>FR990107.1:5000000-10000000 GCA_905404275.2 Hedya salicella | reverse complement strand
ATGCATGAAATTTTTTAACCCTTTTCTTAACTAAATATGAAAAGACCGTGTAAACTATTTCAAAATATGAAATTTAAATTAAAATCGGCCAAGAAATACGCATAATATAGGCATTTTAAACTAGTAATTAGCCAGAGAGGTGCCCTATTGACGCTAGCAAGCGAGATAACTTCAAGCAAAAGTTATTTGTTTGGGTTAGAAGAACCGCCCCATAGCCTTCAAGGTTTTTTTGTAAGCAACGAGCAAGCATTAGCGAAAGCGAGACAAGTTTAAGATTATTTATATTTCACTTTGAGCAAGACCTGGATCATTTCGGTCAAGATTTAGGTCTTAATTCAAAATGGCCGAAAAGTGTGATAATCAAGTAGACTTATTACATCGCCCATTTGATGCGGGAATTATTAATTCCAGTCATTATTCATAATAACTAGACTTCTCAAGTTGCTTGTAACATTATACAACTCAACTAGACCTCTGAGTTCTCAAAGCGCGCGTTTGAAAGCATCTAGTGCTCACAGAGGGACATAGTACCTATGACTAACGACCTCTTAAACTTTCGAGTTTCTAACCATTTGATAAATGAACCGACACCTCCGAATCCAGCCAGCTAGACTTTATTTATTACCTATTCTAAATCTTGGATCTCCCGGGAGTAATTACCATCGGAAACATATTCATAATAGTTTCTGTAGATGTTATTCAAGTGGATATCAAAGTTTTGAGTGCCTAAGAATCAAATTTTTACTCTGAACGCCTACATGGTTTTTGACGTAGACTGTACATAGAAATACAATTTTAATTTTAGGAACCAGTTGAAAAAAAAATGAATGTATGTGCCAATGCTTCATAAGTAGGTACCTATATTTTCACTAAGGATGTGAGGGGGAGGCCATTTGTCTGGGAAAATTGCCTTTGGCCAATGTTGGCTTAAACTTTGCAGGAGGCTCTTAAAAAACAATATTATTGTTAATATACTGAGAAACGAAAAGTTTTTTTAATAATCCGTTAGTTGGAAAACTTACCATTTTTTAAAAAAATCTGAGAAATTTAGTAATTTTATATATGAGAAAGTATGTTATAGTTTGTTAGTAAAATAAAATACCTATAACTTAAATACATACTATTTGACATGTGCTATATATGTAGAGGGAACAGACCGATTGTAAATAAAATTAAAAAAAGCAGTTTGACGTGTGTATCTGTGGACGAATGTGTCTCTGTATGTTTGTTTACCTGTGTGTCTATCTGTGGCATCTTAGCCCATTAATCAATTGCAATTTAGTTTTGCATGTTTTGAATGCAAGGCGACTCAATCCAGTGTTTTAGCCGTGATTTAAAAACTGTTGAATTGTTTGAAGATGATCTACTTTTTTACGGTGTATTCGCGTCTTTTATCGTTTCAATACTTTCAAGGATTATTGTATTATAAATATAAAGAGTGCCTGCAACTTCGTTCGCGGAACAGAAACAATTACAACCCTCTTTTTTGCTTCAGCATAGTCGCTTAAATCTTGTAATGTCTCGGAATTCTTATTTCAAAATAGAAGGTGCCCGCAACTTCGTTAGCGAAGGAGTAAAAGTCATTACCCCTTTTTTTTCATCAGTGTAGTCGGGTAAAAAATATCCTATAACCATTTGTGGATGCCCAGCTATCCGTGCACCAAAAAATAGTTGAAATCTAACAATTTAACGGATTATATCGCGTATATTATCTCATTTTAGTTCCCGACGTTTCGGAAGCTTTCCAGCTTTCCATGGTCACGGGAGGACCATGACCATGACCTCCCGTCACCATGGAAAGCTGGAAAGCTTCCGAAACGTCGGGAACTAAAATGAGATAATATACGCGATATAATCCGTTAAATTGTTTTATTTCAATGAGTAATAATCGCGGAAACAGAAGAAAATATTATAGTTGAAATCTGTTTAGTCGCTTTGGCGTGACGTAGCCACAACGACGCATACAAACAAAAGAAAACGATTTTGGGACCATAAAGTAGTTCTTATCAAAAAAAAAATTATATCTTCAATGTACCAACGTTTATTTTTTACAACATGATGATAGTATAGATTTCACTCTCGTGTGCAAAATAACCTTATCAAAAAAACTACGATGCATTGCATTCGCCATTTCAATCACTTTTGTTGTAAGGTACGGCAGTTAAACCCCGTTAGCTTCCAAACAGCTACAGTTCTAGTGTTTCTTATATGAAGAAGTCAGTGAGTTAATTAATATACCCCAAAATTCTACACTAGGGATATTTACCGCATTACTGTGCTCACTGGAAAATTATCCGCCGAGCTCTTGCCACCGTTAACACGCCAGCAATCCACAAACCAAAAGGTGTGTCGAGAGACGATAGCAAGAGGCCGGACGGGATGACCCTGTCCCGTGGAAGATGGGTCGCGTGATGGTGTGGGACGTAACATATGTCGACACCCTAGCACCGTCTGCACCCTAGCGTCTGCCACAGACTTCGACAAGGGCTGGCGCGAAGGCGGAGGTGGCCGAAGCCCGCAAAAATCTCAAATACCGGGGTCTTGGCTCCCAGTATCTTTTCCTGGCATTCGGTGTCAAAACCTTGGGCCCGTGGGGTCCAGGCGCCCGTGTTCTTTTTAAGGTATTGGCGAAATGGCTCGTCGACACTACAAGCACAGGTGACCAAAGAGCTGGCAGCTTCCTCGCCAAGCGTATAAGTATAACTACGTATACAGCGAGGTAATGCGGCCAGCATCTTTGGTACAATGGCACGGGGGTCCTTTTTAGATTTAGTTAAGTTTTATTTTTATTATTAGCTTTTAGTTTTAATATTTTAAGCACTGATTTATATAAAAAAACATATACTTAGTATTATATTATATTTTGTCAATAACATAAAAATAGTTTTTGAGGGTAATTTAATCAAGGACTCTATTAAACTGGATTTTACAGTTAGACGCCCTCTTTCAGCGCGGTGCCAATCATCGATAATGGATTTCGTGTTTATTTACTTTTCAAATGCGTTAAATATTCCCAAACAGCAAGCGGGCAATGAATTCGACGAAGTGAAACGCAATATAGTGCTTCATAAAATAGATAACAATGTACAAAATTGTATAAGACTCGGTTCACAGAATAATTTGCATTCATGCCTGCAAGCTGTTGCGTTGTTATTTCTACGTGAGTTAATTTTATTTAACTCATTTGGATACACGTAAGCACATGTTTCCCAAAAGTGTGTGCATCCATAGTTTTTTTTTTATGTAATAAAAACATATCAAAATCAAAATAGTTTATACATATACAATGAAACACAAATAAATTTCCCGTGTCACCTGCACTAGGCTATGCCTGTCTCGCAGGATTGCACTTTGCATTGATTGCCAGTCCATTCAATTGTGTAGCGCGAAAGAATGTTACACGTTTACGAAGTACTACTTAAATATAAAAGGTCCATGGATTAATCTGAATCTTACGGAATCGACTAGAGTAATTAAAATTATTGGGATATGATGAGGATGCATTTGAGTAGGTGTGAGTGTCTGTGTATGATCTTGTGTAAGTGAGTCTATTGTTGTAACATTATTTATATATAGTTCGATTCGTTATGTGAACTCAAAATCTATAGAAAAGTTTTCTCCTTGGCCAAAGGAATGCATTGCCATCCAGTGGGGTAATGTAGCCGGCCTTATGGACTACCTACTGCAAGGCAGCTACCTGGGGAATGGTATAGGATAGTATAGACGATTTCATCATAACAGTCTAAAGACCACTGAGGGTCAAAGGCCTCCTCATCCAACGGTTTCCCGCGCTCTTGATCAGATCATCAGTCCATATTGTTGCTTTATCCTCAACATATATGCTGTATCGCTAAACAGTGAAGTGTCCAAACATCTTCCCCCTTCTGTTTTTAATGGTTTCTAAGAACGACCTTTTCTCTTCTACACTTTTAAGCACTTCCTCATTCGTTATTTTTCGTCCAGCTTATTCTTTCCATTCGTCCATATTATAGTGTAATATATAAATTCAGCACTTTCGTTTCACAAGTTTTAAAATTAACAAGGTTGTCAAAAATGTATATAGAAAACGCAGTCTATTTCGATTCCCTTAAAATTTGCCAATATAACGAAAGAAAAATAATCCACCGTTTATCGTTCCTCATCCCAAAAACTTTAGACAAGGAACAAACGTACCAACGAATTGAAAAATGCCTTTTTCTTTAAGTCAGTAAAAAATCAGGAGAAAATAACTCTGAAATTTCGACTACTATTTCACAATATTCTGTAAAAGATCCGATTTTCCGCAGTTGGTTCACTTATATCGAACCAAATGCTTGTTCATCATTAAAAGCTGTTGTACCCCAAATGTATACAAATATTTTCAAAACATTGTTTATTTCCTTTAACAAATATAATTATTTCGGAGAATTTCTCATAGTAAAGAGCCGCTCAAATTGTATCCATTGGAGAGAATAAAAGCCCCTATTAGCTTAAAAACACAGTTTCATTTTAATTCAGTTATGTACACCATTTCCTTTATTTACTTTTAGCATTTTGTCTACTTATACATTCGATGCAGAATAAATTACAGTAATTAAATAAATAAGTAAGGATCAGTAGTTTATCTCCTTACGCTTTCTTTAAATTCCCTAAACGGATAGTGAAATCCTTAGATGACACCAAAAAAGACAAGATTCGATTAGCCACTTCTACCTATATTCATAGAGATGATCTCCTCGAGCACAATTGCGTCTCGCGTCTTTATCGCGCAATATATATCTATACATATAATAAAGCTGAAGAGGGTCAAAAGTCTGTACATGGAAGATATTCGAAAAAAAAATTGGCCGGGGATACTTAAAATCGAAAACAGAACACGTTCCACCAGTTTTTAGAATTTTTGTCTGTTTGTCTGTTTATTTGTGCGCGCATCACGTGAAAACGGCTAAACATATTTTGATGCAAACTTTACTTATCTGTCGAAAGAATCTTCGGTCAGGTTATAGGCTATAAAATTCAACCTCTAAAAGGGGGGGTAGCCACTACATTTCAATGAGTTAAGGTTGCACCTGAATCGTATGGCGCTACTTAGGAAGGAGGTGCAAACTTTTCTCAAATATGTGCTACACGAGCCTACGACTACTATTGAGTACGAGCCGAGTATCGAGTACTTTTCTAAACTAACTTGTGGCGCTAAAATTAATATCTGTTTGCCAAATTAACTCTAATTTTAGAAGACGGGGTACGGATATTAACCAATTTAATTGAATAATTGATTTAATAATACAACAAAATACGAGATAAGTGGCTCGGTGGTGACAAGGAGGAGGCTTTCATGTGCAAGAATTCGCCCAGGTACTTCTTCAGGTTGGAGAAGGACTCCTGGAGGAAACCAACGGCCTGGTTCGATTACCAGAGACGTTATGCAGGATCGTTCCGTCCCTTGCAGACCACATTCGGAGCGTATAAGGAGACCTGAGCCAGGTGACGTGACGTGACGTGGTTTGTGAGAGAGCCATACTCACGCCGAAAATTGAGCAGGCAGTGGCAATTAATGCGCGGATATTGGCGAAAATCGAAGGTGAACAGGCGGTTTATAATTACACAAGCAGTTGGCCGCGACTTCGGCCGCACAGAAATGAAATTTGAAGCCTTTTAGAAGGCAACTTCGTCAGCGTAGGAAAAAAAACATAACTCTCTTTTTTTCTTCAGCGTAATCGAATAAAAAGTGTCCTATAATTATCTGAGGATGCCGGTGTACCAAAAATAGTTGAAATATATTTGGCCGTTTTGGCGTGATGAAGCTACATCGACACATACATACAAACATACAAAAAATAAAATTGAATTAGTGACCTTCAAATACTCCATATCACTTCTTTTTTTTTTAAGTTTCTATTTTGTAGTAGTAGATTATGTATATATATATGTTTAATGTACATAGACACTTCATTTTAAATCTTAATCTATCTATCCATACTAATATTATAAATGCGAAAGTGTGTCTGTCTGTCTGTCTGTCTGTCTGTCTGTCTGTCTGTTACCTCTTCACGCTTAAACCGCCGATTTTGATGAAATTTGATATGGAGATAGTTTGAGTCCCGGGGAAGGACATAGTCTTCTTTTCATCCCGGAAAAATACCCTTATCCGCGATAAACGAATTTAAGGCGGACGAAGTCGCGGGCAGAAGCTTGTCTTCTATATTCTATCAATCAATCTATCTATGTATACATATAATAAAGCGGAAGAGGCTCGAAAGTCTGTAGGTACATGGAAGATATTCGAAAAAAAGTTGGCCGGGGATACTTAGAATCGATAACAGAACACGTTCCAACAGTTTTTAGATTTTTTGTCTGCTTGTCTATTTATCTGTTTATCTGTTTGTCTGTTTATTCGTACGCGCATCACGTAAAAACGGCTGAACAGATTTTGATGCAAACTTTACTAATCTGTTGAAAAAATTCCCGGCCAGGTTATAGGCTATAAAAATTCAACACATTGATTGAGTTAAGTTTGCTCCTGAATCTTATGGCGCTACTTAGGACGAAGGTGCAAACTTTTCTCGTATATGTACTACATGAGCCTACGACTACTATTGAGTACCTTGCTAAACTAACATATGGCGCTAAAATTAATACCTTGGCATTTTGCCAAATTAACTCTAAGTTTCGAAGAGGGGGTACGGATATCAACAAATTTAATTTAATAAAACAACAAAATACGAGATAAGTGGCAACCAGATACGTCGTACGTCTCAGAGACGTCCGGTCAGGTTACGATACCAAGGAGGAGGCACTCATGTGCAAGAATTTGCCTAGGTACTGCTTCAGGTTGGAGAAGGACTCCTGGAGGAAACCAACGGCCTGGTTCGATTACCAGAGACGTTATGCAGGATCGTTCCGTCCCTTGCAGACCACATTCGGAGCGTATAAGGAGACCTGAGCCAGGTGACGTGACGTGACGTGGTTTGTGAAAGAGCCATACTCACGCCGAAAATTGAGCAGGCAGTGGCAATTAATGCGCGGATATTGGCGAAAATCGAAGGTGAACAGGCGGTTTATAATTACACAAGCAGTTGGCCGCGACTTCGGCCGCACAGAAATGAAATTTGAAGCCTTTTAGAAGGCAACTTCGTCAGCGTAGGAAAAAAAACATAACTCTCTTTTTTTCTTCAGCGTAATCGAATAAAAAGTGTCCTATAATTATCTGAGGATGCCGGTGTACCAAAAATAGTTGAAATATATTTGGCCGTTTTGGCGTGATGAAGCTACATCGACACGAGATAAGTGGCAACCAGATACGTCGTACGTGTCAGAGACGTCCGGTCAGGTTACGATACCAAGGAGGAGGCACTCATGTGCAAGAATTTGCCTAGGTACTGCTTCAGGTTGGAGAAGGACTCCTGGAGGAAAAAAACGGCCTGATTCGATTACCAGAGACGTTACGCAAGATTGTTCCGTCCGTTGAAGACCACATTCGGAGCGTATAACTGAGACCTGAGCCAGGTGACGTGACGTGAGAACTTTTCGGTTTGTGAGAGAGCCTTTAATGCGCGGACATTGGCGGAAATCGAAGGTGAACAGGCAGTATATAATTCCATTAACACTGTCTTGGATGAAGGCTTCGTCACAACATACTTGATGGAGTTCCTAAACTCATTGAACGGTTCAGGACTCCCAGCACACACATTAACCCTGAAAGTTAGAGTTCCGATCATGCTTCTTCGGAATTTGTCACCTCCAAAGTCCAACGGAATCAGGCTAAAAGTAGTGCAGCTGCAGCGAAACCTCATCGAGGCGCAAATCCTGATGGGGTGCGGCGCCGGAGAAGCCGTGTTTATCCCCCGCACCGCCCTCATTCCGAGCAACTTCCCGCTCCGCTTCAAGCGCCTACAGTTCCCCGTGAGCGTCTGCTTGGCCATGACCATCAACAAGTCGCAGGGGCAGACGCTGCGCGCCGCTGTCGTGGACCTGCGCAGGGCTACTTCTTGCACGGGCAGCTACGTGGCGTGCTCGCGCGTCACCAGCTGCACGGAGCTGTTCGCGCTGATGCCCGCCGGGAAGACTCACAATGTGGTGTACAAATAATATTGTAAAATGTCGATGTTATATACTTAAATATACTTTACCTACCTACTTTTGAAGTATGTAACTGTAGATATAATTATTTAGTTGTGCATACATAAACATAACTGTAAATAAAATGTAAATACTTGGCCTCAATATCTATATTCACCTTTCCTCTAATCTTACTTCTAAATAATATTAGACCTAAATTCGAAGGGTTGTTAGGAAGTATAGATTTCTATGTGTATATTTCTTAAGTTTTCATGTTTAGACTGATTGATTGGAGGACCGATTTGGAAGATATTTGCCATGGACTTGATTTAGATAGTAACTACAGTCAAGGACAAAAATAGAAAAAGTGGTACTATATCGTCCGATATACACCTCTAAGTATATACTCTATGTCTTTTAAATCACGTCAAAAATTTAAATAAGTGCATAAAACTATTGATTGTGGAGTGTAGTTTTATTTAATGGTATTTGTACAACATTTTATCTGGACTTTACTTCAAGTTTCGGCTCCAGGGGAGAGCGGTGAATTAGCAGCTTACTGACACAAACGGAATTCCACGCGGGCGAAGCCGCGGGCACAGCTAGTATATATATATATATATATATATATATATACTAGCGGCCGCCCGTGACTTTGTCCGCCTAAGATTCGTTTATAGCGGATAAAAGGTATTTTTCCGGGATAAAAAGAAGCTTATGCCTTTTCCCTAAACTCGATATTTTACCAATTTAAATGTGAAGCATATTACCAAGCTTTCAAGTTCCTAGCGTAAAAAAAAAATATTTATTGTTCATACAAGTTTTCATCCCCTTTTTCGTCCCTAAAAGATTATTAAATTTGATAAACATTATAATGTTGCCCTATTCTGATATATAAGGTACATAACTGGAAAGTTTCATAAAAATTCGTGGAGTAGTTTTTGAGATTAAGTGGAACGTACATACATACTTTCACGTTTATAATATAGTAAGCAGTAAGGATTACCTGTCTCTTTCTTTCCCACACAGTGCAATAAAGACACATAGACTAACATGTCATGTGACAAGCGTTATATTTAGTCTCGAAAATTACGCCCATCTTCAGTCATCCCCTATAGTATGTGTTAAAACAGCGAACTATTGACAAATCAGCGATATACCATTATTGTTTTCATCTACAATCACGTGAAATCGTTTCCTCCATTATATGTAGGATAGTGAATGTCTATCTATCTATCAGCCACAGACGTCCACTGTTCACGCCTCCCCTAAAGTTCACCACAGGGTGCGATCTTGCGCATCCACCGATACTGAATGTGTCGTCCCATTATCTCGGATCAAGTTGTCAAAAAAAATTAACCTGGTATCACCATCTAACCGTGAGAATTTTTGAGAATATCCACTTTTAAGTTTTACATTATCGACATGTAGTGAGAGAAGAGAGAGAGAGAAGTATTAGGCCAATTGTTCCTTTGTAAAAGAAGTTGACACATCTAAACGTCTTTAATTTAAATATAAAATTGCCCTTTGCGTGACTAAAGCGTTTGCATACACTAAAAACCACTTTAAAGTAAATAATCGTGGTGTTAGCTTGAAATGAAGATAATGGCGTTGATCGCAGGTACAATATCTTTCGGTCTCGAAAAAGGATTCCCACGATACTAATAATATTCAATCAGTCTCAAGCAATAGTCCATCATTTTACTTCCATAACCCACATATATTTAGATCCCATCAATCCAGAATCCAGTGGACTCCAGCGTCCTTCTTCAGAAGTCCGCTGGATGGGGGCAGCGCAGAACCGGTCATAGTGGTATTCTTTGGGAGAGGCCTATCTCTAGTAGTAGTTGACTTTTGGCTAAAGATAATGATGATGATGATGATGACGAATCCACAATAGTTTTTGAATCTAGCTGGTGTCTCTATGCAAACCAATCAACCCGTGCATTTTATAAAATTCAAATAAAACTTCACTAAAAGTCTAGCGGAGTAGACAGGTTGCCAAATTGAATATCTGTCGCAGTTCAAATAAATCCATACTAATCCATACTAAATATTAGTATGGATTAGTATGGATAGTATGGATTTGGATTTAAATGTGAAAGTGTGTCTGTCTGTCTGTTACCTCTTCGCGCTTAAACCGCTGAACCAATTGGAATGAAATTTGGTATGGAGATAGTTTGAGTCCAGGGGAGGGACATAGGCTACTTTTTATCCTGGAAAAATGCCCTTATCCGATAAACGAATTTAAGGCAGACAAAGTCGCGGGCAGAAGCTAGTTATCAATAAAATGAACCTAGTTTTACCTTATAATAGCTCGGTGATGTATCACAAAACTATTGAAGACTTCCTTAAAAGCCTCGTCTTCGCCGCATCTCCTCTCTGCTTTGGTAGCCGTCATGAGCTTTTCCATGTTCTTGAAGTTATCGATTAGAATGTCCAATTGCGTAACTATAATAAGGAATTTAATACAAAACTAATTATGTTTAATTGACGATATTTTATTTACATATAGTGAAAGAAACACGCACATGTTTTTCGATGGCATATGTAATTCACTTATTTAGGTAATGTTGTATGAATGGATTATTTGATCCAGTTTGATGTAAAAATAATAAATGAATCATTATTATAATAGATAAAATAAAAGGTATTAAAAAATAGAATGTGTAAAATTAGAGTTAGTGAGTATGATACCGAGTAGAAAAAACGTCACTATTTTTAATGAAGGATAAATAACAATAATAATGTTTATTAAAAACATATTACAGCTGTAATGACTATGGGCTGAATATAATTAGATAATATTGTTACGCGCCTGAACTAGGATTATCCTGTGTTTCAGGCAAAAAAAGAACAAACAATTAATTATTAATTCATATTATAAAATACACAATCTAGGAACTATAATTTACAGTCTTCAGGATATTATGTACTTATACACTTCTTTTATGAAATGACTCAGTGCTAGGATTTCATTCGAGATGGAAGAAATTGAAAAATATTTTTCTTTAGTTTGCATTGTAAACTGACATTAGCAAATATGTCTAGTATAAAAATAGCCAGACAAGGAGGGTAAAGACCGTGCTTTGATTTTTTCTGCTAATAATAAATAACTAGCAGGTTGCAGTTGTAAGTGTCTTTTTGTCTGTTCTGAAGTCAAGTCAAAAGGTACTCTATAATCATCCTTGCATTTAGCTGTCCCGTCTCAAAAATTGTTTTGGTACAACATGGATACAAAAACACATTCATCTGTATTATAAAGTGGTACAAAAGAAATGTCTAAATATTGAAAATATTTTCAAAGAAATGATTGTTACGGACTATCCGGAGGTCACTGAATCGAAAATATTCTGAATATACAGTAGTTTCATTTAACAACCTCATAATAGGTTTTAACTCTGGTAAAAATACGAATAAATACATAATTACCTTGAATTTTTTTCTATATTTATTTATAAATTCAAGATAGGGAAAAAACAAATAATAATTAAAACATTAGACTGCAAAAGTCTCCTGGATGAGACTGCGTGGATATAATTCCCATGAGACTGGCCGCTCTAGACTGAAATGCCAATCTTTTGAGCTAGAAATGAGCTAGCTAGATGTTAATTGGTGCTTAGATAATATTATAACTTACTTGTAAATAATAAAAGCGACCATGGTATTGTCTGTGATGCAATGTATACTACGACTACCGTTGGTTTGTACATGATCTGAAAAATATGATGAGTTATATACTCATTTACACAATATATGTCTTTTAAATAAATAGATATTTTTTTTATATTAATTACTGTTACAGTCGTTTAACATTTGTCGTTTTATTTAACTTAAAATGGTACCAAAATAAATAACAAATAACAATAAATAAATTAAAACTAAAATAAGTCCCCCGGTCCTGACCCGAGGGAAGGGTACCCATAAGGCTGGCTGCGTTCCCTCTCTGGATAGATATACCTATCCTTTGAGCGAGGAACAAGCCAGCCCTATGGTCCCCGGTGGCGCTTTTGAGCTTTTTGCTCAGAGCGCGCACAAGTTGGTGGGCGTCTGAGCTCCACGGGCCGAGGGTCTCTACCGCAAACGCCACAAATATATGCCTGTCAGTGAAGCCTATATATTTGCGGCGTTTGGAAGCCTCAGCCGCCGCAGCCGTTCCACCTGCTTTCAACGAAGTTGTCCCCAAATGGGACAGTGCAAGGGTGTCCACGCACGCAGTCCGCGACGCCAAGGCACGAGGGTCATACCGTCGGGCCGCTTGCCGTCCTCACGAGCGAGACCGGGCGGTTCTAGGACAGCCGGCACGCCAACGCTGACGAGGGCCCGACGGATGTCGTCGTTGAGGCAGGCGTGGCGAGAAAGGCGGCCAGCGCTCTTTTTACAAGATAGACCGTGATGCCCCAGATGATCCACGAGTGAGCCGCAGTGGCAGCGGTGAGGCGTCACAATGTCCGCGCTGAGGCGCATATTACTGTTACAGTTACAGTAATAGAACCTAATTTCCTATTTTCTAATTTATAACAAGTTTTATCGTTTCTTCCTTTCATAATTCACTCGTTCGATGAATACATGATTTCCATCGATTGATGCAAGCCGTTTTTGTGTAATAAATAACTTCAATAAGTTCAATGTACAAGGTCAGTTAATGGAGGATCATTTTCCTGGTGGGAAAACGAAAGGATTAAGGTTCAAATTTTAATATTTAAACCATTAATCGTTGTACGCAGTCTGACGAGTTTCGAGCATTCGGGATAATGCAATCACACTGAATAAGTGAAACCGTATAACAATATGTTCTGTTGAACCGAATACTAATAGTGCTCGGAAATTTTCGTATTTCTATGGAAAATTAATGCAAACAAACATATTGTCAAATGCGAGCGAAAGAGAGGCAGCTATAAACAGCCGAGTTGTATATTCATACTTTGGTTTTACTGTAGATTCATTTCAAATTCAGTTGGCAATCGTATCCCCTTTAACCATATTTTCCAATAATTTACGACATTCACAAAACGATTTAATTTGAAATTCGTTTTCCATTCACTATTTTCAGCTGAATCCGATTTCAATTGGAACCTATCAATCGGTCCACTGATTACAAGTTGCCACCAAAATAATCAGTCGATACTACAAGCTTTCAATAATCCTTGGCCATATTAAAAATGCAAGAGTTTGTAACCTTATTGGTTTTTAGGGTTCCATACTCAAAGGGTAAAACGGGACCCTACTTATAATCTACTAAGACTCCACTGTCCGTCGGTCTGTCCGTCCCTCACGAGGCTGTATCTCATGAACCAAGATACCTAGACAGTTGCAATTTTCAGAGATGATGTATTTCTGTTGCCGCTATAACAAAAAATACTAAAAACAGTAGCATTGTATGTCTGTCCGTCTATGTCAGTAACCAATATAAAATGATCGAACGTACTTGGCCTGTTTTTAGTTTGTTCGCCTTGAGACTGAGCGCCAGGGAAACAGGATTTACTCGATAGGAGACGGGACGAGTTCAAGGCAGGCGTAGAGCACTCAGCGAGTACGTCGCATAGCAAAAAGTACCCACCGGCAGCCTCCGATTGAAGCGGATCGTGCGTAATAAGCGAAATTTTACTTTTGAACATCGCAAACGTGGAAAAAATAGCTCGCTATCTCGTTCGCACGTGACGGAGCTTGGATTTCGTTAATAATAAAAGAGACAGCCTTCTGTATACCTGCTATTATTATATTATTTTTTTACCCAAGGCTCGTCTGCAAGCGGGAATCTCTTCTAATTACTTCAACGGAGTATTATCATACCCACACTGGGGGCGTAACTATACCAGAAAAGTCGGCTATGCAAGCCATCAAGGGCAGAGCAGCAATTGCCCAAGCATCTCATTTTTACACAGACGCTGTAACCGAAATCGGTGAGGATATTTCGATCAACCAACAATTGGGGTTGTTAACCTGTACCCTTACTCAGCAACTTTAAAATCATTTTAAGCGACGGTAAAGTTGTCTCACGCGGCGGCTATAACAGAAAACTGAACGAACGATAATTCGTAGTAGAACACGACACAAGTTACTAGTCCATTATGGCCGCTGTGACAAACGACCCGTGTGACAACCTTTCTCGGTGTCCCCTACGCACGCACTATGGAACGATTCCTTATTGGAAAAAAAACACACACATACGTACGTACGCACGCACGCACGCACGCATGCACGCACGCACGCACGCACACACACACACACACACACACACACATACCTTATCGTATAAAAGGAGACAACGCAATGTTTATAATACTTTGGTAAAAGGGAAGGCGTTCGTATGCTATCTCTAGGGATTAAATGCTCAAACGTCAGGGAGCGAATGTCGTCAAGTGAGAATTATCATTGGGATCATTAAAAAGTCTGCCCCCAAGTTGGAAATCTGATGTTTGTATTGTTGTGTCGCACTCAGTATTCAGTTTATTAATATATTGTGATGAGTGAGATGACACCTTGGGTTATTCGAATTGGAGACTTCGGAGTAGCCTTTAAGTCTATTCAAATTCAACGACAAAGCAATTCACAGGATCTATGTGATTTTAGTGTTGGAGAGTGGCTTTTCTACCCGAAGCTCGGTCTCGGTCTCGTTCCCAGATGAACTACGATAATATGTTTGCTATTCAGTATTTAATTTAGACGTTTGTGACGAACTGCGAGCAGTTCAAATGTGCTTCGATTTTCGAAATCTTAAAACGCTCCATAAAGCTTGTAGGTATGTGACGACGTGTCACGTTAAACAGTTCCACTTTTCAGTTTCTGTAAAATTAAAAATACTCAGTGTCCGTTTCTTCTCTTACCCGTTTTTTTTCGATCTATAAATACGTACAAAATTCTTTACTGGAGGGCAACTCTTCAGCGTACATGAGTAATAAGTAATATTGTAACCATCTGTGGATGCCCAGAAATGTTTACAACTTTATAATATTACTAGCTTCTGCCCGCGACTTCGTCCGCCTTAAATTCGTTTATCGCGGATAAGGGTAATTTTCCGGGATAAAAAGTAGCCTATGTCCTTCCCCGGGACTCAAACTATTTCTATACCAAATTTCATCCAAATCGGTTCAGCGGTTTAAGCGTGAAGAGGTAACAGACAGACAGACAGACAGACAGACAGACAGACACACTTTCGCATTTATAATATTAGTATGGATGTACAGATATTTGTGGGACTTTGGTATATCATACCTATTTTTACATACATACATACGTACAATCACGCCTTTTTTCTATTACGTGGTAGACAGAGACTACCTCCTTCCACTTGCTACGGTCCTGGCATACAGCTGCCGCTTCATCAACATTCATTAATCTCTTCATTTTGTACTGTAACAACCCTTTCGCTTTGTCTCATTCACACACAGAATATCAATATTTCTCGCATCCATCATCTGACATGCTTCATCTATTTTATCACATTCCTCCCCTTACAATCAAAGCGGCTCTCCATAGCCCACTCTTCGCTCTCGCTGGGACCAAGACGTGATGGGTTGCGAACCACATCGCCGCCATTTGCGTTCCCACGAGCAGCTAGGGGTAAAATATTCGCCTACCTATTTCGCTTACCTACTTTTATTAAAATATAATAACTAACTCTAACAAAAATACAGTTTCGGAGCTAGTTTTTCTATTTTTTTAGGAATAACATACCTGGTAAACACAAACGTAGTAAAAGTATGGCGGTTCGTTAACATCTATTAATATGAGATCCATCTTCACCGGTAAAGTTCGGAACCCGCTCAAACCCGGCACCACAACAACATGAACTGAAAGTTACAAACTTGTCTTATTATTATTTCCAACTTTCTGATATTTATAGATATGCAAGCATAAGTTTAATGGAAACTCCATGAAAAATTTAACTTCATTTTACGTGACGAATTAAAACGTCTCTGAAATATCTAGTTCAGAATACTTAACGTAAAATCCGCGTAATTCAACGAAGTACTTATTTTATTTCTCCGCGCGACGAAGTAAAATGTTAATGCTTATTCTTTTTTTGAGCACTCAGTTGCAAATTAATGCTAATTTTACTAAGCAGCGACAGGAAAAAAGGAAACTAACTTAAATTAGTTGGGTGCGCATTATAGATAAACTTTAAGGAAAATTTTCGTTGCCGCAAGACTTGTAAATATACTAAATATTCAAATACTAAAAAATCTGGTGGACGTGTTGTCTATTAAAAAACGACTAAATTGTTACTTTCGAATTAAAAATAAACCACAGAGTTCGATTATAAGGGAAAAAATCAATGCAACCTGCTAAATTGCTAGCAGAATTTGAACCTGCGATCACTTCTCAGAAGCAGAAGTACTCTGACGAACTGAGCTATCGCAACTTTACATAACTTGAAATTTCCTAACACAATCTAGTTAGCACTAGTAGCATCCTCTGTATCTTTCTTATTTTTGAATGCTAAGCGCATTAGCCATACTCCAAGACATGTGTATCACTCTTCGTCTCTGTGTGTTACTTTCGATCCATAGTCAACAACATTTAATGTCACTTAGATAATGAATATTAGTAATATTAATATTACTCAACCTACTCAGAATAGTCACGCTATCCATGCCAATTCAAGTCGGTCTATTTAAATTTTTGTTTAATCCGCTGAATACAAACATTGTAGACTTACAAAAGACATCAAGACTTGAGCCAACCAAGAGAACCCAGAATATTCGCCGTGATAGCTTGATAGCATTTTCCAGAAGGTTCCTGTGAGTGACTCGGTAGAATGCTTTATTATTGAGCTGATCAAACAACTGTATGAGTAGATTTCGACGGGAAAACAAGTCCAACAATTTGAGTGACACGAGCAGCTCCGTGAGGATCAAGTTGATGCTGAAAAGTAATTAAAATTATGTAAGGAAATAAAAGGTACCCATCGAAGGTTCGCGGAGGAGAAAACGTCATAACCCTCTTTTTCAATTCAGCTTAGCCAAATAAAAAGTACTCTCTATCCATCCTCGTGCAGCTATCGTTATATCAAAAATGGTTGAAATCTGTCAGCATTTGTGATATGATATGGCCGCAAAAACACATACAACACTGAGTTTTTTTATTTCTGTTAATTTTATCAGGTACCCGCCAATAAGAGACATATCGGAAACAAAAAAAATTGCCATTTCATGTTAGTTGGTGTTTAGCAGTAACTCAGCTAAAATGGTGGGAATGGTCGATCTTTTGTTTCGTTTCCAAAAAATCTCCCCATAGTAAACCACCATTAGCAAACATTAAAATTAATTCAAAAATAATACACGTACCTACATATATTTTTTCGTACTTATTCAAAGGTGTTGTTGTAAAAATATGTAAAAAAGATACGGTCATTAGGATACTAAACTCTTCAATGTTCAAAATAATGGTTGATTAATGACTAGTTAGACTTTACCTCACTGTTTTTCAACGTTTCTCATGACGCGACCCCCATCATGCTTATTTTTTTTTCGGGACCCCCTAACCTCCTCTGTTCTAGCCGATGTTTTATATTGTCTTGTTGATTCGCATTAACGTATAAATGGATATTTGTAAAAAAAAAACAAAAAAGTGTAATAAGGATTAATTAGTCCTTTTTGAGGCTTTCCTGAGGGCCCACTAACGTATAAAATTTCTGGCATCTAAAACAACGTAGTAGACGGGACAAGGCCTAGGCGAAGATAACAGGACGATCAAGACGCGTTCCTCAACAACAGGCCAGAGAGGAGGTATCTATCTGATAGGGAGTCGTGGAGATCTAAGGAAGAGATCTTTGCCGAGCCAGTGGGACACTCAAATAGAATGATAAAAAATACTTACCTAGAAGCAATTTCCTGAATTCCAAAATTACCTGACGCTAACAATTTTACTACATAAGCAATCTGTCCAATTGGTGGTATGATAAAAACGAATATTCCAACAAAAAATCTAACGAGTACGTGCAACCAGAACTGGACAGATAACTTTGGGTAAGGTATAAAAAACCAAACCCCGTTAACCCGAATACTAATTACTTGCGTCGATACTAATTGATAAAAATCTATAAACTTGACTTGCGACTTCATTTCGAGAGAGTGACAATTCAAATAAAGGTAAGAAAGCAAAGCATGTTTATTACCTACAATTAAAATCTTGCATCTGGATTAATATTTTAAAAGAGTTCCGTAGAATATCAAACTGCTTTCTTTCACACATCATGTCAATAAAATCCATGGGTTATATTGTGAACTTCATATGAAAATGAATAAGGAAGGAGTTTACTTCTAGGGTATATGCATAATAACTTGTTCTAAATGACGAGGTAAATAAACTAAAATATTTTTTTATTTTTTGAGATTCCCTAAGTAGTAATTAAAATTGGTTGTCTGTAAAGATGGTTTACGGATGATAATTTTACGTGATAACGTGGAAGAAAAGCCGAACGTTTAGGTGGATCGCGCCTCTCTATCGCTTGTTCTGCGCTTGAACGCAGAACGTGACAATGAGTCATGCTTTTTCGTGCGTGCTACCAGCGTTCATCGATTTATAAAACGTTATCACGTCAAAAATTGGTTATCCGTACAGTCGGACTACGGACGATAATTTTACGTACATTATACGATAACATTGATGAAAACTTGCATACTTTTATGAGTTCACAAGCCGAACGCTTAGGCTGATCGTGCATCTGTATTGCTTGTTCCGCGCTCTCGCTTGTACGCTCGGCTCAGGCGGAACGTGACAGCGGAAAGTAACAATGAGTCATGCTTTTTCTTGCGTGCAGCCGGTGCGGCGTTCATCGATTTCTAAGACGTTATCACGTCAATAATTAGTAAAATTAGTACCTTCACAATTTTAAATCATATATTCGTGTCTGATTTTGGTTATTTCTACAGCGTGTATCGAAGTTAAAGTCCCAACAGAGCTTTAGCGACCTATTTTAATGAAATTTCGTTTTAGTTGTTCGTATTCGTATGTACTATACACCGCTATATACTCGTAATACAGGACTAAGGTTAAGAGGGGTCAACGTATTTTACCTACCGTAAACCCTATTTTGATGGAAATATAATTGTATTACTAGAAGGTGCGCTATTTAGCGATAAGACCGCCTGTTGTTTACCTCTGCATATTCGAATGTTTCTGTCACGTTCATTCGCATATCTGTGAATCTGAGGTATAAAATAAAGAGTATTTGTATTGTATTGTGCTTTTTAGCACTTCTTTTGTTTTATTATTATTATACACTTATTTATCTTCAATCATAGGCTAGGTTTTTTACAATATATATTTATAAAATAAAATACAAAAAGCAAATACAAAATATAAACACATTATAAAAACCTAACCTAGGGTGCCGCTGGCAGCGGGGCCGGGCTCAAGCTACCGGTGGTTAGGGCTGCACAGAGAGGAACCTCCTGACAATGCGGGCCATGTCCAGGATTACTGCCTTCTGTATCTGACCCTTGATCCAGCCATCTGGCGAGAGTCTCTTAAGATGTTCGTCGAGACTCTTCGCTATAAGACCGTTTACCGAAACGAATATCGGCACAATAATCGTTGGATCAACATCCCACATGGCGGTCACCTCGTGAGCCAAGTCAAGGTACTTGCTGAGTTTATCCTTCTCGGCCTTCACGAGGTTCTCGTCATGTGGGATGGTAATGTCGACGAGCATTGCCCAGCGCTTAGATCTATCTACCAGCACGATATCAGGCTTGTTGGCTACAATTAGTCCTGTCCGTGATGATAGATCGATCCCAATACACCGTGGCATGACCATTTTCGAGAACTGGCATTGGTGCATACCTATAGTATGGCACCTCAAACCCCACAAGACCGTATTTAACAGCAAGTTGCTGGTGAATAATCCTGGCTACTTGGTTATGTCCGTGCAAATACTGGCCGTTAGCAAGATGAGAACAACTGGAGTGACTCTCCGGGACGGCGGCATGCCCTACAAATGTCAGCCGTACCGTCCTTCAGGATATACCTCCGGTAGTTGTTCGTGATGATAACTTCGTCAGCAATTGCACAGGCAAAACCTTCGGTTTCGCCGAAGAGATCGCCGAAACGTAGCCAGTTCACCGACGCGAGCAGATCTACATTGGGCCCTGTAAGGGCCTTGTAGAATCGACCGTGTAGCTCCTTACTCTTCCATACGTCTTTGCGGTCTACGGTGCTAAGCACCGTTGGTCTGCGCCAGTTCTCGTTTGCCAACGAGGGGTGAGGCCTTTGTCTACTGCCACTACATCGCGATGTATCCCATACTCGTTGTTTAGGAAATACTCCCTGAGGCCGCACACCTCGCGATTATGGAGGTCCTTGGCGTTTAAAAAGCCACAGCCCTCACACTTGCGCGGGATGTACAATCTCATAACTGGCGAGCGTGAGTGTAGCATGCGGTGTGTAGTGAGCAGCAGACGGACCCTCCTATCCAGGGCGTCCAGCTCAGTCTGGGTCCACCTTAGTATACCAAAGGAGTAAGTTATATTGTTATTGTTATGAAATCCGCGTCTGTAACGGTGCTAAATAAATATATTTCTTTCTTGCTTTCTATTGTGACCGCGAAGAGCGTGGAGGAGAAAAAAGGCTTAACCTTTTCTCAGCGTAGTCGGGTAAAAAATATCCTATAACCAAAAATGGTACAAAGACATACAAAAACAATCCAAATTAATATTTATTGGCTAAGTGACCTTCAATAACCGTTAATTTGTTATGAAAATATGTTTAATGTACAGACATTTCAGTTTTACAACTTTAGGTTTTAAGAATACGAGTAGCACAATTAATGTAACAATATTATACTAATACAAAAATGTGAACAGAAAAACTGAAGGAATTCTAAGTCTGTTGAATTAGGAGAAATTATCTTTACAAGATAATTGCTTAAAGACTTTCATTTACGCTTATTATCCTAATTTGCTTTTTATAAATATTCAATTAAAGTCGTTTTTCTTAATGAACAAATTATCTATGAAGTGTTCTACTTCTACTTCTAGTAAGGTAAGGAGGTAAGTGAATTTTAGTGTAGAGTTTATTCTTATCAGTGATGGTTTTTAACATGCTTTTATTAGGTCGACCTGTATGTAACTAACTATGTAATGGAATCTAAAGTAACTAATTTAACCGTCTTCCAAGGATCGTAGCGTCATGAAAATTGGCAGATGTATGTAGTTATGATGACAATACACTAATATGGTACAGTCGAACTGATCTGATGATCAAGCCGGAACTGGAACTTCATGATGGAACATCGTATCATAGCTGTGTTTAGATTTGTTAGAACAGTCTTGTAAAGCGTGTTTTTCTAGTGTTTTATTAAACCATTAATTTATTTGTTAGTTACTTTAGGAGAAACAGCAACTCCATAGAGCGTCTTGTTGTCTACTGCAAGGTAGAAGGAACCAGAATCCGTATGAGATTACCCATGCAATGGATTGGCCAGATCAACGCAACTTATCAACATCAACTGTGGGCGTCTGTTTGAATTGAACTAAAATGTCTTCTAATCGAGACAAATGGCATGATATACGGTGGCCAATATCTGCTCCTAATAGTCTTACCGTTCTGTAAGGAGCGCAACAACACAGAAGGTGAAGATTTGTAGGTATGTGTAGGGATCTGTGTAGACAAAATTGCTAGCACGGGTAATATGTACAAGTGTTGCGATAACTCAAACGTCAGCCTAATAGTGCAGGGCATACTCGTACAGCTTCATAGATACTCCGCGTAACATTAATGGGTGCGCGCCAATTACCAATCTAGTTTTAATACTGGATATCTCCTTGCTGTCGGTGCATGATCTAGGATTGTTGTGGCAACAGTGAGTTAAGTGGGCACACCAGGTCAGCACCATATTGGACAGAAATAATAGGGCAATAGCAGCGTCTTTCTGACATTAGAAGCGCAGGTGCACATGTACCTGTCTATGCTAGTCAGTGCTGCGCTCGGAGCCGCAACGTACGTTGTGGAAGTAAATTTGGGTTTTGACGGTGCAAAAGTAAAAAAACCAGGTAAGTTTTGTCGTTTTCTTCTTCCGTAGCTATTAATCTTATTTACTTAGTTATTGTTTCCATAAAATAAGTCGTTATTAACGTTTCATTTGACAGTAAGACAGGTATTGCTTGCGTACACAATGGGTCGTTTCCAAAGTGGGCACAGTGAGTCGCGACTTACTGTGTATATCTATCATCGAATGTCTAAATATTTTTTTTTCTTACAGAATGCCTAAAAAGCGACTATTGTGTAGGAAGATAGTAAACCACTCGGCAGAAGATATGAATGAAGCTCTTTGTTTTAATATTGAAGAGTTACTTTTATTGTTTTTAACTAAATAGTGTTTGGGCTATTTATTGTGATGTCATGTTAAGTTTAATAACTTACTATGTTCTAAGTGTATTCTTAAATATTTATTGCATAATAATCATTTAAAATATATACAATAACCTGTTTCTTTATATTTAAATACTCTTCTGATTCACTGTGGCCTCAAGATTGACTCATTGTGTCCACCTTTGAGGGCACAGTGGGTCAATGTCCACTTTAAAAAAAAACTATTATTTTTCTAAATCTGGCAGATATTATTAAAAGACTTCAAAAAATAAAATGCAGCTAAATAGCTGATCTTTATTTCATTTGAAGAGTTTGAAATTAATAGCTCCTATAGTTTCGGAGCTGTGTGCCTCTAAGAAAAAGGTGATCCACTGTTCCCACAATGACCCTATAGTATAACGATTGTCAGTCCTCTTGTTTTAATAGTCGTTGTTTGAACTACTTTGCTTGCTTCTGCTATGCACAAACTGTATAAGAAACACATTAATCACATTTTACTTTATCAAATTATAAGTGCTTTAGTAGTTGACATTCGCTTAGACCGAACAAAGCAAATAGATTCAAGCTTTATCACGGAGCAAGGAGAATATCTAGGAGAAGTTTACAACAAATTTAAAAACATTTTTACTACTTATTTTTAAGTAACAAAATAAGAAATTCTATAGGATCTATCATGTAGATATACGAGAAACAAATGGGACGTGAAAGGTTGTTTTAAAGCGTCTGAATTTCTTTGCATCGTTTAGTAAAATGAAATGTGAGTTCATTTTAGTGAAGATATTTTTGCTGGATTTAAACAGGTGCTCGAGAAGAGGGGAATAATCGTGTGCTGTTTAGGCACTGGCAGTTCGCGACGTCACGGTCGCAAACTGCTTAATTTTGCAGAACCCGTATCTCGGAGGACCTTTTGGAATCTTGGTTAGACTGTTTTGCATAAGCGTGTCACTGGGATCTTGAGAAAATATACGTCCATTTTTCCCCTGTCTTCTGTAATTGACAGCCGAAAACGTATACCCAGTGGGGTTTATAGTTACGAAATATTTTGGCTTTTCATGATTGCCAATATTGTTAGGTTTAGCAGGCCTTGGACTACAAATCTGCTAGTACCGGTATATCAAAGTGTTGAAGTGTTCGTGCGAAAACGTCACTACTCGTATGTCATTCCGAATTCAGGACCAGAACTCGAAACCTATACCATTCCAGTGGGGCAAGGAAATATTATCTCTCCAAAACTGTATGCCGGTGCACTGGAAACGTTTTTAAGACTATGGACCAAGTAGGGCTAGGTATCAACATCAACGGCGAGCACATCCTTCACTTTCAGTTTTCTGACGATATTGTAGAGATCGTTAAAGACTTTTACGTACGGTTCTACCATCTATTATAGCCTCCGAGCGAGTTGACCTAAAAATGAACATAGAGGAAAGAAAAAAAAAATTGCCCATGTTTTAAGAAAATCTGTGAATTTACGCTCAAATTTATGGACGATTCTGTATCATCCAGATTTGTAGGTCCGACTTCAAGAAAGAGATCAATCGTCGATTCTGGCGCGGCTGGGAGCGTTTGGAATGCTGCTCTATATATCTCTTCGTCCAATATCCCGCTGTGTCTCAAGACGAAAGTCTTTGACCAGTGTCTGTTGCCAGTGATGACTTACGAGACTGAAACGTGAATTTTCTCCTGTAAATGTGCTTGTTGCCTATAAGTTTACCGTGTGTATTATATGTATACTGTTCAAAATAATATAGAAGCCACTAAAAATTTTGATCGTAACGCGAAAATATATTTTATTTAGTAAAAAACATTTTACAAATCCTCTAGCTAAAGCTAAAGAAGCTTTTGTTTTTGTTTAGGCTAATAATCGAATAATTAATAGTCAGGGGTTTTATTTGTTTTCATTAAGATACTTTTACTCGAAAGGTGACTTCATTAGGAGTGTTCTGCTAAAATCGTTTTAGCCGTTTGAATAGTATCAGTTTTTTATTTTATGTGTCGGGGGAATGTCACTGATTACTTATTATACGTGTTTTTCATATATTTTAGGTATGTATGTAGCTTCTTTTGTTCACCGTTACTCTGGCCATATAAGTTTCATCAATTAAAAGCTAGTTAATTGAGTATTCGTATGCCACATTGATATCGCCTATTCATATTTTATGATAATTAGATACAATTTATTTGCTCTTCCAAGGAAAGAGTGAATAGGCCGATAAATTAACGATCTAAATCTTTGAATCCATAGCCTACCATCAAATATTGAGGACATTTTTTGATCAGTTTAAAAGTAAAAAAAAGAGTGTATTATAACACAAGGTGTGCAAGTAATAATGTAAAGTAGAAAAGACAGAAAAGAGGAAAATGAGGAAAGCTTAAAGACTACTATTGGTGTAAAGAACAGAGGTGGGTAAAATGTAATCGACTAACGAATAAATATTAGAAATAACGCACTTAATTGCAAATGACGACTGTAAATGCCAAAGAATTATTCTTAGTCATATCTTGTGAATTTGGAACAGTTTATTCACGAATAAAGTAATCATCGAAAACTTTTTATTTTAACGATCAATTATATTAATTTGCTCTAATAATATAGATATAGGAACTAGTAAGATTGATATTTCATTTTTTAATCTGATTTTTGGATTATACGAGTATTGACACATGACGACATCTCAAAAATATTGTGACTTTAAACGAGCAATTCTTATCCCCACTAATTATAAAATTGTAAACATAGAATGTCTACTGTACTGTTCTAAAAAGACATTTACAAACAACAAGTGATATTTGAAAGTCACTGATTATAAAAAAATGATAATTTTGTGTATGTTTGTGGCTTCATCACGTTAAACTGACTTAATGTATTTCAACTATTTTTGGTAGACGGGTAGGTCATCAGTCAAAACTTTCATATGCCATGAAGAAAAAAAAGAGTTTTATGATTTTTTTTCCCCGCTGACAATAATTCCAAATTCTAGTATAATAATATTTGTAATTGGTTTCTCAGAACGAACCCTAACGATTTGGATGAGACCTGGTATGAAGAAAAATATTTGCCATCCCCGTTTATCTAGATACGGGGCGGTCGCGATAGCCGGATACCGGATATCCGGCTGTCGCGACCGCCGGATGTCCGATATCCGGCCGCCGAATATCCGGCCAAAACATTTTTACCTTAAATACCTAAATGTAGGGCTGCCATCCGTCCGGGTTTTCCCGGATTTGTCCTAGTTTGGAGGCTCTCCGGGGGCCGTCCGGGCGGGTTTTTAAGATGTGTCCGGGTAAAACCCGGACTCTTTTTGTATCAGGGAAAACCTTATTGAACTGAATAAAATCTAACATGTCCGGGGAAAAATGCGATTTCCTTCAAATATCAGGGTTTTTGAAGACTTTGTCCAGGTTCCGGCATAATCAAGCCCTACCTAAATGGAGTAAATTTGACGGCGCGCGGGCGCGATGGGCGGTGCATGTTGCAACGTGTTTCTCGTTATAGGCATGTTGTAAGCAATTTTTGATAGAAAAGTGAACTTATTACACACTCAGTGTTTTTACTTTCTAATGTTTAAAATTATTTATGAGATTGACTGACCTTAATATTAATTACTTTGTGGATTGATATTTATGTTACTCAAATTTTCTCCTCATATATTAGATACTAAATTATTATCCGGTATCCGGCCGGATACTACGCAACTATCCGGTATTCGGCCGGATAGTAAAATGTGGCCGGATAGGCCGGATACCAGATAGTGACTGGATATCCGTTGCATCTCTAGAATAGAATAGAATAGAATAGAATATTTTTATTTGTCAAATATAGGTAAGTACAGAGTTGGTGTTACATTTTGCTTGTTCTCTATGTTTTGCCAGTAGGCGTACAAATGTATGGGTTCTAAGACCCTAAACATACAATTTAATTTAATAACATGCATCAAATAATTTCAAATTAAAACAATGTCAATAGAAAATCCATAAAAAAATAAAAATAAATTAAAGTCAACGTAAATATCTAAAGAATTAATAATAATAAAATCATAAATCAGTGTCATTAATGAACTGTTGAGTATTATAATAACATTTCTGAGTTAACAGTGATGTCAGTTCCTTTTTAAATTTGTCTAATTTTAAATCCTAGATGGAATTTTGTTGTATATTTGGGGTGCCATTCCCAAAATACTTTTTTTCACTAATGCAGTTTTGCATTCCTTATTGCGTAACATATTTTTATATTGTGTCCGAGTAGGTAGCCTGCGTGTGTCTGCAATGTTATTGAAAAGACTAGGATTACACTTAACAAATATAGCTATTTCTAAGATGTACAGGCAAGGCAATGTGAGAATATTAAGTGACTTAAAGTAGGGGCTACAACTGTCCGTCACTTTCAAACCACACATAGTTCTTATGCACCTTTTTTGTGCCTTAAATATTATTTCTTTGTTAACTGAATTGCCCCAGAATATCAAACCGTATCTTAAGGTTGACACTACAAGACCATAGTAAGCTACCAGTAGGGTGTCACTGTTAACAGTTTTTGAAAGCTTGTAAAGAGCAAACGCCGATTTACTTAGCCTTTTACAAATTTCATAGATATGGTACTTCCATGTCAGTTGACTGTCTATCCAAAGTCCTAGAAATTTGGTGACTCCTACAGTTTCAATAGTATTCCCTCGATAATTAACATTCAGTTCGTTACATTTAATTCGCTGATAAAAGTTCATTACATTTGTTTTGGTCAAATTAATAACTAGATTATTGTTATTGAGCCACATTATTATGTCAGTCATTGCATTATTAATGTCATCTTCATATCTGCTAAGGTCATTACATTTTAAAATAGACGTGCTATCATCGGCAAATAAAATCATGGGATGGCAAACTGCTTTGGGCAAATCATTAATATAAATTAAGAAGAATAGAGGACCGAGTACACTCCCTTGTGGTACTCCATACATTACATGGCGTACATCAGACTGAAAAGTTAGAGTCATTTTGGTTGTTTGGCATACCCTAGTGACCTCTGTATATTGTGATCGGTTACTGAGGTAGGAATCAATTAGTTTAAGGACGTTACCTCGAATTCCATAACGGTCTAGTTTATATAATAGCGTCTTATGATCCACACAGTCAAAGGCTTTGCTCATATCTGTAAAGATAGCACATATGGGTATTCTTTTGTCAACACTCTCGAATACATTATTAATTAAGTCGAATATAGCCATATTTATATTTATGTTTTTCCTAAAACCCTTCTGCTCCCTACAAAACAATATATTTTTATCGAAAAAGTTATAGAGGCAGTTGTATATATATTTCTCAAATATCTTTGAGAATATGGACAGAAGTGCTATAGGTCGGTAGTTTTGAGGGTTTTCTTTATCACCTTTTTTAAATAATGGTCTAACAATGGAGGTTTTCAGCTTTTCTGGATATATGCCTTCTGTAATGCAGAGATTAATTATATGACATATATGTTTAGCTATCGTTTCATTGACGTATTTAATTACGATAGTAGAAACATGGTCATAGCCTACACTTGCTGTGTTCCTTAGAGACCGAATTATTAATTTTATTTCAGGTACTGTTGCTGGTGCCATAAACATAGATTTCAAATTGCTGTTAATATTGCATTTTGCGATGTTATTCTTTGGTAAATTGTTTACACACTGAACAAAATGTTTATTAAATAGTTTTAGCCACTGAACTAAGCTTGGTCCCCCAGGTTCTATATAACGATATCAGGTAAGGAATACTCAATTGTCATCTTCTTCTACTTTTCAATCTCTAGTCCTGCGCTAAGAATTGGCCGAGAAAAGATCGTGAACTTAATTTTGATAAGTACTACGAAACAGCAAAACAATTTGCCAGGTATTGGCAAAAACTTTTGTAAGCGCTGAATTGACTAATTGGTTGACTCTATACTCTGATTTTTAATTCAAGACCAAAATTTAACGTCAACGGGCGCACTTTCGCTGTGATCACTGCATACTGGTTTAAGTGTTAGTATTTTTATCAATAAAACTTACCCTAACATTACTGGTTGCGCGATTTCTAATTCATATTTATATGAAATAATCAAGATGAGAACTGTCAGATTTTTGTCTTGAATTAAAAATCTGAATTTAGGGTAATCAAAGTGAAGCTACTTAGTAGTAAAGATATCTGCTATAACTAGTTTGTATTATAAGAACAAGTTTCTAACACTAGAATGTCTCGAGACAACTTGAATGAATATTTTTTAATTATATTTTATTATTATCAGCCTGAACTATTTATTGCACCACCGAATCACTGCTGGGCAGAGGCCTCCCTCTCTTTCTTCTATTCGTCCCTATTTAAGGCATCAACGGGCCAATTAGTTAATTATAAAGATATTCAAATGCCCATTTATTTATTTAATGCCTTAACTTAATGCCTTAAGGCATTCCCATCCCATCTCAGTCCATCTGAGGAAACTAGTTAAGCTTTAAGGTCAAATAAAGGTTCTGTTCAATATTCTTGTTAAGTATTATTCCGACTTATTTTCCATTGCATTGATAAGTTTTAATATATATTTGGTGTGACGACCGGTTTGGCTCAGTGGCAGTAACGTTGCCTGCGAAGCTGAGGTCCTGGTTTCAAATCCCGGTAAGGGCAAATATTTGTGTGATGAGCAATAAATATTTGTTCCTGAGTCTTGGATGTTTTCTATGTATGTAAGTAATATATGTATTAAATATATCGTCGTCTACTACCCATAACACAAGCCTTATTGAGCTCACCATCGGACTAGTTCAATTTGTGTAAAATTGTCCCGTAATATTTATTTATTATTTATTTATTTATTCAGTAGTCAAATATATATGGTCTCATAAATTGTGAAAGCCACTTAGATGGTTTAAATCTAAATGAGCGTTTTTGTAACAATCACGTTTGAAGATTGTTCGAAACAGAGATTACGTTTACGTTTAAAGAACAACCTTTAAACGTAATTGTTACAAAACCGCTATTAAATATAGTACTGGTATAAATCAAAACATTAAGCAGTAATTAATATTCTTTGCAGTTAGGTTATAAAACAATATCTTGCAAAGTAACAGCAATGCGCAACTATTTAAGGTCCCGATAGTAATAATACTCGTAAGCTGAATGAAATTCGATAGTTTTGGTAAATATTACTTCCTGCACAAACTTCGTCACAGTAAACTACGTTTTATGGATTAGCGAAAGTTTTTACAACTCGTCGCTAATCTTTGGATCCTTTAGTAAGTAATAGAATTAAGATATTGCAATTGTTCGTTCAGATAATACTCCGAATGACATTTGATAGTTAGGCAGTAGTTTTTGCGAAAGTCCAACCGGAATAAGCTTGGGGGCGGGCATTCTGCCAAAACCGATCGCAACCTTCTTCGGTCGCCTTACTCTCTATCGGCTTATGGGTGACATTCTCCCACGGTCGTATTTACTTTATTACGTCTGGTCCCAATCGAACCCCTCTAATGTTTCCATTACTTAAGTGTTAATTTTGGATCTGTTCTTAATGACTTCTTGATTAACAAACTGAAAACAAACATCTTTAACAAACTTCTTGCAATAAAGCAACACAATATTGGATACTTGAGATAAAAACAATAAAGTAAAAGTGCGATTTGAGCGAAGCAGTGAGAACGTATTACTTGAAATACAAAACAATATATTATTTTAGTTACATGCAATAAAGATGACGAATCACACTACCTAACCCTTGTCACAACCCACAGAGGGGTGCAGATAAGTAAATAAAATTGAATAATTTACGAGTAGGTTTTACCGCGGAATGTCACAGGCAGGGTGGTATGTCAAAATATAAAATAAAAGGTTGTGACATGCGCAGTGAGACGTTCGGGCCGCGGGGTCCCAGTCTGTTCGCTGTCCGATTTCCGAACGGGCCTGCGCCATGCGTTCTTCCAAATTCGAAACTCGGCTGTTCGAACGGAACAATTAAAATTTTAAATTAAGAACACGTGCGTCATTGGAATACCGCCATTGGACTGTTAATTGGAGTTTTGGTTTTTTCTCTTATTTTTGCAGTGTTTAATAGTGCTGTGACTGAACTTTTGTGCGATAGGAATTAAAAAGTTATCGTCTTTCAGTTGTAAGTTGATTAGCGAGTAAGGTTATATTTTATTTTGTTTAAATTTTGAATTATGTTCTGATTTTTTGTCACAATGTTTGTTTTTACGTTAGTTTTTTTGCGGTGGCTCTTGCCGAAATAACACACGGTACAAAAACTAAAATACATATACAAGTAATATTATAATAAGGAATATGTATTATGTATGTTGTGTAAGGTGTATGTATGTATGTGCAAATACTATAAGTAAAAGATTTCTACTATAAAAAATATTATTACACACTATATTCCATGGTAAAGTGAGTTTATTTATTAAAGCAAATTTCCATGTTAGGCGGCATTCGTTTAATTAAAAGAGGCCTAAGTTCTTTTGAGCTTGTTTCAGCTAAGAAACTCTCCTTTTCAGTAATTATATCTAGAAATACTCTAAATTTAAAATAGTGTAACATCAGGTACATATGAAATTTCATATAAAGCTTTCTAGGTACCAGTAACTCTCTAAAAGTACATTCAATAGTAAAGGGAATTTATTGTTCGTATTCTTAATTGAAATAAAAATAGGCACTAACAAAGTGAATTTCCATTTTGAGCGGCATTCGTTTAATTAAAAGAACTTGAGCCACAGAGCTTTGTCAGCTAAGAAACGATCCTTTTCAGTAATTAAACATAGAAAAACTTTTTATGTTCAATATTATGATATAAGATAAATATACAATTTCATATAAAACCTAAATTAACTATTAAAAATTGAAAGTAATTCGTCTTTCGGCATATGAACTACATTTACGAAGCTAAATAAGTTTCCGCGTTTTCACTAAGGATCAAGCCACATCATACGTGATTCGCTTATCGGTAAGAGCTTTGCTAAAGTGTATTACTGAATATGTGGGTAGCAAGCCGCTGGTACTAGTATTTTTTGTGAATGAGCAATGGGTTTTGATAGAAAATGAAGGTTCATCAGCGGACTTGTACATTTTCATTGTAAATGAAATGTTGATTATTTCATCGCAAGGTTTATAAACCATGTAATTGCTATAAAATACATTAATAAGGTTTAAGATTGTATTAACTCTTGCCGAATCATAGCATTCAGAACACTGCTTACTAAGTCTTAAAAATATGTTTTTTAAATATACACTTATCATAGGTAAGCTCAATAATTCGTGCATATTAGATTTAGTTCTTGTTAAAATTGCATAATTTTAACAACATAAAAAGGGTCAATAATTATACCCCGTCAGTCCAAATAGGTACTTGAAGTAAGTACCTATTAGATGTAGGTACCTACGTCCACATGATTGTGTCTCTTACGGTGGAAAGAGATAGCAAGAGACGCAGAAAACCAGCTTTTTTATTCAAAGCTTGGGATTACTGTACAGTGTGATTGGTCCGATTCGTATGCGCGGTTTGTTGCAAAAAATAGTGGTGACAGCGGAAAATGAACAAGGTTTATTCAACATTTTTAATCAATTCAACTAAAGCTTTGATGAATAAATATACATATATATACACACAAAAACACACACACACACATATATATATAGGTAGGTTTGAACACATTTCTCTCAAGCGCCACGTGAACAGAACACCCGATTCAAAGGTTTTCTAATCGTTATACATATTATATTTCACTGTTTACCTAGTTGTTTAATCTAGGTTTCCTACCATTTGCATCGAAAGAATACCTGCACGATTAGTAGTACTTGACTGAATATGCGAATTGTTGGAGCATTTTGAAATGACAAAATATAATCGATCGTCTGCTTCGCTTCGCTTTAAAATATCAGGGTTTGGGAATTACAGTTTTTTACCCGAGTTTAAATGTAACTTGGTCATCTACAGGACCCGCGAGGAATCTGAAATATTTAACCACGCATTTCTGAGGCCATTAGAAGCAAAAAATGTTATAGGACCTAAGTCAAATTCACCAAACAAAAAAATCAAGTTTTGTCGATTTTTTCGCATCTCTATGAAGGTTATTCCTTTAAATCACCTTTAAATAAAATCGTGACGTTTCTATTCCGAATATGGATGACTTTAGTAAGTGGTAACTGTCATTTTGACTTGTGTCAATAAGAACACTGAGCAACATTGCGATCAAGGGAGCACTTAAGACGAACATAATAAAGAGTTTAGATGAACATTTATATTATCTTCAAAACTAAGACGGGTTTGACTGAGGTTCATATAATTTGTTTTGCTCCTAATGACGTAAACAATGCGTACGGCGGACAGTTTGTATATGCCAAAATTGAGTTAAATCGTTTAAGATTGAGTAATTGTACACTTTATAACGTTACTCTTTATAAACTACTTGGAGTATATGACTCTCTGTGAAACGTACCTCCATTCGACGGTCGGGTCTATATTAACTTTACTAATATTATATGTAAATGCGAAAGCGACTTTGTTCGTTTGTCTTTAAACCACGCGATAACAGTCCATCCGTTCAAAAGCTACGACGGCACAGACACAAAAATACACACGTCAAACTAAACCTCTTTTCTTGTCATAGGTTAAAAACTTAAGAAAGTTTGCATGTCCTTATGTTTAGAGAAAAACATTACAGTCTGAGCTAAAATACCGACTTTAAAGTGAAACAAAATCCAGAGATAATGTTTGTGTGTAATCTGTGTACATCATGAAAAGCGATATATTCTAATGAAATTATCTATACCAATATACGAAACCGGAAAGTTGTCGAAGAAAAAAGTCGGATCATCTGAAACTCAATGCAATTTAGAAAAGTTAATTCGATTTATGGGAATCAGATAAATGTCATCCGCTACCTCAGGGCGATTGAGTAAAGTTCATTTTCCAAGTAAAAGTGACACGGTAAATAGGTTATCCGACGGCCAAATGAAATCCAATGTAGTGTAATAGTAAAAGCAAAGTTCCGTGTTTGTGGAAAAGAAATGTAAAAAAAACCAGCCAAGTGTGAGTTGGACTCGCGCACCGAGGGTTTCGTACTAAATATACGCTACAAATGGCCGTATGTATGAAAATCCAGTGTTAGCAGAGCCCTATACTAAGTAAAATGTAGGCGGTGCTCGATAATTTTATATTGGTTGTTTATAGACAGACATAAAATTATACTGTTTTTAGTATTTGTTGTTATAACTGCAACAGAAATACATCATTTGTGTAAATTACAACTGTCTAGCTAACACGGTTCAAGAGATACAGCCTGGTGAAAGACAGACCGACAGACAGCGGAGTCTTAGTAATAGTTTTTCCTTTGAGAGAAAAAGCAAGTTTAATTGCTTTACTTTGAATGCTCATAATTTAATTTAAAAAAAAGTAAATGTTTGACTGTGGCGACGATCTAGACTAGTCCATAATATGTTGGCGACACGCTTGGCTCAGATCATACTTATTTGCCTTTGAAAGATACTGTCAGCATGTTTGATAAGAATACACAAGGGTATTCGGAAATTCTTTCGCTAAGAAAAATGTTTATGAGTCTGCAAGCGGCTAATACATATAATCAGGAGTAATGAAACGATTTCTGAAACAACACAATATTCAGCCGGTCTAGCACAACTGTCCGCGACTACGCTTGCCGCGCGACATAGCATCTCCCGTCTTTCTCTCATTGAATTGAAACGACAGACAATTGTCGCGCCTATCACAGTTGTGCTAGAAGTGCAGGATTGGAAATATGTACATAAGTTGTACATTACATAAATAAAGTAAATGAGATTATCAAGTTGCCTCTTCGTACATTTCACGAAACATTTAGGTTAGTTTTCCCAATGGATCTCGCGAACCCTTTTCATTCAATATCGCTAGCAGGACCAGACCATCAGTCTATGCCAAGTTCCGGCGTTGATACCTTCATCAGCCAAAGTGTTATACGGCGCGGTCGCGATCACTTTATATATAATATCTCAAACAACAGTTTTAGGCGAGATAAAAATAGTTTGGAGTAATTTCGGAGGAAATATCTCTTATTTGAAAAAACCGCGACACATCTGGAATAACACATTACCCTCCTTTACGTCGCGCAGTCGGGTAAAAAAGGCTGAATATTTGCAAATGGCTAAACCTGTTTCATGAACCATAGCTAAGATCACTCTCTGAAATAACCTTTTAAACACTCTAAACTAAATCAATATATCCATTGCCTTAAGAGTTACGATGCCACAGATCAGTCACCCTCATTTGGTATAAACTTTTTTGGCATAATCATCATTTGGCATAATTAATTCATCATTTGGCATAATGCATTTTTTTCTGAAACTGTACAATTTTCTGAACTTTTTAAGGCATCATCCTGTTAAATGCATTAGGTTAGGTTAGGTTTGTTTTATAACAATCCTGAAAGTTTACGTGTTCAGATAAAAAGGCACTACGCTAAATGATGAATTATGTCTAATGATGATTATGAATGACAAAAAAGCTTACGCCAGGTTAGGGTCAACCTGCCACAGACAGACACACAGATACACACGTTAAACTTATAACAACCCCTTTTAACGTCTAGGGCTGAAACCTAGGTATGAACAAAGTAAGTTTTAAAATTTCCCTTTGAATAAATTTACATTTTAAATTTTAGCTTTTCTTAACACTTTTGCTGCCAAAATTCTGTATATGTGACTTGGGAACACAGTAACGAAAATGTCAGACAGTGCTTAAAATGTGTAAAACGGCATTTTGGCGCCTATTTTGGTCGCATTTATCGTGCAATAAAACATTCGCTATTTTCGTATTTACATACCTACTTGTCAGACAATTACGGGTGCTTGTTAAGAACTTATAGCCCGATAGGCACTTATATTAAAATGCAAATTCTTTCTTAACACATTCACTGCCCGCCTAGCGGGCGCTTTGCTCGTAGACGCGTAGCCGATAAGTGAGTTTTCTATTTAGAGAAAAGAGCGAAACGCTACGAAAAGCTTGGTAGTGAAAGTGTTAATTGCGCACAACTATACTTAATATACTTTACTTATGTTAAGAGTCCCCGGCAAGCTCGGCTGAATTTCACCTTCCCATGCAAACGTAGTTTCGTTCTCATTTTAACACTACTTATTGGATTGAAATGAAACTTTGCATATAAAATAGCAGGAGGTATGTCTAGGCATGTTATTAGTTTATATAGCTCCAGTTTGTAAAACGAATTAAATTCAGCCAAAACAAGTTTTCTATAGAAAAAATAAATTCGTTGTATTTTTTTTTACTATGCTATCTGAAGCTACATGAACTAATTACATGCCTGCATATACCTTAATTTTTTTCTAAGTACAAAGTTTCAGAGCAAACTAGCTAATTGTTTTAAAATGAGAGCGTAACTACGTTTGTATGGAGAACCGAGCTTACTGGGGACTCTTAAGGCATTTGTGTACTGTTTTTGTTGTTGGTGCATAAATAATTGTTGTATTGTATTGTATTATGACAAGCCTTTTTCAGCTATGGTAGTCTCTCTTAGCACAATACAATACAAATAATCTTTATTGCATATCTCAAATATAGAAACTTGATCACAAACCCTCTAGGTGGGCGTTCTCCCGTAGTAAGTTTTCGCTATACACGCATTTTCCCTTGGAATCGGCAACGCGCGTAGCGCTACGAAATCAGTGGTAGTGAAGGTGTTAAATTATGTGGGTTTTCCGTTTATTGGTGTAACAAAGCTGTAGGTAAAGTAGTATGTTTTTCAATGTTGAAGACTAGGTGCCCTCATTCCTGTGAATGTGTAAAAACGTGTGGGTATCGATTCATACTGCACGATTGTGATTTATTGTTAACACTGCCGCTTACCTCTGTGACTTAAATAGGTAAGACTCAACAATCGTTACATTTTTCTGTCGGTTATTTTATTATATATTTTTTAAGTAGAACGTTGCCAGCTCATTAGCTATATACGGTCTTAATGGCCCTAAATACTGAAGCTTTTTAGTCTATTTCCCTATTATAAATCCAAAAAATGTGTACTAGTTTTTTTTTCATAAAATTGCAGCGATAGATTGGCCGTTTTGCCACATAAAATTTAGACTAAAAAGACGGGTTTGTACAATACACTACGTTTTTTTACTGTCTTGGACAAGTGTTCGACTGCCGAAAGAAAACCAATAGTTATTTGTTATGGAAGACTGCAAAGATGTTATTTTGGCGCGAGTGCTTGAATTGAAAGGAGAGTAAGCCAAAGAATCTCAAATATAGACTTCTAAGTGTAATGAAGCTTACAAGACTAAAGAAGCCAAATAATTTTGCAGCCGTGCGTGCTTTTCACCTCACTACAGCGGGGAAAATGTGAGTTGTAAGAAAAACTATGAACTTGTAATAAACCGATTACTTATTTTTTCATTTCAAACCAGTGATACCTACAAAACACACTCACAAGAAAACTAACAAATAAGCATATAAAAAATGAAAATTTGAATTTCAAATGACTTTTCCACGCAAGATGATAAAACTAACTTTTCCGCGTTCATTTGGCGCTGTAAATAGAGATTTTCCGAACGGATGACGTGAAAAATTAGTTTTTCACGCAGTTGTAGCCGCAGGCAAAATCTAGTACTCATATAAATGAGGAATGAATAGAAATTTAATAAAAACATTTCGTTATTATCTCAGGTCGCTTTTTATGCTTCAACTAACAAGCTTTTGTTACCAAATTCCCTTAAAATTTCAATTTAATATTCAGTTAAACATTAACTGTTCCGAAATTTGTTCATCTATTTTAATTGGTCTAATTCTCCAAGGATAATACAAATCTGTTTACTTTGCCAATAGCACCGAGCAGTTTCTTAGAATGCTTGAATTATAAATACGGTATGAGAACTTGTTGGGAGATCGATTCAAAAGCGGTTTGAATGTAATATGAAAAACGGTGATTATTTATGAGGTGTACTGGGATACAAGACACTTTTCAGTGACGCAATTAATAAGAAAGAGATTACTTTCTCTCTTTCTCTCTCTCTCTCTCTCTCTCTCGCTCTTGGGATGTACTTATACCTAGTGAGCATTACTACAATAGGGTCGTGCATGATTTTTTATCGCTTTTTTAACGAAATCTCAAAATACCGTTAAAATTTTAAGAAATACGCATGATATAGGCATTTCAAACTACTAATAGATAGCGATATGTCAGAGAGGTCCAACGTGTATGTACGTCATATTATACTCCGGCCATATAAACTCCATATTAAATTCTATTTTGTTAGAAAGAGATAAAATAAAATATTTTATGGGTTATATCTTGGTTCTTTCTATACTTATTCGAGCAAATATTTTTCTCTGCTGTTCGTTACATGAATGAGCTTTTAATAAAGCAAAAACAAAATTCATGTTATTCCCTTTTGTTTTAACACTAAATGCTTTACGTAGGTATATTTTATTCAATTTACTAGAGTATATAACGTTATTTTCAGATTAATAATGTTCGGTTTTGTAACGTTACTGATACTATTCACTTTTTGTGGCCAATACAATTTGTGACACATCCAGCCTCACTGAACTAAATGATGAGGCGGAAAAAATAAATCGAATAAAGTTATCGAATACATCTCATAACATAACATAAATAAGTTTATCAAACAATACAGAAGGTACTACAAACGTTACGATGATATCGTCAAAAACTATATCAATTATTGGGCTGGGAGCTAAGTAGGTACAAATTAAAACGAAGACAATAATGAAGTGTTGGATATGATTTCGTAGATTGAACTTTATTTTCTTATATGTAAAGAAAATTCCGCGTTATTGCATAAACTATCCATTCTTCAGATAGGTATGCATATTATTACTATAACGTATATAAAAAGTGGTTTATGCAAAAAGCAGACACACATTTTGAGATTGACCTGAATACAAACTTCAAAATTGCTAGCAAATGTTAAGAGTCCGCACTAAGCTCGGCCGAATTTCACCTTCCCATACAAACGGAGTTTCGTTCTTATTTTAAAAACGAAACGAAAATTTGCGTATACAATGACATGAGGTATATCTATGCCTGAAACTAGTTTATATGCCTGCAGTTTATAAAACAAACGAAATACAGCAAAAACAAGGTTTGTGTGAAAAACTTAAATTTGCTGATTTTTTACTATGGTATCTGAAGCTACATAAACTAATTACAGGCCTGCATATACCTAAACTTATTCTAAGTACAAAGTTTCAGAGCAAACTAGCTAGTCGTTTGAAAATGAGAGTGTAACTACGTTTGTATGGTTAACCGAGCTTACTGCGGACTCTTAACATCCTAATGATGTTTAATGTTCTCTAAGTTTAGCAATCAAAATATCAATATCCGCCGTCGTGACACCATAGCGTTTATTATTCGAGCGTCTGAAGTTTTGGCGGTAATTCAATTGGTACTCCTATTCGTACAAAATGATTTAATATTGGAACCAGGACTGAAACGGCAATAGGCTTTCATAGAGAAGCCAGAATACCATTTACGAGATACGCTTCTGAAGCAATCCGTCTGATTTGATTGTTCAGTTTATAATAACGTATAGAAACACTACATTAGGATACTCTCACACGTATATCAGATGTACCTATAGGTGTAAGTGTTAAGCTATTTTTTAATCCAAAACATACAATACAATACCTACCTAACCACCCACCTTTATAATGTAATAATACAAGTTTGTCGTTGGTAGGCCCTTTATTTCATAAACTCTAGTATTTATACATTTCAGTTATCGCTGCACAAGCAATATGGGTTTATTTCGCACTAAACTAATATGTTATTGTTAAGCACTAAAAGTGACTAGTCATATTACAATATAAATCCCCTTAATTTTCAATTAGAGCGTACAAAAGGAGTTCGATTTTTTTGAATACGTCTTGTTTTACTGCTTAGACTCAACACTACCATATGCTCTAATTTATCGCGTGACAAACGCAACCATCATAGGCCCGCAGGTTAATTCTTTTTAGTCCATGTATTTGAACAAACATAAGCATGTTATGAAAATCTGTAAAGAATTGTACACAAAGTCCCAAATAACTAAATAGTGAAAGAAAGCAGCTTGCAGTAGTAGTTTAAATCCTGGTAGTACCTAAGTTTCTCTTTGCGTTCCCATTCGTACAAAATGATTTAACATCGGAAGCGAGATCGGCATGCTGATACCTCGGAAACGTTTCTGCCAACCCTGCAGAATCAGAAGGTCGTGTACCGCCCATAAAGTTACACCACGCTGACCTAGCTTAGAAACAGGCTGAACTTTCGCCTACAGGCATTCTCACATGTCCAATGTGTAGGTGTATAAAGTTAAGAGGTTTACTTCACGGCCGTGGCACAGATACTTGCGACCCTCTTTTTAAATGAAAGATAAACAGTTATCAGGTTGACCGTTGACACCCGAGAGCTGTTTTATTACGTAGGAACCGCCATTTTTTTACTGGTGTGTAGGATTGATGGCTGGCCATGTCGCTTTAGAACGAGATAGCTGAAAATCTAATTCCCTATTAGATTTCTAACTGTCTCGCTCTATAATGGCTTTTAGCTAGCTGTGAAATTTATACAGGCTGATAAAAAAGTATGATTTATTGCCACTGTTTGTGCTTTCACTTACAGTACGCGTGTGATGGTAAATTAAATGTATATGTTCATTTCGTACAGGAAATAAGTAAGTTTGTTACAAAAACGACAAAAAATCCACACATTGTTAAAATTACAATATTATTGATAATCATTAGTAATAAATTTCAGAAAAAGAAGATGGCCCAGTTTTTTCTCCTGGGAAAAATACAATTTCCGCGTGTTAAGAAAAAACAATTTGTGATGCAAACGACCGTAGTCGGCTAATCTTGACAAGACTAGTATTAGGCTACAATTCGAAAATTATTTCTGTAGTCTTAGACGATGCGCAGTTTGCTTAAGACGACGCTCCTCATTGACTGCGCAAAACGTTTCCAATGACTTTGACGCCCCCTTCAATTTATTCGGCATTATCGGCCTACCCCGCATTTCCGTATCCACGAAACGATTTTTGTAAATCAATAATGGGATACAGCCAAAGCGAAATGCGTCCCGTGCCTACGCTGCTTAGAGCAGCTTAGCTCAGATTCCCAGCACAATCCTCTCTGATTGCAGAAGAGCTTTTTCCAAAGCGTGAAATTTTTACTGCCACGACTCCCAACTATCGAAGCTACTATTTTTACAAAACCTCTTCACAGCTCCGATATCTCTAAAGTAGCGGATAAAGTCTATTGCGATTTAACAGGCCTTGAAATGAGGCCCGCTTCACTTTGTATTAAGCTTTAATTTCACTTTTAATTAAACAGAAGGTTTAGTCAACTCGAGTCGTTTTAAATTTATAGCTTTAGATTGACTAATTCCAGTGTTTTCGATGGTAATTTAATGGATTTATTCATTATGGATATAGCAGTTTTAAAGTAAGGACAGGTAATTTAGTATTAAACCTTTAAACGTTATGAAATCCTACATGCCACGTCAAAAACGAACACAATCACATTTAATATGACACAATACGATATAAATTAAATCGAATATGCCTAGTAAACAGCTTTGATGGTATACAAATAAGACATTATTGACGTTTGTGTCGGAGCTAAAATAAATATTATGATTGCTATATTGTTGCCGGTGTCGACTACACCTGCATCGTTAGTATCTATTCATGCCCCGCTCGTGTGTAGAGCCCTAAATTGAATGTTTGCGTTCAAACTCGGAACTTGCCGAGAACTTTGAATATTTTCCGTGTGATAAAGAGGAGAAGCTCCCCCAACATGTACGTTAGGCTCGAGGCGGCTCAGGAGAGCTCAGGATACAGATTTTCTCTTGGGCGATGATTGCACAAACGCGTATGTAGTAGGCTCTCAAAGACCGCCTTTGATCAAAGAGTTTTGCGAGCTCGTGGATATTTTTAACGTCTTTTGCATTCAAGTAAACTGATATTTTGGCTCGTTCTTGTAAACCAACGAACTCGTTAAACTGAAACTATTTGCAAACTTCAATAAAGGCTTTTGTATAAGTGTATTGCTTTTGTCAACTCTTTGAAAAGTTATACATTATAAGTAAAAACGCAGCGTCGTTCTTTTAATTCCCCTTTTTTGCGATTCATAGCAAACGATGTTCGTTCATTAGATAAATCGAAAATAGCACCGATGCGTCAAAAATCTTCGAATCAGGTTTTGAGGTCACGATGAAATAGTACAATAAGCACAAAACATAATCTAGCGTAATTGTAATGCTTTTGTAACACGTTACAAGCAACGCATCTTATGAAAATGCGTAATAATGGCACTTGAAATGGGCTCATTACAACTCTACTTACACATTAAAATAATACTTTACCATATATTATTACACAAGCAGCTACATGAGTAACTTTGATGCTTAAGCGTATGATACAGTCTCATATTCAAATTACTCGGTTGGAATATATCAAGAAGATTCGGTTCCTCCATTTGATCGCACTGCCAACTGAAAGGGGTGAGGCTTTAACTCAATTGATTTAAAGCGTAACCAATCAGATTGAGAGGGAGTCTATTCAGAGATTACACTCTTCCAAACGCACTCGTACCAAAAATTATTGCCCATTTTACTCAAATTAACTCTTAACGTAATTCCCTTTTAATTTGATTGCCCATTAAACGTTTATTCCGCGTATCTCAGCTTTGCCTATATAAAAATACAATATTACGTACGTAATTGGCTTATATATAACTTTTCTTATTTCTTTGCGAGTGAGTGATAATATAAGTTAGTGAAAGTTTTAGTTAACGATGAATTAAGGAGGGCTGCCGCACACCGAATCTTAACGTAGTTTTCCTCTTCAACCATTATTGCTATTTTTATTTACTACTCAAATATGTTTACGCATTGTTATAAGTTACTCGTTTTCCTTCTTTGTTGCGAACTATTTATTTAGTATGTTCTTTGTTATTTGTACGTAATTGTTCTATTTATTCAGTTCTTGGAAGGAACGAAAGAAGAATATATTGTTAGCCGTGACTGTTCAAGAGATGAGTTCGGAAGTGTTTTGTTGTTTGATAATGTGAAAGTACAAAAACAATCATGATGAGGATTGCCGCGCTGCTGTGTTTATTTGGATACTTAGGTAAGTTGGTTTTCTTTATTGCATCTTAAAACATTTTGTGACTTATTCGCAGGATATTGAGGGTCTGCAAAGATTATTGTTTAAGGTGACGTATTTGACGAGGGCCAAGCCGATTAAGTGAAAGCTTCCTTGAAACTTTCTCAGTTGTAAGAAACAGATGGTGTTGTAAAGAACAGATTCACGGAAATGTTACAGAAAAAATTGCGAACACACGTCATTGGAATATATCTATATTTGCTTCTCCTATTTATCGTCGTTGCACCTGTAAAATCCGCTGAGTACGGTAAATTGGATTTGTTAATAAATTTACAGCCAGGAACCCGCCTAGCGGGCGCTCTGCTCGTAGATGTAAAGCCGATACCACTAGAGAACATTGCGTAGCGCTATGAAAAGCTTGTCAGAAAACGTTTTAAATAACATCCAAAATAAATTATGGTAGGTATATTATTTTGCACGTCTTAGATAGTGTATTCTACAGCCGCAACGGTGCTACGATACCTTTGCGTTTTATCGCAATAATTTATATTATTTATATTTTTTTGCCAGTGATGAAAGGTCTTCAAAAGCTATTGAATTCAGTCACACTCGAGGGCAAAACGAAATAGGCGTGGCACAAAAGCGTGGCGGGGCTCTTCAAAAAGGGAGATATGATTCTTTTGAAGATTTACAGACTTTCATGTCTATAAGCTGTTCTTGAGGTCTCGCACGCAGGTTTGACGACTTGCAGCCTCCCGAACAAGCCGATTACCGCAAAACCATCGGTGCCAAAGACCAGATTTAGGAATTTAGTAAGGGACTTTGTGTCAATAACTGAATGTTGATTTTAACTGAATAAGTGTTTATGGTTTCAAAAACTAAATTTGATAGAAAAATACAAACATTATTTTTAGTACTTCATACATTTTGTATTTTTTTAATCGAACGAAAGCAATGAAATTAAAATTAAAATGTAAATATCTACATGTTATTGAAACTAAAAAGCATTTTTTTTCAACTGTTACATTTCAATGATCTCGAAAAAAGGAAAACGATCCACCCTATTGTATATGGCATGGACTATACTGTTATAGGAATAGAGTTTAAGTATCAAGAAGTAGTGTTTTTCTAAATAAATAAATAAATATTTTTGCAGCTAACTAATAATTTTATTTAGTGAAATTTATAAAGTTTTCAGTTCCATGGTAAAATTTATAGACCTAAACTATACAACGGAGAAGACATAGTGATGCCTACTCATTGTTCAAGTGATTGTAATACTCTTGACTATTTTTAAAAGATATGATACGATCTAAAAGTGCTTAAATGCCAGTTTTGAACTGTCTGTGATGTGAATTTCAATAAAAATACGTGCTTGTCGGTGAAAGTAAAGTGCTTGCATTTTCATATCGCTATATTTGAAATGAGAATATGCAGTATTTGCACAATAGCTTAGGTAATAAATGACAAAATACGAATCCCTTTGTTATCAGTAACCGTCGAAAGTCATAATGTATTGTTAGTCATAAAATCGTTTGTCATATTTTAAATCCGTTAAATTTTCAGAAACTTTGAATAGGTCCTATAAAACCCATTACGTTAGATTTATTATGTGATAATCCTGAAAAGTTAATGGTTTCGTAGAATAATGCGATTATAACGAACATACTGATAAAGATAACATTATACCTTTCGATTTTATGCCAGTCAATATAGATCCTAAAAAAAACTGATTTTTATTGGATAAGGAATTCGAGTAAGAGAATGCGAAGAATTGTAGGCTGCATAATTACTACCCATAGTTTAAAAAGTTAAGAAAATGTGTGACAATTTGGCTGACTTATTCTCCTACTTACTGTGTTTCCGTAGTATAAAGTAGCCCACGTTACGTCCCACTGTTGCAGCTGGGCAAAAGTCTTGCTGCGTTACAGCGGATTTCCAGTCATATATCATAGAACTGGTCGCATCATGTTATCTAATCTGATCAGAATGTGTACATTTTTTACTATAAGAACCAACGAGTTGACGCGCCCCCTCAATTCCAATTCTAGATTTTGTCGATACGGTCGTAATTGTTTACCAATCTGATCAGATTTATGACTTCAAAATCGATTTGAGGCGGAATAGACTCGTAATATCGTCACAGCAAACACACTTTCACGTCTATATAAATGTAAGGATTTCTTAGATTCGATGTCGGCAGCGTGAAAACAAAGTGTGGTTCTAGATTACATGCTCGGCGGCAGTAAGGGCCCTGTACGCGCGGTTTCACTAAATTGAAATATTAAATCCTCGCTTACGGTACGCTTACTTTGCTGACGTTCTCCAAGAACAGACTAATATTTACCTATTTAGATTATATTTATTTATAAATATAGGCAGGTACAATATATTATAAGTAATAGTCATTATAATTTGTGTGTTTAAATTCTGGTTTTGGCTAATGTGCATACCCAAGCAGCACATTAGTGAATTTTGCAGCTTATCTTATAGCTTTATGTTCTAAACGAGTTGTATAACAGTGTTTGATAAAACTTATAGCTTTAAACACAACTCAAAATTGTACATGAGTTCATCCTGTCACTTTTAGTTGCTTAGGAACGTTTTTTGTTTCTACTTTATTACTTATGGTTGGGTAAAGTCAATTTTGCTACTTAAAGATGAATGCATGATTTAATTGTCGCTGAATAAGAAGCAATAGTGGTATATAAGGCCCTAAAGTCACTTATAAGCAACTTTTACAAATAAGTGGGAACATACCCTTATTTGGAACTTTTAATTCGAAATGACTAGTATAATGGAGCAGTATATCACCAATAGTGGCTAAAGAGATAATTTTACGGTCCTTTTGGAACCTAAAAATATTGCAACTTTTAAGGCCTAGAAGTAAATTATTGCCACTCCAACGCATAATTAAGTCTCAATAGGAGGTTCTTGAACCCAAAAGCAGTTATTTTTACTTATTTCAAACCACTAACAGTACAAAAATTAGGACATTAAATATTTTATGTTCCTATTGCCTCTATCAAAATATTATTCGTCTTGCGTCACTCTATTGATACAAATTTGTTTTGTACATTTGTTTCTGTTCTCACAAAACTCATCACAAATTAATACAAAAGAGCAAATAATTAGTATTAGTAGGTATTAGTAAGCATAGCATTCACTGCTTTGCCACACGCAAGATACAAATAAGTGATTTTCAGACCTAATAGTTCCAAATAGAGAACGAATAAGTGAAAATAAACACTGTAAGATCTTTCTTGTTCCGATATATTTACAAAATGGAGTCCTTGCCACTCGCAAGATACAAATAAGTGATTTTCAGACCTAATAGTTCCAAATAGAGAACAAGTAAGTGAAAATAAACACCGTAAGATCTTTCTTGTTCCGCCATGTTTACAAAATGGAGTCCTTGAAAATGAATTATTTTAAACAACATTTTATCACACTTACGCATAATCACAAACTTTTGATAGTTGTGAATATGTTATTTTAACATTGTACGTAACATACAATCGTTAGGTTAGGTTTTGAACATATTTATTTCTTACAAGTATCAATTCCTTATTTGATTTAGCACACTCTTTTTAAATATTCCTGATCAAATCAAAGGCGCATCAAAATTTACAAAGACACCATAGATTCACGGTAAAAAAAAAAATCGCAAGAATTTCGTGCTTATTTCAATGCTTAACGTGAAGTTTTAATCATTTACCAAACAGATGTTGTCCAAAAATTAAAATGGCAGATCACATTAAAAAACCCAACTTGTTGCCGCACCACTCAAAGAGATTTTGACGTTTGCGTTTATTCATTCGGTCAATGAGTGAGCGAATCGTTTATAGCTCATATCTTCCACCTAAAGTTGTAATTGCCACTTAAGGTACTTGTGAGATCTCTTGTGGATTCAATTTAGAACCAAAAAAATGCTGCAATTTTTCTCCTTTTAGTTCTATATTGGTTGCTTAAGGGTTCTTTCCACCTATATAGAACTTAGTAATGGCTGATGTGCACTAAGTATCTAAATAGATGGGACATACATACATATTTAACCTAAGTTGTGCTACTTGGGTATGTATTGCCAGATTTATAAGTTTGTCTATTTTCTTTGTCTGTTTTCATTTTCACTTTCTTCGGAATATTTGTATTCGTTGCGTTCTTCAAAAGTTGACCTCTACACATACGTAGCTAAATAATTAGAAACAAGACCGCGTAATGTACCTATCATGCAAAATCAACTGTATACCGCAGAAAATTAACCAACGAAGTTGTGATAGTATATTAGTAATTATTGTTCTTCGTCAGATTATAAGCGTTAATATAATAATGGCGGTTCCAGAACATCTTTGACTTCTGTATGTATAGATGTAGTCTAATAAACAGGTTAACCTGTTTAACAAACCTGAGCTCTTCTCTGTAACTGATTTTGTAGTAAATTATATTAACTGACGACTTAATTACTTCAATGTTTAAATAAAACAATTTAACGAATTATATCGCGTTTATTATCTCATTTGAGTTCCCGACGTTTTGGAAGCTTTTCAGCTTTCCATGGTCACGGGTGGACGGGTGGCGGATGGACCATGGAAACCTGAAAAGCTTCCGAAACGTCGGGAACTCAAATGAGATAATAAACGCAATATAATCCGTTAAATTGTTTTATTTAAATGAGAAATAATCGCGGAAACAGAAGAAAATATAACTTGAAAGTTGACAAATAAAGCGGAACAGTGACCAAACACAAAATATCCGACTCTCCCACCGTATTGGACCATAAAGTCCGTGAAAAGAAACGTTTATTTTCAACACAACCTTAAAACGTTTGGTTAGTTTCCCGTGAATGAAACCGAAATGCCGGATCGGATATGCCTTCATTATATAGGTACCTACATTATCCCACTGTTCCAATAATTGTGCAATTACCTCATTTATTTGGGCCTTAGTGAGGCCAGTTTCACAAATTACCCTCGGGAATACTGGCTTACTAGTAAAAAGAAGTATGTGTCATTGAAAATCCATGTGTTTTCAACGTATTTGCCCTAAGCTAGGTTGGTATATCTTGTTCTTTAATTGCGTTGCCCCCAACAGACGTTGGCGGTTAACGCTGCCATTTTGCTTCTAGTGTTAGCAATTATTTCGGGGACAAGGAACAGTTTGTTAAGTATGACCCAAATCTCTCGAAACCGTATCATATGCGATCAGGTAAGGTATAAGTCATGTATCTAATCTAGGTCCATTTCTTTACTTGGCTTAGGTTATGAAAAAATCCACAGGGTTACTGTTTGCTGGCTGGCTATATGAAGCTGGTCATGCCAGTCAAGTCCACTCTCGACAGCCAGTCGCTATAAAATGACATAGACGCGGCCTACACATGGATTCTGTAGGATAGGTTACTGTACAAGTGTGAGTTTATGACTTTTTCTCGCTTCGTCTCTTTGTTATGAGTACTGTAAAGCTGAGACAGCGATGGCCCGTGTCGATGAAGTCCGTGGCCTCGGAGGTATCTTTGACCAACACCTTACGTTTCGACCACACATACAAAAAGTCACTCGCAATACTTACCAAATATAGGGGTTTATGTTGCTCTTGACTGTTGCGGCGACGCGTGCGTTGTAAGAAGAATTGATCGTAAGAAGTATTGTATAGAAAAATGCAGTGGTTTAGAGCCCACATGAGAAAAAATACATTCTCATGTTGGAACAAGTCCAAAATAAATTTCTTCTTAATTTATATAAATATGTGTACCTACTTCTGACCCTTTTTTGTGCCCTTCTCAATTTCTACGGGGACATTTGGGCTACGACTTATTAGAGCTGCGCAGAATATCTAGGCTAGTGAACTTTTTAATTAAGATGCTGAGGAGCAAGGTAAGTAACAGTCTTTCGGAGAGATTCCTAAAACTATCCGTACCCCATGAGTACTGCAGCAGGCGAAGTTGTCCGCCCCTGCTGGCTGCGGAGCTCTCACGCAAGCGCCTACGACGCCTGCACTCCTACGTTCCGCGCACAAATATCAATCTGATTTTTTTTTAAATAGAATAAATAGGCTGATGAATGAATAGAAGAGAGTGCCAGAAAGAGAGCAAGATACCTTGTAGTTGTAAGATAATTCGTTTTTAGTTATTAACTTTCAGGTACTATTTAATCAGGGCTTCTTCGTTACATACAAAATATAAATACTAAAATACCTACGTGTATTGCCAACAGAAAGGTTAAAGGTAATAAAATTAAGTTTCTTCATCATCATCATCATCATTTCAGCCTTAGGATGTCCACTGCTGGACACAGGCCTCTTCACTAGATTTATACATGGGCAGGATAGAGGCGACCCACTTCCAGCGAGTCCCCGCAACCCGGTCGTCCGACGTCCTAGCGCCATCCCACGCTGCGCTTACTGATACTGATCTCCACCCGAGAACCTTTCTGCCCCAACGTCCATCGGTTCTTCGAACTATGTGCCCTGCCTATTGCCACTTCAGCTTTCTTATCCTGCTTGCTATATCGGTGACCTTGGTTCGTCTAGGCTTCGATTTCCTGTCATTAAGTACAGATCGAAAATCGTCCACTTTTATTGTCAATTTTGAATTTTGACCAAAAATAATGCCGTTCAAAATGAATTTTGACAAAGTGTAACTGTGCTGCTAAATAATTATAATCAAATTTAAAACAAAAGGTCATTACTTCTTTCAAACTCTATCAAAGAATGGGGCATGATTATTTTCGACGATATTCTGTATGGACCGTTTTCCTTGTTGATGTATTTAAAATTGGCATTTTACTGATTTGACGTTAGAAAGTTCCGCGTTCGTAAAGTAGCCAAACCATTTGTAATCTAATGAATACATTTTTATAATAAGTTAAATGATGCTTTAAAATTAACTAATAGAGTCAAATAACAATATATTAATATCTAATTAAAACTAAATCAACCTAATATTTGACGTATTTGACGTATAATTTCGAGTTGTTAATTTTTCAATTGCCCAATTGTACTTAATGACTAATGACAGTAAATCTTATATGTATTTGATTATAAAATAAAAGTCGATATAAACTAAAAGAAGCATCTAAAGCATAGAAATAATCACTATGCCAGCAATGTAAGCATACATCTAAATGTACGGTGACACACTCGCTTACTCGGTCGGAGCGTTGTTCCCGGTGATATTAAACCAACACACTCGTGTAAACAATAAAGGATTTAAATTAATTTACAAGTTACAGCTCATTACTTGATATCAGATAAAGTCCTGAGTTTAGATTTCTGGCTTTTTTGGTTATAATATTACGAAATTTCTTGGCAAGAATGAATAAATTGAACTTATGTTGTGACTTAACTGACTATCACTGGCATGGCGTTAACGTTAATAGAACCTGATTCTCATCGGCTGGCCTATTTTGAGGCATTTGATTATTTTATTGTACTATTTTTAAAGAAAACATACGAGAAAATATACCAACTGGGGATCCTCGTGAAAATAAAATTGTCGTTGTCACCCTGACAATTATCACGATTGTGAAATAGGGGTTAGAGCATGCTTCTTCGCGATGTTCTATTTCACCTTTCGTAAGTTGATTACTATTAGTAGTGAGCACTCGGGCAATGTTCACGAATTAAAAAGAAATTGCTGGGGTTCGAACTTTGTGAGCTTTATTAACGATAAGCCTAAACAGGCTCTCATTTTCAACCAGTAGCTACCTACTAGGATACTATTTATAATTGTAGTCACATACAGCATTAGGTACATCTTAGTCTTACTTCTTAGCTACATCTTATACTTAGTCCAACAAGCAAGGCAAGATTTCTTAAATGTAAGTATATGATGACGACATTTTAAAGGTTTAAACTCATCAAACTATATTCTCTACATCTCTGCTTTGATGCGACGTTAACATAAAGTCAAAGTAACCATAACGTCATCTATCTGGCGACACATAATTTAATAGAGTCTACACAGTCGAGGTGACTTGGCTTATTAATTGTTTTAACGTCACACGCTCACTATCTGATCTGACGATCATTATCGGAGCTTTGCTTCAATAATACACATGAAGCGATTTTACAATTGCTTTAGATGTTAAAAGTAAAAAATACTATTCTAGCCCTGCTCCATATAATTTTGATGTCAAAAATGTTGGAAATTAAAAGATTTACACCATAACAGCACAAGATTTATAATCTTAGCCACATACAGCAGTAGGTGTAATATACACCTTCATTCACTGGTAAAACTCTGATTAATAATGGAAGTGTATGATGCCGTCAAATACTATTCTCAAGAGCAAAAATTTCGGGTCGGCAAAAACCACTGCAAAGTTTTTTAGTCCTGTCATGATCTTTATTTAATTTTACCTTTAAAATACAAAAATAACAGTTAAAAAATAAAAAAGCGAGATTTTAAAAAAAAAATTCAATGTTGATATTTTTACGACGAAAATTGCTAATACAGTTGAGTATTCCGAAGAATAGAGTATATTACGTAAATAAAACTAGTGTCAAATAATTCAAAAAACCTATTACTTCTGTTTCCGCGATTATTACTCATTGAAATAAAACAATTTAACGGATTATATCGCGTATATTATCTCATTTTACACACATCTCATTTTAGACACAGGACTGCAAAACCTTAATTTCCGAACGGTGTAAAATATCTTATCTGTTTAAAAGTAGTTTAATAGTCTCTGTTTTTAAATATTATAATTAGTAATGAGGTAGCCTGGGAGTTTTTCTTTGCAGCGTTTCTTTTCTCCTCAGTACGCCTCATTTGTGAAATGCTGCTTGGTAAATTATTAGAATAAAATAATTAAGCCCTTCTGGCACATGTGTAACTGTCTTTACAGCTTAGGCCCATCTGGCATGTATGTACACCTTTATTTGTGTTTTTTCAAAAAATGGGTAGTTTGCACAAATTGTAACTTTGACAGAGGAAAATACATCTTTTCTCAGTCCTCCCGTGACCATGGAAAGCTGGAAAGCTTCCGAAACGTCGGGAACTAAAATGAGATAATATACGCGATATAATCCGTTAAATTGTTTTATTTCAACCTATTACTGTTACCTAAATATGGGTGAGCCGAAATTTTCGCTCTTGAGTATATATCTATAAAGCTGCTTAATCATAATGTCGTCTATCTGCCTCTACCGCAAAATTTAATGGGATTTACGTGGGTAAGGCGACTAGGCTTATTAATAGATTTTCCGTCACACACTCACTACCTGATCCGGCAGCCATTATCGTACCCTTGCCCCTATAATTTAGGGAACGATCTCAATCAATTTCAATGTAGCAATGAGCTGGAATGAATGACGCGGGCAATTCGTTGGAACAATGTGGAATTGATGTATTTAACGGCTCATTATATTTCATTTGACATCAGATATGCGTGTTTCCGTGCAAATCAGATGGATGATATAATCACTAGATCATAATATTTTCACAAAATTTTGTAAGAACAAATGTTTGCTTACTTATTTATGGGGTAATATTTTTTTTATATTTCTCTGAGCCCTTAAAGACTTTTCTCAAATTGTCGCTGGTTTTGCATTTGCATGTCGAAATTTAACTCTTATCTGACTATTGAAATTGACTGAAAATTAACTTGTTAGAAGGTCATCAATATATATGTGAAATTAATTAGGTGTTTATTAATTATGTTTAACTTTTGAAATGAAGTTATGGATTTATTTGGTTACCAGATTTTAAATCAGAATAAATATGGTATCGCTTTATCTTCAATTATTTGATAATTACTTTAAGAATAAACACTACAAGATTGAATATAAGCTTGATGCTTACTAATTAGCAAATTCACGCAATTTATGTACATCTTTTTTTGTTTTAGCGTAACTTACCAATTCTATTCAAAGCTCAAAAGTGACTTTCAACCTAATATTATTCAAATGTACCTTAATTTAGGTAATTTCGCGTAAGCCTCTAGACGTAGCCGAGTCATTAGAAATGTATCGGAGACTCATAAATTTAATCCGTGTCATTAAGACTGAGCTCACATAGTTTATGGCGCGACTACGAATTGGGGCAGAAACACAGTAAATAACTTCAGGAACAGCAGTTTATCATCGTATATTTATTTTTCCCAAGGCTTTCCAATAATATGATACAGTTTCAAGTTTGCATAACAGACTTTGGCAACCGTTTCGGTTACAACCGGTGTCATTTTGTATAGAAAATAGTACGATTTCAAATTAAATTGATATTTTTATTTTAGACCAGAAGCATGGGCAGATATAAAAACAAAGAAAGAAAAAAAAGCAGATATCAATATAAACACCGCTTGTGGGGCGATCACCGCTGACAATTACCAAGAACATTTTAATTTATAAATGTATCCTAAATCTCATTTGGTCATGTACTCTTACATAGAATTCAACTCTAGAGAACTGCCAGTAACTCAAACTTCGAGATCCTGCATATGTTCCAGAATACTGTTTTCGGGGTTATATCTAGTCTAACATGGTTTGTCAGAAATACTGTAATACCCAAATATTTGAAAATACCTACTATCAAACAAGAAGTAAATAAACACTGTGTGAAATAGAAAGAAAAGCTCCAAAAACACTCAAACCAAATTGCCAGGGACCTCGTCCAGACAAATAATGATAGCTCAAGGCTAAAAAGATGGCACATATTGCAACTAGATTAGAGATAATAGATGGTGTTCTCTTCTGTGAAAAAGATTTTCATTTATCATTAAATTCTTCCAATGTTTACTAATGTAATTTTTATTTTTTATTTTATACAATTTTTATCAATACATTTTTCTAAACACTTATTGTAAATAACGATTCAAGTGCCTGTAGCTAGGCCTAGTTGAATAAAGAAAAATTTGACTTTGACTGAAAGGGGCAGAATACTCATTGGATTACCTCTCAAAAAGCGCCAATGTTTCACCAAAATATCTGATTATGACAAGAATGATCGATTCCAGATAAAGATTATGACAAATAAAGTTGATGTAGAAACTATGTTTTTACCTACACATCGTAAACAGAAATAATATTAATATTTGTGATTGATTTCAACATTATCATGAAATGTTAAAAATGAATGTATGTATCTAATTAATTGTAACTATCATATAATTGGGTTTCTGCATTAATTGAAGTCTAGAGCTTAATTTACAGGATAGTCTACCTACATATAGTGTGTCGTTGACGGTTTTCGGTTTAAGGAAACATTAGTGTAGACTTTTTTTGAAGCTTTATATAAATCGTCTCGGCGAATAGTTGATAGATGCTTAACAAAAAGTATAGTGAAGGAAATGAAGCTACACATAATGGAATTTTTGATAGGAACTTATTTTCAAGTGCTAATAAAGGAACAGTGCTTAAAAACTTGGTCGTTGTATTTAACGTTAATTATAACGATTAAATTAATAATTCGTGTTGGATCAAGCGGCCTTCATTTTCGTCTATTATGGTTCCATACGAGTATGTTATCTTTTTAATTTAGTTACAGAAAACCGTTACTTTGATAACGTTTCAATAAACTAGTTTTCGTTAAATCAACAATCACTATTTATTCAAAATATTATAAAATTAATTCATCTAAAGTTAATTTTATTTCACTACTAAGGGCCGATTTCACCAACAATCAAATTACACGAGAGTGGCTAACTCATTATAAACTAAATCTAACGATTTGCTCAATGGTTAACTTCATTTCCATTTCACCATGCTAGTCTACGGATAACAATCTCTCGCATAGTTACCAAGTAACGTTGAACGAATGAATTGAATGAAATCGTAATGCACCCAAGTAAGATAGACAATTTGTCCCATGCTTCAGCAATGGTGCTGCGTATTTTTTTAATTTATTCGAGTAATACATCAATTGTGAAGTAAGTATTGAATTCACTTGACAGTGACAATGACAATACTAATCTACATCTAACAGTTTACTCAGCCAAAATTGGCGGTGTAAGAATATTCTCTAGTTTAGACATTTTATCTTTATGTTAATTATTGGTGAAACGTAAAATGACTAAACTCACGTGTAATTCATGATTTATTATTGGAATAAGACTTATACTACGTTGGTGAAATCGTCCCTAAGGATGTTTTAGATGAATTTTATTCAAGTAATTAAATTGGTGTGTAACGAGGCACATTACAACTCATTGCTTACAAACTATCTGGCACAACTTTTTGAAATTAATCTTCTGACAGCAAATTCAAAATTATTGAAAAATCCACACTCGAACACGCTCGAGATTCATTCAATTCTGAACTTTTTTTTCTTCGGACCTGATCAAATGTCGGTCTGTCTTACTCAGAAACAATAAGTATTTTAAAATCTTTAAGCCTAAGCATAAGTCCTTTATTTCTGATTCTAGTGCTTTGAGTGACTCTTATTTGAATACATGTAAATTTTATTTAAATCTAAAACCATACTGTTGGTCTGTCGCTGACAAGTTGGCAACACATCTTAATTTATTAAATACCTGGAAACGTAAGTTTATAAATATTTTGTAATTGATTACTTAACTGTATATAAATGTTAGTAATACTATGTAGCTAAAGACTGTCTGTTTTGTCCTCAGGTGCCTTTCTTTTCCTCTATTAAATACTTCAATAAATATCCTGTCCTTGGTCTTTTCCGGCTCCCGTGACCGGTGAAAATAATTATTGCGAAACTGTGGGCAACTGTAGTAGATGTTCGGCACGCATAAAATTGTAGCAATAAGAGCCAATCGACGGTGAAGCAATTCTACCTTTCCCGCCGCAAGTCAGTTGTAAAATATTTCACTTGGTAAGCAGAACACAATAAACGATTCGAAATTTTCCTTAACGATGCGAATTTTCTTTATATCAAGTTTTGGGCCGTTGATTTATCAAAATTGTTTCTTTTTAGGGATCCATAATATCTTTTGAAGTTTTCATATTCTTAAATTTAACATTTTTCAACAAGACGTTTTCAAAGTAAAACAATTATTTTAATGCAATTTTAGTACATATTTTAAAATATACACGAGTTTTTACGTGTTATTGTTGCCCTATGGCTTACTGGTGCTGCTTTTATGTTTAATATTTCGATCGGTCTTATTGAAAACAGCGATCTCTTCCAAATACTACTTTTATCCCGAAAACATGCACCGTTCTCTAGAGACAAAAAATGGGCTACGCGAACGAAACTAGAAAATCCTAGTAAAAAGTATAAACATTTCGTACACTGCTACAATATAACGGGCAAAATCACAGGAATTCGCCACCAAGTTAATCCAGGCGCGCATTTCTCCCTTTGCAGGAGAGTTGTAATGTGACAGACAGACAGTTTCAGTTTCACAAGGGCCCTTTATGCCCCATCAAAGCCAGCGTAATCGTATTTCATGATTTCACGAATTTGTGGGATCGGAGACGTTGCAATCCATTGTGAAATGTTTCTGTCATATAAAAATGCGTGCGCTGCAGGTCTGCTTGAACTCACGCGATGAAGATATCGTATATGGAATTGGATATGCTCCTAGAATTTCCCAAGCGCGACTGATATATAACCTACATATAATACTTGAATACTCACAATTTCGTAATATATGGAAAAAATATATTTAAATGTCCAACGTAACAGTTATAAATTAATAGTTTAAAAAACACTAGAAAAACACGCTTCCATTACATAGTTATATACAGGACGACCTAATAAAAGGGTGTTAAAATAATTGAATACTCACAATTTCGTAATATATGGAAAAAATATATTTAAATATCAAACGTAACAGTTATAAATTGATAGTTCAAAAAAAACCTAGAAAAACACGCTTTAAAAGACTTTTCAAACAAATCCAAACACAGCTATGATACGATGTTCCATCATGAAGTTCCAGTTCATATTTTCCGGCTCCATCATCAGATCAGTTCGACAGTACCATATTATTGTATTGTCATCAGAACTACATACAGCTGCTAATTTTCATGACGCTACGATCCTTGGAAGATGATTAAATTAGTTACCTTAGATTCCATTACATAATTAGTTACATACATGTCAAAGGATTAAAAAGCTCGAAACTCTTATGAAAACATTAGCTTTTTTATAGGTAAAATGGCAATGGCAACCAATTGTCTTGAAACATAGATTTTACAAATAAATCTAATTTATAGAAATGTGTCCAACCCAGTAACACACCATCTCCTTCCACCACCATCATTTACATCGCTAATCTACCTCCAAGCCAAAATTATCATCGTCATTATCAGCCACAAGACATCCACTGCAGAACTAAGCATCCAGCGAAATCCAGAGACCTTTATCAGGCCATCAGTCCACCTCGTGAGGGGTCTACCTACGGTGCGTCTATTAGTTATTGTGATATTTCAGTTTCAGTCTGTTGCCAACATGAGGTTACTAATTATAAAATACATTACAACTGTCGTAAAAGGTCTCGACGGCTAACCTTTATTAAGTCATCTCCTATTACTTTTGAAATCACTGACGTGGATTGTGTAACTTAGATATTATCTTCATCTACAAAAAGGTAGTAAATGCGACCCCATCCAGCTGTATAATTAAATTAACAACGAAAAAGTCTTTTACGAAAAATACGGAATCTAGCTACTAAGGAAGCACTTTCGAAAATGAAATGAAATGACATTAGAGAAATTAGATTTTACGATTTCGGATTTTGAACGAACGAATTTCGACTTATGTTAACGTTGCTCAGTAAGCCTGAGCAACGACCACACGTACAAGCGTACGTGTTTGATTAAACACAAATTTTATTTGTAGAAATGTATTATGGGATTTATGGCAAATTCAAATCTTTCTATTTGAAAGTTGTAAATACGAAATTTCTGTACATGTGACGATATTAAAAAAAAAACTCAACGGAGTATTTGAAGATCACTTAATCTATTTTTTTTGGATTTTTGTATGTTTGTATTTGTCGTTGTGGCTTCATCATGCCAAAACGACTAAACAACTTTCTTGGAACACGGGTCGTTGCGAATTTAAAAATGGTTATAGGATAGTTATGTCCACCGCCGATGAAGTTGCAGGCACCCCTTAGTATAGATGTAAAATGAATGGAGAAAATGTTTGTTACTTAGTTCCCATGGACGTCAACGCTATCAGTGTGACGTAATCATAGATGTATTTTTTATGATTTCTTTAGAGAGGGTAGAATCCTTGATAGCAATCTAGCAATATGTTTTTTCGTAAATTAAACTACTGTAACATGCTCAAATGTCGGTTACCAACCTTGTTTTGGGTTATAACAACAGGGTTCACGGGTTAAACACATGAAAAGCTTTGTGTTTCAATTTCCTGGACGGTTCAGTATCATTACCATACGTAGGTAGACGATATGAACAACCAAAATGAGGCTAACTTCGATATAATTGTATTACATTGAATAAATTATCCTAACGTGATTGCCAATTTACACAGTTCTGCTTCTAGTTGCGGTTATTTCACAATTCAATTAGTGCTATCTACAAATAATCGGTAAACCGATAAAAGCACGACTAGGAAAATATAATTTTGAAACTTCTGAACTGATTTTCATGAACTATAATATACCTAAGAATACTTTCGATGAAGTGACGATACAAAAAAAAATCTAACATTATTTTCATTTTTGAGCAAGAATTTACCGTCGACTGCACTTTTATTTGAACACCCGTTAACTATTTACTCATTGAAGCGTTTCTAAAGAGCCAAAACACGGCAGGATTACTTTATTTTATTACAGTACCTACCGGCTTCATCAACAGATCAGCTTCATGGTTCAAATTCAAAACTTTGTTCTGCAAGTAGGTCCTAAAGGCACTTTACTATGTCTGATTTTACAATAAACAGAAAAACATTCACAATCTTTAGAATGATATCCATATCTAGTAGATTGAACAATTCCATATTATTGTCATCGAAGTTACGTTGGCATACCAAATTTCACCTCAACATTCGGAAAGTGGTCAAGATTTTTAAAATGCATACAAATGTGAATTTTTATTGTATAAAATACGTTCCTTCGGTTCATCCGTTTAGGAGCTAAGATGCTACAGACAGACACTCTTTTTTCTCGGGGGTTAAAAATAGGCCTGCTGATGTGTATGTAAACGCATATTACACTTGCTTATCCCCACGAATTTGCCACTGATGTTTTTATTTATCTTACGAGTATTCATTCTAAATGATAACATCAATTTTCCGCCCTTATCCTAGTCATTTGCCGTAATGAGTGTTTATATGTTTTTTTATTATTTATTGCAAATTGCAACACAGAACAAATTATACAAATATCTCTTTAATGGACTATACCTAATTTTATAAATCATCACCTACACTGAAATGTATATAATTCACTTTCGCTAATTGATTCACTTATTATTTGCCGTTTACGGTTAAAAGCCATGCAAAAAGCGCAAGTGCAAACTTTTTGTAAATCATCAGTAGTTACAAAAATGTATATTTTCGCTTTTAATAATTAATTCACTTATTCCTTTGCCGTATGCGATTAAAAACAAAACAAAGTGCGCAATTGGAACATTAGCGCTGAATTTCTAATGCTTTAATGTAATTGTTTGAAACGAGTAGGTATAAATGGCAATGGGCAGGGCACATCGTCGATAGCTCCGTATTGATTTACCTGTGTCATAAAGTGTTCGTCCGTTGATATTGTTTGAGAGTTGTTAATAGTTTCTCTCTAGTTTACACATGACAAGTCAAAGCATGAGATTTAATTTAAAGTTATTGTCAAGTTTGTTACACGATGTATTGTCGCGCCAAACCAACGCGTGCCTTCAAATCTCGTCTACCTGTACATATGATTTCTTCAATTTGCTCTTATTGGTTTGGCATTTTGAAAGCGTTACGTCCATGGCCTCAAAAGCAAAATCGCCTCTTTTGTCGAAACGTTAGCGTAAGTTTATTCAAGTCATACTAAAATTTTAACACAATTCAGTTCCGTTTTGATGTTACAACGTGTCTACTTATTTATATTATAAGAACTACTCTCTAAAATAATACTTGCATAAAAACCCATGTAACACATGGGTCGGAAGGGCTTAATTATTTGAATTTACGTCCTAGTATTGATATAGATTTATTAAGTGTGAGTTTATTAGTCATACGTGAGACTTTTAAATAGTAGTTCGTCGGTTCGAATCTGGCCTGTACTACTGAATTTCTCGCAATTTTTGTACGGAATGTCATATTATATTTATCTCTAGCTTTTTGGATAATTAAATACACCGTGAATTAACCCACATAGGTGTATGTGAAGTCTCTAATCCACACTGGGCCAGCGTGGAGACTACAACCCAATCCTTGTCATCCGTGAGAAGAGGCCTATGCCCAGTAGCGGGACGTATATAATATATACGCTGACGATGATTAATATAGTTTTCAGTTTGAGTTACATAGATATGAAAATGTTTGTTTGTTCTTTTATTACGAAACTTGAGAGCAACAGACGGTTACATTATATTATAAATTACCATTTACTAAGCGAGAAAAACATCCTAATTTCCAAATCCACTTTGGAATTATTATTGATGGGTGGTGTTACTGGATTACTAAATTTGTGTTTGATGATATTCAACTAATTTCCTCAAAATATTAAAGATTTAATACTTGTTTTTAGAAAATTGAGCTGTGTAGAAATACAAAGTTCTTTATCATATTTTTACAACACAGAAGGCACACAAGTAAATGGTTCACTTCAATTTGTTATTCAAGACGAGCCATTACACGTATATGAACATCAATAGATAATTTCTTTTGCTATTTAAATCGTAATAGAGATTTAATAGTATCGATCCCCTGTTGAATTATAATGTAGCCTGGCCAGAATACTGCTTCAAAGCGAATCAATCAATGAATGCTCGTATATTTTGAATAAATAACGCTACTGGTTGGCGCTCCTTAATGTTTTTATAATGATTGCTCCTAAGCGACGGTCTTATTAGGGCATGCTGTACATGTACAAGTGTCCTAATTTGTGAGGTTTTCTTACACAAATCAATACTTGAACCTGGAACCTTTTATGGTTCCGTACCCAAAGGATAAAACGGGACCATCGAGAAACGGCTCTAACGATTTGAATGTTGTTTGATGTGTTAACATAGTTTTGCCTTCTCATTTTATCTGGATACCTTTCACCTACGGTTCTGATATTTAAATAATATAACCGCCTATCAATTCTATCCAATGTTCAAAGTAATTTGCGTACAAACTAGCTAACATCTGAGTTCTCAATATACCTATAGGTGAACTTAGCTCAATCTCCAATATGTGCGAAATTGGCTGCTCCTGTAATACCACTTGAAGTATGAAGACAATATTGCCAGGAGGTAAAATCGACTTTGTAAGCCTATCTATGTTAGGCTTGTAAGCCTGTTACCGAGCTACTAATTTATACAAACCAATTTAGTGTTTTATAATACAACTAAATAATTAATAGATTTCGGCGTTATTTTGCGGAATTCCATATTAGATTATTGGATAAGTTCCTTATAGCTTTTCCGGGTGATAGTGTCTTAGTTGGATGTGACACTAAATTGTACTAACGCATTTTTTCTTTTATAAAGTTGTAGAAATTACATCTTAAATATATTTTTATAAAAATAGGGCCATTATTTTTTTGTAAATATGTATTTGTCTTTATGCCTTCATTACAATAACAATGGCTGGACGTAATTCAGTTATTTTTGGAACAAAGATAACCAAACTTACGAGGAAAATTTTAGTTTACTTTTTACTCGACTTCACTCAAGCAAAAAAGGGAGTTAGAACTTTTTCTCCTCCACGAACAAATTTGCGCCTTCAGTTTATAATATAAGTGGTGTATTTTCAATCGATGTGATCAATATTTTAGTCGCGTCTGATTTTGAAATTTTGGTAGCAATGTTCTAATAGAAAATAGCATGCAAGCCAATAAATCGTAATTTTATAGTCCAGTTGCAAGCTGACTCAAGTCGTAAATTTGACTATAAACTAGCTTTTATTTTATACTGTTGAGCTAGAAATATCTATTTAGTCGTGTATTTTTCTTAGTTATAAATTTCAGAGAAGTTTGGTGAATCTGTTTTTATATACACAGGGCACGGTTCAGGAGGGTTTCAACCGCCGTTTCCTTACCGTAAACTCGGGTTACTTTGACCCAATGGAGGGTAACTTTGACCCACATGAAAACTTTAAAAGGGTTCAATAAAAATCACAAAAATGTTAAAGGCTAGCTAAAACCAACCTCATGGCATATATGTCCATATTTACAGTGCAATAATATAACCTGGACTGGAATAAGTAAATCTCAATGGCCAAAGTTACCCTCCAGGGCTAAAGTAACCCGACATTACGGTATGTTATTGGATTAAGATTTTCTTAATAAGTGGAAAAATCGGTAATTTACGAGCTCATAAATATACGCTATATCATAATATGTCGTTTGTATAGGACTACAAATAGAAGAAATTGTATCCGACTTTCATAACACATGAGGACCGGCGGCTAAAACGCATTTGAGCCGCACCCTAATATATTTGATGATATTTGTCTACATCTTTAGTATTTACGAGAATGTATAAGGATAATAATATTGATTGTGTTTGGCATAAAAAAATAACGAACAAAGAATGAAATAAAGATTAACAATAATTTCAATAAACTAGAGGTGAATCTACGAGACCGGAAATGTAACGATTGGATCCGAAATAAGATTAAAGCTAGAGACGTCATGGCCGTCCTAGGGCAGAGGAAGTGGACATGGGCGGGGCACATTGCGAGAATGGATACGAGTCGCTGGACAATACGAGTGAAATGGAGGCCCAAAGCGGACACCCGAGGGCGCGGTAGACCACCACAGATGAGCGAAATTAACGGGTATAAAAGACGGCGAATGTAGAGCAGACGACAGCCATAAAGTGGCGAGTGAAGGAGAAATAAGTGGAAAGAAGAGAACTAGATAGTGTTCAGTGTCAGTGACTCAGTGTGTGCTATTCACGGTGCGAAGTCTAGTATCGGTACCGGGATGCGTTTAATTGTGAATCCCTGCCACTGTAAGTCGTGAATAAACTAACGTGGAACTGTCAAAGTATTTTAACTCTATCCTATACCCCACGCTCGTAATATTGAGTGGATGGATGATATCCGATGACACAGAGGTCAAGACTGGATGAGTCGGGCACAGGATCGACAGGAGTGGAAGAAGAGGGAAGAGGCTTTTGAGGAGGGAGGATTTGTACCCTGACCTCAGCTTCGCAGGTAACGTTACTCCCACTGAGCTAAACCTAAAACTTGACGACCAAAATGCGAGGAACAAGCTAGAACATATTGATTTTCTCGCTACTTAGGTTCGTTTGGATAAAGGTTAGTGTCTCAAATGAATATTAATCTTCTATGTAATTTTATCAGTTAATCTCTGTATGTAATCCTTATTACAGTTTGGTTGATCCAAGATTTAGACTGCTGATCCACGCACAAACTGAATAATTCGGGCACTAATCATGTCTCACTCAAAGATAACCCATATAAACTTCGCTACGTAGTTTCCAGAATTATAATGTAATTTCCGAATCGACACCGCAACATCATTCCCCTTTACCATGATGAATAATGCATACGGCTGACTTACACTGACATAGGCGGCTGTTAGTTAGTAGAAGGCATTAACGAATTCAAAGCATGTGAATCCCAAGATGACGTACACTGCATCATACTGAGAAGTAAATGAAAATTCAGGCTTTTAGCTTTATCAGTTACGAAATTACTGGGGGTCGAAAATGCCGAGAAAAGGATGGTACGGCGAGGCTTCGTTTGTTTTTGGGGGCACTGCCATGCCCCCAGATTCACGGTTATTAGTAGGCTCTACTACTACTTTTGGTGAATTTACTACTATAAATATAATCTCTTTTTTTTTTCTTTTTTCGAATTGCATTTCTCAGAAAACCATATCCTCGGATTCTTATTATACGCTACAAAGGCCGTATCTATAAAAATCCAGTGTTAGCAGAGTCTAAGTACTAGGGTCCTGTTTTACCCTTTGGGTACGGAACCCTAAAAATATTCTAATAGATAAAACTTCATCGTGTAATAATTTTAGCTTGTTAAAACAGGCCACGAAAACTTTACTCCAGTTATTATATGGGATGATAGAGTTATGTCAATATGACGATCCTGCATCGCAGACACGCTATCGATTACTAGCCAACCTCTGAACACTTCCGCGTGGCCGCACAATTATTGCTTCCCTTTATCACACATAAGCACGCCGGCAATAATATCTAATAGCAATATTTATGGCCTACACAACACCACCATTAGAAACCTTAGCGAAATGAGTGGCTAATTTTTATTTACGAGACAGGTACGGATGCGTATCGCGCGTTAGGGATTTTATGACTTTTTGTTTATCTTTGCATTTCCTATGTCAGATAAAGGATGCTAGTTTTAACAAGAATAAGGTGTCTTTTTTACTTAGGAAAATGTTCCAATATTTAACATTTCAATAATAAAAAAAACTCCAAATTATAGATTCAAGATCCAAAGATTTATTTGCCACGAATACAGTTACACAGTTGTTACATATAATTAAAAAGTACCATGTATTCAGCCTACAAACAGGCATGCAAATGTTTAGGATAATTAAAACTAATAAGTAAAAACAATTAATTATAGAAAATAAAACATAGAATGTCAATAATATAATTCTACCTAATTCTACATGACTCGAGAAAAACTTTTACACCATAGAAACAGCAATAAACCATCATACCACCCAGTCATGTTTTAGGAACACCGGAGTGAAACAATGCAGTGTAACACATTTTAATTTTATACACGTCTTTAGTAAGGGTTGCAGTTAAGTACGTGAGGTCTAAGAGCAAATATCGGCTTTCGGGCAAAATTGTTGCTATAATTATAACGTCAAATTATGAACGAAAATTAAGTGCTTTGTATCGCAAGCATAATAAATAGTGACTTGCCAAATACACGTGTACGTGTATTTGGCAACTGACTAAAGCAATCTCAATTTATTATTTTAACATTTTAATTTCACGGGTAATACTCGTTCTTGTAGCAATTAATTGGAGCTTGACATTTGCATTTTAATTAAAACTGTCAGTTCAGATATTAGTGTTAAATTTTCAAAAAAGTCAAACACTTTGCTCACATGGAAAATCTCAGATACACGACGGTCACCTATTTAAATCCCACTTAATATTATAAATTTTAAAATTTGTCATGATGTTTGGATATTTAGATGTTTATTGTTACTTAACAACTTGTAAACTGTCAAACTGATTAGCATGAAACTTGATAGATCAAATGCCTGGAAAAATTAATACCAGCAGAGTGTCCACTTGTCTGGTCGTGAAAGTATAAATTATTTATTTAAGTGTAAATCGTATAACACAAATATGGATAACTGTAGTGGATAAACGACTTTTTTATATAATTTTTTATTTAAATTGATATATAAAAATATTTTAGTCTGAAATAAATCCTATTATATTTTGATATTTTAGGTATCCATACTAATATTATAAATGCGAAAGTGTGTCTGTCTGTCTGTCTGTCTGTTACCTTCACGCTTAAACCGCTGAACCGATTTGGATGAAATTTGGTATGGAGATAGTTTGAGTCCCGGGGAAGGACATAGGCTACTTTTTATCCCCGAAAAATTCCCTTATCCGCGATAAACGAATTTAAGGCGGACGAAGTCGCGGGCAGAAGCTAGTATAAAATAAGGTAAACAAAAAAAAACTGTGACTCGGCCAGTAGCGCCGCGTACCACAGACACAAAAGATTATCTTCATTGATGGAATGAAACGAGTCACGTGACTTTTTTTTAACCTCATTTTAGATACCTATAAGAACAAACTACATATAAGTCACTTGTTAACTCCAATTTTCATCTGATAATCGCTTCTACAAACCGGTCGCAATATGCTTCTAAATTAACGACATTAATCATTCAAGTTAGACCTGACTACCGTAAATAACTCGGGAAGTGCCAAACTTTCAGTATCAATTTCACTAATATCAATTTACCCAAATTTAATTAACGTTAACATGGTCTTTAATTGAGCTATCCCTAAAATGGTCGAGTGAAGGCTTTGAAAACACTTAACAGTCCAAGTAGCCACGTAACCGTTAACAGGATTTCAGTGGCTTCACTATCCATCACTTGCTGTCTAATTTGGATTAGCCGTACAATTAACAACTGACCTAACGTGAAGAAGCATTCTATGCTTCATTGATCTTGACTGACTATTAGTTCAATCCGCTTAGGACATCCAGCAAACCTAGTTATGTTACGATCTAATCTACTGACGAAATTGGTTATGTATTGACCAGGTGCTTCCTGATACTGTGTTTATTAATTAGCATTACACAAAGTGATCATAAACGCGGTGAAGCAGAACTGACAAGACGAGATTAAGATTTAAAGGGCCAATCTATATGTTGATGTCAAATATTAAAGCATATAGATAATTAATTTTACGATAAAAAAAAAATGTTTCAGAAAGTTTGATCAAGTCTTTGACCTTGCGAATGCCATGTTTTATGTGGATTAAAATAGGATGGTGCATTTTATTGTCAGGCATTTACTTTATAGGTTTATTTAGTTTAAAATTATGGGAATTTCGGGAAACCCGTCTTCAATCTTCTTTAATAAATGTAACAACTTTACTGTACAGTTTTATCTTTAAACCATAGTATACTTTTTTACAACAAATATCAGTTATTTTAAGCAACTTTGTATGCATGACACAAATCCATATACATAAATGGTTTCCCGCGATACCAGGCCTATCCTAGTCTGGGATCCCCTGAAATCTCTGTATATCTATTTCTTTGCAATGCACGAACCTTTTAAATGTACCAGTGCTGACAATGTACGTATTGTTTTTGTGCAATAAACTTTTTTTATCTTTTATCTTATCTTAAATCATCATCTACGTGGAAACATCTATGCAAAATTGCAGCTTGCTTAATTCGGTCGGTAAGGACTTTTTAAGTTACCCAGACCAATGTTAAATTGTCAATGTCATCATTTCTTTACAGCAATCTTATCCATTCTTTGATGTACTTGTAATATAAATTGGTTTTATAAAATGTATTTTATTCGTTGGATGATGTACTCGACGCTGAAAAGGGTTTTGTTCGAACTATTTTCTTTCTAAAAGCACTCATAAGCTTTTGTAGTAAACGGAGCTTAAATTTTTTTGAATAGACTTTAATTTGTCTGTGTTTGTACTAAGTATATGGGCTACACGCAGTATTAATGTACATTATTTTTCGTGAAAAAGAATTAAATCCTTTCGCCTCCCAAAAAAAGCCCTCAAATTGTTAATCCCTGCTTCAAAGTATGCCCAGTTTAACGTTGGGTGGGCGGGATTTAATGTTTGAGGCCCACGTTTGCGACTTTTTATTCGGACACTGTTTGTATATCACCTCTTTATCTCTGATTGTTTTACCAACGGATTTAAAAAATTGCTTCAAAAAGGTACCTATTTGTATTTTTTTAAAGCTTATGCAAATGGGATTAGCTTCACATTTAACAAGTATTTTTTTGAAATTAATTGATTGTAGTTGGTAATTTATATTTCCACAATTGCTTTGTTATAGCCGTCTGGTCTCGAAAAGTAATACAATTTTCAATTACGGCGCGTGGTCTAGAAGTTTAAAAGCTCTGAGGGTATTGTTTGAGAAATAAAGTAGAAATGTAGGTGAAGTTGGCGTCCTCGGGGGGTCGACTGGGGGAATCGAGATCAAACGGAGCAAACCTTCAACTTGCAAGGAATCACTGCGATATGCTTCGGTGAGCGAGAACTAAATGAACTCCGACACTCCGCACTGCGTGACTTTGCACGCTTTGTCGCTTCTGTGTTATTGACTACTAGCGGTTTCGATAATGCAACCCGGCAAAATGTCTCAATCCAGAAGTTGGTCTGTTTGTGTGCCAAATCTAAGTACCAACTGGATCACAGGGACCAGTTAGTGTGATGATTGGCAATGACAACTTCCATAATATAAAGAAACGCAAAAATGCATATTAAATTGAATTTAACGTACGTAACTTAGGTATGATAAAAGATGGCAGGAAATAACCGGCTCTAAATCAGTTCAAAGGTACCTGATAGAGTAGTAAACACCCATGATACCTTCACAAACTTTCGCATCTCTATAGATGTAAATATGTAAATGTGTGATATATATTGTTTATCTTAATTGTGACGAAGAAGCCCAAATAATTCAGTCATTGAGTCTCCCCTACCTCAATTTTGAATCGTAAGGCTTCCGTTCTGGGAGCTCTCTTGGCCGATATTAAATTATCAGCAATAAAGGGGGTCACGATATTAATTAATAGCTTGCCGAGTTATTTGAGAGGGAATCCTTAAACGAGCTGAACAACTAAGCAATATTTCGATTGAATTCTAATCGTTTTTCCAATAAGACTTTCATCACAGATCCACGAGAGTTGAGGCGCATGATAACACACACAACTACATGAAGTACTGATTGCAAAAAAAGAAAAAAGTAAATGAATGAAATGAGTGAGTGAATGTCAATAAAAACGCTTAATTATATTTTTAAAATGTATTAAAACAGTTTTTACAATAAAAAAAATGCTTTTATAAACCATCGTCGCTGGGCATATCTTTATCTTATTCGTCAAGATTGATTACAAGGTTATGGTTTTCGGTTAAATCATCAATCCTAGGTTCCATTATTCGGTATCTATCTTCTTCTTCTTTGGTTTTTCTGAAAAGTGTCAGTTATCTTAAGTATGATATTGTTGTCATACTTAAGACAACTGATAAGAAAGATAGATTTTGACGACCGGTTTGGCTCAGTGGGAGTAACGTTGCCTGCGAAGCTGAGGTCCTGGGTTCAAATCCCGGTAAGGGCAAATATTTGTGTGATGAGCATAAATATTTGTTCCTGAGTCTTGGATGTCTTCTATGTATATAAGTAATATATCTATTAAATATATCGTCGTCTAGTAATCATAACACAAGCCTTATTGAGCTTACCATGGGCCTAGTTCGATTTGTGTAAAATTGTCCCGTAATATTTATTTATTTATTTATAGATACTCGTTATATTGTTATAACGAGTGCCAGTTACTTCAGTCAGTAATTTTTGAAAAGGTTTGATAACGAAATAACAAAGTAATGAAAATTTAGATAAAGACAATTTAACAGCTACATAATAAGGCAATTTATTAGTCTCATCGGTTTCTACAATTAATATTATATTCATGTACCAACGCATATCCTGACCTTTATTTATCCATATAACCGATTATTTTAAAAAAAATCAGAACTTTTTGGTCTATCTTATTCTTTTCTAACTGTTGATCTTGCTGTCGGTGCGATATAAGAACACTTAATTTCAAAATCCCGCTGTCTTTACATGACAGTGTTATTGTGTGCGTGACCGCAACTTACATGAAACTAGGTATATCATGAATTTTTTTTATGATCATTGAATGGATGCACAGTTCAGTAAACTAGCTGCAATTCGAGTCTTATTAAAATACGAGATGGTGCGCGCCACTTCGTTCGCAGAGGAGAAAAAGTCATAACACATTTTTTTCTTCAACGTAGTCGAGTAAAAAGTATCCTGTAAGCATCTGTGGATACCCAGCTCATGTCCTAAAAATAGTTGAAATTAATTTAACCGATTTGGCGTGATGAAGCCACAACGACACATACAAACATAGAAAAAAATATAGCATTTTATGGAATCGTTATGTTTATTTATTTTATTTTATTTATTTGGAACATCAACAGCATTACAGAAAAAAAAACACAATGCTTAAAGCTAATACATAAAGCCAATAACAGATGTTCACAGTATAACGGTTAACAAGCCATAAAAAGTAGGTAATGGTACTAATGCTTCAAGATTGGAACCTCGCATTGTATAAAGACCATATATATAAATTCGAGAAAGATGAGACACCCAAAACAAGACAAAACACAAAGTATACACCCTGTGGGTATGTGTATGTGTGTGTGTGTGTATGTGTAAATAAATAGGTTTGTATACGTAAATTATAAGCATGTTTGTTATAAGTACCTATGCAACTCCGCGCTGCCACGTCATGCACCTTGCAAAATAAATTTTCGAACGCGGTTTATCAGTACTAATTTGGAACAGTCAAATAGATCAACAGTATTAAAACTTGAATTGTATTCCCTCAGAATACGTACAATTGGGGAATTTTGAGCGTACCTATTATGGACCTTGGGAAGATTAAAAAGTCGACGCTGGGAGTGCCGTGTTCTAAAGGTTGGCACTGAGAAACCAATTTCGGCAAGGAGTGAGGAGCCATCAATACGACCAGACAGAATATCATATAGTATAGTGACGTCAAGCAAAAGGCGCCGGTCCTCCAAACTCATTAAGTGGTGGCGGCTGCACATGGACTCGTAGTTTGCATCCCAGTTTTTGACTTTATAATTTAAATGACGTACAAATGAGCGCTGAAGTTTTTCGATTTTTTCTTTGTGTGTCACATAATGGGGGCACCCTATGCAACTGGCGTATTCCAAAATACTCCTGACATAGGCAAAGACAACTTTAATGCAGCTGGTGTCGTGAAAGTCATTACACACCCTAAATACAAAACCCAGATTACGATAAGCTCTAGGAACTATTTTGTCAATATGTTGATCAAAAGTTAATTTTGTGTCCAGAGTCACACCTAGGTCCTGTACTGTATTTACTCTTTGAATAAACTCAGCCCCTTTATGGTACTGACGTAATATTGGAGAGCGACTACGTGTAAAAGAGATTTGAACGAATTTATTTACGTTAACATTTATCCTGTTAGTATTATAGTAGATTGATAATCGATCCAAATCAGCTATATAATGTATGCTTCTTTAGTCGAGTAACGCGTTTAGTCGAGAAAGGTACGAGATTTAAAAAGCTAATTTGTATAACTATTGTATATAATACTTTTTCTACTAGAGTAATCCATAAACTACAGCCAATGAAAAATAGTTTCTCGGTACTTACCCTATAACTCCAAAACGGACATACCTATATCGGAACATATCTAAAATATTTTTCGTTAATGTATTTATTAAGCTTTATATGTGTAATTTTATATCATCATTATATTGTTAGGACATCAAAAGATGGAAGGGCGACACAATTGATCCTACTTTCGAAGCGATTACATATTTCCGAATATATTAATAAATTGCTTGGCCCTGCTACGGAAACCTAAACACGGAATCTTTTTTAATTGGACGTTTGCAAAAGTTACACAAAACACGAGCGACGCTAGTTACTGGTATATTGAAAACTTTTGAAAGTAACATCAAAATTGCTTTTCACCACCACGTGTGAAACATTCAACGTGTGGTCCGGTGGCAAAAATATAACCAGTTTCGAACTTTACCGTCATCGCAGAACAATTCAATTTCATGTTGGAAGCCGATGGACCGTCCAAAATCGGCTTTCAACCTCTTCAAAGGGAGTCGGTCGGATTGGTTTGTTTGTCCCCAGGTGTAGCTCTGGAGGAAAAGAAAAATCCATGGCAATAACGGCTTGTGGGCGTCGGATTGTTTTCACGGCAACATGTGCGCAAAGCCTTTGCTCGTAAAAACACGTCAATACAATCTGAAGCAGTTTTATGTACCCGGGGTTTTGCGGTCGATCTTTAAATATGCTTTACTTGTAGATGCGTCTTTCCTCTTTTGTACCGAAAATCGACCTATGACATTGTTGATCTATGCTATAATCGAGTTGTAAAAATTAAAAGTCTGTATATTGAAGATACATTAAAAAATAAGTGATATGGACTATTTGAAGGTTGGACTATTCGACTGTTTTTCTATGTTTGTTTGTAACGTTGTGGCTTGATCACGCCAAAGCGGCGAAACGGATTGCAACTTTTTTTGATTCATGGGTAGCTGGGTATCCATAGATGGTTATGGGATACTTTTTATCCGACTACGCTGAAGAAAAAAAGACCTTTATGATTTCTTCTCTTCCCTTATAATTAAATAAAAATTGTTGATTGTTGTTAATACCATACTAGGAGGGTTAATGCCAAACGAAATTTTGATACTTGGTATCCGAATCCACTAGTCATCTAGCCCATACAAAATCATGACATAATTCATTCTGATTCCGAGCGTCAAACGCATTAGGCAATGGGGGGGGGGGGGCTGGTGGATTTCATTTTTATTGTTTACAGCACAAATTAGCCCTACGGGTCGTGTTTATATTTTTATTTAAATAAAAAGCGAATTTGACGCGGTGCAATTCTGTATCGTCAGAAGAAGAGAAAAAATGGCTGACAAAATTATTGCCATGTAAAAATTAAACTGTAATGTTGCGATATTAATATAGATTGCAACATTTATAAGCAAATAAAAGGTAGTTTGCAATACTTCAATCTACCCCGTGATACTACGGACCGGTGCCGTGGCAAACGGTCGGTCTCCGAGGACTCTAGATGATGGCTGCCGCTGTGCCGACTTTCCGAGTGATCTTATATATGGTTTAAGAAAATTGGTTGAGCCATTTGAAAATTATCACCTTTTTTTCTAGATGTGTTTTTCGAGGTTTATATCGGTTCACCGAATCCTTATTTACATTAATCTAATTATTTAAATTAATCTAATTTATCTATTTAAGAATTTGATGATGCGTCAATGATCTGCATAGCAGCAGCTAGTTATATATATATTTTTTTCTCTTTTTTGTTCTCATCTAAGGTCACAACATTAGAAGTGTTAACATTATTTGTTCTACGTTATTATATTATAATTCTTATGATCTGTGTGTTTGGAGTGTACAATAAAGACTATTAATAGTATTTGTATTGTATTTGCAATTAACAGAGATACACCTTAGATTATCCCGTAAATATTTAGTATGGACAGCATATCAGTAAAAAATACCGAACAAGTAAATGTTGGAATAGGTATGTATGTATAAACAAGTTTTGCTGTTCTAATTTTAGGTCTAACAAAGCCAAACTACACAATGACCTTTCCCAAACTACGAACAATACAAATTTAGTTTGTCTACGGCAGACAATTTAAGGACTTCAGCATACATAGTTTCATGGCTACGTAATAAGTCAATACAGACTATATTGAACTTCGTACTTAGAGAGTGAAGCAAATCCATGTCACTGCTAATTTGATGACATCACGTCTGATTCGCTAATCAGTTATTGATGAGGCAACTTGTAACAAATTCACATGAATTAGTTATAGCGCTGTAGGAGTGACGTAATTTTGATCGTGAAGTTAAAAAGTACCATCATCTGCCTTGTTTGTATTGTGAAAAATTATCCTTTAGCTATCAACGTCTCGCCATTTCTGTAACAGAAAAGATCAAAATGCGTTTAACTATTTAGACGGTATATGGTTACAAACGTAAAAACTTACAAAATGCATACTAACATCCAAAGAATATTTATTGCTTCAGTGACTTTCTAAAAGCTTATAAGTAATTTTTACGAAACACACTTAGCCTGCGCGTTGAACTTATTGAACTTCTCCTTGTAATTAGGAATTATGTATTTTTTCGAGACAAATGCTATTCTCAAGTCCTGGTGCTATATTTCATTAAGGGGATGCGGAAATAATTTGGGAATATTCATGGTTTTTATTGAGTATCTAGTCCCTGGAATGGTGAAAATAACTTTCAAGACACACACGGTATATTCTCGCATTAGGAAATTTGATTATATTTTTATATATTTAACTATGTGTTTATATAAGATTATGTGTTTTTAGAAAGACTGCATCTAGACACGCAACTCTCAATAGTCCTTTAATAGACTCAAAACCTATGCCTCATTCTTCATTACGGAAACAAGCCTTTGCTTTAAAAAAAGTTCATTTAAAAAAAATAGAAAAATCTGGTTTTTTGTAACAATAAGAAACTTAGATGGTGTTTATCTTAGTTTCGGTGACTCGTGAATGTAAACTGAAACAATACTCGTATAGTGGTAAAGACATTCGTTGTCAACACGATGAGACATATAAAACACGGAAAAAGTGAAAAGCTAAGAGTCAAAGGTTATTCAGAGCTATAAGCCCCTTAACTATGCAAAATACTACGTCGATCTGTTGTATGTGATCTGTTGACAAATCCAGGGTCATATTTTGCATTTAAAAATAAATAAAAATGTTTGCGAAAACACTATTTTCTGAAACAAAAGGTTAAGAAAAATAAACCAGCGAACACTTTTGCATATATAACATACTCGTAGTAAAGGGTTATATGAGGTGGCCTCGCTCGTCCATGAAGGTTACTCGAATTGGCCTCACGCCAAGGCTTACGAGACTGACAGGCAGTACATCGCCAACCAAGACTTTACTTGGCAGATACATTTATTTTTCGTAGCGGCAAGACTACACAGTGAAGTTTCAAACTAAGTGAACACAAAAAATGGAGCAGAAACTTGTGTTACGCTGCACGTTGCTGACCTCAATTAAATAATTAAGTTTAAACGTGTTTCTTAATTTGTTTTAAGCTTGACGAATGTACAAATAAATTGCTATTTATTTTGATTAAATTTCTGCTTTGAAAGCCTGCATAAAATCGTAGTTGGGCGAAGCATAGTTTAATTACAGATAATGCCATTAATTCTAAAATTATCCCAGCTAGTTGGATAAGACCCAGGAACCCGTAGATCTTACTTATAACTTTCAAGTTAGCCGAGTTATTTAAACTGGCGAATAATTATTATAGTGAGCTCACAAACTCTTGTATTAAAAATAAAGTCCGTTATGCTGTTATGACGTGATGATAGCACGAATATTTTTCGACATAGATTCCATCCGAGAGGTGGTGTTATATGATGGTGCTTGTTATTGATATCTGTGCATTGTTTTATAAATTTATATAAAGGAAAGTTCATCGCGCACTGATTTTTTTTTAGAATCATGAAAGTTAACTAGATTTATAATTTATTTGCCTCTCTTGGAATTACATCTTTCCACGCACTTAATTCCAAATCAAATTAGTAATTTTTACACAACCCTGGATTTTTTGGAATAAAAATGGTTACTCATTTACCGGCACACAAGCCACGTCCACATGAAAGGATTAACTGGTGAAAAAGCAGAAAAACGAATGAAAAAAAAGGTAGGAATTTCAGAAACATCTGCAATTCGCAGCCATAATTTTTTCCGCTTTTTGATACAGACAGATTGTAATCATTTATCGTCAGAAAATGATTTTGCTTCGAAAAAGTAATGCTACGTTTGCCGATCACTGATCGGCAATCTGATAATTTGCTTTAAGAAATGTAAATAAGAGTAAAATATTCAACGATAAAATCAATTCAGCGTTAAAATTTTCTAAAATAAACACCGGTAAATAAACATTGGTAAAAATTTCCATCACGTTTCTGTCGCCTACCATGTGGGAACAAATAGATGCCTTCATACGCCACTTCCAAAGGTTAATTTAATTTTAATAAACAGGACATTTCAAAGGATACACAAACAAAGCATAAGTTTTTGATGTTGAATTTCTATGCAATTTCTAAAGGTCTCCTTATTTTCCTCATCCTTCGTCTTTCTTTGTAGTTTGTATTATACGTATGTATATCGTCGTCGTCTAGTACCCTTAAAATAAAAGATAGCCCCAGATGTTTTATTTTACTTGTTACCATAACTTAACACAAAAGATGCAAACCGCATAGCGATTTTTCACGGTGTCTGTTGAGATGGGTACCTAATGTTTAATTTTATCGTGGTTTGAGATTTGTTATCACTTTGCTGAGACTGTATATATCTCAGTATTCTACGCTGCCCTATTAGATTGCCTCAAGTTCTCTAATCCAGAACAACAGAAACTTAAAAGAGGGCCTCAGTTATTGAAATTATACCGTTTAATTTAAAACACCTTAGTCACTTTCTCTGTTTCTTATAATGGTGACAAACGAGCAGTGCTGTGCAACATGATGATTAGCAGCCATCGCCAGAAGTACTTCTGGCGATGGCTGCTACGCTCGTACGTAGCCGACTTTTTAAAAAACTTTTTACATCTCTCTTAACTTTCCTCATACTGTTGGATGGAGAGGTTGTTTTAAGTAAATCTGAGCCTCAAGAGAAATAAACATAAAATTATATAATATCATAAATGACCTTTAATTTATGAACCGCAAATTTTAAATATTTAGATACGAAATATACCTCTTTTTAGTCTTGAGCATACATTACTAAGCTCTAACAATTAAGCAATCATCATTTTTTTTGGAAGTGTCTCGACTTACTATGGCTTACTAGGTATAGTGGGTATAGACAATTCTCGATGACGAAACCAATGTTAAAGCAGACTTTTTGACATTTGTTGGTGATCAGTTTTAACTCAAAAACGGTTTATCCGATGATGTTGGAAATATTTTTATTGAATGTATTTATAAACCGTTATAGTTGGGACTTTTCATATTTTGACATATGGGAGACCGAGGAGAGTTCTAACGAAGGAGAGTTGTGATATCGTCGATATTTTGGAAGCTATTAACTGATAGCGAGCACGCAATAGCGTGCGTTTGTTAGTTGCAATTTCAAGCTAAGAAACGCGCACTGTTGCGAGCTCGCTAACAGTTTAATAGGTTCTAAAAACCGACGATGTCATAACTCTCCTGTGTCACAACTCACCTCGATCTCCCCTACAGTTTCAAAGATAGAGGGATTTTTTATATTTTTAACTACTAACTAAGAATCATCTACACCAAATTTTGTTGATACACATATTGTAATTTTAGAGAAAAAGGCCTGTAACATACATGACGAAAATATAACTATATTTTTGCCATTTTGGCTACGGAATCCTAAAAAAGCTATGTGTGGTAACGATAACAGATGTTAAAGAGGCGTATCACTATGGCAGTAAATTTGTTGCCGCTGGCACCGAGACACATCCTTGACCAATCATTTTACTACACTCGACAGTGCCGACACATTAAATTTAAGGATAAGTCACGCTTTGGCTACTTTCTCTTAGAGCACTTGGCTTTGAAATTTCTTAAATACAACGTATCTACTGAAAGTAATGTTTCATTTCTGAGAAATGTTATTAGTCTTATTATAATAACCTACTTGCGGTGAATGCCAATCACAAACAACTATTATAACTGTTATTCCTACAATGCCAAGATATTTGCTTAATAAAATCACATTATTATCTCACTACTATAATATTATACGAGTGAGGAGAAATCACATAAAAAAGTAAGAAGATGATATACAATAATTCAGATGCACATTAAAGTTATATTCATAAAATAAGTGTGTTTGAAGGTCACTGAATAAAAATAATACATTACTGCAGAGGCTGGGAAAATAGGGGTTGCCTGCCAAGCAGGTATGGAGATACGAGGCTGACAATCCATTTTGATGCGGTTCTTCGATATTCGTTATGTGTAAAGGTTTTCTCTAACCTGCAGTAAAATAAAAAAATATATACCCAAAAACAACGATTAAAATCTATGAAAATTCAAATGTTTTTTTTAAAATATAAAGTGTAAGTTGTAATATTCGTTACTTATTCGTTATTTTCGTCACCACGTTGATGGCGTGGCGGCGCGCGGGGCGGGGGCCTTAAAGAAGGTCGCTTAGCCTTCAATTTTGAGTACACTATCTTTATGCACATCTCATATCGCGCCGGACCTTGTGAGACTTTAGGGCATATTATATGAAAAAATATACCATTGACGAAATAGAAAAAAACATTTGTTTGTTTGTATAAATGCAAGTGTCTGTCTTTGCGATCACATCAAGTCAATTTGAAATTTTGAAATTTTGGACTATCATAGGATGCTTTTCGCTCGACTACGATAAAACAAGAAAGTGTTATGACTTTTTAACCTTTACCAACGCAGTTGCAGGCAATTTTTAAGTATATAATATGAGAAAGTGGAGTAAGGAATGTGATTGCCTTGGATTAAGTATTTAAGAGCATATAGCCTTTCTTATTCGACTTCCACATCCTTATCGAAAAAATGTTGCTTGTCATCTCCCCGAAATAGCTTTAATAATGCTTGGGCGTGCGTGGTCTTACGACATGATTGATGTCATAATAATCTAAACAATTTTGGGTCATATTAATTTATTATATCACAAGGCTTGGGCCCGATGGGATTTCCATGGCAACTTTTATTCCCTTTTTAATTTTTTTAGGGAATTATTCGTACCTTTTAAGAATGAATTTTCAGGGTATTGTATCCAAGGGGTATAAGTAAGCCTCCGCTATCTGTCCATCAGCCTCTTCAGACAGGGCTCTAACTTTTGAACTGAAAATTTTAAGTATTTAGATGTGACAGACAGCTCGTTTTAGTCTTTATTAGCATTGACATTACTTATGTATCTAAATTATGCAGTCATCACTTTATTCGTAAAAGCTGACAAAGAAAGAAGGAAATTAAAAAAAATAGACTTCCCCTTAATCTGAAATAGAACGTGACAGACTCATTCTTACGCCCACCCATGACATAGGGCAACCAGACCTGAAAATACACGTGGATGGCAAAACCACTTTTATTTTTATGCCAGCATAAAATGAAAACGAAATAGTGTAATAAGAGTGAACAGTAAAATAATTGATGCCCTGGAATATAGCCTCAAGTCAAAATGGAAATGGGCGGGACACGTAGCAAGGATGCATGTGGAGAGGTGGACGAAAACCGCCACCGTGTGGAATGGTCCAAGCGGCAAAGGGAAAATTGGTAGACTCACCGCAAGATGGTCAGATCACCTAAATAAAATAACCATCGATTGGCCAAAAGTGGCAAAAAACAGAGATAGATGGCAAGAGCTGAGGAGGCCTTAACCCGAGAGCAAGTTTTTTTTTCTTTTAATTTCAATGTTAATTTTATTGTATTTTATTGGTTTCGCAAAACTTGGTCTTTATATATATATATATACATATATATAACATATATATATATATATATATATATACATATATATTTATATATTTTTTTTTTTTCTTTGGCAGGCATTTGTTGCCCATGCGGTCATTGCAGCATTGCATACAGTTACAACTCGCAAAACCGATAATAATATTCGCACCGAAATGTCTGAAAAATAGGCTAATACCGCTCATTCAAAAACAGAACACTTTGGTCTTATTTAGGCCAGATCTGGCTAAAGCCCACTATATGAAAGCTACCCTTAACTTGCTCAAACAAAGTGATATCCAGATCGTGCCTAAAGCACTGAACCCGCCCAATATTCTACAGTGCCGTCTTAACGAATGATTTAGGCTCTGCCCAAAGGAATCTTGCGTAAGACGAGATAAATTACCAGCAACAAGTAAGACTTCCTGAGATAGTGGAACTAAGCGAACAAGAAAGAGGCTAATGATACTCACACACGGACTTTGGCAAGAGTTGGAGATAAAAGTAGAATTTATAATAATATTCAAAAGATGATAATTGTATCCTGTTTTTTAAACCTATAATCTAACATTGTAATATATACCATAATTAATTCTGGGTTACGCGGTCAAAGCCACATAAATACATTTTTCATAATTAGTTAAGCCAGTTACGCCACGTACAGTTACGATTTTTATGAAGTACCCAAGTAGATTAATTATCTTGGCGAAGAAATTTGTTTCGTTTATCCTGTTTGGATTATCGTAGTTGCTTAGACAAATATAAAAGCTATTCAAATTAATAATACGATTAACTTGGGAAGAAAACTCAAGCAGTATGTAAGACGATTAGAGAAATGTCGATGTATTGTGAGTAAGTTTGATAAAATAGGCACGACATTTTACTCGTACTCATATAACTTTACAAATTACATATTGTATTGGGTACAATACGTAAAGATAGAGTCCGCTAAATTAGAGTCACTCGTGTAGTTTTGTTTTTTTGTTTACCATAAAGTACAGTAACGCCTAAGATGTGTGTTTGGCCAGTAATTTTTAAAATTGTACACAAATTTTCAGCCATGGCCGTACTAACCACACCATATAAGTTCTATGAAAGAAACAAACGAGTGCGCTGTAAATATAGCCAGCAGTTTCATAAAAAAAATAAGCAAGTAAAAAAGTGTATTGGATTTAAATTATTTGGGCAGCAAATTAATGGATTGGTCAGCAAGTTGTCCGTGGGCTTACTGATCGATTATAAATGCTAATTATATCTGTTAGCTGATCAACCACAATGTGTAGGGTTAGTTTTTAATTGTTGGCCGGTTCAATATTTACTAGAAAAAAATAGGAATCGTAGCAATTTACGCCCCTTAGTAGAACATAAAGTCTTACCTTACTTTGCATATAGTCAAATCGGTTTCCACCCGCTTCCTGAACGTGGATTAATTCGAATTTATAAATGTATTGTTTACGCAATAACAATGCAGTGATAACTTATATCTCACGATTAAAAAGCATGTATTAGAAATAATAATAGCTTGTTTTTATTATTTGAATTTAGCCCTTTTTTAATCCATAGAAACCCATTCATTTCCGACCTCCAAACTTTTCCACCTTACGCAACTGACCATTATACCCAACTTAAATGAATAAAGTTCAGTTCAATAAAGAAGATTTAGGCAGCCCGTCATCGTCTTAAAATTTCCAACGTGAGAAAAGGTTACTGTTATTGGCAGCCGTCAAAATGATGGACGATGTCTGCGTACTTTGAGTCCGTTGCGTAATCCCGGGGTTCAACAGACCTATTGGAGTCGGGAAAAAAGCTTTCAGAGGACGACAAATTGCCTTCTGTCAAGCGTCCGGCTAACATGTCGATTACTACACTCTGTTACCGCTTAATTGTGCAAGGCACGCGTGCTGTAAAAGGTTGCTTTTTTGTTTCAAAGGTTGCTTGGGGTTGTGTAATCACCGGTAGATTTTAGACCGTTTTCCTGTTAAACTGGAAATGTGTTTTTTTCTGTATTATAACGCAATAGGAATTTATGTGAATAGGAATTTAATATGTGTTTCGTTTATTGCTACTTATTTTTGTTAATGTATTTCTAACATATTATTTTTTAATCTGTCAAATCAAACAATTGAAATCAAAATAAAATTCGATTGAACCAGTTAATAATGGCAATGCACTATTAAAGATTTGTCGGCAAGAAAATACGAAAACTCGACAATTCTCGAATTGTCAATAAATTGTCCTACTAAACGATTGACGCTGTTATGACCGTCTATCAATATTCAACGGACTAGTCAATGTAAATTGCCAAAGTGAACATATTTGATATTAAGTAATAAATTTTCATGGAAATAACCATGTCAATTATTATTATACAATAACGTACTGGCACTTTGGGATAAGTCTGCTCTCCGAGTTTTCTCAACGGCTGGTAATGCACTATTATCTCTAAACTTTAAAAAAATTGGGATGCAAGCTTGTGTTATTTTTTCTAGCAAACGTGACACGTTTAGAGTCAGTATTCCTACAATAAAATACGTGAAGACAAACTTTGAAAAAAAAAAAAATTAAACTCTGAAAACATCTTGCAAATGTCAGACAATGGAAACCAAAATGCTAGGTCTCAGCAAATTGTAACAACGTCCAAAGAACGAAAAACGTCGCTTCGCTTCACGAACTTTCAGCGCTACTTCTCTCTATCTTATTAGAAATATAAAGACGTAAGTATCTGGAAGCTCGTATAAAAATATATCCTTTTGGAATAGCACGGTAGTTCTGTGCTTCCGTCATCCCTTGACATGCTTCACGTTGCATTATTCATGTTTTGCTCCGAAACAGAACGTTTTTACCGTCAAAAGCAAAAGTCTGAATTAACATAAAGGCATTTTATGTCTCGTCGAATACATAATTTCCGATACACCGCCGCTGAAATCTAGCTAAAGGTCGCCGAAGGGTCCACGGATGTATTTTTAACCAAATATCGATACACCTACGGCTTCGTCCTTCACTTCAGCTTCGATTAATAACTAATTGATAAATTGTAAGTAGGTAAGTAGCGTGTCTTAGTTCTGGACACCTTTTAATTAAACGAAGTTTCTTTTATAAAAACATTTTTGTAGTGTAGCAGCTTTTAATATTAATCAATTGTCAAAATTAGTTATCTTCGTTCGAAAAGCATTTAATCTAAATATTACTAGGCAGCATTTTAATCGAAAAATACATAAAGCGTTCAGTGTTTTACACTTAAGATTCTGGTGAAAATAATTCGAGGAAATATTGTGGTAACTGGAAAATTAAATAATTTATAACTGAACTCAGCTTCATTGCGGATTTTGAAACCTCCTCATTTCTGATTCGATCTCGTAGCGAGATTCCGAGCATATTCCTTCTCTCGCTCGCTGAGTGATTCTGAGCTTCCTTAAGAGACCTATAGTTAGAGACCACAGACCCTCATTTATTACATAAGTTAATTATGAAACTGTAAATTGTTAGATATTCAATAAATCAGCAGTTTCTCGACAAGTGCGCTAGAGAAGCAACAGCCAGGGATAAATAGCGTAAAATTGTTTGAAGTATTACGTGACCACGATTACTCTGGCAAGAGTAAACGCCACAGAAGAGAATATCTGTCTATGATAACGTAAAGGCACTTCGCGTATTTCTTAGATACAAAATATCTATTGGCAAACACTTGAGAAAGTCGGAGCATAGCTTACAGATTACAGGGTTTCACTTTCTTTGATCTAAGAGTGAACTTTGAAACAAGGTGTCGCGCTGTATAAAGGCGTATTGGTATCTAAACCGGTACCCAGGGGGCATGAAGGGGGTAGCGAGGGGGTATCGGATGAGTATCGAGGGGAATCGCACCGGAAGCCTTTGTTTGTAGCTTATCGCTCCATGTTTGTGGTACTTAAACGTCTACGTGTGTGAATAAGATTGGGAAAAATCGTATAAGAGAGCTTCTGAGTCAAATGCTTGCTATTTGTATAGGCATATTGGATAATGCCCTATGACGAAATATATGATAAAATGTATTTAGTATATGTTATTCTGCGATTACTATTTGAAAGGGCTAATCAAATTATTTAAGGCACTCTATCAGTCAAGACTTGGTTATAGACCACAAGTACATATAACGTAATACGTTTACACAAAATAAAGTGTAATTTGTAAGTATTTAATTTGCACAGTTACACAAAACGTACATACATATTACTCTAACATGGTACTTATTTTGATATATTTTAAGGAAAAAGGTGTACGGGGTGGTCTCGAAAATATCCGACCTGGCTGAAAAAAAAATCCAATATTCGAATGTTACGGCGCGTTAATTTGAAAAAAGAAGATGCTTCGTTCTATTGTTTTCATTTCATAGCTATGAAGAGATTGCTCTGGGTGATTTTGCAAACTTGAACAAAATTGTTCTTCGATATGTAATACAATTGAAGGGCGTTAGTCCAACTGAATTCACAGTCAAGCTGGATTCTACTCTGGAGTCTGCTCCTTCATTTACAACTTAACTTTTGGAATATTCGTTATTGATTATTTTCAAAATGGCAAAACCATCAACGGCGAGTACTACGCAAAACTATTGCAGCGTTGAGTGACGAAATAAAGAGAACACGGTCGCATTTAGCAAAAACGAAAGTGCTGATGCACCAGTTCACCCGTCCACTATTGCAATGGCTAAAATTAATGAGTTGAAGTTCAAATTGCTTCCTGATGCGCCTTATTCGCCAGATCTAGCTCCCTCAGATTATTTTCTGTTTCCTAACTTGACGAAGTCGCTTGGTGGTAATAGATTTGCCAATAATGTTGATGGCTATATTGAGGGGCTTGACACTGGGCACTATAAACAGGGTATATAAGCTATTGAACGTCGCTGGGAAATGTGTATTGCGTTAAAAGGAGACTAAATTAAGTCAAAATCCAATTATTATGTGTTATCTTTGTTAGTTACATTAGTTAGTAGCCGGCTCTACTTCTTGTGTGATTTAATGATGTATTATTATATGCGATGACAAATTATTTTAATATATAAGTATATATATATAAATATAAACGAATGTTCTTTTATTTACTTCATCATTTTACCCTTGCATTCGTACTATTCGTGCTTCTAACAATGATCAGTCAAATACTATTAGTATTCCTGCAGATAAATATAAGATCAAACACCCGTTGCAAGGTAAGACGAAATACCTCGGGGACCAACCAGGCTAGCCAGTTCAAATATGCACGATGAAAAGTGGATAGAATATTTTACATTTTATTAACTACATAAAAAATAAGTTTCTCTAAAATATCCACCACGTGTTAAACGACAACCGAACCGGTTTGGTTCAGTGGTAGTGACTTTGCCTGCGTGATGAGGCTACAACGACACATACAAACATACAAAAAAATCCAAAAAAGTACACGGTAGTAGCATTATTTTATGAAATAAAGTTGCCCAGGTAGACTAAACAGAATTTCGAATATTATATGACATACCTAGTACCTATTTTCTGAAGATGCCTTGGCAGAAGAAACTCTGACTACACAAAAGAAGTTATAAAATTTAATGAAATTTTCATCCAAATTGTGTTGATTGTGAGTCAATACAAACTCCATAGGTACTGAGTTTACGCATGAAAAATGCAGATTATGAAAACATATCTGAAAGTATAATTCATATTAATATCCAATATTCCGAATAACAAATTAATTGGGAATCTGTAATATCGACGATATCAAAAGCAAACATTATTTTTTGGAGGTTGCATGTTTTAAAAATAGAGTTTGTTTTTTTACGCGCATAATAGGTATCTATACTCTATCTTATTGACGGGTGATGTTACGCACACTGCAGATAAAAGTGTGAGTGATAAAAGTTGTTACGTTATGGGACAAGATCGAATAGTGGTTTGACCGCATGTTTCCGGGTGTTACCAAATATTCATGGATCTTGTGCTAAGGCCGTACTGTCGTGTCAGCATTCTGATATACGGAGGACGAAATACGAAGGCAAATTCCATTTTCTAGACTTACAAATACCATTAATATTTGGTATCAAACACATGGGAATAGGCGACTGGTTTAGCTCAGCGGGAGTAACGTTGCCTGCGAAGCTGAATGTCCTGGGTTCGGTATGGCAAATATTTGTGTAATGACCATAAATATTTAGTTGTTCAGTCTTGGATATTTTATATGTATCTCGTCGTCTAGTATTGAAGCCTTCTTGACCTTACCATGGAACTAGTCCGATTTGTGTATATAATAGTCCCGTAATATTTACTTATTTATTTATTATTATTAATATGCGATCGCGCCGCTCCCCGACCCTGCCAAATTTCCAGGGGGTTTCTTTTTCTGTAGTTCACCGTTTTGCATATACATAATTTCGAAATATACCCAAAAAAGAAGAAAAAACTATAAAATCTTTGATTCTGCCAAATATCTTTAATATTGAAGACGTAAATAAAGATTGTTTGTCATCAGGCATGTCGTCCGGCGGCGGCGGCATCAGCGACTTGGACCTGTTCAACACGACGTCTGGCTACAACATCACCGAGAACGATGGGCTGCCACACTTCGACAATGCGACCAAACGCGACTACACTGCCGCGGTCGGCCAGGCTGCCTACCTACACTGCCGCGTTAAGAACTTGGGCGATAGAGCGGTACGATCACTTTATTCTTATAAACCAATTACGCAACCTGTTCAATGCGACGTCACTTTATATCATTGAGAGCGACGGGCAATCTTCCTTCATCAACGCGACCAAATGCAACTATACTACCGCGGTAGGCCAGGCCACCCCTGCACTGCTGCGTCAAGAACTTGGCCGACAGAGCATTACGATTACTTTGTTTATATAAACCAACTACTCAACTTGTTCAATGTGACGACACGTTTTATCATTGAGGGCTACGGGCAGCTGCAATTTGACCACGCGACAAATCGCGTCTAACTCTGCTGCGGTCGGTCAGGCTGCCTGCCTGAACAGCCGCCGATAGAGGGGCACTATCACTTTGTTCATTACAGACTAACTCTCCTCAATATGACGTCACGTTATACCAATGAGGGTGACGAGCATCGTTCTGATAACTTCATTTGTACCTACAAATATATCATATATTTTATTTTAGATAATTCTAAAACTGAGTGCGCCTCGCCATCAAACATCACAACAAATAAAAAATAAGGGAAATAAAGTAGTCCAGTGAAAGTCGCGTTTATCGTGTTAAAATATGGTAAAGCATCTAACACTGTCTGACAGCTAAGAGCGAGAGCGAGACTGATGATATCGCTCGTACTTATATATCATATGTCTATCGCACGATAGACGCTACCATCCCAGGCTCGCGGTCATCACGTCATGTTCGCTCATATGTGAGTCGGTTAACTTCAAACTCAGATAAATCCACTCTAACCACTTGGGAGATTATTGAAAAAAAAATGATAATTCGGTGATTTGAAAGGCGGAATATTTGTAATATGGCTAAAGCATTAAAAAATCGATCCTGTTCGACAAACTCAGCTTAAAAACCATATAAACTAGTATATTCTTTAAAAAATAAAAAAAATTGATTGGATTTACCTTCATTGATATAATCGTTTGCAATTTATCTATCTTTGAAAAAACTCAGTGTGGATTTATATAATTTTGATTTAAAAGACCTGGATTTATCTAGATTTATTGACGCAGAGTTGACGTCACCTGACAGCCATATTGAATAAAGTTCTTTCGCTGATTGGCTTTGATGGTCTTGCCTTCATTTGAAATAAACTGTCATATGGATTTACCTGATTTTGATAAAATATTGAGATCTTAACTTTATTTTTCTCAAAAACTACACGGAATTATACTTAACCCATGAAATAGAAACAAAACCAATTTCTTAACCATTTATTATATACAAAAATCTTAAAAAATGTCAGACATGGATTTACCAGTTTGAAGTTAAGCGACTCATGTTTACTTGCAATTTTTTACATAATTGGGTGCGGCACAGAAGGGTTTTAACCGCCGTTCTCGTGTGTTATGAAATTATGATTTTGATTTTATGACGGATAAACCTCTTCTGTTTGTATGAGCTCACAAATTAACGCTTTTTCCAGTTTATTAAGAAGCTTAAAATTGTCAACATTTCATAGCATGGAACGGCGATTGAGACACTCCTGAGCCGCACCCAATTACGACTAACAAATCGTATAAAAATGATGAAAAACTCACAACATTATCTTGAAAAAAACTGATAATTATCAAACGAACAAACCGATTTTCTTGAACTAAATCTAAAATGTATAACACTTCTCATTTTTTCCGGGAGTTAATAATAAAACCCAACACACCTTACAAAAAGCATAACAAATATTTTTATCTGTACCTACCGATATTTTTAAGCTCAGAACTTCAAACGGCTGAACAGGTTCTTTTTTTAAATTATTGCTACTAAGAAGTCTCGGTCAGATCACCTTTCAAACGTAAAATATTAAATAAAAATCAGTGCATCGGTTAAGAAGCTGAAATGCCTCAGTTAGACACATATAGAAACAGACGGTTACACTTCAAAATTATAACACCTCTCTGGTTGGTCGTGGGTTAAGCATCCCAATCCAAGTTAAATTAACTTAAACTTCAGCAGTGATTTTAGCGGTATTTTAATAGCGGTTTCCTACATAAGCTCTTAATCCTTACGGCAGTATGTCACCACAGCAGATTGTACAATTAGTTTCAAGTAGAAAGTACCCGCAACTTTGTTCGTCGAGGAGGAAAAAAACCCTTACACTAAACTTAAACTAAAAACTTACTCTAGTTGAGTAAAAAGTATCCTATATCTATTTTTAGGTATTCTACTACCCTTATATCAAATAATAGTTGAAAAGTGTTATAGCCTGATGAATACATAATGATATTTGCACCGAGACATGGTGTTATGGTGACGTTGTAATTACCGGGTATAATGGGCATTGTAAGGTAGCTGGATTTTATATTTTTAGGGTTCCGTACCCAAAGTGTCTCAATAGAACCCTATTACTAAGCATATTACGCTATCCGTCTATCACAAGGCTCTGACTATTTAACCGACATAGGTAAAAACTTGAAATGTTCACAAAATGTGTAATAAAGTTAAAAGTTACCCTGTTTTTTGGTATTTTTACGTAGGGTGCATACCTACATTATCTTTGCGTGCGAGTCCGACTCGCTCTTAGCAGTTTTTTAAATAGTATAATTTGTCACTCCGAGGTGTAAAATATCACACTTCTAATCCCAGAGTCGCAAGCTTTCTCAGTATTAGCTTACAGTATTATTAACTTAATTACATAAATTTACCGTCGCTGTTATCACTGTATTATTATCATTACTGAAGTCATCAATCTTGCTGACAAAACATAGGACACTCATAGGGTACTCAACAAAAACTTTCACCAACAATAATTAGTCAATTACTCTTGTTTTTTTCCAAAGAAAGTGCCAGAAATGTCCCGTATGAAGAAACTTTACACGAAGTGTTAAGATAACAAAAGCTATCCATCCATTATTATGAGAAACGAGGTGTCCTTGCTCTCTTGATGAGGGGCGAAGTTTTTCACGTACTTTTTTGTTACTCTGGCAAGCATTATTCTTATTAATATACGAGGGTATGTTTGGATAACGATAATGACCCTAGCGAATTTAATGTCAAGTTGTGTGATGTGTACTGTAATCAAATAAAAATTAAAATTTGATGCGAAATTATAATCTTAAAAAAAATAGATATCTGTAAACTCGGTTTACAGACAATAATTTTACGTGATAACCCGGACGAGAGTTAGATGCGTCATAAGCCGAACGCTTAGGCCTATCGTATGGGGCCTCTCTATCGCTTCGCGCTCTCGCTTACACGCTCGGCTAAGGTGGAACGTGACAGCGGAACGACAATGAGGCATGCTTTTCCGTGCGTGCAGCCGGCGTCCATCGATTTATAAGATGTTATCACGGCAAAAAACTACTAAAACTACCTTGTTTGTTTATTTTGATTATTTATTAATGGTTTTATATAGTACAGTGAGACATCGTCATCACAGTCGAAAGACATCCACTTCTTATCAAAGGCCTCCCAAGGATCAACCACAGTCCATAACGATTTGGACAAACTGTTGATACTAATTAATAACTTTATAACATATAAACTACACATACACAGTTTTGACAATAAATGACTGTCGTATCTTATCTTATTTTAACGAGCCCTCGTGCGCTGTTCTCATCCAATGGTTTCCTGCTATTTTGACCAGAATGTTGGTTTACCTCGTTGGGGACCGTCCCACGCTGCATTGTCCGTACTCCGCCCACAGCCACTTAAGTCTGGCAACTCCATGAGTTGTGTAAACAAGTTATAGCTACGAGTAATTTTACTGAAACGAAATTGTATTTAACGAAAATCGGATTCCTAATATAGACGCAGTGTTTTTCATAGAAGAATAATTATGAGGTGAAGTATTTCCGGACCGATGCGACCTTCAAACCTTCAGGAACCTGAAAGGCCGGTAACGCAATTGTGACTCCTCTGGTGATGCAAGTGTCTATGGGCGACTGTGATCGCTTTCCATCAGGCGACCCGTCTGCTCGTTTGTTTCCTATGTCATAAAAAAAAACAAGAAAGCACGCATAAATATCTGATAGAACTCTATTTCTACCCGTTAGGACGTGTCAGATATTTTCGTCTGCTTTGTTACAGCAGATATTGATCCTGGTGACTGTCCTATGCTGGGAACAAAAAAATAAAATTGTTTTCAATTTGAACAAATAAATTTAAACGTGATGGATATCATAAGTTTTGGTGAAGCATCTATGAAATATTATTTTTTGTCTAAATGTGGGACATTACAAATTCACTTGTTTTACCTTGTGGCCAAAATAATTCTCATGCATTATAGTCCATAGCTGTAACGGCAATTGTGTGTCAATGTATCTATTTTTTGCCCAATCTAAATTGATGTTCGAAATAACAGAGTGTCGCTCACAATAAATCTCTGAAGTGACAGGATTTCCCCCGGGCACGTTTTTCCGAATTAATGAATAACTTACCTTTGGACAACGAATTTGCTAACGATGTCTAGTAAAGTAAGTTTTAAAAGTTGCCGTTTCATTAGTTTTCTGACGCTGCTCAAATTACAATATTGTGCTGTTTTATGACCAAGCGAGCAAAGGTCTCCGTATTTCTGTGTATCTGATGTATCCAATAAAGAGTATTTGTATTGTATTGTTTTGTCCCCGTTTCAGCTTGGACAACTGAATTGTGACTCCTGACGCAGCCACCTAGCTTAACAATCTTACAGTTGGTTCTTAAATTTGCCATACAATTAATAAGCTTGGTCAAAATTGTTTTTGTTTCTTCGGCTAGCTAACTCTCCCCTACATGGCATTACTCAACAGATTTTAATAAAATTTTGTGAGCAGGTTAGATAATTACGAGTGTATGTTTATTTCTTGTCGATCCGTTTTTTTAGATTTTTGTTTCCAAATGGGTGGTTATATTGGGGTTGAAACACTCGCGAGGTCTATAGTTCATAGAGCAATTCGATTATTAATGATTTACTTATAGCGAGGTTACTAATAACTTGATTGTTGGAAAAATAATTGCGCAAACCGGATTTCAATCATATTGATTCGTGGTTTGTGGTGGTGTGGTGGTGTGGTAGCGGTACTTTAATTGATAAGTAGGTATTATAAAATACATCTCAGTATTTAGTGTGGTTTTTTTATATTCGTTTTAACACCATAAAGTTCCATATTTTAGTGATATGTCAAATATTATGGTTTATATTTCACCAAAATATGGTTGAGGAAGGCGATGGCTGAGATATGCGTCATGCTCATGAACGGGTGCCGTTTTGCGGGGTCCGGTCTGTTTATGCTAGCAAGGGCCAAATTAATTGTATAATGTAATAGTAACTGCTTACCAGTGTTTTATGAATTGACGTAAGAGACTTCATCCTGTACTCGATTGAAGTTATTATTTTTTTATTTAATTTAGAGACTCTTAGAGACTGTATACATCTCTAAGAAACTTGGTTTAAATATTTGTTTTGTTTTGTTTATAGAGGTATATCCTAAAACGTTTCTGAGGATTTAAATTAATTCATTTTATCTTATTGCATGTTATGACGCCTAGAGACCATATACATCTCTAAGAAATTTAGATTTAATAATTATAATTTTTAATGTATAGGGGTTAAAGTGTATTCACTTTAACCCCTATACATATATATTTCAGTAAAATTCAATCGAATTATTATATTTAATTTTATTGCATGTCTTGACTCCTAGAGACCTTGTACAAAATTATTAATTTATATTTTATATTAACACTGATCTGGAGAATCTGTACATCTCCTCTGCGTGTACCAATCATAAATAAGTTATAACACTATCGAAAAAGTTTTAAGTATAATTTATGACAATATATAATAGTTAAGAATTATTTTGAAAAAAATGACTGACTGTTGAGTCTGTTTCGGCTTTCTTCTCAACAGTGCTCTCCTCTTGGGAAATTCCGTAGAGTCAGACATGTAAACGTGCCCCTGTGGCCTATTTCAGGAGAAAAAAAATGAATTTGAATTTATGACATACCACAGCAATATTTACCAAAATATTTGAACACGCTACTACGACCTATGAAATAGTACAAATCCTTGTAAATAAAATACGTGACCCAAATTCGGATTCTGGCAACAGTCGTCACAATCTCAGGCGCAATATTTTTTATTGGTACTTTAAAAATATTTCACGCCATAAAATGCCCTGTCGGCAATATGACTGAGCTAGGACGAGAGGCGTTCGTAATTTTTCTTACTTCATTATTCTTATGAATTTATTGGAGAAACATCAAGTAGATGTGTGTGAAAAGACATTATAAACATCGGTCAAGTGCTTGTTGGGCTTGTACATGAAGGGTTCTATGCCACACCCTTTAATTTTGAACCTTACTCTTATTATTTGTTTTACCTAGTAACAATATAATACACACTTTGTAAAAATTTCGAGTGTCAAGACGGGGCTTAGTTGCGTTTATAAATATATACATATGTATATGCGATTAAGCCCCGTTTCATTGCGTTGTGATAATAGCATACAATTGTTTTTCATTCATAAACTTTTTAACAAAAAAATAAAACCGACTCCAAAAAAAACTAAAAAGTAAAAAATAACGCCATAATTCAGTTTCTTCAAATTACTTACAAGTAACCGTTTGTATACTCAATCTATACAGAATATACAATTAATCTTATTTTGGCGTCGGTGCCATATAAAAGATGTGTAAAATATTGAAAATTGACGATTTTAGTAAGTTGTGACACGATGGCACCGACTCCAAAATAACATTAATTGTATATACTGTATAGATTGAGTATACAAACGGTTACGAGTACTTGTAAGTAATTTGAAGAAACTGAATTATGGCGTTATTTTTTACTTTTTAGTTTTTTTTGAAGTCGGTATTATTTTTTTGTTAAAAAGTTTATTTATTTTACACTTTTTAGTTAATCGTTACTTAAAAGTGTATCTCGTGACGATTCGAACAAGCCCAGACACGGCTAGGATACATTATTTTATTACATAGATCTGGTGCCTACCTTCCGGCTCCATCATCAAATCAATTCGATGGTACCATTCTCATCAGGAACATTTAAATTTGTTACTATGAAGTTGCTTAGCTAAATTAATCAAGATATTTTGTCGCCACCCGTAAATCATTTATCATTGAGGAGTTCGGATGGCATTCTGTGGTCTTCTGCATCAGTTTCACTTCACTAATTTACGCTTTCTGAATGCAAATGCTTATTATGTTTCTTATAATACCAAAATCGCTATATGTATGCCTACAATATTTGAGGAGTTTCTTCAATTCCTCATGGATTCCATCATCAGAACTTAACCAAAATTAAATGGGACCAACTTGAAGGTACCTTCTATAAAACCAAAAACAAAATTTTGAAATCGGTCAAATAGTCTTCGAGTAATCGGTGAACATCCATAAAAAAAAAAAAACCGTCGAATTGAGAACCTCCTCCTTTTTTTGGAAGTCGGTTGAAAAATAGTACGTTAATTACCTGCATCTACAAATTTGTAAATTACTTCACATGCGGTTGTAAACATATATTAATTTTAATTCTGGATCATGGCGTTCAATACATACCTACTAAATTTAACTCTCTTTTGTTTTCATGTAGATATTAAAGTCTAATTATATCTTACAAAATTACACAGAGAATATTTTGAAAGCTTTACAATATTTGCCTTATATTGTTTCAAACACATCTCCTCATCTTTTGTCGGCAGTACCGTAATAATACAGTGTATTTGATATGAATGAAACCCATATGGTGCAGTTTTTTTTTGTGACTTATTTTATTTATCGATCCGGGTAGACCAACGTCCGGCCCTCAAACTATCATATCACATGGAATGCGTACGGAATCCAGTGCGCCTAGATGTAATGTATCGTAAAGTTACTGAAAGTGCCACTTGTTTCACACGCTCGGCTAATTCCCTTTCGGCGGCATGTTATATACCGTTTACAGTTGCCAATGTCCACACTGATACAACACAGTAGGCTAGCTCATATCGAATATTCTGAATAGTCTTGTTTTCGTTTTGAAAAGCGAAGATTAGGATTTCATAAACTGTTTAATGCGTCTCTATTAAGGTGCGTCCACCTTGTATTATTTGCTCGTATCCGATCACCGTGGCGTGGCATGACTGCGTATCGCGCTGCTTGGACGCTCACTGTCGGCGTGGCGATGACGCCGCGCTTGTCCGATCTAAGTGTGTGATACGCGTAGTAACATGGATTTCGAGCGATCGAATCGGCGCAAAGAGACAGAGGAGTTTACGGTGATGACCGGCCTAAAGCAAGGAGATGCCCTATCACCTATGCTCTACAACCTAGTCCTTGAACACGTTGTCCGAAAAGTCTTAGCTTTAGACATAGGAGTAGAGCTGAACGGAAAGCACATGGTGGTAGGGTACGCGGATGACCTAGCGCTATTAGGTGAAAGCCGTGAAGAAGTGGCGGAGGCAGCTAGTGCGAGAGGCCTCTAGAATAGGTCTCGGGATCAACCAGTCGAAAACTGAATACCACCACATGACACGTTACAAAAATACACGCATTCAGCGTGACAGTCTTCATGTGGGGGGCACCGTCTACCGTGGAGTTGACAAGTTTCGGTACCTTGGTTGCACCATTACTGATACCAACACTAGGGAGGAGGAAATCTAAATACGCATCCAAGGTGCCCGAACGTTACGGATATATAAGACTGTTATAAGACCTATCCTTATGGCTGTGAGGCCTGGACACTAACACTGAAAGAAGAAAGTCAGCTCCTGGTAGCGGAGAGAAAAGTTTTCCGTAAGATTCTGGGACCTATCAAGATAGATGTTGGCACCTGGAGGATTCGAAGGAATGCAGAAATTGAGGAGTTGGTGGCTGCACCTAATATCATCGGCGAAACAAAATCCCACAGACTTCGCTAGTTTGGCCACCTGCTAAGAATGGATGAAGATCGGGCTGCCAAGAGAGCATACATGGGACGACCGTCTGGTCACTGTCCGGTGGGTCGGCCCAGGTATCGCTGGGGGATAGTGTGAAGGCGGATCTGTGTCAGCTTCAAGCAGATAATTGGCAGGAAGCTGCGCAGGATCGGGAAAAGTGGCGTGCTTTCGTTTCGGGAACCAAGAACCGTTTTGGTTCACTGAGCCATAATAGTTAGTTAGTTAGTTAACTGGATCGGCGCAACGTCCACACGCGTGATCGTGACACGCGATCATGCCACGGGACGAAGATCTGCTCGGGCAAATGATACAAATGTGGACGCACCTTTACATGATCACTATCAGCCAAAAGACGTCCACTGTTGGATATAGGCCTCTGGAACGCCGCTCGCATCTTGCGGACTTCAGCAACTTTCGCCAGGTCATCAATCCACATTGTAGAAGACCTACCCACAATGCGTCTTCAGGTGTACGACACTTGAGAACTCATTCCGCCGTCGATTCTACGAGCATTGTGTCATGTCCATTGCTACTTCAGTTTTGCGATTTCATGCTATGTTGAATAGAATTCTAGGAAAGTTAAAAGGAAGGACCACCAAAGGCAACAAATCTAAGAAAAATAATCGTTTGCTCACCTTTGGAACTCTGATGGAGGAGCTACGTCCGCAATACCCTGACAGCACCAGCGTCTTACAAGCTTGCCACACACCGTAACCACACACACAGTGGAAGAAAGTAGGTAAAGTCTTCGTGAAAGTCATAGTTTTTGGATGGCAAGGGAAGACACTATGCACTGTGTATGACAGTCGATAACGCACTGACTCGAGTGAACAGCCACACTAGATGGCTCGCGCGGCTGTTGTAGGCTTACTCTCATCATAAGGACATCTAGTAACAAATTACTTTAGAGTCTAAGACAGTAGCCATAAAATAATAAACAGAGCTCTTTATTCCTTATACGATCTTAGAGAGAAAATTCGAACAAAGCCTTCTTCACTGCTCTCTGAAATTATAGTTCCTTCTTATGAGGCCCATCGCAATTCCAGCTTCTTTGTAACGTTATCATGGAAGTATTAATATCATCATCATAAACCGAAAGAATGACTGCCTCATAAATGCCACATTGATCGGTTCTGCCCCACAGCCTGCTGGCTCCCACAATCTTGATTAGGCCTACCCACACTGAAACTATAGCTAAACCGCTTAATTGAGTTCTTTCCTGCTGCACGAAAGAGAGACAGGGATAAGGCGACAAAATGAGAGGCTAGGCGTCTCATTCCTCAGAAGACTCAGTTATACTCAACGAAAATGAACTGGTGACCGCGATCCTAACACTATCTAGTTCACACTTGGGTGGTCTTAACAGGTGTGAAAAGAGATAGATCAGTATAATCTCGGTCAGCTCTTCTTTTTTTAAGGCTCTTTTTCCTGGGTACGATCTATTTGTTTTTCAACATTCGTAATTTTGTACTAAATATTCCGAGTTTCACTTCTTACGGCTTCTTTGGGGCTACAAAATTAATTGGGGTTTTCTGAAATGGAAAATCACCATTTGACGCTGAGTAAGGTCTAATTGACAAGTATCAAAATCCGCCAATCACAGCACAGGAAATTTCTTGTCAATTAGATTTAAATACGTGCTTAACTTATTAATGAGGGTGTTTTAAGTTGTAAGCGTCTATGATCGATTCGTCGAATGGTCGATGTCTGTTTTTGCTGAATGCAGTTTTCTTAGAATAGCTGTAAATTAATCTATATTTGATGAAGATCAAATAAGTCAAATTTAAGATTCCGTTCCTGCCTCTGCTGTTTGTCCGTCCGTCTGTCTATTAACAGGGCTCTAATTTTTAAGGCACATTTGAAATTTTTACAAAATGTGTAAAACCGTAACCGCTATTATAACAAATAAAAAAAAAAAACTTCTACGGAAGCCTTCGTGCGCGAGTTCGACTTACACTAGACCGATTTTTATAAATATGTGTAATGAACTAAAAAAAAATTTGTCTTGTTTGCAACTGTTTTTAGATATTTTTCCCACAATCTAGTCAGTCGGCTCGAGCCTTCAATAGACAATATTTTTTTAGTATGGGTAATGTTGCATTATGAAGTATAGGTATAGTTAAGAGTTTATCGATCAGATAAAAACATAGAATATAACAAAAGGAGATAAAATTAACATAAACTAAACGTAGAAAATAAAAACAAGGAAAGCATAAAGAGAACACCCCTTCCAGGAGTTCCGCCTGCGATGGGTATGGGTACTTATTCAGTTGACTTCATGGCATGACAAAGTTCAATAGAAGTAACTTGTCATTTTAATTTGTTTTCAAAGTTTGAAGTAGACCTGCTGTTTATATTTCTCCCACAATCTGGCAGAGATCGGTAGAGCGATGCGGGTGGTGCGGTTGGCTCAAGCCTTCAATTATACGCAACGTCGACCAACGCAACTCCAGCGTGCGGCCAAGTGTGCGTTTCACTCAGTTACCCTGGGCAGATATTTTTAAATCATTTTAGTAAATAGGCAGTTCTGTGAGCGATTCAAACTTTATGAGTTCTGGACTTGCATTATTCTTGAAACTCAGCGAGGTTACTTCTTGGTTGGTGGTTGGAAGAAGTATTTCTTTCGCCTAAGTATTTCTCCCAAACTGTTTAATTTTGCATCCCTTTCAATTTCCAACTCACGTTTTTCTCGAATTTCGATAACTTTTCCGGATATTTCATACAATGGTTGCGGGGACGTAATTAATTAGGTTAGATTTGTTTTATAAATTATCGGACAGTTAAAAGTGTATCATAGAATCATAATAATTCCTTTTTTATTATGATTTCTTAACCCTTTATTTCATACTGTATATCCGCATATACATAGTTTTGACCATTTTTTTTATTTTTTATTTAATCAAAATTTTTAAGTCTATTGAACGGCATCGAGGCTTGAATTGTGTTTTTTTTTTTCGTTTTGTGAAATAAAGGGTTAATTATTAATATTTGTGTGTATATTTCTATCAAATAATGCCATACGACATAATAACAACTGCCACTACCATTTTGTTTCCACATCGTGCTAATTGAACATAACTTCAGGATGTACCTGCGATATCAGCTTGCATAACCGCTCTTACATACCCACGTCGTTGGTAAGCAAATTCTTTTTGTTAACTTAATAGTAGGGAAATTCTACCTGACATTTATTGTGCAGTGAAATTTACTTTGATTTTTTTTGTGATCATAGGGTCGTAGGCTTAGGCCTCAAACACAGGGGTTCTCCGCAAGACCTGGATCACGTCCATCGGCCTGTGAGCGGGCACATGGCGTGAAACGTGTTCCCGCTCACCGTGCGTCTGTCCGGTATATGGTGACCTGGGTCTTGGTTGGAGAATTTGCTGGCTAGGTGCCGCTGTCTGTTTCACGGTGACCATGTTGTTTTGACACCTTACCCAAGGTTAGAGTACCTTTATTCCATTTTAAAAGTTAATTAAGTCCGACTACGACATTAGAACATCCATCTTGAACATAAATACCCTCGATAGTATGGATTAAGTGCACATCTTTGGAACTGGATTATAGCTACTAGTGTAAACTGAATCCTTGTATTTAGATATAGGAGAGGTGTAATAAATACCTGTTAAATATAATTTGTTGTGTTTCAATTCAAGTACCGCCCATAACGTTTGATGGAGATAAAGTAATTGGCGTTCAAGATTCTTAATATAAATTCTACTCTTTTAATTTAAATTCTTTTAAAATTCTTCCTATAAATTTATTACTTTATTTCTGCTCTGGCCTGGCCGACTCTATGTCCCTGAGTATATCATTTCTCTAATCTTTGAACAACTTCCGACTAGCTAGTTCCTGTTGTTTTTCTTAAATAAGGTACACACCCTTGAGGTGCTTTACAGGGCCTAACCTATACCGTTACACTAGACCGATTTTTATAAATATGTGTAATGAACTAAAAAACTTTTGTCTTGTTTGCACCTACTGTTTTTAGATATTTTTCCCACAATCTAGTCAGTCGGCTCGAGCCTTCAATAGACAATATTTTTTTATTTTTTTATTATGGGTAATGTTGCATTATGAAGTATAGGTATAGTTACGAGTTTATCGATCAGATAAAAACATAGAATATAACAAAAGGAGATAAAATTAACATAAACTAAACGCAGAAAATAAAAACAAGGAAAACATTAAAAAGAACACCCCTTCCAGGAGTTCCGCCTGCGATGGGTATGAGTTCTGTGAGCGATTCAAACTTTATGAGTTCTGGACTTGCATTATTCTTGAAACTCAGCGAGGTTGCTTCTTCGTTGGTGGTTGGAAGAAGTATTTCTTTCGCCTGAGTATTTCTCCCAAACTGTTTAATTTTGCAACCCTTTCAATTCTCACGTTTTTCTCGAATTTCGATAACTTTTCCGGATATTTCACACAATGGTTGCGGGGACGTAATTAATTAGGTTAGATTTGTTTTATAAATTATCTGACAGTTAAAAGTGTAACATAGAATCATAATAATTCCTTTTATATTATGATTTCTTAATTATTAATATTTATGTGTATATTTCTGTCAAATAACGCCATACGACATAATAATCATAAGCCCATAAGCTAGTAAACCCTCATTAGGTAACATTTTTAGGGTTTCGTACCCAAAGGTTAAAACGGGACCCTATTACCAAGACTCCGCCTCGTAAAACTATTCGTAGCATTGCCGAGCCAGTTGGTTTGGGTCTTCGGATTGCTACACCGAGTAAGGCGCTCTACGTGTCGCGCTTGCATCATTCCGCCCTGGCTGATGACGTGATGGAGTTTGTCCGCCAGAAGACTGGCTTCTCACTGAGGGTGCACCAGCTGCAGTCCCGCCATCGCCATTACGTGCACTTTAGCTCGTTTGTAGTGCGCGTGCCGCGGCCGCTGCAGGACACTATCGCAAGTGCAGACTTCTGGCCAAAGGCAGTTCCAGCAGAATTCTACACCAGATCAGACGACGCAACGGAGCCGCGGAGGTACCTCACCCAAATTGACCAGTTTTTAAGTTTCTCTGTATGTTTTTTGTAGTGGCCTGCCTTGGTTTTTACTGTAATGATGGTAGCTTTTTAAATAATAAATAAATAAATAAACGTTTTGGATGAGGTTATGTGGACCCAGTTTTGCTTTTTAAGTTTATGTACAGGTATATAACTTGAAAAATAAAAATCGAGCAGCCACCGAGCAAAACTCGGTCATCCAGGTTTTATTTATTTACCTTGGTTAAATAATTCATTACACTTAGAAAACAAACAACGTGGTTCACTAATATTTATCAAATATTCAGTTGTATTTTTCGATCGTACTGCGCAGTGTATTGTATATCATAATTATTTATCACATTAATGTACCATAGTTTTTAGTGCTAGCCTTTGATGGTCACGTGTATCGCGTGATTAAATGATTCCGAGACGTATATACGAGACGTGTTTACGAGAGTGACGGATCCTTTATTTTTTATCTAATTGTGCTATAAACATGACCATCAAACGCTGTACATGTAATTTTTTTTTACGGTTATAATTATTTTAACAGTTTGTCTTGCCAGTGATCACATACGGCACACTAAGACGTGTTCAAAAGGCAATCGAGTGAACTATGCCTTCGAAGAACCAAGGTTATTGACATAGCTCAAAGATTTGCTAGACTTAAGTGGGCGGGGCAAATTGCTCGTAGAGGTTCTCGCGTGGCAATCGCGTACAAGATGACGCAGCGCAGGCAGGCTCCCAACCAAGTGGACCGATGATCTGGTGAAGATCGCGGAAAACCGTTGGATCGCGGAAAAGCGGAGGACTTTGTCCGGCAGTGGACGTCTTTACGCTGATATAATGAAAATATTGTAACCAGCCGATTCTGAAACTGATCTAATGAGACCTTACGTCACGGTGGCGCCCACTGGTGATATTTCCATTTTAGAAGACCCTCATTCAATTGAAGTCACGCAGTTAGTTATATATCAAAAAGTGAGACACGAATTACTTTCCTAAGTAACTTTTTATCGAGTTCTTTTCCCAAGGGTCTAGAATCGTACACCTATTCCATTTTATGTGATATGTGGGAACAGGTTTTCTTTTTTGTCGGTTAGATGGATGGATGGCGTGACTTTTTCAACTTTTCCATCCAAACTTTGATACAACTCCTTAATGGAAAGGAGTTGATTTTCGAAAAACTCTTTTAGTGCTGTTTTATTCCCTAAACTAGAGTTTAGGGAATGTAGGTATATATTTCATGTTATAAGGGGCAAACGAGCATACGAATCGCCTGATGGTGAGCGATCACCATCGCCCATAAACACTTGCAACACCAGATGAGTCACGAGTGCGTTGTCGGCCTTTCACTTAGGAGTACGCTCAATATAATAGTAAACTTGTGTACTAAATTTTATCCTCTTATATTCAGTGAATTGTTACATAATAACACTTTATACTCTTGTGATTGGCACACCTTATTAAACATAAATTGATTATTAATTAAGAACTTAATAATACGTTTTTCCAAAGTAGTGATATGTTTTATTTACCTTTATTATCCAACGTGGCGACGCAGTTTCTTCTGCAAATCTGTGGCTTTCACTGTTATACGGATGATAGCACGGTTGACGCCTCCTACACCGGCTGCGCCAATATTTCACAGGATAACGTCACAGAGAGCCGTAAGAAACTTCTAAAAGAAGTTTCAGAATGGGATCGATTTAGTTCAATCCGTTTTAACCCTATAAAAAAACACAGGCGCTTTCACCGCAAAAAAGTTTGCTTTAGTAACAAAACCTCTTTTTGTGAATACTCCCCGTACTATCGGAATCCTTGATGTCTACATATCGAGTCCAGTTCCGCGGCCTTTCGTTCCCAAAGGCCAAATTAGGTTCTAAGAAGCTCAGCGTACTCAACAGATCGAGACGGTATTTAACTCCAGTCTACCGCCTACAGCCTTACAAGGTGCAGGTCCGCCCACATATGGAATACTGTTCTCATCTGTAGCCTGGGGCTTCCCAGTACCAGCTTCTCCCTCAAAACCGCATTCAATGGAGAGCGGCTCGTATTGTCGGTTGCCAGCGTATTTCAGATCAGCTTGACTCCTTGGCACTGTGTAGAGATTAGCCTCGCTCTGCATTAATTATCGTTTTGTATAACAGGGATTGCTCCGAGGAATTGTTCGGAATATTTCCATCCTCTCACTTAGATGGCTGGCACTTAACAACTGTGCGTTTTGCTAGAAATTTTCTGCCTCGTGGGATTGAACTGTGGAATAAATGGTTGCCTGCAGTATTTCCGCATCGATGCGCCCTTCGAGCCTTCAAGAAAAGAGCGAACTCCCACCTGAAAGGCCACAACGCACTTGTGACTCCTCTGGTATTGCAAGTTTCTACCATCAGGTAATCCGTTTGCTCTCTGCTGCATACAAAAATTTATGTATGTCACGGTACTGTAGCTCTAAATTACGACCATCATGATATTGTTTTTGTTTTTTATATCGATAAGATATAATTTTGAACGTGCCATAATATTTGGTAGGGACAGGACTTATACTAAGTGCCCTAGCGCATGAGCGTAGCTTATTATACAGGATGAAATTATGTGGCATGTTTTCATTATAAGTGCATTTACATTTTTTTATATAAATCACGTAAGCCGGTAATAGGACCAAGTAAAATGCACAAAATGAAATTCACTATTTTCTCGAGTCATCGATAGGGAAAGATAAGAAAATTAATCATAATATGTAATTATTTTGTAGAATAATCATTACCTAACTATCAATTCAAACCCTACCAACCGCTACAAGGTGAGCGGTCTTATCTAAGGCTTTTATATTTGTGGGATGAATTTCACGCGTAATTTCCTGGGTCAGGAATGTTTTCATACATTTAAGTATGGATTGCCTATAATTTATATTACCGTTTAGTTGTCAACTAGATTGGAAAATTGCTTAGAGTAAACCGATCTGTATTAAATTGTCCCGTGATTCTTTTCAATTATAAAGATGATATGTAACGTTGCTTTCATATTTAAATGATTGTTTCCTTTAAATAAAATATTTATCTTGAATTTGGGCATTATTCATAGTCCGTTTTCTTCACGGTTAATTTTTCTCCCACCCTGTATGAAGTAATAAAGTCTCATCAGCACAGTTTCGTGGCAGCTGAAATCCTCGTTCAGGCAAAGTAAACCCGGTTGAATACACACGATACGCTCGCTGCAAATACGAACAGATTATCTCAAAATTAACTGTACATTTACATAGTAAGCCTTAACACTCCGGATGTTGGCGATGTTTCTAATACCTTCTTATGTGAAGGATGTGGCTTATTGCTGTCTTATGAGTAAGTAATTCAGAACGGATGAGGCTGATGCTTTAGGTTGCAGAGTTAATAATATTGCTTCTTTGAATACATAAGCGTACCTTCAATATCAAATTAATATAGATAGTTTTTGTAGGCATCAAATACCTATATGGGGCTAACTACATAAAGAGTGCGATAGAAGTCAGAAATAAGAGTTAAATTTTGACTTCCTTTTAAGCCCTGAAAATGCTCCGGAAAAAACGAAATGACTTTGAGAAACAAGATTTAAAAGTTATGCCAATTTTGTAATTTATTAAATTAAAATAAAACCTGTATAATTCAATCTATACATTATAAAAGAAGAAGTCCTGACTGACTGACTGATCAACGCACAGCCGGAACTGCTAACACTAGAGAATTGTTTTTTGCACAGTTGGTTATATTTATAACGTCGGCAAGGGATAAGAAAGCATTTTTCAAAATTCATCCCCTAAGTGGGTAAAACGAGGGATGAGATTGTATGGGAAACGTAATGAAATTTCGCCAAAAGATTGTGTGTTTAAAATCAAAAAACTTAAATTCTTGGTTTTTTGTAATTTATTCTCTAAGAGGGACAACACTCTCTCGCATAGTTACTTAGTAACGTTGAACGAATGAATTGAATGAAATCATAATGCACCCAAGTTTAGTAAGATAGATAGTTTGTCCCAAGCTTAAGCAATGGTGCTGTGTATTTTTTAAATTTGTTCAAGTGATTACTCAATTATGAAGTAAATATCGAATTCACTTGACAGTGACAATGACAATACTAATCTACGTCTAACAGTTTACTCAGCCGAAATTGGCGGTGTAAGATTTTTTTCTAGTTTACACATTTTATCCTTAGGTTAATCATTGGTGAAACGTAAAATGAGTGTATTACTTTATTTATTTATTTAAAGTTTATTGCACAATACAAACTGTTACAAATGGCGGACTTAATTCCTTAAAACATTCTCTATCAGTCAACCATAGGGCCAAACAGAAACTAGTAGTACTAACTATTGGCAGGATCATTAACGTTGAGAATACAAAAAAAGTAAAGAAAAGAGACACAAATCAACAAGTATGGGGATATATACATATATATAATTATATACATACACACATATTATATTAAAATACAAATAGATTTTTAGTGTACGTACTCACCAGTAAATAATGATTTATTATTGGAATAAAACTTATACTGCGTTAGTGAAATCGACCCTGAGATATATAGACAGCGCAATCCCACTTAAGTTCAACAATTCTTCGTGCTAGTCGGCTATCTTGATTTTCCTAGGGATTTCCTTATTTAAAAATGACCATTTCTAACTTTAAGAAGAAAAAACAGTATTAATTAGATACCTATTTGTTTCGGAGTGTCAAATACTTTGCATTTAATTACCCAAAACAAAAGCATATTACATTTTTTGTTACGTCTACATTAAAATAAGGAAGTCGGACTTCATTAAGGGAGTGCTTTTTGTCCCAATTAGAATAGGATACTAAAACAATACTTCATTTAACTGTCGTGTTTCCTCAATACAGCAGCATTTTTTTATTTCAAAAGCTTTCTTAGCTCATCGCTCAGGATTATGCTTAAATATGGTAAATTGCTTCACTTTAGTTCTCGTCGGTTCACTCATAAATGCAATACTAGCTTCTGCCCATGACTTTGTCCGCGTATCGCTTGCATAAAAAAATCCTTCTTTAGTGCGCCACTACATACATCTCTTACGGTATATGTGTTTCAATTTTAGTATTCCTACCGTCGTCAGTTAGGCCACGCATTGTCTGTCAATAGTTATAAGTCACGTTACTTTTCTATATACTTGTAATTTGAAAAAATAAACAGATGTTATTGAACAATTGATAATATTGAACTTCAGGTAGTTTATATACATAATGAAAAAAAAATTGCAATTCTTCTTTATATACCACAATAATAGTAGTGCCTTGTAGCGGTATTCGTATTGCATACCCATGATACTTAGCCCATATTTTTACCCATTTATCCATTGAGTTTAAAAAACTCATGGCATTGCATAAATAAAAATGCCCCCCCCCCCCCCCCACACACTTCCTATTTAAACAATTTAGTTGTTGTTGTTGTTGTTAATTTCGTTGTCTTAGCTTTAAATATACAGTACAGTCACTCAAGAATCACATGTTTCTCATACAAACTGTTACCCCTTATTTCACATTTTAGGTTTTTAATTACCAGTTACCTATTCAAAGAAGCACAAGTTTCCCATACAAAATGTTACCATCTCTTAACCCTTTTAGGGATGAATTTCTGAATATTCGAAAATTGTTTTGCTTAGTTTTAAATGAAGAGTCTATACGCGAAATATTATAACAGTTACTCAAAATTGAACCCTGTTAGGCCATGAATTTCCAAAAATGCTGACATCAGTTTTCATACTTTTTAATGAAAAGTCTGCGAAATATTATAACAGTTACTCAAATAATTGCAGGTTTTCTATACAAACTTTAAACCCCAATAGGGTTAAGAATTTCCAAAAATCCTTTCTTATTCCCTGCCTGTGTTATAAATACTGTCTACTGTAAAAAATCAAGTCTTAAAGTTTAGTAGGCTCTGCGTTGATATGTCAGTCAGTCAAGACTTTTCCTTTTATATATATAGATGATTTTCCTATAAGTCATTTGTCATGAAGCTAGTGTCAATAACGCCAACATAAGAAAAATTGCAGGAAAATACACATTAAGAGCAAGTGAGGCATAAAACCATTAATGTGAAGGAATACAGCATCATAAAACGACGCAAAAGCGGAATATATCTTATTATCACAAGCAAACGTATTGTTATTGTTTGTTGTCATAACAAAGCTCAATTGAGCTTAATAATCTCCAAGAATATATACTCGTATTTCCCTATAAAAGAAAAAAAAGACTAAACGTTCGTAGCTGGCACATTGCCTTCATGTGTAAATCGCGTTAAGTTTCAGTAAACATTCAATATATTATCATAAACTGGCAAGGTACACATGGAAACTTTGTTTAGAAACCATGATGTAATGGTATTATAATAGGTCCGTTGTTCCACAAACAATTTGGGTACAACTTGGCGAGCTAAAACATAACTCCCAGACAAGCAGTAAAATGCGTGACCGAGGCAAAATGGCTATTTGTCTCACAAACTCGTATCGTAATATTGTGAAAACTAAAAAATAGTCTTTTATGAACGAAAGAAAGGTCATATTTTCATTCAATGGAAAAGAAAACGGAGTTTTTAAAAGTTAACAGTGAGAAGCCTATTTGTTCTAATCACGCAAGGTTACACATGTAGCGACAAACACATACATTGTGGATAATAGCAATACCTCTCGCAAATATTCAAATGTAATGTATTAGAACGATGTACACGATTAACTTTGAATTCTTTTTTTATCGCGTTTAAAAATTCACACATGTTAATTATTTTTGAGTTTAATATTTTATTGTTTTCGTTTTTTTGGGAATATGAGCACGGATCGCGTGCCTATGTTTTTAGGATTCCGCAGACATAATGGCAAAACCGGAACCCTTATAGTTTCTTCATGTCCGTCCAACAGTCCATCTGTCCGTCCTTAATATGTAACAGGCTACAAGATATAATATTGATGAAATTCAAATTTAATTTCAAAAACAATTAGTATAGATGTATTGAAATCGAAAGCCCTTCAACACGTACAGAAGCTAAAAAAATCGGCATACATCACTTGGGCACATATTTCGACAGTTATTAAAAATATTTTAGCATTTTCTTTTATTAGTGATTAACAGAAACTAGCATAAATTATAATTCTTTTAACCCATATGTCCGAAAATATGAAAAAATATATAAATCTTTTCAACATAATTAAATGTACCTTTTTCAAAATCTGTGCTTTTCAACAAAAAGACGTAAGTGCAAAGAAGATACGATATTTTGCTGGTGTCATATCGTGTTGTTTTTCATCTGTAGTACATTTTCTTTATTTAGGTATGTATAAGAAAACTGAGAATATTATCCCGTATAATATTATAAGCTATATTTTATTTAAAAGTGATCGGTAGGTAGGCCGCCAGATCAAAAATACGAAGCAATAATTTCAAATAACTTACAATATAATATTATTTTCGGTGTTTTGTGTCATAACAAAAATTGTAGTTTTATTGTTATCATTTTCTATGAACTTCAATAAAATATACAATACCCATCTCAGTTGGTGTTTAAAATAATTACTCCTATTAAGGAGTAATTATTTTAAACACCCTTAAGTACTAAAAGTGCACCGCCATCTCCATAAAGCTTTATCAAGTTGTCGTTGTAACTTACGAATACTTAACTAAAACAACTTCGAATTTATCGTGCAATCTCTTTAGTAATTTGCACGAAAAGTTGGCTAGTAAAATCTGACTAACCGGCTAATTCAGCAGAACGTCAGTCGCGAATGGTCAAACGATCTTCCATACCGCTTATTGCCAATGCGGCTTAGCTCCGTACAGCATTTGATTTTCCGAACGAGTCTGAGTAAGTAAGTACTGTAGGAAATGTCGCGTGAGCTGGAGTACCGAGCTCGCGAATAAAGCAAAGAGAATTGGGTCGAGGCCCGTACATTTTGGAACAAAGCCAGCTCTAGCCGCGGCGATTTTGTTTTATTTTATAACTTAAATATTGCCTGACGCTGCTTCTTTGGTTAATGATGGTGTTGTTCGGTTTGAGACGGCGGAATAACTGTCATTGGATATTGAATGGACGGCGAATGTTTTTGCGATATCAAATAAATCAGTTTACTTCATGGTTTTAGTTAAAATTGAGACCATATTTGAATCACAGAACGATTAGCTATGCACATCATGTACGCTAAGTTATATTTTGCATGGTATGTTTTGGTCCAATTCTTAAACTACCTATTTAGAACGCTCATGTTACTTAACATGGTCATGCTCATATTACCAAGGACCGCAAAATGTCGAGCCAAACTCAACTTTACAGGAGCGAAAATTATTTTTCAATACAAATATGTCGTTATTTTTCAGTAACTATCCATTTAAAGAAGAATCATCTGTATCAATGGTCTCTTAATCAGTTATGTAAATAATAATTCGATTCCAAAGCATTCCCGTTTGACTCGATTTCAATGACAGTTAGAAGCCTAGTTGTTTTGAAAACCCTTTTCCGATTTTATTCAAACATACTACCTAAACGTTACTTTCTTGACCCCTTACCTAAGGCGCGGTCAGTGGTCAAGAAAGTAACCGTAGAAGACGAAAAAGCCAGCTACTAAACAAAAAACAGCTTTTTAGGGTTCCGTGGCCAAAATGGCAAAAACGGAACCCTGATAGTTTCGTCATGTTCGTCCGTCCGTCCGTATGTCACAGGATCTTTACTCAAAAACTATAAGACGTAATTTGGAACATAGGCGTCTTGTGCATAGTCAAATAAAAAATATATATATTTCTGGGGAAGCCACTCCATACATGTAACCGAAACTGATTTTTTTTCCAAGCAAATATCAATGTGTGGCAAAACATTCGACAGATCTTCTAAAAACACTTTGAGGTTTATAATTCTTTTTTTTTATTTAGTGATTATTATCGGAAATATTCGCTCCAAAAGTAGCAAAAATTGTGTGTCCCCCCCCCCCCCTCTATTTTCTAAACGGTATGTTCAAAAAATATGAAAAAAATTACAAATATTAAGCTTAATAAATACTTCCAACGAAAATTTTTTTCAACATGATCGGAAGTTATTGTCAAAAAACCGCGATTCTCAGCAAAAGGACGTAAGTGCCTGGAAGATACGCTCTTTTGTTAGTGTATTTTTTTCATATCGTATTTTTTATCATCTGTAGTGCATTTTTTGTATAAACGGCTGCGGAACCCTACATTGAGCATGATCCGACATGCTCTTAGCCGGTTATTTTCAATTATTTATTTTTTAATTTTAGCACATATCACCTTAATACTGACAGTTCGCCAAACAGTGAAACAGTTTATTGGCGTCGCAATTTAAATAGTCTTTACACGTAAAAGCTAGAATGAAACAGATAGACAACGTTACAACTAACATTAAAAAAAAAGTTTGCACCTCAAGTATAAAACCTTATGCGAACAATTATATTTTATGCGCAAAGGATCCTCAAAAATATATTTCTACGGAATTTCACCGTTTACAAAACGGAACAATGGATTCAGAAAGCAAACAAGAGAAGGAAGATCTAATTTGAAATGGAATGTGAATATCTCATGAGACAAATTATATCAACCTCATTGGCGTTGTACGGATTCCATATACGTTCATGACAGTAATAAATATCATTATACAGGATTCCAACCCCCGGGTAAACCCATTAAAACTGGACCAAGGATACAAATTATATTCCTGCTTGAACGTTTGGTATTTTGTTTTAATCCTTTTAGGACACTGTAATATGATTTAATTATTCAGCTGCCTACATTTTATATAAACACTAAAATTTACCCTCGGTTTTGCTCGCGTTACTGTGAAGTAGTAGCACATACTCTGTGGACCTAATGCCCTTGCCAAGCAGAGAATGAAGGAATTTGGTAATAGTTGCCTAAAGGAATTCCAGACGCTACCATTGGAATCTATCATCCGGTTTAAGTGGTAGAACAAGCCATTGAGTAGCAAGAAGGGGTAATTGTACATTATATCCCACTGGATCGAAGTATATCCGTAAGGACTCCTAGTAACAAGATAAGTTAAGCTTAAGTTTTAATTCATGATTGTGTGTGCCAAGTTTTATGTTAATGGTTTGATAGTTGAAGCATTATGGAGTAACAATTATCTAAACATCCAGACATCTTCACAGACGTTCTTATTGTTTCAAGTAGGATTTCAAGACTAAAAAGTGAATATTATAATCTTATATTCAGTTTCGGTTTCGGTCTCTGTGTGTGCTTGTGACTTTTCATCATCATCAATCATCATCAGCCTAATAGCAGTCTTCGGATGGATGTAGGAGTCCCTTTGATACTCGCCATTTTACCTTGTCTCCGGTTTGTTGTAAGTAGTTCCAAAGATCATTTTAAGTAAGTATATAAATGTATGATAGTTAAATATTGAATTTCTGCCAAAAACAAAGTTTTTATACAAACAACTTTTCTGTTACTAAGTTAACAGAACTCAATATAATATCATGGTTTTGCCGCAAAACTATTATTGTAAGTTCAAATATTCTATTTCATACTATTATTATTAAAACCACTAAATTAATGTCCTTTTAAAAATATAAAACTTTAAAGACAAAAGAAAAGTTGTTTTCCGTATTCCTTTCACGTTTCCCGTTTAATTAACGCTGAGCTCACTTGAAAATTAATTATGAATCCCTTTATTTACATACATGCTGCTAAAAATACGTAAACACGACAAGGTTACTCAACTTCATCGGAACATTCTAAAAACGTTTTAATTTGTATAACAATATACTAAACATATTGAAGAAAAAGAAAATAGTAAAATATTGATCATTCAACCTTTTTGTCTCGTCCTAAGAAAGAAACCGCTTTTATTTCGTGTTCCAAAATCAGAGCGATTGGAAATACACTTGTCCGCAGATCATAAGTATTGTATTGGTAAATACGAGTTTCGTAACCGAATCCTTCTCGGCTAGTTACACAAACAGCGATACCTAACCTTCGTCTGGACAAAAACAGATTAGCCAACGAGACAAAATCAGGGCTTACAAGTGTAAGTATCAGCCCATCCGGATTTGTTCAAACAAAATGTAAGTAAACGCGGTCAGATGGGACTGATGGGACTTCCGCGAAACGCGTAAGCTTATCAACGGCTACTTTGTTCTTTTGACATGTAAAACCATATATTTAAAAGTCCCTTGAGTTTCAGCTTTTAAAATATTCCTCTGGGCCGTGCGTGACGGCGTTTTATAACAAAACTTTTTTTATTCAAACACCCTTGTACTTTGTACATTCGCTTTGTGGATACTTGTACTGTACCTAATGGAAGTTTTAATGAGGGATAAAACATGGGGTTATTATGAAAATTAAAGTAATTTGTGTTATTCTACGAATCCAGCACGTGAATTGCACACAGAAATGCGCATGTTGCGTTGGTCAGGATAAGTCATACTATATGGTATATAAGAGGTAGTTTCAAGGTTGCTCCTATATCTGATAAACTTTAATAAAAATAGCCTCCGGTGATGGTGGCATATTTTATGATGCCCAAAAGATCATATGCGAGCCTATGACGGTTGCGTTTCTCACGCGATAAATAAGTGACATAGCTGCCGTCACCTTCTGACACGTATGTGAGTGCGAGAGTCACAGACGCGTTATCATATCATTTATCGCGTGATAAACGCGACCATCATAGGCCCGATGGTCTAACGATGCCGAAGCGAAAACGAGGGCGTGGAAGACCGCCTGCCACTTGGCTGACGACAGACGAAAAATATTTGAATTATGGTAATGTAGACACTAAAATAACCAAAAGTCGTGTACTACAGAGGAAAAGGACAAGAAAGGCCGTACCCAACTAGATGGGAAAATAGTCAAGTTAGGAGAAGAAGATTTTATTGTACGGATTATTTTGCTGTGTTGACAATTGTCATTAGTATAACAAACTAAATAAATGCCATTTTCCAGAGTAGGTTCCCTATAGAATTCGTTTAGTCGTGTAGTATACTTAATTTTAAGGAGGGACACCTTACATATAAGAATCTGAGCATGAGTGATTATGGTCTAAAGTTACTGACTAGTCAGACCGTAAAGCAAAATCGTAAAATACCGTGTGAGTTTCCATTTCAATAAATAACCGTACTATTAAGATGATACTTATTTCAATGTGGTGGATTTTGTTTTATAGGTTACGTTAAAGGTAGTTTGCAATATTTCAATCTAGCCCTGTGACATCCACATATGCGATTCTACTGACCGCCGCAGCGCCGAAGTTCTCTCAATGGTCTCCAAGAACCACTGGCCCATCTCGCTTTCTCTAAATACTATATATGTGCCAAATCATACTCAAAGACCGTGATCAAGTGTTTGTAAACAACTCAGGCTGTGTTGGGACTTTGCCGGAAAAAGAAGAAAGCTCCAGAGTAAGCACAAGCTCCTATCGTTCCATATAACTTGAAGTACTTAATTACAAACAAACATACAAAAGAATACAGTCCACTTATACGAGTGTACATTTTCAAAATGACCATTATCTTCGCCCCTAATTATCCGTTGGTTTCGTGGATTGCTCAAAACCGCTACAGTATATTATAGTCCATATCAAAAGTGTGGACCATTTAGGCAACTCCACAATATATAATTAAGTACAATATTATATGTATAAGAAAAATCTAATTAGTTTGACGCCATAAATTTGACATTTATTTTAAAACCGTTTAGTATGGCAAAATGTATTTCCAACTCAATTATTATTTCAGCCACGCGGCATGATTCCCATTTGGGTATTTTTTCCAGTTAATTTTTAATTGAATCGGACAATTTGCATTCTCTGTAAACATTTGTACAAATACCTACTAGTAAAATATAAAGTTGAAAAACACCCTTTATATTTGATGAGGCAATGTTTTCGAAATAGAGTAAAATATTGAACTGAGTATTTCTAAAAAAAACGTTTGTACATAAAATGTATGGGCACGTTTATTATTACAAAAGTCGTTAACATTCCATTTTTTTACCAACATTTTAAAATTATAAATAATACTGGTAAAGATAATATTTCATAATAATACTCTAACAAGTATATTCCTATAATTTTCCAAATTAATAAATGAACATTAATCAAATGTTACCAACGGAACTCAGTAGTTAATATATGCGGCTGCTGGATCACAGGAGCATCCAACAGCCGCATATTCTATTCAAGAAGTCATTTTCCAACAGCCACATATTTTATTCAAGAAGTCATTTTTCTCCCTTAATTTAATAACTATCTATTCGAGGGTGGTTAAACTAACCTTCTTATCTGTCTTCATATTTAATCATTATACTATATAAGAAATAACCTCTCATCCTCTTTGCTGATAATAACAGCAGCTTCAATATCTAAATTGAACAAGGTAGATTTTAATTATTTATTTACATAAGTATCTTATACTTGCGTAATCTGTTTTCGTAATTTCGAACCTATAGATTAATGCGTACTGAAAAATCTAGAAGGCTGGCACCATGTCTATAAACCATTTGTCTTTTCTAATTATACGCGCTGTTATTTGTAAGCCAGTATAATATATTCGCATCCGACCGGATTTAAAATAGCTTGTTGTTATAAGGGTGCCATAATACTGTTCTGCGTTTAAAATTTTAACATCGTGACGGCCATGTAAGTGACATTTGTCGACGACCACTTCAACTATGTCGTCTATATTCATATCCATTTTTATTATATTACTATTTAATTTTAGATATGAGTGTTACCTCTTATATTGCTACTAACTAAGACAAGTAATCGTTAAACTTGTATTTTTATAGGTAACAAGCTTCTGCCCGCGACTTCGTCCGCCTTAAATTCGTTTATCGCGGATAAGGGTATTTTTTCGGGATAAAAAGTAGCCTATGCCCTTCCCCCGGACTCAAACTATCTCCATACCAAATTTCATCCAAATCGGTTCAGCGGTTTAAGCGTGAAGAGGTAACGGACAGACAGACAGACACACTTTCGCATTTATAATATTAGTAGGGATTTGGAATGAAAATGCAAATGTTTTATAGGTCATTATTTATTTACATAAAAATCTTATTTTCTATACACCACTTATTCAAACATGAAACATTTTTTAAAGCGCATGTATTAAAATGATAAATACAATTCTGAATATCGGATGATTCCGAATATTTAACATTAAGCGTTTGTAAATTAGGACAATTCATATCTTCTAAATTATATACAGTATCACTTTCTGTTATCTCCTTCAACCACCGCATTTTCTCGTAGCCTTTAGTATAAATATTTTTATTTTTACAGAAATCTAATATTAAAGTCTTGAAATTGGCATACGGTATATAGCCCTCATTCCACAACATCCCCCTGTTTTTTTCTATCCATGAAACTAATGAACGTTCTTTTTTAGTTAAATAATAAAATGGATAGGGCGGTTTAATTAACAAAACTAAAATACTCTTATTGCAAACAATTGCAATTTCCTTCGGAATAAATTTGTTAACATCGCTTTTAAATCCTTGGACGTCCATAATTATACTCATGATAATTTTCGAACTATGTTACTCAAAGGCTTATACTCAATAAGACGATCGTTAATGATCAGGCAGTAAGCCGTTGTATTATCAGGAATATCCACTGAAGATTCTAGTTCTAAACGAACGTCGACTGGGCCTGTCTTCAGAGTATCATTTTGTCTCGAACAGTCAATAACGAAGAGCGGAGCTGTTTTCCCAAATGTAAGCAAATTAAGCAGGGGTTCGACGCCTGTGTTGTAATACGACTGCCGAAAGTTGGCGTACATTTCATATAATATACTATACCTTTCTTCATCAAAGTTTAAATGTAGTGAGTCATATGGAAAATATTGTGAATTTAAAAATAACTTTATATTCGTTATATTGCAATGATCAAACTGAGATGAACTCCTCGTCTTGCTTAGTTTTCTATCAGTTTGTAAGCTAAATATGACGTATCTTGGTTTTTCTAACTGAGAAGCAGTTTTGATAGACCATGAATGTTTCTTTGTTTTGGGTAAAAGTGGGTATTCATAAAGATCCCAATTTCTGAAGGCCATTGGTATGGCTCGATCATTTTGTAAATACTTAAGCAGAGATAATCTATTACGATCCGAGACTTTAATATGTGGGACACGCCATTGTACCTTCTGTATGTCTATTTCAACGTTATCTGTTTTATCAATTGTAACACTATTTAAAGCTGAGTTACTTCTTTGAAGTATAAGTTCATGTCTGCAATTAACAAGTATTTTGTTATAATCTTCAGCGAAGCCTAGTACTTTATTTAATGGTATAATAACAGAAAAGCGACCAAGTTTCCGGGGTCCATTTAAGTTCCAGCCCCATAATGCTCCATTTTTACTTTCTCCCTCGTTCATCGAGATAAGAGATTTAATCGTTGTTGTTATTCCAGCATTTTTGACACGGTCTATTTCAACACCATTGAGTTCATATCGTATATCTTGAAATAAAAACAATATCGGATTATTCGTAAAATGACCTTCTTTTGATATTTTTTTCCCTGCTGCATCTATACTGAATACGCTTGCATTGCCTTCAATGAAGATGGAGCTAGCTGATGGTAATACATAAATATCTTGCTGATGAATAGGTATCCTGATTTCATCATTTTCCTTAAAGCTATTATTGTATGGATTGTAGGTATGAATCTCATAGCTTTCAATAGAATTGTCTTGTTCCTGCGGGTCGGTAATCTGCAGCATTTTTATTATTTTATTTTGAAACCAAGAGACAGAAGAAATTTTTTATTAATTTTAGATATGCTTTTTATTTTTCCTGCACTTAACCGTCGTCTTCTTCCTTTGAACACGGGGAGTGGATTATTAGATTTTTGTAAATTGCTCACTCTTTTATTGAAAACATACATATTCAATTATATAAATAAGTAACGCCTTATTCTACACGCTGTTGATATAGTAATGTGCTACTTAGTTTATATCATACTATTTTATTTATTTTTAATGCCTATCTATTTGACCTTACTTACTCAATCATGCCATTGATCTCGTTTTCCAGAATGATTTCAGAAACTGAATACATAAATGCCCGCAATTGTATAGATTATTTCTTTGCAAATTGTCATAGTTATACTGTATATTAGGCCCCACATATGTTATAAATTCTTTAGGTGGTTTTAAGTTACCGTAGCTGTCGAAATATTCTATGTAGTCTTTGATTTTTGCATAGGCTACCCAATGAGTACCAGAATTTCTAGATAAGTCTAAATTAATAACTCCACATTCTATAAGCCGTGGAACTTCTGGTAATTCATCCCTCATAAACACACCGCGAAAATAAGGTATACTTTTCGAGTGCTTTATTATATCAATGTTAGTTAATGCTCTTTTGGGTAGCCTAGCATCTAGTTTTTTTCATTTGAAACATAGATGCCTAAACCGCTTTTGTAGGGTTTGAGATGTAATCCTCTTCCAATACACATAGCCTCCATTTTCATATTATGTCTTTTCAATTCTGCTAGCTGTTTTTTTGCTGATTTATAATGATTAATAGCTTTAGTGATGCCAGCAACACCTCCAGCTAAACTTCCTGTAGCAGATAGGCCGGCGAAAATAGGAATTAGTGGTAGGAACCCCCCAGTTTTAGGTAGAGGTATCACTCTCGGTATTTTCTCTCTAGGGAATTCGGAAGCTAATTCTCGAGCAGCTGCATACGCTAATTCGGTTAGCATTTTTTTGCATTTGGGCTTAAGTTTACGGATATGTTTTTTTGTATGAACGACGATATTATTAAAGGTTTTTTTCAAACCAACGCAGGGTTTCGATGTAGAGGTTACTGGGTTTTTTTCCTTGACTTCTATATCAATGCTATTATTCCTTAAACTCTTCATTGTTACAATATATTATAAAAAATAAAAATGTAGTATGATGGAATAGTTGTCCTTATTGACTCGAGACCTCCATTTAAATGAATGTTAAATAAAAGAAAACCAGTATTTAAATACTTTTAGTTATGTAAATACCTACAAACGATTCGTATGATCTATCCAACTGTTTTCACTTGAAGGCAACCCCAACCACTTTACGTACACTTTATTTCCTTTTCGTCCTAAAACTTTTTCAACGAGATATATTTCAGGATGCAAAGTTTTTTGTATTTCTTCCGCGTAAAATGCTCCTAGAATAGGTCTAGACTTCTTATCTTCAAGCAAATATGTCGTAGGATTAGTATGTTGAACCTTCGTTATCTTAAATATTTCTGTGGACCAATTAGGAGTAAAACCTTTTTCAAAACAACCTTTATATTTACTTATTCTAACAAAATCACCTACATGAAATCGCTTACACTTTGATATTTTCGTAGATCGCGCGAAAATGTATCTTTTCAGAACTGCAGCTTTATTATCGTCGTTAATTGTTGCAGGAGGTCTTCCTACAGTTCTATGAAAATTATGATTGTATTCGTAAATTTTACTATGCAATGTACCGTCGATCCATCTATAATCCCCCTTTAAACTAAATTCCTTATAAAGTTTATTTTTGAGAGTTCTTATGAATCTTTCCACAATCGAAGCTTTCTTATTAGAATAGGTGGAATAATGATTAATGCCGTATTTCTTAATAATTTTTATAAATGTTTTATTATAAAATTCTTTACCCATATCAGTTTGTAAATTTTTAGGGAATCGTCCTTTCGCTAAATGTGCTTCAAATTGATTAGACACGACTTCTTGAGTTTTTTGTTTGAGAGGAAATGCCCAGGCAAATTTTGAAAAACAGTCTATAACGACTAATATATATTTATAACCTGCATTCTTATTTGACAATGCTTGCATATCAATCAAATCTGCCTGCCAAAGATCATCTATATCTTTCAATATAACACTTCTTCGAGGGAAGTTCACTCTAACATTTTTATGAATTTCATTAACGACGTCGGCTTTGCTCATAATGCTTGTTCAATGTTCCTTGAAGTTCCTTTAAAGCGATATCTCTTTCAATTTTTTTTATACGATCTTTCAAAGTAGTAGTTAAGTTTTCGAGATGCGTGTTGTGGACTTCCTTTAAAGAGATTTCTTTTTCAATATTTTTCAAACGATCTATTAAAGTAGCTGTAAGTTTTTCCAAGTGCTGTGCTACGTCCAAAATGCAATTTATGTACTCTTTACTGCTATCTTTGTACACTACAGTTTTATTAACAGATTTTATTGTAATTATTTCTATTTCCAGAAAATCAATATTTTCTGATTTCTCTACATTCATGTCTGATGGTCTTTGAACCACTAAGTGTGCTAATAATAGTTAAGTCGTTTTTATTATTTTATTATACCAGCTTCCTTTAATTCCTCGATAATTGAAATAATTTCATTGTCATGATTGCTATTACCGGCACTTTTAGAAGCAATCAATAGTTTCAGTCTTTCGATTAATTCATTCGGATCATCCCAATAAACATAATCTGTGTTACTTTTATATTTTTTTAATTCTGGCAAGTATCCACCCGTTTTTAAATTTGCCAGTTGTTCGGAAAAATCCTTGTTAGAGTCATTATGTTGTAAAAATAAAGGTTTTATAATCTGACGGTATTTTAAACCTTTGTCACCTTTCAATCGACCGCTTGGTTTGAAGTCTCGCTTGTGCGCATTAGTATTTATGAGCATTTCTTTATACTGAATTTTATCCTGATCTGTTACTAGTTCTAGATCGGGTTTGTTTCGCATTAAAAGCTCCTTTAAACCTTCGGTTAATTCATATTTTTTATTACTAATAGTGATGACATACTTTTTCCCCACATCAGGTGCATTATTTGTAGCAGATAGACAAACAACGGTGTTCCCCATCATAAGCTTCTCATTTTCGCTACGAATTCCGAACGGTACATTAATGTCATCGTATATATTTAGCATGTCTTCTTTTTTTAAAGATAATAGTGTATCGTTATCTAAGTTTTGCGAAATTTTATCCTTATCATCGGCTAAATCATAATATTCGGAATGTTTGCTAGAATCAGCTTTGAGAAGATCTCTAAAGTTGCCAAATTCAGTAGAAGAGTCTAAGTCTGAGAGAGAATCATTTTTATTTATACTGTGCGGGACATGTAAGACATGATTTTTTGCACGATTTTCATTTAACAGTTTCTCCATTGGTTCTGTAATAGGCTTAAAAACTTTTTTAAACTTAAGATCTGCAGCGTCTTCTTCATCTTGAACGGTTTTTATTTTCCTTTTAATGCTATTAATAGATTTAATGAGCTGTTCTTTAACATCTAGCTCCATTTTATTGACTGCACTATCTAAATTCTCAAAGCTAAGTGAGCACCCTTAAATTTGTATGCGTATATATCATGTAAGCTAAAAATAAATATATGTGTCAAATCCTTGTCTGTATCTTCCTTTATTAATTGCGCAATCCTTATTAATCACTACAAAATTAAAGCGATCTTGCCAGACGGTAGAACAAAGCTGTTTAAATTTTACCCAATCTGTATCTGTATTCACATGCTCATCATATATATGTTTGAGATTTATATCATCCTGTTTGAATATGATCAATAAATTCGCATTGTCCCTTAATAACTGTTTTGGTATCTTCGAGTAAGTTTGAGACAAATAAAAACAGTCTATTTGTCTATGTCTCCCCATCGCAAAGTAATTTCGAATGTTCGTTTGATTTTCACATGAAACATCGTCAAAAATTATAATCGAATTGGTTAAAGCATCATTAGGGTGTATAACTTCTTCATTGTCGTTAAATAGAAATAATTGCGCTCCTGGTATGTTCGTCATAACTTTTTTTAGAAATTGGTACTTCGGTTGAAACGTCGTCTTAGAGTACAAATAAATATGCTTAAACTTTAAGCCATTTTCATGTAATAATAAGTTTAACATGACATTCGTTTTACCACAATTAGAAGGACCACATATTACGCAGCGAATTGTGTTCGGCAATAAGGAACTATGCTTTACTTTAAGCTGGTTATTTTCTATATTTATACTATTCACCTGTAATGTCATGGTTTGCTTAACAAATTTCATTGTATTGCGTATTGATCAAATATCGTTACCCTTAAGATACCAAATAAAAGTATCAATTCCGAACTACATGCAATATGAGATGGTGGTAAACAAAATGTAAATGACGCTTCTGCAAGATTATGTGGTCTTTATATAGTTGAGTTCAGACCATTGTTTGATATATATATATATATATATATATATATATATATATATATATATGAAGTAAAATTAAACAACTCTTCAATTTATTAATTTATTTTGAATAATAAAAATGTGACACGGCTTTTTACATAACCATAATTATACCTTATATTAATAAATATGATCACATTTTATATGTTTACATTGACCCTAGTATCAGTCCTAAGTAAGGTTTACAATAGAGCATATCTTAAAATATAGTTTTAGCGTGACCCCATGGCAAAGTACGTATGCGGTCGTTAGTCAATTGTCGTTTATCATCAATGTTACTTAAAACTACCTTATTCACTTCTTGCGTGTACAGCACATGCTTTATAGACTTTATCAAATTCATTTTACATTTCAAAATCTCGTCAGAATGCAGAGCATGCCCGTAGTTAGAGATGTTTAACTTTTTCGTTACACATTTAGAAGCCCCCTTCGCTTTTTTTATAATACTTTTACTACTCTTGATGCAATATAACTTGGCTCTTAATCCAACAAATTCAGATATAATATCTCCACCCAGTTCGTCTTTAAATAATCCGGGGACTTTAGCATGAAGTCGAGGCATTTCATATTTATTATTAGGAGGAAAATTACTTGTATCGAAAACGGAGATATTATCCCTAATGTCGTTATATACATCATCGGTGCTTATCAAATAAAGCAAACTGTCAGTATCCGTATAACATAATTTTGTTTTACCCTGATACTGCCTTTGAATAAAATCGTAATGAAATTGATATAAATGCTTTTTAGCATACTCTAGCACTGTAAAACCTATGTAAATGGGTCTATCCAAAATTATTTTTTGTTTATTGAGTTGAACTGCAGCCAAATTTTCAGAAAATATCGCAATACTGTTTAAGTTATGACGCGTTATCAATTTTTCAGCGCCTTCTCTTCTATTAGTAATATTACGGTCGTCATTCCAGAATTTCACCAGTCTCACATCTACTTGTTTACGTTTATTCTCGATTGTTTTACCGAAAACAGAATTATTTAATAATTTGAAAAAATCTTTTTCAAAATCCGATGAACAAGATTGTCGTAAATTAGTATTCAAATCTATATACTTCTTTAAAAAATCATCCTGCCGAAAAGTTAGTATGCGATGAATTTTATTTAGAACCAAACCGTTTTTCAAGCATTCTTTCAAATGTTCATAATGAATCACATAATTATATTTATTATATAAGTTTGCGATTAATTTTGGAGTTTTACCTGCCGGTGGGACAAACTTTTCGGGTGCAAACGGTAAGTCACTGTGCACGTCGTGCAAGTGATCCGGATAAGACATGTCCACTTCTAATATATACCCATAGTCACATTCACCTGATGTATTATGTATACTGAAATGACTGATTTCTTCTGTATTTAAAAATCGAAATTCTGCTACAGGCAATTTCTTCGTCATCGCATAACCATACAAGTTATTACAGTCAAGGTAAAGTAAATAAGTGGACGGTAATGATTTATCATAATTCGGCAGATATCTATTATTAGCCTTAGCATGCCTAAATGAACACTGAGCCAACCCACCTCTTATACCTTTTTCAAGCATTTCATACATTTCTATATCATTGATCAATTCTAAGCGAACACCTGTGTATAAGAGCATTGCATCCCAACTTAATCCAGCTGAAGTAATGTAATATGCCGGATCTAAATTATAATAATGCAAACTATTTTTCCTGAAATTTTCAAAAACGTCGCAAAGTAAAATAACGTCACATTTTAAATAAAGGTCTGTATATTCACCGAGCGAACGGATATCGAAAGTTTGCCATATTTTTTCAGCGCGTATATAGTCACTGTCACTTATGTGTTCGGTTGTCAAACTATTATAAAAGTCCTTTTTTGGAGGTAGTTGGCTATCTTCATATCTATCCCATGAATTGATATAGTCATAGGGATATACACCTTTATGTCTCATTAAATTAAAATGCTCCTCACGATAAAATTCTTTTGAAAAGTTAACTAAGTCTTTATCACATAAATTTTTACTTAACACATCTAGACTAGAGCTAAGAAACTGAAACGAATCTATGAACTTGATGCGTGTTCGTAAATTTTCAATTTCGAACATTATGGTTAAATATTTTTCCTTTGTTTTCGGTATTATTTCGATGCTACCATTGTAATTTGACAATTCTTTTATAAATAAATGACAGTCATAACCCGATAAGTTATGAAAGATAACAGGGACGAAGCGGGTAACTCTAAATCTCAAATTACATTCAGAATGCGCGGGACCTCTGTATTCACCAGTGACGTGATCGTGATCTCTGACTCGATCCTCGAAGAGTAACTGATTACAGATATGACAATAAGCATTATTAAGATATTCAAAGTCTTGCTCTTTAGTAAGGGGCATCATAGGCTGTTTCTCTGTCAATGTTTTATCTATTTTAGCTATGTCTTCTATCAAATACTCTATAAAAAATTTTGTGCAGTCTGTTCCTCTATACGATACATATTTATTAAGACTTTCGTCATGTGAGCAACAAATGTAATATCCAAAGCAGGATGCTTGATGTAATTTTAACTTCCGTGTACAGTTCGTTTGTTCGCAGTCATCATGATCTTTTAATAAACTCTCGAAATCTGCGTAAATAACGAAGTTCATTTTTTGTTTCCTTTCATAGTGCTTAAATTTTAACGAATTGTTTTTTCTAGGTAATTCTGTTATAATTTTTGAACAATTATGTCGATTGTACTTTGTCTGGCATGAAAAATACTGTAAACAAGATTCGCAGAGGTATAATCTGCCTTTATGCTTCGAAATTTGTTTACATACTAAGCGAGCGAGGTCTTTTATTAGGCAAAAATGTTGACTGCCGTTTTTGTCAACTAACAATAAATTTACATGGTTAACTTTTCTGTTTTCCGTCATATATAAAGGTCCAGTAACATCATTTTTATAATCTAAACCATATACATTAATACTAACTTCAGAGTTGTTTTTCTCAAATTTCGTAATATCATCAAACGAAGGGGGGAAAGACATTCCTTTTGTATTAAACACCTTAGAGTAATGAGGGTAAGAGCTTGTTCTACATGGGTTACATTTTGCAGGGAACAATTCCGCTACAACACACCATAAGAAACAATTGTTATCTGTGTTTTTTATATTCAGACAGCTTTTTGTGTGTTTTATAACAGGCGGTAGTTCCATATAGGAACCGCCTCTCAGAGGACAGTATTTAGCGATATTTATTTCTAAATGACTAATCGATTCAAACGACCAGCCGGATTCACAGTGCTCAAATTCGGATACCCCATTATTGCATTCGTTTATTAAATTTGTATAAAAATCTGACAGGTCGGTATTAGTAAATATTGTTTTGTATTTCATATTAAACGATTTCAACTCTCTTTTATTAGAATGAGGTAATATAAAAAATCCGAACAATTCAAAATTTACTTTAAAGCATGTATGTTTCTTTAATAACATCTCTAATAATTGTATAAGATTCATTTTGTTACTTTGCAGGAACGTTTCAGGCGTAAGATTCTCGTCTTCCTGCAGAGCGTTCAAACGATACGTTATTAATCTATTCTTAAATGCTGTGGAAATAATCTCAATATTCTTAAATTCAGTTCTTAATAAACATTTCGATTTGTGTGCATTAGTTCTCAAATGATAGTTAAATTTCGTAATAGGTACATCTATCTGACATTTATCACAGTATCTTGTTAAATTACTGCTCGCTTCTTTAGTACAGCTGGAGCTGATAGGTGATGGGTCTGAAAAAGTTAAACACATTATACCCGATTACTAAATTTATTTATGAATTATACGTTAGAGTAACCACGATTAAAAGGTTTATTCGATAATTACAATATTTTATTTATGAAAATAAGATATACAATTTTACAAGTTACTTAGAAAATAGTCCGAGAGTTTTATTGCTTAAAAATAAGAATTAATGAAAGTGGGGGGGCAGGCCTTAAATTCCTTTCTCGCTGCACATATGTAATCGGCCATATGACGCCAGGCTGCCGTATCTGTATTAGTTCTATTTTTTATAGTAACCACAGCCTGACGCCATCGATTCATAGGAGGAACTTTCTCTATTTCCTCACATTTATATATCTTTAATTCGATATAGTGACTTCCGGGCTTGTTTTCGTCAGACTGACGAGTGTGACCATTGGCCACCCTTCTAGTCATGTAACTAACCAATGAAGGAGGTTTTTTACCCGTGTGCTCCACGACTGGAACCTCATCTTCACTCTCGCTTCCAAAAAGATCTTTCATAGTGGTCTTGTGCTCCTGCCGCGCTTTCTTAGTAGTGGAACCGCTACTGCCGGCCTCCGTTTTACCCGAAGACCTCTTCTTAGGCTTCTTTTCAGCTCGACATGATGACCTCTCATCGTCTGATGGGAAGAGGAAATCAGCATTTTCAGACCTGCAGAGTAAAAATATATTTTATAAAATAGCAATATTCCGATAGCCGAATAATCCCTAATAACTTTTGAGATCAATATTTAGATGTAAATAATTAAGTACCTAATAGATATAAGAATTTACTGCTCCTGGTGAACCAAAGTGTAACCAAGGTTTCGTTATTCACTTATAATATTATTAGTATTAAAAAATACAATTAAGTTTTAAAAGTGTAAGTTTAGATCAGTTTAATTCTAAAAGAACAGTTTTTAAAATATGTAATACTGAATGAATACTCACATTGTTCAGAGGGTTGATGAATTTGACACGTGTAGTAATTCGCAGATCGTAGAAGAGCAAGTGATAGCCCGATACATTAGCAGGGGGCTTTAAATAATCCTCGAACCATATGCATGTGTGTAATAAAAAATACAGGTGTGTGTAAAAAGAAGCAGTCTAAGCAAAGTATCCTAAATTGTAAAAGTGTCTCACTAGCATTTACGTGTAATTAAATCAATTATGAGCCTATTATCAATATCGAGAAAGATCAATATCCTATAGGAAAAGCTCCGTTTGGCAAAACCATTTCTATGATGACCTGTCTATAGAACTTTATCATAGTACGTGTGTGAAGTATTTTTATATTTTTAAACTTAAGTGTGAAAAAACAAGGTACAAGATCGAATACAATCGGCTATATTGCTATCTTAGTTTAAAAGGGTATATCTTCCTTTAAGTTTATACTAACATTCGTCCTTTCGAATTAGGATCGCAATGTGATTTATGTTTAATTTTTACTGCAACAAGGTTCTAAGAAAATGCATGCTACAAACACTATAATTTGATAGAAATCACTTTAGCTTTGTCCCCCTGGTTTGTTCATTTGAAAATAATTATGAGAGACTACTCTAATGCTAGCAATAAAAGATACTATGCGTCGTCGGATTTCATATAATGTTGCACCCTTGCATTAGTAGATAGATATAATCGTAATGTATGAACGTCAATCGTACGAACAAACGAAATGGTTATACACTGTTTACTCATAGATAATTATTGTAAACAGTGAGGAGGCGACGCCAATTTGTCGCTGGTGTAAGATGACATGCTACAGATTTGGTAATGATGTGAATGATAATAATTATTGGGTTGATTTTGAACTCTATGTCAATGTGTTTTATTTCACGGGGGGTCTATAAATGCAAGATTTATGAGGGTAAAATGCTTTGTTTTCTTTCAAGTGTACTGTGGTTATGTCAAGCCCGCGCCTCATAATGTCGGTAAGTGACTATTAATATTATAAAAATTAAAAACCCTTAAAGCATATATATCTTATTCATCTTTCAGATTTTAAGTGAATTATTATACTGTCTTATTTATCAAACTAAATATATGTATGCTTAGTGTAGACAGGGAAGTAATTATTCATAGTCCCTATTTATGTTCATGGGTAAATTTTGACAGTTAACATGCGTGTCAATGCGCGGAATGAAAAAATATTTTTATAAAAATATAAGTAACACGTATTTTCGTAATAATAACAGTTTTATCATCTTTAGTGGTTCACAGTTCTCCCTGTAGTTCATTACGTTTTCATCCGTTCATATTGAAACTGTGTTAAATATATTTTAATTTTATTTCAGGACGGTGAAGAACTTTTTAATTTCGTGCCGCAAGAGATCGTGCGATGTACCCAAAAAAAGTTGGGGTTGAATGCTGCCCGCAAAAGACCAGCCGCAGATGACCCGTCTAACTATTCTTATATTAAAAAACGAGAAAAAGGGTCAAAAATAATACGGATCGAGATATACGACAGCAAGGATTTCGAAAACCAGGAAGATAGCCTTTGCAAATGTAATGCAGAGCTATGCGTACAGCATATTGTTAAAAACATGATGTTTGACAGCATTTATAAAAACGTTAAAGACGCAGTGACGAAAATACAGGAAAACTTGGAAGCTGATTTATAGTGCACTTTTGAGCGTTTAATTTAAATACTATATTTTCCGTCGATTTATGTACCCGCATATATCTGTTAATACAATAAATATATCTCAACATGTACATATGGTGTTTTATTTCTCATATACCTACGTAAACTCATTTTCAAGTATAATGCCATTATCATTATTTATTAGCAGTTGTACTTTAAGCGATACCATCAAAGCGATAAAAGTAACTTAGGTAGGCTACGGTAACGCTTAAATTATAACTGACAGGGTTGTGAAAATCATACATTTTATTTTATTTTATTTTTTGATCAATACTAGTACCTAAAAATAGGGCTATGATAATAGTAAACTTATTTATGGTCATTTATCACGATAAACAACGCTGATGTTTTGAATATATACAATTAGGTATCTTTGGCATTGCATCTGGATGGCAGTCATGTAGATGTCTGTCTGTCTAGCAATAGAGCAACGAATATAGAGTTTAGGGCAGTGAAATCGTGTACTACTGCTTTTTATCCTGGATACATCATTGTTAGAGGGTAAGTAAAAATATGCTTGCCACGTAGGCGAAGTCACCAGAAAACACTAGTAGGAAATAAATATGAACTACAAAACCGTCATATGCATCGATGTTTTAAATCGGAATATTAGGTGTCGACTTCGAAGCAGGAATGCAGCCAACTTCCATATTAAGAATCATCCTATGTAAATATACCTAAGCGCTGCGCATTTATACAATATTAAGTCAGACGACATATTAGAAAGTTCTTTGTTAAATTTGATATGTACTCATTGAATACTCTAATAGAGTGTCGATGAACAATGAAAACAGATACGAAGGTTAGGTTAACAACATTTCGAATAGAACATTTTGTCTTCTAAGAAAAAGCACTTTCTGAATAGAAAAAGGAGGCATATTTTGAATAGACAAAAATAATCGTTCGTTAGGTTTGTTTTTTCATAGTAAGTAAAAGTGACCATTGAGGGAAGAAATACGAAAAAATGACATCTTGAATAGAATATGCGGCTGTTGGAAAATGACTTCTTGAATAGAATATGCGGCTGTTGGAAAATGACTTCTTGAATAGAATATGCGGCTGTTGGATGCTCCTGTGATCCAGCAGCCGCATATATTAACTACTGAACTCTATTACTAAGCCACCGCCGTCTATTCGTTTGTCTGTCTATCATAGACCTCTTACTATGGAAGCGTTTATAAAATACAAGCTTCTGCCCGCGACTTCGTCCGCCTTAAATTCGTTTATCGCGGATAAGGGTATTTTTCCGGGATAAAAAGTAGCCTATCTCCATACTAAATTTCATCTAAATCGGTTCAGCGGTTTAAGCGTGAAGAGGTAACAGACAGACAGACAGACAGATGGACAGACAGACACATTTTCGCATTTATAATATTAGTATGGATGTCGTGACTTATCTATGCTTTGTACATGTCCTGTTTGTCTCTAACAGATTAGACAATATGATGAGATAGCGTGAAATGTTTATTAGTTCATATTTAAGTTCCAAAATTCCCAATATATACGAACTTCGTTGGTGGAGGAGGAAAAAAGGTTCTATATCGGAATCCCTAAAGTCGTTTGTCCTAATGTATCGTTTGTCTTAACGCATTTTTTTATGAAACTGTACACTTTTCAGGATTGTTATAAAACAAACCTAACCTAACCTAATCTATACGATGATTTTTTAAATCATCCCGAATAATTTACGGTTACTGAAAGAATGCGTTAAGCAAACGATACATTAGGAAAGACAACATTAAGGATTCCGAAGGAAACCCGAAAAAATCATAACCCTCTTTGTTTCTTCTGAGTAGTTGAGTAAAAAGTATCCTATAATAACCATCTGGGGAGGCCCTAAAATCACTTAATTCATTAATCTTTGTACATTGTCCCCAGGTATCCTGGATTCGAAAACGAGATCTCCACATTTTGACGGTGGGGGTCCACACGTACAGCAGCGACGCGCGTTTCGCGGCGCTACACACAGATGGCACTGACGAGTGGACGCTGCGGGTGGCGCCGGCGCAGCCTCGCGACTCAGGCGGCTACGAGTGCCAGGTCTCCACTGAGCCCAAGATCAGCCTTTCATTTCGGCTCACTGTAGTTGGTAAGTCATCATCACCATCCTTTAGCAGCCCAGACATAGTTATCTCCAAGTGTGCGTCACTGATTACAATCACTTGCTTGTGAATATTATCGCGGCATTTAGCCTATGAACCTATGAAAGTCGCGTTTATCGTGCTATAGAAATTAAGCACCTGTCACTCTCGCACTCATAAAAGCGTAAACTCTAAATTGTTAGTCCAAGTCCAAGAGATTCGAGGACGAGTGGCGAAAATGAGGGGAGGCTTTTGCCCAACAGTGGGACAAAACACAGTAGCACAGGCTATAAAAAATATTTAGCCAAGTTAAGGCTCAAAATGCATTAAGCGGCAATAAATTCATTTTACTGTAAACAATCTAGTACCTACCACAATTGGCACCTTTTGAGGTATCATTACTTTTGGTGGAGCATAGGAACTTGACCTATTCTTCACATGTATGTTTTGGTGGAATATCATTACTCTTTGCTAGGTAATCGATACCAACATTTGTATCAAGTTTCTAGGTCATATGAAAGTGGATTAGGTTTTTGATCTGAAAGTCAGTCAGTCATAAAAATGACGGCTTTTAAACATTAATATATCAATAACTATATGAGCTACATTTATGAAATTTTGGTTTCTAGATAAGGTAAGGGGTTTTAATAAATGTACTTTTCATGTATGTAGGTTAAACATGATTCGAGTTGTGAAGGGGTCAAAAGAAGCCCGAAATAGTTCGTGTGTCCGCTGCGTCGCCAGTTCCTTTTTTTCTTGGCTTGGCTTGCTTGGAACCGTTGCCTTGTGTCTAGATCGGCTACATTAAAAACTCAAGTAGCTACAAACTGCAAAGCTAAACTCGCGGTCTCGTTAAAAAATAATTATGTTTTCCATTCATTTCGCTACGTAGTTTGATGCTCTAAGGCAAGTTTGAATTACGCACGTAGGTTGAATAAGTTGATATATAGGTAAAAAACTTAAGTAAAGCCCCTCTTGTATGTAGTAGTGTACAAAATTGATATGAAACTTACGTCATTTTCTAATATGGAACGTCAAATTGCCTGTACGGATACGCTGCTTCTACATACAGCAGGTGGCTTACTTAAGTTTTTGACCGATACTAGATATTTAACACTATTCTAAGTAATTAAGTATGTACTTATATAGCTGATTGATGATTGATTTCGAATATAATACGGCAAAGTGTAAACTAATTGTTAATAAAAAAATATTAAAACTCCATTGTAATTCGCAATAATTTTCATTTCGTTTTTTTTCATCGATTATTTGACATTTTTATGCGTTGTTAAATTTTCACTACGGTAACGTCAATGTTCGGAAATAAGTATGATCTCCGAGTTTTCCGGTTTCCCGACGTCTCGTTTCCTTTCCTTACTTGAGCTGTGATGGGTAGGTGCAATAGGGTTGTCACCGCAATTTAAAATAAGTGAATTTGGTTTTATGTGTTTTAATTAATTCATGATTATAACCATCACAAAGCGACTATGTGTACATACATACTGTACATCTTAATTGGCACAATATTTCCGGGAAGGTCCCTCGTGTCCTTCGACCCTTTATATACGGGTGAATGTAACTTGTAATTTTGCAATATGATACAAAAATGTATAACAGCCAATTTTCTAGCGTTTTATAAATATACTAGAAGGTTCCATCAACTTCATTTCCGGAGGAGGAAAAGCCACGACCCTCTTTTTGCTCCAGCGTAATTGAGAAAAAAGTATCCTAGATAACTTTCTGTGCCTAGATGCGCAGCTACCCGTGTACCAAAAATATCTAGAATCCACTTAGCCGCTTTTGTGTGATGAGGTCGCTAAGACACATATAAACCCTTTGTTTTATGTAATACGTAGCAAACGCGCAGACAAGCCACCTGATAGCAAGATAGTCATCGTCACCCATGGATCGAAATGCAACACCAAAGGAGTCGCCTATACATTGGCAACCTTTTCAGTGCCCTAATAACTCGATTATTGAAAAATCCCATATTTTATCACTCGAGAAATACCTCAGGGGAAAGCTCATTCTACAATTTACAAGTTCGTACTGTTCGATCGTGTTCGTGCCCGTTTATTTTTGGGATGCCAGCATCCAGATAGTCTTTTTTTAATATCTTCAATGTACCAAATTTTTTTTTACTTTAGTAGCAGGTCGACTATATTAAAAGCGATCAAATTGAGTAGCTTACTAGCAACGACATAATACCTATCGAAATATGGCTCTGTATAATATGGCTCACGCAAAATAGGCGCATCATAGACGTCGAGTTGTCATACCTTAACCTAAATATATAACATATCTATCGAAATATTAGTAAGGTGCAGTATGCGCTTTAGCCATATTGGTATGGAGAGAGTTATATTCAGATTTTCTCTGCAGATCAAGTCAGAGCTGACGGAAACCTCAAGAGATTCCTAGCAACTTAAATAAACGGAGAATTTGACAAACTGATGAGTAGTAGGTAGCAGGGCACGGAATCCAGAGGCGGATCGTGAATTTGTGAGGTCCTGGGCTAATACTACTTAGTAAGTAGGCCCCACTTGATAGATTGAACTATTAGATTGTACCGTCTGTTGCATTCAATGGGGGCTGTGTATTTGTGTGGGCGGATGCTTTCTTTTAGCAAACTATTCTTCCCAAACTGCCTCAATTCCCAAATGTTCCATTTCCCAAACTCGCGCTTTTCTCCGAAACCGAAGAAAATCCAGATATTTTTTTAAGCCATTGTGTAGAGCCCAATAGGTTAGGTAAGGTTTGTTTTATAGAAATTCTGAAAAATTTACTGTTTTCGAAAAAACCTAAGTTTGGGAAATGAAATATTTGGGAATGGAAACAGTTTGGGAAACATAATTTGCCAAACATTAGTAAACCTTGTGCCTACACAAGGTTGGCCCTAGCCCTGGGCTGCAGCCTAAATAGCTCTAAAATAAATCCGCCCCTGTCGGTACCGGTATTTGTTAAATCTTCTAAAATACACGGTATTTCTGGAATGTTTCAAAACTGTATTTATGAGAAGAGAAATTAATCACCAAACACCAGATTTAAGTTATAGAATTTCAATGAAATATACGAAAATCTCGTAACTTAACGAACAAAACGAATCGTTATTTCGGTTATTTTTCATTAAAAAAAAATACCGGGTACGAGCCCTGATGGTTAGGGCACATTTTGCTTGTAGAACCGACGGCCGCTAAGGGAGAGAGGTTCTTGAGTGGTGACCACGAATCGGAAGAAATAGCGTGAACAGGCCCCCTACAAGGTGGACCGACAATCTTAAAATGATCGCGAGGAGCTGTGCTGATAGCGGTCTAGAAGTGACGTCATTCAGAAAATGTATACAAGATACGTCCATATTTATAGAATCTACTTTATCCTATCCTGTTGTGTAGTTGTAATCACTTCAAAGGCTTTATATTCGCAAGCAAGACGGGTTAGTAACATTTCTGACTAACAGCATCGCGTATTACACAGGAGCGTGTTTCAAGTTCCAATGAGCAGTGCTTGGATTTCAGGCTATTATGTACTGACACGTTTGTTGCATAGGTCAGTTCCCAATTCAAAGGAATCTTGTATTCTTGAGGATTATTGCATAACTTTGCTTATGTATTAAATAACAGGAAGATGACTATTAATAACAAATCAACTAAAAAATATAATAAATAAAAAATGAAATATTTATAAATTACAGAACAATTTTTACACAAATCGCACTAGTCCCATGGTAAGCTCAATAAGTCTTGTGTTTCGAGTACTAGACGACTTTATATTGACTTTTATACATATAAAACATCCAAGACTCTGAATTATGGTATAAATTATTCATTGTAGTATTTAAGGTCAGACAAAAATCCAGCAAGGTTACAAAAAAAAGAGTTTACAAAAACAAATCATGCCGATTGAAAGTATCATTTCATAAGGGCAGTAATTTCTGCAATTAATTGCGACTAATAAAATATTTTAAACAAGGTTTAATAAGAGTACTTATTAAAACTCATTTCAAAGCTATTATAAGCTCACCAACCAGATCTGTGTAACTGTTACAACGTAGCGTATCTTGCCGGCATGGCATCGGTATGAGTGCCAAGTTCCAATGAACATTAACTTCCTTTGTTATTCCATAGGTTTCAGGTCGTTAGTACCTGAAGTGTACGTTGAATATGGAATCCTTTATACATACACTTCCATTAACGATGCTGGTATTTTCCCTGAAAATGCAACGGAAATACCATTTCCATTACAATGTTTCTCTTGTTAGTTAATTTGTGACAAGATGACGGGGTATGAAAATCTCAATTGTAATTAGTCCGTCAGTAAGATAATAAAAGAATATTGAACACGTATTTTTTTGCTTTTTCAAAATAATCGAAAAAATCGCATAAAAGTTTAGGAGCAGCTCCTGACGCGACAATTTGACTCAATGTATCGCCTTTATTTTTAGATTACCTACGTAAAAACTACATTTCAAATATTTTTTATCAATTTACACTTTTTCATCATCCCTATTGTTTAGATTTGTTTTTCTTGGTGTAAAAATGTTTTGACAATATATTGTCAAAAGCGACCGTGAACGAAAATAAAAAATTGGCTGTGTACAATTTCATACATTTACCTGGCGACCTGGCCTGTTTTTACCATCACAATAATGTCATTGAACGTCAAATTATAAAGGCTTGGATTGAACAAGCGAACTTGTGATAATAAGTAAGGTCAAGGAATAATTGCGTCTATGGGATAAATGCGTCTTTTGATGGCGTCTTAGAAATGGAACACACATCGACTCTCGCTATCTTTGAAAGAAAGAAAAAAAGAAAGAAAACATATTTATTCAACGTCAGCAACAAGAAATACAAATACAGATAACAAAAAAAAAGAATTGACGACGCTGAAAGGGGTCACCACTCAGCTTTATGCCACGGCAAGCCGTGACGCTGATTTTCGGTGGTGCCCTGTAACTTAAAACTAATTTATACTTAGACCTAGTGGGTGATATCACGAACGCCATTTTTACATGAAACATTAGCTTTAAAATTGTATTTTTATTATTATTTTAACAAATTTATCTAGTTTGTCATTACTTATAAATCTATAAAAATAAAAAACCATAAACAAGTTAATTTGTATGGCAACACTTAAACAACACAAACGATTCCAGTTGAGCTGTTATAAGTAAAGACCAAGCCATAATGTACAAATATAAATGTAGTAAATAATTACCACTGATTTTAATTTTAAAAAATACCACATGTCACATGTTCCTATATAATTATTAGGAAAATACAAATAAAGTTGCAAAACCGGAAGTGTTATAACAAATTTGCATTATGATCTGTTTACACTTTGTTCAGTGGTTAGTATGAGTTCATACATTTGCTACTAAACGCAAGTGCGAAATCTATGAACTCGCACTAATCACTAATCAAAGTGTAAACGGGGAATTAGTAACAGTGCCAAACATTAAGCTGGGAAGTTAGGGATATTTGTGAAGTGTCCGGATACCGTCAAATGTTGACTAGACGCATTTGCCCCATATACGCAATTGTCCCAGTTGTCGCAAGTGGCCCTTACGATTTGATAAAGATAGTATTTAGTAACTAAAGAGTAGCGTCTAGTGTCATATACACACTGTGTCCACTAAATTTATGCTATTGTTCTGTAAAGCACCAAAAACATATGTTTTTTTTATTAAAATATTTTTTGTATGTCGATCACTTCACGCCGTGATAAAAGTGTATCTATCTTTCACCCCTTTTTAAGTACATTTGTCACGATTAAACATTAAAATCAAATCATCTTATAGAATACTATTTACCCATCCAAAAAAGAGAAATATTCATTATTTTTCATCTCGCTGACTCAATTAAGTAAGAATTCTAGTCTCATATAGGTATTCTGTCTATTTTATCGCATTGTACCTACATCACAAGATATGTGCATGCAAGAAATGTCACAATGTACCGAGTCACTTTGTCTTCAATAAGTAATGAGTTTTCGTGCTAGCCATATTAATGAGACTTTTAACGCGTTTGGCACAAAATGCCGGAGAAAAAGTTATTAAGTGATCAGAACGAAGGAAAATATAATTTAAATATTCTTTCATTTCTATGATGTATAAAAAAGCCTTTACGTTTAGCAAAATGGTACTAAACATGTTTGCCATATTAAAAATGAGTCCATATTTTCGCACTTGAATTAAATCATTGTAATATGCAAGTAAATAATATTCGACCACTTGATATAGTAAAATTAAAAAAGTTGGTTTGTATTTATAAGGCTTTCTTTTCATTAACACAAGAGGACAGCCAATCGTCATACAAAAACCCGTTCCCCAATATTTAAAATGCCATCTATGCATACGAATTATTATTTAAAATTACTCAACTTAGCAAGCGCGCTTTACTATTTACGAACTAATTGTTTTCTTCTGTTTCCGCGATTATTACTCATTGAAATAAAACAATTTAACGGATTATATCGCGTATATTATCTCATTTTAGTTCCCGGGTCAGTCCTCCCGTGACCATGGAAAGCTGGAAAGCTTCCGAAACGTCGGGAACTAAAATGAGATAATATACGCGATATAATCCGTTAAATTGTTTTATTTCAATGAACTAATTGTTACTCTACTCTGTTTCTTTGTTTAATTATAAAATTGTTAAAAATTCACTTTTAAAACGCCATCTAGTGTTAGCCAGGATATCCACTTACAGTTGGCGTACAATCCAAAGTATAGCGTTTGCCAGTCTTCTTATTTTAATGGTCAGTCTAGGAATAAAATGAATTTATATTTATTTAAGTCCTCCTTTATGGTTTTGTATCAGGTATATTGGGAGTCCTTCTTTCTCGTAATAATTATTGAATTTTTATTAATTGGAGAGCTATTAAAGTACTTAATTCCTTCTAACACGGCCTCACCATGTAACCCTACTATAATCACAAGTGCAAAAACGCTGCAATTTTAAACGAGAAGCACACATTCACGAACTACTTCAGAAAAGTACCTCATTAATGATTTTGTTGCAGTGTCGAAGGCAGAGATACTCTCGGGGCCGGAGCTGTTTGTACGTGCTGGCTCGGATATCAACCTGACGTGCATCGCCCGGCATGCGCCGGACCCGCCCAAGTAAGAACTAGTCATTGAATATTGCATAGATTTGACTATTAAAAAAAAGTAAAAATGAAATGTCCGCACGTTGAAGATATTTTCCAAAAACTAAGTGAACTACGCTTCATCAGCTATGATAATTGTATGTATGTATGTAAATGTCATTCCTTTTCGCCAAACAATTGCTCCCAATCAGCCTCATTTCCTTCACACATCCCTTGGTGTATTATTAGGATAAGTAGTGTCCCTTAGGCACCCTTGCGGTTAACCAACGGTCGACAGTGTATCCCCACCACCGTCGGTGAAATAAAAAAAGATTTATGAAGAAACTATATATTCCAAAGTATTTTAATTGTATTAATAGTATTGACCGGGAAAGACGCTTCACTGTAACATTATCAAAATATATTTTGGTCTGTCTTAATAATTTTTAAGAGCATATACTTCAAAAAATTTCTTAGTCGACTAAAGTTAGAAGGCTTTTTGCTGAATGGAACTCGCGGGTAATTGGAAAAGATGCAATTCACTCCATTACAGTACTTCAAGATAAAAGGCAGAGAACTCGTTTAGTTCCACACGTTCTAATTGCATTTTTCTCATTAATACAAGTATAATATCGTTTCTTTAGTTCTTTTAACAATACCTACGTGAATCCATATCCTTGCTAATATTATAAATGCTAAAGTAACTCTGTCTGTCTGTTAGTTCTTCACGCTTAAACCGCTGAACCAATTTAAATGAACATTGTTATGGAGATAATTTGAGTCTCTAGAAAGGACATAGAATAGTCTATTCCGAAGAAATGCACGGTTCCTAAGGGATTAATAAAATAGTAGGTCACGTGAGCAAAGCCACGGGAAAATATTAGTAGTGCAGACTAAAACGGTCAACTGACGTGTGCCAACGGTGCGCACAAAATGGGCTATATAAGTCATCTTCGAGCGCATAAGCGTCAACCCCGTAAATAAATAGGAGTCAAAATGGTCGACATGACCGAAATCGGTCGAAAACTATATATAATGTTAATGCTTGTATGCAATGGGTACAAGACGACCATACATAGTTTTATAGATAAATATACTTGACACTTACATATATAGAAGACATCCAAGATCGAGGCACAAATATTTCAATCAGTTATCGTCAGACGCGGTGCACTCCGCGATGAAGCTACGCGGGAAAAAGTTCCCAGCGGCAGCCTCAGTCAAGAGGCCGTTAGGTTTTTATATAGACTCACATCGTGCTCAAGCTTCTAGCTAGAGCTAGTCTATTAGTCTATCCCAGCTACTGTGACCCCCCTTGTGACCTTGTGACCCTTCCAACTGTTGATGTTTATATTTACCCTAAAATACGAGTACCTACATGTTATACACTTCAACTCTCAAATACACATACATACATCCTGTCACTAGAAGGTCACAGATGCCTCGGAATCACAGTATTTCTCACCCATTCAAGGCGGTGTAGACGGTTCCTATCTATATTTCTATTCATAATGGAATTCCAAAATCTGACTTGTATAAGCGCTCATTCGCTGTAATTAATCCAATTTGCTTGAAGTATAGGTATGTTCATCAATAAAACTTACCTTAATTTCATTGGTTACGCAGAATTTCATTCGTATTTTTACGCAACAATTTAAATAATCAAAATAGGAACTATCACATTTTGGAATAGGAGTATAGGTAAAACCCTTTCCCAGCTCTTAAGATCACCGAAACAGCCGAAAGGCTTCGGCCAAAAATCAATTGCAAAAAAAAAAACTTCGTCAGCGCCGCAATGATTGCAAATATTGCTTGCACTTTCGCTCGCGCATATCGTTATTAAGGATTGAATTGTAGATGAATATAAAGACGTCAATCATTTAATAATATACTATAATCAACTACCAAGTAGTGATTTTTCATTTACTTAATTTAAAAAATATGTAAAACATAAACTTATCAATGTGTACATAAAGCACTAAAGATTATTATGATTCACATGAATGATAAAAATGCTTGGAACTGAAATGCTCTTTCAACATACTCGTACTTACTTAGAACATAATTTTCTTTTAATTTATACTTTCTATGTCTGTGTAATTTGTCGTGTTTTGGCGTCACAAAAGTGGCTTCTTCAGGCCCACTTGATTTACTTTACTTTAGGTAATTGAATCACACTTCAAAATGAACTGTAGTTATATCCAGTTTTTCGATATTTGAACTCTCGGCTAACTGTAACTAGTATCCACATGGATCAAATTATTTTGATGGGTGCAAAAACGTATGTTAATTTATTGGTGTTCTTGTGTCAACTCTCTAAGTTGCATGTGCGTATTATAAACTTCATGTTCCTCCCGGTTGTTTAGGCTATGAGTTGTCCGTCAATCGGTATGCCAGTCACAGAAATATTTTATATATAGACGAAATTGATTTATAAAAATTGACTTTTTCGCAAAACTCTTTTTTTTTGTAAATCCATAATAATAATTTATGTTGTTTTAGGGAGGATGAAGTGACCAGCGTATTCAAATACCTAAGAACAATTACCCGTAAGGGTAACTGGAAGAGTGCATGTATAGGAAAAAAATCTTTCTTGATAATTCTTCCACGTTTTAGACGTCGCATATGAACTTACGTCAATATAATTTTAGCGCGTCCGCAATGTGGTTCTAGTAATTTTAACCCGTGACATATTTCCGTTTTATATGTTGACCGCAAACGTGAGCTCAAATGTCACATCCAATACAGCGAATATTAATATTAATAACCGTTGCTGAGTTTCCCAATATCGTGTGATGTTCCTCGTGTAACTCGTATAGCGGGTGTCAATTATTGGTTTCTGAATGTACCTACGTTTGCACTGTCGTTTATTTGGTACACATAATTAAATATATGGAGGCGGAAAATAACATGAAAACCTTTAAGGCCTGCGGTAGAAAACATGGAGTTTCCTTTGACTGTAAATAAGAGCGAATGTGATTGGATAGAAAGTGAATAGAAAAATCAGGAGGAGCCATAGGGTAAAGAGAAATCAGTAATTATTTATTTGTTTGTGAGACTATGCTTCACCTACGGTATTCAAATAGTCTTGGAATAGATACAGTTAGAACTTTGTAACAATAAAGAAGTAACGGTTTCGTATCAATTAAGTATGCTTTAACTATATCATATAACAAGACATGATTGATGTAACATAATAAATAACTTTGGTACGGATATTGTCTTGCACGTAACCAAAACTTTATTATTTAATTAGTTATTTAACAATTCATTAGTTTATTTAATTAGTCATACAACATTTCGCATATTGCCGGAAATGTGGGCGGTGTATTACACACAAGAATTCATTAGAAGCCTGAAGTAAAACTAAGATCTTTAACAATGTTTCTAATTTACTTTACAATACATGTTATATAAGAACAAAATTTTCGCCACATTCGCGAGACATTTCATGCTAATTTGTCTAAGAATCAACTGTGTTATATTAATTACTTTAACAGAGGAAAAATATAAACTGAAAATATGACTTAACTTTACTTTAAATGTGGTGGGATAAAATTTAAATGTTAACTCATTATCCATTTAAGAAATATTTTACATTTTCATTGGAATTGTTGTTACAAATTAAGTAACGATATCACACTAAAAAACATTCCGATCCAGTATCTTAAAAAATACACGTATTGGATTTCAGTCAAATTGTGCTTTAGCATATGCACCTAAGTAGGTTTTTATTTTAGTTGCGTGAATGAAGTAGGTAAATACATGTATACTCCGATGACGAGTATACCCCGATGTGTATACTCCAATCAACGTTTTTATTAAAGGAGACAATTGCATATAAATAGAGTAATTTCCAAACTAAGCAATTTTTATTTTATTCTACATGTGTAAAAGATTTTTATATACGTTCCATGTCATACCTTTAAAGTACGTGTACATATTGCGTATTTAAGAATTCACGCAGACTTACTAATAATATATATAATATAAATAATAATTATCTGCTAGATTATTGATGACCCATTTTCCCTTCCCATATCATCATTATCATCATCATAACAGTAGTTATCAGCCTAAAATCGTCCGCTGCTGTACAACTAAGGCCTTCCTAAAATATCTCCACAACCATCGGTCTTGTGCTGCTCTCATCCAAAGATTTTCCGTTATCTTAACAAGAACCTTTCTACCCCAGCGGCTATCAGTTTTATGAGTAATGTGCCCACTGCCACTTAAGTCTAGCAACTCTGAGATACGAGTATTTCCATAACCTTATAGTTTTTCTGCAAATCTCCTCATTTCAGATTCTAATATCTGTTTTTAACTAAGAAAATTGTTTCAGCTTTATCTACTGGTACCGTGGCTCGCATGTGGTGAACTATGCGCAGCGCGGCGGAATCAGCGTGGAGACGGAACAGCGCACGCGCACCAGCCGGCTCCTCATCGCGCGTGCCGCGCCACGGGACTCCGGGAACTATACTTGCGCGCCCAGCAGCTCCGGTTAGTAGCCATATCTCCAGCTAACCAGTGGCTCATCGGGTGCGGCGCATCATGAGGCTCCGAAAACTACGTATATTCAGCCAACCTTACCTTTGAAATGGGAAAAATACTACACTACTACTATTTGACTGAATACGGCCATTGATTTCTGACACGACTAGGTGACCCAGAACCACTGCAATATAAAAACGTGGCTGTTTGAATTTCGTCTAAGTTAAGGTATTTTTATATTGCACACACACTTTAACTGCAAACGTTTATAAGGTTGCGAGTACTTTTTAAAATATGTAATTAATTAGCTTTCGTATGTTAACTGTTTGCGCTAGTTTCTACTAAGATCCAACACAATGAAAAATTTTAGACCTTGATTAGACTCGAACCAATATATTTTGCCATGAAAGGCGAAACGCCCTGAACCGAGTTACATAATATCTTAGGATGCTAATATAATCTGCCTCAACCTGCATCAACATAAATAATTATAATTATTAAAAATATACATGAAATAATCCAGTTGAAGATATATTTTCCCTTTTGAATATGTTAAAATCAGCAGGAATGAAAAAATGCAATAGGGAACATGCATGGTTTTTTTATTTTTACTTTCTTAAAAGCATATTTATGTTACAAACAGTAGATGAAAAAAAAAATCGAATAGCTATAAAAATAACCAAGATATAAGCTATTGATAGCTTATATCTTTGTTATTTTTTCTATTTCTTACTGATTTCATTCTATCTCTTTCTTGCAAAACGGAATTTAATTTGGAGTTTATATGGCCGGAGTGCACGATGACGTAACAGTGCATATCGTACCTTTCTGTCTAATTAGCACTTTAAAATGCCTATATCATGCTTATTTCTTGGCCGATTTTAATTTTAATTTCACATCTGAAATCGTTTTTACGGTATTTTGATATTTAGTTGAGAAAAGCGGTAAAAAATTTCATGCATAGTACCTTATTCAAATGTACCAGATAACGACTACATAATTCTCTTGTACATTTCATACTATATTATGTCGGTTCAATAAACGTATTTGTATTGTATTTGTATTTGTATACATTCCTGTCGTTGATATACTTAATAATTCTCTTTTTTAACCGACTTCCAAAAAAAGGAGGAGGTTCTCAATTCGCCGGAATGTTTTTTTTTTTTTTAATGGATGTTCACCGATTACTCAAAGACTATTTGACCAATTTCAAATTTTTTTTTTTTGGTTTTATAGAAGGTACCTTCTAGTTGGTCCCATTTAATTTTGGTGAAGATCTGATGATGCAATCCATGAGGAATTGAAGGAACTCCTCAAATATTGTAGGCTTACATATAGCGATTTTGGTATTATAAGAAACATAATAAGCATTTGCATTCAGAAAGTGTAAATTGGTGAAGTGGAACTGATGCAGAAGACCACAGAATGCCATCGGAACTCCTCAATGATAAATAATTTACGGGTGGCGACAAAATATCTTGATTAATTTAGCTAAGCAACTTCATAGTCACAAATTTAAATGTTCCTGATGAGAATGGTACCATCGAATTGATTTGATGATGGAGCCGGAAGGTAGGCACCAGATCTATGTAATAAAATAATGTATCCTAGCCGTGTTTGGGCTTGTTCGAATCGTCACGAGCGTACACGTACTTTTAAGTAACGATTAACTAAAAAGTGTAAAATAAATAAACTTTTAAACAAAAAAATAAAACCAACTCCAAAAAAAACTAAAAAGTAAAAAATAACGCCATAATTCAGTTTCTTCAAATTACTTACAAGTAACCGTTTGTATACTCAATCTATACAGTATATACAATAATGTTATTTTGGAGTCGGTGCCATCGTGTCACAACTTACTAAAACCGACAATTTTCAATATTTTACACATTCTTTTTATGGCACCGACGCCAAAATAAGATTAATTGTATATACTGTATAGATTGAGTATACAAACGGTTACTTGTAAGTAATATGAAGAAACTGAATTATGGCGTTATTTTTTACTTTTTAGTTTTTTTTGTAGTCGGTTTTATACATATATAGTCCTAGTTTAAAAACTGCCTTTCAGCTTACTCTAGTCTAGTTACTATTTTAGATTACAAAGAAAAGTTTACCAACTTTCTGAAACGAGGCATGAGGTTAATGTTCTAAGGCACTTTGTCAAATGCAAGTAAAGGTCGTTGCCGGCTATATTCGCCTTAAGTGAGGTCAACCGACCCGTAAAGGCAGACGAGGTGTTGGTATAAGTCAGACAATTCAATTTACTTTGCTAATACGTCGTCCCTTGAGAACAACCCACTAGTGCAGAAATGAATTCATTTCAATTTTATTTTTAAACTCTTGGACCCGAATTATATTAAAATTAGGTTCTAATCAAGATGCTTCTTTATCTTATAGCTACGACTGCTTTTAGTATTATTCGGGACTAGAAGCTTTCAAATTATACAATTTTTTATTAGTTTAAATTTATATTTACGTTTGAAAATTAAATTCAAATTATTATTTTCAGTGTTATTTTCTATCAAACTCATCCATGTTTAGGTATTCGAGAATTTTGCATAGGCCTTTTGCTTTAATTTAATCACCATTAATATTTCCTTAATTACCTAAATTAAAACAATGTTTCCTCCCTAGTAATTTACAGGAATCATTATTATTAAATGTCCAATTCTTTGAAACGTAAAGCACTTATTACGAAACTGTTGAAATGGAAGCAGCTTAAGATAATAAAGATGAAATGGAATCTTTAGCCGAACGGATTATATTAACAGCGATCGTAAAATTAAGCCCAGGAATTATCTTAAGACTTTAATCGACTTCCCTGCACTTGGTCGTAATTTGTACCTGGTTTACAAATTAGACGATTCCGCTTTTTCTTATAAAAAACCGGCCAAGTGCGAGTTGGACTCGCGCACCGAGGGTTCCGTTAAAATTTTCACTTAGCCTAACTTTATTACCCGGTACCGGTTAAGTTTGCACCTGATATCTATAGTAAGCAAATGATGTGTACAAAAAGGGTTTTTGCAAATAAAAAAAACATTGCCAGTTAGAGACATGGCAATAATTTTCGTGTAATCTAAATTTTACTTTGGTAAACTTCGGATATAAAGGGGGGATGTTGTTTTTTTCACATTTTCCTTAATAAAACAAAAACTAATCACTATAAAAAAAATTTGCAGGTCAAGCTCATTCATATGATACCCTATTTGACCCAGCTACTGCTAGCTTTTAATCACCCCCTCCCGCCCCTCCCATATTAGTAATTTTGGTACAAAATAAAAGTATATTTTTAAATATTTCCTATGCAATGCATTTGGGCTGATTATGTTTATAGATATTCCAAATTTCAAATAGATAGCGTAAGCAGTTTCTGAGATATGCCACCCTTGACAGACCTCTGTCTGTCAAGGGTGGCATATCTCAGAAACTAAACTCTAAAGTACGACTCTTCGTACCATAAGGTTTCCTTTTGTACTTTTTTGGTAGTACGGAATCCTAAAAATACTAAGCGTTGATATTTTTGTCAAACAATTTAAGGCCGACATTGGCTTAGACTGCAGTGGATTGCAATTTTTTTTCTACCGAACATGAAATTTTGTTGTAGTGTGGAGTATAAAAGTTGATTAAACCATTTTTTTTCCAAAAAAAACGTAGCATTATAATATGTTTTCTTCTCTGCTATGATTCCTTAATTGCTAATTGCATATATACCTCTTAAAAGTTGTCAAATCTTTCTGTAACTAACTGATGCAAAATCGAAACGAACTACATAAACTATATTATGTCGTCTAGAGTTAGCAAAAGTATGACAAGAAATATATAAAATGATATATTAACCTAAATATAAATATGTCAAAAGTGGGCCCAAATGCTGAAAACACTTTATATTACAATTTCCTCTATCGAAAATAAATCTGAAGCGCAAATACGCGAAGAGGTATATATAAATAAAATCAATTGAAGAAATGTATGTTCTCGCATGACTGCAGAACGGGTGAACCTATTTGGCTAATTAAAGTTCACTTTTGTGTGCTGCTCTACGGCGGCGCCACTATAATGAAAATCAATGAATTATATGGTGAAATGATGTACGTTGAAGGTACCTATGAGCTTTATTGCTGTACCTATACCGCAGGACGAAATAATGTGCATTGATTGTGGCGCCGCTGTCAATGCACAATCAATCCGCCACAATCAATGCACGTTATTTCGTCCTCCGGTATAGGTACAGCGATAAAGCTCATATGTACATGGTGTACCTTCAACGTACATTATTTCACCATATAATTCATTGATTTTCATTATGGTGCCGCCGCCGCAGAGCAGCACACTCACTTTTGGGTTTGAAAATCTCCTTATAAAAAGCGAGTGAGTGAGATACAATATATACGCCACACCTATGCTAAACTGGGGCAGATAGCTAGTAGTTGCTAATTTTGAGCCGATTTTCTTGACCAGAGCTAAGACCACATTTGAAGATAAATCGCCTTTTAAACACAAAAAACTAAATCAAAATGGATTCATCCGTTTAAAAGCTGCAATGCTACACATAGAGACAAACACACAGCTACGTAGTTACACAGATACATGTACATTTGTGAAACTATATTTTTCTTAAGTTATCAGCTGTTTTCCTTTGGTTGTCATCATTTCATGCTGAGCTGATGATTGAAGGTACAATGAACTAACCAACTTTTACATTTCTTATTTCCAAAGACTCGAGATGCGTGCAAAGTGCCTCCTCAATCTTCCCATTCTGGGTTTTAAAAAATACTTTACATCACTACCAAAATCCATCACCAGAAAGCAAAAAATATTTTTTTTTAATAAAAAGGAACAGACTTCAAAATAAACTAAAAAGCCATAAATAATCTTTTATGTACGGTACGGATCACATTTGAATCACCTTTTGAAGTTGGTGCCAAACCTGAAGTATATAAAGTTCTTTATTCAACAAAAATACGAATTACTATGACTAAATATATATGAAGGTTTATTAACTAAAGGCTCGCCGCCGCGGTTCTTAATAGTAATAAATGAATGGTTTGGCACCGACTTCAAAAGGTGATTCAAATGTGATCCGTACCGTACATAAAAGATTATTTATGGCTTTTTAGTTAATTTTGAAGTTGGTTTTTTTTCTATTCTTTATATTTTTATATGTTATTTGCTATGCTGAATACACTGTCACGTAACTGTAGTTTGTATTGATTCCATGGTCAAGAATATATAAAAAAAAATTAAAGTAGTTTGTCAGTTATTTTATACCTAATATTTTCTTCTGTTTCCGCGATTATTACTCATTGAAATAAAACAATTTAACGGATTATATCGCGTATATTATTTCATTTTAGTTCCCGGCGTTTCGGAAGCTTTCCAGCTTTCCATGGTCACGGGAGGACTGAGAAAAGATGTATTTTCCTCCGTCAAAGTTACAATTTGTGCAAACTACCCATTTTTTGAAAAAACAAAATACAAATAAAGGTGTACATACATGCCAGATGGGCCTAAGCTGTAAAGACAGTTACACATGTGTCAATAGCCTCGCGTAGCATCCTGGGAAAATATATTTTTTCTTTGGCAAGGACAGAAGGTTTATCAAACTTAATTGAGTGGTTTGGTTTATCAATGACATGTTTACAGACTGCAGACCTATTACACCGACGGTGCTACTGAGATTAAGAAGCATCCTAATTTCAATAGAGAAGATGGATTGTCACTACCACCAGCTTGGGATCCTGTAATACATCTCATCAAGGAACAAGCGAGACACAGGACTGCAAAACCTTAATTTCCGAACGGTGTAAAATATCTTATCTGTTTAAAAAATTAGTTTAATTGTCTCTGTTTTTTTTTTAAATATTATAATTAGTAATGAGGTAGCCTGGGAGTTTTTCTTTGCCGCGTTTCTTTTCTCCTCAGTACGCCTCATTTGTGAAATGCTGCTTGGTGAATTATTAGAATAAAATAATTAAGCCCTTCTGGCACATGTGTAACTGTCTTTACAGCTTAGGCCCATCTGGCATGTATATACACCTTATTTTGTGTTTTTTTTTTTTAAATGGGTAGTTTGCACAAATTGTAACTTTGACAGAGGAAAATACATCTTTTCTCAGTCCTCCCGTGACCATGGAAAGCTGGAAAGCTTCCGAAACGTCGGGAACTAAAATGAGATAATATACGCGATATAATCCGTTAAATTGTTTTATTTTATACCTGTATATCTATGTAAATAACTATAGTTTGAATGAATATACTTACCGATTTTGTATTGGAGACTAATAACTTAGGGGTACTATTAAATAGGTACTAATTTAATATTAAATACAACATAAATACTCGTCATAGCGGACGTTCTTGTAGCCGCTTTTTCTTGATGACAAAACCGAATAATATTAAATATATTATGCACGGTTTTGCCACGTTTCGGCATTATTTTATTCATAAAGCATATAAAGTATATAAAAATACACAATGACATAAACGACAGACGTTTGTTTATTTTTTAAAAGACAGATGTCTAAGATTGCACTGCCATAGAAAATTCATAATGTTAAGTTCCCGTTTTTGTAACGACTTTGCTTTTTTCGCACAGGCGTTTTAAAAATACTACTCGTATAAACATTGTACATCTATACATTGTTTTCAATAACCAAGAAAGAAAAACAACCACATCACGAGGATTCATCCGCGTAATCTGGTTTTTTTTCTTGCGAACCAGGCCTACACGTGTGTAAGTATATAATCACTTATTTTTCTTTAGTTACCTATATAGAAGCACCCAAGCTTTTAAATAACACTCATATTCATGGAGTAATTTCTCAGAAATACTGAGTCATTTGTGTTTTCGTGAGTCACATAATTTGCGGCTAGGAGGCGGTTGTAAAAACATCTCAAACGCCAAATAGTGGTAATAAAGTAGAAATGGCAAAGGTCGCCTATTCATGGCCGGGACACAGAAAGTTGCTTAATTACTTAACCTAACGTATGTTGGCACAGTAAAGACATTAAAACGACGTATATTTCCTTCATATTTTGAATGGGAGCAAATTTGTGGACAAAAGCTATGTATTTTCAGAAAAATAAATGTAACCAACGTAAATAATACGTGTCTTGAGGTATTCTGGTAAACTTCGCGTATTTAGTTTTCAATAATGAGTTTCACATGAAAAAAATATTAAGATACTAGAAGATAGCCGCAACTTCGTACGCAGAGGGGAAAAAGTCATAACCCTCTTTATTTCTTCAGCGTATTCGGGTAAGAAGTATCCTATAACCATCTGGAGATACCCTGCTACCCGTGGGCCAAAAATAGTTGAAATCGGTTATGCTGATTTTGCGTGATGAAGCCACAACGACACATACAAACATACAAAAAAATCAAAAGAAAATATTTTTCGTTTTAGTGACCTCCAAATAGTCCGTACCAATCAATTTTTTGAAAATATCTTCAATGTACAGACATTTCATTTTTACAACTTTGCAATAGTATAGAAGTCATCTGTATCTTTCTAGTCTAAACTTATTTTTTGATCAACAATTTAGAATGTAGCTTTAAAAGATGCAAGACGGAATCTAGGTTCACTCCCTTCCTCGCGATGGTTTTATATTGTCCTCTACCAAGAATCAGTTCAAATACTTAAAACATTGAAGGTATGCAGCATGCCAAAAAGCACCTCCAAGGTTTTATGAAATTCGGCTCCAAAAAAGACAGAATAGACCAAAAAAAAAAAGAATAAAACCGAATTTGTTACACATTGTTGTAAATATTTATAAAAACGAGTATTATTGATGGCATATACACAATAGTCTCATTTAAACCAACACCAACAAACTGACATTAGAAGAATACCTGAACTACATGAATTATTTACGTTGGCTTGATTGACGTTAATTTTCAAAAGAACCACAGGTTTTCTGAAACCAAAGAATGGCCAACTGCCTCTAGCTACCAATGGCCTCTGGTGTCAGGTCAATCTGAAACAGACTGTCAAAATAAAACCTTCCAATCAAAACAAATCTACTTCTTATCGAATAGGTACCTATAACTAAAGCCGCACCTCACCAAGTGTTGATTAATCGATCTCAGAAAACCTTCAATATACAAACGATATAAAGCGACGAGCTAAGCATACTTTACTACAATCATAAACATTTACATACTAAAGTGCAAACGCTTATGACGCTAACTGTACATATTATATAGTACAGTTAACAATGAAACTTACAGCGAGCCTTTTTTCATTTCCCAAAATTCAAGTAAAGTAATCCCATAATGTGGGGCGCGACATCTGAGGGGCTTAAGTCAAATTAAATTGAGTCAATAAAAGTCGTGGACCAAGCGCGGAATAGCCAAAGATTATTTACAAGTAACATAGTAGTCAACTTCATAGAATAATGTAGCTTGGAATCCTTGTTTATTTAAATAAATAAATATTACGGGACAATTTTTACAAATCGCTCTAGTCCCATGGTAAGCTCAATAAGGCTTGTGTTATGGGTACTAGACGACGATATATTTAATAGATATATTGCTTATATACATAGAAAACATCCAAGACTCAGGAACAAATATTTATGCTCATCACACAAATATTTGCCCTTACCGGGATTTGAACCCAGGACCTCAGCTTCGCAGGCAACGTTACTCCCACTGAGCCAAACCGGTGGTACTTTGTACTTAATGGACAGACGAATCCTGACAAGGTGCCCAGGCACCATGACAAAACTCATGGTGTGTAGCCCATGAGCGCGTCATGTAACTAATATTTTGACGACTGGTTTGGCTCAGCAGGAGTAACGTTGCCTGCGATCTGGTCTCCTGGGTTCAAATCTCGGAAAAAGCAAATATTTGTTTCTGAGTATTAGACGTTTTCTATGTATATGTCACCGTTATATTATAAATGCCGTTAGATTATAATCTACCTAGCGAAATTGTAAACTATTGAAAGATTGTTAACCGTGTCATACTGCATCCAATTTAACGCATTATTTTTCATTATATTATAATCTGTCGAGTAGAAACCGTCAAATTGTCAAATGACTACCTGATTGCTCGATCTAACGGCCGATCTGTATAATTACCGTAGAGTTAGAAATAGATGTCAGTCAAATAAAATACACGCTTTTCAAATGTTGTGAGATCAATTATGTATATATTTATTGTTTAGTAAGAAATCAACAATGCTGACATATCATTATTATAGAAGCATATTTTTATTACTTTGTCAATTTTTTCTTATGTATTCAGAAAAAAAATACATTTTCCCATTCAGAATCGGAAGTTCTTTCGAACCTGATACAAGAAATAAAGTGTGACAGGTTCATTTTTAGACAACGAAATGAAAATATGACCATATGCGATAATTGTAACAATAAAAAGACACATTGGTAAAATAAATTATACTTTCTTGTCAAACGTACATCATCCCATGAGTGCCCTCTGAAATGTGTACCTTTTAGTTTTGAATTTTGGGTTATTTGATTTGAACGTTCTATACTTCCTTGGTTTTGCGGATATCTAGGTCTTCCATGAACTAATTTACAAGCAGGCCACAAACTGGCTATTGGCTAATCAGATTCTGTGAACTCGCATCCATTATCGCTTTGGAGGATATGAGGACAACCAACTTCCAAAAAAATCTTAAGAATCTCGATTGCCACTTAGCATGGTTTAGATAGTTTCAAAAATATTGTAACGGCAAATATTGGCACCACATACTTATTTTTCAAGGCATGACCTATTTTGTCTTGATGTCTATTTCCAGTAGCAATATGCACTTCAAGTATTTTTGGTAATACTCATCCGTCGGAATTATTTGTACTATAGGATCGGAGATGTGCTTTCTTTGCATTATTAAAACTTTTTGATTACCTACTACAATACAATACAAAACAACAATTCTAACTTGCACACCAACAACAGAAACAGTACACATAACCTTAACATAAAATACGGTAGACAATAGTCTTATCGCTATAGAGAACGCTTCCAGAGAACCTTTAGGTAGCGGAAATGACACGAAATATCTAGGAATGAGTAGGTGGTGAGATAAGATTACAAATAATACAAAAATAAATAAAAAACAAACATACGTATTATACATATATACTACAAACTACAAAACAAGAAAGAAAACTATGATACAGTTGACATCAAAGTGAGTAGAAAACCAGTAGCAGAATTAAAAATAGAAATTATGGGAGTGATAAATGATGATCCTTTAACTTAGTTTTAAAAATAGGCAATGACTTCGCTTGCCCTAAATAGAGCGGAAGAGAGTTCCACAACACAGTAGCCCGGAATGTAAAATAATTTGTATAAAACTTTGACTTTGATGATGGAACAGCTAGAAGAAAGTTTTGTGCGGACCTAGCGGATAGAAGATAACTAAAACGTTCTTTGAGATAGCGGGGAGTCGCAGGATGAAAGAGTGTATTATAGAGAAGAGAAAGAATGTGAGTGTTACGACGAAGACGGATAGGGAGCCGCTTGAGTTGTGAACGGAAACTAGATACATGATCATACTTGCGTAACCCAAATATAAACCTAATACAGATGTTTTGAATTCGCTCAAGTTTGTTAAGTTGCTCCTCCGAAAGATCTAGATAGGCAGCATCGGCATAGTCAAAAATGGGAGGGAGTACATGGTAATGAGTAAATGGTAAGGCGTTTGAGCAAGCGCAATTTTAGTGGCGATAGGAAGAAAATTACGAAGCCTTCTCAGTGAACCCACTGCGGCGAACACCCTCCTGCTAACCTCATTCAGCTGCGGCACCCAGGAAAGAGTGCGATCCAAGATTATACCTAAATTCTTTGCCGTGGGAGAAAAAGGAATTTAAAAAACATTAAATACAATTCTTGGAAGGCCAGCAAAGTCAACTTTAGAAATCATCTTTGAGCTGCCAATGATGATAACTTGCGTCTTCGTAGGATTAACTTTCAGGCCATAGCTACTACTGCACTCCGAAATTAGCTCCAAGTCACAATTTGCCATGGTTATGACCGACGGGAGATCGCCGAGTACACCCCGGGAATATATTTGGAGATCGTCGGCATAAAGGTGATAAAAAGAAGATAGATTATGAGTAATGGAATTAATAAAAATTGAACAAAGCAGTGGAGACAGCACACCGCCTTGCGGAACGCCAGAGAGTATGCTGCACCAAGGGGAGCGGGAAGTATTCACCTTTATACGCTGCCGACGATTAGTTAGGTAACTATGAAACCATTCAATAACCGCAGGAGATATGTTAAGAGAACGTAATATAGCCAACAAAATTTCAAAATCAACAGTGTTGAACGCATTACTAAAATCCAGAAGCGTTAGAACCGTCAATTTCCGGTCATTCATACCTGACCGAATATCATCCGTAATTTTTACGAGAGCAGTAGTCATACTATGACCGGATCGGAAACCGGACTGATATGGATTTGGAAGATCATTACTACCAACATTCATAACTTCGTATTTTTTCGCATGATGGTATGATGTAATGCTTGTTTGACGGCTGCCTACCTTGAGATTTGATGGTATTATTCTCTTCTATCAACTTTATTAATCGTTATATTCTTTGTTTGGTCCATTCTAATTTTTTACTGTTTTCATTATGTCCTCTGTAAAATATGTTTTGTTACTCTACGGCAAATTCTTCCTGATTTACAGTAACTGGTGTTTCAGAATTTTGTTGACAGATAAGCTCAATATCTGACATTGTTAATAGAATAGAATTAGATATCAAGTAAAATCACTCAGGTTCTCAGCCATTAATATATTAAATACGGACAATATTATTTAGGTTATGTTTGGTAGTCAACACTTCTTTATCACTAAAACAGCACTACTTTAGTTAATCACAGATTCATTTAACTTTCACAAAAATGTTCTAATATTTTCTTCTGTTTCCGTGATTATTACTCATTGAAATAAAACAATATAGTACGCCTCATTTGTGAAATGCTGCTTGGTAAATTATTAGAATAAAATAATTAAGCCCTTCTGGCACATGTGTAACGGTCTTTACAGCTTAGGCCCATTTGGCATGTATGTACACCTTTATTTGTGTTTTTTCAAAAAATGGGTAGTTTGCACAAATTGTAACTTTGACAGAGGAAAATACATCTTTTCTCAGTCCTCCCGTGACCATGGAAAGCTGGAAAGCTTCCGAAACGTCGGGAACTAAAATGAGATAATAAACGCGATATAATCCGTTAAATTGTCTTATTTCAAAAATGTTCTATTGCTAATTCTACAATACTTTGGGCTATTTTTAACAGATAAACAATTTGTAATAATGAAAAAAACACTGTTTCGTTAACATTCAACAATTAACAAACTGACGGTAAAAAATGCCGCCCCAGGCACACGGCGTTCAACCAATGAGAGCGCGAGTTGCGTTCCGACGCATGTTAATTCATAATTTGACGGTTTCGCGTCGACGGATTATAATTTACCGTAAATCAATCCGTTAAATTTTAATTAGTACGCTACGGATCACAATCTTTCGATAACTAATAATCTCGCGAGTTATATTGTAATGTAACGGCATTTAAAATATTACGGTGACATATATCTATAAATATATCGTCAACGAGTACCCATAACACCATATTTATTGAGCTTACCATGAGACTAGTTCGATTGTATTCGTTTTCGTTTGTATAAATTTGAGTTATATTTATTTATTTACCTAGTAACTGGGAGTCACTAAAATTGGTCATCATCCTCGCACTTCAGCCCTGGGGAAACGATGAATTAGAAGACATAAGTGCATAGTAGAAATAGCAATTATATAAACAAAACACGTCCCTAGGTTCTACCAACCAGTTTTTGTTTTGTTTTTATTTTCACTACTTTTTTTTCAAATGTACCAGTCTATAACAAATTCATACTCTTTGAGGTTTAAAAATTCTACGAGAGTTGACGTGAATGGTACTTTTGTCGGTGCATATATTATAAGAAAATTATAGGTCCGTATTTCATCTGCTTATAAAAGGCTAGTCGCGATTCAGCAGAAGGATATTTTTCTTTTAAGTCCGTCACTAATCTCTGTCCATAATTGCGCGAAAACCATTTGTCTTTTTCGCGCCCTTTCGAGTCCCTTTCTGGTCCCAACTTGTTTGAATTAAGTATTTATTGTTCGTGTGAAACGTTATTTTTCACGCTTGTTCCAAACGTTCTTATTTAACGGATCGTATTTTATTAAAGGCTCCTGCTGCGCTCACAGCGCATTTTTGCAACATGATTATTGAAAACCCAACAATACATTTGTGTAACTATAACAGAACATTGCATTTTTTACATATTTACAAAACAGTACTGTAACTGTATCAGAAAAAATACCAACAAAGCCACAACTATTTTCATTTCGACAAAAATAGGTGAATAAAATATTGTTGAAATGTAAAACTGTATTATTGGGTTTTTTAATTACGGTTCCCGTGTTTGCAAGGGGCATTTGTAAGATACACTACGGAAAAATTACGAGCTCAACAGAAACCTACCATCTTAAGTCTCCTAAACTTGCCAAAGAAACGGTGGTCTTTCACATGACTGATTTTATTGTACTGCGTTGTATGGTCTGGTTTTTCCTGATCGATTCTCCTTTGTTGATGACCGGAACATCACAATTACTACGAGAGATCCTGTGACCTCAAAAGATTCACGATAATGGGGTTTTTGCGTTATTAATTCTGTGTCAAGGTTGTAATCCTAATGGATATAAAAGACGATCGCGATTTTAATTTTATATTCAGTTAAACTCTTTTTATTGTTTGTTCTTTTACTAAGCGGCAAGTTTAGTTTTAGTTTCTTTATATCAACGCTACAAGTGGCCTTGACGTTTTGTTGTAAATCTTTATAAACCTGGTACAGATTTCCTTGATACCTTGGTTTCCTAATGCGTTTGACTTTGATAAATGGTTCACACGGATTTTTTCAAATGAGTTAGCGTTATGCGTCTTTTTCTATGGATATAATTTTCCTTGCAGGTTCCTATAGTCATGTAGAAATTCTCTCATATATTTTTTTATAAATACAAAAATCTAAATAATAAAAAAAATCCTACACTCCGACTTGACTCTGAAGCTTAGTTGGCAGAGCATGCCCCGAAAGGCACAAGGCACTGGTTCAAATCTAGTCGGAGTCTTGGAATTCTTTAATTATTTAGATTTGGATAGTGTGTAATAGAGTCATTTACATTGTATTAAAGAAGTATTTTCTTCAACAGATTCGGCATCGGTGGTTGTCCATGTGGTCAGCGGGGAACGTCCAGCAGCCATGCAGAGTACTGCCACAAAAGTATCTCCACATTACTCAATCCTACTACTGTTATTTGCATTCAGTGAGAGCATGGCAACCTGGAGTATCTCAACACTATACCATCACATAAAAACCATTCTTACTCTTTTCAAAATAGTTTTCTTATACAATTTCCCTAGAAAATGCGTCTCAAGATGACCAGTTTCAAATCGTAACGTAAAGGAATACAATTCTTAAAAATCTTAATAATTAACTTAGTACGAGAAACTGATATTAAAGAAACGAATTATTGTAAGCATCTAGTAGGTTTCACTAGGTAGGGTGCGTTGAAGTAAGATAGAAGTATGGAGAAGTACCAAATGTAAACTTTATTTCAACGCCTTTAAGAGCATTTTCGGTACAGTTCTAGTCTTTCCCGTACTACCGTCTTACCCCAACGCACTTTATGTTACTTATAGTATTGTTACTATGTACAGATGGAAACTCTTGTCCTAATAGGAGCTTTTCTTTTTTAAACACAACTATTAATATTCAGGTTAAATGCGTAGGTACAGCAACCTACAAGAATTCTGGTGTCAATCTATGGTAACCTATATAACATTATCATCATAGGCCGTTTCATCTGTTACAGACGATGTTTCAGTTGTTTATGACCCTGATATCATCTTAGTTAATCATACAGTTATTTAATAACATTTTTTTTTATTTGTAGAACATTTTTGTTAAGAATAAAATGATTTCTGTTTCGATTAAACTTGTTTAGATCTACAACTAAGAAAATGAGCATTTAAATTCAACTTTACTTTTTGCTCAAAAAGAAAACGGTTGTCTTTTTTCTTTGACATAAAATTGACATTGAATGGAATATTATACGACAAAGCCTGTCCAAAGAAAATTGTATTTAACAAATGATATGAAGTGGTTTTTTATTCATTCGTACCTTTTGCTTTCAAGATTCCTCCTGTACTCATAAAAGAAAAAGTTTTCAATAAGTCTCATTTAATTATTATAATAAGTTTCACAACAAGGAAGGAAACAGACTGAGGAGGAAAGAGAATAAACGATTCTTTATAATTCATAATTTCACTTCCGTTCTTTTCCCAAAACACTCCCAATTGTAAAGAATCGTAAAGATAAGTATACTTGTAAATAAATTAAGTTTTTAAATTATTTCCTAAAAATAAATAGAGATCAATGTTGATAAAATTGTTTTTCAAATACGTAATTAATGTTACCAAACAGAAAAATTGTTCGTAATCTGTATTAAATGTAACAATATTCTTTATGTACTGGTTAATGCGCCTGTAAATATTTTGTAAATAAAACAGTTTTATGTGTCATAAAGGTTCTTATTGGGCACATGTTGGCCCTCTTGTGTCCTTAAATTCCTATCAAATAATATCGGGAGCAGAAAATGTGTATATTTATTATGGAACGTAAACTCAGACCTAAGGGTTAAAGTGCAAAAAGTTATATATAGAATTGAATCCTGAAGACGAAAAAAATATGGATTTGGTTATACATTAGGCTTATGGAAAATTCACTTGTGTCAGGAGACATACCATTTACAATAGGTATAACCGTAACTAAAACTTATAAAACTGTAACAATTCGACACGTTTGGCTCAGTCAGTTGTACAATTACAATGGCCTATGGCCCTGTTCCGGGTTCGATTTCCGGCCAGGGCAAGTGTCCGTGTGATGAGCATGAATGTTTGTTCCTGGGTGTTGAATGTTTACATAGGTATTTAAGTATTATAATTAATATATATATTATGTATATCGTCGTCTAGTACCCATAGTAGAAGCTTTGCTTAGTTTAGAAGTAGCTAGGTCGATTTGTGTAAGATTGTCGCTGATATTTATTTATTATAATCCTATTACAAGATAATATATATTAATATATATAACATAGCTAATAAAAGGTGTTGAAACGCATACATAGGTAAATGTTGGTAGGTGTGAAATATGTGTAGGTGACCAATGTGTTATCAATAACTGACCGGCATATCCTCATCATATCATTAATATTCATAGGTTAGATTATAATGTACTACAACATATTACTCTTTAAAGTATATTATGTAATGTAATGGCTAGTCGAATTCTTTATAAAGAATTACGGAGATGTGCCTTTTAAAAACTACCTACTACCAAGTAAAGAAAAAAGTTCCAAAGCATTTTAATTCTAAGACTAGGCAATATTTCTAGAAATCTGTGTGGGTAATTAACGAAAATGTGGTATACACAATTGTTTTGCGAAGGAACGTGGAGAGGAAGTTTTAGGAGTACACTATTTTCCATCATAATACTCACTTGATTTTAATCATCGAAATCAATAGAATACACAGAAATGATTAAATATAAATAGTGACACGAAATTCAATTTCGAAGGAAAAATTCCATGGGATCTACGCCGATATACTGTCGTATTTTCTAATAATCACAATCAAAAATTATAATTATTAAAACCACTTGTAAAAACAAATATAGACAATGAAGTTCTCTAATCAGGTAGGTACTAATTTCACCGTTTGGAACACTGTACTCATCTTAATAATTAATGCCTCCGAGGGGTAAAAAATCGCGAAAGGGCAATTTTCCGGCTTGTGAATGTCGCAAATTAGCCTTTAATTAAAATTATGTCAAAAATTCGCGTCATCATTCAGCTCGTCCTTTGTGATTGCGGCCCTTTGTGCCCTGCCTCTTATTGCATTAAACGCGGGGCCATGAACATAATTAGAATTACAACATAATAATTTTGATTCAGCAGCGCATGTGTTTTACGTTAATAACATTTTTCGCCGCGAGCGAGGATCTTCGTCGTCGTTGAGAAAAATAGCATATTTATATTATAATGCTTATAATTTGTATTAAATATATGTATGTATGTAATCACTTTATTGCACATAAATTAATACAAAAAAAAAAATATTTACAAAACACAGATATGTACAAAGGCGAACTTATCCCTGTGAGGGACCTCTTCCAGTTAACCTTATAAATATATTGATCAGTAGGATTAGGGTTGCGCGTAAAACTTGATTTGAGTAATTTATTGTCCCTAGAGATGGTAAGATATATCATTATTTCATATATTTTCAAAAATTATAAAGACTTGTAGGTTGGGTAATCCAGGTTTGTTCTACAAAACATATTGCGCAAATGAAGATTCGTAAGGTTAAACAAAAATACTTACATAAAATTAAGTAATTTGAGCAATTTTTTTAACTTTACGTCAGGCTATTTTGTACACGTTTTTCTTATTTTGTCCCATAGGTGATATACTTTTGACACCTTAATATAAAATATAACCAATTTAATTTGTCAAGAAATGCAACTATTCTGAAAAGTAAAGTAACTTTTTCGAGATATTAATTATCGTCTTATAATATGCAATTCTCATTCTATAAAGTTCCAATGTTGTAATGGTCAAAAAAAACGACAAACAAAAATAGGTTTCAGTCTAAATACGTCCACTGCTGGATAAAGGTCTCCCTCGGCCGCTCGTGCGCCTCCCTCATCCAACAGTTTTCCACGATGCTGACCAAGTCATCAGTCCATCTTATTGAGGGCTTTGAGCTAAGTTACCCAAAAACAAGCAAGCGAACCCGCGAAGTGAGGCCATGTGAAACTGCCGTTACGCTTAATGAGGGCGTTATATTACGCAAATGTCGACGTTAACGATGATTTGTACCGTGACGTGTGATTTACGATTCGAATTTGCTAAGATTACAGGGCGAGCAATGCCTAATCACTACTAGACGCGGTCTTTGTATTTTCGAACAATGCTGTGGTGGAAAATACAATTCGATTTTCATTGTTCACGGCAAATTGTGGAATCTGTGATTTTTCGAACGGTAATGGTTATTTTTCACGGAAGCGATGGCAGGTTGTCACTATTTTTAATTACTTACTCAACTGTGGAAAATACAAGCGCTTTCAGATGTGACCCGGCTAGTCGTCGGGAGTAAATATTTAAAGTACCTATAATAAGAAAAAAAAACTAAACGGTATTCAGTCATTACGTAGCGGCAATAACTGGAAATCACTGGCCTTATCTGAGCAGGGAGGTAGGACGGTTGTGGAGATTCAGTTTCCTTTTCAATTTTCAAACCCAGCTTTCCAAGAAGGCATTACATGCAACCGTCGGCCGTGGTGCTACTGAAGACAGAAGATACGTTTTCAGGGGCAAACTTCAGCGAACAAAAACGGGCTGCGAAGTGGTAGCCCTTATAGATATTTAATTCAACACAGTATTGCAAAATACTATACAGTTTTCCCAGTTTCAGAGTTGCAATAACACATTAATTAGTAATATATTTTAAATCTCAGATTTTTAATCATTTGCGCAGCGTAATTTCAAGCCAAACCAGTCGGAACCTATCTCCCATAAACAAAACACAATCGTGGAACTAAAATTTTTGATATGCAATTTATTACTGGCCAGTGTTGTGCCAAGGAGGTTTGCCGCGCTACGCAGAGTAGCATTTTATCTTCACCTATTTTGTTTTAGGCTTCAGTTAATTTGGGGTAAGAGTGTCAACTGCCATTTACATGAAGGAGTAGCTACGGCCGAAGGGTGTCGTATTCCGGCGTTTTTGCGGCCGGTTCGTTGACTCCCAGAAATTGAGTCATGTCGCCAGTAGTTATTAAACCGCCCCAGTGCTTATATTTATTTTTATGTTTTACAATAGCGATCAAAAGTATTTTGAGAGCAACAAAAGTTTGGATATTGTACGACGTAGATTAGTTTTTTCAACTTAGTTTTTGGTATGGTTATTCATTAATAACCTTAGGACCTCCTCGAAGCACACAAAAAGGTTAGTACTCTTGAATTATATTATGAACCTGGCCACAAAAACGTACAATTTACTGGTTCAAAAATATTTTGCTACCGATTTATATTTTAGTTTTATTGAGATCTAGCTGTGCCCGCGGCTTCGCCCGCGTGGAATTCGGGATGTGTTAGTAAGCGGCTACTTCACCCTTCTCCCCTGGTGGCGTAACTTGAAGTAAAGTCCAGATAAAATATTTTACAAATACCACTAAATAAAACTACACCAAAATCAATAGTTTTTCGCCCTTATTCAAATTTTTGACGTGATTTAAAAGACATAGAGTATAGGTAGATATACTTAGTAGGTATATATCGGACGATACAGTACCACTTTTCTATTTTACGTCCTCATCCAAATCAAGTCCATGACAAATATCATCCAAAACGGGTCTCCAATCAAATCAGTCTAAGCATGAAAAGGTAAGAACATATAGAAATCCATATTTCCTCATTGAAATAAAACAATTTGACGGATTATATCGCGTATATTATCTCATTTTAGTTCCCGACGTTTCAGAAGCTTTCCAGCTTTCCATAGTCACGGGTGGACTGAGAAAAGATGTATTTTCCTCTGTCAAAGTTACAATTTGTTCAAACTACCTATTTTTGAAAAAAACAAATACATGCCAGATGGGTCTAAGCTGTAAAGACAGTTACACATGTGCCAGAAGGGCTTAATTATTTTATTCTAATATTTTACTAAGCAGCATTTCATAAATGAGGCGTACTGAGGAGAAAAGAAACGCTGCGAAGAAAAACTCCCAGGCTACCTCATTACTAATCAAAATATATTAAAAAACAGAGACTATTAAACTACTTTTTAAATAGATAAGATATTTTACACCGTTCGGAAATTAAGGTTTTGCAGTCCTGTGTCTCGCTTGTTCCTTGATGAGATATATTACAGGATCCCAAGCTGGTGGTAGTGACAACCCATCTTCTCTATTGAAATAAGGATGCTTTTTAATCTCAATAGCCTCGCGTAGCATTCTGGGAAAATATATTTTTTCTTTGGCAACGATAGAAGGTTTATCAAACTTAATTGAGCGGTTTGGTTTGTCAATGACATGTTCACAGACTGCAGACCTATTACACCGACGGTGCTTGACATCTGCTATGTGCTCCTTCACCCGGGTTGATACACTGCGTTTCGTTTGACCAATGTATGAAAGACCACACTCGCAGTCCAGCTTATAAATGCCTGCACTCTGCAAAGGGGTGCTACTTTGCGTTTACTTTGCGTTGAACAAGGTATCTCAATACCTTAGACCCGTGAAGAGTAGCACCGTATTTTTGCCAAATCACTCTTTTTAATTTCGTCCAAGTTTCAGTAAATTTCCTTCACTTCTCCCACCTGAAGCAGTACCTGGGCGAATTCCTGCACATGTGAGCCTCCTCCTTGTTGATACCACCGAGCCACTTATCTCGTATTTTGTTGTATTATTAAATCAATTATTCAATTAAATTTGTCGATATCCGTACCCCCTCTTTTAAACTTAGAGTTAATTTTGCAAAATGCTTCCTCAGTGGCTTAAGTTATATCATAAGATATTGATTTTAGCGTCACCTAATAGTTTAGCGGCGTACTCGATACGATAGTTCTTAGGCTCGAGAAACAGCTAGAGTAGGTTTGAGAAAAGTTTGCACCTCCTTCCTAAGTAGCGCCATAAGATTCAGGTGCAAATTCAACTCAATCAAGTGTAGTGGCTACCCCCCCTTTAGGGGTTCAATTTTTATAGCTTATAACCTGGCCGGGGATTTTCTCGACAGATTCGTAAAGTTTGCCTCAAAATCTGTTCAGCCGTTTTCACGTGATGCGCGTACAAATAAACAGACAAACAGATAAACAGACAAACAGACGAAAATTGTAAAAACTGCTGGAACGTGTTCTGTTATCAATTCTAAGTATCCCCAGCCTTTTTTTGCGAACATCTTCCATGTACAGACTTTCGACCCTCTTCAGCTTTATTATATGTATAGATAGATAGGTTTTTCTCGCCACGGAGTCGGACCTCTCGTTCGAATAGTCCCATGATTATGGATCGATTTGTGTATGAAAATATACTTAAGACATATGTACCTATATTTGTGTATCATTACTAGAAGGTGCCCGCAACTTCGTTCGTGGAGGAGAACCCTCTGTTTTGTTAGCGTAGTCGGGTAAAAAGTATCCTGTAACTATCTGCGGATACCCCGCTACCCGTGTACCAAAAACTTCTACGCGAACAACAAAAAAACGATATTGAAAACACAGTAAGGCAGGTACTTTTTATAAAATGATTTGTCTTGGAAAGTTTCTAAGAAGAAAGTTTTCGAGTATAATTTTGTACCTTTTTTTTAACAAACGATCATTATTGATGAACATCTTGGCTCCACTTCACTAAAGCTACAGAAACTTCACTATAGCTAACAAATATCCTTCTTGCATGTGTACCTCCAGAATTTTTATGGAACTAATGTATTTTTTCCAATACAGAACATGAATTTGTCAGTACAAACACGTTAAGTACTACACACACAAGAAAGCCTTTCTTAAGTTCTTTTTACTTACTACTTTGAGACGCCAAAAGAAAAATACAAATGAGGATTGTTCTTTACGTAAGATTCATCGTATGTGTTCCAGTACTTAGAGCCCGCTTTAGACGTGGCTCAATTAGCATTCTGTTTTAGACTATTACACTAAATGCCTTCCCATTTGCCTGAATTCGTCGCCTTTTTTTTGAACATGCAAATAGCCTTATCTTTAGCTAATAATAGGGCGCAAAAGTTTAATATTCCTAGTTCTCCGCATATGTTTACGAAGTAAATACTCTTATTCCTTTGAATAAAACGTTTGCTGTTACTATAAATAAATTGGCGTTTAATAAGCGTAACTCCAGTAACGAGCGACCTAAATAAATTTCAGCTCCTCCGAAAATACTTACTCAGCACAGAATAATCCACGTATATCCGTGCAAGCGTTACTTCTAAGCCAGCCATTATATTTAATGGACACGACTGACGTCAATGTCACCGCTAGACATAAATTCACGACTGAAAGTCCCAAGGGCACGGTTAGGTGCTGAATGTTAATTGACGCTGTGACGGATAGCGCATTCCGGCGACGGGTTGGCACCCAAGGTATTTAAGATCAAAGTATAAGGAAATTACTGGTATAATTAAATTAAGGTTATATACTTGTATCTTTACGTTGGGACGAAGTTCAGGTCAGAAGAGGTTTTGCTGCTTTTTAGACGGTCCAATCGACGTTCAACAAGATACTTGAATATACAAGTATCTTGTTGAACGTCGATTGGAAATTAACTACTTTCGAATGACGTTAGCAATTACTACAACAAACGTAATTAAAACAAAAACCCCGCAACCTACCAATCAGAAGCAAATTTAGTGTTAAATAATATCAACACCTGGTTGCTGAGCAACAAACTGAAAGCCCACATTAGTAAAACCAAATACATGGAATTCTACGCCCCCCAAAACAAGGCTCTGGTAATTGAACATAATCAAGAGGCCATTGAAAGCGTTCAAACCATTAAATTTCTCGGAGTGATGCTGGATTGCCATTGTGACTGGCGAGCGCATATTGAGTCCCTGGTCGACAAACTGAACAGATTTGTGTTTGCTCTGCGCAGGATATCACAGGTAGTATCCCAAGAAGCTGCTCTTTTGGCGTTTCGTGGCCACATTATGTCAAATCTTCGTTACGGTCTTATTCTATGGGGAAACTCCACACTTGCCCAACGAGCGTTTTACTACAAAAAAAAATGCATTAGAGCGATCTGTGGCGCCAAAACGACAGATTCATGTAGACCGTTGTTCAAAAAATTAAAATTCTTCCGTTACCCACATTGTACATTTACGAAATGTGTTTTTTTGTGAAAGGTCATATCAGTCAATACAAAATTTTGGAACCTAAACCATACGTCACCTTCTAAATACCATGGACTCAATATTGGTTATCCACGTCATACCTCTGTTCATTTTGACAAAAGTATTCTTTTAATGTCAGTCAAAATATTTAACCATTTGCCAAATGACTTGAAATCCTTGGATTGTGAAGGTTTCAAAACCAAATTATTTAAGTGGTGTTTAAAAAAAAGGTTTGTTAATGAACACTTTGGAACAAACAATGCCTAATGAATTTGTATCCTATTTTTTTTCACATTCTATTATCTTGACATTTAAAAATGAATTATTATTATGATTGTTTGTTTATATTTTTTTTATATGCATGACATTGACTCATTACTTATTTAATTTTATACTTCTCAATATTTACTTTTAGTTTGACATTGCTATATTTTGATTTTTTTTTTCATTGCTTTTAATGACATGCATATTGAGAGTCAAAGAATTGTACGCCAAATTCTGGCTGATTGTGATGAAATCAAATACTAAGCATACCACCTTTTATAATCACTCACATTCAAACAATAAATCATTTTGTATTTGTATTTTGTATTTAAAAAAAAAAAAAGGGAATTTGAGGTGAAGGACGGGAATCGAATCAACATAAGCATGGGTGTTTAATTCCAATATAATTGAAGTAATCAACCCCCTTTATCTCCGCTGTTCGGTGTAGGTATCTAGAATTTCTGGCGTCGAAATGTGGACGTACTACGTACTTTCTCGCTTGCTCAAATATTGTTTCACGGAAGTACAATAGAGACTGTACGATAAAAACTGGTCATCGGTTCTACAACAATGACATAAAATTAGTTGACAATTGTATGATATCATCAAAATAGACACGCGGCATTTTGGCTACAGGACCCTAAAAACAATCCTTCATTTTTAGATTTAAGTACATATTTACATTTATGCAAATAAACTATTCATTCATTCATTCATTCATTCATTCATTCATTCATTCATTCATACACTAGCAATGTTTCACTGTTCGTTCTGCAAAGAGGCTACCAGATGCCTGAAGGGTTACTATTCTCGTGTGGTTTGGCTTTGACCCTTTCATCAATTACTATCGAATGAGATTTGGGTCAAACACATGCTCATTAGCCCATACTTGTAATAGGTATACTAAGTATTTCTTGAAAAGAAAACACAACCATTAGTATATAATGAGACTCGAAATTATAAGGTCAGGAGGATTTCTACATATTAGGTATGTGAAAATATATCAATGTCCTTATACCCATATTATAAACACGTTTCATGGTTTGCTCCTTTGTCTTTCATTTAACTTTCACCAGAAAGATTATTGAGTGCCGACCGCGTGCCGAGATGACGAGGCAACGGAAGCCTGGCGACAATTTATTCCACAGTTTAATCGTGAAAGGCAGGAAATTTCTAGAAAAACGCACAATTGTGAACTGCCAACCATCGAAGTGGATGGAAATTGTCGCGTAGGACGATGGCAGAAAGATGCGGCAGGGATCAATCTGAACAATTCCTTGAAGCACTCCCCGTTATACAAGCGATAGAAAATGCAGAGCGAGGCTACATCTCTACGAAGCGCCAAGGAGCCAAGTCGATCTGAAATGCCGGCAACCGATGACACGAGTTGCTCTCCGTTGAATGCGGTCTAGAGTAGTAGAGTAGCTGGCAGGTAGAAGCTGGTACTAGGCGGCCCCAGCCCACAGACATTGCCATAATGCCACCAGGTGGGCACTTAAGTGTGTTGCTGTTTGAACTATAAGATCATCGAAATAAAACAATTTAACGGATTATATCGCGTATATTATCTCATTTTAGTTCCCGACGTTTCGGACCTCCCGTGTCCTCCCGTGACCATGGAAAGCTGGAAAGCTTCCGAAACGTCGGGAACTAAAATGAGATAATATACGCGATATAATCCGTTAAATTGTTTTATTTCAATGAGTAATAATCGCGGAAACAGAAGAAAATATAAGATCATCATCATAAAATTCATTGTTCAAGGTCATTACTTACTATAGCGTACTGTCCATTTCAAACCCGTATGCTTCTTAGTTACACGTGACTGTTTATAAGTTTAGGTCAAAGAAACTGAGTGAAAACCCAAAGGTTCTGTCTTACGTGACACTGAGCGTAAACTTATCTACTGTGGTCTTATTTCAATTTTATTGAGAAATTTACAATTACTGTTGAGAAGCTTGCAAGAGCAGAAAAGGAAGATGCCGACACCCGTTTGTACATTCCATTAAGTCCCGAGGATACAAAATGGTAATCCGAAAAACTTAAATCAGCTCAGATGCAAAACTTTACATCATTACGCGAAGTTCTGACGCTTAATTAAGTTCAGAAATTGAAATACTAAAAGCTTCTGCGAAAGTGTAAAATGGTAAGCAAAAGAGCTTTTAGCGTCTCGAAAAACCAATTGTATAAGCAAAATTTTAGAAGAAAAATTGTTAGCGTTGGGCCCATTCCGACGGACGAGCTCAGCGGATATGTAAAGATTACTGAGCTTTCAAACAATGGGATTAAATGTGATAAACATTTTTTTGGGCCTACTTTACTGCTTGCAAAAATATTTACAAGCGTAATCTGCGTGGAGCTAAATGCTGTCTTATTTTTCAACGGATTTTGTTTTTATTTTCAACTGCCAATTTGTGTATAGATTTGAAATATCTAACCCATGGTAGGGTATGCGTGCGTACCACTTAAATTATGGAACGTTATAATACCTTAGTGTGGGCAATTGAACGTCTTAGATAAAATATGTTCAAATATTCGATTTGTTGTGCGTAAAAGAAGAATAAATCAACAGACCGATAAATTTACATGCTTACACATACTTGCGTATTCAGCCAAACACACACAAACGAAAAGTCGTTTCGGTGTTATCGTCATTTTCCTTCAATGTAATCTAATCATCTCCTTTGCGAGCTTTCGCAGAAGCTACATTTGACATTAAGAATCCACCAGTACAGCCTGGCGCGAGTGATGAAGGTACAATCGACTACAAAGAGATGTACCTATCGATTTTAGGGTTCCGTAGCCAAAATGGCAAAAACGGAACCCTTATAGTTTCATCATGTCCGTCCGTCCGTCCTTAGGTATGTCACAGACATTTTACTCAAAAACTACTGATATCTAGGGCGAAGCACTCCATACATGTAACAGAAACTGAAAAAAAAATCATCAAATATCATTGTATGGCACATATATCAGCAGATCTTCTAAAAACATTTTGAGTATTCTAAAAAAATTCATAGTAGCATAAACTGTGTGCCCCCCCCCCCCTCTATTTTCTAACTTTATGTCCAAAAAAAGTGAAAAAAATTACAAAGATGAAACTTAATAAATATTTTCAACGAAAATTGTTTTCAACATGATCGGATATACCGTTTTTGAGATATTGCCGAAAAACACCACTTCTCAACAAAAGGACGTAAGCGCTATGGACATACGCTCTTTTGCTAGAACACTTTTTCATGCAGCATTGTTTTCACCTGTAATGTGATTTTTTTCAGATGAACTGCTGCGGAACCTTACATTGAGCATGGTCCGACGTGCTCTTGGCCGGTTTTTAACTTATTATATTGCAATAAAGGCGAAAAGTACATCACTTCGTAGTTATTCTTTGACGTTTCCATCATAACACTAACGATTTATTTGAACTCACGAATCGAATCTTCGCCGAACTTGCTTTCATCCTCTAGAGGCATACCAGTGGCAAGCGGTCCATATAGGAACAAAAGCGCTGCCTACCCTGAACGACCAAGGCTCCATACAGGCACAGAGAAACTGCCCACCCTGAAGGTCTGGACGACAAAGGGACAGAATATAGGCACAGAAAAACTGCCTACCTTGATCATAAACCCAGTAAAGGCCACTGAGGCATACATGTAATGATATAATTCGAGCACTACATACTGGTGCGAATCGAAACAAATCTGAGATACTTTAACTTTATTTTAAAAGTCATTATAACAACACAAGAAAACGGGGCTTAAGCGCGTATGAATATGATAAATTTCATTGCCTCTTGTAAAGTCGTATTTGCGGTTGAAATTACGGTGTTTTATTATTTCAATTAACGTAATTACTATATTATGATCGTACGCATTGAACTCAATTTAAAAAAAAACAACCGGGAAGACCATCGTTGTGGAACCCAGTTATTAGTAAATGGAAACGACATCCGATAAATCGCCAGATGTCGTGAGTGTAGTGTGTCGGTTTAGCGACAACCCTAGTGTTCAACCTAATCATCAAGACCAAGCGCAAGTAGATCGAAAAACTCGTGCGTCAAGATGATACTCATCTAACCAGTTCCTTCGAGACGTAACGCAACGTCCGAAATATCAAAGAATGACCAATGAAAGGTAATTTAATAGCCAACAAAGACCGTCGCCACAAAGGATACAATTTGTAACATTTGTTCATTAGAAGGTGCGTACGAGTAGAAAGCATTTTCCGAAAATCAACTCTTAATGTGTGAAACAGGGACTAAAACTCGAAGATTAGATGAAAAAATCTACGCAGACAAAGTCATGAGTCGGACTCTAGTCGAAAAGAGAGAATATAATTATATTATGTGCGCGTGTTTGTGTGTGTGTGAGTTTTATTTTTAAAAGTTTTAATTATTATTACAGGCTTTTATTTAACTTGCCCGTTTGTAAAGCCAAATCTCACTAGTTAAATTTGAGCCACTTTCCGGTTTCTGATTGAGCTAAAATTGGGCATACTTGTGTAAGTTTGGTAACAATTCAATATTAAGATAAGCAAGCTTGATAAGTAAGCAAGCAAGCTAAGTAAGCTGATCTGATGGAGTTGGAAGGCGGTTATGTCATAGGAGCTCTGTAACAAAATAACGCAATCCTATAGAGTTTGGATTCTTAAGAAACAACAATGAAGTTGACGGGTGTTCAAAGAAACATACTGTCGGCTATAAAAGCTTGACCTAATTTTTTTTGACGGAGTCTTATTTCATTTAATCATTTTTTCCAGACATGCAATTGATGTTATGTTCCTTATAATAGGCTGCGAAGTATGACGTTTCAGGTCGTTAATGGAATGGAATTTCATACAAATCATGCAAGCCTAGCCCAGCAAAGTCCTTTTTTATTTCCATTCCACATAAATTTGTGGCACAGGCATCATGACATTCTGCCACTATGCGTATAGAAAATAAAACTTTGTTTTTTTTGTTGTTTATTTCATTGCACGTTTGAAAAAAGCACTATACATACCTCGGTAGGAAATATGGGGTTGCTCGCCTCAGACCTGGCATCCCCTTTTGTCCCAGCCTCTGTAGTAATATACTATTACTTCGTAGTGTTTTTTAATTGCGAGGAAAATACATTTGAACTAAATGAGGTTGAGTTGCCTCGCGAGTCAATATGTAATCGTCGGTTCCCGTCAAAATGATGTATCTCCTACGTGCTAGCATAGTTGATGGAATAATAAATTTAATATAAATATTAGCTGCGCTTATTACAGGAACAGGGGGATGATGTCTGATAATTGTAAATAATAAATGGCCACAAGTTAATTATCCACCAAATTGGCTTATGAGTGTTATTGCTAAATAATAGATATCGTAAGGTCGACGTGCTTTGACCCTACAAGCTTACTTTACCCATCCATAAAAACCCATTTATATTGGATTAATAAATAAGTTTGTAATGATGATGTATATGATTCATGTACGGCAGATTTTTTCTATCAATTTGTCACAACGAATAAGTAAATTCGACGACCGCTTTGGCTCAGTGGGAGTAACATTGCCTGCGAAGCTGAGGTCCTGGGTTCAAATCCCGGTAAGGGCAAATATTTGTGTGATGAGCATAAATATTTGTTCCTGACTCTTGGATGTTTTTTATGCATATAAGTAATATATCTATCAAATATATCGTCGTCTACCCATAACACAAGCCTTATTGAGGTTACCATGGAACTAGAGTGATTTGTGTAAAATTGACACGTAATATTTATTTATTTATTTATTAAATACTTAATAATAGGGATAATGACTAAATTATAATAATTAGACCGTCATGTACCCGGTATGTTCATACCCAGTCCCGTCATAATGCCTATTATATCCATAAACAGTAATTTTATTACCACCCCAGAAGAAGCCCGCAACTTTGTACGCGGAGGGGAAAATGTCATAACCCTCTTTTTTTCTTCAGCGTAGTCGGATAAAAAGTATCCTGGTACCATCTGGAGACACCCAGCTACCTGTGTACAAAAAATAGTTGAAATCCGTTTAGCCGATTTGGCGTGATGAAGCCACAACGACACATATGACGAAAGAGCGAATCCTCCTAATACAAATACAAACTTAAAAGGAGGATTTGTCAATTGTTGTAAAACCTTTTGTCATAAAATAAATGATTTTGATTTTGATTTTTTGATTTTGATATGAACATACAAACATACAAAAAATCTGAAAAATAATATTTTTCTCGTCAGTGACCTCCAAATAGTCCATTACGAACATTTTTTTTGAAAATATCTTCAATTTACATTACAACTATACATTTTATTTTTAACAACTTTATAATAGTATAGAATATATACTTCCTAAACAATTCAAAGTGAGTAATATTCGTTAAAAGCTTGAAATCCGGCTTCAACGACCATTACAATTTAGAATCTTAACGAGTTTCTCGGAATTCTCCAACTTTTCGAGTTTCCTCATTCCCGCAATCATCATTTAGATGTTCTTTACATATTTAAAGTTAAATTATGATTCGTTATTTTAATATCACAAACAAGCCTGTGATGAAATTCATTTGTTCTCGAAGAATGCTGAAGCGACGTACATAGGATCAAACTAGTATATCTCAGTGTCAAATGAAAGAAATGACAAATAAACTGAAACACTAACGAAATCTAAGGTTAACTTACCAACAAATGGAGAAGTATTGGGTACCGGTATATTTACAAAGGACAGTCACGAGCACAACAAACTGAGGAAATAGGGTCCCAAAATAATATATACAATAAATTTAGTCAAATGTTGATGACTATTGTAGTTTATTAGAAGTAAATGGACTCCGAACGAGTCATAAGTAAGTGATCGCCATTATTTCGATCTTTGAGAACTTAGTGATATGCCGTTCAAACAGTTAAAATAATTTTTGACTGTTTCAAATTAATGTGAATATCTATAAAATAAAGGTTTTTAGGACACCTCGGAGTATATGTCAGATATTCGGTAAATCTCGGCTATATTCGTCAGATAAACATGCGAAGCGACCACAGACTAATAAGAGATACTACGTATCAGACTGCCAACTCAGAAACAAATATTATTTGCACTAGGCAACTATATTTAATCTGTACGATTAGTGTTGACTGACGTTTATTTTTTTTTCTATTCGAGATTGCTATATGGCAATGGATCGTAACGGATTCAGCCAAAGCGGTCTAAGTTCATTGAACGAGGTCTAATATTTAGAATGAATAGTTCCCGGCACGTAAATTGTACACGAAACTTCAGTAATTGTATATATTGTGATCAAATTATATGCTGAGAATTATACCTCAGTGGCGAAAAAAAATAAAAACACATTATTTTTTAAAAGATTTATTTTTATATTCTTTTTAAATTTATCGTAAGCTTTCTTCTGCATTGCAAGTAATGCGCGGTTTTTTAATAGGACTACATCTGTCCCCTTAAATATTTGTTGGTTGTGTTGCACCAATTCATAATTGTAAATCAGACAGTCAGAGCAATGAAATGAGTGAAAATAGTTTTGTACACGGCGCAGTCAAAGAATATTTTCTCAGAGCACGGGAAATGGTGTAAAATTGCATCCTTTCGCAAAGTTCTACAAACACAGCACTCATAAAACATTTTGCAAAAAACAAGACAGGATAAACACAAGGACATCACTCGATAACACTTTACTGTGACAGTGACAGAATGAATTTCGACAAATAATATATAGATGACAATACGAGTGTATTGACAAAGCAACAGCCAATCACAGCAGAGAAAAACGTCAGTCAACATTAAAAGCAACATGGCGCTAACGTACGCGTTTTGTTGTTCGAAGATTACCAGCTGTTGAAGCGACTATAACTATCTCATATCCACCAAGGTTTGAAATAAGTTCTTATTACATCAGTTTGATTTTAGGAAATATTTTAAACAAATCCTTTTTTGCCGAGCTTTCATTCCACTATTTTATTAGTCACTTTTGAGTTGTTCTTTATTGATGTTTCTAGTACACACATAATCACGTCACTTCTAGGTAAAAATTGTACCTAGAAGTGACGTTACGAGCCTCCACTCATAAACTTTTAAGTCGAATTACTTAGGTTTTTTTTTAATTTGAGAAGGAAAACAAATGTGTCCAATATACTTTTATTATCTCTTATCTAACTGAAAAACTAATAAGATTTTTGATTTTCATACCCTGTGATCATGCCTATTACCGTAAACATACGGTATGAATAAGAACTTCAATAAAAGAGCGTATCTTCACGGCCCTTACGTCTTTTTTGAGGAGCTTTTTGGCTATATTTTGAGATCAGTTTAAACCAATCATGTTCAAAATAATACTATTCACTAGAAGTTCGAGACACATTTAGAGTTAGGGTAACTTTTCGAGCAAATTTTTTTGTTTTAAATATTGACTAAATAAAAGCTTGGTGAACAACTTTCGAGTTACTTTTATAGATAAGGCAAAAAATGTACATGTTGAAGACTTTTTTCTTCACTTACATGAATGGAGTGAAGAATCCCTAGAATAAACAAAACCTGAAAATCTTGAAAAAAGGTGATAATTTGCAAACCGATCTTCTTAAACCATAGCTAAGAACATTCTCGATAAAGTCACCTTTCGACCAAGAAGCACAGAACAACCTTAAACTTGTAACACCCCTATATTTTTCAACGGGGGTTAAAAAGAAGATAAATGGGTGAAGTACAAAATGTTGAACTCGTTAACTCATGTAATTAAATTATATGAACGTTTCCGTTGTGCAACGGCCACATATTGGGTTTGTATGTTTTGTTTGGGTTTCATTTTGAGACTCAACTCAAATCTTGATGCCTTGCCTATCATCATCATCATATCAGCCTAAGGACGTCCAATGCTGGACAAAGGCCTCTCCCAATGATTTCCATAACGACCGATCGTGCACCGTCCTCATCCAATGATTTTCCGCGATCCTGGCCAGATTGACTGTCCACCCTGTTGGTGTCTTCCCACGCTGCATCGTCCTACGTGGTCGCCACTCAAGAACCTTTCTGCCCCAGTGGCCATCAGTTCTAGGAGCAATGTGCCCCGCCCACTGCCACTAGGAAGTCTAGGAGCTCTTTAAGGCGGTGGACTGCAACAAACGTCGTAGGTCGCGTCCGGCGTGACGCTGTATGCGACGTATGAATGCTTACCATGGAAATGCACTGAAGTGGTCTCTCTCATACGCCAAACGCGCCGTGCGCCACATCCATAGGTCGTACGCCGCCTACGTCATTTTGAAGCATTCGGGCGTCACGGATATTGCGTTTTTGCCGTCGAAGATAGTGAAATTTACAAAGATCAAGACAAATTATTCATGATTTTCGAGAAGAACTCTTAAATTGTCTGTTCATTCATATTTTAATCACTTCAACGAATCACTGACCGTAGTTTGCGCTGATCGCCGCGTCCTGGACGCGGCTTCCAGCAGATGCCGGACGCGATCTACGCCGTTTGATGCAGACCACCTCAATTCTGATTCGATCACGCTAGGAGACTCCAAGCAAAGCACATTCCATTGCCTTTTTAAGGTTCCGTAGCTAATATCGCAACAACTGAACCCTTATAATTTCGTCATGTGTGTCCGTATGTCACTGGCATTTTACTCAAAAACTACTCAATGTATACACCGCGGGCTCGAGTAACCCGACTAACTTTAACAATGGATTCTAATGACTATTTCGAGTAAAAAAAGTTATGTGACGATATTTGGAGTATAGCTATATTTATGGGTATCTTGTATATGCTGCTACCTAATTCGGTAGTTAAATAATAAGTAAATATATTTCTACGGGGGAGGGCACTCAATACATATAACTATTTTTTTTTTCAGCAAATATCAATGTGTGGCACATATTTAGACACTTCTTTTAAAAATACTTTTTAGTGATTTTGACCTTTCTTATGAAGCCCATTGTAAGTGACCACATCTCAGTGCTGAATGTCATCAGAAACTGGTTAAAAACCTTCTTGTCTTGCTTATTTACGGACATGATCACATTCAAAAATAATACTGCATACTTCTCACAGTCTGGAAACTTTGGTAAGTTTGAGTAATTAGTTTTCAAGGGTTTTCACTAATGAAGGACTGGAGCCCAATAGTTTTGCAGAACAAAAAGTTTTCTATTAAATTAACACTTCTTGCCAATTACCAAACCAAAAGTAAGAGGCCTACTAATGGCCCACCTTTACCGTTTAGTTTTTACCCGACTGCGGTCAAGCAAAAAAAGGTTATGACTTTTTCCTGCTCCGCTAACGAAGTTCTATTCTATCACATAGATTTTTAAGAAAACCTTGCACTTCAAAAAGTAGTTTTATCATAGTTATCAAAATTTATAAGAAGCAAAGTTCTTACAATTCGCAACAAAATTCTTGAAATAAAACAATTTAACGGATTATATCGCGTATATTATCTCATTTTAGTTCCCGACGTTTCGGAAGCTTTCCAGCTTTCCATGGTCACGGGAGGAATAATCCGTTAAATTGTTTTATTTCAATGAGTAATAATCGCGGAAACAGAAGAAAACAAAATTCTTGTTCTTGAATTAATATGTCTACTGAAAACTCAATCGTTAACATCATAATCGCTTTTCACAACTACCGGTCTTGACTGAATCATTGGTCCACCTTGCCTACACACGCTGCGTCTTCCAGATTTGGAGCAGACCAATCTATACATAATCATTCTGGAGTAAGCAAATCATGACATTTATCTGACAAGAGAATTATTCCACTAATATGCTATCCACTGAACCAATTACGAAACATCTCGTATGCTTCAATCATGTTGCATATGGCCATAACGCATGTGCATGCAAATTTGCATGCATATTGCAGATTCATGCAGCATTGTTGTCTTCAGTATTTCCCTGAGGTATCGCTAAATTATGTAACCTAACAGTCAGCCTGTGTCGGTTCGGGACAATCGGAACAATGAGCTGAGCGTTAATGAATAATCCATTAGCGTGGCATTCCTTTGTTTTAATGCTGTGACTAATTTAAAATAAAGGCTGTATAATCCGTTGCTATGTGAAGTTAAGATAACAACCTGTAAATACACTGAATTTATTGAAATCTGTGCCAGCTATGTAACAACTTACTAAAATCATCAATTTTGAACATTTTACAGTTTCTTTAGATGGCACCGACGACTAAATAGCATAAATTGGATAAGATTGAGTTGAAAAAAGGTTACTTGTAAGTAAATTGAAGTAACTATAATTTTATAGTATTTTTTTACACATTAAGTTTTTTTTTTGGAATCGGTTTTATTTTTTGTTAATCTACCTATTGGTTTGCTGGCCAAATCCGTCGATGAACTGATAGCACTGGAATAAATTAGTTCTTGGGTGGAACCTGCGATTCGGAAAATTTTGTGTAGCCAAAGAGAAGGTAAAATGGCGTGTGGATGGCAGGCCTATGTTTTGCTTTGAAACGCTATTGGCCACTGATAATGATGATAATATGTTTATCGTTCGTATCGTTTTTGCCCGATGGAAATTAGCTTGGTTAGGTTCCCTTGGACTTGGACGTTGGAACTATTGCATTTTTAGGAAAGAGAATCATGCTTTGAGAATGTAGTTTGGATTGCAATAGGAATGCATCACCCGTCACAACCACCATATCGATCGCTCCATGCATGTGATGGGTAGTGTTTCGCCACTCACTAGATGGGCTCACGTCATTGCCGTCATGAAGACTGCGGGAAGGATGGACGTGAGGGCCTAGGTGTGCCAAGAGGTGTGCTGCGCTTAGTCCGAGGGTGCTTGCGGCGTTATGCCCTTTAACACGTCCATCTTTGAAGCATACAGTCCTAACGTTTTTCACTGGACCGCCAACAAACGCAAATCAACGGTGAGAGTTCTTACGGGTCCTCTTGGTATACCACTCCGGCTCTGACTCTGAGGCAAGGCCTTGACCGACTCTCAGGATATCTCAGGTCTGTTAAGTCATCACTCCCTAACAGTTTGCCTCCAGCTTGTAGTTGTAGCTTATTTATCTCGCATCGATTTATATGGTGTTTTAAAATGCTTCTAATGTAGGTTTTTTAGTATTTTAGGTATGGGTTGACCATTTGTGGCTTCTAACACTTGCGCGTCCCGTGAGAGAAAGTTTCTAGGCAAGTCAAGATCCGTTGCTTTTTAACGATAACCAAATCAATTTAATAACACTTTAATACCGATTTACTGTTTCCAGTCACGTGCTTGTGATTCTGGGTTGAACTGTATTTATGTATAACTATTTGAAATTAGAATGATTAGATTTAGTTAGTAGTTTAGATTAGTTTGCCATTTGTACCAGTTTGTACTGCGCAATAAAGTTAAAAATAAATAAATAAAAATCCTGTAAGATTTTTCTTAGAATTATGACCCCGATACAGAAAGTTGAGTAGTAAATTATTTGGCAGCATCCTTGTATAGAAACTGATTCTATAACCGGCTACGTTTCAACGTATTCGCTTGTGTAAATGCAAATATCACAAAGTGCTCTCAGCTCTGAATTGTCCGAACCGGCTTTAGAAACAGCTCGTACAACTGGTGACTTGCAATAAGCTATTTCAGAGTCATTGCACTTGTCCAACTCAGGGTAAACACGAAGCTCTTTCGAACTAAACTTGCATGAGAATAAACTTATTCAATTTCAACCTTAAGTTCTAGAAAATAGGGATGAAACGGACCATTTTAAACGCATTTGCATCAGTCACTAGCCGCGTTGAGTGGGCAATCCCGAAGAGCAATTTTTATGAAATATCAAAAATAGTTTTGCTCTCAAGAGGCAATTGGATTTGAAACTTTATCCGCGGCTTTTACAACGCTTGCATTTTTAGAAAGTTTCAGTAAAAAAATGTTTGCCCAATTTTCATGAAAAGTATTGTGACGGAGAATTTAAGTTTTTTTTTCGAATCTTTCTTATTTGCAAACCTTATTTGTTGCTGTTGCTTAAGAGATTTAGATTCTCTATACTATTATCTATACTATTACAAAGTTGTAAAAATGAAATGTCTGTAAATTGAAGATATTTTTAAAAAATTGATTGTTACGGACTACTTGGAGGTCACTAAAACAAAAAATATTTTTATTGGATTTTATGTATGTTTGTATATGTCATTGTGGCTTCATCACGCAAAATCGGCTAAACAGATTTCCACAATTTTTTGGTACACGGGTAGCTAGGTATCTCCAGATGGTTATAAGATACTTCTTACCCGACTACGCTGAAGAAAAAACGATGGATTATGACTTTTTCTCCTCCGCAAACGAAGTTGCGGGCGCCTTCTAGTAAAATTATTTAAATGAAATCTCTGCACATTGAACATATTTTCTAAAAACTATTGAAAGGGACTATTTGGAAGTCACTAAGTCGAAGAATTTTGTTTTTGGATTTTTTGTATGTTTGTATGTGTCGTCGTGGCTTCATCGCGCCAAATCGGCTAAACGGATTTTTTAGTACACGGGTAGCTGGGTATCCACAAATGGTTATAGGATACGTTTTACCCAACTACGCTGAAGATAAAAAGGGGTTATGACATTTTCTCCTCCGTGAACGATGTTGCTGGCATCTCCTAGTCTTATATAAAAAAGTCAACAACAGGTGAAGTCTAAAAAACATTTTGGTACCTACAGTAGTTGCGGGCTTATGATTTTTCAAGCGATAAATAAATAAGAATGCATCCGTCACTTTTGCACTCAAATAAGTTTCAGAAAGTCATGGGTGCTTTGTCATTTATCTGTTATGCGATAAAAGTAACTATCCGCCCGCTGAAGTGTTAGACACAAATACCTGTAAAAAATATAAAAATTAAATATTTGGAAAGTTAATATATTTCTATGAAATATACTGAAATTGCTCTGAATCAAAATTTATACATACATATGTGTACTATATGTTAGCTATAGCTAGATAAAGTCAAGTATGTGTTACAGTAATCTAAGATATTTTTATCCCGCTACGCTGAAGCAAAAAAGTTTTATGTCAAATTCAAATTGTTTCTTCTGTAAGTAGGCCACAAGGGTACTTTTACAAGTCTGACTCTACAGCATTTCTCAAGAGGAGACCACTGTTGAGAAGAAAGCCGAAACAAACTCAACAGTCAGTATTTTTTTCAAAATAATTCTTAACTATAAAAATATTGTCTTAGTTATACTTAAAATGTATAATTGAGACACGCAGAGGAGATTTAGAGTTTCTCCAGATCAATGTAAACATAAAATTAAATTAAATTTAATATATTTATTCACCAAAGTAATGTTGGAGGCACCTTTCAGTTCCAAATACAAGTATGATCAGAGGGCGAGTGTTGACAAGTGGATTTTCATAACCGTCTCATTTACTGGACAAATCCAATCTCCCGCAAACATCGTTGTCTCTGTAGCGATTTCAGTTTCAATAGAAGTTTATCGGGAAAATCATTGTAACAATGTTACTCGCGGGAATCGCGAAATGGTCTCACGGGCGCTTTGCCGCCAAACACAGTTCAATCTCATGATGGATTGTATTGACTTTATTTAAAACTAAAAGGCGTCCGCAGTTTTTAAATGATGAGTCTCACACACACATAAAAATACAATTTTTTTTTTTTCGATTCATCGGTATACTCAGACTTGTAAAAGTGCCCTGCGGTCTCTTCTTAGTCGGATACTCTTGACAGAGCAGTCGTGGTCACGTAGCACGCCGAACAATTCTGCGCCAATTTTCCCTGGCCGTTGCTTCTCCGGCGCATGCGTGCCCTGCGGTCTACTAACAGAATAAAGTTATTAGAGTTTTTTTTACCTCGTTGCCATGGTTTTACGTCCCCTGAGTCACTCTTTAAAACGACTTATAAACAATATAAAGGCAAAAAAAATATTATCTAGTAAATATAGGTCCATTTTTCGGGGGCCCACTTTGTCATTATGTTAATAGCGTAAGATTATTGGCATTTTTTGGGTTCCGTACCAAAAGGGTAAAAAGGGAACTTATTATTAAGACTCCGCTGTCCGTCTGTCTGTATGTCTGTCTGTCCGTCTGTCACCAGGCTGTATCTCATTAAATGTGATCGCTAGACAGCTGAAACAACAAATAATAAAATAGTATAATTTTATGTCTGTCTGTCTATGTCAGGAACGAATATAAAATGATCAAACACCGCGTACATTTGGCTTAGAAGGAGCGTATATTTTGAGAGGAACCCTCAGTGTGCGAGTCCGACTAGCACTTGGCCGGGTTTTTCTAAGTATCTCTGTCAGTATTGTCTCCTGGGTCACGAGACAAAATAAGAGAAAGAAAAAGTTGGTCCACGCATTATAATTATTTCAACACACCTGTCCCACTTATTTTTATGAAAATACTAGGAGGTACCGGCAAGCGCAGCGTAGGCCACCCGCAAGGTGGTCGGACGACCTGGAAGGCTTGCGGGGACTTGCTGGATGCGGGGCGGGTCGGCTCCATCCGGCCTGTGTGGAATCTATTAAGGAGGCCTGTGTCCAGCAGTGGACGTCCGATGGCTGAAATGATGATGATGACGAGTCGGATTTTCCCGCGTGCCCCACTACTTATTTTATTATCCCTCGGGAACCATATATTTTTCTTGAATAAAAAGTAGACTATGTTTTTCAGCCTTGATGACGCAAAAAATCACGCCCATACGTCGCTCCAGTATCGTACGAAAGAAGGACAAACCAACAAACACATTTTCGCATTTGTAATATTAGTTAGGAAGTAAGAATTTTTAATATACACATTAAATTTTTGCAAATTTATAATTGTATATAATATAAACTGTGACGTTATGAAAACCCTTTGTGGGCTGTCGAAGAGAATAAATTACGGTGTGTCACGGTCTGATGACTGGCTTAAAACCTAAGAAATTATCCTTTTTTGTACCGTTTTATTCTATTTTCATATATTTGAATTGTTATTTCGAGATTTCATATCGGTCGGAAAATCCGATCCAAAAGTTAGCTTTATCCCAGAAAAAGTTACGCAAAATATGGAGTTAGCTTCTTAAAAATATTATTTTCATAATTTAAGCACTGGGATTTTATCACATTTGCCACCCAAATGCATGTAAAGCAGCATTGTTGTTGAACCATCCTTTTGTTTAAAGCTCCCTATCTAAATATTTATAGAATTTTTAGTTTCTAATTAATGATTATTTCAAATTTAGTTTACCATTTTAAATCAATTTACTCCTCAAACATCGTTACGTGAAAGGTACAGGTAAATTAAATACCACATATAGTTAAATCTATCGCTTCAAATAATTTATGTAAATACTTAAACATGCATTTCATCGTCATCGTCATAATCAGACGTCCACTACTGGACATAAACGTCCCGTAAATAACTCCACCATATCCAGTCTTCAGCGACCGGACCAGAGGGGTTATTGCCTAACGAAATTTTGACACTTGATATCCGAATCAACTGTCATAGCCCATACAAAATCATGACCCTTTCTGATAGCAAGCCTCAAACGCGTTAGGCAATACGAGGGCGGGTCATCAGTGCACTTTGTGGGGGACCTCAACTCAAGAACTTGGCCTCAGCGACTGTCGGTTCTGCTAGCAATGTGCCCTGCCCTTGCCACTTAAGTTTTGCTATTCCTCGAGTTATATCAGTTACCCTGATTTCTCTACGAATCTATTCATCTCTGATTCAATCCCGTAAAGAATATGCATTTATGTTAGCATAATGTAAAATTGAGTCCACTTCCATGCAACTGAACTACACACGAGTGCCAATGTTTGGGTAAATATCTATCCGAAATTCCGATCCCTGCTCATTAAATATCCACTTTAAACGTGCTATCAAAGGACAATATTTGTTATTCTAATTACAAACTTATGCTTGACTTCTAGTTTTGTCTAGTTACCTCGTGTGTTTGTTTAGGTCAATCTTGGGGAATAGTTTTGACCCACTTAACTGCCACCTACCAATAGGCTTGGCGCTATACCTTCAGGCTTTGTGTTTTTTCAGTTTAAATCTCAACAGACTGACAGGGGTTAGGAGAAATAAAAACGAAGACCTACGGACAATTTATATAAGATTTTTATATTAACTATTCTGGTTAATTTACTATGGTTACGTAATCAAATATTACTTATTACATGTTTAGGTGACTATCTCTTTTTATAAAAGTATATTTCAGACTATATATGTATGTTTATAAAAGTATTTATCGCTTGGAGAAAAAGCATATGGCAGTTTTCCAAAACAGTTGTCGATTCTGTTGTTCCATTGTTGTGTGAAAGACATTGTATAAAGAAATCAAACACTTAGGTAAGAATTAATACTTATAGGCCTTATAAGGAGTACAATGGTCTCATCTTATTTATTAATAACTGTATTGTATAATTTTGTGCAGTCAAATTAATTACTGAATTAGGTATATGAGTAAAGTTACATGTTTACATGTTTAAAGACTTTATATAAAGTAGTAGATAACCCGGTATAAGACTCAGTAAACAAGGTAAACATTACATAAACACGGAAATAAATATTTACTTTAGCAGATGCGGAAAAACTCGAAGAAAATGGGCTGATCAAATATAATATAATTTCTGAGAGGCATCCCTTCCAGCACATTTACCTGCGTTTAAATACGGGAAAACGACGCAGTTTTTAGGGTTCTGTGCACAAAAAGAGCCAACGGAACCGTATCGTTAGGGTTAATTGCAAATCGAACACTATATTAGGGAATCCTACCAAAGGGACCAAATTTTTGAAGTGTTTTCTCTCTATCTTTATTTAGGTATTCATATTTAGTGTTGTTTTTTCTTTAGGTACCATTAATCTGATTATTTTTATGTTTTAATCGTATGTCCTACATATATATATACAATATTCATCTACTTTTTTTGTTTAGGTTCGTAGGCTAGATATTTTACAATATTAATATAAAAAGTAACATAGAAAAACAAATACAAAATGATGATCGTCAAATCAAAATCCCATATGGCTGTCACATTGTGAGCCAATTAATTCAAGGTAAATGCTAAATTTTCCGTTTCAGACTTCACGAGGTTGCCGTCATGTAGAATGATGGTGCCGACGAGCACTGCCCAGCGTTTATATTGATCTACCAGCACGATAGCAGCCTTGTAGGCTTTAATAGTCTTGTCCATGATAATGAATAGATACCTATTGACCTGGGATCGCTACGCACATATACTTAGTACATAAAACAGTATTTGGTACATCTGAGACCCTACAAGACCGTAGGTATTTAAGAGCAAGATGTTGTTGAATAATCTTGGCTATGAGTACTTATTCATTATCATTTTGGTTATTTACCTAAAAGGTGTTAACAGAACTCTATTACTACGCCGTTTCGGTAAATTTCAATTGTCTACCTTTTGGTCCGTTTGGTTTAACAACAAACAATAAAAAGTGTCTCAAAAAAACTTTAACGTGGCCTCTGTTGTACTCATTATGTACTATTTTGCATGTGCGTATTGTACTATACTGTGTTTGCCAACTATTTCAGAGACGGTAATGGATATAATAATATATTTATACCTTACACCGTGAAACCATAATAGCACATTACATATCTCGCACTACTTGTCGCGTGAGCCGGAGGCGAGGGCCATAAACCTGCTGTCTGAGGTATTCTTGATCACCCGGTGTGTACATAATTTTACGCTTTCTCTTGGCCAGAAAGTAGACTTTTCTACATGATGTACAAAACGACATACCTTGTTTTGGCTGCTTGTTTCATCTTGAAGGAAAGGACAACTTGTAAAAATTTAATCATTTGACTTGTTACATCTTTATGAAAATGAGCAAAAGTATACTACTACAGATTAGGTAAGGTTAACCGGGGTTAATGCGTCTGTTAGAGATTTCTTTGAAACTACCCCTATGCCTAAAATTTGGCAGTGTACGTATCAAAAAAGAGAGCAGGGATAGTTGCAAAATGATGCGTTTTTATGTCATTGTCAAAAGACGTATGTGTCTCGTAGTCACATTTGGCCCCGTTGAACCTTATGGCAATATCGAATACATAGGTATAAGTACCAAGCACAATATTTGATTATCGGCACTGACCGGTTATCTATCAAAGTATAATTAATTACCAATCATAAGCTGTTTACAATAATTTGACTGTCCGATAATAAATTAATTTATAAATGGAAGCGGTGGGCATACTTTGTCTATGTCATAGTTGACAAGGTCAAATAATCTATTACTTTTTCTATAACTCGAAATAGGTGTAAGATTAGACAATGAGTAATACATTTAATGAATTAATAACGTAAATTGATTACTGCCTACCGATGATAAATGTATTTTCATGTTATAGATTACCTGATTGATTATATCACCTTGTTTTAGTACTATTCGATTTATGAACACACCAAATTAAGAACATTACTTTTCCACAATCTTCAGATCTTCTTCCCCATACTACTTCGTCCTCTACGCGGTTGCCACTCGTTTATTTTTGCACTAGCGGCCATTGGTTCTTCGAGCAATGTGCCCCGCCAACCTGCCATCCTAACTCTATCAACTCTTTGAGGAATGTCGACGTTACAGAGCCAAATGACGTAAACAATGAACTGGGAAGAGGCACGGAGAAAGAAGAAGAAGACGTCCTTGGTTCTTCTACGGATCTCCTCCTCTTATTAGATCGACGTGTATCTTAGCAATAACATACTAATTGAATCTTAAGAACCACATATTTTTACGTTACGGTGTTCAAAACTGACCATACAGCTTGACGTACAGCTAAAAATACCAAAAACTATTGTACCTTTAAAAATCAAACTCCAATATAGTAGATGAAAATATGTTTAAACACTGCAGAGTATTAAATGTGTATGACAAAGACAAAGCCACACTGGCAGTGATACTCGTATTTGAATACAAGCATAGTATATGAAAACTGATCAGGTAGTTATAAGAGACCGACCAACCTCAGAAAACTAGGACATGGAAACTATACTTTTACCAAAAAGCACCAAACTGTGGCCGAAGGGTTACGTTAAGCCAGTTGTTTCTTGTCCTGAATAGTTTCCCTAGAACTATATTAGACTTAATAGCCGACTAATCACACAAAAGTAAAACGATAATTGAGAGAACCCTTGTAGGTAAAATAATTTAACTGTTGATTTATTAACTAGAAGAGAAACTTTGTTCGCGGAGGAGAAAAACATTACTATTTTTTCTTCAACGTAGTCGGTTAATAGTATCCTATAATCATCTGTGGATACCTAGCTACCTGTGTACCAAAAATGCTTGAAATCTGTTTAGCTGATTTGGTGTGTTGTGTGAAGTCACACCGACACTTATAAACATACAAAAAGTAAAAAAAAATATTTTTTCGTTTTAATGACATCCAAGTGATCCTATACAATTTGTTTTAAATATCTTCAAGGTAGAGACATTTAATTTTTACTTTATAATAGTATAGATAACTTGGGTTTTTTAACACTTAGCACACAATTTTTAATAATAAGATTAGCTAAGTAGACGTGTAACTAACTATTTGCTTGTCGCTTTATCTAAAATAAACGGTTGTTTTTTTTTTAACGTATTATGAAACTTGACTGTTGAATCTACTTCGGATAACAATGCTATAAAATGGTGTAGTCAAGATGGACTGATAATGGAGCAGTCAGGTACTAGCTCGTAACGGAACCATTTTGAAACGGTGCGTTTTTTAGCTCACTTAAATTATTTTTGATTTACTCATTTTAGCAAATGTAAAATTTAAAATATGTATTTATCATCAAAAAACACTTTATACTTTACTTTATTACATTCACATTTTCTAAATGAAAGGATCATCCATATTGTCAAAGGTTTTATTTTGTTCCATAACATAATAAATTACTAATACGTCCCAATGGGGTTGAGACCCAATCCGGCTACTAAAAATGTTAATTACTTTGTAGACTTGTGCTTCGAGACTTGTAAAATTATTATTAATCTGATATACTCAAGCATATTTTAATAAGCGCGTACGCCCGTACCCAATAAATAACACGGGAAAAACAGTATGCAGAGAAAACTTCCTACGAGCGGAATGCCCGCCTAGCGGGCTCGCGGTCGTGAATGTGTTAAGGGTAGTATTCGAGGTCATATTTTCGTCGTAGGGTCTGTAGGTCTGGTCACGTAGGGATTCCATAGTTCAATACTATTAGAAAGTTGTAAAAAATAAATGTTTGTATAAAGATATTACCAAATAAATGATTGTAACGAACTATTCAGAGAACGCTAAATAAAACAAATATTTTTTTTGTATGTTTATATGTGTCATTGCTGATCAGGCCAAAATGTCTAAACAGATTTTAACAATTTTTGGTGCTCATGTAGCTGAGCATTCACAGATAATAATAGGATACTTTTTAGCCAATTACGCTGAAGTAAAAAAAGGTTGTGACTTCTTATCTCTCGCGAAAGTAGTTGCGAGCACTTTCTAGACTAAGATAAAGTTTAAAATCCCATTGAAATCTATAGGCATTTCGTCAAAAAACGTGACCGTGAAGTGTGTGGAACAAACTCTCTATAAGACCCTATATATATCGTTATGGGGGTCCCTGCTCTGAATGACCTTCGATCCTTATCTCTTCCCTTGCTCGTGTTCTCATCGTGTTTTCGACGACCGCCTTTACCAATATACTGATTTAGTTTATTTTCACGAGTAACAGACACTGAAATAAACGCCATCAAACATTGTTATTTTTGCAACGAAAAACCAATTTTTGTTACTTTCTATAAAAACAAATACGTTTTTTAATGAATTTAGGTAGTTTCGTAATGAACAATTAGCCATGGGTCTTGAGTTTATTAAAGGTTTAATGTGAGGGTAGATCCGCAATCTTTATTTTATAGACGTCTTTGTAAAAAAAAACATAATTTGATATTTAAAACATTATATTCAAATTTCCAAATGCGAGAAAATGTTAAATAGAAACAATAACCATAAAAAATCATAAATATTCACTTGAAGCCCGTGGAGAGAAATCAATTTATAAGCAATTATACATTACTATAAAGTGATAAATGGGGAACTTAATGAAGGTCGCATCCTAGAGAGTTTTAACTTTATCGTACCCGGAGCTAATGTCAGGCCCTCACGCATCACCACCTTCCGACCAAAGCTAGCTAAAACAAATTTAGGGAAGTATTCCGTCCTAAACAGAATACAGAAGCGTTACAATACGCTGCAAACTGTGCATGATCTGGATGTCTACTCTGATAGTATCGGTTGCTGGAGGCGTAGACTGCTTTCGCGAGCTTGTAGTACGCAGTAGTTCCTTTTCCTTTTCATATTTCATATTTCTCTTTATTTTAACTAAATTTATATTTCCCGTCGAAATAAAACTGTCCAATATTTGTAAATGCTGTTCCACATCTGTTATTGAGGTGCGGGCTAAAAGTGCTCCTAGTTTTTACTGTAAATTAAATGTAAAGCCTTGTACTTTGTTGGTGTGTCGAATAAATAAATAAATTACTGCAGACGCCGGGAAAGTAGGGCTTGCCGGGTGAGTAGGTATAGACAGCCGACCGTAGGGAGGCCGGATACTGATACGAAGCCGGCAAGCACTTTTCATGGCCAGAGATATGTATAGTGCTTTTCTCAAACATATGCAATGAAATAAAAAAATACACCACTCAAAAAACTACACGACAAAAGTTTTTGAAATTTTCCCTTGAATCCCTCAATAATGTTTTTTTTACGGAAGTCGTCCGTATTTCGCGTGTGTAGTGTTCGAGTAGACCCTAAGGGCCGTTATACACAACCTTTATAATAATAATCTTAATTTCTATAATAAATAAAGTAATTGCAGAGGTTTTTAAATATGGTCTATGGTCTCTGGTGACTTACGTATATATAGACAATATTTTAAATTTATTTATTAACATAATGAATCATATAGACTTGTGTTGATATTAAGATATCAGTTCGTGTGTAAAAGGCATTAACACGGATATTTTTGGTCCAACAACCATTCGACAACTAGAAAAAAAAGACAGCTCCCGCCCACCCGTGACCATGGAAAACTGAAAAGCTTCCGAAACGTCGGGAACTAAAATGAGATAATATACGCGATATAATCCGTTAAATTGTTTTATTTCAAAAAGACAGCTGTTTAGCCTGTTCATGAACACAGACGGCATGTTTAAATAAAAATTTAAAACATAGTAATTCCCGGCCTAGGCCTTCAATGTTGTATGAAATTCGTTTACAGTTCTTTCGGGTTGTTCCGCCCGAAACGTGATACTTTGAAGCCTGTTATAACGCACGTAATGACGAAATTTCATTGCATGTTTGAGAAAATGTTAATTTTATAATCTTAGAAATAACAGTGTTAAGCTGAGTTAAAAAACTGTGAACAGTTTCTAAAATAAAAAGTCTTCCGTTTAGTTTGAAGAAATAGAGAAACGTTGGCTCTGACTTGAAGTATTCGTTCAACAAGTAGGAAGCTCTTTCGCGGGTCACCTACTTTGAGAGATTTCACGATAATCCTAAAAATATACCGCTATTAGCATTAAGTAGGAAACGGGACGTTGGTGTTTGTACATTATTTATGTTTTACCATATTTTCCCTTTGCCAGCATCTATTTCGGTTATCTTTCCGAAATTTTATTTTCCGGCTCTCATACCAAAAATCTTATAGACTTGACAACCAAATAATAATATCACTACCGAACGAGATGGTCATACACAAATTATAATAAGAGTGACAAAGATGCATATATTATTTTTTGTATATGTCATAGTCACTTTTCCACCGCTGTCACAACTGGGTTGGCGTCAAACAATAAAGAGAACATTATTTGTAAAACTATCCGGCCAAATTACGTAGGTTATGGTAAGTCTGCCATTTTTAAGTGTTCTTAATTTAGCTGCATAACAGTTATGTCCGACCGTACCGACCCGTAAGGGTGTACGCTGATATCAAGTCTATAGGATTCTTGCTCTGAGTTCTGGCCCATATTCTAAGTCTGTGGAAAAAAGTTGTAGATCCATTGTTGCGTTAAGTAGGAGAAACAAAAGAATAAAAACATACTCCAGCTTTCATGTGAGAGTAAAAACATAATGGATCAGGAAAAAAATACGGAGGTTGTGAGAAAACGAGAAATTTATGCTAGGTGTTGAGTAGCTTGGCGAAAGCCAATAGAAACAAAAAGCGTGGAACTGTTCTGTGGGAGAGGAAGTCTTAGAGGCAGACCTATGTTGCCTCCGTTTGAAATTGAAATCATAAGGTTGATTGGGTATAAATTAATTTTGGCGATAGTCTAACCATGTTTTATAACTAATATTTTTTTTTGTCTGCATATTTATATTATTCTACAATATAGAGATGTAAAATATATCCTACTAGCTTCTGCCCACGACTTCGTCCGTCTTAAGTTCGTTTATCGTGGATAAGGGTATTTCTCTGGAATAAAAAGTAGCCTATGTCCATCCCCGGGACTCAAACTATCTCATACCAAATTTCATCCAAATCGGTTCAGCGGTTTATGCGTGAAAAAGTAACAGACAGATAGACATTTACATTTCGCATGTATAATATTAGTATGGATAAAAATACAAGATACTAGGAAGTCAAGTATTAAGATCAAGTATCAGATACAAGATACTTTTATGAATGGTTTTTGCAATACTAAAGACAAGATACGTTTTTTATATAAGTAATACGTTTTGAAAGAAAGCTCATTTTTATTTGTTTAAAGATTATATACGTCGGTAAATTTTGTGCAAAAAAATCTTAATTTAACGAATTAGTTTTTATAATTATAATGGTAGAATACGTATTTTGTATCTTGTTTTTGTATTTTAGATACTTTTAGCGTAAATAAGTCACATTCCTGTAAAACAATAAAATGTATTTTATTGTGAAAGGTTTTATTAGGTACCATAGAAAATTAATAATACTGCAATCTTTTCTTTCACTAGAATTGTTCTAACAAAAGCAAAACAAAGTTGTATAGTGGGTTTAAGAATATTATACAATAGTACTAAGTGTCGGATAAACACCGCTCTGTGCACAAATAGTATGAAAATCCCATCAAAACAAAATTAATCGTCGCTTTACCAAATGCAAAAACCATTATCGCCACATTACGCTTGCATTATTAATATTAACGTAAATCTCTTCTAAACAACAGCGGTAATGCGTTTTATATTCCGCTAAAACCTACATTTGGCCACGTACCAAGGTTTGAAAAAAATCTAACGAACAATAGCATCGAATCATAAAAACCAGACACAATTGGTCGTGAGCGGTGAAATGGTCTACGTGGAACGGACGAATTGCGGTGAGGCTCGAGATTTGCCGCCGTTTCCCTCCGTTTATGCCCACTTTAGGGCTGTCATCTATCCTCAATCCACCGAATAAATCCCTCTACCTAACTCCTCAACCGCCTTTTCCGTCGCACGTATTAAAAATCCATTACGACCCCTTTTATTCTATACAGTAATGTCGCGGTTTCATAACAAAGAGCAAGAAAGTCGAGTCTAAAGATTACTTTAGCTGTAGGCAGCCCTAGCAAAGCCACCAAATTACCGGCAATTCTCTCACAAAGACCGCAGATTCCATGTAGCCGTGACTTTTCCCTGAAAATGTAACAAGCTTTTATTGAATTATCAGCGGAAAGTTTTTAATACGGTTTATTGCGAGACGTAGCGCTTTTGTTGCAGGCGTAAGTACTTGTTATTTACACACAGTTTATATTAAATGTTTCACTCGCAACATTTTTGCGAATCAGGAAACTTATTGTAACGTAAGTACAATATCTATAAGTCTATAAAGTTGTAAAAATGAAATATCTGTGCATTGAAGATATATTCAAAAAAATAAGTGAAATGGACTAACTGAATTGAATCGAAAAATATTTTTTATGAATTTTTTGTATGTTTATATCTGTCGTTGCCTGTCGATGCCTAAACAGATTTCAACTATTTTTGGTAAACGGGTAGCTGGTTATAGGATACTTTTTATCCGATTACGCTGAAGCAAAAAAGAGGGCTATAATTTTTAGTAATTTTAGATATAGGACCAAACAATCTTTGCCAATTACAGTATGGGTATTATCTATATTATATTCGTTAGATATTATTATATTTAACCAACCGAATCGAACGGCAATTTTAAAATAACAGCAATGTCGTAGCATATTTATTACTCGTAATCTCCATTCGAGATTTACGAGTATATTTATGTAAAGCCTAAGGCACGCCATTCATTCATAAAGTTCAGGCAGAAACATGCTCGATCGTAAAACGTGATGACGAGGCTGATAAATTTATTTTACGCAACGCTTCTTTTACGGATAGTGCGCTCAATTTATTTTACATTGATTTGAGAACAAGCCAGCTTGGGAGAATGGATTCAGTAAAAACAGTCATGTGAAAGCGGCAATCCTTTTTTTTTCAGTAAAAGCCTGATCAGGCTGAGCTGGTAATGGTTCATTTGTTATAAAACTTATATTATTTTGCGGAATTATGCTTCAATAATTTGTATGATTAGAGGTGAGAGTGGACAGAGAGAACTACGTGGAAGACCGCGTCTACCTAAAAGATGAATGAACAGGATCTTGGTAAGTGTATACACCCGTCACCAACTGTATACATATATTATATAAATAGTCCTCCTCATCGATTTTGGTGACGGCGACCCTAAACAAATATTATGGGCTTAGTCTATTTACGGACTCTGATATGGGTGGCTAGGCCGAACTTACTGTTAAATATACTCTTGCAAACGTGTCAATAAAGTTAATATGTCGGCTTAGTTATAGGTATATGTAGCTTAGGTCTTTCTTTACGTTTTAAGTTTATCTTTGTGAAGCGCTTTTCCTCAAATTATTTGATTTGATTATCCGATAATGGTGGCACCAAAGTAGTACTCATGGAAGGCCTTCAAAGAGGCCTATGGCCTATTATTTCTACATAGACCTCTTTGATAGGGCTGGTGATGATTATGAATTAGTAACATGGGAACAAAAAATGTACTTTCTCCAACATGTGCAGTAAAAAGTGCGCGCCAAAAATATATACCATTATTTCACAATCCTGCAGCGGCCGGGAAGAATTATCAGACGGCGGTAAGAATTACAACTCAATTGAGCAAAATATATACCTGCCGTCTATTACGTCTCAGACAAACGTAGGCCTACCTTAATTTTACCGGTTCTATAATATTACTGTAACCTGTTTAGTAGTTTTACTTTTGATTCAGTAGTTTCAACAAATACTGAAACCAAGCAGCTAATTGTTCACTAGTCACGTATCAAAGCCAGGGTTATTAAAAACGACACTCACTGCTACCGTCAATGCTTTTTCTAATGGCCGAAAAAAATAGACAAATACTTTTCATAGTAATATCATTGGACTTGAATACGGTACTTAAGTGACTTAAAAGTGAATGAGTGTAACGAAATGTAAATTTTAAAAAGATCTATTATGTACACATGAAATGTATTTTTACCACTTTGTGATTGGTATTATTATATGTAGATCTATATAACGGCATTAAAAGTCTGACCACCCCAATAACATCTGTTGGTATCAATAACGAAATCATCACACGGAAGTGGAAATTCATTAACTTCTTGCTAAGCGCTAATGATAACGACTTAGAAATCATTATCAGCGATGCTCGGTAGTCACCCGCAACTACCGGGTACACTTAGTCACAAGTACCTACTAGGATATACCGTGAAATTGATAGTGCAAAATCTACAGTATGCCACTCCACTGATTAAATAGGGATGATGCCCCATGTCAAATGTCAGCAAATTGTAATTATATCTTTAAAAAAACCAATGCATCATGACATAAAAAAAACGACCAAGAACAAGTCGTATTCGCGCACCGTGGGTTCCGTACAAAATATACGCTACAAACGGCCGTATCTATGAAAATCCAGTGTTAGCAGAGCCTTACTCCTAAGCAAAATGTACGCGGTGTTCGATCATTTTATATGTTTCTTGCATGAACTTCCATTTGTATCTTGGTGATGAAGATACGCTCTTTTGCTGGTGCACTTTTTCATATAGTATTCTTTTCATCTGTACCTGTGTGTGTGCATGTTTTTTTTATAAACGGCTGTGTAACCCTACACTGAGCATGGTGCGACATGCTCTTGGCCGGTATTTTTTATAAACTGATATAAATTGCCCTTATTATGGACAAAGACACTGCATACCCTACCTTGAAGCCCTGAACGATCATGGCTCCATATAGACACAGAAAAACTGCCTACCTTTAGCCATAAACCCTGTGCACACCACTGAGTTACAACAAGATAGTTATATCTTTTAATACATTTAAGCTACAGCTCATCCAATAAACTCAGTAGCATGCACAAGACATAACCATCTTGTCATATATTCAAGCTACAGCTCATCCAATAAACTCAGCGGCGGGAACAAGATATAACTATCTTGTCAGACATTCAAGTTACAGCTCATTCAATAAACTCAGTGGTGTGCACAAGATATTAATATCTTGTCATACCTTTAAGCTATCCAACATACTCAGTGACGTGCCCGGGGTTTTTGGTTAAAGATAGGTAGTTTTTCTGTGCCTATATAGAGCCATGGTTGTTCAGTGATTAGCTATTTTTGAACCTGATAGTATAAACATCACCTCCTGTTACATTAACAGGCACAAAGGAAAAGCTCAGACACAATAACGTCACTTTGAAGAACAAATATTTTCGAAATTACCCTGCCTGTTGTTGCTTTGACTTCTTTGATACTCGTATTTTAACGAGTGACTAACACAAGCGTCAATTTTAAGGAGCGGTCAGATGGTATAATTAACACACTTGATTTCAGGTAAATTACCGCCCTTTTACTGTAACATTTACTTAAACGAGGGGAAAGAAAATAAGGTGTAATAAAAAGCAACTTTTGGTGCGTTACAAAGTACCTAATTAAAACAGACATGGACTGAAGTAACCTATAAGAAGGGTCGGTCTTTTCACTTAATAATTCAGTCCCGGTTTAAATCTCACAGCTTTATTCATAAAAAGTTGTAACAGGTTTATTAAGTTTACTGTAAGGAGGTGTCAAGAAACTCCATCGGGTTTATGTCTACTTGTAAATCGCAATAACTTAACCTGAAAAGTGTATGGGCCTTTCAGTGGCTAATGAGTTTGTCGGACCCAGTAATGTTCATTTTAGGCTAGCTATAGCGTTGTATCCCTTTCGTTTGACATAGAAAACAAAAGAGAAGTAGTCCCTGGCAACCTCAAATACTAGTGTTTTTGGTACAGTAGATTTTTGTCCTGCATAATTTATGTATCCCGTAATTTGCGCTGTGGTTTTCTCCCGTAGCTGACCTCAAGCCAAATGAGCTTCGGCAAACAATGCAATTAGCACTAACCAAGTGTTAGCTTAATTCCACTATTAGTAGTTAGGCGGCTGTGGCTGCGGGACGGTGTGGGTGGTTCAATTTCACTAGAGTTATTGCACTAAAGTGTATTCAGAAGCATTCTGTGAACATAATTTGAATACCTCGACGTTTCTTTCGTGACACCGTCATTTCGATACTGATAATAGGAAGTGTTTTGCCAATTTACATAGAATTCGCTAGAGGACTTAATTAAGAGGGATATAACCACCAAAAAATATTATTGATTTTTATCGAATGCAGGAATAGCCGGATTAGTTTATTATAACTGATAAATAGTGAATTTAAGTGTAGGGGAGACCGGGTAAGGCTGTCTGATGGATTAGTTTTCACACGACCGCCGTAACAAAAAACTGAACCAACGCATAAGTTCATCGACCGGTGTCGAAAGATCGAAGAAAGAAGAGAAGATCGCGAGAGGTTCATAGTCTATTTTCACCGCTGTGAACCAACACGTGAGACAACCTAACCCGGTCTCCCCTTTTATGTATTATTACATTTACTGCCAGGAACCCGCCTAGCTAGCGCTCTGCTCGTAGACGCGTAGCCGATGCCATGCATTTCCCTGTTTGTAGAGGAAAATGCGTAGCGCTACGAAAAGCTTTGCAGCGAAAGAGTTAAGGTCAAATTATTCATGAATATTAAACAGTTATCTAATGCTGAAAATTAAAATACGTTGTCAACCAATAAATTGGACATACAATAGGTCAGCCTGACATAGGACTGCCCCCGAGAATGAATTTATGTATATTAAGTATTATAACTCATCCGGAAAATCCCGTATTCATTAAAAAAAAAAAATATTTTTGGTGGTTTTTACCACTCATAATTACGTCTGCCCGCTAAGTTTAGGAAAATAAACACCACCTATTCCGACCTCTGCTAATAATGCTTTGATACTAAAAAAAAGATTATTCAATAAATATATAATATGTTTAGGAACATAATAATCTTATACCAACAGAACTCTTTTTCTCATGTCAATTGACTGCTCTGACTTTATTTCTCAGATATTCTTTGGTTTTACCTTGCCCAGATTTTTTATCACTGAAACATTGAGTGTAAAAACCAACAAGATTACCATTTATCACTCAGGCTTCTGTGCTAGATTTTTTGTGATGACACGCATTTTGACTCCAGCCAAAAAGCAAGGTCTGTAATAAATAGCCGCCGTCCATCTGTCTGGGAGAAAAATGACCCTTCAAAGGAAAGATTTCCAATCCTTTCTGTTTTCGTGATAATAGCCTTTGGGGGTTTCTTCGACGCTTTTGTTTCGGACTATATTTATGACTGTTTACTTAAATAGGATGGTTTATAAGATTTAAAAGTTGAGTTACCAATAGTAACACCTATTACTAAGCCTCCGTTGTCTGTTCGTCTGTCTGTCGATTTGTCGCACATCTTTTTTTACTCCTATAATCTACTTAACTGTTATATCTTAGCACTTTCACTGCCAAGATATTCGTAGTGCTACGCACTTTCTTCATACATGCGGGGAAATGCATGTTATCGGCTACGCGTCTACGAGCAGACAACCCGCTAGGCGGGTTCCTGGCTGAATGTGTTAAAAGTTAAAACTGTCATGACCAAGCTTTTCGTAGCGTTATACGCGCGTATGCTACAACAAATAAAATTTGCTAAGAGCAGAGCGGCCATCTATGGATTTGCTCGTCGTGAGTGTGTTAAAAGTTATGGCAGTAACGGAACGGTTTATATGTAGTGATAAATCTTATGAGCGCTCCCAATGTGACAAACTTATTTGGTCAACATTAATGATTAAACCAACATTTAAATATTATCTTTAAGTATATATCAATAAATTGCGATTAATGTAGGTGTATAAGGTATTAAATATTCTGAATCATTAATTAGTGTCGTAAGTAGTCAACTTAATTAGTCAAGTTTCTTCAGTTACAGAGTTCGAAAGACGGTAAATTAAATATTCCTCAAAGCTATTTGGTAAACTGTGGCTGACCGCAAATGAGGGTAGCTAAGTTCAAAAACAAAGAACAAGATTTATTATATTAGTTCAATTTGATGGATGTATCAAAGAAATAAGAATAATTATGAGTTTCACTACCGTTTAAGACAAAGAAATCAAAGTTTGGTCAAAGCCTAGAAGATTGGCTAGGAATATTTTTTTGTACTTACTCAAGCTTTGCCCTAATAAGTAAACGTTCTTCAAACAACTCTTATGCCAGATTATGTATTACTAAATTGTTTATATTATTAATTGATTACGATTTAAAACATACCTCTGTATCAAGTTTAATTTTGATCCGTTTAATAAGTACACAAGTAAGTAGTGTTTTATGGTTGAGCACTTTGAGATGCGTCCACATTTGTATCATTTGCCCGATCAGATCTTCGTCCCTTGGCATTGTCATGATCACGCGTTTGGACGTTGCGCCGATTCTATCGCTCGAAATCCATGTTGCTACGCGTATCACACACTTAGATCGGACAAGTGTGGCGTGATCGCCGCCGCGCCGACAGTGAGCATCCAAGCAGCGCGATACGCAGTCATGCCACGCCACGGTGATCGGATACGAGCAAATGATAAAAGTGTGGACGTACCTTTGGGGTGCAGGGGTTCGCGCATTGGGGACCGAATGCTTCAGACCTCTTTAAGAATATATCAAAGAGGTTACGCGAAGTATTCGGTAATCTGAGGGCTGGCGCCTTCTTAGCATAAAGAACCTTCCGGGAATCCTGTCATTCGGGAGAGGCATGAGAGAAATATGTCAATCAAGTACCAAATATCTTAACATCTTCACAAATTACAACTTTACTAATATTAAGTTGTAAAAATTAAACATGTGTACATTGGAGATATATTCAAAAATATAAGTGAAACAGGCTATTAAAACATTTTTTTTGTAAGTTTATCACTCACACGTCAACTTTTTCTGATACATATCATACTCATTCCCAGATAGGTACAGGATACTTTTTACCCGACTGCGCTGAAGTGAAAAGAGGCTTATAGATTTTTCCTCCTGCGCGAATAAAGTTGGCACCCTTTGGATTATAGTATTAGTAGATGCTGCGCACTCCACGGTAATGACGCACAGCAAAAAGTACTTATCGGTGACCTCAGGCCTGAGCTTTTTGGCCTACAATTAACATGCGACGACCGATCGAACGTTAATATATTGAGCGTAGCAATGATTGCAAAAATGTATCGCCCACTCGCTCATGCATGGTTCACGCTCGCACGCATTGACGCACGGCTTTTGGTAAGATCAAAAGAGACCGCCTTCTCTACTTGTGCTGTTTATTCTGTTAAATTACGTACAAAGCGAAGTCTAGCCATCTACGCCGCGGCGGTTCGACCTTTACTAATTGTGGGTATGAGGCGTAATATGGCTTCCGAAGTCAACTTCGTATGAAACTTTAGGGCGCTCGCTACAACGCAACTGCGAGTAGTATTAGATGGGTTAAGGACGGCTTCCATTAAGGTTCAGCCCTGCCTGTCGTTACAAAATTTTTCTTAAGTCAAGATGTTTGTTTGTCAGAATATTTACAACAAGACCAAGCACTTTTAATTGCACACAGAAATACGAAACATGAAAGTTACAATAAAAAACAAACAATTAGAGTTTAGAGAGATGACTTTAGTTAATCTTGTGTTAGAATTGATTCGTAACACTTTAAAGGATGCGTTGTCCTTGAAATAACTTACTTTTATAACTAATTGTAATAAAAACAATCAGTTTCATAGTTTTATTGTTATTTTAATACATTTATAATATTTACAATGCTATTCCCGCCATTATATGTTAAGTTACGACATTTTTACTCTACAGCAAATCACGTCCATCTGTGTAATTTATAGAAAGACAAACCAACCAACACAATTTCGCATTAATAAGTGTAATTAATATGGGTACCTAAGTATAAATTGCCAAATTATTCAAGTGATTATCAAAAAATCGTAATGTAGCAAAAATTTACAGTTTAGGATCCAATTTGTTTGACTATGGTTTTTCAGTTAATAATAACTGATTACTCTTGATTTTAAAAGCGTATTTTTGAATAAAAATATCATCTGTTTTAGATTACAGACATCGAATTAATGAAATACACACTGAGATTGAGTATTTCGTAAAAATATTATGTAAATCTCGTAAACCATTTTTTATCACGACAAATTGAATAAGAATGATGTAACTCTTCCCACCTTTTACCTTACCGAACATAATTTGTTTTTGTAACCCAATACGGACTACGAGAAAAATGGTTCCTTGATGAACTTACCGTGAGACGACGCGGTAAACAAGATGTCATAATTTGAAACATAATACAGTTGAGCGGGACGTAGGTGTCCTGAAGACTATTCAATTACAGAGGTCTTGATCAAACAGCTGGCGGCGAGCGCGCAATCAGGTCGACAAACACTGAGGTGTCTGAGGACGTGGCCCGTTGAGAAGGGCAGCCATGCCGGTAGTTCTAGGTTATAATAGAAATTCAATAAACATTTCACCCTACTCCCTCGACACTATATTGTGACAAACATTTCATTTTATTGAAATAAAACAATTTAACGGATTATATCGCGTATATTATCTCATTTTAGTTCCCGACGTTTCGGAAGCTTTCCAGCTTTCCATGGTCACGGGAGGACATGTTTTATTTCAATGAGTAATAATCGCGGAAACAGAAGAAAATATTATTTCATTTTATGTTTCTTGCTTGGTCACTACCATTTATTTGAGCCTTGCGTCAACAGACACTGAGGTGTCTGAGGACGTGCCCGACGAAACGGACAGCTATGCCGGTAGTTCTAGGTTATGATAGAAATTCATTAAACATTTCAGCCTACTCCCTCGACACTATATTGTGACAAACATTTTATTTTGAGGTTTTACTTCGCATCCAAGTTTAAATATTATTTAAATATAAGTTAGCGGAAGATTAAGCGTGAATAATAGTGAAAACATAAAGACCAAACAGTGAAAATTGTGTGAAAGTGTATTCAAAACTATCATTAAAGACTTAACTGCAAAACTCTGATTAAAAACGTGTAATCCGTTACAGTTTCAATTTGCGACATCAGTAACACTCAAGGATTTTTTTTTTGTAATTTTGGACATTGTTAATTAGTGCTTTAAATTCAACCAGCTGAAAGACTATAAATATATTTGAGAGCCAACAAGTAGGTAAATAATTAAAAAGAAAATAAGTGAAAAAATCGGATCGTTCCAGCTGGACTGTTGCGTCTAGTTCCAGAACAAATAACTCAACGAAAATACAACACGTACTTTCAATAAGTGCTATACTGGAATAAATAATTAACAGAAATCATTAATCGTGTGCCAATATTAAAAAAGGAATAAATGCATACAGAAATAAACGAAATCTAAAACTTGATTACAAGATCAGTACTCCTAACGCAATCTATCGATGCATGTTAGTAACGCACTCTCGATAAATCAATACATCACGATTGCATTAGACAGAAAGAGACAACTATATAAATGACAGTTCTATTCAGCGTTAGCAAAAATATTCAGCAATAACTCCGCCCACCTTCGATGCACTTTGCCGACGGCTGAGAACAATAGAAAATAGGCCTACATCTTGGGTATAAACAACTTTTTAACCGAAGTAATACTAAAAACATCTCTATAATGGAATGTATGTCGTGTTTGCAGTCAATTAGGGATATTTCTGAGCGGCTAAAATCTGTGGAATGCCAAACTAACTACCACTATACGTGTTTAAACATCACTACAGCAGTATTTAAGGAAAAAAAAGCAGGAATTTGCTCGTGCTTGGCGATGTCCGTCCTGTCTCAATATTACAACCAGACGTAAAAATTACTCCACACCAGTTCGTCAGCAGTTTCAGTTGAGCACATTAAATGATACGACCATGTCAATTGACGAGGTTCTTCGTGATGATTCTGAAAAAAGTTTCTCGGGTGACACCATAAAATCTCCGTTTATATGCAAAATCACTCCACTGTTACGATTGAACAAATTAGTACAGTCAGCAGCAAAAGTCGCTATACGCTCCAGGTGCTCAAAGAGAGGTCAGCGTTTAAACCATCAAAAAATTTTTAACTGTCATGGCTGTATTTATCCGTGAGCACTTATCGTGTCACAAATATCTTAACAGTCGCTATTCAAATATTTCTATACTTACAAATAGTCATTATTACCGAAGCTGTCAAAAAACCAGTAGTATCTAAGCAGTCAGTGTGTCAAATATATCTGGACAACATGGGAAAATGGACGTTTATGGGTATATAAAGTCGAATATTGAATGAAAAGTTGCCATACTAATTTTAGGTAAGCGTTTTGACAATCATCGAAAGCAGTACAGTCTTGTCATCGCATACATTCATCTCACGTTTTTCTCTTTAATCGTTTGACAGATGCCTTTCAATAAACTTACTGATAAGCAGGGCCCGTACTTTCGTGCCGATGACATCAATTTGACGTCACGCTGAATATAGGATGATTCCAAATAGTTTTATAGTATATATTAACCATTAATAGTCAATCATTTAATCATGTACATATGAAGTAGAAAACAAAATTTCTTTCTAACTTGAAGCACGCCACGCCATCCTTCTTGCTTGCTTTCTATTTGAAATGTCGGGTTCAAGTTTCATTTCACGCGATATAATTCGTATTTATTTGTTTTATTTCATGAATAACAATCGCGGCAACCGAAGACAATAATATTATATCAGAATGGTGTCATTTAAAAGAACAAAAAGAAAATTATCATTTAAAATAGTGTCTAACACGTGAAAACAGGGTTTTGCATCCTTTTTTGAAAATAATCTTTCTTATGTAACTGTTTGTCGACGTTTATGACTTAACCCTTAATTGCATATTGTTGCCAAATATCTACAAAGCAATGAGCAGCTATAATAAAACCGCAAAAACAGCTTTAATATAATGTAATTAATTATAAATAATCTATAAAATAAAAAATCATGCATTTAAGGGTTAAGTTTGGATTAGGTACTCTATATGCGTGAGTGTCCAAGCAAAAATGTTATCAAACAAGGTTAAAATATTTTAATAACAAATGAATCAATATTTATACGCTAATTTTATTTAACAAATAACATTACTTAAAAATAAACTAGGTATGTATACTCCTTGACCTATATGAAAAACAAAAAATATAATTATTATCTCAATATCGCGTATATCCACCTTCAGCATTCAAAACGTCCGGTAAACGTTGTCGCATCGAACTTACTAAATTTTCGCAGAGGTTTTTGCCCCTGAAGGATTCCCATATATTATATACGTGTCTGTTTAAGTTCTCCCGTGTTCTCGCTTGCGAGGTATCCCATTGTTGTAACATTTTTCCCCACAAATTCTCGATAGGGTTAAGATCCGGACTCTTAGGTAATTTTATCAACGTTAATACTCCTCTCCGTTGTAGATGATCAATCCAGTTTTGGACTATATGCGAATTGTGAATCAAACTATTGTCCTGAATGAATGTAATATGTTCACCGGGATGACAACTTGGATGAAAGAGCGAATTTCCTCCTAATACAAGTTTTTAACTTAAAAGAAGGATTCGTCAACTTTGTAAACACAATTGAAAATAAATAATTTTGAATTTTGAATTTTGAATTTTTTTGATACACCACCTGAGCTGTCGGCAAGAATGAATCCTCTAGGATGCTTTTATATTGCATTGAGTTCATTCTGCCTAAGATTTCAACTAGCTCCCCGAGACTATTTTTGGACATCCACCCCCAATATGCATTGGTAATACGACCGCTTCGCTCGTTTAGTAAAATATTCCGCTCGTGGTATCTAGAGTTGTCTACTCTCCATAAACTGACTCGTCCGTTATCAGAGGAGCAAAATACTTTCTCATCCATGAAACATACCTTGCTAAAGTCGTAGTTAAGGTATCTTGCCGCGAATGCTAACCGGAGATCTTTGTGCCTTTGTGTTAAAACTGGCTTCTTGGCCGGTATCCTATGCTTCAGACCGCTCTCATTCAGTCTTCGCCTTACTGTGCTGTTAGATATTTGTATTTGAGCAGCGATCTGCGTCGTATTCACGAATCTATCTGCTCGTGCCCTTTCCACAATGAGCCTGTCTTGGTTGACGTTAGTACACCGGGGGCGGCCTGTAGTAACATGGCAATTCAAATTTCCTTCATATTGCCACCTTTCCAGCCAAAGGTAAACAGTATTCCTCTGAAAGAGAATAATAAAATGTACACCATCCATTGTATTATGTTTAAGATATTTAGCAATGTGAGCCGAATTAGTAAAAAAAAACAATACTTACTGATACACCTATTTCATCCGAAATATCAGTAACACACAGACCAGCGTTCTTCAAATCAATAATTTTCTTTTTGGTTTCTTGGTCTTTTCGAAGTATGGTTATAACGGTATACAAACCAAATAATGAATTAGTATGGCTTCACGAACAATATTCAATGAACAATTAGAATTCTAAGAACAAAACTCGACAGAAGACGGTGACATTGACAAGTAAAATATAAACCTATCGATTTCAAATACATTCTCTAGCTAGCCACTTACTGATAAAATGTATTTTTAAGAAAAGAGGTGTTACATACTCAAATTCAAGTGGCTTCTTAGAAGTACATAACATACTTACTTATGGCTGCATCTGCCGTCCAGCAGCAATTATATTTATTATTTTATATTCACATGGACCGTTGGGGCTATTCTGATGTATAAACTATAATGTTGTAAAGTTTCATCGCTATCCATTCAGTAGTTTTTGCGTGAAAGAGTAACATGTACAGTCAGCTGCAGAGATAACGACCCCCTCCTTGTATAGGAATCTGTTCGGCAGTTACTTATCTCTGCAGCTGACTGTACCTACATCCATACATTTTTTCAAATTTTCGAGTTTAAAATATTAGTAGGATGGACGATTATTATTATATTATAGGACATTTTTTTACACAAATTGACAAAGTCCCGCAGTAAGCTCAAGAAGGCTTGTGTTGCGGGTACTCAGACAACGATATATATAACCTCGGACGATCGGTTTGGCTCAGTTGGAGTAACGTTGCCTGCGAAGCTGAGGTCCTGGGTTCAAATCCCGGTAAGGGAAAATATTTGTGTGATGAGCATAAATATTTGTTCCTGAGTCTTGGATGTTTTCTATGTATATAAGTAATATATCTATTAAATATATCGTCGGCTAGTACCCATAACACAAGCCTTATTGAGCTTACCATGGGGCTAGTTCGATTTGTGTAAAATTGTCCCGTAATATTTATTTATTTATTATTTATTTATATAATATACAAATACATAAATACATAAATAACATCCATGATTCAGGAACAAATAAATGTGTTCATCACACAAATAAATACCCTGACCGGGATTTGAACCCGGGACCGGCTTAGCAGGCAGGGTCACTACCAACTACGCCAACCGGTCAGTCAAATCAGTTTTTTGTTTTAACTTTGAGTTTTTTTTACGTCAATTCACAGGATTAGGTTGTCAAGTGGACTCCAAGCCCGTTCGGGCAAAAACATGGGACAAACGCTAGGGCGAAGATTATGACGTAGAACTTAGGGACATATTTGCTGTCTCAAAATTGGCCTGAAACATACCTAAATAAGTATTATGACAAACATTTGCAGCAATATTTTTAAAAGTTAATCATATAAAACGTCTATGCTTAGTTACCTTGGAAATAACAACTGCTTAGCAACTTGTGGCACCCTGGCTGCTGACGTACGTATTTGAGTGCTTAGTTACCACTGACGTTCTAAACGTTAATGTCATTGTGATTAAATAAAGGTGTATGTATTAAAGAACAACCCAAAAGTTAAGACATATGTGACGAACTGAAAGCCTACGTGAAAATGACATCTGGGATGTTCATATTTTTCTGACGATTGAAGTGTGTATATTTTATTGGGTACCCTGCCCGCTCAGGTATATCTGCTGCTGACTGTACCTTATTAGATACCAAGCTTAATAGTAACAATAAAACTATTATGAACAGTTTGAAATGTCTAATACAAACTGAAATTAACTAATAATAAATATCAGGGACAATCTTACACAAATCGACCTAGTCCCAAACTAAGCAAAGCTTGTACTATGGGTACTAGGCGACGATATACATAATAAATAGATAAATTATAATACTTAAATACATAGAAAACATCCAAGACCCAGGAACAAATATTCGTGCTCATCACACAAACACTTGCCCTGGCCGGGATTCGAACCCAGGACCGTCAGCTTCGTAGGCCGTTGTACAACCCACTGAGCCAAACGTGTCGTCAAACTCGGCGATCAACGAACTAAGACTGGATTTTATAGGAAAAAACAAAGAAATCATTTCACAACACCAAAACATGAAAAACCAGATAAATAACACATGTACCTTAATAGAAAGATTAGAAAAAGATAATCAGCAACTAAAAATTGAATTACGAGATTTAAGTCAATACAATAACTTGAGTATACCAAACAAACTAGATAACTCCAGACAAATTGTTTTGTATGGCTTGGACGAGTATTACCACGAAACGGATCAAGAAATATATCATCGTATTAGCGAAATGTTTAATGATATCGTTAATGTAAATATATACAGCTCGATCGAGTCGGTTAAACGGATTGGTCGAAAAGGATACCGTCGCCCACTTATAATTGAATTATTAAGTAAACGGCTGAAAAATCATATTATCGAGAATGCCTACTGCTTTCAGAATACTGGCTACGCCATAGCGGATCTTCTTGATAGTGACGCATTGCGGAAGAGGAAACATCTTCGGGAACGTCTTCAAATCGAGCGCAGAAATGGCAATCATGCTGTTATACGGAGCGACCGGCTGTTTATCAACTGAGAAGAATATATCCCGACGCCACAACCACAGGAGCAGTCCACATTGTCTACAGACAACAGGAATAAAAGTTCAGTCGACGCTCAAAAATCAGATTACTCTCGGACGATTAACTTAGACAGCAGTAACTACGCCTCCAACAGTCTTTTTCGTGTGTAATAATATAGTTGTAATGCATCAAAACATAAATGGACTAATAGACAAAGTCAATATATTAACTGTAGGGGCAGTAATCTGAGAGGCAACTTACTTGTAAATCCAGAGGCAAATCCACGTGTGAGGTACTGGAGTTTTGAAGAGAATCACCGCTCAAACGGACACCCACATTTCTCCAATAGGCGCTGGTAAAGATCTATTCACTTGTTGTGTTTTAGAGAGGTTGCAGCGACGGATAATAGCAAAAAGTAATTATTTCTGCACAATCGCGGCGGGCGGTGCGTGCGCAGTTCCGATTCAACAGTAACAGTCAAATCCAGATGGCGCTGTAAGCGCGTCGGAAAATGCGTTGAGATTCAGCTAGCAAGATTGCCAACTCAAAAATACTGCCACAAGAAAAACTTATTCCTTCCAAAGTGTGTTGTCTTGTATATACGAAAAATACCTATCCATCTACCATGAAACAATAAAGAAATAAAATTAACTATTCTGTTCCGCGACGGAACATGCCGCTCACCTTAAAAGCACGTAGTGTCTTTTAACAGAACATGCGAAAGCTTACCAACTATATTGAAACATTTGAAACTAAACCTAACTTACATTAAGAGTCGTAACGATCTTTTGTAAACTATTCTAAGGGTAAGGGACATACCTTAACAACGGGTCGTTTGTATAACTTGTCCCCACTTTTTAAGGTTACGACGCGAATGACATGGTCGGAGCCCGGGTGGACGGCGTGAATACGCGCTAGTTTCCACTGTAGCGGCGGTAAGTGGTCATCGTAGACCACAACAACAGTGCCTTCACGGAGAGTGGGGCCGCGATCTTGAAGCCACTTTGTACTTTGCTGAAGGTGATGAAGATATTCGCGACTCCATCTATTCCAGAAATGCTGGACAGCTTGCTGTATCCAGCGCCAGCGAGTAAGACGATTAGGATTTTCGTCTGTCAATGAAACATCTGGTAGGGCCGTTAAAGGCTCTCCGATCAAAAAATGGGCGGGTGTGAGCGGAAGTGGATCATTGGAATCCGAACTCAGTACGCACAGCGGGCGAGAATTCAAAACCGCTTCGATTTGACATGTGATCGTATGCATTTCGTCATAAGTTTGCGTCCGAGTACCTACTACGCGGTATAAATGGGTTTTGAAACTTTTGACAGCCGCTTCGAATAATCCACCGAAATGACTAGCATAAGGTGGCTGAAAATGCCAAGTCAATCCTTGTTTTAAGGTTTGTTGGTTGAGCGCGCTCATTACCGAGTCGTTGCGCAGGAACGTGTACAATTCCTTCAAATAATTATTGCAACCAACAAAGTTACGTCCACAATCTGTGTAAATGTCCGTACAATATCCGCGGCGGGACGTAAAACGTCGCAACGCAGCTAAAAAACCTTCTGTCGAAAGTTCGGAAACGAGCTCGAGATGTACGGCTTTAACGCTCATACATACGAAAACCGCAACATAACATTTTATTATTTTTGCATTGCGCACCTTGTTTGCGCGGACGTAGAATGGACCACAGAAATCGCATGATGTTTTAACGAAAACGCGCGCTGGTCTTAAGCGGACGGCGGGCAGCGCGCCCATCCTAGGCTGCACGCGCGTCGGGCGTGCACGGAAACACGGGATGCAGCGATGTATGCGCAAACGGATTATATCTCTGCCCGATATGACCCAATATCTCTGTAAGAGGGCATTTTGCACACACTGCGGCCCGGCATGCAATTGTTTTATGTGAGCATCGTCTATGATAAGATAAGTAAGCGGATGTCGTTTAGGTAAAATCAATTGATGTTTTGATTCATACGGTAAAAATGATTTATGAATGCGTCCTCCGACGCGCATGACACCGTCGTTATCTAAAATTGGCGAGAGACGCCGTAAGCGCCAGGAAGGTAATTTATTTGACGAAATCAGTTTAATATCTTCCTCGAAAACCTTTTGTTGCGTAATCAATATGAGTCGATTTAATGCAAAACGATACTCTGGTACGGTGACGTAATCCGGGAATGTTAGTGATTGTTTTCTACATTTGTTATAGAAACGAAATATTAATGCCGTGATGCGAACTAATTTGCCTAGCGATGAAAATCGCGTAATAAAAGTGTCCTCATCCGGGGATGGAGGCGATGACGACACACAGGCACAACTTTTGTTTACAGATTCGGTATTATTGCGTTTTTCCTCTGACGTGTTTACTACCGGGTTTTGTATAGGCCAGGAATCTCGACCTTGTTGGAGCCATGGAGGACCATAGAACCACAAGTCGCTTTGTACCAGTGCGGCGGGCAGGAGACCGCGTGACGCCGGGTCGGCGCTGTTCTCAGCCGACGGAACGTGACGCCAGCAGCTCGCCGGGACACGGGACAAAATCTCGCTGGTGCGGTTAGAGACGAACGTTTTCCATTCGTGCGGAGGTGACTGAAGCCACGCTAGCACAATGGAGCTGTCCGTCCACGCGTATACTTGATCGGGACGAATGCGATCGCCGTAAATATTCCTTACTCTTTCTATCAAGTTTGACAGTATAACACATCCCATTAATTCTAATCTTGGGATCGTAAGACACACACGTAGAGGTGCTACGCGTGTCTTTCCCATGACGAGGTAGGTTTGTACCTTACCGGTATTTCCTGTAATACGTATGTAAACGCAAGCTCCATATGCAATTTGGCTTGCGTCCGCACACCCGTGGATTTCGATAGACTCGTAGTCATTAGTGTTAAATATGTGACGCGGAAACGATATTTGTGATAAGAGCGGTAACTCGTTTACGAAGTTCGTCCATGAGTTGACAATATCGATAGGGGGTTCTGAATCCCATGGGACCTTAGCTAACCACAATAATTGAATTAAGTGTTTAGCGAATAACGTGGCGGGCGAGAGGACCCCGAGTGGATCGTAAATTTTCGCAATTTCCGATAGAATAGCCCGCTTTGTACAAACCTTCGAAGTACTTTGTACTTTGAAACTGAATGCATCGGACCGTGGATTCCATTGAAGTCCAAGGACCTTGACCCCTTGGTCACTTTCCATTTCGGCGAAGTGAACATTTTCACGCCGCTCACCATGAGCATCTGGCGGTTGCACGGCAGCGAGGATCGCCGGCGAGTTGCTTTGCCATTTGCGTAGCTCGAAACCGGCTGTGGCGCAAATACCTATCAGTTCCTGCTGCAGAGCGAGCGCTTCGGCGGTTGTATCTCCGCCGGTAACTACGTCGTCGACAAAAACGTCATGCAGCAGTACGGGTGAAGCGAGCGGGAACTGCTCAGCTTCGTCTTGAGCTAGTTGCTTCATTGTTCGTAAGGCTAAAAAGGGGGCGCTGCTGACGCCGAAAGAGACTGTTCGAAGTCTGTAATCACGCAGAGGCTCCTCAGGTGATTGGCGCCAAAGGATGCGCTGAAAATCCCTATCACTTTCACGAACAAGTATATTACGATACATCTGTTTGATGTCGGAGCAGAATGCAATTTTATGCATTCGGAACTTAAGCAAAACGTCAACGATGTCTAAGTGTAACTTAGGACCCGTCAACAGAATGTCATTTAACGCGTAACCGTTTGTCGTACGACATCCAGCGTCGTAGACAACCCGAGTACGTGTCGTCTCGCTTGAAGTTTTGACCACCGCATGATGTGGTATGTAGTAACTCGCGCCAGCGGGAGGGTTATCGTCCGCGAGCTCCATGTGGTTGAGATCCACGTACTCTTGGAGACACGCGTGGTAATCAGCTTTTAGCTGGGGGTTACGTTCTAGACGGTATTCCAACTTATGGAATCGAGCTAGAGCAATTTTCCGAGATTCACCGAGGGGCGGTGCATCGGGCTTGAAAGGCAGTGCGACCATGTATCGCCCTGTCTCATCGCGCGTGTGCGTCGTTTGGAAAAAGGATTCGCATAGCTGCTCTTCGGGAGTGTAACTCCGCAACTCTGGAACTGACTCTAGCTCCCAAAACCTTTGTAGGTTGTCGTTGTCGAACGACGTAAAACACGCTTGAAGTGGAGTCGCAACACTAGCAGTAAAGTTCAATTTACCGCATAGCAAATAACCGAACGAACTGTTTACCGCGGTGGGTGTTCCCGGTTCACCCCTAACAATGCCATCCAGCAAAATATCTGCGAGAATATCCCCACCGAGTATCATGTCAACAGGTTGTGGTTTATGAAATTCAGGATCCGCTAATGCTAGCCCCTGTAAATGAGGCCAGTCAGCGAGTGGTGCTAGTGGTACACTAGGCATTTGACGGGTTAACTTCGATAAAATACTAGCCTCGATCGGAATCATTGGCTGTTGTTTGCCCCTAGGCGCAATTGAGCACTTAAAAGTACCCCTTGGTTCAAGCGGTAGATCGCTGATACCTATTAATGGTTCACTATAGCGACATCGTGGTAGATTTAACCGTTGCATACATTCTTCTGTAATAAGTGCCGCTTGAGAACCGCTGTCGACCATACAGCGAATAGTAGCCCTCTTCTTTCCTTCCAGATAAATATCAACTAAAGCCGTTGACAATAAAACTGTGCGCGCGCGAATACCTAAACTTTTTTCGCTGCGAACTCCGTTAACCGCTGAAGGATTCTGAACTGTCCCGCTTGGGCCGCACTGCTCCGCAGGAGCGAGCGCAACGGCCGCTACTTCCGCAACTTCGCTTATAACGGCTAACGAATTGTTTGTTTCTAAATGAATTAATGTATGGTGCATCTTATTACACTTTCGACACTTAAAATTCGACTTACACTTCCTTAAGTCGTGTCCAGGACACAGACAGTTATAACAAACATTATTTGTTTTTACGAATGCAAATCGATCCCGCGCGGATAAATCTAGGAATTCTAAACATCTACTCAAACCATGCGTGCCTTTGCACTTCAAGCAAGATCGGATCTTATTCGTATTGTCATACGATCGACTTTGGCCGGTAGCCGTAGTCGCTGCAAGAACCCGTTTAGGCGTAAATTGACCTATATTTGTATTTGTATGACTTTTACTATTTAGGGAAGTGTTTTTAATGGACTGTGTATTCGAAACCGTGATTATTTGTTCCGCCGAAAGTTCGCGTTCTAAGAACGTAATTAATGTATTTACTTTAGGTATTTCGCTGGGGTTGGTTAAAGAACGTTCAAATTCTTTCCTCGTACTGACGGGAATTTTACGTAATAATAAATTCAACAACATGAAGTCCCATTCTTTAACGGGAAAGTTCATAACTTCGAGCGCCTTGATGTTTTCGTGATAAACATTCAATAGATTTCGCATGGCAACAGCTGATCGAGTAGAACAAGTTTCAATGTCAAGCAATTTGTCCAGATGTTGTGATGCAATTATGCGTTTGTTGTCATATCGTGACTTTAGAATATCGAGTGCAACTGAATAGTTGTCTTCCGTTATGGGAAGTGATTTAATCAAATTATTTGGCTCATTTTTAACCGAAAGAAGCAAATACCTAAACTTCTCCACGTCCGCGTAGGCATTGTTGCTGTGAACTAGCGATTGAAATAAATCGAAAAATGCGGGCCAACCCGTTGGTTCGCCGTGGTATTCCGGGAGCGAAAGTTTAGGTAAATTACGACGTTCATTGATAATCGTATCTTGGGAGGAAGGTGCGCGACTCGCGCGCCGCCGTTCAACATCGGACTCCTTTAAGTTATTTAAATGTGTAACTATAGCATAATACAAATCATTGAAATCGTTACGAATCTTAATATTCGCTTCTTTATTGAAGTTTTGCGATTTGATTAAAGTCTTTTCGATCTTGGTTTGAATTTTGGTAAATTTTCGCTGATGTACCGTTAAGTCGGTTGTTCTAGAACGGAATTGTTGGATATTTGTCGCTGCGAATTGCAAAGTACGTTTTAATTCGTCGAGTATTAGATCTCGTTCAAAGATGTCTTGTGTAATACACGACGTATCAATCTCGGCATTGCCGTCACTAGGGTTTGGTGGAGCCATTTTGCGTAACAAAGATGGCCGAAATGACAACGCGAAATTGAACTATGAATTTAGCTAAAATGCACTAAAAATGGGTACGAAATACCGCAAATAGCAAGACAACACAACAAGGTAAAGAAAGATCCGGATCGAACGGATCAAAAAACTATGTAGGGGCAGTAATCTGAGAGGCAACTTACTTGTAAATCCAGAGGCAAATCCACGTGTGAGGTACTGGAGTTTTGAAGAGAATCACCGCTCAAACGGACACCCACATTTCTCCAATAGGCGCTGGTAAAGATCTATTCACTTGTTGTGTTTTAGAGAGGTTGCAGCGACGGATAATAGCAAAAAGTAATTATTTCTGCACAATCGCGGCGGGCGGTGCGTGCGCAGTTCCGATTCAACAGTAACAGTCAAATCCAGATGGCGCTGTAAGCGCGTCGGAAAATGCGTTGAGATTCAGCTAGCAAGATTGCCAACTCAAAAATACTGCCACAAGAAAAACTTATTCCTTCCAAAGTGTGTTGTCTTGTATATACGAAAAATACCTATCCATCTACCATGAAACAATAAAGAAATAAAATTAACTATTCTGTTCCGCGACGGAACATTAACCGTTCATCTAGATAATCTGTTAAGGTCCAAGAGACCAATTGATGCTATTTGTATATCTGAACATAAAATGATGCAAGGAGACGAAACTCAATTAGCCTTAAATAATTATACACTGGTACGAGTAGCATACTTCTCACGTGACAATAGAAATTCTTGCATATTGATAAGAAATGTTCATAAATTTAAAATTCTGCTAGACATAACAGATTTTTCTTTGGCTAATGTTTTTGAATGCTTAGAATACTTCTTGTTTGATTTCAAAGAAGTTATTGATGTCATTTTAATCATTAGGTAACGTACTTTCGAACTCAGTTTAAAGTTTTTTAGTATCTGTAACAGTTATGAAATAATCGCGTGGTCACACTTAACGTTTACACCCCGTATAGCACAGGCTACATACTTCTCTCTAAGATCAACCGTATACTATAGTATACAGTTTTACCATAGTACCTATAGGTACTATGGTAAAACTGAATCAATACTATTATAGAAAAGAAAGTAACTCTGTCAGTCAATCTACCGGTATGCCTTTTCACACATAAATCGCTGAACCGTTTTGAATGAAACTTGGTATGGAGATAGTTTGACGACACGTTTAGCTAACTTGGTTGTTCCTGGGTTCGAATCCCGGTAAAAGCAATCGTTTGCGTGATGAGCACTAATGTTTGTTCCTGGGTCTTGGATGTTTTCTACTTCTTTAAGTACTACGAGTAAGAAGGTGGCGGGTTGCCAGCGAGACGTCGTCAGCGAGAGTGAAAAAATCATAAGCGTCTTTTTCTCTTCAGCATAGTCGAGTAAATAGTAACCTGTAACCATTAGGGGATGCACAGCTACCCGTGTGCCAAAAATGGTTGAAATCAGTTTAGCCCTTTAAGTGTGATGAAGCTACAACGACACATACGAACAAAGAAAAAAAAAACATTTCAGTGACCTCCAAATAGTCCGTTACAAATATTTTTTTGAAAATATCTTCAATGTACAGACATTTCATTCTTACAACTTTATAATAGTATAGAGTTTAGTGAGTTTAATTCTAATCTAATAATTAAAATATTACTAGTGTCTTTATGAGTTTTACAACTCCCACATCACTGCTATTTTGAAATACTTCCAAAAACTGAATACTAGTACTAGACTAATATCATTAAATTAGCTGGTAAGGTATTTTTTTGCTGTCCCGTTAAATACTGAATATAGTTTTTGAGTTAAAACGTAGTTTCCTGTACATTGTCACGAACATGTCATTAGTATTGCACGATTTCACGTTAAACTTCGTCTACCTACTCAAATGTTATTAAAGCTTCGTAAACTGTACTGTTAGTAGAGTTTCTGAATAGCATTCGTAGCGTTTGCGGGCTAAGATTTTTGGCTAAGTTTACTCGTGAATTATAATTAGCTAGTTTTGGTATTCTGCCAGCTTTAATTAAGTAAATACTGTTTTACGCAAATTTCTTTTTTTACATTCTAAATGTTTTTAACTAGGTTTCCTTGTAGCTCCATAGCAAGGGTAGTTTGGTAATGCATCGGGAACTGTGTATTTTTCCGAAGTAAAAGTAAATTATATCACGCAGACCGTACGCTTGTTTACCTACTTAGTAGTATAAAAAAAACCCCTTTGGAGCATCAGGTGATGTTAGAGCGGGCTGCTACTTCGCCCAGAGATTAAGGCTCGCAATTTAAAAAGAGAACACGGCGAGCATGCTGGGTACGATGTCTCAGACGGGTTTTATACTGGCGGAACCCTTCTATGACCTACACTGAGTATGGTCCGACATGCCCTTGGTCGGTTTTTTAAGTCAATTAAGTCTTCATGTGGAGCTGGCGCGAACCGGCACTATCGCCATTCTGCTATCCACGACGTCCCGCGAACGATTTTACAGCCAGCGTCGAGCCTCTGCGCCCATGTCAGAGTGCACGTGATAGCTGGGGAGGGGGGGGGGGGCAACAGAACACCCACGCGCGAGTAACTGTCTGGGTGCAAAGGCGTTCCACAGCTGTACTATACAACGCGGGAATGCAAATTTGTAAAGTCAAAAACAAAATTGTAAAGTCAGCGCAGAATCTATAAAATGGAACATCTAACTGATTGTATCGCTTGACACAAGAGCGAAATTACAATAGTAATAGAACTCCCAAAAGCTGACTTCCGCCAGTTTCGTTTGCATGGAATGAATAAAGCAACTTTATAGCGATTTAAATAGGCCGGCACCAAAAAATAAGACTGCATTTTACATATGATTCCATTTGATGTTTTAAATTATAAATTTTATTTAAGCCAAGTAACATAAAATAAAATGTATATCATACATATATTTCAATCTTATTTCAATATAAAATTACTTACTTGCATTGATATCGAATCTTACTTATCGATAGACCTCTTTGGAATAAGTTATGTTAAAATTTGTTCAATGGGACATTCGCTGACCGCGGGTGGCGCTTCAAATTCGTACACAAAATGAGCTGTCTAATGTAGCTGTCTAATGTCATAGGTTAGCCTATCTGGTAGAATAATAGAGATTAGAGCTTTGGCGTCCGGAACAATGTCATGTATTGTCTGCCGACATTGCCTAACGAAATTTTGACATTTGGATTCCGAATCAACTGTCATAGCCCATACAAAATCATGACACTTGATTCTAAAGCGTCAAAAGCGCAGCAATTGGGGGGTGTATATTTTATTTTTATTTTTTAACTGTAAAAGTATCAATACCCAAATTAAGAATTCAAACAGAACATTATCAAAGAGGACTAATTATACAATAATGTATAAAAATTGAGTACTTTCAAAGACATTAAATATTATACCTACTCGTAAAGAGCAAAAGTAAAATATAGTTTATTATTACTAGTATACCGTACGTACTTATATACGAGTCATGATAATAATGTATCAATTTGCTCATCTCATCTCGTTTGTGATTCGATTTGAATGCTCATTAAAACAAAGTCGGGAAATAAAATTATGACACATACTTACCCTAATCAACGGAGCTCTTTATAAAACTAAAAGTTTTATTGTTTTTAAGAATTTGCTATAAACTTCATTCGCGGAGTTTCCGAGAATTTGGGTTTTTTTTTACTTTGGTGTCTACCAAAGTCACCAACATTACACACCTATATTAAGGCCGAATAAAAGTCTATAGTTCACAGCCCATTAAAATAGTACTGCGTTTAACAGTGTTATAATTACGATGTGCCAAAAAAGAATTTTATAGTGCCACAGATTACACAACCTAAGATTAGTAAGTAGTCTATTTTTGGTACGTTCCAAATGAAGTTTAAATCCAATACATTGTTATTGTTACCAACTTAATATAAAAAATGCCTTAATATTATTTTTTTATCATGTAGGTAATTAAATAATCAACATAACGAAAACATTTTATTATTCCTTGATACTGCAACTTGGGTACTGCAAATAGTTTTCATCACTGGCAAGTGGACGCGAATTTAAAACAAAGTAAACCATAGATACTGAAGGATTAAATGGTATTTTCTTTTTTTCCGCTACCCTCTTTTGTTGACATTACGGACAACGCAGAGTGGGCCGGCCTGCAACAACCGATGATCGGTCAAGATCGCAGGAAACCGTTGGTTTGAGAGCGGCGGGAGGCCTTTATCCTGCATACTATTAAGCTCGTCAAACAGAATCCAAGTTGATCGGTCTAGTCTTCATGTTTGAGACTCATTAACGTCGAATAATTTGCTCGAAATTATATACCGTAAACTCGTGTAATCGCAATAAACACAATCTACATGAAAATGAAACCTGAGCCGAAATTTAATTATTAACGCAATAACGGGTAAACGATAGACCCTCGGAATGATCGGGCGCGCTCTGCATCAATTGATTTATAATTACTTGGAAACACAACATGATCATTATTATACGTCCAAATCAAAAAGTCATAGGCACGTGGTGCTACTGAAAATTGGAGGTTAGTAAATACGTTCATCATCAAAGAATCTCTATTACACCTTTGAAAATCTATGGCTGCTACTACAGATAAGAAGGCTTGCAAATTAAAAAGTCTCATGTGCTTTTAAAAGTCTTCGGCACGAGGTGCTATACAATATTAAAGGGCACCTATTTGCGAATGCTGTATTCCTTGACTGCGTATTGCTCATTAATTGGTAGAAGCATTGTATGCTTTGGCATTTCACAAGCTACAACGTTCTGTGAATATTGAATGGAGGTTCAACTTTAAAAATTAACAAACTTATATTTCCTTTGTCTGGTCTAAGTCAAAGATTCAAAGAGTTCGGTAATTGGGTACTTTTCTGTAATTTTTTTCCGTAAATTATGTAACGCTTACACTTAAGCTATATCTGTAAATACGTAGAAAAATAAGAAATTATTTTTACGTTTATGGTGCTTATAAAGTGATAAAAAAAATAACAGGCAATTTGACCAAAAAAATTCTTACTATAGCACTATGATGTCATTTTGTTTTTTTTACCGTCAGCTTTTTCCAAAAATGGATGAAATCATGTTAAGATCCAAAAGGAGGTTATATGTTCGATAGTTTGTATTTTTTTTATGTATGTTCACCGATTACTCCGCCAATTGTGTACCCATTTTAAAAATTATTTTTTTATTTGAAAGAATATACTCCCGAGTTGGTCCCATTGCCACCAAGTTGGGATCTGATGATGGGATCCCAGGGAAATCGAGGGCAATCCTCAAAATTTATAGGCACTTATAACGTTTTTCATATATTTTCTTAAGCTGTTTAAGTATTTGCATATGGTAGTCATCATCTCATCATGCTGCGTTGATGGCGGGAGGTACAACTCCTTAATAGTTAAGAGTTAGAGGATAATTCTTAAAAAAAACATCTATTATAGGTAGATACGTTAAGATTGTTAGTCATATTATTTTTAATGTGTCCCTGAAGTAGTCTCCTTATCACCAAGTCAGGATGGAATACCAGGGAAATCGAGAGAAACCCTCAAATATTATAGGCACTAACAATGTTTTGTATATATTTGTCTAAAGTTATCAGTTGTTTTCCTCTGGTTGTCATCATTTCATGCTGAGCTGATGATGGAAGGTAACTAACCAACTTTTACATTTCTTACTTCCAAAGACTCGAGATGCGTGCAGTGCCTCATGAATGTTCCCATCCTGGGCTCTACAAAATACAGTATATCACTTCTTAAATCCATCACTAAAAAGCAATAAATATTCTTTTTTAAATAAAAAAGAACCGACTTCAAAATAAACTAAAAAACCAAAAGTAATCTTTTATGTACGGTACGGATCACATTTGAATCACCTTTTGAAGTCGGTGCAAAACCTGAAGTAAATAAAGTTCTTTATTCAACAAAAATACGAATTACTATAACTAAATATATATGCAGGTAGATAATAACGAAAGGCTCACCGCCGCGGTTCTTACTAGTAATAAATGAATGGTTTGGCACCGACTTCAAAAGGTGATTCAAATGTGATCCGTACCGTACATATAAGATCATTTTTGGCTTTTAAGTTTATTTTGAAGTTGGTACTTTTTTATATATTTTTTTTATTACTAAACATGCTAAGTAAATGTAAATGCCAGTTTTTTGCCTACACAACATTACAAAGTTAACAAATGTATTAAATTTTGACAGTGAAATAAGAAATTCATGGAAGTTTACTATCTGACCTTATCCTTTTCTTGCAAGTTTAATACGACCCATTTCCCGGTTTTCTATTGAGCTAAAATTTGGCATACTTTTGTAAATTACGTGACACTACAATATTATGACACCATGGACCTGATCTGATGATGGAGTCAGAAGGTGGTCACAATAACTCTGTTATAAAATACAGCAATCCTACCGAGTTTCGCCTCTTTAGAATCATCTTGATGAGTAATTAACGAATGTTTAACGAAAAGTACAGTCAACAATATATATTTTTTTTAATTTTGAAAAATATCAATTAAAAAAGTGTTATTAAGAACAAGCTTTTAACTAACTGTGTAGATAAACAAGACTACAATATTATGTAACTTGATTTTACATAGGTAAATCTCGAGACAAGCTTTTATATCATATACATCTTGTAATGTAATAAATTGATGGATTTAATTTTACTTAAACGATATTTTCTTCTTTTTAGAGCATTTAAATAAAACTTTGTTTTTAAAATGATTTTTTTGTATACCTAAACTGGATCAAATGTATTATTTGAAGTGATTATAAAGAAAAATAACACATTGCTGGAATTGGCAAAAAACAATATTAAATCACAAACTACAAAATAATGTTTAAAATTTACATAAGTGTGCCAAATTTCAGCTCAGTCGGTTGAGGATAAGTGCCTTAAAACTAAGTTGCAAGATTTTACCTAAACATACAAACACAAACCCACAAACAAACACAAACCCACAAACAAACATTGCAAGTTAAATAAAAGCTTGTAAAAATAATGAAAATATTTTATTGAATAAAAGTATTTTTTTTGTAACTTTACAAAGTAATTCAATTACATTTTGCCCAACACTGTTACAGTGTTGTATTTAAAACTATAATCTATGCCATAAAAAAGAATTCTGTACATTGAACATACTTTCAAAAAAATAAGTGATGTATACTATTGCAAAGTCACTTCCTGTTTAGGATTTTTTTCCTGTTTGTTAAATGGTTATTAGATACTTTGCTGCTTCATCACTTGTTACCCACCACGCTGTTACAAAGAAGTGGGTATGATCTTTTTCTCCTCCGCGAATAACGAGGGCACCTTTTAGTAAAACTAAGTTTAACATTATTGTATCTGAGAAGTCCCAGGTGTCCCGGTTTCAGATATTGTAACTAATTTGAAAACAATCCAAAAATTCATAAGATAAAACAAGTACAAGTATCACTAAACTTTTCACGTATATCAGGTGCCGCTTGTAAAAAGCACTCAGCTGAAATTGTACGTAAACTATGTACAAACTCTTTCAAAATGCATCACTTTAACGGAACATTCCGAAAAAGTACACATTCGTCCAATGTGAGTTTTAGCATACATCATAGCACCATGTGCCTGGGACGACATTACGCAAAACTGGAATAAAATAAATGGAGACTGTGAGCGCTCGAGTGATAAAGATTATGTTCTTAAGCCCGTATAAAAGTAAGTAGTCCGGGTACTCCCATCCTGATTCTGGAATTAAAATTGTATTGTTCCTTTTTCCTTTTTCTTTGTAATTATAAAAAAAACACGACTTCCTTAAATATTTGCATGACTTACTTAAGTCTAGATGTATGATTCCAAATGTTCGAGTTTAAGGTCATTATTTTCACTATGTCTATTGCCAATAGAATAATGCTGAATGAATAAAATAGAGGAAAATGCTGGGGATATCGTGGACAGAATTCAGAACTAATACCCATCCTTAAAGAACTCCGCATCAAACAGCGTCTGTCTGCTCTGGTGCAGGCTCGGATACTCAAGTTTTTCGGTCATGTCTCAAGGCGGCACAATGACTCCATAGAGCGACTTGTCATCCAGGGTAGAGTAGAGGGAACCACACCACGTGAGCGATCACCCATGGATTGACCAGATCAAATCGGCTGTGGGCGGACCTCTGCATGAGTGCACCCGAATGTCTGCAAATCGGGAGAGATTGCGGGACATTATACGGCGAGTAACATCTGCGCCTGACAGTACAAGCTGTTGATCACGACCGCTCTGCAAAGAGTGCAACGGCTGACAAGAACAATGCAAATAAATATATTTCATTTCATTTCACTTCATACACGGTGTTATTTTTTACGTTCGTTCTCTTGGACACATATACTGCTAAATTGAACTGTTTGTAAAAGCCGGTGCAGTAGTGACTCTTCTGGTGTTTGAGGTGTCTGTGGGCAACGGTGATCGCTTACTATCAGGCGATCCGTCTGCGCGTTTACCCCCAAGTGTAAGAAGATATCACACTAAATTGAAAAAAAAATGTTTTTTTTATTAACAACTAGAAGGTAACTTCGTCCGCGAAGGAGAAAAAAAACCGTAACCCTCTTTTTACTTCAGCGTAGTCGGGTAAAAAGTATCGCATAACTATCTGGAGATACCTAGCTACCCGTGTACCAAAAATCGTAGAAATCCGTTTTGGCGTAATGAGGCATATACAAATATACAAACATTTAATTTTTACAACTTTATAATAGTATAGATGAAAACGAATATTTTATAAATGCCTAGTGTGATTGGTTTTTAATAAAAATCGAATATAAAAACTTTTTATATTTAACTCAACTAAACGTAAAAGAAATAGGATTAAAAGAATATAAATATGTTTTTGTTTAGAGTTCTTTGGTTATATTCAAAACTAACATTCCCATACCATTTCAGCAAACATTGCATTTAAATTTGCACTTGAGAATTTGCGCAAAGCTAATATTTGCCCGTTACCCAGTGTACATAAATGGTAGCAATTTTGATTAGATTTGGCCGGATACAATATATCTCTTCATAGAAACAGTCGAATTATTCAGTCGTCAATTCTAGGTAGCTGTTTCCCAATGAAGTTCACTTTGTTCACCGAGGAGAAAAAGTCATATATATCCGCCTTTTTACTGTATAATTGTCAGTTAATAAGTATCTTTAAATCATTCAAAAATATCTACCTGTCCTTAGAACTAAAATGATTGGCATCCGTACAGCCGATTTGACGTGAATTTGCTCCAGGGACACATATATAAAAAAAAACACGTCAAGTCGTGCTCGCACACCGAGGATTCCACACAAAATATATACTAAAAACGGCCGTATCTATGAAAACCCAGTGCCAGCAGGGCCCTAACATATAAAAACTAATATTAGGGTTTGATGTAAAAATGGCGTTCGTGAAGTCACACATTAGGTCTAAGTTTAGATAATAAACTAGGTAGGTATAAGTTAGTTTTAAGTTACAGGGCGCAATCGAAAATCAGCGTCACGGCACATTTTTAATTTCTTTTTTATTGTGATTAGATTTTGTTTTATTAAGGAAAATGTGAAAAAAACACCATCCCCTCCTATATCTCCGAAGTTTACCAAACGAAAATTTTGTAATTTTCACTTTTTGTACAAATAAACATAAATATTACACGAAAATTATAACTGTGTCTAACAAGCTATTTTTTTTTTAATTTTCAAAAATCCTATTTTAACAACCCGGTTGCGTTTAATTTGCACCTCATTTGTATAAAACACTATAGATATCAGGTGCATACCTAACTCAACTGGAACCGGGAAATAAAGGTAAGGTAAGTGAAAGATTGTACGGAACCCTCGGACCGTGAGTCCGACTCGCACTTGGCTGGTTTTGTTCCTTTTGAGGTACGAACACACTTAGAACAAAGATCTTCTAACGGCTGAACATATTATTTTGAATGGTAGATAAGTTCTTAGGTACGCTCTTGATTAAGTCACCGTTCACTAAGTCTAATTCACGAGCTGGACATGCAAAATGGTTATTAGATAATTTTAACCGACAACGGTAAAGACCAAAAAGAGGTTGAAGTTTTTTTTTTCTCCTTCAATCAGTATTTAACTGACTTCATCGTTTCTCGCTCTCAAATACGCAAGTATCTATTCACAAATCATTAGCGATAAAATAAAGAATCATTTTGCCCTAAAACATTACTCGAGCAAAGCTTTTAACGCCGACAAATTTGTCTCCCGAGTCCATCAGAATAGGCCCCAGGTAAGGGCGGTGAGCGCGAATATTATGCCTGGTAAATTATATGAATGAAAAATTGGTAATATATTTTTTATAAGAAAGTTTTGGTTCGATAAATGGTCTGGACTCTTCGAGCTATGTCGACGACCTTATTTCTTCTGCGGATCTCCTCATTTCAGATTCGATCACACAAAGGTCGCTCGAATGCCCGCTTTCTTAAATTGAGATCTACTCAACTGGACTGTTTGTCCCAGGACTGTGTGTCCATATATCTACAACTTCAAGCTTAGATAGTCACTAACTTTAAGGCGAGATGCAAGAAACCGTTGGATGACGGCGATGCACAGCCGGTCTTTATGGGTTTTTTTTGCGAGAGGCCTTTGACCAGCAGTTGACTTCCTTTGGCTGATTTATTAATGATGATGGATGATTTACTTTTTCGATTTATTCCCTTCACTCGAAAGCTTATAAAACTTAAGCAACTAGTAAAATTACTTGAACAAAGCTTTTAACGCAGGTAAATTTGTCTGCCGAGTCCATCAGAATAGGCCCCAGGTACGGGTGAGCGCGAATATTACGTCTCATAAATTAGCGCGACGTCGCACCAACATTCCCTCAAGTCCCGTATTCTTCGAGCAATTGTTCCAATGGCACACAATCATAAATTGAGGCTATCCTGACTTGCTGTATATAATACCAGGCGGCAAATTTGAACTCCATGAAAGTTGTTAAATTGATAAATGATATAGCATAATGTGGAGCGCGAAGAAGGAACATTTTGAAGTACCTTTTAAAGTATCTGGTTTATTGCCAGCGAGTTGGCTGCGTTTCTTTTTAATCGTATTTCACCAATATCACATAATTTACCTATTATTCGCACGAAGTAATTTACTTAATTTCTAATGTAAATCGCAACGGAATTGTATTAACTACCTTCGAATGTTTTTTTTTATAGTTACTTAGAAGTTTTAGGCACAAGAAAGATAATAAGTTTTAAGTGTATCAATAACTATATCAAGTGATATTTGGGTTATTGTGAATAAAAATACAAACTTTAAATAAGACACCAGGACCAGCCTCCACAAGATTACTAAGATTCGAGTGTACAAAACCGTTATTAGACCAATTTTAACTTATGGGTGCGAAGCTTGGACTCTGACCTTGAAGGAAGAGAGTAAGCTATTAGTGGCGGAAAGAAGGATATTGCGGAATATTCTGGGACCGACGGAAGTTGGAGACTGAGGAAAAACCAAAATATCGAAGACCTAGTGCGCGAGCCTAATATTATAGGGGAGACCAAGGCGTCCAGACTCCGCTGGCTCGGGCACGCTGAGGATGGGAGAGGTGCGACCAAGGTCGCTTATCTTGGACTTCCGAGTAGTCGCAGACCCGTGAGACGACCTAGATATCGCTGGAGTGATGAAGTCCATAAAGATCTCAGAGACCTACATCCGTAACTGGTGCGAGGTGGCTCGGAATCGCGGAGCGTGGCGTAAACTGGTGTCGGAAGCCAAGATGCACGATGGGTCGCTGCGCTCACCTAGTAAGTTAGTTAAATAATACACGTTTATTGGTAGCTAAGGTAATGTCCCAATTTTTGATACCCTGATTAATATCCTGTTTGTCACCGCTATTGCTATGAGGCGGAAATTATAGGGTCGATTACTGGCACATTTACCTTAAATAGGTATGCATCTATCACATTGTTTCACCCTCAGTAATATGTATTAGGCAATATTAGTGTTACCTATGACACAATCACAATAACATCTGGTAATCCCAGGACAATATCCCTCATAGCTGTTAATTACTAGAACAGTAATGTACCTAACTACTATGTACGTAGATTACCCAATATTCTATTATTATGAACGTATCCCCTAATCTATTATATCATTTGACGAGACAAGACAATGTGTAACAAAATTATCTGGTTATAAAAGCACTTATCAACAATATAATTTTCTTTTATAAAATGCGGGTAAAATTGGAGACGTGATAAGAATTATATTTTATGCAAAACTTTTATAGCTTAGTAAGGTAGGTCCTTTTAAATAAAACAATATTAACGGATTATACTCGTATCACGTATATTATCTCATTTGAGTGCTCGATGTTTTGATCCGTTAATGTATACATTTATTTATTTATTTTAAACAGAAGAAAATATTAAGGTATGATGCAACAGAATAATTTCATATATTTGACCTGAGTCGAAAACATAACATGTTCTTCTTCTTACTCATTTTAAATTGAAATTCTGTCATACATTTCGGGTAAAATATTACTCAGACTCTATTTTGAATATACCTTAACAGTTACAATGTTGTATGGCATATGTATTTAAAAGTTTCCCATTGAAAGATCAAAGCATTCAAAAAATAAATTCTTTAACAAAAAACTTGAAAGTCTCACTTATAATCGAATCAATACTGTGACCTACTAATCCACTTTTAAGTTTCCCCCAAAATCAAAGATACTCATCTAAAATTCGGTCATTTCCACTTATATAACATATAACTTTCCTTTTACATTTAAATTGCTTGCCTCTGTCACAGGTACTTACCGGGTAAGGAGAAGGAAGTCATAGAGATTTACGGGCAAGTTCGTGACTCACCTAGTGGCCATTACACCGAATGATAACCTAGCTACTGGAATTTTCGTACTGGAAAAGTTAAAAGTTAACGTCGATTTTTTATTTTAATGGCAACATTTTTATTGAAGTGTAAAATTACCTACGGTATTTATGCTACTCAGTTCAGAGGTTTTATTAGTGGTAAGATGTACAAATCTCTGACAACTGGTTCATTAGGTGTCGTACATTGGTGGTTTTATAAGCGATTAAAATTAGTATCAGTTTTCTATTCGATGTGAAGAATCTTTAGTGTTACTCTGGATTATAACAATGAGTAAATTTGCTTAATTTTTGTTTGTCTTTAGGTTTTCTATAAACACATGTCTAAAAGGTTAAGTGACATCGTCACGATAAACAGAAAAATACAGTCTCTTCGTAGGTTACGGGCTAAGTACCCAATGGCACCGAAATAAAGGTGACATTGATAAGGTCTTCAAGAAATTAGTGCTTATTCGCTCGGAATAAAAGAAAACACGTCATATGGAATGATTGTCTACCGTTCATTATATTTGTCTCGACACAATTAAGGTGAAGGCTAGATGTAAAACGAATATTATGATGTAGTGATATATTCATAAAATATCGTAATATTAATTGATCGTCTAGTCTAGTGTATTGATGGATGACAATATTTATCACGGAGATCTTGATTTCTGAATCCCGTAACGGCGGGTTGGGATAAAAATTGTCTTTTGTCAATTTACTAGATTACACGATCAGTAAATGCTGTGATTATGTCAGTCTCCGTATCCCTTCCATATCTATTTCACGGCTGCAGTCTACGAAACACATTACAGTACTTGAATGAAATGGAATCCAAAAAAATTTAACTATATTGATGGATTACAGTATATACTGTGCCAGTGTGCCAACGTCTAGCCGTCGCCTAAGAATCTGTTGTTCCAAATCTAGTAAAAACCGGCCAAGTGCGAGTTGGACTGGCGCAGCGAAGGTTTCGTACAAATAGACGCTACAAGCGGCCGTATATCTATGAAAATCCAGTTTTAGCAGAGCCTTAGCAAAATGTACGCGGTGTTTGATCATTTTATACTGGTTACCGACATAGACGGACACTCATAAAATTATATTGTTTTAAGTATTTGTTGTTACAGCGGCAACAGAAATACATACATCATCTGTGAAAATGTCAAGCCAGTTGACATTTTCACAGATGAGAGCTTTCACGGTTCATGAGATACAGCCTGGTGATAGACGGACAGACAGATAGACAGATGAACAGCAGTGTCTTAGTAATAGGGTCCCGTTTTACCCTTTGATTATGTAACCCTAAAAACTGTTAAGTAAATTTGCGGGTGAATCGATTTTTTTTAACCATAGAACACTTGATGAAATCACCTTTCGAAAAAACTAAATCAAAATCGATTCATTGATTTAGGATCCAGGATGCCACAGACAGACAAACAGATACCTTGGACGAATAAAACACGAGGACCGTCAATCGCCATACTTTTGATCGAGCGTGCCGTATCGTAAATTATGGTTGGGACGGCAGCATGTCTGCTGTAACCGCTCTTGATGTGCTAGGCGGTAGGGCGCCGTGGCACCTAGCGTGTGGGGGCTGCCGAGTTTGAGTCTGTCAGTTGGTAAGTGATTATGATAAACAAAGATTTAGACAATGACCTAAAAAACTGGCCAAGAGGATGTCTATGCTCAGTGTAGGGTTCCGCAGCCGTTCATACGAAAAAATGCTTACTACAGATGAAAAAAATGTGATTTGAAAAAGTGCAGTAGCAAAAGAGCGTATCTCCGCACTTACGTCCTTTTGTAGAGAAGCGCTGTTCATCATATTGAAAACAATTTTCGTTGAAAGTATTTATTAAGCTTTGTCTTTGTAATTTTGTTGATATTTTTTGGAAATACCGTTTAGACGGGACACAATTTATGCTACTTTCGGAGCGATTATATCCGAAATCCGAAAATATCCACTACACCAAATATTTTTTTAGGAACCTCAAAATGATTTTAAGACCTGGCGAAGTATGTGCCACACATTGACAAATTGCTGAAAGTGCTTTTTATTGGAAGTGTTTTTCTACAGTGTGGACGAAATATTTAATGACCAAACAATTTTGTATCCTTGACCGTTTAGAGGGGACACAATTTATGCTACTTTCGGAGTGACTATATCCAAAATCCGAAAATATCCTCTAAATAAAATAAAAAAATAGGAGCCTCAATCAATTATTTTAAGGCTTGTCGAATTATGTGCCACACATTGACAATTGCTGAAAGTGCTTTTTATTGCGAGGGTTTTTCTACAGTGCGGATGAAATATTTAATGACCAAACAATTTTGTATCGAAGCGACCAAAGATGTGTAATGACCAAACAATTTTGTATCAATATTGAAGCGGGCTGTTCGTGCGATATATAAAATGAACCATAGAGACTCGCTTAGAGATAAGTTTAAGGACATTAATATAATGACAGTGCATTGTCAATACATTTATGTGAATATTATGTATGTACATAAAAATATTACCCACTTTAAGAAGAACTGTGATATACATAATATGAATACTAGAAATAAGTATAAGCTCGCAGTGCCTGCTACTAGGCTCCATAAAATAAGGAGATCATTCATGGGTAACTGTGTGAGATTTTATAATAAATTTCCTAGCAGCATAACTGAGTTGCCTATTGGTAAATTCAAAAATATTGTGAAACGAAAATTATTTTCTAAAGCTTATTATAGCACACAAGAAAGACTACATGAATGATGAAGCCGCGTGGGATTAAGGGGATGCATCGAAAATTTAAGCTATTTTTTAGCGCATTTTTTGTTAAATCTAGTATATAAAACAGGTTGGATTTTAGGTATGTGTTTCTTGATTATATAACCTATTCAATGATTAACGCGGAAACATGTTTAAAGAAAATTTCCTCGATAGAAAAGTTATCCGAAAACGCGTCTTCATTTCCCGTTTTTTGTCTAGTTTGTACAAACGACAGATTATGAAACGGCTAAATTATATTAAAATGTTATTCTTCCCTTTATCTTTTAAGTGATTAACTTAAATGTTAACAAAACATAATAATATCTTCGATTTCATGGTACTTTTACATCTAGCGCTTACGCCAAAAAACCCCAAGCATGTAGTGTATTAGCTTTCTCTTTCTTTGATGCGCGCGAGCAATAAATGTGTCTCTTATTACAGATCACGCTTATTGGCTGGCTCCGCGTTTGGGGCGTGATTCACAAATGACGAAGTAGGCCCTTAATGTAAATTATAGCGGTATATGAATAATTATTTTAACGAATACCTAAGGTATTATTATTATTTTAATCTTATTTGTTTTATATACTCTGACATTTAGAATTTTATTCTGAACACATTCTAGATTATTTATTTTTTATTGACAGTCCTTTTGGAATTTATCTTATTGATTATTTTAATTTTTAAACTGATGATTTTATCAATAATATTACACTTAAGTTAAATGATCTGATTAGGTTTTTCTGGGTTTCCGTAATCCTTGCAACAAATGTTGGATTATATTGTATTTCTCCCAGCAAACATTCACTCTCATGTAACTGACATTTCGAAAGTGCTTGTACTAGGCCTACTTGAATAAAGAATATTTTGATTTGATTTGATTTGATTTGATATCCTTGACATTGTTTATTATAATTTTTTAATTATTTATTTATTATTGGAGAAGGTATTTTGATAAGAATTATTTAATTTGTGATTGTTCAGTTTAATTAAATTTTATTGTATTAAAATTTTAATAGATTTATATTATTGACATTGTGATTTATTTATTAACTCTGATGGTATTGATTGTACTAGGTGTTATGATTTGAATGATTGAATTAGTAATAGTTCAATGTTTTTTAATTTTATTGTATTATAACAATAATTCGTTGACATATGGGAGCAGTATTTTAGGCGTAGCTGTTATTATTGTTAAATATATGGTTTCAAACAGAATCATGTTATGAATAAAAATAAATAATAATAATAATAATACACTGATAATTATAGAATAGATGTATATACAGATGTAGAAGTGTGTTCCGGCAATACTGCGCGCCACCGCGCACGCGTGCTAATCAAAACGTTTAGTTTCATTGAAACTGCATTATGTTCGCTGAAACATAAATTGGTGGCCCAGAAAAACTAAAACTACGAAAAAATTGACAAAATCAAGCGAAATATACAAAGATTCGAGTTCCATGACTTCGACGGCCGGTGCCAAGTACATTCGCGGCAGCTAAATATGGTTGAAGAATGGATCTGAGGAGCAACTGAAGAGAAGGTTTTCATTATCTGGACATTCAAAAATCACGGCGAGGCTCAGTGAGGCATCAAAAGTTTCACACTTCGAGTGCAGTCTACAAAAAAGATAAGTGCCTTGGATTCCTTTGTTTCCTAAATCTCACGTATTATTCCCAACCTTCCATCATAATTACATCATAACAAAGTAGACTGTTGTTAAATTAAGCTTCTATTTGATAGTACAAAGTGGAAATATACATTAAAATTGTAATTTAATACGCAAAGATATTTCAACATCTCGTTAGTTTACGTCTACCAGCATACCTACACAAAAATAATAATAATTGAAATATACTTTGGTTTATCGTTATATTAGCAGAAAATTGGTAATAGTTTTATGTAAAATGTATTTTATGGTCATAATTAAGTGTTAACTGATATTATTAACGTTGCACAGAGACTAATACTGTGATATTTACGTCGTTTTTTCGAGATTAAAACCGCCTTGAATTTTAGTTAGTTAACTGTACATTGTTTTTACCTAACGACTATTTCCAAGTGTTGTTTCCGCTGTTCTCACGTATTTGGCCGACTATTCCAGTATCTGGGGGCGGGACGCAGCGCGCCAGTTGAGTGAACGCGAAGTACTTCATCAGCTGGGCCAGCGCAACCGGTTTCCCGAGTCGGCAAGTGCAGTTCGTGAGGAGCGTGAGATAAACACTTTATTTAACTAATTACCATAAGCTATTTAAACAAGGCGTACATTAATATTTTGTCACAATGCAAGATCCTGCGGAGATTACGCCTGGTACTTCTAAAGATCGGTTAAAAAAAATATTTACCATGCGTAGTTCTACTAAGGATCAAATTACCAAGTTTAAGAACTACTTAAGTACAATTACAAACAAAACCCAATTAACAAACATGGAATTAGCTGAATTAAATTTGAAACTTGGTAAATTGCAAGGTTTAGCAGTGAAATTCGATGGTTTGCAAAATGAGATCGAAGTTAAGTTCTAGTAATTTATCAAACGAAATTGATGAGCGAGAAATAATTGAGCATGACATTATAGTGAGCATCGCGACAGCAAAAACTTTAATTGAAAAACACAAGTTAATTGAGTCTGACATACAAAGGCGCGGGTCTATTTTAGAAGCTCAATCTTTTCTCGACCAAAATGAATTGGGGTTCAAGTTACCTCAAATTCAAATATCTAAATTAGATGGTTCTTTTTTTCGCTGGTTAGAGTTTTGCGACACTTTTGAAAATTTAATTCACAATAATAATCGCATCAAGCCCATTCATAAATTTCACTATCTGCTTTCTTACCTTGAGGGCGACGCCGCCAGAATTCTGTCAAATATTGAGGTGTCATCAGCCAACTACGCCGAGGCCTGGGGGCTGCTCGGTGAGCGATACAATAACAAAAGGTTGCTCATCAATCATCACATAAGTGCACTTTTCAATATAAATGCGCTCACTCGAGAATCTGAAAGGGTTCTTGGTTGACCACATAACAAAAAATTTGCGTGCATTGGCTAGTTTAGGACAGCCCACAGATAAATGGGATATGTTGCTCATTTATATGTTAACCTCTAAATTAGATAGTCAGACACTAACAAAATGGGAGGAGTTTAGGAATACCCTTGACGACGTACCAACTCTGGATCAATTCCACATTTTTTTTATAAATCGCGCAGATGTTCTTGAAGCCTTAAGTAGAAATAAAAATGAAAGTTATTCAAAACACACATCGTCCGCATCTCGGCCAGCACCATCGCAACAAAATAATATAAGCATGAGAGAATTTCTAGCACGAAATCCTTTGCATGTGTCAATCAAAATAGCAATAATAATAATAAACCCATGGTGTATCAATGCATTATTTGCGATCAGAATCACAAAATTTACGATTGCCCGTCATTCAAGGCCAAATCCATTCCCGAAAGAATGGCTGATGTAAAGAAATACAAATTATGTTACAATTGTCTAAAGCAAGGGCACCCCACAAGCGACTGTCGCATGGGGTCATGCCGTGAGTGCAAACAGAAGCACAATAGCCTTCTGCACGAACAATCAGCAGTCAGCAACGCCGGGGTTGTAGACCAGCCTCCTACGTTGATTAACTACTCCAGTCAAAGCAGTCAGGTTATTTTGTCCACTGCGTTGATTGAGATTGCTAATCCAATCACAAAAGATAAACTAAAGGTTCGCGCCCTCCTTGAGAGCGGCAGCCAGTCCACTTTCATTACAAAATCATTAAAAGATAAATTATCTCTAAAGTCTACCCAGATTGACACTCTAAAGGTCATCGGTATTGGCAACAACTGCACCAACAAAATTGAGGAAAGTTGCATTGCCCAAATTAATTCTCTAAATAGCCAGTTTCACGTCGTTTCGTCGTGTTTAGTACTAAATGAACAAGTGAGATCCCTAAAGCTCCTATAGACGTTCAAACGCTAGTTACCAAAAAATATACAATTGGCCGATCCTGACTTCCACCAACCTGCTCCTATTGATGTACTCATAGGTGCTGATTTGTTTTGGGATATAATAGGCAACGAACAGCAATCCCTTGGCCCAAATAATCCTAAATTGCAAAATTCTAAATTCGGTTGGCTGGTATCTGGTCCTATGGTTAGAAGCACTTCAAATCAAAATCAAACAATACATTGTAAACATGCAATTATAACAAAAGATACACATAATGACATAGATAAATTACTTACAAAATTCTGGGAATTCCGACCAAAACTAATTATAACAAAAGTGAAGCAGCATGCGAAAAACATTTTAAAGAAAATACTCAGCGCCTACCTTCAGGCCAGTTTTGTGTAAAACTACCATTGCGTGACTCTCCCGACAAATTAGGAGACACTTACCACTTAGCTAAAAAACGCTTTTTAAGCCTAGAACGAAAATTCAAGCGAAATCCTACTCTCAAATCTGAGTACCCTAAATTTATTCAAGAATATGCTCATCTTGGTCATTTATCTGAATCAGCCATAAGCAAACCAAGTCCATGTTACTTCTTATGCCATCACGCGGTGTTTAGAGAAAATAGTGAATCCACTAAACTCCGTGTAGTTTTTGATGGCTCCGCTCCGTCCTCCACTGGAATTTTGTTAAATGACATAATGATGGTGGGTCCAAACGTACAAGACTCTCTTCTCGCTATACTAATAAGAGCAACACAACTGGTCTCGCTGGCGACATCGAGAAGATGTACAGAATGGTACAAGTCAACGATGAAGATCGTGACTTGCAGCTTATCCTATGGAGAGAAGATAAGTCCCAACCCTTCAAAACCCTACGTTTGAATACTCTGACTTACGGGACCGCAAGTGCGAGCTATCTAAGTACGCGTTGCTTGTCACAGGTGGGAGATGAGCAGGAGGATGAATTAATTAAAAACGTAATCCAAAAACATTTTTACGTTGACGATTTAATAACGGGAGCTAACAGTGAACAGGAGCTACGTTATATACAAACATCAGTGTCAAAGGCCCTAAGTGCCGGAGGCTTTAACCTACGAAAATTCAAAAGCAACTTACCGTCATTGTTCCTCGATTCCACCATAAATACGAAGGAGAAACTTACCATAAGCGAGTCGTCAAGTACTCTCGGTTTGGGATGGGATCCTTCCAGTGATAGCTTAATTTTCCTGTAAAAGATCAAAATCCATGCAATGAAATTACTAAAAGGCTCAAACTCATTCAAAATTTTTGACCCATTGGGACTTCTAAGCCCTTGTGTCATTAAACCTAAAATTCTATTACAAAAATTGTGGAAACAGAAATTGGATTGGGATGAACCCGTTCCAATTGATATAGAACAAGAATGGATAAAATATGTAGAAAACTTACCTTATCTCAAAAGCTTGCAGATGCGCAGACCAGTCCTTTGTGACTCACCTAAAATTATAGAAATATATTCTTTCAGCGACGCTTCGATTACAGCGTATGGTGCTTGCGTATATGTCAAATCGGTTGACTCCAACGGCGCGGTATCCGTAAATTTATTATGTGCAGTAAAGTCTCGCCAATGAAAGCTACAACAATTCCGCGACTTGAACTCAGCGCCGCCTTGCTTTCAGCAAGGCTCTGTAAAACTGTTGTAGGTGCACTTAGGTACAAACCCGATCGCATCACTTACTGGTGCGACTCAACGATAGTTTTAGCCTGGCTAAATGGCAACCATTCTAACTTAAAAACGTTCGTAGCAAACCGTGTGAGTGAGATCCTCGAAACAACCACATCATCATCGTGGCGCTATGTTCCCACATCAGTCATTCCGGCTGATTTGATTTCAAGAGGAGTTGATGCCGCTCAGTTAGTGAAACTAAAGTGGTGGTGGACGGGTCCTGCGTTCCTAACTAAAGATGAGTCTGAATGGCCAACAATTAATATAAAACATAATAATGTAGAAATACCTGAAATAAAATCAAATGTAACATCAATTAATAAAAATGAACCTGTAATAAACTTTAAAAACTATTCTAAACTAAATAGATTAATTCAATCTTTAGCTTATGTTAAAAGATTTATATACAATGCTCGAAATCCTAAAACTAAAATAAGCGGAAAATTAACAATAAATGAACTAAACGATTCATTTCGTGCGCTTTGCGTTTTAGCTCAAGTTCAATCGTTCCCAGATGAGTACGATACGCTTGCACAGGATAAATCGTTGAGTTCAAAATGTAAAATCTTACCTTTGTCACCATTCATTAAGGAAGGCTTGATCAGAGTTGGTGGTCGAATTAGTGCTGCAGAATGCGCCTATGAAAAGAAGCACCCCATTCTTTTACATTCTTCGCATCATTTAACTAAACTTTTTTCGAACGGGAACACATAAAAATTCTGCATGCAGGCCCACAACTATTGTTGGCATCAGTCAAAGAAACAATATGGCCTATAAAGGGAAGGCACCTTGCCAGACGCACTGTAAATAAGTGTATACGTTGTAAACGCGCACGTGGCAAAACACTTTGTCCGAAAATGGGTGACCTCCCTCCACAGCGTATAAACCCTGACTATCCTTTTTATTCTGTCGGGCTGGACTTCGCTGGTCATTTCAACATTCTAAATAGAAAAGGTCGAGGCAGTAGGCTGATAAAATGTTACTTATGTCTATTCGTCTGTTTGCGTTACAAATGTCTGCATCTTGAAGCAGTCAGTGATTTATCGACAGATGCTTTTATTATGACTCTCAATAGATTTATTGCGCGAAGAGGCAGACCAGCCGAGCTCTTTTGTGATAACGGACGCAATTTTGTAGGAGCTGCAAATGAAATAAGTAAATTTCTAAAATCAAACACCGAACCTCTATCTGATTTTGCAGACCAAGAAAACTTTAAATTTGTATTCACGCCAGTTTACGCTCCTCACTTCGGCGGCATTTGGGAAGCCGGTGTTAAATCTGCTAAATTTCACATAAAACGAGTCATGGGAAACAACCATTTAACTTTTGAAGAAATTTCTACTTTGTTCTCTCAAGTAGAAGCAATACTCAACAGTCGACCTTTGTGTCCCTTGTCTTCGTCAACCGACGATCTCCTATCCTTATCTCCAGGGCACTTCCTGATTGGAAAACCGTTAACTGCGTTACCAACGCCTACTCTGGTGGACTGTAATGAAGGAAGACTGAACAGATACGAGCGTCTCGAAAAGACCAGACAACACTTCTGGAAACGTGGGCAAAACGAGTACGTATCAGAACTGCAGCAACGAAGCAAATGGAGAACCAATACAGGCAAACTGAAAGTGGGTGACCTGGTCATCATTAAAGAAGATTACGTACCTCCACTAAGATGGACTCTTGGACGTGTCTCTCGCCTATACCCGGGTCTAGATGGGATTTCAAGAGTAGCCGACGTCAACACTGTCAGAGGATGTGTGCGGCGACCACTTGTACGACTCTGCCCTTTAACAACGGATGAAGATTGAAAGATCTTGTCATCTTTCAACGAGGCGGGAATATGTTCCGGCAATACTGCGCGCCACCGCGCGCGCGTGCTAATCAAAACGTTTAGGCGTTTAAAACCATCATACTAACAACCAAACTTGCTATGTCACTTCCTTACCGATCTCTTAACTGTACACACTTTACTTATAATTAAATATGTAAACGTTATTTTGAGTTTCATTGAAACTGCATTATGTTCGCTGAGACAAAGTGAAAAAACAATAAAGGAGGAAAATTCTTCACTTCCAACTGGTTGCGAAACGTGGTTGCGATGACGGCCGAAAGGATTATTTCATATGAATGGACATTAAAACACAAACACGTCGAACATTATAATTGATTGATACTTAGAGTTTTATCACGTTTCCGAGTTTTCTTGATAGCAATTCTTTATACGCTTTATCTTTACATACAATGCAAGTGCCATAAAAAAGTACAATCAACATGAAATCGTAAGTAAAAGCAGAAAATTTAAACAAAAACATTTCAGAACGGCACATGTGTGCCTGATGTAAAAATAAGATTAAAGTCTGTTTCCGCTGAGAAAAACGCAATAAACGACGGTAATTCGTTGAATTAAAGCCTTGTGCTTTAATAACGGTATACGAGTATGTTACCTTGAAATAATTTTCTGTATAAAATCCCTAAGCTAATGAATTTCATTGAGATCTTAAGGCGCACAGTTAGTTACGAGTGGCAGCGAGCGAACAACTGCGCATTTATTGTCATTTCTATGGCTCTGAACCCAAAGCGTGACATTGCTTATTACTAGCTACAGTATTTTGGTCATCGGACTTTCGAACCTTAATAAGTTACGGAGGCACAAAAGATTACGCCACTCGTTGGTGGAGTGCAGGCGAATCCGCGCCCAGAGAGAGGCGCTGATGACAGCTATTCAGCTATTCTAAACCCATATGATATGAGGGCTTTTATGCACGTTCTTGCCAATCCAATGTCAGACAATGCACATGGTGTACAGGTTAGCTGACATCTCGTTTATTTTATTTTATTAAGTAGTACGAGTAGATAGCTTCAATATTTAGTTTTGTGCTCTTTCCATTTATTACATTCGTTAGCGACATGGTTTGGCTTTTACAGCGCCGATATGTAGGTACATTTGTATAAAGGTCCTTGAAATAATTAATAAAAAAAGTAATTAATTACAAAACGCTGGAAAAACATGCTTTTGTGGTTTTTGCCTTTAGTTTATAACTTTATTTTATATGTATTATTCTTTGTTATGGTGGCTGTGAGCAATGTGCCCGTCCACTGCCACTTAAATTTATCTAGACTTTGAGTTATGTGGACGACGTTAAAGCAGAAGAACGGCGGATCTCCTCGTGCAAATTGCTCATAGAACTGATGGCCACTGAAGCAGGAAGGTTTTTGATGGCGACCGCGTACAGGATGACGCAGCGAGACCCCCAACACGATGGATGGATGATCTAGTGAAGATCGCAGAAAACCATTTGCTGAGGGCGGTGTCGTTATAGAGATTCTTGGGTCAGACCGTTGTCCAGCAGTCACGTCCTTGAGCTGATATGATGATGATGGTGTGTACATTTCAGCATATTCTGTGAAAATTCCAAGTATCTGCCATTTACGGTTCGATGCTTAGAGCCTTGTGATAAGCAGACAGATATCAGAGGCTTAGTAACAGGGTTCCGTTGACTTGACACCAAACAATAACATCAAAATTGCGTCGTTGCGTGCTCGCTGCTTACTACGCCTTAATAATTTACTAATAATATTAAATTTCCCTTGTGTCAATCTATTACGTAAATTGGCTTTCGCTCAATATCTTTCCAGGTTGATTAATTACGTAGGTTAATTTCATCAATCTAAAGCAAACAAGAGCCCGACAGGTACAACCGTCTTTCGGCTCAAATTAATGTAATTTTAAGGTATGTTTCATAAACATTGTTGAGATAGCTTCAATAAATGTTTGACCTTGAGCTCATAAAATCATCATACTGTCCAAGGTATTAGCAATTAAAATTATGTGATATTCACTGATACCCCTTCTCTTCCCAAAGTAAGATTTGATAAGATTCAAATCGACCCTCTCTCCCCCCGAAACGGCTCACGTAATTAATAGAGATCCCCTTATTGCCGGACGCACGTGAGTGTAAAGGTGCGCCCACACTTGTATCATTTGCTCGTATCCGATCACCGTGCCGTGGCATGACTGCGTATCGCGCTGCTTGGACGCTCACTGTCGGCGCGCCGAACATGCCGCACTCTTCCGATATAAGTGTGTGATACGCGTAGCAAATGGATTTCGAGCGATCGGATCGGCGCAACGTCCAAACGCGTGATCCTGACACGCGATCATGCCACGCGACGATGATCTGATACGGGCAAATGATACAAATGTGGACGCACCTTAATAGTACTCTCCTGATCTACATTAAGCTGTGAAATCTCCTTCTTGACAATTATAGTTGTAAAGTTCGGTAAAATAATCACCGGGTTTTAACCTACTACTCTACTTCCGAGATTGATTTTTTCTCCATTTTTCTTTTACACGAATATTACCGATTTTTATCTGACAGTAGCCGAGAACTTTTTGTAACGCACAGGTCAAACCTACATCACAGTTTTTCGTCAGGAGTATAAAGTGTATTTTACACGAACAAACATTTACTGTTATGTGTTAATAACCGTCTAATGACAACGACTAAGCAAATGGTGCTAGAGTTATGGGGAGCGGGGCAGACAATAGGATTTGTCATAATGGCCGAACCCGCTCGGTCCCATTAAGCTGGAATCATTTTGCACCAAATAATGACCGCGTCCCGGTCATGGTTTACACAAACGATGGAATCAGTATTTGAGCTCTCCAGGGTTTCAAACGTGCTGAATAGAAAATAAAACCGAGTGGAGTAGACACACTGTACGTGCTCAAAATACGACACGTTTGACTCAGTGGGTTGCACAACGACCTACGAAGCTGGCGGTCCCGAATTCGAATCCCGGCCGGGGCAAGTGTTTGTGTGATGAGCACGAATGTTTTTTCCTGGGTCATGGATGTGTTCTTTGTATTTAAGTATTATAATTTATCTATATACTTATTACGTATATCGTGGCCTATAGTACATTCAAACTTAGCTTAATGGGACTAGGCCAATTAAAACTTTGATATATGCGTCAGGTATTCCGTCACGTAAACGCACTTTCGGTTTTTTTTTAACTTTTCAGGACTGGGTACTTGTGACACTGGTTAATCATATTTATCGAGCGGAGCGCAAACCCACCAACGAGAATGCCGTGTCGAAGTAGGGTGGAGACGCGATACGCAAGGAATATAAACTGCGGAGGCGGGTCGAACCAGTTCAATCCTAACTGAAGGCGTGGGAGAGAGCACGAAAGATTCAGACATACATGTCGTCAGTGTGTTTAGCTCCGATGTGAACCGTAAATATGCGTGAACATTTTGACGCCACAAACACATCACTGATTGACAGTGCGTAACTGAACTTTGAGCAGTTGTTATAGGGCAAAATCATGTTTATTCGCGAACCTTCCATCGGCCATTAGGTTCTTCGAGTTATATCATAATAAATAAAAATAAATAAATACTTCGGGACAATTCTACACAATCGACTAATCCCATGGTAAGCTCAATAAGGCTTGTGTTATACTACTGTGCTAGATTACGATATTTTTAATAGATATATTACTTATACATAGAAAGCATCCAAGACTAAGGAACAAATATTTATGCTCATTACACAAATATTTGCCCTTGCCGGGATTTGAACTCAGGACCTAAGCTTCGCAGGCAAAGTTACTCCGACTGAGCTAAACCGGTCGTCATGGTTGAACACATGGCAAAATGTGTGTAATTACAGTAATATTATAACATTATAATGTACCTACAACCTATACCGGCCAATAAGATGGACCGACGATCTTGTCATGATCGCGAGAATCCCTTGAATGAGGGCGGCGCACGACCAATCGTTCTGGACCTCCTTGGGAGAGGCTTTTATCTAGTAGTCTTTGACCTAATAATATGATGAACAGACCAATTTCTGTATCGAACAGCGGCCTTATGACGGTTGCATTTGTCACGCGATAAATAAGTGACATAGCTGCCGTCACCTTCTGAGAAGTATGTGAGTGCGAGAGTGACAGACGCGTTATCATATCATTTATCTCGTGAATAACGCGACCATCATAGGCCTCCATATATAGCATCGCACGCATCACTTGGAACAACATCGTAAATAATGCTGCCATTATATGTACGAGTAATGCAAACAATATGATAAAATCAATGTGTTCATAAATTATATAAGACTTGTAGAAGTGAAACTGTAATATTATTATGATTTTTCCAGATTCAGCTTTCACGATTTTATCTAATTTGACTATGCGTGATACTTACTTACTACGTACCGTACATATCTACTGTCTGAAAAGTTGAGAAGCATTCAATAAAAATAATCACCTAAGCATGCCTATAAAAGGCATGGAAACGAAATAAAAAGGTAAACGACTGCAATAAATACCAAAGTAATTAACATCAATTATTTTTCAGTCCTTTTGACAATCTTACGTTCAATTTCAAGCAAATGCCCCGTAATAGGGAAAACAGGTGCAGTTAAGGACATTTTCACTTTCATAAACGTTCTCGAGGGCCGGTCGGGTAAAAGGGTCCGTCGCTGACTTAATAAGGTAGGGTAGATCACTATAAAAGTGGTCTCGCCAGTAATATCGCAAAACGCCCTTTTTTACGATTTATTTTAACATGATGTACCCAGACTCTGAGCCTTTTTTATGGACTGCATACTATTATAAAATTGAGAACGAGACTTTCCGTATTGGGTCACGTTTGTATGTACATTTTTAAGTGAGATATTGGATTAAGACTACTTTACCAAAGAAACAGCGCCGTCTACCTGATGATTTGTAAGTTAGGATGAGGCTACGTTCTATTTTATTCGCCAGTGTAGCCAATTTCGGGAACCTGTTTATGTAGCGTTAAAGGACGCGTCCAAGCCTGACTCACTGAGGTGCCGCGCAGGCCGAAAGCAAAAGGCCGACCTTCCCATACCTCCATAGGCGTGAAGAGTCCAAACTCAGCACAAACTTGCCGAAATACATAATTTGTGTCAATGTCTACATTCATGCTAAAAATTACTTTTTTCTATTGCTACATTACCACACCCTAACAAACGAAGATTTACACGCTACTTAAAAACGAAAATGTATTTTTTGGTTTGCGAAACGGATCGTTGAGTCTTTTTTCAAGAGATAAAATACGGGCCGGAAAGTGATATAAGCTAGTTTTATCTTAGTTAAATTCACCTTTTCTGAAGGCTTAGCAAACTTTGCATGAGAGCAAAGCCGAGGCATAACGTTAAAAAAAAAGGATTCAATCAACTTTAGCACCGTTATTCGGATTGTTCATTAGCAGTATCAGGCGAAGAATTTTTTATATTTATTTTCTAGAATGCATAGTCTTTTTACAATAGATTTTTTGCATACAGATGGTATCCAAAGTGATATATGGGAGAGAGTGTGCATGTATTTTCTTAGATGCCGGCAAGGGAATTCTACCGTGAAATAGGAATCGCTACATTTCAAACATTGCTCTATTTATGATCCTTTAACTTTAGCATAAAATGCGGGAGATGATTCGGTTGAAAAATAATGATATTTTTACCTACCATCATCATTAATGTATGGTTAAGATACTTTATTAAAGTTTAGTGAAATAGGCTACGTATTTGGTGCTCCATGAATCGTATTGTTTTAAAAATCGCGACATTTATACACAATGACACAAACATACCTATTGTCACATGACGCATTTATATTTTATGTTATAGTTAATTTAAAAAAGGACATTTTAAAGTAAGAAATAGTTCTCAAATGGCTTCAAAGAGCAGAGACACGTGAAACATGTTTCTAGCACAAACAAAATCGTGGAAAGAAACTATAGTTACCAATTATGTTTCCAAAGTTCACATCCCCACAAAAACCTAAGGGTAAAACGTTTGTAATGGCAGAGTAAATAATGTAAACGGAACATAATATTTTATGATCTCCTGAAACGAGTTAAAGGAAAATGGCAACGTAAAATCGAGCTTAAAAATACGAATGTTCATTTCACCGATTGTTAGGTTTCGTGAAAGACTCCCAGGGCACGCCATTTTGTTTCTCTTGTTGGAATGTATCTCTTCATGCTCAAAAGATTTGAATATATCAATTCATAGTGGAAAATGCTTGATATTAACGATTTATGAAACAGTTTTGTTTAAATTTTAAAATGGTTTCCAAATTTGAAACACGGTTTGCTTAAAATATTAAGTATATTATAAAAATACTTGTGGTGCAAATAAATGTTAGTCGTAGGCCTTAGATGTTCAAAGCCTGGGCCCTCTGCCGACATATATGCAACCCTTATTACTACGACAGTACAGTTGGTGTGTACATATTATGTAAACTTTGAGTGTATTTATCTTTACCATTGACTGTGCATGATTTATAGTTAATATCAAAACTAGGAATAATCGTCCAAATGAAAAATGCAGTCGATTATCTCCTAAAAAATCCGCATTCATCTATCAAATAAAAAATGCATTCAAATCGGTCCCCACGTTTAAGCTAAAATAACAACAGATACTCGTACTCATAGGTTTAGAAAACTCTATTTTTTCAGGTGATAAAATATTATCACTTAAGCCAGGATAAAGGAAACTCTTGCATTGCTGATGTAAGTCAACTTTTCAAAATGTTAAACAATACAAGTTTTTGTGTATACCGAGCACTCTTGCCGTAAATAAAGCAACATCATGGTTAAACAAACCCAATCAGTCAAATTGCTCCAATAAATACTGGAAAACATGCAACGCCGGCGAAGTTTTTATTTGTACAGACAAAAACTAGAAAATGTAGCGCGCGTAATGGTTCCTCGGAAAAACTGTGGGAGTGCTGAACTAAATTGGAATGTAAATCAAGCCCGCCCGTTTCATGTTTGCTTCCATTCAGTTCGCACCTGATTACCTATAAACCTATAGGTAAACAGAGGATTAAGAGGATATAAAAGCCTTTTGGAAATTAGGTATTTTTATAAACTATTGCTATCGCATCGCCTCACATCTCCCGTAGTACAGTGCAAAAGGGACAACTGCAGCTCGGAACGATCTGACCTACAAAAAATTGGCGAAAACAGGGTTTCGTAGTCCCCTGTTACCTCTTCCAAAAGTGGACAAATTTTAGTTGTTCTTTTACATATATTATAACGAGGGCTTCGGCTATGCTTGTATGTTTTTTGTTTTTCTATTATATTCGTTAAATTAGTTTACTGAACGTGAGGTTATGGCGCCGGATGGTGGCATTTTTGCAATTTTAGAGGGCCTCTAATTCCTCAGGGAGGAAACGGAGTTATACGTTTGTGTGGAGGAACGGCCACTAGTATATCCTCTTAAGTTTTATAACCGTACTTCCCTGTATAAATGCTCGATTTATATGGTTTATAGGCTTGATATTTGAAAATAAATATGAGGAAAGAAGATGAGACGACAAATGTCACTGACGCTACAAGAGAACCACGGAACACAAAATGAGAGAGACATATTGGTGAGACAGTGACACAGTCTTTATCCCGCAAACATCAGTGTTCCCGAATGACTGGCAGAATACGTTTACTATTTGGACGAAACCGTTGGGAACACCCTGATAACCTATTGTGGCCTATTTCGTTCAAGCTTAGCAACGGTATGTGTGCTACGCTGCAACCTGTACTAGCGTTGTCTCGCTACTAAGCGAAGGCATAGACCCTTCACGCATACGTGTCGTCATGGGCCTCGATGAGTTAAAGTAAAAAAAAAACATCTACCTTAAAATATTTTAAAGCAACAGGATAAAGAATCAGTGTCATTCAAGTTAAACTATCTGATACATTTTATACGTAATACTCTATGCGTCATTTCCTCGCGCGGAAAAGTTTAAAGCGAGTAAGGTTATACTTATAAAGTATTTCATATCGCAAACTTCCGCGCGGAGTCACAAACCGCAAACGATCGCTGTACTAAGCTTATAAGTTATAACACAGTATTTTATATTTGATCCGTCACAGCGAGCGCGAAATGGCCAGTTAAGTTAAGTCGTAAATAAACTTCCTCAGTTACTAAGTTGCCGTGAAGTTGCAATATCTGAGACCACTATTCGACTATGTGGCTACTGGTCCAAAGTGACTTAGCATACAAAGTGATTGACAAAGGCCTCACTAGACGAAGCCCTCAAGCAACTTACTAAACGCCTACCTGACCGTAACAACTTTATCAGTCTTGCCAATCAACTCAAGTACAAGAATGCACTAAAGTAACAATATCGGATGAACCCGTAGCAATCAAACGAAAAAAATACAATGGTTGATAGTAAACGACTTAATTCAAAGTTTAGTATGTGTCAAAAGTATTCAATGTGTGATACGATAAATTAAAAGTATGTTACTAATAAAATAAAATAATTGTGTTTTTCGAGTTGGGTTTGTACAGGTATATAGACGTCTTAAATGATTTGGATTAACTTAGCTGTAGCTACGAGGTATTTATATTTAAGACTATATATATATATATATATATATGTCTATGAGTTATCGATGCAAGGTGACTTAGCATACAAAGTGATTGACAAAGGCCTGACTAAAAGGGCCCTCAAGCAACTTATCATACGTCTACCTGACCGTCACAGATTTATCAATAATCGCCATCAACGCAAGGACAAAGATGTGAAGATAGTACAGCGGATGGACCCCTGTCAATTAAATGCTTTAACAATATTCAAAGTAATATTTAGACACATACACATCAGTATCTAGAAAATAACACAACAGTGATTGATACTAGGTGTAATTAAAAAATACATTGGCAGGCAGCGTTAGGAATAGGAGGACTAATAATGATGACAATAACCATAATTCATTATGGTTTTTGTTAATAATCAGCTATCAGCGTAGGTTAGAAAAAACTTCACAACTTGCGTATTTAAATAGGAAAACATTTTATTTCTAAGTAATTTTCTAAATTATTTCATGTTTATCTATAGGTACAGTCAGCTGCAGAGAAAAGTAAACCCCCTGCCATACTAATATTATATGGCAGAGGGGTCACGTTACTCTGCTGCTGACTGTACTATCATTAAGTTGTAAATATGAAATATCTGTGCATTGTAGGTATTTCAAAAAAATATTGCAACGGGCTATTTGGAGGTCACTAAATTGAAAAATAAATATTTTCGATTTTTTGTACGTTCGTATGTGCCGTTGTGGCTTCATCACACCGCATCGGCTAAACGGATTTCAGCTATTTTTGGTACACAGATAGCTGGGTACCTCCAGACGGTTATTAAATACTTTTTAACTAACTGCGCTGAAGACAACAAGAGGGGTTATGATTTTTTCTCCTCCGCGAACAAAGTCGCGGGCACCTTCTAGTATAACTTAAAACTATAGATATTAATATCCCCATGTCTCAGTCAGCTCCGTGGCGCAGAGAAGCTGCAATTCTAAGTGTGGTTTTGTAAAAGACCCTTCCCAGGCAGAGCATGCAGCCAGGCGCCGGATTCCCATTTACCAGCTGTGAGAAGGCACGCACGCTCTAGAGGCTGGTAAACGTATTGAAAAGGTTATCCCGCACCAGCCTACAGAGCTGCCTATCCCATCGCCTCTGCAAACGAGGAATCTCGGGCAGATCACTGAGTAGGCATGCCAACCTCCATGGATGACGTAGCACACAGGTGGGCTTCGTCTAGGTACGGCATACGAAGCTGCCTCTGAAGCAGAGATTTTATAAAGACGCATCTATGCGACCATCGGTTCAGCATATAAAACATATAAAATGATAGACGTAAGCTCTAAGCTCATCAAACGCCTACCCGACCGTAACAACTTTATCAGTCTTCGCAATCAGCGCAAGTACAGAGATGTGGTGAAGACAGTATCGGATTGACCCGTATCAATAAAATACAAAACTGTAAAACGATCAAAGTGAATAATTATATCAGTTTTCGCAATCATTGGGATAGTATAACTGGCCGCGAGTTCGGGAAGTTCCCATTTGTTCTATGGAACATGACGTTCATCGAACAAAATGATACATTACCTTCCTATTCTTTCAATAAAACTGCTTTACTTACTACTCGGAGCTTTTCGAGTACTTAGTTCCCATATGTTCTATGGAAAAAAAGGGAAGAAAATGTGTCATTTTGTTCTATTGCGTCATGTTCCATAGAACAAATGGGAACTACTCGCGAGTTCGCTTGTCGCGCGATACAATATCACCCGTCTCTCTCGTACGCACAGCAAAAAGGGTTATTTTTTAAATATTATTACAGGGCTTTGTCGCTGAGCGACCATATCGCAGCAAAAAGAGATGGAAAGCATTTGTAACACGAGAAAGAATAGTGTGTCACACAGAGTCTCAAATTCTACAGAAGGAATTAAAGTAAGATCCTCTATCAAGATAAACGAAAAAAACTTGGAAAAGTATTTTGTGTATTCCAATATTCCACGATTTGCCTTTTTCAATCTCGATTTCGTCTTAAAATCCGATATTTATAGCTGAATAGGGTGTTTAGAATACAAAGAGTTATTCAATATCGCAAAATTATTAACGTTCTATTTATAACAATTTCCTATCACTAAGAAATTTCCGTTACTTTTCAGGTTACTTTTTAGGGTTCCGTACCTCAAAAGGAAAAAAACGGAACCCTTATAGGATCACTCGTGTGTTTGTCCGTCCGACTATTTGCTCCGAAAGTACTGAACCGATTGAGTTGAAATTTGGCACACATATGTAAGTCGGTGACCCAAAAACGGCCATGTAACGTAAATAAATGAATTTTAAACGTAAAGGCTAAACTTTGGGCAAGCTTTAAGGCATAAACTTTTCGGGGGTAAATTAGAAAATATAAAAAAAAAAGTTTTGCAAACTATATTGTGTGACATTTCAAATGAAAGGGCTTGTTGTGAGAATCTCAAATATATATTTTTTTATAATATTGACCTCCCCCGCCTCCCTTATCTCCTAAACTACTTGACCTAAAATTTATAAAAAAAAAATACTGAAAATAGTTCTTTACCCGTAGTTGACAGAAAAACCTATAAGAAGTCAATGGTATTTAAAGTAACATACCTAGTTTTTTTTCACAAATCATTCTGAATTGCGTAAAGTTTACACCTCATTTGTATCCGACACCATACATACCAGGTGCAAACTACTTAACCGTCCACTTAAGTTGGGTTAAGTAAAAGTTACTCTTAATACAGTCGTGCAGATCCTTTTATACGTGAGTCCGACTCGCACTTGGCTGGTTTTTTTACCTTCAAGAGACTGCCATTTGATCTCACAGGCCCAGGAGACGGGTATACTACGCTACCTTGAGCATTGGTACTAGTCATCATCATCATCATTTCAGCCATAGGACGTGTCCACTGCTGGACACCGGCCTCCACAATACATTTCCGAATGGACCAGATGGAGGCGACCCGCATCCAGCGAGTCCCCGCAACCCTAAGCAGGTCGTCCGACCACCTAGCTTTTTTTTGGTACTAGTATCAGTAGATAGTTTACTACCTTAGGAGAACTCATTAATAAAGGAAAAATGGAATTCAAATTCCCGTTCTATCTATCATCCAAACAATAATATCAAAATCAATGCCATAATAACATCAACAATCCGTTTTGTTATACACGAAACTGTACAAAATTACAGGCGGCATAAGCAACGCCCGACCACCGATAAATCAGCCTCTCTTTACATGTATATGAAGCTTGCATGTACATGCGCATGAACGTTGCATGTACATGTAACCATTATTAATTTAAACTGTGTGGCATAAGTGCTGTATACGTGTCAAATGAATGGACTGACACCGCCGATATATCGGTTTGCGCGCCGCGCGTGTCAACTGTTTCCGCTGTTCAACTATTTTGAAATAAGTTAATTGTTAAAAGCAGAAATATCGCATACGATATTTCTACCTTGCTTTTGTGTCAACGTATAATGAAAATTGTCAGACCTGCGTTGAGCGATATTAATAGTAGGGTTAATTCCCTAATAGTAGATTGTTTGACAAGGAGCTAAAATTAGCCATTATGACACGAAGTGATTATTTGGACGAGCTCACGAAGTGAACGAAGACAAGTATGTCTGATTGTCATAATGGCTTTTAGCAACGTGTTAAGCACTCTGTTTTTCACTTCGACTGCGAGAAAATAAAAAAGACTTAACTTTAAAATTGTATATTTTATGAAAAACTAATAGTACAGTTTGAGCAATTCTATCCGAAGTTTCACCAATTTGGTCAGGTTGTTTTGTTTGTTTTTAATTATTCGTATGTAGCTGACCGCAAGATTTTTTTCAGTGTCATAGAAATTTGTATGGGATTATATGGGTTTATTTCAAACCATAGGGGCTAAATGTACTATTTTAGACTCGCTTCGCGAAGCTAATATGACGTATTTTTTTGTGCAGGAGAAGTGAAAAAATATTAATTCAGAAAGCTGTACCCTCGTTCAGATTTTCCTGTTTCTAGTTGTATCTACCGGTAGCTTAGGCCCTACATCACAGCTGGTGGCAGCTTAGATTTAGTATTTTCCAATGCATTTCTATTGTTAAGGTTTTAGGGCAGATTTTAATGCGTCCAGTATAATAGTAATCCCTACTGAATAATGAAAACGTAATAAAATGTAAATATTTAAATTTTGCCATTTTTTTTATTTGAGTCCATATCTATACTATTATAAAGTTGTAAATATGAAATGTCTGTACATTGAAGATATTTTCAAAAAACTACGTGAAAAGGACTTTTAGCAGGTCAATAAATCGAAAAATGTGTTTGTATGTATCGTTATGGCTTCATCACGCCTTCACGCCAAACGGCTAAACGGATTTCAACTGTTCTTGGTACACGGGTAGTTGCAGTTACCCTAAATATAACGAAACGGAGATTCAAAATTTGACACAAAATAGTGTCCCAAAATATTGTATAGTAATAATTTCTCATATGCGTTACGTTCATAGAAATAAAAAAAATACAAAATTGTAACGAAACTTATACGGAAATTTCCTTTTTTTTTCTTCTATGAGTTTAAAATTTGTAAATGATCCACAAATTCAATATTTTGAAAAAAAACTTAAAAATATTTTTTTCCTGCAAATCATCCTATGCAAATATGTATCTGTTTTTAAAAATTACTATTATTTGTGCTGTGAATTTTGTCTCAATAAATAAAAAATCTTCCATATTGTTTCGAATTCAAATAAATCCAATCTAAATAGATGCACGTCCATCTCTACATGTGTAAATCCAGACAAGCTTCTAGACTTACTGAAGTTTAGAACTTGGGGACAAGATAAACCATTCACTAACATAGGGACTGATGCTAACAGCTTTAGTACCTACTAGCGTTCACTGCGCCCGCTTATGCTCCGCGTTGGATTCAATCGTTTAAATCCTTTTGACGAAGTATGAATAGGCAATATAAATGATTTTTTTTTAATAAAGCTCATTCATGCAACGAACAGTAGGGAAAAATATTTTGTCGAATAACAAGACAAATAGCCAAGATATAAGCCATCAAACAATTGATTTTATCTCTTTCTAGCAAAACAATTATAGGGTAGAAGATGCCCGCAAACTTTGTCCACGGAGGAGAAAAAATCATAAACCTCTTTTTTCTTTAGCATAGTCGCGTAAAAAGTATCCTTTAATCATTTTGAGATACCTAGCTACCTGTGTACCAAAAATTATTGAAATCCGTTTAGTCGTTTTCGCGTGATGAAGCCACAACGACACATACAAATATACAAAAAATCGAAAAAAAAAAATTTTTTTGTTTTAGTTCCCTCCAAATAGTCCGTTACATTCGTTTTTTTGAAAATATGTTAAATGTACAGACATTTCATTTTTACAACTTCATAATAGTATAGATATATACTATTTACCCAAATAAGTTCAAACAAAAGAGAGGGTTATGGTTTTTTCTCCTCCGCTAATGAAGTTGGGCACCTTCTAAAATTACATACAAATACAAAAACGACAAAAAAATATGTATAAATTCAGTCACGTTCAAAATATTGAATATTCAGTTTCACTTAAACATTTTTGAAAATATGTTTAATGTACAGACATTTAGGTAAGTTTTACAACTTTATACTTTACAGTGAAAAATTGACCACCAACTGACCCCACAGTATCATCTGATGCTAAATGGCTCTAAATATCGGTTACTGGTACCCTATTACTCAGTAAAAATCATATAAATCTTTGGAGAACACGAAAATTCAAATAAAAATAAAAAAGCTGTGCAGAAATACACGACCTTAATTTACTATAGTAACGACCTGGCTTGTGTGATATGAATAAAATTCTATTACATCGTTATAAGATCTAACGTAAAAAAATCTCTATTCCTTTGAGAACTTTAAACAAATCAAGAAATAACATGGCATATAATCCTCAAAGAAAAACTATGCACACAGTGGTTAAACCGTGGGAAGGTAATAACAGAGCAATGTTTTCATTCATACAAATAAATAAATATTTCACGTATACAGCAATTATGTTACAATAACTCGCAACAGTTAACAAGAAATAATAGCATGAAATACTCAAGTGATTTCGTCTTTACGTAAACATACATGACGCGGGATACTTTTTTCATACTTTCAAATATTCACCCGTACAGTATGCTTAAATAACATGATACAGATTACAAATACCAATAGGTACTCTTTATGACAATAAGTTATACTTGCGTTCATTTTCATACAGTTTATAATAATAATCATTATTAAAGGTATTATTTTTTCTGTTTATTTATTTTATTTTAAGGTAGCCGCAACTTTGTCAGCGGAGGAGAAAAAAAATCATGATCCTCCTTTTTTGTTGAGCGTATAGTCGAGTAAAAAGTATCCTATAACTATCTGGAGATGCCCAGCTACACGTGTACCAAAAATAGTCGAAATCCGTTAAGCCACTTTGGCGTTATGAAGCCTCAACGACACATACAAACATACAAGAAAAAGAATAGTGACTATTTAGTCCGTTTTTTTTGTACAGACATTTCATTTTTACAACCTTATAATAGTATAGATGTCGTCGGCTGAAGTCGCAAACCTCGTAACTCGATCGGATAAAATTTTACAGGAAGCATAAAAAACTTTAACAATATGGCGGTCGGGTATTGCGAAGTTTTCTATTTCAGTTTTTAAAGTTAAAGGGTGTTTTTTTAGCTTTTTCAAGTTTTGCCATTATATGCGTTCAGACTTTAACTAAGTATCTAAGTGCCAAAACATTATTTAAAAAAATGGAGTTAAGAGGTTTGCGACTTAAGCCGACGATGTGTCACTGATCTTTATAATAATTACGAGTAATTGATTGTTTTTTTTTGTAAATTGACAGAAATATGACAATAATAGATGAAGAAGTCGAAAAAATGCTACCGTTTGAAAGCTATCTCGGCGTGCGCCGCATAAAACCCTTAGAGTTACACATTAATAATGTATGGTGGGATTTTGTAGCTCTTAAATAGTTTGAACACAAAATCCGCGATAGCATATGTCTACCATTAAGGCGAGAGCCGTTATTGGCAAATTCTGAGAAGAGGCTACCTATTTACAATGCTTTTTTTGTTTTATTTTATAAAAACAATTAGTTTTATCGTTTTTGGTATTTAACGTAGATAACGTTTGTATATTACATTATGTAATTTTCATAAATAGTTTAAAACTCTATTCGGAAGTGCCACAATCACACGAAAACGCATCGACAAAAACGTGTGAATAGTTGCACTGCAGCTTGCAGTTGTTTTTATGTGGTCGGTTGCGTTTGCGGGCAAAATGTGGTCCGTGTGAATAGAACTATTTATTTTCATATAAATTATCGCTATCGGTTTCGTGTGGTTGTGGTACGTCTGAATAGACCCTAAAAGTTACAAGATGAGAATGTTCAAGAGCGTTGCTGTAACGTGATAGTACGCGTTTCTCCCTGACTGATACGACATTATAGCGAAAAAAGGCGTATGCTCTGCTACTCGGTGCCAAGCCGAGGCGGGTCTGTATAATAACAAATAAATTAGCGTTTTTTTCTATATTTGAATCACTATTATCACAGTAAAGGCCTATGGAAGTAACTTCGTTTAGCGATCAGAAAACGATTATAATGATATTACGAAAGGCTCTACTTTTGCTTTGTTGTTTAAGTTTTTTTAATTGTTGTTAAAAGTTCATGTGGCATCACTATCATATTTTTCTAGAGATCTATTTTCTATTCTAATCGCTCGGGTACTTTTTTCGGGTTCCGTAGCCAAAATGGCTAAACGAGACATTTATAGTTTCGTCATGTCCAACCGTCCGTACGTCCGTATATCACAGGCATTTTACTTAAAAACTATAATTTGTATATTGATGGAATTAGTATAAGTTTAATTTAAAATTGAAAAGATAACGCGAAATAAATACTTTAAAAAAAATTACTTCAAGTATGATCGGATATGCCGTTATTGAGTTATTGGATAGGCAAAAGGATGTAAGTGCCATGAATAAACTCACTTATGCTGGTCGACTTTTTCACTTCGTATTTTTTTCATCCGCAGTGCATTTCTTTGTAGTAACAGCTACGGAACCCAACACTGAACATGGTCCGAAATGCTCTTGGCTGGTTTTTTTATTTTTAAAATGACCAGCAATTGACATCAGTTTTTGAAGTATCACCTGAGGGTAACTGATTACGGATCGAGGATGTAAGCTTCCTGGTTCACTGTAGTTATCTTTTCTTTTCCATGTAAAATGTTTTAAAAGTATCGAATTTTTTAATAAATACTTCATATAGATACACCCTTGAATTCCTTTGCAGATGTTAACAAGTTTCCTCACGATGTTCCCAATTCCATGAGAAGAGGTCTGTCCTAGAGCTCTCGGTCATGTCCGGGTTTCGTGTACCCGTCTCCGTGTACCCGTTTCCGTGTTACACTGAAACGGTTTTCTGACCCGTTCGGAACGTGTTATTAAGACCCGTGTAATTAAGACTCGTGTACCCGTGTACACAGGTCTCAATTATACTCCATTTCAAATACGAAGGCCCGATGCACTTGAGACGGTAATTAGGCGTTAACAATAGGATTAGTGATAACAAAAGATACCTGGCCGGACCCTTTTGCGGCGTGGTATTTTATATGCAACCTAATGATCTTAGACGTAGACGCTTTAGTTGCATGCAGATTGTACCAACGCGTGCCATTTTGAAGTGCTCCTAATTAGATAACAAAAGGCAAACGTTATGAGCCCTATTGTTAAGTTTCAAGTGCATCGGGCCTTCGTATTTGAAATGGAGTATATACGCGGGTCCAATCCGCCGTCGACGTGTAGTGGCAATCCAACGGGTTGTCTTTACTTTAAGAGCGTGTGTGAGAAATCGAGAGTGATATTTCGTCTTTAAACTTGTGCGTTTTTTTATTTCTACGTTTAAGCAAATGTTCAATATAAAACGGTATATTATTTTATGACGATAGGATTAAAAGGAAAAAAAAACGAGTCGAGCTGTAAAACTGTATTTAAACTTGAAACATGCAAAAATAAACACGTAGAAATTAATAATTTAGAAAATATTAAATAATCAACTTAAAATAATAGAAGCTTCTTAAAAAGCTATGTTATAAATATATCCTATTGAATTAAAATTCTGGACAGAGTATAAATCAAATAATACATCAAAGATTTCTTAAGGCAATCTACTTTAATTATAAAAATACAACTAAACTATTTTTTAATCACATTATTGGTGTGAAAAATTACAAGTTTACCTAAGTGTACCGAAGCCTAACTAGAATTATGCGTACAATTATATAACTTGTAATGGCAAAAGCGAAATCAAATCATAACTTATATTTTCTAGGTTAGACAAGATATTGTAAAAAACCGAAAAGTCATTAATTTATTGGGTACTAGCTTCTGCACGCGACTTCGTCCGCTTAAAATCGTTTATCGCGGATAAGTGTATTTTCCAGGTTAATAATTAGCCTATGCCCTCTCCTGTGACACAAACTATCTCCATAACAAATTTCATCCAAATCGGTTCCGCGGTTTAAGCGTGAAGAAGTAACAGACAGACAGACAGACAGACAAACTTTCGCATTTCAAAATAATAGTATGGATTAATTTTGATCAAAATGGTAGAATATTAAAATGTTATACTTAGCTAAAACTGCATTCATTTAGCAGTATTTTTTAAGTTTTAAATACTTTTGATGCTCATTGCAGTGAGCGAAATGGCAAATAATATATATTTGTAAAATGACAAATCACTCCGCTTAATTAAAAATACTTCTATAGTAAACAACATGATAGACATTAAAGCACAACAGATCGATGGTAATTTGGTTTAGTAGCAACTGAATAAATTAATAATGATAAATCGATTATTTTACAAAAATATCACAAGGACAGGAGTGCTTATTATAATTGTCTTCGAATATTTGTACAAATGAACAATGATATGGCTTAATTATTATTTTTTTCTCACACCATCAGAATGAAAAAAAGAAAATGTAGGTACTTACTTGTTAGATGTCGACGCTGGAGATTTTAAGTGAAGAAATTTTTAATGCTTTCCTATAGCTTCTGTCAAACTACCACAACACAAAAACTTATTGTTAGTCCGATCACTGCACAAGTTACAATAAGCTGTATCACCGAGATTTGAGGCGTATCTCCACACCCAACTTCTTTCCATATTCAAAGTGTTTAACTATAACAAATTTAAATATTAACAAACAAAGTATGACTCTCAATGTTGACCGACAGTGTGGGTAAGTAAAATCTTAATAATAACTAGTGAGTACATTATAAATTCAAAGCTGCCCCCTCCAAAAGGGCTAAGGAAAGTATTTCGCTTATTTATATTAAAACAAAACGGCCTTTCATAACTTTAGCGAAGAAAAGCTGTTCCAGGTAATAGCCGAGTGTCAAAGTTACTCATATATATTATTAGTAAAATTGCCACGGTTTATTTACTACGCAAACAATAGGTATTGTCTTTATCTACACGTGCAGCGTAACCCTAAACCCACTTACATCTTATCTCGAAAAGGGCCACCTTGGCAGGTAATGTACCACGTATAATAGTCGCACCTAATACTTTTTTTCACCTAATACCATATTTATCCATTATTTATAGTAAGTATCCATTAAATGTGTGGACAAAATTAAAAGATATCATTAGATAACAAGATTAATACTAGGATGATTTTTATAAACTTTTAATGGTGTATCATATCATGTGCGATTAAAATTTTAATCGCAAACCAAAAATTGCTTAGACCAATATAACTCTAATCAATGCTAAAATATTAGATATTTGAGTTCGTTATTAAATTTGAATAGAAATAAATCTTGTCCGCCGTACGCAATAATATAAAAACAGTTATTCAATAATGACCAATTATTCGTTTCAACTTCAACTCAAACCAATCCGGGCGGGTCGCCCCGACGAGTATTCACTACCCGAACGGAGCCGAGACCCGCGGATACGGACCCGAACTTAGAAACGTTTCCTAAGAGGAAACGTTTCTTAGACCCGTGTAGATCGGGTTGTTAGCACCGCCGGTGTTAAGGACACGTGTACACGTTTCCACGTGTAATATGGATAGCTGGAGCTCTAGTCTGTCCCCAGCTGTGGGACATATATAGGCTAATGATGATGCCGATGATTAAAATTTATAAGTCACTTAAATTGCCTAACCACCAACTGACGTCTAGAAAAATAATAAATTCAAGTAAAACTCTATTATAAAGATCTGAACCTCGAATACGTAATTTTTATTTCAAAGAAATGCCAGTTCGCTCTTTAAACTCAAATAACTTGTAAATTTCAAGTTAAATCACATGGTCTTCATGAAGTCGAAGTTTTGAAGTCAGAACATAAGTTATTTGATGTTCATCTTGAACACTTTGCATATGCATTTCAAGCAGTCGCCGTTCATCTTAAGTAAAAGGCTGAACTAGAAAACTATTGCAGAAACTAATAATTAGACGTTCTCATGCTATTTTATATCTCTGCTTTTGTCTGTAGATTAGTCAATTAGACATGTTTTTGTTTCGACAAACAGTCCCATGGCAACTTTTTTATGGGTTAATAATAGGGCAAACTTGAAAAGCATTATAAATAATTACTATAGCTATACTAGATATTTAGGTGTACTATTTAACTATAAAAATAAATTCCTCTGATATTGTCAGTAAGGATTGCAGCATTTTTTCAATAACTCAAAGATTGTTTCTCAAACACGCAATGAAATATTGACGGTGTATTCCTTATAATAGTGTGAGCTAAGGAGGTAAAGCTGACTATCCCTATTTCTTTTACCAGGGCACAGCCGGAAAACATTGGTCCATTTTATACGAGCTGATCATTATTTTGATAACTACATTAAAGAAACACGATAGGATGCCGCAGGGAGACTACATGTATTGAAGGGAAAGTTAATGACATGTCATTTCGAGTAGCTTTTCAAACCATTAGCGGGATTAAAAATGTGATGGCGTTTATTCCGGTTATTCATTTACCCAGCGATTTATCTAATGGTCAATTGGTACAAATGCCTCATGGAATTAGTCATTAATTACATTCTGAGATTTTTATCTGAATAATAAAAAATCAACCTTTACCATTGTATAAATGTAAGTGAGTTTGTTGATGAAAATTCCCAGGCACGTGGCGAAAACAGGGATTCATATTACCCTATTTCCTCTTCCAAAACTGGACTAATTTTAGTTTTTCTTTCAAATATGTTATAACGAGGGCTTCGGCTATGCTTCTATGTTTTCTGTTTTTCTTTTACATTCGTTAAATTTGTTTACTGGACGTGTGCTTATGGCGAAGGATGTGGCCTTTTTTGCAGCTTTAGAGGGCCTTTAATTCTTAAAGTAAACAAATGATTATGAAAAATAAAACATAGGGGCATGGCACAGGTAAGTATAGATTATATTTATAAAAAAATACTCTAAGACAATTATCCAGGGAGGAAACGGGGGATTACGTTTGTATGGAGGAACGGCCACTAGTATGTCCTCTTAATAGAGTTTCATTGAAACCCTTTGGGGTGACCAAGAAAATATATTTGTCCCCTTTTACTCAACTGTAATTGTTTATAACTGACAGCCGAAAACCATTGATCCATTTTATACGGGCTGGTCAATATTCTGATAACTAGGTACCTTAAAGGCAACATGAACCGATGTCGAGAGGAGACTGCATTTATTGAAGGGAAAGTTACTGACATGTCATTTGAGTGGCTTTTCTAAAAATTAGCGGAAATGAAAACAAAATGGCGTTAACTCCGCCGATAACTTTACCCTGCGATTTATCTATTGGTAAAATGGTAAAAATGTGTCATGGAATTAAAGCCATTAATTACATGCTGTGATTTTTGTCTGTATAATAAAAAATAAACACAGATTCTTGAATGCCTACTAACACTAGTCATGAGTAATAGCGTTATAAACGATAGACAGACAGTGGAGTTATTCATATATGATGAGACCAAAAAAATATAATATTTCTCATGTTTGGCTCAATTGTAGATTATATTATTTGTGATGTAACTGACATTCGAAGATATTTGTCTATTTCATACGGCCTGATCATTATTTTGATCTTTATCCTAACAATATCATAAACGTCAAATTTTGGGCCAATGTAGGTATGTATGTACGTTCCTCTTAATCTAAAAATAACATTGAACGAATCTTTACGAAATTTTCCAGTAAGGTTGTTTAGACATCAGAATAACACATCCATACTAATATTATAAATGCGAAAGTGTGTCTGTCTGTCTGTCTGTCTGTCTTTCTGTCTGTCTGTTACCTCTTCACGCTTCAACCACTGAACCGATTTGGATGAAATTTGGTATGGAGATAGTTTGAGTCCCGGGGAAGGACATAGGCTACTTTTTATCCCGGTAAGATACTCTTCTCCGCGATAAACGAATATAAGGCGGACGAAGTCGCGGGCAGATGCCAGTATAATATTATAAATGCGAAAGTGTGTCTGTCTGTCTGTATGTCTATCTGTCTGTCTGTTACCTCTTCATGCTTAAATCGCTGAACCGATTGGAATGAAATTTGGTATGGAGATAGTTTGAGTCTCAGGAAAGGACATAGGCTACTTTTTACCCCGGAAAAATACTCTTATCCGCGATAAAGGAATTTAAGGCGGACGAAGTCGCGGGCAGAAGCTAGTACTATTATAAAGTTGTAAAAATGAAATGTTTGTATGTGTCGTGGCTTCATCGCGCTAAATCGGCTAAACTGATTTCAACTATTTTTGGTAGGTCCTGATTTTTATAGAATACTTTTTACCCGACTATCCTAAAGAAAAAAAGAGTGGTGATGACTTTATCTCCTCCGCGAACAAAATAGCGGACGCCTTCTAGTAAGAAATAATATGCCTTTCTCTGTCGACCTATAAAGGCTGAAGTTGTAAAGTGTTTGAATCGTCGGGAGCTCAAATGAGATATTATATGCGATATAATCCATTTGAACTGTTTTGTAGGTACCAGTGAGGCAACGTATAGCGTGGTATTATGACGTACGTGTAGCATATACCTACTTACTAAATGGTCATAGATATAACATACGGTCGCATTCATGTCATACCTACGCATTCTCAGAAGTTTCAGAACAGTCGATAATAAATTCATGAAAATACGTTCAAGAGCAACATTCCTCTAAATTTTATTTTTCCTAAAATAATATTCTGTCCTTTTTTATAGTGCCATACCACAAAGGTAAAATATCCGCTCGTGTTAATAATATTTTTTGTTGATACTGTCTATTAAGCGTTCTTCGGAGCTATTATTTCCGAAAATATTCAATTGCGCACACAATAAAACAAAATCACTTACGAACAAAAAATCACCCACACAATGACAATTTATTGTATAAACCGACCAACAATCGCGCCAATACTTTGGCAGAGCGGAATGTATCCGTACGGTATCTCCATTGGTTAAATCCTCTATGGTTAACAAAGGTGTATTTAAATATAATGAAAGAAGAAACTGACTGACTGACTGGCATATCAATGCACAGCCCAAACAGCTGGTTCTACTGATTCCAAATTTGGCACATAGGTTCCTTATAAATTCCAGGGGTACACTAAGAAAGGATTTTTCAAAATTCACCCCCTAAGGGGGTTGAAATGGGCGTCTAAAGTTTGTATGGAGACACAAGATTAGTTAGATTATTGTATTCGAAACTTCACAGGAGTATTCCTAACGATAAATGAGTAAACAAGTGTTTCAGGTTTCTTGAGAATTCTTACCCCAAACGTGGTTTATCGGGTCGCTGATTACGAAAACAACAACAACTTTAAAATCCGACGTGGCGGACGTGAAATACAAACATACGGGTCAAAGTGAGAACCTCATTTATATTGTAGACGTTAAATATTACGCTTAGTACGCGAGCGAAGCCGCTGGCAAATGCTAGTTACAACATATACTAAGCATAAGTTTCTGCGTGCTCGCATCATTTATTTATTTTTCCTTTCCTTTATCATTTTTTTTATACAAAACATACCTAATATAAGCCTTTGTTAATGTTTATTGTGTTGCGGCCCGCAATGCGTATGAGGCCTTAATAAGGGATTTGGCAATTTTAATAAATACGCCTCGAGCTTGTATCATGAGCACGAATCTTTAATTTTCCGGCGTTACGCCGGAGCCGACGCCTTTGAACTAAGACTTCAATTTACATTCCGACATCATTTTTACGTTTCGCGATTACGCAATGTGACTTGAAACGCTTTTTATTTATAAGCTTTATTGCGAAACAAATTCATCTCGCTGTATTTTTTCGTTGCAATATGTAAAAATTACGTTGATGTAATATCTGTAATATTATAAAGTTTTAAAAATTAAATGTCTTTACATTGAAGATATTAAAAAAAAACATGCTGACTATTTTAACGACACGAATAGAAAAATATATTTCTTGTATTTCTATATTTTATTGTCACACCAAACGGTTACACAGATTTTAACTACTCTTGGTCCTAGGTATCCACAGATGGTTATAATATAAGATACTATTTATCTGACTACGCTGAAGTAAAACACAGGGTTATGACTTTTCTCTCTTCCACGAACACAGTTGCGAGCACTTTTTCTAGTACTATTATAAAGTTATAAAAATGAAATGCCTCCTGTAAATTTTTTTTTATTTATTTTTTATTATAAATAGACGGGCATTTGACCGCAATCTCACCTGTTGTTAAGTGACGATGCGGTCAAGGATGTATCATGCCCGTCTAGAAACAGCCTATTCACTCTTGTCTTGAACACGCCCAAATTATAATGGTCGGGGAACACACTCGCAGGCAACGAGTTCCACTCCTTTGCGGTACGCATGATAAAAGTTGCACCATAGCGCTTCGTGCGGATTCGCGGAATATTGACCACGTACGGATGTAACGAACGCACGCGTCGTGTGTCCCGATGATGGAAAGGGGCTGGTGGAATTAAATCATGTAATTCCCCCGCACACTCACCGAAATGTAACCTGTAAAAGACCGACAGACGAGCGACCCTACGTCGAGACATATACATTGGAGATATTTTCAAAAAATAAGTGACACGGACTATTTCACGGTCATTGAATCTATTTTCTTTTGTATGTTTATATTTGTGTTTAGTGTTTGTAGTTTAACTGTACGCAGAAACCGCGCAGTTCCCTAAAAGTTCAATATAATAACGGGTATCGGGCATTGTTGGGGCTGCCCCGCTTTTGTAGCGCATCACAAATGTTCGCAGAGGCGCGCACAGACTGCTTTTATGCTATACTGCGCAAGAGCTGCCTCACTCATGCACAGAATGCAGACCAGCACCAACAACATCCTAAAGACGTTCGTGGCTAAAAATTCACTACAAATCAAAAAAATACGATCAGAAAAAGTGGACTAACAAAATAGCGTATTTCTACGGTAAATATACGTCGTTTTGATGAGAAGCGCAGTTTTTCGGTGAAGAAAGAAAGAAGAAGAACTCCATGGCCAGTTCCCGGTAGTGTCTCTCGTCACTGGCAGCACACAGCCTACCTGGTGTAGAAGAACTCCATGGCCAGTTCCCGGTAGTGTCTCTCGTCACTGGCAGCACACAGCCTACCTGGTGTAGAAGAACTCCATGGCCAGTTCCCGGTAGTGTCTCTCGTCACTGGCAGCACTCAGCCTACCTGGTGTAGAAGAACTCCATGACCACTTCCCGGTAGTGTCTCTCGTCACTGGCAGCACACAGCCTACCTGGTGTAGAAGAACTCCATTGCCAGTTCCCGGTAGTGTCTCTCGTCACTGGCAGCACACAGCCTACCTGGTGTAGAAGAACTCCATGGCCAGTTCCCGGTAGTGTCTCTCGTCACTGGCAGCACACAGCCTACCTGGTGTAGAAGAACTCCATGGCCAGTTCCCGGTAGTGTCTCTCGTCACTGGCAGCACTCAGCCTACCTGGTGTAGAAGAACTCCATGACCACTTCCCGGTAGTGTCTCTCGTCACTGGCAGCACACAGCCTACCTGGTGTTGAAGAACTCCATGGCCAGTTCCCGGTAGTGTCTCTCGTCACTGGCAGCACACAGCCTACCTGTTGTAGAAGAACTCCATGGCCAGTTCCCGGTAGTGTCTCTCGTCACTGGCAGCACACAGCCTACCTGGTGTAGAAGAACTCCATGGCCAGTTCCCGGTAGTCTCTCTCGTCACTGGCAGCACACAGCCTACCTGGTGTAGAAGAACTCCATGGCCAGTTCCCGGTAGTGTCTCTCGTCACTGGCAGCACACAGCCTACCTGGTGTAGAAGAACTCCATGGCCAGTTCCCGGTAGTGTCTCTCGTCACTCAAAAACGATAATATATCCGATCATGTTGAAAACAATTTTCGTGCGAATATATCGTTGTTTAAATGATAACGTAGATGTTTTACTGTTATAATTTTATTTCTATGTATGATAATCTATAAGGTATTTATATATGGGCCATGTTGCCTGAATTAAACGATGAAAAAAACCTTTTCTGGCAGAAAACATGACCGCCCAGGGGAGAAACCACTATTTCCATACAAAATCGGGGTATATTGACGTCCGTCGTGCCCAATGGCGTATATGCTGATAGTTCTGCTTTGAACCCCTGAGTTAAGTAGTGTAAGTGGAGGCCACAATTTGACTTGGAAAATAGTTTTCAAGAGCCCTTTTTTTCTATAATAAAAGCCTTAAAGAATTTATTTAGAAAAATGAAAATAAACTTCATTAAACATCACAGTATTGTTCCTATTATTTAGTCGATTGATGTAAGCATGTAATAAATATCAAAATGTGATAGCCTTTAGTATTGGACGAATTCTTCTGCATTGTTAGTAGTAACACCTACTTTCTTCTGTTTTGTCTTAGAAAATGCTTTATAACATTAAGTGAGCAATTTTTACGTAGAGATTTCTTTTGTAGAATAAAGTGTCAATTAGGTAAATCGTGCGAGCCAACTAACATATCGAGATCTTTAATTGACATCGTCACAAACTTTCACATTAACAATATTAGTAGGAAGTAGAATAGTAGGATAATATATATCTTCCTAGATATAGGAAAATCATCTCCTGAATAATGGAACCAGGCAAATGCGAAGCGCGCTTAGACGTTGAAAGTCAGCTCGTCTAAGCCTTCTTACTCCACTTCATTTCCGATACTGTACCTATCTGACCCGCCAAAATTTTACTAAAACTGCTTGCGTTATCTTTATAAGGTGCATTTTGGTAATTTTGATTGATTATTAATGCAGTATAATTTAAAACACGACGTCTTTTTTACCTTAAACCAAATACGTCAACAAATGAACAATGGATTGCTTAAATATTGTTATTGTCGATGTGTGGTGTCTCATATGTTGGAATTACGAATAATATTTGGAAGTTACCCTACATTCGATATAAAATTACGGCTTTCAAATGGTCGACGCAGTCAGGTGTACAGGCCGTGAACATAAGAATAGAAATCGGCTACTTTTACTGTCGGATAAAATTGAATATTTTTAACCAACTTCAAAAAAAGGAGGAGGTTCTCAATTCGGTTGTATGCTTTTTCTTTTTTTTTCTATGTTTGTTACCTCAGAACTCCGTCATGTACACGACGATTTGGAAAATTATTTTTTTGTTCATGAGTAGGTATATCCAAATTGGTCCCATAAAATTTTGGTGAAGAAAGAAGAAAATGCCGGGATCCATGAGGAATCGAAGGATTTCCTCGATTTTTATGAGCACATATTTTTATTATGGTATTTACCACATTTATTATTAGTATTTATTATTACATCTATCGCAATTTCGGTATTTATTACAGTAGTTTTAGCATTTACATTTGAAAATCACCATTTAGTGGAGAGAAACCAATGATGAAGACACCAGCCATCAGTAACTACTGAGGGCTCTACCAGTGTTATTTATTTCGTGGATCGCAAGGCGATTTTTAAAGTTATTTTTTCGGATAAGAGTAGGAATCTCCAAGTTGGTCTCATAAAATTTTGGTGATGATCTGATGATGAGATCGATGAGGAATCGAAGGAATTCCTAAAATATTATGGGCACACCTATGACTATTTCGGTGTTTATTAAAGAAGAATAAGCATTGACACTCGACAATCATCATTTGGTGAAGAGAAACTGATGATGAAGACATAAGCCAGCAGTCACTAATAAGGGCTAAACCAGTGTTATTTAATTCACTAATCGCAATATAATTCTTTATCATATTTTGCTTAAAGGCAGAAGTTCGTTAAGATCAGGGTAGCAAAGTGAAGCTGATAGTGGAGAACCAGAGAACTCCTTAACGGTTAAGAGTTACAGGATAATTCCTAAAAAATACATGTATTATAGGTACGTACGTTAAGACTATTAGTCATATTCTTTATAGTGTGTCTCTGAGGTAGTCTCCTTATCACCGAGTCAGGATCTGATGATGGAATACCAGGGAAATCGAGAGAAACCCTCAAATATTATAGGCACTAACAATGTTTTGTATATATTTTTCTAAAGTTATTCAGTTATTTTCGTCTGCTTGTCATCATTTAATGATGCTGAGCTGATGATGGAAGGTACAAGTTCTTATTAATGGTCAATAGTTGCGAGATAATTCTTTAAATATTATGGGTAAGTTGAGATTGTTAGTCGTATTTTTTTTAAATAATAATAATAATAATAAATAATAATATCAAGCGTTAGAGCTATATGCTCCAGGGGTGGAAGTGTTAAAGGGCATAACGCCGCGAGTAACCTCGGAAAAAGCGCAGCACACCTCTCGACACCCCTGAGCCCTCACGTCCATGTTGCTTCCGGCGGTCTTTATGATGGCAATTACGGGGGCTCATCAAGTGAGTGGCAAGTCACCACCCGCTACAAATAACGATCTATTTGGTGGTTATGGCGGGTGAAGAATCCCTATTGCAAAAGCCAAAACAAAATCCATCCAAAGTACAATCTAATAACCTGATTCTCTTTCCATAAAATGCAATAGTTCCAACATCTGCTGGGACGTGCTCATGGACGTATTCTCTCATTGATATGGTCAGGAGCGGGTCCCAGCAGGAGTACAGCCACAGAAAACGTCTCGAAAGGGCCTCTACGTATTGGATCCATATCCCCACGCAAGCCTCCCAAAAATCCGGGACGTATGAGCCCGTGACTAACGGTGGGATAAATAATATAAAAAAAAAAAATATTGATATATCAGAAAGGCGATGCAGCGGACATAGGGAATTACCACCCTATAAGCCTCATGTCCTGCCTTTATAAACTGTTCGTCTCCTGTCTACTAGAAAGAATATCACCAATCATCGATGCACATCAGCCGATAGAGCAGGCCGGATTTAGAAGCGGTTTTAGTACAGTGGACCACATCCAATTAGTTGACCAGGTGATAGAAAAATATTTAGAATTCCACAGGCTATACATAGCTTTCATAGATTATAAAAAGCTTTTGACTCTATTTCACATGAAAGCATCTGGGAAGCTTTGGAATCCCTAAATATAAAAGAAAAGTACATTAATATCTTGAGGAATATTTACGGCAACAGTACAAGTAGAGTCAAACTAGATAGAGTTGGCCCAGCAATCAACATCAAGAGAGGAGTTAGACAAGGTGACCCAATCTCTCTAAAATTGTTTATAGCCGTTCTACAACTCGTAATGGGACCTACCATGGTCAAAACGAGGCATTAACATTAATGGAAACTTTTTGAGCCATCTTAGATTCGCTGACGACATCATCCTTTTCTCAGAGTGTCCACTACAACTAAACAAAATGATAAATGTATTAAACCAGGCAAGTTCAAAAGTCGGCCTGGAGATGAACCTAGAAAAAACAAAAGTAATGACTAACCATCATACGTTACCAATTTCGATCAATAGCATGCCTCTTGAATTTGTAGCAAAATATATATATTTGGGCAAAGAAATATCATTTAATAAAAATAGAAACTTAGAAGAAGTGGAAAAGAGAGTTTCAATCACGTGGAAGAAATATTGGGCTCATAAAGAAATCTTCAAGTTAAAACTGCCGCTATCGGCTAAGAAAATTGTCATGGACACGGCTATACTTCCATGTTTAACTTATGGGTGCCAAACATGGACGATCGACACCAAGACTAGAAATAAAATCCAGACTACTTAAAGACGAATGGAAAGAAGCAGCATGGGTCTAAAACTTAAAGATAAGGTGACAAATACTAACATCCGCAAGATAACTAAAGTTACTGACGCCTTAACATTCGTGTTAAAGAGTAAATGGAAGTGGGCAGGTCACGTCGCTAGGTAAGCAGATAACCGATGGACTCGGAGATCGTTAGAATGGTCTGGACCGCCAGAAAAAAGAGCGAGAGGCCGCCCGCACGCCCGATGGGCGGACGAAATAGCGGCAATAGCAGGCCAGGATTGGCTAAACACAGCCAACGATAGAAGCGAGTGGTATACCTTGGAGGAGGCTTTTACCCAAAGGGGTCCATATAAAAATGCTTTTTTTGTTTAATTAATTCAAGTGACATAATATACTAATTATACAGTTAAAATTATTTAAATTATATCAAATCAATTGTTGCTTAATTAGAAATTTAATATTGTACATTTTGCATGGATAAATAAAGCTATATTATTATTATTCTTTTTTTAACCAGCAAACTACTGGATTCAATCATTTTGACCTAGCCATTTTTTTTTATACTACTAAGGTGGCAAACAAGCGTACGGCCTGCCTGATGTTAAGCAGTCACCGCAGCCTATGATGAACGCTTGCAACGCCAGGGGCATCACGTGCATGTTGCCGACCCTTTAAGAACCTATTCACTCCCCTCTTGAAGAACCCCATACTGTAACCTCCAGGGAAAACCGCGGCAGTGCGCGGTAGAAAATTCCTTTGATACCGCACGGAGCGCGACCATTTTGGTTCCAAGGTGTGTGGATGAATATCCTGCCGATGGCGAGCGGTGCGATGGTAGAAGGTGGCTGTAGGCATCATGTCGAAGAATTCCTCGGAACACAGCCCATTATACAAGCGGTAGAATACACATAAAGAGGCAAAGTCCCTCCTTAGACTTAAAGGTCCAATACCGTTTGTGAGCATGGGATCGTCAATAATTCGTACAACGCGTCTTTGAACCGAGTCAAGAGGGCCAAGCTGATATCCAGGTGCTCCAGCCCAGAGGTGACAGCAGTACTCCATATGGGGACGGACCTGCGATTTGTACAGCAGCAGTCTTTGCCCAGAGGTGAAGTACCGCTTCGCTCTATTTAGGACACCGAGCTTTTTTGATGCCAGCTTGGCCTTCTCTTCCAAGTGACCTCGGAATTGAACGTCGCTCAAAATATCAATACCTAGGATCCCAATGCTCTTCGAGATAGTGAGAGCCGTGTTCTGGAATTGTGGGGCCACAGTAAATGGGGCTTTCTTAGCGGTAAACGCGCAAACTTGTGTCTCGGTGGGGTTAAATTGAACTAAGTTTTCTCGACTCCAATCGGGGACTCTAGATAGAGTGGTCTCGATTTCGGACACAAGTTGTTCGCGATTTTCTTCCACAACGGAGTGAGGGATGTTTGCTCGGCCTGTATAAAGCGCATCTCCGAATACTGTCGTCTTCATAACAATGAATACAGCATGTCACACGCCAGCGTTAATGACCATGGTTTTGGAGCAGCTGCCATCAACCACGGCTTTTATGCTTCTGTTGGTTAAAAAGCTGGCGACCTATTTGCACAGACCCTCGGGCAGTCCGTAAGATGGCAACTTCGATAGAAGATCCCGGTGCCAGACCCGATCGAACGCCTTGGCTATGTCTAAAAATTCATTCAATCCGTATATCACTAACATCCATGACCAAAAGGCAAAACGTCAATTATTTTAAATAAAAAAAAACCGACTTCAAATGAACTAAAAAGCCAAAAATAATATTTTATGTTCGGTATGGATTACATTTGAATCACCTTTTGAAGTCGGTGCCAAACCTGAAGTAAAGTTCTGTATTCAACAAAAATACGAATTACTATAACTAAATGTATAGGTAGGTAATAACTAAAGGCTCGCCGCCGCGGGTCTTGCGTTGCAATCTGTGTTAATAGTAATAAATGAATGGCACCGACTTCAAATGGTGATTCAAATGTGATCCGTACCGTACATAAAATATTATTTTTGGCTTTTTAGTTTATTTTGGAATTGGTTCTTTTTTTATTTCAAAGAAAATGTGATATAAAATTACGGCTTTCAAATGGTCGACGTATTCAGGTGTACAGGCCGTGAGCATTAAGAATAGAAATCGGCTACTGTCAGGTAAAATCTAATATTTTTATGATATAAAATTACGGCTTTCAAATGGTCGACGTAGTCAGGTGTACAGGCCGTGAGCATGTAAAATAGAAATCGGCTACTGTCAGGTAAAATCGAATATTTTCGTGTGAATGATCGCGATGAAGTATATAGAGCAGATGATACCTGGCAGTGGCGCACATAGGGTTTTGGTCAAGATATGCAGTTTCTCTGTGCCTGTATGGGAGTCATGCTCGTTCGGGGTCTTTGCGCCTACATTATATGGACCGCACTCTCTGATACCTGGCAATTATTTTCCGAGGTTAAAAGTTTTGAGGTCTATTCTTTTCTAGAAGTGATCACAGCTCTATATATGCATATCTATTATCAACCAAAGGAGTTGGAAGAAGGCATTTGATTTTTATATTCAGCCGTTAAGAGTGACAGAGCATGATCAAGACCGTCTTTATACATGCGGGGCCCTCGAGCACTAAAGCAAGGGGGGCCCTGGAACACTTCATAATAAAATTAGAGACCTCGTTGGACCATAAGAAAACATAGCTTAAGATCTTGCATGCCCCACAGTAAAGACAGAACTGAGGATGGTGTTATTTTACTGTTACCTTTTTTCTTTTACCGTGTGGTACGTGTGATTTATTTGATACTTGGAAACCGAAGTGTAAATCAGAATCAGAATCAGAATCAGAATACGTTTATTTGTTAACCGCTTATATCACTCTCTGGCTTCTAAGCTTCTTTTAATGTGATGAAAAGAAAAGTAACAAATAAAGCGTTCAGGTTCAACGGTTTGCGATTAGAAGCAAAAAACACCGATAAAATACTGTTCCGAATTCAATTTTTATAATTATCCTTTTAATTCTGATAGGAGCCATTGTTATTTTTTTACCAGAATTTGAATGGTTAGGAGAGTAATTTTTTTTGACATGGTAGCTTTTTATTCACAATGATATTTGTAGAAAATTTCAAATTGATCTCTTTTATAGTTCAGGAGAAATAAAATAAAACAGTTTTGGAGTTTGTCGGGTATTTTCAACTTCCAGGGGGAAACAGAGGGATGAATCTTTCTGCAAGGTATTACTCCTTCAAAAGGCATCGTTTGGTTATAGTTTCGAACCAAAAACGTCGGGCACAATTTTTCAAAGGCTATACTGATATACCCTTTGTCACCTTTGGCAATTGTACTACTGCCGACGATGGGCAAGAAGCGAGTAGAACAAGAAACTAGGTACACGTTGGCGAGCAGTGAGAAGCGAGTGTGTAGATCCGATAGTACGCTGGGTTATAAGCGAGTGTACGAATGCGACGGTCGATTACTTGCACCACTCACTCGGAAAGAAAATAAACAGAGTGGACACCGGCGGGCCATGGTGCACTGAGGCTCGGGATTTTGTCGCAGCCCTAGCGCGACGGCTGAGAGATCGTGGTGCAGACCCCCGCTCCGGTGAGTACCTGACTCAAAGGATGGCCCTGGCAATACAACGCGGCAATTCCGTCAGTATTCCCGGCACCTTTGAGCCAGGCACCTACCGGAATTACCTTTAATTTAGATTTAATTTAATTGTAATTACAGCTATGAGAGTGGTAACTAAAATGATCGCTGGATGGTCTCGGCGTGAGCTCTGACTGCTAAGCGAGCATCGCTGAGCGAGTTTATCTTTGATAGTTCTTGTCGCTACTACAAACTTGTGGCGGTCAATAATATATTTATGTATCTTTTATATTGACACGAGATCTATATCTGTTGTTAATTTTTTGAGCGAGATAATAGTCGATAGCTAATCGCTTCCTCGTCGGGGGTAAGACAAATGCCTATGAATGTTCGATGGCTAGAACCTGACGGACAGACCGATACCGGAGATTTAGTAATACGGTTGCGTTGGTACCCTTTTGGTACGGAACCCTAAAAAGATATCCTTAATTACAAACCGCGACTATAATTACAAAATTAATATCACTGATGAAACGATATCGTTGAAGTGTATCATATAGATAAATTGTATCATACAAACCTAAAATAAACTAAGTAAAAAAGAAACTTCTACAATATTTAATACTTACACAAAAATACACTTTGTATAGGAATTCTTTCTTTTCTCAAGTGGTTCCAATATAATATCGTTTTGATTTTTATTTCACCTATAATAGAATATTAAATCACAAATTGATGAATATCACTTTAGACAGCCATAAACCCGAATCCACTTTCAGACGACTTCTACATTAAATCTTATTAAATAATAAAATTGTGTCTCACCACTGAAATGTAATACGTCGGCCGCAGGCTCTGAAAACTTTTTCTATACCACATGTGTCAATTTGTCATCTTTTTATTGGTTTTCTATCAACAACAGCAAATACATATACGCAGGGAAGCCGAGCGAAATCGAAAGCAAACAGGCGTTCTTACGTCGATTAGGTATACTTATTTTTATGAATTCAGGATCCAATTTCAGAAAGCCAGACATTACAATGTTATAGATTTGGTTAAGCTTTAACTTTCACGTTAAGTTTGTTATATTGTCGTTACTTCTTTGTTACATTGTCGTTTTTTAACTAACGAAGAAAAAAGAAGGGTGTTGTGAGTTTGACGCGTGTGCCTGTGTGTCTGTGTATCTGCGTGTGCATGTGAACGGATTGACTGATCTTGGATTAGTCTTTTGTTTTTACAAGGTGAGTTCATTGAAAGTGTTCTTAATTATGGTTCAACATAACCAAAAGACGAAGAAGAAGAAGATACATTTCTTTTGTAAACAACAATAATATCCTAATACATTTGAAAACTGTCATGTATAGACTTAACATAGACTTAAAGCTATTATATTTCGGATTTTATCCAAAGGCTTATACTTTATTACTAGGCAGCAATACGCAGTATGTGCCATCTTCGTCACACGTTTAAAGTTAAAAATCCAAAGACTACACATTTGTACCCCCTCCACCTAGGCTGGCAACCCCGCCGCTAGTTGGTTTCACACGTAGGCAGAACAAAACTTATTAAATTAGTTGCAAAACGGGAGAGAAATAACATTACTTATAGGTAACGTAGGAAGTGAGTGATAGTGATTAATACTACATGCATCGGAAGGTGAGAATATTCTGACAATGGTGCTGTTTTTTCGACATCGATTTCGGCCATATTTCGTCAGTTTGCTTCGATAAGTGATAAGATAATGTTTATATTCACACACAAAATCGATTATGATTCGTGTAAGAAAAGTACGTACTCATCACGAGCACTCTTCTGATTTACAATACATAAGTAAATCGTTACATAATCGTTCGATTTTAAAACAAAGAATTTTGAAGAACTTTGTATACGTACCCTCCATCTGTGAATAAAGACTTCTATTTAATCGGTTGAGTTAAGTTTGTACTTGATGAAGATGATGTCGCAATCAAATGAGGCGTCAACTCAAAGTAACCGGGTATTAATACAGGTAAAACAGAGCGTATGTATTTAATACGATTTACCAAATTACATAATTACTTACTTCAGAGTATAACTTCAAACGACGGCTAAGTTTAAAAGAAAATTACAGCTACAATATTAATTTAGTCGTATGTTTTAAGAGCGGACGTCTTTCGCAAACATGTTTAAAACAAATGTCTATGAAAAATTAAAATGAAAATGAAAAATGTTTTATTGGTCGCAATCATTGTGGTTACAATTTGAAAGGAGGAACAAAAGTGTATAACTGTTATAATAGTCGACCTTTAAAAATAATTGTCTAAAATTAAGAGGTGATGGAAAACATTTATGACATGGATCTACATATATGTATACTTATATTCATATAGTACACAAGTAATACTTGTGTAGAAGTTGTTATTTCCCAAAGCTAAAAACTGTCAGTTTAATGCAATCTTGTGCATCTCCTTTATAGATTATATTCGAATCCTTAATATTTATGCGTTGTGCGTCCTAGACATCCTCAGAATGGAGGGTTTTGTCTAATAGGTAGTTCTCGTATTTATTTAATAATATAACGCCGATAACCAGCTCCATATACATTGACATCATGGAATATAACATGAGTTCAGAAGCAGTTCGGAAATGAAACCCACGTCTTATACGTCTATACTATATACGAGAATTCGGGACTTAAGTACCCCTAAGACCTGAGCTGAACCAAGGGCCTCTACGAGCCTGGGTTCCACGGGGCATAGCGTCGCCTCGCCCTGCGGTAGCTGACCTACTGTTGTTCAGCCTTGAAAAGGCGCTCTAAACTAAAGGGGGTATCGCGTGGGTGCGAGCAGCGGTCCCGCCAGGGGTGCGAGCCGCCGCGCCGGCCATCGGCGCCCGATGGCCCGAGCCGCGCTGAACGTCGGGTACCGCCGCAGGTTTTTTTAATAATTATATGATTACTGGTTTTATGAATACAAATTACGATGCTTTGCAGAAATAACATGTTTTGTTTGCACAATATGGCACATAATTATATCTAGACAAAACAAAATCGTTGAGAACTGATCCATATAATCACCGTATCATGTGAATAAATAAAAGTATACTATATTAGTATGCTTATACTATTAGTATGCTTAAACGTACATTACAATAATTGCCCCACTTAACTAACATAAAAAATTAATAGAAAGAAGGAAGATGAAATAAGTAAGTAAATAATAATAACTTTTCCCAATATCAACTCCAGGTGTTAGGCTTTGTATTGATCTTTGAATCGATATCTAACATTTATGATCATAAAAATATTACTTAGTTCCTAATTCACATGTGAAACAAAGTTAAAGCAAGGAAGAACGAAACCGAGGTTATGATACTTTGCATTTTACATCAATTAGTCTTCGGCTCGACTAATTTTTATTAATTATTTCTATCTTATGTGTGCATATCAATTACAGATAAACCATGCATGTTAACGGTTATTATTAATTTATTTTATTTTTACGCCCAAATGTTGGTGTGATAACAAGGCTCTGAATATCTGCCTAGTAATAAAGTATAGCCTTTGGATAAAATCCGAAATATAATTAACACTCAAACGAAATTACCTTAGTGAAGTTTGATTCCAATTATATGAGGATTTTATACAAGTGTGTAGTCTTTACATTTTTAACTTTAAACGTGTGACTAAGATGGCACATACTGCGTATTGCTGCCTAGTAATAAAGTATAGCCTTTGGATAAAATCCTCATATAATTGGAATCAAACTTCAGTAAGGTAAGTTCGTTTGATTGTTAAATATACAATCAAATATCAGTAGTCGTTTGAAAATTATCAGCAACTTTCGAGATGTTTTTTTTTCTTAGTAATAGGTTGAACTTTCACTATATAAACTGACAAGAACACAGCCACAAAAGAAGCTGGAATATAAAATTTCAAAGTTTTAGTTTATCTATACTAGTTTTAGTTAATATATTGTCTATTTTCCAATGAGTACGTTAACCTAATTTAAATTGTTATAATCTTGACTTCAGCATATTTTTGTATATCTACCGTTACTTTTTACATAATTTCTGTAGTATCAATTTACTTCCAGTTATTTTCATAAAGCCTGACATAGGCACGGGTTTACATTTAATATTTTGCCGCACCAAAAGCGTTATAAAAAATGATTGAGAACATAAACCCCTATAAAAGTTACCCAGTGACTGGCATGTAGACTAGGCATTAAGAAGCTTTACATGAATGTGCAGAATTAATGGTATTGTGTTATGTAGCCACCAACTTTGCTGGAGCACAATAGGGATTTCCACTGAACATGTAGCGGTATAAAATACTGGTCACTGCGTCACAGTACATAGATTTACATTAAGTATACGAATATTGCAGTAGTCGCTACATATATTTTTGTAATGATAAAAATGTTTGCTTCGTTTTAAAATCATTCATCTCTTTTTTTTGATAGAAAGAAATTCAAAGACTAAAAATTGAAACTACCCTATACAATGCATAATTTATTTGAAATATTTCGATGTTCTGCATCATATTGTTTAAACAGGGCTCGTTTTGAATCAATAACATATTGAAGTACTCTCTTTTTTTCATTAAACCTTGACTGGAAGTCAGAGGAACATTAATTATGTATGAATTGGATCGTCTGGACGTCGAGAAGGCGTGTTCGGACGTCTTAAGACTGCGTCGGATTCAAATGGCCAGGCACGAAGAGATCACAAAATAAAGTCGTACTAAATAACCTAATTACTACTAAGGTTCAACTAATACTAGTTTAGTAAAATACAGAAGGATTACAATAATAAATCTGGATTACGAGTAAAAACAAATGGGTTTGCAGGTAACCATCGCGTGCGGGTAGCTGTCAACGAATGACATCTCGCGCCGCTATAACACTTAGAACTCCATTCGGGGTTACCCGCTCTTAAAATTATTAAAGCTAATGCCAACATTATTTGCAACTACCTGAATAGTTGGAAAAACAGAAATAACAAATAAAAATAAATTTCTCGCTGTTATATACAAAATAACTTTAATTTATACTCGGATGTTTTCTATTTATTTAAGTACTAGCTTTTGCCCGCGACTTCGTCCGCCTTAAATTCGTTTATCGTGGATCAGGGTATTTTTCCGGGATAAAAAGTAGCCTATGTTCTTCCCCGAGACTAAAACTATCTCCATACCAAATTTCATCCAAATCGGTTCAGCGGTTTAAGCGTGAAGAGGTAACAGACAGACAGACAGACAGACAGACAGACGGACAGACACACTTTCGCATTTATAATATTAGTATGGATTATAATTTATCTATATATTATGTATATCGTTACCTAGTACCCATAGTACAAGCTTTCCTTAGTTTGGGACTAGGTCGATTTGTGTAAGATTGTCCCTGATATTTATTTTTTTATATTTATTTAATTAATTAATTGTAATACCCACAACTGAATGAAGAACATACTTTAAATAGATTTTTACTTTTTTAGAGGCCTATTTAGATTTCCATTGCTGGGCAATAATAAAAAAAGTTTAAATTTAGAAGCAAAAAAATCCTTCAAGCACAAATGTGAGATGCGACACCGTCAAACGATAAATGTAATGTTGTCTATCCCTTTCCATTCAGTAGACAGCGAGACACATAACATACATAAACTCATTTCGCTTACTTACTGGTTGTTATACACCTACTATATTGCGGTAAAGCTAATTAAAACTAGATTGTGAACTGTAATGCAGACCGTCCGTCCGGCTGATGCGTCCTATGAATTCCTCCCTGTTTCAACCAGTCCAGCGCTGCGGAAAATGCAAATTTCAAAGCCACTCCAAACATACAGTTCTAAACCTACTATTTACCCGACTGCGCATAGGCGAATTATGCTGTTCTAGAGTAAGTTATGTATATATTTCTATTACTTTGGCAAGCTCTTTAGCAACGGCTCGATGAATTTTAACGTATGTGGTGTCCTTAACATTGTTTTGTTTATGAAAGTGACATCTAGACTATGTCTATCTGCTACGGAGGTCTACTGGAACATAGGTCTCCCTTTTAGCTCCTCACAGAGTGCGATCCTGTGCAGACCGCATCCACCGACTTTTTGAGACCCTCACGAAGTCATGCGTGCACGTAATCGGGGGCCGTCTCACGCCTAGACTTCTAGAATCTAGACTATTCCTTGTGAAATATCTGTATATTTCGACGAATTGAGAACCTTTTCCTTTTTTGAGATTTGGTTAAAAATAAGTAAAACACATTCTTTTATATACCTATAAATGTATGTGTCTTTAAGGTGTCATCCCGTCAAAAGTGCTTAACGGAGTTTAAATATTTTTGGTACAAAGATAGCTGGACATTTGGGGATGATTATGAAATATTTTTAACCCGACTACTTAAGAACAAAAGAGCGTTTTGTCATTATTCTCCATTGGGCAAAATTGCAGTCAGCTTCTATTTATTAGGTTATAATATTTTTGAAGTCAGGGTTTTTTTTCAGAAACTTGTGTTACTCCCTACTTAAAAAACAATTTGAAAAAGAAACAGAATGCACACTCTTGGTTTCCAAAGTTTTTCTTCAGTTCTGCCTTCTTGAAAGATAACTTTGGAAACTTTGCATTTTTCGGTTGCACAAGTAGTTTGTTTTAGTCGAGTTTTAAATTTGGTTTCAAGATAGTTTGTAGTAGATGGAGCGAAGTTTGGCCATGTGTTAGTGTGGCTAGGGTATTTTATGTACCGTTAAATTATAAATTTTCTTCTTAGATTTGTTGACGGGGCTTAGTCGCGTATAAATATGATTTATTTAATTACCTTTCGTTGGAAATTCTTCGACGTTTCGGACGTCGCGTTACGTCCATGGTCTCGAAGGAAACTGGAGTAGCGAAATCAACGTCTTCTAGCAGCGCGAGTTTTTCGATCTACCCGCGCTTGATGTTTATTATTAGGTTGAACACTACGGTCGTCACTAGACCGACACACTACACTCACGACGTGAGGCGATTTATCAGATGTTATATGATGTTGCTTACATTTACTAATTACTGGATTCCACGAAGATGAAAGCTTGAAACCATCTTCCCGGTTGAAATTCCGGTGTTTCTTGGTTTCAATTGCTTCACGCACGATTCGACAATAGTAATTACGTTCCGTAGAAAAGATCTTGGGATTATGAAGCTCAATCCAGTGGTTTGCTCCCGCTTCTAATAAATGTTCGGCAATAGCGGACTTATTCACCTGGCGGTTCTTAACTGCTGCGATATGTTCCTTGACTCTTTCAGCAATAGTACGCTTCGTCTGTCCAATATAAGAACTCCCGCAACTGCAATCGATCTTGTAAACGCCAGGTGATTGGAACCGAATAACATCCTTAGGTGATCTTACATGCCCTATGACGCTAGATAACGGCTTGTACACAGTTTTTATCGAGTACTTTTGTAGTACTGTGCCAATTTTGTCCGTTATTCCTCTTACGTATGGCATGAATGCTGGTTGCCTCCAAACGTCAGGATGTTTACGTTTTGGTTTTCGTCAGTGCTGCTGTCTGTTCACCTCATACCCATTCCATCTAAGGACCTTTTGAATGTGTGAGACCTCACTATCTAAGAATTCCGGGTCGCAAAGGTCACGTGCCCTGTTATAGAGGGAACTCACAACAGCTTGGAGGTGACGAGGATGGTGATGAGACAACGCATTCAAATACCTGTCGGTGTGTGTCGGTTTCCTGTAAACAGTGTGCGTCATGGAGCCATCTACCCGACCTGTCACTTTTACGTCCAGAAAAGGCAAGCTACCTTCCAGTTCCAATTCATACGTGAACTTAATTTTGGGATGAAAGGAATTGTGATACTGCAGTAATTGCTCAACCTCCTGTTTGCCACCCTTCATAACGCAGAAAAGACGACACTCTCGTTTCTTCCATACCCAATAAGCAACTTCTCATATTTTCTGTTGTGCCCGTCATTCCACAGCGAAGTATCACTGCCCATGGTCGCAGATCGAAATTGGCTTCAAAATGTTCCATCCAGATGTTTGCCATAACCGGTGCCACAGGGCTACCCATGGCAACACCGTCGATCTGGAGTTAATGCTTTCCACGATATAAAAAGTAACTGCCTTCCAAACAGTTTCTTAGCAATACCATAAAAGACTCCGGCATCCCATTGCCACGCAGCCTTTTTCTGATTACTTCAGGACACTCCTTTACGGGAACATTGGTGAAAAGTGACTCAACATCAAAACTCACCAAAACAAAAATACGCTCCGCTTTCTGATAGGTTATCCGATCCAATATTTCAAAGTCACTGCAAGATACCTGAAAGCGGAGCGTATTTTTGTTTTGCGTAATGACGGGCACAACAGAAAATATGAGAAGTTGCTTATTGGGTATGGAAGAAACGAGAGTGTCGTCTTTTCTGCGTTATGAAGGGTGGCAAACAGGAGGTTGAGCAATTACTGCAGTATCTCAATTCCTTTCATCCCAAAATTAAGTTCACGTATGAATTGGAACTGGAACGTAGCTTGCCTTTTCTGGACGTAAAAGTGACAGGTCGGGTAGATGGCTCCATGACGCACACTGTTTACAAGAAACCGACACACACCGACAGGTATTTGAATGCGTTGTGTCATCACCATCCTCGTCACCTCCAAGCTGTTGTGAGTTCCCTCTATAAAGGGGCACGTGACCTTTGCGACCCGGAATTCTTAGATAGTGAGGTCTCACACATTCAAAAGGTCCTTAGATGGAATGAGTATGAGGTGAACAGACAGCAGCACAGACGAAAACCAAAACGTAAACATCCTGACGTTTGGAATCAACCAGCATTCATGCCATACGTAAGAGGAATAACGGACAAAATTGGCACAGTACTACAAAAGTACTCGATAAAAACTGTGTACAAGCCGTTATCTAGGGTCATAGGGCATGTAAGATCACCTAAGGATGTTATTCGGTTCCAATCACCTGGCGTTTACAAGATCGATTGCAGTTGCGGGAGTTCTTATATTGGACAGACGAAGCGTACTATTGCTGAAAGTGTCAAGGAACATATCGCAGCTGTTAAGAACCGCCAGGTGAATAAGTCCGCTATTGCCGAACATTTATTAGAAGCGGGACCAAACCACTGGATGGAGCTTCATAATCCCAAGATCCTTTTTACGGAACGTAATTACTATTGTAGAATCGTGCGTGAAGCAATTGAAATCAAGAAACAACGAAATTTCAACCGGGAAGATGGTTTCAAGCTTTCATCTTCGTGGAATCCAGTAATTAGTAAATGTAAGCAACATCATATAACATCTGATAAAACGCCTCACGTCGTGAGTGTAGTGTGTCGGTCTAGTGACGACCGTAGTGTTCAACCTAATAATAAACATCAAGCGCGGGTAGATCGAAAAACTCGCGCTGCTAGAAGACGTTGATTTCGCCACTCCAGTTTCCTTCGAGACCATGGACGTAACGCGACGTTCGAAACGTCGAAGAATTTCCAACGAAAGGTAATTAAATAAATCATATTTATACGCGACTAAGCCCCGTTTTGTTGTGTTGTGATAATGAGTGAAGATCGTGTAAGTTTAAATCAATGTTAAATTTGTTGAATTGATTTGAACCCTCCACCTTAACACATTCACTACCAGAAACCTAACCTAACGGGCGCTCTGCATTTAGACGCACATGAAAGGCAATACCATGATTTTCCCCGTATGTAGAGCACTAAAATGCGTAGTGCTACGAAAAGCTTGGCAGCGAAAGTGCTAAGATTAAAGTTTTAAGTTATCATTATATCAGCCATAGGAAGTCCACTGCTGGACACAAGCCTCCTCAATAGATTGTTTTTTACATGGGCCGGATAGAGGTGACCCGTAACCCTAGCTAGGTCGTTCGACCACCTTGTGGGTGGCCATCCCACGCTGCGCTTGCCAGTACGCGATCTCCACTCGAGAACCTTTCTGGCCATCGCTTCTTCAAACTATGTGCCCTGTCCATTGCCACTTCAGTTTGCTTACCCTGTTTGCTATGACGGTGAAGTTTTAAGTGGAACGTTTTAATAAATACATAGCTCCTCTACCTGTATTCATTCACCATGAAAAACAACGCGCCGATCCGTTACTGAAAAACAAACCAACATACTTTCGCATTTATATAATGCATTTTCATCATATCGGTAAAGCGGATAATAATTTAAAGGGATAAGTAAAGCTATAAATCTCACAACTACACAAGACTGTCAGACTCACTATAGCTGTCAGACCCACAAATACGACAAGCTAATATACATAGCTTAACTGTAAAAACTATACTATTATAGAGTTGTAAAAATGAAATGTTGGGCATTGAAGGTATTTCCAAAAACGAGTTTTAATAAAATAAAAATACATGACAAGTTTTTATTACCTACTACACTTTTCATCGAACATCCATCAGCTACTCATTGAGACGATGCTGAAGAGCCCAAACTAAGTAGGCTTGAATTATATTACATAGTAGCTATTACAGAGTAGCTATTACCACCTTTCGGCTCCATGATCAAATCAGCTGGTAGCATCTCCTAAGTCTTCTATAATCTATAAAACAGCGCAGAGCCTTAACCGCTGAAGGTAGAAACATGAAATTCAACACGCATATTATATAAGAGTCGTAAGAAGGAAGGATTCTAAATTCGAATTGAAGTCATGGAGAAAATCTAGTTGAATGGGTAATAATAATAAGGCGTAGGAACCTCACCGCTCGCTGGTAATACTGGCTCAGTCAGTCAACAAGGACAGCTTATAGCGAGCTGTCGAGGAGTAGACCACGTACCTGAGTGCTCCATGGGGGACTTTGATGGCGGGAGTGTTGCCTCAGGACACCCACCTCTGGTTTGCCTTGCCAGAGTGAAGTCGCAAGAGCTACCGTACGGCTCGCGGGGGTGGAAACGTAAGTGGCGAGTTAGCTTCTGTTTAAAGTCCAGTGAGACCTCCCCACCCTTAGCCCTCCGCACCGATGTTGCCCTCGAGTCACTATAAGTGTCGCTATTTAAGGGAGTCCATCCAGCGCGGGGTTTATATTTGGTTATAGATATCCACTTGGCGCCAGTGGCATCTGATGCATTACAATAACTTACAGCTATGCAGCTACTGGAAGTAAACATTAACGCATGTGTGTTCAAAGAAATAACAGAAGCCCCCAAACTCTAAACCGGTATCTAAAGGGTACCGCCTAAAATTAGAATCTTAGTTAAGAATAAAGTCTTGTTCATAAAATATTCAGCAATAGTACTTATTACTAAATTACACTAAACATTCGTGTAGTCTTAAGTAAAGAAATTAAATAAGTTTGATATTAAAAGTAGGTAAAGTTAGTCACAAATACACAAGGCAACCGTTGTATTCTGTCGTAGAAACTGTAGCTGAATGTGAGATTCAAAGATTCGATACGAGACGACACGAAGTTTCAATCCAACGGCATACAAGTTACAAACTAGGGCACCCATTTCTCAGCCACACATGGTAATATAAAATGTAACAAACTAAAAACCGGCCAAGTGCGACTCAGACTCGCACAGAGGGTTCCGTACATAATATAAAAATCCAGTGTTAGCAGAGCCCTACTCTTAAGCAAAATGTACGCGGTGTTCGATCATCTTACATTGGTTATTTACATAGACAGACAGACATATAATTATACCGTTTTTAGTATTTGTTTTTATAGCGGCAACAGAAATACATCATCTGCGAAAATTTCAACCATCTAGCTATCACGGTTCAAGACATACTGCCTGGTGACGGACAGGCAGACAGACAGACGGACAGACAGCAGAGTCTTAGAAATAGGGACCCGTTTTATTCTTTAGGTACGGAACCCGAATAAAAACTAGCGCAAATTTATTGCTCTCGGTGCTTTTTTTAACCCCCGAGGAAAACAAAAGTGTGTGTATCTGTGTCTGTATATTCGTTTGTCTGTCTGTGGCATCGTAGCGCTTGAATGGCTGGATGATGGATGGCTTTTATCAATGGTTTACGTTAATAAGTTCAGCAGTTTAAAAATTAACCGCATTTTTGATGCCTCAGGGGTTTTTCACCGTTTTAACGATTACTTGTATTTTTTTAGTCTTTTATGAAATTCCCAAAAACAATGACGTTATATCTATTTATACTATTGTAAAGTTGTAAAATGAAATGTCTGGCGCTTGAAGATATATAAAAAAAAATATTGAAACGGACTATTTGGAAATCACTGAATGGGAATTTTAGATTTTTATTTTTTGTATACTCGTATGTGTCGCATAGGAAAGCGCAGCGTGGGACGGCGCCAACTAGATGGACGGATGACCTCGTAAGGGTCGCGGGGAGTTGGAGGATGCGGTCTGCGCAGGATCACATTCTGTGGCGAGCTATAGCCTTTGTTCAGCAGTGGACGTCGTGGCTGATAGATAGATGTGTCGCTGCGACTTCATCACGCCAAATCGGCTAAACGGATTTCAACTATTTTTCATACGTGGGTAGCTAGGTATCTCCAGATGGTTATAAAATACTTTTTACCCGACTACGCTAAAGAAAAAAAGGGTGTTATGATTTTTGTCTCCTCCGCAGACGCAATTTGGCACCTTCTAGTAATGGTAAATATAATGGTAAATGTCCTTCTACCCCTATAACTTGTTATTTTTTACCCGACTACCGTGAAGAAAAAAAAGAGTTTGTCCTCTAACAAATTCCAGGTAAAGGATTATGACAATATTTTTTAGGTATAAATGAAAATATTGTGCCATGTCAGCAGCAGAGAAACGTGACCCCTCTGCCATATAATTATAGTATGGCAGGGGGGTTACTTTTCTCTGCACCTGACTGTACATAGATATGTAATATATATTTTAGAATTCTTGATGAATGAGGCAAGGTAGGCGAGCAAAGCAAACCAGCAGGGTACGTGACGCCATACCCTTACACTGCTGCATAGTATGTAGGTAAGCTTTTTTTTTTCTCAGAAAATAATTTAGTTAATATGGCGGAATGAGTACCTATACAACCTATGTTGATACAACATTATTAACACATTATGCATATATAATCGTATCGCATTATATAAACATATCTTTAAAAAATATATATGTTTATTATTTACGCTGTCTTGTTCTTAATAATCTTGGCTATTCTTCGCAGTCTTTGGTCCTTATAGGGGCCTTCCAACGCTGCGTCTTTCGGTACGTGGTTACTGAATCCGATTATTGGTAAGGAAGCCTAACGAGACCTACCCATTTCAAAATCTGGTTAAAAATTATACACGTCTTCCGCTCTATTTTAAGTACAGTCAAGGACAAAGATAAATACATAACGAAAGTTTCTAATAAGTATGAACACACCAACTCTACAGTCATAGTAATAACTAGTAAGGCTTGAATATATATTTATGAGTGTTTGTAGTGTTTACGTATCTTTACCCTTGACTGTACGAGTACGCATACTGTTACTACTTGATTGTTGTACTGTTTGTGGCATCGATCGTAGCTCTTGAACGGGTAGATCGATTTGGATATAGATGAATTTGTATGTTTCAAGGCAGACTTAATCAAGAATGTACTTAACCATATTTACTACACTGCCTTAGTGAGCCAAAGTGGATCTTGGCCTCTGACACCAAGCACCATTCCGCTCTGTCCTGCGCAGCTTGTCACCGATCAAAATCAGCTCCTCGAAGCTAGCACAAGTCTCTCCGGTCTTCGTCGATCCAGCGATACCTTGGTCGCCCAACTGGACGTCAGCCACTAGGATGTCTCAGCTAAACTCTTTTGGCTTCCTGATCCTCTTCCATTCTCTCTACGTGACCAAGCCAGCTCTTAACCATAATTTAAAAAAAAATCTTTTCAGCCGTTGGACGATCACCGGGAACTTTTAGTTTATCTTTGTTTTCAGCGAAATATTTTTTTTAAAATTAAACATTCTATGATACATGTGTCGATGAAACAGAAGGACCCTGAGTTTTTCGTTCCAATTATTACTTCTATAGCATTCATAAAATGTGCGTCAGCGGCGAACGCGGTGCTGTATAAACTGATCGTTTTCATAGGTCCCGCCCTAGGCTTTGTTTTCTTAAGTCAATTTTGACAGCCTGCTTGACGGACCAATATATTATATTTTCTTCTGTAAGGAAATTCAATGAACTTAGAGTTCGTGCTCATGTTTCAATAGAGAAGATGGATTGTAACTACCACCAGCTTGGGAACCTGTAATACATCTCATCAAGGAACAAGCGAGACACAGGACTGTAAAGCCTTAAATTCCGAACGGTGTAAAATATCTTATCTGTTTAAAAGTAGTTTAATAGTCTCTGTTTTTTTAATATTATAATTAGTAATGAGGTAGCCTGGGAGTTTTTCTTTGCAGCGTTTCTTTTCTCCTCAGTACGCCTCATTTGTGAAATGCTGCTTGGTAAATTATTAGAATAAAATAATTAAGCCCTTCTGGCTCATGTGTCTTTACAGCCTTTACAGCTTAGCTTTAACTGTCTTTACAGCTTAGGCCCATCTGGCATGTATGTACACCTTTATTTGTTTTTTTTCAAAAAAATGGGTAGTTTGCACAAATTGTAACTTTGACAGAGGAAAATACATCTTTTCTCAGTCCTCCCGTGACCATGGAAAGCTGGAAAGCTTCCGAAACGTTGGGAACTAAAATGAGATAATATACGCGATATAATCCGTTAAATTGTGTTATTTCAATGACCAATATATTTTTACCTGTGGTCTGGAACATGAACTTACAACTTTTTTATGTGTCTAATTATATCAAGGACTAACTGAAGACGCTCGAGTGGGAAATTAAGGAATAACACCCCTTGGTTGGAAAGCAGTGTACACTTACGGAAATTTCCCGTAGAGATTTATCTGCTCCGTCCGGGCAGTTGGCACTGAGAAACTTTTAAAAAATCTATCTACGTGTACACTCGTAATCCGGCGCTTGATTGCCTACCGGGGCTCCGTTTTATTGCTAATGGAAACAAGCTTGTGCCTGCAGTTACAGTATTGCACGACGTTCAGGGCAGGTAAACAGGGGTGAATGCAATTTTAGAGGGGAGAAAAGTTTTGAGATAAATGTAACTACATCACAACAAAACGGGGCTTAATTGCGTATAAGGGCATTTTCTCAAAAACGTGTACCCCCACTTTTTTCCTCTTTTGAGCAGGATGAAGAGTACTATCGATTTTAATACAACGTATCTCGAAATAAAATTATTTGTTGCTTCTGTAGGTACATTTTGTACGAGCGGCACAAAACTGACGATCAGATTTTTTTAAACAAATTATATGAGTTATTTTTTTATTCGCTAGCGTACAGTGCTCTGAAGTTTGAGTAAAACGAGCCCAAAAAGTCCTGTCTGATATAACAAGTGGGATTAACAAATATGATTTGTTTGACAACCCGGACATCATCATCATCCCCGACAAAAAAGAGGAGTTTATTATATTATATCTTTCCCGAATGTATCCGTATATCTGCGTATCCGTGTTTCTGTGTATCTGTGTATCTGCGTGACTGTCTGTGGTATTGTAACTCTGGAACGGCTCGATGAATTTTGATTAAGTTTTCTATGTTTCAACAGTGACATGTTAGAAATTGAAAACAGCTGATACATACAACTGACAGCTGTAGCTTATCAATAAAATGAAGTACTCATCTTCCTGGAATCTAGTCATGAATGAAAACAACGTCAAATATTCGTATTATTCGATAAATTGATAGATTTTAAATTGTAGTGACAGCCCTAGTGTCCAAAGTAATAATAAAAAAATCGCGCGGCTAGATGTCTACCTACACTCGCCTCTTCGAGACCATAGAACAATATTTTGAAGAATTACTAACGCAAGATTATTAAATGGGTACATCATATTTAACCATCAGATTAAGTCCTGTTTTTTCCTGTTAATGCGCGGTGCGCGGTAATGCTAACAGAGAATAGAGAGAGATTGTCCTATTTGACAGAGCGCGTATATACTACGGTCGTACGTGTCTCGAGGTCAAACAACAACTATGTCTTATTTGTATGCATGTATAATATATACGCATGCTAAAGTTAAAGAATCGAATTTCTCCGATAAAAAAACGGGCAAAAGAAAACCTCTTTCATTTAAGACAATGCACGGTGAATTCGAATAAATAGCGAACGCCCAACTGTCAGCTGGAGCAAGATAAATTCTGTTCAGAGCCGTGCAAGTCCATGGGCCTTCAAGTACCTTCAGTAGAACAAAGACACATTTCACTAATAGGTATCTAGTGACATACGACATTGTTCCGCTAAGATTATGTATTGATGTTGTAAAGTCGGCATCTCTGTTAGCTGATCCAGTTCTAACATATTTATACAATTTCGTTGGATATCGGAAGCGACGTTTCACGGTCGGTTTTGGGAAATTTCCAGGGCTTCAATATACTGAATTAAATTTGTGAACTATCTGTGAATAAGAACTCGGTGAATCATACTAAAAAGTCAAACTTTTTTGATTGGATCATCACTCTATACTCTATGGTTAATATTATATGTCCCTGAACTATAATACCTATATTATATAACTCCGCACAGAACGATAATAAATATTAAAAAAAGAACGCAGTGTTTTTGCATTTTTTATGTATGTTTCATTTACTGTACTTTATGCGTTACTCGTAGAAAAAATATTGTATACAATAGTTATATAATTAGCTTTTTAAGTCTCATACCTTAATTACGCGGTATTCGACTGATAAAGCATACATTATATAATGATTACATAAAATACTATTTAGTAATAAAAGTGGTGAATGCATGCATTCTGTAACTCTGAAACAACATAACGTACGATATAATTGATCTGTCTCGTACACCGCAGACATTTTGATTCTACATTTGATGGGTTGAAAAAGTAGCATATTATCAGATATTTTTGTTATTCGTACAAATGGTATTCTACTATAATTTCTGAAATACCTAGTTTTTTTAACGAAAATGTTAGGTTTTTATAAAAACTACAAATGTCTATTAACATATCCCACTTAACTTTTGGGATTTTCCCAAAACTCCAATAATGATTGGGCTTCTGATGTCCAAAAACTTACAGGCTAGTTTAGATAAAATTCGACAGTAGTAACTGAGTTCTTACTAACTTTTATTGAGTAAATAGAGGTTAAGTTTCTAAATTGAAAGGTTCAGTTGGGTCCCAAAGGACTCAAATCATCTGTATATAGAAGAAAAAAACGCAACTTTGTATGTAGATAATATATACTTACTATCTTTTAGTTTCGTAGAGCAGTCTGCCTTGACACACGGTTGTAAAATCCGGGTCACACGTGCCAAGCTACTGCTCTAATAGGGACATCCACAGCAAATGCACCGCTGGAGTCGCTGGACTCTGTTACCATGTGAATACTGTGATCCCAGCTGGGAGACCGAATGGTAAAAGACAATCAAACAAGTTGTTACTTGTATCCTAAAGCAAATCTAAACTTTAAAAGTTCATTTTAATCACGGAAGTAGTGACTACTTACACCACTTAACCTTTGGATGGCAAGGCGAATATTACCGAATAAATTCTTCATATACCAGTAAGCGAGGAGCTAAACACGTACCTACTACACATTAAGGAAATATTCCTATTTCTAGAAACACATAAAAAAACACCTACAAACTATAAACACACACGCGCGCATTGACAATTTACCGTATAGACCTGGCATTTGTGTGTCCTTATGCCCTTATTAATTGATATAAGAAATTAGCAGATAACCCATAACCACGGCAAGATAGAAGGGTTTTGGAAATATCGTGTTCCTTATGGGATGAAGAGTTGCACTAAGGTAAAAGATCAGAAAATCAACTCCAAAGGAGATAAAATGGGGATTAAAATATTTGTAAAGGAAATATGATATGATCTAGTAACATATTTATTGAAATTGAAATTGAAATTGAAAAAAATATTTCAGGCTTTTTGACCCATATTTGTTAGTAACAAATTTTCTTAAAAACTATGTTAGTGAATACAGATCTGCGACTACATTACATTAAATTAAAATAAATTAAATTAAAAGGAAAACAAAATTAAATTCGAATAAATTACATGTCATAAATCAAATTAAATACAATAATCAATTCATGTGTATGCTATTCCACTTTATCACAAAATGACTGTCAAATTTGGAGTATAATGCATTCAGAAGCGCGCTAGAGCCGGCCGACAGCCTGCGCATGAGGGAAGCCGCCCTCTTGCGGACTATGGCGGGTAACCCGTCGGTGCGCGCGACGCGCTGCAGTGCCGCGGCAGCCACAGCAGGCTCCTGAGTGCATTATTATATTGTATACGTAGGGCATTGTATGACCGTTGGGTATAACTAGTCCAGAGGCTGCAGGCGTAAAATGACTGGCAGAATGCTTTGGACAGAGTTATTTTAACCTCCCGAGTGCATTTGGCAAAACGGCGAGCCAGCATATTACACCTGACAGCCAATGCCCTACGTTCTTTTTCCATCTCCAAGTCATCAGTGAGGTCCTCCGTCACCCAGTGTCCGAGATATTTAAAGGACTTCACATGGTTCAAAGTAGTACCCGAAAGTTGGAACTGTGGAATGGGGTAAGTTTTATTACCTGCTTTAAAAAGTAATATTTCACTTTTTTTGGCATTGTACTTTAAACCATGTGACTCGGTATAGCTCTCACAAATATGTAGGAGCTTCCTTAACGCACTGACCGAAGGACTCAGCAACACCATATCATCTGCATAACTTATGTTGTTGATACATTTACCATCTATGGAGCAACCGACCATGGTATTGCTGAGCTCATCAATCAGCTTGTTTACATAAATGTTAAATAGCCGGGATGACGAGAGGCCCCCCTGACGCACACCACACTGCAATTTGTAGTCACTCGAGTGCACGCCCGCCCATCGAACACTGTTGACTTGGTTTTCGTACCAAAACTTGAAAACCCCTAACAGTTCAGGTGGTAGGGTTGTTTCTGCTTTTATCTTACTCCATAAAGTATTGTACGAGACCAAATCAAACGCCCTCGACAGATCTAAAAAACAAGCGTACACGGGTGTTTTTCTACTAGTGTAATATTAAACTGTACTTTTGAGACAGAAAATAGCTGCTTCAGTAGACATTCCCGACTGAAAGCCAAATTGTGCCCCATTCAGGCTTACATGTGCACTCAGTTGCTTATCAAGTAGGCTATCAAGTACTTTAGAAACAACAGTAGCCAGGGAGATCGGCCTGTAATTGCTAATATCCGATAGATCTCCAGTTTTGTTTTTTATAATCGGTATAACAATTGTTCGCATAAGGTGCCCTGGAAGGTACGAGTGGCTAATGCATAGATTAAACAGCAATGCCAACACTCTAGGAAGATGAGGACCCGCGTTTTGTAGATGTTCAATGCTCAGGTCATCGTGTCCAGGTGATTTACCTCGAGTCATTTTTTTTATGCAAAGCTCAATTTGACGAGCCGTAAAACAAGTCAATGGGCCAGACTTCTGAGCATCGAACATTAAGACAGATTCATCTAGCGGGGACTTGACCTGAAAGTGTTGACTGAACAAGTTTGCTATATCGTCAGTGTTGGATATACCCTGGACGCTTAGTCTGTTGCCAGAACTTACTAAAGTTTTTCGAAGAATGATGGCTAGCAATAAGGTCCATTTTAATTTGCTGCTGATTGTCTTGGCACCATTTGAGTTTAGCCTTAAAGGCTCTGCGCGAATCGCACATATTATTATAAACGGTCCCAGATTTCGGTTTGTTGCATATCAGCTATTCACGGAAATACAGCCTTGCCATCCTATGAGCCTCCCTCACATGCTTATTCCAACCTGTTACATACCCCTTCCGCCTCGCTGGTCGCTCATCGTAAGTCTGCACTGCAGCTGTCCTTAAAACACATATAATGTCCTTGTAGAGGTCATCAATGTGCTGGTAGTGATCCTCCTTACGACATACCTTATCCGAACAGTCGCGGAAAACAGAGGGAAAGTCAATAAGCTTCAAACTATCATTACATATACTCTTGTACTGCTCTGTTGCAATCAACTCTCTACATCCCCAAACTACTCTGTTTTTTGCTGTCACCTCGCAACTTACTATGGCCCGTATAGAACCTAATGTACATATTATTTCCAGAGGTAGATATACAATGTAGAAAGTAAATACTGATTCAACAATGTTAAATAGAATATTATCTTATTCATAATAATAAACATATTAAATAAAATAATAAACATATAAAAATAATAAATAATTGACAATCTTTTATATTCATTTGGTAAAATCGAATTAAATGCAGCTGACGACGCTAATATAATAGCATTGCTCAAATGACGTCAGTTTCGCTATCTTAAGAGTAGGTATCAACAGCTCAGCGCAGCTCAAAGCAACGCTAGCCAATGTAAACCGTAAAATATTTGGCTGTTGGTGGTAGTTGAATTGTAACATGTATATCATCGAATGGTATTAGGGCTCGCAATTCCGGAATTGATTTATATAGCCAGTATCAGAAATTCCGGAAATTTTCGACAGTGCCCCACAGACACCAATTCCGGAATTGCAAGCCATTGATCGGCAATCGTGATAAAAGTTATCTTTATTAATCACTTTGGCAAACTGATCACAGGGTGAGCCGCGGCGAGATTCAGAGATGCCAGGTACTCCGGACCCAACTGTATGGAATTATATTAGAAATGCAAATATGCGTTAGAATCAAATAATTAAAAACCAATACTGTGTCACATTATATGTTATAAGATCAATGTAGGTGAGTACTGGATTATTAAGAATACAATACATTGTAAAACAAAAATGCAACTGCGGCGACGCAGTTACAAATAATTTAAGCAATTAATTGGAAATATCATTAAAAAGTCCCGACATATCTAAAACTAATTGATTATGTTCTTAACGGCTTAACCGATTTCCTTGAACTACAGCTAAGAACACACTTGAGTTCTCAATTAAGTTGGTTCAAAAGGTATAAATAAGTGACTTTCGACGTTTTAAGGCTTTAAAATAGCGATTATATTATTATGACTTAAAACCCGAAAGGCGTTGGTTACAACATTAGCCACTTAGTCCTACCAGTATATTTCTCGAATAAGGCGCCTTACCCTAGCTTTTCCAGTATATTTATAATGCTAATATTATCCATAAAAATAATCCACCAGTCCAAAGTGACCAAGCCAATTTTATAACCTAATAGAAAAGTAGAGTCCCACAGGGCACTAAAAGAGGCTATTATTATACGTAATAGAGGGACCGGCGCAACGGTGCGGAAGGATAGATTAAACGTATTAGTATACACGGCGCGTTATGTCCTATACTATATTGCATATAGTACATATAGTACACGTACTCAGAAAGGTTATTCAGCGCACGTGACGGAAACTATTTAGTATGAGAACCTCTGAATATGAGGGTATGAAAAGGCACATTTTTTATGCGGCGCCTTGCGAGATGTTAATTATTATAACGTACACGTTTAGTTTTGAGGGAGATATAGGTATCTACTTATATATATATATATATATATATATATATATATCTGACGGACAGGGTGGCATTTTAAATGGGATATCCGCCATTACAGTGGACGAAAAGTGGTCACAGGCAAGATAAAACACTTAAGAAATAATAACCTTGATTTATTTTATTTATTACGTAAAACATACATTTTATCAATATCATTACCTACCTTAAGACCTAGCGCCTTCCACTTTATGTTACCTAATACAGATTGATGAACATGGATTACATTTGACGTAAACACATTAGGCTGCCCGCTATGTGTGTGAAACTTTGTCATTATCTGTTCCTAAAAAACCTGAGCCAAGACTCAGCGGCAATACAAATTACTTCAAGACCTAAAGCTAGGCGCGCCATTCCCTCCTTACTTATTCACAGCCTTATCTGAACCCGTAGGCATTTCAGCATCTTAGTATGAAAGAAACGTGATACTTATATCAATCTAAATTAATGTGTCTGGATTTCAATATTTAGGTATTGCCTTAGGATTTTATTGGGTGATCTTTACATATTTATGCTGATAAGATGGAGTTTGGCCGAATTAAAGGTTATTTTGTTCTTATCTGTTTTGAGAGACCAAGAGTAGGTTTGTTGTCTCTTTCCATTGCCCATGTTTGGCAGTCTATGGTTTTTAAGTCTTGTCTGGACTTATAAAAATTAAAAAATCTAAAGTTGAATAGCTAATGGCCCAGTGCTTGGTACCCTAATTATAATAACAGACACCCTAATGTTGGTCATCTTTATGGCTATTAATTTAGGTTGTCAAACGGTGAGACAAGACGTGTACCTACCTTAAGTGTGAGGAGATCAGTTGTTCATCATCATTAGAACAAAGTTGCTATACATATATTAAAAAAGTGAACCTAATAATCGCACCATTTTAATAAATTAAGATTATACCACAAACAGATTAGGTAGGTACATAGTTTTATCAAATGATGAAGCGTATGTAGTTAATTTCTTCAAAATATGCAACAGGAAGAAGCGCGCCCTCTATGGTCTATGGAGCTGATAAATGTTTTTTTTAATTTTCCGTTGGTGAATGCGTTCAAATAACAGCGTTAATCCTGCCCCCACAGAGCCTCGCGAAGTGGCATAGGTAATAACTTATTCAGTTGGTGCCTCGGAACTGAAAAAATACGAGGCTGATTAACACAAATAAATACACAAACGTGCACAAAAAATAAATAAGGGATAAATATGCTAATATTACTCAGCCTTAAAGTCATACATACTATGGAAGAAATAGATAATATTTTGAGATCTCTCTTTGATATGCTGTTTAAGGACCCAGAGAGATTTAGCTCGTCTTAATTCTACAGGCAAAGAGTTCCGCCACCGAACGGGCTGAAAAGTGAACGTATCATTGTAGAATTTAGAAGAGAAAGAATTTTACGAATATCTGATCAAATAATTTAAGAGTTACACTCTTGTCAGTATAGCTGATGAAGCGTGTAGCTGCTTTCATCTCGCCTTATCCAGGGCCACGTCCTTTATCTCCATATACGACATGATGTCAACCTTCTGTTATATTTGTTTTATTTAGCTTATTTCTGGTCTTTCCCTTACTCGCTTGCCTTTAACTTTTCCTTCTACAATGTTATTAATATAAGCGTCATGTTGTATAAGGTGATCCAACATTTTTCCTCTTCTATTCTCTATCGTTTTTACAAAACTCCTGCTTTTCCCCACCCTCCTGAGTACTTCTTCATTTGAGGACATAAAAAAGACTGACGTAACTTAAACAAGAATAAAGAGTATACAACTGTCAGAGCTATGCTGCTCCAAGAAAATGCTGGAGGGACCTTACGCAGCTCTTTCTTCCTCGGAAATGATTTTCATTGTATTCTAACTGTTTCTAAACAGCGACAGGTGAAAAAGGTGATGTTCGATATTATTATAAAATATACTTTGCCTTACCCGTCTCAGATTTGTAGCGTGAAGGTTGTAATGACTTTTTTATTTTATTTATTGTTTTAAGGACATGACACGAATGTACATATCGGCCCTGTAGAAGCCAAAATCATGTCACAAACAAATGTTATAAATGGAAACAACACAAAACTAAATATATAAGCTACCTACTCGTACTACTTAATTAAAAAAAAAACTACATAACGTCAGCCAACCTGTACACCAAATACCACCACACCTTCTTTAAAGATTTACAATCTTTACACTTCATACAAAGAAGACAAAGAATATCCCACCAAAAACATTCTGTAAAAAACTAGCCAAGTCTCGATGGAGCTGCTTGTTTATTTCTAAAAAGTAATGAAATCTAGACAAAGTCGTGCCAAGTCTAAGGTTCCTTACTGCGATTTCTTTATTATTATAGATAATTTTGTGTGATATGGCCGTTGAACATTATTTATACGTTAGTGGGTACAAGGGCCTAAAATGAGACACTAGCGTCCAATTATCAATACCAGTAGGGGCTATTATCTCGCTTAACAAACATAGGTAGTTACATCAGATATTATAACATTACGTGTAAACAAATTGACTTGTACCCAAAAAACGTACATAAATATTATTAACTTATTTCTTCTTCTCTCTTGTCTATTATGAACTTTAATAATAAAGAAATCGCAGTAAGGAACCATAGACTTGACACGACTTTGTCTAGATTTCATTACTTTTTAGAAATAAACAAGCAGCTCCATTGAGACTTGGCTACTTTTTTACAGAATGTTTTTGGTGGGATGTCACTTCTTTTTGTAGGCCGGCCCACCAATTTGAATATTTTTTGTAAAGGCGGTATGTCGATCTCTATTAGTTTGGTTGGGCTCTTGTGTTTTCTAATCAGGGTCACCAGGTACTCCAGATCTTCGATTATCCTAGTTTTATAGTTTTCCCTTTATGTGGTCATTAAACCCTATCTCTGTACCAAATTTCATCTCTCTAAGTTTATGGGAACTACTAGTTCTATTCTGATGATCATGAGTGAGTGAGTGAGTGTCATAAATACGAAACTTTGCTTTGGCTTAACTTCGGAACTAAATGACCTACAGACTTGAAATTTTGGATTTTAAGTATGTGATTATAGCTTTCTAGATTACGAAAATTTCTGCGTTCTGGTCTTATCCAGAGGTTCTCAAATAGGGGCCTGAAAATGCGGCGAAATGGTTCCAGTAAAGGATGGTACGGCAGTGTTTGCTTCGTGCTCGACTTGGCCTGATGAAATTAATTTAGGTTTACGGTCTATTTCACCAACATTTAATTTACTGGCCACTCTGGCTACCCCAGTACGAATTACTAAAACTTATTTTACGATTCACCAATATTTAACGTAAGGATAAAAACTTATACCGCCGATTTCGGCTGACTAACTTCTTAGACGCAAATAAGTATTGTTATTGTCACTGTCAACTCAATTCCTTACTTATTTCCCAATTAACGTATAACGTATGGGCAAATTGGCCTATAGGCGACCACTAACGAAACTGGTCTCAAATGAAAGTACTGTCACTAAGAAATAACTTTTGTTCGAGAGAAGTCCAGGAAACATATATAATTAATCCGCAATTTAAGTTTAAAGTTAAGTAAGATGTGGTGAAAATTGGAACTAACTAACTCATAGTAAACTCCGTATACGTAGATTGTGGTGCCAGTATTTGAGTACATCGATTAACGTGTTTAAAATGAACGGAAATCAGTTACGAGTATTTAATTATTTTAATAAATAAAAATGCGCTTCATTCGAGTTAGAAGTAACTCTTGCTAGTAAAACTTCTCCAGTGTAACAAGGAGACCATCCTGCATCATCTAAAACCAAAATTATCTTCGGCCGCGGATAGGCCAGTCTCTATACATATTTACCCATTCTCCTTTAAAAAATACGCAGAACCATTGCTCAAGCACGGGACAAACTGTCTATCTCACTTGGGTGCCTTACGATTTTAATTCAATTCATTTGTTCAACATTACAGAGCAAGTATGCAATCCATAGGCTAGCACGATGAAACGAACGTGAAGTTAATCATTGAGTAAATCGTTAGAGTAAGTAACTTAAATGTTGGTGAAATTGAGCGTAAAACATATGTATACTACGTTGGTTAAATCGACCCTTAGTGGCTTAACAGCAGCGTTAACCCGTTTTTCGTAATCCTATGGGAAGTAGCATCAGTATTAATTTATTCTGTTCACGCCGCTGTACAGCGGTGCAGTTGATTCGATTTAAATTTTAAAAACATATCGAATGCGGCGCCCAATAAGAGGACGAATTGGTGATTCGGGCCGCATTGTTGATTGCTGAGCCGCAGTTTACCTAACAATGCCTAGTATTGCTTACGAGTATATCAATGATGTAATATAAAAAGAAGTGGATAGGTTACCCACACGATAATCCATGTGTAAAAATGGCCAGGCTTATGCACACATAAATCCGATAATATTGCAATAAGACACTAATCATAAATGCTTTTAGACGCTTTTATTGAGTAATTAGTGCAAAATCTCATTATGCATGACGGCATTTTTGTTTATTTCACGCATAATCTAATATATAACAAAGTACTCTGTGCGCGAGACTGAGTTAATGTTTGCCAATTGCCATAGTTTTGGTGTGCCATTTTCGGAGCCTGTATAACCTATCTACCTCTCTTTATGTTATATCATCAGCTTATATCGTCTTTTTTTTCAAAATAATGTTTTAGCTATAGCTAAAGTCTAAACGCATATATAATGGCAAAACTCCTAAATGCTAAGAAAACCGTTTAAGTATAAAAACCAAAATAGAAAACCTCGCAATAGCCAACCGCCATATTGTCAAAGTTAAGTTTTCTTGTATCTCCTGTAAAATTAAATCCTCTGAAGCTACGAGGTTTGTGACTTTATAGCCGACGATATGTAAAATTTAAACTTTATACTTTTTTTTATTTAAACTTTTTCCGTGGCCTGTTTTTTATCTTTTGTTTAGCAGCGTAGTCTTAGAGGCTGAGATACACAAGTAAACAACAGCTATCCCCGAGCTTTCACCCGATTTACCGAATATCATATGTATCCTGGTTTTGATGTATCCTGCTGAAGTTACATCTAAATCTGTTCAACGGTTACGCATAATTGAGAAACATCTTAACATCCAGAAAAGTGAACATCCTCACAAACGTTCACATCTTTACTTTAATAAAGTTGTTAAAATGAAATGTCTGTACATTAAACATATTTTCAAAAAAATAATTGATACGGGCTATTTGCAGGTCACAGAATCGAATATCAACTATTTTTGGTACACGGGTAGCTGAGCATTCACAAATAGTTATAGGAAACTTTTTACCCAACTAAGCTAAAGTAAAAAAGATGGTTATGACTTTTTTCTCTTCCGTAAACGAAGTTGCGGGAAACCTTCTAGTTTTAAAAATTATTACTATGCATATTAATTGAAATAAAACAATTTAACGGATTATATCGCGTATATTATCTCATTTTAGTTCCCGACGTTTCGGAAGCTTTCCAGCTTTCCATGGTCACGGGAGGATATAATCCGTTAAATTGTTTTATTTCAATGAGTAATAATCGCGGAAACAGAAGAAAATATTATATGCATATTAAGTTATTTGTTTGCACTATACATCAATATAACGTAGGAATTAATGTCAATTTTCATTATGGCGGTCTGTAAGCATCCCTAACTTACAATTATGTTTATTAAGTTGTCCATAAGTAATGAGTTTACTCAAACCCACGCTAATTAATTACAGGTAAATAAAGGTAAGTAACCAGATACACCTCTTAACCCGAAATTATCTAATTTTCAGTTTCAAGCTCCGGCTACGAGCAAAAACAATAAACAACTCACGAACGAAGGGTCTTGTGTTCCTCAGAAAGGTCTCAAGAACATAAGAGTTTCAAATACATATAAGACCTTCTTGTTTAGTGCAAACCGATGGCCCTTAATGTCTCGACAGCCTTAAGGGTTGAGGTCAAACTTTACAGCGGTACGGTAAATATAATTTGCTAACGCTATTCTTAATCTTTCTGAATAAACAAATTAAGAGTGTTGTCGGGGAATTTGATTGTTAAATAGTTTTGAAAAGAATATTGTGAATTCTTCAAAATACGGCGCCAAGCCAATAGGAATAATGACTAAAAAATAAGGTGATGATGACCTGACTACATTGTAATTATAAGTCCGTCATGAAGATTAATAAAAAATATATGAGATGTATTTTTCTTCATAATCAAAAACTAATGGCAATACACTGATGTCAAATTGGCATCTGACATCACGCCTAGGTATAGTTTATGTTTACTTATGACGTCACGAGCCCCCACTCTAAACTTTAATGCGATTTATTAAAGTATTTTTTAGTAATTTCAAAAATCGTATACATTAAATAATCTGTAAAATTTATGTAGGTATCTATGAATTGTGGGCCTACTTAGCTAGGGATTATTTTTGTTGATGATTAATTAAGACTAACTTAAAATGTATACTTTTGTTCACTTTTTTTGACAGAAATCCACCGTATAACTACGACCACCTAAAGATTATGAATCTATATAGGTACCTATATGATTAATGAGCAGACATACGGGAAACAATTTTTTGGTTTAAAATCTAATAACGAGTTCTAATATTGGTACTAGGACAAGAACCTAGTCACTAAGATAAGACAAGATAAGGTAATTTTATTTCACGTTAAAAATTACAGTACAAATTTTCTTATGTTCAAATTATACGAATTTATATAATGATCGTCAAAATATAAGGAATATTATAGATAAATAATGTACATAATGTCAAAACAAAATACAATAGTAAGAAAAAACAATAAAAAAAATATCAACAAGGATTCAAATCAAATCACCCGATAGGGACCGTCATCGCACCATTAAAAACAAGTAATAAATTAATAAAAAACTAAAAATAAAATAATATAACATTTTAAAAAAACAGAATGGGTAAAATAGGTATGTTAACGATTAAATGTCAAAACACAGGTAAATAAACAAGTGCAAAAATAAAATTATCAAATCAAAATATCTCCCAATAAGGATCGTCATCAAAAAAATTTAATAACAAAAATAAACTTACAATATCAATCACAATATCAATAAAAAATTTAGAAATTCAGTTCCATGTATTCATTTACTGAGTAAAGAGGGTTTTCCAAGAAAAGGTTTTTCAACCGACGCCTAAATATGTCGTTACAAGCCTCATTTCTTAAATCAGCAGGTACCTAAGCATTCGAAATAAGTTGGGCCGATGACACGAACTAACCTGTCATTTGATTTCGTGCCAAATTATCAAGTGATCTTTGACCTTACTCCTAGACATGAAATCATCAAACCGCGGTCGTGCATCACAGCACCCCTGCAACCAGGTCACATTTTATTTTACTCATTACACCGCTTTCATAACGGCTAGAATTTATTTTGCAAGCGCAGTGCACGGAATGCGAATTCGTACATTTATTCATAACTGCGGGCAGCCACTTCACTTGGCTTTGTTTCGGGCTGGGAATAGCAGCTAGTAACACGTAGCTATGACACATAGCCGTCAGCTTGATATGAGCGCTTTCTTTTACATTACGGTATATACAAGGAACGTGTTTAATGTTGCCTTGAGCTCGCTTTGAGCGTAATGATATGTACGAAACGTCAATGTATTTAAACTCGATTTAAGTCCGTTTTGGTTGTGATAATCCTATGTTTCAATTTCAATTAAGGACGTAGTTTTGCACAACGTTTTACACGTGATTAAACAGGAAAGAGCGGCACAATGACGAACGCCAGGTAATTCCAAACATATTACAGTTACAACAGCAAATTATCTCTTTTATAATTAGACATTGAACTTTACTCCTAGATCTAGCAACATACCGCGCTGGAGCATCGCATCACCCCTGCATCGAGGTCACATTTGCCATTTTATTTTCCACCATTACACCGCGCTCATAACGGCGAGTATTTGTTTTGCAAGCGCAGCGCACGGAATGCGAATTCATACATTCTTGACTGGAGGCAGCCACTTCACTTTGTTTTGTTTGCGGCTGGGAATAGCTGTATGTAACACAGCAGCCAGCTTAAATAAATAGGTTAAAACCGCGTTACCAACATTTCTAGTAATTAAGTAAAGAATTGAGGCACGATTAACTTATTTATCAGGAAACTAATGTTTATCTGCGGTTTCGTCTACGTAAGTAATTTGAAGATATTAATTATGCAGCGCCCTAAAGAACTAATCATGGAAATAGTTTATCTATGTGGCACGTGTTAGTTCAGCAGAGTCCTCCCGTGACCATGGAAAGCTGGAAAGCTTCCGAAACGTCGGGAACTAAAATGAGATAATATACGCGATATAATCCGTTAAATTGTTTTATTTCAACGTGATATTTGTTGATTTGATTTCGGCGTTTGACATGAAATTCGGGTAAGTCTATATTCTCATGTCTAATCTAGTTAACTTTCTAGTATACCTATTCAGAAATACTGTATCTTATTCCGTACTTAATAATGCAAGGTTATAAAGACAAATATAAAAAATAATATTGGAATAATTTTAAAAGATGTTCTTAATGAAGGCAATAGGGATGATGAATAAATTTCAATAATAAGTCCGTCATATCGATTAGTAAAAAATATTGGTCACGTATTTTTTATTTTTTCATAATCGAAAACTAAAGGCGATACGTTGAGTCAAATTGTCGCGTGATGTCACTCCTAAGTACAATTTATTTAGAGGAGTGACGCCACGAGCCCCCAATCTTAAAGTTTAATGCGATTTATCTGAGTATTTTTCTATTATGTATTTTGAAAAAGCTAAAAATACGTGTCCAATATTTTCTTCTTATCTAGCTGACGGACTTATTAGAATTTTGGTTTTCGTACCCAGTAGTCATGCATATTGTCACTCCCTTGTCGATCTACTTTCAAGATTAGCTCTTGAAGTCCTGTAGTTTATAATTTATAAAAAATATTAGAATGAATATTCTTCAAAACATGTTACCGTTTACACGTTAGCCGTTATGTAAGCGGTGTAATGAGTAAAATAAAATGTGACCTGGTTGCAGGGGTGCTGTGATGCACGAACGCGGTTCGATGATTTCATGTCTAGGAGTAAGATCAAAGATCACTTGATATTTTGGCACGAAATCAAATGACAGGTTAGTTCGTGTCATCGGCCCAACTTATTTCGAGTGCTTAGGTACCTGCTGATTTAAGAAATGAGGCTTGTCGGATTTAGGCGTCGGTTGAAAAACCTTTTCTTGGAAAACCCTCTTTACTCAGTAAATGAATACATGGAACTGAATTTCTAAATTTTTAATTGATATTGTGATTGATATTGTAAGTTTATTTTTGTTATTTAAATTTTTTGATGACGATCCTTATTGGGAGATAATTTTATTTTTGCACTTGTTTATTTACCTGTGTTTTGACATCCAATCGTTAACGTACCTATTTTACCCATTCTGTTTTTTAATTTTGTATATTATTTTATTTTAAGTTTTTTATTAATTTATTACTTGTTTTTAATGGTGCGATGACAATCCCTATCGGGTGATTTGATTTGAATCCTTGTTGATATTCTTTTATTGTTTTTTCTTACTAATTTATTTTGTTTTGACATTATGTACATTATTTATCTATAATATTCCTTATATTTTGACGATCACATTTGTACTGTAATTTTTAACGTGAAATAAAATTATCTTATCGTATCTTATCTTATTGACTAGGTTCTTGTCCTAGTACAAATATTAGAACTCGTTATTAGATTTTAAACCAAAAAATTGTTTCCCGTATGTCTGCTCATTAATCATATAGGTACCTATATAGATTCATAATCTTTAGGTGGTCGTAGTTATACGGTGGATTTCTGTCAAAAAAAGTAAAGAAAAGTATATACATTTCAAGTTAGTCTTAATTAGGCGTGATGTCACTCTTTTTAAGTCCAAAGATTTTACGTTTCCCTTACAAACTTTCATCCTTTGTTTTACCCACTTAGGGGATGAATTTCGAAAAATGCTTTCTTATCCCTAGCCTACGTTATAAATTTAACCGACTGTGAAAAAATAGTAGTTTCGGCTGTGCGTTGATGAGTCAGTCAGTCAGGACTTCTTCTTTTATACATATATATATAGAAGATAGAAGATATTGAATAACGTTAAAGTACCTATCATTTATATGGTAATAGACAAAAACAATATGATTTATAGTATCTTAAGACCGTTTACGCTGCTACATTTCTATTAAATTCGAAATATACATATATTTGACAAGGGACTGACGAAACTTACCCGACTTTCATGGAATCCCACTAATACAAAGTGGCAATTGAATGTGGTCCACTGAAATCTAAACGGGACCACCTTATTGCCAATTATGCAAGTTTGCTGTGAGAACGCATCTTAGAATTCGTACATTTATTCATGACTCCGGGCAGCCACTCACTTGGCTTTGTTTGGAATAGCAGCCAGTAACACGAAGCTGTGACACACAGCTTGATATTAGTATTTTCTTCTGTGCTGGAGAACAAATTCTGGTGAGCACTACATTTTTAGCAAATTGTTAAGGCTTATCATATCACTGAATGTGTCTAGTGAATGATTTCGGGGGTTTGATCAAATCACTAAACAAATCTTGTGAAATGAAAAAACGACTTGCATTTCATTAGCTTAATTTTAATTAATTCCGTTGTGATAATATTCGTAACACAATGGAATCAATTAAAATTAGACAAACGAAAGGACTTGTCAATAATTTGGACCTCACCAATATACCCGGCACATAATGTTGAATGTTAGCTTGAGCCATTTATTTTCAGGTAAGCTAGTCAATGTGCATGGTGCATGTTGCTTGGGAAGTTAGTAGACTAAAGTGATAAAATTCTAATCACATATGTAAGAGAACCGATGACCGATAGACCAGGTCGATCAAAGTATTCGGTGAACCAATGAAAAACCCCGGACACATCCAAGAGTTGCTATTTTGTAAATGAAGAAGTCCATTCTCTTGATAGTTAAGAATACTCGATGTACCCTTCAAATATCGATTCATTAGTTTAGGAGCTCCAATGCCACATACATACACACAGATACACACCTCAAACTTATAAAATTCCTCTTTTTTTGTCGAAGGTTAATCATATGTATAAAGGTGTCATAGGAATGGCTCTCAAAATATACAATAAAATACCTCATGTTATTGCAGAAATTGACAATCTAAGTCAGTTTAAAGCTCGATTACGTGACGTAGATACTAATTAAGAAAGCATACTATAAAATAGACGATTTTTTTATTGATAAATGGGATTGAATAACATACATACCTAATAATGATTAAAACTTGACATAGAAATATTAAATAATGTATACCTATTACCTAGTAAATAATAATACATTATATTATGCCTAACGGCGAAACATAGATGTACCTGTATCTGTAATATTTATTGTTTTACAAATAAACATTTTGAATTTGAAAAAAATTAGAACAGACAAACTATCTGAGGACTGCTGTAAAAACTTGTCTATCATACCCGTCTATTTAATGTATGTCATAAATGGCATAATGTCCTAAAAAAACTCAACTAACCAATAGTGCATGGGCTACGCCTAAAACGTCCGAATCGTCGATTTTTGGTACACAGGTACTTTAGACAAAATATTTAATGGAGGAACTAGTGGAAAAATTAAATGTTCTGGTCTAAAGTACCTATGTACCAAAAATCGTCGATGTAGATATGTATGCGGCAAAGTAGTAGCTTTTTCCGTTGTAGCACATGCACTACGACAATCGTTTACAGAAACGATAGGTATCTGACACAGGTATCAAATAATATTGCCGATATAGAAACGTTAAATAAACGTCCTCTGTCTGCTTCTATCAGGGGAACATAACTGCTTGGCTACACATTTTTACAGCGCACATTCTAACGCGATCTCCCCAGGGTCCTGTTTAAGCATGCTGCTTTTATATTTGCAAGTATCTTTTAGTGATCCTTTGGGTCTTAAAAAGTATTCATGCCGGAGATAAACGATGATATTTGTATTTCATAAGTTTCTTATTGAATTTACAAGTACATGGATCAGAGTTCGTAAATCTATTTACTCCCTTGTGCATTGTGAAGGCGCCGAGATAGCCGATAGTCGCAGTAGAAACACATTGTAATAGGCGCCATAGAGGAAAAACATATGATTTTATTATGATTTTGAATCTGTTGTTATAACTAACATTTAACTAACAATTAATAACGGGAAATCAAAATTTAGACATACATTTAAAATATAATAAAATACACTTTATTCAGGACTACATAGAACGTGCAACTTCGCTTGCGCAGGAGATGAAGTCATAATCTCTTTTTTTTTTCAGCGTAGTCAGATATAAAGTATCTTATAATCATCAGTGGATGATCAGCTACCGGTACACGTATAAATAGATGAAGCCACAACAACACATTTAAACACACAACACATAATAAATAAACATAAAATATTTTTCGATTCAGTGACCCCCAAATAGTGCGGTTACAGGATGGACCAAAAATTTTTGCACTTATGAAACATCGATAAAAAATGAACTATATATGTTTTTCTATATTTTATTTATTTAACCTAGTAACAGATAATTGCAATTTATTTTGTTAAAATTACTTTATCCAGATGTCCTGTGTCTCGTCGTTGGCACTCCTGCAATCATATAGGAAAACCGTGGAAAACTCCCTGACACATACAACAACGGATCGCGGCTATCTCATCATCTTTTAATAAAACTGCTTAACACAAAAAGCCCGTTTTTTTTCCGTGAAGCGCTCCATTACAAATAAAATTGCAAGAAGTTACCTATAGTTTCCCGCTAATATCCCGCCGCTCACTTTAACAGTGTCCAGAAAAATGCAGTGTTGCTATTTGCAAAAAATTATGGCCCACCCTATATCTTCAATGTACAGACATTTCGTTTGTACCGTTGCTTGGCTATGTATACAAATTCCAAAGGCGCTACTTGGTTCCCCTTTTTTACGCATATTTTTTTTTGTCCGTATCATTTTTTTTCTGAGCACGAAAACTTTTCAAGTTTCTTATAAAACAAACATATAATATATTCAACTGGATAATGCCTTAAAAAGTCCTGAGAATTGTACAGTTTCTAAAAAAATGCATTATGCCAAACTATGAATTCGGCCAAATGATGATTCGGACAATCGAGATTATGCCAGATAAGGGGAACTCGCGCTACTTGTGGAGTACTCGTAATTATGCAAGCAAACAAGTATGCAAGCAAGCATTACTTAATGGCATGTGATAATTATGGATTACAATGATTATGGGAAATGATATTATTCGAATTGACATTATGGTCAGCAATGAGTTTGTTATACGAAATTATAAGAAACAATATTATAGAAGTTGAACATTATGGCAGCTGATGAAATCTGTATTCCTTATCCGTATATCATTTTAAGGTTCTTGCTGGCGGCCGCGTACAGGACGAAGCAGCGTGTGAAAGGTCCCAATTGGATACACCTACTTTCGAGGTGTATAATACGTTAATTATATAAATGCACAGAACCAATTAAATACATGGATTACAAAATTAAAGCTAAACTAAAAGAAAATAAAAGTAACTATGTCTAAACTAAATCGAAAGAAAGGATTCCAAGAGCATGTCGGACCATGCTCAGTCTATGGTTCCGCAGCAGTTCATACGAAAAAGTGCAAACTACAGGTGAAAGAACGATATATGTAAAAGTGATATTGCAAAAGAGCGTATCTCCACCGCACTTACGTCCTTTTGTTGAGAAGTGCCGTTTTTCAGCAATAACTCAAAAACGGTATATCCGGTTATGTTGATAACAATTTTCGTTGAAAGTATTCATTAACTTTCATCTTTGTAATTTTTTCATATTTTTTGCACATAAGGTTTAGAAAACAGAGGGTGGGGGGGGGGGGGGCACAATTTATGCTACTTTAGGAGCGATTATTTCCGAAAATGTGTTAATAAATGTGTTTTGAGAAACCTCAAAATATTTTTAAAAGATCCGTCGATATATGTGGCACTCAATGATATTGACTGAGTTTTTTTTTTCAGTTTCTTTTACATGTATGGACTGCCCCACCTAGATTTCTTATATTTTATTATTTAACTATTAAACTAAGTAGCGGTACACACAACACAGCTATACTCTAAATTTCATCAATGTACGTATTGTAGTAGAGTAAAATGCCTGACATACCGACGGACAGTCGGACGGACGTACAGACGGACAGACGGACAGACATGACGAAACTATAAGGGTCCCGTTTTTGCCATTTTGGCTACGGAACCCTAAAAATGGCCCCTGCGGCATTGTACCAAAGACGCTAACGATGTTTCTTCGCTGAATCGACAAACTGATTCTTTAAGCGAGGAATCTGCCAACTCTGCGGTCGCCGGTAACGTCTGTAAGTCTCTTCGAACTGTCTTTAAAGAGGCTTAATGCGCTGGGGCCCCTCAGACCCAGGTTCTCGACGACAAAAGAAATAAAATAGAACCATTGTTTATTAACTCTATACCATTGTTCGCAACTTCGAGTACCAAAAATTATTGAAATCTGTTTAGCCGATTTTGCGTGATGAAGCCACAACGACACATACAAACATACATAAAATCCAAAAAAAAAACATTTTTCGTTTTACTTGACCTAATAGTCCATAACAATCATTTATTTCATAATATCTTCAATGTACAGACATTTCATTTTGACAACTTTATAATAGTATAGATAAGGGTCATGACCACATTACATATAATTCGCACGGGGCAACGACGTCAACCGGCCTTTAACGTAAGTAAATGTACCGAATAGGTTTATAAATAGTGAGTACGTATGATAATATAAATAGCATCTCATGTTCGTGAATACAAGAGTAAATATATCTATTAACTTTTTTACTAAATGAAACATTCGGGCAAATTAAATTCGGACAACCAATAGATAACCGAAACATATCAATTACGACACGATGCCAAAATTCATATAAACGACTAGACATATCGTTTGATTATTTTCAGTCAGTAATAAAGTAGTTGGCTAAGATTTATATATTACTGCATCGTGTTTGCTGTGACCTAAAATATAGCCAGGGCGATGTCTTGAGAGAGGTGCAGTGTATCCATAGTGTGACGTGAACGGGCTTAAAGCCCTCGCCGGCCATGCATTACGTCCGGCTTACACGGCCTTAAAGAACAATGTGCATGCAGTTTCTATAAGGATCCATACATCGCGCGTTTAGTTGACTATTTAATATTGTATATTCTAGGCTGTTATTATTTACATATAACAAACAGGGTAAGTAAACTGAAGTGGCAATGGGCAGGGCAAATATGCGGTTTTCGAAAAAGTATTTGTTACTTTCTGGATGTCTTGGTATACGACGTTTTGGTGAAGGCAGTTCCCTTATTTTTTTTTTTAAAGAAATGATTGCAATAGTTGTTAAATTGTTACTACTACTAAGAGATTATAATTAATGCAGATTTCTACTCTTGAATAGAAACTTTGGCCCGCGGCTTCGCTCACATCAAATTCAGGGTAAATTTGAATTTAAAAACCAGCTAAGAGCATGTCGGCCTGTGCTTAGTGTACGGTTTCTAAGCCGTTACTACAAAAATAAGCACTACAGACCAGCAATAAGAAGCGTATCTTCATGCGGCTCACGTCCTTTTGTTTGAGAAGCGCAGTTTTTCGGCAATATCTCAAAAACCGTATATCCGATCGTATTGAACACAATTTTCGTTGAAAGTATTTATTAGGTTTTACGTTTGTAATTTGTTTACGACTTAGACGGTTTAGAAAATAGAGAGAGAGGGGGAGGACACAAAGCATTCCCAACTCATTTTTTTTTCTTAGAAACCTCAGTGTTATTACTACCCAAAGGTTGTCTGGAAGCGTTCGCTCTTTAGCGATAAGACCATCTGTTGTTTACCTCTCCTTGAATGTTTTGTTTTCTGTACTCTGTTTTGTGAGGTGTGCAATAAAGAGTTATTATATTGTATTGTGTTTTTGAAATTATTATCGAAATATGTGCCATAGATTGATGTTTGCTAATATAAAAATAAAAACACTTTCAGTTACATGTATGGAGTGCCCCCCTACATATTTTTTTATTTGTTATTTAACTATCAAACTAAGTAACGGCTTATAAATGACACCTATTCTCCAAATTTCATCAATATACATCTTGTAGTTTTTGACTAAAATGCCTGTGACATACGGACGAACGGCAGGACGAAATTGTAAGGGTTCCATTTTTGCCATTTTGGCTACGGAACCCTAAAAAGCGGGACTTTCCATGCGCAAAACAATGAGTAAAATTCAAGATTCGGCCAAAATAGTAGCCTCTACTACGTTCCAGTGCAAACCTAGACTTGCAAGCTAGTGCCGTTACAAAGTTTGGGTGGTCCGTCGTTACAACCGATTTTCAATCGAAACTACCGAACCGATTGAATTGCATTTTGGCAAAAGTACTTTCAATGACAAGAATGTTCATGTCCACAATATAAAACTTCAAAATCGATGCCATTTTCGTAATTATTAACGTCCCAAAATACCATAAAAACGACACTCATATTCGCACACAAACACGGAGATGATATTTCACATCCGCTAAATTGGATTTCAAAATCAATGCCATTTTCGTAATTAACGTGCCATAAAACCATAAAAACGACATCCATATTGATATTTAGGCATTTCAACCCCGTCACACCCTGGCAGATTTCAAAATCGATGCCATTTTCGTAATTAACGTCCCTAAAAACATAAAAACGACACCCATATTGATATTTTGACATTTCAACCCCATCGCACACGAACAGGGAGATGATATTTCACGTCCACTAAATTGTATTTTAAAATAGATGGCATTTTTGTAATTAACGTCCAAAATAATCATAAAAACGATACCTATATTGATATTTTGACATTTCAACCCTATCGCACCCCGACAGGGGACATAGTATTTTACGTCCGCCACGTTGGATTTTAAAATCGTTGTTGTTTTTGCAATCAGCGACCGGATAAACCAAAGAAACAGTACCCATGTCGACTTTTAAACTTTGTAACAAAATTTCCCCTTTTAGGGGTTGAATTTTCAAAAACCCTGAAACACGTATTATTTACTCATTTATTGTTAAAAATACTCGTGTGAAGTTTGGAATTAAATAGTCGTAACTGATCTGATTTCCCCATTCAAACTGTGTACCCTCATTTCATCCCCTCAGGGGTTGAGTTTTCAAAAACCCTGAAACCCGTATTTACAAATTTATTGTTAGGAATACTCGTGTGAAGTTTCGAATAAAATAATCGAAACTGATCTGATTTCTCTATACAAACTTTGGACCCTCATTTCATCCTCTTAGGGATTGAATTTTCAAAAACCCTGAAATACGTATTTACTCATTTATTGTTAGATTATTCGTGTGAAGTTTAAAATTAAATAGTCGAAACTGATCTGATTTCCCCATACAAACTTTGGACCCTCATTTCATCCCCTAAGAAGTGAAATTCTCAAAAAACCTGAAACACGTGTTTACTCGTTTATTGTTAGGAATATTCCTATGAAGTTTCGAATAAAATAGTCTTACTAATCTTGTTTCCCCATACAAACTGAACCCTCATTTCACCCCCTTAGGGGCTGAATTTTGAAAATCTCCTTCTTAGTGGATACTAACGTTATAAAAACTACCTATTGTGAAAAATTCAGCTCTCTAGGTCGAACGGTTTGGGCTAGGCGTTGATTTAAGTGAGTCAGTCAGTCAGTCAGGACTTTAACGTTTATATATATCGATTTTTGTTTAATTAAATGAATGCATAGAAAATTTTCAAAATCCAAGTAAAACTGTTTGCCCTTGTTTTGAAATTTGAACTATATTAAGAATTTCTTATAATCGAGTCGCCGAGAGATCGCATAAAAAAAAACGATTTATCTGAGTATAATATGTCGATAGACTTCAAACGGACACGAATATTATCTATACCAAGCACGGGAATGGTATTCATTTCATCAAGATAAATTGCTTAGTCGAGAATTCGATTTGATTATAATTCGCTTCTACAAAGCTTCTCAGACTCGTAGCTGTATTAGGAAATTTTCCGCTTCATAGAATTCTCCATCGACTTTCCGAAATATATATTTGACCTTGAGTTTCTCTGAAATAAATATCTTTAGATGTGCGTCTGGACCTTCTCCGGGTTTCTTGGGTCTTTATTACTTGGGTATAGTTGGCACTCGCAAATAATCCTTGTTATTGGATTAGGGAAAGTCTGAGCAAACTGACAGTAGTGTATTTATAGTTGCGAGCTAGTTGTGTTAAGTAGAAAACAACTTCGGGCTGTATTCCCTATAGACAACGGCACGTTGATATATTGGTTCCATCAGATTTCCAACTTCGTGTTATGCTTTTGTGTGGTAGGTATTTGTAATAAGGATACTTAGAATTTAAGTACTCAAATTACCGAAATAATGGTAAAGTAAAATGAAACCAAAACATATTATTAAACTCTGTTAAAATTCGTTTCTTGGAAAAAATATATGTTGACAAATTACTTGCCGATAACCAATCGAAAAACTTGGACCTTCAAAGAGGTTCCCTTCTCGATGTGGGATCAGCCGGTCTAGCACGAATCTCTGCGACTACGCTTGTAGCGCGACATAGCATCACCCGTCTTCCTCACATTGAATTGAAAAGGAAGAGTTGCACCGTTGTGCTATGGGTGCAGAGACGTGCACATCAAAAGCATCACCTAAAGTCTCAATCATCATCATCAGTCAATATATGTCCACTGCTCGACAATAGCCCTCCCCGAACGAACGCCACCTTAGCCGGTATGCCTCCTGCATCACTATGCTGTAAGAAAAAAGATAGTGATGGATCGAAGAACGTTGCGGGCACCTTCTAGTCTGATATAATTGTAATCGACTGAACTGTGGAATAAATTGTCACCTGCAGTATTTCCGGAACGATGCGACCTTCAAGCTTTCAAAAAGACATCGTACTCCCACCTAAAAGGCCGGGTACGCACTTGTGACTCCTCTAGTGTTGCAGGTGTCCTTGGGCGATGGTGATCACTTACAATCAGGCGATCCGTCTGCTCGTTTGTCCCTTATAACATAAAAAGGTGCAATTTCATTTAAAGTAACAATTAATCGGCCATAAGCAAACAAACCACGACATTATCTAGAAAAATGCTGATAATTTTCAAACTGCTGAACCGATTTTCTCCATAGCTAAAAATAGATACTTCCGATGAATTCGCCTTTCAAGCACAAAAAACAAAATCAAAATCAGTCAAACCGTTCAAGAGCCGCACAAACCGCACAAGCAAATACACAGATAACGCAACAAACTTGCAAAACTCCTCTTTACGTCGGGAGTTAAAGGAACCTCCGAGATAGACCAGGTGGCATAGTATTTGTCTTTATGTCAACTATTCATACGACAGGCATTAGGCTAAAGGTGATACCCACTTTGACTCAAGTCATTAATCAAGAAAGCCTCTGTGAACCTGATGACCCCTCGTTGCCTTTTGAAGCAGCAACATTACCCTTGACTGGGTACGAGTTTTCGACCTAGTTTCTTCTCGTTCTAGTGAGAATGAGGATAACTAGCGGCTGGTACAAGTATACCATATATGTTAAGTATTTTATATTTACAGAGACAGAAAGTTAGGTATATAAGAGATATTAAAATAAATAAGTTACTATTTGAAAATTCGTTGCATGAACTCTGGGTTTCGATGACCTGGACAGTCGTTGGAATCATTCGAACCCCGAAAAGCATAAAAAAAAGTTTTTGCTGTTATATTTACACTAGCTTCTGTCCGCAACTTTGTCCGCCTTAAATTCGTTTATCGTTGATAAGGGTATTTTGCGGAATAAAAAGTAGCCTCAACGCCCGGGTCTCAAACTATCTCAATACCAAATTTCATCCAAATCAGTTCAGCGGTTTAAGCGTGAAGAGGTAACAGACAGACAGACACACTTTCACATTTATAATATAAGTATGGATTTACCAAAAATAATATTTTACATTTACTGAAATCAAACCAATAATTGTTGTTTTCACGTACATTTGACTACCCATGCGCACAATAAAAGTTCATACCTAAATAACCTCGCCTTTACTGCAATCAGTTGGTTGAAATTATCAATACCTACTTGTGTCATAATTTGGATGTTGAATGTTGTTACTGGTTAAAAAACCAGTCCAAGTTGAACGTTTCTTTTAAAAAACTTATACGACATTTAATTTCTTCTGTCATAATTTCAAAGAACGCAAATCTAATTTAATTTAGCATTTTACAAAGACTTATGAATATTCACGTGAAGCTAGACGGCTGTTGACGCATAATAATAACAACACTCTTACGTAAAGTTTTTTGATTAATTTATATAAAAAGCAAATAATAACTTATCTAGAATATTTACGAGCCATCCTGGTGTTCCGAACACCTAAGGCTCACGCGAGATTAATGCCCAAGTGTTATAACTTCGTAAGACAGGGATGTAAAAATTAATTAAGACCAAAATTTCAAAACAAGCACAGGTGCTGATAAATGTGAAATACTTATAAATCTTTCCTTCCAGGTTAATGTGTATAATTTACATTCGCGAAAAGCAGAAAATTAATCCGCGATGCTGAACGAGGGTGGGCCATCAAAGAAACTTTTGATGAGGGTCACTTGTAATGGCGGCTAGCATATAATGGCATGAGTAATGAGTATCTCTGTTGTCATGAGAGGCCACTTAAAATGTTATACGTTCTTTTCATTACTGGTACGAGTACGACCCGCCTCTCGATTATTACCTTAATCGATGCCTTAGGTGATGTAATTAACACCGTGGGAGATTCTTTTCTCATAAAGTATTAACCATGGATTGACCCCAGTATAACCTGATGGTGTCGAGGATGTGGCTCGCTGAGTCAGCCACAGCCTAGTTACTCCTTGAAGAGATCCAAATTATAATTTTCCGGAAATACGCACAAGAAAAAGCAAATTGCTCCGTACGAATGAATGGAAAATTCAAAATTCGCTCCCCACACCTGGAGGCTGATGGTGGAACGGACGGATAAAATCGTGCAATTTCTGCGCACTCTCCAAAATATATCCGATAGAAAACTGACAAGCTTGCAACTTTGCGGAGATGTTTGAGGGTTTGGAAGTTGCCCCAAGCTGCCAAAGTATTTACAATGAGTCTTAGGGCTCGATGTTCTACGGACATAGCATAGAAATCTTAGTCAACAGGCTTGGTGATGCAATTTATAGTTTGTATAATGGATTTGATTTGGATAAATGATAAAGCATTCATCACTTTCCAACACGTCTAAGAGTGAAAAAATTACGGATGGTTTAACAGCGGGGGCCAACATGGGCCCCCGCAGATAACTATCACCCTCAGACTCTACTTGCCTGGTGGGCTGTATGTTAGTTATCTTCCTCCATTCCATTTCTTTTCCCATCCCTTGGGATCTTACATATTTTCTCTTGAACCTAAAATTGTCTCCGTCACTCTTCAAAGTATATTTTTATTCTATTTGTCATCATCGATCCTTTTATAAAATCATTAAAGAAACGCAAAAAATTAACGATGTACAAATAAATAAATTAACTAAACCAATTAAATGAAATGTATAATACAAATAAAGTTTATTTGCTTTAAAATATTAAGAACTACGGATACGGATCAGCACGTTTTTCATCCATGATATAACAAGCATGCTCCAAGCTGGCACACATTTGTAGTCTGATATATTTAGCATAGAACTGTCCCGTACAGCGCACTTGTCTTACTTGAGTAACAATCATCTATGTACATGTTAGGAAATGTGGAGGTTACTGTAATATCTAAATACTACATACCTGTAAGTATGATATATAGTTTTCCCTCAACTTCAATTTCGTAATGTAACCTACTTAGAACACCAAATTTCAGATGAATCAGACTCTTAAACTTTCAGCTTTTTAAAATAATCACATTTATCCTCAAAGAAAAATATAATTTGTTCAGCAAAATTCCTCAAAGCTAAATCTCGCAATAAAAGTTGATTGCAGACGTTTCTTTTAAAGCATCTCGTAAACAAACATGCATCTTATGTACCTACATGAAGTACATTTGTGTGAGTTAACGCAGTTGATTTAACGCCAAGTGTCAAGGGAGTGGCACCGAAGCGAAAAACACGCGGGAGCGAGAAGCCAGCGGAGTTCAGCAGACTCATTAGACTTGTCGGGTTGAAACCCGGAGCAAGGAAGCGTCGGGAATGGCGAGTGATTTTTCCACACATTTAAAATTTTATAGCATCTTTTTTAAGCTTAAAGTACCTAGTTCCTCTGAAATCTCAAATTAAAAACATACTATTACGTTACGACCTATGCTGGTAGGCAAAACGTTACCCCTGAAGGACTCAGAAGTAAGCGGAGTTCAGAACATTCGGTGCAACTTTTCGCGTTGAAAACGAGGGCAAAAACGTTTAAATGTTGACTTTCTTTTTCATACAATTTTCTTTGCCATGAAGTGTGCCTTGGAATCCTTGGAGTTCTCAGTGAAATCTAGATGATTTTAAAAGGGCGTCCACACTTGCGCTGCTCGTATCACCGTGCCGTGACATGACTGCGTATCGCACTGCTTGGACGCTCACTGTCGGCGCGGCAATCATGCCTTGCTTGTCCGATCTAAGTGTGTGATACGTAGCAACCTGGATTTCGAGCGATCGGATTGGCGCAACGTCCAAATGCGTGATCGTGACACGCGATCATGCCACGGGACGAAGATCTGATCGGGCAAATGATACAAATGTAGACGCACCTTTAGGTAGGTGTATTTTTATTCTAATACTATTAAATTTGACTCCGGTTGTCTATCGTTTAGGCCTGGGTATAGGTTGTAGCCACGTCGCAACGAGACCATTGAGAACGGAGAATAAGAGAGGCCAACTTGAATTGCTGGCATCGCTCATAATCTCGCATCCTCGGTTAGCTATTTCGATATAGTTAAATTATAACTAGCCCATATGGCAAATATGATTTTGTGAAGAGGTTTGAATTCGATCTATCTGAGTATCCCCATATAGCTCATAGCCATAAAGCTCCTCCATTATATTCCACAGTGAGTGGGTATCGGGTTGTAGCCACGTCCCAGCGAGACCATTCAGAACGGAGAATAAGAGGCCAACTGGAATTGCTGGCATCGCTCAAAAACTCGCGTCCCCAGTAGACTATGTTGATATAATTACGTTATAACTCGGGGTTAATGGTGTGCATATAAAAATGCTTTTTGTTAAGTCGTTTGACGCGTAAAACGGTCTTTATTAATTTAAAGTTTCGACTACTTGCCAGTTTTTTTTCTGAATTAATTAATGCGTAGGGTATCATTACGTGGTTTGGATCATAGGTTATTTTGCTTTATTTTCTATATTTCAAAACAAGGTTTGTGTGCTAAGAATCCAAAAAAGATGGGGCGTTTTTCACTACAATTTTATTTGTATTTTAGAAGATAAAGCATAATTTTAGGTATCTTAGTGCCATGAATTGTGAGCTTGTCTCGAGTAAACAGCAAGGCAGGTAAAATTAGAAAAATCATCTTCAGAATCAGGAACCATGAATGCACTCGTAATTCTTAAAGAAAATAGTTTGTTTTCTCATCCTCCTCTAAGGATTTCAATATTAAGAACTATTAACACTTTCGCAACCGACATTTTCGTAGCGCTACGCTCATAGCCAATAACATGGAAAAAACCGTCTGTAGCGAAAACTTGCTACGAGCAGAGTGCCCGCCGAGCACCCGCTGAACTCGCGGTAGTGGATGTGTTAAAGACCCTAAACTAGCTCTTTCTTAAAACATCAATCAACTACACACCGACCGAAGAACTAATTATTATGTTGGTTCAAGTGAGTTTTCTAGAGCACTGATTCGAAATTGGTTCTGCATTTGCTCATTTAAATAATTGTGAAAGAAAATATTGGAAGTAATAATCCTTTACAATGAAGCAGTTTCTTTTAAGTAATAGATTTTCTTTGACGTCGAAGCATTTTCATCCGATTTAATTGATATAACTTTACCGATCTGCCAACGGTCCCTGGAAGAGTTCCGAATCAATAGGACTTAATAGTCCGTTTTCTATTGGGAAACAGTATGACATTTTGGAGTACAGCAATGGCATTTGGTACGAATATTATACACGTCCAGCTAAGCCCAAAACGCTCGGTAGCCAGTTTGAACTCTGCGACGGGTGAGGAGGGAGGGGGGGTCTAGGGATTGCAATCCGGTCCGGCGGATCCGGTAATCCGGCCGGATCCGGTACTTTTTGGCGGTCACCGGATCCAGTGAAAATTTACCGGATCCGGTGCGAATCCGGTAGACCCAAAGAGACTGAAGAGACGCTACAACAGACATACATTCCGACTAACAATTTCAAGTGTCAATATGATCTAGATCTAATGAAGCTTTAAAGAACGATGTCTTTCTTAATTATTGTTTGAGACGTTAATTTTGTTCAATAGTTATTTATGTTTCTTTGCCCAAATTAGAAAAAAAAAATCAATTAACGTTATAACGGGTATAACATGTATCTTACCTATTATTTAAAGTGCAATGTGATCTGATATGTGCATACTGATTAGCTTTATTTATGTATGTTTACTATATTTCCTTAATACCCGTAATATTCAAATATTACGGGTTGTAAGGAAGTATAGTATTTTATTATTGTTGATTTTACCTCTTACAGTATTAATAAAGTTGTATAAATATTACATAGTAGAGAAGAAAAGTGGGGTCAAAGTTAAAATAACGATCACGAATCATGATCCAATACACCAAATTAGTGGTAAATTCTTAGATTTGGCAAATAAAATTATAAAAAGTTCCTTTAATTAAAGTGTTATTTTTATAGTTTATAAAGAAGATTTGATTTTGTTTATTTACTATGAAACAAAGCTTATCATGTGTGTGGCTCAAAAAAGTTAATAATGTTATTAAGTTAAGGCTAAATATTATTGAAGCAGATGCTTCATTTTTTCATATTATTGTGAAATAAGTGGCTAGAGAGACTGATTTGTGACTTTATAAGGGTGTGTTTTAGCGCTAAACTATTGTTTCATTAGTTAATTTGCATAAACAGCTCCGCATGTCTACTTTACGGCCAATAAACTGGACAAAAAGCATAGTGTTAGATACACGCAATAGCAAAACTTCAATCCGGCCGAATCGGGCCGGATTGAGAAATGGACCGGGTTGTAATCCCTAGGGGGGTCAAAGTACAGAGGTCCCAGTGTTCAGAAAAAAAAATCTAGTTGATTAGTTTGGACCTTTGAGTCAAGTCTGGTATCGTCATCAGGTAACTAGATGATGCCCATTTAATTCCCTATACCAGGTTTTTAGGGTTCCGTAGCAAAATATGACGCAATACTTAAAATAATACACTTTTAGTAGTAACGCAATGGAAACGAACCCTCATATTTTCATGTTTTTCATATTAAACTTGGTTTATAAAAAATACTCCAAAAGCCCATTTAATGAAGATCTTAAAATCATTAACAATAAATATAAATTTGAATATTTTAATTGTAAAATAAAATATTGAAAGTACTGCGACGTTCGTCAGCGCAGCGCAGGGGAAGGCAAAAAGAACCGAAAAAGAAGTACTAACACAAAACTAGCAAAAACAAACCAGCGAAGTGCAAGTCTGACTTGCGCACTGAGAGTTCCATACAAGTTTTCACTTATTCCATCCCTTATTAACTGGTACGGCTGGGTTAAGTTAAGTTTACATCTAGTATGTATGGCGCCACATACAAATGAGGTGCAAACTTAACGCAACCGGGTTGTCCTCACATGACTTTTGAAAACATTATTTTATATGATTTCATTACAAATGTATAGTTTTCAGATTATTCCCTGTACTTGTAGTATAAGACAATATTACTTGCCAAATTTCATAGTTCTTTGGGTTTGTTTGCATTTTGTTACTACAATTGATGATTTGAAGTAATGCGTCATATAAAGTCATATTTTGCTAAGGATCCCTAAAAAACTGGCATAGGAAATGAATTGGGCATTATAAAGTTACATGATAAAAACACCAAACTTGACTTAAAGGTCCAAAATAATCCGCCAGAGTTTTTTCCTGGGCGCTTGGAGCTCTGTACTTTGACCCCCCACCTGTCGCGGAGTACAAACTGGCTACCGAGAGTTTGAACTCAGGTGGACGTGTATAATACCCGTACCAAATGGCATTGCTGTACTCAAAATTGTATACCTCTCCATACAAGCCTTCCCAATAGAAAACGGACTATAAAGCGAAGTTATTCGCACTTGATGGTACATAATGTCAAGATACAAGGTCAAGGTGAGTTGGGGTATTAGCGAACCTTAATCGACAAGTCAGATAGTCAATGTCAAACAAATATGTATTTTTAATACTTTGAGTATCACTAAACTTCTTGCTATCTACTCGTAAACTTTAATTCTAAATTATTCTACTTTCGGTGTTACTTGGTTCTAATAATATTGAAAAAAATTAAGAACGCATTTTTCAAAATAATTTGACATTAGATAACTCACTAATGCGACAAACTAGTGGGAGAACTAGAATATGGAGATTCGCTCGTTTTTATATTATTGTAATGAGTTACTCAGAGGAGTAAACTTTTGGACGGTGAGTGTAACCTTCTTTGTTTGGGTCAATTATCTTAAAACTTATATTATTATAGAAAACAAAGTGCAGGTCAAAAAATATAGGTAAATATATTGGTTACAACTCCCACTTTTTTCTCACAGTTAATAGATAACTTGCCGACTATATGGGGAAAGAGATTGCAAAATTCGACCCGATGAATTAGATTTGTACCTAATTCGATATTGAAATATACATACCTACCTACTAAAATGTCAACAAAAGCAAATACTAAAAAGTAAGCATAAAGGAATTTCGTTTCCTCAATTAACTTTCAATTAACATATGTTTACTTAATCAATACAATGTATGACAATTAATGTTTAGATTGGAGACGGTGCCACCCAGAGAAATTGCCAAATGTTCAAAATTGACGATTTTAATAAGTGGCACACGGGTGGCACCGACTTCAAAATACTATTAATGGTATACATTATATAAAATGAGTCAAAATACCGACCAAGTACGAGTCGGTCTCGCGCACCGAGGGTTCCTTATAAAATATACCTACGCTACAAATCCGCCGCATCTATGAAAATCCAGTGTTAACAAAGCCAAAATGTACTCGGTGTTCGATCATTTTATATTGGTTACTAACATAGACAGACAGACGGTGTTTTAGTATTTGTTGTTATAGTGGCAACATAAATACATCTTCTGTGAAAATTTCATCTATCACTGTTCATGAGATACAGCCTGGTGACAGACGGACAGACAGACAAGCAGACAGACAGACGGCGAACAGCGGAGTCTTAGTAATAGGGTCCCGTTTTATCCTTTGAGTACGGAACCTTAAAATGGTAATGGGAAGAAAATTGAAACCTACATCACTTAATTTTTCTATTTTCAATTTTTTTTTTAAGTTTTTGGTGAAATAACCTGTAAAAGTACATATCGTCACGGCAAGCCCAAACATGGCTAGAATACATAATTATACTTAGGAGATCCGGTGCCGACCATCATCATATCAGTTCAGTGGTACCGGTACCCTTTCCATCAGAACCATTTAAATTGTGACAATGAATCCACTTAGCAATCTTAATCGAGATATCTTACTATTTATCATTTCATTGAGGAGTTTCTGTAGCCTTCTGTGGTCTTATTCATCAGTGTCACTTCCCCAATACATATTTTCTCAATACAAATGCTTGATTTGTTTCATAAAATACTGCAATCGCTATATACAAAACCTACAACATTTGCGGGTTGCCCTCGATTTCCCTAGGATTCCATCATCAGATCCTGACTTGGTGACCACCAGAAAGTTGGAGATATACTGTTACAGTAAAAAAAAAAAATTGCTGATGTAATTTTTTCATCTGTAGTGCATTTCTTTGTAGTAACGGCTACGGAACCCTACACTGGGCATGGTCCGACATGCTCTTTCTTAGCTGGTTTTTGTAGGTAAGGGCTATGTAATAGATAGATCTTATAAATTTAGAATATCCGGGAAGTTTCCTAGCTCTAATAGCTATTCTCGTATATCGTATCTCGTATATCTGTCAACTCTACCATGGAACTGTTTAAGTACCATTCAGTTTGTATTGATTTAACATAAACTTTCAGTTATGTGACGGGCAATAAACTGCACTTTATCTAGATTACAAATGTTGGTTTGAATGTAACATAACTCTCAGGAACAGGATATAAAAATAAAAACCCCTGAGCGTGACTCACCTACTGTAAAATTTATGTAACCAAATCATTGCCGGAGCGAACTAAATAAAACTGACATGTTTGTTCTGGTTTGCAAAATGGCTTGTTTGTATTCACAGGCAATAGGATTTGAATAGACTTTACGATTCAAACAATGCTGTAAAACTACTGGATACATTGTGACTATTTATGAATCCAACTGTAAACTGCGAGTGAAACTTTGAAAGACCAGTTTTTTTTGTGTTTTTATTTTTTGTTCCGCATGATCTAATGCAGTGTTATTCTGAAATAACTGTTTTTTCTTTCCCATTTTTATACTAGTGGTGTTGTGAGCTGTACACCTTGCGACCTACTTACAATCATCATTCATCATTCAATTGTGTTTATCCCATTTACTTAGGGTCGGCGCAGCATGTTTTTTTCTTCTATACCTCTCTATTACCCGTCACCTCGTCACTTACATTGTTCCTGTTCATGTCATCTCTCTCGCAATTCATCCACCTTTTCCTCGGCCTACTCCTTTTTCTTACATTCCTCCACATGCATATCTAATACCCTTCTTGTGACATGACCTTCTTGTGACATGATTGGTAACCCGTACAACTTTGGTGGCACCGGGCAAGAAGGCACTAAACTTTTCACATCCAGATTAAGATTTTCAGAGTGCTTACTTATCAGCTCGGCTGTCGTTTTTACTACTTTCGCCGTTGAATCTCGCTTAACAAGCTTGTATGTTGTAGCGTCTGACAAAAGTACTTCCACTTTCTGGTTGTAATCACTAGTATCCATAACAATCGTCGCATTTCCCTTGTCAGCCCGAAGAATTGTGATGTCTGGGTCTTCACGCAAGCTCTTCGAACCAAAGGGGTTACCAAAGATACATAAACCTGGTGCTCCGTTACGCCCTATAGTGAGTCAAATCGATGCTCCTACCTATCGATTAGCTCGGCACTTAGCAGGTGTGCTTTCTTTACTGCGAGGGAAGACGGAAGCATACACAAGGGACTCATACCATTTTGTCAGTGAGATTAAGGATTTGAGACTAACTGATGATGAAGTTATGGTCAGTTTTGATGTCCAGTCTCTCTTCACATGCCTAACAGTTCAAGAATGTATCGAAATTGTGAAAAGAAGATTGGGTGAACAACAGATGGCAATAGAATATGCTGAGTTATTACAACACTGCCTTACATCTGGCTATATGCTATGGAATGGTGAATTCTATGGGCAAGTTGATGGTGTGGCAATGGGGTCTCCGGTGTCTCCTGTCGTCGCCGATATTTTCATGGAAGACTTCGAGGAGAGAGCGCTTTCATTGTCACCTGTCAAGCCGAGGATCTTTAAAAGATACGTAGATGATACCTTTACTATTTTACCTAGATCTAGTGTTTCAGCTTTCTTAGACCATCTGAACTCCATCACCATCCCTGTCAACTTGCTACAGTGGGTAAATCTTTGTTTCAGAGACCCAGGGGTATCTGCGACGATCAACATCTGACTGCTGAGTTGCAGAATGTCAAACGTGCGCTTCGAGCCAACGAGCTCCAGATGCCACGTTCCAAGCAGAATCCCAGTATGAAGAAACCAACAGTCGAGCGTAAACCTGCCCTATTACCATATGTGAAAGGGGTCACAGACAAGATCGGAAACATCTTGAAGCGTGCTTCTATAAAAACATATTTCAAGCCGTTGAAGAAGGTGTCTCAATACCTTAGACCCGTGAAGAGTAGCACCCCTTTGCAGAGTGCAGGCATTTATAAGCTGGTTTGTGAGTGTGGTCTTTCATACATTGGTCAAACGAAACGCAGTGTATCAACCCGGGTGAAGGAGCACATAGCAGATGTCAAGCACCGTCGTTGTAATAGGTCTGCAGTCTGTGAACAGGTCATTGACAAACCAAACCACTCAATTAAGTTTGATAAACCTTCTATCCTTGCCAAAGAAAAAAGATATTTTCCCAGAATGCTACGCGAGGCTATTGAGATTAAAAAGCATCCTAATTTCAATAGAGAAGATGGATTGTCACTACCACCAGCTTGGGATCCTGTAATACATCTCATCAAGGAACAAGCGAGACACAGGACTGCAAAACCTTAATTTCCGAACGGTGTAAAATATCTTATCTGTTTAAAAGTAGTTTAATAGTGTCTGTTTTTAAATATTATAATTAGTAATGAGGTAGCCTGGGAGTTTTTCTTTGCAGCGTTTCTTTTCTCCTCAGTACGCCTCATTTGTGAAATGCTGCTTGGTAAATTATTAAAATAAAATAATTAAGCCCTTCTGGCACATGTCTCTTTACAGCTTAGGCCCATCTGGCATGTATGTACACCTTTATTTGTGTTTTTTCAAAAATGGGTAGTTTGCACAAATTGTAACTTTGACAGAGGAAAATACATCTTTTCTCAGTCCACCCGTGACCATGGAGAGCTGGAAAGCTTCCGAAACGTCGGGAACTAAAATGAGATAATATACGCGATATAATCCGTTAAATTGTTTTATTTCAATGAGTAATAATCGCGGAAACAGAAGAAAATATTACTGTGCAATATAGTTTCTTGAAACTTAAGTAACCATTTGGAGTCGGTGCCAACCGTGTAACACTTACTAAATTCATCAATTTTGAAAATTGTGCAGTTTCTTAGATGGCACCGATGATAAAATAAAATAGACGGAGTTGAAAAAAGGCTTCTTATAAAAAAATGGAAGAAATTATATTACTCGTTTTTATTATAATTTTTAGTTTTTAACCGACTCCCAAAAAAAGGAGGAGGTTCTCAATTCGACGGAATGCTTATTTTTATTTATTTTTTTATTGATGTTCACCGATTACTCGAAGACTATTTGACCGATTTCAAAATTATTATATTTTTTGTTTCATAGGAGGTACTTCCAAATTAGTCCCATATAATTTTGGTGAAGATCTGATGATGCAATCCACGAGTAATTGAAGGAACTCCTCAAATATTGTAGACACACATATAGCGATTTTGGTATTTTAAGAATTATAATGAGCATTTTCATTCAGAAAGTGTAAATTGGTGAAGTGGAACTGATGCAGAAGACCACAGAATGCCATCAGAACTCCTCAATGATAAATGATTTACGGGTGGCGATAAAATATCTTGATTAATTTAGCTAAGCAATTTCATAGTCACAAACTTAAATGTTCCTGATGAGAATGGTACCATCGAATTGATTTGATGATGGAGGCACCACATCTATATAATAAAATAATGTATCCTAGCCGTGTTTGGGCTTGTTCGAATCGTCACGAGATACACTTTTAAGTAACGAACTAAAAAGTGTAAAATAAATAAACTTTTTAACAAAAAAATAAAACCGACTCCAAAAAAAACTAAAAAGTAAAAAAATAATGCCATAATTCAGTTTCTTCAATTTACTTACAAGTACCCGTTTGTATACTCAATCTATACAGTATATACAATTAATGTTATTTTGGAGTACCGTATATCCTAAACAAATTATCTGATTCCTTCTTATTTAGTTTACTTTTTTAATAAAAAGTGTTTTTACTTATAATTAAGGAATATCCACTTAAAGACTACTGGCCTTTTTAGGCGTGTCGTGGGCTTTTTATCTTCTATTTTATGAAACTCAGACGTATTGAAATTCCATTAGCGGTTACTCACATCGTAAAAGCCGAATACTACTCGAGTCTATTTTGAAAACCTTAGTCATGACCATGACATTAGTCATGACTAAGAGAGAGTAACGCTAGGTGAAAGAAAGTGCGAATGAGTAACCGCTAATGTATTCTAAATATGTTTCAGTGATCATTATATAAACACATAGACAGCACAAATACATGAAATGTAACTTTCTTGTAGCTCCTGTGCGATTAATGAGAAAAATCATTTCACCTAACACAAAATGACTTCTCGTTCTTTCACCGGGACAGATATATTTATTGGCGACATTCCGCACATTCCAGCTATGTTATACAATGTTATGTTAAACTACAAATATCGCCAATACTCGATCGTCAATGCGTCCTAAAGCAATAAATGGCCACCATATTTCTCGGGTCTGGTAATGAATCCAATTATCGAGGCCTTCAGGGGCGACATGTTAAATGGGTCCCATTGCTCCTCGCTTGCGTCCTGTCTCTATACCAGCTCTGTCGATACCGTGCCATTCGAACCTTCCTCTAACATCAAGATCCTACACCACTTCAATATTGCGTCCTTCTCCCACTTGAATTCTTTCTAGGTGCTTAAATGAGACGGAGAATCGAGAGATTACGTTTCGGTTCGACGATTTTAGTTTGAGTAGGCACAGGGTTGTATAGGGATCATTAAATTGTCGTCCGTGGATTTATCTGAATAGGTACTGAGGTCTTCACACGCAGCCATGTCCGCGTTTAGTCCGTTTTACGTGTTTGTCAACTAGTCCGCTAATTTAGGGCAACCCTACTCCAAGACAACTTGTGCGTGGATAGTTTTGAATAAACAACATGTGTATTTTATACAAAGCCATATATATAGCATACTAAGCTTCTTTTTAACTTTGTTCACGGAAGAGGAAAAGGGCATATCGACTCGGTAAAAATATATTTTATCCCTTAGATGAACTTAGTAGCCCAGTATCTTTTTTTTTTATTCGTCTAACCGTTTAGCCGTAATGACAAAACATACAATTTAAGCAAACCGTGCAATGCGCTGTCAAGATTAGGAGAGACGGCGAGGGAATAACTTTATAATGTTATATTATACTATAAGATGCCTGCAACTTAGTTCGTGGAGGACAAAATACAATAACCATATTTTTACTTTAGTGTACCCAATTAAAAAATCCTATAATCATCTGTGCGTGCCCTGTCACCCGTGTATCAAAGATAGTTTTAAATTTTTTATATTCATAATATTTTCTTCTGTTTCCGCCATTATTACTCATTGAAATAAAACAATTTAACGAATTATATCGCGTATTTATCTCATTTTAGTTCCCGACGTTTCGGAAGCTTTTCAGCTTTCCATGGTCACGGGTGGACTGAGAAAAGATGTATTTTCCTCTGTCAAAATTACAATTTGTGCGAACTACCCATTTTTGAAAAAACAAATAAAGTTATACATACACACCCGATGGACCTAAGCTATAAAGACAGTTACACATGTGCCAGAAGGGCTTAATTATTTTATTCTAATAATTTACCAAGCAGCATTTCACAAATGAGGCGTACTGAGGAGAAAAGAAACGCTGTAAAGAAAAACTCCCAGGCTACCTTATTACTAATTATAATATTTTTAAAAACAGAGACTATTAAACTACTTTTTAAACAGATAAGATATTTTATACCGTTCGGAAATCAAGTTTTTGCAGTCCTGTGTCTCGTTTGTTCCTTGATGAGATGTATTACAGGATCCCAAGCTGGTGGTAGCGATAATCCATCTTCTCTATTGAAATTAGGATGCTTTTTAATCTCAATAGCCTCGCGTAGCATTCTGGGAAAATATCTTTTTTCTTTGGCAAGGATAGATAGGAACTAAAATGAGAATAATATACGCGATATAATCCGTTAATATGTTTTTTTTTAATATTCGTTAATGAGAACAGATCGTAGTACCCGTCAATACGAACAACTTTCCCTGAGGGCCTGCCATTCCCTTAATTTTGGTTGAGACACTACTAACACATCATATGAACTGGTAGATTAAAATATATATATATATACATATAATGCACGAAAATGAAAAGGAACACGGTGTAATAATATCTCCTATCATAGTATAAGTATATAGAGATTGATCGTAGAACCGGGCAATAGCTCTTTATCTTAAGGTGCGTCCACACTTGTATCATTTGCTCGTATCCGATCACCGTGCCGTGGCATGACTGCGTATCGCGCTGCTTGGACGCTTACTGTCGGCGCGCCGATCATGCCGTACTCGTCCGATATAACTGTGTGATACGCGTAGCAAAATGGAATTCGAGCGATCCGATCGGCGCAACGTTCAAACGCGTGATCGTGACACGCGATCATGCCACGCGACGATGATCTGATACGGGCAAATGATACAAATGTGGACGCACCTTTAATGGCCATTTTGGCGGTACGATGTGTGATGTGATCACATAATTATGATGAAATTAAGTGATGGTGTACATTTAGACATAAATGCAAAGTGAGTGCTATAATCGCCAATAAACGCATGTTTGGCGAATTATCTGTAAGAAATGTACCACAATACTTATTCTGAGATAAATTAAACATAAAAAGATCATAGACAACATTTATATGTACCTACTTAGGCGACTACATTCGAATCGTCGAGTTCAAATTGCGAAAAATATGGACATATTCTCTCACTCACTAGTGTCTTAGGTACTTGTTTTACAAATTCCTACTTAGTTGTGGTTGTAACATCATGTAACTTCTCCTGAACACCCGAACACACAATATTCATCTAAAACACAACATATATAGTATCCATCGCAATAAATGAGTCGTCATCGCACATTGCTTTGTTACATGTATGTCTATAATAACTTAGAGACATACATGTAACAAACCATTGTTTCTAACTCCTATAGCAATCAAATCACACTGAAAATGTTTTAAATTTTTTCTCTAGTTTGATCATTCGTGTGAAAGTTTGCTTGGGAAAACTATTGTTACCCGCCTTTCTGAGTGTGTTATTTTTACATTTGCAACGCCTATTCGGGCTTGTTATTTTAGGCTTGGAATTGGCTATTGGCAGCCAATAAGTGGCAAGTTGGAACCCGCATCAATAAATGTATGGGGTGAGATTCTATTATCGATGTGGTATTTTTCTATAACGCTCTATATTTTCAAAAGAATCGTACTAATATTATAGTATATTATTTTTTATGTATGTTCGCCGATTATTCCCCCAATTGTGGACCGATTTTAAAAAATATTTTTTTATTTGCAAGGATATACTTCCGAGGTGGTCCTATTGCCACCAAGTTGGGATCTGATGATGGGATCCCAGGGAAATCGAGGGCAATCCTCAAATTTTATAGGCATTTATAACGTTTTTCATATATTTTCTTAAGCTATTTACGTATTTGCATATGGTAGGCATCATCTCGTCATGCTGAGGTGATGATGGAAGGTATAACTCCTTAATAGTTAATAATATTTTCTTCTGTTTCCGCGATTATTACTCATTGAAATAAAACAATTTAACGGATTATATCGCGTATATTATCTCATTTTAGTTCCCGACGTTTCGGAAGCTTTCCAGCTTTCCATGGTCACGGGAGGACTGAGAAAAGATGTATTTTCCTCTGTCAAAGTTACAATTTGTGCAAACCACCCATTTTTTTTGAAAAAACACAAATAAAGGTGTACATACATGCCAGATGGGCCTAAGCTGTAAAGACAGTTACACATGTGCCAGAAGGGCTTAATTATTTTATTCTAATAATTTACCAAGCAGCATTTCACAAATGAGGCGTACTGAGGAGAAAAGAAACGCTGCAAAGAAAAACTCCTTAATAGTTACGAGTTAGAGGATAGTTCTTAAAAAAATCATCTATTATAGGTAAATACGTTAAGACTGTTAGTCATATTCTTTTTAAGTGTGTCCCTGAAGTAGTCTCCTTATCACCAAGTCAGGATTAGATGATGGAATACCAGGGAAATCGAGAGAAACCCTCAAATATTATAGGCACTAACAAAGTTTTGCATATATTTTTCTAATTTTATCAATTGTTTTCCTCTGGTTGTCATCATTTCATGCTGAGCTGATGATGGAAGGTACAATGAACTAACCAACTTTTACATTTCTTACTTCCAAAGACTCAAGATGCGTGCAAAGTACCTCCTCAATCTTCCCATTCTGGGCTCTAAAAAATACTTTATATTATTATCATTACTAAAATCCATCACTAAAAAGCAATTTTTTTTTTTAATAAAAAAACAACCGACTTCAAAATAAACTAAAAAGCCATAAATAGTCTTTTTTGTACGGTACGGACCACATTTGAATCACCTTTTGAAGTCGGTGCCAAACCTGAAGTAAATAAAGTTCTTTATTCAACAAAAATACGAATTACTATGACTAAATATATATGTAGGCAAATAATAACTAAAGGCTCGCCGCCGCGGTTTTTAATAGTAATAATAAATGAATAGTTTGGCACCGACTTCAAAAGGTGATTCCAATGTGATCCGTACAGTACATAAAAGATTATTTATGACCTTTTAGTTTATTTTGAAGTCGGTTCTTTTTTTATTTACAATTTTTTATATATTTGGTGCGCAAACAACATGTTTAGTATAATATGGTAAAGGATCAAATAAAAAATCTGATTGAACATTATTTAGATGCAAACATTCGAGTGTTCGAGGATGCTGGGTTGGAAGTAACGAAGTCAATTTGCTGTATAAAGAGAGAGCTCTCGGCAGATCTCTTGTTTTAATGAAATTATCGATGTACTTTCATCTGATTTGAAATGCTTTCAGCCCGCAATTGAAGTGTTGCGAAAAGAGCAATTTTATGTAAGAAAATAAATATGAACGTCAATTCAATCGTTTCATACGATGGCAATCCTTTTTTCAAAGGTTTTTATTAGGTCCCCTATAATCGGGATGTTGACTGTGCAAATAAAAATAAAATTTTGATGCGAAATGGCAGTTTTTATGATAGAAAAAATATTTGAGTTGTATACCTTGCATCTAGCTTGTTTTATGAGCTTTTAAAGTTAGGTTTGAAAGTCCATTTTAAAAGTATGAAAGTATTAATAACCAATTAATTACTATTGGATAACCCATGAAATGTATGGTAACTTTTGCTATGATAGCTGTACAAGCACACGCTGAATAAGGGTCCCCTGATGGGAACAAAGTACAAATCCGGTGATTTGTTGGTAAATTAGGTTATGTAGATTGGTATTGGTAAATTAGGTACGTTAGTAAGTAAATTGTTCAGCGTGCGTCTGCACAGACCGCGTAGATTAAGGGCTGATTATGCCAAGGGAGCCTACTGCCCTAAGTCCCTAACCTAACCTTAACTTACGACTTTAACCAGGATATCTGTTACCAGGAGACCTAAGGTAACAGATGGATTCCTACGGGGAGGAATAGGGTCTTTGGAATGGCGATTTTCTCAATGCCGATCTTCCAGACTCAGAATGATCGATTAAGGCTTGAAGGTAGTCTTCGCCACAGTGAGAGGAACTTAGTCTAAGAGTTGGGTGGGACTATACGCTCAGAGAGTAGCCCTGAGCACGCATAGATTCGGGTATGGGAAGGTAGTGAAACACCAACGGACAAATGGTATCTGATTTATTTCTAATTCTTACGCTATATATTCAAATAACACCTACAGCACACTACTACACATTCATCTCGTGTACTGTACGTGAAAACTGCAGACAATGCGTGAACCAGCTATTTTTCTGCATATTTCTCTTAATTTTGATTACTTGCATCTAGGTCGCTAGCTTGCTTATTGACGCTGATGCAAGTATGTTTTCTGTTCTCTGAACAATAGCTGCAGCACAAAGTTCATAATTAACAAAGTTCATAAGTAATTAGAGAGCGGATTTGAAGTAGCGATCTCAATATTGATATGGATATGACTAGTGCAATTTGTTAAATACATATCATGTTGTTTATATGTTTATACAGTGGTCCCAGGATAAAGCGCAAAAACAAATAGGGATGAAAGTAGATGCAATTTAATCGACACAAAAAAATTAAAAAAAATTTAAAACCATTATTTACCTTTTTATGAATTATTAAAAAAAATGTCGTATGTAGTTGACCTTATCAAAACAAAGCAAGATATCTTGAAAACACAAAAAACATATTAAAAACCTGTTCTTTTTTTGTTTTTGGATTATTTTTCGCATTGTTTCTAATTACATTAACATAATTAATCCTTTGCGATTATAATTACGTGTATATTAAATCAATAGAGCCCATTAGTGCCAAGATATTTTTTTAAGCGAATTATTTTGATTTTTCATTTCTCTGAGTCAGAGAAATATATATATTTTTTACTGTGCATCTTGCAGAAGAAATATTAAACAAGAATACTTTTAAAAATTAAACTATATCTAAAATTTACGAACGATGTTTTTATTTATTATCATCATAATTGTTGTCCATAACCAGTCATATCCATATTAATATTGAGATCGCTACTTCACATCCGCTCTCTATTCATAATTTCCCCACGTAAGGTGACACGTTCCTAGGCTTTAGTATGGAGCGTTTTTTGGGAAAGTCCAAAAATGTGATTTTAACATGGCCATCACGCATTGAGTTGTTGTCGGTGTTCTGGAAGATTTCTGCGCCACCACGCTCTCAATGACATTGTGAGGAGGGCTTTGATATCCGCCAACATCCCCTGCATTCTAGAGCCTCCGGGGCTCTGCCGCGCCGACGGCAAAAGGCCGGACGGCTTAACTTTAGTGCCGTGGCAGAAGGGGAAGTGTCTGCTGTGGGACGCCACGTGCGTCAGTACTTTCGCCGCCTCGCACCTTAGCCGAACAGTCCGTAAAGCTGGTGCCGCTGCAGATTTTGGCGCGGTCAAAAAGCGGGATAAATATTCGGCCCTGGACGGCAATTATTATTTTGTACCCCTGGCGTTTGAGACTACTGGGAGCTCGGGGTCGGAGGCTATTGCGTTCATCAGGGAAGTGGGACGTCGCATTAGGGAGAGGGGGTTTGACGCCCGCGCGGGTTCGTACCTGGTGCAAAGGTTGTCCATCGCCATTCAACGTGGTAACGCGGCCAGTGTGATGGGTACCTTTGAGCCAGGGACAACTCGAGGGGGCCTTTTTGACTAGGCTTAAGCTAGTCTTAAGTATTTTTTTTTTTTATTATTGTGTTGACATGATTTAAATGTAATTGTTTTGATGAAAGAACATGAAATTTTAACATTGTTATTGTATCGCGGTAAGTCTTCGTGAGATCGAAATAGTTAAAAGAACTATTTCGATCTCAGGTATCAATGTTTCTATTGTTATTGAGCGGCCGTTCTATTACATACCATAGAAAAAAGTTGTCAAAAATTGTCAACATCCCAATTATGTAGGTACCTAAACAAATCTTGCAAGTTAAATGTTACCCACTTTTCGATTTCCAGTTGAGCTTAAATTAAACTTTGAAATATTTATGTAAGTTTGGTCACAATGCAATATTATGATACCATCAAGTTGATCTGATGATGGAGCCGGAAGGTGCATGGTCATAGGAACTCTGTAATAAAATAAAGTAAAGCAATCCTAACGAGTTTGGGCTCTTTAGAATTGTGCCAATGAGTAATTGACGGGTGTTCAACGAAAAGTACAGTCAGTAATAAAAGCTTGTCCGAAACAAATGACTGAAACTTATTTCTTTGTTGAAAGAATGAAAAAATCATTAAAAAAACATACAGTGCCCGGCACGATACCAGGCTTTGGGTCTTAGCGAGAAATAGGTGTCATTGGAGGTGCTGTTATGCGCACGGGACGCGTTACCATAGTAACGGCGCGTAGCCCTCTGCCAAGAAGGCTACGCTTGCCATTAGTAGGGTATTCATCCATACACCTTGAAACCAAACAAGCACCTTGGTCGCGCTCCGTGCGGATCAAATAAATTTTCTACCGAGCACACTCCGAATGTGGAATGAACTGTCTGTCGCGGCTTCAAGAGGGAGTGAATAAGGTTGGCAATACACTGGCCCTGTCGCTGCAAGCGTTCATGCGCTTAGCACCAGGCAGGCCGTACGCTTGTTTGCCACCTTAGTCATTAAAAAACATAAAAACAAATACTCTTTCACAATTACTAGTTGGTAATTACTAACCATGAATTAAGTAAAACAATTTAACGGATTATATCGCGTATATTATCTCATTTTAGTTCCCGACGTTTCGGAAGCTTTCCAGCTTTCCATGGTCACGGGAGGACATGGAAAGCTGGAAAGCTTCCGAAACGTCGGGAACTGAAATGAGATAATATACGCGATATAATCCGTTAATTTTTTTTATTTCAATGAGTAATAATCGCGGAAACAGAAGAAAATATAATGAATTAAGTGTTCGAAGAAATCGATCATGCTTAAAATACCGTATTCCTAAAATACCACAACTTGTAAAATACGAAAGTATTCTATTTAAAAATTCTCGATGTACAGACGCAACAATGCAAAGTTTGTGCAGAAACTATTTATTTTGAAGCAGAATGCAATATTTAGAAAATCTTTATACCGAAAAAAAATATAAAGAAATTCTGTTTCTGGGTGCAATATAATAGTATGGTGTTTTGAGAACTAACTAAGGATGTCAATTAATCTTTGACGAAAAAGTGTATCTGTCGGTCTGCGCCATCGCAGCTCCTAAAGGATTGAACCGAAATTTGAAAGGTAACTTAATCAAGAGTGTTCTTAGATATGATTTAGTAGATCATCAGTTATTGTTCTACTTGTGTACGGGTTTTTGGCCCTACTCGTAGCCTCGTACCAACAATTAGTTGCTAACCTTTTATTCCGAAAAAAATATTCCTTTGCTTACTTCATGATACGAGTATCTACTATTATATTATGGACTGCTGACGAATAGTAAAAGTGGAACCGAATCTCGAATTTCACCGTCGGTTTTCTACCGATTTTACAATAGTTCCAAGTGCGATTAAAGAGTTTTAAATCATAAAAAAATATATTATTGTTTCTACTCATACGAGACATCGTGTATCTATATCCTGTAATACTCGTAAGTCACTACTATAAAACTAAATAAGTGATATTTACGTAATATCTGCAAGTATACGAAAGGTTGTCGAGCTGAGACCGCGTACCGACAAGCGCAGTGTGGGAAGGCCACCCGCAAGGACAACCTGATTAGGGTTGCGGGGACTCGCTGGATGCGTGTCACCTCTGTCCGGCCCATGTGGAAATCTATTGAGGAGGCCTATGTCCAGCAGTTCACGTCCTATGAAATGATGATGATGAATGATGTACGATAACTCTTTGCAAACTTTTTAATTTTTGAGTTGTTGCCATAAATTGCGCTTCCCGACATAAGGACGTACATAAATGCCATGCCGTGAAGATATTTTTAGAGTTGCACTTTTTCACATCGTATTTTTTTCATCTTGTAGTGCATTTATTTGCAGTAACGGCTACAGAACCGTTTTTTATGACATAGGAGGCAAACGAGCAGACAGATCGCCTGATGGTAAGCGATCACTGTCGCCCATAGACACTTGCATCACCAGAGGAGTCACAAGTGCGTTGCCGGCCTTTCAGGTGGGAGTACGCTCTTTTCTTGAAGGTTTGAAGGTCGCATGCATGGTCCGACGTGCTCGTGGAAGGATTTCTTTTATTGTACCTATACACAATGATGATCGTATGATCATGAAAATGAAATTAATGAAATATATCTACATTCTAAATACATTCACGGCATATATTTCGAGTTTCAAGATGGTGGCAATAATTTTAAAAAATATATTCCAAAAAAATAACAACAGCTTTGCGCAGTTACCGTAATATTTAAAAATTAAGTTATAACAGTCTATATATGTTCGACATCAGTACCGTAGACCCAATTTTCAAGAAAATAGAAACGACTGTGTCAAAATTTCCATCATCAGCGTTTATTACAGCCGCAAAACAAGACATTTCGTTGATAAAACCACGTTGAAAAAGTAACTTTTGTTTAAAGTAAAAGAAGTTGTGAAAGCGTAAACATTTGCCGGAGTTATTTGAGAGGGAGCAGTTAATCTCGACGGAGGAACCCTGGATATTATCTTGTTTATTTGCGTTGGGGCTAATGAGATTGCTCGAGTCTAGAACGGCAGTCGATGGCGCACTTAAGAGCGAGACGGGATTTATACATGCAGCTATGGCTGTGAAAAATATGAATAGGAAAGACGGGTAAAAATTTGAGACATACTACAGTATCTGTACCTGTAGTAATAATAGTAATTACGTTTAATATTTGTGGGAGTACACGAATGAGACCTTGTGAATGGCCGATAAAATCGAAACGATCGGTTGGCGTGAAGTTTCTAGAACATCCTTGTGACACAAAACATAACAATGAAAATGCATACTATTTTTTTTTGTCTATACATATCAATATTATAAATCCCAAAGTATGTCTGTCTGACTTACCTCTTCACGCTTAAACTGCTAAAACCGAGTAAAATGGAATTTGATCCATACCAAAATAGGAGTCCATACGGAAATGACACAGCTAGGAATGAGTGGTGGTGGTGAGATTTTATAATTTTATTAGCTTTTGCCCGCGTCATCGTCTACGTGAAATTAGTAATTTTGGTAGCTTATTCTTTATCCAATCTGCCTTTTCACCTGCCTGTCGTCCCTTTTATACCTGCTTAAACGTTAATTACAGAGATAAAAACTATTCTATATCCTTTCCCACAACTCAAACTAAGGTACCGAGGTGTGGTACTATGCAGGTACCTAAGGTACCGAGTTGTGGGTAAAATTAAGCTAGTAAAATTATAAAATCAAGTTGCCAAGAAAAATTGAACAGACATCATGACAGACATTATAATCTTATCTCACCAGCTACTCATTCCTAGCTATTTTGTGTCATTTCCGCTACCCAAAGGTTATCTGGAAGAGATCGCTGTTTAGCGACAAGACCGCCTATTGTCTATCGTATTTTATGTTAAGGCTCTATTGTACTGTTTCTGTTGTTGATGTGCAATAAAGAATTAGTGTATTGTATTGCATAACGCCATCACTCAGACGATGTATGTCGGAAAATCTTTGTATCTTCATCACACGAAAACAGCAGTACTTTTTATTATTAAAACGACTAATTTGTTTTACCTGATTACGCTTAAGGAATATAGAAGGTGAAGCTGTTTATCGCTTATACCATCTAAATAAACGTAACTATCATGCAGTTCCATTGTAGTTTTTATGACTGGCTTGATAAGAGTCTAGTTTTTTAATGATACCTACCGTAAAAATCATCATAATTAGTCTGTAGATATCCACGGCTAGACAACGGCCTTTCCCAAGAGTCTCCGCAATTACCTACTGGTCAGCCTTAATTAGCCGTGGGCAGGGCATATTGCTGGTAGAACCGATAGCCGCTGGGACAGAAAGGTTGTAGAGTGGCGACCGCGTACAGCACGACACAGCGAGCGCAGGGAGGCCCCCAACAAGGTGAACCGACGATCTGGTCAAGATCGCAGGAAACCGATGGATAAGGGCGGCGCATGATCAGTCGTTAAAAATAAAACTGTTAGTGTATAACTGATAAGCCTTTATTCCATACTAGAAGGCGCCCGCAACTTCGTTCACGGAGGAGACAAAATCATTAGCCCTCTTTTTTCTTCATCTTAGTTGGGTAAAAAGAAATCCGTTTAGACGATTTGGCGTGATGAAGCCACAACGACACATACAAACACACAAAAAATACAAAAAAAATATTTTTTGATTTAGTCACCTCCAAATAGTCCGTAACATTATTTTTTTCGATAATATCTTCAATGTACAGACATTATTTTTTTACAACTTTATAATAGTATAGAAGTTTTGTAATTGAAACTTACAAGTACCTTATTTGTCTTTGAAACTCGCGATTCAATAAATACATATCACGGAATAACATTTCACGGAATACAAAAATTATTGAAGCATAGTTACTAAACGTCATAATTGCCAATTAGCGCCGTATAATGCGGACATGTCACCTGTACCATCAATCTACATATACTCGTATGCCTATTATTTTCCCAACTCCCAACTACCATTCTCGACCGTCGTCTAATTAAAGACGTCGCACTAGTTGCAAAAGTTACGTATTCTGTATGTTTCCCTTCAAGTTATCCGAAGTATTCGTGAATATTCATAACTGTTGGAATGTTAACTAGGGTAGGCCCTTCTTACCCTGCCCAAGTTTACCTTAATTGCATCCGAAGTGAGAAGATAAACGGATCGCACAATAATGCCTTTCTATTAATAAATTGTCTTATTCAGTTATGGTGTTAAGTCTGCTTCGGTTAAGTCAGCTTAAGATTACGCAAAATATTAATTTAAGTGGAAATTATTGTTATTGTCGTTTTAAACTGGCAATGTACCGCTTTGGGTACTTGTGTTGTCTCGATAACTTATCTTGTCTCTGCAACTCTACACAACTGGTCTCATAGAAAGGATCCTTTGTCACAAAATAGATATTGACTGTCCTTATTCATTAAATTGTAGAATGTGGGCAACTTTGTCAGCGGAGAAAAATAAAATCATAACCCTCTGTTTTTTCTTCAGTGTAGTTGAGTAAAAATCATCCTATAACCATCTGGAGATGCCTAGCTACCTGTGCACCAAAAATAGTTGAAATACGTTTAGCCGTTTTGACGTGATGAAGCCACAAAGACACATACAAACATCTGGACATGTTGACCCCTGCACAATCCAACCATTGAATTTTTTTTCACGTTGACTACCCACGCCCGGAATGCTTTATAATAGGATAGATGAAATTGCAGGGGTCATAACTCCAAGAAAAATCTTAATACATTTATTGCGGAGAACTAGCATTTTTCACGTCTTTTCCCGCGTTACTGGGAATGAAGTAGCCTATGTTTTAATCCATAGCCTGATCTATCTGTGAGCCAAGTAGTAACAAAATCTGTTCGACAGTGAACATTATTATTTAATAATAAACATTCAAAATTGTCATATGAAATTATTATACAAGTAGTAATATACCTAGTAGTTAATATCAGGCAAATGAAAAATTCGATGTATTAGCAAGACTCATCCTTGAACTTAAATACTATCATATTTCGAGCTAGAATGACCTAAATAAACGTACGTAAACGATCCTTCGGAAATGGTTTCAATAGTATGAATCCGAATAGAGCTTTGAAACGCGATGGACCCATAAAAGCTGCCATCGTCTGTTTCAGAGCGCCCGCATGTGCACGTGAAAGAGAACAGATCAAACATCCAGGAATAGAACAATCGAACCCTTTTAGTAAAATGTTCGTTTCTACTTTCAATATCTATATTATTTATAAAGTTGTAAAAATGAAATGTTAAAAAGTTGTAAAAATTAAACATTGAAGGTATTTTCAAAAAAAATATTGTAGCAGTCTATTTGGAGGTCACTGAATTGAAATATATTTATTTTTTGAATATTTTGTATATTTGTATGTGTCGTAGTGGCTTCATCGCGCCAAATCGGCTGAACGGATTTCAAGAATTTTTGGTAAACGGGTACATGGTATCTCCAGATGGTAATAGGATACTTTTCACACGACTATACAAAAAAATATAGGTAATGACTGTTCTCCTTCGCGAACAAATTGTGAAAATAGAGCGGAAAACGATTGAGACGGCGGTTTAGCGAAGTTATAAGTCAAGAATTTTTGAAAAGTGATAAATCTGATCACGAACTAAGTAAATATCCAAGAACCGGACTTGTTCGATTTCAAAAAATTTCAAAACGAAACACAAAACAGATTTCTCTCTCGATTTTCCACGTTCTAAAATAGTTTATTATTCATTGTTTATTACTTTTTTGTTATTTTCGCCCGTACTTTTAAGCGCTTGATTCTTAACCACTTTTTAATTGGAATAAGAATGATGACAGGTAACTACAGTTAGGTACTAAAAGCAAGTTAGTGTTAAGGTCTCCAAAATTCGCTTAATGCAAGACTTTGTAGTTTTTGGACTACGACAAAAAATCACACAATTACCGCCACATATGCTAGTTAGATAGATATGACGCTAATTATTATAAGATTATAATTCGAGCTAGAATAGGGAAAATGCTTAAATTTTAATTTTTGCTTTATTAAAAAATCATGTAACAAACAGGAGACCAAAAATATATTTTTTAATAACTATAAAAATAACCAAGATATAAGCCATCAAAAATGTCACTCTATCTCTTTCTAAGAGAACAAAATGTAATATAGAGTTTATATGGCCGGAGTGCACTATGACGTAACAGTGCACGTCGGACCTCTCTGTCTAATTAGTCGATTAAAATGCCCATATCTTGCGTATTTCTTGGCCGATTTAAATATTAATTTCATATTTTGAAATCGTTTTTATGGTATTTTGATATTTAGTTGAGAGAAGCTATAAAAAAAATCACGCATGTACCCTATTAATCGTTTTCTGCGAAACAATCAACAGTCTGTATTTATGAATCTAAACATAGCTTTGAAACAATGAACCCTTAAATACCTTATGAAATAAATATGATACCAGATTTAATATATGTCCTTCGCCTCACCATAATGGTTTGGAGTAGAATGAATCGTTCTCGTAGAAATGGTTTCAATTGTCTCTATTTATAAAGAGCTTTAAAACGCGATAGTTCCATAAAATTCGCCATCATTGGTTTCAGAGCACACACATGTACACGTGATAGGGAGCATATCAAACAAACAACAGGACAATCGAACGAACCCTTTTATGAAAATTCATTTCAACTCTCAATATTCTAGGTAAATATTGTCGACGTAACGGGTCGGTATTAAAATGAGCGGAGAAAGTTCGGGGCGGCTGTCTAGTGAAGTTCATACGTAAGAGGCCTTCTTGGATACTGCGAAATCGGTTTATAAACGTTAAGCTAGAATTTGTCCGCAATTAAGCCTGGAAATTATCCGAAAGATGATGTTTATTTGTCAAAGAAATCGTACATCAAACTTTCAACATTTTCTTGAAATCAACAGGAAAGTTGGGTGTACGATATTAATAAAATAACACTGATTTATAAGCAAATCAAAGCATGAATCTACAGTTAATATCTACCTAGATAATTAAACTTCTCGCAAAGTATAATTTTTGAAAATGCAGACTAATAAGATGTTCAGGTCACATCAACGATTTTTTGTTATTATGAAATATCTCTTGGAACCTATTCTGTGAACTCGTTTTCGGTTCGCATTTAAATTATGCTTTTTATTAGAACTAAAATTAATAACTCAGTATTCACAATTAATCCACTTACACAAAGGCAAACAGACTTAATCCACAGTTAAGTATTTAATCTCGTGAAGTGTATGCATACTCACCGGTGTGAAGTTAGCAGCCTAAATCTGGGTACCTAAGATAACCCGACCAAATTAAGAAGTTCTTAAATGTAGGCTGCTCAGCAGCCTAAAGTTTTAGACAGATGAGCAGCCTAAAAACTACCAAGTGGCTATAAAATCGAAACATATCAACTCGTTTACAATCATAACGCAGCTCAGGCTAGAACCAAGGGCTTTAGACTGGAGACAATAATAAGATGTGACGGGCGAAAAAGTTCATGTAGGTGTATTTTTTTTGTTTCATATTCAAAGCAGTTTTGAATCATGACAGAAGTAAGGATAGTAATTATTGCTATATAGGCCAGCTGTAATGGAGCATAGAGCATCGAAATCATACTAGTCCACGCTGATACCTCTTGACCCATGGGTCATGTACTATGGTACACACTCACGAAAAACCAGATGAAGGTGATTTTATTTTTATTTTACATTCAAAGCAGTTTTGGATAATGACCAAAGCGAGGATAGTAATTGCTGCTATATAGGTCAGCTGTAATGAAGCATAGAGCATCTGAATCACACTAGTCCAGGCTGTGATACCGCTTGAACCATAGTACTGTAACTCACGAAAAACCAGATACATGTGATTTTATTCTTATTTCAAATTCAAAGCAGTTTTGGATCATTACCAAAGTGAGGATAGTAATTGCTGCTATAAAGGTCAGCTGTAATGGAGCATAGAGCATCTGAATCACACTAGTCCAGGCTGATACCTCTTGATCCATCGTACTATGTCGCACTAAAAACCAGATGAAGGTGATTTTATTCTTATTTCACATTCCAAGCAGTTTTGGATCATGACCAAAGTGAGGATAGTAATTGCTGCTATATAGGTCAGCTGTAATAGAGTATAAAGCATCTGAATCACACTAGTCCAGGCTGATACCTCTTGACCCATAGTACTGTAACTCACGAAAAACCAGATAAAGGTGATTTTATTCTTATTTCACATTCCAAGCAGTTTTGGATCATGACCAAAGTGAGGATAGTAATAGCTGCTATATAGGTCAGCTGTAATGAAGCAGTGAGCATTTGAATCACACTAGTCCAGGCTGATACCTCTTGACCCATAGTACTGTGTGTCATGAAAAACCAGATGAAGATGATTTTATTTTAATTTCACATTCAAAGCAGTTTTGGGTCATGACCAAAGTGAGGATAGTAATTTCTGCTATATAGGTCAGCTGTAATGAAGCATAGAGCATCTAAATCACATTAGTCCAGGCTGATACCTCTTGGGATCTATATCGGAATCCCTAACGTCATTTGTCCTAATGTATCGTTTGTCCTAATGTATCATTTACCATGACGATTTTTTTTTAGAAACCGTAAACATTTCAGGATTGTTATAAAACAAACCTAACCTGACCTAACCTAATCTATACTTATTAATAATTGAAACGTACATCACCTTTTCGTTAATTCTTGATGTAACCTAGATGAGATTATTATGAACAATAGCCATTAATTAATTTATAGTATTTACAACGATTTTATAGATTTCTACAAAAACAAATAATTTTTATTTATAAGTATTTTTTACATCTAGTTTTTAATTTCTCATTTTAGTTTATTTTTAATTTTAGATTTAGTTTTATTTTATGGTAGTTTAATTGTTTTTTTTTAAGTATTTAACGTTACTTTTAAATATATTTAATAATTTTAAAATAAATTACATTTTCCTTTTTTCTATTTATAAAACCTTGATAAGATTATTATTACAAATATCATTTATTGATTTAGATTATTAGCAACATTTTTTTAGATTTTTTTTCGGTTTTTTTTAATAAACAAATAATTTAAACTTAAGTCACTTTTTTTTTTTCATTTTTGATGTAGCCTGGACGAAATTATTATTTACAATTACTTTAGATTTCTATCTGTGTTTCCATATAAACAAATATTTTTAACATAAATCACTTTTTCCTTAATTTTTGATGTAACCTAGATGAGATTATTATTTACAATTACTTTAGTTTTGTATTTGTTTTTCTATGAAAACAAATAATTTGAGCATGAATCACATTTTCATTCATTATTGATATAACCTGGACGAGACGAGGATTTACAATTCCCATTAATTAATTTATAGTATTAACAACAGTTTTTAGGAATTCTATTTGTTATTCTATGTTAACAAATAATTTAAACATAAATCACATTTTCCTTCATTCTTGATGTAACCTGGACGAGATTATTATTTACAATTACTATTAATTAATTAATAGTATTTACCACATTTTTTTTATTTGATTTTCTACGTAAACAAATAAGTTAAACATAAATCACATTTTCCTTCATTCTTGATAAGTTTTCCTGAATGGTGATGTCACGTTTTCTTTCATCCATTGAAATATAGCAATTTTTATGGATTGTTCTCAGGCATGTTTTACACCGTACGCTCTCTACTGGTTTCACCTTTTTAACGCAAAACAAACAGCGCTGGTGCATGCTGTCACTATGGTTTATTATGGTAGTTTTCAAAAAAATCCTGAATTTGTCAATTTTTTTCTTTTTAGGCTGTTTTTTGTTATTTACTATATTGTAAAAAAAATCAATCATAATTGGACCGCAATTATATCCGTCTTTTTGAATATAATGTTCTCTTGTTTTTATGTCATTTATGACAATATTTATTGATTTTAATTGAAGCAATATATTTATATTGGTCTTGTACAGATTTTCATACAGTTTTTCGTTATTCTGTGGATCAAATATTTTCAGGGTTTTATTTTTTACCGATTTAATTGCCAGCGTGAAATTTTGGTTGCGACAAAGAGAAAACACTTGTGTCTTTTTCGTTATTAATGATTACCTCCTCCAAAAATGACTTGTTAACATTAACTGCGTTAATGTTCTGAAATATATAAAACATTTGTTCCATGTTTCTTCTTCATCTTGGTCTATTTTATTCGATTTATTGTGACTTAAAGTCATATATTTGCCTTGATTGCACAATCCTGTTTTTTTTAGGAGCATTGCATTTTCTTTGTTTAATGATAGGATTTCAGATCGTAATGCCCTAACAAGTTGGGTGCATTTTATTTTAGTACGACCGCTCAATGTGTAGAATTTCAACTGCCCAAAATAATTTTCTACTGGAGCATTACTCAAGCGCACGTGTTTGAATAAATTTGTCCACATTGGCAAGAAGGGTATGTATTTGCGCAGTATTTTATCGAAAAGCTCTTCACAATAATACTCGTTTTCTTTGTTTTCTGAGAGTTCAACATGTGTTTGAGTTAAGTCATCACTGATTTCCTTGAGATGACAAAAAAAAGATTTTTACTGTAATTGTTATCTTTTGAAATCGTTTGTAATTCTTTTTTTCTTGGATTTGATTCGGATCTTAACACACTTTCAAGGTCTTCGCTTGAAGATAGTCCTGCAAAGTATTTTTTTGCATTAAGGACATCTTTATTTATAAAGGGACACTTCAGTAACACACAAATGCTTTCTACAGATTTTATGATGTCTTCAAAATTTTGTAATGTGAAAATTTTGCCTATCATTTCCTTCACCAGGGGTTTAATTTTATTTGGGATTGATGTGTTATCTATATCAGTGCACATACATTTCATCAAGTGTGCAACGCACAAATAAAGTGGCACCGGCTCAAACTTATCAGGTTTTTCAGATAACAGTAATTTAAATAGTCCAAGAGAGTTTCGTTGTTGAACGCCAGGCATGTTGCATTGATTAGGGCGAAACTGAAATCAGTAACTACACCTAGAAAAGCTGGCCAACAAGATTCTTTTACGCAAAAAAAATTAAAATCGTTTAGCATTTTGAAAATCGTGTTGGTGTCATGCACAGCAGAAACCATATGAAAAACTGGGAACAGTCGCTGCGCCAATTTCAATTGAATTATGCCAGAATAAAGCAAGATTATTTTTGAATTCTTTTTATTTCCGTCAAGGTCTTGAACAATGCTGCCTGTTGCATTTAAAAATAAATATGTAAGACTTTCGCGTTTTAGACAAGATACTTGCTCTGTACTGTATAATTTGACATTTAATGGAAATGATATTTCTTTCACAAAACTTTTGTGAACTTCTTGATATTTGATTAAATCCAAAATGCCATTTCTATTCCTGTCATTGATTGAAAGGGCCTCAGACCTTATTTCTCGTAAAGTGCTGTCTGATTTAATACTTTTTAAGTCACGTGTTTATTTTTAAAAAAAATTCATTCATTTTTAGAAGTTGGCCTTTTTTATAATCGAATGCGTTGTCATTTATTAACTTTTTTAAAAAAAATGGCTCGTTCAATACCCTTGACCTGCATAGTCACATTTTGAGAATGACTGAAATTTAAGTCTTCGCTGAACACAGTTAGACTTTTTTTCGTTTTGTCTAAGTATATTTTAAACTTCTTGCATTGTTTGTGATTGCAATGTGCTTTTATCATGATGATATTATATTTCAGATATTTGCAGTATTTGAAAATTATTTGGCACGTGTTATTAATATTTTGTTGAATTAAACAAAAGGATATGTTGTTGTTATAAGCTTTCCGTCTTTAATTATTTCTGTCCATAATTCTTCATTGATAGTTGCCATCCCTTCTTTGATTTTATAATTGCTTTTGTTCTCCAATAAATCTACGTTTTGTGTTCCGATTGGCAGAAGTACTAGGGAGGTATCAGTACTAGAATTGGAAGACCTATTTAAGTTTTGAATACTTTTGGGTACCTTCATAATAGGAGGAGATACCTCTTTTTTCTTTGATACTGGATGCGTGTTAGTAAGTTGATTGTTTATATGCTCCGGTGGTATTTTATAATTTATTAAATCTCCCGGTAATAAACATTTCTCTATTGCAGGCGACGTCAAAGATTGGAATTGGAAAGAAGGAGGCGACTGGTTAGATTTATTAGTATAACCTGAAAGACTATTTTCTGAGCCTTCTGTTTGTATATAACTGTTGGAAGGATCTTGAAAGCTTTCTTCTTTTATAAATGGATGCAAGCAATAGCAATACGAGTTTTCTGACAGGTGAACTGTTGAACGGGAATCTGAGTGCGAACCAGATAGAAACTCTGGTGACTTGGAGGGATAATCTTTTATTTTATTTGGCGAATCACTCACAGGTTCGTAAGATTTTTGTGCAGCTACTGGCGACGTCGAAATTTCAGGCGACAATTGGCGGTTACAACAGTCGCTCAAGCTCTCGTTAACAGACAGAGATAAATTACTAACATTTAGTCCAGATTGGTTTGAAGTGGACGAATCAGTATATGTTGGAGATAAACACTGTGGAGGCTTTGTGTCAAAATTTTCATCTTCATCTTCGGAACTATTCGCTGTTTTATATATTTGTAACCATTGTTTATAAATTGTAAGGCGATTGCGAAGATTATTTACTTTTTTCAATATTTGGCAAAGAACGTCATAAGAATCGCCTTTAGGTCGCCTATAAGATGGGGGCCTTTTAGGAAAATTTTGCTCTGCTAAAATTGTTTTCACTCGTGGTAATTCGGATTTCCGAGAACAATAATCGGTAATTTTTTTTCATGTTATAATTTTTTTTAGTACACTTTTAAAAGCGTATTTTTTAATTCCTTTGGTGTTGTTTAACCTAACAAGGATCTTTTCTAAATTATAACCATTATCATGATCACCAAATTTAGCAATGACACCGTACACTTTATTTTTCTGTTAACAAAACAGTAGTTAGGAATAGCCAAGAATAAAATCAATCAAAAATTGCAGCTACAATAAAGACAGATAACGACAACAACGACAAAGATCTCGACAACGAGTGAGCAATTTATATGCACAATTTTAATCTCAAGTAAACATTGCCCTTTATAGAATCTACGTAAACCAAACGATAGCACGATCTAAAGTTTCCTATGGCGCCATCTAGTATAATAGTAGGCAATCATATCACAAAGTAAAACTGTTCTGCCTTATTCATACGGCTATCACTCGGAAACTACTTAACTAATTATCACAAACTTTTATGTATATTTATTTAGCTTGTAACGTTCGCATGTAAGTGTAAATATAGGTATGTAAGTAAATTGTGGTTTCAATATTTGCAAACCATTTTTCAAAAAGATTCTGGTATCCGATTGGCCTGGAATTTGCATTAGTTATGTAACTTTGATGAAAATGCAAGATTGTGGTACCAACGAGCTGATCTGATCATGGAGCTGGAAGGTGGTCACACGATCTCTATAACGAGAAAAGGTAATATTTAGGGCGGAAAAGGTTTTGTTCAGTGTAGATTTATTATCTAGAGATGTGATCCTATGTAGCCAAGGATTTGTTTTAAAGTGATTGTGTAAAACTAGAAAATAAATAATTATGTATTCGCTTTTTCTGTCAACCATACACTTTGCCACGAAAATTGCAAGTTGATAACGATCACTGGTAATGAAGCAAGGTATTCCCACCTAGTTTTGACTCGCTCGATTTGCCATAGAGCCTGCTATTTTGCCGAAGTTTTTTTGCTCGAATTTCAGTTCCCAACATCTATCTATCTATACTTTTATAAAGTTGTGAACATGAAATGTCTGTACATTGAAGTTTCTTTTAAAAAAAATGGTTGTTACGGACTATTTCGAGTTCTCAAAACGCATTTTTTTTTTTGGATTTAATGTATGTTTGTTTATTTGTATGTGTCGTTGTGGCTTCATCACGCAAAATCGGCTTAAACGATTTCATCTATTGTTGGCACATGGGTAGCCGGGTATCTCCAGATGGTTATAGGATACTTATTACCCGACTACGCTGAAAAAAAAGAGGGTTATGCTTTTCCCCCTCCCCGTACGAAGTTGCGGGCGCCTCCTAGTATCAACGACAAAACAAAATTTTACATCCGTTTATTTCCCAAATATTTATTTGGTCAGATCATTATTTGTCATAAGATTATTGCAGTAACTTCTACAAGAACAAATAATTTGTTACTAAAAGATTTACTTAAACAAACAATTGTTACTTTAAGCATGTTTTTTAAACGATTTTCCCAATGAGTTTCGTTTGATTGAACCATCAAGAGGTATCAGCCTGGTCTAGTGTGATTCAGATGCTCTATGCTTCATTACAGCTGTAATTACTATCCTCACTTTGGTCATGATTAAAAACTGCTTTGAATTTGAAATAAGATTAAAATCACCTGCATCTGGTTTTTCGTAAGTTACAGTACTATGGGTCAAGAGGTATCAGCCTGGACTAGTGTTATTCAGATGCTCTATGGTCCATTACAGCTGACCTATATAGCAGCAATTACTATCCTCACTTTGGTCATGATCCAAAACTGCTTTGAATGTGAAATAAGAATTAAATCACCTTCATCTGGTTTTTAGTGCGACACAGTACGATGGGTCAAGAGGATCATGACCAAAGTGAGGATATTAATTGACTATCCTCACTTTGGTCATGATCCAAAACTGCTTTGAATGTGAAATTAAAATTTATTTATTTATTTATTTATTTGTCCACACTTACAGCTATTTTTACAGGACTTATACCTAAGACAATAGCGTAACTATTTATATAATTTTACATTATTAACCTTTAAATCTATTTATCTATACTAAATACTGAGTTTATAACTAACTATGAATAAAGCTGACTTTGTGAATCCATTCAGAGAACACGAAAACAAATCCAAATCTTCTGCTATTAGGTTTAGGGTGCGTATTGCGCGCGTCAGCGGGGCCGCACCGAGCAGGTTGGTACGCCCGCGCGGCTCGACCAGCAGCCGTGGCCGGCGGCGGCGCCACACGTACCTATCAGGTACACACAGACTCACACAACTCAAAACCTGACCGTTAAAGATTTTACCCCTAATTAATTTAAATATGTATGTCACTATACCTAACTCTCTGCGCACTCGCAGCTCGTTGTATCCAACCATACCCAAAATAAATAAAGTTGGGTACATTAGAGGGTAGAAAGGATACACCCCATATCTTCTCAAATACAAAAATCTGACGAATTTATTTTGGATACGCTCCAACATTAACCGATATTTCGTTTCATGTGGAGCCCATATAGCAGCGTTGCATTCCAGACCACTTCGTACCAACGCATTGTATAAGGCGATAATCGCTCCAATATTTGTAAAATCATGGGAACGACGAAGCACAAATCCTAACATTCTGAAGGCTTTTTTACTTATATTAACAATATGATCCCGAAATCTTAGGTCCGATGTGAACTTTACTCCTAAGTCTTTTACCTCTGTTGTTTTGTTTAATTTCGTTTCGTTAATTACATAATCGTGACTGATATGGTTATGTGCTCGAGTAAACGAAATAGTAAGGCACTTGGACGTATTAAAATGCAATTTGTTAGCTTCACTCCATGAAACCACACTGTTTATGTCGTTTTGGAGTCTTTCACAGTCTGCGGTACTTCTTATAGGTAGATACACTTTTAAGTCGTCAGCAAAAAGTAAACAGCCCGCATTTTTGATAACCTGGGGTAAGTCGTTGACCATGATAATAAATTGTAAAGGGCCAAGGTTGCTTCCTTGACTCACTCCCGATCTCACAAAATACGGGTCTGACCTATGTCCATCGTATTCGACGAACTGTCGCCTGTCAGTCATGTAACTTGCGAAGAACCTTAATAGATGAGGGGTAAAGCCGACGCCGGCTAGCTTTCTAAGCAAGATGTCGTTATCGACTACATCGAACGCTTTCCGAAAATCAAAGTAAGCAGCGTCAACCTGCCCCCCACTATCCACTTCTGGAATAATCTGCGTCACATAACTAAGTAGGTTACTGGTTGTGCTACAACCCGGTCGGAACCCATGCTGCGCGTCAGACAGTTGAGAACGTAATTGATTATAAATAACATTCTGCAATGCTGATTCGAATGCTTTGGCAGGGGTAGACAACACTGCGACCGGTCCGTATCCATCCACACTTTCCCCCCCTCCTCCTTTCGGAACTGGGACTACCCGGGTTGTTTTCCACATAGCTGGAAAGACTTCGTTCTCCAAGCACCTATTGTAAACATGGAGGAGCGGTCCGGCCAGTACAGATCGACAATCTCTAAATAAGAAAGCGGGGATGCCATCAGGCCCAGCAGACCGCTTCGGTTTAAGATTCGCCAGTGCTAGCATCACATCATCAAGATGCAATCTATCCAGGTGTATTCGCGCTGAGTCAGCCGTGCGTTCCGCCTCAGTCACCGCTGCGTTAACATTCAATTCTGCAGGATTGGTACTATACACTGACTGGAAAAAAATTGCAAACTCTTTCACAACACTTTTCCCATCGAGTACCATTCCATTTTTCGATAACTTCTGGACGTTTTTACGGTGTGTTTTGGATTTGATATAATTCCAGAAGGCCTTCGGGTCTTCAGATAAATGAGATTGGACACGGTCCTGATACGTCGTGTAAGCTTTCTGAATCATATCTTTTACCCGCGCCCTACATCTAGAAAAAGATACATAATTTTCTTGAGATAGGTCGGCCTTGTACTTTTTATGAAGTTCAGCTTTATACTTTATCTCACGAATTAATTCGGCATTATACCATTCTGGATAATTGTAACTTGATGCAACACATTTACGGATTTTAGTAGGTACACAGTCGTTAATGATGTTATTGATAATGCAATAAAAACAAGACAAACTCTCTTCTGCATTATTCAAAATATACAATGGCGTCCAGTCAATAGAAGCGAGTAACGCGTATAACCGTGGATAGTCGGCTTTTCCAAAATTCCACTTCTGCCGAAGGTGTGGAGCACCAGTATTACTATCGGTATCGGTACAAGCCTCTGCTGACGCACCCCCCGCTAACGCGACCACGACCTCAAGTGGTGGATGGTACGCGTCAACCGGAACCAGCGCCTCCGATGAACCACGCACCGTAACGTCCTCCTCCTCCAACGATGTTAGTACTAAATCCAATTGCCGATCCTTACAATTTGCTACCCTGTTCCTCTGAATGAATCCACAATAGGTAAGAAAAAATTCAAAGTAATCACTAATATATGTACTGCATGAATACAAATTAAAATCTCCTATTACTATTACTCGACTATAAGTTACACATAATTGTTCTATAATTCTAAACAATAACAGATAATCGCTTTCTTTACTGTTTGGTGGGATGTAAACAACGCAACATAAAAACAATAATCTATCGCGCTTATACACGTTCGCACAAACCAGTTCAAACACCTTATCGCTGACGCTGACGTCACCCGGCAGCCGTACGCTCCGCAGCTCGAGACGCGGTGTGGCCACGAGAAGCGCGCCGCCCTGTTTGCGCCCGTCCGTTCGATCACAGCGAATGATGTTATAGCCAGGCGGGATTATTTCAGCATCATTTATGGACTCATTGCAACCTGATTCCGTTATCGCAAATAAGTCCGCACTTGAGGACGCCAGCCCTGCGTTAAAAACTTCTAACTTTGTCCGAAGACCTCTAACGTTCTGGTAATACACTTCCACTGACTTTTGTGGCGCTGTATTTAGGGTCCCTGGGCTTACGAAACCACACCCATTCACAAAACTCGACGTTAATCGGCCAAACGTTAGGATCACACAGTAATTCATATGTACTTTCAGAAACACCTATTATAAAAGAGGCGTAATCCCTTTCAGTCTTATGCTTAATTTTCTCTACTTTCACTGCACATTCCGTCCCGCATATGTCTTTGACGTATGCTTCAAAACTTTCTGTTGTGGTTTCTTTTTTCAGCCGCCACACATGCAAATATTTTTTACGTTCTGTGCCCTGAATCCCTGCGGAGTTTACTTTTCCACCTCTTTTGACGTCGTTTTTAGGAAATCGATTTTTCCTTTTTTCCACTTTAACCCAATCGCTGCTAGCATAATTTACATCATTGGATGTATTTTCCAACACAGATTGGGTTTCTGACCGTTGTTCGTACGCAGATAAACTTCCTTGTTTAGTGGCCCCACACGCTCGTACTGCGTCTGCAGCGGGTGGATTTGAGCCCAACTTTGTTACTACCGCGGGTAGGTTTTTTGAGCTGACCTTCGCATACGACTCTGTTTGCTTATCTGACGATGACAATGACTCATTGTCCTTCCTTTCCATGCGACTAATGTAAGCTTCAAGCTTTCCATTCTTACTTTTCAACTCTTTTATCTGATTTTCAAGTACGCTTACGTTATTTATTTTTGCTTGGGCTACCCTCATTTCTTGACGTAATTCAGTTAATTCCGATTGGTTTTTAACAAAAAGATCCTGTAGTTGTTTAAATGCTTCCATCTGGTAATCCAATCTACCACACATATCGGCCTGGAAACTGCGGAGCACATCTAAAATTTTAGAATCGTTATCACTCAGAGATAAATCCATCTGTTGCCGACTTCCACTTCCTCGCAGACTGTTGACAAAGTTACTCGGGGTAAAGGTTTGATCCATAATTTTCCCTCGGACCGGAGTATCATCGCGCTTTGGTTTTGACCGCACACATTCTGGACACATCCACTGGTTCTTGTACTCTTCCGTAAGACCTTCGAACGTCTCCGCCGTCAATCCCAAACACTTCATATGAAACAATTTCTTGCACGAATCTTTTGAACATTCCATAAAGGAAATATCATATATTCCGGCCTCACAGGCACCGCATAGCGTCTCCATCACATTGAAACCGTGTAATTCACTTTACGTACTAACAAAAATAATTATGTATCCGCTCACAAATCAAACACGACCGCTCTCGATTAAAAACTGCTTTGAATTTGAAATAAGATTAAAATCACCTGCATCTGGTTTTTCATGACTCACAGTACTATGGGCCAAGAGGTATCAGCCTGGACTAGTGTGATTCAGATGCTTTATGCTCCATTACAGCTGATCTATATAGCAGCAATTACTATCCTCACTTTGGTCATGATCCAAAACTGCTTGGAATGTGAAATAAGAATAAAATCACCTTTATCTGGTTTTTCGTGAGTCACAGTACTATGGGTCAAGAGGTATCAGCGTGGACTAGTATGATTTAGATGCTCTATGCACCATTACAGCTGACCTATGTAGCAATAATTACTATCCTCACTTTGGTCATGATCCAAAACTGCTTTGATTGGGAAATTAAAATAAAATCATCTTCATCTGGTTTTTCATGACTCACAGTACTATGGGTCAAGAGGTATTTATTTATTTATTTAAACTTTATTGCACAAAACAAAAGTAAGTACAAATGGCGAACTTAATGCCAAAAGGCATTCTCTACCAGTCAACAATAGGGCCAAACAGTGAAGCATGAAAATGGTGCAGTGGGGAAAAACATTCAGTACTGAGAGCGTTAGGATACACAAGCAAATAATGCATACATAATTGCTTATACCTATACTATATATGGTATACAATATATATATATATATATATATATATATATATATATATTACATATAAATAATAAATACAAAATATACCAGCTACTGCATGGAAGATGGACGCTACTTGAGTTCTTGTTCCAGCAGATGCCTACGTAGCATCGTAGGTATCAGTCTGGACTAGTGTTATTCAGATGCTCTATGCTTCATTCCAGCTGACCTATATAGCAGCAATTACTGTCCTCACTTTGGTCATGATCCAAAACTGCTTTGAAAGTAAAATAAAAATAAAATCATCTTCATCTGGTTTTTCGTGAGTCACAGTACTATGGGTCAAGAGGTATCAGCGTGGACTAGTATGATTTAGATGCTCTATGCTCCATTACAGCTGACCTATAAAGCAATAATTACTATCCTCACTTCTGTCATGATTCAAAACTGCTTTGAATATGAAACAAAAAAATAGACCTACATGAACTTTTTCGCCCGTCACATCTTATTATTGTCTCCAGTCTAAAGCCTTTGGTTCTAGCCTGCGCTGCGTTATGATTGTAAACGAGTTAATGTGTTTCGATTTTATAGCCCCTTCGTAGTTTTTGGGCTGTGCATCTGCCTAAAACTTTAGGCAGCTGAGCAGCCTACATTTAAGAACTTCTGAAATTGGTCGGGTTATCTTAGGCAGCCAGATTTAGGCTGCTAACTTCACACCGGTTGCATACTCCACTTCAAATACTCGCCAAGATCCTGTTCTCATATTGCGTTTTCACTTCAGCGTAGTCGAGTAAAAAGTGTTCTATTACCATCTGTAGATTCCCAGGTACCCGTGTACCAAAAATAGTTGCAATCCCTTTAGCCGTTTCACGTGAAAAAGCCACAAAGACACATACAAACATACAAAAATAAAAATTTCGGTTAAATGATCTTCAAATACCCCGTTTCACATATTTTCTTTAAAATATCTTCATTGTACCGACATTTCATTTTGACAACTTATAATGGTATAAGTATGTAGATATAAGATTATTTTTAGAACTATTAAGGACCAAAGGGTATGAAGAATGGGCATACTCATCATCAGCAGTAATGTATGAAATTAAAAATAAACCACTTTATTCGTTTTTATTTTCACAAACAGATATGAAAAATTTCGTCACTCTACTAATAATAAAATATTTAATCTCGTGATGTGTATGCATATTCTCCAAAAACTCGCCAAAATCCAGTTCAGGTTGCATTCGCTAAATGCGAAGACGCTCCATAAAATTTAACGCTGCCCGTCGTTTAGCCTTTCCCCTAATATCGGAAATAATATTTGGGAATAGATCGCCTCTCGTCTCACTCGCCGCTGAATTATACAGGGTGCTATTTTTCATATACGTTAACAGTAAATTATTCAGGACAGAATAAAGTTAATATCAGAATTGTAGTAATAAATACTCGTATAAATAATATTATTGTATCAATGGAAAAAATGTGGTCAGGTATTTATATTTAGCTAAACCTAATATTGACATTTATGTACCTATATCATAGTCCAGTGCGTATTACCGGTGATGACCTAATGGGCCTCTTAACGAACCTCAGAGTCAGTCAGCGAGCTATGGAAAAGGGCTATGCTCGGTATCTCTCTGCGTGATCGAATCAGAAATGAGGAGATTCGTAGGCGAACCAAGAGGGTCACCGAAATAGAAAAGAAGTTGAGCAAACATAAGTGGCAATGGCAGTTCGAAAAACCGATGGCCGTTGGGGCACTTCTGCCCCAACGGTGCTCGAGTAGGGTGATCGGACGACCTGTTTAGGATTGCGGGGACCCTTTGGATGCGGGTCGCTACTATCCGGCCCATGTGGAAATCTTTTGAGGAGGCCTGTGCAGCAGTGGACGTCCTATGGCTGAAATGGTGATGATCATAGTCATTTCGAAAACTCTGAGAGGCAAATCAAAGACAGGTGACTGCACTAATGTCGTGATAATAGCATCAAAGGCAATCTTAAAACAGAGTTAAGATAAAAGTATCCTTGAAAAATTAGCTTAATTGTATGTGCACTATTGTGACGTATGGTGAATATGTGACAATAGACGTCACTCATACGTTTACGCATTATAATTATGAAATGCATTTGTGTTCATACGGTGAACAGTCAAAGTCTCAATTATACAATAAAACTAAATCAAAATCAGTTCTTCATACATACAGTATGTAAACTTACCAAAGGCGACCCTTTAAACCCACTGTTTAAATATTTAGATTATTACTATTTATTTAACATTATATACAATTTTAGGTTTGACATGTTTTAAATATTTAATCCCATATGTGGAAAATTATGTATTATTATTACTCTTATTTTTGAGCTTACTTTTGAAACACAATGTATATTGTTCTTGATAAAACTGAACTTAACTGAACAGAGCTGATGACCAAGTCGAGCTCAATTTATTATACTGCACTTTTTTTTCTTTAATGCGTCTACCTAAATAACTGGCACGTAATGTGATTAATTTATAGTGGAACTTCAAATAATGTATACACAAATATCGAGTTGTGCTCTTACGTATGACAAGACATAGCCTGTTACAGGTGATACACCAGGTTTCATGACTTTGAAAAAGTATAATTTTAATAAAATGTTAAATTTAATGAAGTCTCTTAGTCAAAAAGTATGATATAGCACTAAACTCAACTCGGCCGTTAACGGGTTGCCTTTCGTAAGTTTACATACTGTATATCTACACAGGGCTACACACACACCAGGATACATACTAAACTTATAATATAAACCTTTTTAAACCCATCCTGTATTATGTAGGTAAGTTATGCCGGGGAGTCCTTAACGGCCCATGGGAGCAGTATTTGTTTGATATAGATAATGCGTTTGAAACCACATGGTTTATTCATAGGAATGGTCAGCAATGTCCCCTCTGAATGTGGTAAGGGTATCGTAACATCAAAGACCTGAAGAGAAAATACCATAATACTTATAATTGAGAAAATACCATAATAGTCTTACTCTAATTAAGCTAGCGGAACGGGCATCTGGAAAAAAATACATATCTAGTGCCGAAACTATTCTAAAACTAGCTGTGCCCGTGGCTCCGCCCGCGTGGAATTCGGTCTGTGTCAGTAAGCGGCTATTCACCCCTCTCCCCTGGAGCCGAAACTTGAAGTAAAGTCCAGATAAAATGTTATACAAATACCACTAACTAAAACTACACTCCAAAATTAATAGCTTTTGCACTTATTTAAATTTTTGACGTGGTTGAAATGACATAGAGTATATACTTAGAGATGTATATCGGACGATACAGTACCACTTTTCTATTTTTACGTCCTTGACTGTAGTACTATCTAAAGCAAGTCCATACCAAATATCACCCAAATCGGTCCTCTAATCAATCAGTCTAAACATGAAAAGGTAAGAATTATACACATCCATACTTCTTAACAACCTTTCGAATTTAGGTCTAATATTATTTAGAAGTAAGATTAGAGAAAAGGTGAATATAGATATTGAGGCCAAGTATTTACATTTTATTTACAGTTAGTTATGTTTATGTATGCACAACTAAGTATGAACATATAATTATATCTACAGTTACATACTCCAAAAGTAGGTATGTAAAGTATATTTAAGTACATAACATTGTACACCACATTGTGAGTCTTCCCGGCGGGCATCAGCACGAACAGCTCCGTGCAGCTGGTGACACGCGAGCACGCCTTGTACCTGCCCCTGCGAGAAGTAGCCCGTGCACATGTCCACGCCGGCGGCGCGCAGCGTCTGCCCCTGCGACTTGTTGATGGTCATGGCGAAGCAGACGCACACGGGGAACTGTAGGCGCTTGAAGCGGAGCGGGAATTTGCTCGGAATGAGGGGGGCGCGGGGGATGAACACGGCTTCTCCGGCGCCGCACCCTATCAGGATTTGCGCCTCGATGAGGTTTCGCTGCAGCTGCACTACTTTTAGCCTGGTTCCGTTGCATAACTTTGGAGATGACAAATTCCGAAGAAGCATGATCGGAACTCCAACTTTCAGGGTTATTGTGTGTGCTGGGAGTCCTGAAGCGCTCAATGAGTTTAGAAACTCCATCAAGTATGTTGTGACGAAGCGTTCATCCAAAACAGTGTTAATGGAATTATATACTGCCTGTTCACCTTCCATTTCCGCCAATATCCGCGCATTAACGGCTCTCTCACAAACCGAAGAGTTCTCACGTCGCGTCACCTGGCTCAGGTCTCCGTATACGCTCTAAATTTGGTCTTCAATGGACGGAACGATCTTGCATAACATCTCTGGTAATCGAATCAGGCCGTTGGTTTCCTCCAGAAGTCCTTCTCCAACCCGAAGCAAATTAATTACCTTTTTAGGAAAGGTTAGTAGATGTATTAATATGGAATGTTATCTATAGCTCAGTGTAATTTCTTATGAAAAGAGGTTGTTAGTCTAATAAACTATTTTTGATATAATACTTTTTATATCAAAAATATTTATAATACTTTGATATAATACGAAAATTTCTTTGGAGCTACCAAAAAATCGGCCTTCTGATATGCTATTTTCGTACACCATAATTTTAAACAAAGAGAAGCCATCATTTAATTAAAGGTGTTTTACAACGAAGTTTACATATTCTATTCTATTCTATTCCATTTTGTCTGTTGCATGAAGCCGTGGTCGTGCAGAGCTTCGGGGCAGGCAATTTCTCCTTGTCTATATGGAACCATGGTCGTTCAGGGTAGGCAGTGCCTTCCTGCCTATATTGTGCGCACTGAACGAATCGACCGATTTTTATTAAATTTGTGTGTTTGATAGGTGATCTAAAGTGTGGTTCGCTACAGTTTAATAAAATCCATTCAGCCATTCCAAAATGATCACCCTTTATTATATCATTTACTTGTGATCAGTGCACCGATTACTTGTGTTGTGATAATGTGCTTTTTAGTTCCTTTAAATTACCGAAATTAAATTCAATTCATTCTGCGTTAACTTGTTTAACAAATGCCTCAAATTACAATAACGAATGCAATCCTGATTTGCCGACATCCATACACGATATACGGTAATTCATTGCTACTATTAATAATTTAAACTAGTCGTTGACAGGGCGCAAACCGCTGGCAAAATCTAACTTTTCATGCAAGCAATTTGAATTAACGTCGACTGATTCAGTGAAATTATCGCGCAGTTAGCTAAGCTGGCAGTTTCAGAATGGCAATTGTTCTTTATACTTGCTGCTAATTTTAATGCAAGGGCGGATCATCATTATGTTTATTTGTCTTTACACGGTGCCCGCGAGGAATTGGAAAGATTTTAATCACGCGTTCCTTAGGTCATTAGGAGCAAGAAATCATCTAAAATCATCCCTTTTTGAAAAATAATCATAACTATTTTATTTGAAGGAATAATTTTCATAGAGAAGCGAAATTTATTTACACTATACTATTTATAATAGTAAAGATATCTCTCTGTATATGTGTGTGCTACGCTACCGTAGCGCCGAAACGTATAGATGCGATTGTTTTATAAGTTAGCTAACATTTATGTATTCATCTAAACACATTTATTTGAAAAATATATCAATAGGACAATAGTAAATTGGTTTTCAATCTACCAAAGTGAGTATGCGTGTAAGATATAAACGTCTACATGTTTCTAGTAAAATCAATAACGAACTAATTGTGTATTTGCCTATTGGTTTTATTCGAATGGCCCTATATTTTCAGGGAAACTTATGAAACACAAGTGAATGAACGTTATTGCATTTGTTGAAAATGGTAGTGAATTGGCATACCGATCACTATACGACATACAAAATAATGAGTATATATCATTTTAACTATAACGAGTAAAACATCCAACGAAAAAGAAAAACGAGAAAACTAAAGAAAATTTAGTATGCCAATACTTTGGTATTGCGCGTCAAAGCGATGTTTTCTAAGCCCCGTCTCACTCAATTAAAGCACTAAATCCCTTTGAAATTTGTCCCAAATTTAAGACGCTGGGCCTAACAATGTCATTGACCCGAATCGGAGGCGCCCTAACAATCGTTAATGATAACGTCACGTTTTTTACACCAGCACCGTCGTAATATTAAATTCGCTCATTCGAAAAATCAAATTTCCGTGACAACAGCCGTAGCCCTATAAAAAGCTTTATGAGGGGACGCCGCCACCGAATATTACAACTCATAACAAATTAAACATGACATCGTAACTTCTAGAAAATCGCACTCCAAATTCGGTAGCGTATTGCTGTCACTGCACGATTGTTTAGAAAACTTAAAGGTGCATTTTATATTCCCTAGAATCTACGACTTCATTTGCGTGGATTCTTGTTCGCTTAGCCTGCTAGATTCTTTAAGAATGAACAAGAGTGGCTCCCGATGAGGGATTTGGTCATTCTTTGTTCCTACGAGTATTACTTAGTTGTTTGATCTAAGCACGTAATAAATATTTAAAAAAAATGTGAATAATTTAGTACTGGGCGAACTCTTCTGCAACGGGGCTAGTAGGTTCCCACTTTCATTTTAGGCTGTGCACTGTCTGTCTGTAAGTAACGGTACGGTTTTAGATAAAGAACATTTCTTATATGAAATAAAAATATATTGAAACTGAATTCACATTTTTTTCGTGTTAAGTCTTGGCTAACATTTGTGGTCATCGGCGGCGGATCACCTGTACCTACGTGTAATGGCATACTCAATAATTTGAGATTTGATTTCAATATCTATCCATATTTTTTTTCACTTGTACAGCCGGCTAGTGCTTGGGAAAGATTACTCTTTTTGATCAACAGACCTATGGAGAACAACAACGTCTAGGTCTCAAGGTTTTTCACCGTCTATTCTGTGATTTCAGTGGTTTAAGTTTTTTCGGCTCTATCTTCATACATTTTTTTGCCAAAAAATATAAGTAAGCAATAAGCCACCAATTTACTTCATCTCATTTGAAATATAACAACATTAGCTGAAAATATATACGTAGAGTGCGTATTTTGACGATTGGGTGATAACTCTCTGGCTGGCAATATAAATGACTATATACGTGCATATATTAAGTCTTCAACCCTCTCCAGAAAGATTTTGAAGTCGAAACTGACTCATAAAAGGAGAGATTTATGTTTGTGGTACTAGTTGGCAGATTATAGTCGTGTTGTCATCGAATCTGCTCATGTAAGTATTTTGTCAAGTTTCACCTGTGGCGTTGCTAGGTAACCAAGGAACCCGGTGCAAAAGAAAAGATTGAGGCCCCATGTTAGTTCGAGGTTCTGTTAGTTAGCGAACACGGCCCCCAAAATACTGGGGACCCCGGGGCCCTGCGCTGTCAGCACCAGCACCCATCGGTAGCTACGTCACTGGTCAAGGTCTAAGGGCCCCCTGATTATGGGGCCCCTGGGCACGGTCCCGTCTAGCCCTTCGGTAGCTATGCCATTTGCAAGATTTGATTTCAGCCCCAAAAACATCAGAATTTGTGAAACTAAATCATCATCACTTACATCAGCCAAAAAACGACGTCCACTGCTGGACAATTTGTGCAACCCCAATTAGCTCCCTCAAAGAATGCCACCATCAGTGGCGGTACTGTCATACAAGCCCAAAAGCTGTGCTTGCCCTACTAAAATCGACTACCAATAGTTATCGATCAAGAATATCTACTGTAAAACAATTCTAAAGTTTTTTATTTCGTAAAAATACATGGAATTCACGAATGGCGCGGTTCGAAAATCAACCGCACAACGCGTTGAGCGGCAAGCGGCGTCATCTTGTAGGTCTCGTACCTACGCTTCGTCTTCTGGTAATTTGTGGTGCGATTAAATAATCGTTTGAAGAATAACTTTCAGTAAGGGAAATATAAATTCTAGCTTTTGAATATTACAAAGAAAAACTGCACTCGTACCAAGGCTCGCAATAATGTAAAATAAAACCATGACGAAAGTAGCCAGAGCCAATTAACACCAAGCCACAATAAAACTGTGGAATAAAATTGCAAAAGTAGTTGGAAGAATCTTCTATTTATATACCGAGAATTTATTCAATTCACCATAGCTATGGCTGGCTTTCAAGAAAACACTTGATGTAGAATTAGACACGCCTTTTACATTAAGCCGGCTTCGGGCAGCTATTGTGGGAACATAAAGCCAGCTGTACGGCCGAGCTAATTGCGCGCCAGACGTGCCACGAATAATGTATACTTGCAAAGAAATTGCTTCCTCTGTTTTCTTCACTTTGTTTATTCACATGCGATTATCCGGACCGCATGAGATTTAAGGCGATGGTCTCTTGTTTTGCCGAAGCTTCCTTTATAGATTGTTCAGGGCTTGTATTTATTCTGCAATCACTCTTTCTTCGCCTATGTTCTCTCTCTGTACACAGTCGAATACGAAAAGATGTATTCACTTTTTCTTTGTATTCGATTGTACATATTCTGGCGATAATTAAGGACGAGCGGATAGCGGTTTTAATGTTTACTTTATATAGCTTGACAAGTTCTTTCGTGACACTCCTATGGTCTGTTTGCAACGGGGGGAAAGACAGCGGGGGCGAATAAGAAGCGCGCGCGCACTTCATACCCACTCCCGCCGTCTTTCCCCTCCCGGCGCCCGCAGACCATGGGAGTGTCACAAAAGGACTTGTCAAGATTTAGTACCTCCATATGAGAGCCAAAATGGACTTTGCAATTAGCTCAGTTTAATCAGTGATCTATCTTCTAAATCGTTTATACTCTTGTCTTAGTATAATATCGAAAACCTCTAATGTCCCAAAGACATCTCTGGTTTTTTTTTAAATTGGTACATTACCAAATTTTCTTCTGTAAATAGTTGTTAAGGTACGATTCTACTAAAGTTCTGTGCATGTAGCACATTTGTTCATGAATATTTTGTGCAGAACTGAAATAGTGTACGGAATCTTTTCATATCTGTCTCCACTGGCGAAGTTGCATATAAATTGTGTAAATGTAAATTGCAGCATATTTGTACATATACATCTTTAACAACGTGTGTGAGTCCTCTACACGTGACGTACAATATGCAGTACAGTGCGGAACAGTTCTTTATAGTAAGGTAAAATGGGTATCATAACTATCATACTATACGCTTCATGACATGTTATGCGTCTATTTCGGAACAAAGTTTTTTTTTTTTTTAAACAGTAGTTACTTCGAAATCTGTAAAACGAAGTTCGTATGGCGCCATCCCGCTCATTCAAATACAGCATGATATGAGGGCGAGACGGATAGCACGTTACAAATTTTTCAACGATTTTTGAGTTTCGGAGTAAACCCTCCCCCCTCAGTATTTGCAAACTTACGTAGGTATCGACTTCCGACGAACTTAACGCTGCCTTCTCAGTTTTGTGGTTTCTCTTAAAACATATATGAGGTTTATTTTTCTGATTTAACCATTTTCGATAACATCGCGTAACTAAACCCCATAACTCGTTGAGTAATTCATCACACCAAATCGGCTAATCAGATTTAAACTATTTTTGGTACACGGGTAGCCGGGTATCCACAGATGGTTATATGATACTTTTTACATGACTACGCTGTCAGAGAGGAGGGGTTATGATTTTTTCTCCTCCGCGAACAAAGTTGCGGGCACCATCTAGTTATGCCACAATGTCTCTGCCTTGGTCGTAAAACAATACGAACACGAAATTTAGGTGGCCAAACAAAATATATGCAATGTTCCTTAAGCTAGTGTTTGCAATGCAAGTTGCTATTTTCTAACTTGATATATTTTTATCTCCAACGATGCTGTACAAATCTGGAACCGCCCAGAAAGTTCTACAGTGCCGTGGTCTAGTTTCAAAAACTGGAAACTACGTTGATTGTTTTACATTGCAACTAGTTTGAACCGAATAACAAATTTAGCGCGCGAGTAAACAAGGGGTAATTTTTCAGTTTACCTAACTAACGTGAAAATCGTAAATACAGTTATCTACTAGTTCATGCAAAATACTTAGGGTCGATTTCACCAATGTAATTAATATGAATGTTTTGTACGTATTTTCAGAAATAACATTTAATGCAAGCGTGACATCATATGTTGACTACACGACCCAACTACTTTATCTTTAGGTTAATTATTGGTTAAAACGTAAAATGAGTTTACTCACGTGTAATTAATGAATTATTATTAGAATAAGACATATACTACGTTGGTGAAATCGACGCTAAGTATTTTGCATGAACTAGTAGATAACTGTATTTACGATGTTCACGTTAGTTAGGTAAACTGAAAAATTACCCTTGTTGAAAAAGCTTGGATATTTAGAAAAAAATACATAATTAACACGCTTTTATTAGGTCGACCTGTATGTAACTAACTATGTAATGGAATCTTAGGTAACAAATTTAACCATCTTCCAAGGACTGTCATGAAAATTGGCAGCTGTATGTAGTTCTGATGACAATACAATAGTATGGGACTGTCGAAATGATCTGATAATGAAGCCGGAAGATATGTCCTGGAACTCCATGATGGAACATCGTATCATAGCTGTGTTTGTATTTGTTAGAAAAGTCTTGTAAAGCGTGTTTTTCTAGTGTTTTTAAACTATTAATTTATTTTACATTATTTTCATTAATATTACATTTCAGTTTTTTAATTAATGAAAATTATGTAAAATATCAAAATTTTTCGTAAATTTTCTACTGTTTTCGGGAACTGTGCAGGTTTATGAGTTTTTTTTGCATGTAAAATTACTTTATTTTTAACACTGTACCTATACATTAACTCAGATATTATATGTACATCGAACACTTAATCAGAATGTTTTCTGTTTTTCTATATTATCATAAGATCCGCCCTTCCAAACAACTAAAGTTAAACAGTAATGAGTAGAAAAAGTAAGATTGTGAAACTTAGACGGGTTTACCCATCTGCATAATATATGACCTATTAATTTTGCTCAAGCAATGTGCATCGTAGTTGGAGGCTTAAGAAAACTTTTACCCCCCGAAGTTTAACGTCATTCAACCTTAATGGCGTCTGGTGAATATTCATTCGGTCTGCAACTTACAAAGTCGAAGTCAGACGGAGTATGGGTGGAATTAATCTGTTTTGCGCGCAAACTAAGGTGGCAAACCGCTTTTATAGTTATAATTAATTCGTTCGGATAAATCAATCAGGGAATCTATTTTAGTTTTATTGTTATATTAAAGACATAGTCATAACCCTCTGTTTTGCTTTAGTAGTTTGGTAAAAACGATCCTATAACCATGTGTGGATGGTCAGCTACCGTAGCACAAAAATAGTTGAAATCCGTTCAGTCGTTTTGGCGTGATGAAGCCACAACGGCACATATACAAACATACAAAAATAATCAAAAATAATCTTTTTTTTTTAAATATTTTCAATGTACAGACATTTTGTTTTTACAGCTTTATAATTGTATAGATACCTATATAGATTATTTAATATCTGAAACATGAAAATTATAATATCGTATTACGGGACTTGTACAGTCAGTATAGTACAGCGACAACGCGAATTTCGGAATATCGTTCCAGAATAGGTTAAAAATGGTGCCTAATTTTATGCATAATACCTATAGAAAAAATAAGTACAAATATCTGCAGTTGAATACGAAAATATTCTCATATTTTTTTTATTTTAACACTACGTAATTTATTTTTTAAACAAGACCTACGCCTATTTTTTATTATTTCTTCTTGGAACGGGGAGGAAAGCGATAAACATTTTCTTACGTAAGTAATAAATGAACAGCTTTTCAAAAACTAAACGTCCCAATGATTGACGCTCTAATTCCTGTTTGTCACGTCTACTGCTATGAATTAAGAAAGAAGGTGCCATCCAAGGACCATTAAAAGAAGAGGACTGACATCCTCCATACAAAAAGCCGTTCCCCGAAATGTACAACGCCATCATGAATAAGAATTAATATTTACGTTTTTCAACTTTGCAAGCGTGACACAGAAATTAAATGTTACGATTTATTTATTATTGGCAGTTTTTGAACAAATTGTTAGTGTACTATGTTTCTTAGTTCATTTATAACATCATTAAATGTTTAGTTTTAAAGCGCCATAATGGTCCTTGGTGCCAATTAATTGTCAATGTTGAGTGGAACGTTTACCTTAATATTTATTGTAGGCTTCTTTTCATAGGTACCGTCAATGCGAACAGTAATTGTAACAAAGAAAGTGTTCACTTTCTAAATTCAAAATTTAACACTTTACTCTGTAAGTAATCCTCAATGGCACTATGATTTTACGATTCTTTTAAGTCCAACGACTGTGGAAATGTATATTATTTGTAGAGTTGTAAAAATGAAATGTCTGTAGATTCATTGAAGATATCTCTTCGAATCGGAAAATTATTCTCACATCACTCCGAAGTGGCTAGACGGATTTGAACCATCACAATGGTTACAAGACAAGGACAGCGTCACATTTGGGGTGGTTATATATTTTTATCCGACTGCGGTGAAGCAAGAAAGAGAGTAAAAGTATGTCTTTCTTCTTCACCACAACCGAAAGCTTGCGGGCACCTCCTAGTTTTATAATAAATGAACCAACAGCTCCGTATTGTCTCACCAAACTAATTAACCTACAATGGGGAACTTGTATATAGAAAGAATAGTTATTACTGTGTCTATACAGGTTTGAAAACACCACATTTTCACAATAAAATTGTATAATATTTTCTTCTGTTTCCGCGATTATTACTCATTGAAATAAAACAATTTAACGGATTATATCGCGTATGTTATCTCATTTTAGTTCCCGACGTTTCGGAAGCTTTCCAGCTTTCCATGGTCACGGGAGGACTGATTTATTTTTTATTTCAATAAAATTGTATTTCATAGTAAAAGTAACTTTTTCATAATGACAGCATTCTCACTTGAATGAAAAAAAGCAGTACAACAACTATCTACTTAAACGTAGTTTACATGATCAAAAAAAAAAGAGTTGTTTTTAAAAGTACAGCTTTACTGACTGCTATTCACGAATGACGTCATAGCTTATGCCCATTTTGTATTGAGTTGATATAACGCCCGGCAGATATTGCCAGACTTTGACTGTCATTTCTGAAGTTCCTAATGCTCAATACATATTCTCCTTATGAGAAACTGAATCAAATCAAAATCAAATCAAATCATTATTTATTTGCTAGAATACAGTCAAGTGGATGTTACATATACATTTTGTATTCAGCCTGCTAGTGGGCATGCAAATATTAGGTAATACAATTAAAATTATGCACCTACTAAAATTAACTAAGATAGTATTCTCGTATAACTACGAGTCAGCATGCAAAAAAAATAAAAAATAGAATATAAACCTAATATTTACTACAATTAATAAATATGCGGTGTATAATCAAAGTATTCTTTTACTGAATAAAAAGCATTTTGTACCAAAAATTCCAATAAATATTTCCTAAATTGAGGCATTTCGGATTCTCTAATTTGGTTGGGTAATTTATGCCATGCCAAATACTCTTTTTGCACGTAAGGCTGTTTTTGATTGCTGACAAGTGATTTTATGACGCTGCCGTGCACCATTAAAAACAGAAAATTGGTTAATATTTAACTTTATGTACATAACAAGTTCTAAAATATACAAACATGGCAACGTTAATATTTTCAAATTGATAAAATGTGGCTTGCATGAATCAAGCATCTTAAAGCCACAAGCAGAACGCAGACACTTCTTCTGAGCTTTAAACACTAATTCTCGGTCTGTTCAGTTACCCCAGAACATGATACCATAGCGCAACGTAGCTGAATTCATTGACATTATAAAAACAATGGACCCAAGTTCCCAATTAAGTACGTACTTTACAAAGTAGTTGGTAGTCTTTGTTAAGTCGGAAGCTCGAAATTCAGAATGAGGAATGTGCTTCGAATTCATACTAATGCTCTGTGTAAGTTGTACTTAAGTACTTTTTCGAACTTTGGTAACTTACTTATGTCAATTAAGTCACTTTGTTTTGATCACTTCTTATGTTATTAATTACCTATGTATGTGATCGGTACAAAGAGTAAGATTAAGTATTTATAAAGTGTATGATGCAAAAACTATTGACTGATTTAAGTACTTATTGACTCCAAAATCGTTATTGCATTGGCATCAGAGTTGAAGTCTACACAATATTTTTTTTTTTTATTAAGGTCTATCAACAGATAATTAAGTGATGCTTAACTAATTACAGGTAAACACAACATGTTATATAACGAGTATTAATCGAAGTGCTTACTTAGTGCTTAAAACTAGAAACACAGGCATACAAGTACTATGCTAATAATTGAAAGATAATTCTGTTAATTACTAATATCTATTGATTTACAAAACCTAGGCAGCGAATCAAAATGAATATCACAGAAGTGACTGTGCTTATTCAGAAGTCTACATAGCCGAGGAATGGGGGAATTGGCGCCAAGAACGGTTCTCCGGAATACAGGGGCAAGGGGGTCTATTATTTTGCGAGGGTATCTAAATGGAACTCTAAAACGAATATTGCGTAAAAGTTGCGGACAGTTTATATGGTTGTTCAAGAGTTTATACAGAAACACAAGATCGAGCGAGTCTCTTCGCTTAGTGAGCGGACTAATTCCAAAATGCTCAAGTCTCTGTCCATAGGATGTGGACTTATGAGCAAGTCGGGTATTGGCAGATAGATGCCAAAGAAATCTTTTCTGCACTCGTTTGATCCTTAGACAATGCGTGGAATAATGTGGCCGCCATACAGTGCTACAGTATTCTAAGATATTGCGAACAAAACAGTAGAATAATATAATTTTTGTTTTGTGATTTCGAAATATTTTGCCATTCCTTATAATAAATCCAAGCATTTTTGATGCTGTTGAGATTGTTTTGTCAATATGGGGTATGAACGTCATTTTCTTATCAAAACTTACTCCCAAATCTCTGATTTGGTCAACTTCGTTTAGATACTCTCCAGCGACATGGTAATATAAATCGATATGAATTAATATAAATCAAGTTTCTAGTGAACTTTATATATGAACATTTCGCAATATTTAACTGCATTGCATTATCTGTGCACCACTGATTTAAACTGTTCAGGTCGTTTTGTAACAATATCATATCTTTAGTTGTTGCTATACACCTTGCAAATTTAAGATCATCAGCGTAAAGAAAAGGGTATGAATTTGCGAAACAAGATTGAATATCGTTAATAAAGATATTGAATAGGATAGGTCCGACATGCGATCCTTGAGGGACCCCGGAAACAATATCATGCACCTCAGAGCTATATCCGCTGATCACTACAAAGAAAGCCCTCTGGCTCAAGTAAGATTTTACCCAAGCGAGAAGTGATCCAGAGTATCCAAACGAGACAAGTTTGCGATATAAGATGGTGTGAGATACACGATCAAAAGCCTTGCTAAAATCCGTGTAAATCACATTTACTTGCTTGTGGCTATCCATTGACTCTATAACAAACCCGTTAAATTCGTGCATGTCGATCTAGCTTTCACAAAACCATGCTGATGATCTGTAATGGTCTGCACTGTAATTCAATGAAGGGACACACTAAGGACTCGAACACTTTTGCAAATGTAGATAAGGTCGAGATCGATCTGTAATTAGAAACAAGTGTGTTATCATCAGACTTGTATATGGGCACAACCTTTGCTAACTTCCACTCTGACGGAAATATGCCAGTTTTTAAAGATTTATTAAAGATGACATGTAAAGGTGTAATTAAACTAGAAGCGCATTTAACAATAAAAAGCGGAGGAACTTAATCAGGACCAGATCCTTTATTGACATCCAAAGTTTTAAGCTTTTTTTCTAATGTTTTACGATAAAAACTGAACCCAATACGCTCCCCGGATTTATATCAAACTCATTATATGGCAGTGGCTTATCGTTGCTGCAGTACACGGACGAAAATTGCACTGCAAATAAGTTGCAAATGTCAGGACCTGCAGAAGCAGCTGTTAGTCTATTTGTCATCACAGCTGGATAGGTGCTTGATCCTCCACGCTTATTTTTAATGAACGTCCAAAAAGATTTACAGTTACTCTGCAACTGATTTTCAAGTTTTTCGATATAAATATTATACGAGTAACAGCGTGCACACCGTTGCCTCAAAAGAATGAATGATAATTCATCTAGGGGGTTTCGATATTTATTATAACGCAACCTAACTGATTTTTTTCTTTAAGTAACCTAATCAGATCCTTTGTGAACCAAACTGGATGTTTTTTTCACGTGTTTTATTAACTAGGGGAACAAACTGTATTATATTTCCTTTTATCACTTCATAAAAATTATTTACAATAACGTTGATATCGTCATCATCGCAAAGTAACTCGCTCCAATCCTGTTCATCCAAGTACTTAATGATTTTTTCGTAATCAGCTGCGTAAAAATTAGGAACCAGGTTATCTTTCTTAGGGATGACATGTTGGTTTCGTGTGAAGTTAAATTTAATTGTAATGGGTGGATGATAGGGATCTATTTTGCTTAATATGTCATGCGCTGCAGTGATCTCACAGTCAGTTAAGGTAGTAAAAACTAGGTCAAGAACTTTTCCCTGGCTATTATGAATGTGATTGTATTGTTTTAAATTATTTAAGTTCGAAAAGTCGATCAATAACTGCGCTATGGCCGAGATTCCTGAAATCGGGTTTTCACTGGTACTCTTATGAATTGTACTCCAGTTTATAGTACTTAAATTAAAGTCACCAATAATACATAACGGAAGATCACAGTTCTCCATTTTTTTATTGCAATTATCAATGTAGTGCTCCAATACTGACTTTTTAACTGGTGGCTGTAGATATAAGGCACATAAGGCTATTCGACGGCAGGCCCCCGCCCTCGGCAAGTCCAAGGTTATCCATAAATCTTCACACTTACTGTCCCACTCGCTGACGCGTCTGGGGCTGTATTCTTTCAGGACAGCAATAAGGACCCCACCACCATCATTGCCAAAGCGGAAGCCTGCAGTCTCTCTATCTCGTCTATATACAAAATATTTATCATTAAATAGCTCACTACTCAAGACTCCTTGATTTAACCAAGTTTCGGTAAGTACAATGATGTCATAATTACAACTACATAAACTTCTATGAAAAGAATGTGTTTTCGTTCTAAGGCCACGTGTGTTCTGATAATAAATGTTTAACGATGAGAATTTATTTTATAATGGTGATAAAATACAAGCAAAATTATAGAATATTAATATTAAGTTAAAGAAATTATTGGACGAAATTTAACGATTGAACATCTCTAGTCCACTTATAATCTACATCATCATCCTTCCGCATATAAATACGGCCATGCCGCGTCCAGACGTGTTTGTAGTGTATTTCCTTCGCTTTCAGTCTCGCTGCGGCATGAAGGGATTTGTTCGCGTTTGAGAGGTGTTCCGTAATATATATCGGCGTTTTCTCGGCAAGACCTAGGTGCGAGCGGTTCAGTTTGTTATTAGGATGCGATCTTTGGACAATTGCATAAAGTACTAAGTACAAACACAACTACATAACCTCGTGCCGCCCAAGAAAAAATACTTAACTTCAGCTAAACGCTCAATGTGCAATATATTTTTGTGTTGAAACTGCCCACAACTTACTACTTTTTTTTAAATGAAAAATTCAAGTAGGATTTTACATATTTTTTTCTAGGTACATTTGTGTGCAAATTCATAAATTACACCAAGTTTTAAGTTCGTAGATTTAGTTCATTTAGAAGTACATTGGGAGTTTGGATGATGTTATAAATAATACTAATGTACAATAACGAGATCAGCTTTAGTTAATTTTTGACGCACAAAATCACAGTATGCATAGGAATTTGATTCATCACAGCCTTAAGCTTGTTCTTTAAGCTTAATTATCGTCGATCGTCTTCTCTCTCAATTTCTTTGATGCTCATTCTCAATTTCCGTTCTTCTTCCGCGCCCCCTACTTCTTCCTCTTCCGCACCCTCTTTTTTTTGTCCCCTTCCTCGTCCTCGTCTCTTTGCACTTCCTCTTCCACGTCTGGTCCCACGTCTCCAACCGCGTATAGTGTGATTTTGGGTTTTAACTTCACTTTCATCGGAAATCGAGTTTTCACAGGAATTAATTTTCGTCACGAAGCTGGTACTCAGGGTCGCCGACATCTTTGTCAGATGCTAAAAAGTCTTTCAACTCTGATTCAGCCAGCAAATCTTCTATTTGTTTAGCATGTAGACCTAAAACCAATAATATGTTTTAGTAGGCATTTAAGATTATTATAGTCAGTAACATGCAATAAGTTGCTCATAGATTTTTGATCACAAAAGAAAAAATGTGTTAATGCGTTTTGAAAAAAATAAAAACGAATTCTATTCAAACCTACTTTTGAGATTCGTTTTATATCCTTCTTAAAAGATAAAAAGTCAAGTTTTAATTAATAAATTGCGATTTATACTCACGTGTCTTGCGAGATGAAGGCATGGCTGCAAATATGGCGGACTTTGCATACTTGTCTATGAACATCGGTCGAGCGAAAGCTGTCAAAATGGCTGCCACTGAACCGACCAAGCATATCGTTTAGGCGAATTTCATTTCCGCGCGAAATTTTACAGAAGAAATCTGCTAAACATTTATGTTCATCGTATTGTACACGGGGTGTTTAGGTCATAATTTTATTTTTAAATCTGGGCTGGAATGCTAAATGTCACTTTGTACAATGTATTGTACAGTGGGCGGCACGAGGTTAAAGTACTAAGTACACACACAGCTACATACAGTACTAAGGGCAAAAAAATAAGCTAATTAATTAATGGCACTTATGTATAAGTACGACTGATAGCATATAATTTTCGGAAAGTAATATAGGCAATACAAAATTAATGAAATATTCTCTTTGGTTGTCAGTCATTTTAATGGAAATATTTTAAAGGGATTAATTTATCTCATCGGTAAGTAAAATTAAATAAGTACTATAGTCCATTTAACAATATTCACTTACTTAAATCAGATTTTTTATACATTAAAAATCTAAATATATTAAAAGAAAGTTATTCGATTGCACAGTTGGCTGTTGAATTTGCTACCGGTGCGAAAAAGAAGACGCATTTTAAAATTCAGATGTCAATACATAACAAGAAGTATTGTGTTGTGCCTGACCTCAATTTTGGTGCCTGTATATTTTTAATAGCAAAACATTACACACACGTGAGGTACAGTATAACGTTAAACGATGGAACAAAAATAAGTATCATAACACCAGCATTTTCCGTAATATGAAGAGTCAAAACTGCGACATTGCAGATGTGAAAACCGGCAGAGTATCGAGATAGAACATTACTGCACAATTGCAGTAAAGTTGGGAATAGGGAAGCCGGGAGCGCGGTAATACACCATCTGTCTTTTTAAACGGTGATCTTGCACCAGTCTCAGACTCTGCGGTTTGGGTGTATAAATGAAAGGGGTGCTGATTATACTGTTTGGAGGTATGTTGTATTTGGATTGCATGCATATATATATTTTTTTTGTTTTGTCGAAACATATCCTATTGTCACATCTAACCAATTGGTCCAATACACTATTTCGCGGAATAGCAAAGGAACTATAAATCATAGATCTATAGTGGAATTCCGACTGTATCTACAAATTATTTTTATTTTTTGCTCAGTTCAGAAATAGTTCGCATAGCCCCGTCCCACTTACTCAAATAAAAGTTGAACACAAGAGCGAGGAGACTGCACACTACGAACTTCAAACTTCGATGTAACCACGTACAACTTATAGATGCAAAGTTGCATATTTTTTTTCAAAGGCAAAATAGTAAGTGTTCTATGAAACTTATAAATAAAGTGCCCCTCGAAGACATTTTACATTTTTAAGGCCTAGTTTTAGGCGCCTGATGCAAGTAAATAGCAAATGATTCATTCAATACGCAGTCAGGGGCTTGAACACCTACCTAAATATTATATTAAATGTATTATAGGTGAAAAACTTAAGTAAGTCACCTGTTTCTGTGTAGTAGTAGCGTATCCGTATAGGCAATAAGTTCCATATCAATTTTGTACACTACTACATACAAGAGGGGCTTTACTTCAGTTTTTTACGTATACCATCCTATACTAATGTTCTACCTCGACACTCTGCCGGTTTTCACATCTGCAGTGTCGCAGTTTTGACTCTGCATATAACGGAAAATGCTGGTTTTATGATACTTATTTATGTATTTAAACGAACTCACACCGCCTGAGATACAGGATTTTCCTAGTTCCGGCACATGAAATAGTGTAAGTTTTATGGAAACAAAAGACGTTATTGTTACTGTTAGCATTAAGTTCTATTAATAAAAAAATATTATTATTATTTATTATTATACTCAGTATTAGTTAGTCACTTTCGTTTCAAGAAGGGACTGCCGTATGTAATCCCTTAAATTAATCATCATCATCATCATCATCATTTTAGCCATAGGGCGTACACTGCTATACACAGGCCTCCTTAAATGATTTCCACATGGGCTGGTGCCGGATAGAGGCGACCCGCATCCAGCGAGTCCCCGCAACTTCTAACCACCTTGCGGATGGCCTTCCCACGCTGCGCTTGCCAGTACGCCGTCTCCACTCGAGAACATTTTCTGCCCCAACGGCCATCGGTTCTTCAAGTTTGCTTACCCTGTTTGCTATATCGGCGACCTTAGTTCGTCTGCGAATTTCCTTATTTCTGATTCGATCTTGTTAAGAGATCTCGAGCATAGATAGCCCTTTAAATTCACTCAAATATAAATTCATATTAAACTTTCAAGTAGGTAGCGTGCCCTAATTAATAACCTTATGAATACTTACAACGATTCAAAGGAAAGTCATAAACTAGGGCAAAAGTATAATTAAAGTTCGCAGACAGTGCGCTTCAACTTACATAACTAGTAAGTAGTTGGCTAATTTTACTATTTTTTTACTAGAAGGTGCGCACAACTTCGTTCGCGGAGGAGAAAAAGTCATAACCCCTCTTTTTTTCAGCATGGTCGGTTAAGAAGCATCCAATAACCATCTGGAGATACCCAGCTACCCGCGTACCAAAAATAGTAGAAATCTGTTTTAAGCCGCTATGGCGTGATACAGCCACACCACAAAGACACATACTTAAAATCCAAAAACACATTGACCTCCAAATAGTCCGCAACAGTCGTATTTCTTAAATATCAAATCTTAAATATCTTCAATGTACAGACATTTCATATGTAAACTTTATGGCGGGAGAGAAAAAGCATTTTTATTTCAAAAGTAAAACTCCTACTTATAACCATCTATGGATGCCCAGCTTCACGTGCACCATTATTGAAATCCGTTTAGCCGTTTTGACGCGATAAAGCCGCAACGACGTATACAAAATTACAAAATTTAAATAGAATATTTTTCGATTCAGTAACCTTCAAATATTCTGACTCACTTAAGTTATCAATAGAAGAAGAACGAAGGATTGAGTAGCATTTCCGTAAAATGTTTCGTGATTTGTTGTGAACTATCTTGCTGCACTAGCGCCACTCTGAACGGATTTGAAACGATTATTTACTGTTTTACGCTGGGCCCTTTTTATCTGTTTTCCTATATGAGTTTCCCTCCTTACCTCTATACTTCATGGTTAAGCATTAAATGGTATAGAGCTCCTAAAGAGATAGTTAACATATATTATATAAATTACTATTGGTTATCATAAATTGAAAGTCAAACCACGTTACCTATAGGGAATATGCATGAATTTAAATTTTTGCTTTATTAAAAGCTCATTCATGTAACAAACAGTAGACAAAAATAATTTTTCGAATAACTATAAAAGTAACCAAGATATAAAAGCCATCAAACATTTCATTCTATCTCTTTCTAGCAAAACGGAATTTAATATGGAGTTTATATGGCCGGCGTAGACTATGACGTAACAGTACATGTCGGACTTCTCTGTCAAATTGCCGTCTAATTAGCAGTTTAAAATGCCTGTATCTTGCGTGCTTCTTGGCCGATTTAAATTTTCAATTCAGATTTTGAAATCGTTCATACGGTATTTTGATATTTAGTTAAGAAAAGCGATAAAGAATATTCATGCATGTACCCTATCGTGCTATAAACACATCGTAACGATTTATTATTATTTTATTAAATTATCTAAATGTTTCAGAAGACATTTAGATAATTTAATAAAATAATAATAAATCGTGGGGTAATAAAGACGTGGAGTTACCTACTTCCTAGGGGACTCATAAAATTATTTGCAATTTCCCAACCTGTTTTGCTATAATAATCGTGTGAGCTTTCATCAAATCAACACATTGCTTATTATACGGCACCATGGAGTATAAAGAGGTCAAACTCATACAGGGAAACACAAAAAATATCCAAATCCCTCCAGAATGGCGCTAGCGTGGCACGTAGGTATTAAATTAATGTAATTAACCGTTGCTTCTCAGTTCCGGTCATGTCATCAACTAATTTCAAAACATTTTTATCGAAATGCTACTCAATTCCTTGATTTCTTCTTATATAAATATATAGCCGAGTCCAATTTTTTTTTTGCATAGTTGTGATATTTTTAGGCATTTTAAGGCAATTTATTATTCGCACTGCTACAGTGGCTCCACCAATTTAACCCCTATTGTCAGACACTGGATTTATAGAGATTATTCTTCTTACCTCTATACGCCATGCACGTTATGAGTAACTACATTTCAATAAGAAAAAAAAATACAGGTAACCATGCCTATAGGCGTAATCGATTAAATTATAGAAGCCCTAAACACATTAAAAAACCCTTGAAAATCGAGTGTAAATACCTGTGAAATTAAAAATCTAGAATCTCATTTCAGGTGGCGATATTGTTGAGCGATTTCACAGGTAAATAATACGTCTTCAATAAGTCAATAATTTAAAAAATTGAGGATTTAATTTTTTGAAATATAATTCAGAAAAATATTTTTCCTGTACTTTTTATCTAATTGTGTTCCTGTTATAAAAATACTTCTGCAATTTTATGAATTCACATTCCCAAACGAAACCGTCACTAGTGTCAATGTCAAAGTCATGTCAAATGTGCGTGAATGTTTCAGTCCTTGGTCAACATTGTGCAATTTTATCTCGTAATTTAACGTGTTATCAATACAAAACTCACTTAAAATCCCGAGTGCAACCGTGTCACAACAACCTATAAATTTTTGTTACCAGTCTTGATCAATAACTTCAACATGCGGTTGGTTGACGGTTCGAAACTTTTGGAACTTCAAAACACACCTGCGAATATTCGGAATATTTGCATCGTGGCGCATGTGGATCATGGGAAAACGACGCTGGCGGATTCCCTGATATCCAGTAATGGTATCATATCACAGAGGATGTCGGGAAAGCTTCGATACATGGACAGCCGGCCTGATGAACAAGAACGTGGTATAACCATGAAAAGCAGCAGTATAGCGTTGTATCATGCTGTACAGAAGCAAGAATATCTTGTGAACCTCATAGATTCACCTGGACACGTTGATTTCTCGAGCGAAGTATCTACAGCTGTGAGACTTTGTGACGGAGCTATTGTTGTTGTAAGTAAATTCCGATTATAAAAACCAATTTAGCAAAGTTTATTTTACTACTGGTGAGTGGTATCATAAATATGTGATGTTTTTATTAATTATTACATTAATTACTCAACCTTGTATGTCACAAATTTGAGTGGTAATGACTACTATTCTGTTCTGAACACAAATATTTTCTTGTATATATTCAGTCAGATAGACGAAGAAAATAATGTGCAATTCAGTTTTATTCCGTTGTTTATAGCTGAGTATCAAAGATCTTTAATTAGTAACTGTTTTATAGTAGAAGATTTTCTGGAAATAAAAGTATTCTATGCAAGAAAATATGTTCATAAATTATTTTTGAATATATAGCGGTCTCCTCTTGTGAAATGCCGGTAGGTTGAGATTCAGATTTGTAAAAGTGCCCTTGTGGCCTACTTACAGAATAAACTATTTGCATTTGACTTTTCTTTTATAAGTTTCGATATGTGTTCTTGGAGAACTAAGCATTGAGTTTATATTTAGAAAGATATATGTCAGATAATAATTCTTAAATATTACAAAATTAGTACTAAGCCTGTACTAATATTGTAATAGTTAAGAATGATTATGAAAAAATAACTGACTGTTGAGTTTGTTTTGGCTTTCTTCTCAACAGTGATCTCCTCTTAGGAAATGCCAAAGAGTCAGACTTGTAGAAGTGCCCTTGCAGCCTACATACAGAATAAATATCATTATTTAATTATTATTTACTTGCCAGTGAACATAAATAATCCATAGATTTATTTATTTTACTTTCAGGTGGACGTAGTAGAAGGAGTATGTCCACAGACAAGGCTAGCTTTGAAGCAGGCATATTCGGAAAACATCCAAGCTGTGCTAGTGCTTAACAAAATAGACCGTCTGATTCTTGAGTTGCAGATGACTCCTCTTGATGCTTATGTGCATCTTACGCAAGTTATGGAACAAGTGAATGCAGTGATGGGCGAGTTGTTTGCTAGTGAAGTATTGGCAAATGAAGAAACTGAAATTGATAAGCAGGTAAACATAACTAATTCGATTTTGTGTTTTAAACAAATTAAGGTGGTTTGTGGTAAAATGGAAATATCAGGAAGACTACAATTTTACTGAGAATGCACTTAAAAGGCATTGAAATAAAGTTAAACTATTGAACTTTCCTGCACTTCTATCTTACCGTAATGTGCCTTATAGCAATTATTACTGGTTATTTTATGTGTGTTAAGCCTTACATTAAGATTTTAATCTGTGAATAAAGATAAAATAATTAAATAAATAAAACCTATATCCATGTTATAATATCTAAATGAGTTTTTGGCATGTTTTGTTTCATGAAACAAATTTATGTATGCACAGTAATATAATATAGACTGGAGCATGATATAAACAACTTTTCATCTCGGAAAATACATCATTCACAACATATAAAGAAAATATATATTTGCCTTATGATTTCCATCCAGTAATTCATATATTGATTTCCAAATAATACTCATTTACTGTGAAGTATTGACTTTTGCAGTCCAATTAGTTTCTTATTGAATTAAATTCCGTCATTGCTCTAAAAGGGACGTTATCTGAATATTGATTGACGTCAATATTAAAACGTGACAATTGTGTAATTCCTATAAAGCTCTAAAATTGCACAATATTTTTCTTTCAGGAAATAAAAGAAAAACCCAAGGAAGATAACAACTTCTATGATTGGACCTCTGCCTTGGAGGATGCGGATGATTCCAACCTTTTCTTTTCTCCAGAACAAGGCAATGTTGTCTTTGCAAGTGCTATTGACGGTTGGGGCTTCACGGTTCACACATTTGCTCGGCTTTTCTCTGAAAAACTTGGTCAGTAATTTTTTGTTACCAAATCCTTGTTTTGAGAATTTTGAATATCCCAAATCAACTTCATTACAAGAATGATTGTTTACTTTAGAAACTTGATACTTGTCTAAGAGAGATACCTACTTAATGTTAATTATAACATTGAATAAAATCACCAAGTCACCTTCTTTATTACACAAATGATTCTTCACTATAGAAACTTGATACTTGTATAAGAGAGATACCTACTTAATGTTAATTATAACATTAATTAAAATAATATTTTCTTCTGTTTCCGCGATTATTAATTAAAATAACCATCACTTTTACCATAGTCATTGTAATTTTTATTTAATCGTCAATTGGCAATTTCACTGGTTTCTTCTGTATGCAACATCTAATACAAAAGTAACTGTTTCTCCAAGGATGAAGTTACGTTATATAAGAAGTGACTTATAAAAGTGCCTTATTTGTCTGTATTTGTACTGGTTCACTTAACATCTCACAAAGTTTTTACTTATACCTGGTACAAACCTAATTATGTATCATTTGCGCAAAGATCTTCCACCGAAATATTACTTTTATAGTAAAAGTCTTGAGGTCTAAAGCTTGAGAATATCAAAGAATGCTCAAAATAAGTATTGATACATTATTGTACATCTACTGTTTTTTTTTCAGGTGTAAAAGAGGAGATTCTTAGAAAAGTGCTATGGGGAGATTTTTATTTGAACACAAAAACAAAAAGGTTCATGAAGGGTGCTCAAGAAAAGGCGAAAAAACCACTGTTCGTTCAAGTGGTGCTGGATAACTTGTGGAATGTTTATGAAACAATTGCCATGAGAAACGAAAAGGAGAAAGTACCAGTTATCTGTGAGAAACTCGGCATTAAACTTACAACAAGGGACTTGAGGCATACGGATAGTAGAATTCAACTCCAGTCTCTTATGATGCAATGGTTGCCGTTGTCGCAAACTGTATTAAATATGGTCTGCGCCAAACTTCCTTCACCTAAAGAAATAGGAGTAGAAAAAGTTGAAAAACTGATGTGCACAAAGATATGTGACTTTGAGTCGCTGCATCCTAAAACGCAGGAACTGAAAAGTGACTTCTTGGCTTGTGATAGTAGTTCTAATAAGCCTCTTATAGTGTATATTTCGAAGATGTTTAGTGTAGATAAAAGTGTGCTTCCGGAGAACAAGCCAAAGGCTTTGACAGCAGAAGAGATGGCCCTGAGAAGGGAACGTGCTAGACAAATCAGGGAACAGATGAAATTGAATGAAGTTAATGCGGAAGCTATACCGATGACAGAAGAAAATAAAAATGAATTAAATACTCAAGAAAATAACAATGAAATTGAGAAAGAAAAAGAAGATCAACCTGCTTTTATTGCATTTGCTAGAGTGTTTAGTGGTAGATTAAAAAAAGGCGATAAGGTGTACGTTTTAGGTCCAAAACATGACCCGTCCAGAATACTTAACATGAAGGACTATGAAATAGATCCTAATAAGAAGTTAAAAGACTTAAAAAGCGATGAACATATCACTTGCTCTGAGTAAGTATTGCAAACTTCAAATATTTCTTAAAATGCCGGTAGCATTAGACAGCAAATTAAATACTCATTGCTCAACAAAAAGTATTAATTACATATTCAATCCACGGTTGCGCAATCAGTTCATTTATTGTGCAATTATTATTTTTTTCAGGAAGATCTATCTGTCCCAATGATCTTAGTAGGGATATCTTGATATTTCGAGTGTTTTTTTTTATCGCTCATCACTTTCGATCATCGATCGTATTAGTAGAATTTGACAGTATCAGTAGTTTTTTTTTACTGAACACTTAAATTAAACATTTGAAAATACAGGTAATAAAAGAAACGATCACTAATTATTGCACTTTAGTGTATTTAATTTTTTACAAAAACTGAAAAGGTTCTACAAAAACATAGTTTGACTGTGACGTCACGTCTGGTTTTTCCTACTAACTTGATACAGATGTAGTGCATAATTGTTTTCCATCGTATTTTCTCGGAAACGTTCGTATTTGTCATGCTACTTCAGTCAAACTCAGTACTTTTTGTACTGTGACCGACTGAAATAGCAAGACACGTTCGTACGTTTCCGTGAAAATATGATTGAAAACTATTATACACTACATCTGTATAGTATACTAACTGAGCGTTTTGAAATTTCGAAAAAAGAAGCTGATTTGAACCGTATTGTCAAGTTCAATCAATAGGGTTGCGAAATGTACCTCCGTGTTAAAAAAGACTTATGTGGGAATTGGATTATTAATATTTTATTTATTTTTCAGGATTAAATCGCTGTATATATTAATGGGAAGGGAATTAGAAGAGATTGAAGAGGCGGTTGCTGGCAACATTATAGGTATTACTTCAAAATATACTAAGTAGCATGCACTAAAATATAAAAAACCGGCCAAGTGCGAGTTGGACTCGCGTACCAAGGGTTCCATACAAAATATACACTACAAACGGACGTATCTATGAAAATCCAGTGTTAGCAGAGCCCTACTCCTAAGCAAAATGTACGTAGTGTTCGGTCATTTAATATTGGTTACCGACATAGACCGACAGACGGAAAATTATTCTGTTTTCAGTATTTGTTGTTATAGCGGCAACAGAAATACATCATCTGCGAAAATTTCAACTGTCTAACTATCAGGGTTCATGAGATACAGCCTGGTGACAGACGGACGGAAAGCAGAGTCTTAGTAATAGGGTTCCGTTTTACCCTTTGGGTACGGAACCCTAAAAATGGCCAGCTTTCTGGTATCTCTTTCGCACTCACCTAAAGTGTCATTCTATGGAACTCACTAACTATGTAAACAAAAGACGTTGGTTTTGAGAATGAAATTACAGCATTTATGGATCTATTTGGTTACTCGTATTTTTCACAATCTGCCTCTATCACGACTGTTTCATTACCTTACTAATTTCCCGTAGTTTCATTAACCGGTAGACTAAAACTTCTGTACAATTATAGATTTGCAAAAATTTCATTAAACTTACGCTTCTGTCCGAATCCGAAAATGACTCCGATTTTTGTAGTAACCTAGTAGGTTATGGTAAGTTGGTTTTATAAAAGGAGTCTAAGGTTTCAGAACAAGACCCGTTCTCCATATTTCTCATTTGATCTGAAAGTGGTAGCTGCCATCATGATGTCTGTCAATAGCGACGCGAAGCTTGGCAACATACGTAGCAAAGTCGCGATCAAGAGCTTAATGCATTTTATTAATCATAATAAATAGTGTACAGTAAGGGAAACTGAAACACGTACCTTTTTAGTTCTTATTGTCATAGTGACAAGAGCGAAAAAGGCAAGTGTTTAAATTTCCCTTACTGTACATGAAAATTGATAATATATTCAGAACTAAGCCATTTGACTGGGGTTATTGAACAGTTTTTACTCCTAATAACGTAAAAAATGCGTGTTTAAAATCTCGGCTTCCTCACGAGAACCTTTTATAAAATAAATACCTATTGTAATATTTTCGTAGGTATTGGTGGTTTAGGAGATCACGTCCTTAAGACAGCGACACTAAGCACCACGATAGCTTGTCCCGCGTTCAGCGAGCTGCAATCGGCAGCAGTGCCTATACTTCGGGTGGCTCTGGAGCCCGCGAACCCTTCACAGCTATCGCAGTTGGTTAAAGGTAAGTTACTTTAAAAAAAATGTGTCAATATTTTTATTGCCGACTGTACTACTTACCCACGATTCTAAAGAGCCCGAACTGGGTAGGATTGCGTGATTTTTATTACCAGTGTTCGGCACTCTCTCGGTGCAAAACTTTAACAAAACTTGCTAAGCGTACATAAAAGAGTGCTTACAGCCATGAAAATAATAATAATCCCAAGTATTGGAAATCGAGAGTCCGTTGTAGAGTTAAATTGAACACTAACCTTCTTATTTTCCTCGGTTGTAGTCCCTCTGCACTGCATTAACAAGTTTTGTTAAAGTTTTGCAACGATAATGCAGATCACTGTTGTCCAGGTCGTATGTCCATCATCAGATCAGTTCGATGGTATCATAATATTTCATCGCGAGTTATGTTTAAAAGTAGTTATGTTTTAAGAGGTTATGGGCCCGGCATTTATAACCTTTATTTAAAAGGCGGTCGAGAAATTACGACATGTGGCTATGATGAATCTTCTCAACTCAGGTTTTTTTTTAGGTTTAAAACTGCTGAACCAATCAGATTCTTGCGTCCAAGTTCTTCTGCAAGAAACAGGCGAGCATGTGATAGTCACAGCTGGTGAGGTCCATCTCGAGAGATGCCTAGAGGACTTGAAGTAAGTGGCTTCTGCAACATAATTCAACATGTGCCCACTTGCAGTTAAATATTGTTTTCTCAAACATGCAATGAAATATTGACGTTATGTTCCTTATAAATAGGCTGCGAAGTATGACGTTTCAGGTAAGCCTAGGATAAGAGGTTGTTAATGGAATTTCATACAAATAATGCAGGTCTAGGCCGGCAAAGTCCTCTTTTTAAATTTCCATTCCACATAAATTTGTGGCACAGGCATCATGACATTCTGCCACTATGCGTATTAAAAAATGAAACTTTGATTTTATTGTTATTTATTTCATTGCATATTTGAAAAAAGCACTATACATATCTCGGCGGGAAATATGGGGTTGCCCGCCTCAGACCTATCCGGCCTCGCTTTGCTCGGCCGCCTATATGTCTTGAGCCGGCAACCCCTTTCGTCCCGGCCTCTGTAGTGATGTACTATTTATTTTTAATTTTTTCAGACACCGTTCCTATACATATAGTTTGGAATCTCTGTATTAATATTAACATTATGAAACAGAGGTACTGCCTCATTACCATATTTTTTTTCATTATCGGTAGCACTCATTTTATTAGACGTGTTACTACATATATATTATTCTAATTAATTATTACGTACATATATATTATTCTTATTCATTATTTCACGGGACATTGCTTTCAAATGTTTCGTAACCCAAACATGGTTGTACGTTTATTAAAGCGTATTCAGGCACACTGGCTTTGTTTTACATACGTTGTACTATTATTTGTTCCTGAGTCTTGAATGTTTCTTACTAGAAGGTGCTTGCAACTTCGTTCGCATAGGAGAAAAAGTCATAACCTCTCTTTTCTTCAGCGTAGTCGGATAAAAATTATCCTATTTTCCTATTTTCACCTTCTAGTAATAGTATAGTTCTTCTAGTACTCATAACACAAGCCTTCTTGAGCTTACCGTGGGACTAGTTCGATTTGTGTAAAAATTGACCCGTAATATTTATTTATTTAGTATCAACAGTCTGTTAAAATATTTTCTTTTTACAGGAACAATTACGCAAAAATACCAATCACCGTATCAGAACCCATCGTTCCATTCAGAGAGACAATTATTGAGCCTCCCAAAATAGACATGGCGAATGAAGAAATTGATTCACAAAACATCGACAAAGGAGACACTGAAGCAGACCCCGTCATAACTGTACTCACCAATAACAAACAAAGCAAAATCAAAATCCGAGCAAAACCTTTACCCAACGAAATAACAGCTCTCTTAGATAAATCGACAGATTTGCTAAAAGCAATATCACAACACATAAAATCTTTGCAAGGCTCTTCAAAGAACGAAAACTTAGAAGATAAACTCGACAAGTTAGACATAAATGGCGCTCATGAGCTCTCTGATCGTATGTTAAAGCTAATAGAGATATTCATAGAAGAATTGAAAACGATCAGCTCTAAATTGAGTCCTGAATGGAGCAATGTTGCTGAGCAGATTTGGACAGTTGGACCTAGAAATTGTGGGCCAAATCTCCTGCTAAATCAAACATCAGATTACAATACTAAGTTCTTGTATCATAAGAAGGAATTGAAAGATGATCCGAGGTTTGAATATGAGAGTAGTTTTGTGAATGGGTTCCAACTAGCTAGCCTTGCTGGGCCGTTGTGCGAGGAACCTATGATGGGAGTCGCTTTTTGTGTTGAAGAGTGGAGCTTGGATAAGACTGAGAGTGAAGATGCTGGTCACACCTTTGGACCACTTTCTGGTAATTATTTTAGCAGTCCAAAAGCTTTAAAACTTTGAATCGATTTTCGTTTTAACCCCCGACAAAAAAGAGGGGTGTTATAAGTTTAACGTGTCTGTGATTCTGTGTATCTGTGTATCTGTCTGTGGCTTCGTAGCGCCCAAACGGATCGACCGATTTGAGTGCGTTTTTTTTGTGTCATAGATAATTTTATCCCGAGTGTTCTTAGCGTTGTTTGATGAAAATCGGAGCACTGTCCCCAAGATATTCTGCTTTTTTAACCGACTTTCAAAAAAAGGAGGAGGTTCTCAATTCGACGGAATGTTTTTTTTTTTTTTTTATATAGTGGAACAAGTAACCGGATCTCAGCCAATATTAGCTAAGCTATTAGGAAGTCCAAATTTTGTTGTTATGTTCATTTGTGTCGGAGGTTTTTAAATTTTTTAATTTTCTATTGTTATTTTTAACTTATGATAATTTCTCGCGCTTCATAGCGAAAAGCAAACTTAGCTTAACTTTGCTATACATAAATTCGAAGGCGCTTGAACATGAACATTATTCCAGCTGAAAAAAAAAAGTAGATTTTGGCATCACAGTAGAGGTGATTGATTACACACATGGTTGCAGAATATACTAATGGCAAAAAAGAAGTTAACGAATGAGTTTATATATTTTCAGAAAGTAGGCTATACAAATATATTCTATACTAGCTTCTGCCCGCGACTTCGTGCGCCTTAAATTCGTTTATCGCGGATTTTTTCGGGATAAAAAGTAGTCTATGTCCTTCCCCGGGACTCAAACTATCTCCATACCAAATTTCATCCAAATCGGTTCAGCGGTTTAAGCGTGAAGAGGTAACAGACAGACAGACAGACAGACACACATTCGCATTTATAATATGAGTATAGAAGTATGGATTATTTTTTTGTCTCTCTTCTCCTTTTTCACCTAAAATTAAATCTCATTAAAATTAAAATATTTTAGTGGATAAATGTATAGCATCATTGTTTAAGTTTAATTTGTAATTTTTTGTAATCTGTATTTTGAATACAGAAAATTATATCTAAACTAGAATGTGCCAGGAAACTTCGTTCGCGGAGGAGAAAAAGTCATAACCCCTCTTTTTCTCTTCAGCTTAGTCGGGTAAAAAGTATCCGAGAACCATCTGGAGATACCCCGCTACCCGTGTAGCAAACATTGTTGAAATCCGTTTAGTCGATTAAGCGTGATGAAGCCACAACGACACATACCAACATACAAACATTTCATTTTTACAACTTTATAATAGTATAGATTACTATTTTTGTCTCTCTTCTCTTTTTCACCTACTCATTAAAATTAAAAGATTTTAGTGGTAATATATCGCATCGATGTTTAAGTTTAATTTTTTAATTTATTTTAATCTGTATTTTTAATACAGAAAATTATATCTGAATACATTAGAAGAGACTGTTAGTCGATTCTGCAGTTGGCTGTTGAATTTTGCTATCGGTGCGAAAAAAGAACAATAAATCCGCTGTCAATATATAATGAAGTTGTGTGCGTGACGTTATCTCTGGTGCCTACACCAATAGATATATTGAGATTTAAGGTGCTCCCTTACTTGGAGCATTCGCCTATAATGTCAGAGTCGAGTATTAGATCAGTGAGGGACGAGAATGCTCGTCAAGTCAGGAAGGCAGTACTGTAATGCAATGCTCTAAATCGGATCAGAAACTTTACATAACAGGCGAATGATCCAAGTGAGGGAGCAGCTATACGCGAAAACGCATGGGGATATTTGTTTACATAAAATAAAAAGAAGCACGTCAACACTATCATAAATACGCGGGTGTATTTTCCTAAATTGATTTTTGTTCCTTTCATTAAAATTAAAATCACCAAATGACTAAAACACAAACTTGAAAACATTATAAACATTATTTGTTCTTGAGTCTTCGATTTTTCTATCTATTAAATATATCGTCGTTTAGTACACATAACACAAGCCTTATTGAGCTCACCGTGGGACTAGTTAGATTTGTGTATAATTTTCCTGTTTTTTAATATCAAATGTTCATAATATTTATCTTAACAGGTCAAATTATGTCAGCGGTCAAAGATGGATGCAGGAAAGCCTTCCAAGTGCAACCCCAGCGTTTAATGGCAGCCATGTACTCCTGTGACATCGTCGTCGATCAGAAAGTATTAGGTAAGTTTTTTATAATTATAAATGTAAAGATCTCTGAAGATCAGAGAAGACCCCAGGCCAAAAGTATGGAAACAAGCTCGTAAGACGATAAGAACCTGTAATTTTTATACAAAAAGTGTTTTTAACACGCTTTTATTAGGTTGACCTGTATGTAACTGTGTATGTATGTAATGAAATCTAAAGTAACTAATTTAACCACCTTCCAAGGATCGTAGCGTCATGAAAATTGGCAGCTGTATGTAGTTCTGATGACAATACAATAATATGGTACTGTCGAACTGATCTGATGATGAAGCCGGAAGATATGAACTGGAACTTCATGATGGAATATCGTATCATAGCTGTGTTTGGATTAGTTTGAAAAGTCTTGTAAAGCGTGTTTTTCTAGTGTTTTTTACACTATCAAGTTATCATTTAAAACAAACAAATGTTATTGACATTTTGCTTGTACTTATAATAATATTCCTATCATGATCGATCCTTTGACGACTGTTATCAAACTTTTTTTTATTTCTTCGCATATATTGGCAAAATATTTTTTTCCTATGAAAAACTTATCAATTACAAACCGAAACATTAAAAATGGTAACATTTCGATAATAAATAACCTAAAGTCTGCTTACGAAAATTACCAGTTCAACATTTTGCAGAAAAGCATTTAAAAGGTGTGATATGTAACTTTTCCCAAAGCTATATTCTTATTTTTGTACAATCTAGTAGGAAATACTTTTTGGGTATATTTTTAATCTTTTAGGGTGTCTAATGTAAGTTTCTGGTTACACAATAATAATAATGTAATTCTAAATAAATAAATGGAAACTATAAATAGTAAAGGAAACAATTTTGCTTCCGTATTTTTGGCCTTGGGTGTAATGAAAAAAATGCTGACTCTGGCTGAGCTTGAACCAGTGCTTGTGCCATGCCGGGTCATTCTGTTACCAACTGAGCTACTGGAATCAGTCATTCATGTCTTAGAAGTTTATCACAATCTTTTTGGCTTTTTACCGGATTTTTGCTGTCAGTTCTTTTCAGCTACAGGAAATGCGACTTCTTGAATAGCAACCACGTACCAAAAGAAACAGAGTTGGCTCGCTCCCCACAAGGTGTAATTATAACCTGATGAAAGATACGGGAGTTGCTAGTTGCTAGTGGTGCAAATCAGCTAAGGTTCTTTGCGAGGCTTATGTCTAGCAGTGGCGTCTATCGGCTGATAATGATGATGACGGAAAATAGAAAAAAAGAAAGAAATATATTTATTTAGCACCGTTACATAAAAGGAATTGCATAACAATAATAAAACAAAAGAAGTGCTAAAGAGGTCGTCACTCAGCTTAATGCCACATAGCTATCTAGACACGCAGCAGCGTGTCAAGCCAAGTTCAAGCAAAGGAACTGGCTACCAGCGCTGAGTGTAATATTACACGAACCACTTGGTGTCACTTTTGACCCTTCTATAATAGAGTTTACTCCGTGAGGCTGGTTTTCAGTGACGCCTGTTCGTCACCAGGGGGTAGTGGTCGTTTTACACATTAAAATACTAAAAATACAGTAGAGACGGGTCAATCCGAAGTTGACGATTTAAATGATTCGAATCCGTGAGCGAATCCGATTCCTTTTCGGCTCCTTTTAAATCTTATTGTGTCCGAGGAGTTATCAACTCCGACTAGGTAACCAATTGGTACGGGGCCGAATGACAGATCGTTTTGCTTCGGTACCGTGGAGCGAGGTAGGCGCTAATCAGCGAGTCCGGAGTGATTTGATATGAAGGATTCAAAGGAGTCAAAGAATCGTTAAGCGGAGTCGGCACCGTAAGCGTAGTCAGTGTGCCTAACATGAGCTGAGTTTACGATCGGCGCTAGCGAGTATCACGCCTCGAGAGTCAGTTCACCTCTCGCTCACGCGCTAATAGCGCGAAAGGGATAATCGTTATAGAGCGCTCGATACTCGCTCGTGCCGAATTCATGGTAGGCGCACGGATTTAGTGATTCGAATCACTTCCCAGAGTCGAGATTACCCATCTCTAAAATACAGGATATCACCAGCCGACCGACACCATCTCGTCATTATTACCGGTCTATAGAAATCCACTGCTGGATATAGGCCTTCATCAATACACGCCATTTGTTACTTAGCCTAATGGCTTGTTTAAACTTTGACTAGTGCGAGTCCATACGTTTCCTTATTGCGTTTATTAGCAACTATAGCTAAAAAACTTAAGTAAAGCCCCTCTTGTATGTAGTAGTGTACAGAATTGATATGGAACTTATGTAATCTTTTTCTTCTCCTGCTCAAAAAGTAGGTCATATTAGCTTCGCGAAGCGAGACTAAAATAGTACATTTAGCCCCTAGGGTTTAAAAGAAAACCATATAATCCCATACACATTTCTGACACTGAGAAAAAAACTTGCAGCCAGCTACATACTTCTTACGAATAATTAAAAACAAACCAACCTGATCAGATTGGCCAAACTTTCTGATATAATTGCTCAAACTGTACTTTAGTTTTTCATGAATTTTACAATTTGAATGTTAAGACTTTTTATTTTCTCGTAGTCAAAGTGAAAAGCAAAGTGTTTAACACGTGGCTAAAAGCCATTATGCAGTCAGACATATTTGTCCTCGCTCACTTCGTGAGCTCGTCCAAATAATCACTTCGTGTCACGATGGCTTATTTTAGCCCCTTGTCAAACAATCTAATATTTCTAATATGGAACGTCAAATTGCCTATACTGTTACGCTACTACTACATACAACAAGTGACTCACTAAAGTTTTTCACCTATAATCAAATTGAAAAACCAGGTCTTTAGTGAAAGTTGAACCATTACTAACCGACTTCCAAAAAAAGGGGGAGGTTCTCCATTCTTCGGAATGTTTTTTTTTGTATGGAAAGAAACAACCGTAAATTGTTCACGTATAATTAAATTTCAGGGACATAAAATGCGAGAAATTGTATACACTAAAAGTAATCTCATTTTAAATTTAATCTTCGTAATTACAATTATTTCATTAAAACTACTATTTACACCTGAACTCTCTAAGTATGGTTTTCTTAAATAAATAATGTGATAACTATAACTAAAATCTTAAATAACTATAAATGCATTGACGTTACACAAAAAATATCTGAAATTGATTATCACATTGTTTTGTGTAAGAACATTTTAATAATAGGCAGATATTATGCGCGTATGTGAAAATCTAAATCTATGAGAATCTTACACTCTTAGGTCCTAATACCATAACCAATACCTAAAGCGATAAACGTTCAAAATCGCGTTGATATCTGTAAAGAATCACCAATATGCCATACTATTGATAATTACGTACGTACCAATAACTTATGGTTACAGAATGTTTCAAGAAACTGGCCCTTTGGGTTGGTCGCATCGACCATAATTAACCAAACGGTTAACGTTAACCCGTCAAGCGTCCTATAGCCTGACTAGTCTATTTTTTTTTTAAAAGAAATCCTCTAATATTCCTTATAGAATTGAATTTCTGATATTTTTTGCAGTGACTTTCCATTAGTTAAATATAGCTGACCGCTATCATCCCATATAGAAAAGTCATCATTTCTGTATTACTGGATTTTAACGTACGTAACTTACGATGTTAGACGGTTTGAAAAAACGTAAATGTGTATTAATTTGTATAGGTTTTGACTTCCGAATTAAATTGTTATTTTTGATTTTGATTTTCACATAACTTGCATGATTTCTATCAAATATCACCCTTGTATTAGTGCGATGGTGGGGCAAATATTAACTCTCATGTTACCTTTTAATCTAATCTTATATAGTCATGGTTATCTCTATGTATCTGGCAAACAAACATTCCTATATCATGCCATAAATAATTTACGTTTAGGTATCGTAAGTCCATACTGCTACAATATAATTACTGAAATAAATAAGATCGATCTAAGGATACTGGTTACAAAGTCGTTTTAATCTAAAAAAATCAGTTCACTGAGTATTAGGCTTCAAGTATTTTCATCAAACTAAACGCTAGTTTAGAATGGGAAAAGTTTTTTTTTAAATTTCGACTGACTACGGCATTACTGGAAAGCGTTTCTTTAAAGTCTTCGTTGGGTTCAAGGAGGCGAACGATTACAGACAGCCTTAATGAATCCAACATACTTTTTTTACAAATATCTATTCTAATCAATCCAGTGTAACGATCGCGCGAGTTCTCTAACTTTGTACCAAGGGAAAGGGGGGTATTCTGGCGCCATTCGTCTCACTCGTGCGACTCGGGACCGTCTGTTGTAGTAGTTGGGTGTTAGGTAGCTTGGCGACTGGTATCTGTTGTAGACAGGCTTGTCCGGATAGGCGTGTGGTTGAGAATAGTCCACTTTATAGGCGCTTGTGGTGCTCTGTACTCCAGTGAATCGGTTTGCGGTGAATCCTGAAATCAATGGATTGAAATTGAATTAACTTGTGACTGGAAGAGATCCTTTAGGCGAGCTTGCACCAAAATTCTAAACTAGAGTTAAAACTTACCCTAGAGTTAATCTGACAGTTCTGGTATGAATCTGACAGGAGTAAAAATCTAACTCTGAGTTAATGATGATAGCACGGTGCAAGTGGGCCTTTAAAGTCAAGTTGGCTATTGGGTTGTATTGTAACACGGTGGTACCAAACATGGATCACTTGACTAGAAGAATTTATATATCAGTGCTGAATAACATGACACTTCATTTAACAGTTGATATTGTTTGCCAAGAATACAATACAATTTTATTGCACACCAAAAGAAAATAACATCAGACACTTAAATCTAAAACAGTATGAGAAATGGTAAACAACAGGCGGTCTACAATATGCAATAACACCATTTTTCTCCCTCTTAGCTTAAGTGATATCGATATTTAGGAGTAATTGTATATGTAACCCTAACAACTAAACAGTTTACTCTTCGGTACAATAAAGTGTGTAAATATAGTCATACTAAACGATAGAGGTTTATAGAAATATAATAAAATTGTTCACAGCTGTAATGAAAAAGCAATTATATAAAAGCTATCTATTACAGATAATTGGCATCTCCCATCTTTGTTATTTGCTACTATGTTTTTTTTTCAACGTGTTCTAATCGTAACAGTGGTATTAACTGTTGTGGTAAAATAAATATATAATTCAGATTATTATAGATTAACAAAAAGCTCATGCTTTCACTCCTTAAAAGTTGTTGGGTCTTATGTTAGCTCTTACACTGTCGTAGATGAGAAATTATGACATTTGGCAGTCTTTCCCTGATTGAGTAAAATAAAAGGAGAAAAACAAAAATAAACAGTTAGGTTAGTGTTAGTGGCAATGTGAGAAGAGAATAGGCGAACATTCCTAGACCAAATAGAGAAATGCGTTCTAAAGAAAGGCCAAGTCAAGACTACGCTCGATAGAGTGCGTTTAAGGAATTAAATGAAAGGTGCTGAAGCTAAATATTCATAGTCACAAATTTCGAAAGCAACTGGAACGGAGCGACCTCAGCCTACCCCTTTGGGAGAAGCATAACTCAGACATATGAAAATAAGTCTGATGAGTCTCACAGTAGTTTTCTAAGCGTATGCATGTGTCGTTATTTCGAACCTGACTTTGAACTGCGTACGTGTGGCTAGGCCTCCTTATCAGCAATCAGATTCAGTGGGGGGAGCGCGAACCCGCAAACGGGAATGCCAATGGTGCGCAAACTACCCTATGCGACAATGGGTTAAACTGCTAACCCGTCTTAGAGCGTAGGAGAGAGCGAACTAATTGGAAATAGGGGAGAGTATGAGACTGGACTCTTCGCCCGCGCCGGTGAGATGCAAAAAAGACGCAAGTAACGTAAGCACGTGAAAAAATGTGGCCTCAGCCTATCCCTGAGAAAGAGGCGTGATGTTTCTTAGAACGTAATCGATAATGAGTACTGATCGACTTGTTTAACTTGGAATGGTTCGAAACATGTCAGGCAGTACTCGACTTTTACGACGTGAGTTACCGCTATTGATTGATTGATGGGATTGTTTTTTTGTTTAGCATTCTTTGCTGTTACCGATTGATTGTCTTGTGGTGGTGGAGCTGCCGCAGCAGCTCCCGGCACCACATGTTATGTGTGCACGTTATAGATTACCTGGATAAGTCGGGTTGTGGCGCACGCACATCATGCCGTAGACTCTTATGCCGGGCACCGACGCGTAGGTGGGTTGGTCGTGTGACATCGGGCCTTCTGGAATAAGAGAAAATTACATAGTTTAGTCATAATAATCAAATTAAAAAACAAAAGTAACTTTCTGTAAAAAAACATATTTTTGTTACAAGCTTTTATTGCCTGTACTTCTCTTTGAACATCCGTCAACTACTCATAAAAACAGCCCAAACTCAGTAGGCTAGCGTTATTTTATTACAGAGTTCCTATAACCACCATCTGGTTTCATCATCAGATCATCTTGTTAGTATGCATAATATTTGACGATACGTTTGGCTCAACTGGTTGTACAACGGCCTACGAAGCTGGCGGTCCCGGGTTCGAATCCCGGCCAAGGCAAGTGTTTGTGTAATGAGCACGAATGTTTGTTCCTGGGTCTTGGATGTTTTCTATGTATTTAAGTATTATATTTCTATTATGTATATCGTCGCCTAGTATCCATATTACACGCTTTGCTTAGTTTGGGACAAGGCTGATTTGTGTAAGATTGTCCCTGAAATTTATTTATTTGTTGCATTGACATCGAATTTAAACAAATGAGCCAAATTTCAGGTCAATCGAAAACCGGAAAGTGGGTCAAAAACTTGCAAGATTGGATTACAGACACCCAGACAGGTGAAACTAAATAAAAGCTTTTAAAAAAATAGAGTGACTGGTGCACAATGTTTCTGTCAATGTACGCATCCAATATTGTTTATACTATCTGATCGGCGCCACTTTGAGAGGTGAACATCAAATCGCATGAACTTATAAGTCATCATATAGTTAAACTATACGGCTCTGAATGAGAGCTTCTAAAACGTTTTAAATGCATTAAACTTTACTGTTAGATGCTTAGCTCTAAACTAGACAGAGCAATGGGATTGTCGTTGTATGAATTCCACCGTCTCCATTTTGCTATCACAGAACACTGCGTAGACTTGGCTTCCATGCCTGGCTGCCATTCCATGTATTGTAGTTTTAACGCAGACAAGAAGATATGTGCGTCCACTCCTCTCATAAAAACAGCATAAAAAGACTTTCCAACGAACCTTTTTTTTTTAAGTATTATTCTTCCTTCAAGTCAAAAGTCGATTAGCAGTCGTTAGTCGATTGGCAACCTGATGTTAGACAAGATCAATGCTAGCCAGTCTTGAATAAAAAATTGCAAGGTGTATAATGCCAGTAAGAATATCATATCCTTGTCCTTTTCCCATTATTTGGGGTCGGCTCTTCTACCAAATTTTTGCCACGAATTTTGGTCCTGGGTCATCTTTGGTGGGGTCTGGGATTCAAGCATATCCTTCCTCACAGTGAACATCCATGTAAGCCGAGGTCTTCCTGGTCTCTTTGAAGGGGAACCAGTCAATATACGCACAATAATTTATCTTACGCGGGAAACCGATGGATGAGGGTGGCGTTCGTTGAGGAGACCCTTGACTTTTATCCAGCTCTGAACGTCTTATCTGTTCGTCAAAAATACCCCAGTGCTTGAAGACAAAGATCTTCGAACAGTGCGTGTCCCCAGTGATAACTTACGGAACTCAGACATGGTCGTTCAACTCGTTCACAATGGGGCTCATAAGGCGGCTCAGAGTTACGCAACGTGCAATGGAAAGGGCTATTGCTCGGGGTTTCTCTTCGCAATGGAATCAGAAATGAGGATATTCGCAGAAGAACCACAGCAACCGGCATAGCTCACAGGATTGCATCGTTGAAGTGACAATGGGCGGCCCATGTAGCCGGGAAAACAGATGGCCGTTGGACCAGTAAAGTTCTAGAGTGGCGACCACGCATAGGAAAGCGCAGCGTAGGAGGGCCGCCGACTAGGTAGACAGATGACCACGTATGGGTCGCGGGGAGTCGGTGGATGCGGTCTGCGCAGAATCGCACCCTGTGGCGAACTATAGGGGAAGCCTATGTTCAGCAGTGGACGTCCGTGGCTAATAAATAGATAGAACGTTTATATGCTGATATGATGATAATGAGTTTATCTTAGCATTTCCAAATAGAAATCTTACCCAGTATATGGTTCTCGGGGCACCGGCAGATGACCAGGTAGTGTGACTTTCCGGTGCGGATGTTTTGAAGCGCTAGCAGCGACCAATCGCGAGGTGCGCGACACTCCCTCATCTCCGAGACCGCCTCGCACGTCTTCACCAGCGTCACAGCTTTATTCGCGTACTGTAAAAAAAAACTCGAGTCACGCAAGCCATAAATTGGGGCATTTCGAAAAAGAATTTTTAAACATTGTTGTCAGATCATGGCCTGGCTATGAGTTGACTGTGCTCACAATCGCGAGTAACTATTAATTCTAATAGAAGAAAAAGTGTCCCCAATTTTCCATGTTATTTCTTGTCCGTTTGGTTGCCTTTATATATTAATAAATGAATAGAAACACAGCTGGCCTAGAGATACTTTTTAGGGTTCAGTTGCCAAAACGGAAGCCGGTTACGTCATGTCCGTCCGTATGTCACAGGCATTTTACTAAAAACTGCAAGATGTATATTTGTCTCCGTTAAGCTGCTACATAGTTTGGTAGTGAAATGACCTAAATGTCACAGAAGCTGAAAAAAATATCCCAGCTAACATTGACGTGTCTCACATAGGTACGTATAGGTATCGACAATTGTTTAAAAAAAAACTTTAAGGTTTCTAGGCATTTTCTTTATTTAGTAATTATTTTCAGAAATTATCGCTGCGAAAGTAGTGTAAATAAATAAATATATCTTTTAATTCCTTAAACCTGCTTCTCGGTTGGAGAAATGTAATGCCCCGCCATCTGTTAGCGCCTCTTTAACGCATATGCACTTTGATTGCTGATATTTGCAGCAAATAGTGTTATTGCGAAGTCACGTTTGCCGCTGGCGCGGTAAATTTTACTATTGCATGCCCCGTGCGCTTACCCGACGATAAGCGTGAGTATGGAATCACATACGTTTACGAGACATGTACATTTACAAGGACTAATCACTAACCAAAGTAGGTATACAGGCCTAAAAATTACACTCACAAATGTCAACGCATATAAGTCATAAGGATACAATGTTGCTCCTACTTGCGTTAAATACCGTTCGAAGCTGTTTGCGATAGCGCAGGTATTTTTATTTTTCTATGCGAACGCAATGTAAAAGTGAAACATCGCACTAATCATTTATTGCACTGTAACAGCAACAATATTTGATACACGCAGAGTATTTACTTACGAACCGCGTAGCTTAAATATTTCTGACGTTATCACTATTCAGTGTTGTTTTTATTTTGTGACATGGTTTTGGCTTTTACGGGGCCGATATGTAGATTTGTATAAAGGCGCTTAAAACAATAAATAAAAAAATAAAAATAAAACACTATTCAGACCTCCGTCTTCAAGAAGCCAACCAAATAACTCCTTGTTGCTGATGTATTAAAACGATTCTTTACCTTGAGATTTACTGTAGCCCGGCCGCTTTTATTTTTCCTGGCAAACGCGGAATAAGTGAAACTAATCTGTGTCTGAACTGAACTACTATGTCGTTCCTTATCTTTATTTAACCAAGATGTTTAGAAAGAGCTTGTCTGTATGACTACAGGTATGACACCTTCTCCTTGGAATGCTTAGTGCGCTCGGTACGGTAGTATGTAGGTCGTCCGGGCTACACTTGACCTAAGATCGACGGTTTGACCCGAAACCATGTGGAGCCGTACTCGACGTAACGCAATAATTATGAGGGTAGGTTAGAAAGAAGAATGAGATTAAACGTCTTACTAGTCTGTGTCATACCTTCTTCTTGGAATCCGTAGTGAGCCTTGTGGTGTGAAGGTCGTCCGCGTTGAGGCTCGCGGAGCACGGGTCGCGATACCGCGCCGGGCAAGCGCAGAGCGGCTGCGTGTAGTTCAGACGCACGTACACCGCGTTGCACACCTGGAATGTTGTCGCGTATTTAGCTAATTGTAATGCGAGCGTTTGTATTAGAGTATTTACACAGGGAATGTTGCGTCGCTTACTCGTTGTGAGCTGTGTTTGGGAAGACTGCGTTCCGCAAACCCTGTGTGTCGCACTGATTTTACTAAAAGGAAAGGCAAGCTTGCGTTTTTGTGCAGACTAAATGTCAGTTCGCTTTCCTTTATTTCGCCATTAAAAGTGCGCAGCAGTATCAGAAAATCGTAGAATAATCTATCTGACGACCGGTTTAGCTAGGCGGGAGTAACGTTGCCTGTGAAGCTGACGGTCCTGGGTTCAAATCCCGGTAAGGGCAAATATTTGTGTAATGAGCATAAATATTTGTTCCTGAGTCTTGGATGTTTTCTATGTATATAAGTAAATATTATTTATTAAATATATCGTCGTCTAGTACTCATAACACAAGCCTTATTGAGTTAACCATGGGACTAGCTCAATTTGTGTAAAAATTGTTCCGTAATATTTATTTATTTTTATTTAATATAGAATGTAAACGTTAGAGGCAAAATTACGGTACAATGGACACTGTCCTATTTGTACCTATGTTTTCGCACTGACATAGTTGTGTAGGTTTTTGTAATATGTTCTAATAATCCCCAGATAGAGAACTCATTAGTCCCAAATATCAGTAAAGATAGAGCGTCTTTGAAGGCTGCACCTTAATGAAGGCATGCAAATTTCAAAGTTTGTTTCAATTCGTTGTTACAAGTTCCTTTGTTTAATCACTGAACTGCAGCCTTACATTTACGTGTCAGACTGCGTTTCCATCACACATATAGTACCTTCCACAAAGATTCGAATGTTGTTCGAAGTGTAAACCATCGCATGTGAAGCCACGATTAAATTCGCGAAGTGTAATTAATAATTATCAATTAAGATATGTTCAAGCTACCATTATATTAACAGCAGGCACGTTATGTTACTGTCTACTCAAGGAATAACAAGAACGTAGGCACATATTGGTTGTATCTTTCACATTATTACAATAAAACGCAATGTAGTGGCAATTTTGAATGATTTATTCACTTCCATAGTCTCGGAAGATACCTCATAACTGACCAGACTTCAGAATTGTAATTAATATTATGTAGGCCACATGCTAAAGAAAAAGTTAAAACTTTTTTGGTTATTGCGACGCAAAATTACAGGATTACGATCGTGTCCAAAAAATCGTGATTATTTACGGTAACCGTAAATAATCACACTGTAATATTGTCATTTTTTTCCTTCACTTAAGTGTTTTCTTCGTCTGTTTGCTCTTTTTTTTCGTTTAAGTGTATACTTTAAAAAAATGCTGCCTGCCCATCCATTATGCCTAACTTTGAATCTCGAAGTTAACGTTTTTAGTGTTTCATTTTTAATTGGTATCATATAAAGATTTCTTAGTTATAAGAAACGATCGATTGGTATCATTGAAAAAAAAGTACAGATAGGTTAGTCCGATGGTCGGTTCAGCTTATTCCTAGCAAGTGTCTCCAACACCACATTTCTAGGGCGTCGATCTTGCGTCGATCCTGCATCCGCAATGTCAATGTTTCCGGCATACAGGAATATTGGCAAAGGCAGACTATTTATGAGGTATAAAGAATGGAGGTAAGTAACTTCAGAAACGCAAACTTAAGCGGCGTACAATTTCTAACTGAGATAGTTTTGGGGCAGTCCTTAGCCATTGGACGTCTTATTTACTGTTTTGTAAGAACAATAAATAGGATTGTGATCTTCGAAATGATTTATTCAATTGTTTAACTCACCTGTTGTATTGCGCATTCAGGTAGCAGGTAAATGTGCTGGTTGTGGGGGTAGTAGTGGTATTTGGTGGGCTTCGCCAGCACCGACGTGGAGCCCGCGGGTAGAGGTACCGTCTGAAAATAAAATAAATAAATAAATAAATAAATATTTATTTCAGACTCTAAGGAATCCATAATTTGTTAAGTCTTAAACTTAATAAATTAAGATATTAGTAGTATTTTATGGGACATAATTACAAAACAAACGAGAAGGAAAAAGGGGTGTCACTGCTATTTTACCCTCCCTGTCACAATACCAACCCAGTGACTTAGCATAGGACATTCCAGGCGTCCAGACAATATCGTCAGTTTATATTAGTTATAGCTATAATACACACCTCTAAAGACACGCCAAGTAGGTGATGCAAAAATACTAGAAATTTTCACTTTGCAGTAGGGCCTGCAATTTCAGAATTTCTTAGTTTAGCCAGTATCGGGAATATCGCGAGCTACCGATACTGGCGATTTTCGGAAATGCAAGCCTGAGTTTGCAGTCGTGGTAGCAAAACCTCTCCCTTGTAAAGCTAAGTAACTAAGTAACACTCTTCTTAGTACATTATTACTATTATTCCAGCTGGGGAGTACGATTTCCAAGCCTGAGAAGCAGACTTTGGAAATATGTGAGTTTCCAATAAACAACTTGTTCTTCAAATTGGAACTTCTCCAGTGTTCTTTTAGGCCGTGTGTATGTTTTTTTTTTGTGTAACGAGGGTTATACATAGAAAGTCAACTAATCAATCAATCAATCAATCAATAGTTTATTTCAAAGAATATGGTACAATCTCGGTTAGTAAATGTGGTTAGTTCAGCATATTCTGCCAGCACAGCGTAGAAATATTTAACTTATGACTAGGATCTTTAAATTAATTTGATAATACATTGCTTACTACTGCATTTTTACATTCGATACTATTTAAATAACTAATTAACCATTATTGACAAAAAATTCATTTTCAGAATAAAAGCATTTATCAAGTAACCACTTAAACATTTTTTTATTAAATTCATGTACTTGTAAGCTTTGGAAATCGTCAGGTAACTTGTTAAACAACTTTATAGCCATACAATATACATAGGTGCCAAATATATGCAGCTTTTGTCTTGGCTGATACAATTTGAGTGGTTTTCTGCTAGGTTTATTGTTCTTATTGACTATTGTATCATGCAGTGGAAAAAAGTGAGGGTAGTTTTTCACAAATTTGGTAACTTCCAATATATAGTGGCAAGGTAGAGGTAAGATGTTAAGTTGCTGGAATATTGGTTTGCAGTGGGCGAGATTTTCAGCTCCGAATACAGCTCTGACACATTTTTTATGGGTCACAAATGCTCTTTGGATATCTGTACTAACCCCAAATAATAAGCCCGTAGTGTAGGATTGAGGAAATATATCCATGATATGCGGATAACGCAGCCTGTCTTGATGCTATAAACCTAAAGCGTCGCAGTGCATACACAAATCGATCCAGTCTAGAGCATACAATTTCAATATGTGCTTTCCAATTTAGATATTCATCAAGAGTAATACCAAGGAAGGTGGCAGAGGCTACAAGTTGTATAGATGGATTATGGTAATCAACTTTAACATTAATCTGGGGAGAATCGCGAGTCTGAAACTTAATGATTATTGTTTTATCTAAATTTAATTTAAGACTATTATCTTCTAACCATCGTATAGTAGTGCGTTGTTCTTTCACAGCTTTTTTCTCTAGATTGACATTCTTTTCACACTTTATAATTGGAGTCGCGTCATCCGCAAACAAAAGACATGTATGCTTTAGCTTATTTGGTAAGTCATTTATATATGATAAAAATAACAGCTATTATTGAGGACTGCAGTGTGTTCGATAACTGTAAGCTACTAGACTATATCTGTTTGGTCGTGTAGTGGATCAGTAGTTTCCATTTGAAACGTTGCCAAAGCCCCACACTGTAATATAACAAAAAAAATTGTGCCACCTGAACGGTCTAATAAGAGCCTATATTTCCCTATAACGTCAAAGCAAACTAATCACTGAAATTTAATCGGGTCTCAATCTACTAAACCTTTGAAATCTTGGTTATCTTCTAACCAATCCTGAATAGAGCCGAAAGCGGTACAAACATGTTAGAAACGTCTAATAACATCAAAGATGACCCATTTCACCAGTGCTACGCGAATTTCGGGGTCACCCGTGTATATCGGTCCATTGAAAAGCAACAACCAATTTGCTATGGAGTTACAATGATGAGAATCGCGGAGGCACCCAAGCCCCATTCATGCGGTGCTTCTGTGTCACGTTGTTAACGCCATACACACACCTTTTGTTATACATATATCTATATACATGTTTATATTGCGCCAAAGCGATTAAAATACTCCAACATTTTTTCATTTATTCACACGTTTGTAATTTTGCTTTTTGTTATGGACTTTTATAAGTACAATTGATAATAACAAAACAATACAGTAAAAATCTTAACATAATAGAACATTTTTAGGCAAATAACCATCCTCACAAAAATGGCCAGTTCAACATTTGCCACAAAGGCAAGGAAAAGGAGCGATAAGTGACTTTTCCCCAAAGATTTTGTTTAATACTTTGGGTCTATTTTTAATCTTTTGGTATCCAATGTAAGTTTTTGGTTACTAATACACAATAATAATAGTACAGAATAAAGATCATTATTTCATTGTGAATTGCAAGTTGCCAACCTCCAGTTGCGAGATGATATCAAAAGAAGTAAATAGTATTTTATGCAATAGATAGATATAGATAGATATTAAGGGAAAATTTATACAAATCGAACTAGTCCCATGGTAAGCTCAATAAGGCTTGTGTTATGGGTACTAGACGACGATATATTTAATAGTTATATTACGTATATACATAGAAAACGTCCAAGACTCAGGAACAAATATTTATGCTCATCTCACAAATATTTGCCCTTACCGGGATTTGAACCCAGGACCTCAGCTTCGCAGGCAACGTTACTCCCACTGAGCTAAACCGGTTATCAAATACCGGTCGCCAATAGTTATATAATGTATGTTTTTTTAGTCGAGTACCGTATTTAGGCCACGAAGCTTGCTGGGTGGCCTAATTGAGGTACGAGACTTAAAAAGCTAATTATATAAGTATTGTATACAATACTTTTTCTACGAGTAACCCATAAACTACAAAAACACTGCGTTCTTTTTTTGAAAATCATTATAGTTCTGCGCGGAGTTGTATAATATTTCATTATAGTTCAGTGTCATAATATAAACCATTGAGTTCAACCCTTTTTAGTATGATTCGCGGAGTTCTTATTCACAGATACACGAGTACAAAAACATATACATATTATGAATGCATACAGCTGAGTGTGTCACAAGCTTTATCTGTGTACTTTTATCGAGCTTCCTTTACCTACGATTCAATTCGCACGCGAGCTGAGACAATGGGCATCGCGGCTGAACAGATATTTCTCAATGGATGTAGGTACCTAGTTATCGGTAGTATCTCGGCAATTCCAACTTTAACTACGTAAAGTGGAAAAAAACGATTGTTAGTCTACTTCCGTGATTGCTTCGTGATAGTTTCACACACAAAACTTGGAATAAACCTTGTTCAAATATACCTACCCAGTTTTGGTAGAGCACATTTGAGCACTGAAATGACTTTTAAGTTTAAAATCCCTATTTGGAGAAAAAACATTTCGTACTTATCTCATTTTTGTTACGATGAAAAACGTAGTCGTAGTCTATGATGCTTGTAAATATGCACTTACTGCCTTTTTCCCGAGATTGGATTCGGATACAAGCATTAGTTTTTTTTTGCTCTAAAAACAAGTGACGATGGTAGTAGCTGCCAATGGAACAAAATATGTAGGAACGGAATATCGTAGAAAAGTCCCAAACCTGAGTTGACAATAATAGTACCAACCCGAAATAGTAAAATGCACGGCGAATCAAACTGTGAAAGTAGTCAATTCATCTTACTTAACCTAAAAGTATCTAAACACGTTTAAAAATCGTGCTTTTTGGCGGTGGTGGTGGGTCATCAAAAATTGTGGTTCGGTGGTGAAGATGTTGGGAGTATAACTAAATTAATAAAAATAATAACTAGGGTATAACCCCGGGCTGATACACAGATATATATATGGCATTAATTCGCTATCAAGACACAATAAAATACATAACGATAATAAAGCAGACAATGATAAGAGTAACACATATTTATACGATAATGAAAACACAGTGTATAAAATGTATTAAAGAAAACTTAATCCGTGTGTGTATTCCAGCAAAACAAATATGTTCACAACTCTGTAATGCTGTCACAGCTAAGTAGTATAGTACAGTATCAGTATATTCTGCTGAACCTAAGCTATGGGTATATGAGCAATGGGTGCAACAAATGTGTTTTTACGTAAGCAAAACTACATTAATGTCGTAATACACTTTTCATTAGATCGTGGGGCTGCAGAGAGTCCACGAACCGAAAACCTCACCTCCAAACGGACATCTTTTTAGTATCGCCTAACCTAAATTAAGCTCTAAGGACAGACGTCCTTCAAACTTCCTAGACGTCCTCTGAGCATCAACACTGGTCACTTAGATTACGAAGTAAAAAGTAGGGGCCAATTCGCAGCGGTGATAAACTTCGCAATCAGATATAAATCACGCCGATTCCCTGTAAAAATGCCGATAAAACATGTATAACACGTATAGGGGAACAAATTGTGGACGGCCAAGTGTACAACTTGGCGTCTAATAAAAAATCGGTCCGATTGATGTCCACAATACTTCACGGTCAGGTACATTGCGATTTTCTGCCAGTTGCGTTGTCATGATAGATCAGGTTAATAAACCTATTCTTACGACTCACTTTTTATGCGAATCGGAAATATAATCGAACGATTGCACCCTTGTATACGTGGGCGTGTTTTTGTCCGTTTATTTTGTAAGTAACTACACGGTACCTGTGACTTCGTCCGCAATATAAAGGTGATATACCTTTCCTTTTTGATTTTGCAGAGTAAGATAAAAAGTATTGGGATTAATAAATTAATTACAGATTCTTCGTTGGGATTCTGTAACCTTCCTTTGGGAAAATTAGCTAAAATCTGTTCAGTCGCGATGATGCAGTACACGTATGTATTTACGCACAATTGTCACAGATTGATACTAAAAATATATCATAAAAAAGGCTCGGAAAACTTATTTCTACAATTCTTTTACGTCATTTTCTTTGCGTTTATGCCCACGGAGCAAACTTACTTTCCTCGTTTTTCAAGGACCGAAACTTTACTGGGATAACAAGGCTATGTCACTTAACCATCCAATATTCTTTCTTAGCAAAATCGCATTAATGTTCGCTCCATCGAACAAAGTCGTGTAAAGCTCAGGTAAACCCACAAACTAACAAACCACCATTTGTAAACATAGGTTATAATTTATAATTATAGGTACCTATAGATGTTCAAATATTCGATTGACACGTGTAAAAGATCGTGCGAAGTAACCGTTACGCTTGGAAGGTCTAGTTAGTAAATATACATTGTCGCCGATCACAATGTTCACCTGCTGTGAGATTTAATTTTGATAAAATCGGACCCTTGTCGAACGCTTCATCTACTCCAGTAACCTGTTTATTGACGTCGGTGGAGCACAACAAAGACATTTTGTGTACTTGTCATTTACTTAAAATTGACTGATTTATGTATTGAAATTAGATATTCTTAGTTTTCAAAAGAAGACTGAGAACAATAATGTTTCTATCAAATTTAAATGCGTCATTTCGCTAGCCCAATATCATTTGCTTAAGATTGACTGATTTGGGTGTTGAAATTAGATATTCGTAGTTTTCAAAAGAAGACTGAGAACAATAATGTTGATAACAAATTTAAATGCGTCATTTCGCTGGCCCAATATTACAGGGTTCTATGTTACATTTTCAGGACAGTTAAAATTACACTATATGTCACTATGACAATGTTCAACTTCAATTCTCTAAAAGTGAAACATAGAAATATTTAAATATTGGGCCACCGAATTTGTGGTTAAGATACATAATTTATGCTCAGAAAGCATATTTTTTCTTTGCTTTCACACACATTGTGCAAACTACTTTTATTTAAAAGTCTGCTATGCAAAATAAAGGTGAAACAAAGGTTATAATTGGTTAGACAATATAAGAAGCTTTTTGAGAGATTTTGTCAGCTATCTAGACTAAAAATTCAATTTAAAACATTACACTTTTCTGTTTAATTGTTAAAATCTATCAATCATACTTATTTTTTATAATCAGAATATTTTTCTATTGGAAAGAAATTCGTACCAGCGCGTGCGCTACTCACATCTCGGCTCTCTGTCGACCTTCATGCTCGCGCACAATGGCCGCGATGGTCACATTTTTCCGATATTTTTTTTGTTTTCCTACATCATCTCACTAACTTTCACTCGCCGAGCGCCCTGCTACCGCCAATTTATCCAATTCCACACTAAAAATTAATTATATGCTTTAGGGCTTTTCAGCTTTCACTTAACGGTCGATGGGATTTATTCGTCGGATTAATTAATTTTTGCGGTTCAGAGTCAAGCTTGATAATAAACAGAGCAATTCTGTTAAAGCACCAGTGATTCGGTCGGCCATTAAAAGTGGGGTTATCGGGAGTTAAGTTACCGCTTCTAGCCGCGAATACCGTTCTGATGGTGGGTGGATAAACGAGCAAGGCGCCGGGGACGGAGTCATCAGGAGGGCAGAGGAGGTTAAATCCTCCTTGCTATTATCTGAGAGCCGGACGTCACGTCCAAGTTGAATGATCGGAATGTTCATCACTATGGATTTCGGATTTGATTTTTATTTCAATTTTGAACTTAGAAGCCGCTTTTGAGGCAATAGAAAATCGTTACGAAACAGGTGAATGTTTGTAACGGTTAGTAAATCTATTTATTCAAATAATTATCGTGAGTAGCGGCTTATGATCGTAATAGGCGAGTTACATATTGATCTACCCAAACACAAAACCAGCCTTATTCCGTTATGAAGTGAGGTCAATAAGAAGATCGCAGATATGTTTACCTTAAAAGTAAATCTTTGCTTCACAATCATGATCGTAGCTGGAAACGGACCGTATTGCGATTATATCAAGGTTGGTGAACTATGCAATACCAATAATAAGTAGGTATCTTAATTTTGTGGTTGTCAAAGAAGAAAAAGAAATGGATTTTACTGTTGTGATTGTCGACCTCGAACAGACAGATTCTTTTTAGAGAAGGATCTGCATTATGTAAAATGTCTTCGCTCTTGCGTTCGCCACTAGAAGTCAGTATGAGCGGATAAAACGTTTGCTCTCAAAAGCTATGAGATTTAGACAGAGCTAGTCCACTTCAATATAGAGAAGCACTTCGCCTTCTCCAGTATGTTCGAATATTTCGGAGCGTGGAATTTTATATGGGTATCATTCTACTATCAACTTTATTTTATTACGAAAAGGTTCCTGCAACTTCGCCAATAGAGGAGAAAAAAAATCCCAACCCTATTTTTTCTTCAGCAGTTCGAGTAAAAAGCATCCTATAACCATCTGTGGATGACCAGCTACTCGAGTACCACAAATAGTTGAAATCCGTTAAGCTGTTTTAACGTGATGAAGCCACAACGACACATACAAACATACAAAAAAATAATTGGTTGGGTACAAAACGACAAATCACACTCTCGTGTTTTATCACACAAATAGACAACAATTAAGGCACAAAATGGTCTCTGATCTACGATTATATAGCATTTTCTTTGGTTTTTTATCTTTCTCTTCATTGAAACGAAACATGACAATTATAAACTTAAATTGAATTCGTACTTTTAACATATGCGAATATTGCATTTACAACATCAAGAGGTTTAGGAGAATAGTTAAAAAAACACAAATGATTACTTAAGTTATTTAAAGATTTAAGCAATTTTTTTTATTATATCTGTATTTTAATGAATCAGTTGCATGGGTTGCCAATGAATTGCCAGATATAAAAATAAAAACTGAAGGTGTAATATAAAAGTGCTTCGGAAGGAACGAAACCACTAAAACTAGTGAATTGTGTTATAATTTCATAAGAAATGTTACGTACTGTTACGTATAAGATAAGTTATATCGCCTCGTCACGACATTCACTTGTTTAATATATACTATAATAAAAGTATAAAAAGTCGCGGGAAAATTCTAGGTATCCGTAAAAGAATATTTTTATAGACTGTCTTGAAATTATAGTTTTTGTAGACCTTAAACATAAATCTGCACTGCCTCTTACATCGACTAGTAATCAAAGAACTGCATCATAAAAACCTTTTAATGTTTACGGCAAGTACATGCAATTATTTCCCATTGGAAATGACCTAACCGCCCTATCTCGTCGATCTGAGAACTTCCCCTACGTGGACCGCAACATCTTGATACTTTACAACATAATAGGCAAGCGCTTATTAATTTTATGTTAGTATATTGTTCAGCCATCAACACAGATCTTTTTTCCCTCATAATCACGTGAACTAGGCCCCGCACTCTCGATCGACAATTATGTACTGTTCAATATGTTATCTGATTTTGAATGTACAGTAATGCTGCACAAAAAACTTTGTAATTAGTTAAATGTATAATGTAACTGCAGACAGATAACCGACCACTTGTTCGTGATGTTTATTGTACATTTTCAAGTTGACGGTAATTACATACGTCCAATACATGTTATCTGGATTTTCCACGATACCACCTTTCGCTATTGTGAGCTAGATACGAGTACAAAACGTTGGTTATATGCTCCACAATAATATACTAATTTTTTTGATATTGGACAAATATGATGTACCTATATTTTGCAACGTACATTAAATAAATATACAGCGAAATTTATTCTGACAATAATTGTTATCATAATATTGTCTTCGTTTCTGCAATTATATCGCTCATCATTCAAATTTCTGAGGTTTTCTTGAGCACGGAATATGTAAAGCATACGAAAGATCAGGAACTCAAATGAGATAATGTACTACATAATATGGCAAAGTCATATTATAGGGTAGAGGACTATTTAACAGATAAAATGCATTGACCAAAACAGAAACCAAATAATTTACTCTTATCGAGGCACCGTTCTTATAAGGTGGCATATCAAACGTACTCAAGTTGTTTTAAATAAAAAATCATATTTTGATTTTTTTCTTCTATTATTATTGTTTTTTTACGTATATGATATGTTTTCTTGGAAAACTACACATTGAGTTTATACTTAAAACATATATTTAGGATAGGTTAAGTGCAAATATTGTAATAGATATAAGTTATTTCGAAAAGTGACTGACTATTGAGTTTGTTTCGGCTTTCTTCCCCTCAGTGGTCTCCTCTTGGGAAACGCCCTAGAGTCAGACTTGTAAAAGTGCCCTTGCGGCCTACTTACGGAATAAATATCATTATTTAATTATTAATAATCCGTTTAAAATGTTTTATTTCAATTATTTACATGTCTCTTAGTAAACTCGGCTTCAAAATACCTTGTAAATTTATTAAGGAATGTAAGCGACAACTGAAACAGGATCCAAAGGCCATAATTAAGATTACTACACGCCGAGTCATCTGCGGTTGTTTGTTATACGGCCGCTAAGCTGCCCAGTTTGTCTTAGTGACGATGCGTTTAATAACCGGAACGTGATCTCTTAACGTTGTGACGATTTATTTAAAGCTAGATAAGTACTAGCTCAACTAAGCTAAATGGACTTACTATAATAACTAATCACATGACAAAATCAAATATCTATGGAATAAATGTTATGTGCCAGAATATGAGTCTTTTTTTGAAACTCGAACCCTTTGAATGTCATTTCAAATCAAATCAGCATTATTACTGAAGTACCTAAATGTTTAAGGTCCATGAAGATTACAGTTTTCTGCCATATAAGCGTAGCTTGATTTTTCTTCGTAATTTCCAAAATAGAAAGGATCGATCACACTGCAGCTTAAAAACCTTAAACACGCAAACGGTGCGCTTACGCGGATGAATGTATGTAGAAAACGTAACGCAAACTACGGGCCGTAGAGTATATGCAAGTATCGGTGTGGTCAATATTTAATGGTTACGTTTAGTGAGTCGAAGATAATGAAAATATTTGGATTGAGTACCGAGTACCAATGGCTTGTTCTTATTTTTTTATCGACAGTGAATTTGTGCCTCATATTATGATCTTAATATACGGTACCAATATGTACAGTTCATAATTTATTTTAAATGCTATATTATCATTACAATATTTAATACCTTGCTTTGCATTTATAATTGTATTCATTTTATCAAAATTTGCGTGAGAGAGGTGTCATGTACAGTACACTCCTGTCACACATTTTTAGTATGAAGCCATGCTCGGTAAAATATAAGAACGACCCCATGAATAAGTAGATCCATATTGAATCACTGATTAAACGCTTGACGTCGGATTATAATCGCAATTAGTAATTTCTTTGAATTTGCTTATTTTAATTACACCGACGGTGCTTGACATCTGCTATGTGTTTTTTCAAAAAATGGGTAGTTTGCACAAATTGTAACTTTGACAGAGGAAAATACATCTTTTCTCGGTCCTCCCGTGACCATGGAAAGCTGGAAAGCTTCCGAAACGTCGGGAACTAAAATGAGATAATATACGCGATATAATCCGTTAAATTGTTTTATTTCAATAAACATTCATATGTTTAATAATGTGTACAAACCGCGAGAGTGTCGTGCTACAATAAATAAATAAATTAATAACACAGAGACAATCTTACACAAATCTACCTAGTCCCAAACTAAGCAAAGCTTGTACTATGGGTACTAGGCGATGATATACATAGTATATAGATAAATGATAATACTTAAATACATAGAAAACATCCAAGACCCAAGAACAAACATTCGTGCTCATCACACAAACACTTGCCCTGGCCGGGATTCGAACCCGGGACCGCCAGCTTCGTCGGCCATTGTACAACCCACTGAGCCAAACGTGTCGTCAAATTTTACAATCAAATTTTAGTAGGGTCAATGTTTTACGGCATTTCTGTGCTAATCATCTGTCAAGGTATAAAAATTCCGATTAAATTTATGTATAATAAAAATCTACGTTACTAATGCTTTAATTTCATAGTAATCTACGAATAAGTATAAAAAAAGACTTTGAACTATTATGTTTTTTTTTCTCTCAACAGATAAGCCTTTAAAATCCCTTCTGAACAAATTGCCACAAATTGAATAAATCTCGTGAAAAGCGACACGTGCGAACACGCTTTGTTGTACTAACCCAAATTTCAGTTTACCCTTGAAACATATAACCATTCCCCGACCAACGACCTACTATAAATCCAAAACGTGACGATCTCTCCCAATCCCGTATTCCATCCTCACGCGCGTAACTTTTCATCGAAACCCTTCATTTGCAAACAGTGTCACACTTCGCGAACTTCGCGTTCACAAACGATCAAGAAGTGTTATTAACATAAAAGAGCATTAAAGCGGCACTACATAATACGATTTTAGACGTATTAAGGTGTGATAAGATTTGTATTGGAACGGGTGTGGATTGAAGTTAATGCCCTGTTGAATCGAAGGCGAGCGAGTTCTGAATGCATTCTACGTTCATTGGCCGCGACCAACCTCAACACTGGTTCAGGGTTGCTTGCGTAATCAATACGTAACCGGCGTGTAGTATATTAACATATCCGCTCAACGTCGCGTTTTCTTTGAATAAATCATTCATCTCGTTACATTGAGTTGATTATATCTACACGCGATTTGTGCGACTGTAAAAAACTTTGCGAACAACTTTATGTCGACGTGTGAATGATGATTGATTAATGTCTTTATAATCGGTGCCTGATGCCTTTTTGCTGTTATGCTAAGTATAACAGCAAAAAACCATATTTTTTCTTGAAACAGATTCAATAATTTTTTAATATAATTGCGTTCATCAGAAAAAAGTACACCTTGACATATTATTCTTTCTTATATATATATAAAAAATAAAACTAATTGGAAATCGTATTCTATCAACGGTTTGGATAGGATGCGATTTTCCGTCAATGCTTTTTACTAACAGAAAGGTTTACTTATGATTATAACATACTTATCTTTAGCTTCGCCTGTAAGAAATTAAAAAATCCAGTCCTTATTGTTGCTTTTGACATCATGCATTTTAATTTTCAATTTCTAAGTTTCAAGGACTTAGAGCATTTCACCAATCAGTCAATTCAGACAACTTTTTTTGTTTATAGAACATTTCAATTACACTTACAAAAAGTAAACTCATCTACTAATAGCAATAAGTAAGTGAGTAATCCATCATGTAAGATATTAAATGTACAAACTTGCGAATTTTTTACGCACTATAATGTTACCGGCGATCAGCACGTCCCTGTAATTATTGTAACAGTCTCGCCACTTCCTTATTTGATGTAAATAGACGTTTTTTGTCTATTTTCACTTCATTGATTTATAGCGCCTTATTATGTAACTATGGGTTCCGGATGCTTTTGCAAGGTTTTCCACAATTACTCCTGTATTATAACAGACTAAAAGACGCTCGCAACTTCGTTGGCGGAGGGAAAAAGTCATAACCCCTCGTTTTTTCGACAGCGTAGTCGCATAAAAAGTATTCTCTAACCATCTGTGCATACCCAGCTACCTGTATACCAAAAATACAGTTGAAATCTGTTTAGCCGATTTGGCGTGGTGAAGCCACAATGACACGTACAAACATACAAAAAATATAAATATCTTTTATTGATTCAATGACTTCCAAATAGAACTATTACAATCCTTTTTTTTAATATCTTCAATGTCCAACATTTCATTTTTACAATTTTCTAATAGTATAGATATCTCCAGATAAAAGTACTTAGATCATTTTTAGTCATTAGCAACTTTTCACGTTTCTGTCGGGATATATCGTGATCCTAAATATAGCAAATCAGGCTCAATAGCTACTTCGAAGTGACTGTCAACTGCCTTTTGTAACCCTTGCTAGGACAAGGGTCACAGATCAGAGAGGTAAATTAACTCATTGACTTTGTGATAGGTCACAAGACCAATGAGTTCATTTAATTATTTATTTTGGCTTTGGGTATCTATCTATTCAGGAACAAGCAAACTCGTTAAAAGGTTATCTTTATTTCTATTATTAGTGCAACCTTGGAATTGAAATTGCTGAAGTCCACCCTCTATCGAGGCTTATCGACGTGCTTAGTCCAGATCTTCAAGTGTTTCCTAATTATCAGTAGTCTATTTTAGTCCACCGGTAGACTAGGATTCTATACTGCCTATCAAACTCCGTTCTTTACATTGTCGACTGCGAGTATATCATCATTATTTTTAACATTGTACAATGTTATTTCTCTAAAGTTCAATTACACCATTTAAACCGGCTATGATACTTAGTTGGATAATAAGCAAAATCAACAGGACGAGACCACTAGTAGTTCAGTGGTAATCATAAGGCTCATCATTAATTAGTGTCGATTCATAAACATACGAGTATAATGTCAAACCAACATTAATTGATAAAAAATTATATATCGATTATCGATAAGTTTTCGTAAACTAATTTTTTACTCAGTCGGGTTACTCGTATGCGGCGTTTCTGACGCGTATCTATGTGGTATACTTGATTCCATTGAATCTTCACAACTACTAACTATTGAGGTTCATATAAAATAGGGTAGTTTCCTGGGTAAAAAAAAGTCTAATTCGTCCGTCAGTTCGATTATCAAAAAATATTGGACACGTATTTTTTCTTTTGTTTTTTTTTTTTTTTTTAATAGCCTGTATTTGTGTCCCACTGCTGGGCAAAGGCCTCTCCCTCGGATCTCCACAGGTCCCTGTTTGATGCCTGTTCCTGCCAGTTGTTGAGAAATGCGTCTAGGTCATCCCGCCATCTCCGTTTGGGCCTGCCCCGTCTGCGTCGTCCATCTTTAGGCACCCACTTAGTGGCTATGCTGGCCCATCTTTCCGGATGCATACGGCATACGTGGCCTGCCCAATCCCACTTAAGCCTGGCTGTCTTGCTACCTACGTCAGCTATGCGTGTTTTGGAGCGCAGCATGGTGTTTCGGACGCGGTCCGTCCTTTTTACCCCTAGAATGCTGCGCTCCATGGCCCTTTGGCAAACCTTCATCTTGGACTTTTGGCTCTCAGTAAGCGACCATGTTTGGGCACCGTAGGTTTTTGTTAATCAAACAAAAAAGACAAAGATAAAACGCATGACGTCACGCCGTGTGAAAAACGGTCGCACGGCGTGACGTCACGGGGAATTTTAACGAGCTATATCTTCATAATTTTTTGTTTAATTGACAAAAGAAGAAATATGTGTCCAATATTTTCTGATAACCTAACTGACGGTCTAATTATATTTTTTAGGACACAATCTTGATTATTATTACATCAAAAATACTATCTTACGCTCCAAAACCCAAATTGCCAACGTAGCCCTGACAGCCACTAAGCTGAAGTGGGCCTGGGTTGGAAACGTTTGCCGCATGCCGAGTGAGCTGTGGGCCAGGAATACCACTGACTGGATCCCACCCTATAGAGGTCGGCGTCGCGGTAGACCACGAGATTGCGGGATGACCTAGACACGTTCCGAAGGGATTGGTCCTTTGCTGCCTTAAATAGGGATGAATGGAAGAAAGAGAGGGAGGCCAATCATAATTATTTTTTCAGCTTCAGCGCAATCGGATGAAAAGTATCCTGTAAATACCCAGCTATCCATGTAATAGTTGAAATGTTTTAGCTGTTTTGATGTTATGAAGCCACAACGACACGTACGATTGATTATTTTTCAAAAAAATGATTATTTTTCGACCTTCTAATGGTCCACTTCACTTATGTTTTTGAAAATATCTCCAATGTACAGACAATGCATTTTTACAACTTTATAAGAGTATACTTACTCCTCTGCTTCAGAGACCCAAAGTGAGTCTTGCTTGGTATCCAATACAATTGCCCGCCGCAATAAACGTACCTAAACTATGCACATTTTAATTTATATATATTAACCATTGCTCATTTCCATCATTATTGCCGACACAAACAATAAATAGCAGGCAAATACTTTAGGTTTTCGCGTTAATTAAATTAAAGCTATAATTAACCCACAGAACTGTAATTAAGGTATTCATTTACCAAAAATAATGAAGTGCATTGTTGAACTCGCTTTTAACGGATATTTATCAAATAAAAGTATTACGCAGATAAAACGAAATTATCTTCACTCACCAAGTCACCACAACCATTTCCGTTTTATTTTTCAATTTGCTTCAACTAATCTAATAACTAAAGCTACACTAGCTATCATATCCAAAGTCTATTTAGAAGATAAGATATTGCTTTTTATCAAGGACTAATCAACCATTTCCTTACAAAAAGCCTTTCCCCGATATTTACAACTCCATGTATGTAAAAGAATATTTTTTACAATTATTCAATTTTGCAAGGGTGACACAGTATTTAAATGTTACGGTTTATTTATTATTAGCTATTGCCACTAAACTATGTTTCTTTATTCAATTATAACATCGTTAAATATTTATTTTTATGGCGTCATCTAGTTTTTGCCAAAATATCTCCTCGCGATCGGAACACGCTTCAAAGTGTGGCAACTGTCACTCCTCTTGTTTTAATGGTCCTTGCTTTTTAGCAAATTGACTGTCTATAAAATAGGCATGCATCTGCCTATTCCCATAAGATTTAAAGTGACGATGAAGCCTAAGTTGAAACATGTTTGCCTCTGCCTAAAATATCTTTTCACTTAGACTTAAAGGGATTCATGTTATAATTTTCACGGAAACGGATCGCAGAAAGGGTTGAACTCCAATATTTTGATTAAAACTTCGTCATGACTATTTTTTATCTGGCTTACAATAAATAATTATTTTATTATGCATCTTACAATCCGTTCCAATTTCTATGGAAAGTGACTTGTTCGAAGGCAATGAGCGTATTATATATCGCATGACATTTGAATAAATAGCTACAATGCTTGTGCCCGTACATCACTACGTAATACCAAAAGGGCGTATGTATATTCCCAATTCGAACATAGATACGCTCTTTTATTTGACTGCTAGCCAGGATAGCGGTGAAGTCATTCAATACTTCAGTCTCTCGTTCCGGACTGATTGGAATATGCAGTTTGCACTCCGTATCTACCTACTCGCAGTACTCTCGCCGCCCACTCAAGGACCTCATTCACATGACGTTCTAATAAATATGTCTATAAGTATTTTCTGAGTGCATTTGGAAACTGAGATTAGCATCTTCTGTTCAGAGTTATAAATAAATAACTGATATTAGTACTATAAGTATGGAAAATATTTAAACCCATATTCAAACATCTTAGCTGTTTCGCTCTCCAAACACGAAATAACTATTATTATCTACCCTATTATTAAGTTGTAAAAATTAAATGTCTGTACATTGAAGATATTTTCAAAAAAAAAAGGAAAACTTTTTTATCGTTTGTGTATCTGTTTGTGTCGTTGTGCCAATCACGCCAAAACGGCTAACCAAATTTGAACTATTTTTGGTACACGGGTAGCTGGGCATTCACAGATAAATATAGGATACTTTTTACTCGACTACGCTGAAGTAAAAAAAGGGTTATGGATTTTTCCTCCTCCCAGATCGAAGTTGCGGGCATATTCCATTTTTAATATGATATTATGTTAATCGCGTTTTGGGTACAATAAATTTAATATTTTCTTCAAAGGAGACGTCAGACACCACTTTTTCTCAGCATGATAACGTAACTAGCCGCTACGGTTATAGATAAACCGTCCGTTAGAACCTTCAATGTACCTATACTGCTTTAGTGCCCAGCTTACTGCTATTATAAGCAGGTACCTGCATACGAGTAGTGGGTAACGTTACTAGTTATCTTCGAAGTAAAAACTCGACATTCAACTAAGTTGCCCTTTGCCAGTTTATTTACAGTGAATGCAGCACGAGTCGTTGGTTCTCCTTATATGAAATTGAACTGTATATCAGTCGGGAAGTGTGTTAAGCAGAAATTTTATTAACTTGTATTTTCTTTATTTATATGTTTTTCGTTGAAAACGAAAATTTATCATCAATCCTAAAATTTGCGACACAAGAGCTACATCTCCATACATGGTTTATTTGCAGTATATTTACGATCATATAACGTTGTGTTTATAAAGTTTACAAACAAACAATAACTTAATTTATTTTTAACCGACTTCCAAAAAAAGGAGGAGGTTCTCAATTCGACGGAATGTTTTTATTGACAAAATTTTGCTACCCTATACATATAACAGTATTTTTTCCTTAAATGCATCTTCAAATAATAGTAGTAACAAAACATCGCATAAACCAACACTAAAGCTAATGAGGTTTGAAAACAAACACGTCGCGCATGCGGCTGCGCATAGGCGATACTCCGTAACGTACAATTAGTCAATGTTGGTTGCACCGCGCACGGATCGGGGAATTCAAGTTCGCGCCGACAGCGCTGTCAAAGCACACAGATTGTTAGAGAAAATCGTACGTTTGATTGATACTGAAACTATTTGTGAGACCTAGCTTGTTACTGTTTTCGTTGGTAATAAGAATTATAAGAAACTTCAAGTTTGTCCAGCGCTAAAGCTGATGAGTTTTGAAAACAAACAAGGTGCACATTGTTAGAACACATAGAAAACAGCTGGTTGGGTAATATAAAATAACATAAAATATTACTAACAACTGGACCAACTGGTTCCAAATAAATTATAATATTAATTGTAATTTCGCACGTTTATGTATCCATACGAATATTATAAATGCGAAAGTGTGCCTGTCTGTCTGTTTGTCTGTTACCTCTTCACGCTTAAACCGCTGAACCGATTTGGATGAAATTTGGTATGGAGATAGTTTAAATCCCGGGGAAGGACAAAGGCTACTTGTTACCCCGGAAAAATACCCTTATCCGCGATAAACGAATTTAAGGCGGACGAAGTCGCGGGCAGAAGCTAGTACATAATATAGGTACTTTTAGTAATGACGGTTTCTCAGTAACTTTCCATTAGTAAGTGTTGGATACACCATGCACGGACCGGTGAGTTCGAAGTTTGCGACGACAGCGCTGTCACAGCACACAGATTATTTGAGAATATCGTATGTTCATTGACTTGAAATGTTTTTTTTGAAATGTTGCGACCGTCAGCCAACGCAACGCAAACACACCCGCGTGCAGACCCCTTCTCCTCTTCACTCTCCTTCCACCTTCCCACAGCAAATATATATAGTTAAATTCGCGAACATTTTATTTACGTAGAACTCATTATCTAAACATTAATATGTCACAGATTTTGTTCAAGGCATAGACGTAAGCAATGGCTAGTGTTATATTATCACATTATCAATAGTAGTAGCTTCACTGCATGTGTGCGAAGTGGGAGCAAGGGGGGATGCAATATGACTGATCCTTTACCTCAGACATCGATTTCACGTGGGATGTGTGGGTGGAATTTAGTTATTTTCTAAGCAATAAGGATCCCAATCCTCCTGTTCTTCAGCAGTGAACTGTGCATCTTGATTCTTGATAGAGATTACCGTCCGCTTCTCGCTTATTGACAATTAATTATTTATTACCACAGACCGTTGCACTGGAATTTTAATAAGCCATGCAGGTTTGTTGCACACTGCATGCAAATTTTAGCTTTGGTATCATTAGGAAATTCTGGAAATTTGCATGTGGCTTCTAATTAGCAGTTGGTAACCTATGGAAAATATAAAATAATTAATTGAATTGTACGAGTAACACGTATTTAATAATACCCAAAGAGACCATGAATTCTGATAAGAATTGAAAATGCCCGGTAAAGTATTACTGCAACTCAAAGGCAATATGGTTCTTAAAATTATACTTTGTAGTTTTTTTAAGTGTCATTGCCACATTAGGTATTTGAAGTATCATTTTGCATCTAAAATGCAGTAATAAAATTAATTACGTAAGTTGAAGATGGTAATGCACTGTCGATAAAAGTAAGAAGGACTGAATAGACCTTCGTATATCTTATTACGCCATAATACCACTTTGTGAAAGTGAAAAGGTTTTATCGGGATTTAATGTTTTTACGAATATTGAAGACAGCTTAGCAATTTATTTCGTGACCAACTGTAATAGATTTAATTACATCACTATTTCAGGATTATTCGCACACCGTAAACAGTTAGCAAAACCTAAGTATGATTAAGACTGTTAAGAAGGATTAAGCTTGACGAAGTTCCTTAGAAATTAATGTAAGAGTACTAGGGCGATTTGCAGCCATTCAGGCATAATAAAATGCGGGTTTATATTGATAATTTAATGCGATTATACAGGTTGACTTCACCTGGTCAGCGACTCCTGTCTGGTTTAGAAGGCAGGTTGCCGCCTACGCCTCTAAGCCCTAAGCAACGATCGAATGCAACTTAGTATTATCTTCCTCAGAACCTATTGATCACATGTATTATACGTTTAACCAAAATGTACGTCTATATGGCTTTGTAGGAGCATAGACGTCAGAGTATGTTTATTACTAATCATTAAAACGTATCTCATATTAACATTCGTCTTGAATATTTGCGTTAACGATGCGAACGAGTGAGAAAAAAATTCGAATCGTATACGAAATGCTTCTGTAGCGATGTTCTCAATTATTTGGGGTACGCTTTTGGCAATTATTTTATATATGTAGAAGATAAATACTGTTTGTTTACTGAAGTCACTTTCCATCAGGCAGTACTGAGTTTAATCGCTTGTCGCTACTAACATATTTTTCTTGCTTACAACTGTCGCATTTACTTGATGACACCTCCTTATTATGAGATAAATCAAGTCTCGTAATCATGTCGTATCACCAATCGTAAAGATCCTAAATAGTAAGGTGGATTCGGATTTGTCTGCATTTATTAATCAATATTCTTGCGTCCTCCCAATGTGGGGTAACCTCATGGATCTTTTCCACCATTTTAGTTGTTCTGTAGCAATTCAAGTGTTATACCTAGCATCGTTATGTCGTTGTTGTAAGAGAGTTCTCAAATAGGTGTCCGTTCTTTTTCTCCTTGGGCCATGGAGCCACTATGGAAAAAATAAATGCAATTCTTACTTACAATCTCGTGGTGTGAATCGATTTCTCCTGCGGGATCGGATTGCGGATTGTCGTGTACCCGTCGGCGGGAATTTGTAGCGGCCATCGGAGGCGCCTAACAAGCCCCAAACAAGGTGCGGATGCAAATAAACGCCCTACGGACTGAGTGCAGGAAATCTAATTATTTGTTGATTCCGTGGTGAAAATAACGGGATTCACGATTAAGCTATTATACTAATGATCTAACTTTGCTTCAGAATTTTAACGGATAGTACACGTTTTTTTCGGGTGGGCTCTCCTAATAATGCATCGCCTGATCAGAGGACTGGATGTGTCTTGTCAACCAACTGCCTTGTTTTATGTCAACTGCTTTGTTAGGGGTCATCTCTCTTTCGATTTTTTCCCTCCTTCCTAGGCGGTTCTGTGTCAATTGGTACACCGGTGGCTAGTGGCCGTCGTCATGTCGTTATAGTCAGAGAGTTATCATCCAGGTCGTTGGTTGGCATCCTCTTTCCCTTTTCTCGGAACAATATTTTATCCGAGGCGCCTATCAAGGCACAAACAAGGTGAGAATGCAAATATACGCCCTACGGACTGAGTGCAGGAAATCTAAATCTTTATAGCCACCGGGGTGAAAATAGCTTTTTATTAGGATTTGCTAACCAGTTGCGTCAACCACATTTAACGGACTGGTTAACGTTAAAAATGGCTCTGATGGATTCCCCAAATTACAGAATTTAATGCACGATTAGTTACGAGTACATACGGTTTGTCACAATCGGCCCTTAGTGGCGTACTTTTGGTTTTACGATAAACTAATTGGAGTGATTTAACTGCTGAAACGTTTCTAAAGCTTCAGTATCAACTTCCGTTTTGATTTTTAACGGACAGATTATGACACGTATTCTAACACAAGGTTATAATGCATATTAAAATACTTGATTTTGAAGTCTGGATACTCACGATTTGAACTCAAATATGGGTGTCAAATGTTTTTTTCGTTGTTTTATATGTTGTTTTACTACGTTTAAGCGTTTTAATATGTCAATTAACGAGTATCAGTTGTCATAAGGAGCAACCTAAAATCTTCAAATAAGATTAATTTCTTTAGAGAAATGAACTTCTAAAATACACATCACTCTCGTATAGTAATTTCAAGTCGTAACCATTGGAGTGCTTCTGTCGGCGTGTAATAGTAAAGCTAAGTATTCTTGACCTTATAAAGTTCGAACGATATCATAATCATCAATTTGATAGAGAAATACCTGCCGTATCTACCAAGGAAGAGGCAAGCTAAATGCGTACCGTTGCCCCATTTCTCTGCTGTTTTATAAAAAGACGTAACCGCTTCACTTTCTGTACTACGAAACAACCTTTTTGTGTGAAGCGTACTTAATTGCCATGCGTAGGACGCGAGCAAGGAAGCATATCTCGATGTACTTGGACGTAGGAGATCCGACATGTTGGATAAGGCTTTCCTGCCTACGTTGGACGGCGACAACCACGCCCAGCATCCGACGCCTTGACAAATGAGTGGGACATCGAAAAGCATCCTATCGATGTAGGCAGTTCAATAAACAAACTCCTTGCTACTGCTTGCAAAAGGATACGTTCATATGCATATCAATTTATTGAATAGAGTAATAAAATTAATGGTTAAAAAATAACTGACTATACTTTGTTTGAGTCATTTTTAACCGACTTCATACAAGATCGCTGAATCTGTAAATAGTTATTTTTTATGTCGCAGCGTTCTTTACATATAATTTTTAAGGATATCTTAGTGGCGTGAAATAATAGTGGACTGCAAAGTTTGCCAACTGGTATATATTCCAGTGGCCGTGAATATAACAAAGGTGACATGACAACCGCCAAAATAGTTAAAATTGAATATTAGAGTTGCCAGACAAAAAATGAGTAGGTACATGAATATTTATAATTTTTTCCTGAATATTTTAAATTATAAATATGCAATTTAATGGATTATTAATAAATTTATATACCTAACACTATTGTGTTGATTCGAAATAGCTTTGCGTGAAAGAAAAAAATAATACAACTTTGCATTATCAATGACACTGTGAGCTGTGAACGCATGTCATGTTACTTTTACAGTCAAATTTTATCATTTTTATAGTGCCGCCGAAACTCTGCAGGCGAAGAAATTTAGTACTAACCACGCTATTTAAATAGCAATGGCATGTCAATGCTAGCAACCACTCCAACGGAACAGATACGTCTGTGTGACATACATTTTTGTGATTACGAAAGGTTTAACACTACCCGCCCTAAGTAGGTGTATGTATATTTCGACGTTGTGTGAAGAAAACGGGGCATTTCATCCACACCTTCCGTGTCGAAAAGTACCTTAATAAAAATATCGATTTCCACTAAATACACTTGAGATACTTTCCTTTATCATTGAAGCTCTCATAAGCTAGCTTCTTTTGTGCTATAAGGAGGTACTCAAGACTGATGTAAGGACGTATACACACTAAAAGGTAATGTACAAGTTATAGTGCTAAATATCTCATTGCAAGACATGTTCCACAATAGAACGCCTGTCGCGGTTAATTCCTTATTTATAATTTATTGCTTGTTTCGTTCCCTTTTAAGTCCCGTCACGTTATACAATGGTTCTCAGTTGGTCTCTACAACTGCTAATACGTCTCATAAACGCGGTGCATCGTCCTATGATAAGATAAATTGAATTTATCGCATATTAAATCTGTTCGCCGGGCCGGTCCACTCGTATTATATGCGAGAATTACGGCTTAAACGCATATATATTTTCTGTAGATTCTATCAGAGGTTGCGAAAGTACCTGCTAAAGAAAAAGCACTAATGATTGCTGGTATTTTAAAGTCAAGGGAATTTCACTTTTCTACAATGCTGTTATTGTCATGAGGTACATTGAGTCTTAACGCATTAAAAAGAGTTCTAGTTGCTTACCTAAAAATTACTGAGGAAGAAAATACGAAAATCAAAGTTACACGTACCAATCTTGACCCACGTTTTAGATTTCTCATAAGCGAACAATATGAAGCGGACCGTACATTAACTTGTTTTGATCAACTTCCCTAAATATAACATTCAAAAATAATATCCTTCGATGATCAAGAATAATACTTCTTATAATAGCCACCTGACGACGACAATGTTAAATTGTATCCTCAAAATAGAACAATAGAAAGCGAATTCTCTCGAGATTTCCATCTGAGCGAGTCAGCGGTCTCTATATTGGTTTGCGGTGGTGTTTGTCCCGTAGGGACAGGCAGCAAGAGCAACGATATCGGCTATCGACGGCCACATCTACGTATGCAAAGGCACGTGCTGTGTACCAGGGAGCCGATAGCCCGATAAGGCCGCGATCGTACGTTACGCTTATCCGACCGCTGTGGGATCCTATACATTTTACTCAGCATCTCCCATGTAATGAATACTTCGCTGGCACGTAATTGGCCCGGGCAGTGCCGCCGACTAGCGACTACCCGTAAGCGGTGCTATTTGCCTTTGGAGATAAATTCGCGTGCTGCTATGCGGCGCATGCTACAAGTTCCACGCCTAAGACAATACGGAGTCGTGCCGATACTGGACGTTACAATAGAAAGCCTGTCTCGGATAGGTTTCCGTTTTAAAAGTTTTCAAGCGACGGTTTCCTTTAGTAAAAACCGTCTGACATACAAGGCTCGGTGCCCAGTTTTTGCGGAGGCTAGCTGTCCGTGCCATGTGTACGCGGGAAATGTCCACAAAAGCTGATCCCGTTCTAACAGGGCTTGCGGTAATCGTTGTCGTCATCAGTCGCCGTTCCTCAATTAGTCTTTTTCACTCTGAGCTATTGTCTTCCCTGCTCTTCCGCGATAGTGTTTCGTGCTAACGGTTAAACTTGCAACCCATCGTGTGACAACGTCTGCACCAGTTTTTGCGGCTCGATTCGATCATCGAGTGCACTTTTATGTGAGTTAGTCTCATGTTACGAAGATGGATGCCGTAATGGGCACTCTAGCCTCGCCGGGTTACTTAACTAACGGGCTACATAGCCGGGTATAGGCATAGTCGATAAGCTGGCTTGAATAACGAAAATATGGTATTTTGTTCGCATCTCGGTCGTGCTTCTGAAATGTTTTTTGCCTCTGTAGTTGCGGCAGAGTTAGTTTTCTTGTTTTTGTTTTGTTTTCACGATCACATCTCCCGCCGTTTGCAGCGAGTTCTCGCATTGAACGCTCAATAATGGCCTGCACATCCTCGCGTGTGCATTGTTACATAGTTTTTTAAGCAAATTGCGAAACTGAGTTTTTTTTTGTACATAGCACCCTGGAATTTAATAATAATAGGATGATCATTAAACTAATGTTTCACTCACATAATAACGGTGTTTATTTTGACGGATTGATTTGAATAGAGAGTAAACGTTGAATTATTAAAATAAAGCTTCTTTAAATGTTCACACAAATGGAATGTCTTTCTTTGTTTTATGGACCAACTTGATATTGATATCGAGATAAAGCCATTTGATAAAACATGTGCAAAAAACTGTATCCAGACGATTTTTAATTGCATTTTTAAGACACAGATAGACAGATCAGAATAAGATTTATCTTAATCTATGTCTTCCACTTTGCTATGAAAATAAAGTTTTGTTCAAGTGATAGTCACCACAATTATTTTTCAAAATAGTTTATTTTGTTGTTGTTTCATTAATGTTTATGAAAGAAAATAACTGGATACAACATCTAAGCTAATCTAATATGTATAATGAAAGTTACATAAGCCAACACTTAATAGTATACAGCGTGTACTATACGCGACTGTTTAAATTGGTAACGTATAAAAAAAGTATAAGCCACGGCAAAGAGTCATGCTTTACACTTTTAAGTCAGTGCACACCGATCGTACCTCATTTTTCGACTGACGCTGCGCTTGGTATTTTAGTAATGTAATATTTTCTGGTAGCGCTAGGAAATATTACATTACTTCGCGCGTTTAGTGGCATTCTAAGCGCCACCCGTATAAATATTCTCGCCTCTAAGCTATCCATCCGGACTATCCAGAGGCTTTATCCTAAGTTATGTTCCAGGGCACTAAACATGTTTTAGCGCATGCGTGTAATAACCGAGCGCCGCAATCATCAACCACAGGCATTCTCTTACAAAAAACATTAAAGGCTACAAGAACATATGAAGTTCATACTTATTTAAACCCTTTTGGTTGTGAATCGGCGTTTTGAACTCCAATGCCGCTATTTAAATCATGTTCACGCTTCACTTCGCAGATACGTAACTGTAGTTGTTAATTGAATCAATCGATTATTTTGGCATTTTCAATAGGCATTTTAGATAAATTTTAAAATTAATTTATTAAGCTTATTTCAGACTAAATCACGACTTAGAGTATCACTTAAAAAGTAAAGTAAGATTTGTACTACTTCATGACTGCTATAGAAAGCTACACTCTGTCAATATATTAAATTGGCGAAGCGTTTGCGAATCACGACTGGACCACAGTCGTGATTCGCAAACGGCAATTGCAGTATCTAGACTTAGCTAGGCGCTGACTGCTGGAGTAGAAAAGTTTTTGAGTGAAAGACGTAGCGTGGACAGGCCAAGATGGGGTTCACTTTCATGTTCGTTGAAAACTGTTACTTAACAGCACTCATAATTTTGTTTAGGACTCACTTAGATAGTGTTAGTTATTTGTATAGTGATTGTAAGTACAAAAAGAAAGTAAGCGAATATGTAACTCAAATAAAATTCGATGTCGCTCACATCTATGTCAAACAGTTGGCTCACTTAATTACTGACCCTTTCAATCGAAATTATTCAAACATTGAATCTTGATTGTATGTAATGTAAACTCGATGGAAGAAGAAGATCAAATTCAAATAGTTTATTCTGTACGTAGTCTACAAGGGCACTTTTACAAGTCTGACTCTACGGTATTTCCCAATAGGAGACCACTGTTGAGAAGAAAGCCGAAACAAAGTCAACAGTCAGTATTTTTTTCAAAATAATTCTTAACTATTACAATATTACGTCTCCCACTACCCAAAAGTTGTCTGGAAGAGATAGCTGTTAAGCGATAAGACCGCCTGTTGTTCACCTCTCCTTGAATGTACTGTTTTCTGTACTCTATTTTGTATGGTGTGCAATAAAAAGTTATTGTATTGTATTAGTACTTATCCTATCTTAATTATACTTAAAACTTTTACAATTGTGCTGTATAACTAATTGTCCTGTAATATATATTTTTTAAATCTAAGCTAATAGGGGACACTGTTATTGGTACATATTATTGTATTGCTATTGGCGGTTCCAGTAACCACTTTACTGTATTTTATGTATTGCATGCCAGCTGCTGGTGAAGTGTGCGTGTTTAAGATATATTTGTAATATACCATCCTTTGTACCACATTTCAAGCAAATAAAAATATTTGTAATCCTACCTAAGACGTCACAGAGAGGATAACGCTCTGTAGATTAAAATGCTATGTGCCTCGTACCTATAACCAGTGGCTCACAGTTATCTGCTATAAGCAGCAATAGGTAGGTAGTGAAGAGCTGCTTAGTACGGAGTCAAGTTACGATACTCGTATTACCTCCACTGTGACCGGACCTCACTCTTAGTCCAGTCCTTCGATGCAATAAGAAACCCAGTTTAATATCTATCGTGACGTCTAGCGTACCACCTGCTATTAATTGATTGCATCTAAACAACAATGTTTCGACCTTATACTTCTGCAGTTCTATGTCTTACTCTATGTTCTTGTCCGGTTATTTGCGAGTCTTTTGAACGTGACCCTAGACTTTGGACACAACCGTCAAAACATTTAAGACCAATATATTGGCACTGGAACTTCGAACATGGGAACTTCGTTCGCGGAGGAAAAAAAGTCATAACCCCTCTTTTTCTCTTTAGCATAGTTGGGTAAAAAATATCCTATAACTACGTGGAGATACCTAGCTACCCGTGTACCAAAAATAGTTAAGATTTAGCGTGATGAAGCCACAACGACACATACAAACATACTAACATTTCACATTTACAACTTTATAATAGTATAGATATAGATATATCGCACTGTTTTGCCTTCCTGTTCAAGTGTGATGATAGCCCTACATTGTGCCACTGATGTTCGAGGCTTACCTACGACCTATTATTTTGAAGTTTTTCACTTGGTGCCCTTAGGAAACCGAGTACTCTAGATTTTCTGTGATATGTAAATTATACCAGCACCAGGTTCTTTTTTGGAACATAAGACGTTTGTGTCTGTTAGCATTAAGTACCTATTAGTATAAATTACTATTATTATTATAATTAAAGATCAAATATTTTGTGAATTTACTTTTAAGTGCATTCTTAATTTAATTACTTTTTCCTTAAAAATATATTGAAAAGAGTATTTGCTAAAGGTTAAAAACAAAAATAATAAGTTTACGGGGTTAGTATCATTTCGTGTAAAAAAGCAGCTGGCCTAAACAGTAACTGGTTTAAAAAGCAGCTAGTCTAAGGAGCAACTGGTCTAAAAAGCAGCTGGTCTAAGTAGCAACTGTTCTAAAAAGCAGCTAGTCTAATTATCAACTTGTCTAAATCGCAACTGGCAGATGGTCCAAAACGCTTCTCGTCTAAAACGCAACTGGTCTAAAATACACTTCGTTTAAAACGCAACTGGTCTAAAACGCTACCCGTCAATAATGTAACTGGTCTATAACGTTCTTTGTCTAAATCTCATCCCATCAAAAATGTACGTGGTCTAATATAAATTTAGTCTTTATAGAATACAATTTTATTGTAAGTCGTCAAATGTTAAGAGAAAAATATCTTTTTACAAGCTTTTATTTAACTTCCCAATGCCCGATTGGGTTCTTTGCTATACTTGTGTATCTTCGGTGACGATATGTAGTAATATGGTACTATGGAGCTAGTCTGATGATGAAGTGAGAAGGTGGCCGTAGGAACTCCGAAGCGAAAGAAGATAATCCCGCCGTGTCATCTTGATGAGCTCAAGCTCATCATAATTAACCTGACGAGTAGTTGATAATAAAGCAAAGAAAAGTATTTACAGTCGGCATTAAAAGCTTGTCTCCAAAATAAATTTATTGACAGACTCGTTTTTTTCCCCGTGTGTTAAATAGCTAGCTACATAGGCATAATATAGGTCTAAGGATCTATTCACACGGGCAACTTAGACCAGGTTCTTTTTAGACCACTTACTAATTAGACCATCTCTGCTTTAAACCAGTTTTTACTTAGACCAGCTGCTTTTTAGACCACTTGCTCATTAGGCCAGCTGCTATTTTAGACCAGTTTATACTTAGACCAGATGCTTTTTAGACCAGTTACTACTTAGACCGGCTGCTTTTTTAGACGAAATGATACCAACCCAGTTTACGTTGTTGATTGCAAAAATTTGATGTGTTTTAGAAGAATTTATAACAATGAAACTAAATATTGTGTTTGGTCTTTAACTTTTTGACGGTAGTGTATATCAGATTACTTAACTTTGTCTGACTGACATCAAGTGTTACCCCTTGGGACGAACGCTAGATTGGTATGATTTTTTTATACTAAAGTATGAAATCGACCCCAGTACCACCTGCTGGCAAGTGGTCGAAGATGTCACTTGCTGTTTTTTGAAGTTTTGATGATCATTTAATTCAAGTACCTCAATCCTAATTCTGTCCTCGTGATGTTTTTCATCATTGGGAGCATTCACTAGAATTTACTTGTCGTATATTTTAAAAAATCTCTTATGTCGACTGCTTGGTATCCGACCTTAAGACAAAGCGAATGACGTGGAAGGAATAAAGTCCTTCCACCTAGCCACAGCGCTCTCCAAAACATTTTCTTAGTCATAATGTTTATCCCAATGCCTCGTTACAGTTTCTTGTAAACTAATGCCTGGAACCGTATCTTATCTTTCCCTGAAGTCATTGAATATATTAGATGCCTGCTTACGAACTTTGCATATATTTAAGGATGCATGTAGCGGAATCTGCAATCTCACGAACGTGTTCTGTGTGCTTATGAATTATTAAAGCATTCCTGATTATGGTTTCGGTCTTTGTTTCTGAGTTTAAAATATGGTTTTAATTAGATATTATTTATTAGTTGCTTAATATATTTTATGTTCGTTGATCTTGCTTCAGTTTTCCAGCTTGCAATACAAAAAAAGAAATTATTCACGCGTTCGCATATAAAATCATTGAAATTTATGTTTATGACGCCAAATATATACATCTGTCTCGCATTTAAACGAATCTCTTTATTACCTAGTAAATATTTCCATTGGACGACCCGTTGATGTCTTTCGTAGCATACTACGAAACAGGAAGGCCAAATAAAATCTTTTAAATTCAAACTGTAACTTTTTTATTGGTGATAGGTACATATCACAGGTCAGTTAAGTTACAATTACAGTTTTTCATTCCATCTTAATTTTACATTTATATATGTTATAATATTTTTTCCGAATTCTCTACATAGATTGACTTTTAATGTAATATGCCTCGATATTGTTTTTGAATAGGTTGTAAAAATCGGTCTATTCCATTATTAGGTGTTTCGTGGACCCGTGGTTTTTTCAGGCGTTATTCATTCAGCATTCTACATTCGTTTTCGCCGATCGCATCTAATAAGTATCTATTTGAGCTAAGCCCCAAAATAAAAGGCATTCAAGTATTTCTTGTGTGATAACAGTCAATCCAATTTAATTTTTACATCGTAGCAATTTCTTTCGATTACCTACCTCTTTCTCCGTGATGTTACATCATGACAAAGTAACGTGACTAACGGAAGTATTATTTTTGGAAAGGTCGACTTCCTTCCATCTGATTGTCTCATCTATTAGTAGCCATTATCACCTTGATGTTTATTACGGATTAATTGGAACAAAACTGTTGCAACAGACCATAACAGTGAACGGTACATTCTAATGCAGAACATCTGTAATACCGTGTCTGTTCTCATGCACGTTTGGTTTTACTTCCGGAGGCATGGGAAATCAATAAACTGGTATGTTAATCAAATGTTTATGTTGCCATAAACTATAGTTATCTATTATACTCCATTACCGTGAAAAAGGTGTGAAACAGATATATCTAGTGCCGTTACTATTAAGGCATTTATTATCGTTAGAGGAAGCCGGGGAAAAGTATATTTTCTAATATAACCGTAAATATTGCATTAATATTATAACATGATTTTAGTGCTATTACGATTATAATGATTATAATGTATGAACCATCCAATTATCGTTAGGGGACGTTGAGGAACACTCGATTGGTGTGGATCAGTGGGGCATGGCCTATATTTTAGATATAGTACATTTGTCATAGGATAAATTTAAAGATGGCCTAATACTTCCCTACTTTATAAAACTGCAAACAAGACAACTAAGTAAATGTATTGTTTGTCTAAACTATAGACAATGATCCACTGTTTCCCACCGATCCAGCGTTCCCCACCCTCCCCTACCGTTGAAATTAAAGAAGCAAAAATTGTCTGTTTTAAAAAACATATGTAACTCAGAAGGGTTAATAGGACATTTTATTCTGGGACTAGAATTAAGGATATAAGGATTAGGGAAGTTCTCATTTAGCGATGAATAAATTGGTAGGTACCTACCGTGGGCATGGGCGCTGATCACATCAGTGATATTTTAACATTGTCCTACTAAATCCAAATTTATCATCCTTTATTCAATTTATTTTTTTATATGACGTAAGCAGTACTAATTAACACAACACGTTCGTTGCCTTTACTATATAGCCTGTATATATATATGCCTGTTACAAATTACAATAAATGTAGCTGGTATTTAATAACCATACAATTGTACAAGTTTTTGTTTAGCGGATGAATCAGAAGCAAAAATACCTTAGGATAAAAATCCATTTAACTTAAGATCCTATCAATTTAAGAACATAATTGTCTTATAATTATAGACAATCCATTAATTTGAAAAGGCCACTACTAAAATAATTAAATACCTATGTGTGTAAAGTGCGCGTTAAACAAAACCAATCTTAAAATATGGACTATTTTTCCAAGTCAGTACTTAAATATCTACTAACTTTTTCAGTCAATCATTGCGTACACGTCCAGAGTCAACATGTAGGCCAATTAAGTACTAATTAGATTTCTGAAATCAAATATGTTACACTCTCATATGACTCAGTTCATTTAATTGGCGTTTACGTAGATTTAGATTAACCGTAATATAATTATCATTGCAACATGACCCACAACTGTAATATTAGATTTTACAATACCATTATTATTGAACCTATGTTTTTTATCATATGTATGAGAATTAACGAAAATGATTTTTGTATAGCTGTGTTTTTTTTACACTTTATCAATTATTTGTTACAAATCTAACTATGAAATATATCTATAGTATTATAGAGTTGTAAAAATGACATATCTTTACATTGAAGATATAAAAAAAAACTATTGTAAATATATTTTTTGGATTTTTTGTATGTTTGTTCCAGTTTCTATCGTTACGGCTTCATCACGCATAATCGGCTAAACGGATTTCAACTATTTTTGGTATGCGGGTAGCTGGGTATCTCCAGGATGGTTATATTAGAGGATACTTTTTACCCGACTACGCTGAAGAAAAACGAGGGGTTATGACTTTTTCTCTTCCGCGAACGAACTTGCGGGCACAGTCTCGTTCCTCATAATAAAGATAGAAATTCTCGTTTTCTCTCACCAATCACCCATAATCTATACATGTGCGAATACAAATAATCTTTTATTGGCCCGATATAACTTCAAATGATCGTTCTGCCTCAGGCTTTAGTTTACAATAGTCATAATTCGTTGAAGTTGTCATTTTAATGTTGGTAGGAGCTCTTTTACGATATATGAGTGCATAAAGAAAAGATCTTTGACTTCTACTATGAAGCATCGCAGAATACATCGACAATAGGACCGTCATCCATCAAACGAAGGGTTCTTTATGTAGAGGCATGCTCTAAAAAAGGCCTTTAAGAAATATACGAGCATGATATAAGTCTGCAGCTTTTATTTATTGGGGAGTAAACCTATTATTTTTTCTTCTGGTATTCACCAGAATGCAACAAATGATGCGCGCGAGCAATAAATGCGTCCCTTATTACAAATTCCGCTCATTGGGTCGCTCGGCGTTTGGGGGCGCGGTTTACGAATGACGATGCAGGCCCTTAACGCATAACTGAGTCTGTTCCTTAGGTATGGGAGCAGAACGGGAGGGGTATCAAGTGTATAACGAGACAGTTAGGACACGTCATCTCACGTCACTTGTCAACAGACTCGTGAACAGACTCAGTTAAGAGTCCCCGGCAAGCTTGGCCAAATTTCACCTTCCCATACAAACGGAGTTTCGTTCTCATTTTAAAACTACTTGTTGGATTGTAACGAGACTTTGCATATACAGTAAAATGAGGTATATCTAGGCCTCTAATAAGTTTAAATGGCTCCAGTTTATAAAACAAACGAAATACAGCAAAAACAAGTTTAGTATGAAAAACTTAAATTCGCTGTATTTTTTTTAATATGGTATAGCTACATAAACTAATTACAAGCCTGCATATACCTTAATTTATTCTAAGTACAAAGTTTCAGAGCAAACTAGCTAGTCGTTTTAAAATGAAAGCGTAACCACGTTTGTATGGAGAACCGAGCTTACCGGGGACTCTTCAGCGTTAGACCTGTACTTCATGTAAGGATGGTATTAGTTGGGTTTTTTGAGGTATAACAAGCTTGCATCCCAAATATTATGCAATACTACTAAATTATTGAGTATGTATGTATTTAATAATATCAGATTTATTCCATATTCAATTACGCAAATATCATACAAGCAAACAATATATTTAATTTATACTATAATGTTACGTAAATTAAAAAAAAAAACATTCACAAACTTAAAATGAAAAAAAAAATAAGTTAGGCCTCATCACATTGATCGTAATTGACCTTGGTTTTTTACTTAAGCGCCGACATATCTCTATTACCCACTCGGTTTCCTCTGCTATTTGAGCGACAGTCGTCGATTGTTCAAGTAATTAGAAAGTATCATCAACGCAGACATATTGTCAATTGTGTTTTTATTTGTACTTTTAGTCATGTTGTGTAGATTAGTACTTTTTTTCTCCTTTTCCCAGGTTGCCTTTTTTCATTTTTCAGCTTCTTGCTAGTTAACGGTTTCTTTTTAATTTATACTCGATTTATACTAACGCGTTCGCGGGAGAGGAAAAAGGCATAACCGCCCTTCTTTGACTCAGATTAGTCTGATAATAAGTATCCTTGGTAATCATGACTCCAGAATGGCCACAGAATTCTACTATTTTAATAGAATCCAGTTATAGAAACAATTTTAAGTAAAAAAATCATGGATTAAGGGGATTATCTATTAGAGTGTACACCGTGTTTTTTAAAAGTGCCGTCAACGCGCTTTTGTATCGATACAAACGCTATACGCATGCAAGTCAGTATGCAGCTCAATGAAAAACGCTTTGTCGATGCGCGTTCATAACCGCGACGGAATCTCAATAAAAGGACGCAAGTCGCTTGAAGATACCATACATCATTTTTATTTCATCTGTAGAGCATTTTTGTAGTAGCGGCTGCGGAACTCTTCACTGAGCATGGTCCGACATGCTCTAGGCCGGATTTTTAAATGCATAGGCCCTTAGATCCCAGACACGTCACAAAATTGATAGTTCTGCTGCTACAGCCACCGTTAGCTGATTGCTCATAAATGGCTCTTAATGCATTTATTTTAATGACGATATAATTATATTTACTTACAACATTGGCCTATTATCGATAATTGCGTTATCCTTATAAGTTTATTTTACTAGAAGCTGGACCTAACTTCATTCGTGCAAAACGAAACATCATACTTTTCTTTTTTCGTCTGCATAGTTGAGGAGAAGATATTTTATAAACATCCTCAAATGCTGGACATTTGTCCAGCTGGGCCATTTTATAAAAAAAGTCAATTTTGGAGCTGGCATGTTCATTTCTTTTGATCGAAGCTCTTTAAATGAAGACTAAAAAAAAGTGTAAAGTTACTTTTTATTCAGAATGTGGAAATTTTATGTTTTTAGTGATCCCAAAATAATATTCATGTTTTTTGTATATCCCGTTCCATTACTTAAATAGAACATGTTGAAAATCCTACTCAATAAAGTAACGGAATGGAAATTAAAAAAAAGGCAAAATATCAAATTTTCAAATCCAGAAAAAAAATGTACATATTTATATAATATAAATGTACGTAAAATAATTAAAATCCGTTTCCAGCTATTTCTACATGGGTTAAAACTATTCAATGTATGTATAGTAATTTTTCCTGATAGTCCTTAGTCGCCAAAAGGGTATAGACATTTTATTTTCACAACTTCACATACTCGTAGAGTAGCTTTTATGCCCGCGACTTCGTTTGGGTGCAATTTTAATTTCCAAAAATGATTTTTCGTGCCCCTCCACGTTAACCTTTAGCTGAATTATAGAGGTGTGCGCTGTCATAAACATACTCGGCGTACGGAACTTTAAAAAAATAATAATTAAAAAAACGAAAAACACCCGACTGCGTAAAAAACTAAAAAGAAAAAAACAAGTCCAGTGCCCTAGAAATTTGTTAAGTTATAATGGAAATCTTTCATGATTCATGACCGATACTCACAATATAACAAATAATAAATTCTAATGTAGAACATAGCGATTTTGAACAGTCGGGACCCATAAGAAATCTAGATCGACGCAAATCTTCCCAACAATGGGTCCCGACTGTTTAAAATCGCTATGTTCCATATTAGAATTTATTATTTGTTATATTGATCATGAATATCGATCATGAATCATGAAAGATTTCCATTATAACTTAACAAATTTCTAGGGCACTGGACTTGTTTTTTTCTTTTTAGTTTTTTACGCAGTCGGGTTTTTTGATTTTTAATTATTATTTTTTATTTTATACTTTTTAGTTAAAACTATAAAAGTCAGATAATTTTGCAATCTTTAGCGTGGGGGTTATTGAGAAGCTTGCACAGATTTATTACAATGCAATTAAATGAAAATTTAGTGAGAACGGCTTGCTAAACAACTATAAATCGTTATAGTTCCTAACTGGTAATTCCAAATTAAAAATGATAAAAGAAACCTAATAATGATTTTTAAATACCTGTTCATTGATACCCCACTCGATATAGTACGTAAATTTTCATTTTTTTTCTTTTTCACAATATGGCGTCTCATTATCGCCATTTTGAGTTTTCATCATTTTCATGTCTTCAGTGACATTCGGACAGTTAAGACAAATCGATTGAAGTAAGAATCATCAAAATCGGTCCACGCATTTGGTCTCTAGAGTGCCAGATAGGAACAAACATACATACAAACATACATACATATATACATACAAACATACATACATACATAGACTGATAAACACATTACCACTCCTTTGCGTCGCGCAGTCGGGTAAATAGGAAACGTAACTCAATCTTTACTTTCTTAAAGAGGCGAGGTAATGCTTCAAGTTGCACGTTTTTTGTCAATTTTCAGAATTGTCATGTATAAATATAATCTTTTTAACCCGCACTTATTGCACGGATATTGAATATATTCGTACATTTCGCTGACTGCGAATTTAAAAACTCGCACACGTCTAGATATCTAATCACGCGGTTTGTTTCTGAAATGACTTAAGTAGAAATCCACGTCAAATTTAGATTTTATTACGTGTTTTGACAAAGTTTAAAATTGGCGTCAATGTGTCATTTCAGTAGTACCGTATGAATCTAATATGTGTTTCAAATTTCATCTTACTACCCTCACCGTTTTAGCCTGTGCGTTGTCTATCAATTCCAAATTCGCGTTATTGTTTATAGACATAGAAGATTATACCGCGGGTCTTATCTCTGATAATAAGACTTCCTCATTTACTTCGACGCACCATAAATCCCCGCGCATCACTGTTATTATTTTGATTTATTATTTCATCGTTTCCTCAAACCACGACTTGATAGTTCTTTACAATTTCGCTCGTGCTTAGAGCTAACAGACTCTAGGGATAAATTGGCCTTTCGCTGGCAATGATTGCGGCTGCGCCGGGTAATGCGGTGTGTTGGAATAACAGTGGTCGCTTCCGCGTGGATATATTTATTTTGAGTAAATTGATAGCCCCGACAGTGCCTCTGCTCATTAGTCGGTTCTGCGTACTCTGCTTGAATCTCAGGAACCTCGCTTTTACAAAGCCGTAATATCTTGCGGCTGTAACCACGGTAAGTGTAAAGTACTACCGCTACTGCTATTAAGTTAGTTCGCTGTTCGATGAAGTAATTTTCACCTGAGAAGTCGTTTTGCCACAGCGAAACAGTATAATTTGTATTATTATGCAGATTAGCATGCTCATGCGATAAAGATACAACAAGGTACCTTTTGTTATGAAACTGCATACGTGTACTTTTTCAATATTTCGCTATCGTAATGAACGAATATGATGCCCCAACGTGTAGAAGAAATGCTGATAATTTGCAGATGCGGTACCAATTTTCTTGAACTTTACCAAAAAATGCTAAGTGCATTCCCAATGAAGTCACCTTTTGAACAAAAAAAATCGCCATTCTTCTCGTACATTCTTGGAGAGGACCATTGAATGTAGTTTTAACTTGGTGGATCCAACGCATTGGTGACCTGCCGCATGCTCTTGTGCCTTAAACTTTTCCCTGCACTACAAGTCGTTCAACAGATGTTTCTTCTCGACGTGCGATTTGTCCAAAGAAAGTAAGAATACAACATTTGACGATGGAAGATGCTTGATACCGAGTTCTTGGAGGATTGACACGTTGGTGTCCAGATCATGCCAAGCATTCTGCTCCAGCACAACATTTCTAAAGCGTCTATCTTCTTCTAAGGTATAGATTAAAAACCATGTCATATAACCTATATGACATGGTTTTTAATCTATGATTTAATGGTTATTAAATGTCATATCGTACTTGTTCTAAATACGTATCCCAGTTAGCTGAGAACGCCGCCTAGCGTAGATTGCTGCGAACTTTTTGCTTCGCATGTGTCTTGCGCTCCACATAGTGAGATCGCGCCGTGCGGATAATTGTTCATTTCATTGCTAACCCGCATTTCATTTGTTAAGGTCCCCATTTTTTTGTTTATTCGCAAGATCAAGAGATGCTCTGGTTGGAAAGTCGGTAATTTAATTTATAATTGTAACATTTGCATGCGTGTGGAATCAACCAATAAAGATAGAGATCCACATCTTGGGTAGAAACTCGATAGCTCACTATCATTATATATTTTTTACAAAATTTTGCTTAACTTGCCATAATAGTATGTTTGTGTGGGTCCAATCCTGCGAGCTGAATTAGGAATACTTCCGGACGTTCGATTGGGCTCTAATTGGCCATACGTGCGTATTTTCGGTGACAATGCAATATTACATAAAGCTGGTCTGAAGATGGAGTCGGGAAATAGTCTTAGGATCTCCTAAACTACCAAAGATATACCCGCCGTGTTTAGGCTTATTTGGTTTGTCTTAGCAAGCACTCTGGTGCTGTATGATATTCAGGGTCCGAAGACGGAGAAGAGAGAACTAAAAATATGGAAAAATTAAATAACGGGTTTATTAATATAGATAATCAAAAAGTGCAAAAAGGATATAACTCTTATATTTAAACAAATTTATCAATTTAGGTATGGTGTTCATAAAATGTATAGGTATGATATAAAAGATTGTCGCGAGATTAACCTGGTGTAGATAAACAAGAATACAATATGTAACTTGATTTTAACAAGCTTTGAAATGCTGTCAAAAGCTTGTTTTTAAAAAGGTATTTTCAATTAATAATTTCAAAGTCCATTTATTTATTCTGCAAAATATTACATAATTACTATTCAGACTTGCATAAAGCTGTTTTGAATGCGCAATCAGCGTATGAGATGTTGCTATGATGATGTACGTGAGCTACACATTTTCTTCATTCATTTATTGGGTGATTCAACTTTTAGACCCACACTTTTGACGTTTCTGGCGTTACCAAAGATGTATCTGGTGTTACCAAAAAATCGGGCTTCTAATATGATATTTTCCTGTTTATTATTTATAATATTTAAGTCTAACAGACGGGACATTCAACGTTTCAACGTACACTATCAATTAAAAAAAGAGAAAGCACTATTTAAAGGCATTATTTTACAGCGAAGAATTATAGTTGTGGACAGATTTGTGCGGGTCTAAAAGTTGATTCACCCAATTACCTCTAAGAAACTTAAGATTGAGAAATACAATTGGCTCGTCTTCTCTAAGCTTATATTGACAAAATTTAAAGTTTTTACGAACATGGTGCAACGAAAAGGGTCTGCTTTCTATCGTCATGGCACGTACGTAAAACGTGTACCTCTACGAATTTGTAAGTTAAGAGTAATTCGTTGACTTTATTCAACCTACTTAGATGGTTTCGTGACGCATCGGAATCCGTCCCAGATTAGAACGGCCTTCGTAGCAAGAAGTTCGGAAAAAAGTCAATGTTTGACGACGTAAAAAAAGACAAAACAGTATCGCTGTGCACTCGTGCCGAGCTTACAAACCTGCTTACTATGTGATGCATAGGTTGTTATTTTACTTACATTGCTGGAAAAGTAAATCTTCCCCATTTGCGAGTATGTTTAACGGATACTTACTTACTGTTGAGTGATTTTTCTCTGATGTATTTTATAACAACATTTAATTAGAAAACTACCGCGAGTCTCAGATACCTAAATTTAGATTGTTTTACCCTCACCTGGCATAAACTTTTTTGTCACAACCACCATTTGGCATAATTCAGCATTGGGCATAATGCATTTTTTCTTCTGAACACGTAAACTTTTCAGGATTGTTATAAAACGATCCTAACCTAACCTTATGCATTTAACGGTATGAATCCTTAAAAAATCCAGAAAATTCTACAGCTTCAGAAAAAATACATTATACCAAATGATGACTATGACAAAAAAGTTTATTCCAGATGAGAGTAACCCTATAACGTAGTCTTTACGCAAGATTAAGAGTATTTCGATATCTCCAAATAAATTCGCATGTAAATTCAATGGACATATTTTACATGTAGTAGCGTCAAGTTCTTCCAACGCCCTAACGATATTTTACGGCATAGCATATTATTATTAAGTTATCGAGCAAACGTTTTAACCGGTTCAATATTAACTAGTACTTAATGATAACATAGGTACGTTAAGTGTTAATATAGTTGAGTTGGCTCGCTGCCAACAATAGTTACAACCCGTAGTAGCGCCGAAATTGAAAGTGAGCGGACCACGTGCGTGCCTTCGCTATCCGGTATATCTGACAGGGTTTCTGTCACATTGTACGTTAATTATTATATCTAACACGCTTCGTGACATCTCGACAGCGAGCGATGCTTCCGAAGCGTTATACTCGTAACAAGCATCAATCAGACCAGTATCTATAAACAGGCGCAATAATTTGATAAGTTCATGATTATTTACACCGACCGGTTAAGCTTGAGTTACCATTACTTTTATTACCTCACTTAGCTTACAGTCTTTCTGCCAGTCAAGCTGAGCATTTAACGATAATCTAACTGAATAAAGCCAGTGTAAAAGTGTATTACATAATGAGATACAAATTTGTTGCAACAAAGTGCGATAAACCGGGAATCTGATGGGAAACTGTAAAACCACGGGGTCACGGCAGTTTTACAGCCATATTTTATGCAAGATGGCCTCCCTCGTAAACAGTGTAAATTGGAGAACAAATAAACAAGCCAGACGAACAAAAACGGCGAAAAATAAAAATAGAAAGCCTATAGAGAAAGGGCCCTCATTTAGAACTTTTTTACGTTATTACAATACGTTACAAATCGTGGTCGGCGTGTGGCGATTTATACGACTTCACCTATAATCTCAGTCCAAATTATAGTCTCGGATCAATCATAGGATCAAATATAAACTGCTTCTTTGGTAGGGGTCATTCGTTTTATACCTTAAGATGCAGCTTTCGATCATCAATCATGCTATGATCATTGTGATGCAATTTAACACCGAAACACAAGCATATTGCAAACATTATTGCGATTTCCATTTCGCGGTGCTATTCAAACAGTTTATTTTCTTGCCTTTTGCGCGTTTACATACGAGCGTGTGAGCTTTCTTCTTTTTTAAGAAATCATAATACGACCCATGTATTTGTATGAGGTGTGAATAAAAAAATATGCTATTGGGCCTTTTAACGCACCGTGTAATTTTAACTCCGTTATTATCCTACTGACTAGTCATTCAAATAATCTGAATAATCGACGGAATGTATGTACGGGTAATAATGGCATCTTTTGAAGCGCCGTTGCTATTGAATTTAACTCCTCAATCAAATGCTTTATTTGATATTTCTTTGAACGAAAATGAGCCGAGCAAATTGCAGCGGTAGCGTAACGAACTTAAGAAACTACTTACGATGCACCAAGTTCTTTGAATCTCTTGACACATTTTTTTTCTCTGAGAAACAGATAATTACATTTATCCATTTTTTAGCTAACGGATGTTTGCGCAACATAAAACATTTATCTATAACAGTATTTATACAAAAGAAATTATCTATACCCACAAGTAAATCCTTTCTAATGTGTTTAAAACCCATAGGTAACGTTCAGCTTTTCATACTAAATGATACCCGAGATAACCCGGCGTGCAGGCCGCGCTGCAGTCATATCTATCTATACGATGTAGATATTGATACTTTAGTTTTAAAGGGCCTAAACGCCACGCAAACCGCCCTTACGCCCTTTGAACCAAAAGTTATCAATATCCACCGCGTTCGGCCACCACCGCGTTCGGTGGGCGCATCATGATATCTGAGTAAATAAGGTTCCTGGGTCCATGGTTGCACAAGAAACATATGAAAAATAAAAATGGATTTAGATTAACTAGTATTTGCAACTGTACGTAGTTAATAGTGGCCTGGGAGGCGGCTAAAAGATCTGCACCAGTCAATAACATTTACACAGATGAAGGCATTAAATGTAGAATTTTATCCCCCATAAATGTAAGGTACATTAAAATAGCCTATACTAAAATAGTTTAAATGGATTACGGATTATTTGTAATAAAACTGAACTGATCTTAAAATACAACTTGATTTTGCCTATAAACTTAACCAGAACATAAGGATGTACTATTTCCTTCCCATATTAATTTTATTCACGAAGCTATCTTAATATCTTTATAATCGCTCAACTTATAATCAATTGCTCATGTAAATAGTGCCATTAGAACCTTTATAGAAATACTTATATATAAACAAGAATCGTTCAATTTTTTTTTCGATAGAATGAATCATTTTAATATGGCGTTGTGGGCTATTACTTTTTACTGTGTATTCTACTTCTTTTGGGTGAAACGGTTTTAACTACTAATGTGAGTTTGTCAACATCAACCAACTTCATTAAATTACATGAATTTTAAAGCATTGCTGTTGAGGTACATACGTTGTCACTTAATTTATTATTCACTTTAGAGGAACGGAAAACATCATTAAGCCGCATGCAAGCTTGCGAATGTTTATTCCTCTCGTTTCTAAATTAGTCAGCATGATTTGCTTTTGCAGAGAAATGAGCTTTGTATTTTCTGTTACATCATTAGATTACACTCTTCTCCCAATGGGTTATGATTATGAGAATAGTCAAAAGAACACGTGATTAAAGTAACTTTTAGGAATAAATAGCAAGTACTACGACATATTATGGGCAGGTGAGCCACGGTGGTCTTTTAAGGTTGAAATCTTCCCATGTTTTATTTTGACTTTAAATCTGAGTCCGAGATTAAGAACCCGAAACTAGAGTGGCGTTTCAACATTTCATTTTCAAAATAGGAGATAAACTCGCGCAGCTATAAATTGTGTTTAAGATTCCGCAGTTTAATAAATTACAGCAAATTACATTTTTTGACAAGATTTTATTGCAGACTATACTTTTCTTTGAACTTCCTTCAAGTCATCAAGACGATAAGAGCCCAAGCTATAGGATTGCGTAATTTTATTACAGAATTCCTATGTCCACCTTCCGTCCCCATCATCAGATCAGGTCCATGGTATTGTAATATTGCATTGTCACGGAACTTAAATAAGTGTTCCAAAGTTTAGCTCAACGGAAACGGGAAGTGGGTCAAATTTAATTTGCAAGATTTGACCCCAAAGTAAAAAAAAATCTTGTCAAAAGTTTAGCAAAGACACATTACGATTTTATAAGAGAAAATCATCACTCTCATAACGTCTAATAACGTTTTATCCGCCCCGGGGACCACTAAAATTGATTTAAATCCGATTTTTACCTTTAGAAAGTGATAACCGATCGCGTGAAGATAAATACTCCACCGCCATTATGAATAATGGTGACGCTTCCGGGTATCAGAACATTTTGTCCGTACCAACTGTTCGACAAATAGATAATGATAATTACACTCGTTATCTTACAATGATTAGACTCTATCAATTACGGCTTGTTAAATGAAACTCAAATTACGCGTCGCTTAAACGCTTAGAGATATTAGCATGCGATTGTTATAATTTTCTTACAATTGAATTCAGATGTTTATGTTAAGTGAAAGTGATTTTTGTAGGTTAAAAGGACAGTGGCTTAAACGTGCGACTGTCGCCAAAACGGGGCCGATACAGTTACCCCTTACGATTAAATTGGCTGCAGTTAATGGCATGTGCCATTCGAACGGAATCCAATCTCGCTGCGTAAAAAAAACAGCCAAGTGCGTGTCGCACACGCGCATAAAGGGTTGGAAAAAAACGCTGCGAAAAACACGTTTCTTATAGTCCAAGGATAAAAATTTAATTGTTAGTCCGTCATTTACATTATAAAAAAAAAATATTAGACTAATATTTTTTTTTATGCAATAAAAAAATATTGGCGATAAATTGAGTCAAAATTCCGCGTAACAGGGACAGTTATTACTTTGAAAAAGCAAAAAGTACGTGTATTTATTTTTTACAATCTACATAACTGAAGGATATTAATTACAATTTTGATTTTCGAACCTCGGCATCATGCCTATTACAAACTTTATTTATTTATTGTTATAGCAATTATAAGCTTGAGGTTCAGTTGGTATCTACCGTATACGGAACTCTAAAAGCTTGAACTAGGCTACCATGTTTGCAGTATACGTTAATTTACTCATTTGTGTTCAGGGCAGAGTCTCTAGTAATCGTGATCTGACGGCTAATTGGCTAATCGCGTCGCCTCGAAAGCGCTTTGAGATTTGACAATTTTGGTTACTCGTCGACTTTTAGATTCTATTCAATAGTAATTTTATAGGTATGTGCGCCTTTTCAGGGTCTTATACCTACGGAGTAGGTACCCAAAAAATATCAACGGAATGCTATTACTAAGCTTTTGCTGCCTGTCTGTCACAAGGTTCAAAAATGTACAAAATGTATATTTATTACTGTTACTGTATCGCTATACCAGTATATAATAATCCATACTAATATTATAAATGCGAAAGTGTGTCTGTCTGTTTGTCTGTCTGTCTGTTACCTCTTCACGCTTAAACCGCTGAACCGATTTGGATGAAATTTGGTATGGAAATAGTTTGAGTCCCGGGGAAGGACATAGGCTACTTTTTATCCCGGAAAAATACCCTTATCTGCTATAAATGAATTTAAGGCGGATGAAGTTCGCGGGCAGAAGCTAGTCCATAGTAATATTATAAATGCGAAAGTGTGTCTGTCTGTCTGTCTGTCTGTTACCTTTTCACGCTTAAACCGCTGAACCGATTTGGATGAAATTCGGTATGGAGATAGTTGAGTCCCGGGGAAGGACATAGGCTACTTTTTACCCCGGAAAAATAACCTTATCCGCGATAAACGAATTTAAGGTGGACGAAATCGCGGGCAGAAGCTGGTTATAAAATAAAGTTCAAAATTTTAAAGGTTTCCCAATAGAAGACTCGTTTTTTCGGAGTTTTATGCGAAATATTTTGATTCGCATTATATTTTGAAACATAAGTGAATTGAAATGGGAAATTATATTTCTTAAAGTCAATTTATTAATGCGCGCATAACTAATACGAGTACGTAAAGGACCTTCCACGAGGAATATAGAACTTGGCAATGATAGATGCAGTTTTCTTCAAGATTCCTATGAATTCTTTGCAATCCTGATGCTAGAGTAATTTGCCTTTTTTATGCACGAACAAAGTGAAACTTATTACACATTGTGAATAGCGTTATTACCAGCGGGGAGCGCGGGGCCGGTGGGAACACTCCCGAGACCCGGTACGATGAACCCATGCACCCGTTTTTCCTCGCAATCATCTTGTGCGACTACTTTTTGTTCGTCCTTATTAATTTTAATATGACTTATAGTTTATTACGAACTTGGCCTATTATGAAGTAATCAACTACAATGTTTTACACTAAAGTGTGCTATTAAATTATGGAATCTTTTATCTCTAGTGTCCGCTATAGTGTTCGATGGCTTTATAAGTAACGTATTGTAGAAGTTATTTAGTTCTTTTTTTTTTCAAAATTGCCTATTAATTTTACATTGATTAATGAGTGCCTTGAGATAAAGATCTTATTTATAATAATAAGTACTCTTTATTGCACACCAAAAGAAAATAACATCAGACACTTATTCTAATTTAAAACAGTATGAGAAATGGTAAACAACAGGCGGTCTTATCGCTAAAAAGCGATCTCTTCCAGACAACCTTAAGGTAGTAGAGATGGCTCAAAGTAAAGAACCAATGAGAAAGTAAGTAAGTATTTATCTTGCGATGCGATATGTAAAATCGATACGTGACTCTGCTCTAACGGAGATATGTCTAATAAAGTTCCCATAGTTCACAACCTAGCACATAAAGCTGAATACTCCACCTGTCAAAGCAATGACAACTGGTAGCGAACCGCTGACCCGTGACCGTTGCAAGATCTATATCTACTCGTATTTTACCTGTTGATCATTGACCTCACTTCACCTTTGTTACAGAAGCAAATAATTCTGATCTTAAGCTGTTTGTTTTCTCGATTGGAATCGAAGTGAAAGGTACTAAGTTTCGCTTGTTTTGAGAAAGACAATCGTCATATTCCGAGTACGCTGTAAAGAAACAGTGTTATCTTATATCTTTATATTTTTGACCCAATTATCACAAATTTTATCTAGTAAAAGGTGGAGAAGATAAAACATGTAGAAATTTTCTCGGTTCAGTACAATAATATTAATTACTAGCTGTTGGCTGCGACCTTGTCCGCGTAGAGATGCAATTTATGTGTGTTATTCTGATGCCTAAACAACATTACTGGAAAGTTTCGTTGAGATGCGTTCAGTGTTTTTTTTTAGTTAAGACGAACGTACATACATACATCGGTACGAAATAAACTTTCACGTTTATAATAATATTAGAGGAAAAAGCTATCTCTCTTGTTTGCTTCTAGCTCCTCGAGCAAAAAGAAACCTATAACCATCTTTGGCTGCCCAGCTCCTGATGAGCCAATTTTTTTGAGATATGTCTATATGTAGCTCTTGTAGCGTAATGAAGACGCAAAAATATACACATTACCTATATACAAAAAATGTAAAAAAAACTATTCAAAGACCTCCTAATAGCCTGTTTCACTCGTCGTGTCGTGGCGTTAATAGAACCCGATTCTCATCGGCTTACCAGGCTAAGGCAGGTACTTTATATTCTAGTGCTTTTAAAGAAAACATAAGAAAAAATATACGCCATTTATAGGAACAGTCAAATCCAAAAATGTTGTATCAAATTTATCCTCTCGTAAATATGCACCATAGCTTTATTGTTGTGACATAAGAGCGATGGGACATATTTTTGAAAAGAATTAATCCACTCAAAAATTTTACACTTGACTGTACAAGACATTTCAGTTTACAATCTTTTAAAAATACTTTTGATGGAGTGATAGAGAGGCACTGATGACGGCAGCTAATCTAATCCCTTACGGGAGCTTTTATGCACACTGTTGCAAATAGAACGTCAGACAATGCACTATATGGTTGTTGGCTGACGTCATGTAGTTTTTTTTTAATTATTCAGTAGGCAACTTTAGTATTTTGTATTGTGTTGATTTCATTTATTTGCGACATAGTGTTGACTTGTATAGAGCCGATATGTACGTTTTAACTAATGGGCGGACAGTGGATGCTATATGGTGATGAAAGCATAAGATGGATGAGACTTTTATTACATTTCAAGTTACATTTATGTATGCAGCGTTTGTAGTCATATCCATATTACATATATCGTTTGACATGATTTTGACGTATATTGCATCCACTGTCCGCCCTTTAGTTATAACAATAAATAAAAAAATACCTATTGATAATATTGAATGTATAGATGGTTAATAGCCACCTTGCTTAAAATTACTTATTTACATTTTTCTACTTCACTATTTGCGTCACACTTCCAAGCCAAGTTATATTTAGCAGAGTAAAATTGCAGGTAGTCCACAGCAGCTATAAAGCAGTGGTGAGCAATCGTAATCATAATTACCAGGCTCGAGTAACCGAAGCTAATGCACCGGCAAATTGGTAAGAGTGCTGAATCTGTGTGAACACTTTTTAACCAGCTATGTAACAGAAGCCGAGGCTCCGATTGGCTGAAACTTTTTTTCTTTTTTCCGGCAACTTAGTATCATTGACGCCATGTGAGCAAGAATTAGTCACGACACTTTCCCATTTCGTCGCTATATTGTTTGCTGAATCGAATTTTATATGGGCAATGATAAATTGGGGCTAATAGCTATGGAGTTCAGTGCGTTTCTTCCGCAGAGTGTTCGAACATTGAGTTGATAAGTTCCTGTCGAGATTGCAGTGGCAGACTTCATCTTACAGATGGAATATAAAATTGCGATTGTAGTTTTGAATTTACCTGAACTAGTAAATTCAAAACTTTATTCTGCAAGTAGGCCTCAAAAGAACTTTTCTATGTCTGATTTTACAATAAACAGAACAACATTCATAATCTAGATTATATATATAGTCATAGCAATATTAATGCAACCTGGGCACACTTTACAGGGAGATGTATATTCCGGGCCGAATAGATGATATAACTTAACCTATACTTATAGAAATTTAAAGGCTCTCTAGGCGTCAAATAATGAATAATTTAATAGAGATGTAGAGTGTATCCGTGGTCACCACATAATGTTACAGAGGTATAAAGTGTCTCCAAACGTCACAAACAGATATTAAAATATAAACATTACATTAGAGAAGTGACAATGTATTTAGTAAGAATTATAAAACAAATTTACGACAACAAAACTTTTTCCAAACAATTTAACTTCCAATTAATTGAAGAAAATATGGAGAAAATGTTAAGGAATGGCTTGCGAGCGCAACAGGAACTTACCGCATACTGTATAATCAATGCATATTGCTAGTAAACGGCCATCAAGTTGAAAAGTAGATTCAGAAACGATTGCTATAAATGCGACCCTATTTGGTTCTCCGGCGCCGGTCGTGATTTCAAGATAGTGTTCATTGTTTGCGCCAAATAGAACAGTTAAGGTTAAGGGGGCGGCCATATTTTCGGCGTCCATGGCGTGACGAGCACCTGTCAAGTGCCACGACCAAGCCACCGATGGGCTGGTGATCTTTGACTGATATCAGTGTTAAGGATGGTACGGGATGATATGATAACAGTTATTTATTTCAAGAGCACATTCCATTACCGCTTCAAAATTGCTTCGAAATAATCAATCGCAGAAAAACGTATAAGCTCTTGTTTTACAAACAGTATCTTTACTTAGTTTTGTTATAATAAAATCGTATTTTCTTAGTAATTTAATCCATTCGTAGCTTCCATCGTTGAATGAGTTTCCCTTGCCTTTCCTATAAGAATGCACTTAGCTCTTTTATAATACGATTTTGATTACATTGAGCAGTTGCCAGTTAACGCTAACCTAGCCTAACAAGCGTCGCTCGAGCCACTGAAGCGTTTCAACCGATTCTTTATTTAAAAACAATCATCGGGGCGAAAATATTTACTTTTTTTTTTTGTTTCTTGTCATCTGAATTTACTGTTATAAGCTTATTTTTTTAAACCACGCCGTTTCATACAATTAGGCTCGAATCGACTGAAAAAGTTTTGCGGATTGCATTAGCGAGGTTTTTGCAAGCGTCGTAAAGAATGTGGCTTGCGGTGGTGTAAACGGGTTTTTGTGTGTTTCCTTCTATCAGAATTATACTGAGTCTTGACATGATTACGTGAGTTTGTCTTTAACCTATATTCAAGTATCTGTTGGGTTGGGTTCCAATGGACAAAATTTTAAGTCACTTACCGATGTTTTTTACAATTATGTAAATCCAATTAAACTGCCTGTGTGATTACCTGTAACAAAAAATATTATGTTAGTCACATAAGATAGAAATACCATATTGATGCCTAGAAAACGTTCAAAAAATCAAGTTTGTTTCAACATCATAACAATTCCATCGATAACAATTTCGCACACAGAATAACCCAGCTGATTGTTTCAACTAATTTTGTGTGTATATTATATATACACACAAAATATACCCTTTTAGTCACATAAAATATAATACAATATGTGATAAAGTTACAATTTCGGTACTAAAACATATTTTGCTACATAATAGCATGCAAAGTAATCATAAAACTAGACTATTAAATTAAACCCATAGGCTTCAGAGTACACAGATTCGTAAGCTCGTAACATATATTAAGGTTTCATATTGAAAAGGGCATTGGTTGAATAAAATATATATTCTTTGAGCCATCGATAAAGTCTACTGTTGATTAAATTTAAAGGGAGAGCTTTAAAATTGTCCGGGATTGCATTAAATATATGCACATGCGGTAACAATTTTTCATAAAAAGGGCACTATTAGATAGGAACCATATGTAACACGAGTCTGTCTTGATTTCTCGTACTTCTTGGATATATTTATATCCAGAATGAAGCTTTCTTGAATAGTTCCGGATAGTTTTTTACAAACACAGATGCTTCAAACATATATAAACAAGGTAACGTTAGAATTGCATGTTTTTCGAATAAAGGTTTACATGATTCGCGTGAAGGGATGCCAAAAAAGAAACTAAAAAATGTATAATGTCGCATGCAAAAAGAAAATGTCGCATGCAAATTGATACTACGAATCCTTATATTATAGTAAATTACTGACAAACAATACTAACACCTGCAATACACAAAAATACAGAACATGTCCGTTACAATCGAACACGCAAACAATAGGCGGTGACATAGATACACACAAAAAAAATATAACCAATTACATTGAAAAACATCTGAAGTGCTCTACAAATTTAAATGCTCAATACATTAACGGTCGACTAATTGAATTAAATCGAATTCCACGACCTGCTGTATTCAGATAATCGGCAGCTACTATGTAGGTTGCAACACTGGGTCACTGGGCCGCTGCGCACGCGCACTTTCATGCACTTCTCTTATGCAGATGCCCGTTCATTAAACTTGGGTGTTTAGGTGCCGCCCGGTGACTTATGACTTGAGGCTTTCCTAATAGGGTAACTGCTTATATGTATTGTATTAAAATGTTCTTTCCGTGTTTTGTGCGTAAATTTATATTGCGGATCACTCGTGCTTTTCCTTTTCTTATTAATATTATACTAATTTACTACTGGACTGGAGAGTAACATAGGCTACTTTTTATTCCGGATAACTGCACCGTTCCCGAGGGATAATCAAAAAGTAGGCTACGCGGGCAAAGCTGCGGAAAAATAACTATTTACAGACTCCGCATGCAAAGCAAATCGAATAAAAACTGTATCTTTTTATTAAAAACACAAACTTATTTGTGTCAAAAATAGATTTTTTGTGACAAATCTTTATTGCCAGCTGTATTCTTCTTTAATAATCCGTTAACGATTCTAAAGAGCCCAGCAAGCTCGGTAGGATTGCGTTATTTTATCACAGAGTTCCTATGATTACCTTTCGGGTCCATCATCAGATCAGCTCTATGGTGTCATATCATTGTATTGTCGCGACGATGTCGCCTAACTAACATAAGTATACCTAATTTCAGCTCCATCGGAAACCGGAAAGTCAGACAAATTTTACTTGCAAGATTTGTTTACATAGTTACCTACGTATAGACATAGTTACAAATGAATTTAATAAAAAAAATGTAAATACGCCGTATGCTATAAATTCCACACGATTTCATTAACCCTAAGAGCTACTAACGTCTCATTAAACACATTTGAGAAATAATAGATAGTACATCTTAGTCATAGGTCTCAAACTTTGAAAGATTAATGAAGTATTATGTGATCGCGATGCCCACACAATAGTTCTTACAATGTCTAGGCACAGACATGTTAAATTCCTATCCATAATTACGATGGTAATTAATATTCCCAGTGCATTGAACGAGAGTCGATGATGCAGATACAAAGACACGACATATGTAACAATTAATAGAAGACGCGCGCAACTTCGGTTGCGAGGAGAAAAAGGCATTAACCTTTCAGCATAGAGGAACAAAATTCCCTACACACATAATTAGATGCGCCTGATTACTGTATCAAAATGCAATCAAATCCGCCCTGCCATTTTGACCATAAAATAATGAGGACACAAAAGTATTCCAACATACCTACACTATCTGAGAAATGGAGCTGTTATCAATGCCCATACTTTGAAGATCGTGCATCGTGCTGTTAACATTTTTCTTGAAATTATACCCAGGAAAAGCAACGGGATTTTATAATAGAAGAATTGGATATGCTTACCTTTCTAACGTCTTAACTGAAAGTGTGTAGTTAACCTTAATAATAAATTCTAAATTTCATATGCAACAAAGCTCCATCAATTAGATACGAAAACCTCCCAGTCATGGGAGAGTCTGAACCGAATCCAATGATATATTTTCCTTTCCCAGACCCAGATCAATTGGAACAATAGAAGTAATTGTCAATTTTATTGCCTATTCTGTCCAATTTTCCCATAAGGTTTGATCTGACCACGTATCAAAGAGTGTATCGCGTTGGTTTCGACAATCCATTAGCCTACATAGATTCATCAACTATACCTTGTCAGTTTAAAGAAACGCGCATGATTTGCGCATCTGATATAATCTCAGGGCATTGTCTCCACATAATTTACTATGGAACATTGATTCATCGCACCCGATCAGATTGATAAGAGATATACTTTCCTTTTCAGCGATTTTTGTTTTGTTTATGGACGATATAATTAATCTGAGAATTGATGCTCCAGTTTAAGGTAGCTGCGGCTTGGTTTCCGAACGTAATGAAATCGTAATCTCCATTTCTGCTTCACAGTTGAATAAATTATATAAATATATATAAATTAATAAATTTGCTGTCCAAATAATTTAAATATTTAACTTTATTTAGTTTCATTGTTTAATAGTATTGATAAAAATAATCTTATCATTCGTATATTACTGGTATCAAAGACTACTAAGGGCGTTATGACGAAAAAGGCCATGACATCTACGATCGTGTTGGAAGATTTTCCGGAAAATCACATTATTCCAGATAAGAAAGACCTAAGCAAAATATTAACCGTGTTGACAAAAACGCGTACGGTTCCGGAGACGAGGCACGGATGGGCAAGCCACCTGTTAACGCATCTGGGTCAGTTTTTGTCTCGCATTTTCACTATTCAAACAAACGGCTAAAAGACACTTTACTTTTTATGACTGCGTACGCATAACACCGCTATATTATATCGTTAATGTAGCATATAATTCCATATAATTTAGTGTAAAGCAAATTACTGAGTAGGTAAGGGCTCGTCCTGAAATCATGTGATTGTTTATGGGGGGGTGGGGGTCACAGAAATATCACAAATGATAACTATTGGAGAAGAGGGGGTCCGAGAAGACATCATGTCTAATTTTTTTACACAGCAGGAATGTCAAAATATAAAATTACTCAATAACTAACTTAATTCATACTTAGTCCCAAAAATACATCTTGAATGAGGAGAGAGGGTAGCGTTATAAAATCACTAAATATCACCAAGCCCTCCACCTTGGTGATATGGGCGTCAAAATTACGTTAAATATGATGACGTGATTTCTGGACAAGCCCTAACAAGTTAGATTGTAAATCATATTAGTAGGTATATAATATCTATACTATTATAAAGTTCTAAAAATGAAATGTTTGTATGTGTCGTTGTGGCTTCATCCCGCTAAATCGGCTAAACGGATTTCAACTATTTTTGACACAAGGCTAGCTGGGTATCTCCAGATGGTTATAGGATAGGTACCGGGCAACAGCTAGTGTTAAATGTTATGGACAAATCATGTCTAGTTATGAAATTAATGGAATTGGATCATGTAATTTTTACGTATTTAATTATTATTTGGATTAAATATGGGGAAAAAAATCAACCTACAAAAATATAATGCCAGTGATGAAATAACTCAAGTTAATTTCGGCTTCTTGTTAAATTCAGACATGTAACTAAAAGTGCAGGGGCCGGTACTAAAAACTATTGACAGACAACGCACAATTTGAAACTCATATTTCCTTTATAGACTTAGAGGTTGCACTAAGGAAGGACAATTTTGAAATTCGAATTGCACGCGGATGAAATCATCAAATCAAAGGCAAAGGCTTAAAAAACACTTGAAGAATCAAAGGCAAAATACTTGAAGCTTAAGTTCAAAAACCATGCTGCAACACAAGAAACCGCGAAAAGCGTACTAAATGCTTAATTATTTTCTTCTTACGATTCTGTATGCCTGGTTACAATAAAGACTATCGTTACTTTCGTCTCGTTACTTTTCATTGCTGACTTAAAAGAATAGCGTAAACAATGCCTCCATTAGTCGTAGCTAATTTTGCAAGTAAATTATTATTGTTTATTTCTATTGTTGTTCAAAACTTGCGTGGCTTACTTGGGCGTGACGTGCCGTTTTCTTCTCTTAAATTGAAAAAGTCGCAGGTTTATGGGGACTTCTATGGAGATACGCTCTTATAGTAGCCACGCCAGTTTTGTCGGCTACGTTTGCGCTTACCGACACGGTCTACATGCGTCTGAGCATCCGACCAACCCTTGCTTTCGGCTCAGTTTCCAGCAGGGAAAGTACTCGATATCTAGATTATCGATACGAAAGCTAATCAATTTTCTTTTTCCCACGTATCGATTTACATAAATTTCATATTCGCTGATCGTTTTACGATTGTAATTGCTTTGAAGAAAGAACCTGATTGCAAATGTAACATTATTGTTTACAAATGGCTAGTCGCTCTCTAAATCCTGTTAGTTCAAAATAATTTTCCCACGCAATATTGATTATTCAACTAATGCTCATCGCAAATACCTTTCAGTGGTGTAACAATAGTAATTATTTAAATTACACTCATATGAGTTATCCGCTGCAGCCTTTCTTTTTGTTCAGTAGCCGCTAATAATGATTGCATTATCAAGATTATGCGCTACGGTAATGTTACAAATGTAACATAATTACATTAAGGTTTGTCGTCATTTGAGCAAGCTTAGGGTTACTTATTACGAATTTGTATAAATTTAATATACAGTTCGAAAGCGTTTTGTCTTACCAACGGCTGACAGTGAGTTGTCCAAGTGGCTAACGTCCATAAAACAGCTCAAATAGGAGCATGCCATTAAAGTAATGCGGAATCATAATGAGAGCTTGGCCACCATTGTTCGACAGAAAATCGATCCAATAATGACATTTTATTTTAAAACGGTGCTATTTACCTAAAACGGTCATTATGACCCACTCTTTTATTACGATATTATGACAGTTCAGCGGTACTTGAAACGGTATTACGGATGACGATGTAATTGTGAGCGAAGAATTCAGCAAAGTGGGATCTTGCACGACCACAGCCCAGTTCAGAAGTGAAATGCAAGGTCGGGAACCGCTTCGTATTGTGTTTTTTAACTTTTTGTCATGCGTCTCACCGCTTATTGTTATCGACTGCTCTACTCCATTAAGACTGCCGTGCGATACTCGACTCGGAAACGTCGATTTTTTCATCATCTTCCGTGATAGTTGACGATCGCAAGCCCCACTTATTCTGACGCAAGTATGCGTTTGTTTCTCTACGATTATCCGTGTTCTTTTGCCCGTCTGTTCGCATGCAATCTGTCTTTTATCATTCGATTATCTTGTATTGGTCGGGACTCGTTAACATCGTCTTTAATAGTAAATTCGCGCTATCTTCTAGGAACATCTGTAACCCCCGGGGCGCTGTCATCGCGGGCATCTTAAGTTTATTATGAGTCATTTAACCTTGTCATCTTTTTTCCTGGCTATCTATCGTGATTTAGGTATGTTTTAAAACTTGCTTTGAAATCATTATAAACTGTGACGGTACCTGGTTTTGATGAGTTAACGGCTCATAAAGTCGATCTCCGTAGCGTAAAAATAAGGTATTCCCAAGAACCCTTACAGCGCTGCAATAGACGTTACTGTGGCTTGTTCGGGTTCTCCTCAATTTACCTGTATGAGCCGACGCGGGCGCGAAGTGGTTGCGGTTTGCTTCAAATCCGAAGTGGAAATGAGCGCGCAGTTAACGTCTATATTCCCCCTCAGGCTGCGACCACAAATCGCTGGGGGACTAGGCTCTTTGTAGTTGCTTTGTAATGGCTTGAGGGGAAGGCCGGGGTCTTCACCTGTCACATGCCGTTATGGTGCTTATGTTATACAACCATATTCATCGGTGCTGTGATGTCACATACACGGGATGCTCGTGCAGGGTTGTCACTAAGCTAGGTTGTTGTTTAACTTTTTGTTTTGTGGTACGTTTCCATTACTCAACCTAACCCTTCCTTCTAGAGCGCAAACTTTGTTTATACCATACGAGTAATGCTCGAGGAGTCTCATTGATGACGCTTACACTTGCATATTGATAATCATATTTTTGCATAAACATAATCTATCTGTATTATCTAAAGTGCCAAATACTCGTTCCTATATTTGACGCCAATACTGTATGGTTTGAGTAGAAAACAAACAAAGTAGATAAGTTATAAGTAAATTGAAGAAACTAAATTAGGTAGTTATTTTTTTACTTTTTAGTGCTTTTTGTTAAAAAGTTACTTTATTTAAGTTAGTTCTATATATTTTTGAACCTTAAAGTTTACATCCCAATTATTAGACAAGTAATTGCTTGCACTGCCTTCACTTTTAGAGTAGTGAGCATAAACTAGAAGCATGATGCACGAGATAGGAGTACTCCCTATTGCGAAAGTTGAAGTCTCTGTCATGGCATCCCTCTTACTCATATTATTATACAATATTGCAGTAAACAAGACAAAATATTATGAACCAAGAGCTGCGAGGTAGTTAGGGACGAAACATAACAGTCCTTGCACATGGATGCAATGTGTCTTGTAATTTTGCCACGTAACTAATATTCAACTGTTCCAAGTTAGAACATTTAATCACTGGAGTACGTAGGCATTCTCCTTTGCCATCTGTCAATTTATACGATAAACTGCCAATGTATGTGTATGTGTGTTTTTTAAAAGCTTATTTTTTAGTGTGCGTATGTAGAAATAGGAAGATATCAGTAGTCTACTTTACGTATTTACCTCGACTCCCGCTAAAATGCATGAAAAAGTTGTTCGGTAATAATACGGGTTGCCATTTCCAATGGTTTATCGCTATAAATAATAGAAGCAATATAACAGGAGCACGAATGCTTATGTAGGCTGTTATTTCAAGTCATTAAAATTGTTAGGATCCTTCTTCAATTATGAAACTCCGGAAATGTCTGAACGCGTGTTTATTTTTATTTTCATCATTCAATGCAGAAAGTGAACATCTTATGTCAGGAAATACGTACTTACTTCAAATAAATATTATGGGTTTAAGAATAAATCCAATCACCACTTTTAGTGTCACTGTAATATTTGAAACACCATAAAAATATTGCAGTAAAAAAATAACATTTCATTTTGTGTGTTGACGACGCCCAGATTTTCCTAACTAACATTCTAAAGTTTAAAAACCATACGACAAAAATTGATTAAACACCATTATGCAACTGTTTGGGAATTATGAAACACTTTTTAACCGACTTCAAAAAAGGAGGAGGTTCTCAATTCGAACTATTTTTTTTGTATGTATGTTACTCGATATCTCCGAGAACCGTGAACCGATTTTCAATTTTTTTTTTAATCGTAAGGGTATAACTCCGAGTTGGTCCCGTTGGCACTAAGTCGGGATCTGACGATGGAATCTTGAAGAAATCGAGGAAACTCTTCAAATGTTATAGGGATATGTACGGCGCTTTCGATAATTTATTGATAAAGTCAAGAATTTTCATTCAGAAAGTGTAAATTGGTGAAGTGGAGCTGATGAAGAAGACCACAGAATGCCATCGGAACTCCTCAATGATAAATGATTTATGGGTGGCGATAAGATATCTTGATTAATTTAGCTAAGCAACTTAGTCACAAACTTAAATTTAACCTTTGATGTCAACTGTATCATAGTTTTCTTTCTAACTTTGTATATATATATATATATATATATATATATATATATATATTAGTATGTATGTTTAGTATATGTATAATATATATGTTTGTTTTTATTTATTTTTGTATTATATGTAATCTAATCTCACCACCTACTCATTTCTAGCTATTTTATGTCATTTCCGCTACCTAAAGGTTGTCTGGAAGAGATCGCTCTTTAGCGATAAGACCGCCTATTGTTTACCTATTTTATGTTAAGGCTCTATTGTACTGTTTCTGTTGTTGGTGTGCAATAAAGAATTGTTGTTGTTGTTGTTGTTGTTGTTAAATGTTCCTGATGAAAATGGTACCATCGAATTGATTTGATGATGGAGCCGGAAGGTAAGCTCCAGATCTATGTAATAAAATAATGTATCCTAGCCGTGTTTGAGCTTGTTCGAATCGTCATGAGATACACTTTTAAGTAACGAGTAACTAAAAAGTGTGAAATAAATAAACTTATTGTTAAAAAGTTTATTTATCGTCGACTTTTCCGATATCTTTTTCACAGATTAATACACACGAGACTTTTTTGCTCTGAGGGATGAAAAGTCACTACCGAACCTACCCAGGCTAAAGGTGGATTAAATCCAGTTTAATGCGCGGACTTTGTCCCCCAAGCCCCTCTTTTTTTATTTCTTTGTCTACTTAGCCCAAACGATAGCAAAACTTTAGTGGCAATGGCCAGGGCACATCGCCTATAGCCGCTGGGACCATCGAAATCTTAAGTGGCGTTGGTAGGCCCGCACAAGGTCGCTGAAGTCCTCTGGATGCGAGCAGTCCAGAGGGATTACTCCGAATCTCGAAATTCAAAGTTTGCAACGTGCCGTCCTTCTTGCTCTCATGTTAAAGTGTATTTGAGTGAGCGGGATGGCGCCATACGAACTTCAAATTTCAGAGTAGCCCTCACGCTGATGGCGGTCTTATGTCCAGTGGAGGATGTCTTTTGGCTGATGATGACTACCTTACTGGTAGCTTTTAATTTCACGTCCGATTCCGTCACAGATCTATAACTTATTCTAATAAACTACTTCTACTAGAAGTAGTGATCATATGCAATGATAATAATATGTTAAGGACATGGTTTCGGACAGGGTTGTGGGCTAATAAAATTATGTTAAGTTATACAAATATGCCAAACACGTTTATTCGTAACTTTAGCTCATCGGCAGGTGTAACGTTTCCTGTGAAGCTGACGGTCCTGGGTTCAAATCCCGGTAAGGGCAAATACTTGTGTGATGAGCATAAATATTTGTTCCAGGGTCTTGGATGGTAAGCTCAATAAGGCTTGCGTTATGATTTACGATCTAGTACTCATAACACAAGCCTGATTGAGCTTACCATACCATGGGACTAGTTCGATTTGTGTAAAAATTGTTCGGTAAAATTTATTTATTAATATAATGCTATTACAACAAATGAACAAACTATGATTCGGGAAATTATGCATTCTGAAAAAGAATTTCTGCAAGAAACATTCAGCGTAAATCAATTATGCCAAATACGTTTCGGATACAAAAAAGTACCTTGCGAAATAGATGGCACCCCTACGTTAGTTATCGTTCATTATTTGTGTGTTTATTATCACTAAAATTTAATGAATTATAAGTTTGCAATAAAATATATCACAAACTACACAAATAAATTGCCAGTTACACGTTCCAATTCATTCATTGTTATTCTGTCTAGCCAGTCGTCTAGTTCAGGGCACGCGTAAAATTATATTTCCCGGTTTTATGATGCTGCGATGAGAATATCGATTTGTTCGATCAGCTGATTAAGCTTAGTTCCCATTTCTAACAAACGATTAGCATTTGATGAGATAAGTGAGATGAGGTAAGTATATATTATTCATTAGAAATTAACTTTATTATATGCATATAATTGTGGATATCATTTCATGCGAGAAGATTATCGTTCCTAAAACATGTTATGGAATCCCTGACTAGCACTGACTTTGACGTCATTGTGTTTTTATTTATATGATGTTGTATACCTGTATAAATGCACAGATCCCAACAAAGTGTCTATGGGCGACGGTGATCGCTTACCAACAGGCGACCCGTCTGCTCGTTTGCCTCCTAAGTACCCTTGCACCTCGGGCAAACCCACGGAAAAAAATCCTTTCATCACTACCTTCTTTAGGCTTCTGCTGAAATAATCCTCTCAAAATTTACATCACTTGGCGCGATCCGCAACGGAACTTTGTTTGCTTTATTCATACCTAGCCTTACAACCTCTACGAAAACCTGATGAAATACATTCATAACTAATTGCCGCATCTTCTCTTTACATATTATTACCCGCGTATTTTACTGCTTTCCCACTGACTTAACCATTATCGCCGTTGACTCAAAAAGCTCTCCTTGCTTCAGCACATGCATAATTATGTATGCATTGTTCGCTGTCACTGCCCTGTTAGGGTAATGGCCACATGCCGGCGGTCGACGCAGATTGCCCGCCTGCGTCAATCCGACGTCTCTTTGACGTAGATATATGATGCACCTGATTGAAAATTCGCCGTAGCCTGATGCCAAGCAATGCGTTAGATCTGTTTGCGGGCAGCATGTGGACCAGTTTGTGATTTATGACTTGTAACTTAGCTTGCTTAAACTGTATTGCTTATACGGATTTAGTGTAGCTATGCAAATTATCGAGTACAGTCAATATTTCTCTCACTCCTCGTTCGCTCATGACTAAGGATCGTGGTCATTATCGGGAGATTTACGCTTGGATTAAATGTTTTGCTTCAATCGGGTTTTGTTTATTGCGTCCCTTACAACTAAGCGAAACTTGGAGGAAAGTGAGTTCTCAATAAATCGATCCCTCCGACCTAAAACTTTCTATGAACCATTAAAAAGATATACAAATCATGAACCGCTACGAAATATTTGAGAATTAACTGAAATTAATCTCACCATCTGTACTATTATTAAGTTGTAAAAATGAAATGTATGTACATTGAAGATATTTTCAAAAAAAATATTATAACGGACTATTTGCAGGTCACTAAATCCGAAATAATTTTATAAGTAACTTCGTTCGCGGAGGAGAAAATTCATAACCCCTATTTTTTCTTTAGCATAGTCGGATAAAAAGGATCCTATAATCGTCTGGAGATGGAGCTACCCGTGTACCAAAAATAATTGAAATCCGTTTAGCCGATTGAGCGTGATGAAGCCACAACGACACTTACAAACATATCATTTTCATAACTTTATTACTAGTTTATTTGCCACAAATATTATTTACTAGAAGATGCCCGTCGGTGCAATCGTGTCACAACTTACTAAATTCGTCAATTTTCAATATTTAACACATTCTTTATATGGCACCGACGCCAAAATAAGATTAATTGTATATACTGTATAGGTATACATACGGTTACTTGTAAGTAATTTGAGGAAACTGAATTATGGCGTTATTTTTTACTTTTTAGTCTTTTTTGGAGTCGGTTTTATTTTTTTGTTTAAAAGTTTATTTTAGTGAACTCCAAATAGTCCGTAACAACCATTTTTTGTAAATATCTTCAATTTACAGACATTTCAATTTTACAACTTTATAATAGTATAGATTTTTGTATGTTTATATGTCTCGTTGAGGCTTCACGCCAAAACTTCTAAACGGATTTCAACTATTTTGAATACACGGGTAGCTGGGCATCTCCAGATAGTTAGAGGATACTTTTTACTCGACTACGTTGAACAAAAAAAGAGCCCATCTAGTATTCAAATAATACCTAATAGAAGACGAGTAATATAATAGCTTCCTATTAACTAAACATCAACCTTTACTCTCGTGATACACACTCGAGATGGAAACCGTACAGGTGCTTAACTAGTATACACAAAACTAGTTTCCCAGTCAAGTAGAAGGTTACGTCTTTGTTAAATGGATGTTTGTCGATATTAAATTGTTCCTCTTTCTTTAGATGCTTTTCCGTGATACGCTAAAAAACGCAACTACATGGAATGCACTATATAATTAAATATATCCATAGAAATATCGTAAAGGGTTAAAGGGAAAGCAAAAAATAACTACGGTTGAAATTCCGCAAGACCCTCCTACTGAAATGAAAAAGTGCTGCTCCAAGAAGAGTATAATTTCGTGTCACTTTGTTTGACATGCTCGATAGTATCGAACCCCTTATTAGGTTAGAACTAAGGCGGCATACAGTTACGTTTCAGCCATTTATATAGACTAGACCTAAGTTATGAACAACTATTAGCGTTGTTCCCGAGTGTTGCCAGTGATAAATGAATATTGCCTGCAATGTGATGCAGCTTCGCAACTTTGTTTATAATCATCATTCATTATTATATTCCAGCAGGTACCCAAAACTGTTCAACTGCGTTCGTGAAGGAGAAAAAAGACGTGATTCTGTTTATTACTTAGACTTACTCGAATAAAAATTATGTTTTCTATCCTACAATGTCCAGCTTTGATTGCACCAAAAAAAATTGAAATGAGCCTTTTTGATGTATTTACATAAAATACATGCGGTGATTTCCAAACAGTCTGTTTCCCTTGTACGTATTTATAAAAGTATCTTAACTGCCATTACGTTTTTACAACTTTACACTCTGCACTCGTATATTTACTTGAATGTTAGTTAAAATACTCGAACAAACACATTATTATACTACTAGGTGCCTACTTATAATTATTCTGATGCTAACTTATTTTGGTTGAAATTAGTTTACACTTTTTTATAAGACGTTGTTACCTATCACTATGGCTATTTCATTTGTAGTAAATAGCAAAAGATAAAATGTAAATTTAGTTCTATGTTTGATATCTGTAAATTACCGAAGAGTTCCTGATGCACTTCTTCATACAAACATATTTTATTAACAAAAAGTCTACGTACAACGTTCGGCAATCAACGAAATTGATCATTCACAATAATTACTGGAAAGTCCTCCAGAATTATTATTTCCGTTTCCTTGAAATGCAACTTGCATTTATTCATTAGTATATAACTTTGAATTTATCGTTTTCCGGATTGATTTGCACAAATTTCTACAATCGACGATCACATACTGTTTTTTCTGGGAATTGAAACAAGAAGTGTCTCTACCGTATTTTCTTTTTGAGCTATAAACATTTTGTTTTTATTTAAGTCCTAATGATTATGAATCTTTCGTGGCTCTGGTAGGCATCAAATTAATGCGTAAATCGTTTCTCAGATTATGAAATTGCAGCGTAAGAACTCGTATGTCACGGTTAAGGACGGTTGAAAATCTTCCGCCCTATATTGTGTATTTCGTTTGCGTGTATCATTAGTCCATCCAATTAGTCATAATTGTAACTGTCATAGTTGAACCGGTACCCAACATTGTCTTAGAATTGTGTATTACCGGGTAGGGCATCTGCTCATGATTGGTTTGTGTAATTTCGCGGAGCCGCGCGAAGTAACGGGGCGACTCTCGGATTATAACCTCCTGACATAGTTACATTGGTTTCTTCATCAAATTGATTCAAACCTGCCCCGGGCGACCCAGGGCCAAGAAGGGCCGGGAGCCGGTACTATGCTGTACCATAAAGTCACGTTTTCGCAGTAACGAACCAAGTACGGAAATTTGATGTAGGTCCATTTAGATGATCTTTAAAGCCTGTCGTAATATAATAAAATTATGTGGCGTATTAATATGTATTTCACTTAATATTGTAGTGCTTATCTCTAAATTTCGATCTCATTCGATTCTGTGTATTGTTTGCGGATTAGAAATGTACTTTTTTTGCATTTCATATGCTCTATCAATACGATTCAGGTCTCAGTTCCAGACTCATTATCCTTTATATTTCATTTAAAGTTCTCATAGCCAACGCCTTGAATAGGACATAATAATACAAATACTTTTTAACCAACTTCAAAAAAGGAGGAGGTTCTCAATTCGAACTAAATTTTTTTTTGTGTGTATGTTACTCGATATCTCCGAGAACCGTGAACCGATTTTTTAATCGAAAGGGTATAACTCCGAGTTGGTCCCGTTGGCATTAAGTCGGAATCTGATGATGGAATCTTGGAGAAATCGAGGGAACTCTTCAAATATTATAGGGACATGTAATTACTAGGAGGAAACAAATGTGCATGGTACTATTGAATACGGTACCATAAAACTGGTCTGATGCTGGAACTGGAAAGTACCCTACAGAACACGGTAAACAAACAACGTAACCAAGTCGTGTTTGGTGTTACTGGAATTGTCCTGACAAGCATTCTGAGTACAGAAGACTTATTTTTTAATCGACTTCTTAATCGATATTTATTACATAATAACAGTACAATATCTACATAACAGTTCTGGTGCTTAGACGAAAGTATTACAATTTAACACGTACTTAATTATGTTTTATTTATTTACAATCATTATTTATGCTTCTGGGTTAATTATAGAAGGCATCTCCTTAATAATAATACCTATGTCACCTGTGTTATATTTATATAATGTTTCAATATTTAACAATAATGTTTTATACGCGAAATGTTATGTACCTACACTAAAGATATAATATCCTATCGACTACTTTTGTTTATTTTATTTAATGTATTTATCTTTATACATATATGCCATTCACACAGGCACGCACATAAATGAGTAGGTACACAGCGTACATACACAGCACGCTGTCTCACACATGTCCTGTTCTGGATCCACGGAAGATCAGCGTCATGGCACTCATGAGTGCTCTGACATATGCAGAGTGGACTCTATTTTTGTAAACACAAATATGATTGATTATGGCTCCTAGGTTTAGCTTTAAGTCTAGGTTAAGTCTATACATGTCACTTTTCCAATGTACTGTAATTTTTGTTGTTGTTTACAAAATAAATGTATCTTCTTCTTCTTCTTCTTCTTCTATTTATCAATAATATTTTACACGTGAAACAAATATTATGTACGTACGCTAATTTATTACTTATCTAAAATATGTATTTACAATATTTACATAACAGTTCGATTATTTACCTATAAGAGATACTTACATTTTTTTTTATTAACTATATATTACAGTTCCGATTGCTTAGGCGAAAGTATTACAATTTATTATTTACATATAAGAGATATTTTTATTTCATATAATTTTGGTGAAGATGTGATGATGCAATCCACGAGGTATTGAAGGATCTCCTCAAATATTGTAGGCATACATATGGCGATTTTGGTATTATAAGAAACATAATAAGCACTTTCATTCAGAAAGTGTCAATTGGTGAAGTGGAACTGATGAAGAAGACCACAGAATGCCATCGGAACTCCTCAATGATAAATGATTTACGGGTGGCGATAAGATATCTTGATTAATTTAGCTAAGCAACTTCATAGTCACAAACTTAAATGTCCCTGATGAGAATGGTACCATCGAATTGATTTGATGATGAAACCGGAAGGTAGGCACCAGATCTATGTAATAAAATAATGTATCCTAGCCGTGTTTGGGCTTGTTCGAATCGTCACGAGATTAAGTAACGAGTAACTAAAAAGTGTAAAATAAATTAACTTTTTAACAAAAAAATTAAACCGACTCCAAACAAAAACTAAAAAGTAAAAAAATAACGCTTAATTCAGTTTCTTCAATTTACTTACAAGTAACCGTTTGTGTACGCAATCCATACAGTATATACAATTAATCTTATTTTGGAGTCGGTGCCATCGTGGCACATCTTACAAAATCGTCAATTTTCAATATTTTACACATTCTTTATATGGCACCGACGCCAAAATAAGTTTAATTGTATATACTGTATAGACTGAGTAGGCATACAAACTGTTACTTGTAAGTAAATTGAAGAAACTGAATTATGGCGTTATTTTTTTACTTTTTAGTTTTTTTTGGAGTCGGTTTTATTTTTTTGTTAAAAAGTTTTTATTGCACACCCCTCAAATATTCAGTCTCATTGCTACAAAGCGATCACTCCCAGCCACCCTTTTGGTACTGAAGAATTTGATTACAAAAAAAATATAAGGCGGTGCAAAACAGCATTGAATTTAAGAAAATTAGACAATACAACATCCATAAAATGTATAAATACAATATACACACAAAAGATAAATATATTTTTTTTATATACATTTAATTTCAGCCACAAATGTGAAAGGGCCAGTTAAACAATGAACGAATTATGAAAGGGAGAACTAATGTTTCTTAAGATGAGCATTTAATTTTTAGTTACAGTTAGTAAGAATATATTATGTTGAATATTAAAACGCCTTTCACCAAATATTCAAGAAGCACGAGTCTGATGACTAAGTATTTGTTTTGTTACAATTTTGAGTGGTAAATGTGTAAGTGGCATGTTCCTTGAGTAGTGGGCCCTTTAACAAGTTCTCAAACAATATTGCAGCCACGTAGATGCGTCCATTCGTGACTATCACATTAGCAGGGTTGACCCGCAGCGATTCTCACGACGAGAGTCGGTTTCTGGGTCGAAACGCGATATGGAAATGTGGATACTTGCTGTAGAAATATAAAAGGCCATGTAGATTGCTTGACACCCATGTCTAAAATGATGACAGTTCACTTTGCTCCCAGTATTATGGAACATCAACCATTATAGATGTTGGTTTTTATTTGATGTACGAGTAGAAATATTTATTTTGGATTCGGAAACACTTATAAATTTTAGTTGTCGCTTGGTGCGTTATCCAAACAAATGAACACGCAAAAGGGAACTAGGGAAAACGATCCGACCGTGAATGTGCGTGAAACAAAATTTGATTTACTCATTTCCTTTATGGCAGTGAGAAAGTACGAAAACCATTCCAACGAAAATTGTCTATTGTGCATTTTCTGGATTGCAATATTTTTACGGTCGAGATGGTCCGAGTTGCTTCCGCCATTTTGACTCGGCTGATGTACAGCCTTTGGGCGACCGAGCCGGCCCCCATAAATTTGCACGATCCATTGAGGTTTGAATTTGCTTGCGGTAAGCCGGACAAAGACGCCAGCAATCTCTCTATAGAATGCCGACGCTATAAGGAAGGTCGCACAAAATGCTCTCACCGCACTATCTATGTCATCGGAAAACATTTACATTATCTAACATTCTGAGCTTTATTAACGGTTGTCACTGGCTCGTTAGAGGGCTATTTACACCGCGATATAAATGACAAAGACCAATGGTAACGGTACTCTTCTTATCGAATTACACCAAACACCATTTTTGTCTCGACTCCGGGCGCCCATTTTACGCGTACCGAATAAAACGCGACTAATTTTATCTGTTTTTGCGTTCTTTTTGTCGAGTTTTCAATTAAAGTCGGGGACTAGTTTCCGGTCTGCTGGTTTCCTCGTATTATGTTGCCTTTTGATGCCCCCAGGGCCCTTACCCTGCGATACAATACGAGCCCAAATTATCCATCGATAGAGCTTCACAACGGACCTATTGTACCTCGGAATTTGTGAGTAACGGGAGATCGCTTGCACTCGGCTATAAATGTGCGTAAGATGCATTTCGCTATGCTTTCAGCGCAATTGGCACATCTCGTACTCTGCACCCGATATTACAGTGTAAGTAACTATTTTACTTTGAACAGCCTTAACCACTCAATGATGCTACTAGAAAATTGTAGAGCGCGTGTCTTCTACAATGTGGAGGTCGGTGCTCAGGCCAAACGTATGGAATGCGGAATGGAGGCAAAATGTGGTCCGACGCCAAAGAATACTGGTTAAAACAGTACAATTTAACGTTCAAGTGATGACAAAACTACTGACTAAGTATTAATTGAACCTTTATAATAAGATGCTGTTTATAATCCGAATTGTTAGCGTAGATCGGTAATATTATATTCACATTTTTAATCAAAAATGAAATTTCAGCGAGTATTATAGCAAATTACTTTGTGGCGCTTCGACAATATCCGGCATTGTTTCATCGCGTTAAATGCTTATTGTATAATGGCTCATTCATTAATCGTCAACGATAATTAATTACGTGCCGGCGTCATCATTGTCACATTTCTAAAGAATGCTTTTATTGACAGTTGAAAAGACGCGTGAAAGCATCTCCCCATTGTGGCTGTTCGGCCACACCAATGACTTAATACAACGCTACCGAGTGACGTACCGACAACTCCTAATTACCAATGGCCAGAACAAACTAGCAACTCATTTAGGAAAATGAAAAGGCCATTCCGACGCCCGAGACTTCATTCTCAATTGTTGCTCAGTTAGAGGTAGGTCGGTTACAATAGCTGGTAAGGTTATCAGACCGGATGATGAGGCCTTAAGATTCAATTCAACTGCTTTCACCCATTAAGTCTCCTTTGTAAATCACTCTATAGACTTTGGGGTCGTCAAAGTCAATAACGTTATATAATGATGATGCTAATAAGTATATATTATTGTCCTTAAAGTATCTTAACAAGGAAGTCGGCCGCGTAAGCGGTTGAACTCTCTCTTGTTAGGCCTTAATAATAGGTGAGTCTCCTCTTGAACTGGGGGTTAGTTACAGTTCTTAGTAAATACAGATTCTATTATTGCCGCTGCAGCTGGAATGGGTTACATTTATGTTTAACATTATTCACGTGACAAATGATGTCATCTGCGAGATGACTCTCGGATGCCAGTAATATGTCCATCAACAACGCATTACCTCGGATATGCATTGTGATGTTTAACATCTTTATATCGAAACTAGTGTGAAGTTTTTTTCTAAATACGCATATATTATAATCTTCGTAACAGTTGTATACAAACAAACGGACGTGTTTATTATCACCTCCATTCATTGTATCACGTGTGGTGTCAAGTTGTGTATAACCATTCAAATCTCTCGATTGTTACCGTTGTGTCGGTGGGCGATTGACCCTCTTCTAGGGAGCTACCGCCATATAAGGGGCCCATTAGTTACTGAGGGCAAGTATAATTGTCTATACAACCTCATTCGTTAGTCTCTGAAGTGTAGACCGCCCTGTCAAATATGAATAGTGTGGTTTCTCCAACGCTATCTCTGCATAACCCACGTTCGGTCAGCTAAGGCAACTGTGGAATTGTCTGAACAGGTTGCACTTAAATCATTTGAGAAAATGAAACAGTCCAATAAATCGTTTCATCTATTTCATTCATAAAGCATCAGCCTTAGGAAGGCGTACAAAAGGTATTTTGCTGACAGCATGAACTTTAAAGTACCTAGGTAATAAATATTATAAATACTCGTATACCTATGCATTCATGGAGAATTGAATTTTATTTAACCCAGTTTTTACCTAAATCAATTTCGTTGATGGATCACGATTACCAAGATGATGCCTGCTGTATTTTTATAGTCACTAATTTGAGAAAGTACTTATATAGATCTACGAACATTTACTTATCTTTTTACTAAGTTTATACTATGTTAATCTTTGCATCTTTATTTGAGATACGAATATTTTAGTATTATTGACGTCACTACATATTTATATCGCCGTTAAGGTTGACAAATCACATGGACTTTTGTGTTTTTAATATTTTTATTTAAAATTAGCAACATCCCCATTTGGGGATTCACTGCATTAACATTACTTTTACACCAATCGCGTGATCGTATATTTTCTCAATCACAATTATACATTGAGAGCTTACGTCTAAGTAATAAGACGTAAATTTGTATAGCAGTGAATATGTCACGATTAACATGATTGCACGTGTCCGAGTAAATAGTAGGTTTTTGTTGGAATAAGTGAAACTGTCTTTTAGACAGGAAGCAATGAGAAGCATCCTTTAAGTGTTTACGGAATTATCTCGGTTCTTCTGAACCGGTTGAAACACGCAGCATACAAACTTGCAAAACAAGAGTTTCATGCATACACATATACATACACGCATGTATCCCATTCGGGTAGGCAGAAACTACCGAATGCCAGATTCTACGGTCCTTACACACTTGTTTGGCTTCGATTTTTTCTGAAAATACGAGTTAACCATCCCTCGTAAATGCCTTTCGTTGGTTTCCGCGTCTAGCATTTATTTAAGTATATAAATTTAAACAAATTATTGCGATTATTATTTCATTATTTATCTCGAGTTTCGGATGCTCGGCAGCCCTCGTGTTCACAGGTAGACTGAGAAAAGCATAGTTTTTCTATGTCATAGTTACATTTGTACAAACTACTTCCTTTGAAAATCACCGTTTGGGATTGTTGGAAAAAAGTAGTGTAACATACTAGCAATGCAAAGTTCTTGTGAAGTATACAACATACTTTTGTCCCAAGGCAAAAGCCAGTAGCATGAAAGCGAGGGAAATGACACGCTTTGCCCTTAAAATATTATGAACCTGCATAAAATCTGAAAGCATCATTAAATATAGGTACATTTATTCACGGCTACAACCTCCAGTATCTTTATTGAACAAGGATGCCATCACTAAGGAAAGGAACTATCACGCGATAATGTCATATATATTCGTGTACTATTCTATTACAATATTAGACATGTTAAAAAACTAGTGTTGTCATTCAGAAACATCTTTTTTCTGTAAATCAAGTATGAGTCTTAGTGTTGTCACGGCTTAGGTTAAGTTAATTTTTAGCAACTACTAAATAGTAGCGCCAGAACATGCCTCGGCAAAATTTTGAGAATCCCTTTATAAGTTCCTTTCTGTTCGTATGTCTTTGCGTAGCATTAAAATGTTTTTTTTTTTTCTTAATGTTAAGATAGTTTAGAGGAATTCACTATATCCACTTGTATTCTAAATTTAAAACTGTTATCTTCTGAAAACTGTTGCAGAGGTCCTCCATATTAGTTATCAATTATCAAGTTAGCGATAAATAGTAACACAATAGTTCTAGTCATCGAACTGCATAGCTACCAAGAAACTTGGCAGGTCAGATAAAAAGATTGAACTTAGATTAGATTATTGTTATGCAGTGAATTCTCCGATGCGTGAGCGTCGTACGGAACTCAGTTTTCCACGAGATCCCAGATCCGTTCCCAGTTATCTGAGATAGCGGTGTCACGATATATATAAAGCCGTGAGTGCCTCACGCTCGATCGTTCCCCCGATACTATCCACGGATCTGTTATGAATCATGACCTGTCATAATATAGCTTTTGTGTATGCTCACCACTGTCGTCAGGTGGTTTTGTGAGATTGTCAAGTTGCTATGCTTTATCGGCATTGTTAAGGTAAGATTTAATACGATCAAGTGCCGCACTTAGTTTTTTAAGTTAAGTATATACCATGTTGACAAACAGTATTACACAAATCTGTCCAAATAATCTCCATAGTCTCAAATTAAGCTAGAAGCAATATTCTAGTTAGCGAATGTTTGCTATTTTCCAGACAAAATTATATACTTAATTCGATCTATAAAAACGAATCATGCCAACGTCGCGCTTGCTTTAAATAAATTAAGGCGAAATGATCTTCTTTTCGATTTCACAGAAAAACAACTGGACCCCCTAGAGAGAGCAAACTAGCCCAGTGACGTGGTTGAATAAATTTCTTTAACGCCTCCTAAGTATGGAAACAGTCGTTGGTGGCATTAAAGTCGATGCACATCGCTGACACGAGCGACGCGAATTTCGCCCGGCGCGTGACACGCATGCATCAATCCTAGGCACACATTTTGCGGACCTTTACATTCCCGCCATAATGCAGCACAGTGGCACAAATAAAGTTTGACCCGCATCAAACCAGAGAAATTGTCAAGTGATATACGTGCTCAATGTAGGTTGAAACTTTCGTCCGCTTATAGCCTTCAACCGCAATGCAAACAAGAACAACGGTCACGTTTCCGAGATGGCGACCGGAATCTCTTCGATCATTGATATCGCCGGCTACAATGGTGTTAATTTGCGGTGCAAGAAACTAAAGCAATATTGTTTAATTATCAATTTGCTGGCTTAGCTTTTGCTTCGAAGAATCAACCGACTCTTCATCTTCTCACGTTCGAATGGTCCAAATAAATGTAATACCTTCCATTGCGTTCACTACAACGGCCTATTACAATCCGAGTTATATCGTTTTCACGAGTTTTTTTTTTATCGAGTAGCTTTAAAAGTAATTGCAACATTCCTATTAGACTGTACTGTGTGTTTTTGTAGCAATATCTTTCGCATGCCGTGGATATTTCAATCTCGTTAAGGTTATATAGACATGTCTTGATCACACTTCGACTTTCCTAAGTCCAAAATAGGATATATCCAAGAGAAATTATTAGGTACAAGTGAGAGGTTAACTAACTTAGTGCTTACTTAAATCTACTTTTTGCGCTTGCGGTCTTGTAAGGCACACGTTGATGTTATCATTAACTTTTTGAAATGAAAAGTGAACTTGATTTTTATTACAGTGTTAGGCATAAACTTTTGCTTTCTAAACGTGCTTCTATTTTTTTCATATGCCACTAAATGGGGTACGCAATTACTGCAAATCGCTGAACGTTTTTTGCTGCGTTCAAACCACGAATTGTGAAAATGTTAGTTCAATCTCAGCATGTAGCCGAAAGTCATGTACATTTTCATACATATATATATATTACTATACTACTCTTTTAACATAATTTTCATACACTTACTCATTATGCTCTTGCTCTTAATTTTGTTAGTGCAACTACTCTTTTATCTCTCGTGAACGTAACATAAGGTATGCCTGCTATCTCGTAGTTGTTAATATTATTCCATGTAACTCCGCACTGTCAACGCAATCTCACCACGGCCCTAATACCGAGTCTATTAGTCGCGATTAAGCCCGGCCTGTCGAATGCCCGAGCAGCGGAGCATGGTGGATTGGATAAGGCAAAGGAAAAAAAAGCAGCTACCGCTAACTGACACAGTGCTTTATCGAACACAATTCCGTTGGATGCAACAACGGTAGGCGATACGTTTGATCGTGATAAAATCACTGGCATAATGAATTCACTGATAATTTACTCGATTTGCCGCTGTCAACGAATCACTGATATAGGATTTGCAGTCATGACTACTTATTTAACTAACTTTCAAGTCAAGACCTCTACGCGTGTTGATAATTTGTCGCCGTAATGTCATTTTATTATAGGTTTTAAGCCGACTGTTCACTTTTATTACTGCGCAGATGGGAAAGTCGTTAGACATGAATTCGCTTAACTAGACGTAAGACTGCAAGTATGTCGTTTTCCATCTACTAGTCCTTTTTTGGAAACTAGCATCAGAGTCCAGCGCTCCTAAGGCAGCATTTGTTGTCATTCACACAGGATTGCTGCTCCAAACCGGATGTTGTTATAAAAAACAGTTGTTAAATAATGTATTTTCTAGCTAGTTCTCTTTTACAGTAATACATATAAAATCAGCTTCGACAAACTCGAGACAACTTGTAAGGTTCTGCTCCAAAACAAAGTGTTTGCTGCCGCACTTAGCAATGTTTTTCTATGTCAAGCTTTTCACACGTTCAGTATCTTTGTTTACCGCTTATATGCACAGTTTGAGTAATTCACATGCATTAATTATTTGCAAACACAAATTACTCGGTCGCTTGACTTACGTGGACTTGGTTATGACCAAGAATGTGCACGTAAGTCAATTAAAACCTTAATGTGAGTTTACAATGTCACTTATGTCGACCGGTATAGTTTGAGATTTTGTATTGTCTCCTGACCATAGCTTTCTTAGCATAAGGTGCAGATAGAACCTAATTTGCATGTTCAAGACATTACAAGTGGAGTTGAAAGTATTATCTTTGTCTAGAATGTAATGGTACTGCGAACTGCTTTGCTTAACAGCCTGTTTCTACTTTTTCCTCGTCTTCATTGTACATAAGGTCGTAATGTTTTTTCTTGGAACGTCATTTCTCAGTGACGACAAGATGTTCTTAAGAGCTACTATTTAAATTACCGTCTTCAGTATTCACTTTCTATTATACTTGTCACTCTAAGGATAAGGTCAATTATTGGAATGATTCCGATTTATTTTACAACGTTACTGTACCAGGAAATCCGAAACACATTTTCACGCATGTGTAAGTGTAAACTGTAACGAGATGTGAAAAAAGTGGATATGAACTATGATTGCCAATTAATCATTAAGAGGATATACTAGCAAAAGGTATTTTGGAAGTTAGGTACTTTTGAAAACTATTGCTATCATATCGCCTCAAATCCCCGTTATAGTGCAAAAGGGACATCTGCTCGGAACGATCTGAGATCTGAGCTACAAAAAAATGGCGAAAACAGGGTTTCGTTTAACCCTATTTCCTCTTCCAAAACTGGTAAAATTTTAGTTTTTCTTTCACATATATTATAACATAACGAGGGTTTCGGCTTGGCTTCTATGTTTTCTGTTTTTCTTTTATATTCGTTAAATTTGTTTACTGAACGTGTGCTTATGGCGCCGGATGGTGGCAATTTTTTGCAGTTTTAGAGGGCCTCTAATTCTTAAAATAAACAAATCATTATGATTACGTTTGTATGGAGGCTCGGCCACTAGTATATCCTCTTAAATACGTTTATCTATACTATTATACATATTTTGTTGTAATTTTGTAGGTATGTGTCGTTGTAGGTTCATCACGACAAAACGGATCTCAACTATTTTTAACCGACTCCCGAAAAAGGAGGAGATTCTCAATTAGTCGGAATCTTTTTGGTACACAGGTAGCTGAGCATCCACACATGTTTATAGGATACTTTTTCCCTGACTACTCTGAAGCAGAAAGATTATGGCTTTACCCCCTCGGCGAACGAAGTTGCGGGTACCTTCTAGTAGCTTATAAACTGCTATCACACTTTTATAAACTTGAAACAGATAACACGATTCTGGGACTTGTTTGATTAAAGTTTCTGCATTCCAAGTCAGCGCTGCATTAAAATTTGCTACACTATATTACATTGTAACTTTTTATTACCTGTGATTTGGCAAAGCTGTCACAACCTCCGTTTTTCAATTGACGTCAATCTATTTGTTAATTCCTTGCATTTTATCTCACAACCGGCAACCTGTTGCATTTTTTAATCTCGTTTTACCTCGGAATGTAAAAGTAAGAAAACTAGATCAAGCTCCATCAGCTCGGATAGTCTGCATAGCACAATGAGTTTCTGAGAATGCCTTTTGGGTTACCTTCTTAAACAAAATAATGTGCCGGCATTTTATTCATCTGTGGTACTGACGATCAACGTAACGATAACGACCTTCAAAGTGGTAAGTTTACATCATTGAAGTCGTTTATGATATGTGTAGTAATGTTTACTGTTATGTGTGTCTCGTATACACTACGCTAGATAGAGTTCTTACCAGACAGTCCCAAGATGGTTGCTTTAACTGCCTTAACGGTCGCATACTGATTACAAACTGTATGTTATAAAGTCATGCAAATATTCCCGGAAATCGCAGCAATCTTCCGTGATGAGATTCACGGCGTCTTTATCATATTCGCTGGTGTAAGTCTACAGAATCAAATGTAGATTAAGCTCCATTTCTTCAAGGGTGAGTTAAACAGTTTTGGTTCAGTATTTATTTTATTTACAAATAATGTGTGTTGCTTTGTAGAGGATACATGCATGTGTATAAATCGTTCGACAATTATTATTTCTATAATGTCACTAAGCGTTCGATAAATATGTAGGCTTCTTTTAGTAACATCAATCCAAAACATGCTTACCCATTGTTCACTCTATTATATTAATAAAGTTAATTTTGACATAATATCCAGCTTCAATGAAAATGCAATAAAACAATCTTGTCCTTAAAAATATGTTCGCATTAGTTTTGGTAACATATTTTTACGTTACCAATTGTTAAAGTAAATCTAAATATATCTTTGGTGTTCCCGGCTCTGACTAGACTACATAGTGCAAAAACAATTGTTTGTGTATATTTTGTTTGTCTCGATTGAAATCAATCTGTTTAGTGAAATCACTATTCCGATTTCACTCACGACCGATTCTACTCGAGATTAATTCTGCTAAGTTACTTTAAGATAGTACAAACAAGTTAGACTTTTCACTGGACATACGTCCTTTTTCGTCTTTAAAAAATACGGACGTAACATTCTAGCTCGGTGTTAAACATCTGTTAAACAACGGTTGTAAAAAAGTCAAATCATTATCGGGTCGAATGTGTTGGGATAACGATTACTTGAGTTTTTCTGTTCGAATCTATTACCTAGCAAAAAACGGTGGCAATACACGTGTTAATGAAATTGCTGTCAAACTTATCTTGTAGCCGAATTAATTTTACTTTCGATTTTCTTATTATGAATAGAGGGGTCAGCCGCAACGGTAAACTTTCGCGGCGGCGTCTAACATAATGAGTGTTATGCATACGAATTGAAATTCGCCAATGTTATGCCATCATTACGTTTTGTTTGTTTTCCGCTGTCTTAATTATACGTTTTCTTTTGTTTCAGGTATGTAATGTAATGGAGCTTTCGTGGTGGTGTGTTTATATTGCGTCCAATAAAAGAAATATCAGATGTTTTTCTTAGTATTTATGTAACAAGGTACGTATCAAGAATCTTACGATGAATGTAATGTTGAGAAAGGTCAATAAAGGTTCTAAGGCATTTAGAAGTGGTTCGAATGACACGCGCTTTACAGGGACAAATGTTTATCTTCATCAGGCAGCTTTTACATTTAGGTACATGTTAGTAATGCCTAGTAATAATGTGTTACAGCATTCATTGAATTTCAGCTGATATACTAAAACTTTTGTTGTTCATGCGTAAGAACCTACAACTACTTACTAATTTGAAATAACAAGGAATTACGGATTAATGCATATTAAAACAAAAGTAACCGCTTCGGGGAGCGAGTAAAATGTTAGTCGATATACGGAATGTTCAATGTGAACTTTGTTTTTAACATATTGCGTGATAAAGCTCTGGCCTGATACGGGACTGTATCACTCGAATACAACTCAAATTTTGTAATATGTAAATGAGTAAAGGCGAATTGTTTCATTCGCGCCTAACGAATCGATTAATTTTAAACTTCGCACTAACAAACCAATTTGCACAAAAAGCGATATTAACTGAAATGGGTATCAAAATGTAACGTTACCTACGTGACAACGAATTACACCTAACTTTGTATAATTAGCTCTTATTCATCATCGGAATATTTAGTAAATAAAATAATTCACTCAACATTTATCTAATAATGAATGAACAAGTAAAAAATCCAAAAATCATCTTATTACCAACACAATCATACAATTGCGACTATAAATAGTACAAAACCAAATCAGTCGAGTATTGTACGTTGATATTGAGATTCGGCATATCACGGTCTATAAAAAGATCTTCATATGCTTTGACGAGGGTTACTATTCTTTATTCTATAATGGTTACCTCATTTGGTTATCTATATTATAAAAACTTAATGGACGGTAGTGAGAAAGGGTCACGCATATTTGATGTTGACTGAATTAAGTGATTATATACTTTCACTATGTTACTGAGACGTGTAATTTTGAAGATGTTACATTACTTTATTAATTAAAATAAAACTTTAACACTATGTCTTGACTTTGGCAATTATGCAAAAGCATGAAAAGATAGTTGTTTAATTGTCAGAGAGATTTTCAAAAGACGTGACTTCACATTTCATACCTAGAAAGCTTACTTGCCCAGAAATGTTGCCTTACTTAAACGATATGTATATTTTGTAAAGCACACCGTTTGTCTTTGCACAACACTTGACTTTACACATGTCTATTTGCTTTCTATCGACGATTCCAGATCATGTACCAATAGCAAATAGATGTAGTCGCGTCTCAACCTCGTAAACATTTAAAGTTGTCACTTAAATTACAGTCTTGCTTCGTGCGTATTGAGATCTGATTTCAAAACGTTATAAATGAGATGTGAGATTGGCAAAGTAAAGTAATCGTTCACGAGTAACTGAGTGCGAAAATGATTTCTACGTACATCGAACACCCTATTAACATACTTTTTGCTTTCTAATGTTAAAAGCGTTGCGGCGGATGAACAATGCTGTGTCATATCACGCAGATCTGATAATAGATCAATCGACGATTTTATCGGACTTTGATTATGCTAATCCGATTTATCGGATATCGAAGCTCATTTGGCTATTTTTACTTATTCGATTTTTGTTCTTGTTAAAGTGTTTCGCGGTCGAATTAAAATTGTCTGTCGATTGACGGTATTATCAAAGTAGTAATCTGTATGTGGGTTCAATTAAGGTGTTCGGAATATTGTGTTTCTTGTGAATTTTGCATCTAATGTAGCTATTATTATTATTATGTTTGTATCTCGCATTGAGTCACGGGCTCATACGTCCCGGATTTTTGAGAGGCTTGCGTGGGGATGTAGATCCAACACGTAGAGGCCCTTTCGAGAAGTTTACTGTGGCTGTACTTCTGCTGGGACTCGCTCCTGATCATATCAAAAAGAGAATACGTCCATTAGCAGGTCCCAGCAGATGATGGAACTATTGCATTTTTAGGAAAGAGATGTCGGGCTATGAAATTGTAGTTTGAATGGATTTTTTATTGTCTATTGCAATAGAAATATGTCACCCGCCATAACCACCAAATCGATCGTTATCTGTGGCGGGTGGTGACTCGCCACTCACTTGATGGGCCCCCGTAATTGCCGTCAAACAAGACAGCCGGAAGCAACACGGACGTGAGGGCTCAGAGGTGTCGAGAGGTGTGCTGCGCTTTCTCCGAGGTTACTCGCGGCGTTATGCCCTTTAACACTTCCACCCCTGGAGCATATAGCTCTAACGCTCCTCTTTGGACAGCCAATGAAGGCAAGCCAGAGCTGAGAGTCCTACGGGTCCTCTTGGGTATCCACTCCGGCCGATGAAGACACACCGGAGGCGAGGGCCCTGACCGACTCTCTAGAGATCTCGGGTCCGTGGGGTCGTCACTCCCCAACAGATCGCCACAAGCTGCCCTGCTATTATTATTATTATCTTTTTGTATCTCGCCGTTAGTCACGGGCTCATACGTCCCGGATTTTTGGGAGGCTTGCGTGGGGAAATGGATCCAACACGTAGAGGCCCTTTCGAAAAGTTTGCTGTGGCTGTACTCCTGCTGGAACCCGCTCCTGACCATATCAATGAGAGGATACGTCCATGAGCAGGTCCCAGCAGATGTTGGAACTATTGCATTTTATGGAAAGAGAATCGGGTTATTAGATTGTACTTTGGATGGATTTTGTTTTGGCTATGGCAATAGAGATTCTTCACCCGCCATAACCACCATATAGATCGTTATCTGTAGCGGCTGGTGACTTGCCACTCACTTGATGGGCCCCCGTAATTGCCGTCATAAAGACCGCCGGAAGCAACACGGACGTGAGGGCTCAGGGATGTCGAGAGGTGTGCTGCGCTTTCTCCGAGGTTACTCGCGGCGTAATGCCCTTTAACACTTCCACCCCTGGAGCATATAGCTCTAACGCTCCTCTCTGGACAGCCAACGAAGGCAAGCCAGAGCTGAGAGTCCTACGGGTCCTCATTGGTATCCACTCCGGCCGATGAAGATACACCGGAGGCGAGGACCCTGACCGACTCTGGAGATCTCGGGTCCGTGGGGTCGTCACTCCACAACAGCTTGCCACAAGCTGCCCTGCGGCCTTATTATTATTATTATTATTGCAAGCCTGTTATGTCCCACTGCTGGGCAAAGGCCTGCCCCTCTTTTTCTATTGCTCTCGATTTTGAGCACATCTAGCCAGTCCTTTGCAAAGGAGTCCAAGTCGTCCCGCCATCGCCAACGAGGTCTGCCACGTCTCCGTTTTGAGTTATGCGGCTTCCACTCTGTGGTCTTCTTTAATGTAGCTAAGTCAAAGAAAATAAAGATATTTTTTTGTATAAACGTAGTAACACATTTAATGACATGCAATAATGATGAAGCCCAAGTATCCGTCAATAGTTTGGGCACTAATAGTTTAGTTAACACGCAGTGACCCCTGAACTATCCATGAAACTTTCTGGCCCGTAATTTTCCTAATAGTGCCAATAACTCAAACCGAAAAGTTTCCCTTTTGATGGAATGCGATCTTAATGACCTGTCATTCTGATGAGTAATGTGTTCAAATAACTTTGCGCTTCCTACAAATAGATGCCTATGAGCAATTATTAAAAACCGATCAATCATCATCATAGAGTGAAATTTCAATCCGTCGCTTTTGGGTTTTGAAAAGTATAGTTTAGCTACTTCACTTGCATGACATGCTTGGTTTGGTAAAAGCTACTGTAAACATATTTATGGAATTTTAATGAGGATATCTTGTTATGAGCATATTTAAATGAGTTACACAAAACAGTATGGATGGAGCAGGGATTTCAACTGATGTGCTATCTACTTATAACATTACGATATATTTCTTAGCACCTTCTTTTGTTTTGGAATGGCGTTAAGAATAAAATATTTTCTAGACTAATATAGCCACCCACTCTACGTCCAACCGGACTCGACAGACACAATCCCAATTCGTAAGGAATTGCAAAGTGAAGTGAACGCCGTGGACGAACGACTGTTCAAATCATTGCACTTGTCCCTTATCCATGCTCTTGACCGCTTGACATATGTCAACATTCCTGGCTACTCGCTGCTGGCTCTAAGACATGTCAAACAGCTAGTTTACTGCCATTTACGGAAACATCTTCAATAATTACTACATTTCCCAAGAACACATTATATTTAGATTGGCTCACATTATAACCAAAAATAGCGTTTAAATGGGACAAAACCTGATTGAAAAATCGGTATCTGTGTTTCTTTTCAGCGGCTCACAAGATTTATCGCTAGTTCATAATAAGCTTGAAGTAGGCTATTGTATCAAATAGAAGTTGGACATAGTCACAAATTTTATCAGCAATATCTGCATAATAGTGCTCTTGTGCAATTTAACCTCAATGATAATTAATTCATCAAAACTTTACGACAGTACAGTGTTAATATTCGATAAACGCGAGTTCATTAAATTAGAATCAATTCGCTCATCAAAACACGATTATAATAAATTTAACACTTGTAACGAATCGCGTGCAATTAACATGATTTACACACTTTTGTTCCGCTTTCATATTTATTTGGCCTGATGACGGATCACGTTATACACCTCTTAAATGTTAATGGTGCTATGGAGTCATTAGTCAAGTCCGTACACTATTTATCTGCGAGCAATGAAATGTTTATTACCTTATGCCATAGCAAACAATTAAGCTCATGCTTCCTTATCAAGTCGTGAACTCCCACAGGTCTAAGATAAATCTGTTCTGTTATTATATTGCTAGCGTCTGCACTTCTTCCTTCGCGTGGGTTTCTATTTAAGGAACAGGTAGTTTACTAGAATGTTATGTCGAGATTATAAGTTATTGTTTCTAATTGACTGTATTCACAAGTGCCTTACACAGGAAAGCTTTCAGAATTGACATTATTATTGCTGAAACTTATCGATAGGAGTTTTCATACAAAAAAATCTACTAATAGACTACTTTTAAACTTAAGTTGACTTATTTTTACAAATCTTCGACTTTCATAGGCAGTCGATGCAAGGTACGTATAATATACGTAACTGTCTTGAAAGTAGCATTTTTGAAGTTAGGAATCCTCTTTCGCGTAATGTTTACGTCATTACTAACTGCTAATTGATAATCAGTATTTAGGTATTTAATAAGTAGTGGGATCTCCACGGCATACGCATACTACTTAACTGCCTCAGTTAAAAATATTTTTTAACCACAGTTACCTATAACGATCTAGCCGCCGCCGTAAGCGCAAATTACTCGTTACATATTCTTAGCGTGCTCATCTTTCTTCCTTTGACGCTTCTGACGATTTATGTGTGTACCTAAACACAAATGGAATTTTAAACAAACAAGAAATAAACGTAAACGCTATTTATTTAAAGCTTTCATAATATTTTGGATTCTAATGATTGAATATGGTTTTCTTTCAAGTAAACCAGGTACAAAAAGTTTATTCGCGTACAGATTTTCAATAATCAATTTCCTTACTCAAGTAAACTTCTGAAATTCCGTGGTTGTTATTGAATAATCTACCAAACAGGTATAACGGTTGGAAAACCATTATTGAACGAGATGGTAGATCAATTGCACAGGGGTTACTATACATATATTGTATGTATTGGGCAAAATAAACGTGTCAGAGTAAAATACTGCCGGCCTTCTTTTTCACAGCAAAGAGCCGGCTCCCGGCCAGACTGGCGCCTAAATTTCCGAATACCTCTCAAACATAATGTTAATTTCACACTTATTCCACTTAATTATCGCGACACGGCCAGTTACCGCGATTCGGGACGTAACTGTCCGCGGTAGGCGGTTTACTCGAAACGGTAACTTATCTCAGCTGTGTGCGATCGCGTGCCAAATGTACCGAGTGAATACCGGTACATCACGTAACGCCATCTTAATTGAGTCCGACGAATCGTTTATGTCATTGGACGCAAGTTCACGTAATTATTTACGTCTTCACGAATAATATTTAGAGGTGCACGTGGAACGTTTGAGGAATTCATCTTCGTACATTAAGATAACGTACGACGGATGATGATAGTCTCAACAGATGCACTTAATTATATCCGTGCTGTCTTCGAGAATTCTAAAAATGTATGGACGATAGATTAATAAATAATGATGATGCAACAGATTAAATATTGAATATTTTGCAGTTCTCACTTATGTTATTAATTTGCGAAAGTAAAAAAAGTTGCAAAATTTGCATATTTAATTGGCATTGGCTCGCGGCTCACGAGGATTCTCAACATTCTTCGAGAGTTTGAAATCTAATAAAAAAACTATTTTCGTTCGGGAACCACTAGATTAATCTGATTAGATAAAATGCAAAGAATCGTTAGTTTTAATTAAAGCAAACTATTTAAGGGCGGTACACATTAAGCAGTAACTAACGATGAACATCATAACCCTTCCTTTTGGGTTTGCCATAATCGGATAAAAACAGTGCTGATAATCGCGGCGTTCAAAAACGAACAAGTGGGTACGTTACAAAACGTTGACATAATTCAAACTGACAAGTCCCTAAAGCACAAAATGTTACAATACTATACACAAGTGTTACCAATCGTCATCATAATACTAAATGACGATTGCTCGAGTGATTTAAGATCGTCAGTCTCACGCAACGGATGTGCTGAACACCTCGGCACGAGATCCATCTCAATCGTGGCACATCTGGTGACGCGATTTATGTTATTAGCTGCTGAACCGTCATTTGTCGAAAACCCTACATTAATGTAAACTTGCTTTTCCTCGCGATGTTTATGACTGACGTTTTTACAAGGTATGATATTTTTTGATCGTTCTTTCGTAACTTAAGAGCTCTCCGAGCTCTCCCTATCCCCCGTTTGCTTTTTGCTCTCGTGATTTGACACAGCGCCGACTTTCGCCTTAACTTGTATTAAATAATTTAATCTTGGTCTTCCTCTGTCTCTTTTTCCGTTAACCTGTTCCTTCCACTATATTCATACATAAAGCATCATGTAGTATCAGGTGTGGCATAATCTTTGCTCTTCTATTTTGTGTAGTTTAAGTTCACATAACACGAAAACTAACATCTGTTTTTGTGTTATGTTATAAGAAAAAGTCGTTTTTATTTCATTTGATAAACGGGTTGCACAAGGATATTAATAATGCAATACGAGGTTTCAAGGCGGGAAAAGTACTCTTACATTACAGCGAAACTACAAGCCTGCACTTGTCATTATATTTTCTTGGCTTATCTAATGTAACCTTCTCTAACAAAGGTCGTCTAAATAAATCTCATGGTGACGGTAAGTAGTAGGCTGTGGAAAGCTTAAAAAATAATTCTTTATTATTTTTCATGCACATTAAAATTTCTGACAAGGATATGATCTAACAATAATACGATAAGTTGTTCCCAATTATTGTTTAATTTTAATTTCTCACATTTCGGCACATAGTAGCGGTTGCGCGGTTGACTTATAACCGAGTGAAATGTCAAGAGAGATACCGACGAATATTTAACAAGTTTAACAATTCAATTTATGGATATGCGTAATGCTTATGACTGAGGGTAAAAAAAAAATATCGCGTTAGACCAGTCATCGTGTCAAACTTTTATTAAGATTAACATCGTAAAAAAGGAGTTCCTCTTTTGACTGTTTATAATCAATTAATAAGATATGCAATTTTTTAAATTCAGAACAGTGCTTGTTAGAAACAGCCACGTTACCCTGGAAACCCAATTTTCTATGAAGTCCCCAGTCACTCGCATAACAATGTCTAAGAATGTGCAATCACACGGCGTCTAAATGAACCCGTATCTTCCGCTTATAGCCCAATAACTTGAAGGCAAGTGCTTGAAGAATTCATATGAAACTGAAATTAGAATTGTAAACCTGCATATACCTAATACCGTTGATATTTGCGACAACCTAATTGCTATTGGCTTAAAACATGATGTGAATTACACTGGGGATTAGTTTTGCAAACTTAAATTTGTTTATGAAAAACCAATCGCCAGTTTCATTCACAGGCTTACTCAATTTCAGTTCCATGACAGTATAGTTCCTTGCAAGACGTGACGAGTTTATTAAGTTATTTGCGTCTCAGATGCATCCATTTAAGCAAAGATTCGAGATAGAAAAAGCTCTAGCGCTTCAGAATAAAACACGGTAAGGCCATTAAAAAGTTATGATCAAGATCCTTCTCTCGAATAGGTACTTTCATATTGCATTTGCATTCCATCAAGTTCGAAAATAAACCAATAAAAACTTGGAGGATATCATTAGCTCGCCGACAGTCGGTGGCTTTATTTTACTTTAAAGCAGATCGGATAATGCTACTCTGGCTCGTAACGTGGTAATCAGATCCTATCACACAATTTTATTCTATATTTTCATACTACGCTCTAATAATATACATTACATGTGATATAAAGCCTCAAACCTCTCTACCTATAGTGAGTAAATTTTCACAGTGTGGCTAGATTCTCGTGAGATGTTTCACACTTCACCGGAACAAGTGAAAGTTTTACAGTTTGCTGCCGTTTAACAATTATCTATTTGTCGAGAGGTCTTAAAATTAATGAAACCCTAATCCCGGGAACTGTTACTCGCACATTCGCCTTGGAAAGTGACTTATAGCCGCCATTACTTTTTCTTGCAAATGTAACTGCCAATCTTTGCATATAAATGCGCTTATTACGAAACAGATTTAGGCGATGAGCTTGCATTGTCCGTGTTTTGTTTTATTTCGGAAGCGTTTTTTTGTAGTGCTTTGGTTTAATTCTTAGACTTCTCTTCACTCGCCTTCGTCCGCTATAGCAATTAGGTACATTTATCAATTTTGTCATAAACAAGTTTTTTTTTTCAATGATTTATTTTTATTATCTGTTCTAAACGTGAGATTCTTATCAATGAACCTAGCAATATCTTCGAGCGACGTAAAGATATCAAATAGATACTTTTTAAACTGAAGGTGTAATGTCAATAAACTTATTTGTTCACCGCGCAATAATCACTATTACGAACTTAATCTAAATTAACAATTAAACTTTCGAATTAATATCACGAATATCAATATCAAATGAATGAATAAAACCGAGTAACAGCATTGTCAAATTTAACGAAGGTATTGTTTGATTACTTCTGCGGCAACCGATTTGTGACAAACGTCACTACAATAGAATCGAGTTATTCTGTATTCAATTTATTATAAGTGACGGTTAAGTAACGCAATTATGCAATTTGTTTGTTCCAAAGATGGGTAAAATTTCTCTTTTGTCATTACCAATTGTTTATTTTATTTTTTCTCTGTTCATTTGCAAAATGCATTTATTTCAAAAGCGAGCTTCACGTGGGTGTATTTATTATTCAGTAAGCAGTGCTAAAAATCCTTGTCAAAAATTGAAAGGTGCTGACATTTTACAGGGTCTATTTTGGTCCTACAAAACTATACTCATACTATTATCGTTACAATGTTGAAATTATTGGTATTTTCACTCCCTTCCGAAACACTTTCGTCCGAGGTGCAATTTCTGTTTACGGCTGATACAACCTAGTTCTTTGGTACCTACGTAAGGTACTATGCCCCTTTCTCTTCCAATTCGCAATAGATATAGATAGATACTATGGACTTTCTACCTTGCTTACTGATTAATTAGACACGATTAGTGATGAAACGACCTTTTTAAATATTTACTTCACCTCGCGAAAGCGAGATTTGTTTGACTCAACCATGCTTTGATTCAATTAACGCACTTTAACAAGATCACTTTTTTCCCATGATGCTATTAGTCCGATTTCACCCAAAGTTATCTTGTCAATCACTCACAATTCACACATTTCATTGCTTACCATGTTTTAATGTCTTAATTTCAAAAAAGGAAAAGCTTTCATTGTTTCCGCGGCGAATTCTGAGACTCAATGGTACTCATTCTACTTAAAAACGTGAAGACATGTTGTTACAAACTATTAATTTTAAACGCAAAATTCTTTTGTACAGGGCCGTACATCCTGAAACCAATTACTGACAGGCATGTCTAAGCGCAACAAAAGAACTTTCAAAGTTAAGAAAATGCTCGTTCATTCATTAACCATGATAGATTAACTGCATAAGAGAGAAAGTTTTCCTAAAGAATAGACTTAAACCAAACTAAATTCGTTGCCGTCCAAATTTTTGCGGGCTACGACTATTTCGGTGACCACAAAGTAACTAATGACAGGAAAGTACCAGCGCCGATGTGATTAGAGATTGTTTGTTCGTATGATCTCCATGTCTTTCGTAGTCTTTGATGGATGAAAACACTTTATGTAAGAACTTAATGTATTTGCGAAATTGCGGTAGTCTGTGCTCGGCGCCGTAGTGTTATTTATATTAAAAGTTAAACGCTGGTTTTGGGACAATCATTGGTCAACTCTCTAGACAATAAACGAGAAATTTAGATGTAATTTTACTATAGGAAAAATAATTGTTTCTCGAGGACGTGGGGCTGATGATTGATGGAGAAATGAAATATTCAGCAGTAATTCCAAGCTACTATGATTTGAATTTCCTTTTATTGTAATAAAATAAAGAATTCAATACCTCATTTATTGCTCGCGAGGATAATCTGTCACATTGTCTTCGTAAGCATTTGGTCTAACGAGTTCGGTGTCCGGGCTTACAAGCAACCCTAACAACTGAAAATAGGAGTTCCTACATGATAATTACTTAGTTTTTTTGTCTAACTTGTAACTAAATGGATTCCATTGTTATTTTAATTTTCGTGCAATTACAGAATAATGAAATGTTGGCGAAACAGTCCAAGAATGATATCCGCATATTTTAGTAATTTTGTTGCGTTGTTTAAACACCGAGTTCACGTAACGAAAATAATTGTAACTAAACGTTTTAGAAATGTTTACCTAGGCAACATTGTCTTCCACTTTTCTTGTGAAGGAAATACTATTAGGTTTGTACTCATTATGTTTACGCGATGACCCATGGTAAGAATTAAACGGCATTATTGATTAAGCTGTCTTATTAAGAATATCACACAGCAGGTAATTTACGATTAATGCTCTAGGCTACAAATGGTTACAGGGCGTAACATAGCCTGTTTTTCTTATCATGCCTTTTTCTGGCATTCCAGACGGCCGATAGAGCTGCTAAGAAATAAATAATTCATACCAATTTGCACAATTAATGTGGGAAAACATTTCTGTTCAATGCACGGTAACCTTTCTCTTAGGGCTCATTAGATGATATTTATGTGCTGACTATGAACTGACAGCCAAGGGTTGATATCAGAGCTCTTCCCAGCAATTTACGCTCGTCTTCGTACATATTTTGCGCTAAGTGCGAACATTACTTGCGTTTAGGGGCACGTCGTTAAACGGACGCTAATGATAGAATTCAGCGCCCGTAAAAACTAGGAAAGCTTTAGCTATTAGAGTGTAACTGATTAGGAAAAACAACGTTTGAAACACTGACCTCTTTTTTGGTTTGATCGTTGATCTTGACGTGGGTCTGCGTTGGTTTGTCGCGGAGGGGGAGGTAGCCCTCGCGACTATCGGCAGCGTCGGCGACCGTGGTTTCTGGTTGGGTGCTGGATTCCACTGTAGCCGTGCTAGCTGTACCGGGATCCGTGGCCCGGGATTCGCTGCTCGTACTCAAGGTCGGCGACGTATCCTTCGGCCCCTCGGCAGTCGTTCCCAAGGTATCGTACTCCGAAACCGTCTCCGTACTATCGCTGTCCGTGTTCGTAGTCTCCGTATCTTGAACCGTTGGCGTTTCCGTCGTCCGCACAACCGGCCGTATCGTGTAATGCTTCGTCGGCCGATAAGTGGATGGAACGGTCGCGTCTTTGGTAGGAACTGGTGATTCGATTTTAGTGGTTTGAGTTTTGAATTCTATAGTTGTATCGGTGTTCGTTTTATGGGTGTTTTTTTTTGTTTTTGGTTGAATAGTTGCGGTGGAATGAATCGTGGGCGTCGATTTTGTCTTAGTGGATTTGCGAATCGTGGTGGAGCGTTCTTCTAAGGTGGTAGGTTCGGGGGTAGTGATGGTGGTTTGCGGGGGTGTGCGGTCGGCGGGTGGGTCGAGCATGGATTGTTTGGGTGTTCGGGAAGGTGGGAAGAAGTAGTCCATGATGGATGGGGATCGGTTCCGGTTAGCGGGTAGCCATGCCCAGGGGTTGAAGTCTATGAGTCGGGGGTGCGGTGGTTCAGCGGCGGCGACGGCAGCGAGTGCGGCTAGCGCGAACAGTGCAGAGAGTGGGCGGGCCATCGCGCGTGCGGCCGCGGCGACGATGCGAGCGGGACTGCGCGCGCGGCTCACCACTCGCTGGGGCGCGAGCGCAGCCCTGTAACAGAATACTATACTTACAGTATTGTGTAATAGGAGATTTCATATGAATACCACGAAAGTTGGATGTTTTTCCTGTTAAAAGTTTTTCCTTTTTTTTAACAATATTGTTTAAAGGAGCTGAAAAATACGGCACATCTCTTCCTCCTTGCTCTGGGGATTAATTTTATTTGTATAAATTATTAATTACTCTGAGAATAAATTTGGGCGAGATAATTACTAGTGTATTTGAGTGGTGAATTTTCACTGAACTTGTTTAGTACGTCTCCAGGTTTGACTCCCGGTTGGGTCCATATACAAAATTAAGAAAAAAATATTTTTTCATGTTTTTTACTACACAAAAAGCTAGGCTGTAAACTTTTGAAACGTTGCCAAGTTTATAAGTAGTAAATTAAAAAGGTTTGATGACTGGCTGCTTCATTAACACTAAAAGTGACTAATCTAGAACTGATCAGATTTTAATTTCTTCACGATTTTTCGCATTCTTTCGAACATTTCTATTACAATATTGATGACGACAAATAGCTAAACAGCACCACTATTTGCTATAAAAAGGAAATGGCAACTAACAAAAAAAGTTAAACAGGGAGTAAAATAAATGTACCTAATGTAAGCTCAACATTATCGGGCACAAAGATTCCTTCTGATATACGTAGGTATCTAGTAGGTGATCCCCACAAAAAAAAAAAAATCCCCTCGTAAACAACCATTGTTTTGTTCTTATCAATACGAATATCAAAAAAGAAGGTTCTTAGAGAAGAAATTTTAGATTTTAAAAATCGTGAAGTAAATCATCAAGATTTTCGAAAAAAGTCAACCGTTGTTTTCTTTTAATTTCTTGTAAACCTGAATACCTATATGTTAGTGTGTCGTTCCTTATTTTTACGCGGTAATTAAAACGCTGATAACGGTTCCACCCATTCGAAGGCAATCGAAGTTGACAACCTGCGGAATACGCACCGTTTATTTTTTTGCCCCAAAAATTTTGCATGTCGGTCACTGAGGTAAGTTTCTTGCGCCGCAAAACCCAAAAAATACCGCAAACTCAACTTTTTCTCTCGATTTTGATCGGAATAAAATCCACGGCTTCATATAGATTTTACTGTAGTAAGACTGTTTAATACGAATGTATCAATTCTGCCCGAACTAAAAATCAAGTGCCGCCTATCACCTACTCAACGAATCGTCCTTTACCTACTCATCGACTCCTTCAGTAGTACTTTGGACACGTGGCCAAACGTGAGTCAGACAGCCTAGAGAAGCTCATGGTGGTGAGTGATGTAGAGGAAAAGGGTGATGTGGAAGATCGGCTACCCGAACGACTGATGTAGTAAAGGAAGCGTGCCTGTCAAGCGTGCAGGCGTCTATTCGGATTTTAAGAAACCGATCGGCCTGGAGGGCCTTGGTGCATACAATAACGACCTCAAGTGGTCGCGACTCCCAGCAATTTACGTTTGATTGAAGACTTTAAAATGGCCTTATCAAGTGTAAATACCGTTACGATAAAGAAGACTTTATAATGTAAAGCTTAAATACCATGAAGGATTGTGAAACTTCATCATCTGGAGGGATATTAGAAGTTGATCATGACTTTTAATTGGTCATAAACGGACGCCAAAGATGATTTTTCTTAATCCGATCAAACTGTTTAATATTTGTCAGGTGTATTTTGTCTAAATCCATACTAATATAATTAATGCGAAAGTAACTCTGTCTGTCTGCAATCTTACTGACCTTTTAACGCTTAAACAGCTGAACCGATTTATGAAATTTGGTAAAGATACAGTTTACAGTACAGTATACCCAGAAAAAGACATGAAATAGTTTTTGTCCCAGAAATCGTTTCTTAAGGGGATGAAAAGGGGGAGGGTCAAGTTTTTTTGCAGAATTAATCATTAAAACATAGACTAATAAGCAGTTCATGGTAACGCGGGCGGAGCGGCGTTAAAATGCTGGTATAGATAATATAAATAGACCAGTCGAACGACCAGTTACGCGCTTCGCGTGGATTACTATCATCATACTTCCAACCCGGAGACGGCGGCACTTCCCGCAGGCTTCAACAACTAACGGGAGACCCTAAAGTTCTTGAAACGTCTGATTTTTTTTAGATTACTTCTGTAGCAAAGTTAATAGTCAAAAACTAGTAACGTAACATATATTACCATACTAGACTGCAGTATTGAAGTGTCTCTTCTGAGCACCTCATTCCCATCAGTATGAATAATACTCACATATAAAGTACAGTAAGTACTTCACGAAAAAGTAGCAGATTTTTCCGATTGTACGGCGTGTGTACGTTTAAACAGAAAGTATAAGTGCTACTGAATATATTTGATATTTTATGTTTTTTTTTTTAACTAAAAAGACAAACCGACTCCAAAGAAATCACTATAAAGTAATAAATAAGGTAATTTGGTTCGTTCGATTTACTTTCAATCGACCTTTTTTAAATATAATCTATACACAATATATACAATTAATGTTATCTTGGAGTCGACCATAGTCAGACAGACATAAAAGAATTAAGATCTTCAGATTCATTTCGTGGGTTGTGCTATAAGAGCTGCCTTCGTTCCAAATTTCAAGTCTCTAAGACAACTGGAAGTACCCTTTACATATAGGTTTTCCATGGACGGCAATTTGTTTGAAATGATCTTTTTAAATGACTGTTTCTTTGGATGGCGTTGATTTCGAAGCTTGATTTACTTACAGCTTCAAGGGACCGCAGGCATAAGTATTTAATGTTAATTTCAACTTGATACCTCCACGCGTACTTGAGAAAAAAGGTTCTGACAGACAGACGGACGGACTGACGGACAACAATGTGAGCCTAGAAGGTTTTTTTTTTCCTTTTGAGGTACTGAATTTAAAAATATATGCAGTGGTACGGTCAGCCAATAAATTGGTCCACTACTTTTGAACCTCAATAGACTTGAAATATAGTTGAAAAATGGTCGGTCAATTTCTTGGCCGACCGTACATATAACGTCATCTTTTTTTGAAGTCGGTAAAAATTATGTTCGTATCAAATACACACGCTGTATGATGCTTCTAGACGTCTGTCTAGCAGATTAGATGCAAATCCCAGCCCTGTGGTAGTTGGTACCGCTATGTAATCATAACCGTCGAAATTTGGTGCGTGTCTACATCAATGCACGGCTTTAAAATCGCATCTAAATCGATAAGACGCCGGAATAGCCCACCACCGTGTAATGTGCGCGTCGCGATCTATACGCTCCATTTAGTACACTGTTGTGATAAAAATGACGGATATATCAAGGAATTCAATATACACTTGCGCCCTTATGATATAGTACGGAAGTATATTTATGTTGAGATGTTCAGTGACAAAGAAAATCAGAATGAATTCGACTGCGAACAGGAAGGCGTACATTAAAAGCTTAGGATTAAGGTACATAATTTCTATTACCATGTAGGTAATGTACAACATCGAGATGGTCACCAGAATAGAGACGGACTAAAAATAAGCATGTATAATAGAATCTAATAATAAAATAGTACAGTATATAAACCTGAGAGAGAGAGTGGTAGATAAATAAATCAAAAACAAATGGATATATTATGCGCGCTAGGCTTAAAAGTGTGTATAAGGGAATTTGTGTGGCAAAAATCGCACTCAGAAAACAAAATCCTATCTATTACTATTTACAAAGTTGTAAAAATAAAATATCTGTATATTGAAGATATTTTCTAAAAAAGAAGTGTTACGTATTATTTGAAGGTCACTGGATCAGTTTTCTTTTTGTATCTGTGTACAACTGTACATACAAACATACAAAATCGTCGTGGTTTCATCAGGCCAAAACCGCTAAATGGTTATAGGAGACTTTTTCGACTACGCTGAAGAAAATAAGGGACTAGCCGATTTGGCGTGATGAAGCAACAACAACACATACAAACATACAAAAAAATGGATTAGAAATGTCTTTATTATACAGACATTTCATTTGTACAAGTTTAATGTAAGAGTATAGACTAGAAGGTGACTTCGTCCGCGGAGGAGAAAAAGTCATAAACCTTCTTTTTTTCCTGAGTGTAGTCGGGTAAAAAGTATCCTATAACAATCTGGAGATACCCAGCTACTCGTTAACTTTAGAGATTTTGCGTGATAAAGCTGCAAAAACACATACAAACGTACAAAAAATCCATTTTTTTTACCCGACTGCGTGACGCAAAGGAGTGGTAATGTGTTTATCAGTCTATGTATGTTTGTATGTATGTTTGTTCCTATCTGGCATCCTAGAGACCAAACGCGTGGACCGATTTTGATGATTCTTACGTCAATCGATTTGTCTTAACTGTCCGAATGTCACTGAAGACATGAAAACGATGAAAACTCAAAATGGCGATAATGAGACGCCATATTGTGAAAAAGAAAAAAAATGAAAATTAACGTACTATATCGAGTGGGGTATCAATGAATAGGGATTCAAAAATCATTATTAGGTTTCTTTTATCATTTTTATTTTGGAATTACCAGTTAGGAACTATAACGATTTAAAGTTGTTTAGCAAGCCGTTCTCACTAAATTTTCATTTAATTGCATTGTAATAAATCTGTGCAAGCTTCTCAATAACTCCCACGATAAAGATTGCGAAATTGTCTGACTTTTATAGTTTTAACTAAAAAGTATAAAATAAAAAAAATAAAAAATAAAAACAAAAACCCGACTGCGTAAAAAACTAAAAAGAAAAAAACAAGTCCAGAACCCTAGAAATTTGTTAATTTATAATGGAAATCTTTCATGATTCATGATCAATACTATCAATATAACAAATAAAAAAATAAAAAATATTATTTTTTATTTGCTTCAGTGACTTCCAAATAGTCTGTTACAATCATTTCCTTAAAAAAATCTGCAATGTACAGACATTTCATATTTACGACTTTTTATTATGATAGTATAGAGATTTTGTTATTACTGTTACTCCTAACATGTTTATTCCCGGTCAGTAGAAATTATTACCATCTCTTTGGAGTAACTGTAAACCGCCTTTTTGTTGTCGCCTATAATAATATTCCCAGCCTCTGTTTTCGTTAATTTTATCTTCTTACAAGATTTCGCGGAAAGAGCTCACAGACGAGGATTATAAGGATCTAGATAATCTCAAACACGTAGACGAAATGCTCGAATCGCATCTTCAGAAGATTTTCTAACCAAAACAAACCACGCAAATGCTTTTCTTATACAGGTTACCTTCACAACATACAGGGTGTTTGGCAGGGTTTTTCCTTAACCTTGGGGCCTAGGCCAGATTTATAGGGCTAAGTAAGTAACATATCTCCCCACCTCTCCTCTGTATTTTTTTGCCCAACCTGCCAAACACCCTGTATGTTGTGAAGGTACATATTTTGACTTTATACGAGTATCCAAATGATAAGTCCAGCTCTTAGGTGCACCTTTTGTCACTATTATGTATGTTTACCTTTTTTCTTTATTTCAGCTTATTTCAATGGACTTATGACCACCGTTTTTTTTTAGTTTTGATGATAATGTTAGCATAAATGTACTGCACATACATGCTTTAAAAGATCGCACGCCACTATATGATAAGATGGTCGATCTATGTTTTGTGCTTGACGTCGTAGTTCTAGAAAGCAATATACCCATATGAATGCGGTTTTTGTGGTCATTTTACCATATACGAGGGAAACAGGGACCGCCATTTTTAAGATATCCATATCTCTGTTACTGGAGACGTTTATTGTCTAGCTGTAATCCAGTTTAGAGCATACAGACCGATAAAAACATAGAAGCCTACTTACTGCGATCGTCGGGGAAACAAACAACGGCGCCGCTTATACAGAGCTTCAGTGTTTTACGACGCAAGATTAGCTTTATGAGAATCGCTCTCCTATTACCTTCCTAAATTAAAAAGTCGTATATCACTTACAAACTCTTATAAAGAGACTACCGTTTCACTTAGCTGAGCAATACGACAGTTGTGTTGCATGCATTTAGATTATTTCAAGGAATTTCGTCGCAACTCTGGTACGGTTAGTTCACTTAGACTTTTCAATCCCCGTGACTTGGTACTTACTGTTATTTATTGTGTATGTGCTAATGGCAAAGCGAAAGCTTTTTCCGACTTAGGATACTGTGTTTCCTGTCGGCTTTAATTAAACTGGTGTATAATTAGACTTATTTCGATGTAATGGGTTATAAAACCGTCGGAAAACGTGGTTAATTGTGGAGTAATAGACCACTGAAAGTATAAGTGTGGTTTAAAAGAAATAACGATTGTCGGTACCTGGGCGCACCCTACAGTATGGTCAACACAACAATGGTGACAATCAGCGCCTACTTTCCGAATTGGTCGCAATCGCACCTTACAACAACCAAAGAAAAAAAACATTGAACGTAATCAATTCTAATCGCATATATATATATTTTTATTTATCTAATAACCTTGCGTTGGTAATTCTTCGACTTTTTGAACATCGCTTCACCTCCATAATCTCGAAAAGGTGCGTCCACACTTGTATCATTTGCTCGTATCCGATCACCGTACCGTGGCATGACTGCGTATCGTGCTGCTTGGACGCTCACTGTCGGCGCGCCGATCATGCCGCATTAGCAAATGGATTTCGAGCGATCGGATCGGCGCAACGTCCAAACGCGTGATCGTGACACGCAATCATGCCACGCGACGATGATCTGATACGGGCAAATGATACAAATGTGGACGCACCTAAAGATGTCTTGCTGTGTTGTGCTAGCAAACAAGAATTGTTCCGATTGCGTAAATGTTGCCACATACACAATAGGTTTGTTTGTTTTGTGTTTTCACTACTTTTTTTTTCATTTATTCCATAAAACAACATATAAGTACATTGTGTTTGAAAACACATCATGCGGCTACCCGCATGATGTACTTATACAAATTAAATTAAAATTATGATCACAATAATAAATTATCAATTTTATACAATAATGATTAGATAAATAGTAAATAAGCTTGTATAAAGTTCTATAATAAATAAGCTTAAATTATAAATAAGCTTGTATGCCAGGATCGTAGCAAGTGGAAGGAGGTAGTTTCTGCCTACCCCGTAATGGGAAAAAGGCGCGTTTGTATGTATGTATGTATGTATAAAGTTCTATACTAAATGTGAAAATACAAAATTAAATTAAATTCCATACCATAATAATTATATCAATAAATTATTAATACTTTTAACTACATATAAATATTGCTAACAAATTTATTCCATATCACAAGCTTAACCTACAATAATTACATAATTACGCATGTCCAGCATTTATGTCTAAATTAGAAACACCTCTTTAGCAGAAAAACTTTAAACTTATTTTTAAACGGGATACAACTTGAGAGCATTTTTATTTCGACAGGCAATTTGTTAAAAAGAACAATTCCTTGATAGCTAGCCGAGTGTTTCACTACTTTTTGCTTTGTAATGATGGATAGTGGCAGGACTTTTCTCCTAGATTCCAAGCACTGTTTTCTCTCTTCAGTTGTTTCCAAGTCTGATATGTGCTTAATTAAGTCGGTAAGACCGACAAGAATGTATACAATGGGAACAGTGAGTATTTGGAAATCTAACAAGACGAATAATGTCCCGCAGGGGCTCCTGCCGGACATATGTTAAGGTATTCTGGCCATAATTCTTACGGCCCTCTTTTGAACAGTAAATGAAAAGATCCCTAAATATTATTTTTGTACCTATTTCCCCAGAATTGTATACTTTTAAGTAGGGAGAGTTTTGCCTCATCCCTAAGGCTTCTAAGTGCATAGCTGGTAGAACTGACAGACATAACGACAGCTGACAGCTCATTTTTTCAGGCCATGCTGGAGTCGATAAAAACTCCAAGAAATGTTTGAGGATGGATCGGTTCATCCCTCGTATTTATATGTAGATCATCGTTATTGGCTGTTGTTTTATAGAGCTAGGCATTTGTTTTGTTACAGTTCAGTTTCAATTCATTTGAATCAAACCAAGTATTGAAAGCTGTCAGAGTATTTTTAACTCTTTCATTTAATTGAGTGAAGTTTCCTGCAGATATGATGGCGCTTCTGTCATCCGTGAAGAGAGTCGTGTGTTAAGAAAATGGTTGTATAGCGAGAGAGACAGAGAGAGAGCAGAAACGTAGTATCTGCCAATGGATTCAGTTGGCGGTTGCTACGTTTCCGCTTTTTGCGAAAAAATCTCACCCCTGTGGAACCCTTCTCGTTACTTTGGCCAATCTAGAATTTAACACCTTTTCGTTTTTAGCCTGTATCCATTGTATTCTACAAATTGTTGCCTGTTTGTTAGATAAGAGCGTAAAGGACCAACATCTTGCCTCTGTTTCCTTAGTGTTCCAGCTTGACAAGCAGGAAACTGTGATCATTCATATCGAAGGCTGAGCTCAAGTCCAAGAATAAACCCGCCGTTCTGTATATACTAGGTAAGATCAGTTCAGAGTCGATACCTACAATAAGGTCACTCTACTCTTCAATAGGGTACTCAGCATAGGTATGTCCCTTTGTATACTATGGTTGGTTATTTCATTTATTGTGTTTTTTGCTTTAAATAAAACCTTACCATGTAACTAATGTTACACGAAATAGCAACCAATATAAAAATACACCAAATTATTTTCCTAACAATGAAAATTACCTCTAAGAATGAGTACCTATGCTTCTTTTGTATGATCAATTAAAAATGTCATATCTATCACGATTAGTTCCCTCATTTGTTAAAGAAAAATATTCGTGACAGGTGTGTTTTCTGAAATTCAACAATAATTATTCCAACACACAATGACGGCGTAATGCGTAAATAAAGTCAAGGTACCTACTAATAGTAATCAAACTCCACTACGGTGTACGGTGACTTATGGTCGGTCGGCGGTCGGTTAGCGGATAACGGACTTTGTCGTTTTCTCCAGACAGTGGTAATGTGACCGAATGAATGCGGTCACAGTGACTCGACGAGATTTAACTGGATGCAATCGACTGCCGAAACTGTGGTCTACGGAGACCATCGGTCAGACGCTTGGAATAAACAATTGGGAATCAGCTGCAATTTCAAAAGGGGTCACGGTGACTCGGTGAGATTTTACCGGATGCAATCGAGTGCGGAAACCAAGGTTACTAATCGAGTGCCAAAACAATTGGGATTCAACTGCTATCTCAAAAGGGGTCATGGGGAATCGACGAGATTAATGGGTGGAATCGAGTGCCAAAACTGTGTGGAGACCGCCGGTCAGACGCTTGGAGTAAAAATTTTTTTTGTTCCTTTTTTGTCTCTTGGTCTTGACAGGCCATTCCAGAGGATCTGTAATAGAACCGAGAAAATTGGAGTAAACAATTGCGATTCAACTGCAATCTCAAAAGTGGCCGCGGTGTCTCGGCGAAATTTTACCCACTAGATGCAATCGAGTGCGGAAACGGAGGTGACTACGGACACGGCCGGTTAGGCGCTAGGAGTAAACAATTGGAATTCACCTGCTATCTCAAAAGAAGTAACGGTTAAAGGGGTAAAGGGTTAACTGGATGTAGCGATGGGCCGTTCTCGGAAAGTTTCGGAAACAAGAGAATTCCGCGAGAAGCTTCTCGAGAAAGTTCTCTTGAACGGAAATTTCCGAGAAAGTACTTGAAATGTGAACTAACTTGGATTTTTTATGTTTTATATTTCTTAATATTAGTTATTTATTTGTATTCACAGGACATTCGAACCCAACCAAATATGTTAAAGGCAAAATTCTCTTTGCTCTCGGGAAATTTCCGAGAAAGTTCTCGGGAATGTTCTCCGGGAACGTTTCTCGGGTACATTCAGCATCGATAAAATGGAAAATGTCATAGTAATAAAACGCATTTTGTTACAAAATAGTCTTTAATTATATGTTATATATTATACAACCCAACAAAACAAATCAAATATAATCGCCAACACGGAAAAAAAAGGCAAAAACAAAAACTTTAAATATGCAAGAAAAAGTAATAAAAGTAAGAATCGAATAGAAATTTCGTATTTTTTGGAATTATTATGAAGCACGTATTACAATAAAATTAATTAATTAATTTGGACAAACAATCAACAGGCTGAGATAACATTCAGAATATGAAAACAGTTTAAGTAGTTACTGTGTCTTATTAATAGAAAAGACTATTACCTATATAATGCGTGCTTCCTTATAATAACAAAAATAAAGTTACAAACACATTTCAATTTCGTATTTTTCGTTATTATTAGAATGTGCATAAACTATAATAAAATTATTTTTGGAAATACAATCAACAGACTACGATAACATTCAAAATTAAAATAAAATTTTAATGTTTTACATCGTAAATTTTGTAGCATTTAAGTGCAGCATGAATTTTACCATAAATGTGTATAATTTGAAGTCAAACAATTGAATAATCTGTAGAGCTAATAATGTTCATGATAATTTTAATTAATATATCCTACAGCTATGGCACTATCATGTACATGCATTGACAACTCTAATAAATTTACGATATCCCATTATTATAAAACAAGCCTTGATTTATATTAGTGGAAATAAAAATCATCACTGACACAAGAACAACAAATCACCTTTCTAGTTACTCATTATTGTCAAAATCGTACACATCGACACCGTCTGTATCGTCATTTAGATCCACAACAGATGTGAAATCAAAATCCTCTGTTTCTGATTCTGATGACAAATCCCACGAAGTTTCATAGTCTATATTGGCACTATCCTTATTAACGCGAGAACTTGCATTTTCACCCCGCGGCGTCGGCAATGATTTGTTCATTAACTTCCAGTTATGGGATATGAAACATAGTTTAGCTGCTCTTTCCGTTTTTAGCTTGTTCCTTTTCTTGGTATGTATGTTCCCATATGTTGAAAAGGATCTTTCGACTGATGCTGAAGTTGAGGGCATTGACAAAATTTTTCGTGCCATTTTTGCCAATTCTGTTTTTGGGAATAGGGTTTCCCACCACGAGATTGGATCTACATCTCCTGCAATTTGCCAAACAAAAGATCTCTCCCAAATACCTTTACGACATTTATAGTCCGATAACTCTTTAATGAGAATAGCATCACATTCTGCCATAGTCATTAAAGTTGAGCATCCGTCCAGGTTTTCATCATGGCTGAGAGTGCTACCTTGATTTCTTGGATCCAGAATAACGGCAGCAAGGTGAACTGGTTTCACACAGTTTTGTCTTCTGGTTTGAAATTTGAGCTTCAAATTGGTAAGGGCAAGGTGATCGATGACATTTGCCGTACATTGTCTGTCCAATACGTACGCCGTCTCCCTCTAGGATTGTTATCCATTTCACAATTGGCTTAAGGAAGCTTATTAGCTTTTCAACGTCTTCCCACGTATTTTCGTCTAAGATTTTTGTCCTGTGTTTTTGTAAGTCTCTGTTTTCTTCATTGACAACCAGTGTCTGCAGTATACTTTTTGACTTCAAAAAGTTTTCTAAAGAGTGTAGATAGCTGCCCTATCTTGTCTTAACTGGAAACAGCAATGTCACGTTCAAAGATTTTTCTGCTGCAATTTTTTTAAACTCTGCACTGAAGATGTTCGAATGCAAAATTGATTTCACCATCGCTACAACTGATGAGAAGGTTTCTTGAATAGTCTCAATTTTCAACACGTCATCGATCAACAGATTGAGAGTATGAGGCAGACACCCAACCCACGTGGTATTTTCATATTGCCTATTTAGCAGTTTGCCACATTTCTTCATATTTGCAGCATTGTCCATGATGATACCAAGAAACTTCTCGGCTCCAATTTCGTCCATGGTTTGGCCTAACTTTTCAGATAAGTATTCTGCCGTGTGCCTATTATTTTGGGTATCAATTGACGAATGGAAGTATGGCTTAGGTGTGTAGATAATTATGTTGATGATTGAGTCCTTCCTTATATTTGTCCAGCCATCGGCTGCTAAATGTAAAACTTTAGCTTCTTCAATTTTTTCAGTGACCATTCGTTTTACGTCATCATATTCTTCATCTAGAAGTATCGTTGAAATTTTTTTGCGTGAAGGTGGGCAGTAGTCAAGTCTTAAAAGTTCAAGCGCTCGTTTCCACAAAGGATGTTCAAATATTGAAAGTGGCCAGCCAGTTACATATACAGCTCTAGCTAATGCTTTATCAACTTTTTTCTGTAACAATAAGAAACCATTTGATATTTTTCATTTCAAATAGATGTTTTATATCTTTCTTACTTGTTCCATTTAAAAATCATATGTTACGCTTTTAAATTCAAATCAGATATTGTCTACATGTTAGCTTTCAGGATAATCCTATAAAACATAACTTACCACATTAAATGTTTCCTCTGTAACACTATTCACACTTATGGGCTCGTTAGAATCACCCGGTTGATTGATCACGTCAGGTTCTTTCTTTCCGAGTTCATGTTTCACTTCAACAAGGCTACGTTTGCAATTAATAATATGCTGTGCAAATCTTGTGACATTTTTGCACACATACACTGCATCACAGAATAAGCACACGTATTTAGTACGGCCATTGTCAGTGTCCGATAAAGTTCAAATATTTACTTTTCCTCATTTCGACGCCAAAACTTTACTTTTCCTCATTTCGACTTATAGACGCGGATAACATATCACAACTGTTCTGTTTCTTAGCACTGATGGTACTGAGAGGAAAACAAATATGTCATGTCATGACCAGGTACCCACCTGGAACATAAGCAAGCACTCTTCCCTATTTACTATTCAATAAAATAAATTACTTAGAAAGCGACAAAACAATGATGTACTGCAGAGTGCAGACGATACGCGTTATCTTATCTACAGTTTAAAGGGTTCAAGAAAGTTGACCGTTGCCTTTGTTTTAAAAACTACCTGAGATTCCTTGTGGTCCTTTGAAAACTATTCGAAACATGCATCCAGCCACTTCATTAATTTCGAGTTATACATTGAATTTAAAAAAATAGTAATTTCGTATTTGAGCACACAATATAGTTGAGAACAATTTCAAGAAGCTTCTCGGGAAAAAAGATAAATTATCGCTTAGGATGGTCATAACACTTGGTCGAAATCAAAGTTGTAAGCCAACAGCTTTAAATAACATATACAAAAATTATTTGAGCTATTTAATAGTTATATTTCAAATAATGAATACTTTTTCTCAAGTATTCTGTCCGGAAATTTTCTCCAAGAAAGTTCTTATAGAGAACGTTCCCGAGAACTTTCTTGGAAACTTCCCGAGAGCGAAGAGAATGTGGCCCTTAGAATCGTCTATTCGGTTCAAATGTCTAACGAATATTTATCAAACATTTTAAACAAGATAATAAAAACAGATAAAATTTGATGTTCTTCAGATTTAATGTACTTTCTCTGAAATTTCCATTCATGAGAACTTTCTCGAGAAGCATAGAGAAAATTTCAAGGAAAGGAATTCTCGTGAACGGAAACGTTCTCATCGGCACATCTCTAACTGGATGCAATCGACTGCGGAAACCGAGGTCACTACGGAGACCGCCGGTCTGACGCCGAGCTTTAGTAAACAATTGGAATTGGACTCAAAGGGGCAAGTGGTTACTACGTTGACTGAGCTATAGTAAACTACCTCGTGTGTTCATAAGTTTTGAGACGAATTTCAAACCTCAAATTTAAAATAAAAACGTGCTGGCAGCTTGTCGTGGCTGTTTCAGAATTTGAAATTGGAACGTTTTAATTAAGAATATATAATTTTTTTCTTTTTATTGTCATTGTTTGTCAAAATGGCGGCTAAGAAACAACTTCGGTGTACTGTAGTTTCGTTGTATGAGGCGGGAAAAAAACCAATGGAAATTTTTAACGAATTAAAAAATATTGGAGCTAGCCGCAATTTTGTATACTATACTATAAAGCGGTATAAGGAGACCCAAAAGATTGATGATCGTCCAAGAACTGGCCGCCCGCGTTCTGTAAGGACCCCTGCGAACATAAAGATTATCAAAGAACGAATTCGTCGAAATCCGTGCCGCACCCAGAAGAAAATGGCTCTACAGACGGGTATTTCACGTATATCGGTAAATAGAATACTTAAATATGATCTTAAATTAAAAGCGTATAGTAAGAGAAAAGTGCATTATCTAAATGATCGTCTACGGAAAATGCGACTCAAACGTTGTCGGACCCTACTTAGGCGACACGACCCTACAAAAATATTGTTCACGGATGAGAAGATATTTACTGTCGAAGAAAAATTTAACAGGCAGAATGATAAAATCTACGCCAAAAGCTCAAAGGAGATTCCGTCTAACGTGCGACATGTCCAACGCACACATCATCCGGCTAGCGTCATGGTATGGTGGGGAGTTTCATATGAAGGCGTTACGAAATTGCATTTTTGCCAACATGGGGTCAAAGTTAAAGCACAAAATTATCAGAGTGACATTCTCAAGAACGTTGTAAAACCCCTATCTACCACTCTATTCGCTGGAAAGGACTGGATTTTCCAACAAGATTCAGCACCATCGCATAAAGCGAAATCTACACAAAAGTGGCTAAAAGAAAATTTGCCTGGGTTTATTAGTACTGAGGAATGGCCTTCTTCAAGCCCAGACTTAAATCCTTTAGATTACTCTTTGTGGACGGAATTAGAGCTAAGGGCATGCCGAAAGCCGCATCCAAACCTTCAGGCCCTGAAACGAGCCTTAGTGAGAGAAGCGAAGCGTATTCCTATTGAAAAAGTACGTGAAGCTATTGATGAGTGGAAACCACGTTTAAGAGCCTGTATAAAAAATAAGGGTGGACATTTCGAGTAAATTATATTTTTATTTTACTAAGACATTGTCTTTTATTAACCCTATAACTGTGTCATAAAAATAAATTATCTTAACTAATTATAATTCGAGTATTCATTTTGTCTCAAAACTTATGAACACACGAGGTAATAGGCTTCAACATTAATTTCGTAAGAGCTTCCACGCGTCGGCTTTACTCATACTCATTTCATTTATAAGGTTTTTTGCAACTTTACATGTCAGATTTTATAAATTACACTATCAATTTTATTCCAATTAGTATTACGTATTCATATGTTTCGAATGGATTGAAATATGTTTCTCAGGTGTTTTTGGAACGCGTTAACACAAGACGCGAGGAAACAGGGCACTAAAAGATCGGCGACGTATAGGTGGATTGGGCGGCTCCGGTTCCCCTGATGGGGCACATATCCATGGGGGACGATGACTACTTCCCAATAATTCGTCCGCTCGTTTGCTAGTTGTTAAGCAAACAAAAAATACGTTATTTGGAAGTAGTAGTTTAGTTAGTAAGGAAATATCGCTCGAAATAAATATCAAATGATCAGAGTTATACAGTAATTGAGAAATGATGCAAATTTCGAATCGCCTTTAGTAATTTGTTAAATATTGTAGGCGCCTTTCTAACACACTTTTTCCAAGTAGGGCGTTTTATGCGATCCATGGGCATGGGTAATAATATCTTGCATTCGAAGACTATTATTGACAATGACAATTTAACTTTCTTAGGTTTTGAATTAAAGTGAAAATAACGCCACTACATAATGTATACGGCTACTGCAAACAATGGCGATGAGACCATATAAAAAAATGTGCATTTTAATGCACTGTCTCAATTATTACAGTGCAAATAACCGATCAATGTGTAAACTGGAAACTACACTCGGGTGCAAATAAATCGGACCACCCCAGCATTTTTAACAATTTTCCAATTTCTGTTAAAACTGTAAGGGTGACCATAACATATTATATACCATATGAATAGTAAGCTTTTCCTCTATAAATTCATCTGATTTCCGAAGGTGTGCGGCCAATACTTTCAGATTTTCAGGGCTTAGAACGTTACCGCCCTAAAATGCGTACTGGAGTAAAACTTTTGCCTAAGGGGAAAACTGTGGTTCTAAGGAAATCGAGGAAAAATTAAAACAATCTTCAGCAATTTAATATCGTGTTTTGCCTCCTCTAGCCCTACGACAGGCCGTCATACGGTTTTTCATCGACCTTATTAATTTTCTTACGGTATCTTGAGGGATGCCCGCCCATTCTTCTTCGATCGCATACCTAAGCTCCAATAAAGTTTCAGGGGCGGGATTTCTGGCTCGGATTCTTCTTTTCAGCTTGTCCCAAATGTGTTCGATCGGGTTCAGGTCAAGACTTTGTGCTGGCCACTCCATAACGCTGATGCCCACCTCCTCCAGGTAGTCCGTAGCGGTCCCGGCTGTATGCGGCCGTGCGTTATCTTGCATGAGGATGAAGTCACCGCCGATAAAACCCTTAAATGGAACCACATGATCAGCCAGGATTTCCTCTACGTATTGAGGAGCAGTCAAACAGCCCGCATTTCGCCTTGTACCTGGCCCTGTGATGAACACAATGTCCGTCTTCGCTTCCAGAGAAATGCCAGCCCAGATCATGATTGACCCGCCACCATAGGCAACACGTTCCTCGATGCAGCATTGAGAAAACCGCTCCCCAGGCCTCCGGTAAACTTGTGCTCGTCCATTATTACCGAACAAAGTTATCCTGCACTCGTCAGAGAAAAGTACGGACCTCCATTGCTGAAGGGTCCAATCTTCATGTTCGCGAGCGAAGACACGTCGTGCACCGGGGTGTCCTGGGGTAAGTTTTGGGCCATTGGCAGCCCTGTGAGCTGTTAATTCCTTCTCCTTCAGTCTTCTTCTGACAGTCCATCGGCTGATAGACACATTTCGGGTCTCTCGGAGCTTCTGCTGAAGCTGAACAGCATTCAATCGACGATTTCGTAGCGAGGAAACAGCGATAAAACGGTCATCTCTCTCTGAAGTACTGCAAGTTCTGCCTGTTCCGGGTCTTCTGGAGAACGTCTGATCTTCGCGGAACCTCTGGTACACACGTTGAACTGATGACTTCGATAGGTTCAGTTGTCGAGCCACTTCACGTTGACTAAGGCCACTCTGCAACAGGGCAACTGCTTGGGCGGCTTCATTTGGGGTAGTATCCATGTTTCTTCAGTTTTTCAGGGGCGAGTCGATGAGAGCAGTGTTCAGGAAGACGTATCAATTACGAATGATGCATAAACAATGATAATTACTGGTTTTATGCCTAATGGTAAGTGGCCAATTAATGCATGCGTTAACGAGGCAGTTGGAGGGGGGTGATTTCCACGCCCACATTTTGCACAATATCCATTCCCGCCCTTGAATATTGGTGTCATTTGATAGGGCAGAAAATTATCTATCACGTGGTATTTAAATTGTTACGGTCGAGCTTACAGTTTTAATAGAAAACGGTAAAATGCTAAAAATGCTGGGGTGGTCCGATTTCTTTGCACCCGAGTGTATGTTACTCTATATACTATAAGTACAAAACATTTTGCTGTTATATGTTCTCATATGTAGGAGAATTAATAACTCGCACTGTTGCTTACTTCATTGGTAATAACTAGCCGATGCCCGCAACTTCGTTTACGGAGGAGAAAAAATCATAACCCGCCTTTTTTGCGACAGCGTAGTCGAGTAAAAAGTATCATATAAACATCTGTAGATACCCAGCCACCCGTGTACGAAAAAATAGTTGAAATCCGTTAAGCTGATTTAGCGTGATGAATTCATGACGACAAATACACAAAATTAAAAAAAAAAACTCGATTAAGTGACCTCCAAATAGTCCGTAGAAATCTTTTGTTTATACAGTGGAAACTGGATAAGTGGAACCTGGTCTAGTGGAAAACATCTTTAAGTTGAACCAAGATCTCGGTTCCAGTCCCTTAGCAACGAATTACCTCTATATGTGAAAAGGGACCTCTGTAAGCGGAATTTATTTTTACGAAAAAAAAAAAAATTACTTCTGTAACTTGAAGCAGCCGTCTCCGAACCTCTATAGGTGGAATAGCTCGGCGTTATAAAATTTGTATTTTTAATAAACCTTCACAAGGAAGGTAGTTTGTTCCGATAACATTATGGTTTGTGTTTTGACTACGTATTTTGTATGAGATCACACATCCTTCAGTTTGATTTTGAAAGTCAGGATTACGTACCCATTTTTATTCGTATATTCGTCGAGCGTTTCGACCGCCACTACTTTTATGTAACAAATTACTGGCAAATAAAATGACAAACGCATCAGAGTTTTAGACATAAGGAAGATGCAAAGCATCATTTTCTATTTCTATTCAAAATTTTCATCGAATTTACATGTATGATGTAAAAAACATAAAAGTGCAGCGTTTGAAACGGTCCGCAGCCCGACCTGTCTACAACTACATACATATTCAATAGAAGATGATTAAATTTGACCATATGACCTCTATAAGCGACATTACAGCATCCTTAACCTCTGTTAGCGAGAGCCTCTGTAAGTGAGTAAACGTTTCATTTGAACCTGGTTGAGTGGAAAACTGGATAAATGGAAAACCTGGATAAGCGGAACTAAACAGCCGGTCCGTTGCGATTCCACTTATCCAGTTTCCACTGTATCATGAATGTACTGACATTTCATTTTTATAACTTCAACTTCATAAGATAAATAGAAGGTGTCCTCTATTTATCTTATACACTTTAAACTTACTCACGTTGTCTAAATGATCTCTTTCACCCTTATGGATGTAGTATACCGACATTATTAGGCCATATCATGGGCATATGTCTAATCTATCGCCAAATTAGAGATCGCAACGCCTCATCAAATTTGGACCTTGCGGCCGAACTGCATTGAAAATGTTAGTGTGCGAATAGTAAGGATTATCAGGCTAGGAAATTAAAACAAACAGTCGACCGGACACAGATCCGGAATGTCGGACACTTGCATTGCAGCACGTGCCTCCTGATCCCAATCTAACTGCTAAAGGACACGGAAACGGGGCAGTGAAAGCGACGAGGACGAGAGATAAGTCCGTCAGATCGCCAATCCTGTTATAATGACGCCGGCCTGCGGTTTACTCCGCAGATTCTATTTTGTAAAAAGTCTACTTTTACCACGAATCTGAATTTTATAGAAAAAAATATAATCGCAAAATATACAATGTTTTGTGAAGATACAGTTATTTTACATACCTGCCTACGACGGTTAGTAGAACTTCCAAGACCCAGGAATCCAGGAACAAACATTCGTGCTCATCATTCAAACACTTTGCCTGGCCGGGATTCGAACCTTCGTAGGCCATTGCGCAATCAAATGAACCAAACGTATCGTCAAATGTAGTTTAGTCACTTGTATGAACATCCATCTTCATCTCCATCGTGCCAACATTTCAGTTATAATAAAATTGATATTGTTAATTGTTGTCTACATTATTATAAAGTTGTAAAAATTAAATGTCTGTACATTGAAGATATTCTAAAACAATAAGTGAAACGGACTATATTATGAAAGTCACTTTGTCGTTTGTCAAAACGGCTAAACAGATTTCCACTATTTTTGGTACACGGATAGCTGGGCATCTACAGATGGTTATAGGATACTTATTATCCGATTACGCTGAAGCAACAAAGAGGGTTCTGATTTTTACCTCCTCCGCGAACAAAGTTGCGGCGACTTCTATTCTGTAAATTCTTCTATACAATGAGTTAATTTATCATGAAAAAGGTATATTTAACAGCGACAAAGATCCAGTAAGGAACTAAATGAAAGACAAGAGGAAAAGTTGCATAACAGCTGTTGCATTTTTACCACGAATCTGAATAACAACAAGAATCATTTAAAGGAAATCATGAACTTTATGGGACCGCCCGGTTGCGCTTCGAACGGCATTCATGCTTGCAATGGATCCAAATATTCAGCATTATTAAATTTCCGTTACATCTTGTCTCCGCAATAGGCACTTTCCGAAACGTAAATTTGTGTTGAATCAACGAGCAATTGCTCTCATACTTGGAACGGGTGCTCAGTTGGAACTAAAAAGCCGTGAAATTCCAAAGTAAACAGTCTGCTCTGTACTAATCCAAAATGTCGCCTCCTTATAGGAGCTCCAATGTCACTTTCGTCTTTTCCTATGCCGGTGCGGCTTTTCATCCAAAGACAGTTGGCACGTATTTGCTACCAGTTAAATGAACTCACTTAGAATTATCATCATTTATAAATATAGATATTAACATCAAAGAAATTGTCTTCGGATACGACACGACAAGTCGTCTTTCAGTCATAACCTGAGGTTAATTCGAATCACGGTTAATTCGAAACAGTTAGATGTCGTAAAGATACCCATTTACAGTTTAAACCAACAGTACTGGAAAGCCAATATAATATGCCTTTATTGTCTTCTTGGCTGTTTCCGAGTGAAGTCAACCGATCGCGGTAAAGGTTGACCTTAAAACGTTTGGATAAGGTTTATGGATATGTGGTATCTATACGGATTGAACCGTTGTTGACTACGAAAACGTAATAGATGCTGCTGTCACCGGGTGATCATAATTTTCTAGGATTTTTCTCGTACCTTTTCGGGATCCACATTTGACCGTGATTACAAAAACCATTCGTATCTATTACCTAGAATCTTGCAGCAATTCTCATGATCTTTGTATTGATACAACCTTAAAATGTACTTATGTCGGAAGCAATAGTGATATGACGTGTTAAAATTAACATAATCCCCATTTATTAGTCAAAAGTTATTTTAAAAGGCTTTTAGGCCTCTAATCTATTCTACTACAAGTTTTAGATAAGTACTGGTTTGAACTTAATGGAATATTTTAATATTAATAAGAGAGAAGAAAACATAAACAACCCAAATTGGAAAACAACTTTTTTTTTTTTTAATTTCCTCGTCATCAGACATTTAAATATAATATTTTTTAAGCGATTATAGTTTTCTCGTACTGAATGTGTCGGGGTAGAAATATAATAATACCTTCTAGTGCTTACCCGCGGTTTCGCCCTTATTACCCGAGAACTGAGATATGTTTTAATATGATTCCTCATACAAACTTCCCCACATTCAAAAAGTTTCCTGGATTATTATCGTATTGTTCTATGTCCTATTCATGGTCTGAAACTATCTCCATACCAAACTTCATCTAAATAGGTAGACAGGCAGACAAAGTTACTTCCGCATATTGTGTTGTGTGTATTTGATGGTTTTATTTGAAACCTTTCAATGGTTTTATTTTAAACAGCCCTTTAAGCTTGAGAACTTTAATAAGATCGTCGATTAACGAACAATCGCAATGTCTTCCTTAACTTTGAATGGCGAGCGCTGAAGATCGGATCAGTCGTAGGCAAATTCAATTGTGCTGACTCCAATCTCGATAGACTTTACCTATTACTCAGGATATTGTTTCTCTGGCTTTTCAATGGGGCGACATTTACAATTTATTTCCCATTCGTCTCGTTTCGATCAGAGACAGATCTGACTGATTTACTTACATCAAAGTACTGCCGCAAATGTGTTCCGTGCAGTTCCTCAAATTGGAAAAGATTGCTCGTGCGGGCTTATACGTGATTTGGTACTTAAGTGCATGGAGTAATATATGCTTCTACTGTTATCTCGTCCATAGAATGCATGGAAACTAGTAGCTTCCTGTAAGTGACTTGTACTTTTTAACGCATGTACAACTAGCCACTATATCCGTGCACCTGTTCAGTAAGACCGCGTATAAGTTTTCTAGCCCTCCTTACGCTGGTCGGCCCATAGGTCCATTCTCATAATAATCAATCGCGAGGAATAACAGAACATAATGATCTGCCGCTTGGCACCTATAGTATAATGGTGCGAACACACTGAACACTCTTACTGGTCTCTTGACTGATGTCATTATAAACAACGTAATTGCGGCTTAATGATAAGCTTTATATCTGCTACGTACAATGACAGCTTGATCGAAGAAAGATTGCGTACTGCAAAATGCCGTGTCTCACTAGGTCTACGGCTGAGATAACAACTCTCATGTGAAAGTTTACAATAAAATGGGGCAGTATAACGCAAAAATGTGATACTTGTTTAAGTTTATCGTGATGCACATAAAGTTAGATAAGGAAATGGAAGTTCAAACTTACTGAACCACTGTCACCGGTATGGGACCGCTTTTGAGATTTTTTTAGTATCCCAAAACTAAATCTATCATTAATAAGATCTATACCAGCTTGGTAATTGCTAGGTCGGTAACACATACGTACCAAATTTTCTTCGATCCAACCACTAACATTAACTCCTTTGATTGAAACTTAATAGGTACGTAACGAATAGCAACATCTTATTTCCTAGACTTCCCGCTCCCCACTTCGGTCATGTGTCAAACCATGTGGGGCCACGGGCAAATTTAGTTAGATTTTTTTATAAGCTTACAGAACAATTATTTGAAAACCTCCTGCAGCTCCTGCTCTCCTTGATTCCTAAGTAACAGGCCAAACCATATTTCTTAGACTTGACCCAATCTTCTAATGTCGTTTTATTCCATACGGTACTATTTTGATTAGGAACCGTACATTTTTTTTTTCGAGATAATAAATAGCCTATGTCACTCTCCAGCCTCTATTCTATCTTTATACAAAAAAATCTTATCGTTTCTTCAACACCTTCGCGTTGTTAGTTTAAGGAAAAATTATCCTTGAAATACAGTTGAGGCTTCAACCTCGTTTTATTTTTGAAACTTGGTAACAGGTGGTCAAACTATATATCCTAGACTTCTCGCTTCCCGCTCCGTCCATGTCAAACGGCAAACCTGCGGGCAGATTTGCATTCGCGGCGTGGGCGCAGCGGTAGCGTCTAGAAATTGATTGAACGCCCGTAATTATGTCTGAGTGGAACGCGGACGTGCAAGCTCGTGGGACTGCACAAACTGGTAACTTTGTAAGGAGGTTCCCAGTGATACGTCTGATAGAACTCGATGACTTTGTAGGCATGGTGAGATTGCTTACGAGGCGTCTGTGATCGATGAACCTCGATGAATTACAAAGAGTTCCGCAACAATGCGTCTGGTAGACGAACTTCTATGACTTTGTGAGGTTGCCTATGAGGCATCAATGATCGATGAACCTCGATGACTTTGTGAGGAGGACGTATGCTTGTGAGGACAGTGACGTTCTCAATGATATGTCAATGGCAGACGAACCTCTGTAACTTGGCTTCCAACCTTGACGCAGGCAGACTTGATCCGCTGAACAGTACAAATTACAATAAAAGAACTGAACTAGACTGAAGAACCTTTGTGACTTTGTAAGGGCGGCAGAATTCCATGTGATGCGTTGATCATTAACAAACCTTTACTTTGTAAGGATGACGAATTCGTGATAGGCGAACCTGAATGTCAGAAACATGGCAAAGTTCCCAGTGATGCCTATGATAGACCTCGGTGGGATAGATGGTCTATCGTACAAATGATGAAGGAGAATGCCGTTTGGCATACTGGATCTCTAACTACAGGGATTTCTTAGACAGTTTAGTAGTAGAGGTGCGTTTTAGTGTATACTTCTACCTCCATATAATGTTCGTGCGTACTTTCTTTATTGTTACTAAGAAATGTATTCATACAAGAAATTCACGTTTAAGTACAATAAGTACTGATACAGGTATCTGCAAAATCACGGTCCTACGAGTATAATCAAGTTGGAAGTAATTAAGTATCGTGTAGTAAGTAACTCGAATTATTAGTTATTAGGGTCCCTTGTTCACCTACTCGTAAACTAAAGGTTGTAATTACCGACCGGACTATATACTATGTATCGATATTTATTTTCATAAATCGTAGGGCGCGCAAATATAGCGAAAAATAAAGAAATATATTGGTAAAATGATCATGATAATTTTTATCATCATGTCACCTGGCATTATTTTCGTTTCCACGATACTGCACTGCTAGCAGAACTGGCCGTGACTACGCATGCCACGCAACACATTATCTCTCTCGCGTTATAAATACTAAATAGAAGGGGATAGAAAACACTTGTCGCGCGACAAAAGGTTGCGTTGCGAGTCACAGGTGTGCTGGAAGGGTATGTTAGTCTTGAGCGACTGTCTGATCTTCCTCTCTGACAAATCGATGTTACAATAGACCCCGAAAATTTACGTTCAATTACGCTATCATTAGTGTACCCTTTCAATAACAAAGGTTTACACGAGTATCATTATTAATAACGTAATTTGAATCATGCCTTGTGGTGTCAAGTAATCAAACTCTTGATATCTCCATTCAGACAGTATAATCGAGCCCGGTAATGTTCGGTTTATAATAGTTTGTGCCACGTAACGAATGCCTTCGTACTTAAATGGCAAAAGGGCAGTTCGCTTTACTATAATTCTAAGACATAGCAAGCCTAAAACAGATGGTGCATAGGATACAACACTACACTTACAGCTTTACGATATGATACCAATTATCAATATGGACCTAAGTACGAGTTTTATAGTAGTCAAGTTTCACACATCGCTGAAATAATAAAATAATGAATTCCATGAAACTACGTTAAAACTGAAAGTTGCACATTGTGATTTTTTTAAAGTTCCTAATGCTTTTTTCAGCCAGATTTTATGACATATTCCATACGAATAAAGTGAAAAAAGAAAAAAAGACTATAATAGTTTCTAGGGCTGACGAACTGCAGGGAACGGGTGGCATTAAAAAGTTATGCCGCCCCTTTCCTGCCCCCTACCAGCCACAAGAAAACTCATGAGCCTGGCGGCTCGTGCAGTCGAATCTATGACCAGTCGAACGTAATGGTTTCCGTTTTAACAATTTATAAAAAATGACTGACATGACTCGACATTTTCATCTTCAGTCGATCATGATCGCTTTGCAAAGAGCGCAACCGTTTAGACCAAGAATTCCCAAATTTTCGCAAACTGCGTCACGACGCCCCGGGGCGTCGTAGATCTGTTTCAGGGCACCGAGAAACGGTACGCCGGGTTGTCGGCACGCTGCTAATGTGTGCGGGTGTCGCAAAAAAATTGTAGCTTGTAGGACCCACTTGCGCCAACCAAAGTTAGTCCTTAACGTAGAGTTAAATGTCTACTTATATACGTGTGTTGCCGCCTAACCTCGGGTTAAGACGCTAACTCTGGCTGGCGCAAGTGGGGCATAAGGGGAGTCGTAGTATAAAATAGTTTGGGTAACCCTGATTTAGACCAAGAAAGCAGGCACACTGACGACAATGAACGGTCAGTTGTTAGTTACCATTGGCTCGGTCAAATAGATTCCCGGGTGGTCGTCCCCGAGATTGCCGGCCGCAGACACAGGATGCTCTGTTCACGAGGAACACAATTACCTGTTTTATTTGACTCATCGCGGATATTAACCTCAGCGTTATTCAGTTCCCTAAGCCGACAAAGCTGGAATTAAACGCTAAGGGTTAAAGCATTTTCTGGTTAGCTAATTATTCGTCTAATTCGAATTCGACAAATTACAGAGTTCGTTGACCAGAAAATACTTTAAACATCTTAGAAGGTAGGTACAGGTACAGTAGACAACTAAGAGATGTATCCGCTTTTGGACTTTATTCTTACTTTTTGTACTCGACTGTATAAATCTTTACAAAAAATGTTTAATTTTGGGTAAAGAAGTGATTTTTAATGTTTTGACTTATTTTATGATTTAGTGAAACCCTGAAATGAAAGATGACAATATTTTCTCAATCCCAACGTTCTACTCTATTACTCGTACATATAATGTGCCTACTCAACATGTTCTCACCCGATTACTAGGTATGGACCTTTTTGACAACCTTGTCGTGCTAGTTTTATTTGTTATTTGCTGGGTCAAATATTGCAATTTTTTGACCCACTTCCTGTCTAACGATTAAACTAAAATTTGGCATACTCATGTAAGTTAGCTGACAAATCCAATATTAAGATACCATCGAGCGGATCTGATGATCGAGCCGGAAGGTGGTCATAATCATAATAGCTCAAAACAACGCAATCCTACCGAGTTTAGGCTCTTTAGAATCGCGTCAATGAGTTCACGGTTGTTCAAAGAAAAGCACAATCAGCAATAAATGCTTGTCTCAAAAATAATATTTTTTACAGAAATATATTACTACTCCTCCAGTCTCCATTTTTTTTTTTATAATCCCTGCTTTTTCGCTGTGCGACTGATATCATCATCAGCGGATAGATTATTCGGCGTCATCATAATCATGATAGCTGAAAGACGTCCACTGCAGGACAAAAAAACTTCACCACTCATGCGGTTTCTGGCCATATTGACCAGATCGACGATAAACCTCAACCAAGTAAATGATTAGAAAAACTAATTGGCTAAGTAAATGGCCGCTGTTTAGATTCGAATCCTGTATACATACATGTCGTAAGTTATAATTAGTATCCTTTATAATGACCACCTAGGTCATAGTTCATTTCATAACACAGACTCTTGGCGACTCCCGTTGTGATAGGTACGGTCCATACTATTCCCATAGACCTAAAATCACTAACAACGACAAAGTCCCAACTCGAACTTCAACCTTAAATCCTACTCTATGCCGGACCTGTAAAGATTAGTTCACTCGATTCGATTTAGTTGTAACTATGTCGCAATGATTGTGAAATCACGAATTATTGAAATGACAGAATTAGTGTCATTACAGTTTAATTCAAACAGTCGTGTTGCTTTAACTGTACCGATTGTTATGGACTCGGATCGAAGCCCTAGATACTGATTCGGTGAGCACTTAGATAATGCCCGATGGTGTAAAAAACCTGAAAGTTATTGTTGTAATGCACCGTTCTATCGGGAATTCGGTCTTTGTTTCAGAATCCTTGTCCGGATATAAATGCAAAAGTGTGTTTGTTGCTTTTTCCTGCGAACAACGTAGTAACAGACAGTCGGGATTTCCTTACAGATATAAGAATATGGTCCGAAATTTAACACACAGACGAAGCTGAAAAAAAACCATATTTACTGTGCATTAAAACAAATGCCGAGTGCAAGATTCGCACCACTTTAAATTTAACAATACCGCCGTACTAAAAATGTGTGACGGAGGTGTATATGACACCTCTGTCACACTAATTTTGAGAAAAGGAATAAAAAATATAAATGCAAAGCAAAGTCACCATAGCGCTATCATATTAAATATTGTAACAGTAGAACACTTTATGTGGAAATTTCAAGTGTTTAATTTTTAAAATTAGAACCATGTCACAGATAGACCTTGGCCAAAGACGCAATAGGGCGCGGCACCGTTCCTTGCTCAGTACGACACGGCACCGTGTATCCGCACGACGCAGAGACGTTTTTCTATCAGGTGACGCGCCGCCGTAGTGATGTGGTCAGGCTTTTAGTGATAGTCTAAGTTGCTGTGGTAGGTACAAGTCATTATGAACCAAAATACGTCCACTGCTGAACATAGGCCAACCCCAAAGAAAGCCACTATGATCGGTCCTGCGCCGCATGACTACAGCGACCTTTATCAGATCATCAGTCCACCTTGTGGGGCCTATCCACGCTGCGTCTTCCGGTGCGTGGTCACCACTCAAGATCTCGATGGCCCCAGCTCAAAGACATTCAGAGAGCAATGAAGGCTGAAGTTTCTTTGCGAAAGCAAATCAGAAATGAAGAGATCCGTAGAAGAACCAAACTAACTGACATAACCTGAAGTACAGCCAAACTTAAGTGGCAATGGGCAGGGCACATCGCTCGTAGAATTGACGGCCGTTACGGGAGTACGGAATCCAAAATTAATCCAATTTCATACGGGGCTAACATTGACATTTAAAATAAATCCTTTCCCTAAAATTCTTATCACCAAAGTAATTTAAAAAGAGTGACTCCAGCAACAAGTGACTTTTCCTTTTTGCAGCCCCCTGGTGTTACCGTCGCAGGTCTAAACGTTGATTCAACTAGCTAACAATATTTATAATAGTATAACAAGAAGTAATGGTCAACTAGCTGCTACGACATAAAACTGTTATATGGTTTCAAACCGCAAATCCCAGTAAAATCTTTGAGCTTACTTTTACTCGCGCTAATCTAAATCGTGGCAAACTAGCATATTATATATGTATCAACAGTTTATGCTAGCAGCCTCGTATCGTAGGCACTTAGTTGTTATTATAAAAGTAACTTTACTTTGTGCATAATAATGTTCAAATTTCAAGAAGAGTGCAGTTAAGATACGAGTGATACAAAATTATCAATCGTTACGCTATCGAAACGGTCTAGCTTAATGCTTTCAAAGTCTAAAAGATGCACAGACACATATGTTGCAAAGCGACTTATGACCTTTTTTGCGAATGCTTCGGTAATCTTATCGTTTATAGCCATTGGTACAATTTAAGCGAATTCACTGTTCTCAAAAGGCTAATGGCGGGTGACTTACATACGGACACAGTTTTAACGGTTGGCTGTATTGATATGTGCGTACGAGTTCCAAAACTGTTTATTAGTTTCGAACCATATATAACTTTATGTACCTACCTACATTCATAAACGGGTTAAACGATATAGTTTTCTAGAGAACTACTTTTGACCAATTTAATCATAACCCTCATAGTTACTTTGAAAAATATATTTATACATACTAGCTTCTGCCCGCGACTCCGTCCGCCTTAAATTCGTTTATCGCGGTTAAGGGTAATTTTCCGGGATAAAAAGTAGCCTATGTCCTTCCCCGGGACTCAAACTGTCTCCATACCCAATTTCCTCCAAATCGGTTCAGCGGTTTAAGCGTGAAGAGGTAACAGACAGACAGACAAACAGGCACACTTTCGCATTTATAATATTAGTATGGATAGCTATTCTATAGGAAAATAATCTCAGTCTTCAATGTACAGTCAACCAATTGGAATTCTAGGCCACCGTGGAACTATGTCAAAGTATGAAATAAAATGTTACTAAACTTATCTTTAATACATATTATAAAGTTTGAAAAAATTAGATGTTGAAGATATTGCAAATAAATAAGTTATACTGACTATTTAATGGTCACCGAATCGAAAAATGTTTTATTTTTTGGATGTTTGTATGTGTCGTTGTGGCTTCAACGTATCTTCAATTATCTTTGGTACACGGGTAGCTGGGCATCCACAGATGGATTATAGGATAATTTTAACCGTCTAGGCTAAAGAACAAAAGGTATATTTTTTGTTCTCCTCTGGTGACTAAGTTCAAACTTTTAGTTACTTATAAGTTGTGACTTTGTAGTTCTATAGTGACCAAGGGTACCAATTGGTTGAATGTACGATTTTAATCGTACCTTGATTTTGAAAACTTAGATAAATAATATATATTAGATAATTAATATCGAACTTCGATTTTTGTGGAAGAAAAAAGGATCGATATAATTTTCATACCATTTTGATACCTTTTCCATATACTTAAGCTTTTACTAGTGTGATAGTATGAAATGTAAATACGAAAAATTTATGGGCAAGTCTTTTACACAAAGTTTTCAAAACTGTTATTTTATTATTATGTCTTAGTCTGACTCATTTTATTGCCAAAATGAACCATTGAGTTTGTTTGTTGGCAATTAATTTGTTAAGTGTGTGTACCGGTACACCGGAAGCACATAAACGTTTAACACTGCCATAAAGATTCGACCCATAATTTTAATGTCCCCGATCTGTTCGCATATAAGCTAATAACGTAGAAGTGAACGTGTTAATTACGTGTCTGAAATATGACTAATATTCGTGTTCCTTACTAAATAATTATCACCAGTAACGAATAAGACGCCGTTAATATATTATTTTTATCTTCTTGCGTTCTGCTATTTGGGTAATGACAGAACCAACGGTAATTACGCCTTAAGAGTCGTAATGTTGCTTAAGCTGTTATACATACAAGTTGCATCTTAAGTGTTAATTTTAATCACAAACGTAAATATTGGTTTATATAGACAATATTGCGTTATTCGACCGTGATTCGAGTGACAAAAATGTATAGTGTTTGTAGTGTACCGGTTCAGCTGGTACGAGCTTTTAGTAACGGATCAGAGCAAATAAATGGGATTTCTTTATCGATTCGAGTGGGCAAGATATTTATCGATTGAATAGGTACCTAAAATCGGACATTGGAAGAATCGATAGGTTTTAGCACAATTGCTTTGGAAATGGCGAAATCCTCCCCCAAGACTTTTACAAGACAGTTGCAGGCTTTTCTTATCCATCAACTTCTAGAAGTTTTGACCAAGTTATCAGTCCACCTGGAGGGGCGAGCTACACTTCATCTACTCCTTCGTCCGTTTCGTAATCTTATGCACTATTAGCCATCGGTTGATCTATATAAGGTGGGCCATAAATTTTTGCAAATAGCAAAACTGATTTTTTCGGAAACTGTCAAAGTGAGCAGCGGGAAATTGGCAGGAAACTATCATCTAGTATCACTACGTGCTATTTTATTTATAATGGAGCGTTTCACGGGAAAACTCCGGGCTTTTTGTGTTAAACTGTTTTATAAAAAGATGACAAGATAGCCGCGATCCCTCGCTGTGTCAGAGACTTTTCCAAGGTTTGCTCATACGATTGCAGGAGTGCCAACGACGAGACGGAGGACATCTGGATGAAGTATTTTTTTTAATTATCTGTAACTAGATTTAATAAATAAAATATAGAAAAACATCAATAGTTAAATTTTTATCGATGTTTCAAAAGTGCAAAAGTTTTGGCCCACCCTATGGTTTGATTGTAACTTCAACTTGTTAACTCTGAGAGCGATTGTATGAGGTGGTATCGATAGTTTCTTCCAAATGTTTTCTGGTTCTACCTTGTACCTGTCAAACGTTATCATTATCACCATATACCAAGCGGATGTTTTTTTTGTAAGCGGTCGACTTATACCTACTGCCGGAAGCCTATGCCTGTATGCTAACTGCCTGTTGTAGAAGACGGTGGCGTCAGCCCAGCACTCCTAAACTCAGAGCTTAGCTCTTTTACTATTTAATCTGTATAATCCCATTCATAAAACCCATACTGAGACTACGATTCGGAACTATAATAATGATCAGACAAAAAAGTTTTAGTGGCAGGAATGTGAACCTAGTGACTTCTCAATGATAATAATTTAGAGAGTTTAGTTCATGTACCAGAAACCTTAACAGCGATGGTGAATATTATGCATCCCACTACCCAAAGGTGGTCTGGAAGAAGTTTAGCGGTAAGATCGTCTGTTCTTTACATCTCCTTGAAAATGAAAAATGAAAAACTTTATTTAAAAAAAAACAGGACATAAATGATACATGACTTTGGGTCCTGAGCTAGGATTCCCTGTGTTACAGGACCCAAAGAGTTCTTGAATGTATTACTTTGTTTTTTACTCTGTTTTGTGTAGTGTGCAAGCGTTATTGAATTGTAAGTGTACATCTTCATTCCTATATTAACGGATAATTTCAGTGTTTATTAGCAGGCATCGGATAATCGGATGGATATTTACCTAAACTTCGGCGGCTGCGTCTAAGTTGACCGGTATGGAGACGGACTTAATTTAATTTTCTTGATAAACTTCTTAATGTTTCATGAAAAACAATGTTTGTTTTATTATTCTCTTATGTTACATATACCTTGAAACTAAATCAATTCACACTGCGTTTACAAAAAAAATACTTACATACATTACGACGACTGGTTTGGCTCAGTGGGAGTAACGTTGCCTGCGAAGCTGAGGTCCTGGGTTCAAATCCCGGTAAGGGCAAATATTTGTGTGATGAGCATAAATATTTGTTCCTGAGTCTTGGATGTTTTCTATGTATATACGTAATATATCTATTAAATATATCGTCGTCTAGTACCCATAACACAAGCCTTATTGAGCTTACCATGGGCCTAGTTCGATTTGTGTAAAATTGTCCCGTAATATTTAATATTTATTAAAAAAAAAAAACATTATTACACTACTTACATATGCATAACAACGTACGTGCTTCCCAAAATAGTCATATATAGCCATAAATTAAACATGTTTGTGTATTTTTACCTCCTCTCATCGGAATCCCGGAACTTATTTTATAAAAGTAATTGAATTAAGGAGCCGACTCCATATTTGCCCAATCGTTGCCGGGTTTTTGGGCAACTTTAGGTAAATATCTATCCAATTATCCGATACCTGTTTATTAGGGTGTATTAACGTTTACTTGTTGTTATTCTGCTCCGTACTTCAAGAGACAATAGTGGGAGAATTACTTGGAAAGTGTTTATATTTTTAACTAGAAGGCGCCCGCAACTTCGTTCGCGGAGGAGAAACAGTCATAACCCTTCGTTTTTTCTTAAGCGTAGTGGGGTAAATAGTATCCTATAACCATCTGGAGATACCCAGCTACCCGTATACCAAAAATAATTGAAATCCGTTTAGCCGATTTTGCGTGATGAAGCCACAACGACACATAAAAACATGCATAAAATCAAAAAAAAATATTATTCGTCTTAGTGACATCCAAATAGTCCATAACAATCATTTTTTTGAAAATATCTTCAATGTATAGACATTTCATTTTTGCAACTTTATAATAGTATAGATAATCTAGGTTATTAAGGTCAATCAACTTTTTTCTTTACCTCGTTGCCATGGTTACATCTACTGTCACTCTTTAAAACTAAGATTTTAAACCCAATGAAGGCAACCAAATCTTGAGTTACGGGGCAGATTAATAAGAAGAAAAAGTTGATCCACCCATAAACATACTGACGAATTGCGCCCTTCAAAAATGGAGCTATATTTGCCACGATAAATATTTTTGCTGGCTTCATCTATGCTATTATAAAGTTGTAAAAATAAAATGTGTGTACATTGAAAATATTTTCAAAAAAATATTGTAACGGACAATTTGGAGGTCAATGAAACAAAAAACTATTTTTTTATTTTTGTATCATTTTGCATGTTTGAAAAACGCACGCCCGCCTCAGACCCATCCGGCGTCGCTTTGCTAGGCCGTCTATATGTCTTCGGCCGGCAACCCCTTTCGTCCCGGCCTCTGTAGTAATGTACTACTTTACCCAGGGTGGTTACCCTATTAATATTGTCATTTCTGCCACTAAAAGTTTTATGTCTGGTAATTATCATTTATAACAGTGGCTCGACACTCGATAAAGCCATCAGTATCGTTGCGAATCAACGTAACGTAGAAATTTCACTAGAAATTTCTCATTTGTCACGGCATTGGATAATCTGTGAATAATCCAATAAACATCGGGCAAATGTTACGTCAACCATTTTGTTTATCACGTTTTGGACAATGGTGAGCAATATTAGAGTTTCTCGTGACTTCGCTGTTCGATGGCCCACATAACCATTTCTTTCTTAGATGTGATTCCCATGGCCTATACCTTCATTGTCATTCTGCTGTTAGTGTAAGTTTTATAATTAGGCGAGTGACAGTGTGAATACATTTGTGATTATATTTTAATTCTAAGATAAAAGTTAGTATCATTATTCTCAGCTTTAGAGCTTTTAACCACTACGGGCGCATTCCAAAACGCATTTTGTCAAAGTTTATGTAAAATATCAAGTCAGTTTATACGAATTATCAGTGTGTGTGTATTTTTTTGCCGCGTCGGCAAGCAACTTGTAGCCGCCGTGTGTGGCACTACAGGTCGGCAGATTGGGATGGGATGCGGTCTTTCTTTGCATCCTCCCTTGGAGGCAGGTTTGCTTCACGCTGGATGATCCCAACGTTGCTGCTGATTCTATTGCTGACGTGGTGCTTCAGGGCATGGAACTTTTCATTCTATCCTCTGCAGTCCCCGCTGGTGGTAAATCCCAACCTTGGTTTGGTCAATCCTGCAAAAAGGCTTCGCGCCGAAAGCAGGAGTGTTACCAAGCCTGGGTAAATGCAGCGACAGTACGGGATGAAAAGACCAGCGCGTTAAAGAAGGAGTTTAACTTTGCCTCCAGATCCTTAAAAAAGGATATTGCCAGAGCGAAGTCGTTGCACATTGGCAGAATTGGCGAGAAACTAGAGCGCCTCCCTTCGGGAACTCGTGCGTTCTGGTCTCTTTAGATATGGGAAATGATTCGTTGGCCCACGACGCAAAGGAGAAAGCCGATCTCTTGGGCAAACTATTTGCGTCCAGCTCGACTTTGGATGATGGGGGACACGAGCCGCCGACAATACCGCGGCACGATGGCTATATGCTGGATGTCCGGTTCCACCATAGGTCAGTGCGTAAAGCACTTCTTTCCCTCGATGTCCATAAGTCGAGTTTGTTTGCAGATGTTTTTTTTACTGTGTGCGTTTCTAGAAATAAGAATATTTCCTTGGTGTAATATTTACCTCACCTCCCGCATTTTTTATGAGTCTCTCACTGCATCATTTTTTTTTCATATTTGTGCCCTAGATTGGACTTGTACGGAATGCCTTTTATTAGCATTAAGTCCACCATTTATTAAAATTCTAATGTGTGTGCAATAAATATACTTATTCTCTTATTATAGAACATTCTTATTCTCTTAATTCATTTAAAGTGTTACGCATTTTACAATATGAACATACAAAGTAAAAAGTAAAAAACCTAAAAGCAATTGGGTCAATATTTTTTATTCGTTGCTATGGTTACGTCTCCTCTCTATGGTCTCTCTTTAAATCTACGATTATAAAGTTGCAAAAGTGTAATGTAGATTGAAGAAATTTTCAAAAAAGAAATTGTAACGGACTACTGAATCGAAAAATATATTTTTTGGATTGTTTGTATGTTCGTATGTAGGCATCGTTGTGGCTTCATCACGCAAAATCGTCTAACCGTATTTAAACTATTTTTGGTACACGGGTAAAAAAAGGGAAAGGAAAAAAAGAGGGGTTATGACGTTTTCACCTCCGCGAACGAAGTTGCGGGCACCTTATAGTAAACGATAAAAAGACTAAAACATTTTTTTTGTATCTACTATTGGTCCATTTTTCATGGGGTTATCTCGTCAGTGTATGTTAATAGCCTAGCTTATTTCTAAGTGACTCTCACTACTCTACAAAAAAAGGGAAAAAAAAACAAGAAAAAAAAGTTGATTCACCGAAGTACAAAATATAAACACATTATAAAAAACCTAACCTTTAGTGTGCCGCCGGGAGAGCGGGCAGGGCTCAAGCTACCGGGGGTTAGGGTTGCACAGAGAGGAACCTACCTGACGATGCTGGCCGTGTCCACGATTACTACCTTCTGTATCTGACCCTTAATCCAGCCATCTAGCGAGAGTCTCGTGAGATGTTTGTCGAGACTCTTCACTATAGACCGTTTACCGAAACGACTATTTTGCAGAGGCGTGGCATCAGGAAAATTACAAGGGAAGCCTTTCCTTGGAAAACCTGGTGGGAATCGCCTTACATGGACGCCACGCCACTGTTATCTTGACAATAATTGTCAAATCAACATCCCACATGGCGGTCACCTCGTGAGCCAAATCAAGGTATTTGCTGAGTTTGTTCTTCTCGGCCTTCACGAGGTTTTCGTCATGTGAGATGGTGATGTCGACGAGTATTGCCTGGCGCTTAGATCGATCTACCAGTACGATATCAGGCTTATTGGCTACAATAGTCCTGTTCGTGATGATATATCGATCCCAATAGAGCGTGGCACGACCATTTTCGAGAACTGGCATCAGTGCGTACTTCTAGTACGGCATCTCAGACCCCGCAAGATTGTATTTAACAGCAAGTTGCTGGTGAATAATCCTAACTACTTGGTTATGTCTGTGCAAGCACTTACCGTTAGCAAGATGACAACAACCGGAGATGATATGCCTGAGTGACTCTCCGGGACGGCGGCTTGCCCGACAAATGTCGTATCGTCCTTCAGGATATATCTCCGGTAATTGTTCGTCATGATAACTTCTTCAGCAATTGTACCGGCAAATATTATTACTATGTGTTACCGCATCCACATTATGGTTGATCGCAAATCGGTTAAAAATTCAATGACACATAAAATACGGGAAATTACCGAAGTTAGTCGAGTGATTATACAAAAACTTGTGACTGTTATTCTTATGACAATATTTAATTATTGCACATTTATATTGTGAGTTGGTTATCATAAAATCTGTCCCCCTATTTCCTAACGCGTTTGACGCTCGGAATCAGAATCAAGTGTCATGATTTTGTATGGGTTGTGGGCAGCTGATTCGGATACCCCCTATGACCCCCTATTCATATGCCGAACTCAAGTTAAAGTGAAGGACGACTTTGGAAATCTTAACTCTTCATGCGTGTGTAAAGCTTACGACTAAGGACATAGTTAGGGCGTGACATGAAACAAGTTTTGATATCGAAACATTTATTTATTTTTCTTGAATAATTTAACTTATTACTAAATTTATACATAAAACAAATAAGGAAGACGAACCACATCATGGTATCATTTTACAAACATGATTATATTTACATAGATACAGTCCACGGCGACACGTCACACTGACTTTAAATATTTTGCAAATTCAACACAAGCTTCATAACTTATTTTGTCATCTTATTTCTAATTTTCACTTTGAAACACCATTTTCGTCTTAGAGTTATCTTTAAATTAACTTAAGTTTAGTCGTTTTCAATACTGAGTTATTTTCATTGTTCGAACCTATTAGGTTCTGAATAACATTTCTTTAGTGAATTTCAATAAGTAGCTCGTTAAAGTGTATCAAGTATCAAAAAGTAGAAAATTATGGATACGTTTAAAAATCTTTTATTCGAGTATAATTAAGAGCATGGCGAATATATCTTCGTCATATAATAACAAAAACTATTAGACAATAGTAAACATAAACAAATAATGAAACAATTTTGTCTTCGTGACTGAAATGGAAGACTCGGAACAAACGCAACACGTATGGCAAGTAAATAATTAAAATATGAATAATTAATTAATTATCTATTCTAACCGTTTGGAATGATTACTTACTCTACAACTATTATTTACATAATAACTATAACAGAAACAAATGATAGCGCGCCCTTACATAAGCAATTTACAATCCTATTACTTTTAAAATGTTGTACATTATATTGACAACACAATTTGTTCATTTTGTTCGTAGGTACTCCACCCCAACCTATGAGGGCTTTCTTTAATTCCCTACAATAATTCACCCTGTCTATCATTATTGTAATTTTTCATTTTTGAAATATCAATAACGGAATCATTTCGTAAATTTGATAAGATAACGATTAAAATTGAGAATTATTGTTGGGTTATCTCATTGATTGGGCTATTGGTCCAGTTCTTAAATAATAATAGCAATAATAATAAAAAGCATTTCGAGCTGCCTTATTTTTTTTTTGTACTAATCAGGTAATGAGCAAAGCAAAATCCTTAGCGTCAAATTGCGTCATTATAAAGAAGAAAGGCGTTCGTACAAAAACTTGGTATGATAGTACGACGTTGATGTATTTCCTCCTAGTTTAAGAATTTCGTGTTCAGTCTTTGTCGCCTACGAATCTGTAGGAGTCGGGTGGGGGTTCGGGCATGCAATAGCCGTGGTAGGTGCGGATGTCCTCGGCCGCGTACGTGATACCAGCCAAGACCCCGGGCTCCGTGTGGTGTCGCGGGCAGGAATGGTCTCTGGGGCACTGGCAGATGGTGTTCGCGTTCACTTCATCGATCTGCTCGTGACGTCGCCTCACGCTGAACAACTTGCAAGGCTCCTTTCGTGAGCAGCGCAATCTCTGTAATGGAATAACGGATTATGAAATCGATTGCCAATATAAATTATCTGATCCAATTAGGATGGCCTAACGGGGATGCTGGTTTCGTCAAGTTGCTATTGTATGGTAAGATCAGTAAGGAAATGGATTAGCAATGAGACTTATATGAGTGAGTCAATGACACCAGCATACATCATACAATCTCTGTATTGCATTTGTGTTGTTTGTTTATTTTCATCATCGGGTCATTATGCGAACGCTATTATTATGAGCTATTTGGTGGAGATCCCGGAAATAGTTTGATATCACATAAAAATCTACAAAACGGTGTCCACGAAAGTAAACGCTCGAATGATTAGTGACATTATATTTGTTTATGAAGATATTGCTACGATTTTGTATATTTGTGTGTTATAAAACATTTGTAGTTTTTAATTATTTCCGAGAAGCAGCTTACGCAGCTGTGCATAAGTGGCGCCACCAAGTTACAGACTTGATAACTGGCATTCATCTACGCACAGCGCTGCACAGCGGCGACCGTGCGAACTAAATACAGTGAAAGCCAACTTACGCTGATGGGCGAGCACGCGAACTGGTACTGGTTCCCCTGTTCGCCGCTAGGTGTCGTGTACGGCAGCTTCTTCAACAGATACGTGACCGACATCTTTGGGCAATGGCAGCTGATGATCTGCTGGGTCGCGTTGCTGTCGGGCAGCGAGTAGATGGTCCACGCTGGGTCCTTGAAGTAACGGCATTTCGGTAACCGCTTGACGGGCTCGCACGTTTTGTATAGCGTGGTTTTGTCGGCCAGCGTGTGGTTGTCGTCGGTGGAGAGTTCGCTGAAAAAATATGTTGATTATTAGTCAACAATTAAAGTTGATGAAAGCGACAAATGCGCTACATGCTATAAGTACATGTATCATATAATGAATCAACCTACAGAGACGACGATATATGCCTTCCGTGACTGTTGGATAAGAAATGTCCCCACAAAGGCCGGTCTTGCGGTACCTGTGCTTTCCGCTTCCCTCACAAGATAAGTCTGTCTTAATAGTACGGTCGAATCTGTAGTTATAATATTTCACGAAACATTTACCATTTGACATTAACGGTCGTTTCCGTAACAACGACTAACCGCTAGTGTTTACTTGGTTAAATATAAATACCCCAATACGGCTGGTCAGACTTCAACTGTTTTTTATGTACAGAAACATCCATCAATGATAGTTATAGGTTACGTTAAAGCGAAATCGGAGCCTATGAATCTTTCTCTAACGAAGTTTCGGGCTTCTTCTAGTTTATAATAAGGTATATTTATATTTATTAAACGATAAGGGAAGGAACCCACCTCGAGCACGGTCGGTGACCCAAACACCGGCACTTCTTCTCGACCCAGGGCTGCGTGGTGTCGTACAGGTCGACTTTGCTGCACACCTGCCGCGGTCTGCAGGCGGGCAGATCCTCCTCTGACCCCTGAAACAATACACCCTAACATTAATCTTGAGATCATTTCTTTTCACCAAAGTATTTTTCCAAAACTGCCTTAGTTCCGAGCTGTTTCATTTCCCAACTCACGCTTCTCTCCTGACTGCCGTCCTAGTTCAAAAGGACGCATGTCAAATGGTGATGGTATGAGACTTCTGTCCTTTTGAATTAGGGCGGTAGTGTAGTCATTGTATAGAACCCAATAGGTTGGCTTATGTTTTTTTTTATAGCAATTCGGAAAATTATACGGTTTCCGATAAAAGCTCTGGTTGGGCAATGAACTATTTTGGAAATTTGAGAAACATTATTCGCTCATTTATTAGTAACCCTCTCACATGAAACAACAATACAAAACAGCGACGTTCGTAGCGGTATGAGCCGCAGGCGAGTGTTAAAATGTATTAGGGCACTTTTGCTGGTTGGTAACAAAGTATTTGATTGAAGTTTCGTTTGGAACTCTGACCTTGAAACATAGGTTTTGTGATCTGTGGCACCAAGAAACGTTTTTTTTGGCGACATTATAGCACCAACACCGTGTAACTGTGTTTTTTATTTAGTCTTTTACACGGCCTTAGTGATGAATGTCTTATATTTGTGTTGGTAACTAATAGTGACTATATAAATAGCAGAAAAAGTAAAGAAGAAGAACAAGTTTTTAAACAAATAAGATACTGATTTCTTTCCTAAATAAATATGTATTAAGGAACAATTTTACGCAAATCGGTCTTATCCCACTTCGATGTGGATATATTCTTAGTAGTACTCGTACCTTAGCCTTCAATGTATTGTTATTCGTTTCTATGGGTACATATTATTATATCATAGTATATATTTATAAGTATTACAACGAGTTAATGACTACATACAAATTAAACTATTCAGATTTATGCAAGCATTTTATTATTCCGCATAAGTACAAAATAAGTAATATATAATTGTTATGCAAAGTATGGTGTAGTGACAACACGAAATACACGTTGTATATCATGTTTTATGTAGATATTGTAATTAGTAAGCTAAGAAACGTATTGTGTCCAGTCGCAGTAATCTAATTTGCTTCTAATTAGTAAGTATTCCAGACGGCTATTAAGAATTCTGATTTTCATTCAGTCTATTTAGCCGTTATAATTAATGAAATTCTGAAATTGAATGGGAATGTCCAAGAACAGTCTTAGTATAAACAAAATGTGAAACTTTTCTCCCGCATTATTTTCTAGAAAAAAACTAGAACCTCTTCAAGAAAGAATACGCACTATGTAGCACGCTGCATCATTATCAATTCATATCACTTATATACCGGGTTAACAAATTCGTTAAGAAAATACTTTTCTTTTATATATGGATGCTACATTTAAGGAACAAGTTCATATGGAAATGGCATTATTTATTTGAATGAAAAACGAGTGTTACACTGTAGTAGCAGATAATATGGGCATTTGAAGGCAATTCTTAATACATGGATTGCCTTTAAATGCCCATATTATCTGCTCCGCCATACTTTTTCCCATAGTCGGCAAGTTAGCTCAGTGTTTGATTAATTCCATGCGCAACCGAAAAACTATCAATTCGTCCGTTATCCATTCCCGAAATCACGTACTTCCATAATGATCGTCATAAATAATATGGCAGGCACACTAATATTTTCTTTAAAAAAGGGCATTGTATGTGAAAAACATCCTATTGTGCCCCAACAAGCGACTGCCACAAGGTTCATAAACATTGAATTAAATAACTTACAAAGATCGATATATCAAAAATAGAATAGTCAAAAATGGCCCCATAAACATTTGCTTGAAAGCCCTTTGTGAATTCTTACGACCATCCTATCCTGACCCAAAAGTCAGGTGGAAAGCGATGGTCACAAAAGATCACTCGTGGGAAAAATGAAATGTGCAATCCATGTAGCTCTAACACCTGTCGCACCCGCAAGAAACCGATCATTATACCCCGTAAGATGTTAATCATAATCATTCATACAATACGGACACTGACAGTCTACTTTAAAAACGCGTAAACGTATTGTAACTAACACAGAACTTAGGTCCTTTTTGAATGGTTGCGCAGAACATGTGTGCTCGAAATCTGTTGTCAAGAAAAAAGTTTTTTTTTTGTGTCGAAAGGACCATTGGTCGTACTTCCGACAGGAAGGCGTGCTTGGCAACCTGTTGTGTGTGGGAAAATTGACACTGCGCAGTGCCCTCAGGGTTGCCTACGCGCAGGCGATATGGTTAGACTAAGTAATTATGTTGATTCATTGGGAGTCGTTTAGTTTTAATTAGTGTTATCAGGTTAAAGATAGTAACTAAAGCAACCAACTAAAGCAGCAACCGACGTTTTTTTGGAATTAATATTGGCTCAATTCCGCTTGGCATCTATACAGTAAAAAGATTACTTAAAACACTATAACATGAATTACATATAACTTAATTAGCATGCTGCATTATGCAGCTTGTAATTTTTCAAAATTAAATATGTAGTGTACGACGTTTGTCGTGACGGAATGAAGGAAAGTATTGTTACCCCTTAGTAGGCGTGTTTCTTTCTGGTGATATTAAATAAATACGTGTCTAACCCTAAACCAAAATTACCTACAATTATTTATTTTATATTATTAAATTAAATTTTTGTTACTTTTAAAACGGATAGAACACTACAAATGCGGGTCCAAAATACGAAACTAGATGTGCCACAGCCCTAGTAACTTAGAGGTGAGAAAAAACTGGCGTTTTTTCGTTGTTCCGGATATACTTCCCGTTTCTTGTTGCGATAGATTTCGCGGAAACGGCCCGGCTCGATCTTCCAACAACCGGATACAGCCCTTTTGTGTGACCAACAAAAAGCCTCGTATAAGCCAAGAAACGGAACACAATGTACTGTAAATGTTGACTTACTTCACATGTGCCTCAATGTACCGGTCACCAAATTGAAAAATCGACCTTGTAGCATTCAAATTAAATCGTTAGCTTTGCCCATTAGAAAAATTATCTCAAATCACTCGTTAAGAATCTAATCGAGATCGCATGTACCTAATTTATTCATTTGACTCGAGACACTGATTTTAGTAACGACCGCCCATTTGTACCTCGGAGGCGCAACGGATGTTGTGTCAATGATTTTTTGGTTATTTGAGACCTGACCGGGGGCGATCGTTCTAAGGGACTGCGTTTTCGTCCTTTTCTAAGTCGTTTTGAAAACCAGACAGAGTTAAGCTCAAGTTAAAATTGAGCTTAACATTTTTCCGTTAAGGTTGTCTTTGAGTTGAGTCGGAGGCTGCATGAGGGGATGAAGGGGCCGGGAGGGGAGGCATCCGGTACACTGGACAGGTGGCTGCGCTCGCGCCGCTGCCGCGCCCACTCTAATGAAATAATTTGTTACCAGCACCGACCGACCTTCCACAACTGTCTTACCACTATCCCTATTTTGCTCGGGCGTTTGGCGATGTGCCGTCCTACTCATGTGTGGAGAACATTCGTTCAATAAGAGATTGTGGCTTAGTTTAGCCAAAAGTATAACAAATTTTCCTGGTTCTTTAAAAAACCTGAACAATAGGTAGTATCTCTCCCATCGATGTGCAAATACTTATTGAAAAATTTCCTACAATATTTGCTTAACCCCTCGTTTCGGGATATTATAGGTAGATTACAAATCTTCAAAGCTATTGAGTACTAACATAATATTTTTGAAAACGCATCCCCCGGCGAAGAAAGGTTTGTAGGGACATTAATTATATCGGTCGATCAGTGATTCGATAAATTGGCACAAATTACTTTTAAACGATGCTGACATCCGATCAATTTCTATTTCCATTTGATATGGGATCACGACACGATCAAAACCGTTTCATCAGTTCACAAATCAAATGCTAATTCCTCGATCCTTTAGAATATTTTAGCATCGCATCAAAAAGGTACAGGAAGCGCGAAGGAAAGGTTTAACTTTTAAATTATACAATTAATAACTCGTTATGTTTTTGTAGTTGTTTAATTATAAGATTCGGGAGCGGATCCGCCTGGGGCGCGGACGGCTAAGTTCCCGGTAACACAAGTAGCAAACAAATTACTAATCCACATAATTACATATCGCCACCGGTTATGTACCACAACCAAGATTGCCACGCCGTCAATGATCAACCTTATTCAATAAACTCAAAGTCGTTTTATGGTCCTTGTGTTATAGCTGATTTTGGTTCAGATGACTATACGTTATTTATTACAAAATGTTTATTACAAGTGTTATTAATATGAGGCCTCAGGCGCTTTTTAACCGCTTTTCTTAGCCTTCATTAAATGCATTGAATTCAACAATAGGTATTTTGAGAGACTGGTTTAACAATTGGAAATAAAAATGAATGGTTAAGAAAACATATTTGAATAGAAATAAAAATGGATGCGCTGTAAATAAGCGCACTTTTAGGCCCAGAACGTGTTTAATAGTATCGTGAAAATCTCCCGTCTTGCTGAAATTTTATCACCACACTTCCTTTTTAGTAGTAGGTATCTAGGAAGATATTGAATAACATTTATGGACTACTAGCTTCTGCCCACGACTTCGACCGCCTTAAATTCATTTATCGCGAATAACGGTATTTTCCGGGATAAAAAGTAGCCTATGTCCTTCCCCGGGACTCAAACTATCTCCATACCAAATTTCATCCAAATCGGTTCAGCGGTTTAAGCGTGAAGAGGTAACAGACAGACAGACAGACAGACAGACAGACAGACACACTTTCGCATTTATAATAGTAATAGTATGGATGACTACACAGCCTGACAATTCGAATCGTGAGCTACCTTGGGTTAATCGTGGGGCACCTACATTCCTAACAAGAGTTGTTGAAAGCCACTCGATTTACTGATCCATTAAGGCTGTCCGAAAAATTCACCAGAGTGCAGCTACAAAAGACATTAGCAGACCTAATTTGTTAAGTATTGCTTATTTCATTGTTTATATTTCTTACAAGTTGAGCTTGAGCGTCTTGCACCGTTTTCATACTGACTTTGAATCGCTATCACACTCATGAATCGTTTTTCTACGTAAACACGCGGAAAAGTGTCCCGTCTTACCGACCCATCCTTGCTCTTACTGGCACAACCGATTTCGCGCCAATTTTTAACACTTTTTGTCCACAGACAGTTGTCTTTCGATATTAAAAATTTTCATAAACACGCATTTCTTAGAAGGCCGGGTTCAATGGACGGGCCTGTGTTATTTATTATCACCCAATATTGTTTCATTCGATTAGCGGTAGAATATAAATTCACAAAACGGATGTCGATTATGGTATCGCGGAGTTTGATTTATCATCCCTTTTACTGTTTTAATCATCCAATAATTTTACTGGGAAATGATTGAGTATATTTGACATAGACCCTCGTTTATTGATACGTCTACTTTGTTTAATACTACAGTCTAAATGCGGGGTACAGTGGATAAAGCTTTACATTAATGATGATAAGTTGATAATGATAACCTGGCTCTTGAAGCCGATAGTGTAAGCATAAAGTTACAAATTACACATTTACACATGAAAACTGGCATTATGCTTCTGTATTACTGTAACTTGTTTACTCATATTTGTTTATGCGCTTCACGAAATTACCAACGTTTGTCATTCACAGTCGTCGGGAAATAACCTGACAAAACAGCAATTTTGTGTCACATGCTCACCTCCATGTCGATTTCCTTTTTCTTCGGAACACATTTTATTCTCGAAAAGCACAGACGGAACCCTTATGGCAAGACGTGCAGGCCGGTCATCCGTCCTGTATTCGTTTTCTCCGGAACTTCGGAACTACATCTGAGTCGCTTCGCTTGACAATAGTTTAACACTTTAAGGTCTAATTTCACCATGGTCTCTTAGTTCTCACGACTCATTACACCTGCCAATATCAACTATTCAACAGGAGTAATTGGAATGATATTATATTAAACTTATGACATTGCCAAAATATAAATACTTTAAAAATTAAAAAATACCAAACAAGTGCATAGTTGCAGCCTCTTTCTCGTTCCATGGTCTAATAATTTTTCTGAATGACATTTTATTCCGCACAACTTTTTATTCAAGAAGGGATACTATAAGTAGAGAAACATCTAATTTGCTCTTGTACGATGAGTACGTATGAGAAAGACTGCGACATTTTTTGTTGTAAACTTAATGTTTTCCATCTTGTAACCCAATTTCAAAACCGTATCCATAACGTTTTAACCGCTGTACTACCTACAATGCCGGAAACTCGCAATTGATGTTTAAATTTTCGACTATTTGATAGAAGCCCTTTACGAAATAATCAGAAAGTATGCTAATTTCGTGAAGTCTCGTAATGCGTTAGAAGTAAAAGCGGCTGACATTGATAGAAATTTAAACGATGAAAAGGACGCTTGTGATTTAAAATTTCATACTCTAATGAAATCTAAACTTGAACTGATTCTTAAACTTAAGCATTTATATAAAGACGAGCTACATGACACACTGGGAGACATGGTAAATAGGAATGATTATTTGAAAGTCTGATAAGAACGAATCTTGAACTGATTCTTAAACTTAAGCTTTTATATACTGACGAGCTACATGACACACTGGGAGACACGGTAAATAGGAATGATCATTTGAAACTCTAATTACAACTAATCTTGAACTGCTTCGTAAACTTAAGCATTTATATACTGACGAGCTATATGACACACTCGGAGACATAGTAAATAGGAATGATCATTTGAAACTCTAATGAGAAGTAATCTTGAACTGATTCTTAAACTTAAGTCTGTATATACCGGCGAGCTACATCCACTCACACACATTGAACAAGTCCATTGTGGCCCGGGGCATCCGGAGAGCCCCATTCAACTCGCACGTGGCCCTTTGAGACGGATGCTAAGGCAGCCTGTTCATTGACTGACAGCAAAGGGTGAGATGCTATCTTGTCTGTTTGGGAAAATCTTCTACGCAATTGCGGGATGAAAAGATCCATGCTTCTTATAAGGGTCGTGTCGTGTATTCTACACGATGTGTTCTTTACAAAGTTCAAACATGTTTACCGTTCACGACTTTATATTGTAACACTATAAGTTCTTTAATAAGTTTTGAATACATGTACTACGGATTTCTTCTAAAATGTATCTTTTGGCTGTGACGAAATAGCTTAATTCAACATACGTTTGAGTTCATTCAATTCTCTATAGCTCTTCGTTAGGCTTTTATTTAATTCGATTTAGCTGGTTCATTTTATCTATTCATTCTATTTGCATTATCATATTTTGTGCCACGTCGCTTATTCATGTTGCCCAAAGTTTTGGAATCTTTGCCTGTTCTATGTTGAGTAAAGACTTCATTGGAGTCATAAGTCTTTTTGTCGTTCGTTATTTTGTTAAAAGCTTTCGTATTTATCAATAATGGGTAAGCAGCTTTAGCGAAGCTCAAGTGCACTCGAGGTTTCTTAAAGATAAGTAGAACATTGTGCGCTTTTAGTGTAACATTGTAAGCTTTTAAAACGTGCGGGGAAAGCTTATATCCGAGATTTATTTCAAAGGGTGCTCCGTGTCTGTACGAAGTTGCTCTTTTGTTATCTCAAGAATTTTTACAATTCTAGTATTTATTCATAGTAGTTTTCAAAATCTGGAAAAAAACTGATAATTTTCAAAAGGCTTATTTTCTTATAGACCTCTGGAGCCTCATGTCCAAAAAAAAACGAAAAAATTGCGTTTGCCGGTCATGGTGCTACGATGCCACAGTCAGACACAGATACAGCATCCATTAAACTCATAACATCTCTCTTTTTTCGCCTGGGGTTTAATATTCGACCGTATGATATGGCTTTTTATTTGTAAAGTAATTACTATCACAATTTCCACGCTGTCAAAAACGTGACTATAAATTGCTAAGTTTTACATAAATTTGAACCGATTTCTGGAACAATCAATCAAAGACAAAAATTTGGATTTTGCTTTAGTTCGCAAGCCTTTAATATCAATAACTTGAAATGGGCCGTATTTAAATTTTCCATATTTTTTTTCTTGGGTAGTTAATTAATAAACTGCCACTTCTATTCCTTACCATGCGTCATTTTTAACTGTTGAGCAAGTAAAATAAGAAGAACGCATATATTTTTTGTGTCCCGCTCGCGTAACACAGGTGTCCCATCCTTTTGGGTCCCTTATTGCTTTTTTTGACACCTTGCGCCCTATACACAGGCCTACTTCAGATTTTAAAACTTGTTTGACGTTTCTCTGGTTAGTATTGTTATTGTGATAAAGCAAGTTTCATAAAGCGCGACGCTTAAACAATTGAGCATCACTTTTGAGGATATATATTTGTTTTCTATGCACTAAAATATAAGTTTAAGCATCATCATGGCATCAGCGTATTTCAAACTGAAGTCTGAGATGAATATAGATCTCTCCCGAAATCTACCACATCTGTCGGTCGGTCGCACGACTTCTGTCTTTATCAATCAATCAGACAATTATTCTCATAAGATTCTCTACGAAGGGGTTCAATTTTACTTCTCCTCCTTTCCCGCTGATAGTCAAGAACACGGTCTTAATTGCTAATTGACCGGTTATGCTTATAATCAACGACGTTTACATAAAAGTAACTTTGTGACCATGTGCGTTCGCCTTTACCATCCGATTGTTGGCTCGAGCCGCGTCCCTGCCGAGGTCATTCTTTGCATTCACTTTTCTTTATTTACGCATGTCTCAGCCGAGCCTTTTTTGTGTATCGTCCGTAGCGAAGCGTAAATTATCTCATTAAACCCATTGATCGGAGCCAAGATTTGTCTAAATCCTGCCATCACAAAAAGTGATTTTTTTTTCATATAAAAAGCTTAAACGCTGTTAGCTACCGAAACGTAGAATAGAGGATGATTCTTTAAAGTCCTTACAAAAAATAATAAAGAATGTACCTACAATTTTTAAATTTAGTGTTGATTCTGTGCGAACATCATGATTTTATCTACAAAATATTTTATGTGAGTCCGGAGAATGAGGTCTCGTAAACTTAATGATTCCACATTTTGTGAAATTCTCAGTCGTAAATATTTACCCTCAATATTTTGGTCGCGTTTTTCTACCCCTGAAGTATCTTTAAACCTTATCCAAGGATGAGCTAACTGTAATCTATAATACTAATTTCACATTTTACATACCTCCTTCCCCAAAAGAGACCAATATTAGTTAATATCAAAATAGAAAAGATATTACAATTTATATAGATTATTATTCGATTAGATATTTTGATTTCTAAAACAAAGAAGACATGGCTAAAAAGCGTATGTTTTCCGTACACCAACTTTGTAACGCTCACGTTTAATTCGTATACGTGTTCGGAAGTGGACACATTAAACCCGTGTTTGTAAGCCCTTTTATTACATCTCTGTTAGCGTTCTGAATAAACTAGGCCGTTTAGCATATACATTATGTTATCAAACGAATGAAATTAACTTTAAACAGTTCTCATAGCATCAACAATGGGCATGCCTTCACGATTAACATCCTAATTGACTGTTCTATCCCAGCAGCTATTTAAATTGTATATTAAAGCCGAACACAGTTTCTAACAACTAAATCCATTCCTTATTCATGTAGCAAGAGCGCTGTCTTTTTGCGAATTTTTCAATTAAGTTAATGGTGATTTTATTCAGCGTCTGTTATATTTATTACGTGATAAAATGGCACCACTGTAGGTACTATCGTAGTGTGAAATCTTAGCTTAGAAAGAAGTGAGACATACATATTATCTTCCCCTTTTTTATCTGGCCTGTCTGTGCGTTTTCAATACAAGTAGATGTAAGATCTCAACTATTTCCACAAAAAATCCAACGATATTATGTTTACGCTATTCTGAGTACATATTTTCAAACTCTCAATAGATTATATTGATAGTTTGAAAATGTCTACTCACAATCCCCTCTAAAATCCATATATTAAAAAAAAGAACGTTACTTTTTCTCCCCGAAATTGCCTAAGCACAGATTCCATGACACGACGACATGAACTCACAGACCAAATTACATGTTTATCAATATGTCCGTCAGTTAATAAAACCCAACAATTTATTTTCATTATTTACGCTTAACGCAAAGAAGTCAATTCTAACGAACACAAATGCGCGTTGTGCGTTGTGTTTCGGTGTCGTGTGCACGATCTGGTTACGTCCGATGGATCGGATATTTTGTGCAAGTGCACATCCGATATTTTGACCTGATTATTGTGTCAGTAATAATATGTATAAATACAATATCAGAGATTCGGATTATTATAGTCGCTGGTATTAAAATCGATGAGGATAACTATATTTCAGGGAAATAAGAGGCATACGGGATCAAGTACATTCCAGGAGATGCCTGCAACTATTCCTAAGTTTTCTTGAAATTACGCTTAGCCTGCTATGGATTCATGAAATGTTAAGTTAGGCAAGCGTAGGTGATTTGTTTTCTTCTACAAAGAAAGTTTGTTTATAATCCTAGTTATTATGTCTCTTCCTATGTGGCTTATTTGTACGACGTACTGCTTCCGTCAGCGTAATTATATTTCAGTACAAACTAGCGATTGGCTCAGGATGTGACTTTCCTTTATCAGGGAAATCGGTGGCAGATTAATTCGTTAAATTTCCTGCTTCTGAATTTAATACGACGATTAGTTAATGACTAGTTTTTCACCGATGCCCCAGTCATCCATTTAAAATGATTGACGACTAGTATGGGGAGCGTTCTTGTAATATCCGACGTCATGATAGTATCTGCTTAAAATATTAAAAATATATCGCAACATATTAGTTAATAGCTGGAATCAGGATGGACCTACACTATTATGGAATGTGATTTTACAACCGCAGCAGTATAAAGCCGAGATAATTTGAATCATCAGCTTCTTCTGTTGGCGGTTAAAGATATAGCCGAAGCCTTGCTTCCCTTTTTACAAAAAGTAGACGATCTTTGAAACGCTCCTTTATAGATTCAGATAACTGTACTGACTAGACTGTAACTTGCGCGACACAACCGCTACCTCGTAAATGTATGAATACATGTTTGTTTAGCAGCCTTTAACTCGATTGGCAGTAATGATCGTGCGGGCTGTCGTGTAATTCAGGCCAATATAACACGACACTCGATATGCCCACATTGTCAGCACGAGAATCGCGAACATTTCACGTGTCAGTTGTCTGAGGAAGCCACTTGTGGTTGCAACAAGTGCTATACGGATAATCATCATCATCATCAGATTCAGGGTTTTGGGTTATACAATTCATCCGTCCATGTTTTAGCACGATATATGATAATTGTAAATCCTAATTTTCACATCACACATCTGCACAACATCTATCAAATCTCTTCTTTAAAACTATTGGTCGGATGGACTTGAAATTTAGTTTGTGATTCGATTTGCGAGGGGTGTTTTTACTAATGATTTCAAGAAACCGATTTTTATTGAATTCTACTATTATCGTTTAACTTTTATTAATCATATCCATTTTGCTATTATTCAATTACATTAGCTTATCAAACGTCAATGTTATGTAATATCTGAAACATTTACAGGCCAATTTAGTTAAAAGACCTCGTTTCCTATTACTGTTAGGTACGCAAACCAAGTAGGTTGGTACTTAACAACAATACAGTAGCTAGTTACGACTAGATCAGATTACGTTGAAGTCGCCATTAACTCTTATCATAGACGTAAAAAAGCTTAGCTATTTAACTATTCCACCACTTAACATGCCACTTTAAAGGGCCTAATTTTGTTTAAAGCGGTTAAAACAGAAAGTCAAGGATTTTAGTCTTTAAGCTGCTCGGTGATGCAATACACGCAAAAGTCATCAAATACAAGGAAGCAAAAGTTGGTAGAATAAAAAACTTACAAGACCTTAGCGTTGAGTAACTAATCATAAATGATGGGCAACCTAATTGCAAGCATATTGATGGCAATATCTAAGTAGAAGCCACAGGTAACACGATCCAATCGACATGATTTCACAGATTTTTTTCTTTTTGTAAAGTTTAAGGAAAACTGGCCAATCTACGTATTGGTGGGCTGAAAAGATCTTAAAAGGGTTTCGTTTTGTGACGCAACGCTTTAAAACACAGTAGTCTAATTTACGGCTATACAACCCCAAATGCGAGTGTCGGCATTTGAAACTTTGAAAGTCTTTAGATAAGACCCGACGGCTTTGTGCTTAGAAGAGGTGTGGCACCGGCGGGCAGATGAGACGACTAGGCTCCTACAGTTTTGTTATTCAAATTTCATCCAGCAATAAACTCCTTTTTCGCTGTCCGTCGGTTCTTTTACATCTCTCACGGGCACTTCATGCCTGATTATTGCGAAAATGAACAATTGACATCGATACTCCAATACTAAAAAGCATTGTTGCTGCCAACTGAATGGAGGTTAGATAATGCGGCTTTGAAAACACATTATCCGCTGAGATTACGAAACGATAACACAAGTTGAAATTGCGTTCCTTGAAGTTGGAATTACCGTTACGAGTTTGAAACTGGCGACGGTTTTTTTTTTCTACCAAATCCTGCACACACGGGGCAGGACCGTAAGTCATCGAAGCTGTCAAGATAAGAATGAGTGAATGAACACCTGCCGCCACCGGTGTTACGCGTGCGCCCACACACCCATTCAAACAATTCCGATTTTAAAAAATCTCATTCACTCACCCGATTTCAACGCTACTGCTACTAAACATACAGTTTACTTCCCAAGCGCGGCAATTGGCATCTTAAATGTAGTGTAGAACGAAGCTACGTTGGAACGATTATCCCCTTGATTCGACTTTGAAATTATTATAATGATTATCAATGCTTCTTTTTAAGTGACGACTTGACATCCGGATTTTTTCCTCTCATTTTCGGACGCGGAATGTAATCATTTTATTACCCACATGCGCCGGAGACTTCAATTTCGTGAGAGGAAATCAATGGTGCGGGAGATAATTAGGTATTTGTTTGCGGATGTTGTTGTCGCCGTAATTTTCTTTTTATTCCTAATCGTTTTCTTATTACATTGCTTTGGAGATAGTAAAAAGTGTAAACTGAAAGGAGGTCCATATTTCTAAGTGCAAGAAGCGCAATTAAGCGTACTAGGGTAGTATTGTTAGATAAGTAAACTTAACTGTTATTTTTATTTAGATACTTTTGCTATTGCTCCACTTTTGATCCTCACAAAATTATTGGTTTTTTAAAGTGGTTATTTATTTCAACCGATTTTATTAAATCTTATTCAGATTTTGGTTAAACTTCATTATACAAAACGAAAGTACACCCACAAATGATGGACTTAAAGACAAAACGCATTCTCTCCCAGGCAACCATGGGTCCTAACAGAAATCTCAACCTTACCAGTCGATTACTTTAATCAGTCTCTGATACATATAATAACTCGCATATTTTCCTTTATTTTTGTCATATCACACCACTATAATTACGTCTTGATTCCAACCAAGGATTAGTCATTGATGGCGTGTTTGTAAAATTAAACCGCTCGTAGAGTTCTACTTGTCAGTTTTAATTGCCCTAATTGCTGGGCGAATTCCTTCGTAGACACATAGTTTAATAGTAATGACGTCACGATACCGGGCAGCTCTGATTCATATTTAAGGTTTCGATTTTTACGGTGTAGGGCTGTAGGCTTATTTGATTACCTCCGCGTTAAGGTTTAGTTAAAGGAACGAAAAATTGCAAGTAGGTATTATATAGCAAAGTTGATAGGAAGGCTAATATAATTGACAGATATTAAAAGCATTGATTGTAAATACCGGGTGAAATAACCAACTTATAGATAGTCTGCTAACTCATTAGAACTTGTGTACATGTCAACTCGTCTGCGCCAGTAAATGCAATAGGTATAAATATAACAGTACCTTCTAGTGTCATTCTGAGGAACCACGGAAGGGATGAAAAGTACGATTACGGTGTGTGTGAATTATCTATGCGGATTTATGTTTTCTTTGATTTTAACTCTGTTTCATTTTAGTATGGCATTTCATGGTTCGACTACCATTAAATAAAATAAATCAAGCAAATCTTATAAAATGTATTTTTGCACTACAAGTTTGACTAAATAACGGTTTGTCCAAAGAGTCAATAACTTAATTTTTAAATTTGTACAGTAAACTAGAAAGTCATTTCACTAAATATGCTATTCGATTTGTCACATTCATAACTTTTATAACATTCAGTGGTTATGCGTTAAACTTAAAGCCGGCTTAATAATTGCCGTCATCGGCTCAGTTAAATATTGCCTACTAGACATATTTATACCTATTTAAGAATAGCAGTAGGGCCAACTTATACAGGACGAAACACGTTAAAAACGACCTAGTGAAACTTGCAACTATTTACCTATTTAGCAACCTATAAATAAACATTTAAAACGTCTTACGTTCAATATCAAAATTAGCTGAACTTTTAGGGTGTCAAAAGTATCTAAAGTTTTGTATTTTGTATATTTTAAGCGTGCTAAGATTCCGTTTAAGTTAACAAGAAAATTTCTAATGATTTTTCAACCACGTTTGCACCCTAAAAATTCTGATTTTAGACAGAAAAGAGACAATACTCACCCCAGTCTGGTATAAAATCTTGACTCCACTTTTAAAGGGAGGCATAGGCCTCTTGTGCGGCAGGAATGGCAGTTTGTCGGGCCTCCTAATGTGTATCTCTCCCGACGGCCTGAACGCCTCCAGCGGCGTCCTGATCACTCCCTGCACGCAGCACACCCATGCTAAAGTTAACAGCACTTGCATGTTCACTTGCACTTCGTTCGTGGTTTTCGTGGATGTTGAATTCGCGTTTCGCGAAGTGTGCTCGTTGGGTCGGGCAGGCTTGGACTGGCACTGGCGTCGGGCGCGGCGCGGCAGGTATGACTTGGCCTACGCGCCCGGTATAACCACCTCCCACTTCGACGTAGCAGTCTTGATACTTTAAGGCTTTACGAATTTATGGAGCCCTTTGCGTGGGGTTTGGGATTTGTAATAGAAATAGACATGTTTATTCGCTTAAATAAGTTGCAAATAGGTTACACATGCAGATTATTGTTATAAATTAGATTAGATAATAATTGAGCCTTTTTTATTATATTAACATATTTCAATTACAGTCTGCCCTATTATGAATAAAATAAAAACACGAATTGCGATTGGAAATAGTTTTTTGTTTGATAAAAAAGTGAATTGGAAAATGTGTCGTCAGCAGGCTATGATTCGATAGAAATAACGATTACTTTCATACATATCTGTTTCCCAGGTGTCATAATCATGTTAGAACCAATTCCACCATACTTCGTTAGTATTAAATTAACGCTTGATTAATTAAATAATTTATATATTTCAAACATAATGCTCCACATTTTCGTTAAACGTAGTATATATTCCTGTACCACAAAAAAAGAAATGATTATAATATAAAGAAATAAAATAACTATGATACGTCAAAAGTATTGTCACCAAAAATGATATTAAATATTGTGTACAAAAAACTGAAAAGTTCACAGTTTGTAAATAGTTAAACGCATCTATAAATTGCAAGACGAAACACTATTCAGCCTTGAAATGCCAACCACAAGGTGATTTTCGAAAATGGTATAATTGACGTAGTGTAAAGTAAATTTACAACTTTTTACTGAATTGAATACCCACATCTTTAGTCCTTTAGTAAATTATTATAGATGCTGGAATTCCGAATCCTCTTATGTCTGTTTCATATATTTTTTTTGACTAAGTACTTTTATGCCGCAGCCACCCACTTGGCAAGCTCAATAACTGTGCATTTTTTCTAAATAAAAGATAAACAACAACAAATGTAATCCTTTATTTTAATGTCGCGTTATAGAAGAATAAACCAACGAACACACATTCGCATTTATTTCAGGGTTTTTAGGGATTTTATCTTTTAAATTTTCTGTTACGGCTAAAAGTGGGATTATTTATGTTCACTTTGGTTTTTAGTGTGTGTGCTGGCGGGAAAGTAATGTTTTTTTGTAACATATTTTCGCTGCTACAGTTCATGGTTGACATAACAGTATCATAATCAGTCAAACTGCTTTGTAGTGGTTCTTGATTTACATACTAATTGAATCTGTATTTACAATCCAAACTTCAAGTTAATTTGACCAATGGAAGTGAGTTAAAAGTGGTTTTTACAAGATCTCATTTGAATGATATTTAACAAACGAGTACAATATAAAACATTCTTGCAAGCGTCAAGACCGTTTGCGGCCGCGCGGGTCTGACTTCCTACCGATGATGTTTTTCTACACAATCTTGTTGCTCTGATATAAAGCTGCGTTCACTGAGTATCATCACTAACTTGAGTCAAGTGACAATTAAGTTACTCTGCTTATACATATATTTAATCATGTACCCTGAATTGTAAAAAAATTCAACGTAGGTACGCGTACGTAAGTCATCTTGCAGTTCAAGTTCAAACACGTTACGTAGGCAGTCTTACATATTCCATTGCACATTTTTCTGTTATTACTTCGAATGTGTAGGTTGAAGGACAAACATTTAATGATATTAAACGCGTATTTTGTGTAACATAACTTAGTATAAAAACATGTAGGCTATACATGAAGGTAGTAAGTATAATTTAATCGTTAGCTGTTAAAATAAATAACAGCTATATATTTTAGAATTTGTGTTTTGTTTTTGTCCGAGTATTTAGGTATCATTTCCATAACACATATACTGTTAATTTCCATATTTATACATTAGTCAGTAACCTTGGGAATGAGCTATTTACATTGTTTTAATTTAATCAAGAAGATGACAACGTACAGACATCTGGAGAAATAATAAAAAATATTCGAAATATGTCCCGTACTTACTGTTCGGTTTCGGTGCCCTATAATATAATTAACTTTAATAACCGATACTTTGGTTAGTCTGAGGCTTAACATTTATTACGGGACTCGAACGACAAAAGCGTTGCGTGTCAGTTTTTTCCCATCCTAAAGCTCCCATTCACGTAATAATCACCACTACACGATCAATAGCCACCGTTCCTGTCCGATTGTCTTAAACAAAACAATGTCATTCAAGTTTTCGTAGAACAGGATTTCAAGAATTCCATTGTCTATGTAACGCGACCTTATCCTGCGTCTCTCTCGCTCCCATTCACTGTCCTCGCGCCCGCATGAATGAACCGCTTCTTATGAATGAACGGACAGTCGCTATCGTACTATACATGCTTACCTGCAGCTCGTAGCTATACATGTGTTGTTTACGCGCCATAGCTATAAGGCCATTGAGAAATGTACGTATGTATATGTTTCCTGAATACATATAAGTTCTAAAGAGCGTGGCACGTGTTTTGTTTATTTTTTTGTGTGATAAATGTTTTGCTCGCAAGAGAGCGTTGCGCTTTGAATACTGCAAAGCCTTCTTTAGGATAGTTAGACGTAAATGATGACTTACGTGGACCATGCTGAATGCTGATGGGGTCCCCCCGTTCGTCAGTGAATGACATTTATATTACCTTGGCAGCAAGCCAGTAAATTTTCAAAGAACATGGATAAAGGTCTATAAAAGGTCATACACAGTTAGTTTATTATATCCAATAGAATGAAAAACGCGTATTTACCTATACTTGAGTTCATGATTAAAAACATATATTTAAGATAGCCTGAGTACAAATATTGTAATAGACAAGAGTTGATTAGAAAAAATGACTGACTGTTGAGTTTGTTTCGGCTTTCTTCTGAACAGTGGTCTCTTCTTGGGGAACGCCGTAGAGTCAGACTTGTAAAAGTGCCCTTGCGGCCTACATACAGAATAAAGATCATTTTTTCATTCTACATCTATTGTTATACCTACCAGTCTTGGTAAAAGATGACATTTGATGCAACGAAAATAATGTTGATCCAATTATCTAGTCTGCTATTTCTGATGCCCTGTAGTCTTATACCCTAAATGATATATGTGATTCGCAGACTGCTGACTATTTGTCTGTTCTCACCAAAAATATTCAGCACGGTACGAAAAGTTTGAATGAATGAACCATAAATGTTATACGTGACATATTTTATTTTAATAATAATAATAGCTTCTGGTGACGAGAAACACGCAATATCAAGAGCTAATATATAGTATTCAAATATTTGTCATAGTCTGTAAGTGAGCTAGTCCTTTTTATAAATTGGCTACTGGACTCTTAACAATTTTTCATTATATGGGAGATAAACTGATGTCCTCAGAGATGACTTCTGATAAAAAAAAATATTTACGATTGTTGTGAACAGTTCCTCCATTGATCGAAAAATATCGACATTGGAAATTGTCTTAAGAAGCATGTATAATCATGTTCTTACTGGCAATTGGTCATATAAAAGTGGTACGTGAAAAGCTCTGAACAGCACCTCTAACTTGCTTTACTGAAAAACGACATAAGCGGCTATAAAACCCTTATAAAAAGGCTATCTTTTAGCTATGAAAACAGCTACACCTTAACTTATGATACACATATAAGGTTTACGATATTATACGCCCACGCGGTTGTCAAAATAACAAGAATTAGGTCAAAAGTGGCCATTCATGAATACGTGCGTGTCGTTTACTGAACATGTGAAGCGCGTGTCAAAGAATATCACGACATTTGTAGGGTTGGCAATTTGATTATTACTAGTCGTTATTCCACATTTATTTCAAGTTTAAATCACGTGTTAAGCTATAAACAACTAGTGAAAAAAAAGTGAAACTTGTTTGCAACGGGGCTGCGGGAGATTTGAGCCAATTTGACAAATTTTACTTATTTTGTAGTACAACTTCATTCGCGGAGAAGAAAAAATCATTACCCTCTATTTTGCTTCTCCATCCTTGAATGTGTCCAGCTATCCTTGTTCTAAAAACGGTATCTATCTAGCACAAAAACACGTAGGTACCTATGTACCCACCACATGTAAAAACAACATAAAATCCAAATAAAATATTTTTCGATTCCGTGGCCCGTTTCACTTATTTTTATAAAAATATCTTCAATGTACAAACATTTAATTTCTACAACTTTAAAACAGTAGGTATGGATTTTTCACAGTGACAGCCGTGACAGACTTAATGTGAAGGCTGTATTCGACTTTATGCTGAAATTGGTTTCTAATAATAATAAAAAAGTCAAGGATCGACCCTGATCCTAAACCGCCAAAGTTGCAAGTGAAAAATAATTATATGAAAAAATCTTATTCAATAGTAACCTGCTTATTGTCGTACCTAGATAAAAATATAGGCTGTACAAAAGCCATCCTGCATAGAATGTATTACGCAAATATTTCTAAAATTTTCCTAAGAAATCCGCTCTTTGCCTTCGCTTCCTGCTGCTTAACTCTTGTAATCGTATTTTTTTCTCATTCTAGTTAAAATGCTATAAATATTTTAAAATGCTCGTATCCCTAAAAATAATCAAAAAGTACCTGTAGCGGGGCCGGTGCAAGTTAAAATTCAAGTAGGTTATATTTTGTTTACTCTATGGTAAACCACTCATTTTTTGCATTTGTCAAAGTGACAGCCCTACTCGTATGCTCCCAAAAATAACGTTTGACGTCAATGTTAGGGGTGGATTTAGGTCTCGTCGCATGACGTTACCCTTATCCGAGGGAACAATGGGTGCGTGGAGGTCTACCCATCTATCTATCGATACCCTCAAATATAGACTTAATCTGCTGCATTCGACTTTATAATTCAATTGCTTTCTTCTATAAGTTTGTATGGGGAAATTAAGAACTTAGCTCTGCAGCTGTGTTTAAACTTGCGTTTATTGAAATGGTTTCATAACAAAAGATTAGCATACACTTTATGGGTTATTCAATGATAGGTATTATTAGTTACTAATATTTTCATGCTTTAAAAATGGACTTCCTCACTCAACTTTAAAGGCTCATAAATCAAGCTACACGCAACGTATGAACTCAATTTTTTTTGGATTTCTATCATAGAAACTGCCATTTAGCATTAAAATTTTATTTTTATTTAAGTACAGTCAACATTCTAATTGGTGAATCGATTAAAAACCCCCGATATATCTACAGAAAAAGCTGATAATTTTCAAAAGATTGAACATGAACAATCAGTTCTGGAACCGTAGCTAAGAACTCTCAAAGTGACCTTTTAAACATAAAAAACTGAACGTAAATCAGTCCAACCGCCAAAAGCTTGGATGCCTCAGACAGACACACAGATACAGACATAAAACTTATAACACCCCTCCTTTTGGTTGGGGGTTAATTAATAGGTACATTTATGACGTAAACTCATAAGGTGCGTTATGTTCAATATTTATAAAATGTATTGTATAAAGAATTGCTACCGGAAAAACTTCGAAACGCGACAAAACCCGAATTATTCAACTGTCGTATTAAATTCGACGTGTTTATATCCATTCATATATGTATATATTGACGACAGGTTTGGCTAAGTTGGTTGCACAACGGCATACGAAGCTGGAGGTCCCGGGTTCGAATCCCGGCCAGGGCAAGTATTTGTGTGATGAGCACGAATGTTTGTTCCTGGGTCTTGGATGTTTTCTTTTCTATTTATTTGAGTATTAATTTATCTATATAAGTATGTATATCGTCGCCTGGTACCCATAGTACAAGCTTTGCTTAGTTTGCGATTAGGTCGATTTGTGTAAGATTGTCCCTGATATGTATTTATAATATGAAACTTTATTAGTCAGTGTTATATTATTTATTTTATATAATATAAAGTCTTTAATGTAGTATAAAGTCAATCTTCACTTTACATTTCACGTGACATTGACTAATAAAGTTTCACATACATAATAGGTCCAAAACTTTATAATTTTAATCGATATTAAATAGTGTTTGTTGATAATCATATCGAGATAATATCATAAAAAGTAAAGTTCAGATAATGAAACGAAAATCGTGTCATTTTACTGCACATATATTTATATTTCATCGTCATCTTGATCCTATTAAAATCTCAAACATCACCAAATTTTTTTTAATGTGCTGTAAAAGAATTATCACCCAAACCCAAAAATCCTTTAACCAAGGGAATTCCGCCGAAGTATCAAGTATCCTTAGGCTCGTTTCTCAGATAAGGGACACTCAAATATAAGTGCCACATTGTTACCTAGACAATGCAGTCTCAGAATGCACTTCAAAATTCGAGTGGTCAGCACTTTTTGTCCACATTTTTCTCCAAGCGCGATAAAGACAGGTATATTCCATTTCACAAAATGAGAAAGGCGTAAGTAAGATATAAATACATTTATTTTAAGTCGTTTTAGAGTAGTGAGTAAGTATTGGCACGCGCACTCGAAATGTCTTGTAAAAAAGCTATTTCCTCGTAAATACGGGTTCTTGGGAAGTGAGAGTTCCGGTCTAGATTTTTTACGGCGATAGGCTCTTCGTAATGTGCTTAATGGATAACAATGTTGCAGTTTATTGGGAATCCGAGCAATTTCGACGTTTTAAGACATCTAGGGACGCCGTGAAATTAAAACATGTACCATTTAAAATTATAGTGTTGTTAAAAATATCTGCAGCGTTGTATTATTTGTATATGTATTGAAATAAACCGTTTGACGACCGGTTTAGCTCAGCGGGAGTAACGCGAAGGTCCTAGATTCTAATCCTGGTAAGGGCAAATATTGGTCCTTGAAATATTTGTCCCTTAGTATTGAATTATCCTTATGTGTATAAGTAAATTATCTATTGAATTGTTTTCTCTCGTAACACAAGCCTTATTGAGCTTACCATGGGACTAGTTGTAAGACTAGAAAATCTCAAATATTTCAGAGGATATCTCATAGAAGGTACTTATTTTATTATATCCCGCACTGATGTAGATAAGGAGGGGTTCACACTAGTGGAAAGGAAAAGCAAGGCGCGCAGGGCACCTCGTAAAACTCTTTGTGGCATTGCCTAGCCGGTTGGTTCTGGTCTTCGGGTTGCTACACCGAGTAAGGCGCTCTACGTGTCGCGCTTGCATCATCGCTGTGGCTGATGACGTGGTGGAGTTCGTCCGCCGGAAGACTGGCTTCTCGCTGAGGGTGCACCAGCTGCAGTCCCGCCACTACGTGCACTTCAGCTCGTTTGTGGTGCGCGCGCCGCGCCCGCTGCAGGACAACATCGCAAGTGCAGACTTCTGGCCGAAGGGTGTAGTATTTAGGCAGTTCAGGGGCAATCTGCCGAATCCTACACCAGATCAGACGACGCAACGGAGCCACGGAGTTACGTCGCCTAAATCAAACTAGTTTTTAAGGTTTTCTATTTTTTTTTGTTTTTTTTAATTCACAGTGCCTTGGTTTTACTGTAGTGCTGTGTAACTTATTTGAATAAATAAATAAATAAATAAATTGTCATAACATTCCTTCTAATCGAATGTAGTTTTGTTTGGCTTAATCTAACGTTTTTTAACACCTTGTTTTTTAGCTGAAACACGGAATTTAAATATAGACCATAGGAAACTTAATCATATTTCACAGCAGCTATGTTTACTTTACCACAAATAGGTAGGTTTTTCCATTTAAAAGTAAGCCTAATAATTATTTTGCGTAATTGGCAAAACAGAAATTTGATATTTTGTTACGTTTCGTTTATAGAGTTGAATGTACCTTTAACGCAGGTACAAAGGTTCCTTTCAGTATTTTTATTCGCCAGTTTCTAGGGTTCCGTACCCAAAGGGTAAAACGGGGGTAAAACCCTATTACTAAGACTTCCGCTGTCCGTCCGTCCCTCTGTCGGTCCGTCTGTCACCAGGCTGTATCTCATTAACCGTGATAGCTAATAGGTATATGTAGCAGGTGAAATTTTCACAGATGATGTATTTCTGTTGCCGCTATAACAAAAGGTACTAAAAACAGTATAATTTTATGTCTGTCTGTCTATAATGTCAGTAACCAATCCAATATAAAATGATCGAACACCTTGTACATTTTGCTTCAGAGTAGCGTCTGCTAACACTGGATTTCCGTAGATGCAGCCGTTTGTAGCTTATATTTTGTACGGAACCCTCGGTGTGCGAGTCCGATTCGCACTTGGCCGGGTTTTTTTGACTAGTCAACCTTTACGACCGATATCGAATAAATCAAACCATTAATACATTCTATGAGCTACGTTACAAATAGTGTTTATCCTTTCTGCCATAAAAGGGCCTATATTAGTATCAAAAAATGGTCGCTTAAGTCATTCTGCATACTTTATTATTTAGCAAGGTTATAAAATTTAAGTTACGATTCCGTGCTTCTATAAAGCTCTTAAAGCGCTCTACTGACATCGCCATCTTGATAAAAAGTAACATCACGAATATAGTTCACCGGTTAATGACTAGAAATAGGGATTGGACTAAACGACTAGTCGACGAAATCCTTCTCTGTACAGTTAAGGGCACCAATATGTATACATCACAAAGTTGCAAAAATATGTATACAGGTCTTATTATTTTGGCAGTAAGGTCTAGGTATAAAAATTTTGGAACTTTGTGCGGATATTTATCTTTGCCCTTGACTGTCTATAGGGACCTTAGAGTTAATTACCAGTTGAAATAATTAAAAGTCTGGAGATAAGACCCGATTATCATTTAAAAAAGTGAGTTTGTTCACAAGTGCAGATGCCACGCCTATTCATTATCTATCAATCTATCTATCTATCAGCCACAGACGTCCACTGCTGAAAGTAAGCCACCCCTATAGCTCGCCACAGGGTGCGATCCTGCGCAGACCGCATCCACCGACTCCCCGCGACCCTTACGAGGTCCGTCCGTCCACCTAGTCGGGGGCCGTCCTACGCTGCACTTTCCTATGGTAGCCACTCCAGAATTTTACTGCCCGAACGGCCATCCGTTCTCCGGGCTACATGGCCCGCCCATTGCCACTTCAACGATGCAATCTTGTGAACTATGTCAGTTACTTTGGTTCTTCCGCGGATATCCTCATTTCTGATTCTATCACGAAGAGAAACCCCGAGCATAGCTCTTTCCATTGCACGTCGCATAACTCTGAGCCGCCTTATGAGTCCCATCGTGTGTATAAATCAATATGTTAATATTAATCTTTACATCTTAAAAAAAAAATTGCACTAGTTCTTATCGAAAGTCGAAAATCTTTTGGGACCATAAAAGTTGGCCACTATCCTATCATGAGCCCAAAAATTCTGAAATCTCAAAACGAAGTCTAAGATCTTAGAGCCTTTAATCACCGGCGATGACAAGCCAAATGACCAAGCTAATTGGTCATGCACTTTTAACGGGGGGCGAAGTAAACACGTACAGCAAGCATACTACAGAAATATTACTATTTCTACAAATGCACACAATTAAAACCTACAATTAATAACAATAAAACACACACGCTGATTTATCTTATAAACAGACCAGATATTTCATATATAGGTTTTTTGGCAGAGGCGAATACGTCCGTATGCTATCTCCGATGGTTAAATTATCTAAGTTATCTAAGCCTGAAATATGGTAACCCTACCCGAACTAGAAACTAAGTTTTGATAGCCGCTTCGCTCGTCGGATAAGGGTATTTACTTATCCTTCGGGAACTGTCTCTACCAGCCGAACCACCACTAGAGGTTGCAAATTGCAATTATGATACGGCTACAATTATTTTTATTCTACGATAAGCAATAAGTATAACGGTCTGTTGGGCAGTCACCACAGTCAAAAATTGGTTTGGGAACTTGTTGAAAAACTTCGTAGTCGAGCTAAAAAGCTAGGCAAAGAGTCATTGCATCATGTGAGTCCCGTGCCCGGAAATTAAAAAATGTACCATTCGCCCTTTCCCGTTTCTGCATTATTACAATTTCCCAGTACTGCATCCCCTAAAGCCAAGCCTCACAGTCAAGTTGCAGTTGCCATCTATGAGTGTTTTATGGAGCTCGCCTAGACTTTAAGTTCGGTTAAGATTTCCCCACAGATATCCAAAACCATTGTTCCCCAAAAAACCTCTAAAAATCCCTAGTCCCCAGCTAGGGCACTCACTAATTGACAACTGACATTACTAGTATCGGAGGATAAAATAGCTAGGTACTCATTGCTGCTCCGTGCGCCTGCGTAGGCGCGGAAGTACCAACTACCAACACGTGGTGCCGGTGTATAGCTGCGGCTTGCCCACCACCGCAACACAATTTTGTCGATTACAGCAAGTGCACTTCGAATAACTGCTCCAAAAAAAAAAGTTTAGCTAAGAGTTGGTATAAAAAAAGGAACTACAGTCGGCCAGTTAACACACGTCGTCCCGTCCCTATAATGACTTAAAGTTGACTCGTTTGCAGCAACGACGCCATGTTTAAGTTTTAAACTTTGCGAAAATTAACAGTTTCTGACACGCGACGTTTATTTGGAAGTTATAATGTTACTAGAGTTTGTAAAAGTTTGAAGAGCTTGTATTAATCGTGTTAGGTAAGTTAGATATGAAATGAGAGCTACAAGTAAAAAAAAAACTTCAGTAAAGCCGCTCTTGTATTATAATAGTAACGTGTCCGGAGAGACGATCTGACATTCTATATTAGAAATATTACATACGGGATGTATCGGGCTAAAAGTATGGCAACGAAGTTGTTTCCTTTAATATTCAGAACTTCCATTCATTTATAATAATATTATTACTGTACATTGGTAACCGAAAAGTTACATTAGGCATCCTAACAAATGAAAAATACTGAAATAGATAAATGATTGTAAAAATGTTACATATTTGGGAAAAGGTTACGTATCGCCCTTTTTAATTGCCTTTGTAAAAAAATGTTGAACGGGCAATTTTTGTAAGCAGAATGGTTATTTACTTTAAAAACGTTCATGTTTTTATATTGAAAATTCCAAATGTAAAACACCAAAGCGATTTCATTGTAGTAACGTCATCCGGATGCGATTAGCACGTATACGAGTACTTGCAAAGTCTAATAATAAAAGCGACCGCAATATTATTTAGCAGTAGTTCGTTACTTATTACAGCTAATTTTTATCAGATTGTTTACAATTTAACCTATAAACTATATTCGTGATGTTACTTTGGAGTTACATATTCCTTTGACGTATTCCGAAGGGTGCTTCAAGAAGCAATACAAGAGGCTACTTAAAGGTCTTCAATGCAAAGACATCTCTGTCGATGTACGCGTTTAGTGGGAGGCTGACTGTTTGAATTATTACATCATTAATTAAGGCTCTATTCGACCAACATGGAACAAGGTTTCTCTATAAATTCAATATCGAATTTATGTGTCATTTTGTCACTTGATCTCCTACTAAGCCTATTTCAGCTTGGTAGAATCCAGCCTAAGGACTACAACTTTTACTACTTTCAACTTTGTGGGATTAACAATAAACCGGTCCACGCCATAAATATGCCATTCGCAGTATTTAATTACCGAATATAATAACCCTATGCAAACTCGATGGCAGTAAAATCTAACTGAAATCAATTATGTGTATACAAATTTCATTAAATATTTAGCATAATCTTTCATAAAATCGCTGTAAATCGTAAATGGTTTTAATGCTTGGGGAATTCTTAGATTTTTAACGTTTTACTACTTCAATTAATTTACAGCCAAATTACTTGGTTGAAGATCCAGGGGCGGACACAGACCCAAAAGAAGGCGGAAAGATGTTGTTCTGAAACACATTACTGAGTGTCAGATATCTGAAGATGGTGAGGACAGAGCGAAGTGGAGGAGACGAACTCGTCCAGAGACCAAAGCTGACCCTACGACACGACCATGTGGGAAAATAGCTAGGAAGAGAGAGAGAGAGATATATATAGTCATATTGATACTCCGCTCAAATAGTCTGCAGCAATCATTACTCTCGTACCAAAGACCTGGCCTAAATTTGTTGATATTTATATATACGTGTGTTTATTGCTCTATCTGTTGATTGTTTGGTTTGTCCTACCTTCATTGGCGTGGCCGACCGACTAGCGTACAGAGCAACGTTCCGACGTGATTTTCGTATAAATATAAATGAAGAATATGGACCTGAGAGTTACAAAAGTTATAACTAGAAAATTGAATGAGCGGCATGCATTAAGAATAATCAAAGTAATTGTGCCACGAGGACGAAAACGCAAGTATACCTAACAACAATGTAGTCTTTCGAGGCGCACGAAATACTGCGTTCATTAGACGTCTAAGGTAAATAGGTATAAAAAACTGGCCAACTGCGAGTATGACTCTCGCACCGAGGTTTCCGTACAAACATTCGCTTATCCCATCCCAACTTACTGGTCGTTTAAGTTAAGTTTGCACCTGGCATGTATGGCGTCGCATCAAGTGAGGTTGGTACCTAACTTGATGCGATAAGTTGGTACTTAACGCAACCAGATTGTTCAAAAACAATTTTTGAAAATAAAAAACTTGCTAGATAGATATGTAGATAAATACTACCTAACTATAAACTTTACCTAGTGGTTTACAATTTTGCGTGTGGGACAAAATTTGCGAGTTGATTAGTATTGTTTTAAACTTACACGGTTTTCACACATTGTCACGACACAACGGAACCTAAATGCGTATAAATATGGTTTATTTCGCCCCACAGGCAAAGTTGCAGCATTTTACGATAAACATGACTATAATTTCCCTGCAGTATTTATGTTAATTTATATAATTAGAGAAATTTTCAAAATTTTCGCTTGCTAAACTATGAAGATAACGGGAACGACATCAATCACCCCCTGACTCTCATAAGGGTTCTTTTTTATCTTTTTGTTACGGAACCCTGATAAGATAAATAAAAAAGGAAAAATAATTGGTACTTCTGCCAGCTACAATAACTAGGTACTTACACAAAAATGATCGCAACGCGGAAACGGAATTTGTGATTATTTCTGAGAATATTACCTTCTGATGGCGGGTAATGATTGACACGTGTAAATAAATGTCAAAGCGGTTTCGTTATTTAGGACCGCCTCCGAGAATGACGCCCGCCATCGCGGAATTATGTGGCAACTACTGAAATGGTTACTCAAGACCCTTTAGCATATGCTAGGTCGCAAATGTCTTCAAAGTGTAAACAGTAGGTACGTAAATACATATCGACGGCAAAAAGCGTTAGTTACGACGTTTCCGCTTTTTGCCGTCGATTTATGTACAATTGTGCTATTGTTGCTTTGATTTATACTATTATAAAATAATAGACAAACTCAAAATTCTCGCTCGCATTGTTGACAGCGCTATCCACGAATGTCAAACAACGTTAAAGATTCATAACAGCGCCATCTCGATTCTAATATCGCGACCTCATCACATCAAAACGAACGGACGGATCACAACCATTTTTTGGTAAAAAGATAGCTATATTGGAATATGGTTCTGTCTATCAGCGGCAGACGTCCACTCCTGAACATAGGTCTCGCCTATAGGTCGCCACAGGGTGCGATCCTGAGCAGACCGCATCCACCGACTCCACGCGACCGTCGTACGCTGCGCTTTCCTATGCGTGGTCGCCAGTTCAGGACTTTACTGCCCCAACGGCCATTCGTTCTCCGGGCTACATGGCCCGCCCATTGCCACTTTAATAATGCAACCCTGTGAGCTATGTCAGTTACTTTGGTTCTTCTGCGGATATCCTCATCTCCTACGAAAGTACGGAGTATGGTTAATGGATATTTTTTACCTAACTGCGCTGTCAAGAAAAGAGGATTTGTCTTTTTCCTCCCATGCGAACGGAGTTGAGTGTGTGGTATTATGGGAAGTAGCGTTTTACTGTAAGCGTGATATAATTCATGTAGAAAGTACCCAAGTATAATTTGAGTCTGAATTGGCTGTTGTTGAACCATCGAGTTACATCTTCGACTTCGAAGTCTGGTATCGCCTTATTGGGGTCTGCGGCCTGAGGTCAAGTGCTGGTCAGTAATTGTGACAAAAAAAATATGGGTTTGTTGCTAGAAGATGTCTTTCCACTTACCCCTTGGAGAGTTTGTCTGGACTTACTACTTTACGGGGCCTATGTACTCTACGTTTTAAGAACTCACGTCACATTATGTCAATCGGGATCGTTGATATAACATACTCGTACTCATTTATTCGCAATATGCTTTGTGTTCGAAAATTAGGTTCATTTATAGTTAGATTACACACCAAAGAATAATACGGTAATTAATGCTAAATCTTAAATTATAGAAATTTAACAGTAATATTTTTTTTATTATTATGTCATTTCCTACACCAGTGAAGTATATTAATAAATACAAATAGTGTAAACGTTTCAAATCAGTAGCGTGCGGATGATTTATGCACAAAGGCACTGCCTACCTGAACAACCACATACCTCCATCCAGACACAGAGAAACTGCCTACCCTGAAGCCCCTGAACGACCATGGCTCCATATAGGCATGGAAAACCTGCCTACCTTGACCAAAAACCCAGTCTGTGCACGCCACTGTTTCAAATACTTTGATATAATGCGGATTCAGCAGCCTGTAAACTTTATTATGTTTAATGTCCCCTAGTGCATAACAATTTTTTTACGAGTTATATATTTTTTGGAAATAATGTAAGAGAAATTTTCCGAAGTTCTTTGTTAAAGGGGCTGGAGTGTGTCTCTTGCGCGCGTAACGCAATCTATTTCTGTCTCCAACCTTTGCACGAGTTTCCAATTTAACAAACCGAAGGCTACTTTTATCAATGTAATAGACACAAATTACTCTCGTGTATATTTATTTAGTCTTTTTTTCTATTATTTATTGAATAGAAAAAGAATAAGTTCGTTATTGCGTGAATTTGATGTATAAGAATTTCGTAAATTGATTTCAATGGCACTAACTCAGTCACTGCGGTATGGTATACAAAAGCACTCATCGAAGGTTTAAAGTCATTAAAGTTGTATAAAAACTTTTTGCGTTCATCTGCGTTAAACAAAGTTAACTGCGTTAAGTAAATTCATACTTACCTACTTAAATATAATACAATAATATTTCGAGGAATGGCTTAGCTCACGAGAGTAACATCGCCTGCGATGTTGAAGGTTCTGGAGAGCAAATATTTGTTTGAAGAGCATATATGTTTTGTTCTGAGTCTTGTATATTTTCTATGGAAATAAGTAAATATATATGTTAAATATATTGTCGTCTAGTATTCTCCTCTATGCTGCTGTTTCCTCTTAAGATAGCCCCTAAGTGTTAAGACTGTACGTTGTGCCTCAGTCACTGTTCGAAAATGTATTTAACTTGCTTTTGGCCGCGACTTTGTCCGCCCAGAATTCGAAAAAACTGCAAAAACTAACTTGGGTTCATTCACTCCTAATTACCTCAGGAATGCGTGGTTAAAAAATTTCGCATTCCTCGCATGCACAGTGTATACATAGATGAAGAAAACGAAAAAATAGCAGTCATCATACCGCAAGCCCGAAGTGTACGATTCTCCAAATGAAATCAAAACTTATGTTACCTTGTCTCCCACAATTAACACCTATATGGAACGTGGGTATAAAAATCTGGTCCGCGCCGTAAGAACGTTATGTAATCGTGGTAAACACCACCTACGTACCAGGGTAGTGGGTTCCGTCCCACTCTCAAACCCACAACCGACTTACAACCTGTCGTATCGCCTTTTGCGGCTTTTAAAACATATCTGCGATGCATTTAGATGAATAAAGTACTCAGCTTTTAAAAAGGACTAATGCCTGCTAGTACTCTGAAGGCGTTTGAGCCGTTTTTCAATGGATTTGTGAAATTGACACATCAATGCAAGTGCGTAAAGTATGAAACGTAAATTGCGACTTCGCGTTTTCGTTGCGTAAGATACTTATTTTGATAAAGCCAATATGGCTGACCTATTTTGTGTTTTATTACTTTGGCATAATATTTTTGTTTTAAAGATATTCGCGCATTGTTACGTGCAATTAGCTATTGCAAGATTAATTTGGCTAACAATTCGCAATACTAAGTTTTAGCTCAGACGAATTCATGTCACAGTTTTATGTTTTTTTTTATATACCAATATGTGACACCTGATGGAAAGTAATAGTCTATTGAAGGTATTATATGCAACTTATGTTATTGGAGGAGAAATGTAACCCGTTAACCCTGTAGTAGTAACCCTGTTTTTGCCGTCAGCGTATAGTAAAAATTATCCTATAGCTATCCTTAGATCTCCCCAGCGTTCTTCAAATCTAGTTATTATTTAGGTATTTCAGATAATTAACACTTATAAATCATATTTACCGACAACGCAAAACCTACATGCGACAGCATTACTAATTGAAAAGCCAATTTATTTTACCAACTCCTTTAGCGGCCGACTGTACAAGGTGAAGTCCGCACCCACGACTGCTCTAATTACCTATACATGTCACATGCAAATCGCACGGCTTCATAAATATGTATACACATATATGTAGCCGTGAGAAATCGTCTTCGATCACCTAAGTAATGTAGCAGCTAAAGTAGCGTGGACTGCACTGTATTCTGCCTGGCATCAGTGGCCCATACACACAAACTAACATCCATCCATACCTATTATAAAGTTGTAAACATTAAGGGCAAACCACACCGGATGCGTGTGCGTGGCGTGCACGTAAGACTTGCGCGTTGTAAAGTACGAATACCCATAAGAGATGACACACCGCTGCGCAAATGCACGCCACGCGAGCGGTGTGCTATCTACTATGACATGTCATACGATACAACGCGCACGCATCCGGTGTGTTTCGGCCTTTAAAGTTTATTACGGATATTTTCAAAAACAATATTGTAACGGATTATTTGGAGGTCACAAAATTTAGAAGTATTTTTTTTGTATGTGTTGTTTTGGCTTCATCACGCCAAAACGACTAAACGGATTTCAACCGTTTTGGTACATGGGTAGCTGGGCACCCACAGATGGATATGGGATCCTTTTTACTCGACTACGCTAAAGAAAAAAAGCTGGTTATCATTATTTTCTATAGTTCTATTATAATTGTACGGTTGTAAAAATTAAATATCTGTGCAGTGAAGATAAAAAATAAAAAAGTGAAAAGTTTGTATGTGTCGTTGTGGCTTCACCACGTTTCAACGGCTAAAGAGATTTCAACTATTTTGTACACGGGTAGCTGTACACAGGTGGTTATAGGATACTTTTTATCCGATTACGCTGAAGCAAAATAATTGGTTGTGTTCTTTACCTCCTCCACGAACGAAAATTCACGTTGTGACGGGATTCTGACTTCGCGACCCTTGAAAAGTAGTTGAGAGTAGAGTAGTTGAAAGAGAGAGAAGAGATTTGTTGATGTAATGGACAGGAGCTCTGGGCAGGGCCTGGAAGCTCCTGTGTAGTAAGGCGCGATGCCCCGGAGGTGTTCGTGTGATAATTGCACTGAATCAAATCGCTCCTCCTCAAGTCCAAGTAAGCACAACTTTAGCGTAGTGCGGTGAGTGGGCGGCGCTAATCGCAGGATATAGTCGCCGGAGGCTGCGCGCACGCAGATCTTCCGGCTGCGCTTCCTGCGGGGCACCTGGCTTCCCATACTTAAGGCGATCTCGATCTATATCGCGATTGTTTTGGAAAATTAATTTTTAAACGTAAGTTACTATATAATTTTATTTCACCTTGTGTTTTGCGTTTTTTTAGGGTTCCGTAACTGAATTACAGGCTACTTAATTTCATTACTACTTTACGACTTACGTTTATTGTTTGTTTTTAGACGTATTAAGTTCAAATTTAAATTGTGTTGTGTTATTGATGTCTGGCGATTGACGACCAGTTTGGCTCAGTGGGAGTAACGTTGCCTGCGAAGTTGAGGTCCTGGGTTCAAATCCCGGTAAGGGCAAATATTTGTGTGATGAGCATAAATATTTGTTCCTGAGTTTTGGATGTTTTCTATGTATATAAGTAATATATCTATTATTATTAAGCCTTATTGAGCTTACCATGGGACTAGAGCGATTCGTGTAAAATAGTCTCGTAATATTTATTTTATTGATTAATAATTATTTATGATATTTCATGATAGTTCACATGACAATGCTGTTTTAATAAAGTTCTTAATTATTATAAGAAGTAACCAAATTCAACTTGCTAGGTTAGGCGAAATGTAAAATAGCCTTGACTAGGCGCCTACTAGCAAACCTCTGCTTATTCAATACACCTAACATCCTCATTAAGTGATTAAGCTAGGCGTTAGTAAATACAAATTAGAAGGTAAAATCCTGATTTATATTGCTATATTTATATAGGCTTCGACTCTGACCCGACGTTTTTAAAAGGGCCACTAAGAATTTTCGTTTCAATATTACATTTGCTTTTTAATTGAATATTTGTTTTATAGGAATAAGCATTTATTTCATTATAATTCATTCAGCGTTGTCGTTGTCACTTTAGTGGCTGTCTGGACGTTTATGTCTATCTTATGACGTGTTGCTATTCTTTTTTTAAAGCTGATATATTCTGCCACTTACATGCATATTTGTAATAGGTGTGCATGGAGACTGACGTGCATGGAAGGAAACACGGCTATCAATAACATCGCTGTTTTGAAATCTGATTACCAACGTCATGACACAATTATAACATCAATAAAGAAACGTCATAATACGTCAATATAAATACTAGACGAGTGTATGCAAGTTTACTAACGTTATAATATGAGTAATTATCTTAGACTCAGACGCGTACAGAGGGGTTACTCCGAAACTCGAAATTCGAAGTTCGTAACGTGCCGTCCCCTGTATTTGAGTGAACGGGATGGCGCCATGCGAACTTCGTTTTTCAGCTATCGAAAATCCGTTTTATCGTCATCACCATCATCTAAAAGGCGTCCACTGCTGGACATAGGCCTCGCCAAAGAACGCCACCATGACCGGTCCTGTGCTGACCGCATCCAGTGGACTGCACTGCAGCGACTTTTCCCAGGTCATCAGTCCGCTTTGTGGGGCCTACCCACGCCGCCCATTGGCTGGCAATGGACAGAACATTTTGCTCGTAGAATCGACAGTTGCAGCAGCTGACGAGTCTTAGAGTGGCGACCACATATTTTATTTCACGGTGTTTTATCTGCATGTAGGTAGTTTTACTTTTGTTACGCCCGTAACTTGATTCAAGAAAAGAGTACTACATGTTAACATCTCGAAATAGTCAGTGCATTAAGCTGAGTAGGCCTCTTGACAAATGACGTTTTTGGGTAAGTATACGTATTTTAAAAAGAAAATAATGTAGGTACTTATGGAGATTGTATTTAAATCAAAATAAGGCTTTTGTGTACCATTTTTCGTCTACACGAGTAGTTGTTTAAATGTTTCTTATTGTTTTTGTTAAACCCACCATATCCGTACTACTTAGCTTACTCTAATTTATTTTACACACTATAATGTATCCATTTTTTTCTCATAAACGAATTAATGTTATTCTTTTGAAAAAATAAAGATCTTTAAACTGAGGTAAGGGCAAATATTTGTGTGGTGAGCACAGATATAATACGCTCATAACACATCCTTATTGAGCCTACCATGGGACTAGTGCGATGTGTGTAATATTGTCCTGTAATATTTATTTATTATTGTATATTATATTTATTGCAAGTAAATTAACTGGAATGAGCATGAAATTTCCCGTCGTAATTAATACAAACGCAGCATTTCCGGTGCAAAGTTTCCGGGTCGGTTATCAGCTGACGACATGTTTGCGATTATGAATACCCTACTGTATTTTTAATTACTATCTACGCAAATAATTTAGCTTCTAATATTTGAATCTAAACTGTACAAGTCTAAAATGGCGTCCAACTGGCCCCCCTTATTGCCTAACGCGTTTGACGCTCGGAATCAGAATCAAGTGTCATGATTTTGTTTGGGCTTATGGGCTATGACAGTTGATTCGGATACCAATTGTCAAAATTTTGCTAGGCAATAGCCCCCCGGCCCCCCTATTGCTTAGCGCTTTTGATGCTCGGAATCAGAATCAAGCGTCATGATTTTTTATGGGCTATGACAGTTGATTCGGATACCAATTGACAAAATTTCGCTAGGCAATAGGCCCCCGGCCCCCCTATTGCTTAGCGCGTTTGATGCTCGGAATCAGAATCAAGTGTCATGATCTTGTATGGGCTATGACAGTTGATTCGGATACCAATTGATAAAATTTCGCTAGGCAACAACTCCCCGGGTTAGTAGTTGATGTAGCTATTTGTTAATGGATGTTCAAAGAAAAGTAGTCGTTAGTAAAAGCTTGTAAAAAAAATGAAATATTGACAGAAACTTATATGGCATAGACGCTACATTCGCGAAGACATTCGCTATTTTTATACAGAAAAAATGCACGGTTCCCATTGGATTAAAAACAATTGACCATGCAGGCGAAGCGGTGGGAACATCTTAGTTGTATTATAAGTAAATAATTAAACTTCTCTAGAATTAGCTCTATTTTTCATTATTATCAATTTTCATAGTCACTACTATTGCGTTTGTATTGCATAATTGCTGTGAATTATTACTCGTAGCTACTGCAATTTGTTATTTAAGTAGTCGATCTTGTCACGAAACGCGATAATTTTTATGAACAAGAGATATTTGCAATGAATCTGATGAAATATGGATCAAAGTAATCTGGGGTGTCATTCTTATGCGCACTCGACCTCCTTTCGTCCCTAATAAAACAAGACACGTGAACTAGTGGTACATGTTCTAGATCACAGGTCAGAATATATTGGTCCGTCAAGCAGGTTGTCAAAACTGACTTATGAAGCAAAGCCAAGGACGAAGTGCGAGACCTTTTTTTTTAGAACCATGACTTTGAACTGGATAGGCCTGGTTAGACCTCCTGACCAGTAATCGGATTTAGTGCAGAATGCCATCCGCAGCCAGCCGGCCACTTAGAGTTGGGGGGGACGGGGACGCACTGCGCAAGGCACAGGAACTGCGGAGGTAGGTTGAACCTCAACAACACAACACAAGTGCGAGACCTATGAAAACGAATAGTGTATACGCGTCTAGGGGTCACGTTATAGGAGTGACGTGACGAGTCCGTCAGCTCAACGCTGCGTTCAACGCTGACGGACATTTTGTGAAAGCTAAAGCTGTACCTATTAAGTAATCTGCCTATGGGTTACTATTACAGTAGTATAAATTTAATTTCTGTACTTTCATAAAAATAAGTGAAACTGAAGGGGCAACAAAAGTCTTCAACCAGTGATGCGTATTACCAGTGATGACCTACGGAGCCGAGACGTGGTCACTAACTATGGGCCTCTTAAGGAAGCTCAGAGTCACTCAGCGAGCTATGGAAAGGGCTATGTTCGGGATCTCTCTAATCAGAAATGAGGAGATTCGTAGACGAACCAAGGTCACCGACATAGCAAACAGGGTAAGCAAACTGAAGTGGCAATGGGCAGGGACATAGTTCGAAGAACCGATGGCCGTTGCAGAAAGGTTCTCGACTGAAGACCGCGTAGCGGCAAGCGCAGCGTGCGAGGAGACCCGCAAGGTGGTCGGACGACCTGATTAGAGTTGCAGCGAGTCCCCCGCTGGATGCGGGTCGCCTCTATCCGGCCCATGTGGAAATCTATTGAGGAGGCCTGTGTCCAGCAGTAGACGTCCTATGGCTGAAATGATGATGATGATGAAGTGAAACGGGTTATATGAAGGTGTTACCGAATCGTATTTTTTTTTGTGTATGTATGAGTGTTTGTGCCATCATCACGCCTAAATGGCTCGATAGATTTCAACTGATTTTGGTACATGGGTAGTTAGTTAGGCATCCAGATGGTTACAGGAAACTTTTTTCAAAGATAGTTAAGACTTTTATCCTCCGCGAACGACCTTGTGGCCAACTTCTAGTAGGTATTGTAAAATAACAACTAGTTTCAGTCCGTGGCTTTGCTTCTATTAGAATTCCGGAAAAAGCCCTTATTTATTTTTTATTTGCAACATCTAAAAAATTCAAAAAAAAGATTGCTTTCTAGACTCAATACTCAGTTGGAAATAGAGTGCAAAATGTATTCCAAAAATCTTTTATGGAGTTCACGCATATTTAAGTAAGTAAGGTACTATACTATCCTCAAACCAAACAGACGACTGAGGCAATAAACGCCGGCGGCCGTAGGGATGGCGGCATGTCGATACTGGATTTATTTAAATGTCGATACTGGATTTATTTAAATGTCGTCAACCCAATAGAATTAATATGGGCTCAGATTAAAGGTGAAGTAGCGGCGAAAAATAAAACTTTTAAAATGGTTGATGTTGAAAAGTTATTAGATGAAGCCATCATGAATGTAACTACTGAAAATTGGATTAAATGTGTTCGTCATGCCGAAAACCTTCAAAACGAAGACTTAGAAAAAGCATATTTAAAAGATGCTCATCCTCTTATAATCAATCTTCAAGAGGATAGTGACAGTGATGAAGAATATTTTTAATTTTAATACTATTAATATAATATTTATTTATTTATTTAGTCTTACTATGTTTTAGTTCTAAAGTACCTAATTGTAGTTTTAAAAGTATTTATTTCATAATATAAAATATTGTATGCATTACTTTGTTTTCATTTTTGCATGTTATCTTATCGACATGCCTTGTACCGTGTGCTTTCTACCTGCCCTATGCGGCCCGGCTGATAACAGGCATGCTGCATAAGGGCGTTCGGGTGCGAAAGAGACAATACGATGCTAATTGTTTTACGATCCCAGTCGTCTATTTGGTTTGAGTATAGTATAGTTGTACGTATTATCAAGGACCATTAAAACAAGAGGACTGACAATCACCATACAAAAAACCGTTTCCCGATATTTACAACGCCATCTATGTACAGGAATTATTATTTACGATTATTCAACTTTGCAAGCGTGACACAGTATTTAAATATTACGATTTATTTATTATTAGCTGTTCACGAACTTATTTTTACTTTGCTATTTCATCGTTTAATTATAACATCGTTAAATGTTTAGTTTTTAGGCGCCATCTAGTTTTTGCCTGAATAATTTTCATGAATAGTTTTCCTTGCAGTCGGGGCACGATCCAAAATATCCTGACACTCCTCTTGTTTTGATGTCCTTGGTATTATGGAATATTTATGGAATCTTTTTTTGTTGAACTAAACTTTATTTATTATGAAAGCAACCATTAAACATAAATGGACAAATTTGAATTGTCAGTGACCGGTAAAATATTTTTCTTTACGTCAAAAGGTATTTTTACCAATCAACTTCTCTTCGATAGTGGACTATATTTAAAAGGGAGCATGGTTTTATTTTGAAGGAACTTAATTTATTTTAATACCTTTGAGGCATCTCAGCTCTCATCCCGTCCAGCTTCCCGTCACGATATCGCATAGCAGAACATATTAAATCTGATCGGAACTGGATGTGATTTAATAACTCAACCTTTCCGCTGAAACGAGAAACATGCCGCCATTTGTATACAAATCTCGTGCGGCTACCGTTAAATAATCCATACTAATATAATAAATGCGAAAGTAACACGGTCTGTCTGTTACCTTTTTACGTTTAAACGGCTGAACCGATTTAGATGAAATTCGGTATGGAAATTAGTTTGAGCATAGTTTTACCCTGAAAATTGTCCGGATCCATGGAAATTTGTATGAATTAATCATTAAAACATTTTTATTGCGTGTTTACTTTGCATAATCACAAAATTTGCTTTTCCATAGAAGCTTTTTCCGTGTTTGGCTTATGCAAAGTATGGAAAATCTAACTTTGCCGGATGATTTAAAGAAATCATGGGAAAAAATCTGACGTATGTCTTTAAATAAATCAGTAGTTCGTTATTTATGATTCACACGATGTAAGATACTGATGAAAAAAAAGGAATTTCATTTAAACTTAACTAATTTTACACAGGAAAAAACTCAGAATTGCCACTAAAATTTTGGATATCTTGGAAACTTTTAAAAATCGCAGAACATACACATGAGGGTCAAATCGATACCTTTTGATCAGCTCTATCAGCCTGGTACTGTACTCGGTATTAAGCTTGCCTGATTTAACTGGACGAACAACCTTTAAGGTACCTATTTTCCGACAAAAACTGCATCTTTTGAAAAGAACTCGACATTATAGTTTACGAGATCGGTTACTCATTATTTATTCGTAAGTCAAAAAAATATTCAAAAACCGACAGTTCGTATCTAGTTATACTACAAATAAATCAGGTAACGCAGAAGTCCCTCGGTTTTTTATCAGAAATGTTCCGTTGGTAACGGAAAAATAAATATAATTATAGCGCGATGCCTACTTATACTTACATACTTAGGATATATATTTTCGATACTCAACTTTATTCGAAAACTTTTAGAAGGGTAATTCACGTTGTTTATAATAGTCATGCTGTTCTCTCGTTCGATTTTTTGTAATCAATCGCCAGCAAATTAAGTACGTTAGATCTTCTGTGTCGACTCCGCTGACGAATAGTAAATCTCAACTGGAATTTCAAGTGATTCCGCTATTAAATATAACTATCGACATACATAATGTTACAGTACCTATATCTCGCTCAACATATCTCAAGAATCTCTCATATCTCCTGTTTCCAATTTGAGGTCGTCGAAAGAACCAGAATCTTTGTCCTGTGCCGTGGTTATTTAGTTTTTCTAAGCCGCTGTAATAATCTCATACGTCGTATGTGCATTGGAACCCTAGTACACTTCCGCCCTTTTGGAAAGGTAATCTTTGGACGGAAGCGGCGGCTGCCGGCTAAAGGAAATGGACCAGTATTTATTGACGTCAATCTTCTGCCCTTCAATCACACGCCACAGTGCAATGGTTTTTACTGGAACTTTGTGGTAAGCTAAGCTTCGGTTTGGTTTAGTACGAAGTCATTACGATTATCATAGCGGAATTTATGAATTCTGTGTGACGACGACACATGTCAGAAAGCAACACAGAAGTTTTGTGGGTGATTCCATTCAAATGTAATTTGCTTTGTAGTTGTTTTAAAGAAAACGTATAGGGGGGAGTAAGGTTGTCTCACGGGTCGGTCGGCGGTCTGTGCCTGGACTATGAACCGGTGTCGAAAGATCGCGAGAGCTATATCTCCCTCGTATATAAAGCTCTCTCAATCTTTTGACACCGGATGATGAACTTATTCCTTAGTCCAGTTTCCTGTTATGGCCGTCGTGTGACCTTACCCGGTCTCCCCCACATTTTACTGAATACAATTTGTAGGGATCGTAGTTAAAATGCGAAGTAATTTACGCCATGTGTCTCTAATAGTGTGGAATGCATAGCAATCGTGTTCACGCCGAACTTCAGCTGCTTTACGGGTACAGTACTAGCGACGCGGCGGGCGAATTCTCTATTCATTGCGCGGTCGAGACGCTCACCGCACAACAGTTAGTTGGCATCACACACAATGTATGAGGAATTCGCTTGCCGCGCCGCTGGTCGCGCGCTGTCGTGTCGTGGCCAGTCCCTTCGTGTAGGTAACTGTTTTTCTCATAATCAGTAAATTACACCACGCTTAGTCTAGTTCTGGTAACGAGTGTGCTAGCTGTCATATTATTACTTAAGTGCTTATTTCATCTATTAACACCCGATTGATATTTGTAATGTTAATTACAAAATAATAAGGGCACTTCCTACCACGTTCTGATTTGCCAAGATACTGCATTTCACAGTCTCACAAAAACTGTATTTATTATTGAGTACTATCATCACTCATCAGTAAGGTCCATTAAATAGGAAAAATGAAAATTATGTGTGAAAACTACCTAACGGCAGATTTTCAGAACGCAAACGGTATTTTTTGTTTCACAAATATCATGATAATAATCACAATTTCTGCATTTTATAAGTGGAAAATACAAACGGTACGTTTATTTTAACATACAAGATTTTTTTTGCTAATGGCATTTTAAAAATTTGCTTGGGGTGTTTTGAACCAACGACGCTTAAAAGGAGATATGAGAATAACCGACATTTTAGGCAATCCTCTACAACAAGGTGAGGCTTATGCCATTTCTTCTTTTGACCGTTGATAATCTTTTACCGATGAACTGGTAAAGCATAAATACAGTTCGTAAGCATTGCTATAGGATTTGGACCTAAGAGTTGCTATTATTATTGCTGGAGGCATGCGAATGAGTAAATCCAATCTTAAACTGAACGCCCCTCTACTAACCGGCCTTTGAAACATCCCAAAGTAGCACAAAAGCTGTATTAGAGTTTATACAGCCGTTATAATGCTTAAACTGGCCGTATGACAGCTGTATAAGATCGTATACAGCTTGTTTGCTACTTGGGATATATCCAAAAGTAGGATTATCTCATTGGATAGGCGTTCAATTAAGATTGGTTTTATTTTCTGTTCTGCATAAACTTATGCAACTACTTTAAAAGAATAAGTTAAAGATAAACAAAAACGCAAATTTTACCCCTTTGCATTATAATCGTTTCCTGATTCATTATCACAACACCACAAAACAAGGATGAATCGAGTAAACATATGATTTATTGTATTACATTTCGGTCAAGTTAATGAAATAAAATGTAGTGTCAATCATTTTCTGATTGTTGACGTTTATATGTCATAGCGATGATATCAATAGTACAGTTACGAGCATCAATATTTGCAATAACAACGCGGGCGAAAATATATGACTCGTTCGCTAGAAATAGAGTCGCGTCAGATATTTATGCGCGATTTGTTGTGGCAGATATGACTGTACTGACTCAAACTACCATATTCAAATTAAAGGAAATCAAAAAAAAAGCGGCCAAGTGCGAGTCGGACTCGCCCATGAAGGGTTCCGCCGCCGCTTATACAAGAAAATGCACTACAGATGACAAAAAAACCGATATGAAAAAAACAATAACAAAATAGCGCATCTCCCTGGCACTTACGTCCTTTTGCTGAGAAGCGCAGTTTTTTGGCAATAACTTAAAAGCGGTATGTCCGATCACGTTGAAAACAATTTTCGTTGGAAGTATTTGTTAAGCTTTATATTTGTAATTTTTTTTACATTTTTTGAATATACCGTTTAGAAAATAGAGGGGGAGGGACACAATATTTGCTACTTACAGAGCGAATATTTCGGAAAAAGTTCACTTAATCAAAAAAAAAATCTAGAAACCTCAAAGTGTTTTTAGAAGAACTGTCGAAATATGTTCCACACATTGATATTTGCTAAAAAAAATTGTTTTCAGTTTTGGTTACATGTATGGAGTGCCCCCCCTAGAAATATATATATCTTTTATTTAACTATCAAACTAAGTCGCGGTATGCTCCAAATTTCATCAATGTAAATCTTATAGTTTTTTAATAAAATGGCTGTGACATACGGACGGACAGACAGACAGACAGACATGACGAATCTATAAGGGTTCCGTTTATGCAATTTTGGCTACGGAACCCTAAAAAATGGTGTTTATACGTCGAAATTGTCATTTGCCGCGATCATTCTATACACAAAATATCCGATTCTATTTGACAGTAGGTATAGTCGAAGCCTAATTCTAAGCACTCATGGACACTTATCACGGACCAGAAGGTGCCCGCAGCTTCGTTCGCGTAGGAGAAAAAGTCATAACGCCTCTTTTTTTCTTCTGCGTAATCGGGTAAAAAGTATCGTATAACCATCTGGAGATACCCAGCTACCCGTGAACCAAAAATAGTTGAAATCCGTTTAGCCGATTTGGCGTGATAAAGCCGCAACGACACATACGAACATACAAATAATTTTAAAAAAAGTTCAATTCAGTGACCTCCAAATTGTCCATTACAATATTTTTTTGAAAATCTTCAATGTACATAAATTTCATTTTTACAACTTATTTATAATAGTATCGATAGATAGAAGTTCTATCCCCGTAGACTTTTCTCCAATTAAATTCTATAAAAACATCACTATAAGATGAATGTCGCGTATACCGTTACAGGTATATAATCGTCTTGATACGTGATAGACGGATGTCCCGGCGCCTCCGTTACCCGGGGATATAGGCCGCAACGGTTTCGTACCGGCTGGGAACATATAATTATGGACGACTCGAACGATGCGTGTATACGTTGATCCTAAAATACTAAACTATACAATGTTGCAATGTGCACTTTAAATGGTTGTTTCTAAGTGAAAATAGATGATTTTTGCTTTGTACAAGAAGACGCCCGCAACTTCGTTCGCGGTGGAGGAAAAAGCATAACCTCCTTTTTTGCTTCAACATGAAAAGTATTTTATAACTATGCTAAGGAGTTTTTCTACCCTTGTATGAAACGGGTCAATCAACTTTTTCTGTGCTTCGTTACCATGGCTACGCCTCCTGAGTTACACTTTAAAACTATTATTTTTAACAATATAAATGCTAGAAATATATCTATTTGTAGCTAAAGGTTCAATTTTGAAGACCCATCTCGTCAGTGTCCCGTACATTATTTATCATTTTCTAAGTAACTCTGTGACTATTGTATCATAAATCGTTTTTAGAAATGATTATTTCACTAGTAGTATTTTTTATTACCTTGTTTTGATGCATTATAACGGTATTATTGGAAATTGATTAATTAAATATTAATGAAGGTTCTTCCTGAACTACAATTTTTTCCGTAAACTGTTGAAAACTTTTCGACGGAAAATTTACCTTTTTTAAGTATAATCATCAGGACTGATAGTATTTCAATGATTGCAACCTTATGTCAATACATAAAGAACTTATTTTGAGTGACTTGTATTGTAAGCAGTGCAATATACACGTATGCCCATATGCGCAACTCATTGACATTACTCCCGCGCAGCGTACCTATATCAATCGCTTTACGTTATGACCTGTTTCATACAGTTCTCATGGTTTATTTTGGAATGTAGATTATAGTTGCATAAGGCTTTATGGAAGCTAATGGTCGGTATAAAATACTTGTTTTCTCAAGTCGGCTACCGTGTGGCGATTGGCCATTCATAAAATATTGACTGAATGTGGAACCACAGGAAATGGCTCTTCTCGACCGAGTCAAATTGCACAGCCTCAGCTTACGTCATCCCATTACGTGGATTGGGAAAAATGCTTAAGACTAGACTACGGTGACTTAAGAATGATACCGCTGCTGGTTTGAGATTGGAATACCTTAAAATGTTGCATTTTTTCCTACCAAGTACAACTGACTATCCTTACTTGCTTAAATGATTTTTTCCACACCCAGTGGCTATGTTTTGCTTCTTGTAACAGGAATAGGTGTATAATGCTATCATTACAACCTATTCCAGCATGTCATTGAGCAGATAATTCAGTTTTTCTAGCAGGTTAGGCACAGTTGTAGAGTTTGTGCGGAAAGAGATGAGTCGTAGGTTTTAAGGGCGTGCCAGTGCTATTTTATTATTTTACTATGCTGACGACAGTGTCACGTAAGTAATCATAGTCCGTCAGTTATTTTGAGTTTGTGTCGAAGACTATTTACTTTGGGGTACTATTAAATAGTAGTATAATATGTACCCGTCATAGTATGGTGGAATAGGGAATATGCATGTTTTTGTTTTGCTTTATTAAAAGCTCCTCATTCATACAACAAAACAGTAGACAAAAATATTTTTTCGAATAACTATACCAACAACCGAGATTTCTATCTCTCTCTAGCAAAACAGAATTTAATATAGAGTTTATTTATGGCCGCAGTGCACTGTGACGTAACAGTTCATGTCGGACCTCTATATCAAATCGCTGTCTAATTAGTAGTTTAAAATGCCTATATCATGCGTATTTCTTGGCCGATTTTAATTTTAATTTCACTTTTTGAAATCGTTTTTACGGTATTTTGTAAAAAAATTCATGCATGTATTAAGCCCTAGCGAGTGGGTTGGGTTGGTAACTTTCCCAGTGTAGACGGGCCCTAACATTCCGTGGTTCTTGGCCGCGACCACAGTCGTTTGTTTTTGCCGGTAACCTCAAATACGTGCCCAAATAACAGACGTGATGCTTTTGCTCCACTTACTTCCTCAACTTTCGATATGTTACAACCACAGGTATAACTTGCTTCTATCCATACTTATATACTTATAATATTATAAATGTGAAAGTGTGTCTGTCTGTCTGTCTGTTTGTCTGTCTGTCTGTCTGTCTGTCTGTCTGTCTGTCTGTCTGTCTGTCTGTCTGTCTGTGTGTCTGTGTGTCTGTCTGTCTGTTACCTCTTCACGCTTAAACCGCTTAACCGATTGAAATGACATTTGGTATGGAGATAGTTTGAGTCCAGGGGAAGGACATAGGCTACTTTTTATCCCGGAAAATACCCTTATCCGCGAGAAATGAATATAAGGCCGATGAAGTCGTACGTTACGCTACATAACAGATTCGCGTAAAATTCTGCAGTAATATAGCTTAGATATCAGAATCGGACATAGGCTACAACTTTTGAGGGTATTCATTCATAAAAGGGTTTTTTTTTAACAATAAACGGTAAAATATGACCTTTTGTTCATTGTGACATTTTCACGCTAAATAAGAATAAACAATTAGTAACCTAGCAACGGTAATACTACCTACACGATTAATCAAAGAACACACCTTCCGTATATGACGTATCATACAAATAAGAGTATATCTTAATATAGCCGGATAATAGCCTGTTGTACATTTGACATTCACCAATATGACACATTAGCACCTGTTTGCGTAACTGGATGGCGTTACGTTCATTTATAAATAACACAACTAATTTCAGCATTTTTGGAAATTCATCCCTGAAAGGAGTGAGATCAGGGGGTAACAGTCTGGGACGAAAGTATAATGGCGCATAGAGGGTGTTGTGAAGCGCTGAATAGTATTTTGAAAGATATTAGAGGGAACGAAGTTATGATGGGTGGAGTCACTATGTTGTTAGCTGGAGACTTTCGTCAGACTGCCCGTATTTCCGAAGGCAACTCGAGCTGAAGAAGTTAAAACTTATTGAAATAAAACAATTTAACGGATTATATCGCGTATATTATCTCATTTTAGTTCCCGACGTTTCGGAAGCTTTCCAGCTTTCCATGGTCACGGGAGGACTGAGAAAAGATGTATTTTCCTCTGTCAAAGTTACAATTTGTGCAAACTACCCATTTTTTGAAAAAACACAAATAAAGGTGTACATACATGCCAGATGGGCCTAAGCTGTAAAGACAGTTACACATGTGCCAGAAGGGCTTAATTATTTTATTCTAATAATTTACCAAGCAGCATTTCACAAATGAGGCGTACTGAGGAGAAAAGAAACGCTGCAAAGAAAAACTCCCAGGCTACCTCATTACTAATTATAATATTTTAAAAACAGAGACTATTAAACTACTTTAAACCGATAAGATATTTTACACCGTTCGGAAATTAAGGTTTTGCAGTCCTGTGTCTCGCTTGTTCCTTGATGAGATGTATTACAGGATCCCAAGCAGGTGGTAGTGACAATCCATCTTCTCTATTGAAACGTCGACGTTCCGAAACGTCGGGAACTAAAATGAGATAATATACGCGATATAATCCGTTAAATTGTTTTATTTCAATGAGTAATAATCGCGGAAACAGAAGAAAATATTAAGTTAAAACTTGCATTAAGGCTTTAAATATTTGGCCTATAATCAAAAAACTCAACCTTAAGAGCGATATACCGAGTGCACCTTAAGAGCGATATTTGCGCTGGAGAATTCCTCGATTCTTAAAATAGAAAATGGAGAATATCCCAAAACTGAGGGAAGGATTACAATTCCATCGGATCTTGCTTTAGTTGTGCGGACCGTTGACGACCTAATCTCTCAAATTTATACAGATGTTCAAAATCTACACAGCAAGTCCATGGAGTGGTTGGGTGAACGAGCGATTCTGACAACTAAGAAAGACCAGGCTTCCGCTATTAATAACATTTTATTGAAGTCGTTCAAAGGTTCAGACTACGAATGCAAGTCTGTAGACTCCATCTGTAGTAAACACGGATGATGCCATAAACTATCGCGTAGAGTTTTTAAATGCACTTAACCTTAAAAATTGGTGCTCGAGTAATGTTGCTGCGAAATCTCAATCAGCTGAAGTTGTGCAAGGGAACCAGGATGCGTGTAAAAGCCGTACATAACAACGTTATAGAAACTAGAGATGCAACGGATATCCGGTCACTATCCGGTATCCGGCCTATCCGGCCACATTTTAGTATCCGGCCGAATACCGGATAGTTGCGTAGTATCTGGCCGGATACCGGATAATAATTTAGTATTTAATATAAGGAGAAAATTTGAGTAACATAAATATCAATCCACAAAGTAATCAATATTAAGATCAGTCAATCTCACAAATAATTTTAAACATTAGAAAATAAAAAACAAATAGCAATAACGTGGCGCCGTTCGATGCGCACTGAGTGTGAATTAAGTTCACTTTTCTATCAAAAACTGCCTACAACATGCCTATAACGAGAAACACGTTGCAACCTGCACCGCCCATCGCGCCCGCGCGCCGTCGAATTTACTCCATTTAGGTATGGGCTCGGCCCCATGTCCACGGCACGGCGCCGTCGCCGTGAAAAGGCGCAGCGCGCTCCATATAAATCGTAGTGCGCGCGCCGCGCCGTTTCACGGCGGCGGCGCCGTGCCGTGGACATGGGGCCGAGCCCTATGTTAGGTAAAAATGTTTAGGCCGGATATTCGGCGGCCGGATACCGGATATCTGGCGGTCGCGACAGCCGGATATCCGTTATCCGGTATCCGGCCAAACCACTATCCGTTGCATCTCTGATAGAAACCATCGTAATTACTGGCTGTGCTCAAGGTGAATCTGTGTACATACCCCGGATACCATTTATAACCTCGAAATACCCATTTGAATTTAAAAGGCTGCAGCTCCACCTTAAGGTCTGTTTCGCGATGACGATCAATAAGTCTCAGAGTCAGTCTCTGAAAACAGCAGGAATAGATCTTAGGGGGGACTGCTTCTTGCACGGCCAGTTTTACGTGGGTTGCTCGAGAGCAGCTTAGTCGGCTCTGTTAATGTGGTATATAAAGAAATACTGCAAAACCAACCTAATGTTCAATATTATCGAAACCTCAATCTCAATTGTCCAAATACATCTGTTTTTTTTTAATTCCAGGTATATAACAAATTAACGTGACTTATAACTATTGATAGACAATGCATAGCCTAAACTGCCGACGGTAGGAATACGAGAATTGAAACACATATTCCGTTAAAGAAGTATGTAGAGGCACTGTAAAGAAGGATTTTTTGAAATTCAAGCTATACGCGGACGAAGTCGTGGGCAAAAACTAGTTATCTATAACAGCGAAGGCTCCGCAAAACTTCTAGGCTTAGGGGGCTTCGCGATGATGATGAGTGAAATGTTTCTGAATATTATTTTGCTTTGTTTAATTAAATTTACACTGTACTTTGATTACATAGATGTAATCAATATTACTTTCGGTATTCATAAAGAATAAACTACTTTTTTATTCCTTTAGGGGTTCCGTCACATATTTCGCTTTTCAAGAGAGTTCCACACCAAAAAGTTTGAGTATCGCTGATCTATACCTATAATCTATACTATTATAAAGTTGTAAAAATGAAATGTCTATACATTGAAGATATTTTCAAAAAAATGATTGTTATGGACTATTTAGAGGTCACTAAAACGAAAAATATATTTTTTGGATTTTATGTATGTTTGTATGTGTCGTTGTGGCTTCATCACGCAAAATCGGCTAAAGGGATTTCAACTATTTTTGGTAGGCGGGTAACTTGGTATCTCCCGATGGTTAAAGGATACTTTTTACCCGACTACGCTGAAGAAAAAACGAAGGGTTATGACTACTTCTCTTCCGCGAACGAAGTTGCGGGCGCCTTCTAGTATAATATGAAATAGGTATTTTGGAAATGCATTCCCCTGGAACTAGTATTTGGAAAAGAAAGAAAATTATTTACTGAGTTATTGCAAAGAAAAATGGCACGTTTAAAATAATAGCATCATATCATATAATAATTAGAAAATTGCCTTTACTTAAGACTAGGCAGTGTATCGCGTTCGTTACTGCTTTACATTTCATTTAATAGCTGCCTGCGATCTCAGTGTGATTGGTGAATATTTGAAAATGGGGAGAGATTAGTGTCCAAAATATAAGGCACAAGACACCTTGTATAGTTTTCTCTTGCCATTACTGATTGTCGAATTGGTTTAAAATCTGTATAATTTATGTAAAAATCTTTACAGTAACAAACATCTATTAGTCTAAATTCTCAACATGCCATTGTCAAGCATTGCCAAACCTTTTAACAGCATTCCTCACTGATTATTTGTGAATACTGGCGCATTCTAAACATTCTTCGACACGTTAATTTTCCCAGAGACGTGACCTATTGAACCGGATGCTGACCGTGACCGGAAGCCCCCTTTACATCTCAAAATGGCCGCATCGAATCTTAAAGAGCTAAGGAATTTTTCTACGCGACTGCGCTTGGAATATTTGGTCAAGAGTCGGGCCCACGAAGCGAACTTTTTTGGGTGCGCGTTTTTTCTTGTTTCCTGTTCACTTCACGGATTGCGGATGCGAGGTTTTTACGCCACTTGACAGTTACAAAAATAGTTGAAAACGACGGCTGTTGTACATATTTTTGCAGATTTCGCTGAAAATGTTTTGCATATTCGATTTTTGGGGTCCCGTTTTTGTTTTAAAACCGGAATTTGTAATTATATTGGTTGTGTGAAACTGACAATCAAGTTGTGATTTGCCGCGTCCCAAGTCCCAATATAATGAAAAGTTTTCGAATATTCAATAACTAGGGTTGAAATCCTAAATACGTTGCATTGTTTATGCCAGTCACAAATCTATCAGACTACTCACAAAGTTATTAAAGTATATAGAAGAATTACATGGGCCCCTCACATCATGCCACCATTGATTTAAAATAGGTTTTTTTAAATGTATGCCACTGAAATTGGTTTAGAGCTTTTTCGAACCAGCTACTTCTCGAATGTCGTCGCTCCACCTAGCTGGGCCTACAGTACAGAACACGTTTACCCCAACGGTGGCCGGTTCTGCCACAGCTGTAACTCTTTAAGTGTTCGATAATTCAGCTCAGCTATATGTTGCGTTGTGATACCTATTCATGGTTGTTTTTTGTTTTACAGGCAAACTATACGCGGCGCTAGGTCGGCGCGGTGGGCGCGTCGTTGCCAGCGACTTGCAAACCGGATCGGCGTCCTTCCGCGTGCAGGCGTTGATGCCCGTGGCCGAGAGCTTCAAGTTCGCGCTCGAGTTGAGGACACACACCTCCGGCCTGGCGGCACCGCAGCTGCTCTTCAGCCATTGGGAGGTACGTGCTCGTTATTTAAAAAAAATATCAGGGACAATCTTAATCACAAGGGCAAATCGACCTGGGCCCAAACTGAGCATGGCTTATACTATGGGTACCAGGCGACGAAATAACATAAAAACTATTATAAAGTTATAAAAATTAAATGTCTGTACATTGAAGATATGTACGTATTTTCATTAATTATTTGGACGATTTGAAGGAATATGAATTTATTTATTTTTTGTATGTTTGTTTTTGTCTTCGCCGCTTCATCATCTCTAAACGGCTGAATGAATTTCAAACATTTTTGGTACAAGAGTCATCCATTGTTATGGCATACTTTCTACACAACTACGGCGACTACGCGGAAGAAAATAAGAGGGTTATAGTGTTTTCACTTGGGGGGCACTTTATATTTTAGCTATATACTAAAAAGAGAAATAATAAACTAATATTATAAATGCGAAAGTGTGTCTGTCTGTCTGTCTGTCTGTCTGTTACCTCTTCACGCTTAAACCGCTGAACCGATTTGGATGAAATTTGGTATGGAGATAGTTTGAGTCCCGGGGAAGGACATAGGCTACTTTTTATCCCGGAAAAATACCCTTTTTCCGCGATAAATGAATTTAAGGCGGACGAAGTCGCGGGCAGAAGCTAGTAATAAATAAATGACAACATTTAAAACCCAGAAACTAACAGTCATGTTCATCAAACTCAAACACCTGCCCTGGCTATATATATATATATATATGGATTCGAACCCGGGACGGGACTTTCAGCTTCGTAGGCCGTATCTGTGGTACATACAGAACTTGAATACTTGACTCTGACGCCACATAGCGCGTGTTGTTAGCCAAGTCCTAGAGCTGGATTAACATAATTATTATAGAGACGTCAAGGCAAATCACAGGTCTCGACTCTTCTCTCCTTACAGGTTAGTAGTTCTCTTAAGAATGCAGAGTACTTAGGCAGTGCTGGGCCCAGGAGCATTTGCCTGAGAAAAGACAGACAGCTGTGTAAATAGGTCTTAAGACCTATTTACACTTTGAATAGTGATTAGTAATTGCGTTTAGTAACTTATGTATTCACTCGCACTAATCACTTATCAATGTGTAAACAGGCCTTTCGGCAAAAATAAAGTCTCGAGGGTCGTCTCTCCTTGTGCAAGTAAAAGTAGCTATTTTTAGAGTTGAGAACCTATATGAATACTTCATCAAAACTAATTTCAATAAAAAATCAAATTCAGCCATGGAAAAAAATGCACTTACTTATCGAGAAGACTCTGCATAACACTTACCGACTTATGCCGTGGTGGATTCACATCTACGTTAAGTTTAATTCGCTGTAAGATTTAAAATTACGAGCGCAATTTTTGCTCATGCGCACCGGCAGGCGTTTTTTGTAAAGTGATGTCATCGTGACGAATGTCGGTCAATTGTTACGTATTACCACATACAAATAATTGATATTACAATACGAGGTCTGCGTTCCAAATAAGACTCATCATAATCTTATCTACCTAATTGTTGTCAATCGTATATGTTATAGGGTAGAATACGATTTTATGCATCACCTCAACCTCATGTATTATTTAAATGGAAATATAATTGTCCTGATTTTCACTATTCCAGGTGATAGAAATAGACCCGTTCTGGCGTCCACGCACCGAAGAGGAATACCTGCAGTGGGGTGAGAAGTGGGACGGGGTGAATCGAGCCAAGGCCTACATGGACTCCGTGCGGGCGAGGAAGGGACTCTCCACTGACAAGCATCTAGTGCAGCATGCGGAGAAGCAGAGGACGCTTCATAAGAAGAAATAGAACTTCGGGTTAATGTACAACGAGTTAGTTCCGATAGATTCTGCTAGATGTCACATTCGTCCCACAGAATAGTCAGAACTCAGTTAATGGAATATTCATTGTTTGTTCGTAATTTCGGTCTGGAATATCAGGATCAAAATGGGAATTTATCACGTATAAATATAATTTATTTAACTTTTACCTCGATGTTTCCGACGTGGTACGGCCACGAACGAAGGAAGGGAAAGGGAGAGGTCCCTTATAATCATATTTAAACGCCTTTAAATCCCAATTTATCCGGATCAAGCCCGAGAATAGGCTAGGTACTATAAAAATGTCAAAACTTAACCATGACTTGACTAAGTTACTTTTTAAATTATTATAATATGCAATTAAAGTCATGTTAAATATAGAAGTGTATGTTTATTATAACCGAATGTAGAGCATTTAACTATAGTTAAAAAGAACATAGGTCTTCCGATCCCTTCAATATTTAACGTCTAAGTTAAATTTATTAACGATAATTGCTACATTGAAAACTTTGTTTTTGTTTTTTATTTATTTGGAGAACCGACAGTTTAAAATAATGAATTGCTTATAACAACAGCAAGCAGCAACAGGTATCAGAAATCCAATTACAGGTTCCCACCGGTTGTACATGATACTTATATTATTACTGTTTGCGAAAAACCCTTTCGCTATGCAGATTATAGCGACAATATCATCAACACACGGAAGTATGGGAAATAATAATATTACACCAAGAATGCTCCTGAAGGTGTTGAAATAAAATTAACCTTTCGAAATTCCCCATACTTCAGTATTATCCCAACAAGGTACGTTGAGAAAACAAAAAAATATCTGCATATAATGTTGAATGTGCTTCTGTATCATAAGATTTAAATTATAGCCATGTTTAATTTAAAGAAGGGTCAACTGCGTTAAAAGGGATAATGGCAATAGAAAGACATTGTGCAAATTAGGTACCTATACCTAAGGCAAATTAACCTGCGTTCTTTTTACCCCGTCTGGTCCCGCTTTCACAATAGTGACACTTTGGTGACAACGATAATAGGGATGTTGACTGTACTTTATTAAATAACCCATTAAATGTATGGTAACTTTTGTTATGAGAACGTTTCGATAAACGCAAGTTACAACATAGCTGCAGAACAAAGTTCTTAATTTCGCCATACAAAGGTAGGTGTGACGTCACACCGTCCTAGGGTTCAGTATGGAGCGCTTTTGGTAAACTCCAAAAGTGTGATTCTAATGTTGTTGTCTCTCATGGAGTTTTTATGACATTGATGTAGTTTGTTTCACCAGTATTTCTATTATTGAAAGGTCTTTCTATAACATATCATGGAAAAAGTTGTCAACATCCCTATTGCACGTAGGTACATTGCGTAGCCAATATAAGTTTGTTTACGGATCTTGCGGAGATGGTCACAAAGATCAAATTGTCGTTGTCATCTGACAACTGTAGCGTTTGCTAAACAGGGCCCTGGCCGTATATTTGTTACATTCATATGTAATATGTCATTGTATCATGCCATTTTTAGGGTTCCGTAGCTAAAATGGCAAAAACGGAACCCTTATAGTTTCGTCATGTCCGTTCGTCTGTATTTCACAGGCATTTTACTCAATAATTACAATATGTACATTGATGAAATTGGGAACATTGGTGTCTTATGCAGGCCGTTACTTAGTTTCATGGACCTTAATATAGTAAAATAAAAACTTACCTTAATATAGTAAAATAAAAATGATCTAGGGGGGGCACTCCATACTTGTAACCGAAACAGATTTTTTTTTCAGAAAATAGCAATGTGTGGCACATACGCGGTAGATCTTTCGATCAGACATTTTGAGGTTTATTAAAACAAAATTGATAGAGTGGATAATTTCGGAAATAATCGCTCCGAAAGTAGCATAAATTATGTCCCCCCCCCCCCTCAATTTCCTAAACGGTTTGTCTAAATAATATGAAAAAAATTACAACGATAAATACTTTCAGCGAAAATTGTTTTCAACATGATCGGAAATACCGTTTTTGAGTTATTGCCTTTTTTCGTGTGAACTGCTGCGGAACCCTACACTGAGCATGGTCCGACATGCTCTTGGCCGGCTTTTTTTATTTGTACCCATTTTATTTATTTATTTAATGCATCAAGGCATTTAGACCGATATAGACCGACGCCCATTGATTTACGGGTCATGTTAGAGTGAAACTTAATGATGTTTAATATTTTCTTCTGTTTCCGCGATTATTACTCATTGAAATAAAACAATTTAAGTAACTAAAATGAGATAATATACGCGATATAATCCGTTAAATTGTTTTATTTTAATATGTTTGTTTGTAAACACTTTATTGTACACTATGTCACGGCGTCTGTGTGACACCTCTTTTATTTGTCAAAGCGTCGAAAAGGTTGACATTTGCTTCTGTTATTAATCATTATTGTGTTTTACTGCTCATGCAAATTTCAATATATCTATATGTTCCTATATTTAGTATAAAAGATACCTGTTGGCTTATGTCGATAGGAAACTGCCGCTATAATAGACATGTAGAAATGCTTAAGTTTGTATATACGTGTATGTACGTCTTACTTAAATCATCCAAATTAGTTGAGCGTAATGTTTTGTAAACGGATACAAGTTATAGGTATCACTCATTTTTTATTGATTAAAATTTTGATAAAATAATAAATATTTATTTTCTTACAAGTCGTTTCATTACTATTCACTGTGATAAAAAACCTTGCGTAAACATGGAATTAACCGCGATTATTGCTCATTTAAATAAAACAATTTAACGGGTTATATCGGAGCTGGAGGTTGACATCGTGGCCACAGCTGGAAAACTTTGGATGAGCAAAGCGGAAGACAGAGAAAATTGGAGTACTTTGGAGGAGGCTTATACCCATACGGGGGTTCCTTTAAAATTACCTTAATATAATAAATAATACTAATAAAATAAAGTAGATAAGATATATCACTAACTTCCTAAATAAATAAAATAAGTAATGATATGTAACATATTCTAAGTTTAAAGGAAATAAAAAAGGCTTATTATTATCGGAGCTGAAAAGCTTCCGAAACGTCGGGAACTCAAATGAGATAATATACGCGATATAATCCGTTAAATTGTTTTATTTAAATGGAATTAACCGTTTAGAGTGCCCCACACGCCAACGAATGCATTTGATTACGAAAAAAAGTGTTTTCAGTTTTAACTTTCCAAAATGTCTTGTTATTGTTAGCATAAAATTATGAAAATCATGTTAAACACATTCGTAATTTTTTTTTTATTGTCTTTGCTTTCTTCTTGGATGCGTCACTTAAACATTTCCGATACCTTAATAGTTACGTATCTACTGCTATGTATTTATTTGGTTTCATTTTTGATGCTAGCGTACCTAATGCGCTAAATCTAGAAGTACATGTCGCCATCACTTTTCATACTCTTTAGTTTTCCTTTAAACCTAAATATATCAAAACTACACCGCTTGTCACGTGTGCTTGTGCCCCCGCCATCTCAAATAAGATCTCCGATAAGGCCACTAAAACTGCTGGTAGCGTAGACGTGCTGTATAGTGACCACGGCCGCGGTAAATATATAGCTTCAGTTAGACCATTATTGGACCATAACTACGGTTAGTTATTTTATATGGAACAGAATTTTGTGTTTCTGTTTTTAATGTGGGAAAATCGATATCAGTATATATAATAATGTGATGTTGATTTTTCCACATTAAAAACAGAACAAAGATCAAAGCGCAAAGAAGAACACGATTGCTCTCGCACGTGGTCACAGCAGGAATCGAACCTGGTATCTTTAGATTACAGACACAAAACTTGTTTCATATAAAGACTAATAACAGCGCTATCTCTTCGTTCGATCTGACACTGCTGTAAGGGCAAAGTGCAATCTGAATGTGAAGATGTGTAATACATGTTTTCATAGATGGTGCTAAGGTAATACCTTTAAAAACACCGGCCAAGTTCGAGTCGGACTCGCGCACTTCGGTGCGCCTTCGGGTTCCGTACATAATATACGCTACAAACGGCTGTATCTATGGAAATACAGTGTAAGCAGACCCCTACCCCAAAAGCATTTTATATTAGGTACTGATATAGACAGACAGATATACAATGCTACTGTTTTTAGTATTTTTTGTTATAGCGGCAACAGAAATACATCATCTGTGAAAATTTCAACTAGGCAGTTGAAATTTTCACTAGGTTCGTTAGATACAGCCTGGTACGGTAGACGGACAGACAGACGGACGGACAGCGGAGTCTTAGTAATAGGGTCCCGTTGTACCCTTTGTAGTGTAGCCGCTAATGTAATCTAGATATGTCCGAGTCTCACGGTAGTTTTCTAGTTAAAGTTGGTGTACGTCGACGCCTATTGTGCGTAAGAAGCAAACGCTCTCGTCTTGAGCAACGCAAGGGTTACAAGCAAATTTTAGGTCTCTCGCTCACGCCCACCTCGCTCTCTCTCACACGCGGTGGCGCGAGGCTTTCGCTTAGATCATCATAACTTTGTAGTACTTTTACTAGGGCAAATGTGCAAATGTTTATTCTAGGGCACAACGTGCTGCACGAGTACCTCATAGGTAAAAAACGTAACTAATGCCCCTTTTACATGTAGTAGTGTCCCGATTGATATGGAACTTATATCATTTTTCTAATATGGAACGTCAAATTGTCTATACGGATACGCTACTACTGCATACTAGTACAAGAGGGTCTTAATTTAAGGTTTTTACCAAGAAAATGATTTGAATTATAGAAAACGCGCCAATTTGTACACATAAACGCACATCACTAAGGAAACATATGAAAAAAAAAACAATTTCGGGCATATTATGGGTTAAACTGGCACTTCAGACAAGAAGACGTAAGTATTCATTGCGAAGTTTCAAGGAAATAAAAGATGATTTTCAATAAACTCATTTATCTATTATTTACAATAAACAAACAATAAACGAATCACAACTCCAAACAAATATACAGAAAATATCGACGAACATACAACCGAGTTAACAATTCCTACGCTGTAGAAATCAACAAACACAATAAAACCTTTGCAACACCAAAAATCATTGCACTATGCGCGTTCGGTTTAGGGATCTTATTTGCATTTATTTTTTAATTAAAATTACCGATTTCTACGTTCAGATTTGACTTTAATTCACAATTATCTATTTTTTTTATCAAAATTAATGATTATTACAAACAAAGATCAGAAACAAATGAAAAAAAAATCGACGATACTGGACTTGAACCAGTGCCTTGAGCCAGACCTTTTGAAAGTAACTTCACAGTTCTGCACTAGGAGGCGCTAAACGGCTAAAGAGTCGGATGCACCATACAGAGATCCATAAGCAAGAACAGATGACAAAATTCGTCGACTACTGGTATGGACGATTAGCTCAGTTGGTTAGAGCGTGCTGCCCCGGTCTGGCTCAAGGCACTGGTTCAAGTCCAGTATCGTCGATTTTTTTTTCATTTGTTTCTGAATTTGTTTATAATAATAACGCTAGTGGAGTGATCCACTAATAAATTGCAAATATTGCGATTATCATGATATTTGCAGAAAAAAAAAAAAAAACAAAAAAGTAAAATTAATGATTTTTAAACACAGAAACTTTAAAAACTACAAATGCACCACAAAAACCGAACATGCGCATTATAAAAAAATAATGATAATAACCACATCATCCTACCTAAAACCTAGCTATTGTACAAACCTCACTAAACTACTTTTTGATATTTCCACTAGTCTAGTTTTGTCTTTGGCAATATTAATGATACTCCTTTCATGAGTCGTGACGTGATGAAAGGGATTGAAGCAACCTTAAATAAGATGAATTTGTATTTTTTTAACGAATTTGCATTTTTGCCCAATCACAAAGAAGTAAACAATAGCCACGATGACTGGGTATGAAAATGAAACTTCTAATTCGTCCGTCAGTTAGAAAATAAAAAATATTTGGACATGTATTTTTTTGCTTTTCCAAAATAATAAAAAGTACTCAGATAAATCAAATTAAAGTTTAGGAGTGAGGGCTCATGACGTCACTCCTAGGTACAATTTCTACCTAGGAGTGACGTCACATGCCATTTTGACTCAATGTATCGCCATTATTTTTTGATTACGTAAAAAAGTAAAAATACGTGTCCAATATTTTTTTATATAATCTACAAGAGGGACTAATTATTAGAATTTAGTCCTCATCCCTATTGGTTTTTTTACGCTAGCGTTATAACGTAAGCGGTATAATTAACTTTGTGATTTTGGGCATTTCTCAAATGTCAAGCCAAACTTGGTTTCACGGTACGAAACCTATTGTTAGGGCCTAGTGGTGTCTAGTATCTTCTTCATTATGTTTCGTAGTAACAGAAGCAGTGCTTTCTCATTTGTAATCAGTAATAACAACCTGAACTCAGAATCTTAATTTGACAAAGCCCCTTGAACTCCGCTTGTCAAATGCGAACAATCACATCTTCTGCTATAACTACGAACATGAATAGACCACACTGACGTGCAGTATGTTTACTGTCTTATTTGCGCATATTTTGGCACTATGGTAACCTAGTACAACGAAATTAGGCCTTCCAAGTAACAAATGACTTCATGAGCGAACAACTTACATAATACATTATACAAAATCAACAGCGATGCTATACACAGATACACCAAGTATAACTAGAAAAAAGCACTTGATTATAGTATAATGTAACTAAATGATTAAATAACATTCAAATTCACAACTGTTGCAAAGGGCGAGTACATATACTTATTTATAAGATAAATCAAATTCTAATGAAGTATGTTCATAAAGATATGATAACAATAAACCCGTTATTTCAAAATGCTCTACTAATTTGCACCATTTTCACGAAGGCAATCATTGAGCCAATCCGCTAACCCAAAAAATGTGGTTTAGTGGACCCACGCAATGATTGAGCTAGTGTAAATGGTGCTTAGGTGTCAATATCAGCGGTATTCCGTACAGTCTGAAAATGATGACAATACATAATAGTAAGCTTCTTATACGGTCGGACCTACAAAACCTCAAAAGGCTGTACTTTGAGCCATGAGGTAAAAATAATAAATTGAAAGTAAAATATTTTAAGGGTCTATATTAGATAAACTTGAGCTTGTTATTAACTCGCTCCTATTTGAATCTATTTACGACGTAACTTAGTGAGACCGACCGTATAACACCTTTAAGGTCCATTTAAATAGTCTGCATTTGAAATACAGTCAGCCGTGACGTACAAATTTCACAGCTACACTGTAGTTTAAATGAGAATCATCTGCATAGGATATTTCGAACCCTGAATTAATCTAAGTGCAGACGCCTTGCTTGGGTCGGCTCAAAGCAAACATTCTATAATAATAAGTACACAAGTAACTCACCGATTTGCAGCTTGAGCCATTGCTTCATCGAAGACTAGATTAAATCATTACACGATATAGGTAATATAGCCGAAACCTAATTACACAGGAGATAACATTTTACTATAAAAAGATAATAAAAATGTCGAAAATTACTTATTTAACATTTCACATTGCCTTAATCTTAAACTAAGGCTTACAGCACTATTTCATAAAATGCGTGGCATGAAGTATAACTTTAATTATTCGAGGTATCCTTGAAGAAACAACTTCTTTTAAAATGTGTGTTCTGTATTGTATTTTATCGATATATTATGTACATCATAAGTCGATGACAAGTGAAAAGCTTACTACTGAGAAATGAAAGTGCTACGCGAATTCCGGCTCTGCTCTGCTCATCATACGCTGATGAGAGGTTAGTTATTGATATCGGATACCCCTAATAATTTCAACTATAACAGAATTATAAACCTGCGCAAAAGACTACGAAAATTTAACGCGTGATTCAAGCCGATTGTTTAACTGAGTTTGACACTTGACAGGCAGCGGGCGCTCATCTTCCAACCTCTTAACGTCACCCCCCGCGGCTCTCTCATTTCGCGGGGACGTCTCAGTTAAACAGTCGGCCTATAATATAATTTATCGTACCGCTGTAAAAAAAAATCACGCAAACCACATTTCGCATTTTGATATTCCGCTGATTTCAAAACCACAATGACAGGAGTCCACATTTACAGAAATTCTGAAAAAATAACTCGTGTGCCTTCATGACTGGCAAGAAAAGCGAACAGGAGAGACTTTTCAAATGGCTTCCACCATAGACGTTATTCGATCTGACCTTTGTAATATTAATTTAGCTGTTTAAAATATATGCCTAGTGAACAAAAAGGTCTAGACTACGAGTTAAATAAAAAATATACCTCTTGAAAAGACTTCCCTCTAACATACCAACATTTATCCACAATTTATTCATATTGGCCTTTTCGTCTGCTCTGGGAATGTCTGTTATCCTTACCTAATATTACTAGCACCTCGCTGACACTATCACATTCACAATTACGTAAAGACAGTAAATGCTTTTCTATTTATACACCGTGTCAAACTAAACTAATAAATTAGTAAATAAGTTAATGTCAATTCAAATCGTCAAAATCGTTCGCAACGACCAAAAACGAGTAAATAAAAAAACATTTTTAATAGATTTTTTTCAATCATCCGATTTTTAAAACAGTAGGATGGCATTGGATGTGTTTAAGACTATAGCATAAGCGCACCGGAGAAATATAGACATATGATATATATTTATATTTTACGTATACCATCGCTGCTGTACTTTCGTATTGATCTTAGCAATATACAATGAAGTATAAATGCTTAGTTCGACACAGTAGTAATTTTAATCCAATTGTGACTATGACGATATCCCTAACACCCTTACCCTTAGTCTAAGTGTTGTGTTTGACACAAATATGACATAGACAATGCCTTGCAGACATCCAAACTGGTTACATTCAACCTACAACTGTATCATACATGAATAATCACATATTTATCAATAAATTAATGATATCGACGAAAGACTATATACTGAAATGATCGGACAATAATTTGAATATCGAATGTTTTCTAAACTCTCCACATGCACTCCTTATTAAAAAATATAAATAAATTGTGCATGCGTCTATTTCTCATTGCATTAAGAATACAACGGCATGTTATATGCCTGAAAATGCTTTGAAAATAAATTGAGCTGAATAAGATGTCAACCTGCGACCCATACTGAATTTTAAAAACAAATATATTAACTAATATATAAATAAATAACTCGGCACCAGGTAGTGCTCTATTGCTTTAAATCTAAATGTTGAACGTAAGCGTAAAATACCACGTAAACCAATCAGTCTAATCCTTCGCGAAGTTCACCTACCACGGAATACGGACTACAAAAATGAAGCTCTTTAAGTTGTAATTCTTAAGTCACTCGTACCAATCAACATTCTTTTCAAACTTGATTGTTATTTTTTAAGGCATCACATATACGAGGAGAGTTTCGCCTATAAGTCTTGAATGCAAGCGTTTTCTATAAGAAACTGTCTTTCGCATACAAAACTTTCCGTGCGTATCTGATACCTAAGTTTGACATTCGTCGTCGACTGTGCAGTAAGCCTTTTTTTTTACTCCCTTGCTTCGGTAGTAACTGTAGCACCTCTTCATGAATGTCAAACTTTCTATCAATAATCGGGTTTCCTGAAATAGAAAATCAACATCTGACAACGGTCAGAATTCCGTGTCGTAGTTGGTTAATTTTGACATTTTTTGTCAAATAGATGACGTTACAATGGTGATTTTTCTATTACAGATAACCACTTAGTAGGAGAACCGCGGATCATTGCCGATATTTTAAAGAGATAATAGATTTAAATATCTGTCTAGTTTGCACTTTAATAACGTGTCACGCGTTCTTTTAATTCGTCCCATAACAACTACATAAATCTTTAGTTTCTCTCAAATATAGACAATTATTCACTGTTACCTACCCTCCCCTACTGCATAAACTGTTAAATCGTGACTTTATAATTTATAAATAATTCTTGCCTGAGACCTTTACAAGACTGTGATCCGCAAGGAGCTTCCCTTCTGTAGCCGAGTAGTTTGTTTCGGCACCCCTGGAAGCCTCCGCTGAGCGCGGGGGCTAACTGAACGCCGTCTCGTTGGGCACGTCGTTCATCGACGCGTGCGCCATATCCGTTAGTATGACGCCCGAAAGCGCTTCGAGAGACTGTCGCACCTGCAATAGGAAAAACTATTTGAGATCCTAAAAAAATATTATAGAATCTACGTGTTAGGTTTCTAATTCGTTTTCTATTTGCAGGGCATTAAATAGTCATAGTTAATGGGCAACTTAACACATTCGGCGGCGGTAACGGCTATAGCCGTAGTTGCCATTCAAGTATGAACTTTGCTATTTGGCACTGCGGCCATCACCGTAAGTACCACCGCTGAACGTGTATGGTGATGGTCGCTTCATAATTTAGATTTGGCATCTCCATGGCTGCAGAAGCATCTACCTTTTTAACGAATGATTCATGGTTAGTATTTAAATAATTTAAAAAACTATATAGTATTTATTGAAATAAAACAATTTAACGGATTATATCGCGTATATTATCTCGTTTTAGTTCCCGACGTTTCGGAAGCTTTCCAGCTTTCCATGGTCACGGGAGGACTGAGAAAAGATGTATTTTCCTCTGTCAAAGTTACAATTTTTATGGAGATTTTTATGGAGTTGGAAAATCAAAATTCACTTGCATTCTTAGATGTGCTAGTAATTAGAGGTCCTAAAAATGACATAGGTCATACTGTATATAGGAAACCTACGCATACAGATAGGTATTTGAATGGCAAATCTCACCACCATCCCTGTCAACTTGCTACAGTGGGTAAATCTTTGTTTCAGAGAGCCAGGGGTATCTGCGACAATCAACATCTGACTGCTGAGTTACAGAATGTCAAACGTGCGCTTCGAGCCAACGAGCTCCAGATACCACGTTCCAAGCAGAATCCCAGTATGAAGAAACCAACAGTCGAGCGTAAACCTGCCGTATTACCATATGTGAAAGGGGTCACAGACAAGATCGGAAACATCTTGAAGCGTGCTTCTATAAAAACATATTTCAAGCCGTTGAAGAAGGTGTCTCAATACCTTAGACCCGTGAAGAGTAGCACCCCTTTGCAGAGTGCAGGCATTTATAAGCTGGACTGCGAGTGTGGTCTTTCATACATTGGTCAAACGAAACGCAGTGTATCAACCCGGGTGAAGGAGCACATAGCAGATGTCAAGCACCGTCGGTGTAATAGGTCTGCAGTTTTGAACATGTCATTGACAAACCAAACCACTCAATTAAGTTTGATAAACCTTCTATCCTTGCCAAAGAAAAAAGATATTTTCCCAGGATGCTACGCGAGGCTATTGAGATTAAAAAGCATCCTAATTTCAATAGAGAAGATGGATTGTCACTACCACCAGCTTGGGATCCTGTAATACATCTCATCAAGGAACAAGCAAGACACAGGACTGCAAAACCTTAATTTCCGAACGGTGTAAAATATCTTATCTGTTTAAAAGTAGTTTAATAGTCTCTGTTTTTAAATATTATAATTAGTAATGAGGTAGTCTGGGAGTTTTTCTTTGCAGCGTTTCTTTTCTCCTCAGTACGCCTCATTTGTGAAATGCTGCTTGGTAAATTATTAGAATAAAATAATTAAGCCCTTCTGGCACATGTGTAACTGTCTTTACAGCTTAGGCCCATCTGGCATGTATGTACACCTTTATTTGTGTTTTTTCAAAAAATGGGTAGTTTGCACAAATTGTAACTTTGACAGAGGAAAATACATCTTTTCTCAGTCCTCCCGTGACCATGGAAAGCTGGAAAGCTTCCGAAACGTCGGGAACTAAAATGAGATAATATACGCGATATAATCCGTTAAATTGTTTTATTTCAATGAGTAATAATCGCGGAAACAGAAGAAAATATTATATATAGTATTTATTGTTACAAAGCTAAACAGTAAATATGTCGAATATATAATATGATAGAGCAAGGCGTATGTGCGCTCTTGGAAGACAGGGGATGGGTCTGAAGTGTGCGCGCGGCGGAGTACCATGACCCTGCCGCGCGTACACTTTTTACTCGCCCTAAGTCCGCCCGCTGTCTTTCCCCCCGTCGCCCGCAGACCATGGGACTGTCACGAAAGAACTTGTCAAGCTATAGAGACTAGACTAGAGTTGACGAGGCGCAGAGGCGAGGGTAGAAGCCGGTCGGCCACGAAAACGGCGAAGCACTGCCGTCCACGTCCGCGAGGAAGCGGTGTAAATTCAATTCAAATATGAAATGTTAAACAAAATTCCTTTGGCGACTAGTAAAATGCGCCTCGCCGCGCTCCGACTCGGCCCGTTCGGTGGGAATCGTAGATAAGATCGTACCTTAGTGAGCAACAGCAGGTTGGTGGTGAGGAACGCGTGCAGTTCAGAGGCGGCGCGGCCGTGCAGCCGCGCGCGCCAGCGCACCAGCTCGCCGTACAACTGCTCGCCCGATAGCTGGGACAATTCATCCTGCTGTAAACATTGAACAAGAAATATAAGACACATTCATTTAAACTTATATAATAATCAACACCAAGCGGGTAGATAAAAACTCGCGCGGCAAGTAGACAATAGCCGCCTCCACTTCCTTCGAGAGAGTAACGCGACGTCCGAAACGTCGAAGAATTGCTACTACGAAAGGTAATTAAATAAATCATAATTACACTGTATTTTGGCGTTGTAATAAATATATGTTTTTAAAAATTAAACTAGGTATGGGGGAGACAAAGCGAATGGATTAATTTGAGGCGTACAGCACAGTGCTCACTGTGTAAAGGCTGACACGTTGGATGCGTAATGCAAAGGTACCAGGTAGGATACCTGGTGTGATCACAACCGAGAGCACAAAGACCTTTGCCGATCGATCCCGTATGCGATGGTCGTTGGGTAGTGTTGTGAATTTAAGCTTCGCGGTGTAAACTACAAGACTCGAGACGCGACTGCTGAGTCTAGAAACCTCGAACCTTAAAGCCTCGAGCGTATAAGCCTCAAATTAATAAGTTTGCGTTGCTGCTTACGATCACAGAAACCTCGAGTCTTTAGGCCTCAAGCTTTAAAGGTTTAAGTCTTAAAGGTTTGGAGCATTTAAAAGTCTTAAAAGCTTTCATAAAATTAGATGAATCTATGCCATATTTTATAGTTATATAGGGTGCCTGTGAAGAACCCGAGATATTTTAACAGCGTAATCCCGAGGTCATTAGAAGCAAAAAATATTACATCAACTTTTGTGAAATACCTAGAGAAGAAAAAGGCAAATAAAATCGGACGTTATCGCATTTTTGTTTGTAAAATATCAATAGCAGTGGATAAACATTAACTCTAAACGTAAAGTTAAAGATTTTTTATTCGACTGCAGATCAATTGTATGAGTCTAGAACGCTCATTGTTTGAGCTATTAACGCTTGACTCAGGCCTTCGAGGTTCGGGGGCTTGAGCTTTCAATAGGCCCGAGTTTTTAAAGCTTGAGCTTTCTATGAAGCAGGAGTCTTATAGACTTACTTTTATGAGCCCATATAAAGCTTGAGTCGTTAAGGTTCTGAACCGTTATTGAGCTCAAACCTTCAACGCTAAAGTCTTGAAAGCTTGATCCTTCAAGGTTTGTAAAGTCTTTAAGGTTTGAAAGTATTCAAGACTAGTCGTTTAACAACACTATCGTTGGGGCATAATAAAGGTTAATCCGTCGCCGTGTCTCGGTCTCATTTAAACTGTATACTGAGTGGGACTTCAAATTTCAAGCTTCGGAGTACCCTCTCGAGTGGCTATCACATATCAGAGGTGCAGCGTGGGAAGACCTCTAACCGACGACCTGTTCAAGATCACAGAAAACCGGTCGTTATGGAATTCCCTGGTCGTCATTTAGCCGGTAGTGGACATCTCTCGGCTAGTATGCGGACGACGACATCTGTTTTCCGAGCACTATTGACACCGACCTGTGTCTCCGCGTGCAGCTTGTACCCGAGGCAGAGCGCGGAGCAGGCCAGCGCCAGCGCCAGCAGCACGAGCAGCGCCGGCTGGATCACGGCCGGCTGCTGCGACAGTAACACCGACCTGTGTCTCCGCGTGCAGCTTGTACCCGAGGCAGAGCGCGGAGCAGGCCAGCGCCAGCGCCAGCAGCACGAGCAGCGCCGGCTGGATCACGGCCGGCTGCTGCGACAGTAACACCGACCTGTGTCTCCGCGTGCAGCTTGTACCCGAGGCAGAGCGCGGAGCAGGCCAGCGCCAGCGCCAGCAGCACGAGCAGCGCCGGCTGGATCACGGCCGGCTGCTGCGACAGTAACACCGACCTGTGTCTCCGCGTGCAGCTTGTACCCGAGGCAGAGCGCGGAGCAGGCCAGCGCCAGCGCCAGCAGCACGAGCAGCGCCGGCTGGATCACGGCCGGCTGCTGCGACAGTAACACCGACCTGTGTCTCCGCGTGCAGCTTGTACCCGAGGCAGAGCGCGGAGCAGGCCAGCGCCAGCGCCAGCAGCACGAGCAGCGCCGGCTGGATCACGGCCGGCTGCTGCGACAGTAACACCGACCTGTGTCTCCGCGTGCAGCTTGTACCCGAGGCAGAGCGCGGAGCAGGCCAGCGCCAGCGCCAGCAGCACGAGCAGCGCCGGCTGGATCACGGCCGGCTGCTGCGACAGTAACACCGACCTGTGTCTCCGCGTGCAGCTTGTACCCGAGGCAGAGCGCGGAGCAGGCCAGCGCCAGCGCCAGCAGCACGAGCAGCGCCGGCTGGATCACGGCCGGCTGCTGCGACAGTAACACCGACCTGTGTCTCCGCGTGCAGCTTGTACCCGAGGCAGAGCGCGGAGCAGGCCAGCGCCAGCGCCAGCAGCACGAGCAGCGCCGGCTGGATCACGGCCGGCTGCTGCGACAGTAACACCGACCTGTGTCTCCGCGTGCAGCTTGTACCCGAGGCAGAGCGCGGAGCAGGCCAGCGCCAGCGCCAGCAGCACGAGCAGCGCCGGCTGGATCACGGCCGGCTGCTGCGACAGTAACACCGACCTGTGTCTCCGCGTGCAGCTTGTACCCGAGGCAGAGCGCGGAGCAGGCCAGCGCCAGCGCCAGCAGCACGAGCAGCGCCGGCTGGATCACGGCCGGCTGCTGCGACAGTAACACCGACCTGTGTCTCCGCGTGCAGCTTGTACCCGAGGCAGAGCGCGGAGCAGGCCAGCGCCAGCAGCACGAGCAGCGCCGGCTGGATCACGGCCGGCTGCTGCGACAGTAACACCGACCTGTGTCTCCGCGTGCAGCTTGTACCCGAGGCAGAGCGCGGAGCAGGCCAGCGCCAGCGCCAGCAGCACGAGCAGCGCCGGCTGGATCACGGCCGGCTGCTGCGACAGTAACACCGACCTGTGTCTCCGCGTGCAGCTTGTACCCGAGGCAGAGCGCGGAGCAGGCCAGCGCCAGCGCCAGCAGCACGAGCAGCGCCGGCTGGATCACGGCCGGCTGCTGCGACAGTAACACCGACCTGTGTCTCCGCGTGCAGCTTGTACCCGAGGCAGAGCGCGGAGCAGGCCAGCGCCAGCGCCAGCAGCACGAGCAGCGCCGGCTGGATCACGGCCGGCTGCTGCGACAGTAACACCGACCTGTGTCTCCGCGTGCAGCTTGTACCCGAGGCAGAGCGCGGAGCAGGCCAGCGCCAGCGCCAGCAGCACGAGCAGCGCCGGCTGGATCACGGCCGGCTGCTGCGACAGTAACACCGACCTGTGTCTCCGCGTGCAGCTTGTACCCGAGGCAGAGCGCGGAGCAGGCCAGCGCCAGCGCCAGCAGCACGAGCAGCGCCGGCTGGATCACGGCCGGCTGCTGCGACAGTAACACCGACCTGTGTCTCCGCGTGCAGCTTGTACCCGAGGCAGAGCGCGGAGCAGGCCAGCGCCAGCGCCAGCAGCACGAGCAGCGCCGGCTGGATCACGGCCGGCTGCTGCGACAGTAACACCGACCTGTGTCTCCGCGTGCAGCTTGTACCCGAGGCAGAGCGCGGAGCAGGCCAGCGCCAGCGCCAGCAGCACGAGCAGCGCCGGCTGGATCACGGCCGGCTGCTGCGACAGTAACACCGACCTGTGTCTCCGCGTGCAGCTTGTACCCGAGGCAGAGCGCGGAGCAGGCCAGCGCCAGCGCCAGCAGCACGAGCAGCGCCGGCTGGATCACGGCCGGCTGCTGCGACAGTAACACCGACCTGTGTCTCCGCGTGCAGCTTGTACCCGAGGCAGAGCGCGGAGCAGGCCAGCGCCAGCGCCAGCAGCACGAGCAGCGCCGGCTGGATCACGGCCGGCTGCTGCGACAGTAACACCGACCTGTGTCTCCGCGTGCAGCTTGTACCCGAGGCAGAGCGCGGAGCAGGCCAGCGCCAGCGCCAGCAGCACGAGCAGCGCCGGCTGGATCACGGCCGGCTGCTGCGACAGTAACACCGACCTGTGTCTCCGCGTGCAGCTTGTACCCGAGGCAGAGCGCGGAGCAGGCCAGCGCCAGCGCCAGCAGCACGAGCAGCGCCGGCTGGATCACGGCCGGCTGCTGCGACAGTAACACCGACCTGTGTCTCCGCGTGCAGCTTGTACCCGAGGCAGAGCGCGGAGCAGGCCAGCGCCAGCGCCAGCAGCACGAGCAGCGCCGGCTGGATCACGGCCGGCTGCTGCGACAGTAACACCGACCTGTGTCTCCGCGTGCAGCTTGTACCCGAGGCAGAGCGCGGAGCAGGCCAGCGCCAGCGCCAGCAGCACGAGCAGCGCCGGCTGGATCACGGCCGGCTGCTGCGACAGTAACACCGACCTGTGTCTCCGCGTGCAGCTTGTACCCGAGGCAGAGCGCGGAGCAGGCCAGCGCCAGCGCCAGCAGCACGAGCAGCGCCGGCTGGATCACGGCCGGCTGCTGCGACAGTAACACCGACCTGTGTCTCCGCGTGCAGCTTGTACCCGAGGCAGAGCGCGGAGCAGGCCAGCGCCAGCGCCAGCAGCACGAGCAGCGCCGGCTGGATCACGGCCGGCTGCTGCGACAGTAACACCGACCTGTGTCTCCGCGTGCAGCTTGTACCCGAGGCAGAGCGCGGAGCAGGCCAGCGCCAGCGCCAGCAGCACGAGCAGCGCCGGCTGGATCACGGCCGGCTGCTGCGACAGTAACACCGACCTGTGTCTCCGCGTGCAGCTTGTACCCGAGGCAGAGCGCGGAGCAGGCCAGCGCCAGCGCCAGCAGCACGAGCAGCGCCGGCTGGATCACGGCCGGCTGCTGCGACAGTAACACCGACCTGTGTCTCCGCGTGCAGCTTGTACCCGAGGCAGAGCGCGGAGCAGGCCAGCGCCAGCGCCAGCAGCACGAGCAGCGCCGGCTGGATCACGGCCGGCTGCTGCGACAGTAACACCGACCTGTGTCTCCGCGTGCAGCTTGTACCCGAGGCAGAGCGCGGAGCAGGCCAGCGCCAGCGCCAGCAGCACGAGCAGCGCCGGCTGGATCACGGCCGGCTGCTGCGACAGTAACACCGACCTGTGTCTCCGCGTGCAGCTTGTACCCGAGGCAGAGCGCGGAGCAGGCCAGCGCCAGCGCCAGCAGCACGAGCAGCGCCGGCTGGATCACGGCCGGCTGCTGCGACAGTAACACCGACCTGTGTCTCCGCGTGCAGCTTGTACCCGAGGCAGAGCGCGGAGCAGGCCAGCGCCAGCGCCAGCAGCACGAGCAGCGCCGGCTGGATCACGGCCGGCTGCTGCGACAGTAACACCGACCTGTGTCTCCGCGTGCAGCTTGTACCCGAGGCAGAGCGCGGAGCAGGCCAGCGCCAGCGCCAGCAGCACGAGCAGCGCCGGCTGGATCACGGCCGGCTGCTGCGACAGTAACACCGACCTGTGTCTCCGCGTGCAGCTTGTACCCGAGGCAGAGCGCGGAGCAGGCCAGCGCCAGCAGCACGAGCAGCGCCGGCTGGATCACGGCCGGCTGCTGCGACAGTAACACCGACCTGTGTCTCCGCGTGCAGCTTGTACCCGAGGCAGAGCGCGGAGCAGGCCAGCGCCAGCGCCAGCAGCACGAGCAGCGCCGGCTGGATCACGGCCGGCTGCTGCGACAGTAACACCGACCTGTGTCTCCGCGTGCAGCTTGTACCCGAGGCAGAGCGCGGAGCAGGCCAGCGCCAGCGCCAGCAGCACGAGCAGCGCCGGCTGGATCACGGCCGGCTGCTGCGACAGTAACACCGACCTGTGTCTCCGCGTGCAGCTTGTACCCGAGGCAGAGCGCGGAGCAGGCCAGCGCCAGCGCCAGCAGCACGAGCAGCGCCGGCTGGATCACGGCCGGCTGCTGCGACAGTAACACCGACCTGTGTCTCCGCGTGCAGCTTGTACCCGAGGCAGAGCGCGGAGCAGGCCAGCGCCAGCGCCAGCAGCACGAGCAGCGCCGGCTGGATCACGGCCGGCTGCTGCGACAGTAACACCGACCTGTGTCTCCGCGTGCAGCTTGTACCCGAGGCAGAGCGCGGAGCAGGCCAGCGCCAGCGCCAGCAGCACGAGCAGCGCCGGCTGGATCACGGCCGGCTGCTGCGACAGTAACACCGACCTGTGTCTCCGCGTGCAGCTTGTACCCGAGGCAGAGCGCGGAGCAGGCCAGCGCCAGCGCCAGCAGCACGAGCAGCGCCGGCTGGATCACGGCCGGCTGCTGCGACAGTAACACCGACCTGTGTCTCCGCGTGCAGCTTGTACCCGAGGCAGAGCGCGGAGCAGGCCAGCGCCAGCGCCAGCAGCACGAGCAGCGCCGGCTGGATCACGGCCGGCTGCTGCGACAGTAACACCGACCTGTGTCTCCGCGTGCAGCTTGTACCCGAGGCAGAGCGCGGAGCAGGCCAGCGCCAGCGCCAGCAGCACGAGCAGCGCCGGCTGGATCACGGCCGGCTGCTGCGACAGTAACACCGACCTGTGTCTCCGCGTGCAGCTTGTACCCGAGGCAGAGCGCGGAGCAGGCCAGCGCCAGCGCCAGCAGCACGAGCAGCGCCGGCTGGATCACGGCCGGCTGCTGCGACAGTAACACCGACCTGTGTCTCCGCGTGCAGCTTGTACCCGAGGCAGAGCGCGGAGCAGGCCAGCGCCAGCGCCAGCAGCACGAGCAGCGCCGGCTGGATCACGGCCGGCTGCTGCGACAGTAACACCGACCTGTGTCTCCGCGTGCAGCTTGTACCCGAGGCAGAGCGCGGAGCAGGCCAGCGCCAGCGCCAGCAGCACGAGCAGCGCCGGCTGGATCACGGCCGGCTGCTGCGACAGTAACACCGACCTGTGTCTCCGCGTGCAGCTTGTACCCGAGGCAGAGCGCGGAGCAGGCCAGCGCCAGCGCCAGCAGCACGAGCAGCGCCGGCTGGATCACGGCCGGCTGCTGCGACAGTAACACCGACCTGTGTCTCCGCGTGCAGCTTGTACCCGAGGCAGAGCGCGGAGCAGGCCAGCGCCAGCGCCAGCAGCACGAGCAGCGCGCGGCCCCAGCGCGCGGCGCGACGCGGCGCCGGCGCGCCCGTCAGCAGCGCCGGCTGGATCACGGCCGCGCCCGCTGCGACAATAACGCCAAACTTAATGATGGACTATAGGATCCCTCTAGTTTGGAAGGCAGCTGACTACCTTCCGACGATCCCTAATCCCTCAGAGAAGTTTACCGGCCCCCGTATTGCCTAGCGCGTTTGACGTTCGCAATCAGAAGTGTCATGATTTTGTATGGGCTATGACAGTTGATTCCGATACCAAGTGTCAAAATTTCGGTAGGCAATAACTCCGCCGGTCCCCGGTTGGTCCTTGGAACGCGGGCAATTCTATAGAAAACAGTACCTCTCCTTTTTTTCAGAATTTGGATATCGTCTGTTTTTTCTACCCAGAATCATGACTATTCATCTTGATAGGAGAAAAAGGTGTAAATTTTTTATAGTTCCATTCCGTTACTTTATTGTATAGGATTTCAACATGTTCTATTAAAGTAATGGAACGGAAAATACAAAAAAAATATGTCAATTTTGGAACAGTAGGAAGTGATACCATGGAGATTATTATGGCACGTCAAAACGATCTATAAATCGGTAAAGCTTAGAAAACGACTCCCATGATTAACGATGACGACCGTTTTACAGATTCTGTATCGTTTTCTTTTTCAATTTTGTCTTTGCTATCCAGCGATTTAGTCATCTATACTATTATAAAGTTGTAAAAATGAAATTTCTTTATGACTTTTTTCACCTGCGCAAACAGAGTTGCGGGCACCTTCTAGAATCCGGCGAAGTAACTTACCAGAGGTGATGATGGCCTCAGACTCGCGGCGCGCGGGCGACGCGGGCGCATCGTGCTGGTCGCCGCCCGCGCTGCTGCTGTCGTCCTCGGGGGAGTACTCCGACGCGTCCAGCTCCACTTCCGACGTTCGCAAGTCCTGCAACGACAGCCAGTTCACATTTAAATACACGTACTCGACGCAGGACCATTAAACTGCCAAAGTATATAACAAATCTCAGGTCTATATGATATATATGATGTCAGTGCGTGTCGATTTATTATTATTATTACAAGCTTTATATTTTGTTCACCTGTAACTATGTAAACAAATCTTGCAAGTTTAATTAGACCCACTCTCCGGTTTCTGATTTAGCTAACATTTGGCATACTCATGTAAATTAAGTGTCAATACAATATTATGACGTTATCGAGCTGAGCTGATGATGGAGCCGGAAGGAGCTCTATAAAAAAAGCAATCCTACCGAATTTGGACTCTGAATCGTCTCGATAAGATAACGGATGTTCCAAGAAAAGTACAATCTACAGTAAAAGCTTGTTTCAAAAATGTAATTTTTGACAGAAACTTATTCATTTGTAAGTGTTTTATTTATTTATTGCGTGCTCAGAAATAGGAATATTTTCATATTATGTTGTAATATGCGTGTTTACCTCGCTTGCCACTAAAAATCGGCTGCTGTTAGGATATGATACGGCTTACCATCTATCGATGACAGTACTTACCCTTATATGTTCCACGCAAACACACATAGCTTGCACGTACCCTGCTTAGCTTTTGTGATACACGCATCGCATCACTCAAAACCTACTCGACCAATTTGCATAAAATTTGGACACAAGCACAAATTATGCATAAGATAATCCTGATGTTACCTGTGGTTTAGGCACCGCCAACTCCGGTGCCCGTGCAGCCTTCCACACATGTGTCATTAGCTTGTACGTGGAATCCCTGGACAGCAGCGAGCCAAACACGTGTCGCTCGTCTCTCGTGCACACGCCCACTGCATTCGGGATGATTCTCGCGACCTTTTCTTTGGTGATGCGGAGGACTGACGTCGTCGGTATTAAGAGCTGAAATAGAGGGGGGCTGTTACAATTATGGTTCAAAAATCAGGATAACGTATGCAATAGTTTATTACTTCTTCCTTACATACTGGCAAATGGAAGTAAAGATTTAGCAGTATTCGGTTGAATTGAATTTTAAATATTTGTTCAAAAGTACTATTCAAGAATGCCTCCTGGTAAAAAAACACTGTAATCGATATACGTTTTGGAAGTAATCTCCGTCATAGTCTCATTATGGTTTTCTAATAAAATTAGGATACAATTTAAAACAAAGCAAAAGTAATATTTAATTATTACTCTGTATTGAACGTGCAAATAACTAATTATATCGTCAACGGTTTAATACTCAAAGTGGTGTCAAATGTATCTACCGAATGTAAGCATAATTCAAAATTAGGTTTGTCTATTTTACAATTGTATACAGTTTTTGTCAACTTTGCAACGTTATTATTAACTTATTAAATAGTAAACGAATAAGTAAACACTTATGCAGCTAATTGAATTTATTATAAACGAATTTACATCCGCTGGACACGTGCTTGGAGCCTAAAATCGGATTACTCGGACACGACTAAACTCCAATGACCCAGTTTAGGCTCTAGCAAGTTAAGGAGCACGTTTTTATGCGCCGGTGCACTTACACGGCTTTATATTCTCGATACTAAGCTGCAAATATCCAATTTCTCATTTTAAGCTATACATACATAGTCTGGGTTACTAGTTGCAACTATTAGAAGTTCTTTTTTTCATCTTATATTAATATTATCGGCTTAAAGACACGAATGAGTTTGAAGTGTGCACCGATGTGATGATTGAATGCATTTTTTTTAAACGAGTTGTGAAATTGAGAATATTTTGGTTCCGGATCCGGTTCGAAAAAATGTATCAGGATGCAATAAATGTCAATGAGTGCCGAGAGAAAAGTAAAAGACTGCGAGTAGTTGGAGATGTTACAATACCAACAGTGAATCGTACACTGAAGGTTAACTTAAAAATGCTATTAGATTGAACGATGCGTGTACCGGGTTAATGACATTATTTGGGGTTAGTGCAAAGTACACCGGCACAGACATCGTTGCAGAAAATAAAGTACATTTTTGTACACCCGTATTAAAAACCTTTTTAGAAGACTTAAAAGATAATTCAACGTCAACTATCGCAGCATTTTACAGTTATGAGGAAGTAATGAGGAGACATCATCTGATGTAAAAAAATGTTGTTTAATCGACCTTTTGAAGCTATAACTTACAATTACATAATTAAAATTCCTCTAACTAATTCCAACACAACCGCGAAATACTACCAGTTTACGATACTTCCGGTAAGTATTTATTAACTCAGATCGGCCTCGAGCGTCGGAAAATTTTCAAGACACATCCATTTGGCGCACGTAAACATAACAATATATTAATTTGGGTAGAGTAAATTAACTAACAGGACATAGCGAGTGCACAACGCATTACACAAGCGATAGTAATAAAACTATAACACGTGTTAACGAGATGAGTCATATATTTCAATTAATTTTAACGTCCCCTTTAGTAGGTTAACCAAGTATTCATTTTATTCAAACTAAGCTTTTTGTTCCTACCTAAACCACTCTGTCCCTTGAGTAGATCATTAATTACCGATAACAATAAACAAAAGATATACTACTTTTAGATAAAACTTGTTTTTATTTAGTTTAGTAATACACCACTTAATGATTTAATTATTTTCGAGTTATTTTACGATAACGACTTGAATTTATTTTAATAAAATAAATAATAAACTCATGTAAAGAGTAATAACATTATCATGACAACGCGTGGCCTGGTAAAATGTATGGTAAAAGACATGGCATCTAAATACTACTGTGGCAAAATCGGGAAAATAGCTCTTTCCTCCGAACATGTAGATGACTGTTTATATTGCATGGTTTGTTTTGACATGTCAGGTAATACCCCAGCTGGGCAAGTGTGATCGCAAATTGTCTTCTATTTTTCGCACCTTGCCGCTGCTGTCCGTTTAGTGGTATCCGGTATTTAATCATCACAATTAATTCATCGATGTGAATTAATTGGCAATTGAGTAAGCATTGCATTGACAACACGCCGAAATAAACAGGCTTCGTAAAATCTATTTAGTGCATCTGACGATTTTGAAGAGTAACGAGTACTAAAAAGACTAGGGAGTTTAGTAACCTCTATTTTTTTTTTATCGTAATACGAATGCCGTAGCTTTGCGGTTTTGATGACACTCCATAAAGTAATATTTTCTTCGGTTACCGCGATCATTATTCATTTATATAGAAAAATCCTAAGTTCACAGGTAGAATAAGAAAAAAAAAAATCTCTGCCACAGTTACATTTGTGCAAACCACTTTGAAAATCTAAGTTAAAAATAAAGGTATACATCCCAGATGGGCTTAATAAATTAAAACAGTTATACATGTGCCAGAAGGGTTTAATTCTGTACACGGCGGGAAAAACTCGATAACTCGAAATATTACCGTAAAAACAATTGAACTAGGAATAACTTGCATACGGTCCAAATCCATTTTTTTTCTGCAGAGATATCAATTTATTCCCACCCATTTTAATTATTTTAATTGAAAAAAGCTGCCTCATAAACTAAGATTTGATCTATCAGAAAAGCAGCCAATAGTATTCCACGCCATGCCAAAGCAACTCGTAGTTTACAACGGGTACTTTTTTTAAATCAAAATCAAAATCCTTTATTGCACTCATGTTAGTATGAAGTTCTTAAACGATTTTTTTTGCATCATAATGTACGATAGCGTACCAACACCAACCTTAGTCACATATCCGAACACGTTGGAGTAGAAAGCGAAGTAGTTCTTCGTGATGTAAAGGTGGCCTTGCAGCAGAAGATCTCCCACGAGAGCGCACGAGTAGTCTGGAATGAGACAGCGGACATTTTAATACCTACTTATAAAGATATACAAACCACTAGATTTTAAAATGGAGACCACGAAGCGGTAAACGTAGTGTACTTGCAGATAGGTGACCAAATTAACGGACGATGTGAGAAGGATTTCAGGAAACGATGGGGTCAGTTAGTAAGTCAAGTTTTGTATTCAGCAATAAGTTGACCTCTATAGATCTTAATATTAGTGATTGTTGGGAACTGTTGGATGATTGAGGTCTAGACTGGGGTCAGTTGGCTTCAACGTAGATGCTTATCTTCAGGAGTGGACTGCTATAGGTAATACAGGCTGCAGATGATGATGACGATGACTATGATGATGATGATGAGACGAGCGAGACAGTCGTTGATTTTGAACGTTCTTTAATTATATACCAGAAGGCGCCCGCAACTTCGTCCGCCAAGGAAAAAAAGTCATAACCCCTGTTTGTGTTCTTTAGCTTAGTCGGGTAAAAAGTATCCTATAACCATCTGGAGATACCCAGCTACCCGTGTACCAAAAATAGTTGAAATCCGTTAAGCCGATTCAGCGTGATGAAGCCACAACGACACATACAAACATTTCATTTTTACAACTTTATAATAGTATAGATAGATTATTTTCGAATATACAGGCATTTTATCTCGATAATTTTGAATGATGATAGGTAAAAAATTTAAGGAACCCTAAAAGTCTCTCCACAAAAAATTATTTTAGGCAAAAAAAATTGGAAACTATTAACAGACTAAAACGTATGTAAAATATTTTATATTAATAAACTGCGAACCTACGAGAAAAAGTTAGTGAATTACTAATATGTTTAACAGCCCTCGATAAGAACCACTTAACCGTGCACGGTACGGTGGTGGTATGGTGGCACGCACCTTCAAAGATTTGTTAACGCCCTGGGAGCAAAATACCGCCCTCGGACGCTATAAACTTACGCCGCCTATATGATGCTTCGAGCAATAAAAGCAAGCCGTATCATATCCGAACTTTTATTCCATACATTTTGAACGGGAGGAGAGGTAACTTACAGCTCATACTATGAATAATAAATGATTCTATCTCTACGAACACCCACGATATTTGTTAACGCCCTGTGAGCAAAATACCGCCCTCGGACGCTATAAACTTACGCCGCCTATATGATGCTTCTAGCAATAATAGCAAGCCGTATCATATCCGAACTTTTATTCTATACATTTTGAACTGGAGGAGGGGTAACTTACAGCTTATACTATGAATAATAAATGATTCCTATCTCTACGAACGCCCACGATAAAAAAGCTTCCGAACAAAAACATACAGAAACTAACAATTTATCGAATAAACCTTATATGACATTTATCCATATACTTTGGGAGAGGGGAATGCGTCCGTATGTTACCTTTCGTGATTCGTACTCTTAGGTGTTACGCCATTATCAGTGTGACGCCCGCACTCGTAATTTATGACTTACAGTCCGCATGGCCATAATGTGTAAAGTCGCTACTTACGATAAAATGTGACGAAAAAGTGATTTATATAGTGTTATTCCTATTGAATACCACCACTGGTTCTTCGGAATGTGGTATTAAACAACAATAGAACTCATTTGCATAAACCTGGTCTTGACAGGCAATTATAACTATTGCGGACCTAATTAATTTAGTTTGACTGTGACTAACAGGGACTGATTGAACAGCTATTAACGTTAGAAGGAGAAATATTGTTTTAGAAAAATCTAGAATAATCTCTTTTGTACTAACTAGACTAAGGACGTAGTGTACTAGTCGGATGAAGTATAAGCTCCATGTCGTTTTGTACATGCCATTATTGCACGTCTAGAGACAATCCATAGATTACTTAGCTGTGTCCAGCCGGCTGCTAACGTTACGTTTTTCGGACCATGATATTTGACGTTTCTTTATATGAGACGACAGCGACGTGCGCAATCTTTAACGTTAATCAATCCGTTGATATTGTTAATACAACTTAACTTACGATGCAGAACTTTCCCCTTGAACGGACCGACCCGCATGGACTTCTTCTGTCGCGATTTGCTGGATGGCTTGCCGTGAGTAGTCTCCATTGTACTCGAGACACATTTATGAGAGCAGATACTAAGGACGATGATAAAGAAGGGTGACTCACAGTTGAGCACTCGCTCCTCGGGCCCGACCTGCGGGAAGTGGCGCATGAACTTCTTCTGCCGCGACTTGCTCGGTGGCTTGCCGTCAGTAGTCTCCACCGTACTGGGCGACACACGGACCGAGGGCGCCGATCCGGACAACGGCTTTATTGCGTGTCTGGGGACAAGGAAAATAATTCGATTAGAACATTTGTCACAGTGAAGTCTTAGACAGCAACAAACCATTAAAACAGTAGTCATCGCACTAAAACTTATCGAGCATCGATCAACGTATCCTGCTTGTCACATTGTTCTATAGCACGGGATTATGAACTCCACCAGGAACTTAGCAAATCCTTGCCTTTCCACCACGGCAACTACTAACACGGCGTAAGTACGTCGTATAGAGGTAGTACGTATTACTATGTAAGTACGTATTAATAGGTGCGTAGTAGAGGTATAACCATTCATTCACCGCTATACAGCTGTTAAAAATGATATTAGAAATTTACTACTTTTTCCTCGTAGGTTGTTCGCAATTTATTAAAATAAAATTATTCATTATTATCAGTAGGTTTCCTCATTATTTTTTGTTATAAAATTTATACGAGACCTAGTGGTTATCATTTGCGAATGAATGGTTATACTTTTATCGCATAATGCGTTTCGCTTCTTCGTTCATCATATATAGCATCCTGAATTCGTTTAATATCTCGTAGACTTAATTATCCTGCGTAATGTGTTAAACCAACCGAGAGAAACAAAGTTAAAAAAAACGAGAAGAATGTTTTGAAATATCGAATCCTCTTTAAAATCGTATTAAAACAAAACAACACTTAAAAATACTGATTAATACTATGTAAACCCATAAATTTACTAGTCATAACACTTCATATAAACCGCTGCTTCGACAAAAACTCGATTGTAAACACGGTGGGCCACCAATCTTATCGAGGTGTGCTTAATTGGTTGCGGGCCGACCTTTAACCATGGCCGAGGCGACTGATTGAAATAACCTGTAATACTACTTCGATTGTTCTCTCAATCTGAATGTCAGGTTTATCATACATAACCTACATAGCAAGATTGTGTTAAATTAAGGGTGTATTCACACGGACAACAACCACACCACAAAGCAGCGGAAAAATGTGGTTAAGCAGTGGTTACGTTTGAATAGTTTCGCTGCAGCTTCTGGCAGTTGCTTTGATGTGGTCGGACCGACCACACGGTAGCGTTTGACGGCAAAATGGGGTCTGTGTGAATAAAACTGTGTATTTGCATATAAATTATCGCCAGATCACGTGGTTGTCGTTGTGGTGTGGATGTGGTTTGGTGTGGTTTTGTTGTGGTACGTCTGAATAGTCCCTAATAATTTATTTAATAAATAAGTTTATAAGCGGGACTTAAATCACATTTAAATAACGTGTAACGTGACCGTTTTGCGACGGAACAAAATAAACAACTTGATAATAATCGCTATTTTAGTGAGAACTACTAACCTCATGGTCTAGTAAGGGCAATTTAAACACGTACCTTTTTCGCTCTTATAACAATGAAAATAAGAGCTATAAAGGTTCGTGTTTCTGTTTCCCTTACTGTACATATTTCAGTAAAAATGTCTATGCGCAGTATACAGTCACCAACATTAATATCAGCCACAACAAAGTGCGCATAAATATCTGACACGACTATAAATATTTCTAGAGCCGCTAGGACGCCTCAGATATTTTCGCCCTATATTATGGCAGATATTGATGCTGGTGACAGTACCTGAAATACACAAACAGTTTTCAAGCCGAATCAGGTTCGGTTTAAAATTATGGATAGCGACATAATCTTACAAAAAAACAATTGTGATTCCTAGTAATTGTGGGATAAGCTTGTATGTAATGTATGTTTTTCCCTACGTTAGCAAGTACATTAACCTTTGTTATTGGTAAATTAGAATCTCCTAATTCCAGTAGAATGGTGACTAATATTAAATACAAATAAAACTAACAACAGATGATACGAAGCTGTCTCAAAACATTCAAGATAAGACTCTTCCTAGCCCTATTCCAAATGCAACCTCAATTCTTGCACACAGAAATATCATTCAAAACCTCAGACCAAGAAAAAAAGATACACATGACACCAGGAACAATCTAATGAGGCCATTTAAAAGCATGCTAAGTTAGTACTTACACGGCTTACGCACACAAATACAATCAAAAACCATGCTAACTGCTCCTCAGTACGCGTCGCGCTGCGGTGAAGTTAACGTCATTAATTACTGTAGGAAAAATGGTCTCCTGCGCAGTAAAAGGGTGCACAAAACACAGTGCGTCAACCAAAAAGTCGTACGGAGTAACTTTTCACTTGTAAGTATCAAAATAATACATTAAAAACAGTTTTAATAAACACTCAAAACCTCAAGAGTCTGTCAAAGTGGCAAAGCATGAGTGTTACCAGAGTAAGATTTCTAATAACCCCAAACGATTACGGACCGTAGATAAAGTTTGATGTTGTTGTGCCTAATACCCTCCATTATGGTCTACAAGCTCAAAATATCATTCGATTTAATATTTAAGAAGAAATCATAGACAATATTTTCTTCTATTTCCGCGATTATTACTCGTTGAAATAAAACAATTTAACGGATTATATCGCGTATATTATCTCATTTTAGTTCCCGACGTTTCGGAAGCTTTCCAGGTTTCCATGGTCACGGGAGTCCTCCCGTGAACGCTTCCGAAACGTCGGGAACTAAAATGAGATAATATACGCGATATAATCCGTTAAATTATTTTATTTCAAATCATAGACAAGTTAGAGAACTTATAACAAATTACCCAAATTATAGGGAGCTCTTCTTTCAGATGGTAACACTTACACGCACACATCTTTAAAAAAGTAGCCTCATTAGATTGTTCCTGGTGTCATGTCTATATTTTTTTCTTGGTCTGAGTTCAAACCTTTGAGCACCTTTAAAGATACTCCGCGTGTTAAACTGGGTTGGCAATAAAACAAACGAACCACAACAGAACCTTACTATGGTAGATATCGTTTCCAGTTAAGCGTACTTTATGGTGCAAGAATTAGGTCACCTAGAATATTTAACTGGGGATTTAGAGCTAGTGTTATAAATGGCAATGGGGCTAGGAATGACCGCAGAAAATGACGTCTAAATTTAATATTTTCTACCGAAATATATGTAATCTGGTGTGCGCATATCGATGGAATAGGGTTATGATATTACTGTGCCGTGATAAGAATGGAATTGAATATGATAGTTTCCCTATATACTCGTACTTACGTCAACGCTGACAGCTATCTCAATCCCAAACTAATCGCGGTTCAGTAATAAACATTTGAATAACTAGAAGATTTAACGTCAGTAGCATATGAGTAGGGTTATCCGATGTATATATGACAGGCTTGTTTTCTCAGGGAACGTTTAGATACAATAAGACTAAGCTTCGATAGAGGTAGGGTAGAGATTTTGGGTTTACTCAAAACGGAGGCATTTGCATTTAACGTAATAAAATACAATGATCTCTCTTAGGAGGGAAGCCTGGCTAATTATTGGGGTCGGCCCTTTTATTTGGTTCTAGGACACATCTCAGTTGGCATCTACGATGTAACCTTGACAATGCAAAATTACAATCGTAATGCTAGGATAATCGAAGCGGTCTAAGCGCTCTGTGGGTACACAACGTCGGGTGTTTACGAGTAGTTATCTAATTGGAAGTTCGATGGAAAAGTTCGGTAAACATAAACATGCAATATGCGATGCGGTCAACTGAGTTAAAGGAGCCTATGGAAGCCAATAACGTATTTTAAAGATTTCATAGAATCCGAACACTTTAAAGGATTATAAAATAAGTGTGGCATATAATATAGACCATAGAGTATATGGTCCAATCTAATAAGTATGCGTTTGTTTTATGATTCGCGGAATTCACAGATGATATAGTACCCCAGTAGATAAAAGTATTAAGGAAACCCTTTCCGAAATGTGGTGACAAGGCGTGAGAAGTTGGATTATGCATTCGCTTCATTTACTGAAAACATGTTTTAATTATGTTATAGGTACGTAAGATTAATCGTCAATATTATCGTAATCTATACCGCAGAAAAATATTTGAGAAGAGACGCGATTCATTTATAAAATAAGCGACGTTTCATGGACTGATCGTTTTACTTTAGGTTCATTAGTATTTTAGTCAACATTTTTTACGCTTACTTTAGGCCGAAACATAATCTTCGCCACGTCTAACTGCTAAATAAAGTTAATATTTCATGCAACTCAAGTTAAATTTATTTTTAAACTAAATACATATACTTCATAATTAAAGTGGCAATATGCCATCTTATTTAAGGGACAGGGACTGTAGGTCACCAAAAAATCTAAATATTGGTGTTTTTTTATCTCTTAGTATATTTCAATTAATATTTGCTTGATATGTGTTCAATAATAATTCATCTAAGATGACAAGTTCACTTATTACTATTTAAACCTCAGGACCGTTGCTACAAACTCAAATGTGAAAGGAATATCAATAGCAAGTAACTGTCACAGCGTGAAGTGCAAGTATGAGAATAAATGTGACGTCACACAGCGTACAAACTTCGTACCAACGGAGCATATTGTTGTTTCGAAAAAAGAAGCTGATTGGAACTGTCATCAAATAAAGTCAACTGGGTCAAATGCGTCTTTTGATGACGTCTTAGAAACGGAACAAAAAACATCAACCCTCGCTCTCTTTGCATTAGTAACAGTGCCAAACATTAAGCGGAGAAGGGGTAGATCGAAAGTGTTTGGATACCGTCAAATGTTTAAAAGACGCATTTGTCCCATAGATGTATTTGTCCCAGTTGACCTTAAAGTATTCTTGAATCGTAATAGCACACTTGAAACTTTCAGAGACTGTGAATCACTGTAGCCACTATAACAATAATATTACGCATATAAAAACAAATAAAGGGATCCCCATACAAGAAACCTGTTTCTATCTTAGACGTTTTTCGCGTATGGTCGTATGGAACACTTAGTACGGGAATCCAATTTGCACATGACCGGTTTTAATCAAATAAAATATGACAGTGCCCTGCACAAAACAACCACGCACCCATAAACTATGCTCGTGATAGGCAAAACACGTTGTTTACACTCGTCAAGTTCCGCGCCACACTGACACAATGATCGATTGATCCTGTTATGAAAGTTATCACAAGCCGGCATACAAACTGAAAGAGTTCAAAATATTCTTTGTTCACCGTTATCGCACAAAGAATCAGACACTCGCGTTTGTAAATAGAATTGGAAAGATATCGAGAGTGTCGAGATATTTCAATATGGGTAAAGTATAACAGTAAAAAAGAAATAATAATACTAAAATCTCATCACATATAACTGTGTCGATGCATATCAAAGTCGAGTAACATTTTTCAAACAAAAAATGCATTTTAAATTGACATACGAAACTTTAAGCACTCCGTTGATTTTGATATGCATCAACAATATAGAAGACTAAGTTGAAAGTACGTCACGATAAGGCAGTGGTTTAAAACCTGAGACAGCTTGCCCTTATAGGGTATTAATAGTCCTGATATGGAAAAACTACGCGGACGAAGTCGCATGGCAATGTACTTATAAATATCGAAGTTAGAAAATAGCGAAGTTTTGGGAAGAATTTTGATAATAAAAAAAATAACCTTTTGAAAAGAAATACCCCCATTCCTGCACGAATAACACACGAAACGAACTTCAAACGGTCGATAACGTAACTGATCGGAATACTGGTCCGCGTCAGGTTATATGCAATATTCACAAAATGGTCCCGGAGGACCACGATCTAAATGGAGTCTTATCTTTGTGAAAATAAGAGCATGCCGAGATAGGACGTCTAAATACATAAAAGATTGTATGACGCTGTCAACTACGCAAGTTATTGAATTTTAATGCGACACGGATAAGTCTGTTAGCATTTTGGAACGAATAGGGAATTTTGAATAGGGTTGAAGAAGCATTTGATCGGGCAACGGGGTTTTCGATATAATTATTTTGATACATGCACATAATCCGGTGTCCTATATATCCGGGCCCGTTATACGATTTGTTTACTGATTTGTTATGTAAGCTAGCTAAGTATAAATCAGTTTTTATTTATCTGTACTTAGATTTTATGAAAAATACAAAAACATAACGGGTTAACCAATTTTTTCTGTTCTAATCTAATAACCGGTTTCGAAATGTGGCCCGTTTTTGCATTGCCTAGTTTTGTGCCAATTGAACCATCTTTCTGGGCTCATTCGTGTGTCATGACATAATTCACATTGATAATGATTTGCGGTCAAATGCTCTGAATAAATGGTAAAACTATGTGTGACACAGTCATTTACAAGCACTTTTTGCCTGAAATAAACGGGAAGGAATTAATTACATTTATACATTCTGTAGTATATCGATAAAAATATATGGTTCCCGATGGATCAGCAAAATACGTTTACCACATCAACGAAGCTACGATAAAAACTTAGCGTGTTCATGCGTACTTAAAACACGCTCATCATTAATGATCCAATCCACATAATTAATAAGTTATAGCAAACGTTAGAATTGCAAGGTGCATAATTACATGACACGGCCTTAGTTTTTCAATAACATCGAAATGATACAAAAATAAAAATCGCTATGTCGCCAGTAAAATATATTATAAAATAAACGAATGTCTTAGAAAAAAGTTACCAGATATTTGTATATGACAATTCTTACCCATTTTCATTATAGCCGCTCTCTCCGCTGGATTCTTCGGAACACTCAAAGGACGCGTTATCGACCATTTTTCACTAATCACAGGTAGTTACACATTTTTAACCACAACACTTTTTAATATATATATAAAGGAAACCATACTAACTCTATAAGACAAATGTTCGTCTAGCTATAACCAATCTCAAATCAACTCTGTTAAATTAAAATAAAAACATCCTATACCCAATGTAGAAAGCGTCAATTAATTAAGTAATGAAAATATCGAACCAGTCAGGTTAGTGACGCACGTCCTAAAAACAGATTTAATTAATATTGGTTTTTTACTAAGATAATATGATCAAAATAAAACTCTCTCTTCGATGAGACTACTACTGACTTCCACTCTAATGTATGATACACTGATATTATAAAATATAATTTAAAAAGCTTTAGGTCACCTGTCTGACGATTACAATTGATAACTATATATCATGATTGTGTTGACGACAAAATAGAAAAAAAAAAACATTATTAAGTTGATAATCATCAAGTCAAGTTGCCCAAGGAACACGCGTCGAATATACACAACACAACGGTAACAACGAACAAACTAAGGTTATAACGATGGTACGAGAACTGCTACTGGCGAATGCTCTCAGAGAAACCAGAACAAAAATGATAGTGAAACCGCCAATGACACTATATTCCTTCTGATTATGTAGCTCACTTTCCATTCATTGACTAATTTTAATCATAATCATGTAGACATTGAAATAACGCTACTAAATTCAATATATACTCTACTGATTTGAAATAGAAGAGAAAATACTAGTTAATAATATTGCGTATTTGCAATGATCATGCCAGCTTTGATAAAAATGTGATGATGCGGGCATACTTAACTATCACGAGCTGGAGAATTACAAATGAACGGGTTATAACATTGCTAAGACAGCGTAAAATTATATACAATTATGCAACAGTTATTCCTCTCTTAGTTCTTACAACAGCCACGGAATGAATATTAAGTAATTGCAACTAAATATAGTAATATTAATGACGCCAGGCAAGAATTGCGACAACTTAGGCCAAAGACCTAATGACATCATTAGCAATCTTCTCCAATTTATTGGAAAACTTGGTGGCTCTTTTACTTATTATCAAGGTAACTCCTTCGTATTTCGGGAAACAAGCTTTAGTTCTTATGTGCCACATATTTTTATTAAATTGATACTCGACTTTTGCCAAATTTTACTTCAATTGTCATTATTACAAAACTTGATGAAGCCAAGATTGGCGCACTGAATATAAACAGTTGATACTTACTTATTTATTTGTGAAGCTATTTAGTTACGATCAAAGACCCAGTAAGGTTTGTGTTGATATGCTTCGAGCAGATAACATTGAAGTTATCAAAGGAGCATTAAAATTCATAAATCACAACTTTGTAGCTTCGCTTACCATGTTCATACCTATATGTTTTTCCTGGCATTTGGTAATACGTCATGAAATCCAAAACCGGTCAGACCTGATATAGACCTTGTAACTGTTATGCCAGTAATTCAGCAACATACTTAAAACCGAGTTCATCGAATGTCTAAAGCCTTTAGCAAAACTAGATTTATGACCCATATAAAAAGATATTTTGATAGGTATATGTTATACGAACGATATAACAACATAAAGTATAAAATCAACACGTGAAGTTTATATTCCTCAAATTGATATCTCGTTCCAGTTCACTGCTTAAACAAAAAATACGCGTATATGTATAAATAAACATATAGAGAAACTAGGTAGCACCAGTTATTACTGACGGAGCGAGATCGCAAATTGTTCAGCATATTCCGCGAATAAAGCACGAGAGGCTGCTCTCTGTCCGCGGTCGCGGGAATAACTGTTGTAACCAATATAAACTTAGGTATTAACACGTATCTAAATGTAGGTAACTATAATATTGATACGCGTATGGACTGCGAGTAATTTATCGGAACAACCGATAAGATAGCAACGTGAAATCAACCAAAACATGAACCAAAACGCGAGTTTTTACTTCAAAATCGCGCTAAAATTTCGTGTTACGGGGATGACTTTTGAAAAACTAAAATCAAATTGAGTCAACTAATTCACGTAGATAGCTTCAAATGAGAAGAAATCCAAGGCTTACCTACAGATAACGACAAATAAATAAAGGCGGTTTCACATTAACTGTTATAATTGGAGGAAAACGCGATCATGCGACTCCCATTCACTCTGGGAACAGTACATGCCGACCGCCCGGCGAGAGTATACTGAACGCAGTGATAATGTTTGTAACGAAGTAAAGAACCGTCGTTTATAAACACAGTGGGCTCGGCGAAACAATGGGCGTTAATATCATAATCAAGTGGCCATCCCATTAAAAAAGTCAAAGACATCTTCACATCGTGTGTGGATTACGGGTTTGACTTGATCCACCGGTTTAGATTGAATATGGCCAAATTCATCACGCCTTTTTAGTAGTTACGGTGCTTATAGTTACTAACGGGCCTGATCGGAGATTTTACGCATTTGCTTTTTATTTCTCACAAACAGAACTCTTCAATACATTTGTAGATTTAGTATTGATTATAACAAAACATAAAATCGTTTGTGTCACATTGAACTTTATGTCGCCTGTTACCGATTATAGTGTCACGTGTTCCTTTCAACATATTATAGCTTGTATCAGAAGAAGAAGAGATAAAGCTTAAAGCTGGCGTTACTTTCTTAGGAATCTGTGATGCTTTAACAATAATAATATACGCATCGGAGTACATTTTTTTACTATGGCTTTCTGTAGGATCTTAAACAGGAGAAAAACCAGGTAAAAATGAAATTTCCGTAGCTCGAAGATAACAATTTTATGAAACATACTTAATAGACTTAATAAGTAAAAAAAATGTACAGAGCCAATTTTTTATTTTTACATTTTTTGTCTGCCTTTGTGGTCACATCGCGTCAAAACGGCTGAACAGAATCCCACCATTCTTGGTACAGGCATATCTGGTGGGTTATAGGTTACTTTTTACCCGACTACGGAAAGAGGGTTATGACTTCTTCTTCCTTCGCTAAACAATAGTGTTATGTGTGCTGTTACTTCAGTTGGTAATTAAAGCCATTGATGCACGATGTTTACGTTTCACATGTTGGGGTTTACTGCAGTTCGGCGTCGATTTGGCTCAGCGGGAGTAACGTTGCCTGCGAAGCTGAAGGTCCTGGATTCAAATCCCCGTAAGAGCAAATATTTGTGTGATGAGCATAAATATTTGTTCCCGAGTCTTGGATATTTTCTATGTATATAAGTAAATATATATCTATTAAATATATCGTCGTCTAGTAACCATAACACAAGCCTTATTGAGCTTGCCATAGGACTATACTCTGATTTTCAATTCAAGACCCACATTTTACGTCACCGGGCGCACTTTCGCTGTGATCACTGCATACTGGTTTAAGTGTTAGTATTTTTATTTATAAAACTTACCCTAATATTACTGGTTGCACTCATTACTAATTATAATATTTAAAAAACAGAATTGTAACTTTGACAGAGGAAAATACATCTTTTCTCAGTCCACCCGTGACCATGGAAAGCTGGAAAGCTTCCGAAACGTCGGGAACTAAAATGAGATAATATACGCGATATAATCCGTTAAATTGTTTTATTTCAATGAGTAATAATCGCGGAAACAGAAGAAAATATTAGGTTTACTAATTTTTTTTTGTATTGCTAGTCGGTCTGCATTGAAAACCTCTGGCTACAATATAAATAATGTTAATAATAGATAGTGTTTATTTTCATTATTTCTTTTCTTTCTGTTATATGTGCCGTCACTTCAGTGGGCAATTAAGTCATTAATGCACAAGGCGACCTTGGGCGTGATCAGTGTGCCGCGCGATCCCTACAGTGGAGGCGGCCACAATATCTGCGTTGATTGGACAAATGGGAGCAACGATGTTTCCATTTCACATAACAGGTTTACTAAGGGTTGTTTGTATTGCTAGTCAGTCTGTATTGAAAACCTCTGGCTACAATATAAATAGTGTTATATGTGCCGTCACTTCAGTGGGCAATTAAGCCATTAATGCACTAGGCGGCCTGAGGCGTGATCAGTGTGCCACGCGATGCCTACAGTGGAAGCGGCCACAATATCTGCGTTGTTTGGACAAATAGGAGCAACGAAGTTTCCGTTTCACATGCTAGGTTTACTAAACGTAAGGATTTTTGGTATTTGTATATTGAAACCTCCGGCTATAATATAAATAGTGTTATGTGTGCCGTCACTCCAGCAGGTAATTAAAAGCCATTGATGCACAGGCGGCCTTGGACGTGATCAGTGTGCCGCGCGATCCCGATACAGTGGAGGCGGCCACAATTGGACAAATGGGAGCAATGATGTTTACGTTTCACATGCTAGGGTTACTAATCGTCAGTATATTTAGTTTTTTAATCATGATTGTTAAACGTAAGTATAGTTAGATTATTCTTTCTTCCACGCCTCTCTTTGAATATCGACACGCCCCATAGTTTGAACACCTCTGCTCTACAATATAGTGTTATGTGTATTACTGTTACTTTGGCGGGTAATAATATAACCACTACTATGAAAAAACCTGCCAAGTGCGAGTCGCACACCGAACTTATAAACGTCCGTATCTTTGAAAATGTTAGCAGCGCCCTGCTTTTTTATATTGGTTACTGACATATTTAGAGACATAAAAAAAATGATTTTGAGATCTTGTTGATTGTGCTATAAGAGCTACCTTCATACCAAATTTCAAATTTCTAGGAAAACTGGAAGTACCCTATAGGTTTTCAGTTCATGGCCAATTTGTATAGGAACACCTTTTTTAATGACTGTATTTTTTATTGCATTGACTTCGACCTTTTAATTTTTTCACAGCTTTAAGGGGCTGAAGACTTGAGTATTTGATATAAATTCTAATTCAGCTTGATACCTTCACGCGTTCCTGAGAAAAATAGTATATCTGTCAATTTTTTTTTTCTCTAGCCGGACAATAATGTGATCCTATAAGGGCTCCGTTTTTTCCTTATCTAATGCCGAGTCCACAAGTTTGCCAAGCGTCAACAAACACAAAGACAAAGACCTCGCTCTAGCCTCTGCTTCTCTAACATATGACTGCGTCGTCATATGACTCGGAATAACGACACCTGATACAATTAAATCCATATAGCGGTGTAGCTGTTTAGGCTACAGAGCGTTCCAAAGAAATATCCATACATACATATACATACACTCGAAAATATAACCATCCTTCTGCCAGTAAAAAAGATTGTACATTGTATTCCTTTTATAAACTAACCACAAACCATTAGGTTTAGATTTCTCTTCTTATATTTATAGAAAGGTGAATCACTGTCCAACAACATCAACGGAATAACATGCAATAAAACTCCATTCAAATCTGTTATGAATGAACAGGGAGAAATATATAATAAAATCTCACCAGACATGTACTGAATTTGGAAAACATTTTAATAGCAGAAAGAAAGATTTAATTTTGTTAACTTATGATCCAGACTGGTAATTGACCCCAGTATTATCGGTCCAGTCCCTATCTATGTTTGGAATCTTTTTTCTGACTCAAAAGCAACTAATATTGTAGGTACCTGCGAACTAATGACACCTGACTGTTTGTCGCGTGACGAATGTTTTATATCCCTTTCTATTCCGTACCCGTAACCTGGGGTTTTTAGCGGGTACGCCACCCCTGTAAAGGCCCAGCCACGACAACGCCCGACTAGCGGCGCGGCAAGCGAATTCCTAATACATAAATTGCGTGTGATGCCAACTAACTGTTGTGCGGTGAGCGTCTCGACCGCGCAATGAAGAGAGAATTCGCTCGCCGCGTCGCTAGTCGTGCGTTGTCATGACCGAGCCTTTACGGGGGTGGCATATATAGCGTAGCCGCTAAAACCCCTAGGTTATCTATACTATTGAAATGAAACAATTTAACGGATTATATCGCGTATATTATCTTATTTGAGTTCCATTTGAGTTTTAGTCCTCTCGTGACCATGGAAAGCTGAAAAGCTTCCGAAACGTCGGGCACTCTAATGAGATAATATACGCGATATAATCCGTTAAATTGTTTTATTTAAATGTTTAATAATCGCGGAAACAGAAGAAAATATTATATCTATACTATTTTATAAAGGTGTAAAACTGAAATGCCTGTACATACTATTCCTATCTATATTATAAACGTGAAAGTATGTATGTACGTTCCACTTAATCTCAAATACTACTGGACGAATTTTTATGAAACTTTTCAGTTATGTACCTTTTAAATGAGAATAGGACATAGGCAATGAGAATAGGATATCATTTATGTCAAATTTCATCCCCTTTAGGGACGAAAAAGGGGGTGAAACTTTGTAAGCCATAAATGGCATCTCTACGCTGACGAAGTCGCGGACAACCGCCAGTTGAATATATTTTCAAAAAAACTATTGTAACGGACTATTTGGAGGACAGTGAATCTAAAATTTAGATTTCTTGTATGTTCGTATGTGTCGTTGTGGCTTCATCACGCCAAATCGGCTAAACAGATTTCAACAATTTTTGGTACATGGGTAGTGGCTATCTCCAGATGGTTATAGGATACTTTTTAACCAACTACGCTGAGTAAAACAGGACGGGTTATGGCTTTTTGGAAGTTGCTGGCACCTTCTAGTTATTTATAAAATAAAATAAATAAATAAAATTACCCACAGTAAAACCTCCACTGAGTTTACATTTCGTAGGTTGGGTAGTGAAGGGGCGTTCAGTTCATGATTGGTTTTACTATACATTGATTAAGTCATTAAAATTAAACTACTCATATTTAATCAGTAGGTCATGGTATTGTAGCTTGTCGAATAAAAAACGGTATGCTCATGAATAATTAATATACTTTTAGCTAAATAGCAATTGACGTCAATGTCTCGTAACTTGCTTTATTATGTTAATGCTATCTGTAGATAACCTCGCCTTATCGCAAATACTTGTAATTGTAGATTTGTTCCTTAATATAATTTAGGCACCCAATATTTTTTGCAACATTTAACAACGAAATTAATTTTAGGAGATGTTTATGAATATATTGACGTGGGGCCTATAGTTGTATAGGTCTATGTTGAATCCATATTATCTTTGTTAATGCCTTTTTTAATACATCGCAATCTCTGCTCTCACTTGAGCAATGTAAATAAAATAAAAATTAGTTGTCTTAACACCACAGTTGCAATAGATCACTTAATCCTGTGTCACCTGACTTTATTTTTAGAGTTCCATCCATCCGATCCAAAATCGGAACCCTTATAGGTTCACTCATGTGTCTGTCTGTCTGTTACACCCTCATCATCGTCATCATCAGCCTATATAAGTCCCACTGCTGATCACATGCCTCCTCTCATGGATGAGAGAGAATGGGCTGTAATCTCCACGCTGGCCCAGTGCGAATTAGATATACTGGTGTTTTTTTTGAAATATGTATCCAATATTTTTTTGTTATTTCACTAACGAACTAAATATAATTTTGATTCTCGTACCCCGCCATCATGCGTATTGGTTTAGATGCTTATTGACAACGCTTATTTTTTTAACCAGTTATTTAAAATTTACCAAAATACCGCGATATCATATAAAAAAAATATATTTCAAAATTTCCTTTTTCTAAAAGAGGGCAAGTGACAAGTGGAGCGCAGGTGGCAGTCACAGCGTAGAAAATAACACAGGAGTACTATTACTGAGCCGGATTTAGTATAGAAACGGTACCTACTGCTGTTCTTGTCACCTAGGGACGTCACTTTGAGAATCGTATGCTTCCTAAACATTTTCCCGAATATCTACGAACTTAGTTCCAATAAAATAAAATAAAATCATGTTTGTGTTCCTTGATTGAATTAACTAAATGGGTCTCGATTTAACATTACTTGGAAATTATAAATGTTGTCAATTGGACATGAACGTCTAACCGGTCATTTAACGCCAAATTAGGAGCCAAGAGTCACATCCTTCCTAGGAAAAACATACGTCATTCGTTTTTAGCAACTTTGTTTAAATTAAAAATGGGCCAATTCTACTATATTCAACGAAAGTTTTATAAAATAAAAAAACAAGCACATCAATTTCCGGAATTAGCACTTATATATATATATATATATATATATATATATAACGACTCCTAAACTCTCTGTTTCAGAACTTTTGCATGGCATGTTTTACTGCTTTGCAAATTGCGGAAACTTTCCAAAATGCTTAAAAAAGGTATTTTAAGCAGGTAAGTTAACATCAGACTTAAGACCTTTTATATACTAATAAATGCTTAAAGAAGGTCTTATAAACATGTAAGGTAACACTAGACTTAAGACCTTTTTTAAGCATTTTGGAAAGTTTCCGCAATTTGCAAATCAGTAAAACATGCCATGCAAAAGTTCTGAAACAGAGAGGTATGGAGTCGTTATATATATAAAGTTATACATTAGTCATTAGTAGACGTAAAAATGTGGTGATAAAAAATTATACATTAGCCATTATAGACGTAAGAAAGTTACTAACGTAGCGGTTATTGTAACTACGCTATTTTCATACAAATGTGGGGGGCATCGTTTTTTACGATAAACATGCGAAACAAATTTGGCGCTCATTCTAAAAGTAGAACGATTCAATAATTGAACTCTGATAAAAAAATATATTTAATGGAAAAAATAACCCGCGGCTTTTTGCTGAGACTTAAGTATCTTATGTTTCAATCCATAACCTATTCTACCTGTGTGCCAACTTTCATCTAAATACGACCAATAGTGTCTTCGTTATTGAATAACTGACATACTAACATTTTTATTAAGTTCCACAGTCACCATATACATAAGTATGATAGATAAAATGAAGATATAACAAATAGACAACATGTATTGTATTGGACCTAGGAAATTGATCTACCACTTTTCGACTCGTAGACCAATTTTTTGGCCGACCGTAAAGGTGCGTCCACATTTGTATCATTTGCCCGTATCAGATCATCGTCGCGTGGCATGATCGCGTGTCACGATCACGCGTTTGGACGTTGCGCCGATCGGATCGCTCTAAATCCATTTTGCTACGCGTATCACACACTTATATCGGACGAGTACGGCATGATCGGCGCACCGACAGTAAGCGTCCAAGCAGCGCGATACGCAGTCATGCCACGGCACGGTGATCGGATACGAGCAAATGATACAAGTGTGGACGCACCTGAATGTGTATTTGCGCGTCGTATCAAGTCACTAATGAATTTGAACTATTTTTGTTATTTATTAAGGGTAGCTGGGCATCCAGAGATGGTTTAAGGATATTTTTTAACCGATTAAACTGAAGTAAAAAAGAGGGTTATGCCTTTTTCGTCCTCCGCGAACGAAGTTTCGGGCACCTTCTAGTATTTACATAAAACTACTGCGTATCGAACTTAAAACCGTCATGTCATTGTTCGTAATAGCCCAGTGCGGCAATGAATCACTTGGACCATTTCGGAGAAAAATACCTAAATTGGCATAGAATGATAAATGATTCATTCATGTTGATAATAGGTATTTTGTTATTTACGATTCAGATTTAATCTATACAGTAACTAGATAAGCTATTTCCAAATCATACTCTCCAAAACAGTTGCGAGGCTTCAGAATATGTGACTGAAAAAGCACTTTTTTGGAAAAACCACGCAAGAAACTGCTTAATGCGTTTTAATTACTATCAGAGAAAAAAAAACCAAAACATCTGAAATTATGATATTTTCAACAGCATTCTTTTCTTTGTATCTATCGAAAATGTTCTCCATATATAATAAGAACAACGGCACAACTCTAGCGACCTCTATTCAAGAAAAAAATACAGTCTACGTCACTCTAGTAAACGGGATCCGTAACTTCGTCAGCGGAGGATACAAAAAATCATCACTCTATTTTTTATAAAAAGTACCCTATAACCATCTGTGGATGACCAGCTACCCATTTACCACGAACGGTTGAAATCAATTCAACTGTTTTGACGTGATGTAACCGCTAATACACATACAAAACATGGAAATAAAATTTCTCGATTCAGTGACCTTCACTTCGTATCACTTTTTTTTAAATATCTTCAATGTTCAGACATTTAATTTTAATATCTTTACTAAAAGGCGCCCACAACTTCGTTCACGGAGGAGAAAAAGTCATAAATCCTATTTTTTTTCTTTAGCATAGTCGGGTAAAACGTATCCTATAACTATCTGGAGATACCCAGCTACCCGTGTACCAAAAATAGTTGAAATCCGTTTAGCCGATTTAGCGTGATGAAGCCACAATGACACATACAAACATTTTATTCTTACAAGTATGTTACATGTATGGAGTGCCCCCCTTAGAAGTATATTTTATTATTATTTAACTATCAAACTCTGTAGCGGCTTATACAAACAAGACACCTATATCTTCCAATTTCATCAATATATGTACATCTAGTAGTTTTTGAGTAAAATGCCTGTGACATACGGACTGACGGACATGACAAAACTATATAAGGGTTCCGCTTTTGCTATTTTGGCTACGGAACCCTAAAAAGCGGAACGAGGCGAGAAGATATCAGAAAACTTGGAACTGTCCTGTATTAACAGTGTAAAAATTCATAAGTAGCAACAATCAACGTTCAAAACACTGACACACCTGACATATAATCAATATTGTTATCGCTCTATCCGTCAATCCATCGGCGGTAATAGCTAAAGTAGATAAATCATAGCTGTACACAGCAGTTGAATAATCATTTAAAATATCTCTATTATGTCTCTACCAATTACGAGTGACATTACGTTACCTATAATTACCGTATTGACATTAATTATTGGTTCCTATTGTATTGAACGCGTAGACGATCCGGTGGGAACCGCCCGGTTAGCTGCAATAGGCTTGTGTCCTAAAAAAATATAATTAGTGCGTCAGTTAGATTATCATAAAATATTGGACACTTATCTTTTCTTTTGTCAATTAACCAAAAAAATATGAAGATACAGCCCGTTAAAGTTCCCCGCGACGTTTTACGCACGGCGTGACGTCATGCGCTCCCACTCCCAAACTTTGACGCGCTTTATCTTTATAATATTTTCTACTTTTTCCGCGATTATTACTCATTGAAATAAAACAATGTAACGGATTATATCGCGTATATTCTATCCTTGCCAAAGAAGAAAGATATTTTCTAATTTCAATAGATCCTAATTTCAATAGAGAAGATGGATTGTCACTACCACCACCAGCTTGGGATCCTGTAATACATCTCATCAAGGAACAAGCGAGACACAGGACTGCAAAACCTTAATTTCTGAACGGTGTAAAATATCTTATCCGTTTAAAAAGTAGTTTAATAGTCTCCGTTTTTAGAATATTATAATTAATAATAAGGTAGCCTGGGAGTTTTTCTTTGCAGCGTTTCTTTTCTCCTCAGTACGCCTCATTTGTGAAATGCTGCTTGGTAAATTATTAGAATATAATAATTAAGCCCTTCTGGCACATGTGTAACTGTCTTTACAGCTTAGGCCCATCTGGCATGTATGTACACTTTTATTTGTTTTTTCAAAAATGGGTAGTTTGCACAAATTGTAACTTTGACAGAGGAAAATACATCTTTTATCAGTCCACCCGTGACCATGGAACGCTGAAAAGCTTCCGAAACGGAACTAAAATGATATACGCGATATAATCCGTAAAATTGTTTTATTTCAATGCGCTTTATCTTTGTTTTTTTTTTGTTTGATTAACAGAAGAAAAAATACGTGTCCAATATTTTTTGATTGTGTAACTCATTAATTAGAATAATATTATTTTTACCCAGGACATTACCCTATTCATACCGCTGGCGTGATACGGTCCCAAGAGATCTGATTGCCATTGAAACACGTGGCGAGTGGTGCCGAAAAGCTGTGTTCACGCAGAAAATTTAAAATACTGTTATTACGTACCAACTAGCAATCGGAACACTACTCCGAAAGGTAGTTTCTGCAAAAACATAATTCGTCCAATAATTTTGCTCCGTTGAAGAAACCCCACAATAAGTCTCGCCACCTCTTTTACAGCAGAAAGTTGTGAGGTAAAATAAAATACCTAGTCGATTAATTTATTCAGTACCTATCCATGGGACTATCTATCCACCAACTATGACATACATTTTCACCGAATTTGTCAACTAACGACAACAAGTGATGACGATGAGGGGTCCGAGAAGACATCACGTGTAATTTTTTTACACAGCAGTAAAGTCAAAAATAACAAAATCACTCAATAACTAACTTAATTCACGCTTAGTCCCAAAAATACACGTGATCTTGGATCGGGGGGAGGGTGTAGCGTTATAATCACCAGGGGGAGGGGGTCAAAAGGACGCCAAATATAATCACCTGATTTCTGGACGATGCCTTTAACGTTTTAATAAATGCAATGACTGGAATAGAATGAAGGATCCGGAAGGTGATCAATGATCATAGAAAAGGAACTCCGTAATAAAAAAAACGCAATCCTACCAAGTGTGAGCTCTTTAGAATCGCCTCACTTAGTTGATGGATATTTAAAGCAAAGTATAGTCGGCAATAAAAAGATTGTCAAAAAATTGATTTTTTCACAGAAACTTATTTAGGATACAATACATAGTCTACACTGAAATTTTCCTTCAATGGAAATTGGCATTCGAATAAGAACAAACATTTAAGAATAGTTTCTTCTGTTTCCGCGATTATCACTCATTTAAATAAAACAATTTAAACGGATTGTATCACGTATATTATCTCATTTGCTTTTCAGCTTTCGTTTTCAAGGGCTGAGATGAGGTTGACATATTGTATCGGATAAGTAACCGTTTATGCAGTTTCACCGCTATGGGATCTTAGATAACTATTACTTACAACCGTTTTGAATGGACTTTACGCTCTCTAATAAGATGATATACGTAGACTTTTAATATATACCTCATTCCGCCATAGACAGTATTAATTAGCCTTATCAACACCCAGGCAGACTGATCGTCTGGATCTCGATACTCCTCCATTTTTCTGCCGGTTCTTCGCTTCAGTAATTTATCACACAACTTCACATCACTGTTTTTATGTAATCACATCACTTTATCACATTGCTCACATTTTTTTAATATATTAGGTGTACTGAACACGTTTGGTCCATGAAGCGCCATAAACACAACTGATTAGCGCAACGTGTGCGTAGATAATCGTTTGACTAAGATAATACCCCGATACAAATGATAAATCCTTTTTAAACACTCAAAGCGTAAAACCTACTGGAATTAATTTGAGAACAATCATATCTAATCTGTGAAACAACTAACCGTTCGTAAACAATAAGTTTCTGTCAAAAATAGGATTTTTGTGGCAAGCTTTTTGCTGAGTGTATTTTTCTTTAAACATCCTTTAACGAGACGATTCTAAAGAGTCCAAACTTGGTAAATAGGATTTTTTTTAAATTACAGAGTTCCTGTGACTTACCACCCGGCTCCATCATCAGGTCATCTCGATGGTGTCATAATATTGTATTGTAACATAACATGCATAAATATGCCAAATTTTAGCTCAATAGGAAACCGGGAAGTGGGTTAAATTTAACTTGCAAGATTTGACCCGAACAAACATACATGTATTGCAAGTTAAATAAAAGCTTGTAAAAATAAGACACTATTTAAGATTCACGTATATCATTGTATTATGATGGCAAGTTAGCATTGTCACAGTGTCACTTATGATAAATACCTATGATGTTTTAACTGTTATTGAAATAAATTTCCAAGTTTTGACGTAATTATGAACATTTTTCATAATTTCACGGTAAAACGAAATTGATTTAACGTTCAAACGCGACCTGAATACATTATTCAAAAGGATACTTTTTTTTATTATTAAAGGAATATTTTGCTCAAATTATTAAAACGAACTCTCAGCTTTGAGACATCGATAAAAAGTAAAACAAACCTTTGCAAGTAAAATACAAAGATTTTCTCCCGATGTACAGCATACTCTAGTCCAATTTTAATTGTCAGAGAAGTAGATACATAGGAGCTACTACACCACTGTAGTTAGCTAATTAACCCATCTGACGACCTTAGTCCGCTCTTTCTAATCTATTTCTAATTTATCTACAAGGGGATATCCTAATACACGTGATTCATCCAACCTACTGTTTGTGTATTACATTCGTGTTTTCTCAGACTTTAATAAAAATTTTAACGAAATAGGACAGCAGGACAATATGGAAAATTGTTCCCACTGTCATCATCTATATGTAGCAGTAGAAACCACACTGGCCATTAAATGGCTTGTGTTTCCTCATTTTACATTAACCACTTGGGAATTCCATAGCGATCCCTTCAATACTTAAGAGGTTTTAACATATGCATGCACCAAAAATGTGTCTGTATTCCTTTCTTCCATTCTTCTATCAATACTTTTAAATAATCGTTGAGTACCTAGTCTTATTTAGATTACATTATCAGTTATTCACGTCCTCAAAGCCCAGTAGGTACAGCTCGACATGTTTCGGTACATTCCGAGAAGTGAGAAGTGCGAGAAGGGCAGCGTTCGAGTCCGCACTTGTCTCATACCTAAGGTCCTCGGAATGGACCGAAACATGTCGAGCAATACTCAGCTTTTACAACTTGAGTAACCGCTAATGTAGATAATGTAATTATGTTCGAGTTTCATATAGTTTTCTAGTTTACATTCTTAAATCTCAAGAAAAAGCTACTTTAGTTTCCAATCCATGTCACCGCATATCACAAAATCATGCCCATACCGGCCCTCACATCGTAGAAGGAATTTGTAGGTATACGTACCCGCCTCACACACACAAATACCCTGGACCCTGGATAAGTTTCCTACGAAGTAAACATTTATTTGATTACGTACCCGCCTACTCATTTCTAGCTATTTTATGTCATTTCCGTTACCCAAAGGTTGTCTGGAAGAGATCGCTCTTTAGCGATAAGACCGCCTATTGTTTACCTATTTTATGTTAAGGCTCTATTGTATTGCTTCTATTGTTGGTGTGCAATAAAGAATTGTTGTTGTTGTTGTTGTTGTTGTTGTTGTTGTTGTACCCGATAATACGCGTACGCGTTCAGATAATCTGCGTTAGAGAGTTGAAGTAACTCAATCTAGTGCTGATTGTGTAGCCCCTAGCCATTCTCTCCTATAGGCCGACCGTTTAACTAAGTCGTCGCCTGCGGTAAGTGAGGCGACGACTTAGTGTATGGTGACGAAGGATTTTGAATGCTTGCGGGTAGCGAGACGACTACTTGCTCCTTTTCGGTGTCACCCAACCCCCTCGTTTACCTATCTCGGTTAAACCGTTCAGATAATCTGTTGTTTGCATGGTTGCGCGGTGGCTTGCAGGCCGTACTACCTTCGCTCATTATCAAATCATTTTACTACTTTTCATGTTACGAACAAGGTATACTTACTCTACCCGTGTCCAGGCGCGGCGCACTCCACGATTGCTCCACGCAGCAAAAAGTACCCAAACCAGCAGAAATGTACTATATACATTATCGCGCATCGTGCGTAAGAAACCATGTTCTCTTCTTGAGTAGCACAATGGCTGCCAAAATTGCTAGCTCTCCCGCTCGCTTTCTCGCTCACACGCGGCTGTCGCTAAGGTCAAAACAGAGAGCCTACTGTGCTTGTGCTATTATTTTTTTGCGTCGTGACAACTTGGCTACGTCAACGGCGCATGATGACGGCAATTAGTTGCAGTGCAGTACCCAAAGCAATGCTGGCGCATCACTGATCGCGATGTAATGCAGATTCATCGCCGGGAATAGAACAGGAATGTCTATTAGGAATACCTTGTGTTATCGTACCATAGTGTCTTTACCCTAAAACGCTGTGCACGGCACTGGATGCAGGCAGTGTTTCCTTGTTTAAAGTATGGTTTACACGAAACCAGTGCTGGCTTAGTATTGGTCTCGTATAAACAATTTTCAAGCCAAGACAGCTGTGGTTGCCAGTTTTGGCTTAAAGATAGCGCCCATCTATTTTTCAAGCCAGTCTTGTCTTGTAGGACTAGCGCCAGCGCACTGGCTTCGTATGAACAGGGTTAAGTTTGCACTTACTTGTCATGCTTAGTGCGGGGGTGAGGTTCGAGCTGCAGCGGGGTGGCGGGGGCGGAGCGCGGGGCGCCGCACCCGCCACCCGCTGCGCCCGAAGCGAAGTTGCCGGTTGACCTGCAACAAACAAGAGTTTTTTGAGCCAGATAATTAATCGTCTAGTTACGTAACAGTACGTGCATTGCGGATCCACGGAGGGAAGGCAATGGGTGTAATGCTTCAAATTATTCAAATCGTCATATCGATCACTAACCGGTGGTCCCGATAACGAAGATTTGCCCCTCCCAAAACCAAATCCTGGATCTACACCAGGCCTTACCGCGGAACAGTCGCGAAGACTGCAGGCACAGCTATCATCCATAAGCATTATCAGCTAAAAGACGTCCCTGTTGGATAAAAGCCGCAACACCAAGGATCCCACAACAACTGTTGCCCTCATTCAACATCTTACGATCTTGACTAAATTGTCGGTTCAGCTTTTTGGGGGCCTTGCCCCACTACAGCATCCGGTTCCTAGTCGCCACGCAAGATCTATTCTGTCCCGCGCATACACCCAATGTAGTACCTAAATGTAGGCGAAGGAAGATGGGAAATCTGACGTTAAAAAAAACTATTGCGGGACTCAAACATGTTTAAATTACAGAATTGGTCATTCTTAATTCGGGGAGAAATAACTAAAAAAATTAAGATTGTACCAAAAAAGGTTGTTTTGAGTTTAAAAGAGCCCCGCCTCGTTCAACGTAAATCACCGAAATCACGAGCAAGACTTCGACGTCGTCGAGACACTATTTCTTTCAACAGAAAAGTATTTAAGTTACGCCTTACGCTGCCAATAAATGCTTTATTGTACCTACAAGTAAAACCCTACAGGGATATTCATAATAGTGATCCCACGGATCCCTAAGGTAGGTAATTTGTGTCGTGCTGACAAGAATGTTCAAGAGACCCCGACTTCAATTGGACATTAACCCAAGCAACAGTTTAGTTTAGTTTCTAAAGGGAAACAGATATGAGCTAAACGTCGTGCCGTTTCCTGCTAATTGTAAGGCGTTTTCTTACTTCGTTTTTACAGTTTGGGCTTAATTTATTAACATTATTTGTTGGTTTTCGATTAAAATAATAGATAGGAAACAACATCAAGGTGAAACGACGCAAGTAGTTCGTGAAAATAGCTTAATTTTATTGCCACGAAATATAGCAACAGAAAAACCGGATCAATACCTTACGATAGCCGTGCCGAAGGTTTAATAAGGGTTTCAAAAATCGGAAAAGCACTAATAGCTGCCGCCACTGCACTGTGGCGTAAAGCCATTTGACATAAAGCATATTAATTCCGTGCTCTAGACTAGACTGGTACATTTTGACGATTCTTGTTGAATCGATCTCACGCCACATTAGCGCTCGCTGGTGGTTGTTCGATTTATGAAAACGACAGTTATTTTCTTCTGTTTCCGCGATTATTACTCATTGAAATAAAACAATTTAACGGATTATATCGCGTATATTATCTCATTTTAGTTCCCGACGTTTCGGAAGCTTTCCAGCTTTCCATGGTCACGGGAGGACATGGTCATGGTCCTCCCGTGACCATGGAAAGCTGGAAAGCTTCCGAAACGTCGGGAACTAAAATGAGATAATATACGCGATATAATCCGTTAAATTGTTTTATTTCAAAACGACAGTTAGTTAACGAGAGTTGAATAATAAAGTACTGATAAGTTTTGCTTTTTACCTTCTTAACCTATAACTACGTCGACGAGCTGTCCTTGATAAGGAATTAAGTGCTACATTATACGTAGGTTTAGCAGAACTTCGGTGCCTTTTGACCGTTGTTCTCGACATAACTTTACAAATAAAGATATGGTGAACAGAACACTTTCACAACACGAGAGTCGCATAAAACAGTTAAATTAATGGGTACGTGTAAATTTCAGTTCGCGCAAGATGTATCTAATTAATACTTTTACAGTTAACACATTCACTTATTCTACAAGTTAACCACTAACTCCTATAACACACCACAACAGTCGTTTTTAGCCTAATTTTACTATTTCAAAATACTATTTAAATTTTACTCCACATCGTTGGCTGTACGCAGTTGAACTGAGTAAAAATGAGCAAATACTTATTGCGCTCCTATAAGCGTAACATTTGTTCAAATAACACTAACAGAATGAAAGCATTGTACCTATTTTCGCTAGGTTCATTTGTTGCATTGTTATACTTAGCACTATATGTTTTTATTATATTATTTTCGTCTAGTTTAGATGTACCTAGCTTTCGGTGTGAATTTATATAATTTATCAAAAATACCGGAAAAAATAAAAATGTAGGTTATAAAGGCAATTAGTTTAAAAAACAGCGATTTCGTTTTTATACGCTCTAATAGGTAAAATCGCCATCACAAATCATTATTGAGCATTTCAGAGCGAGAAGAACAAATTTCTATTAATTCAATGTCAAAAAGAAAAGCTAACGACATTGATGTGATGCTAATTATACTGAAGTATTTCATCATTATATCTTAAGATTGTCAAAACGATACGTCAATGTATTTTATTACTTACAGAGACTTTCTAGCAATGCGATAAGGTATTGAGTCATTTTTAATTGCATAATAAAATATTAAGTGACAAAAACATGGAGCATTGCATGTTTAGTCGCAAAAAACGAACGTTGATAAATATCAATGTGCTATACAAAAAATTGTCCACACTCTCTATAAATGTTTTTTTTAGATTAATTTGAAAGATTGCTACTCGTATACATTAATCAACAAATTTCACTACCACGCTTACCGTCGACTACTACTACTACACCTACCCGTGCTTGTAGTATGGAACAATGATGTGGGGTATTTACGGCGTTAATATGGTGTTCATTTATACTTTGTCACATGAGTTATTTGCTCTGCAAATAAAGGATTTTGAAGAGCAAAGAAAAGCGAATCAAGATGAGAAACGCATTGCTCTTAAGGCCAAACCACCGACGGCCATCAATTACAATCATGTTGACGGTGTCCTTACGTGCCGCCAATGCTCGTGCACGTTTACCCACAAGATTGGCTGTTGTAGTCATCTCTAATCACTGGCCTTACCTTCAGTCACCGTAGCCAAAATCGGCAAGGGAGTAATATAACTACACTTTCTTTGTCACAATGCGTGCGAAATAATATTTTGTTTTCATTCACCGAAATTACATTAATATAAAACAACAAATCGCGTAAACCGAGGGAAATCGGACGTATTTATATAGTAACCGGAAAGTCAACCCTCTGTTCTAAGCATGAAGAAATATATTATCTGCCTGCTTTCCTTTATCGTTCAAATCCGTAATAATGCCTGTATCACACGACCTTCGCTCAAGAGCATGTCCTTGTGGGAAGTGGAACGCTCCAAGGCCCCGGGAATCGGAATTTACAACGTACTTAGCCGCTTAATTACGGAAATTAAGTGGAATCTAATCGTCATTAAAATGGGATGGTTTTCAATTGGAAATTATATACAACGAACTTTTGCCCGTGACTTCTTTCACGTAAAATTCGAATTTAAAAAAATATTTCTTAATTTAAACTCTCTAAGTCTCTAAAGGAATACTTGTGTTTCAAATTTCATGTTCCTACCTTTAACGGTTTAGGCTATGTGTTGTCTTAGTTGCCTGTCCATCACGGCATATAACCGTTTACAAATTAGGTTAAGCCGGTTAATTATTTAGGTTACGTTCGAACGAATTGATTTGGGAACGTTTTTAACTGAGAGAGCCGGGTAATGGATTTCGTTCCCTGTTTGCACTCTATATACGATATTAACCGGTTAGTCACAGCGGTTTTTTGCGAGCGTAACCTTTAGATATGGTTAGGCTCTCAAAGTGTGGCTCTAACCGGTACGGAAATAACACGTTACTATATTATAAGTATATCGCACCATGAAATTAGCCTGTATAACTGCAAATTGCAACGCATACGTAAACTTTATTCAAAAACAAGTACCATTAAGAATTTCATTTTCAAAACAAACTTTTTACTTCAAATGTAGGTAGGAAGTAACTGGCAAAAGATTCGAATTTCAAATTACAAGCTACGACATCGTTGGCCAAATATCTTTGAAAACACCTGATCCGATTTTTAATAAAATATACGAAAATCTCGTAATTAAACGAGAAGAACGCAAAAAAAAACCGGTTATCTTGTATGAAGAGAATACCGGTTTTCGAGCCCTGGACCGAACACACTGTATACATTAGATACTATTGTACCTATAACAAACCTCCCTATATTATATAAATAAATATCTGAATCCAAACTAGCGCACTTAACCCATTTTTTCGTTTTCAATACAGATCACAGATATTTGCCGCACGAGCCACAGGCGAAGGCAGCAAACGTTTGATATGTGTCGTTATTTGTCATTGTCCGTGATTATAATAGTGGTGGTTTATTGTATAAATTGTATTTATATATATATATATATATATGAATGTACTCTTACATAAATGTATGATTCTGGCGATTAAATTCGTTTTATAATAACTACAACCATACTATACATATAGGCAGCAGCTCCGAAAAAGTGTCTCAACAAACGTTTATATTCAACGAAAAAAAGCAATATTACTTCTTATCAACAGGGTGGCTTAAAGAATATTCTTTACCCAGAAAGATATTTAATTCAAGAACCTTGAGACATAATGATCGTGTGCTCTTCATCTTGCACAATAGTTAGACGTCTTATAAAGTAATAATAGGATTTTTAATTACACACCAGCGAGAATTCTTGTTCAAGCAATAAGACATGAAAACTCCCTCCTAGCGTATTATCCCGCCGTTACATTATGTAATTATTCAAGGTAACAATGGCGTAGCATACATGGTAACTTATCAAGACTGACTGGATTTGAATCAGCGCCTAGTGCCTTGCCGGGGCGCACGCTATACCAACTATTCCATACTAATATCCATACTAATATTATAAATGCGAAAGTGTGTCTGTCTGTCTGTTACTTCTTCACGCATAAACCACTGAATCGATTTGGATGAAATTTGGTATAGAGATAGTTTGGACGAATTTAAGGCGGACGAGTCACGGGCAGAAGCTAGTAAGCTATAATAGTTCAGTCAGCGGGTCTTTGAATTTTGACACTATTTGTTACATATCTTTGCATTTTGTTTAAATCCAATATAGTATGTATTTACAACAAAATCGTGATAGTAGCTGAGAATGAGCAATGATTTATGATATCTGTGCAAGAAGGAAACGACACGTTTGGCTCAGTAGGTTGCACAATGGCCTACGAAGCTGGCGGTCCCGGATTCGAATCCCGGCCAGGGCAGGTGTTTGTGTGATGAGCACGAATGTTTGTTCCTGGGTCTTGGATGTTATCTATGTATTAAAGTTTTATAATTTATCTTTATATTACTTATATCGTCGCCTGGTACCCATAGTATAAGCTTTGCTTAGTTTGGGTCGATTAGTGTAAGATGGTTACTGATTAATGATTATTTATTTATTTTATTTATTAACCGACTCCCAAAAAAGGAGGAGGTTCTCAATTCGTCTGGACCTTTTTTAATTATTTATTAAATCAAAGAGTTAGTACAAATTATAAATCTTTAAAAGGATAAACAAATCAAGGACTCGCCGTAGAAAGCTGTTGATTCAAAAGACCGAACAGTTTTTCTTGAATCATCGCTAAGAACACTTTCGATAACCAATAAAAAAATCTGATCAAATCAGTTCACATACATGTCAAAACTGAAGTAAGTATAATAAAAGCACCTCTTTTTTTCGTTTAAAATGTTCACGATTAGCAAATGCTATCGTGAACATTTTTGTAATTGAACCATATACATCGGCAAATTGCCGATGCATATGGTTCAATTTTAGCGGTACTGTTTATAAATTACTAACACATTATGGATACTGTCCAAAATAAAACTATTTTATTTCAATTTGGAAACAAAAACTTTCGTCACGCATGCGAGTATATTCGCCTATTGGTCAGCGGTAAACATCACGTGTTTTAAAACCGGCTAGTTAGTAACTAGTAACACTGTTGTTTATCCAGTGGGATCTGGATCTTGTTCACGACTTTCACTGCGGGAATTACTGCAATTTTACATCGTTGTAACATTCTTTGAGATCTTGAATAATTGGTTTTATGATGGTCAATTATAATTTACTAGAATTTCCCCGCGGTTTCGCCCATGTGACTTGCTATTTTGTTTTTCCCTCGGACACCGTGCATTCTTCAGGGGCAAAAAGTAGCCCATTTAACTCTCCAGCCTTTATTACCTATATCCTTATGCATTCAAGCTGTTGCCCTGTTATCGCGTTAAAGACAAATCAACAACCACACTTTCGCATTTAAGGATAAATAAAAAGACGACCGGTTTGGCTCAGTGGGAGTAACGTTGCCTGCGAAGCTGAAGGTCCTGTGTTCAAATCCCGGTAAGGGCTAATATTTGTGTGATGAGCATGAATATTTGTTACTGAGTCTTGGATGTTTTCTATGTATATAAGTAAATATATCTATTAAATATATCGTCGTCTAGTACCCATAACACAAGCCTTATTGAGCTTACCACGGGACTAGTTAGATTTTCGTAAAATAGTCCCGTAATATTTATTTATTTTATTTATTTAAATGTCTTGTCCTATCCAAAAAATATCTGGAATAAAAATACAACCCTTCTCATTAGCAGTCAGCTGCAAAAATTTACGTACACAATTAGTCCGTTCAAAAATATCACCTCTATTACCCGTCAATACAGTTGACAGAAGATATTTTCAAACGGATAATCGTGAATATTTTCCTACCTAAGAACCTAGATGGAGGGAACCGGAACTACGAATATTAACTAAAAAGGCGTTTTTCCGTGTACATTTATAGACTTTGGCCACGGCAGGGTAACCTTGAGCATTTCTAAAAAAACTTGCTTAGTCTTGGTCTACATTATATAGAACCACTGCCTCTGTACAACATTTCAGATTTTTTGAACCCAAACATTTGAGCTGATTACTTGAAGAGTCACTCTGTCAGAACTTCTCTTCTTATAAACACAGCTGAATGAATTTGCCCAGCCCATTACCGGCTTTGTTCCTATGGGAATTTGAAAAACAGTCCTTATTTCCAATTTACACTAAAAACAAAGGGAACATTTTTGCAAAATTTTAGCTTTCTTGCTCTAAAGGGAATAGGACTGGCGATTGATGAGTCCCCTGTGTCAGTTAGTTAATCAGGACTACTCTTCTTATGCATATAGTGTATATAAATCTGCTACGATGTGCCTTAACGATATTTTACACTAACAAAGAAATTCAAAATCATGTTATGTAGGTACTTTATATCCCTCTGTGGATAAATATGGAGCAATTAAATCGATTTACCGTCGGTTGCAGTATGTTGCTTTTCTCACGGGAGACCAAACACACCGTTTGACGTCAGTCATATTAAATCAGTACTAAGGTCATTTCGATAAGTCCGTCAAGAGACTTAGAGGCAAGTCTGATTAACTAACAGTTACACGGCCAGTAAATATACAACAAAGATTGCAATGATGATCACTAACCTATACAAGTTGGAAGTAATGTAAGGTAAGACGAGTTTGTAAAACTCTTCTCGTCCCATGACTCTTAAATTTTATCCACATCTAATTACAACCGGATGTCTCTAGAGCATTCGCAAAGTCTTGTTGTCAACAACACGTACCTTCACTTTAACTATCCACTCACCTTATGCAGTAATTTTCATTGTAATGTTTAGGTACCTGTTGGACCTCATTGATTCACTGAACTGGATATCCACTATGAATAAATTAAATTTTCAATTATTTTGAATAATGTCATACCTACTCAATGCATAGGCAAAATAATGAAATTGTATGCAGAAAGCTACAATTTGCTTCACCGAACGTACGAGCGCGTATGTTGACTTTAAATAACGGTATAACGACGTCGAATGTTGGTACGAATTCTCAAATTAAAAGTAAACTGGCCTTATATTTACTAACTTGCCGATCTAAAAGGAAGTGACCTGTTAGACAAGGCATTCGGCAACGTTACTTGGAACTTACGACATGAGGGTCGTTACAGTTTTTCTTGTCATTTTTATGAGACTTTTCAATGTCGAAAATGTAAGTGTATTCATACCTTTTAAAATATCAGAATGTTGATCACGTATGCATGTGAAAATTTTGTGATTTTAGACAGTGCTTCGAAATAATTATATAAGGCGAGTGGTCACTGAGCAAGATACAGAACCAACTCCGCCCTATCCTGTTTTCAATTTCGCTGTGTCTCCTGATCCTGAGCCTACATCAGGAGAAGATGAGTACGAGCAAGGAACAGTAAGCGTTAAGAACACAGAACATGAAGTAAATAGACAAGAATACGGTTACGATTATGAGCACGACCAGAAACGACTTCTGCAGAAACTTAAAGAGGTAAAATAAGCTTTTATACACATTTACACTAACAACGCAATTTGTTTCCACAAAAAACATACATTTTCCTTAAAACGCAATTTACGCAGTATTTTATATTATAGTAATATATCTAGCCTAACATGTGAAATTAGATACTAGGAGAAAAGTGGGTGACCTTGATAAAAGTGTTTGCTTTAGAAATTGCTCGATTGATTTATCGGATCTGTTTTGTTCTACTTTACAGCCGTGTGCCATCGTGGTTCTTTCCAATATCCAAAGCCCGACGATGCAATCGCTCATACGAAGATATAAATACGACGCACAAGGTAAAGTTCCTTATCCTTACCTTATCCTTATGGCGACATTATATTGCGCCGTATTTGCGGAATAATCGTGGCATCTCTTTTGTTTTCTATGTCAAACGAAAGGGATATACAAATAAAATATTTGGCGAATACGGTGCAGTGTGGTATTAGCCTGAAAGAGCTACGACAGTCAGAATGTTGGTGGATCTAATCAAGTCAGCCATTATTATTTTTTAAGTCTAAAGTCACTGGCACGTTGATTAGTCAGATGGTTTCAAGTATAAATGCGAATTTGTGTTAGTTATCGCGTACAGGGCGAGGCAGCGTAGGCAGGCCCCCGAGATCGACCAACGATCTGGTCAAGATCACGGGAAACCAATGGATGTGGCAGGCCCACGACTGGCCGTTGTGGAGATCCTTGAGGAAGGCTTTTATGATGGATTTCAGGCTGATATGATGATGATAATATGATTTGTTAGTTTGTCTTGCTATTTATGACGCATGGACTCATCAGAATGGGTCGACGACGTTTATGGCATTAAGACAGAATTAATTCACTTTCACATCAATAAAAATAATTTAGGCAAATAGAATATGAATTAGACTCATCTTAAAATCATCGCAAATGATAATCAAAATAATTGCCACGTGAAAGACGTTTTCTATTTTTTTAGAAGCTTAATAGATAGACCAGTACATCAAAAGTTCTGTTGCAGGTGCATTGATTCCCAGCAGTGTTAAATATTTTATGAAAGTGCCACAAGGATATGGACCGCCGGTGCTAGTGCCACTTAATGACAAGTCGTTTTCACATCTAGGAGGATTCGTGAGGTATGTATTATATTTTACAAATATTGGAGACTAATATTATATCACAAGATAGTTGACTCGTGCAAGTCAGCCGCAGTCACATGCCATTCAGTCAATCGATGAACCATTTCTGATTGCAAAAACAATATCAGTCATATGTAGCATCATCAAACTTTAAAGCTACGCTCTTGTCGGTGGAATAATCGCCAAACTTCTTTATTTTGGTTAAGCGTTTTGACCTATTTCTTTTTCTTTTTCACTACACTAAAATAAGTAAATGGCTTTCCTTCCTCTTATTCCATTAAAAAATATAGGTAAAGTTAATATTGCATTGAATTTATACGAAAATCGTGATGTTTTACAATCTGTGATTTCTAAAGTGAATGTCTTCACTAAGATACTATTATTATTATAACTACAAAGATATAAATAATGGAAAAAATCGAAGTGCAATGTTTAGAAAACAGTGACATCTGGCAACGGTAAAGTTCTCTGTGTAAGGCAAGGGTGTAAATTTAGTTCCAATAATGCTCACTATGGCGCTGACGGCGGAAAAGCCAGATAAAAATGCAATACAACAAATAAGAAAAAATTCAAAGACAAGCTGATTTTGTAGGTCAGGCAGCCATAGCCAGAACGCAGGCTCTGACAGAGCGTGCGCCTCGGCAAGGCACTGGTTCAACAAAACCAGTCGGAGTCTCGGATCTTTTTCATTATTTACATGTTTGTATTTAAAATCATAAATAAGGTACTTTCGCCCAAGATGGCCCGGGTCTTAAGATGGCAGACTATCAATTATTTTGTATTTTTAACGTTCGAATTAAATTAATGTATAATTAAATTAAATTTCGCGCCCATGTTCGGTTTGTACCATAGATAAAACTGCAACGCCAAGGAACTTGAACTAAAGCACAAGATGAAAGTGGTCCATCTTGAGAACCGGGCCATCTTGGGCGCAAGAACCTTACAATATTTTTTCTTAATTGCCTCAGGTATTACAAAGAAGTTCCGCCAATCCCACTAGCATATTGATACCAAAACGAAGACTCGCGGTTTATGCATTCAACTAATCATTGTATCTAAATATAATAGCAAACTGTTGTGTGCAAATATATTCAAATAAATTATACCTACACCTGTTGCATTGTCTCATTTTATTTCACTTAAATACCAATCTAAACTAGCTTTGATGTGGCCATAATTCAAACTGGCAATATTTTAACCAATAGCATGTGTTAGGACTAATGCCAGGTGTTCCTAAGTGTAATATAAGGGAATGAAAGATGCTGGATGTGGGATAAACAATGACGAAACATGATCGTGATTACACATGGCTTATGTCTATAAAACAAGTTTGGATTTCGCAGCTGTTAGAGTTTATTGCGCAAACGCACTGATTTAAAAGTAAACAATAACTAGTTCTTGGGAATTAAGGTTTGCAGATCAAGATGATTTTGCAGTCCGAGCAATAAGATCCGCAATGTACCTTGATTGGTTGATACTTTTTTAAAGTTTGCACTTTATTTAGTCATATATAGGCACGTAACAAGACGTTGGGATTATCATTCAATAAGTAACGATAATCCACTTAGCATAGTTAGCATGTTTGCTTTGGCTTAGGAAACCTAGTAGTGGTCGTTTTGGTTTAAAAATGGTGCAAATGTACTGTGCAAATATCTAAATACAGCACTGTCATAATTATAGCCTGTTGTCATGTTACGGATATAAATAAGTAGATGCCGATTTGTAATTGTTTTAAACACTGACTAAAACCAAGTTCCTGTTTTTTTACTCTTTTTATATGTATATATGGGCCATATATAGGAAATTTCATGGGAGTTCCCTTTTGTTTACCCCCTAGTACTGATTATGGGACAGCAAAAATTATGTTATACCTACCAGCTATACCAAGGAAAAAATCTATTAGAAACCAGTCATCAGTATTAATTACAATTATCGATCATGTCGGTATGAAGACGTTACTATAATGTTTATATTTTTTACATTTTTAACAGTAGAAAATAAACGGCGTTTACCAAGCACATAAATCTTAGTTTTATGTACTCGTGGTTAGTGTCAGGTAGAAAAACGACTAGTAGGTTACTGCTTATCTTAAACCATTAATATTGACTTCGAACGTGCGAAATTACCCAATAAATGTCGTGGTGCGCGAAGACGATAAAAAAACTTGTCTTCGTAACACGAAACAGACTTAGGCTGCTAAATACTTGCTTTACGTCATCAGATAAATGGTTTTGACTAAAGAGTATTTAACTGCTAATTTTTATTTGGCCGTATGATTGACTGGTGTAACGTAAAAGTTAAAATAGAACGTTTGTAGACCAGGGTCGTTCGTTAACTTTGTTACGACGAACACCGAGAAAATAGGAAAATAAGATTAAAATGTTTCCCCTACAGATGTGACATCAGCAATGTGTAACATTTCATATGAGACGGCATAACGTTGAAGCTAAGGAGAGAGGATTTAACTTTGGAAACTTGCCAGCTTCCTATCATGGTCGTTCGTCGTCTATAACGGGAAGTCGGACCAAAAGCCAGAACAATCCGACAATTTTACGATGAACACGCATTTCAAAGGACCGCCTCGGGTGTGGACATGTTTAATTCAGTAGGGTATCTAGTTACGTTTAAGTATGATAACCTTGATATGGCGTCTCTATTAAAATAGTCACGTAGCAAAAATTCGTTGGACTTCGTGACTAATCTGGCCGGTATAACGCATGAGTTAACTTATGATCAAACAAGTGAGATTAAATTAAGGTTGTCAGTACCAGTCCCTTGTACCGAATCCCTCTTTTGAGCAAGCTATTATAATAGACTAGAAGACCCCGCAACTTCGTTCGCGGAGGAGACAAAGCCATCACCCTCTTGTTTGGGACAGTGTAGTGGAATGAAAAGTATCCTATAACCATCTGGAGATACCCAGCTACCCGTGTACCAAAAACAGTTGAAATCCGTTTAGAGGATTTAGCGTGATGAAGCCACAAAGACACATACAAACTTCCAAAAAATAAAATAAAAACATATTTTTCGTTTCAGCGTCCTCCAAATAGTCCGTTACAATCATTTTTTATTATATCTTCAATGTGCACACATTTCATTTTACAACTTTATAATAACAGAGGTGGATCGCGAGTGATGAACTAAATATATTTCGTTTATATCAGTCGCTCAGTCACTCATCAGTCAAGAATTAAACCACACCTATATCAATATATTTTGTTCATTTAAACCTCTATAGGGGTGTTGGATGTTGACTGTGTGAAATAAAAATAAAAAATTGATGCGAAATGGTAGTTTTTATCATATAAATTGTACAACAACATTTTGAGTTCGATGCCTTACGTGTAGCTTGTTTTATGAGCCTTTAAAGTTGGGTGGGAAAGTTCACTTTAAACTACGAAAATATTAATAACTAATAATACCATTGAATAACTCATGAAATGTATGGTAAATATTTATGAATCCTTAGCTGAAATTATTTTACAAGGTTTCCTAGGCTTAGGTATGGAGCGTTTATTGGGAAAGTCCAAAAATGTGACGTTAACATTGATGTATCTCGGGGGTAGTTTTTATGAAAATGAAGTCGTTTTTCACGAATGTTTTTAGTATTGAAAGGCTGTTCTTATAACATAGGACGGAAGAATATTGTCAAATTGCGTATTCGGTATGCTGTGAATTCATTATCAACTGGACTGACTTCCAATGAGAAGGGTAGTGGGGTACCAACTGCCTTTGAATCGGTTCTGATACAAATCCCGATAAGGGCAAATATTTGTGAGATGAGCATAAATATTTGTTACTGAGTCTTGTTTCCTATGTATATATCTATACGTAATAAATATATCGTTGTCTATTACCAATAGGTACTATTAGACAACGATATATTTCACACAACCCTTATATTGAGCTTTCCGTGACTAGTTCAATTTGTAAAAAAAATGTCGGTACTATTTATTTATTTATTCAGAATTGACTAGTCTGTGAATTGAATTGAATGAATAACAAGTAATCGGTGAACCAATGAAAAACCCTCGACACGATTAGGAAGAAACTGATAAATTTCAAACGGCTGGCTGAACCGTTCTTCTTGAACTGTACTATAAATAAAAACACTCTCGGAGAAATCACCTTTCAGACAAAAAACCAAATCCAAATCGATCCATCCGTACACACAGATACACTTTACGTCAAACTAATAACACCCCTCTTAAAAAACTAATGGGTTAAAAATGTGCCTTACTATAGCCTGACAGTTTCTTTTGTGACACTGCCATGGTCTGCGGTGACGGGGGGAAAGACAGGGCGGGCGAGTAAGAAGAAGTAAGTGCCGCGTTACTAGTCTGCCCGTGCTACGTCAATAAATTGGTTGCAGTAAGGCAAGGCAATGTGATATTGCCAGTCAGAGTTAATAATCCAGTCATTTTACGGACCGCTAGTATGGCGAAATGGAAATAATTGATAATAGCTGAGTTTTCCAGTGTAAAGGGTACAGATTAATTCTAGTTATTATGTATACACATAATCTAGCAAAATATAAGTCAATTAAGTATATATGTACATATATTTTTTTAAATCCTGAAAATTTTGAAAAAAGTATTAGTAGTTATTTTATTCTTCATACTGATAAACTAATATTTGCTCTATAACATAGAAGACAAATTGCACGAATAATAATTAAGGATGCTTCACTAATATTTTTACCTACATTATTATTTCTGTTAACTTAGGACACATATCAGCAAAGCCATACATTTTGTTAATTTAGTGGCTTTTTTGTATTTTTTTGTGAGATTTCACTTTTTACTGATTGCAGATAAAATATAGTTACGCTATCATATAAAAAACTATGTCAATTTTTAGTATTAAAAAAAAAACATTTTTTGACACTAATTTTATATACCTACTTGCGGGTCGAAATTTTGTTGGGACTCGTGACATGAATATCTTAGAATATGGTATAAAATTTGAATTAAAAAATCATGCTATATGAATTAATGTTTTGCGGAACCGAAAAATGACTAGAGTATAAAAGTTAATTCAAAATTACTACCTAAACTAAAGGTTGTTTCGACCCGTCAGTAATCGTTATCGTTGTCTTTTTTTATGGCTATCACATCGTGCCGATTTTAGTAAGATATATTTCGCCAATGTCGGCATCATCATCACATGAGAGATTTTCGGTATTAAAATTTTGGGGTTCTGATGAGAGTATTCGTCAAGGAACCTAAAACAAATAACATACGGAAATATTATCAATCAGACTAAAGTCAAATACCTGCCTGTCTTACGCAAAATTGACGTTTCTTTAAAGGTCACTTAGTCAATGCCATTTATCACGTTGAAGCTACCTAAGGCTCAATTTCAATATGCTCAATACGTTGAGCTGCTTAAGCTTGTCAATATTTGCAATTTAACAGGCGTAATAAATCTTTAATCATCAATAGAGTATACTATTATCACAACAAAACAAAACGGAGCTTCATCGCGTAGGTATACATATGATTTATTTTGTTTACCCTCGTCTGGCATAAGTTTTTTTGTCATAATCATAATTTGGCATAATGCATTTTTCTCTGAACACGTAAACTTTTCAGACCTAACCTAACCTAATGCATTTAACTTAACAGGAAGATACTCGTACCTTAAAAGGTCCTGAAAAGTTTATGCCAGATGAGAGTAACCGGATTTATTTAATTACCTTTCGTTGGTTATTCGTAAATAAATCATATATAAACGCGATTAAGCCTTGTTTTGTTGTGTCGTGATAATGAGTAAAAATGGTGTACTTAAGTTTAAAGTTATGTAGAGCACAATAGGGACGCTGGACATAAATCTGTAGGTAATCTGGATCGATTTTTTAAAGTCACAACTACTGCAATATTTTCACCTCAAGTAGGTATATATATACTTTAAATTAGTAAAGTTGTCATACTGCCTCATACAGCACAGCTGTCCGAGCTTAAGTCTCACAAAACATGGAGACAGATAACGTGAAACATGCACACTTTGCAAAAATACGCTAGGGAGGAGTGTAAAGATTGTTGAAACCAATGAACAAATGCTGTATTTTTCGGAATCCCGCATCAGGCTTTTGTTTTTCCGCAATAATTTTAATACCGTTCCCGGAAAAAAACAGCGAAGTGAATATCCGATTAAGCAAACTGCGTAGACGATCCTTGTTGTTGTTTCTGTTTGGGTTTGTTTGTTATTGTTCTGGAGGAAAAATTTCGCTGTTTATACTGTTGTCTCAAAATACATACCCAGTTGATTCATAATGGGGTCGAAATGTACAATAAATGCTAAAAAACAGAAACGGCAAAAACCTACCCGTATTCCTTAATGTTTCAAAGTCCGCGTCACAATAGAAAAACAAACCATAAATCAGTTGACAGCATTTTTTTTACGAGCTTTTTTGCAGTCAGCAGATTGAAATCAAATAGAGTATAAAAAATGTATACAAGCACATTTTTAAATTTTCACAAATATTTGGTTTGTATATAAAAAAAATCATTTATTCAGGAATTGCGTGACCCACCATTGGGGGCAGCGATTGTCGCCTGTTTATTTATAGAATAAAATTGTGATTTTTTGATCACATACGAGTATGAAATATCTTAACTGAATTACGAACATATCCACGCTCCATTCATCTATTCCTCGCACGATAAATAATAGGAAAAACACCGGATAGTAAAAATGCAAGGTGTCGGACACATACCTAGCTATAATCAACAGGAAAGAAACAATCCCTACTAACAATGACCTATGAATCATGAATAATCAACGTGGCTAGACTCGACTACAACGAGTAGGTAAATCGACGTCTGTCTCGGTCGTGTAATGATTTTTGCAAGGATGTTCAGAAGGGCATAACTGGCTACTTGAAGAAATCGTATTGGCACATGAAAACTTTAGTTTATATTATACTAGCTTCTGCCCGCGACTTTGTCCGCCTTAAATTCGTTTATCGCGGATAAGGGTATTTTTCCGGGATAAATAGTAGCCTATGTCCTTCCCCGGGACTCAAACTATCTCCATACCAAATTTCATCCAAATCGGTTCAGTGGTTTAAGCGTGAAGAGGTAACAGACAGACAGACAGACACACTTTCGCATTTATAATATTAGTGTGGAGTATGGATATTCATCTAAACCTGGGATACTCATAGTGTGCTCCGCGGAGCCGCGGAGCGGTCTCCGCAAAACTTCTGTGGATGCTCCACGATATTATAGGTCACTAGAAGCCCGCAACTTCGTTGGCAGAGGAGAAGAAGTCATTACCCCTATTTTTTTCTTCAGCGTAGGCAGGTAAAAAGTATTCTATAACCATTGTGTATACCCAGCTACCAGTGTACCAAAAATAGTTGAAAACAATTTATTTTTCGATATTAATAATCAAATAATGAATGAAGAGAATGCTTGGAACAGAGTGTTAGAAAGCCAACCATTGAATATGGGTGTTGTAAAAGAACTAGACATTGATGAAGTAAGGAAGGCTGTGAAAAGCATGAAGAATGGGAAAGCTGTCGTACCAGATGAAATACCAGGAGAGGTGTGGAAGTTGTTGAGTGAGGATGGATGTAGGTGGCTGACTTTATTCTTCAATAAGTTGTTGCAGGAGGAAAGTATCCCCGACGAATGGTGCGGCAGTCTACTTGTGCCCATTTAAAAAAAATAAAGGGGATGTACAAGAATGCAACAGCTATAGAGGAATAAAGCTCATATCACATAGTATGAAAGTGTGGGAGAAAGTAATACAGAGACGAATGAGAGATGAGTGATATAACACAAAACCAATTCGGTTTTATGCTGGGCAGGGGTACAACGGACGCCATATTGGCACTTCGCCAATTGTGTGAAAAATATAGACTTGCGCAAAAAAACCTGCATATGGTGTTTGTTGATCTCGAAAAGGCTTATGATCGTGTACCTCGTGAGGTTTTGTAGTGGGCCTTGAAAGAGAAATGTGTGCCTGGGAAGTATGTGGGGTTGATTCGGTCTATGTATGATAGATTTTGTACACACGTCCGGTCGGCGGCTGGTACCACGGACAGGTTCAGTGTCGCGGTGGGCTTACACCAGGGGTCGGCTTTAAGCCCCTACCTCTTCCTGCTTGTCATAGACGCTCTGTCGTCAGGCACTCAGGAGGAGGCCTCCGTGTATGCTCTTTGCTGACGATATTGTCCTTGTCGGTGAAGAGGGACTTGAAATTCAGAGCAGACTAGAGCAGTGGCGGCAAAAATTGGAGAATGTTGGCCTTAAAATCAGTCTATTCAAAATAGAACACCTGATTTGCGATTTTGGCGGTCTCCGCAAGCTAACGCCCATAGAGCTCGAAGGCGTAACGCTGCCGGTCTGCTCCGATTTCCGATACGTAGGGTCACTCATACAGTGCGATGGTGATATTGACCGTGACATTAAAAACCGAATCAGCGCAGGATGGATGAAGTGGCGACAGGTCTCGGGAGTTATATGCGATGCCCGAATGCCCCTTCGATTGAAGCGCAAAATCTACAAGAGCATTGTGAGACCTGTCGTCATGTATGGATCGGAATGTTGGGCCGCAAAGGTGACGGATGAAAACAGATTGCATGTTACGGAGATGAGAATGTTGAGATGGATGAGTGGCGTGACGAGAATGGATCGGATAAGGAATGAGTATATAAAAGGAAGCCTGAAAGTAGCACACGTAGTCGATAAGCTGAGAGCAAATCGCCTACGGTGGTATGGACATGTTATGCGGAGGGATGAGAGCCATGTGACAAGAAGGATGGAAGGATGGAAGGATGGATGAGGAAGATATGCATGTGGAAGAATGGAAGAGGAGGGGTAGGCCGAGGAAACGGTGGATGGATTGCGTGAGAGATGACATGAAGAGGAAGGATGTGAGTGACGAGATGACGAGTGATAGAGAGGTATGGAAGAAAAAAACATGCTGCGCCGACCCCAAGTAAATGGGATAAGGACAAGCGAATGATGATAAATAATCAAATAATCCGTATCACTTATTTTTATGAACGTCTTCAATTAACAGACATTAAATTTTTAATACTTTATTGTACAAATCTTCAATGAACAGACGTTTCATTTTTTTTACAATAAAGCTATATAAATTGAATGTCTGTTCATTGAAGATTTTTTCAATCATAGTATAAATAAAAGTAGCAAGTGTCTAAACATGTGTACGCAAATGTTTATTTCAAGGCTACTCCTTTAAGGGAAAACATTTTCCAAGAATTTCCTAAGAAGCAGCTTGAAAATAAACATTTGTCAGTGTTTGCTAAAACTGATTGAAATATGCGTGTTTCTATTTTATTATCAGATCATTACCCTACGTCACAAAGTAAAGGTGCTGGTTAGATAGGTACGTAGGCATTACGACAAGGCACATTAGACTAATTCTTAGCGATTTTACCAACCTTAATAACCTTAGAAAAAAGGCTCGTTCATATTTTCTTAATTATATCGTGATTTTATGATTGATTTGCTTTTCAAAATGGAAACTTCTAGGTTTACTTAAGTTGACACGAAACAAATTACACGTAGACTCGAAGTTCATGGAAACAGGCGCCGAGTATGTCAAGTTGACGAATGGCCGCAAACAATATAACGAATTTACGAACAGAGTCAAGGCTAATGGGACGGCTAATGTCTTTGACCACTCAATAGAATACCTTACTACTCACATTGTTCGACAGGTTATCAATGTAAATATGTCTCAATCAACTTAATGGCGTACATAAAAGGTTAATCGCTAAAACGCTTGTTAATCCACGACGGAAAAAGGGGTGTTATGAGTTTAATGTGTGTATCGGTGTGTCTGTGTAACCCCACTTTGATTACGTTTTTTTGTTTGAATGATGACTTAAGAGTCCCCGGTAAGCTCGGTTCTCCATACAAACGTAGTTACGCTCTCATTTTAAAACGACAAGCTAGTTTGGTCTGAAACTTTGTAATTAGAATAAGTTAAGGCATATGCAGGCCTGTAATTAGTTTATTAGCTTCAGATACCATGGTAAAAAAAATACAGCGAATTTATGTTTTTCATACAAAACTTGTTTATGCTGTATTTCGTTTGTTTTATAAACTGGAGCCATAAAAACTAATTACAGGCCTAGATATACCTCATGTCATTGTATATGCACAGTTTCGTTACAATCCAACACGTAGTTTTAAAATGAGAACGAAACTCCGTTTGCATGGGAAGGTGAAATTCGGCCGAGCTTGCTGGGGACTCTTTTTAAGTCGGTGCATCGAAAATGTAAGCTTTTATTTCTGAAATTTTGTCAAATCTAGTATGTGAAACAGGCTGGTTTTCAGATATGTATTTTTTGACTATATAACCTATTCAGTACCTAATGCGGAAACATGTTTATTTAAAATTGTCTCGATATAAAATAAATCCAATAACGCGTCTTTATTTTCCGTTTTTTGTCTAGTTTTTACAAACGACACATTAATAAATGGCTAAATTATATAAAAATTACATTCTTCCCTTTATCTTTTACGTGACTAACTTAAATGTTAACGAAACGTAATAATATCTACGATTTCATTGTACTTTTACATCTGGCGCTTACGCCCAAAGCATGTACTATATTAGCTTTCTCTTTCCTTGATGCTCGCGATCAATAAATGCGTCCCTTATTACAAATTCCGCTCATTCGCTGGCTCGGCGTGTGGGGCCGTGGTTTACGAATAGGTATTCCTTGACGATGCAGATCCTTATGATCTTAGCAGTGACTTAGGACCTAAACATGACTTCCGCTAATACTTCCACAAGGTCTAAGGCTTCTAGCCCCTCAAGATAAAATAAAATATGTATACCTATCGTCTATGATACATGGACACCAAGGTAAAAGATAAGGATATGTGGACTATGGTTTCCCTACAAGTGCATGAAATGAATACACTTGTAGGGAACATATACATATAACATTAGTAGAGTAAATGTAGTTCACAAGAAACTAAATTTACGGAACAGTTGTCTATAAATCATTGATGAGATAGATCACAGATTGAGAGAAAAGAATAATACATCTCAATCGACTCAATGTTAACAGAGCGAAGTCAAAAATACGCTAATTTTGTTTACGTTCCTACTTCAAATGAATTCTTGATCAGAAATATCGATAGAATCGTATTGATTGTGTTTGTACAGTACACCGGTAGGTTATATATTCAAGTTATTGTGAACATCATCTTTGTGGTTGTGAAGAGGCTGTGAAAAGACATGTCCGCGTAGGTATATAACATTGTTTTCATCAATACTACAATTGTCACTACACTTACATACAAACAAAATACATATAATATTATTGTACGTAAGTCGTGTTCTGAGATATCTCTTCTAAGCAGTATGTCTGTTTAAATTTAATTTAAAAAAAAAATGCAATGCTTACATTTATTATTATCTATACTATTAAAAAGTTATAAAAATTAAATTTCTGTACATTAAAGATGTTTTCAAAAAAATATTGTTACCGACTATTTGGAGGTCACTAAAACGAAAACTATTTTTTTTGAATTTTATGTATGTATGTATGTGTCGTTGTGGCTTCATCACGCAAAATCGGCTAAACGGATTTCAATTATTTTTGGTACACGGGTAGCTGGGTATCTCCAGATTGTTATACGATACATTTTATCCGACTACGCTGAAGAAAAAATTAAGGGTTATGACTTTTTCTCCTCCGCGAACGAAGTTCCGGGCGCCTTCTAGTGTTCAATAAAAATCTTTAAATGTTTACCATTAAATTTTTCTCTCGTCCCATTCTAAACTCAGTATTTTAATATATTTTTGCTTATAGCATTAATACCAGTCTGCAACTAGTAAAGTCTGTGGTAAAGTACAGAGAGGGTAAAACGGGTTGACCATTTGTTAACCATTACAGTACATTCGTTTTAGAGACTATCACTTAAGAGTGTTTGCGATGGAACTATTTAGAACTGACTTTTATACTGAGATGAAGTTTTATTAAAATGAAGACCATTTTATATCAAAAATGACAGAAAATCACCCTCAATGTTACAATATTATGCAAGGGCAAGGCCAGCATCTCCGCCGTGCGACCTTCGGCAATTAGGTAAAACATTGAAATTATGTTAATGTTTAAAGTCGTTAATATTCTGAATCGTTAATTAGTGAGCGATTATTATCTTATATGTAACAAAACAATGCGGTTTAATTTCGTACCGAGCGTCGGGAAATGTTATTGTTGTTGTCAAAATTTGCATTTTTGTAACAAGCTTTTATTAATCACTCATCCAGACGATTGTAACGAGCCCAAACTAAACGTTACGGTAAGATTGCGTATATGCAAGATTTGACCCACACATATTTACCTACTAAACATGCATACTAACACGGCAAGTTAAATAAAAGCTAGTAAAAAGGCTATTTTCAATAGCGATCTTTAATAATAATAATATCTAAGCAAGGATTTCCGCCAAAGCAGAGTCAAAGCCTTTCAGTTTGGCAATTCTTCGGGCTATGTTACTTTGGTTCTTTTGCGAATTTCTTAATTTATAATACAATTTTGCAGTAAAACTCCGAGCATAGCCCTGTCCCTCTTTGGGAGACCGTGTGCCTTCTTATAAGAAGACAATGTAGAACTGGAAGACGCAATGTGGTCTGAAGATCTTATGACGATAGTTCAATCGTGAAAAATATTACCAAAGCCAATTATCATTCTATCAGTCATTTTACTACCAACATATAGCAAAATCCGCTTCATGGTTGAAATAGACAATATGCATGGTTTTTTATTTTTGTTTTAATAAAAGCTAATTCATGTAACGAACAATAGATACATTTTCGAATAAGTATAAAAATAAAAATAACCGAGATATTAGCCATCAAACATTTTATTCTATCTCTTACTAGCAAAACAGAATTGAATATGGAGTTTATATGGCCGTAGTTTCATGTGACGTAACAGTACACGTCGGACCTCTCTATCAAATCGATGTCTTATTAGTAGTTTAAAATACCTATATCATCCGTATTTCTTGGCCAATTTTAATTTTGGCATCTCTTTTACGGGTTTTTCATATTTTGTTAAGAAAAGCGATAAATAATATACCCCATTGCCATCGACAATTTTCCTTCATTGTTACAAAACTGTGGGTTAACTACCTAGTGAACGGTGCCAATTTTCTATGACGCGACGAGCAACGATGATGTTATTACTCTATCTAATCACTATATAATCGTTTTTCTTTATTATGTAAGTAGACATGATTACAGCAGGCTCGTTCCCAATTTCAACATGCTTTTATAGGTTAGCCTTATCTAAGTCAGTAGGCTTTTAACTAACTATGTAAACCAATGTTGCAAAATATTTCCTTCTGTTTCCGCGATCATGACTCATTTAAATAAAACAATTCAACGGATTATATGGCGTATAGTATCTCATTTGAGTTCCCGACGTTTCGGAAGCTTTTCAACACTTTTCACGGGTTGACAATCTTGCAAGTTCAATTTAACCCACCCGGTTTCCGATTGAGCTAAATTTTTTACATATTTATGTAAGTTGGGTGACTTATTGCCGACTGTACTTTTTTTTAACATCCATGAACTACTCAAGAGACGATAAAGAACCCAAGCTTGATAAGATTGCGTTATTTTATTACAGGGCTCCTGTGAGCCCCAGTAGCGTGGCGTCCGTATAAGCCAATTCCCACCGGGTTGTCCAATGAAAGGCTTATAACTACCATTTTTTTTAAATTTGAGTAAATTAATACGCTTTGGCTTTCCTTGTAATTTTTCTGACGCCACGCCTCTGATGAGCACCATCCGGCTCCATCATCAGACCAGCTCTGAGATGCCATAATATTTCATTTTCACCGAAGATAGGCAAGTATACCAAATTTTTGTCCAATCGAACGTTAGGAAGCGATTCTAATTTAGCTTCCACCATTTGACCCATCCTAACAAGTTTTCGAATCTTTAAGCAAATACACCCTTCCCACCGGATAAACATAGCAAGTAGTAATAAACTTCACGTACACTTTATGCACTTATCATTATCGCTTAACTTATGGGACTAAGTGACACGTGTAATGCTAAGTAGCATTAGATACATTGTAATTTGTAGCTCGCTCACAGTCATAGAGTTTGGCCAGAGAATCATGATATTGACATTGAAACAGAATTCTTTATATGGCAACAATTTTAGATATTAAAAAAGCTGTCAAATTATAAAACCTACCACGTTTTTATGCATTCCGTATTGGTATGTCACATTTTTTTCAAATTTACCGCAATTTTTGAGTATCACGTTTCGCTAGGCAAACTCTAATTGAGATCTAAGAAAGCATTTTTTCAGCCGGGCTGTTCGCCTCCTGTTATTTCGGTTATCTCTCAATCTCGTTCCACAAACACAGTGTCGCAATCCATGATGGATTCTTTACCATAGCGTCCGCTCCGACTCGCTCTGCCTCCGACCTACTTTACGTCACTGAAATAACCGTTAAGGTTAACCCATGGATTGATGATATTAGAACCACTTGGAACATTTTATCTACTCGTATCCTTATGTTTAAAACTAAATAAAACAAAACATGATTAAGAACAAATGGCGGACTTAATCCCAAATGACTTTCGTCTACGCGTTCAGAGCCAGAGAAAAATGCTTATTATTAATGCGAAAGTATCTTTTTGGTTTGTCCTGCTGTTACGCGACAACGGCACTGTGGCTCGATGTGATTGGTTTAGCTTAGCATACAGCACATACACATGCCCGAGAGTGACATAGGCTACTTTTAACCCGGAAAATTTGCAGTTTCCGCAAGACAAGCAAAATATTCTTGGCCCGCGATATACGCCACGCTTTGCCAAAAAATGGAAGGCAAACTTAACAGCGCGATGTAATACGCAAAAATTCCAATGAATGAGGAAATAATATTATAATTTTATAATACAAAAATAATATTGAAATCTGTTTTGGATAACAATTACATTTCAATGTTCCATGGCACATTTTTGATCTGATAGATTCGTTTGAATTGTACTTACATTCACATAGATTTAATAGGGGCCCACAAAATTCATCATAAGAATCCCGCGTAGCCATGAAAGCGCATAAAATTCCACAAATAATTCTCATATACTCATAACTACCTATCTGAAACTCTGTATGGAGATGACATGAGACACATTACATTCACCTGGATAAATGCGCAATATGTCATCTTTATGTAGGTATCAGTCAGTGAGGTCTTTATCTTGCTTTGCTTGTCACTTAGCACACAATAATACAGCTGACAAAGAACACTTTGATTTAGATAATCTGCACCTGTGTGATAAGGAAACTTTATCTGACTATCTTAAGACTTTTCTAAACCCATACAATTTTATGATCTGCAGAAAAAAGTATACACAAAGATGGGTTCTAGTTCGTCCAGCCCGAAGTTTCTTAGTCTCCCCTAAGCCCGATCTTTTTGCAACCTCCCGTCTGAAATCGGTTTGAACTGGTTCAATCAGTGGCGTAGTTACCCAAGGGCTAGACGGGGCCGTGCCCCGGGGCCCCAAGCTCAGCGGACCCTCGGACCCTGACCAGTAACGTAGCTACCGAAAGGTTAGACGCGGTGCCCTACACATGCCCCACAATTTGGGGCCCAAATCTTTGGTTGTGTCCCGGGGTTACCTAGCTACCAAAGACGTGGCGTCAGGAAAATTACAAGGGAAGCCGAAGCGTATTCAAATACTCATATTTAAACAAAAAGGTGGTTATAACCCTTTCCTTGGGCAACGCGATGGGAATCGGCTTATATGGACGCCACGGTACTGCTAGCTACGCCACTGGGTTTAACGTTCAACCCACCTCTGCAGGTTTTGTGCCATGTGCACTGCATTCCAACCCAAATTTAAGTAGCCGCGGCTGGCATTCCCGTATGGGCATAACTTTAAAAAAAATGTTTTATTATTTATGCCATGGTAAAGTACCTACACCGGAGTGGTCACAAAAATGTTATGGGAACAAAATAATCAACTCTACGTAACGTGTGTTTGCTTCTGTATTTCCGTCATTAATTTACTTGCTCCCTTGCAAAAATTAACGGGTATATGACAAATAAAAGGAGTTCAATAAGTATCATATGACTATACTCCACTTAGAGAACTAAACCTATAGAGTTCAGAAACTATAGACAACTATGATATGAAAGCGGTGAAAGATTTTTTAAACACCTTAGTTTGCAAAACATTGCAAGAGTAGAATAGTATAAAGACAAGATCCATTATGCAAGCATTAGTTTATTATTAAAAAATATAAATCTCATTGTATCGACCCCCCCCCCCCCTCTTCCCACGCCACTATGTTAAAAAGTCTACCTAATCAAACAGGCCCAATCTCAGTCATCCATCACCATGCAATGTTCAGTTTAGTTTTGAATTTTAACAGCTCTACTGTCCAGGGCAATTTTGCCAGCATCAAGGTATGGTTTTATATTTAAAACTAGAAGGCGCCCGCAACTACATTCGCGGAAAAGAAAAAGGCATAAACCCTCTTTTTTTGGCAATGTAGACGGGTAAAAAGTATCCTATAACCATCTGTGGATGTACCAAAAATTGTTGAAATCTGTTTAGCCAATTAGCCGTGATTCTTAGAAAAAAATCTAAAAATGTGTAAGGAGAGGAGAGACACAAGAAGCAACAATAAATTAGAAAGGTAATAAAAGGGGAAGAGGAGAATAATGGGTAAGGTAATAGCTACAGTATAATATAAGTATATATAGGTACATATATATTCTGAAGACACCTTGAGCCTGGCACTAACAGGGGTGTGTGGGTGGTTATTTGTCAAAGAAGGGTGAGAATGTTATAAACAAGAATAGCTATTATTTGGTCTCTAATACTTTCATGGCCAATGTTACAATGAATTTCATCAACATATTATTTCATGCGGTGTAATAATTGTAATGTACTGCCTATTGTTGAAAAATAAACAATGAAGCATTTCAGTGGTATGGCATGTACCTATTTGAATATTGTTGTCATAACAGGAAAAATGCTGTAAAATATAATTGTTTTATATAAGCAACTAGAAGGCGCGCTTTCGCGGAGGAGAAAAGTCATAACCCCTCTTTTTAGGGTTCTGTAGCAAAATGGCAATAAACGGAACCCTTATGGATTCGTCATGTCATGTTCATCACACCAAATCGGCTTAACGGATTTCAACTATTTTTGGTACACGGGTAGCTTGGTATCCACAGATGGTTATATGATACTTTTTGCCCAAGTACGCTGACGAAAAAAGAGCGGTTACAACTTTTTCTCCTTCGCGAACAAAGTTACAGGTACCTTCTAGTATTTAATATAATACTTGTATGCATAGAGAACATCCAAGACTCAAGAACAAATAGGTACTTATGCAAACAACAATCATTATATTTTTCTATATACGGATACTTTTGTTTGTTTTGGAATAAATGGGTTTTTTACCAGAATATACCCGCTACTTTGTTCGTGGAAGAGGAAAAAAATCATAACCCTCTTTTTTCTTCAGCATAGTCAAGTAAAAAGTATCCTATAACCATCTGTGGATGACCAGCTACCCATGTACTGAAAAAAGTTGAAATCTGTTTAGCCGTTTTGGTGTGATGGAGCCACAACTACATATACAAATATACAAAACCCATTTTTTTTTCTATTCAGTTCATTACTTTTTTAAATCTTCAATGTACTGACATTTCATTTTTACAACTTAATAATAATACATCAACTTAATATTTTCTTCTATTTCCGTGATTATTAGTCATTTAAATAAAAACAATTTAACGGATTCTATGGCATATATTATCTCATTTGAGTTCCCGATGTTTCAGAACATTTAGGAAAAACCTGAAAAGCTTCCGAAACATCGGGAACTCAAATGAAATATATGCGATAAATTGTTTTTATTTAAATGAATACATCAATTTGTTAAATGGTAAATAAGCTATCAGAGGTGATCTTCTTGGTTCCAGATTTCATTGAACTTGCAGTCATTTCGTAAAAAATGTTATCCAGACAACAAATCAAAATACAAATTAGATTATTTAAAATACATGACTTTTTAGACATTAATACAACAAAACCCCTGAGTCCTTTGAAAACCGTGTATGTAAATGTAAAGCCATATTAGACACATTCGGATAATTAACTAAATCTTACTGATACACAGTTAAATACTGTATGTTGGGAATAAAATGCAGATGTATAGGTACTTTAAATTTATAATACCTAAATCTTGGTTTTGAAAACTCTTACAGGCATTCTTATTTTAATAAAGTTAACATCTTACCAAGTTTTTCTTATGGTCAGGAGATTTTTGTTAGGCCGCTTCCCGCTTGCATCAGAGATGACTGAGAATCTGTCACTAAGGCTCCTTTTAACCTCCGGCAAGTTCCTGAGCAACCTGTCTCCGGACGACAGCCTCAGTGACTTCCCTGTCACTAGCAAATGCGACTTCTTAGGGCGTATCTCATTATCTTCCACAGTCTCATGCACTTCAAGATTGGTTTGCACTTGCAATGATACCTTCTTAGCTCGCGGCCTCCTTTTTGATAATCTTAAGCCGTTGTTCTGTGATACATTGCAGTCGCTAATTTCTTTACTTTTATCATAACCATTGTCACATCCGTTCCCGAAGCCTTGAACGAAACACAGCATAATTTCGTCAGGATATGACTCCTTCATTTAGAAGGTCATCCCACTTCGACACGTAGCTCGATTAAGGTCACTCTTAAGAGATTTGACTAGTGTTCATTTCAAAAGTATTGATGAAAGAATCGATGAACATTTTATCATAGTGTAAGACATCCATTGAAAATTAGGTTAGGCACTAGTAAACAATTTAACTTCACTGTTTGCGAACCGACCGAAACAACAATAACACCGTTAGATTTATGGATACTGTCAAATATAGTCACTTTATAGGGAAATACACGAAATTTTACACATAAACAACGGTTTGTTTATGCGGCTTGCCAAAAAATAAAACAGGAAAATGACATTTCTGTCAATAACGTGCCGGGCGGTATATTGCGTTCGGAAACACGTACGCAGCGCGTAACAGCTGTTGGGCAACTGAAATGCCTCGCCTTCCTTGCTTGCCTTGCGATCGTTCGCGTCTCGCCGCTTCGCTGACTTGCCCCGCCGTGTGTGGGCTTGACTGACCAACTGACGCGGCTACCACACGTGTAAAAGCCCGCATACTTGCTTAGTTACTAATTGACCTAATAACTATGTAAGTACCTAGTGCACAATACACAAAATATAAACACAGAAAAAATCTTCGCCACAATTTTTTTTATGGGGATGTTGACTGAATTCAAATCAAAATAATATTATACCTTGTGTGGGTAGGAAAGACCCTTTGAAAATATTAATAACTTTACTAATAATACAATTGAATAACCCATTAAATGTATCGTAACTTTGGTCTAAACCGTTTCGATAAACGCATGTTTTAACATAGGTGCAAAATAAAGTCCATGCAAAGTAGGAATAGGAACGTGTGACGTCACACGTTCTTAGGCTTTAGTATGGAGCGTTTTTTAGAAAATTCTAAAAATGTGACTAACATTGTTGTATGTCGGGGAGTTTTTATGAGATTGAAGAAGATTTTTCAGCAATATTTCTATTATTCAAAGGGTTTTCTATAGCATAAGGTACCACAGAAAAAAGTGATCAATATCTTTATTTTGATACTCAAAATATTATCATACCTTTCTTAACGGTGACTTTGAATTACATTTTTTTAGTGTAGAATATTAACTATAAGTAAGAACCTAAATCACGTGACTTTTACGATCAATACGGGAAAACTAACGTGAAACAAGATCACCTGGGTTACCGGGAATCAAACTTTATCACCCTCATGTGCCAGTTTTAAACGGATCATTATGTATACGAGGTAGCTAGCTATCTTAGTGGAGTTGTTGTTGACAAAAAAATAAATTCCAAAAAAGCAGTACCTAAATCATAGCCTATTAAAAAAAAAACAAGGTATAGGTTAGTATAAAATATACTTCCTTGGTTTTCCAAATGAACGTAAATATGGCAAACTTCTAAAAGGGTATCATCTTCAAGAATATTCAACTGAAGCTAGAGAATCAGATCCTAACGAATACGAGAAGGATAAAAATATTCTATACCCCACCTATAGCAGGCATTATCGTTTGATAATGTCATTGTTGAATTTTATTTTGCTACTGTACCTAAAGAAGATTATTAAAAAAACTTTCAAAGTTCAGAAACAGGTAATGAAAATTTAACTCCTGAAATCCCTCGTAACTTTTAACATCTACTACTTAGATTAATTAATCATTGATGCTGAAGCTGAACTGTCATAATTAATTTGGTAAAGGTCTTAATTGTGCCTTTAGCTGTAAAAAACTTAAATGTTTTATAATACGTTTGTGCATAATTTGCATAAAATACTTACTCTTAGAGTATTTCAAATGAAAGATGAGAATGGAATCAACCACGAAACTTAAAAATGTAGCTGTGATGCGCTTTTACGAGCTAGAGTTAAACAAATTCATTGCTTTTGTAATTAATTATGAAGTTATTAGATAAGTAGAAAAGCATTCAAATTTGTTTCTATCTAGCTCATACAGGCACACTGCAGCTACATTTTTAAATTTCGCGGTTGATTACATTTTTATCTTTTATTTGACAGACTCTATATTCATTGCTCTGTCTCTAGATAGACTACTTACTTCGGGGTGAATGGGCTGATTGTGGGAGCATAAACCTAAGTTCAACAGTCTTTAATACTATGGCCTTGCTGAAAATATTCCGCTAATCGGGAATAATACAGCCTGTTGGAATTAGGAGATTAACAAAGGGACCTCTCTATGATATTATATATGTACGTATATCTGTCCAAGACAGGAGTTTGGGGCAGGATTTTGAACTCGGCCTTGATATTGTATTATTAGTAAAAATGTAAACTATGCTTGGATCCATATAAGGGTTTGTATTGTAAACATTGTAATTTGTAAATAAAATTGGAATTGGCACGCAGGGTTAACAGCAATACCAGACGGTTAATTGAAGACAGGTGTGTGATTAATAGTAAGCAAATTTCAAAGTGATCATTTCCGAAAATATTCACTAAATCAACGTTTAAGTTAAAAAAAACTGTCGAAATATGTGCCACATATTGATATTATGTGATTTTTTTTTTCAATTTCGGTTACATGTATGGAATGCCCCCGCTTAAAAATACATTTTATTATTATTTAAATTTAAAACTAAGTAACTAGCGGCTTATACTAGACACCTATCTTCCAAATTTCACCAATATACATCTAGTAGTTTTTGAGTAAAATGCCTGTGACATACGGACGGACGGACGGACGGACGGACGGACATGACGAAACTATAAGGGTTTCGTTCTATTTTAGCTACAGAACCCTAAAAAACGACACACCTATGCAAATATACTGTTTATATATATTATGTAATATGTATACTTTGCATACTATGTAACTTGGGTGTCTCGCCCTTGTAATTATTATTTTGTACAAGTTTGATACCGATATCCCGCACCAATTTTTTAAATAAAAAATCACTATTTTGCTTTTTTATATTCTATATTTTTTTTACTTTTATAATTTTTGATATGTTTTCTTGAAGAACTACGCAGTTTATATACTCAAAACATATATTTAGGATAGGCTAAGTACAAATATTGTAATAGATATAAGAGTCATTTCGAAAAAATGACTGACTGTTGAGTTTGTTTCGGCTTTCTTCTCTTCAGTGGTCTCCTCTTGGGAAACGCCGTAGAGTCAGACTTGTAAAAGTGCCCTTGTGGCCTACTTACAGAATAAAGATCATTATTATTTCATTACAGAATAAAGATCATTATTTTAATAATTTCTCTGTTTAGCCTAATGGTTGACTGGTAGAGAATGCCTTTATGGCATTAAGTCCGCCATTTGTACTTTCTTGTATTATGCAATAAAGTTTAAATAAATAAATAAATAGTGGTCTAGCGGTGTATTGTGAACATGCTTTACTTTGCTAAGTTAAATTTAAATTAATCGATATATAGGTTTAGGTTTATAGATCATTTATTCTCATTAAGAATTTACAATTCACTTATTATGAGAACTTAAAATTAAACATAATGTATTAACAATGAGCGAGAACATGAAAGGAGGGTAAATCTAGATAACACCGCGACAGCAATCACATACATATTCCCAATAATACTGGTCAGGTCCGAGTTGTAAACAAGATAACGAAAATCACTGAGTTACGCAGACTGGAAGCGGCATAGCGTAGTTGCATTAATTTGTTTTATATTTTGTGTGAGTATATTGTATTTGTTTATTTATGTCTATTTGTACGTATTAATTAATATGTGTTTTTTTCGGTGTTAATATTTAATATATGTATTTTGAGCATTTTTTTAAAACCATATACTGATTTAATATTCTTTAAATGCTTAAGGAGTTTATTGTAAAGATAGATATATATAAACGTAAAAGTCCTGACTGACTTACTGACTGACTGACTCACTTAAATCAACGCCCAGCCCAAACCGTTGGACCTAGAGAGCTGAATTTTTCACAATAGGTAGTTTTCATAACGTTACTATCCACAAAGAAGGGATTTTTCAAAGTTCAGCCTCTAAGAGGGTGAAATGGGGGTTCAAAATTTGTATGGGGAAACAAGATTAGTTAGACTATTTTATTCGAAACTTCACAAGAGTATTCCTACCAATAAATGAGTAAATACGTGTTTCAAGGTTTTTAAAAACTGAACCCCTAAGGGGATGAAATGAGAGTCCAAATTGTGAATTGGGAAATCAGATCAGTTTCGACTATTTAATTCTAAACTTCACACGAATATTTTTAACAATAAATGAGTAAATACGTGTTACAGGGTTTTCGAAAATTCAACCCCTAAAAGGGGAAATTTGGGGAAAAGTCGACATGGGTATTGTTTCTTTGGTTTATCCGGTCGCTGATTACGAAAACAAGAACGATTTTAAAATCCGACGTGGCGGACGTGAAATACTATCTCCCTTGTCGGGGTACGATGGGGTTGAAATGTCAAAATATCAATATGGGTGTCCTTTTTAAGGTTATTTGGGACGTTAATTACGAAAAATGGCATCGATTTTGAAATTCAATTTAGTGAACGTGAAATATCATCTCCCTATTGGTGTGCGATGGGGTTAAAATGTCAAAATATCAATATGGGTGTCATTTTTATGGTTTTTGGGGAAGTTAATTACGAAAAAGGCATCGATTTTGAAGTTTTATATTTTGGACATGAACATTCTTGCTATTGAAAGCATTTGTGCCAAATTGCAATTCAATCGGTCCGGTAGTTTCGTTCGAAAATCGGTTGTAACAGACGGACCACCCAAACTTTGTAACGGCACTAGTCAGTCAGCAAGTCAATGCTTTGCACCGGAACGTAGTAGAGGCCACTATTTTGAAAGTTCCGCTTTTTAGGGTTCCGTCGCTAAAATGGCAAAAACGGAACCCTTATAGTTTCGTCATGTCCGTCCGTCCGTATGTCACAGGCATTTCACTCAAAAACTAAAAGATGTATATTGATGAAATTTGGAAAATAGGTGTCATGTATAAGCCGTTACTTACTTTGATAGTTAAATAACAAATAAAAAAATATCTGAGTTTTTTTATTTTTATTTTAGCAAACATGAAACTGTGACACATATTTCGATATATAGTTTAAAAACACAATACAATACAATAACTCTTTATTGTACACCTCATAAAACTGAGTACAGAAAACAATACATTCAAGGAAAGGTAAACAACAGGCGGTCTTATCGCTAAACAGCGATCTCTTTCAGACAACCTTTGGGACTACCCAAAACACTGAGGTTTCTAAGAAAAATAAAATGAGTAAGGAAATATTTTGTGTCCTCCCCCTCTTTCTATTTTCTAAACCGTAAGTCGTAAAAAAATTACAAACGTAAAACTTAATAAATACTTTCAACGAAAATTGTGTTCAATACGATCGGATATACGGTTTTTTAAATATTGCCGAAAAACTGCGCTTTTTAACAAAAGGACGTAAGCCGCATGAAGATTACGCTCTTTTGCTGGTCTGTAGTGCTTATTTTTGGAGTAACGGTTGCGGAATCTTACACTAAGCATGGTCCGACATGATCTTAGATGGTTTTTAAATTCAAGACTACCCCGAATATGACGCGAGTGAACCCGCGGGCAAAAGTTGCTATTCAAGAGTAGAAATCTGCATTAATCATAATCTCGTAGTAGTAGTAAGTCATTCCGGGCGTAACAATTAAAAAATTAATGCAATCATTTCTTTAAAAAAAATAAGGGAACTGCCTTCACCAAAACGTCGTATACCGAGACCTCCAGAAAGTAACAAATACTTTTTCGAAAACCGCATCTAAATCGGTTCAGTCAAACGCGAGGTAATCGCAGGACATACCAATATAAGGGTCAAATTGAGAACCTCTTTTTTGTAGACGGTTAAAAATTACGTTTAGTACGCGGGCGAAGCCGCGGGCAAAAGTTAGTATGTTTATAAAGCCGTTCGTATAAAGTATATGAATTTAAAAGTATTTATCAAAAAATAAGTAGGAAACTATTTTAACAACGGAAGAAAATTACATCAGATGTTACAAAAATCGAAATTTTAGTCAAAACCATTCCCAAAATGCAATTTTGCACTAACTTTTCACTCTAAAAACTGACTAATACATTATTTTTAAATCAGTTTGAAATAACAGTCTTGTGCGTTGAAAAAAATCTGCGTAATATAATCCAATCATAAAATAGTAAACAATATTAAGAGTGTTTACATTTTTGCTGACGCATCGAAGATGCTTGGAAGAAAATCATACATCAAAGTGCACTGAAAACATTTCCGGGAACTTTGAAAGCTTGACACACCTAAATACCGACTTTTATTACTGTACTGAGTTTCGGCATCTTTTTGTACTGAACGATGACATCAGTTTCAAACAACTGGGTTTATTATAAACAAAGATCAGAAACAAATGAAAAATTTTTTCGACGATACTGGACTTGAACCAGTGCCTTGAGCCAGACCGGGGCAGCACGCTCTACCATCTGAGCTAATCGTCCACACCAGTAGTCGACGAATTTTGTCATCTGTTCTTGCTTATGGATCTCTGTATGGTGCATCCGACTCTTTAGCCGTTATCATTTGTTTCTGATCTTTATTTATAATAATAACGCTGGTGGAGTGATCCACTAATAAATTGCAAAAATTGTGATTATTATCATGATATTTGTAAAACAAAAAGTATAGTAACTGGGTTTATGTTTGGTTTTAAACTTGATGTTCAATGTACCTTGGAAATAACCGAATATTTTAGATTATGGAGAGTATCCGAATGTGCAATTTGTGACATTAAAGTTTTGCCACAGATAATTAAACTTCTTTTATTTCCGTTATTTCATCCTGATCTTCGATTTAGTCTAGTCTGTTTTTTGCTTTTATTAACACAAGTAGCAGCGGAAACTTGTAAACCTTACTCTTTCTCTCATTAGTTAAATTCGTTGTGATGTTGAAATTGTGTGATGCTTCACGGCTTCAATAAATTATTTCTTCGCGTAAGTACCTACCTACCTATCTCCAACATTATCAGGTAATGCACTGCTCATAAAACGTTATAGGTAAATGGATATTACTCGTAACAGCCAAAACTCATTTGCTTAACTACTGTTTTATGACTTAACGCACTTATACACCCCAAGGAAACAATAATTTAAATATGCAAGGATCTCTAGCAGTAAGTACCTATTTTGGTAGCACTTTGGCTTAAGGTGCGTCCACACTTGTATCATTTTCTCGTATCCGATCATCGTGCCGTGGCATGACTGCGTACTGAGCCGCAGCTTCACAACGAAAGAACCGCATGTGGCTCGCGAGCCGCAGGTTCCCGACCCCTGGCCTAGAGAGATTCTCTCACGCATATTTTAAAAACGTTTCTTTATGAAATGGAATAACCCCTTGAAAATTTTTGGTAATAATGGTCACTTGGTGGTTACGTAGTTTTACTAGGGGGGGTGGCTCCGTCAGTTGTAGAGCTCGCGGGTGCTTTAACCCCCTATATCCGCCAATCCAGGAACAGAATCGACAAAAAAAACTATAATTGGGTACTTTCCTGTAGTCAACATAAATAATGTCACGCTTGCAGTGAAATGTTAATTCTGAAAATACGTAGAAAACATTCATGAATACTTATTTTTAAGCTTTTGGCGATTATAAAATGGTCAAAAACTAAAAATATGGAGGCAATTTGACCGTATACAATTATGACGTCATAAACCTTTTTTACTTTCAAACTACATACTTTCTGTTCGTTTTGACAGTTCATAAAAAGGAACTGATTTGATCTATCAGTCAAGTACCCTATTATCGAAGCTGCTCACAAAATTTTACGAGAATCGGTAATTTCATTTCAGAGAAATGCTACCTGTAGTGGAGAACATTCGGAAGTGGTCTGTGATCCGGACAGACATAGGAAAACATTTTTGCCCGAGCTGAAACGGAGACGCGTCCTATTTCAGGTACAAGTTCGTAGCCGACCTCAAACAGCAATCGCACGTTCCGCCGCACTCCAAATTAAACCTTAATAGCAAGGATAAAAGTTGAAATTTTCAAAATGCAGTGGAAGTGTAGCGACTGCTCGGCGGCACTTTTCAGCACACGGATAATTGAACCTTTTAACCTAACCTTTAAATTTAGAACGCGGCGGAACATGCATTTGATTCATGCAGTCGGAAGTGGAATTGTACCTTTATGTTCATTAATGTGTACTTACCTCGAGAGTATGAAGTGTTATGTTTTACACAGGAGCGGCCTTTGGGGGTGGAGTCGAACAGGGAAACCGCCTGGGGTATCGCACCCCGGTCAACAACCCAAGTAGAAAAATATTATACACTTGCATTTCTCGTGAAGCATCGTCATTAAAACTTATATTGGCTAAGACCGCCCTGGATGTGCAAACCATCAACATTGCGTAAACATTAACAAATAAGGTCATGTATACTCATGTTTGTATGAAGACCCTTTCAAGCCAGCACAATTCTTGCCGGTCGGCGTAATTCGATGTTGTTCACGCTTCAGATGGCTTGTAAAATGCGATTAGCATTATTAATGCTGACCACGTTTAACCTAATATCACGCAATATCCTCTCACGGTGTATCACTGTGGTACAGTAGTTAATCTGATACATACTGTGATTTTGTGTGAATTATACGCATATAAAAATATTCCTACTACTCAGGGCATCAGGGCATTAGCGAGTGATTATTTTTAATTCGTAATCACAATAACTCGATGCAATGATCTATATCTATATGATCTCCAGCGATCTGGGACATCAGGCAGAGCGTGTACGCATCTATGGCATTAGCATAGACATACACAACGCTTTCGTCTTCCTAACGGGATCGGTTTAACCATCAAGTTCGTTTTTTTATGGACTCTGCAGCTTTAACCGGGTTTGTGTCGTGGCCCCAAAATCTTCATCTAGGCCACTAATAGGAAATTCTATCATCTATCCTCTTAAGTTTCAGTGATGAAGCTTCACATCTATAGTTCAGTTTGGTGTTATTAATTCCCGGATGACACTTAACCGATATCGATTTGCCGCCCGGTTAAAACTAGTTGCACAACACTGGGTGTTTTTAATAAAGGCAAGCTCCCACAACAAACTTCTGTTTTTCTTGTTACTGTGTAACTAGAACTTAAGATACGGTCTCTCATGCATCTCCTCAAGTAACTTTTATCATTAACATTTCCGGTAGCGTATTTACAAAACCTTGCTATCAGCGATGACGTCACAGCTAATATCACGTAGGATTGTTATTATGAGAAAAACCTCGAGAGGTAAAAAACTAATAGGTCAAGAATACCTAAGGTCTCCCTTGTTTGTCGTAAAACACGATCAAAGAGGGTTATCGGGTCACAAGCATGTCTCGTGGACGCTGCGGCAATCGGTAGCCGACTGTTGGCGGTATTACGATATTTTTGTAGCCAGAATAACCGCAAAACCCAGCTTTTCCACCCAGGCTGGGTACCTACTAAATATAGCATTCACAAAATACCAGCGTAGAAAGCAGCGCTGACGGATTCGTTACTAGTAGCGAAGCCTAGGTGTTCCTTGGCTTACCGAATGGGACATAGAAAATGGCTTGTTTTGTCGTACCAATATCTCCGTGAACACCATTTTCCGCCATCACCTGTGGTTTTCTGGAGATGATCCACTTCATGAACTATCGAATTACAACCATATCTAGAGCCACTCGCGAACTGAGGGATGTATCACAGCCGAAAAGTTATGCGGAAACGAAACTTGAGAGGTTGGATTACACCATAAGTACTGATGCGTTATCAAGTCAGGATTCCATCATCAGATCAACAACATCCATAATCAATAATTCCTCTTTTTTTATTTCCACTTGCTACATACTACTATTATATGACTACCAGACACGTATCACTATAAACTATACGTTTCCATTGGTCTCCCTTGACTTTGTTTTCTTAAGTCAGTTTTGACCGTTTATTTACTTCTTATTTTACTTTACGCGTGTTAGTTAAGCTACGAATGTTGACGAAGTGGGATGGTGGACGACATGGGAATGTTGACTAAGTGGGAATGTGGACGAAGTGGGAAAATGACGAATTAGGAATATGTATGAAATGGGAATGTTGACGAAGTGGGGTTGTGGACGAAGTAGGAATTTAAACGAAATGGGAATGTGGACGAAATGAACCAAAACGGTTATGACAACCTGCTTGAAGGACTACTATATTTTGACCGGTGATCTGCAACTTGTTCCGCTACTTGATGTGTCTAGTTATATTAGGGAGAACTAAAGGCGGTCGAGTGCGTAATTTAATCCCTCTTATGCGATGTCAAAAATTTGCAAATTAAATTGAAGCTAGCTAGTAATCCAATCTACCCTATAATGTTGATATAAAAATCCCCGTGGTGACATACGGAAGAATCGTGGAAGTAGGAAAGGTAAAGCAGTGGGAAGTAATAGTATTTGTAATTGGAACTAATTTACTGTTTCCTTCAGCGCTTTAAGAAGACCTTGCAAGACATATCACGTTACGTCACTAGCACGTAGCTATCAGAAATGTCTGAACAGGTGAAATGTGTTTATAACCCGAATGACGTCGCGTCACGGCATTGCTGGCACCGTACCGGAGGCGTGGCGTCGGCTGACGTCATTTCACGACATTTAACGACGTGAGAACTTAAAAATGGGAACTGGGTCGCTATTTTTGCCTCGTCCTCTGCTAATGAGTGTCTTCAAGTTCTGGAAAGGTCACTGCCCATTAGTGGTGACAAGTTCACCAATCAGAGCATGTGTGGGTGCTCGGTGACCTTTAAAAGCGGTCCATGTGCTACCGCCGACATTATATTAATATAATGTCGTACTTAGTTCATTCTCCACTTGTCCGCCTTAGCAGACAAGTTGGTAGATCTTTAGGGTTACAGATCTATTGCCTACTTTACATTCTGGGGTTTGTACATTCTGTAACTACAATTCGTGAAATGTACATTTTACATTATGTGTATTTATCACATTATTGCGGGATGAGCGATATGCGTAAGTAGTACACATTTGAAGAAGTAGGTAATGTCGTTTTGTATAAAGCGGAGCCAATTATTTACATGCGTATACTCACCCTGCTGGAGTATGCAGAGACTACCGAATGCCAGACTCTACGGTCATTACACACTTATTTCGCTTCATTTACATCCATGCATCTTTTCATACACGCTCGTTGGTTGGCCAGGTCAGCAGTAGTAGTAGTACTGTACTCTATACCTGGCCTTTTTAGGGTTCCGTAGCCAAAATGGCAAAAACGGAACCCTTATAGATTCGTCATGTCCATCCGTCCGTCCGTCCGTATGTCACAGGCGTTTTACTCAAAAGCATGATGTATATTGATGAAATTTGGAGTGTCTTGTGTAAGCCGCTATTTAGTTTGATGGTTAAATAATAAAATAAAATAAAATAAATCTATGGGGGCACTCCATACATGTAACCGAAATTGTTTCCACAGATCTTTTAAAAACATGTTAAGGTTTCTAAAAAAAATTGATTTAGTAAATATTTTTGGAAATAATCGCTCCGAAAGTAGCATAAATTGTGTGTCCCCTCTATTTTCTAAACCTGATGTCCAAAAAATATGAAGAAAAAAAAACACAGTTTTATCTTTGTGATTTTTTTCATATTCTTTGATAAATACTTTCAACGGAAATTGTTTTCAATATGATCGGATATACCGTTTTTGAGTTATTGCCGAAAACTTTGCTTCTCAGCAAAAGGACGTAGGTGCCGTGGAGATACGCTCTTTTGCTACAGTGCACTTTTTCATATCGTATTTTTACGTCAGTAGTACATTTTTTTTGTATGAACGGCTGCGGGACTCTACACTGAGCTTGGTCAGACTTGCTCTTGGCCAGTTATTTTCAGTATCGCTTCAATTCGGTCTTTAGATACCCTCGCCGAGGCCGCCCTCTGTCGACTCTTCCATCCATCTAATCTACATAAATTCTCTTTGCCAGTCTACCTTTACTCATCCTCTTGACATACCCAAACCACCGAAGTATACCTTTCTTAATTTTCGTCACTAGAGTCGGCAACCTTCCGCTCGCGAGCGACATGCGCCACTTTGGATGTGAAGCTGCGTCTCCATAGATTGGTTTTTTATCAAAAAGTACTATTAATTGTTGGCAAGAAAAAAAATTGTGGCTCTTTAAACGCTTTGTAATTTTGTAAATTGTAATTTTTGACTCTTCCGACTCAAAAGGTTGCCGTGCCGACCCCTGCACTAGGTGCATCCTCTTCTATTCCACATCTTAGCCGTTTAATATTGCAAATTGTAAAATCAATGTGAGCCACTCTTGCAAATTTTTAAAAGTTATAGATTATGTATCGAATAATCTAAATAAGGAGAGTATAATAGAGAAACAATCTTATCTTCATGTCTCATTGTTAATGTACGTCTTTACACTTGGCCTCATTCGCACACCGAGATGGAAAGAGAAAACGCTGGCTCGTGTGGAAGTTTCCTTCCTACTCGTAAATTTCAACGTGAATGAAATATCCATACTATTCCATACTAATTCCGTACTATTCCATACCAATATTATAAATGCAAAAGTGTGTCTGTCTGTGTGTCTGTTACCTCTTCACGCTTAAACCGCTGAACGGATTTGGATGAAATTTGGTATGGAGATAGTTTGAGTCCCGGGGAAGGCCACAGGCCACTTTTTATCCCGGAGAAATACCCTCATCCGCGATAAACGAATTTAAGGCGGACGAAGTCGCGGGCAGAAGCTAGTATGGTGTATTTTACCCATTACCTACTTATTTTTCGGAAATCGTGTACTTTTTGAGATAAAATATAGTATATGTTATCGGTCTGCATTTTGGCGATACCTAAACTTTTTTAATATAATTGAAAGAATGGATTTGGAAAGAGAACCAAACTTGGTTTTCTAACTACCGAGACTTGGAGAGTCGCTGCTATGCTATAGATTAATAACTAATATGAAAGACAGGTAAAACTAGGACGTGCCTCGATGACCTAAAAAGGTGGTCGTCAATCACGATTCACGACTGACGGTGCATTGGTGCTAATGCTAACATCCTTATAACGTGAATTGATAGCACTCGTTACGTTAATGATAGTATTGCCGTTTTGGTATGTTGTACTTTGAAATTGGCTTTTAGAGCTCTTTCTTAGGCAAGTTTGTCGTTTTGAGAATAAACTCGCATGTGAAATTTAATTTTCAGAAGTTATATTATGGTGCCTTTACTATTCCACGAAATAGTGTCTTGGTTAAATATGTCAATAGGTTGTGCTCACACGTGCTTATTTTCATACAGTTTCCACAAACAAATACGCATACAAATACAACAAACCGCTGGTGAATAGTATATTCACTTGAGAACTTCTCGGGTGGACGCTAGGCCGTCAACATCTCCAGCCCTGATAATGCCTTCTAAAGAGGCGAAACACGTGTCGAGGATTATACTGTTTGGTGATGGTTTTTTGTATTTGCATGCGCATTTGTTTGTGGAAACTGCTTGAGCATATGGGCATGTGAGCAAAACTTATTGTCACATCTAATCAAGACACTATTTCACGGCATAGCAAAGGAACTATATTCCCTTAATCTAATATGGAATTCCGCAAAGTAAAGCCTGAAGCTATCGATTATTTTCAGAAGACATCATAAGGAATGCGAGCAAAGGTCTGAAACAATAATAAATTGTATCATAAGATTTCTAAGAATGGTAAAGACAATATGGATTTAATCTTTAGTAAAGCTAATAAAAAAATATTTAGACACAAATCAATTTGTAGAACTAGAAGGTTTGTCGATTTCGTCAGCGGGGGAGAAAAAAATCGTAACCATCTTTTTTTCTTCAGTGTAGTTAAGTAAAGGATTGTTAGAAATTACTTGTATGAATGAAATCCTACTATATCCTATTTTTATATTTGACATTTTTTAAAGTTCAATACTCAAAAGTGTCAAAGCATTGAAACAAGAAAGGAATACTTAATTTTATTTTTAGTTAGTTCTTGGCATGAAGTACCAAAGCTAATATTTTGAATTTAATATATGTAGTAGGTCTGTAGATGGGCAATTCATTAAATAAAAGCTGTAGGTGCCGCTATACCAGAACACCAAAAAATTAATTGACAAATTATAGTTTCCATTATTTTGACATATATTTGAACTAAAGTTTCAGACAATATTTTTTTGTAGTGATGAGTTTTATATGTAGTATAGCCTACCAAAAAATCAAATAAATTATAATATAAATAAAGACCAAATTCAAGAAAATATTTAAAAAGTGAAAAAGAAAACAAATCGCCATATTACGAAAACTGACATACATGGAGTGATACATGGTTCTTCTTTTGGGAACAGAGCTTTGCCTACAAGGAGTATCTAAAAATAAAATAACTAAACTCAGATTTTTAATTCAAGACCAAAATTTAACGTCAACGGGTGCACTTTCGCTGTGATCACTGCATACTGGTTGAAGTGTTCGTATTTTTATCAATAAAACTTACCCTAATATTACTGGCTATATGATTTCTCATTCATATTTTTATGAAATAATGTTTATTTGATGAAATAATCAAGATGAGAACTGTCAGATTTTGGTCTTGAATTAAAAATCAGAGTTTAGAACATTTGATAGAGAGGCTCATTTTGTATAGAAACACGGCTACAGCCTTTCCGACTTAATCTTGCCATACCCTTTGTAGGAAAATTTTACCCGCAAAGTTTCAGTTAACATGACAAACAAGTTTACGTCCTACAATTATAATTAGTTTCGGCCGTAAATTTTGGTGCTACTTATAAATACGGGAATGATTTAATAGCTATACGGTTCCAGATAAATGCAAATTGGGCAAACGGGATGCAATTAATGCATTTACGACTATTATTTTATAGGTTGCCTTACATAAAGTAACTCGGAAGCGACCTCATTTCAGGCAATAGGTCATCCAGATGTGATGAGGAAGGTGGTTAATGCGGTTTCGGTTTTGGCTGCCTATCCACTCTCGCCGAGATACTGTACATTATATATAGGTACTTTCGGGATCGGGATAGTTGAAAATTCCTTCTGAGAGCCCTAAGTCCCTGGTGAGGGATAACAGGATGTAAAGAACAAGAAAGATACATATATACTTTTGTTAATGTACGTGATTGCTATCACGTTACTTTGTAATTTCTTAGCACTGTACCACCAATATCGTACATTTGACATCTGACATCTGTAAATCTTATTGCAACGATAGTGACCAATGACTTCCATCGGTATACAAATGGTAATTTATATGACTTTCTTTTGTATCGTGGTTCAGGATATTTTCCGTTACGAACGGATTCCTGTTGATATTTCGCTTGAGTTTTTCGTCAAAGTTAGTGTATTTCATATTCATCATTTCAATCCGGCGCTTTCCACTGCTGAGTATATAGGTGTCTCCTCTTCACAATGAACATCGCACGGTTTTTATATTTATCTATCCGATGCAGTAGTATCCTGCACATGGCTTTTAGCCAAGTTAGGCAGATTTTTTTGTGCCTATATGGAGCCATGGTCGGTCAAGTCTTCAGGGTAGGCAGTGCCATTGTGCCTATATGGACTGCCCGCCACTGAATCCGATGAACACGTTGGTAATTCACCTATGAAACCCCCAGATGTCAAGAAAAGCCAATGCCGGTAACAGCAGCCACAATGCCAACCAGCCATTGGCAAGTTTCCCCCTGTTCTCTCAATCGTATATCCGATACAGGGATACCAATACAACTGAAAGGGGAAGTATCGACACCGCATTGTTTCCTAAAAATAAATCTTCACCCGATGAAAGCACTTAGACAAGACGAGAGTGTAAAGCCTTCTTAAGTGATCGATGTTACGATTATAACTCGATGATGCCGTGAAACAATCGAGTGGATGTGCTTTCATGCATGAAGAAATCGACGAACGGTATAGTATGGATGGTGGCAATCTTCGATTGCACGATTGGTTTGGTTTTCATTCAGCATTTGTGAATTTTGTTATAAGACCAGGGGCCCGTTTCTTAAAAGTTTGTAACTTGTCTTACAAGCGAAAGTCTATTTTTATTCATATTGTTAGAAAGAGACTTCCGCTTGTAATACGAGTTACAAGGTTTTGAGAAACGGGCCCCTGGCTCATTTTATTATTTAGATGATATATATTATTTTGCACATTGATATAATTTCAAGTCTAAGCTGTGTTCGATCTCTTGTACCTACTATGATTTCTAAATCATCTGCCGTCGCAACCGTATTAACGATAAAAATATGTATGATTTCGATGTCTGTAATGTTTTATTAACAACGCATAAAAACCATGTTTCTGCTCCTGGAAACTAAAAGAAAGCAAAGACCTTAGTCGCTACTTTGTACGGCGTAAGTTTCGTGACGATGACAATCCATACTAATATTATAAATGCGAAAGTTTATCTGTCTGTCTGTCTGTCTGTCTGTCTGTCTGTCTGTTACCTCTTCACGCTTAAACCGCTGAACCGATTTGGATGAAATTTGGTATGGAAATAGTTTGAGTACCGGGGAAGGACATAGGCTACTTTTTATCCCGGAAAAATACCCTTATCCGCGATAAACGAATTGAAGGCGGAAGAAGTCGCGGGCAGAAGCTAGTAAATTCATAAGTTCGTGTTCGTAGTGGGAATCGGTGTGTTAAATTAATAGTTAGATGTCTGCCCTTAGCAGCTAATGAAGTAAGAATAAACGGGGTTTATGCGTCTAATTCACTGGTTAATTTATGGCTTAGAACATTAAACCACTGGTGACGCCATAAGGATATATTTCCTTCTGCCAAAGAATCCGCGAAATCGCGGGTTGGTTTGTACAATAAATTGTCAGTGTGTGGGTGTTTTTTTGATCCAAGTGATTTTTTTAATTGTGTGCGCTTGTAGAAATAGGAATATTTCCGTAGTGCGCTGTACGTTTTTACCTCGCTACTAAAAATGCATGAAAAATATGTTCGGTAATAACACGGCCTACGCGACATGACGAGAGACGCGCATCCGTGCCAGTTTATGAACTGCGTAAGCACGGATACGTTCCACATCGGCTACGCCTGAAAGGCTCTACTTTTGCATTGCATGCGACGGGTTAAATGCTTGAAGATGGCAGGTAACGTAGGTAGATAAATTTGTACGATTTTACAAGAAGTCTTATCCACAAAGCTGTCAAGTTAACAGGTTCTTACAAATAGTTATAATCGGGAAGACGTAGGATAATAAGTAGGTAGCTAAATGAAGCAAAGAAAATCCTCAAAAAAGTAACCATTTGATACCATACAAAATAGTTCAGACTTATATTAATTACAACAACTCTCACTTTTCGTCGGGCGTTAAAAACATATTACCTACATTATTGATTTTCTGTTACGTATTTGGTTACCGTTTCGGGTGGACAGTGAAATAGTGAAGGTACCCTATATTTTTTTAAATATGTGTGTATGGAAACAAGAATATTAAACATCAAACTTGATAACGCATAAAACTTTTTTCAATTAATTTAACTCACTGTCTCCTTTCTCCATGAAACGAGATGCTTAGGTGCCGTTTCAAAAACGCCTTCCGAAGCGTAGCTATCGGCAGGCTGTCTCTTCTTAAGCTCCATCTCACACGTGGAACTGGAGAAGCAGGCAACACATCGGCCATTATGTAAAAAAAATCGCGCTTTTAAGCGTCAAAAACTGTACTTTAAATTCATGTTTATATGTAACACCTTTTCTGTAACGCGACACTATATAGAATTACAAGCGTTTCAACGTCTTATCAGCTTCATATTTACTCTGTAGATAGGCAGGTAAATGAGCAAATACAACTCCCACTTACCTAATTATGCATTAGTTGATCACGTATAGTTATTTACATTTTAGTGCGAGCAAGGACCTTAAAACAAGACTGTCAATTGCTATAGTTTGGATCGTGGGCCGACCACAAGGAGATATCCAGTCCAGGCGAAACTAGATCGCGCTGTAAGACTTAATAATATATATATAAAATATAATAAACTACATTTAACTAAGCAATTATTGAACATAGACCAATTAATTCGTAAATATTGATTTAAACTAACACGATTTTCACTAATTATCACGAACAAACGCTAGAAGATGTTGATACCCGCCTCTCCAATTCCTTCGAGACCATGGACGTAACGCGACGTCCGAAACGTCGAAGAATTACCAACGAAAGGGAATGAAATAATAGTAGATTGTTTGACAAGGGGCTAAAAAAGCCATTATGACACGAAGTGATTATTTGGACGAGCTCACGAAGTGAGCGAGGACAAATATGTCTGAGTGTCATAATGGCTTTTAGCCACGTGTTAAACACTCTGCTTTTCACTTCGACTGCAAGAAAATAAAAAAGACTTAACACTAAAATTGTATATTTCATGAAAAATAGAAAATACAGTTTGAGCAATTCTTTATAGTTAAATTGACAGGTTATATATTTTTTTTAAATTATAATGGCCATAGAAATTTTTTACTTTTTAATGTGAAGGGCTGCAATACGATCAAAAATTTTGGCCAATCTGATGAGGTTGGTTTGTTTGTTTTTAATTATTCGTATTATTTAAGTAGTATGTAGTTTGCCGCAACTTTTTTTTTTCAGTTTCATAGAAATTTGTATGAGATTATATGGCTTTCTTTTAAACCCTAGGGGCTAAATGTACTATTTTAGTCTCGCTTCGCGAAACTAATATGACCTACTTTTTGTGCAGGAGAAGTGAAAAATCATATTTATACGTGATTAAGCACCGTTTGTTGTGTTGTGATAATTATAAAGTTGTATAAATTTAATGTTTGTACAATGAAGATATTAAATAAAAGTGATATGGACTATTTGCAGGTCCCTGAATTGTTTTTGTTTTGTATGTTTCTATGTGTCGTTGTGGCTTCAGCACGTGATAACGGCTAAATAGATTTCAACTATATTTGGTACACGGGCTGGGTATTCACAGATGGTTATAGGATACTTTTTATTCGACTTTGCTGAAGTAAAAAAGAGGGTTATGACTCTTTTCTCCTTTGCGAACGAGAAAGAGCACCTTCTAGTAATAAATAAGTGGTAACATTTAAATGCTGTCGCACGCTTGCAAAGCTGAATAAAAATAATAATTCTTACATATACCTATTGCGTTGTAAATATCGGAGAACGGCTTTTTGTATAGCGATGGAGTCCTTTTATTTTAATGGTCCTTATGTATGACTTTTTCAGTGCAATAAAGACTATCGTTGACATCTACCGCGTGGTAGTTATTTCTTTCAGCATTCCTGACATACGTTAATCTGACATACATCTTGACAGCAAGTGTACGGGTGCACGACCACAGCTGATAATCTTCGTATAACAAAACGCGTACGTTAGCGCCATGTTGTTTTTAATCTTGACTGACGTTTTTCTCTGCTGTGATTAGCTGTTGGGTTGTCAATACACTCGTCTTGTCATCTATATAGTATTTATCGAAATTCATTCTGTCACTGTCACAGTAATGTGTTATCGAATGATGTTGTGTTTATCCTGTCTTGCTTTTTGCAAAATGTTTTAACAGTGCTGTGATTGTAGAACTTTGCGAAAGGACGCTATTTTACACCATTTCCCGTGCTCTCAGAAAATATTTATTGGTTGAAGTGTTTAAATCGTGATGATCTTGCAAAATGATCGCCCGCAGAACTAGCAAACATTATGTGCAAGAATTAATTTTGTTTATTTGACTGCGCCGAGCACAAAACTATTCTCAGTCATTTCATTGCTCTGACTGTCCAATTTACAATTATGAATTGGTACAACACAACCAACAAAATATTTAAGGGGACAGACGTATTCATTGCAATACAGAAGATAGCTTACGACAAATTCAAAAAGAAATTGAAAAATAAATCTTTTAACAAATAATGTGTTTTATTTTTTTGCCACTGAGGTATAATTCTCAGCATATAATTTGATCACGTAAATACGATTACTGAAGTTAAGTGTTCTAATTTACGTGCCGGGAACTATTCATTCTAAATATTAGACCTCATTCAATGAACCTAGACCACTTTGGCTGAATACAATACGATCCCTTGCCATATTGCAATCTCGAATAGAAAAAAAATGAACGTCAGTTAACACTAATAATCGTACAGATTAAATATAGTTGCCTAGGGCAAATAATATTTGTTTCTGAGTTGGCAGTCTGATACGTAGTATCTCAAGTCTGTGTGCACGACCCGTCCACTTACTTGGTGCGAAAAATAACGTACTATGCGAAAAAAAATGTGTACTGTTTTTGTTTGAATGTGTATGGAATCAAGCTGAATAACTACAATATTCACAGGAATGTATGCAAAATGATTCACACGGTCCGAAGTATATTTTAGTTATTTTAATATGTAAGTAACTGTTCTCGCCACAAACTGAAGATAAAGTGATCTTGGCCCTGTCAACGACAAAAATCAATCCTTTACATCTTAATTGGTACACAATTCTCAAAACATACACACAAATCAACTGTGTAGTATTTCGATAAGGATTGCTATATGGAATGGCGAAAAAACACGAATAAGAGGCGTCAAGAGCGGTACTCTAAATCGATCTGAAATATTCATTTCGGCAAGTGCTTGTTTGAGATTTAATCTATTTTGATACCTACTTAAGAGTTTAGGTGATGAGTGACTAATTGGTGAGCTAGAAATAACTCTCATCTGTAGAAAAATAACTTCAGTTCAAACGCTTGAATCTTATTTGGCATTGAAGCTTTAGCGATGACGTCTCATCCTGTTTACTGTCTTATTTCTTATCTCATAACTTTATAGTTCCCATCGAACATCGAAAGGAATTCAATTAATGCAAGAATTTTCGATTCTTTGATCGAACAGGGTTTAAGTGATCCAATTCGTTTAGCAATCAAGCCAACACGGCAATGTGTAGCTCTTTATTACACTTTGGTTCAACAACAGCCTAATTTCTACTTTATCCTCCAGATTTCCATCAGTCACTGGTTATTAATTCATACCACCTTTGTCGGAGTGGTTGACCTCGTCTTCGCCTCCCACAACGGTGTTCCTGCCCGCCGACTTATAAGGAAGTTAAGGTCTACACTCACTGGTCCGGGTAGGGCTGGGGTAGGCACGTGGAGGGGATGTGATCGTCGACTCCCGTCGCTAATCTCCCGACGACAGCATCTCAACTCACCGATCTGTGAGAGAGTTAAGGTCTACACTCACTGTCCAGGTAGGGCCGGGGTAGGCACGCGGAGGTGATGCGAGCGCCGCGGATGTTCCGCGTCGCTCCCGTCGCTCGCCTCTTCAACGCCGACGACGGCGCAGCTTGACCCGCCCGCCGACCTGTGCGATATTTGTAGGTTAAAACTGTCCCATTTTTCATGTAAACTGTCTGGTGCATAAACCTAAGCGTGATTTGATTTTGAGATTAATACATTGTTGATAAGTCATCTTCGAGTCGGTATCATAAAGCGTGCGGCCAACGTTCAGTGCGTCGTGTTAAAGGTGGTTAAAGAGTCGACCACTGAGCTTAATGATGCGTTATGCTGTATATAGCGTCACATTTTCAAGATTCAGCTTGTTAACTTATTGTGGTGAGCGCATTTAACCTTTGTGTGGGCCTTACGGAAAGCCAACCCCTGGGCTGGTTCGAGATTGATAGGCAACAGGCGACATCGGTATCTATATTGTAGCATAGACTCGCACGTTCCGAATGTAAGAGGACGGAGCACAAAAAGTTGGACGCGTTAACTCGTGTGCGACGAATTATCATCGGGTTTGTATGGTTAAGTACGGCTAACGATGGTCCAACTTTTTTGGGCCTCATCCAAAAATCAAATGCTACAACCACAGAAACCAATATCGCCCGCGGTGTGTCGTTGCGGTTACCAGACTGTGATGCGTTTCGAACGGTTACGACATCAGAATTTCCGTGCAAGATCAAATAAAATGTTCGAATGTTTTGTGATCACCATGCAATTAGTAATGCTAGACTATCGTTAGTAATTTAAACGTGTCATTCGGTTTTGCATCGAAAATCCCGATATTAGCTACCTACTACACCACACATTCACTAATCTAGCTACGATATGCCCATTGTTAGAATGACACTACACTTTGGTGCGAGTCAATTAGGAAAACGAGATATTTTTTACATTGAAGTTATTCTAAAAGTGTTGTAGTCGTTATAGTAGGTACCTACTTCAAAACGGCAATGTATCTTGCCCTCGTCACGACTCGCGGCAATTTGTTGTGATGTATCTTTGCCAGATGCGACTACAAAGCTATACGTCCCTTAATTAACGTTAAATATGAAAATATCTCGTTGAAAATAACTTTTTTATTACTTTCATCTCACACGCGGTTGAAGAGAATTGCGATCGATAAAAACTCGGCGCCCTTACGATACATTCCGATTATTTACAGTCTATTTCTTACTCAACGACCTATTTTATATGAACGCCCGGTTGGCGGCATCTTTTTTATCTGTTTATGTTCACTGGTTTCCAATAAAGCCGTCGCGATACCCTCAACAGCCTCGGTAAATGAAGAGTTGAATGCTTGATTTGTTTACCAATTTCTTCTGGATTTTGTTGACAACATTCATTTTAAGAGAATTACAAAAATGCCGTTGAATTTTTGTCTAAGTCTATTATTAGATTAGAAAATTCGTAACATCACATTTACGCATAACAGCAAATAAATATTACAGGACAATTTTACACAAATCGAACTAGTACCATGGTAAGCTCAATAAGGCTTGTGTTATGAGTAGGTACTTAACGGTTTGGCTCAGCGGGAGTAACGTTGCCTGCGAAGCTGAAGGTCATGGGTTCAATCCCGGTAAGGGCAAAATATTTGTGTGATGAGCATAAATATTTGTTTCTGAGTCTTGGATGTTTTCTATATATATAAATAGATATGTCTATTAAATATATCGTCGTCTAGTACCCATGACACAAGCCTTATTGAGCTTACTAGTTCAAATTGTGTAAAATTGTCCTGTAATATTTATTTATTTATTTATATAAATCACCAAATTTACCTTTACTCAAAATCAAAGGTTAAAAACTATTTTCTCGTTTTCTTCCTATGAATGAAAAACTTTATTAAACGAAAAAGCAAGACATAAGTAAATGATACATGACTTTGGGTCCTGAGCTAGGATTCCCTGTGTTATCTAAGTGACTAATGCAGGTACTGCTTACGCAAAAGGGCGTGTTATCGAGGCAAAGAACCTCTCTATATAAAAGGATTAAGGCGCCCACTTCAGTAAAGGTTATAGGATTTGCTCGAATATAGAAATAGAAAACAAAACGGTACTCCGATTGTGTTGAGGGTCAGTGATATCCCGGGAGGAAGCCTTATAAAGGTTAGTACAATGTGTTCGGGGAGACGGTACGCACAATACAATTTATTGCACACCTCACAAATATACAGGGATTTAAAAATAATGCATTTAAGGACAAGACACAATTAGAGGTAGACTCTGGGGCGGTCCGAATCCCCCAAATTCGTGCACGTCAAATTGAAAAATATTCAAAATTTACAAAAAAAGAAAATTCCGTAAAAAGTAGAAGACTTCCATTTGTTTTATAATATTTACAATAAAATTGTGTATTGTGCAATAAAGTGGGTAGACAATAGGCAGTCTTATCACTAAAGACGTCTCTTCCAGACAATCTTTTGCTAGTGAAGAATTTGATTACAAAAAATATAAATTTGGAGTTCCTAGCTCTCAATATTGGCTGAGGGATGTTATGGGTACTAGACGACAATATATTTAATAGATATATTTACTTATGCTCATCACACAAATATTTACCCTTACCGGGATTTGAACCCAGGACCTTCAGCTTCGCAGGCAACGTTACTCACGCTGAGCCAAACCGGTCGTCAAATTTTTAAATGTTAAATTACCATATCATTACATTACATTGTTTTATAATCTAGCATTATGGTGACTTGCTTTCCATTTATATTCCTCAAAATTAGCATGACAGAAGCGTCATCTACACCTCCGTCACACATTTTTAGTATGGAGCAGTTGGCGGTAAAAATTAAAAATAGCTGAGTTAATCATATTTATACACGATTTAGCCCCGTTACGTTGTGTTGTAAGTACTTTCCGCCACACACTAAAGTTACCATTAGTTACCTTATTAATATTGACATAAAGCTTACAGTCCCTACAGAGGGTCACCTAAGTGTGTTGCTGTTTGTTGGTACAGTCAACAGCAAAAGCAAATTATATTATTACTTTGTCGCAGTGAGGTAACAATATGTGACAATTGCGATGCGTTAAAGTAGTGAAAGTGACAAGGAACTAAAATTATCATCTACTTTTGCTGTTGACTTTACCAATTAATACGTACCTATTCTTTTTTTACAAAGGACTGCACTCTAACTGCAATTCGCGCAATTGCCGTGCAATCCAGTTGCATTTAGATTGCAGTCCGTCTGTTTGAACACAGAGACAAACACATGCACATGCACTAATGTTAGTACCTTGGCATTATAAGCTCTCAAAAAGCTGCAAGCTGCTAAGCCGCGGTATTTAGGTTATAACAAACTCCATACACGCCATGCCGTTACCTAGAAACATAAGGCGATATAAAGCTACCATTTACCCTCTTATAATACGACAATCTACCGGGTAAACAAGAAATAACTCGGAACTTTTATTAACTGGAGTAAAGTGACGCATATCCAATGTGATTATGTACAGTCGAGTTCATAAATATATGATTCTCTGTGCATAGAAGGGTATCTGTACAGATTTAACAGTCAAAAAAACATATATACGTTGCACCTGTCATATATTTATCTGTAATATATACATAAGCAACTGAAAGCTAATTAGTATTTGTACTAACGTTTTCTAAATTTATGTGAACAAGAATAAGGTCATAAACAGCGGCGACCCGGCCTTACGCTCCGGGCGGCAGGTGTTTGCGTTGTCCTTTGCTGTTAAAAAAATCTATATATTTTGTAATTTCTTGGGTTGTTGCGCATAGCCCCTGCAAGAGAGGCCTTAGGCGATTGCCCTGTTCGCCACCCCCTACGGCCGCCGCTGCTCATAAATATCTGTACAGACAAGACGATAAAAATTTTGAAAGATGATGATATATTTGTCTCTTTCGGTTCGAGGTTGATTTGAGAGGTTTGATATCAGCATTTATGCTCAATCCAGTTTTAAGTCGATTGTAAATCGAAAATAACAAAAATATGTGAGGAACAAGCTAAGACTAATGGCAGTTCTATGAGGTCACACTTAAATTGAAAGAGACAAATGTATCATTTGACAGTACGATACTCTTTTCGGTGATTGTCGTTTTTTTAAAATTCGAATTGTTTTGTTAGTACGAATATTTATGATCGTCTAATTGTTCAAATAATATTGAAAAAACTTTGTACAAATATTTATTACTTTTGTGTTGCTATGCTAACATGCTTGCTCAGATGAGTATGTGACAAGTGACTTTTATATATTTTTGATTGTTAAATCTCTATAGATGTACATTATAAGTACCCTTCTATGTACATTTATGTTTGAAGCCTTGGTAATGTTCATATATTTATAAACTCGACTGTACTTCATTATGGTGTCAGTATTACAGGAAATGCAGGTAACTTTTAACACTCGTATAACATTGAACGCCCTTAAATATATGCTAAACAATGGAATATTTTGTATGGGTGGTGATAATATTTAAGGAATTTGGGATTAATGAACCCATTCATACAAATATATTTTAATACAACATATTTGTGACTGTTACTTTTAAGGGCGGTTTCGGGAGCATTTAAAGTAAGCTGTATTTATTGTATACTTGAGCATGATTTTCAGCTTTTATTAAGTAGGTGGAAAGGAGTAATGTGGCTAGGTTATCAAAAGCGACTTATTAAGTATAGGCCCACGACTTCTATCCTTTAATCGTCTGACCATAACCGATGTGTCAACTTTTACTCAACATAATTTAAAATGCGATGACGATTAGGAGCTAGAACATTTATAAACATACTTTTGGTTCATTCGTAGAAAACAAATAGTTATGAAAACTTCAATAATTATTCTTTTTTTCTTCTGAAATCGTAAACTTAAATATTCATCCAATGTCTATTTATTAGGTTTGGATTATTTTTTTAACCCTGAAGTTACATCATCAACTTAAAAGTATCAGAATAACTCCTTCGGGATAAATAATTATGGATTATATATTTATATCTAACAAAAAGTAATAAAGTGCATTAGGATAATTTCAGAATATTTTATCATAATTCCATAATACCAGACACCCTAAAAAAACTCATCATTATTAAGGACCATTAAAACAAGAGGACTGTCCCCAAACTTTGGATCGTGCCCAACCGCAAGGGGACATCCAGGATAAAAACAAGATGGCGCTTTAAAACTATACATTTAACGATGTTATAATTTAACAACAAAACATAGCACAGTAACAAGTTCGTAAACAGCTAATGAAAAATAAATCGTAACATTGAAATACTGTGTCACGCTTGTAAAGTTAAATAATTGTAAATAATAATTCTTATACAGAGATGTATTTCTCTGAAGGATCGGATCCGAAATAAGGTGATCCGACAAAGACCCAAAGTTTTCGACATAGCCCAAAAGATTACCAGACTGATGTGGCAGTGGGCCGGTCACATGTTCGTAGAACTGACAAGCGTTGGGGCAAACGTGTTTTGGAGTGGAGACCGCGTTTTGGCAAACGTAGTGTAGGTCGCCCTCCAAGTAGGTGGAGCGACGACATAAGAAAAGTGGCTGGCAGCGGTTCAAAACAAAAAACTGAGAATCGAGCTCACATGCCAAGGGAGAGCTATGTCTAGCAGTGGACGGAGGTGGACTGATGATGATGATGCATAGATGGCTTTGTAAACATCGGGAAACGGTTTTACACGGCGATTGGCAGTCCTCTTAGTTTGAAATGACCAATGACAAGGATTTCATTATAGAGCCACGGCCATCCAATGCTCAGTGTACATTTAGTGTTATTCCAGAGCCTTTTGTACTATTATTTTAGATAATATATTTTTTAGAAACTGCTCCACATTCAAAATTATTATAGATTACCCCAATGCACCTGAGACATAAAAAAACGTTATGATTATATCGTTACAAAAACGAAAACATCACATAAAGGATTTCATTTGCACAATAAGGGTTAAAATGCCACTTCATCAGATGCCACATATGCCACTTGCAACGTGCTTATTGGTTCGTTCACTGACCTACTTAAGTGTACACGATTCTATCATGCACTGCCCACTATGTCACGTTTTACTTAGGTATGCAAATATAGTAGACATATATTTCTTGGACTTTTAAAAAATGTGATCTCCGATTTCATACAAACGTTTCATAATAATGTTTCATTTCACAGAATTTTGCGTAATTCGTTGACGTTTTTGTTCTTGAAGCTATATATCACGATTTTTAAAAAGGACGTCTTTTAGAAACCGTTGGGTTAAGTTTGTTCTATAAAAATCCCAAAAAGTGTACGGTTTCAGAGAAAAATGCTTTCTATGGATGAATTTATGAAAAACGATGACATGTTTGTATATAAAAGAAGGGCAACCCCTTAAGACATTGGCAGACATTAACCATGCTTCGTAAAATGTGGATAAAATAAATAACACTTATTACATTACATTCATACATTTCAGCCCGAAAATTGGTATTGTAAAATTGCTACTTTTTCGATGTTTACTATAGCAAATTTGGGAGTAGCTCGTAGAGCGTATACATATATTAAAGTCAACACATCTACATGTAACATTTGTGCGTTTCTTTTGAACAGCGATATCTTTCAGAGAAAAGCAGATAGAGTCAGACGCATAAAAGTGGCTCAGGCCTGAAATATCCGTTTTCCTAAAATGTATTTTTCGAAAAATATCTGCTTTTCCGAATGTCAGCATGTCTTTTGCATAATGTCAGCTTCTCAAAATGTCAGTTATTTAAAATTGCCTGTCTCCAAGAATGACAGTTTTTGTATAATGTGCGCTTTTCAGAAAGTGCTTATTCTCAAAATGTCTGCAACCCCAAAATATCCGCCTTCTTATAACGCTGGCATTCCAAAAAAGCCTTATTCTCATAATCCAATCACGGTCTTCAAATTTCATCTAAATCAGTTCAGCGCTTTAGCCGTAAAAGAGTAACAAACAGACAGACTGAGTTACTTCTGCATTTATTAGCATTGATTTTAGTACAAAACTAAATTACGAAAATCCCTTCGTTTGGTTACAAAACCGGTTGAGAACGAAATATATTTTGTTCTAATACGAAACTGGTTACGAACGTACCAAAGTAAGCAAGCAATTAAGCCTTTTACATTTAGAACATTGATTTGAAAATAAAGCAGACAATATGACATATAAAACAAACATAATACGACGATAGCCTATTTAAAAAAGCGAACATTATGGTAATGCTTATATTAGGCACTCACTGAAATTATAGAATTGTAAACATTATGAATAGAAAACCTTCTAAGACTGCACTCATTTTAAATTGAAGACATTTCGATAGAGCTGATAAAATAGGAATGCAAACATTATGAGTACGTAGACTTTTTGTGAATTGTAAATTTTAGGAAAACAGATATTTCAGGCCTGAGCCATAAAAGTGGCCGTGTGGCCTATTTACCCAAAAAAGTTCATTAATCGATAAACACAACAAGTCTACTCAAATTTACGTACAAACAGATAACGACAAAAAATGCGCGTTATCGTCAATTAGGTAATTTCTTATTAATTCATAGCAATTAAAATAACACAAAGCACTCCAGTTTAGCGATTAGATAACCAATTTTCGGACTTACGTTAATACTTAATAACAAAAAAGATACATATAGTCGAACATAGAGCCTTCTCCTTTTTGTAGTCGGTTAAACAATTACTAAAGTTATTGTAACATCAATATGACTAATAGACTTACCGAAATATTCTTCTCAATCGACTAATGACTTGGTATTTTATGTACACTTTTTTCACTCAGACCGTGTCTATCAAAACTCGAAAGCGTATCGACCATTATTTATCTTAAAACTTTCAGATATTATCGAAACATCGCATGTGTATAGTTTTTATTACACTGAGTAGAAGACTAATTGGTTAGCTTTACTGGAAGAACAACTTGAGCCGATGCTAAGCGGAAAAAAAACATTATTCTTCTTGAAGGTACGTAGGAGTCCTTTCGGCGGTGTGTATACGATGTTTATTATAATATTTTTTTACTTTCCAAAAAGCGCAAAGTAGGGACAACTATCATAGAATGAAATATCGCAAATAGAAAGCGACAAAATATTATTTTATTTGTTTTTAATTATAGTAAGTAATCTACTTAGTCACCTTCTTTACAGTGTCTGACAACCTTGACAGCCAACTTAGAATTAAGTTTTGTGTAAGTATGCCTATACTATACTACATACGAATATACGAGTATGTATGTAGTCAAATCGTTTTATTCTAATAAAAACAGGGATATTCATCCAAATTTTTTATTAATTATTTTAATTCCAACCTTTAAGTTGGTTAGTTAGGGGATCGCACGTATAATGAATTTGTTACTTGAAATAACTATGTACAGACAGTTATACAAATATCTAAGTATAAAGAACGCGTTCATAAATATTTTCTTGTAGACTCTATTGTAGTAGATAAAGATGTGTTTGCCGCTGACTGTACGACTATCACGGCATTCATGGCGTTTTTAATCAAACGGACACTATTCCGCTGTAAGCATAAAAGTTAACGTTTATATAGGTGTGAAACGAAAGTGGACCAAGGGCTCTTAAACCCTTGGTCCACTTTCGTTTAAATAGGCCAGCTGTCCGGAGTCTACGGCTTTTAGTTTTCCATGACGCATCATTTCCACGACTATCTATCGACTATATATCTAAGTAGGTACTTAGGAACACATAAAGTAAAGTAGAACTTGTGGTTAGCAGCGAGCAAACTGACGATTACCTACGGGATTACGTAATTAGCATGAATAGGTTAAACCATTGTTTTTTCAAATTGTGAATCCGAACCTAGGGGGTCGCGGTTACATTAATTTGAAATCATTATTTGTACTATTTAAAACACACGTTTGAAACAGAGCAGAAAAGGCACGAAACATTTTTCCATTAAATGGGGTTGCGTCATGAAAAAGATTGAAAAGCACTGGCTTAAACAGACGGAATTTGTACAAATAAAAATACTAGCATAAAAATTATAGGAAGACATCCTCTTAATCAGTAAGCTTTCAGTAAGAGCACTGCACTTTAAAAATAGGTTACAAATTGCCAGTGCTGCTGCTGTCGAGTGGTAGTATTCAAATTAATTATGAGGTAGCGCGTATTTTCCGCCCCTGTCTGCCCATAAATTATATCTACGTATACATAAAATCATATTAAATTAACCCCTGTCATTAATCATATTAAATGACTGACGAAGTCGCGGGGTAGAAATTAGTTGGTATGAGCAGATAAGATACATATAGTGTGCACCACGTAATTGAACCTACGAGCTACGCCAGGCTTCTATATCTAGGTGCCAGAGACGAGATGTTTTAAATTATCGATATGTAGGTATATCCATATAATTATCATATATTATAGTATCCATAGCGCTATTTCGAAAGTGCTTGTAACTAGGCCTACTTGAATAAAGAATATTTTGATTGATTGATTGATCGCAACTGCATGCGCCTGTAATGCCGGGTGCCCAGGCGCCTTTAATTTAAGTTAGCATAATTCTAAAATACTAACCATAGCTCTAAGTTTGTAACCTCTAACAATATGGATTCAAAGTCCGAAATAAATGATTTGAATTATGACCTTAAAGACCAGGGCCAAATTTAGGAGTCTAGTAGCTTTGCGGCAACGAATGAGTGGAGGCCCCTAGTGATTCTCCAAACTCATTAAACTTTTTCTCTTTTTGGAAATTTCATTTATGTGGGCCCCTCACAGTGTTGCAGACGTCCTCTTCAGGGTCCTCTGCAGCCCCGGTGGCCGTGCCCTAAATTCGGCCCTGAAAGACTCCCACAGTGAACACGTCATAAGCTCGTATTTAGATGGAACAATCTAGTAACCTGAACACAGGAAACTTCTGGATGAATAGCGCACGAGCGGTCGTTCTGGAGATTCCTGGGAAAGACTTTGTTGAACAATGGACGTCTTTCGCCAGAAATAATGATTATGCACTTCTTTTCTAATCAGTTTTCTTCTGCCCAATAATACTGGCAGAGAGGCCCATTTATGAAACACTGGATGTCGCTGCATGCCCAGTGCCTCCATTTGTGCGAAAATTGTAAATTTATGTGTACTAACATTAGTTGTAATAAGTAATATCGTAATTGACTAACAAAATGGATGACATTATCTGAATAAACAAAAATATTATATTATATGTGTATATATATATATATATATATAATATCTAGAAGAGATCCCTCTTCATCTCAAAAATTTCATCAGTCATCTGTTTTTTATTTGTCATCATCGTGATCAGCAAAAAGACGTCCACTGCTCCAAAGTACGCCACAATGACTGGTCCTGCGCTGCCCGCGTCCAGCGGACTCCAGCGATGTTTACAAGGGCATCAGTCCACCTTGTGGACGGCCTAACATGTTTCGTGGTTGCCACCCAAGAGCTGAAGAACCTTTCATTAATCTTCTTCAAGTCGTCGTCGGTGTCGCGCAATACTTTGCATATAGAATTGTGTTGAAATAGTTATGTCCGTACACAGTAAGGTTACCCTTTGGCCTGCGTGATGACTTACAAGTTTATTGGATTACTTTGACATAACATTCGCTCAACTTCATTACTCTCATAAAAATTCAATGTGTTGCGATTGTGATGCGATTTCCAAAAAAAACCGGCCAAGAGCATGTCGGACCATGCTCACTAGGTTTCCGCAGCCGTTCATACAAAAAATGCACAAATGAAAAAAATACCATGAAAACGTGCACTAGCAAAAGAGCGTACCTCCACAGCACTTCCGGTTTTTTGCTGAGGACCGTAGTTTTTTGGCAATAACTCAAAAACGGTATATTCTATCGTATTGAAAATAATTTTCGTTGAAAGTATTTATTAAGTTTTAACTTTGTGATTTTTTTCATTATGAGAACTGGCGAATTATGTGTCTCACACTGATATTTGCTGACTTTTTTATTCAGTTTCGATTACATGTATGAAGTGCCCCCCTAGAAATATATTTTTTTGTTATTTAACTATCAAACTAAGTAGTAGTAGAGACCTAGATTCCAAATTTAATCAATATACATCATGTAGTTTTTGAATAAAATGCCTGTGACATACGGACGGGACGGACATAACGAAACTATAAGGGTTTCGTCTTTGCCATTTTGGCTACGTAACCCTAAAAACACCTAAGCAACTTACATAAGATGTTCATTAGTTCTTATTATTGAATCCGATACAAAATTTTCCCGTCAAATACCTAATGTAATAGGTACATAGGTGTACGATATAGAAGGATTTTATGTTTATGTAAAATTAATGTCAATCTTATTCATATTATGAATAAGTTGCACGTGCATTTGTTTGTCTTTTTTATGCCATAACGAAGTAACGAGCGGAGTTTTGTTGCAAAAAAATTATGCCTAAATTTTACCCGACTACGGCAAAGGAAGAGTTATTACGTGTTACATACAGATCGTAGCGTGATGTGGGGTGGGTTTCTTTTATCCCAGAAAATATATAATTCCTAGAGGATAAGTAAAGAAAGTGGGGAGGCCCCCAACAAGATGGACCTATGATCTGGTGAAGATCGCGGTAAACCGTTGGATGAGGGCGGCGCGCGACCGCTCGTTGTGGAGATCCTTGGGGGAGCTTGGGCCTTTGTCCAGCAGTGGACGTCCTTGGGCTGTTTTTAGAAGATATTTATACATCTCTATATATAAACTTGCAAAACTTAGTTCACTTTATTATGTAAAGAAATTCCATGCAAATTGTTAGAGCCTTTTTAGAGAAACTAATTACATCTAAGTATACATACATTATATTTACACAAGGATTGCTCGTTTAATTTGTATGTTTTAAACACATCACATACATTGCTTGCAAATCTTATGTATCTGATATTGACCGTGACTATGCTCGGAAGGCTTGGCAACAGAAAACCGATATTTCCTCATAGCTATTACGTATCGTAATACTCCAGCTTACCTTGCTATTAAATCTTATGGTCTGGAATGTCAGCTTTACTAAGCAAGGTAATCGCAAGTTATGTCACTATAGGTAACTTAGATAATGTAGCATTTGTGACGGATATTATGTTTTGAACGAGCGTATTACGAATGCGTTTTTCGAAACAATTTTCTTTTCCCTTTCGAAAATCTGTGTGCTGACCTAAGTCTTATCAGCAACTCCAGTCCCTTTGACTTATTGCCTGACAGTCACTGTTAAGAACATAATTCAGAAGACTTCGTTTTGACAACTTACTGAATATACAATTTGATAAACAGCATAGGAAAAAAAAGAAGATTACGAGGAAATGAAACCTTCTCATTTTGATGGGGAGTTCGTAAAAAATGTGACTATTTGTCTATATTGTTAGTTATCGCTATTTACAACGGTTATCATGGTGTTTAAAGACACATAAGGTATACGATTATTATATATGTAAATGTAGATTAAACTGGGATTGAAGTCATAGATGTTATCATTTGCGTTATCTATTTATATTTGCTCTTAAACAAACTTAGCAGTCTGAATTTCTAATAAATAAAAGTCGCAGATTATGTACCAAATTTGTACAATAGTATTTCCATTCAGAAATCCTATGTTTTCACCGATTTCCCTTTTATTTACTCTGATTGAAGTCAAGACTAAAAGCTACTAGGTAAAATTGTCGCTACTTTGCGCACGCATAACAGATATTGTAGTACACCGATTTTACCAAAACATCCTTGACACTAATCTGTCTCCGTTTAATATTTTGATACGTAATCAATAAAAAAAATTCACGTGACCTCTCATATAACAAACAAACGAAAATCACATTAAAACGGCTTAAAATATATAATCACTGCACTGTATAACCAAAATAATCACTGAAGCATAATTATGGTACTACTTATGTGGAAGATGGTAAAGACGTTTTTTCTTTGACTGGACACATGTAAAACTACATTACACTTAAAATTCCGCGTACACAACAAGATTCACATACACACTGTCCCTAATACCATCGAGCTGTCATCTGGGCCGTGGCGAGAAACTCAATTCAAATAGCACTCCCACGCAAAGACATAAAGCTACATTTTGTATGAACGAGTAGTAAGCCTAGGGAAACATGCGCGGTGGTGCATTGCGCATAATATTGATTACAATCATATGAATGACAGAAAAACTGGCGGCAATTTGATTTCGGATAGACTAAGGTTTATGTAAATAAGATATTTTATCGAGGCACAATAATATCCACGCTTTTAAAGGCATTTCCGAACTAAGTTGACAAAAAATTAGTCCAGATTGTTATCCAATAACAACAAGGAAAGTTGTAAGGCTTCAATTGTACAACAAATTGAATATTACTAGAGTGTAACACATGTAAGCCACTACCAGTCACATGTTGCTAACGCATATCGTTTTAGATGACTCAGATGCGTTATTATATTTCATAAAATGTCGATGCGTTTTGCCAATGTGGTTTTACTGGCGTCAGCTGATATTAGCATTAATATGTCACCAGAGATGTTGACCAAACTTGCTGACTATGATTGCCTATATTATGTGAGGTGAAAATCTAAAAATCACCATATAAAGTAAAGGTAGGTATTCGCTTCTTACTTTAGGTACAGTCAGCGTCAAATAGTCTGTAGCATCCAAAGCGCCAAATATATCGTCATACAACTTTATGCCCAAAACAATGTGTTGCGATATTTTTGGCACTTTCGACTCTACAGACTATTTGACGCTGACTGTACCTGACATGGGCTATGGGTCCGTTAGTGTGTGGTCAGAATAATGTACTAATCATAGTTTAATTTTGTCCTAATTAGATTTTCCTTTATTTTGTTTTTAATTACAAAACTTTTTTAATATGCTAAGAAACAGATTTGGCAAAACAAACCTTCTAAGAAAATTATCGTGTATAGTCTTGTCCAAATTCTACGAACAAAAGGGCTTCTTCTAAAGTGTCATTACGACAAAAGAGAATTCTATTAAGAACTTTTATTTAGTAAGTACCTAAACGGAAGGTAACAACCGATGCTGTGTATTGGATAATTATGTTGGTTGTTTATAAAACACTGCAATTATCATCATATATTACCCGTTAAGTGTTAATAACAAGGCTAAACATTAATTACCTTCCGCTTAACTATACCATTACAGCGATACGAGTATGCATCAAATTTTGATATAATAGGATGACAGTAGGGTAAGCATGAAAATCTAAATTGTAATTGGTCCGGGTTAGATAATAAAAAAATAACAGACACATATTTTTTGCTTTTTCAAAATAATGAGTGTCGTCACGCGACATTTGATTTAATGTATCACCTTTATTTTTTGATTAAGTAAAAAAGAAAATACGTCCCCAATATTTTTTATTAATCTATGACGGACTAATTAATAAAATTTAGTCATCATCCCTATTATATACCTGATGTAGTGGTACGAGTACATGTTCGAGATCAGAGGTCAAAAATTACTGGTCCGTCGTTCAGTCAATCAGTCAAGGGCGAGATCTATGAATCCGAATAGCTGAAGTAAGTCTAGGAGTTAGCTGTTGCTGACAACTCAGTACACCAGCGCTGGTACCAAATTTTTCTTTGACGTAAATAAACAAAGTCAAAGGTGAAATGACTATTGATTACGAATTGCTGACAAAGTCAAGAGTTCAGATTATAGGTACCTAGGAAAGCCGAGCCCCGCAGTATAGTATCACAGTTTTAAACTTCGACGAAAATAAAGGGGTGTTATAAGTTTGGCATGTGTATCTGTATGTCAGACTGGCAGAATGGATGATCTGATTTTCATTTAGTATTTTGTGTTACAAATATTTCTATTCCTTCGCACCATACCGGTTTCATGTCAAATTCTTTCGCCGCTCAGGCAAGCCGTCTCTGGAATTCGCTCCCTCTTTCTATCAGACAAGTCCCAAGCAAGGTAGTTTTCAAGCGTATGCTACGTAGGCATCTGATGGAACAAGAACTTGAGTAGCGTCTATCTTCCATGCAGTAGCAGGTAGATATATGTTTTGTATTTATTATTTATATGTAATATTTATATATTGTATATCATATATAGTATAGGTATAAGTAATTATGTATGCATTATTTGCTTGTGTGTCGTAACGCTCTTAGTACTTCCTTCTGCACCATTTTCATGCATGTCTGTTTGGCCCTATGGTTTAACTGGTAGATAATGCCTTTTGGCATTAAGTTCGCATTTGTACTTATTTTTCTTTTGTGCAATAAAGGTTAAAGAAATAAAGATGACTTGATCAGGAGTGTGAGTGAATCATAATTAAAAAAAAACTCTTCAGCGGCTGGAAGATGATTAGCTTTATGCTTTAACAAACGGAGCTTAATCGCGTATAAATATGATTTATTTAATTACCTTTCGTTGGGAATTCTTAGACGTTTCGGATGTCGCGTTACATCCATGGTCTCGAAGGAACCGTTTTTTTAGGGTTCCGTAGCCAAAATGGCAAAAACGGAACCCTTATATATTCGTCATGTGTGTCTGTCTGTCCGTCCGTATGTCACAGGCATTTTACTCAAAAACTATAAGATGTATATTAATGAAATTTGGAAAATAGGTGTTGTGTGAAAACCGCTACTTAGTTTGATACTCCATACATGTAAACGAAACTGAAAAAAAAAAAAACAGCAAATATCAATGTGTGGCACATATTTCGACAGCGCTTCTAAAAACAGTTTGAGCTTTCTGAAAAAAAAATTGATTTAGTAAACAGTTCCCGAAATATTCGCTCCGAAAGTAGCAAAAATTGTGTCCCACCCCCTATTTTCTACACGGCATGTTCAAAAAATGTGAAAAAATTTACAAATATAAAGCTTAATATACACTTTCAACGACCGTTTTTAGCAAAACGACGTAAGTGCTGGGGAGATACGCTTTTTTGTTAGTGTTTTTTTTCCATATCGTATTTTTTTTCATCTGTATTGCATTTTTTTGTATAAACGGCTGCGGAACCCTTCATGGGGAGTCCGACTCGCACTTAGCCGCTTTTTTTATGTTGTGATAATGAGTAAAAATCGTATTAGTTTAAATCAATGTTATGATTAGCCTTTAGTAGGTGTGTCGGATTTTTTTATCGTATCAAAGACTGCTTGTTTAAGATTCATGAATATGATAGCTATTTGGCACGCCACATAGCACCTGGTAGTGAAATTGACTTACGATATGAACAGCGGTCGAGTTGGTTCGCTGCCAAAAGCCTGCAGGGACCGCCGCGTCGACACCACCGGCAGAGCCAGGAAATCCATCTCGGGGTCTGAAACGTGAGTTTATGTAAGATGCTGCAATAGCGTAGTTGGTTATATGCAGGTATATACAGAAATACGTTAAAGTTCATTATGTAAGAAACTGCAAAAGCGCACTTTTACATTTGATTTGGTTTATATGCTAAGTTAACTTTTGAATTTTCAAATGAGGCCCATTGTAAGCGGCTAGGGGGGGACCAGGTAGGCGAGAGATATTAGTTCTTACGATCTTTCGACACCGGTTCATAGTCCATTATAGCCGCTGAGACAGCCGAGCCGTGATACAACCTTCCCCGGTCTCCCTTACGTCTACATTTCATTAGGCGTGGGCAGCGCACAAGCCTTCCGAATAAAGTAAAGTAGTTCCTATAATTTAAATAGCTGCAATACTCTATGTTGTTGTTGTTGAGAAGTTGATAACAATCATCACCGTGTGATGTCTTGATGATGTGGTCAACATTAGTCATTTAGATGTTTGCGAGGTTTCAGGCATTAATAGTAATACTGGTTTTACCAGTGGCGTAGCTAGCTAACCATGGGCCCTGGGGCAAAATAAAAATTGGAACCCTGTCAGTTCGAGGTTCTGTCACCTTCTAACCTTTTAGTAGCTACGTTACTGGTCAAGGTCCTAAGAGACCCTCTAGGCCTGGGGCCCCGGGACATAGCTCCGTCTAGCCCTTCGGTAGCTACGCCACTGGGATTAATTTATATTTGTGGTTCCTGGTCGCGGGAAGCGACTTTCCTGTGTTGTCAATATCATAATTTTGTATTAAACTAGAAGGAGCCCGCGGAGGAGAAAAAGTCATTACCCCTAATGTTTTCTTCAGCGTAGTCAAGTAAAAAGTGTCCTCTTGCCATCTATGGATAGTACCCAGCTACCCGTGTACCAAAAATAGTTTAATTCCGTTTAACCGATTTGGCGTGATGAAGCCGCAACGATACATACTAACATACCAAAAAAAATTATTGAGTAACCTCCAAATAGTCCGTTACAATCATTTTTTTGAAAATATCTTCAATGTACAGCCATTACATTGTTACGACTTTATAATAGGAAAGAAGTTTGATTTTTAACTCAAGTTTTTCCTTTATCCATAACTTTCCTATGCAGTGGTAATTTTGCAATAATAAATCTGTAAAGATAGAGTCTGGATTATATTGCATCGTGACATCCCGTTATTCTTATTCAGTTCAATGAATCGCACGCGTGATGGTCGTGATCATGCAAGAGTGCGCTAGCATTGAGTAATAGCGTCGTATTTATTGCCAATTTGCTATCGTCCATCTAGCGACCATTGACTGACAATAACGGGATAATATAATATTGTCGTAGAAGGTCACGTCTCACGTTTATTCGAAGAGAATATCTGTGGCACACGTGAAAGAGGGGTATAATATAAGTAAGTACATTATGTGCCTGATGTGTGCATAAGTTTTAAAACAGATAAAAAATGCAAAGCTATAATATATAACTGCATTTGTAATGCTATTAATTAAGTGGGTATAGCCAAGTAGTTACGATTCTGTGGAAATACTGTGCGTGACCGTGCAGGGCGAGGTTTCCCGCTAATGCTTACTGTAAATCTCGCATAAAGCTTACTGAGAAAAGGAAAAAGAGGAGATTTTAATTCTCGGTAGGAACTTCGCGTGAGATGCGCCTGAGTCAGACTATTGGTCAAGGCCAGCCGATAATGAAAGGTTGGTTGCCTGTAATTGTTACTTAGCCATAAATTATAAGTGTGCAGTAAAGAGTTACCTTATATTCTACTACACACACACTGATAACATACATAATTACTAGCTTACCTGTATAACCAAGACGTCTCGTACGGCAAGAGTGCGGGGTGTGGGTGCAAAAGAGTTGGAAGGCAAGCGCCCGGCAGGATATCTTTTGACTGCTACATCAGTCAGACTTTTTACTGCTTTATTTAACTTGTAGTCTCTGTGTGTATGTTTGTCCGGGTGAAAGCTTTCAAGTTAAATTTGACTCACTTCCCGGTTTCCCATGAAGCTAAAATTTGGTTATGTAAGTTCGGTGACAAAGCAATATTATGATACCATCGAGCTGATCTGGTGATGGGGCAGGAAGTTGGTCATAGGAACGCTGTAATAAAATAGCGCAATCCACCCGAGTTTTCGATCTTTAGAATCGTCTCGATGAGTAAGTAGTTAATGGATGTTCAGAAAAAAGTACCTACAGTCGGCAATAAAAGCTTGTCACAAAAATATTTCTTTTAAATGAAATTTATTGCATTCGTGAACGAAGTGTCGCGTATTTAATATTTACCAACACACAGCAGCACAGGTCTGTCCTTCCAAGATATCCTTTAGTATTCAATATTTACCATCGTCGACGATTGAGCAGAGTCCCACATCGGACACGGAGCGCCCGCGGGACCGCAGCGCAGGCCTGTCCTTCCTGAAGTAGGCCCAGTGCCGCGCCACCGACGCGCGGAGCAGCCGGTTGAATCTATATAAATATACAGTGTCTTTTGTGTAAAATAGTAGGTCCCACTATAATATTTATTCCTCTACAATTGGGATGTCCCAAAAAAAATTGACCTTGATTTTACATAAAAATCGTAAAATGTAGGTTAATTTAAGATACTAATTTCGTCCGTTTTCCATTCGGATGAGTATATTTGTTACAATTCCTAACCAAAGTTTGCTGTGACGTAATTATTTAGGCGTTTTGTAATCGTCACAACCTCGTATCTCGGTTAAGGATAGTACCGAGATACGCGATTTGACGATTACAAAACGCTTAAATAATGACGTCACAGAAATCCAAATGGAAAACGGACAATTGCAAGCGGTTTATTAAACCTATTCCTCTAAATGGTTTTTGAATTGGCAATTGCCATACCTTTGAAAAAACTGGTACATCCCAATTCATAGGATGCACAATATATATATACACATACTAGCGGCCGCCCGCGACTTCGTCCGCCTTAGATTCGTTTATCGCGGATAAAAGGTATTTTTTTCCCCAATACTCGATATTTTACCAATTGAAATTTGAAGCATATTACAAAGATTTCAAGTTCCTAGCGTAAAAAAATATTTACTCCATAGAAATTTTCATCCCCTTTTTCGTCCCAAAAAGGGATGAAATTTGACATACATTATAGCCTATGTCCTATTCTGATATATAAGGTACATAACCGGAAAGTTTCATAAAAATCGTCCTGTAGTTGTTGAGATTAAGTGGACGTTCATACATACTTTCACGTTTATAATATAGTAAGGAAGGATACCTACTTAACAATTTTTTGGAGGCCAATTTGGACTTTAAAATCATCGGCGGAAAGGTTCTCGAGTGGCGACCGCGTACAGGACGCTACCTGGGAAGGCCCCCAACGAGATCGGTCCATCTCGTTGGGGGCCTGATAGTAGGTGGTCTGGTTAAGATAGCAGGAAACCGTTAGACTATTTAAATATTTTGTATTTCTCATTAAAACATGCACTGTTTCGATAAGGTTTTTTTATTCAATATGCCTCACTGACACAGACATTTTTCTTCATCAGTTGAATATTAATGAAAAAAATATAAGGAACAAGATAAAAAAATTAATAACGGTTTGTTTTTATCTAATTAACCATGTTGTTTCTACCGTATATGATACGTTAAAACTAATTTACATATACTTTATTTTGTTTTACTATTTGTAATGCTCCCCGGTTTGGGGAATATTCCCGGGAACAGGAATGTTCCCTCGGCACATCACTACGTGTAGGTACCAAAAAAAGTTGAAATTTTTAGCCGTTTTAGCGTCATGAAGCCACAATGACACATACAAACATAAAAAAATCCAACTTTTTATACCAGGAAAATTAACAGTTCTCATGCCACGCGCGCAAACCTTAGACCGGGCCAGAAAATTGATTTTTAGGTTTAGTACAAGTCCCACAATTTTCGAGATAATAGGACTGTTATTTTTTTTGTCGGTACCATAAAGCTCCAATACAATTACTTATTCTGTGGTTAAACGTCGTTTACAGAATATTTAGCAACGAACAAAACGAAAAAATATTTTTGTTTGCGGCCTAGATAGCATTAAGATGAAATAAGGTACCAATTATCGAAAAAAGAAAAACGATATCTAAACCACGGGACTTTTACCAAAATATAAAACTGAACGGGCTTAAAAATGCCCTGTCAGTGGTTAGGTTGTCCATTAATTACAGAAAACCTGTTTACGAAATCCATCTATCAAATTCTCACTCACCACTAATAATTCAACCATAAGTCACATATACTTTAGGTCCCTTTCCATCACGATGAATCAGAAAGTGACAGTTAGCGTCCGGATTGGATGAAAAATTTGAAGCATGCTTGTAATCCAAATGTCATTGTGCTGTCATGATGTTCTAAATATCCAAACACCGAAAATAAACCAAAACTGGAAGTTCAAGTTAGATTACAGAAGCTTGTTTACTTTGCTTCACTATAAATAACCACGACCTTTAAAGTGACAGATGTAAATGTCTTAAAATAACGCAATAATAATCATATACAAACATACTGAACATTGATCTTTAATTGCAAAAAAAACTTATACAATATGTATGAAATACAAATATTTAGGTACTTACTTCTTTAATCGATTGTCGGAATTCCTTGACGAAGAACTTGATGATCCCGACGTATCACTAGTATTGGAATCGACGTATCTATACACTTGAAAACTAGCACTTTTCCTTAACGTCATTTTTCACTGTTCCTCACAGAACTTAGCGAGGCGCGCGTAAACTAAATTCTCATAGACTGAATGAAATCCGCTTGAAAGCAAAGTGTCATACGTTTCTATATTTACACCGGCGTAGGTACACAGCGCGCTTTCAGCTACTTGACTCATTAGTAAAGTGAACTTGTACTCGGCCTACTTTTTTATTCGTTGAATTTGTATCGGCGATTATTGAAGTTTGCGAAATTATGAAACGTGCTGTGCTGTCTTAAAACGAACTGATAAATATAAAACTCCATAAGTTAACTTGTTGGGATAGAAACGGAATGTGGTTTGGCGATAGATAGGGAACCGGTGGCGTTTTGCCAAAATCAATGGATAATAAGGAAACTCGGTACGTTTATTATCTTTTATTGAAAATATATAACAATAGTTTTGCTAGATACATAATGTTATGTACTTTGAACGTGAAGCGTAAATGTCATAAGAATCACGTAATAATGCCACCTTAACTTTGATAATCTATGAGCTGTAACCGTGTCTTAAAATTAAGTCTAGATACTGCAAAAATAAAATTTTAAATATTCAATGTGATCTCACACCCGGCGCCGCATGCGCACATTTTACAATGACGTGTTGTGGAAAATAAGACAAAGTGACTGACTTACTTTTGCTTATTTCGAAATCGCTCTTCGATGACCTCAACACGGCAATATATAAGAATTTGCACCGAGTGCGATAACTCTAAAGTTTAGTAAAGTGAAACTCATGTTCTCTGTTTCATGTTTTTGGTATTTTCCGTCTAACCTTGTAGAATAAATATTTTATCATCTTTTAGTACAATGCGAAAAATATTCATTTATTTAGACCGTCATGATATTCCGAAGACAATACAAATAAGTTATAAAACTTCAAATATTATTTTGGTAATTTTGCATCGTTACAACAACTGGAAGCAAATATTTTTAAGATGCTCAAGATTACTTTAATTTATAATGTTCTTCAAAAGGTACACTAACTAACTGATAACTATACTAAACTTACTTATCAATATTTTGTAAACGACCATAGCTGGTCAGCCACCATTTACATTTTGTACCATTTTAATGTCATATATAAGAGACAGTTCATTAAATCGTTATTTCGGGTAATGTATGACCAGCTACATAAATATTATTAACTAAGTACGCGCGAACCATACTAAGTTAAGATTAGCTCCTTAGAACATAGAACAAATGACAATGTCCAAAACTCTTAACAAATATTAAACCTCTATAATGACAAAATGCTGTATATTATTCAATAATACGGTCGCCGTGGATTGTTCTGTAACAAGCAAAACAGAAAAAGATTAAATGTTTTTAAAATATAATGTATTGTATACTGCTCAAAACAATATAGGGTAACATGAAAATGTATATTAGTTAGTAAAATTTTTTTCATAAGGTCTCTACCTAAAAAGCTTTTGTTTTTGTTTAGGCTAATAGATTAATTAAATAGTCAAGAGTTTAATTTGTTTTCATTGATATTAAATTAGTTTATTATAAATTATGATCACAAAAACTGAACAGAAACTCTCCGCGCAAAAGTGGCCCCTATTTTATTTTGAGTAGTAGATATGTCAGAGGAAGTTTATTAAACCCATGATTATTTAACATTCCTACGAAATGTACAAGTTTCTGGTTTGCAAATTTCCTATAAATCTTTACATCGTTGTTGGTTAATACAATACAATAACTCTTTATTGCACACCTCACAAAATAGATTACAGAAAACAATACATTCAAGGAGAGGTATACAATAGACGGTCTTATCGCTAAACTGCGATCTCTTCCAGACAACCTTAATACACGAGTTTATGTTTAGTTTATATTTATTTAAGTTTTTGGTATATTTTTTATACATTTATTGGCAGCAGAATTGTACCAACACAATTCCTAGAAATCATATAAGTAACATCTAAGGAAATGTATTCATGAAATATTTTACATGGGAATTTCCAGAGATGACCCAGCATCGCATACATTTTGCAAGAACATTTTAATATTAATATATATTTGTTAGCCTTTTGAGCGCAAAAACCGGCAAAACAAGACATCGAAAATTCGTGCCACTGACGCTAACAGGGATGATGACTAAATTTTAATAATTAGTCCGTCATAGACGAGTAAAACATATTAGATACAAAATATTTTTCCTTTTTATACGCAATCAATAATAAAGTCGATACATTTAAGTCAAAATGATATATCGGAGCATTTTGTTATTAATATGAAAAAGAGAAAAAAATTGTGTCCAATTTTTTTTAAATAATAAAGTTACATTCTAACTGACGGACTAATCAGAATTTTGATATGGTTATTGGCGTTCAAACTTCATTCATCAGAGTCCGATTGTAATATCGATATCTCGTTCTGCAATCACACTTTTTTTTATCCCAGTTTGTTGTATATGTGCCGTCTGAGTCTGTCGTATAACTTGGCTGTTCCGCGCTTAAAAGGTTAATAACAACCTAATAATATTACAAGGGAGCACTAGATCGCTATACCGGGATCGTTAAGTTTGACCAGGCGATTATTCCGTAACTATTACAGATATCAAAAAACTTTAAACTGACATCGAAAGTACGTTACCTAATGATTAACATGACATCAATACTTTTTTTTAAACCAAACGAGAAGTAACCAAAATTTTGACATTAAACACTCCCATACATTTAGTATGAGATTAGTAGGTTTTATTTTCCTTATTTTAAGTGGTCGTACTAATTTTACCCTAATCATATTATTGATGTCCTTTTATGATTAGGTAACGTACTTTCGATATCAGTGAAAAATAATAAATATTTTGATATCCATACTAATCCATACTAATATTATAAATGCGAAAGTGTGTCTGTCTGTCTGTTACCTCTTCACGCTTAAACCGCTGAACCGATTTGGATTAAATTTGGTATGGAGATAGTTTGAGTCCTGGGGAAGGACATAGGCTACTTTTTATCCCGGAAAAAATACCCTTATCCGCGATAAACGAAGCTTCGAGAAAAGCTTGGTCCGGCCGTGCCGCTTTTTTTTTGCTCGAATTGGCGAGGGCACTGCCGTGCCCCCAGAGGCTTAAGGCGGACGAAGTCGAGGGCAGAAGCTAGTCTATAATAGTTACGGAATAATCGCCTGGACACACTTAACGATTACACCCTGTATACATACCAAGGGATTAGGTCGGAACCGGTAAGCCAGCATCATTCGCTTCCTGTACGCGTCGAACTCGTCGTCATCAGGCGACACTACGTCGGAAGACGACGCTCCTAACCCCATATTGGCGACCGGCTGGTTGGCTCTGCGAATCAATTTGAACGACGTAAAAACGACAATTTTATTCATTTTTGTGGAAGGTCACGCTTGACAAAAAATTTTTGCTTGACCAATCGACAAAAAATTTAATAAGTGTAATGGTGTACTTTTCTAGTGTGAACTTAAGCGGATGCATCGAAAATTTAAGCTATTTTGTAGCGCATTTATTGTCATATCTAGTATATAAATCAGGCTGGTTTTCAGATATGTTTCTTGACTATATAACCTATTCAGTGATTAACGCGGAAACATGTTTAATGAAAATTTCCTCGATAGAAAAGTTATCCGAAAACGCGTCTTGATTTCCCGTTTTTTGTCTAGTTTGTACAAACGACAGATTAATAAACGGCTAAATTATGTTAAAATGTCATTCTTCCCTATATCTTTTAAGTGATTAACTTAAATGTTAACAAAACATAATAATATCTTCGATTTCATGGTACTTTTACATCTGGCGCTTACGCCAAAAAATCCCAAGCATGTAGTGTATTAGCTTTCTCTTTCTTTGATGCGCGCAAGCAATAAATGCGTCCCTTATTACAAATCACGCTTATTGGCTAGCTCCGCGTTTGGGTGCGTGATTTACGAATAACGAAGTAGCTCCTTAAATCACATTATTTTAATTACTGTATACTTCTATGAGACGGTTGGTCGACATTTTGATTATACAAACCTAATAGAAATTAGAGCCTAGGGGCTTGGCTCTTAACGAAATCTGATCACTATTTATTTGACATTTCAAATTTCATTGTAATATTAAATCGACTACCAAATCGTTAATTTATTTAGAAACACAAAATTATTCTAAGATTTTTTATAGCTACCTACTTATTTTGAAAATATTCGGAAAAACGTGAAAAAACTATACGGTCCTCTAAATGACGTCACTAGCAAAATTATGTCAGTCAAGTAAATATATACTTCGTTCATCCTTACTTGTCCTAAATAGTAAGCAACATTCCAACCTAAAAGTACACCTTTTTTAAACTCTCTTTTTTTCGTAAATAAAGTAACAGGAATTAATAATTTTAGTGCGATATATTTCATACATTAAATTGATTTCCTTGCGAGAAAACAGCTGGTATTGGCATTAAAGGCATATTTTTAGGTTAGATATGTTGTCTACTATTTAGGACAAGTAAGGATGAATAGAGTATAGATAAATACTAACTTGTTAATAGGATCCACGATACCCGTGCCCTCCACACCAAGACCTTGTCCCTCGCTCCAGCCCAGTTTTTGCAGCATTTTGAAACCTACAAAGATAAATTGATCACAAATGCAGTCTAGACGACGCTCGTGCCAAATATGCTACGACAATGTTTTAATAACATGCTGTAAATAATTTATTGCTGTGGCTATGAATTCAGACGAAACTTAATTAACATGTATGCATTATAGAAGACAAAGGAGAAACAGCAAGGAGATCTTTTACGAACCGAAAATGTAAACAGCATGTCGTATTTATTCACCCCGTCACGCGTCCCATAGCCTAATAAGTCTATAAGCGTTTTGTGCCGGTAGCGTCCCGTAGACTAATAAGTCCATAAGCAGCTCGCTTGTCTTTGGCTATTTTTCGAGTTCGATTCCTATTATTGGTCGACTCAAAAGTGTGTTCTCAGCCACTAACAACTATTAACGGGTCAAAATTTAAATTTTCAGCCAATAGAAATCGTGGAATAAAAGCAAAATAACGAAAAATGTTACCGACAACCCACTTGCTCCGGTAGGAAGCCATATTGATTTTTGACAATTGAAATATTTATTGTGAAGTAATTAAAAGTGTTATCGTGGTTATGTTATGTTAAATCAACGCCTAAACTAAGTTTTTGTTAATGTATGTGTAATGTGACATGTCATAGTCAATTTAGTGATATTTGCGAGTGATTAGTGACCGGCCGGAAAGAAAACCAAAATATTTGAAGAAAAAAAATCTACGTGTTATTTCAAGTAAGGCACATTATTTAGATATATTGCACCATATGTAAAATTTATCCAGCTTTCTAACAGTATATAACATAATGCCTGTTATTATTTCTAAGGTAGGTGAAATGTTTATTTACCGCGAGATTTTGGAGATTTCATGTTTGTATGGGGACACTACTGGCTTTTTCATCTTGGAAGGCTGGACGCGTGACGGGTTAATCTTTATCGTACAAAAGAAAAACAATAGTTTTTACAATACAAGGCTTAAGTTAGTCTTAAGTAAATTGTATTTTTTTTTGTGTATATAAGTAATTAAAAAAAATTAAACGGATTATATCGCGTATAGGAAAGTATATTTTTTCTCACAATGATATAACATAAACAGAGGTTATACGGGCTCCGAAAATGGCACACCAAAACTACGCCAATTGGCATACCTTAACTCATTCTCACGCTCAGAGTACTTCGTTATTATACTCATTGGATTATACGTCAAATAAACAAAACTGCCGTCATGCATAATGAGATTTTGCACAAATTACTCAATAAAAGCGTCTAAAAGCATTTATGATTAGTGTGTTATTGTAATATTATCAGATTTATGTGTTCGTAAGCCTGGCCATTTTTACACGTGGATTATCGTGTAGGTTACCTACACGATAAAACTCTTTTTATATTATATCATTGTTTTCTCAGTCCACCCCGTGAACATAAAAGCTGAAAAGCTTCCGAAATGTCGGGAAGTCAAAATGAGATAATATACGCGATATAATCCGTTTGAATTATTTTATTATATATAAATTTAATTAGTGATAATTGCGGAAACAGAAGAAATTAATTATTATGTAATATCCCATTGTACGGATTTTGAAGAATGTAACGGATAGATTGACAAAACTGGCCCTTAGACAATGTAAGGCTGGTTACATATTGCAGTGTTTTGTATTAAGAATTGTGTATGTTATAAGGCTGCAGTTACTTTTAATTACTTGTCACATACATAAATTAATACGTTTTTGAGACAAGCTTTTATTGCCACCTGTACTTTTCTTTCAACATCCATCAACTACTCTGCGAAACGATTCTAAAGAGCCCAAACTCGGTAGGATTGCGTTATTTTATTATGGAGTTCCTTTGAATGACCACCTTCCTGCCCCATCGTCAGATCAGCTCGATGGTATCATAATATTCCATTGTCACCGAATATACGCAGTAGTACCAAAGTAGAAGTATCAAATTTAAGTCCAATAGAACGCGAGGAAGTGGTTTCTACACGACAAGATAAATAAGTTAGTAAAATAAAGAACATCTTTTATTATTAGACAGGGAAGTATGTTACATCAGCTTGTTAACCAATTTTATCTGTTTTTTCTGATACAAACATTCGCCTAAGTAAAATAATATAATAAAATATTCAATAACAACATTATCGGAAACATGTTTTCTTAAGAACACTACGATCTTTTTTTAGAATATGATGCGCAGTAATGTTACAAACATAAACAAATAACATCTCCATTCACAAATTGTATACACACCTTGGCACAAGTACATCACAAGAATGCGAATTCTGGTGCCAAAAGTGTAAAGTTCTGTGAAAATGTCACAGCAAAGTTTTATAACAAGCTTTATTAAAACACTCAAAACGCATATGTATTTAGATTACAGAATCGCTACCAACGCCTAGCTAGTTTGCTCTGAAACTTTGTACTTAGAATAAGTTAAGGTACACGCAGGCCTGCAATTTGTTTATGTAGCTTCAGATACCATAGTAGAAAAAATAGAGCTAATTTAAGTTTTTCATACAAAACTTGTTTTTAGTTTCTTTTATATACAGGCCTAGATATACCTCATGTTATTGTATATGCAAAGTTTCGTTACAATCCAACACGTAGTTTTAAAATGAGAACGAAACTCCGCACGGTGATTCTGCTCCCGTACAAGGGCGGCCATAAATACCTCAACTCCAAAAAAAGCCATTTTTTCGATTTTAAACTATAAAGGGTTATTATACAAGCATGAAATATATCATTAATAACATTTTTAGACATTTATAATAAACTTGTGTGACTATTTTTATTAAAAAAATATCTGTAGTCAAAACCATTTTATAAAACGTTATTATTTTAAACATAAAGCCATTAGATAAAAAAAAATTGTAATTAATGAAAACATAAATGAAACAGCATACTACATAAATAATAAAAATATTTATTTCAAGACTATTTACATATATACAAATAAGGTTATATTAAAACAAAGCGATTACTTACTATTTATACATTCAATATTACCTACTTACTATTTACACACAACAAGTCCAATACAGATTTAGACAAAGAACTTTTTTTTTTAACAGGTAACCTTCTCAAACTTGATATTAGGGGATCTGAGTGAAGAAGAAGTCGATTAATCAAATCAGTATTAGTCAAAACGCGGTTCATTTTTCGTGTGTGATCTAGTCGAAATGCTTTATAGTATTTGTTATCCGCTTCAGCTGCTTCTTCAGACAGTTCTCCTATAGACAGTAGGCCGTGATTGATAATGTCAGCACCATGAATCAAAATTTTGTGGACAGAAGCAGGCAAATAGTACCATGGATATTCGGCAACTAATTGCCGTGCAGTTTCTAAAGCGAAATCTCTGAATTTTGTCGCGTCAATGTTATATCCCGAATTGATACACTGAAGTACAGTCCAACAACGATCTAGGAGATCCTTCTTAATACCCGTAATTTCAGCTGAAATATCTGAGCTTGAGAAGAACCGCCTAGCAGTGTTGCCATCGTTCGATGTCCCGCTTCCGCCACTTTTGGGTTTATCGATAATAAGACCTAACTTTTCCCTAAATTGCGATTGTATAAGTTTTTTTTTTTCAGCTACAAGTCGTTTATCGCTATCAGACCTAGCTTGCCATTTCTTAACCTCTAACTTGTAAGCGAGATGAATGAAATATTCAAAAAATCGGATCAATGCGTGAAGTGGAGACATGCCATATTCATATTTACTTTCGTCAGTTGCTTTGCACAAACATACATCAATTTGATTCATCTCACTTGGTAAAGCTTTACATATATAACATCTAGTTGAAGAAACATCACTAAGTGCATTACACACCTTACCATCGACCATAGTAAGTTGTAAGCTATGATTAATTGTGTATTCGCATGCATTTGTCTTGAAGATAGTCGGTTGCAAGTTACTTATTTTCTGTTTGAAATAAGTCTCCTCTTCAACTGATACTGCAGTTGTTTCCTTAAAAAACTGAAAGCGAATAGGTCTGCAGTATCGAGTTGAAGAAGGACGAGGATTTTTCCACAAAATGATTGAGTTTTCCTTATTATCCGGGTTTAAAATAAGTTGAAGCGGTACATATGAAGTAACAAACAAGCTACTATCCACAAGAGAAGAATCTGAGAAAGTTTGTTTGTATTCGCTATGTCCTGTACTACCATCAAATCCCCATTTCCCAACCAAAGATATTTTATTTAAAGACTGGTCAGGTATTTTATCTAAAATATCTTTTTGAGACTCAAGAATCCGAGTGGCAGTGTGATCTAACAAACTCTGAAGTTCGACTTCGGCTGATGATTCAGTAACGGCTACAGTTGTAGGGTAACATTTCTTTTTAGCCTTTACAATGCGTTGATAGGAAGGCATACAATCTTTCAGTATATTATTATGTATAAAATTCTTAATTAATAGATATTGCTTTCTAGAAATCTTACCTTCTGCAATAAGTGACAAAACTTTGTTTTCGTCGACTTTTGTAGAAGTTAAGCTGGAATCAGCAGAAGCATTGAGCAGTGTATTTACAGCAGACTCGTCAAAATTAGATAGTTCCGCCAGTCTCCTTCTTTTAGTGCGTTTACTACTTTCATTTAAGTTTTTCCTCGGACGGCCACGAGAAGTGGAAGGGGAGGGGTCGACGTTATCATTCTGCTGAGAAATACGCTGCTCGATACTTTGGATCACATCAATGTATTCTACATCATTAAGCCACTCTGCATATTTATGTAGAAATATAGACTTTGTACATCTTGTTTTTTTCCAATAACATGCAATTCGTTTACATAAATTCCTTATTTTAACCCTTAAATTCTCTATGCCAATATTTTCGATGTTATCCGAAATAATTGATGTTTCCGTCAGTGTAGTAAAAACATGTTGAAATTTTTCTGTATCAGTTCCTTGTCCAGAGTGCCAAATATCAAAAACACTACGTTTCGAAATAGAACACCTTAAAAATGTACCTAAAACAAAGATAAAAACATTTTTTAAAAATCGGATTTTTTTCGGCTACCCTACTCTTGTTCTTTGAAACCCCTTTTACCTAAGAAGAGGTCAAAAAAGGTCGATGAAAGTTACAGCCCTTATTAAGGACACTTCCATCTATAACATAATATATGTGTCAAGTGCGGCAAACCTCGGCATCAGAGTATAACTCTCAATGAAATCATACTTCTTAAAAATTAATCGTAAACGACAGACCTCTACTAGAAAATTATTTTAAAATATAAGCACGCATATTTATATATAAAACATAATTGAAAAATAAAGTACATACCCTCTTCTTGGATTTCCATAATAATACCACGTGGACACACGCAAATAATAATAATAGTACACAATAACAAAGTGATTAAGTTGCGGCGACAAAAACACACTACTAATTAGGGTCGAGATGCGTTCACTTTCGTTGCACAAAAGTAAATGATAATAGTACTTTATTGCTGTGCTATATATAGTATTTAGAAGATTGTCTATCGGTGAATCATTTTACTTACTTTTTAGTCCAGGATACGCTCATGACTTTTTTCGATTTATGGCCTACGGCGGAATCACTGTGCTCCGTTTGTATGGGAAGGTGAAATTCGGCTGAGCTTGCTGGGGACCCTTAAGATCTACGGATTGGACCGAAACTTGTCGACCAGCTATTTAGTTAAGAAGATTTGATATGGCTCGTTTCGCACATAGTAATTTGTTATGCAACGCTGCAAAGTTGTTATTTGGCGCGAGTGATTTAATTGAAAGCCGAGTAAGGGAAGGAATATAAAATATACATACATTCCTGAGCATAACGAGACTTTCAAGGCATGAGAAGCCAAATAATTTTGCAGCCGTGCGAAGCACACAACTTTTCACCTTACTTCAGAGAGGAAAATGTGAGATGAAAGAAAAACTATGAAATTATAACAAACCGATTATTTTTTCATTTAAAACTAGTGATAATGAACCTACGGAACACAATCATATCAAAACTAAATATATATACTCTAAAAAAATATATATAAATTTGAGCTTCAAATTACTTTTCCACGCTAGCGGATGAAACACACTTTTCCACACATATTTGGCACTTTTAACGGAACTTTTCCGAGTTCGAGAATTCACCTGTAACTATGTAGACAAATCTTGCAAGTTAAATTTGACCTACTTCCCGGTGTAAGTTAGGTGACAATACAATATTATGACACGATCGAGCTGATCTGATGATGGAGGCGGAAGGTAGTCAATTGGTCATAGGAACTCTGTAATAGAAGAGCACAATCTTACCGAGTTTGGGCGTTTTAGAATCGTCTGTAGTTCTGTATCGTTAGTAGAGTCTGGCTAGCCAAATATTGTTGACAGATATTTCCTTGTGGTATCACCAATTGGTTATGATTTAAAAAACGGCTAAAAGTTGGTTGTCAATTTAGTAGATTGGTGCTCTACAAATATTTTGATACTTTGTGTCTAAAATTTGCCTATAACTATGATTAAGTACGTGAATTTATTAATACCTGAATCTCATACACAGGACAAAATGTGTAAAGAAACGGATAAACTAGATGTGCTAGAAAATATCAGTAAAATCAAACATCGGAATGTAAGGAGTTACTGATAACCAATATTCAGAAGAAGTCTGCGGACTGGTCAGTAGTAATTTGATATAAAAATATCTTGGCCAAAAATGTCTATACAGGGTGCTCGTGAGCATTGCGAGAGATTTTAACAGCATGTTCCTGACCATATTTTAAGTTAAAAATCTTAATTAACTTCGGCTAAATTCGGCTCGGGTTTCGAGATATTTCCATTTTCCTGTAAATACGTTTTAATTAAATCTCCAGTATGAAACACCTTTATGATAGCAACGTTGCGAGACTTAACAATCTAATTTGACTGTAAATGTCAAATCCAGTTGTCACTATGAGTGTTTATCAACAGAAATATCGCCGTGTTATTTTTAGTAAAAAAAATACATCTGATGCTAAGAATGGTTTCGCAAATGATTTTTTGAATGAAATTTCACGTGTTTACTATTGAAAGCTTTCACTGATGCCAGGGGGCAAGTAACAAAAAAGAGTGATTGTGCACTGTTCCCCATCGTCTGTTGTTGCACATGCTTTCCAGAGAATATTGAGAAGGCTCGTAAAATACGACTGGGAGTAGCGAAAACTACTAGTAAATCCTATTGACGTAATTATTGGACTAATAAATGTAATACTTACTAATTATGTGTATTCTGTTACTGTTACAATAGTTAGAAAAGGTTAATAAAGATTAACTCTTATCAAGACTTCATTCATAGTGATACAGCTATTAACACCATGAATGCCCAGTAAGGAATATTCCTTACTGGGCATTCATGGTGTTGGGTTTGGGTTTCAGTTTCACTTTCAGTCAGCCACAAAGAAAACTACTTTGTGCACTCAAAGGGTTTCACGTTTTTCTGCAGATGACCGTACTCAGTTGATTTTGTATCATATGGACAGTAAATATCAGGGTCAATCTTACAAAACATACCTAGTGTCCTAGACCCTAGGTTCCATCCACATAAGAAAGTTTAAGTTAAAAACGTAAAAGTAACATGTTATTACAGTCCCTACATAAATAAAATATGAAGTATTTAGTTAAATTTATTTACTCAGCTTTTTATTAATAAATCTCATTACACATTACACATCACATTTTATCAAAACATTACTATCTAGATTAATATCTACTGCTGCTTACTACTGCTTAATAGCAGTCATATCCTTTTTTATTAAGCCGTCGCAGCTGATAAAACGCCGTCTGCAGCATCAAATACTCAAGGCACACTGATGTTGTAATAAGTGGGACCACAAAGCAATCGACATAACATTTCTTTAGCTTTCGTTATTAAACGACCTACCGGCCGTCACATTAAACTGGTCCTCAATTTCTTATTATTAAGAATTTGGTTTCGGTGATACTTTAGAACAATTTTATTAAACATGCTTAGATATTTTAGTTTTAGATTTTTCTTTTTTAATTTTAGATTACAGTATTTACAGTCTTAACGCTAAAATTAATACCAATAATATCAATCACTCGTATGAAAGTCATAAATGTCATTATGAAAGAGGAAATTTAGTTCAGGTAGAATATTTTCAAGTGGCCAGTTGCTTTTATCGTAGCTACTAAAGTACCGATAACGATACTCTTGAATACATTAAACTACCTCTGTTGTCTAATAGTAGATTCTGACAAGTGGAAAAGGTGTGTTATTTATTGAGCTAGTCTATGTCGGTTGACAAGTCATGTTATACATTTTTCATTCGGTAAAAATAATTATTGTATGCTACAATACTCAAAGAGAGAGCTTAAACCCAAACTTCAAGCATGGCTCAAGTCGCTTTGTTATGAGGATTTGGAAGAAATTCTGAGAGTAGAGAAATAGTCACACACCAAACACATACACACACACACACACACACACACACACACATTCACACTATTTGTGCTAGTAATATACAAAATTTCACACAATTCCACCGGCTCTCGCGTATACCTAATTGTTTTTATATTTCTACATCTTTTTATTTTTGTTGTTAATTGTAGTTTAAGTTTTAAAAGCGTCACTTTGTCAAATAGATTTCCTGTAAGTGTTATTTGCTTTTCGCAACTCTTCAGCAATGTCACTCGTGTCTTGGTTATCTACGGGACAGGCTGTGCCTAGTGTAGGAACCAGTTTAATAGTTGAGATAGGCGATATCAGTGCATGTAATTGAATTTATGTAAACCATATCTTTGTACAAAGCAGTAGTTTATGTCCTCTATTGAATGTTTTTGGTATAGATGTGTTTGTATGAATTTATACTATGTGCAATAAATAAACTTACTACCATTACTACCATTACAACGAAAATGCCTCGTCCGCGTACATACCCACCGGAACACGTGGCAGACATAATTTTTACATACGGTTTCTGTAATGGGAACTCTGTGCAAGCTGTGGAAGAGTATAGACGTAAATATCCAAATAGACCTGTGCCCCATCATACCACTTTTGTGGACATGTTCAGACAGTTACGTGAAAGGGGCATTCAAGCGAACAAGTCTGAGCGAGCTATAGGATTGGACATCGTGACTGAAAACAGAATTCTTAACCTAATTACCGAGGATCCAACTCTATCAATCCGTGGTGTGGGTATTATTTGCGGCGTTAGTAGTGAAGCTGTTTGGAGGTGTTGGAAGAAACATAACCTCCATCCTTTCCATTATAGGAAGGTGCAGGGGCTAATAGAAAATGACGGGTTTTCTAGGGTAGTGTTTTGTGAACGAATAAATGGAAAACTTGATCAAGATCCAAATTTTTCAAGAAAAATATTATGGACCGTCGAAGCTCAGTTCACGAGAACGGGGATATTTAATTCCCACAATTTCCACAACTGGATGGAAGAAAATCCACATAAAACCTGGGTTTTCTCTCACCCACACCAGTTTTCGGTGAACATGTGGGCAGGCATAATAAATGACCAATTGATAGGGCCGATAGAGTTTCCGGCTAGACTGAATTCGGACATGTATCTAAATTTTTTGCGCAATGATTTAAATGATCTCTTGGAAGACATCGATTTGGAAACTAGGCGGGATATGTGGTACCAATATGATGGAGCACCTCCACACTATGGTCTAATTGTTAGGAACCACCTGGACCGAGTTTCCAAATCGATGGATTGGTAGAGCGTCTCCAGCAATCCAATGGCCACCGAGGTCTCCGGATCTTACGCCATTGGATTTTAATCTTTGGGGTACGTTGAAAAATATAGTTTATTCAAAACCTATTCGTTCCAGAGAACAATTGGTTGAAAAGATTATGGAAGCTGCTGAGCAATTGAAACTCAAGCCTGCCCCACTTACAGACCAAATACGTAAACGATTAAATTTATGTCTTGAAAAAGATGGATCGCATTTTGAATTTATTTAAATTGAAATGATTAAATGAATTTACTTTTTTTAACTTGTGTTTTAATGCCAAATGTATTTAAAAAAAGTACAAAACGAAACAATTTTTTTTTCGTTATTATGTTCAACAGGCGTATCTAACCCTGCATAGTAATTTGTATGCTACGGTGGATACGATTCTGTATTGCTGACTGTACATTCAATTTATAAATTAAATAGTTAAGTGTCTCACGCCATTTTGTCGTGCTTTAGTTTAAACCCACAATAATGTCAAAGTGGCACTAAAACCTATGTTTTATGTTTTCTGCCTTTTTGGGAATATGAACGTGTGCGTATGTATGTAAATATCAATATCAAGTTAATTATGGAGTCGTACTTTGCAGCACTTGAGATTGTTGATAATGATAACTGAGAGTGATAGGTAAGGGACATTGTATTTTGTGTACCAACCTTTTACTTTCATTCAATGTAGTACAGCTAACTCGAAAAAGAAGAAGCTAAATCGTAATTTGAATAATCTATGCCCAAAAGAAAAAAGCATATGACATTGTCTATTGTAAAAAAGAGATAGCAATATCAGACGTTGCCAGCTCGTCCTAAAGGCACGTTTATACTACGTTAGCAATTATTACGTATGAAAATAATAATAAAAAAAAAACGTGTTTCGACCTAAGTTCATATAACATTTATTACGTCTTATAGCCTCAGGAATTAGTAGTTAAAATCTCTCGCAATGCTCACGAGCACCTTGTATATGAGCGACGAGCGTGTCGATAGAATCCCGCACTTGGCCCAACGTGCCGGTGCAATATTACTCTAACCTAACCCATATATATACCTATACCTTAGAATAATAACGCCTAGAATGATAGTTCCATACGGCCGACGCGCCAAGCGTGAGGCATAAAATGGATTCATGTAGTTGTGATCAACTCGTACTTACACGCGCCAATACGCACACAAACGCACCAAGTGTTGCTAGCGCAATCACATTCCCTGAAAATATGTAACACGTTGCGTACCGGCCATTTTTTGTTTTTCAGATTTTTTCACATATGAATGTACTCGAATCAAATTGTACTATTTAGTACGTAGCATAAAATAATAGTACTTCTTCATAGTTAACTAATAAACGGAGTTTAAATTAGCCTATACGCAGCTGAAAATTAAAATTCGAGTCAGACGCCGATAAAAAAAATTTACTCATTATGTTCCAATAAGTCTTAATAACAACATTTAAAAAATATGCTCCCGTCGCCGTTGATTGTCATATTAAGTTAGCCGCATACGTAGGACTTAAAAGTGAACAAATTCAATATGGCCAAAAATAACCCCAAACGATAAAGTAATTTTAACTTAAAAATGTAGTTCACTGATTTTTAGTAATATTTACAGCTTTTTATTTTAGTGGGTTCAATTTAAACTGCCAATAAGAAAGTACTGCTTTGAAAGTAAATTTTAGTGGGTTCACTTTAAACTGCCAATAAAAAAGTACTGCTTACAAAATTAAATACCCCTTTCACAGTTTAACTTTGACGATGTTGTTTGTAATTATATCAAGCAAAAACCTCACAAAGTCAAAAATTAGATAGATATTGGAGAAAATGTTGAACTGTACAATATACATATAATAAACGAAGAAAATGTATTAACTGTAGTGCAGTACATTTTGGGTAAGTACAATTTTTTCACATCGACATTTTGAGTACATTCATAGAACTATTTTTGATTTCAAAAATTATTAAATACATTAAACATATGAATTTTTATTGAATTATTAAGTCAGGTAATAATCCATTAGTACGGTACCATCAAGTCCATCATTAAGTTAGTATATCAGCAGGACAGAATTATGAGTAAACAAATCCCTTACATTGGCAACACTACGTTGTCATGCCGCTTATAGAAAATATGCAATTTTACGTAAAAATACGACTTAAAGAATAATATTTACGAGTGAAATGTTATCTTAGAATCTTTATCCTTCTTATCTGATGCATTATGACACCCTTTAATTGCACAAATCGTCATATTAATTGAAAATGTGGGAGCTGTTGACACCTGACACGCGTGCTTGCAACTGACAAGCCGATCGGCGTAGTTAGCCATTTATGGCCAACTTTTAGTGGCCTCACCGTTGCGCGTGAACTGCGTTTCTAGGCGTTATTATTCTAAGATCTATACCTACTTAACCTAACCACAGACATTGGTGATGGATTAATATTATGGTATTATCGAGCTAGATCTTATTTATTTTTCGCCTTGTTACAATGGTTTATGGTGAGAAAGTGTAAACATTATGTGTTTGTCGTTCACTGTACTGTACATATAGAGATAAAAATTATGTCAGCTGGAGTGCGCGTCAACGTATATTTTATTATGGGAGTTTTATAGAAATAGGAAACTCGTAAAAGTGGAATACTCAATGTATTTATCTAAAAATAAAACATATTGTAACAAACACGGAAGAAAATATATTATTCTATTGACATATAAATAATTGTGACACCTCTCACATAAAAACAAAACATTTAAAATACACGTTCATTGTGCCTAGTTGTTTATGGCAGTATAGAGGTTGTATTATGCTCCAACTTTTATTTATTTATTTCCTTAGGTTTAGGTTAGGTACCTACCTTACGTGTGTATAGAAAATTCAAAATATTTTCTAATATCAAAACTATAATTCCTACTTCACAAAGTGTGACCAACAGAAGATTTTTTGAATTTTGCGTCAAAAAATTGGGTAATATTTCAGTAGCCAGACTCTAGTTAATAGATGTTTAACAGCGTAGCCGATACCATGCCTACCCCGTATGTAGGGAAAGTGCGTGACGCTACAAAAAGCTTGGCAGCGAAAGTATTTGAGCGAGAGTGATAAGTACAGTCTGAAATAAAGCGTGTCACAGCGTGTTTGGTATAAGTGCTGAAAGTATGTCACTTTGCACGAGTCACAAGGCGTCTCGAGACGAGACTCGGAACGAGCGAAAATGACAGAACGTGTATCAAACAACGTTTTAACATAGTTCCGAAAAAACACAAGAAAATTGCACGGGGCGCCGCCATTTTGTTGTGTAATTTTCACTTATATCAAAAACTACCGGTAGTTTCGAAGTTATTACAAGCTTTATAGTAATAAAGTAAAAAAGCCATATGAAAAAAGTAAAAAGTACTAGGGCGAAAAATTTAACTTTCGGGATATAACTAAGAGGTATAAACTTTTTGAGAACGGTATTAAAAATGAAATTATTGCCAGAAACTATTTCAAGACTAAAATTGATAAGGTGTTTCTTTTCATACGAGATGCCTAATTTTCCATAGTTTCTGATTTTCCAGCGCCTACAAACTTTTATTTAAACTAAAATTGAACTTACCGACATTGTCCTCTTTGAGTTTAAACTCCTTGTAGTCACTCAGGTCTGGCTCTTTGCCACTTTTCACGGCCGAATATTTCTCCATAAATCTGAAATTTGTTTCACGTTAGCTAAATAATCAAGAGATGAAAAGTTTGAAGGTTTTGACCTTGTATGTCTAGACGGATGTCGCGTCTTTATATCAGGGAAAATAAACTGCCCTAGAGGCCGTGGTCGCATTTTAAATAATTCTAGTTTGAATGTCACCGAAACATTTAAAAAAGTATAGTACAAAAAAATACGTTTAGATATCTTTCATTTCGAAGTAACTGTTTCCTTCCGCTAGCTAAGTTTTCTTAATACCGTAAACTTTCAGAATGTTTATAAAATAAAAACTTACCACATACTACACGATTTAAAATATATCTGGAAGTTTTCGGTCATTGCGGCATAAGTTACAAACTGAACAATTTAGGAAATGGAGGAAGGATGCCAAGTGGAGAGAATAGCTTACTTTTTCAGTTCTTCAGGAGGGAGGAAGTCTCCGATGTGGTGTTTCCCGGCCGCTTGTTTGGTGAGTTCGTCGGCCCACTTCTCCGTGGCGTACATTTCCCTTGCGCGCAACCTTTAAAACACAGATATGAAATGTCTGTACATTGATGAATCTTGAAAAAAATAAATGAAACGAACTATTTGATGGTCACCGGAGTCGAAAAATTTTGTGGATTTTTTGTATGTTTGTATCTGTCTTGTCTATTCAACTGTTTTGATGTAATGAAGCCATTCATTAAATCAAAACAGTTGAAAAGATTCCAACGGTCAACATTCCAACAGCGTGCATTAAATGTTGGGTGTCTTCTGAAAGTCTCTGACGCAGATGCTAGAGAGTTTAGTATTTGACAGTTTACCATCGACAGATTATAAACTATCGAAAATTATTACTAAGAAGGCTTTTTATTGTTTCATACTGAGCTTTCACACTTTCACGAACAAGATTTTCATAGCGTTGCGTTTGCTTAGGCACGTAGCCGATAACATGAGAAAATGAGCATATGGCGAAAACTTGCTACGAGCTGAGCGCCCAACGGGCTCTTGGTCGCGAAAGTGTTAATAGTAAAGTATGAGCGAGTGTACATTCTATACAAAACATACTTGTGTTCCCAGGTGCCTTCAGCAGTGTCTTCATCGCTGTCGTATTCATATTTGTGCTTGCCCGACGCAGCCAGACGTTCAACTTCTTGCCTCTTTTTCAACATGTCCTGAGAAAAAAAAACACGGTTTTTTATACGGATCCTTTTGTTACCCCTAATAATTGGAAGTCATAATGTAATATTAGTCATAAAGTCACGTGACATCATACTGAAACCATTAAACTTTCAGGACCTTTCAAAGGTCACGTGTAGAACCCATCAGTTTAGATTTGGTAAGTTTTGTGACAATCGTGATTTTTTAACGGTTTCAAAGAAAACGATGATTATGATTAACGAGATTCATTATTATTATAGAAAATTCGGACAAACATTGCATTATGACTTCCGATTTTATGGTAGTCAATACTGAACAGTTTTATTTATTTATTTATAATAATATCTATAATCAATGAAATGTGAAATAAAAATGATAACCACTAATTAAACAATGGTGAAATCCATTAAGTCAATGTCTAAGATCTCTTAAAAACGCTATTATCGTAAACCGCAAAAAACCCTGACACATCTAGAAAAATACTGACAATTTTCAAACAGGTGATCGGATTTTCTTGGACCATAGCCTAGGACATTCTCGATGAACTCACTATCAAACAAAATAAATAAAAAAACTAATACAAAACCACGGACAGACACACAGATTACACACGTCAGACTTATAACACCCCTTTTTTCATTGAGGGTTAAAAATAATAAGGTCCATACTAATTAGACCCTATCACAAGCCCAAACAAAGCTCAAATTTGGGTAACCATTTCTAGGGTTCATACGTATTTGTTTCGCGGACTAACAAAGGAGCTATATTTAATCAACCCCTCGTATGCTTACACACGGATACGTTAAACTTCAATTTATTTGGCAATTTTTTGACATCGCATACAAGGGGTTAATCGAATATGGAATTCCGCAAAGTAACTCTGAATCTATCAATTATTCATAATTCATATTTTTCTTAGGACATTCATGCATTGAATTCTTGTTTTCAACATGAAAGTTGAAACAATGTTTTTATTCTGTAAGTAGACCGCAAGGGCAAATACAAGTCTGAGGCATTTCCCAAGAGGAGACCTCTGTTGAGGAAAAAGCCGAATGAAACTCATTGATCAGTTTTTTTTTCTACATCATTTACATATAACTATTACAATATTTTTACTTAAGCTGTGTTGAAGTTGAAGCTGTGTTAACTGCAATAGGGGCACAATTAAAAATCGTATTTATTTTTTATTATGGCAAAAAGTTTACGATTTTTAATTGTGCCCTTATTACAGTCTAGGTGCGATATATCTTTTTAAGTATAAACTCAATGCGTAGTCCTTCTCCAAAAAAACATCATAACTTAATAAAAATTAAATTATAATATAATACAAAAAAAAGAAAAATCTGTTTTTTAATGCAACTTACGTACATTTGGTAAAAGTAAGTTTTTTGGTTTGGGCCATGCATTTTTGTCTGTTAAATAGTAATCTACCCTATAACGTGCCTTTAATAAAACACTGACCTGGAATAGTAAGTTTAGCTTGAAGTTATCTTCACATTTCTTCCAGTCTTCAACGTTCAGGTTTGTGGTTCCGTAGTTGGTCATAGCGTATTGCATCAGTGCTGGGTTATTGCGGTTCACATTTGAGAGCTTCAGACCATCTTCATCTACTTTGGCCAGTTTCATTCCTGTGATAAAAATACGTTATTGTTTAACATTTTTGCGTAAAGATTTGCTGAATTTTTATGTAACGTATTTGGAGTCAAAGGACAAAGTTTTGAATTTAAAAAAAGGTTGAAATATTCGATACAAAAATGTTTATCTAGCTGATAATTTAAAATGTATATATTTATTTTTTTGTATATATTTTGTAATATATTTGTCAAGCGATTTAGTAAGTTTCATGGGCTTAGGATAATTTATGTTAAAATTTCGAAAAATCATGACGAACGATGCCGACGACGCCAAACTGTATGTAATTTCTACAGTACCCATCCCCTATGGCCCAAAATCGAAGGTCGTAGATTTTTTTTTACAAATGGGTGAGAATCGAAGCACTGTTTATGATATCCTTGCGTCTTAATCCTTGAGGAAGATGAAAGCCTGGCTCAGGGAAACATTCCTGCTTAACACGTTCACAGTCCCCATACAAAATGTTTCAATATCCTCGTACGTCTAAGCAAATTACTTCAATCACACGTCCATTGCTCCACATATGGGTCACTAAGAAATAGAGAGCATACTAAAGAGATACTTTTGATTTAAATAATATTTTTACTTTAGCCTTTCTTTTACACTTTAGTCTTCAAACACGTGGACAACAGCATTCACAAATATAATTATTATACTAATCTGAGTGTGCACATGATCGTATCTTAGTGACCGATATGTGGGGCACGGACTTGTGAAGATAGTTCGTCGTGACCCATATACGGGGCACTGGACTGTGACGGTTTTCTGAGAGAGCTCGACTAAAGAAAATGACGGCCGGCCGACTTGCAAAATCTTATAGAGAGCTCAGCTCTTAAATGTGACGCCAAACTGTTAAAAAATATCGTAAAGATATGGGCATCGAGAAGCGTCCATGAAACGTTAAGCCAACCATCTTTGAAAATAAAAACATAACTCTGAAGATGCGGCCATGAAATTTGATCAAAGATATATTTCACGCCAAAAACAACGTCACTTGTATTATTCACGACGAATCATATTTTTCACTTAGGATGGAAACGAGTGATAAGATTTTAAACATGGAACAAGCAAAAGAAATATTAGCATACTATATCGTGTGATTTCAGATTGTGATTTAATATATATTTCTAATTCCCACAATGAGTCACATGATATAGTTTGCAAATTATTTTTTTAATTGTTTCATGCATTCATCATTAAAATTAATTCATTAACGTTACACGTCCCGTCTTTGGGTCACTGGCTTACATTTGTGTACCAAATTTCGAATCAATCGGGCCAGTAGTTAAATTGATTGTGACAGACGGACAGAGAGACAGACACACCAGTGATCCTATAAGGGTTCCGTTTTTTCCTTTTGATGTACAGAACCCTAAAAATTATAAGTCCCAGATCAATTCTGTACAAACAGGAGCACACTACCTAAGTGTATCTTTAGGCCTTATGTCAATGTCAATAAGGTCTACTAATGGTCGCTTAACTGTATAGCTGATGGTACACTACTATATAGAAGAAAGGCACTTGTTAATTCATATTGCTATTACTATTTTTTTTTTGTGCCAAAGTTAAAACATACCAGTCAGAGTCATACCAGGTGGAAAAGGTGCCACGACCCTTCGTGGTGGTATATTATTGTCGCTCTCCTGTGTAATTATTAAAAACATACCTATCTGGCATAGGCGGCATTGGTGGCATCGGAGCCATACCAAGTGGCAACGGTGCCATTCCAAATAACAAAGGACGTCCATGACGCTTCGTGATTTGATATTTTGTATGAGTTTGATATTAAGTATCAATGATGATACTCTCCTGTGTGAAAGTTTAAATCATACCTGGCATAGGTGGCATGGGCGGCATTGGCGGCATTGGTGGCATAGGTGGCATCGGAGCCATACCAGGTGGCAATGGTGCCATGTTAGGTGGCAGTGGTGCCACGACCCCTGGTGGTTTAATATCCGCCATAGGCGGCTCGTCGCCCCAGCGAGACTTCTTCCTCTTCCTCCTTTCGCGTTTGCTTTCAGATTCATCTTCGCTCTGTGAACTTGTCTCCTCGCGTTTGACTGAGCTGCCATAGTTGAACTGGTTCCAGAGTTTTTGGGAGTCTGAGTCGCCGAAACTGAAAATAGATAGTAATTATTAAGTCTAAGTTTTATATATTTTTTAATCAGTTTAAGTATAGTCTGTTCTTCGTGTATTATTGTAAAATTTTCGTTTGTTTCATACGGCATAAATCAGGGTTTCCCAATATGAAAAAAAAAACACATTAGTACTTTATAAAAAAAACAGTACCACAGGCGTCCAATTAAGTAATGAGAATGATAAGGAAGCAGATATATTTTAATAAACTTTATTTTATTTTTCGACATTGTCACGTATTAGGATTATACACTTATTGGATCTTTTTTCTAAACATAAAATTCCCTTTCTAAACATTTTTCATCTTGACTCCTTAAAAATTCTGTACTGCGGCGATCACAGCATCATCTTCAAAATTCTGAGCATCCTCTGAGCTGAGATGCTCTTTTAAACGCGGAAGTGGGTCCGCGATCAAGGTATTCGATCATTACCACCACTTGGCTATTCCAGAAAATAGAGCCCATGATCTTACCGGATGAGATTGCCTTAAATTTCTTAGGAGTCGTTGATGCTGCGCTTTTCCAAGTCATGAATTTTGATTTAAACTTACGCGATCTTCACTAATTATCACAACACAACAAAACGGGGCTTAATCGCGTATAAATATGATTTATTTAATTACCTTTTGTTGGTAATTCTTCGACGTTTCGGACGTCGCGTTACGTCCATAGTCTCGAAAGGTAATGAAATAAATCATATTTATACGCGATTAAACCCTGTTTTGTGTGTCATAATAATAAGTCATGAACTGATTTTACGTTTCTAGATCGTAATGGTAAAGCCACGTTTCGTCCACAGTAATAAATTGAGCAAAAAATCGGTCACGATCTTGTCGTAACAAGTCCAAATCGTAAGCATTCTGTACACCAAGCGCGCTGATAATTTTCTTTATGCCCAAATAGTCATTTATAATATTATGAACACTCCCTATCGAAATCTTGACTTCCTCAGATATAAAAAGAGCAGGACGATCTGTTAACATAATTTTCTCGATTTTTTTGATCACTTGATCGGTTATTGCTGTGGTAGGGCGCCCCGAACGCGGGTCATCATTAGTACAAATTCTTCCTTTTTCAACCCAGCGCACCACCGCGCAACCGTAGAACAAGGTGGGAGCACGAACCCCTAAGGTTTCTTCTAAGTCTAAAAGAACTTGCTGTGGTAAAATTTTGCAAGCACGGCAACTTAAATTTGCTCTATTTATGCAAAGTTGCTCTAAGAGAACGACCACCAAAATATATTTTTTAAATATTATGACAATAATAGGGGCTATGCTTGTCAGTGTTTCTTTTTCTCTTACTAAAGAGTTTATAGATAATTCTCATTACTTATTTTTAACCGATTTCAAGAAAAGGAAAACCCTCGTAATTAATAAGTGTTCACTCACAACGTCGTTCGCATTCTGTTTGACAGAGGATGCACTTTGCTGCTAAGGAAATCATATATGAGATTGAATCATTGAATACATAATGTTTCACTGAAAATTTGTAAGTATACATACAGTCAGCATCAAATAGTTTATAACGTCTTAAAGCTCCAATTAGATCGCAATATATCTTAATTACAGCAGGCGCAAAGATGTTCACGAGATATTTGATGTTATGGATGTTACACGAATATTTGATGCCAACTGTACAGTAAAATATACACGTTTTAGATGTAGGATCAGTAAATTAGTTGTGACAAACTAATCTCCATGTTTAGGACAAATTATTAATATCCATTGCTAATGTTATTAAAAACGGTTTCACGGTGGTAGTCTCACCTAAACTTCTTATCCGCCGGCTTGCTGTCTTCATCGCTGTCATCATCTTCCAAGCAGAACTCCGGCTCATACTTATCTTCAGGTTTCACCTCTGGCTTCTTCTCTGGGCTTTCCCGACGTATCTTACTCACTAGCTCCCTGAATTCCTTGTATTCCTTCGAATTCGTATTATGAAGGAACCTGAAAATATATACAACATAAGAAGACTTGATAAAGGGAGTATTAAAACCAAAGGATGTGTTACGTCAGGTTTACAACCTAAGGTTTCAGTGCAGTGTTATAATTATAAGGTGAAATAAGGTAAATCTCCCAGTGCTCGATACTATCCCATTAGTTGGGGCCTTCAACCTCGTAGCAAGAGATGAGCAGACAAACTAGTACTAATAGGGTCATTGACAGTGGCATGCACAGGGTTTTGGCCAAGGTAGGCAATTAAAATGTTTTGATCACATGCAGGCTGTTTATCTGTGCCTTTATGGACCGCACACCACTGGTACTTGACTGAAAGATCAAATCCGCTACTTTTTATGAACAGAAAAAACGCTTAGAGTATGGAATTTCAAAGCAAAATAGTATTTAACTGTTATCGTGGCATTATTTGATTTTGACTACAGGAAACTACCCAATTATTGGAATTATGTTGTCAAGCATTGGGACTTTTACGTTACTAAAGTTGTTGTATAGTATAACAATGCACCGATCACATTGATTGTAGAAAAAAATAATATAATAAAAAAGAATACAGCAAGTATCCTCCTGGTGGGACAAAACTGTCTACAGTGGCAAGGCATTACCACATATTTTGGTCTTGTGAGTGTATTGCCTTCAGGACATTTTCCCAGTGGTCACCGTTGCGGGCGACTTCCATGGCGGCGCGCTGTACTGACGGCGGCATCGCATCTGCAGAGAGAACTGCACACCACGGGTCAACATATTGTCTAGCGGCCACGTACTGCCTGTACCTACTGCCTAGCCCTTACCGAACCAAAACGAACAAATATTGTGGCCTTTTTAGAAAACTATCGTCAGACTAGAAGATGTTTAGTTAAATTAAGGGATGGTTACACACGTCATTTAAAATCGAGTTTTGCTACGTTTCGGTCCAATCTGTAGAGTCCCTAGGTAACCTAAGTCCCCTAACGCCGAGACCGACACAAGTACTATCTCGGTACCTAAAAACGCGATCGATTGAAGGATAAGTAGAAAAGTGCTTTTTTGCTGTTTTTGGCAGATTAGGTAGTATTCAGTTGCAGTAGCAATTCAGTCTATAATCTAACGTTCAGATGCCTATAGATGTGACTGGTGTTAGATGTGTTAAAACCATTGGTGCCATTTCAACATGTGTATGGGTAAAACCAGAACACTTTTTGTATCAGGGAAAACGTTATTGAACTGAATAAAATGTATCATGCCCGGGGAAAATGTGAACTGCTCGTAGAACCAGTGGCCGCTGAGACAGAATGGTTCTTGATTAGCGACCGCGTACAGGATGACGCAGCGTGCGAAGCCCCTAACAAGATGGACCGACGATTTGGGTAAGATCGCGGGGAACCGTTGGATGAAGGCAGCGCCCGACCAGTCGTGGAGATCGTTGGGGATGGCCTTTTTCCAGCAGTGGACGACTTTAGACTGAGATGATGTTTATTAAACATAGATCCGTATTTGATTATTTTAGGGCTCTGTCACATATTGCGCATTCCAAAAGGGTTCTCTCGCCAAAAAGTTTGAAAATTGCTGAGTTAAGTTATGATAACTAAAAATATAGTTTTAACGTTTTATTTATTTATGCTTAAAAGTAGGTTGTCCGCCACTAGGCGACTTTCTCCTAAAACATGAGTGTGAAACGGGTCGCACCCGCAAACGCTTATTATAAGCTCTACCAATACCGGTACTAAGCACCACCCGACTTTTACAACGTGTGTAACCGTCTTGTAATCTAAACAGTGGCCTTACTGCTACACAGGCAATTTCAAATAGAAACCAAATATATTCGCCTTACAAAATGGTTACTCACATCATTTCAAGAACCCTCATGATTAAATTATCTTTAAACGACGTAAGCAACTTTTTTGTAATTCAATAACCCTGTAGTTACTTCATTATGGATACTTATGGACACATTTTGTAAGTAAACATTTTGTAGTAGGTACCCATACTTGGGTATGTGCCAAAGTATCATATGGCTAATGGAAATTGTAAAATGTATACAATTCGAAGTGTCAAGAAATCGTAACAAATAAAATCTTATCATGACGTTACATGGTTTTAATGGCCATTTAATGTTAATTCCGATGAGAAACAATTGGTTAATTTTAGAAAATACACTACACAGGATGTAAAAACACTCATACCAAAAGCTATAATACCTTGATTTGCTGGTGCTGAGTTTGGTTCCATGTCCTTAGGTGATGGAATGTGACTGAGGAGTGGCAGGGGTGGTGGAATGTTCTGGAGCTTCATCTGATCTGGCATAGAATCTGGCTTTGGTTCAGGGATATTGTGTAATGATATCCTAGTTGGAGGCACACTGCTTGGAGCCATGTTGCTTGGTGGCATGCTACTCGGAGGCATACTGTTTGGAGGCATGCTGTTTGGATGCATACTGTTTGGTTGCATTGAATTTGGCGGCATAAATGGCATGTTAGGAGGAACGGTGCCATTACCAAAGTTAGGACCATTTGGCCCAAACGGTGGGCGACCCATGTAGGGCATGTTACCATTATTCATTGAACTTGGAGGCATCATAGGATTAGGTGGACCATTGGGACGCATCATGGATGGAGGGAATGGAGGGCCAAAAAATGGTGGCATTGGCCCATTAGGGCCAGGCCCACACATATTCGGCGGCATGGGACCTCCTGGACCATTAGGTCCCCAGTTAGGCGGCATGGGGTAGTTGGGAGGACCACCCATAAATGGCGGCATTGGTCCTCCTGGAGGCATGGGTCCACCTGGAGGCATGGGTCCACCTGGTGGCATATTAGGGCCACCTGGTCCCATCATAGGTCCTGGTCCCATATTCATTCCTGGACCCATATTAGGCCTTGGTCCCATGTTAGGCCCGGGTCCCATGTTTGGACCTGGGCCCATATTAGGACCTGGGCCCATATGAGCAGGACCCATATTAGGACCTGGGCCCATATGCCTAGGACCCATATTGGGACCTGGGCCCATATGCCCAGGACCCATATTTGGACCTGGGCCCATATGCCCAGGACCCATATTTGGGCCAGGCCTCATGTAACCCATGCCTTGTTCAGATTCTGAACCATTAGAGTTGGGGTCTCCATTTGACTGCCACTCCTGATCTTCTGAAGGATCATGTTGCATGAAAGGGATTTGCATTAAAGATGGGATTTTGTCATTTTTATTCCTGCCATCCATCATAGGACTGTTTGTATGGTTCTTGCCTCGTTCATTCCATCTGCGCCTGAAATTAAAAAATGAATTTTATCTTACTATTTAAACAAATGAGTCACACTCATCAACTTCATATTTCAAAAGATAAAATGATAATTTCATAGATTAATAATTCACATTAAGCTATCAACTGCAACTGCTGAATCTGGAATTAACAACAACAACAAGTCTTTGTTGTACACCAACAACAGAAACAGAACTATAGAGCCTTAACATAAAATACGGTAGACAATAGGTGGTCTTACTTATCCCTAAGGAGTCATGTCTTCCAGACAGTCTTCAGGTAGCGGAAATAACACAGAATAGCTAGAAATGCGTAGGTGGTGAGATAATTATAAATAATACAAAAATAAATATACGTAAATAAACATACATAGAAAAGAAGAAAGAAAACGGTTATACAGTTGACATCAAACTGATTAGAAAACCAGCAGCATAATTAAAAAGTAGGAATTATGGGAGTGATAAACAATGATCTATTGATCTAATTACTTATTGTTACACAGATTTCATTTGAATTGTATCTGGAAGTTGCTGAGTTGATGAGTTTCATACCTATTTCCTTTGTCACCCCGCCTTCTATCATTATGGTCGTGATTGGAATAATCCTTGTGGTCTTCCCTTTCATGCGGAGCTTCAGTATAAGTCTCTGGCATGTTAGCAGCCATAACTTTAGATTCTTCCTGCTTTTCTTGCTGTTCTTTATCTTCTTTTTCTTGTTTTTGTTTTTCAAGCAAAGCCTTGTACTGGCTCATGAAGCTGCCATCGTTAGAGAAAATGTTTGAGGAAGATTTTTTGTCTATAGACCCAGAGCTGGAAATTGGTTTGAAAAATGTTATTTTGATTGTTTTTAAGTATTTTACAGAATACCTATTTTAAGAGAATGATCAAGTCTATCCTGCCTGTTAACAATTAATAGATACTAAGTAGCAGATTCCTACTTCAAATAATAGTCCTATCTCTGTATCAATGTCTGAGAGACAAGGTTTTGAAGAGTAATCCTGATGAGAAAAGATGGGTGGTAGAAGTGTGTATCAGTGTCTGTAGCATTACAGCTCTTCAACGGCTAAACCAATTCTTTTTTAAATTTCTTGTTTGAAAGGTGACTTGTTGTGTGAATGTTGTTAGCAACAATTCAAGAAAATCTGTCATGCGGTTAAAAGATCATCAACTTTTCTAACCCGTGTTTTTTTAGCACAAATACTCATTCGGGACTTTTTGCTGTCGACAAATGAACTATGGTATATGTTCAATGCGCCGTGTCATATATGTTGCTATCTGTTTTTACCTGTTGAATTATAATTCAGGTCCAAGCGACATGCATGTCAGAAATAGTAAAACAATCAATAACATGATTAATGCTGTTTACAAATTACTAGGACAATAACATGATGGTCGCCGGTAAAATAAAATGACCCTGAATCTGGTACCGTCTCGACCGGGGAATGTCTTCCCAATCCGAATATGACAAGTGCAAGAAAAAATACAAAGTTAAATACATATACGTACTTCGTTAATTTAGCTTGGGCTGCAAAGGCAGCAGCCTGCTTTTGAGCCTCCATTTTTGCTTGTATTTCCATTTTCTTTCTTTCTATTATTTGTTCTTGCTTGGACATTTGAGCCCATCTTGTGCTGAGCGCCGATTTATTCTTGTTTTCCTTAAAATTATTCATATTTAACACAAATTGGTTTAATAATTTCAGAATAAATATAATATAGTATTTGAATTGAGGTAATTATAATTTAATTTAACTTTTACACACCATTTTCCGAAGTCAAGTTACGATACGCCACAGCGAATGAAATACAGTTTAGTTTTCTTTGTCTATGTGCATTTCGTGCTGCCAACCTTTACAATAAAATTGACGTTAGAAAACCTCTTTAATGCTTTGTCAACTCCACAGCTGGTAATCAGAATAGAATTTGATCTCGTAAATACAATTACTGAAGTTACTTGTTCAAATTTACGTGCCGGGAACTATTTATTCTAAATATTAGACCTCATTCAATGAACCTAGACCGCTTTGGCTGAATACGTTACGATCCCTTGCCATATAGCAATCCCGAATAGAAAAAAAAAATTACGTCAGTCAACACTAATCGTACAGATAAAATATAGTTGCCTAGTGCAAATAATATTTGTTTCTGAGTAGGCAGTCTGATACGTTAGTATCTCTTATTAGTCTTTGGTCAACTCACTGCGAAGTTTCAATGACGTACAGCATCTCATGAAATCAATAATTTTATTTACATTGCATTTTTGTTCAGACACAAAAAATATATAATAAATCGTTAATGGTTCTATAAACTGCAGTGGCAACACTATTCTGCTTTTCTCATACTAAATACTTTTATAATGTTAAGGGATAGCAATAGATGGCGCTTTTAATAAGCTTCGGCAAAAAAGGTTACTAAAATTAGGTAGTAGTAAAAAAATACGCCCGTACTTTATTTAAAATCTTTTTCACTTGTCATACTAGAAAGTTCCTTGTAATGGTTTTGAGAAGTGAGACTAAAATGACTGGTTTAACCTCTTGGTTTAGAAGCATAGTGCGGAGGCCGTTGAGGCCCCAGACCCGAAGGGTCGTAAGTGCAAAGTGCAAGTACCTATCTAATAGTACCTATCACACGTCGTTGCTAAAAGTGTGATTATGATTAGGTACCAATCTGCTGATACGAGGCCGACAATCCCTATTCGCGCCGAGGCTTGTACAGTCCGTTTCTCAAATAAATCCACGGAAATAATAGTAATGTTCAACTTATATTATACTTACTCATATACTTAATTAAGATTACATTACCGCCAAAATACTTTTCTTCAACATTTTTTATTAAACTGACGGGTTAATGTTTTTTCGTCACACTTGCTCGTAAATGGTCGAATTACATGCTAAAAATGCGGGCGGTAAAACCCAAATTACGCCCTAGGGCCGCAATGATTGATTGATTTTGACTGAGTCATGAACAGTCGGGACCCATAAGAAATCTAGATCGACGCAAATCTTCCCAACAATGGGTCCCGAATGGGTTCCATATTAGAATTTATTATTTGTTATATTGTGAGTATCGATCATGACTCATGAAAGATTTCCATTATAACTTAACAAATTTCTAGGGTACTGGACTTGTTTTTTTCTTTTTAGTTTTTTACGGTCGGGTATTTTGTTTTTTAAATTTTAAATTTTATTTTATAATTTTTAGTTAGAATTATAAAAGTCAGTCAATTTCGCAATCTTTATCGTGGGGGTTATTGAGAAGCTTGCACAATTACAATACAATTAAATGAAAATTTAGTGAGATTTGCTAACCAACTTTAAATCTTTATAGTTCCTAACTGGTAATTCCAAATTAAAAATGATAAAAGAAACCTAATAATGATTTTTAAATCCCTTTTCATTGATACCCACTCGGTACTTCGATTTTATTTTTTTCTTTTTCACGATACGGCGTCTCCTTATCGCTATTTTGAGTTTTCATAATTTTCGTGTCTTCAGTGACATTCGAACAGTTAAGACAAATCGATTGACGTAAGAATCATCAAAATCGGTCCAGGCGTTCGGGTCTCTACAGTGCCAGATAGAAACAAACATACATACATACATACATAGACTGATAAATTCATCTCCTTTGCGTCGCGGAGTCGGGTAAAAAAATCGTTTATTCACGGCACTTACGTCCTTTTGACGAGAAGCTTAAATAATAAACGTCATTCCTTGTTTATTTTATTGAATACCTGAATTCATATTATTAAATACTCTATTTAAATAAGAAATTAAAAAAGTCAATACTTCTTCACACACTATATTTGTTTTTTAATTGGCAGTGTACCATAGATAGTCAGTACAACAAATAAACCCCAATGAAACAAAAGACAATCTCTTTGTTGGCAATGGCCATGAATGTTGTATGAAATTTCTTTATTGTCCTCTAATTTGCAATTAAAACGAATCTTCAACAAGTGCTATACCTACAAAGACGTACTTCGCGTTCTATTATCACGTAGATAAGAACATTTATTTGGATGCTTGAGAAAAATACATTAAGAACGAACGCAATCACAAACAAAACTCCTCCTTCGACACCAATCGATGGTAGGTAAGTTATGATTATTAAATAATGTGTTAAGTACAATTAATTATATGAGTCCTCGTAGCATTTGTAGACTGGAATTCCACTTATGCCTGCTCGGGGATGTGTTACATTTTAGGCAACACCTTGGTCTAGGTATGCTGACAGCTATAATATACGGCAACAATTTAGATTGGATATCGCGCTAGACGTGCTTATCACGTTTGCTGGTCGGTGTTGCCAGGTTGTTGCCAATTTATACCGGACGTTAATTTAACGGCCTGTTTCCCACTCTATATTTGCTTAGAATTTCCTTTCTAAAATATGGGTCTTTCATGTTGCCTACGTGTATTTGATCTAAGATTTTTGCGAACATGTCTTCGACCGAGCTTAAGTTAAAATTCGAACTGCAATTGAAATTGGCGCCCCTAGAATCAGCTCCTCACGCTTATTCTATATATTAAGAAAAAAATACTGGCGAGTTTATTTTGCTGAAATTTTGGAAAGTCTCTGTCTCACTCTCTCTCATATAAGCGTTTTTAATGGTTGCGTCTGGTCTGGATCCCAGGGCACGAAGGCTTCATCGGCAATGAAAACGCAGATGAACTAGCTAGAAAAGGGTCTGGAACTAACTTCGTAGGACCCGAACCATGTGTGGGACTCTCACAGGGAACCATAGTAACGGCCATTAAGGACCATGCCAAGAACCAACATCAACAAGAGTGGAAGAAGGTGGAGGGCCTGAGGCATGCAAAGCTATTCATAGAAGGGGTAGAATCAAGCTGGACCAAGAAACTGTGGAACTACAGCAAAAGACAACTCAGAATCATAATGGGTGTGTTCACAGGTCACTTCGGAGTCAAAGGACTCCTGGCCAAACTAGGACTTTCTGACGACACGGATTGTAGAATGTGCGGTTAAGAGGCTGAAACAATGGAACATATATTATGTGAATGTCATGCCCTCGCCAGACAGAGAATGAAGGAATTTGGCGTTGGGTACCCAAGGCCAAAGGAATTCCAGACGCTACCATTGGCATCTATCATCCGGTTTATGGAGTTGGTAGAACAAAACATTGAGTAGCAAGAAGGGGTAATTACACAAAAGATCCCACTGGGTCGAAGTGTATCCGTAAGGACCCCTAGCAATAAGATAAGATAATGGTTGCGTAGTCCTCAGCTGCTTTGTCAGGTTATTTGGCATCCTTAATTGTCAAACCATTTGACGCATCCCTGACCTCAACCCTGACTTTAAATATTCACAAAATAAGCTTTGATTACGCTGTTGATCAAAAATCTCCAAAAGTATTGTAGATTCATCGCTGGCCACACTGACAACGCCAAACATTCTGCTAAGATTTATTGGCTCATTCGAATTGCATTGCAGATGCATACACGTCGAGGCGCGGACATGTCGTAAGCCGGAAGATAGCTAAGTTTATGACGTCATCACATTGCGTAATTTGTACGGAATACCGCAATAGCACCACGTACTCGCATGTGTGGTCTTATTGCAGGATTCCTGCATATATTGTGCTTCCTATTTGTATTGTGCATCTTGCAGTGGCTTGTCGTTAAAAGGTTCCTGGCTAGATAAAGATTTGGCTTACTTCATTTTCAAGAGCAATAGAAGGTGGTCTATCGCCTTAAAATAGCAAGTTCAAAAAAAAAAACATTCTGTCGAATTGAGAACCTCCTCCTTTTTTGGAAGTCGGTTAATAATAAAAGTAGTCGCAATTTAGCCGTGTAGATGGAGCATGCTTATTCAAGACGCTTTTTTAATATGATGACTATGATGAGACTACCCTATTCCACGTTGGTTTAAAAAAACCGGCCAAGTGCCAGTCGGACTCGCGCACCAAGGGTTCCGTACTTTCACTTACCCCAACATTATTACCAGGTTCTGGTTGAGTTAAGTTTGCACCTGATATTTATAGCATTGCATGCAAATGAAGTGCAAACGATACGCATCCGGGTAGTTCAAATTATTATTTTTTTAATTAAAAAAAAAAACTTTCTATGATCTAAACTAAATTGGACTTTACCCGCCTAGGTGCGATATATTAAACGCAATCATTTCACAATTCTAAAGTATTTCTTGTCAATTTAAAATCCTTAATATCTAATGATTATTTAGATATGTAGTTTTATTTCTGGACCATAGTCGGGTGCCTGGACAATAGTTTGGCGGTTTTACGGCACTGTGTTTAGAATGCCACTATCTTCCCTTAAACTTAGTACAAGCCTCTAAATTGTACATTACTGCTAGAAACGTTTGTTGTTTATGTTTGCGCCATAACCTTATAGTCAAATTTAATTGTCGTAGACTGTACAATCCTCACAAATCAAGTCGTCGTCCGTCCAATATGGGCGCCATGCATCAGGCGAGTCATCTGTAAGTGGTGTTGTAATTAAGCATTCCCCGTGAATCAGCGCCGGGAATTAATGGCAGGCGACCGCGTCGTGGGGCATTGCGGATTCCGCCCCCGACGGTTAAATAAGGCTCCAGGTAAGGGTTGTCCGATGTAACCGGTTTCATGCGGTTACAAAAAACAATTGCACACAAAAAAAGACAAGTAAAATGGCCGGTCATACTGGAACTATAGCGGAAAAAATTACTTGTCGACAGCGAGACGAGCGGTCGCCCTTAAGGTGCATTCACCTTGTATCATTTGCTCGTATCCGATCACCGATGCGTGGCATGACTGCGTATCGCGCTGCTTGGACGCTCACTGTCGGCGCGGTGGTCACGCCGCGCTTGTCCGATCCCAGTGTGTGATACGCGTAGCAACATGGATTTCGAGCGATCGGATGGGCGCAACGTCCAAACGCGTGATCGTGACACGCGATCATGCCACGAGACGAAGATCTGATCGGGCAAATGATACAAATGTAGACGCACCTTTAGGCGCCAGGAGGCTAGGGCCGCCAAAATCAATTTTTCAGACTTATTTAAATAAAACAATTTTAACGGATTATATCGCGTATATCATCTCATTTGAGTTCCCGACGTTTCGGAAGCTTTCAGCTTTCCGTGTTCACGGGTTGACTGAGAAAAGATATATTTTTCTCTGACAAAGTTACAATTTGTGCAAACTACCCACCTTGTGAAAACAAAGGTGTACATACATGCCAGATGGGCCTAATCTGTAAAGACAAACAAATGTGCTAAAAGGGCTTAATTATTTTATTTTAATAATTTACCAGCAGCATTTCACAAAATAAAGCTTACTGAGGAGAAAAGAAACGTTGTAAAGAAAAACTCCCAGACTACCTACCTCTTTACTAATTAAATTATATTATTAAAAAAAAACAAAGACTTTTAAACTACACCGTTCGGAAATTAAGGTTTTGCAGTCGTGTGTCTTGCTTGTTCCTTGATGAGATGTATTACAGGATCCCCAAGCTGATCGTAGCGACAACCCATCTTCTCTAATGAAATTAGGACCCTTTTTAATCTCAATAGACTCACGTAAATTATTTTATTTAAATGCGTAATAATCGCGGAAACAGAACTGAATCAGACTGTTATCCGGATCTAGGGCCGGCTCCGTATGTCAATTATACTAGTAGTTATGTCTTTGTGACCGCGTCCAATATGGGCGCTTGGGCGCCACGCATCAGGTCAGTGAGCTGTATAAGTGGTGTTGTAATTAAGTATTCCCCGTGAATCAGCGCTGGTAATTAATGGAGGGTGACCGTTGTATAGGGCATTGCAGATTCCTCCCCCGACGTTTAAATAAGGCTCCAGGGGAGGGTTGTCCGATATAATCGTCTCGGTGAGTTGGTTAATGGATGTTCAAAGAAAAGTACACTCGGCTATAAAAGCTTGTCTAATTTTTAGGGTTCCGTAGCCAAAATGGCAAAAACGGAACCCTTATAGTTTCATCATGTCCGTCCGTCCGTCCGTATGTCACAGGCATTTTACTCAAAAACCAAAAGACGTATACTGATGAAATTTGGAACATAGAGATCTTGTGTAAGCTGCTACTTAGTTTGATAGTTAAATATTATTACTAAGGGGGGCACTACATATATATGTAACAGGAACGGTTTTTTTTTTTTAGCAAATATCAATGTGTAGCACATCATTCGACAGATCTTCTAAAAACATTTTGATGTTCCTAACATTTTTTTTTTGATTTAGTGAATCATTTCGGAAATATTCTCCCAGAAAGTAGCAAAAAGTGTGCTTTCTAATCGGTACGTTCAAAAACTATGAAAAAAAATACAAATATATAAAGCTTAATATATACTTCCAACGAAAATTGTTTTCGACATGATCGGACATACCGTTTTTAAGTTATGGCCAAAAAACTGCGCTTCGTAGGACAGACGTAAGTGCCGGGGAGATACGCTCTTTTGTTAATGTCTTTTTTTTAATATCGTATTTTTTTCATCTGTAGTGCATGTTTTCGTATAAACGGCCGCGGAACCCTACATTGAGCATGGGCCGACATGCTCTTGGCCGTTATTTTTGACAGTAACTTATTTGTTATAAATTATGCTACTTATACAACTATTACTATCAGGAGGCCCATTTCTCAAAAGCTTGTAACTTATATATTATAAGCGGGGGTCTATTTTTAATTCATATTGTTGGAAAGACACTTCCGCTTGTCATAAAAGTTACAAGCGTTTATGAAACGGGCCCCAAGTATCAAGTAGGCATAGGTATTCCTTCTCTTTATATGAACCACAAGTTTGTCCTGGCACACTGTGGACAGTAGACACTCCCTGCTGCCCGCCGCCCGCAAGCTCCGCCCCCCCGCGCTCTTCCCGCTCACAGTTCAGTCACCTCAGCCGGTAACTGCGAGGTAACCGAGCGCAGGTGGGCGGCACTTTCAGGGAGTGTCCATACTGTACGCAGTACTCTTTATTATACTGTGGTCCTGGTATGACCACGTGCGAGAGCAATCGTATTTTTCTTTGCGCTTTGATTTGTATCTATATCACAATAGGCATAGGTGAGGTATGTTAGGTGGGTGACAATATGCACGTTGGAGTGTGTTCACACTAATCTTAATACCAAAACCAGATACCACAAACTGGCGTGCATCGCAACCCCTGCCAAGGTGTAATATAATAGGGTGATTCTATGCAGGATGGTTGTGTCCGTACGATAGCACGGTTGGTGTAACTAATCTTGATACCAAAACCAGATACCATAAAATAGCGTTGAAAATCCCATACCCTGTCCACAGGTGCAATATTAGAGGGTGATCGCATGCAGGTTGGCAGTGTCTGCACGATAGCACGGTCGATGTGACTAATCTTGATACCAAAATCAGATATCAAAAATTAGCGTCGTAGTATATTGTAGCCCCTGTCTACAGGTGCAACATTATAGAGTGATTCCATGCAGGTTGGCCGTGTCTACACGATAGCACGGTCGGTGTGACTATATAACCTAGATACCGTAAACCGGTATCGTACATGGCAACCCCTATGCACAGGTGCAATGGTTACAGGGTGATTCCATGCAGCTTGGGCCATGTTCGCACGACAGCACGGTCGGTTCCACTAATCGCTACATTTGATTCTCTTTGCTAGGCTTAATCCACTGTTGTTGGGCATTTACGGACTAGTGATGTGCCAATAGCTTGCCTGAATGGTATCGGGTATTGGTATTGCTTAGGTGCATGTTAATTGTATGAGCACGATCGTGTTTACGTTGATGGGCGTAATTTACTTTACAGTGAATATCCTCAGTAGTCTTATTTATCGCAGGAAAACCGTCGGGTGGGGTCATTGTGGACATCTTTGGGAGAGGCCTATGTGCTGCAGTGGATGTTTTAGTGAGTTTTATTTTGTAATCATTCATTTTTGCTTATACGTTGCTGGCCTTTGTGTGCCGTCCTTATTAATCTTTCGTTGAATTTATTATGGCCGAAGTTTATTTTTTCAAACATGATCCAGCCTTTTCCTTTTTGCAAAAGATTAAATCAAACGCTGAATAAAGTCAAAGGTTTAACGATGTACGGTCAAAGAGTGAATGAGGCTAAAACTTACTTTACTCCTTTTGAGAATCCCTATAATCCTTAAGCATCTGCATTGGATTTTAAGAAAACTTTCCTACGATGTATCAATCCAAAATCGATTGGGAATCTGCCTTTAACTCTTTGAAGCTAAGAGTCATATTCCAGGGCAACGTGAACGCAATACGACTTACTGAATAATATGTGTCGTAAAGTTTACACGTTTCAAAACGAAGTAAGGGACATATATGGGAAATCTTATTACGTATACGTAAGTAACTTTTTGCCTCAACGAAAACTGGTCCTTTAGGAGACCCGATTGTAATGTATTCATATATTCAACCAAGAGGTTCGGGATCCATTGCAAAAATTTGTAAATTGTTTTTACCAGCGTAACGCCTGTCCTTTGACCCGTTGGGTATTTTTGAGAATGTTCAATACAAAATAGTGGGATAGGATTTCATATTGATATTTGGAACATTCTATTTATTTAGAGCGCCATATTTTTTTTGCATGTTTACGCAAAAAGCATGAGCAGATGCATCACTCTTTTCAATGATACTAATCGATCCAGCTTCGACCCACTAGAAATGTTAAAATCGTGATTCAAATTCAGGTATACATATAACGGCTGGGCGTTAAAGCGCCCCATACTTGGAGGCCCCATACAAATCTAGCGTGACACTTGTGACGTCACTCATGTCACAAAATGTATTGAGGAGTGTAGCATTTTCTTACTTTGGCCGTTAAATAGTGTTTCAATGTATCGTTACGTTTTTTTCTTAATTAAACCATAAATAATTACAAGGTGATTTTAAATTTGAAGGTTTAATTTGCTTTTGTACATAAAAATGGTATAATTTTACGTCGCAATATAAAAAAAGGTAAAACTTTTTTATTATTTCACCTTTTTCGGCTTAGTTTGACATTTCGACGTTAACTGCAGTAATTTTGAAAAATAAATGAATGGCATCTTCGCTTTTACGCAAAAACTGATTACCTATCTGATTGTTATATGGCGTAGCAATTTATTTTATTAACATATTTATTAAGTAGTTATATGAAAGTAAATGACCCTTTTATGCATTTTTTTCTTACCATCTTCTATTAGTTCAATCAACAGCACCAGACAGTAAAACATGCGCGGCGCACTTCTCGATAACGTTCGTGGCTACGAGTATGTCCGGTGGCCTCAATACCGAGGCCATTTCGGTATTTATTTAGTGATCTATGAATTTTTACGCTTTAAGCGCCGTAATGGCTACAATGAGTGCACGCGCGTGGTTACTTTGTTCAGTAACATTATGTATTTACTTGCATCTCAAAAGAGTTAGCTAATGTCAAAAGAGTGAGTCATCTGTACTCGTAATATTATTTGTATTCCGCTTTTGAGTCACGGGCTCATACGTCCCGGATTTTTCGGAGCCTTGCATATGGCCAACACGTAGGGCCTTTTCTAGAAATTTGCTGTGACTGTGCTCCAGCTGGCACCCGTTCCATGAGCATATCAATGAGAGAGTATGTCCATGAGCAGCTACCAGCAGACGTTGACACTATTGCATTTTTAGGAAAGAGAATCACGCTATGATATTGTAGTTTGTATGGACAATTTGTTTGGGGTATTGCAATTAGGAATGCGTCACCCGCCATAACCACCAAATCGATTATTATCTGTGGCGGGTGGTGGCTCGCCACTCACATGATGGGCCCCCGTAATGACCGTCATGACTGCCGGAAACAACACGGACGTGAGGGCTCAGGGGTGTCGAGAGCTGTGCTACGCTTTCTCCGAGAGTACTTGCGGCGTTATGCCCTTTAACACTTCCACCCCTGGAGCATATAGGCTATTATTATTATTATTATCTATACTGTGGTAAGGGTTGCAGACAAGCCCCGTTGGTATGTGCGTTGTAAGAGACAAATACTCCATACAAGTAATATTTGTACTTATACAAATCGACGAATATTTTACCGAAGGCACACCTATACTTTTAGTTACTTGTGTATTTGTATTTAGCGTGGTCACAGACGGATCTTTAGTATGTGAAGCACTCCCATCACAAATACCACAAGGTCCACGACTTTGTTTGCGTGTCATCTCGATTAGATTAGTTACCATTTACTAAAAAGTATGAAATAAATTTATTTTTTAACAAAAAATAATACAGACTCCCAAAAAACACTAGAAAGTAAGAAAACACTCTATATATTTTTTTAGTTTACTGGCACATAATTGTATAGATTGAGTAATCTATACAATTAATCTTATTTCGTGGTTACGATGGCACCGACTTCAAAATAATACGTTAATTATACAGATTGAGTAGAAAAACGGCTACATGTAAGTAAATTGAAAAAAAAAAAAAAAAATCAAGTATGCATTTATATTTTTACTTTTTAGTATTTTTAGGAGTCGGGTTTTTCCTTTTTTTTATCCCACCCTAATAGTATATCCCGTGACAAACGAACAAGCCCAAACATTATTTTATTAAAGAGATCCGGTGCCTACCTTCCGGCTCCGTCATCAAATCAATTCGATGGTACCATTCTCATCAGGACCGTTTCAATTTGCGACTATGAAGTAGCTTAGCTATTTTAATCGAGATATATCTTGTCGACACCCGTAAATCACTTATCATTGAGGAGTTTCAGTCTTCCAGTGATCTTCTATAGTCTTCTTCATCAGTTCCACTTACCTAACCTATTTACAGTTTCTGAATGCAAATGCTTAGTTTGTTTCTTAAATAAAATACCAAAATCTCCCTATATATATATGCCTACAATATTTGAGGAGTTTCTTCAATTCCTCATTGGACCTTATCACCAGATACGACCAATTTGTTTTTTTTTTTTTTTAATGGAGAACCTTATAAAAAAAAAATCTAAGGTAACAAGGAGCTCTGATGTAATAAACATAAAAAATACATCCGAATTGAGATCCACCTCCTTTTTTCATCATCATCATCATCAGCCCACCTCCGTCCACTGCTAGACATAGGCCTCTCCCATCGCATGCCACTGAGCTCGGTCCTGAGTTTTTTGTTTCCAACCGCTGCCACTTTTCTTATGTCGTCGCTCCACCTACTTGGAGGGCGCCCACACTACGTTTGCCATGACGCGGTCTCCACTCCAGAACACGTTTGCCTCAACGGTTGTCAGTTCAGTGCTACTTCACTTCCACTTCTGTCTACTAATCCTTTGGGCTATATCGAAAACTTTGATTCTCTGTGGGATCAACTCATTTCGGATCCTATCCTTCAGAGAAATTCCGGGGTTAAACTTTTTCCATAGCTCGCTGAGCGACCTTAAATTGGTGTACCAATCGCACCGTCAGAGTCCACGTCTCGGTTCCATATGTCATAACTGGTAGGCCACACCCATTAAAGACTTGCGTCTTTAAGTTTTGCAGTATTGACGACGAAAAGACTTGACCAAGTTTCCTAAACGCTGCTCAGCCTAGCCGTTTTATTCTATGGGCCTCACCCTCGAAGTTGTTTTTACCCAGCTGTATTGTTTGTCCCAGGTAAATATAATCACTGGCAACCTCGAGAGGGATACCTCCTTCTTTTATGGGAGCCGGTTAAAAAATACTTTAAAATTAATAAAGGAAAGCTATTGTGTTTTTTTACCATTACGTCATTTGCATCTCGAAATTACCTAAAATTTATAGAAATGAAAATCTCGATTTCTTTAGGTAACTGCACTTATCGCACCAACTACCTATGTACTAACAGGTTAATTCTTAAATCCCTAGTGGCTTACCGTCGAGTTATTACAGAAGATAAATACATTTTCGCAACACTTCGCGGACACTTACGCGTTTATTTATTTATAATATTAAGTCCACTCGGTCACGTCCGTAGAAATGGGATCACGTTCCGAACGCGCATTACAAACTGTGAACGCCCGTTGCGAAAGGGAGAATTTTTTGGGTTCCGTTGCGATAAATTTACACAAACAGCTTATTCTTATACAGACTCCAGACAAACCGGAATCAATTATTTGGGTCTGCATTCTGAGCCTCAAGTGCAAATCTACTAATATCAGACAGTCAGGAATTTTAACCGATCTGATCAGATCGGCCATCATGAATGAGAGTGTAGTTGATCGAATAACTCGAACTGGCGCGATGATTGGCAATGGCTTCAAGACCAAATAGTCGGCTGATGGAATCGCCTACGTGTGGAGGGGGTATAAATTGCCAACGCTCGACCGTGTTTACGTTTCTCGTATAAATAACGTTACAGCAAATGCGTTCGAGATATTACGTTAGAGACAAACTGACAATAGACTGTATTGCCCTAACCTAGGTAGATGCTCGTTAGGATCTATTCACACGGACAACAACCACACAACGCAGGGGCAAAAAGTGGTGAAGCGGTGGTTATGTGTGAATAGTTGTGCTGCAGCATCTTCTTTTGACGTGGTCGGACTGATCACACGGTTGCGTTTGACGTCGAAGTGTGGTCCTTGTGAATAAAACTATTCATTTTCATACAAATTATCGCTCGACCTCGTTGTGGTGTGGTTGTGGTTGTGTTGGGGTTATCGTTATGGTTGTGGTGTGGTTGTGGTACGTCTTAATAGATCCTTATTCGGTTATCCATCGGTATTATCTGTAATGTAACTTTGGACATGTCTTTAGTCGCTAGCGGCAAATGCGACTACATTTTGCGGATTACAACAAAGAGATGCTGAATTAAAGTGTTCTAAATAATAAAGGAGCTATTGAGTCATTTACAATTTAGGCATTTTTTTTATTGACTCCTAACTCCATAATATTTATCACATACCATACTTTATGTACAGTCACCAGCATTAATATCTGCCACAACAAAGTCTGGATAAATGTCTGACACAACTCTATTTCTAGGGCTGTTAGGACATGTCAGATATTTTCACCTGCTTTGTTACGGCAGATATTGATGCTGGTGAATCTCGCACATGGACTAGGTAACCCCTAGACCCCGCATACAAAGGCGCCCCCGTAAGCCAAGCTTAAGCTCAAAAAGCACCAAGCAGCCGCCACGCCCCCAAACATTCTCTTAGTGTCGGGCCACTTCGCAGTCGACGTGACGTGCTCGCTCGCCTTACCAAGCCAATCACGGTGCAGTTGCTGCCCTCCGCGCCCCGCCATTTTAGCGAGATGAGATTAGGGTTAAGTGGTCTGTGATCTCGCATCAAATAATTCGAAATTTAATCTTATGTCTACTTTTAGGGTTACCAGAATCAGAAATTACATTTTACTAGCAATACTCTATGATAACTTACGTCGAGCTTTTACGTTGTGTCAGAAGGGTAAATTATAAATAGTTTTGCGTTTCTAATATGGAAGAAGATAAGGATTTCTTCAGAACCAAAACTGTCCTTTTATTGTCCGTAAAATATTTGCTAAAGCTTTGAATGACTCGCGCTTGACTGTTTTGTTTAATACGTCACTTTTTACGCAGACGTTTTTCATATTAAAATCTGTACGTGACGCTTTTTAACTGTTCTATTTCGGTTTATGAAATATGCACATTTTGGTAGATATATGGTGATGTTGCAGTGAAAATGTTTACTTTAAGTATATAAAAAAATGTGGGTAATTTTCATTCAAAATTTACCATACAGAACTTCGTATACATATCACACTCCATAAGAAGTGTGCGTTATATAAATATAAAATATGCCTCTGAGAAGCTTAATGTTCCTAATCCATCAATAATTTACATTAAATATGTGGTACATTTGTGTGGCCCTACATGTAGTATAATTACTCCTATATGCATCCTTGATTATAGTAACAATATTCAAAACATAAAGTTTAACTTTTTGGTTACTGCAAATATTTTGTAAAAAAAATTATCTGAGTACAATTTAATACCTAAGTATGTGTATAAAATTGTAAGAAAATAGATGGTTTTCGGCAAAAATTGTGTTCCTGGAGGTGAATAAGTTTTATACTTAGGTTGATATATTTTATTTTTTGGATTAAGATGGCGCCACTGCCACGAACAGTGTCAGCTCCGTGCATAAATATACTAAAAAATAATTAAAACCACCGTAGCAGTGCAATTGCTAAAAAAAAGTGCGAAGCTTGAGTTAACTACGCTGCGTGAGTGTTATCTACAATAAGTATCCACGCGAACAATAATTATTAACATTTAATTACGGTGCATTGAACAAGTGTCATTTTTGTACATAAACATTTCTCAAACACAAATTAGTGCACTAGTGATAGACAAGAAGACTTCCTGGACTATTAATATAACCACAGCAGGTGAGTAATGTTTATAACAAAATAATACAGTTACGTACGAGTACGACTCACCGTTAAGATATCGAAATTCAAATCACCTGACTGTGTAAACAAAGACAGATGAGAATGACAAGTGACAGTGCAACTTGCCATCTGTAATCAGTGATTAGAACTATTCTTACCAACATAACGTCATCTATTAAAAATACCGGAAACTACAACACGTCCGACCAGCTTCATGCGTAGGTAGCTTCGCTACAAGTGTCACGCCATCTACTGTGGATGCATTGAACCATTTTCTTCTTCTTCTATCAAAGCGCAAAGTAGGTTGCGTATCAATAACATGGCTTCGAAAACTAAACTGAAACCGATAACTACTTCAGGTAGTGGCCGCAAGATGGCGCAAGTAGTGTGTTATACATGCAAGGCTACTGTGGATTTGAAAGGTACTAGATTATGTTCAGGGTGTACTAATAGGTTCGAGTTTGATTGTGTGGCATATTCTGAAAAAATATATGTCCTTATGAGTGATGAATCAAGAAAGAAATGGAAATGCAAATCATGTATTGGAAATAAAAAAGATGACAAACTTCGAGTATCAGGTGGACCGTCACATGTCACACTGAGAAAAGCGCAAATCCCAAATGTTAATAAAAATTAAACCCCGACGATTACTTCTAACAGGATACAGTCGCTAGACTCAATATTACCGTCAAAAAGCGATAACACAGTAAGCAAAATACCTGATGAGAAAACCACTCAGTTATCGCCCTCACCTCTTAAGCAAATTCTTAACAGTGAATCTCAATCGAATGAGGATTCACAGTCAGCACCACACAATGAACTCTGTGACTCCATAATTTTGGACACCCACATACTTTCGGAGAATGACATATCGGGCTCTTCTATTCCCCATCGTGTATTTTATCAAAGAGCCTAGACGGCGACGTACATGGTCCTATATAACATTCGATCATACAAAATCATGAACTGCACGATAAAATATCCACACTAGAGACGGCACTTTTAAGCACTGAAAATGAATTGGAAAATAAAATAATAGAGAATAATGAACTTCAAAGAAAAATACAGCAATCAAGTATGGAAATAAAAACGAAACGCCGGGAACTAAAATGAGATAATATACGCGATATAATCCGTTAAATTGTTTTATTTCAATGAGTAATAATCGCGGAAACAGAAGAAAATATTATGGAAATAAAAGTTCTCCAATCGTTGTGCTATTCGTCTTCATCCGATACCAATAACATATGCACTGCAAGGAAAACACGGACAAGCTCCTTAGTTCCTAATATTCCACCGTCACCCACCGCGCCAGCCGCCGTTTTACAGGCAAACAAAGGATTGGAGAGCAATAAAACTCTACTAAACTTGCAGCTAAAAATAATTGATGTGGAGAAATTGCTCAAAAATATAGAGAATGAGATAACAGCGCTTGTAAAACAAATGGAAATGTTACTTCAAAATCTTCAAACTACGGACATAAAGTGTACACCGATTGATATCACCACAATGGAACCTATGGACGCACCACGTACCCGAGCCGTTTATCGAACCTCAGACTCGGCTAACAAGGTGAATATAGCACTACGACAATCGAAACTCTGTGTAATAAGTCACTCAAATTACATGCTGAATTTGATAAAGCAGGTATTCGCTAGCAGAAACACGTGTCACTACCTATCACCTGGGGCAGGCACCCGGGAACTGTTCGCCGGCTTACGTCACAAACTCCAAGAATTCACTCTAAACGATTTTTGCATTATATATGTTGGAGACAAGGGCTTTAAAACTAGTACAAATTACTATAATCTTGTTGAATATATTCAAGAACAGTTAAGTCTAGTTCAACACACGAATATTGTTATTTGTTCACCAACATTCAAAATGAGCGAATTTTCAAATATGTTTAATAACCGTGTAGAAATATTTAATAACTTATTAACCAAGAATAATTTGAAACATACATCATGCTACATTTTAGACTCAAATTTAAATTTATCTTATGATAGTTACATGTTTTCTCCTTTCGGAAATGTAAACAGACAAGGATTCATCACTATTTTTAACGATCTGGTACAACTTGACATTTTTTCCTTTGGTTTGTAATAAAACCCAGACAGTTGGAAATAAGTCAATAATAATGGAGACACCTATGTGCAATAATAATGAGACTTTTTTTGGACCAAACTCAAGGATAAGCGTTTCTCATACCTTCACGGGGACTTGCCACTCAAAGAATAGAAACTGCTTATCTGTATTACATCTTAATATTAATCGTCTACGAAATAAAATACTACAATTGGAAACGCTACTGGAAGTAGAACTAAAAGATGTTAAGCCATGTTTTATATGTATAACGGAGTCTTGGTTACGGCCGAGCGAGGATAAGAGCATTAAGTTATCGGGTTATCAGATTATTTCGAGTTGCTCTAGGTCGATTAATCTTGGAGGTGGATGTGTTATTTTTGCCAGAGATAATATTGCTAAAAGTTGTCGAGTTTGTAATGTTGAGCGCTCTATGAAGAAAAAGTGTTTGAGGTGTGTAGTGTATCGATACAAATAGAGTCTTACAAGATTTTTATAAGCACGCTGTATAGAAGTCCCAGCAGTGATACTGAGAACTTTCTAACTAAATTAGAGCTATTCTTAGATAAAAATAAAAAACATAGTTCTACCATATGTAGAGATTTCAACATTGACTTAAAAAGCGAATCCACAGTGGCTCAAGACTTTTTGCAAAAGTTTAGGGAACAGAAACATCGCAAACCTTAGTAGACAATGTATTTTCAGACATGTATGATAACTACAGTGCGCATGTTGTACCCTGTAGCTTTTCGGATCATGATGCTCAAATTGTATTATTTCTTGATCAATTAATAATACCAGTAAAACAAGTTAAACTGCGGGCCAAAAGGAACTATTCTCAAGTTGCTCTAAAGCACTTTAAAGATGATTTAAAAAAAGTTAGTTGGAGTAACATATTCGTATAAAAAACATATGAAGGAAAATTACAATTGTTCTACAATATAATTAATAAATTTATTGATAAACACTTTCCTTTAAAAAAAGTTAAATTCTGTAAATGTCACAAGACTTGGAAAACGCGTGGAATTAGAGTATCATGTAGAAGGAAAAGGCTCTTATTGTTGGAAATGCGTAAATTCAGACATGACATACATCTTAAGAAACACTATAGAACCTATAACAGTATACTAAAGAAACTTATATGTAAGGCTAAAAATATGCATGTTAAGAGTAGAATACAAAAAGCTAAATCTAAGAGTAAGGCCATATGGAACATTGTGAATGAGAACACAGGAAAAAATAAAATAAAGGTACGAACAAACTACAGATTGATAATGAAGTGACTGATGAATAAGCCACACTTTTAATGACTATTTTATTAAAACGGGCCAGGGCATTGAAATTAATGCGGAACATAGTGGTCAACATATGAAACTTTTGCAAAATAATCACATTAATAATTAAAAATCTATGTTTATGGCTCCTATTGATAACGTAGAAGTAGTAAACATTGTCAGGTCTCTAAAAAACACTAATTCCTGTGGTCCAGACGACATAACTACTATTGTAATTAAGTATAACATTGAAGTTCTATGTGAACCGCTGTGCGATATTTTCAACGCATGCATATGTGAGGGGATTTTCCCTGTTCAATTTAAAACCGCAAAAGTAGTTCCTTTACATAAAAAACATTCTAAAACAGATATAAATAATTACCGGCCTATTTCGCTGCTGACAGTTCTATCAAAGGTTTTTGAAAAGGCAATTGCAACCCGAATGATTAATCATTTAGAAAGAAATAATTATTTTTGTTCTCAGCAATTTGGTTTTAGAAAAAATCGGAATGCTGTAACAGCTATTACTGAATTAGTACGGCAAGTTCTGACCAATCTTAATCTAAATCTGAAATGTGCTGGGATTTTCTGTGACCTTAGTAAGGCGTTTGACTGTGTGAAACATAAAATATTACTGGATAAGTTGCAATATTATGGGATACGTGGGTCTATATTAAAACTACTTACGTCTTATCTCACGGATAGAGTTCAATTTGTCCAAATATCTGACGTAGATAGGTCGGGATGTATTCAATTTGTTAATTCTGCTAAAATAGCGATTGACTGTGGGGTCCCCCAAGGATCAATATTGTGACCTCTGCTATTTATTATTTTCATTAATGACTTGCAATATAATATATCATATGGAACAGTTTACCTTTATGCGGACGACACGAGTATTTTACTTGAAAATGAAAATATTGTAGCACTTAAGGCCCAAATTAGCCAGACTTGGGCTGACTTGACACATTGGTTTGAATGTAATGGTCTTAAGATTAACATGGATAAAACACTTTATGTCCCTTTTCTAAAACATACTAATAGTATGACGTACGACTTGCCGCTACCCATAACAAAGGCCGCTAATGTCAATTTTTTGGGTGTAGAACTAGACTCCCAGTTGCGTTGGTCAGACCATATAAGCCTACTAAAGAAAAAATTGGCCAGCGCCTGTTACGCTTTGAAAACTTTGTCAAAAATATTGGATATTTCAGTGCTGAAGACAGTTTATTTTGCTCAGTTTGAAAGTGTTATAAGGTACGGCATTGAAGTTTGGGGTAATAGTGTGTATGTATACAGTGTTCTCCTGTTATAAAAAAAAGCTATCAGGTATATCGAAAAAGCAAAACCACTCGAACATTGCCGTCCACTTTTTGTGAAGCATGGAATACTGACTGTGATATCACTTTACATTTACTTGATATGCATTTTTATCTATAAAAACAAGTCCAGTTTTGCAAATAATAATAACAATAGACCACGCAGATTATGCAGAGATAATTTTGACATTATGTTACCAGAGTCAAAAAAATATGTACATTTTAAACGTAGTGTTCAATATAATGGTATAAAAATTTATAATTATCTAAATGAGGACATAAGACAATGTAATAATATTAGTGAATTTTCCAGAAAATTAAAATCCTTCTTGATTATACGACCATTTTATAATTTAAATGAATATTTCGATAAATTGTATGATTAGAGCATTAGTATTATTTTGTAAACTAGAATAAGATTTTGCATGCCTAATTATGGCGAAACATGCCGTCATGTAGGTAACTAAATCATACTGACATGTACGTTGTTACTACCACCTGTGTATGTTTGGCAAATAAATGATTTGATTTGATATACGTAAGGCAGGTGAGACTGTAGTTATGTAGATAACTTACGTAAAAAACAAATATCATTTCAGCAGTAACACTGTTACAACTTTCTGTTTATACAGTTTTATTGCATTGGAATAAGGTCCAAAAGTGGATAGGTACATCTCCTAGTATTGTAGTCGACACTAGACGCCAGTAGGTACTCTCGAGTTTGCTCATTTGCTGATGTAACTATGTGAGCATAAATTTGGAACCCTATGTATGTGTTTGTAATATGCTTAGCTAAGTCCCTTAAAGCCTAAATATACTTTGCATTTAAAGTAGGTATTGTAAAACAAGTAAAAAGGACATTAACCATGCATATTTTAATAGATAGGTACCTATAACATGAACATGAAAGTCATTCTACGATACTCAAAAAAACGTTATTTTACCGCTTCGAAACTACATTTTTAACCGGTGTGAATCGTGTATTCGAAAGTATATTGTATTCGTAATAATAAAAGTGCATAACTAAATGTATAAATATTCCTTTATCACAACTAGTATCGATCGTGGCCCGTGACGAGACAGAAGACTGTTACCCATAACTACATTGTTTCTGTTTATTGCACCATAAATAAATAAATAAATATCAGGGACAATTTGCCACAAATCGACCTAGTCCCAAACTAAACAAAAAGCTTGTACTATGGGTAAGTACTAAGCGAAGATATACATAATACATAGATAAATGATAATACTTAAATATATTGATAACATCCAAAACCCAGGAAGAAGCATTCGTGCTCATCACACAAACACTTGCCCGGGATTCAAACCCGGGACCGCCAGCTTCGTAGGCTGTTGTTCAACCAACTGAGCTAAACGTGTCGTCTAACTCCATACACACATATTTACTTCACTTCATTTATTAAGTAACCATTACTTGTCTCTTTAGAGTAAGTATCTAAACAATTAGATTTTGCTAGCAGACGCTTGTTATAAAATTAGCGACATCGAAAAAAATAGTGGATATTTATAGACACATCAATAACTTTCAGAGATCATGGTTTCCAATGTTGTAAAATTATTTACCTATAACAACTGTTCAAATATTTGAAAGCTTGACTCCACGGTTTTCAGCTGACTGACCTGAAAACGGCAACCAAGTTCTCAGTGTACATGGCAGCAGCTTCCTAATATCTTCTACTCTTCTGAGATTCGTACCATGTAACGTCATTATATCCGTATGCTGGATCAATTCCATTTTAGATGCTTACGTAAGATATGGAAAATTCGATGGCCTGATTTGGTTTTCTTTTATTTTATTTATTGAGCGGGAAACTGGTAGATAAGCCACCTGATGGAAAGTGGTCATCGTCGCCGGAACACCGGAGGAATTCACCCATACATTGCCAAACTTTGAGTGCCCTATTAACCATGTTTATGTTCGAAATACTGAAGTTCTGCGTAAAGCTGCCTGCCTCATGCGGCATGCGCCAGCTTCGATGGTGCTGTCACGTATCACGAATGGGGAATCTCTCATTTTCAACATTAAACTTGAGAAGGGTAAGCGGAAATAAGGCGGCTAATTCCTTTGTTTCAAAGGTGTGGTGAAGCGGCATTTGAAACAGTGCTGTTTAGAGCCCTTTTAAAGTCGGAACGGCCGGAGTGGAGAACAATTTAACTCCAAAAAAAAATCCAATGAAGATGAAAAAAAAGTCTTAAAAAGATAGGTTTTTCAGCTTTCCCTACATTTTCCAACATAATCCGGAGGCACTGAAACTAAAATGGAAAAATAATATAAAAAAATATATTATATAACACCAAATGGCACCATTTTCCAATTGTGTTTCCAAATTTCCGATTACAAACCAGGAAAAAGTAAAAATGACCCATCCTAATGGCTAGGGAGTTGAAAGCAGTCGCCGTGCCGCAAATCGGCCGTGGAGCTCATATATTTTACTTGACTCAAAATTAATAAAATGTTCATGACTTAACTAAATATAATACAAGTAAAACTTCTAAAATTAAACGGTTATTTTATTAATTTACAATACAACAACATAAGTAACTTAACTATCTATTATATTAAACACACAATTACAATAATAAGCTCTAAACCGTCTTTAAAATGCTATATAAAATGCCCTAATATTACAATAACTTATTCTTAATTCTAACTCACAGCTTAATCCTTATTCTATATATCACAACCAGAAAGTCAAATGTCTTTATAAAGTCAATTGTCTTTAGTACATCACTGTAATAGAATTTCTTTATTTATGTTTCGAGTATTTGCGTTAAATACTGTTTATAATTCTTATCGTTTATTATTTACATGAAATATTTTTTTCCACACATACATATCGACATTGGAGCATTGGTGCTCTTGGAGCTCTTAGATTTAATGATAAATATACACATTGGTGCAAGTCAACGCGATTTCGAATTATTCTGAAAGTGTTGCAGTCCTTTCCGTATTTAATAACGGCCATGTCTCACACCTACGTCTCCACTCTAGCATTGGCGCGATTTAAAAGGTAGTGCCTGTATAATTGAAGAAAAGATATCGCGATATTTTATTTATTTTTCACACCGTTGTAGAGTATTTGCATGACTCAACGCCCTATTTGCACCGGATTTTACATGCCTCACATTAATTGCCAATTAGTTTTCTTTGCACGCCGTTATAAAATGAATCCACTGCTTTTTCTTGAATTGCAGTTATATTCTTGCGACTGAAATGTTTTTAAAGAGAGCAATTTATATTTAAATTTAATTATACGCTAAAATAAAGATTCTGTGTAACTAGAACATTAAGTTCTTTTTATGATAACCTTATAGGAGATTTGGAATAAAAACTAGGAATAAAACAATTTATCCGTTGAGTAAATCCGATTACCTACTTATTTCGTTGGCTAATATTTGTAAATTATTGTTATTTTGTATTTTTATTTGTTGAATAACTGTATAATCAATATGAATTGTTTAACTGAACAAATTACTCTAAGCTGAAGTTTATCGATATCAATATAGACGATGAATAACACACAACACAGTGAAAATCTCGAAAATATTCTGTTTATCTTAAGGTGTCAAAATAAGCCTACAATATACCAAGATTCTACCTATAGGATCTGATAAGGCCATCACACACTTTCCGTCAGTCTCACAAATTGATAGGGACGCAGATATCTGTTAGAATGAAAGATTAAATTAATAATATATCCTTCCCAACTATACCAGAAGTGCCGATGAAAAGATTCCAAAATTTGCGAAACTCGATGATGATGATGGAATTATTTCGGTAATTTCTCAATATTTAATTTAACGCACTGCTAAGGAAGAGTTCTGCTAATCCTTACACTTATTTATAACCTAGTTTTATTAGTTTCTGGTAAAGCGTGGTCTTCTTGCGTTTCAACCTTCTTGTCTTGGTCCTGAGCTTCCTTCAAAGAGTCCGGCAGCTTTTGGTTATTTGTTTCTGGTAATGTGAGGACAAGGACGCCGGACATGGCCGCCATGATGCCAAACACCATCGTTGGTAAGGATTCGTACACTCTCGCCTGGAAAAAAGAAAAAAAAACTTTAGTCATTACAAACAAGCAGATCTTAAGGTGCAAAATTTGCAGTAATCACGCAACATCGCGTTTTTTGATGAATATACGGTAGTAAAAAATTGTGAAATATACGTATTGTTGTCATCTTGTGTCACTGTTACTATACTGTCGAGTCGCAGACTATTTATTATATTTCATTCTTTCTTACTTTCTGCTGAAAAACAAAATTGCATGGCAATAAAATTTGGGCTTGGACTATCTTTTGTTCACTTATCTTTTGTGCCAGTTTGATATAAATTATTCTTAGACTTTTGGGCTTGCCGTAGTTGGCCCGTATAAATATACCGTATATATGGGAACGAGTAACTCGACAGACTGTATTATAGATATCGAGTTTAGTGCCTCATTGAAGTGCACTGGCATAGCTTTTAGTTAAAAAAGAAAAACTATTTTGTACTTTTTTATTTTTATAAATTCGCGTATAATGAAGATGTGACTTAAAGTTGAAAGATACGAGTACTATTCGACACGAATTACCCTCAATAAATAAATAAATGTATATGGACACCAAACTTACTGTAAAACTTAATAAAAACTAGCCAAAAAGCATGCTTCTTGTATAAAAGTGTTAAGTAAGTGGTTGACATCACAAAATTAAGTGATAGTTATGAGATTTTGAGATTTATGTACTTGTTATACTACTTCTTTATATGTTCTAATTCGGCTTTACATTTGATGGTTAAAGTCTGTCAGGAGACACGTTTCCACTGTGTATATGGACCTTAATGCATTGACGTAACTTGACTTATATTACCTACTTAACATAAATATTAAGTAGCTTTTATTTCATCAGTATCTAGATTTCCAATAAAAAACTAACTAATTTCCCAGCAAATGAAGGAAAACTAGAACCCCAATTAACTGATTAACGACTTTACGCCACTTAACTACGTTACTAACTAAGTAAATATCTTGCTTAGCTATTCAGTAAATAATTATTAGGTAATAATCGTCTCCGTGAGAACTATAAGTTCGTCGGGTCAAGGGAAGATGACTGCATTATGCAAAAGGGCATTCACTGATTTCTCAACGTCTGGTTTTATGTATGATTGGGTACCTGTATTAGAATTTTCCCGGTGTATGTATAGTTGACGTGGTAAGCATATGTATTGCATTTACCGAAGTACTTATAGGTAAAAATCTAAATAAACGCCGTTCTTATTTGGATATTTGTCTAGGCGATTAATCCGGTGTTAGTGCCCTGTCCTAAATTATTTAAGAAACCAGTCACAATACAAACTTAGACCGCGGACTGATTGGACCCTAACTGATAAAATAGTAGTCGACTGAACCCGCGGTCCGAGTTAGCCGCGGGTCGAGTCATCTATGAAAAAAAAACAAAGTGGGCAACAGAACCTGCGAGCTAAGTGGTCTATGAGCTTATTTGACCACGAAGTCAAAGTTTTAACACGATTAATTGTGATAAAAACGGTGTCCCATATAACGTTGTACGAAATTTTAATGCTTAGCTCATTATTTTCAACTAGAAGGCGCCTGCAACTTCGTTCGCGGAGGAGAAAAAGTCATTCATTTCTTTGTCCTCCAAATAGTCCGTTACAATCATTTTTTTGAAAATATCTTCAATGTACAGACATTACATTTGGGTGCCTGTCGTTTCGCATAACGTTTTTTGTCCTAAAAATGTTTGGCCGAGAATGTTTGTCATTATGTTGAATGGCATACTACTCGTTTGTCCTAATAATTTTTGCGCATACTCATTTAAAGTCCTAAGGCTAGTTTGTCCTAATATTGATAACTCTAAAATCGAATTACCTAAGGCATACTATTCCTAACATGAATTGTCCTAAGAATTATTTTGCCTATTATTAAATTGGCTACACTTACAGCACCTAAACTAAACTATGGTAGGCGTGAAGTCAGAAGCCTTACGTATTCTACTTTAAGGCAGGTCAGACTTCGGTTAGATTTGGTACGACGACGAGCGAAGCGAGGAGGAGTGTTAGGTAGAACTGTGACCCTAACGAGCGAGCGAAGCGAGCGAGCAAAACGCCAGAACTTTTGCCTATTATTAAATTGGCTGCACTTACAGCACCTAAACTAAACTATGGTAGGCGTGAAGTCAGAAGCGTTACGTATTCTACTTTAAGGCAAGTCAGACTTCGGTTAGGTTAGGTACGACGACGAGCGAAGCGAGGAGGAGTGTTAGGTAGAACTGTGACCCTAACGAGCGAGCGAAGCGAGCAAACGAAACGCCAGAACTTTTGCCTATTATTAAATTGGCTACACTTACATCACCTAAACTAAACCATAGTTTAAACCATAGGCGTGAAGTCAGAAGCGTTACGTATTCTACTTTAAGGCAGGTCAGACTTCGGTTAGGTTAGGTACAACGACGAGCGAAGTGAGGAGGAGTGTTAGGTAGAACTGTGACCCTAACGAGCGAGCGAAGCGAGCGAGCGAAACGCCAGAACCAACAAGGTTGAGAAGGTTAGGTTTTGCTGTGTTATTATTGCGACAGGCAAATATAGTGCGAATCGTGCCATTACTGCATTTGCTATTGCGATTTTGCTAGGAGTTAACTTTTAACGTTTAAAAACTCTGCTTGCAAAAAATCATCAAGATTTATGCTTAATGACATGTAGTAAAAACAATTTTAGCACATTAAATATTAGGAACACTACAATTATGCACAACAATCATTCGACATTAGAATCTTAGCCACATCAAACGAGAGGACAAATAATGTTTAGGACAAACGATAATATAGGAGCAACAATTTCGGACAATCAAAAATATGCGGAACAAAGTGTAGCCATACGTTATTAGGACAAAAGACGTTATGCGACACAACGATAGGACTAATAATTGTATGCCAATCGATATAGACCCATTACATTTTTCAGCTTTATAATAGTAAATATAGGTATTTTTTACAGGGGAATGACAACAGTTGAAACTCATGAGCATGAACATAGGTATTACACCCAGCTAGGACGGAGCCTGACCCGGACAAGCGAGATGTACCAGGGGGCACAGATTTATAAGGAACTAGAAGGCGCCTGCAACTTCGTTCGCGGAGGAGAAAAAGTCATAACCCTTCGTTTTTTCTTCAGCATAGCCGGGTAAAAAGTATCCTATAACTATCTGGAGATACCCAGCTACCCGTGTACCAAAAATAATTGAAATCCGTTTAGCCGATTTTGCGTGATGAAGCCACAACGACACATACAAATATACATAAAATCCAAAAATAATATTTTTCGTTTTAGTGACCTCCAAAAAGTCCAGCAATCATTTTTTTGAAAATATTTTTGATGTACAGACATTTAATTTTTACAACTTTGTAATACGAGTAGTATAGATGACACGCTTCGGGATGGGGAAGGAGGGCCGACTAGCCGCAACCTTGCAACAATGCAACCTTTAGCCAATATTGGAAGTAAGGTGAGTTGGGATAAAGCATCGGGGATGAGCGTTGGTAAGAAGTCGCGTGCTCTCGTTGGCATCTTTCGGAGAAATACCCATCTACATCACAATAAAAAAAGTTAAGGCGACCCGCCATAGCAGCACCAGGTGGACAGAGTGGTTGGTCAGTTAGTAATAGACGCTATGTACGAATGTCCCCGCTCCCGGGGAAGTGCGGGGTGTGGGGAGTTGGGAGCGGATGATTTTGTGCGTAGCGTGGGCATCGTGTGCCGCGCCGCTATGGAGGGTCTTACTCGGTACTCATGTCATAAAAGGCGAGTTGTCAAGTGATTAAGGTCCTCGGAATGTCCCGACACATGGCGAGCAGTCCTCGGCTTTTACGACGTGAGTAACCGTTATTGTGATGTCAGTCAGTTGCGGAGACACCCGACCCCCTGTTTGGATGGTAGAGGGGTTACCTTACTCTGCAGGTGACTGTACATACTCGTATGTCTGAGACTCATACTACTTTTCTAGTTAAAAAAAGTCCTTCATGTAGTGGTAACGCGTAAAGATAATTAGCCGATCCTTATTAGAAAAATTACTATGTGCAAGGAGGGCATTTGTTTTTTTATCCATAAAACTTTTACTGGGCTAGCAGTTTATACTTTTATGTATGTCACACTCCGGTAGATGCCCAAATATTTAGGTGGATATTGTTTGAACATACATGTTTTATTCAAATACAAACTGTATGCCTTCCGATTTGGCCTGTAATGGATATATCGGTACTTATTACAATTGTGATGTACCGCTTTTTTACAGCCAAAACTAAGCTCGTTACTGCTGGTTGGCAGTAATTTCCGCCTTGGTAAACCTTGTTGTAGTTAAACTTATTAGTACCTATGCGTTGAACTTGAAATGTGCCATGTTTTAGTAGTTTTTTTTATTACCATAATAGGTGTGCCCATATATTTTTACAATCAGCATTACCAGTTTCGGAGAAAAAACGGTAATTGTTTATTCGTTTGCGACCTGAAAAATGTGAGCTCAGCGCATACTAATCACTTAAATAAGTACCTACATAGTATTTATCTCCCTACAGAACTCCCAATTTCGCCGACGACATGGTGATTACAGATGTTAAATTTATTTGTTCGCAACGATGTTGATGTTTCATCGAAATCTTGATATTTGTGTTCGACTGAACTTGAGTTTGTTTCTAAACTCGATTTAGCATTTTCCATTTGAATTTCAAGGCAAAGACGCCATCTTAGAATTAACTGTGCGCCGTTTTTGATGTAATGTTTTACTAACGAGTTTGTGTAAACATGTTGATTTGAGTTCGATTTTGAATCGGTGCTGCTTAAATTAATATTGAGTTAAAACAACAATTTTGTGCGTCGACTCTCAAGTCACAAAGTCAGTATACGGATGTATTTAGCCGCGTCTTACATTTCACTATTTTGTTAACTACTTTAGTATTAACTAGCGTCTTCTCCTGTATTATCGGGAGTTGGGATTAGCTTTAATAAACCGCTTGCAATTATACGATTTCAAAAATATGATTTTTGAGATAAGTTATTCGTGTTTTTATTGTTGACCTTTATTTGTCCTTGCCAAATCTTAGTACAGACGTCGGTGACGTCGGTCAGTAGTGAGGTCACTCGAAATATCTTCTAAGCAATAAAAAAAATAAACGCATCCAAATGTAAAACGCATGCATCTAATCAGTATCACGAACTTGGCTATTTTAACGAAAAAATTAATCTAAGGTTTTTTTTTGTAATATCCAATTAAGTAGGTTCTCTATGTTTTAATCCAATACCTGCGTGCCAAGTTGCATCTAAATCCCTTCGATAGTTTCCTCGTTATTAAGTAGCAAACTTTCGAATATCCACACCCCGAAAAATCTTAACTGCAGTTCACTATAACAATAAATATAGGATAGGACAAGGACGGGACAATACCCACAACTTTACTGTGCTGTTACGCTTTAAATCTATGAGAAAATATGTAAAATACATAGCCTATAGGAGGTATCAGGGTACTATTGGAGAAGTGTGAGTCCTATGCCCTTCGACATAATTTAAAATAAAATGTGCTCAGGAGTGAATTTATGGTTTTCAAGGCGGGAAGTAAGTGCCCATCATACATCCCACCCATTTGTCTCAATGGCGAGCAACTTAAGAGTTTACTCTTTTAAATACCTGGGCCACATTCTTACCGACGACTGTTGTGACGATAAAGACATCGAAAGGGAACGTGGGGCATTGGCCGTCAGGGCCAATATGATAGCTCGCAGGTTCAGTCGATGTACAGCGCAAGTTAAAGTAACGCTATTTCGGGCGTACTGTACATCGCTGTATACCTGCAGCCTCTGGAAAAGGTACACGCAAAGGTCCATGAATGCCCTACGTGTCCTTTACAACGACGCGTTCAGGATTCTGCGGCTACCGCGTTACTGCAGTGCGTCTGGTATGTTCGCGGACGCGCATGTGGGCGGGTTCCACGCGACGCTGCGCAAGCGCTGCGCCGCGACGCTCCACAGGGTGCGCGGTAGCCGTCACAGTTTCCTGAGGGTTGTAGCGGACAGATGGGACAGTGGCCTAATTAGACACTGGTCCTCTCTACATTTAAACTTAGGTACTATAGCTTGACCACAACCGCTGTGCTGCTCCTGAGGTATGCGCGGGGAGGCGGGGTGCGGGCAGGAAAGATCACGGACACACAAGAGTCTGTCGTCGTGTCGGATAGATCTGAAGGTACCGAAGTACAATATTTTGACTCTGTATAGGTACATACTTATTATATCCAATTTTTATTATGGTACAATACGATTTTTAGGTAAGCACAAAATATAAGTCAAATTAATGTGTAATTATCGGAAAAATAAATAGTTCCGAGAGTTCAAACAGAATCAGTTCGAAAAACAAAAAATCATAAGCTTCTAGGTAATGAATACAGTGACTATTCTGACATACATTCACTTTTATCTTTATCTTCCATTTCGCTACCGGAACTTGAATCATTGTCATCCTGCAAATTTATTATTATGGGGTCAATAATATTGTCGAAACGGGTGTCGCAATCCCAGTAATCGTTTTAATTTTTTTGGACATGGTCATCACACCTCTGCCATTTTTCTGCCGTGAACTCCGAAAATAATAAATTCAGTGCGTTTATCTTTTCATCTAGAGAAGAATGAATATGGTTTTGCGCTATATTGTTTTTAACATCAACCCATACCAACTCGATGGGGTTCAGATCTGGATGGTATGGCAGTAAACGCAGGACTCTTTTTGAATGGCATTTATAAGAATTTGCAGTTGATTTTTTTTCATATTTTCCGGAAATTCAACATTGTGACGCCGCAGCCAGTTCTGCATTTCACTTTTGAGGTTTGTCATGGTCGGTTTCTTATCAACTTGAACGCTGTGGTAAGACGCGTTGTCCATCACAATTACAGAATTCGGCAGCAGTTTATCTTTCAACTTTTCATCCACCCACTTATAAAAAGTAGCCCGTTCATGTCTCCATGGTAGTCGCTAGTCTTAGCATCGGATTTAAATATAGTCAATGCACCTTCGACCACGCCATTTCGACTTCCAGCGTGAACGATTACCAAGCGTCGTCCTTTCTTGATGTCAGTGTGAATTCCAAGTTCCGACGATGATTGCCAAGATTTGCTAACATTGTGACTGGCGTTAATATATGTCTCATCTAGGAAATATATGTTGCGGTTTTCACTTCTATATTTTTTTATTTCTGTCAAATATTTCCTCCGCCACTCTGTAATATTAGGCTGCTCTATAAGAAGATGTCTTTTCGATCTACATTAAAAAGTTTTCTCAAATATTCTCGCCCACAATTCAAAATACCATCTTGTCTCAAACTTGACAGTAACTTACGAATACTTGGAACTGTTTTTTCGATCTCATAAAATTGATGGATCTTTCTCCTGATCACTCCCAAGTCAAAATCATCAATTACATATTTTTTCTTTATAACTTTCGGTTTTTTGGGCGAATTAAATTTCGGTTGGCCCTCATTTTCAATTGATGAATTTCCTACAGATATTACATTTCTTACGGTTTTTTGGCAGTACCCAGTAGCTTCGGCCACAAGTGTTAAGTTCGAAGCTATTTAAGTCTGCTTTTCTTTTCCTAAAATATTCGGCCACTTTGAAAATGACAGCTTTAACATCTCGAGATAAAGCACGACCCATCTTTGGATATTCTATCTCATGTGGGTCTGACATAGACAGCCCGCAACAGATAACACTACACGCCGCCACCAGCGACGACGGCGGAATGACAGATCGCAGTGGCTGCTCGTCCCCCCGTCTCGCCGCTCGCATACCTCAGGAGCGGCACAGCAGTTGTGGTCAAGCTATAACATAGTTATTTATGTCTGTTGTAATACTAACAAAATATGGAATAATTTATCTGAATTAAATGAATTTTATTTTTTTTATTTTATTTATAGCCAAATGTAGCTATGGTGAATCTGGCAACTTTGAATTTCTCATGCAAATTACGCGCCAGGCGAAATTTGTTAAACTGTTTTTTTAATTATGACCTTACTAGGAAAGGTGTCGTAGGCGTGACGGCAGATCCAGTTCTCCTAAAAGTCGAGCAGCGCTAGCACCATAGCCTGTAGTTAGCGGGGAACCCTTCTCCCACGAACGCGTATAGCGAGTTGTAGCTCTGAGCTATGAACTTACCGCCCTCATATAGACGGCCTTCTTTTCATCAACACGACAAGGTTGTCACGAACTTGCATAAAAATATGTAAATATGTACCTATTACATATTTTTATGCTATATTCTTGTTAAAAACTTTACCAGTAAAGGTGTCATAAGCGCGACAGGAGACCCGGTCCTTCCAATAGTCGAGCAGAGCGCTAGCAGGGTAGTTCTGTAGTCGGTGGGGAATACTTCTGCCGCGAACACGTATAGCGTTATAAAGCCTGTGTTATGAAGAACTTACCGCCCTGATGAAGATACCTTTTTTCATCGAAAAATGCTGGGTCTAGCCGGATAAAGTTGCCCGGAACTTGTTTATAGGTACATATCTTTATACTATATTCTTATTAAAAACCTTACCAGTAAAGGTGTCATAGGCGCGACAGCAGACCCGGTCCTCCCAATAGTCGAGCAGAGCGCTAGCAGGGTAGTCCTGTAGTTGGTGGGGAACACTTCTGCCGCGAACACGTATAGTGAGTTGTAGGCCAGGGTTATGAAGAACTTGCCGCCCAGGTAGAACACTAGGGACCAGACGCCAGCTGTAAAGGAAACATTGTTGGTAAATAAAAATAGTATTGTATTGGACTCCCCACAAGCAGTGGCGTGCGGATCATTTAGTCACAAAGGCCCTGAACGACCACGGTTCCATATAGGCAGAGAAAAACTGCCTACCCTGAAGCCCTGAATGACCATGGCTTTACATAGGTACAGAAAAACTGCCTACCTTAGCCAACAATTTCGTGGATGCCACTGCCCACAAAGGAACTGACAAACTTGTGAGAATTGCGGGAAGCTGTTAGATGATTAATGGAGTATACAAGGTCAGGCCGTTGGCGTTCTTTGGGGGAGACTTATGCCCAGTAGTGAATGAGTGAACGTCATTTGGCTGATGATGGTGATGATGACAAGGTCGTATACAAACGGATTGATACAGGAACCTTATTCAGTCTTTGAATTTACCCTGTACTTATAATGTTATAAAAAAATCCGAAAATGTGTTAATTGGATTGTCCTCATTTCACACAAGAATTGAGCTTCAAATAATTCAATAGTTTGCTTAGATATGGATATGAGTTAAGGCTGCAGTTACAGATACTTTCTATTCCGGACTACACGGTTTTCCGAAGATAGGCACAACATGTTTTCTATGCGGGTAAAGCCGCGTGATAAGACTTGTAATATATATTTGAATGTATAACATCCTTAGACTTAAACCTATTCGTAGGCACCAAATAATGAGTAGCGTATAAGTGTTAATTCCAACACAGCTACTTCATTCAGATAAGTCAGGACAGGACTGTTCTAGACATAGGATTTCTTTATGAACCTAACAAGTGGTAAACGATCCTGCTCATTGATATAGCGCTTCAGGAAGAACGAAATAAATTAAGCAACTGACCAGTTTATGACAAAAATAAGCCAATTGAAGAAGGCAAATAAGGATGCTAGCTATAAAGTGGCAAACGAGCAGGTGGACCACCTGATAGAACTAACCAACCAAGCCAAGAAACGCTTTCACAATTAAATATAAGTACCGTGTAGATAATGATAAAGTTATGTCTTACAATTTACCTTGTAACCAGATGTACAAAAAACTTTTTGATGTTCATATTTCTTACTTAGGTACACTTGTACAGCCTTCGTTTATCTTTAAATATTTTGAATGGTTTTAATACATAATTTATGAACAATTTGTTACGATCATTAAACTTAAAGTTTTATCTTTTTGTATCTACAAAACCTGTCTCAAGTTCTTCGTAATAGCCATTAAGCAAACTTAATAAGACTACCAAAGCATTGAAGTTTTTAGGGTCTCATTATGCATTGAATAAAACCATTATCTTCATTTAAATATGACAATCTTTGTCCCGTGATGAGACGTAAGATTTCAGCTTTAGTTTAACTCATCAACACAACACACTGTTACCTTTTTCCAGCTCTAATACCGAACCGATTTGGAGAAAAAATGCTTAGACTTCGTCCTTTAATTTAATAGTCACATTTACTGTCGTTTGTAAATTTGGTGTGTCATCTCTAAAGTCATCACAGCAAACACTATACTACCTAGAAGTACTCTAATTATTACGACTACATTACATGTCGTACACTAAAATTATAAGAATTTAAGTACATGTTTTTTGAAGCACATAAGTTTATTTAAAGAATTAACGTTGGTCATATACTATTAGGATTGTTAGTAATTAAAATCACATGAAATATAAAGAACCCACGATTTGACAACGGGTCACCATTAACAAGATTTAAGCCATTTTTATGGCAGTTACAAGAACCAAAGTCAACGCACTTCAATGTTAGTTGAAGGAGAATATGCCTCGTGATCATTTGCAATAACTTAAGGAAAACTTTTATAATTTAATAATAGCTCTCTTCCCGATGTTTCATTGGTGTTAATGTATTTTGCATAATCTTCTAATAATGAGCAGCTTTCAAGATAATTAATCATCATTATCATTATTTTGCCATTAACCCTTTTATTTGGGTTCGTCGTAGCATGTTTTTGTCTTCCACCTTTCATTCTCTCTCACTTGTCATCTCATTGTTTAGATTACTCTTTTCTTTATCATCTTCCTCTTCATCACACGGTCTTCCTCTTCTTCTATATTCTTCCATGTTCATACTTAATGCTTTTCTCGTCATATGATCTTCATCCCTCCTCATTACATATATAATTCATTATAATCTCCATCATATTAGCCGAAAGACGTTCACTGATCAACTTAGGCCTAGATGGCTACTTCCACCGGTCTTGCGCTACCTGCATCCAGCGGCCTCACGCAACCTTTTTTTTTATCTTTATTAAAGAGTTTTGTCACTCTGGTGACGATGTCGCTCTGTTGAAGCTGCATAAATTTTAAAACTACTACAGCTAGTTAGTTAGTACTTTATTCTCTACTTATACCTACTCTGACAAGTTTATGAATTAATTTACCTGTATCCGACAGTGCGTGGGCTAGCACAAGGTTGCACCCACCAACCTCGAAGAAAGACCCATCGGTAATTTCTCTAAGTACCGATTCGTTCAAATCATCAACGGGCCCTATGATTGCGTTTATCATGCCCTAAATAAGTAATAAAGTATCCACTCTGGCCTTCATTTATTCCTTAAGTGACGGCTGCTTTGTCGTATAGCTACTGCGTTATGAACAATCATCAAATGTCCTCAAACCAACTTCTTAAATATACCTAAGTGAACGTTACAAACTATTGAAATGTTTTATGTTAATTTCATAGCACTAATATTTGGTCATCTAGCTAATATGTGGACGATGGGGCAGTAAAGTCATGAAGCGGCGACCATCCATAGGAAAGCGCAGCGTGGGACGGCCCCCGACTAGGTGGACGGATGACCCCGTAAAGTTCGCTGGGAGTCGGCAGATGCGGTCTGCGAAGGATTTCACTCTGTGGCGCGCTATAGGGGAGGCCTATATTCAGCAGTGAACGTTCGTGGCTTTTAGATAAATCAATATATTAATATTTTTTATTACTATAGAATTTAAATGTTAGCTGATACAGTTAGTAACTCGAAACACGAGCTCTACTTCAACGTGGGCTCTATCTCCAAGCATGTTCTATAATTAACTGCAACATAGAAATTAATAAAAGGTTTCTTGCTTAACTAAGGACTTACCGGGGATGAATCCATAGTTGATCAATATTAGAGCAGTCAAGAAGAACGCTATAGCTATCACCTTCTTCCTTCCAAATCTGTCCAGCAATATCAACTTGCAGACGTTAGCTGGCGCTTCTATCACAATAACGACTATATAGTTCAAGTAACTGTTTCCAGAGAGTTCTATGGCGTTTATTGATAAGCCGTAGTATACTAATGTAGAACAAGTCCATAGAAAAGATACGGTGAAGACTCTTTTCCAGATCATGCTTGATGTCAATATCTGTTTGAACGAAGATTGATTGCTGGCTTTGGTCTCGCATTTTCTGGCGTCTCTCTGGTGTATAGCTTGTTTTTCGACTTGGTCGTAATGTTCCTTTGGCACTACAACGTTGTTCATTTTTTCCGCTTTGCTCAATACTTTGAGGCCTTCCTCATAGCGGCCCTTACTGAAGAACCACCTAAAGAAAGAATTGGTTGTTATTGTTAAAAATTGAAATTTTCACTTAAAAGCTGCGGAGAAGAATGAAAGAGAAAGTGCATAATAATTTTGTGGATTTTGTGGTTATTACTAGAAGGTGCCGGCAACTTCGTTCGCAGAGGAGGAAAACAATCTTAAGTCTCTTATTTGCTTCAGCGTAATCAGAATAAAACGTATCCTATAACCACCTGTGGATGATCAGCTACCCGTGTACCAAAAATAGATGAAATCTATTTAACCGTTTTGGCGCGATGAAGCCACAACGGCACATACAAAAATACGAAAAAAAATCGATTCAGTGACCTTCAAATAGTCTGTTTCACTATTTTTTTGGAAATGTCTTCAATGTTTTTCATTTTCACAACTTTATAATAACCAGTCCTCCCGTGACCATGGAAAGCTGGAAAGCTTCCGAAACGTCGGGAACTAAAATGAGATAATATACGCGATATAATCCGTTAAATTGTTTTATTTCAATGAGTAATAATCGCGGAAACAGAAGAAAATATTAACTTTATAATAGTATAATTTATTTTTTTATTGTACCTGAAACTCTCAGTCAGCATCCACATATACAGAAAGATGAAGACTGCAGGAGTATAGATGATGAAGAGGAGATATCTCCAGTTCTGCAGCCAGAGGGAGAGTAGAGTGACAGTGACGCCTCCGAGGATGAACATGGTGTTGAAGAGAAGACTGACGAGGACTCTCCCTTTCGGTCCCACCAGCTCCAGAGCTGAAAGCAGATGGATTTAACTGTGTGTCATATGGAATAGGGACAATTTTGTTGGGAATAAAATAACAAAAAGTAATTCAACGGCCTTCAAAAAGGAAAATAAATTACAAAAATCCTAAAACACTTATCGTAAGTATTCATAAACAGTGAATCGTAAAAGCGGTTTTATTTGTGTTTCTTATTAATAATGATTTACAACTTTGATTAAATTCGATTTGATTCGATTCAACTTCTTTCCTTTTATTTCCAACCCTTTTGCTATTCGAGTACAGTATACAAAAGAAAAGAAAACATAAAAAGAAAAGTATGTTTACGAACTTTAAAATAAGCGTTACCTATCGATAATTTATAAAAAGTATTTCTAAACGCTCACTTACATTATTTTGTATTAGTCTGCTAATGTATTAGAGGTTGAAGAGAATCCTTGCAGAGAACGAAAATGACTCGTTTTGGGTATTGACCTTTTACAAACAAAATATTGACAGAAATAATATTTAGAGAGACTGCGAAGGCTAGACAGATGCGCACACAATATACAAGTCGAGAAGTTTATTAGAATCGTACGTAGAAAACTTATAAATTAAATTAATATAACTGTAACTATATGTGAGGTGATATATGAGGAGGAAAGAAAACACTTTTTTTTGCTTTCGATTACGCCGAAACAATAAACTCGGGTTAAAGTTAGAACTATCCATTATTAGGTGAAAAATTGTTAGTCTGTCCAACAGTTTAGGCGTGACGAGAACACAACGATATTCCGGTCTTTTTTTAGAATCTGACTTTGCACTGGGCTAAGGCCTCCTTACTAGTAATCAGAGTCAGTCTGGGGAGCGCAAACCCACAAATGATCGCGGCCACTCAGAGTAAATATTCCGACCGCGAAATGCTGTCATAGTGCCGACCCTATCAATGCCCAAGTATTTTTAGCAAATCGTGAAATGAAATGAATTGACTTTGACGTGCATAAGTGCACAGTGCGGTTAAGATTTTTTTTGGAATTATTACCACCATAAGGCAACTTGATTATACAAATACATTTATAATATTGCAATAACATTTACAGTCAAAGTGAATACCACTACTACTAGACTGAACTGTTTAATCAATGGGGACAGAATAAAAATTTTCAAAAATCTTGAAATTTTGTTTGCTTTGCTTATTCTTATCTACAAACATTGAGCTATTATTACTACGTATAGAAACAACGCCGCCCAATCACTTAGTGTTCCGTTCAACTGCAGTCGGCCGGCCCCAGTTCACTCAGTGTCGCGCCTATGACAGTATGACGGCGCGCGCCCCGCACTGCCGCGCTTGTAGCACAGATTTTGTTCGCGCCGTCTTCGTTAATAATAGCTCAATGTTTGTACATAGGAATAAGCCTCGTTATTGTCATAAAAAAAAATATAGATTTTACTGTGCTTAAAAATAATAAAAAGATGAAAAGGTGTTGATGGGCCTATATACTTGCCTTATACGAGTTATACGGTACGGCAGCATTATTTTCGATTAAAATGGCTGTAAATGTACTGTTATTCTTGCCGTACCGTATAAGGCGGGCATATAGGCCCACCAACACCTGTTCTTCTTTTTAATTTTTTGAAGCCACAGAAAAGTCTGTAATTTTTTTATGACAATAAGGAGGCTTATTCCTACCTATAAACAAAATTTCAAGATTTTTGAAAATTTTCATCCATCCCTATTGTCGCTGGCAGTATTTCCAGACGGATGTGAAGACGAGCCTTCAAGAAAAGAGCGTATACTTCCACCTGAAACGCGCAGTTTTTCGGCAATAACTAAAAAACGGTATAACCGATCATATTGAAATCAAAATTTGTTAAGCTTTATTTTTGTTTTTTTTTTTCCATATTTATTGGATATATTTTTTGTTGGCATTATATTTTGGATCGATTATTTCCGAAAATATCCACTAAATAAAAAAAATAGGAACCTCAAAATTATTGTAAAAGAACTATTGTTACATGTGCCTCACGTTGATATTTGCTTATGTTTTTTTTTAGTTTCGCTTTCATGTATGGAGTGCACCCCTAGAGATTTTTTTAACCATCAAAGTAAGTAGCGGCTTACACAAGATACCTATACTCTAAATTTCATCAATAACATCTCGTAGTTTTTGAGTAAAATGTCTGTGACATACGGACGGACGGACATGACGAAACTATAAGGGTTCCATTTTTGCTATTTTGGCTACGGAACCCTAAAAATACCTCTGCCCCCATAAGGTCAGACTCAAGTACGACGAAAGGCGGGTGACTTATTATTTGCTTTTTTGTGCATACAGGTTTTTAAATCTTAACTGTTCACTTAATTCGGGGCCAATGAACCAAGGCACTTGTGTTGGCAAAGAAAATTGGTGCTTTATATTTAAAGTCCGTGAATCCGTAGAGTAGGTAAGCAGTTGCAAATATTAAGCTAAGCCCCCTTTTTGAGGGTTTTCTAGGTGGACGAGAAATTGAATAATTCCTACTTTTATTTTTGTTCGTCTAATTTTGACCAATTTTTAATTCGATTGGCTACCCTAGTATCCTAGTACCCTAGTCTGCGTATATATATATTTGGCTGTACAGAAACATAATATTATAAAGTTGTAATTTTTTTTGTTTGTTTTTTTTTTATGGTTATTTGTCATGGAACAAATGTTGTGGCTATATCATCCAAAAACGGCTAAAAGGAATTCACTTAATTTTGGTACACGGGTATAGCTCGGCATCCACAGATGATTAAAGGATACTTTTTACTCGTCTATGCTAAAAAAAAGACGGTTAGGTTTTATTTTAGACGATTTCAGTGACAAATTCTACTACATACAACAAATTATTGTTCGTGTATGAATGTCGCGGGCGTCCACAATATCCGATTTCCCGTAGCTTGCTAATTTTGTTATTTAGGCAACAGATCCTACAGTCCATGAAAAACCTTGCTTACGCTAATTTATTTGGTCTGGTTTCGACACGGATATGTTTGACTCTTCGTCACAACGTGATAGACTTGTGGTGCCGTTACTTATTAAGGTTGCCGGTTGTAAGGAAAAAAAATAGCTGACAGTCCCGGATTCGAATCCCGGCCAAGGCAAGTGTTCGTTGTGATGAGCACGAATGTTTGTTCCTGGGTCTTGGACGTTTTCTATCTATTTTAAGTATTATCTATATTTATATATACTATTATAAAGTTATAGTATAAGAAATGTCTGTACATTGAAGATATTTTCAAAAAAAAGGTTGTTACGGACAATTTGGAGTTCACTAAAACGAAAAAAATTTTTTTATGATTTTTCAATGTTTGTATGTGTCGTTGTGGCTTCATCACGCAAATTCGGCTAAACCGATTTCAGCTATTTTTGGCACACGGGTAGCCGGGTATCTCCAGATACGCTGAATAAAAAAGAGGGTTATGACTTTTCCCCCTCCGCGTACGAAGTTGCGGGCATATTCTATATAAGTATGCTTATCGTCGTTCATAGTAGAAACTTTGCTTAGTTTCGGAACAGGTCGATTTGTGTAACATTGTCCCTGATATGTATTTTATTAATTTATTTACCTTTTTCACTCAAAAGTCAGTCAAGCGCATATACAGCGGTAAGAAAGTAAACCTAGAACTGCCAGAACATACAAAAAACGGCAATTAGCCGGAAAGGCTTAACGAAGCGTTAACCTTTAAGGTTATGTTACGTCATAACGTCGTGATATTCAATCGAAATTTAACCAGTTCACGTAGCAACAGTTTTTGAGATTATTTTTGACATTTTGGTTTTTTATTATTTTGATGGGATTTTAAACCATTTCTTAGAAGTCTGGAATCTCCATCAAATACCTTGAAATGTCCCAGAAATCTACAGACATTTCATCAATAATTTGTTCACGAAACAAAAGGAGGTGTTTAAAATGCTCGGATAATGACTCAGTACTCATACTGATACTCATACTCATTTATTGATAAAATATGTCTAGATTTTACAAGTCACTTCATTAAATTAAAATTACATGGCATTCATTATATATTAAGTTAAGTACTGCTAAATATTGTACATTATAAGATTACATTATCATTATCATATTTTCATTTCATGTCATCTATTATTACCAGTATAATATTCATCCATGCTATGCTTAATTGATTAAAAAATGTTACGTCACTCTGTATGTCTTTTATTTCACAGGGTACTGCGTTGTAGATTTTTGGTCCCACTATAGACATTGTTTTACCCGACTTTGCTAGTCGGCAACATGCTGTGGACATTGTGTTTTTATTTTTCTGTGCAATTCGAGTGCTTTTATATGTCATTAGTGGAAAGAACTGAATGTTACATCGTACGTATTTAATAATGTAGAATATGTATTGTGAGGTAAGTGTCATGATGTTTTTGTTTATAAAGAGTTGCTTCGCAGGGCTACCGGGTGCAGTGTGGAAATTATTCTCAACGCTCGCTTTTGAAGAATAAATACTCGCTGGTGTTCAGCTGCCGTACCCCAGAGTTCGAGTCCGTAACACATTACCGAGTGGAATAGCGAAAAGTAACTCGACCTAAGTTGCTGGTCGGGCAGCACGCGTGCCAGTCTACTCAGAGCAAAACATGCACCTGACAGCTTTCCGCAGACGAAATTGATATGAGCATCCCATTTTAGTGCTGCATCCAAGGTCATGCCTAGGAATTTGGTAGTGCTTACTTGAGGTAGTGCTTCCCCGTCTATAATAATTTCTAGTGGAGCAGGAGGTCGGCCTCCGAGGTTGATATGCATCACCTGTGTTTTTTGCAAATTTTAAACTAAGCCATTAGCGCGAAACCAGTTTTGTAGATTAGATATTTCAGAGGCGATCAGGTTCTCTAGTGCAGGGATAGTATGCGCTGTGATTATATCGCAAGCATCATCGGCAAAAATGTACGCATCGCCATTTACACTTTCGGGTAAGTCGTTTACTTGAATCAGAAAACACAGATTTGCAAGGGAGGATCCCTGGGGTACTCCTATGTCAACAATACTGCCGCTTTTCGATGTAATTTGACCATTATTTAAAGAGTCGCAATGTTGTCGTTGATTTAAAAATTCCAACATTAATTTTAGTGCCGAACCGCGGATGCCCATGTGTTGGAATTTCTTATCCAGTAAATTATGGTCGCAAAGGTCAAATGCTCGCGTCATATCGCACAAAATGATTGCAACATGCATGTGTTTTTCTTTTGCATCTATTATGTTTTTCATTGCGTCCCGAACAACAGATACGCAAGATCTGTTTTTCCTGTATACATATTCTCTGACTTAATAAGTTGAAATTTTCTAAAAATTGGCTTAACCTTACCTAGCGTACCTAGCGTAGATAAAAAACCTGCACTACTACAGAGCATCTAGCATGATCAGTCAACGAACAATATCCGCAATTCGATGTACAGGATAGTGATTTAGTACATAGGTACTTTAGGTTAAAAAGAACCATTTTGGGCGGAAGTTCCTAAAAATATTCCCGTAGTTATGACCTATATAGTCACTACCTATTCCGACCTCTGGTTATGACGTCATTCATGAACTTTTGATTTTTTTTCCGATACCTATCGTGTGTGAATGAAAGAATGATTCTAAAAATATACTACAGCATTACTTTTCGGCTACTTTTCTTCTAAAATCCAAAAAAAATTGTTCACAACATACCAAGTTGAAGCACTTTCAGATAGGAGAAGGTTTAGTATTTTTATTGTAAAATTTACGCCAAACTAACGTCAAAAAGGCTATTTTAAAAATATGAATATGAAGTTTTTTCTTTATTTTTTATTAAAAAAATCGTCATATAAAATATTATTTTGTATGTTTGTTATATGTCTTTGCGGCATCATCACGTCAAAACGGCTGAATAGATTTCAATCATAATTGATACACGGGTAGCTGGTCATCCACAGATAGTTATAGGACACTTTTTACTCAACTACGCTGAAGAATAAACGAGGGTTATGATTTGTTTCTCTTCCGCTGACGAAGTTTTTATATTTCTGTCAGATGCAGGCGACACTTGCGGTCGAAACCTTTGGGCCATGGTCATCCGACAACAAAAAATTGGTCAAAGAAGTGTCGGACAAGCTCATCGGCGTTTCTGGCGACATTAGAGCTGGGTATACTTCGCGCGACGCCTCAGCCTGGCCATCCAGAGAGAGACTGCGGCCAGCGTTCTGGGAACGATGCCCCGGGCAGGTCCGACAAAGTTTTTTAAGTTCAATTTATTATAATTTCTGTAGTATTGCAAAACTTATAACTACATTTATCGTCGAAAGAGCCATTAAAGATATACCAATTAGTCTATTTTTTTGTTGTTACAAAAATTGCATCAAAAATATGTCTTCACGGTCTTTTCTCACGAAACGGCCTATGATGATAAAGTAACATCTATACTACTTATTATAAAGTTGTAAAAATGAAATGTCTGTACATTGAAGATATTTTAAAAAAAATTGATTGTTATGGACTATTTGGAGCTCCCTAAAACGAAAAATATTTTTTTTGGATTTTACGTATGTTTGTATGTTCGTATGTGTCGTTGTGGCTTCATCACGCAAAATCGGCTAAACGGATTACGACTATTTTTTGTACATGGGTAGCTGGGTATCTCCATGTGGTTATAGGATACTTTTTACCCGACTACACTGAAGAAAAAAAGAGGGGTTATGACTTTTTCTCCTCGGCGAACGAAGTTGCGGGCGCCTTCTAGTTTTTCATACGTTCCTAAACATAACTTGTATTTTTTGCAGATGCGCACAATGAATTCTAAACAGGTTGACATTCTGCTTACGTCCGCATTCATCGACCTCTGCCATTTCCTATTTACCAACGTTTTGCTAAAGTTTGCCCTTCGAACATATGACGATTAAAAGGATTGATAACCGGTTTGCGGCTTTCAAGATATCAGGTAGCCACGCCTCTGTAGGTGTGTAGATATTGATGTCATTATGTCCATATTATCCTTAAATCTCAGTCATATTTTTTATTTTAGGAGAACCAACAGCTAATACAGTACAAATATAAACATAAATTACAGAAACTCACGAATATTCTGATATCGAGCTAATATAATCAAAGAAACTATAATCACTACGTTGTCAGAGAAGGGGCTCACATGGAAAGAAACGAAACAGAAAATTAACTGTATTCGTATCGTATGAAACCAACAGACAGAGCTAAAATCACAACATTTTGGCAGTGATACTCCTGCTCGAGTAAATAATAGGGGATATGCATGAATTTATATTTTTGCTTTGTTAAAAGCTCATCATTCATTTAATGTAACAAACAGTAGAGAAAAATATTTTTTTGAATTACTATAAAAATAACCAAGATACAAGCCATCAAATATTTTACAAGTTAGTTTCGCATTTATAATATTAGTATGGATTAGTAATTAAGAATATTAGTACATTACTAATATTATGTATATGGGTATAAATAATAACTCACCAAGCACAAAACACGCCGTGTAAACGCCTCCGCCAAACGCGGGTTCCAGAAATTCAAACACGACGAACATATCGTAGTCAACCGAGAGCGCCCGAATGAGTCCGAAGACACCATTCGCTACGCAAGCGAACACGACGGCCAGCCGCCGTCCGAACTTGTCCGAGATTAGCCCCGTGAGCGGGATGGAAACGAAGAAGCCAGCGTTGTGGACGGTGCCGACCAGGGTACGCTTCCAGTCTTGGCAGGCCAGGTTGAACTGGAAGAAATGTATAGGTTAAGAAATACAACTATAAGACATATGTAACATTAACAAGGATAGTTATGGGTAAAAATAATGGCGAAAGACCTACCACTAGAAACCCATAACGCCGGCGCCCGATGGCCGGGATTAGAAAATAATATTTTAACAAGAAGATAAACAACAATATGCTTCGAGCGGGATTCGAATTCGACGTCTCCAACAGCTCTCCGAGCCAACACGTTCAAACTACCAATTGGCCCAGCGAAGCCCCGGGCCCAACTCAATCAAATCAAATCAAAATATTCTTTATTCAAGTAGGCCTAGTTACACAAGCACTTTCGAAATGTCAGTTACATGAGAGTGAATGTTTGCTGGGAGAAATACAATATGATCCAACATTTGCTGCAAGGATTAGGGAAACCCAGAAAAACCTAATCAGATCATTTAACTTAAGTGTAATATTATTGATAAAATCATCATTTTTAAAATTAAAATAATCAATAAGATAAATCCCAAAAGGATTGTCAATAAAAAATAAATAATCTAGAATGTGTCTAGAATAAAATTCTAAATGTCAGAGTATATAAAACAATTAAGATTAAAATCTATCTAAGATCTATCTAAAACTATCTTAGAAGCTGAGTTTGAAGTGGGTAAGTCTGGCTAGGCCTGTTACAAGTAATTGGATTCAGTGGGGGAAGCGCAAACCTACAAACAGAAATGCCATCGCGGCCGGGGGTGGGTCGCGCGGGTAGTACAACCCAACTTGAAGCGTGGGAGAGAGAGAGAGAAAAAAATGGAGAAAAGAAGAGACTACAGGCTGGTCACTCCCGCCGGCGGGGTTGACGATCCGAAGAGTTAGTAGCCATCTATAAATATACTCACTACTACGATATAAAAGAGAGAGAGAAGAATCTATGAATTGGCAGCATTTGTATCACCGAACATTTCCTACAATTTTTGAACAGATTATTTCAGTGAGAATTTCGTCAGTCTAGCTTCAGTAATGATATCGCAATGCTGACTATATCTTTGTTCATATCATGACTCAAGGACCCATTTGTTCTGGGTACAACAATATCCTACCGGTATGCCCAAGTTTATCATCTACCATCTATAGTCCTTTGTTTCTTATCTAAGTTTATTGACTTTTAGTTATAGAAGTCCGTAATTGTTCCTGATATATAAAAAAAGTTATTCTTCACTAAAAGGGAACATCTTACCACTGATGCTGATAAATAATATCTAGTTTTTCGGCCATGTCTCAAGGCGGCACAATGACTCCATTGAGCGACTTGTCATCTAGGGTAGAGTAAAAGGAACCAGACCACGTGGGCGATCACCCATGCGATGGACTGACCAGATCAAATCGGCTGTGGGCGGACCTCTTTATGAGTGCACCAGAATGTCTGCAAATCGGGAGAGATGGCGGGACATTTAGGGCGAGTAACATCTGCGCCTGACAGTACAAGCTGTTGATCACGACCGCTCTGCAAAGAGTACAACGACTGACCAGAAGAAGTTTTTCACTAGTTTTTTCGTATAAAGTATGAAATGATGCTGTCCATTATACATATTCGTTACCTACCCCAGAACATTGCTGTCCCATCGCTAACGGCTGTACAAGCAATGTGCATAATCGCTGTATTGTTATAAAATCCAGTTGTTTAACTAAAGCATGAATTTACAACATTTAAAATTTGCAAGTAATAATAAATCGACACCCATTTTGTTAAATTATTATCAATTTTTTTTGCAACTAGTTTTGAATATATTCAAGAAAATGTATAGGAAAGGAAGCATACGATTCTCGAAGTGACGTCAATCACCTACGCTCTACTTGTCACCTTCGTTCTTGTAGAATGAGGAACTTTCGGAATTGTTTTTTGTATATGAAATCGGGACATTTCGGAAAATTTGAAAATGTGGTTTAGTTTAATTTTTTTACCCTCTATTTGATTTCATCAAAGAAAAGCCTGGTTAAAAAAAATAACGTTGTCAATTCAAGAAATATCTTAACAGCTCGATCTACGAATGACTTAAATAATATGAACAATTTTGGGTACATTAAAGTTTCTCAAAGGTAAACATTTTCTATTTTTTCCCAATAGTATATAGGTCAAAAACTAAAGTAAAGCCCCTCTTGTATAGTAGTGTACAAAATGGATATGGAACTTATGTCATTTTTCTAATATGGAACGTCAAATAGCCGCATAAGCTACTAATACATACAACAGGTGACTTACTTTAGTTTCTCAGTTATGTGAACTCAGAATCTACAAATACGTAGTTTATTTGTACGTCGTATTGTTTTTTACATATATTTTACTAAACGCTCGCCGTGACACTTGTACAGTCAGCGTCAAATAGTCATACAAAGTGCCAAAAATATCGCAACACATCTTTATTCTTATGGGCATAAATTTGTGTGACGATATATTTAGCGCTTTGGATGCTACACACTATTTGACGCTGACTGTACAGTTCCCTCGTATGAATACATTTTTACTTTGGTGTACATAGACATAGTTAAGTAAGAAACATTTAAACAAGGACATTAAATTGACAGGTAACTTTTTAATTTTTCTTACTAATCTGTGTAGACCAAAGTAAAATGTATTCATACGAGGGAACTGTACAAATGTCACAACGAGTGTTTAAAAAAATATATCTTAAAATTAATTCGATATAAAAATAAATCATTTGTAGATTTTGAGTTCAATAACGTATAATATCGGGAAAAAATATAAAACACACACTTCTGAAATACTTTAAAGAATAAGCCTTTTCTTGGTCAACCCGGTGGGAATCGGCTTATATGGACGACACGCCACTATAGCCCACCTTCAAGCATCACATAATAATGTAGTAAAATGTTTTAATAGGCAAGCGAAACCGTGAGAAATCAGGCTTTCAGCACGTGCAGCTGTAATCAAAATTAATTGCATTCAACATACTACATAAGTCAGTATGACGAATTAGGTCAAGTTCAGCATATTAGCAATTTAAAATTTTAAAGGAGAAGGCACATGGGCACTTTTGTCATTTCAAATAGGATGCGTTCGAGTAATTTTGCAAAATTATTCATAACTAGCTTCTGCCCGCGACTTCACCCGCCTTAAATCCGTTTATCGCGAATAAGGGTATTTTTCCGGAATAAAAGCCTATGTCCTCCACGGGACTCAAACTATCTCCATACCAAATTTCATCCAAATCAGGTCAGTGGTTTAAGCGTGAAGAGGTAACAGACAGACAGACACACTTACGCATTTATAATATTAGTATGGATAGGGTACACGCATGGTTTTTTTTTATCGCGTTTCTTAACAATTATGTATCAAAATACCGTAAAAGCGATTTCAAATTAAAATCGGCCAAGTAATACGCATTATAAACTACTAATTAAACAGCGAGTTGACGGAGAGGTCCGACATGTACTTTTACGTCATAGTACGAGTACCTATACTATGGCCATATAAACTCCATATTCAATATTGCTTTGCTAGAAAGAGGGAGAATGAAATGCTTATATCTTGGTTCTTTTTATGGTTATTAGAAAAATATTTTTCTCTACTGTTTGTGACACGAATGAGCTTTTAATAAAGCAAAAATAAAAATGCATGCATGAGAATATGCATGAACTATTATTTTTGCTTTATTAGAAAAAATATTTTTCCCCACTGTTTGTTACATGAATGAGTTTTTAATAAAGCAAAAATAAAAAATCATGCATATTCCCTATTAAATCATAATCGTATCACACACCGTGTCGACACTCACCATATTTTAGCTAGCCAATGCTCAGATGGTAGACTGGGACCACAGAAGGTAGCCACTAGGCATTGCAGTGCAGAAATTGTATATGACTCGTAAAAAAATACATTGTGCACGAAATTAACCCAATGATAACTATGAGATCTCCCCCCTATTGCATAACGCGTTTGACGCTCGGAATCAGAATCAAGTGTCATGATTTTGTATGGGCTATGACAGTTGATTCGGATACAAAGTGTCAAAATTTCGTTAGGCAATAACCCCCCCCGGTGTTGCATTGATGATATTTTCGGTGATTTGGTCCTCCTTCTCGTCGGAACTATTCACAAAATAATCGAAAAGCTGTCAATCCTGAGATATTTTCGACCATCAATTCGTTAAGAATATCTATACTATTATAAAGTTGTAAAAATGAAATGTCTGTACATTGAAGATATTTTCAAAAAAATAATTTTAATGGACTATATACGTCACTAAAACGAAAAATATTTTTTTTGGATTTTATGTATGTTTGTATGTGTCGTTGTGGCTTCATCACACAAAATCGGCTAAACTGATTTTAACATTTTTTGGTACACGGGTGGCTTGGTATCTTCAGATGGTTTTAGAATACTTTTTACTCGACTACGCTGACAAAAAAAGAAGGGTTATGACTGTTTCTCCTCCGCGAACGAAGTTGCGGGCACCTTCTAGTAAGTAATAAAAAGATAAAACAATTATTATGTCCTAGACCTGCTAAGTTTTGAAATATGTATTCGATTTTGAAACAAATAAGTAGTAAGACTACCCCTTAGTAGTAAGACTTAAGTCTGAAATATAAGCGTACTTATTAATAACTGACCGAGTGTCTTATAGCCTGGTAATGTTGGGTTCGTATTCAATTAGAAATCGTCCCATCAGGTAACTTGTTACTAAAAATATTCCGTTCAGTTTATTTGTCCTGTTTTTCGTTGCGGGGTTCTTCTCAGAACCGGTCGGCGCGGAGACAACTTTTTTGGCTAACAAACATTAAAGCAACTCGCGCGAATGAATACCTACTTGTAAAATAATAAAAATAATTATATTTTTATATGAAACATAATTTTTTGTGTATCTGTGTTTTTAACGTGGGAAAATGCACACCACATTATTTATTTATTTATTATTTATTTATTATTCAAAAAAGTTACACAGCATTACAGTAAAACCAAGGCACTGTGAATTACAAAAAACAAAAACAAATAGAAAAACTTAGAAATTAGTTTGATTTAGGCGACGTAACTCCGTGGCTCCGTTGCGTCGTCTGATCTGGTGTAGGATTCGGCAGATTGCCCCGGAACTGCCTAAACACCCTTATTTATTATATCTATTGATACGAATACTACTCCTACCTCTTACCTCCAACGTCTTACTTCTCCAATAGCGAACACTGGCCAGCTAAGTTGTATGTGTACGTGTAGGAGGGCTTAGGCCTTTCTTTACGTAATTGGCGTTTTACGTCTAACGTTGCGAGACGCTATTCCTCGAAAGATTTGATCCTTTTAGAGATCGTAGAACGCCAAGATGATCTTTTTACAGCAACACAACGTGGGGTCTATCGGACAGACGTTCAGATGTCGTTTGATAATAGTAACGGGATGAAGGCACAACAACACATCTTCCTCTGAGTTGGTCACTCTTGTTAGAGTGGTCGTGGTTGCACAGAAGAGGTAGACCCGGTATATGCGGGTCGTAGTCTTTCAATGACTGCTCTTTCAGCGATGTGCTTCTATTTCTGCCTGTTAAATACGTTGCGAGACGATGGACCGTGGTTGACTCAGTGGCTTATTGAATCAGGTCAGTCTAGTGAGTTGGTGATCGGCCTTATGCTCTCTTGCCTTCCACCTGGCTCTGAATAACCAGCCTCTCCATCGAGTTCTCATATCTTCATATGTGACCAAAGAACTTTAGTATTCATGATTTCACCGTTTTATGAAAGTCGGCCTTTAATATTTACGGAGGTCTTTGGGGCTCTCAACAACACATACAAACAAACAAAAAAAAATCCGATTCAGTGACCTTCAAATTGTCCGTTACACTTACTTTTTTACAAGATTTATATTAGATTCACCTGTAGAAAAACGCAATCTCTAAGTCTCTGGTCTCTGGATTTAGGGGAGGGCAACCGGGGCTGTAGCCCTGGGGCCTCCACGAGTGAAGGGCCCCCCCAAATGAAATTTCTATTTGTGGGCCTCCACTCATTCGTTACTCCAGGGCCTCCTGACCCTAAAATCCGGGCCTGTCAGTAAGTATTGTGAATAATTGATAGATGTTTAATGAAAAGTACAGCCGGAAATAAAGCTTGGCCCAAAAAAAAAAATTGTCAGAAACTTATATGAAGATATCATCAATAACTTTATAATAGTATAGATTAGATAATAATTGCAATAAACGTTATGCCTTCGAAGATCAAGGTCTGGTCGAAACCCCTGATCGGACCTAACCGACAGGCGTTAAGGTTGCCACAGAGCTATTAAGGAAAATATGCATTGGTCACCCAACCGTGCCAGCATCGGTTCGCCATGCTTCGCCGTGCGGGCACTATTGGTAGTACTATTATTGCGATAGTTGACAATGTTTCAAATACCCAAGTAATAAAAATCGGAACGGGTTTTGTCAGTACGTTGTAAAGGAAACCAAAAAAGATTTGTTTTGTACATTTTTTTCTTAAACAACAAAAGTGTAAGTGTAAGAAGTAATTAATTAACTTACTGTGGTACTTCCCAGGTCACTGCTCTGCTTTAGGGTGAGACAGCTACATTCAATGCTGATCATTTGCCCGAGGAATGAGTCAGCTCTGTGGCCTGGTTGTAATATTTTTAACCCCCGACATAAAAGAGTTATAAGTTTAACGTTTCTGTATCTGTCTGTGGCATCGTAGCGCCCATACGAATGGACCGATTTGAGTGCGGTTTTTTTGTGTTATACATAATTTTATCCCGAGTCTTTCGAGTTTTTCATCAAACAAAGCTAAGAACAGCTTTGTTTGATGAAAATCAGAGCACTCGTCTCCAAGATATTCATTCAGCTTTTAGTGGAACAAGTGACCGGATCTCAGCCAATATTGAAGCTAGAAACTCCAAATTTTGTTTTAATGTTCATTTGAGTAGGGGGGTTTTCGAAATTTTTCATTTTGTAGTCAGTATTATAAAGCGTTTCTCGACACTTTTACATTTCAAGTATTTAATGTTTTTTTGTTAATAGCAGTTTTGAGACAGGTTTTGAGTTTTTGGAGAATATGAAGGAAGCATACGATCCTATAAATTACGTCACTAGGCGCATACACAATAGTCACAGCGCATAAGATTAAGAACCTAGGCACAATTTCTATTTAAATCTGTTGTAGTAAGTCATAGTGACTTTGTATGATTTTCTACGCTGTTTTTGTCACCTAACTTAACACTCAACTAGTCACCTTACGCTCTTGTAGAATGAGGAACTTTAGAAATATATTTTTTATAGTATGAAATCGAGATATTTAGGAATGAAAAAATTACCTGATAAAAAAAATTGTCGCCTTCACTTTTGATTGTAATGTTTGTCTTAAAACAATCTTTATACTACTATAAAATTATTGAATACAGTTGCCTTTCTTACCAAAAAAATATATACAGCAGGATCCACGGATGTCTTAAAATAGTAGATTGTTTGACAAGGGGCTAATATAAGCCATTATGACACGAAGTGAATATGTCTGAGTATCATAATGGCTTTCAGCCACGTGTCAAACACTTTGATTTTCACTTCGACTGCGAAAAAATAAAAATGACTTAACATTCAACTTGTATATTTCATGAAAACTAAAAGTACAGTTTGAGCAATTTTATCAGAAAATTTGGCCAATCTGATCAGGTTGGTTTGTTTTTTTTTTTAATTATTCGTAAGGAGTATGTAGCCGGCCGCTAGTTTTTTTTCAGTTTCATAGAAATTTGTATGTGATTATATGGCTTTCTTTTAAACCCTAGGGGCTAGATGTACTATTTTAGTCTCGCTTCGCGAAGCTAATATGACGTATTTTTTGAGCAGGAGAAGTGAAAACAATATTTTATTGTTGTTTGTAGGTTTGTACGAGTCTTTAAGTTCTTATCACGTCAAAACGGCTCGACGGATTGCACATTATAGGTAGCTAGGTATCATTAGATAGCTATACAATGATAAATTACCTCTCAAAGCAAAAAAGAGGGTTATGTCATTTATCTCCTACGCAAACTACATTGCCCTTCTAGTTCGTAAACAAATATAAGACGTAGGTATGTCTGGTATATGTCTTGCATATACCTACGAATAACAGAAAGTCTCACAGCCTTGCAGACTAAACTAAAAATACAAACATACCTACATGTGACGCAGATTACTGATGAGATCGTAATATTTATCCTCAATCATAGGTACAGTTATAGTAAATATAAAAATGCTGCGTTGAACATAATTTTCATAACAATAAGTGCAATGGGCTGTTTGGAGGCATATAAACCGAAATATTTTTGGAATTTCTGTATGTACATGTCTATGTGCTCACATCACGCCAAAACAGCTCGACGGATTTTAAATTGCTACACGGGTAATATCTGGGCCCTCAGTGGTTATCTCTCCTTATCCTTACTTCCTTACTATCAAATTTGTATCCTTACTATATTATAAACGTGAAAGTATGTATATACGTTCCACTTAATCTCAAAAACTACTGGACGATTTTTTATGAAACTTTCCAGTTATGCACCTTATATATCAGAATAGGACATAGGCTATTATGTATGCCAAATTTCATCCCTTTTAGGGACGAAAAAGGGGATGAAAATTTGTATCCTTACTATATTATAAACGTAAAAGTATGTATGTACGTTCGACTTAATCTCAAAAACTACTGGACGAATTTTTATGAAACTTTCCAGTTATGTACCTTATAAATCAGAATAGGACATAGGCTATAATGAATGTCAAATTTCATCCCTTTTAGGGACGAAAAAGGGGATGAAAATGTGTATGGACAATAATGTTTTTTTATGCTAGGAACTTGAAATCTTGGTAATATGCTTCGCATTTAAATTAGTAAAATATCGAGTTTTGGAGAAAGACGTAAGCTACTTTTTGTTCCGGAAAAATACCTTTTATCCACGATAAACAAATCTAAGGCGGACGAAGTCGCGGGCGACATTTATTATAAAGTTGTAAAATGAAATGTTTGTATGTTTCGTTGTGGCTTCATCACGCTAAATCGAATCGGACAAATTTCAACTATTTTTGGTACACGGGTAGCTGGGTATCTCCAGATGGTTATAGGATACTTTTTACCCGAAGAAGAAAATAAGAGGGGTTATGACTTTTTTTCCTCCGCGAACGAAGTTGCGGCCGCCTTCTGGTAAGAAATAAAAACAGTTAAGTATGACTTCTTTCTCCTCCGCAAACAAAATTTCGGGCACCTTCTTGTCCTTAACTGTGAATATGTTGTAAATGTGAAAGTGTGTTTATTGATTTGTTATTCCATGACACGGCCTACACCTACCTAACAGACACTGGACAGCTAAATGTAAATATAACGTAGTGTTTATATTATCTTTGCTAAATGATAAAGCAACACGCTTGCATTACTTTCTTGTCAGAAAGTGACAGATGTTTTGTCATTCCTCTATCACACGAAAAGCGACCAAATATGAACGTAGCGCAAGCGCGGACCACGGACAGAATTTCCGTCAGGACGGTGAAATTTTTATGATTTTATATATTTTTTAATTTGATGTTATTTGAAGAGTTTTATTTGCGATAAACTTTTTAACAAAGACTCCAAAAAAAACACTAAAAAGTAAAAAAAATGACTGCATAATTCAGTTTCTTCAATTTACTTACCTAAAGTTTTTCTTCTCAATCTATACAATATACATAATTAATCTTATTTTGGCGTCGATGCCATCTAAATGTGTAAAATGTCGAAAATTTGCGAATTTAGTCAGTTGTATAGATTGAGAAAAACGGTTATCTGTAAATAAATTGAAAAAACTAAATTATGCTGCAATTTTTATACTTTATATTGTTTTTTTGGAGTCTGTTTTATATTTTGTTAAGAGTCCCCGGTAAGCTCGGTTCTCCATACAAACGTAGTTACGCTCTCATTTTAAAACGACTAGCTAGTTTGCTCTGAAACTTTGTACTTAGAATAAGTTGAGGTATATGCAGGCCTGCAATTAGTTTATGTAGCTTCTGATACCATAGTAAAAAAATACAGCGAATTTAAGTTTTTAATTCAAAATTAGTTTTTGCTGTATTTCGTTTATTTTATAAACTGGAATCATATAAACTAATTACAGGCCTATATATATCTTATGTCATTGTATATGCAAAGTTTCGTTACAATCCAGCACGTAGTTTTAAAATGAGATCGAAACTCCGTTTATATGGGAAGGTGAAATTCGGCCGAGCTTACCAGGGACTCTTAAAGAGTTTGTTTATTTCACACTCTTAGTTAATCGTTAAGTACTTACAAGTATCTCGTGAAAATTTGAACAAGTCCAAACACGGCTAGAATGCATCATTTTATTTAAGAGATCCGGTCCCTACCTTCCAGCTCCATCATCAAATTAATTGGATGGTACCATTCTCATCAGGACCACTTCAATTTGCGACTATGAAGTAGCTTAGCTATTTTAATCGAGATATACGAGTATCTTGTTGCCACCCATAAATCACTTATCGTTGAGGAGTTCCAGTGATTTTCTGTGGTCTTCTTCATCAGTTCCAGTTCACCAATTTATATTTTCTCAATGCAAATGTTTCATTTGTATCTTAAAATACCAAAATCGCCATATGTATGTCTACAATATTTGAGGAGTTTCTCATAGATTCCACCATCAGATCTTCACTAAAATTATATGAAACCAGCTTGGATGCTCCTTGCAGACATAAAAGAATTTTCTAAATCGATGTATAAATGACGGAGACGAAAAAAATTGACATACAAACGAATTGAGAAGCACCTCCTTTTTTGGAAGTCGGTTAAAAACATCAAACAGTTACAAAGCTTAATACGTTTGCTACACGGTCGAAGTCTCGACAACTAGTTATGCAATAAGATGATATCATAAGAATTACGAAAAAAAAAATACTTAAAACATATGCGGAATGGAAACTGCCGCTGCTATTTATATCGAGATTTTAATGAATTGCATCTTAAAAATCATGAAAAGTCAATCGAAAATAGATGAGCTTACCACGCCATCTTTTGTTTTCCTCCTTTAACACTCATCATGCCGCGGTACGAAAATCTTTGTTCTATTTAGTCCATGTGGTAATTAATTAAAAATATTGGACACGTATTTTTGTCAAAAAAAAATCAAATAAATCGCATTGAAGTGTAGGAATGCGGGCTCGTGACGTCATAACTAAGTTTAAACTATACCTAGGTGTGACGTCACGCGACTTATAAAAAAGGTCTCCGTCTTTTTATTTTGGTTTGATTTAATATTTAGTCACCGGGTCATCACCCTTATTCTCACGAAAAGACAACCGATATGCTTCGTCTTAAGTTTCGTAATTCAGAATCAGAAATAGAGTAGTCTTAAAATTTTGTTTAATGGAATGTAAGTCGGAAAAAGTCCCCGCAAATTGTTTTTGTTTTTCTGAAACATTTCTTTCTAAATTCTTGACTACATAATATTTTCTTTTGTTTCCGCGATTATTACTCATTGAAATAAAACAATTTAACGGATTCTCATCTTAGTTCCCGACGTTTCGGAAGCCACCCGTCCACCCGTGACCATGGAAAGCTGGAAAGCTTCCGAAACGTCGGGAACTAAAATGAGATAATATACACGATATAATCCGTTAATTTTTTTTATTTCTTGACTACAGTTAAAAAAGTTATTCTCAGAAATGAAACAATCACGTACTCTAAGATCTAAAACTTTCAGAGCAATTAACGGTTGATTTAAATAAACGTTCGCAACTAATCGTAAGTTTTTTTGTGGCCAATTCAGTGTACGTCTTGTTATTGTTAGGTGGCAAAGTACTAAGCTTGAACAAAAAAGTTAAGGAAAACGGCATATGATTAAAAGCGGACAAAACATCGGTTTTACCCGTCCTACAAGTGCAGGATGTAGTATGAAATTAATTGAAAGTGTAACCTTTTTTAGGGTCCCTTACCCAAAGAGTTCCAAAGGGTTTACCCTCTGGCATGAACTTTTTTGTCATAATCATCATTTGGCATAATGTTTTTTTTTCTAATCACATAAAATCTTAATGATTGTTATAAAACAAACCTAACTTAGCCTAATGCACTTATCAGGATGATGCCTTTAAAAGTCCTAAAAATACTACTTTCAGAAAAAATGCATTATGCCAAATTATGAGACCATATACATCTATAAGAAATTAAGATTTAATAATTATTATTTTTAATGTATTTATTCACTTTGACCCCAATTCAATCAAATTATTATATTTAATTTTATTGCATGTCGTGATGCCTAGAGACCTCATCTCTGAAAAAAATATTATTATATATTAACATTGATCTGGAGAATCTATACATCTCCTCTGCGTGTACCAATTATAAATTAGTTATACAACAATTGTAATAGTTAATTGTTACACGCATAATAATTGTTTTATATACTATGAGATTTAGAATTTTATTCTAGACACATTCTAGATATTTTTTTAGTGACAATCCTTTTGGGATTTATCTTATTAATAATTTTAATTTTTAAAAGTATGATTTTATCAATAATATTATACTTAAGTTAAATGATCTGAATAGGTTTTTCTGGATTTTCCCTAACCCTTGCAACAAATGTTGGATCATATTGTAGGTATGCCCCCAGCAAAGACTTCTCTCAATGTTACTGACAATTCGAAGGTGCTTATACCTAGGCCTACTTGAATAAAGCATATTTTGATTTGATTTGATTGATGATCATGACAAATAGTTTATACTATATGTGGGTAATCGATTCCGACGGAATCCTTTTATTAAGACTTCACGGTCTGTTTATCTGTCGGTCACAGGGCTCTTAGTCTTGAATCGTTATAGGTAGACACTTGAAATTTTCATAGAATGTCTGTTACTTGCTGTAGCCGCAATAACAACAAATATTAATATGTTTCTGTCAAGAATTAAATTGTTGTGACAAGCCTTTATTGCCGACTGTACTTTTCTTCGAAGATCCATCAAATACTCGCCGAGACGATTCTAAAGAGCCCAAACTCGGTAGGATTGAATTATTTCCTTACAGAGTCCCTATGACCAACTTGCTGCTTCGTATCATATTATAGTATTGTCACCTAACTTACATAAGTACGACAAATTTTAGCTCAATTGGAAACCAGGAAGTTTCTCAAAATAACTTGGAAGATTCCATCCGAATATACATAGTTACATTGCAAGTTAAATAAAGGCTTTTAAAAATTAAATAAAGACGACCGGTTAAGCTAGCCGGAGTAACGATGTCTGCGAAGCTGAAAGTCCTAGGTTCAAATCCCGGTAGGCAAAGGCAAATATTTGTGTGATGAGCAGTAGATCAGCATCAATGTTCGTACCTTGGCGATTTTCTATGTATATAAGTAAACTAGAGGGCACCTTCTACTTTACTTATATAAAACTTCGTTCGCGGAGGTGAAAAATCATAACCCCTCGTTTTTGTCAGCGTAGTCGGGCAAAAAGTATCTTATAACTATCTGTGAATACCCAGGTACCCGTGAACCAAAAACAGTTGAGATCCGTTTAGCCGAATTGGCGTGACGAAGCCACAACGACACATACAAACATACAAAAAATAAAAATACTTTTCGATTTGTTCGTTGCAATAGTTTTTTTTTAAATATGTTCAATATACAGACACTATACAATTTTGACAACTTTATAGTGATTGATTTCCCCATATACAAACTTCAATTTGCGGGATGAAAACTATCCTTTGATCTTTCCAGGGTCTCAGACTATTTACATACGAAATTCCATCTTAATTGGTTCAGCGATTTAAGATAAGTACAGTCCGCTCAAAAATGTTTTTTCTTTTTCATAGAAACTTATTATCATCCAAAATGTCCAGGTAATTAAATCAGTAAATAAAACAGATTTATACGCAAATGAGTTGCGTTTTGTTGTAATTATGTCAACTAGAGACAATCTTTTCTAGACAATAAGCCTCTCGCTAGTATATTTCTTTGCTCCCTGTTAAAGTCATAATCATAAAAAATAAATAGTGTCGGATTAACGGAACGTAAACGTTATACAAAGACAATAGAAAAACCGGTAGTCATTTTGTTTAACAGTCAAATTAAAGGCGAGGTTGACATTTACACACTTGTTACGTACCATAATAACGACAAAACGTAGATCATTTGCTATGGAACTTATTACTGGATTCAGGCGAGCGAAGCGAAAATATATTATAGTTAATACCCTAGCTCATTATTCTGTCTCGTAAAGCGAAATTATATTTTTTAATAGCAATGGTACGGCAAATGTGTCTTTTTGTGGGTGTACAGTGTTGACCTTTGGAAAAGTTCAACAATGGTGAATAATTCAGGTTTTTTTTTAACCTTGACTTGAAGTGGGTGCGGATGCCAGTGGTCCTAACACATACTTCTATTATGGTTAGCATTAATGAAGTTTACTATGGATAAAACGCACCTATATAGAAGCTGCCGTTGCACCAAATCTTACCAGTCAACCGATAAGCATGATGACTGGGTATGGAAATCAAATGAAAATCAAAAATTCAAATGAATCAATCTGTTAGATAATTAAAAAATATTGGACGCGTATTTTTTGCTTTTTCAAAATAATAAAAGAGTACTCAGATAAATCGCATTAAAGATTAGGAGTGGGGGCTCGTGACGTCACTCCTAGGTAAAATTTGTACCTAGGAGTGACGCGACATTTTGACTCAATGTATCGCCTTTATTTTTCGATTATATGTACGTATAAAAAAGGAAAAAATACGTGTCCAATACTTTTTATTAATGCACATTAACACGACGAACTAATTTAGTCATCATCCCTATTATATCTGTGTTAGAAATATTAAATTACTGGGATGTAATTAATTGGTTGAATTGAGCGGTTTGACGAAACATGACTTAAGCGCCGTGATTAATCTAATGATAAATGACTTTATTATAGTAAGTAAAAAACACGGCATACTATTTTTAATCGGCCAAATCTGACATGCTCGGACCATGCCCAGTGTAGAATTCCGCAGCCGTTACTACAAAAAAATGGACTAATTATAGATGAAAACAATAATTCTAATTCGGCTCATAAATGACGGAGTTCTGAGGTCACAAACATATAAAAAAACAACCGAATCCAGCTCCTTTTTTGGGAGTCGGTTAAAAATACGATGTGAAAAATTGCACCAGCAAAAGTGCGTATCTTCATGGCACTTAAGTCCTTTCGTTGAGAAGCGAAATTTTTCAGCAATAACTCAAAAAGGTATTTATTAAGCGTTACCTCAGTATTTTTTTCATATACTTTGGACTTACTGTGTAAAAGATATAGCGGGGGGGACACCATTTAACGAGTAATTACAAAAAAAAACTATCGGCACTATATGACGAAACTATAAGGGTTTGTTTTGCCATTCTGGCTAAGGAACTCTACGTGTTTACGTATACCTAGATCTTGAACTTGATACGATTATGGACTTGCAAACAGTTTCCTCTATTAAATCTACACTTAATCAGAGCTGTAATTATATTCTCATCCATTATTTATGTTAAACGTAAATTGTGATATTCCAACGTAACAGAATAAAAAGGAAAATCCTCGGGGTTTTTAACATTACATATTAATTGTGCTGATGAAAAATTCCATGATTTTCCTTCAAGTATAATATTATAGATTGCTCCGTATGGATATTTTGTAATAATTAAATAAAAAGCTGTTAAGTGCGTGTTGGGTCTGGAAATCTTGGTTCAATACCTATAACGTCAAGTTATAAAACACTAGCTGCCCGCCCTGCCCGTCTAACACAACTGTGAATACGCTTGTCGTGCGACATAGAATCATCCGTCTTTCACGCATTGTATTGAAAGTAAAGAGACAGACAATCTTTGTCACGCGACAAAGAGTCGCGTATCACAGTTGTGCTAGAGGTGCGGGCTTTGCACGGGTGTTTATCAACTTAGTTGATCAACTGGCACAAAGTTGCTGGGAAATTTGTTTACGGTATGACTTCCTGTCCACAAGCCAGTCCGCGTGAAAATGTTGACCGAAGAAATCGTGTTGTTGTGATCTATTGTGTATCTGTCATAAGCCCGGAAAAACGAAAAAAGCTGTTGCAAAGAGAACATTTGCAGATGGATCCTTTATTAACTTTACGGGAATGTCAAAAAGCGATTTTGAACATCTTCTTGAATTGATTGGTGTGACAATAGCTAAAAAAGCAACAAGTATTCGTCATATTTCATCACTTTATCATTGCCACCCTATGGCCATGTTTCTAGAAAAGTCGCAAACCTGTCCGTACACGTCAACATTAGCTGCTCAACTCATGTATTTGGTCACCAAGCGGCAACACGGCAACACGCAGTGTTGCCCACAACATGTTGATTCAACAATGTGGCCCAACATATGTTTATCATGAATACGGGGCTTTATACTTTCTGTTACAGTATGGACCTTGTAATGACATATTTTTCTGAAGATGTGACTTATATCTTTTCACTTACTTTTAGTTTATTTTCTTACATACTTTTTATATTTACTAAGTATGTGATATTAAGGGGCTCTCATACGGGAATGACCTTCAATCCGTAGCTTTTCACTTTTCTGTGTTGTATATGTCTCATCGTGGTGACAACCACCGTTGTTACCAATATACTGTTTCAGTTTATCTTCACGAGTCACCGACACCAAAATAAACTCCATCAAAATTTGTTATTTTTACGACAAAAAAACAGTTTTTGCTAACTTTTTTTAAAAACTATAGAGCCTATTGAAAAACTACTTAACAATTTTAAAGTGAACATCATTGGTATTAGTTCCATAATTGATAGATTCAAGCGTTACTTCCTTCTTCCTTTGCTATTCCGCGAACTTGTGTCTTGGTTAGATGTGACAATAAATTGTGCTCACATGCGCAAATTTTCATGCAGCTTCCATAAAAAATACGCATGCAAATACAACAAACCAACACCAAACAGTATAATCCTCGACACGTGTTTCGCCTCTCTACGAGGCATCATCAGGAGATGCAGGAGATGTTGACGGTCCGTCGTCCACCCGAGAAATGAGTTGTCCAAAACGGTCGGCCCTATTTATACCCTGAATAGGATTTCTAGAAAGAGATGGAAAAACACGTAACAAAGGTGATGACTGTATGATGTATTTTTAATAACCCTAGCTATCATAGTTTGTATATCCACATCATTGTTGTTGACAACTATTGTAACCTCTGAATCCACTGCACACACTTTGCACTCTAGACTTTGCAATGGAAAGGATAAAGTAGAAGGTGGGAAGAAGTCAGGCGTTTATAAACTTACATGTGATAGTTGTGACAAGGTGTATGTGGGACAAACGGGTCGTAGTTTTAACACTAGGTATAAAGAGCATGTCTCTTCTTATAGACATAACCACGCGGAAAAATCAAATTTCGCAAAACATTTATTAGAAAACAGCCATTCTTTGTCAGACAATCATTCTTTTAACACCTTACATGTTTGCGGAAAAGGATTACGTCTTAGTGTGCTTGAACAGTTGGAGATAGTCAGGTACAGCAATAGAGTTTTGATCATTAATGAACAACTTAATGTTACGTCATCACCTTTATTACGTGTTTTTCCATCTCTTTCTAGAAATCCTATTCAGGGTATAAATAGGGCCGACCGTTTTGGACAACTCATTTGCCCTGGCCCGACTTATGGCAGAGATCTCCCTTCCCTACCACAGAAGCCTTTTTGAGGAGGAAAAGGGCTTCACAGTGGTGGTAAAGGGAGTTCCTAAAGAACTCACTCAAGAAGAAATCTTAGACGACCTTACTGAAAAAAATATAAAGGTAGCTAGTGTTCACAGATTCTGGAACCGGCATAGGGGCAAACTCGACATTGTCATGTTGAGAATTGTACCGGATCCGGAAACTAAAAACGACATTTTTCGCATAAAAGACATATGCCTAATATCCGGTCTCAGAATCGAGAAGCCTAGGCCTTCCCTCTACATTGGCCAATGTCATAATTGCCAGAGATACGGCCATGGCTCAAAGGGCTGTAACGCCCCAGCCCGATGTGTAAAGTGTGACAAACCTCACCACACAAGCGAATGCCAAAGGGTGAAGGGCGACCCCTCCCCCCCCCTACTGTGTCCTTTGCGAAAAGCCGGGCCACACGGCCAATTACCTAGGTTGCCCAAACGCCCCCAAAAGACGTATAAGGCCGAACCCTCCCAGGGCATCAAACAATAGTGCCTCCCGCCATCACCCCACCCAGGGCTCCCGCCCCTACTTTCCTCAACAGTCTGACTTCCCGACCTATTCCGGTTTCAACTCCTCCAGACCCTCCCATGGCAAATACCTCCCTGACCATCTCTCTTCTTCCATCCCCCCAGGCCACCACCTGCCTTTCTCGTCCAACTCTCCTCATCCTCCGGGACCCCAGCACGCATATCCTAACAGCACCCTCCATCCCGTCCCTCTCATGCCCCCCCCCCCCCCCCCCCATGGAGGCCGGCCTCCTACCTTTGCGGAAGCCCTAAAGCCAAAGCAAAAGAGCCCACTCTATCAACAGTCACACCCCCCTTCCCACCACCAGACTCACCAAACCAGCCAGCCCCAAGTGCACGCGCCTCCCCAACAAAGGAGCCTCGGCCAGTCAAATCACTCATCCCTTCTAACCGTCAGCCCCGATGAGTTCCCTGAATTGTACGAGGCGTACGCCCTGCGCGTGCGCCTTGAGGCAATTGAGTCGGAGCTCAAGGGAACTGATGGTAGTCAAAAATTACGCATTCTTAAAGATCACCAGGCCTTGCTGGCCGGGGTCAACTTTGCCCAACGCCCCATTTATGAAAACAGATATCAAGACCACGATGCTCTGGCTGAGCGAGATCGCCTAAGGGCCGGGCTCCCACAACATTAATCCCCCCCTCCCCTTAACATCATCCCACTAAGTATCCCATATGGATACCCAAACATATACATATACAAGTATATTATTCACACACACACACACACATTCACCTTCATATCTATTTATACCATTATTATCATTATTATTATATTTCCCTGCTGGTCATGGGCGTCTAGCCACAGCAAAACACTATTTTTACGGCGGAATCTGGTGGTTCTCTTAGAGTAACCCCATTCCGCCTGTCCGATCGCCGGTACAGCCGAAAGGCTCCGGCCCTATGCCATTCTCGTCAAAAAAAAAAAAAAAAAAAGGACAACTCATTTCTCGGGTGGACGACGGACCGTCAACATCTCCTGCATCTCCTGATGATGCCTCGTAGAGAGGCGAAACACGTGTCGAGGATTATACTGTTTGGTGTTGGTTTGTTGTATTTGCATGCGTATTTTTTATGGAAGCTGCATGAAAATATGCGCATGTGAGCACAATTTATTGTCACATCTAACCAAGACACTAATTCGCGGAACAGCAAAGGAACTATAATTCATTGATTAGTTCCATGTCTAAGCGTCGCTTGAAGAGGGATCCTATACCAAATTAAGACAGAAAAAGGACTTTACGAATCTTTTTTTCTCTTAATTTATTAAGTATTATAACATTCCAGTTAATAAAAATATAGGCTAAATACCAAACTACAATATTTACTTTTTACGTGGTTTGCACCAAGTGTAATAATTTTATATCACTTTAAAAACAGCGAAATTCACCGCAATTTTCTGGGTAGCCCCTTAATGTGGTTTAAAATTAAGGGGGTGTGTGGCTCAAAATGATGTCTGTTATCGGTATAACAATGGTCCCGTTGGACGGGGAATCTGACGACAGTCTCTCCAAGGCAAAGCTGCCCTGTCAAATTTGGGATCATATTCAAAACGATATCCAGAAGGAAACGGAAGACTAGAATCAAATCAGATATAAAAATCATACATAAAACTCAAACAAAATCTTTCTCATAAAGCTTTCCAACGGGGTCCTAAAATATAAATTGTTGTTTCTTAGAATATCTTATACTCGGGTACATTAGGCGTATTCATAAATGTCTTTCAATTTATTGCCATTCCAGTATAGATTTTCATAATGACGCTGCTCGCATTATATTTATTGGAAAATTCCTAACTTTTGCTTTTTAGCTAAGAGATATACGGACTGATCGAATATGTTGATAAATGAAAGGTTCTTCGAGCTTTATATATATTGTCAGATAATCGAGCCATTCTACTATGAAAGCGCCACTAATTTTTCGCATATTTACGTAAAAAGCATATTATGCAAAAAGTGAGATTGTTTGTTGACGTATTAAACTAAAATATAGCATTGTAACACTATGTTTTATTTATTTTTTTGGTGACCGTTTATAATTATAGAGCTGGTAACGCAGTGGTTATCGATATCCCCACTTTAGTATGAAATAGGGTATTTACCTCTGCGTTACCACCTTTTTACGGCTGTAATGATTAATGTATGACTTTTCGCATATAAGAGTCCATAAATCGGTTACGAAACTGTAGCATGTTCATTTTATAAATATTTTGTTGAATATTGGTTATTCATTTGAAAAAACTTAGGTTGCTAATGAAAAAATAATGACTCAATCACACTATAAATCTAGCCGTGATTTTGCTTGCCGCGGACTCCGCGTGCGATCTTTTCTCTCTCTCCCACGCCCGAACTCAGGCTGAACCAGTTCAAACCACCTCCGCAGCTTGTGCCTTGTGCACTGCGTCTCACCCCAATTGTAACCTATTCCCATTGGAGTGGCATTCCCATCGATGGGCTTGCGCTCCCTCCACTAATTTCGAAAAATTTCTGGCAAAGAGCTCTAGCCAGAACTACCCAGTTCAAAGGCTGAATCTAAAAAAAAAACTTGTCGCGCGACGCCGTGTCTCCCAACTTTCTCGTGCGTTCTGCATTCAACAGAATGGAGAAGAATAGATTTTTATCGCACCGCGTAGAATTCAGCTATAAGCAATACGCTAGTACTTAGATGTAATCTGAAATTAGATACATAATTTATAGTCTGGCCGGCGGTAAACAGCAATAAAACTTGTGAAAATAGCATTTTTATTACGAAAGGCGATAAGTCGTAATGCGAAGGCGTGAATTAGAACCTAAAAACAGGTTCTATTAAAGCATAAAATGCTTTATGTTTTCTTTTTGTTACAGCCCTACGTTAGTTATTGCATTTGCAATTTTAGTGATGTCATTTGATATTGCACCTTAGTACGTTGCATACGTTAGCTTTTTCTTTATTAGCAGCTTAAGTGATATCTTAATATCACTTAAGCTCTTTTTACAATGGATAATACAAAAGAAAATATTATGCCGTACATTAAGAATATTATTCTTGTTTGTATTGATATTAAAGACATTAAGAATTAAATTATATGCCAACTAAAATGTATGTACAACTGAAAAGGTAGGGTTCGGTGATTCTCTATTTGATTTATTGAAATTTACAAATGTAACCCATTTCCCACATACTTCGAATAAATCATTTCATTTTACAAAATCATTTCATTCCATTTCATAAAATCGTTTAATTTCATAACTAATAAGCGTATCTCTTTACGACGGTTTGCGAACCGGGCATGTGGTCAACGAAGTCATTCACACGTCTAAAATAAAATTAATAAATATTTACTAGCTCACCTCTTTCACAATAGAATGTTGCTCCAAATAGACAAACTTGTCGCACTCGATCTCATTCGATGTGTCAAAGTCGTCGATCGTACAAGAGCTATTGCTCGAGTTACTAAAGGTGCCATAGCGGAGGCACTTCGCGAAGCTGCCGTCTTCTAGACGGGGTATGGTGTAGTTTAAAGTGTCAGGGTTGTCACCGCATTCAGGGACTGCGCATCTGAAAAAAAAGACAATTCATTACAAGAGGCTATTTAACGACTTTTTTCCTGTGGTATCTTATAGAACGACCTCTTAGTAATAAAAATATTGGTGAAAAAACTACTTCAATATCATAAAACCTCCCCGAGATACAACAATGTTAAAAACACATTTTTTGACTTTCCCAAAAACCACTTCATAATAAATGTTCTGTTTCGAGCAAATTGTACCTCTCTATACACGTGCAGCTTATGGAGATATTTTACACAGCGGGCCTATGGGGCTCTCCGGGTCCAATATAATAATGCGTTCCGGGTGCTGGTGGAACTGCCTCGCTTCTGCAGCACATCAGGGATGTTCGCGGAAGCGGGCATTGACTGGTTCTATGCGACCATGCGCAAAGATGCACGTCCCCGGTGCGCCGGGTGCCAGCCAGCCCCAACCCCATCCTACGCTCGATAGGGGATAGGCTTGACTGCCCCTACATGAGGCACTGCTGTGAACAGCATGTGCCAAGAAGCATGTGTTTTGTGTGAGTTTCGTGAATGTGTGTATTTACTAACATTATAGCTATAGGTATTTCATTTTACTAACGTATATGAGTCCTTGTTACTCGAAATAAATGTTTTTCATTTCATTTCATTTCATTTCAGTAAAGCCTACTAGCTTAGGGACGTATCACACGGTGAGTACCTTGTATGGGGGAATTAAGAACTTTGTTCAGGAGCTATGTTAAATATTGCGTTAATCGAAACAGTTTCATAACAAAAGTTACCATACATTTTATGGGTTTTTCAACGATATTAGATAAGTATTTTCATACTTTAAGCATAGACTTTCTCACCTAAATTTAGGGCTCATAAAAATACGTAAGATATCGTACTCAAAATTTTAACGTAGTTTCTTATTTTGCTTATACGATTATATATATTTTACAAATTTTGAGATCAAGCAACAAGCCTATTCATAAGAGGTTAATGACTGTTGCTTGTAAATAATAATTAAAATGCTTTTGAATTAAAATATGGTTCCCCAGCTTTTTTTAAATCATTATTGCCTACCATTTAAGTAATAAGTTGCCCAGGGTAGCATTTAACATGTTATGTGGCTCTATTGTATTACTGTTTCTCTTGTTGGTGTGCAATAAAGAGTTTTTAAAATAATGATTTTTATTCTGTAAGTAGGCCGCAAGGGCACTTTTACAAGTTTGACTTTACGGCATTTCCCAAAAGGAGACCACTGTTGAGAAGAAAGCCGAAACAAACTCAACAGTCAGTATTTTTTTCTAAAAACTCTTATCTATTACAATATTCGTACTTAGCTTATCTTAAATATATGTTTTTAAGTATAAACTCAATGCGTAGTTCTACATTAAAACATATGTATATTAAAACATATGTATTTAAAACAACTTACGTACGTTTGATCACTTTGATCTGCCATCTTATAAGAACCGTGTCCCGCTAAAAGGAAATTATTTGGTTTCAGTTTTGGGCCATTAATTTATTTCTGTAAAACAGTTCTCCACAGTATATACTGTAGCACATTAGAGACTTTTTAAAGTTTTTGTATGGTATTTTTACCTTTTTCTCCCTTAATATCCGTGTCGCTCCTCGCTTATACCGTGAGCACGGTTTGAGTTAAGCGGTACAGCACTGATTATTATACAATTACAGTGAAAATTTCTAAGTCTTAAGCTATTTATAGGCTAACCACTTTTATGGGTTCTCCTGAAATAATCACATCGTACGTCCGCTGGTCTTCGGTAGTAAAAGTTAATAACAGGGGATGAGAAAAGATCGTGGCGCCTTTGAAACCTGTTTGCTGGCCGCTTGCCTAACTAACACGTAATTTGAATACCTAACTATATACTTCCAGTAATAAGGCATATTATATGCTCGATTTTACCGGAGTATTTTAAGGCTGCGCAAAATTGAATGTGTTATTTAAGGAAAATGAAAGTATTAAAAATTACGAATATTGTATACCTAAATTTGCAGGTTGCTTCATGAGATTAAACATTTTTAATTTTCTATACTCTCCATTTGTCGTTAATTCCTTTGGAATTTTATTTTTAACCCCCGAAGAAAAAGAGGGGAGTGTTAGTTTGTGTGCGTGGGTGTAACTTGATTGAGAGTATTCTTGGCTTCATAGCAAATGCAGTGAAGGGATCTATATCGGAATCCCTAACGTCATTCTTCTTAATGTATCGTTTGTCATAATGCATTTTACGAAACTGTAAAATATTTGGGATTAAAACTAACATAACCTAACTTTAAAAAATCCTGAAGAATGTACGGTTTCTGAAAAAGTTGCGTTATGACAAACGATACATTAAGACACACGAAATTAGGGATTCCGAAGGAGACCCGCGGTGAAGGCTTTTAAAGGCCACTTTTCCTATCTTTATGTACTAGCGATTACACAGTAGAACTGCAGTCAGAACTCCTGCGCCGCGCTGAGAGCTATGCGAGGGCAGTGCAACGTTCGCGTAGGGGCGCGCTCTGGACTGGCCAGCGCTACGACGCATGAGGAGTGCTACCGGCAGAAAGGCAATTTACGCCTCCTCAAACACCCTGATAGGAAATATGCATGAATTTGAATTTTTGCTTTATTAAAAGCTCATTTATGTAGCAAACAATAGACTAAAATATTTTTTAGAATAACTTTAAAAATAGCCGAAATATAAGCCATCAAACGTTTCATACTATCTCTGTCTAGCAAAACAGAATATAATATGGAGTTTATATGGCCGGAGTGCACTATGACGTAACAGTGCATGTCTAACCTCTGTGTCTAATTAGTAGTTTAAAATGCCTATATCTTGCGTTTTTCTTGGCCGATTTTAATTTTAATTTCACATTTTGAAATCGTTTTTACGGTATTTTGATATTTAGTTAAGAAAAGCGATATTTTTTTTAATGCATATACCCTATTGTGACAGTCAGATATTGAGATGCGAGCCCGCTTCACGAGCGCTGGACAGGCTACCATAAACACAGACGGCAACGATACGGTCGCGGAACCGGGATGAACCGTGATGTGTATAGTTATATTCACAAGTTGTATTGTTTTGCTAGTTTGTTTCTTATGGAACCTAAAATTTTACTTCCATTTCATAGTGCTTAGCTATGAAATTGAAGTTATCCATAATCAAATCACCAAAATGTGTTCAGTAGTTTGAAGATTATCAGATTTTTTACTAGTCGTGTCGTTGGTTTTTTTATCATTTCAACCTATACTCGGATTTTTAATTCAAGACCAAAATGTGACAGTTCCCATCTTGATTATTTAAACAAATAAAAATTATTTAGTTAAAACGCGAATGAGAACACGTGTAACCAGTAATATTAGGGTATGTTTTATTGATAAAAATACTGACACTCAAACCAATATGCAGTGATCACATAGAATGTGCGCGCGTTGACGTTAGATTTTGGTCTTGAATTAAAAATACGAGTTTATGCTTAAATATGTAGATATGTTGTACAATAAACTTCCGCTCTCATATTTGAAGGTTGTACAGATTTTATATCCAATTTCACCATGATCTCTTAGTTGCTAATGGCTGATTAACAGTCAATTACGTCTGTAAAATGGTCATAGATAGGCATAGATCATCCGCGAAAAGTAACACAGCATTTTGAAATTCGGCCGAATAAAAGACTGATAAAAAAGATCCAACATGAGAATGCCCAGAATGACAAAGGCAATGTAATAAAAACCTGAAATATAACGGGGTACAAACATACCGTTAATTCAAGTACAAATATAGCTGTGTATCGAATTGGAGAATGTGATTCGTACCGGCACCTGCGCTCGCGCAGTCACAAAGCAAGGCCGCGGGTGTTCGATTGACTCCTGTTTGGCGTAAAGGCCGAATGATAGTAGGGATCTATTTATAATAGAGAAAGGATGACTGTTGTTAATACTTTTTTACTCCTATTTATCAATTCGCGTTTTTCAGTTTATGGTTACTTAACAAGTTGATAAATTGCTCTCTTCCAGTATTTAAGTATATTTATTTTACATAATTGCGAAAATGTCTCATTTCCAGTTTTGCAAGATAGGTACTGTACAATAAAATACTATAAAACTATTCTTTATAAAATACGGTACCAACCCATACCAACTTTAAAAAACGGTAGACAATAGGCGGTCTATCGCTAAACGCAGACAACCTTTGGGTAGTGGAGTGTACATAGTTACATAATTGAAAAAATATCAGTGTGCAATGAATGATACAGAAAAAAAACCAAATAATTTTCTTGTATAATTTATGTTTATTTACATACAAATTGTGAAAATATGAAAATTTAAAAATGTTTTAGAATTTGCAGATCCAGCTGTTTCATATGATACCCTACTTGACCTAGTAGCTAGACCTTAAATATAAAAGCAAAGGCTTCTTCGTTGATTTAATTTTTGCAGTGAAATTTAACAGGTAAGACATTTATTTATTTGGTGCTTGACCCAACATATCCTGCCTTTATCGCACTGTACCGAATGGGAAGAGGTAGAAAATATTTGTCGTGTCACAAACAGTCGCAGGTCACAGTTATGTTACAAGTATCGACAACTGCTTTACTAAAGGCAAACGGCTATAAATCTATGATTTTCAATTATCTTATCTGACGATGTCGTCAGTTAAGATAATTGAAAATACAACCTTTTTCAGCCTATGTAGGCTGAAAAAGGTTGTATTCTTTTTACTGTTATATTTCAAATAATGAAAAGTCGGGCCGAATTCCAGTATGTGTTATCGCTTAGTTTGTAGAACAACCCACAAATAATGTCAACTGTAAGTGACAGAATATCTACGATATATTTTTTAAGATAAATCCTACTTTCTACTAATTAAATCCGAAAGTTTGTGAAAATGTTTGTATATTTGGATGTTTACATCTTTATTACTAAATAACTCGTTAACCGTCTAACGGATTAAAATCAAACTTGGTACATAGGTAGATTAGTTCAACATAGTAACTATTTAGTTCCCGGGAACGCTGGCGAAGCCGCGGTAAATGTTAGTACCTATGTAATAATTTAAATGTTAATACAACAATCTATTACGAGTAATAACTTCTATTAGACATCACTAAACATGAAAGTGTGATATCGCTTTTATACAAATAGTTACGAGCAAATAGATATTAGGTAAAGATAAATATTTAAATAAGCCAATGAGTTTAAAGTTTATATGTGGCTCCACATTTTTTTGATGAAGTAGTGAAATAATGTGCTCCTATTTGTATAAAAGGGAACGAGAATAGTTGCAAAATGTGGTGTTTCTGTGATACCATCAAAATATGTATTTGTTCCCACAGACGCAATTAGGGATGATGACAACTTTTTTTTGTGATATGTTATAGAACGACCATTCAATAACAGAAATACTGGTGAAAAAACTTCTTCAATATCATAAAAACTCCACGAGATACAACGAATTTCGAATCATACTTTTGGACTTTCCCAAAAAACGCTCCATACTAAACCCTAGGAAGGCGTGACGTCACACCTTCCTACCTTGTATGGGGAAATTAAGAACTTTGTTCTGCAGCTATGTTAAAACTTGCGTTTATCGAAACAGTTTCTTAACAAAAGTTACCATATATTTCACGAGTTATTAAATGGTATTATTATTTATTAATATTTTCATACTATATAAACAAAAAAATAAAACCGACTCCAAAAAAAACTAAAAAGTAAAAAATAACGCCATAATTCAGTTTCTTCAAATTACTTACAAGTAACCGTTTGTATACTCAATCTATACAGTATATACAATTAATGTTATTTTGGAGTCGGTGCCATATAAAGAATGTGTAAAATATTTAAAATTGACGATTTTAGTAAGTTGTGACACGATGGCACCGACTCCAAAGTAACATTAATTGTATATACTGTATAGATTGAGTATACAAACGGTTACTTGTAAGTAATTTGAAGAAACTGAATTATGGCGTTATTTTTTACTTTTTAGTTTCTTGGAGTCGGTTTTATTTTTTTGTTTAAAAGTTTATTTATTTGACACTTTTTAGTTAATCGTTACTTAAAAGTGTATCTCGTGACGATTCGAACAAGCCCAAACACGGCTAGGATACATTATTTTATTACATAGATCTGGTGCCTACCTTCCGGCTCCATCATCAAATCAATTCGATGGTACCATTCTCATCAGGAACATTTAAATTTGTGACTATGAAGTTGCTTAGCTAAATTAATCAAGATATTTTGTCGCCAACCGTAAATCATTTATCATTGAGGAGTTCCGATGGCATTCTGTGGTCTTTTGCATCATTTCCACTTCACCAATTTACACTTTCTGAATGCAAATGCTTATTATGTTTCTTATAATACCAAAATCGCTATATGTATGCCTACAATATTTGAGGAGTTCCTTCAATTCCTCATGGATCCCATGATCAGATCTTCACCAAAATTAAATGGGACCAACTAGAAAGTACCTTCTATAAAACCTTAAATAAAAATTTGAAATCGGTCAAATAGTCTCTGAGTAATCGGTGAACATCCATAAAAAAAAAACATTCCGTCGAATTGAGAACCTCCTCCTTTTTTTGGAAGTCGGTTAAAAACTGGACTTTCCCTCCTTACTTTAAAGGCTCATAAAACGAGCTACATGTAAGGTATCGAACTCAATTTTGTTTTTTTTTTTGGATTTCTATCATAAAAAACACCATTTCGCATCAAAATTGTATTATTATTTGCAGTCATCATCCATATTATCGCGCTTGATTAAAATATATTAAAATAAATTTATTTGTTTATGTTGTGTTCTTTGTCTATGAATGACTAAATTACACGTTCAGAAATATAAATAGTAAGACAAATTACCATTAATTTTGTATATTTTTTAATCAAACAAACGCTTAAATTAAAACAGGATTTAGTTTGACAACTAAATTTTAATCCTGTTTTAATTTAAGCGTTTGTTTGATTAAAAAATATACAAAATTAATGGTAATTTGTCTTACTATTTATATTTCTGACGTCACATCAGGAGAAATATTTTCCTGCAAATCACATACTAACGGATCATTTTGTTTGATATTGTGAAAAACAATAATTAATGTGTATTTGCTCAAATTATTTATGAGATGTCACCCTTCATTGGGTACAATCAGCATCAAATAGTCTGTAACAGCCAATATATCGTCACACATCTTTGTGACTATGGCAATAAAGTTGGTTTTTCTAATATTACACACTCTTTGATGCTGGCTGTACCAAGGAAATCCTACATTGCGTTGTTGAGATTTTTCTCGTAATCTTGACACCTGCGCGTAAAGTTAAGTATTAAATGTTATGATACAGTAATGTTATGATAGGCTGGTCTATGACGTGTAACCAAGAAGTTGATTCATTTGTGCAATGCTTGTGTTGCCTAAGATAGATTAACGGAAAACTATCGTTTTAGAATAGATATCATCACGATTAAAAACTAACTGGAAGATAGTCACGTAATTAAATGCCGATAATTTTACCGGTACGAAATTGATCTTCAACTACTTTGTGTTTGAATTCGATTATTAATAACCCGGTTTGATTAATTCATTCCTGTTATTTACAGATGTTTTAGCTTATTCTATATTCTATTGTTATTTCAATACATATATGATGGGTTTTGTTATCATTACTTGAGAAAACCAAATGCTAGAAATGTGTTTTTAATCGACAGAATTTCAGATTTACTTTTCTGTATTCAGCTTGGAAATAGTCAAGAAGTGAAGAGTCTTTGAAGTCACCAATATTTTTATATTTTCAATAAGATTTTTTTAAAAATTGATTACAATCAGATTTATTCACTTAATTTCACATCATTAATTAAAAGTATTAAAAATGAGCAGTCAAAGATTATCTACATGGGGGCTATTCATAAATTACGTCATTTCAAAGGGGGGGGGGGGGGGGGGGGGGTCTGGACATCGGATGATGGTTGCATGACATCATCTTTCGCATCTTTAAAAAGAGCTTCAATGAGTAAAAAAAGTAAAATTCGTGTATAAACTGTTTCTAAAAACACATTATTTGGAAATGACATCATTTTATTTGGTAGGGGGGGGGCGGGGTCATTACAATTATGATGGTTGGATGATTTTAGCGGAGGGGAGGGTCAAAAATCGTCGAAAATAGATGACCATGTATAATTTGGAAGACATGTGTTTTTAACGGCAATGCCCTATATATGTATAAGGTGATTTTTCATTTTATGCATTGATTGACAGTCAAGGTTATTTTGCATTGTATGCATTAAATATTTATGAATACATTTTTAATTTAATATTTATGAGATTTTGTGGTGTGTACCACCAGAAAATCTCATAAATATATATCCAAACCTTATTACTATGATAGTACCGTTGGTGTGTACATATTTTTGATAATTTTTGGTGTGTATCTTTGACCTTGACTGTATAGTAAGGGAAACTAAAACATACATCTTTAGTCTTTATTGTCATTTTGATAAGAGCGAAAAAGGTACGTGTTTCAATTTCCCTTACTGTACTTTTTTTGACAAATTTATAAATTGTATTAAGCACAAAAAATCGTCATATCGCCGACCTTTGGTTAATATTTTTTTTACAAAACACACATACGTTTATACATAGACAGAGTCAAAATATGTTTAGCGACATAATTATAACTTGAAATGTATTGAAATAAGTGTACCAAAAAATAAAATATAAGTAAGATATCTCACCTATAATCCAAGTCTAACACTTCAAAGTTGAACACAGACGAATACATCCCAGCGAGAAAAACTGGTATTAATATTAAACAATAATTAATAATATTAAACTTCTTGAACGGTCCCAAATCATGTAAAATATCATCCACTGTCACTTCCGTTTCTTTCTTCTCTTGATCCATTTTTACGAAAAAAAAGCCAAACACTTAAAAATCACTGATCGATTATTTTCTCATTGGTCGCTTTCGGATTGGTATATTCTTTACAAACACACGTCTCGTTTTAATTATTTAAAAACGTAATAATATTTTTTTTTAATTATTAAACAATTATAAAACCGTGTAATTATTTTTGAAAATTTGTCAATTCGTGTTAAGTTTTTGTTATTTTATCAGGAAATGGAAATAATTTATTTTAATGGACGTACGCGCAGGTCGGTCACCGGGCCGAAAGTGCGGAGGCACCGTACCGCGCATAGGTTTTATCGACCGCGTCAAATTGTCTACGTTATTGACAAGTTGAATCTAAAACTCAATATTTGGTTATAATTATCTTTAATACATTCTATTTCTGTACTACGTCTTTTCGAATGGCAATGGGCTGGGCATATAACACGAAGAACCCAATGGCCGATATAGTTTACCAGTTCTCGAATAGAGACCATGAGCCGGAAGATGCAGCGTGGAAAGGCTTCCACAAAATGGATCGATGACCTAGTTAAGGTTGCCGGGGGCAGATGGGTAAAAGGCGTTTGACCGTTCGTATCTCCGCTGGATCTTTAGGATAATCTTAGTAGATCTTTCTTAGAAATTATGTGTGTGGATATAAAATTTTAGTTCATAATTATAATAATAGTAGTTACTGACAAACAATGTATAAGGATGCCTATTTAGCTAGTAGCTTTTTTTGCACAATGTCCAAATGCCGTATGTACGAACAAACACTAAATTCAGAAGCCAGATTGCGACTTTTGTTTAATTGTAAATAATTAAAAGTGGAAACTGCAGTCACTACAATAAGGATCCCAAAAATGTTTATATGAATCTCAAAGTATCCGGCTTTATGACTTTGAAAAATTGATTCTAATTTTTAATTATCCTTTTCTATGCCCAAATAATACTAAGCCTCCGCTGCCTTTCTGTCCTTCCGTCTGTCTGTGACAGTACAATGAATACTATTCAATACAAATAATCAACTTTTAGACAAATCTATCCACAACTTTAAAACTTCGACGTAAAACAATGCCTTCGAAGAATGGTTTCTCTTTGTTTTCGTTGTGGCTTCATCACACTAAATCGGCTAAACAGAATTCAACTACTGGTACACGCTTAGCTGGGTACCTATCCATAAATGGTTATAGGATACTTCTATGGTGTACGAGTACGTTGAATGCCCGTCTCTTAAATCTAATGAATAGAAAATATCATTCTAATAAGACATTTTAATTATAATAAGAAGCCCGATTTCTTGGTAACTCCGAAGACACGAAGTAACGTCAGAGACGTCAAAGAAGTGGGTCTAAGAGTTGATTCCCCCAACTGTCAATTTTACACTACGTAGTCTGTCCTATAACCATCTGGGGACGATCAGCTGCCCGTGAAGCAAACATTGCAAAACCTATCCAGCGTGTATCAAAAAATGCAAAACCCATCCAGCGTGTATAAAAAATTGCATAACCTATCCAGCGTGTATCAAAAATTGCAAAACCTGTCTAGCTGATTTAAAACCTCTAGCCACCCAGAAGTGTTTTCTTTTGAGAGGCCTTCTGTTCCATTGGATCTTTAAATGTCAATGAAACAAAGTGATATTTGTTTTTGTGACTGTGTTTTCTTGGGCGGCAGGAGGTTGACCATGTCAAACCAAATAGTTTAATAATTATTATTATTTGATGCATTATCATGTAGCACATAAGGTGCAACATTAAAAGGTTAAGTCCATAACATGAAACCTGTTAGGGCAAAGCAATGAAATTAGCAGGGGGTGTAGGTACTTATATGGCAGGTGCTTAATTCGGTACAGCGGGAAACATTATTCAATTACATAATTAAAATTTGAATTTCATTACAAAATATCCCATAAAAAGATATCAATTAATCAAATAGGTATAATTCCATACTATTTTATTAGGTACATTATGTCAACATTATTATGATCCATAGATTATTCAATTTAAAAATAAAAATAATATTGGTTATATTATAATAATAATATCGTGTAAATATCATGCCTCATTGTTTCGCAATTGGTATATGGTATAACATTTGTATTCTATTTTCAATTTAACACATTAACATAAAATAAATTTAGTACAATTTTAGTTTATCAAGTTTAAAAATTACGTTTAAATATTCATCTATTCCTCAATACGTTGGTTCGGCGTTGTAATCTATATCATCACTGGCACAAGAAGGATTAACTGCTAAATATATAGCCCATGATTCTCTTTCAAATGCTGACACTAGTAAGCAACGGCTCGGTTAACATTGATATCATTTCGCTACAATTGCGCCCTAAATCACATTGACACTAAATAAGCGAATTTGCGTTAGATCGACGCGTAAGGGAACGCGAATGTCGGAATTTGCAATTACTGTGCGGCTGTCGAGGCACCAGGCATACGAGATTTAGTGGCGAAGGCTGACAGAGAGCTATGGCTACTGCGTAAATGAATTTTCTGACAAAACGACACCAAAACCTCTCACCAAAATATAAACCTCTGGCATAGTGATAGTCAATTTCGATTGCGAAGGAGAAAAATTCTTAATAATTTCGCTTCAGCATAGTTTGGTAAAAAGTATCCTATAATCATCCTAGGATATCCAATAATAATAATACTTGTCCCAAAAATGGTGGATATTAGTTACATACACACATAAAAGAAATAAAAATATACAAATTCTGAGAGTGGCCAACGAATGGCAAGTTCCACCTCACTTTGTTCTGTACACTTTTGTCATTTTTTATCGACTGCAAAAAAAGGAGGAGGTTCTTAATTCGTCGGAACCTTTTTAGGGTTCCATACCAAAAAGGTAAAAAAGGACCCTTTATGGTGCGACTCTGTCTGTCTGTCTGTTTTACTTGGAGACTATTTGGCCCTATTTAATTTTTTTTGTTTTGTTTGTAAGGAGGTATCTTTAAGCTGGTCCCATATATGTTCGGTGAAGATCTGATGATGGAATCCATGAGGAATCGAAGGAACTTCTCAAATATTATAGGCATCATGTTATTATTATTTAAATGTAAAGCTCCATCTAAAAAGTTTAAAGATTTAAAAGTCTTCCCGGGTTAAAAATTATTCTAACTCGTTCCATCTTTCCTACATCGGCCGCTATCGAACTATCAATTCTACATCAAGGAAATGTGCTTCTAATGCCATTGAATAGCAATTTGGCTCAAAGTTCATAGAAGCCAGCTAGATGCAAGAAAAATATATCAGATATTGCAATCTTGGGGAGATTGAAAAACTGTTCTAAGTTGGCCAGATGTGCATGAGTAAAAAGTTGAAAATGATGTGGTCGATCTGCCAGTTTCAGTTGCACTGATTGAATCATTATAATTATAACCTTCTTTTTTTGCTTCATATTTGGGTACTTGTTACTATAAGCAGCAGCGTTTATTGGCATTGACAATGGCATTGTTCCATAAATAAAAATAAGAACTGACTGCGGAAATGTTCATTGATTAAAAAATAAGAATATAATGGGTTCGCGACATGACATATAGAAATAATAAAATAATTAACTCTATTCTATAAGTAGGCTGCAAGGGCACTTCCACAAGTCTAAGTCTACCGGCATTTCCCAAGAGGCGACCAATGTTGATAAAAAAGCTGAAAGAAACTCAACAGTAAGTTTTCTAAATATTTTTTAAGTACCTAATATAATATCTCAGCCTTCTCAATCTTCTCTCATCCTAAATCTATCTTTTAACGTTTAATACAGTATACATTATACAACCTATGAGATGTTCTCCAATAAAATATATCAAAATGTATAACCTGCTCCCCTATTGCCTAACGCATTTAACGCTGGGAATCAGAATCAAGTGTCATAATTTTGTATGGGCTATGACAGTTGATTCGGATACCAATTGTCAAAATTTCCTTTGGCAATAACCCCCCACGTTATACATTTTGAATGAATTAAGAGAGAAAAAAAGGAAAAATATGGTAGTTTAGAACAAATCACGTATTTTCGTGTCCCCTAAATTAGAATCCATGTACCTACGATATTGATATATTAATGAAATGAGTTACTTATTTGGTTTCTGGTTTGGGCCATGCATTTTTGTCCGTTAAATAGTTATCTATCCTATACTATGTTTTGGCCATTAGTTACTTTTGCAAGGAATTTTTGAGAGCTGCAAATGGTAATTTTCGAAAATAAGTTTCTGTTAAAACATACATTTTTGAGACCAGCTTATTTTGCCGACTGTATTTTTCTTTGAACATCCGTCACCCAGCCGATTATAAAAAGCACAAAATCTGTGGAATTGCGTTATTTTAAAGACGAGAGTCCGTTACAATCATTTTTTAAATATCTTCAATGTACAAACATTTCATTTTTACAACTTTTATAATATTTAAATAAATGGACTGGCCACCCGTGACCATGGAAAGCTGAAAAGCTTCCGAAACGTCGGGAACTCAAATGAGATATTAAATTGTTTTATTTTAATGAGTAATAATCGCGGAAACAGAAGAAAATATTATAACTTTATAATAGTAAAGAATTTATCCAATATTACAATTTTGACACATTGTTTTAAGAAAATCTTAGCAACAATTACCTGCAAAAATTACCTGTAAACAATTACAGGTAATTTTTGCTTGTCCATTAATATAAGTATATTTCCCTTTATACGTATAGACGCATACCAGGGCTAGAAATACGCTGACGGTACGGTTACACAGGAGGTGTGTGACGCATAAGACACGTCATTGCGTATGCAAAGCGTTAAGTCTTGGTGTGGGTAAAAATCTTTACGCATCGCGCATATGAAACGTCACTGCATTTCCTTAAAATTTAAAAAACGTAAATCATTTTTATACCGTAGATACACAGCATACAAAACACGCATAGGAAAACGTAGCGTAGGACGACAGACTAGGTGAACGGATGACCTCGTATGGGTCGCGGGGAGTTGGTGGATGCGGTAATCGCACCCTGTGGCGGACTATAGGCAAGGCCTATGTTCAGCAGTGGACGTCGTTGGCTAATAGATAGATACACAGCAATTGTGAAATCTTTGATTTGCCTCGTGCAATAGAAACATATCGGTTAGACTATAGGAGTATCTATTCTCTAAAACATGTTCAGAATACTATTATTTCAAACCGCAAGACAACGACTTGCATGGTGAGTAGGAATAGCAGTGCAGTGCAATAAATGCATTACGGCGTTGCATTATTAAAATACTAGAAGGTGCCTGCAATCTGAGGAGGAAAAAAACATTGCTTTATAGATTAAACACTAATAGGATTCAAAATTTGGAGCTTGTGGGTTATTCAAAATATTAATGATCGGTGATTCAGTAAGTCAGTGAGCCAGGGACAAAATTAAGGATCTTTCTTTGACTTGCAGTAATTCTTAAAGTACTAGTTCAAATTTAATCAAATTTGGAAATTTAGGCTTCTAGTTTTTTTTACGACGAATTAGAGGGGGTCGAAAATGGTCCAAATGGCTTCGACTAAAGAATGGTACGGCCGTGCCTTTTTTTTGCTCTTTTGCTCGACTTAGCGGGGGCACTCCCATGCCCCCAGATAAGAAAGAAACTAGCTTCAGCCCGCGTCCGCCTCAGACTATAGTTTAGGCATGTATAAAAAAACATATGTCCTTCCTCAGGCTTTAAGCTTTCTATAAGTCAAATTTCATCTTAATCGGTTCTGTATTGATTGATCTGTTTTGCCGTGATAAAGACCCTCACCTTTTCGACATTTCGACTGGATTATTTGCGTTTGACACGGAATCTTTGAGAAATATAACCGCAGTCTTCTTTTGTTAATTATTTCACTGCATTCCCGTTAGTATCGAATACCGTCAAGATATTGTAGTTCTGCTTTAGAAAAATATGACGTGATTTTTTGTAAATGTTCAACGGTATTGAGTATCCCGTCCGGCGCAATGTTCCCGTGTTACACCGCGAACTTACTGGGATATCCGATATTGCTTTATATGATTTAGTGATGTAGCTATCGTAATATGTCGACAAAGTAACCATAGAGTAACCATATGAATTAAATGTGTGCCGCTCGATTTTTAATTATTATATAGATGAAGGAGAATTATGATATAGGTGTACCTTTTTTTAGATTGCCTGAGAGAACCCAAGGTCGCGAGACTTGGGGGCTTGGGAGTGCTATAACATGGGATTCCCAAGAAGCTAGTAAACGGTCACTCAAAGGGTGGTAATGTATGGGCGATTCCTCCGGTGTTGAACATGCCATCCCTGGGCGACGACGACCGCTTTTCATCAGGTGGCTGGTGAAACACCCTTTGCCACTCATTACATTAAGAAAAATACTTGCCGCAAAAAAATGAGGAGACCCGACCCCAAATAATGGAATAAGAAGAAGGACATGTTTGGTAAATTAACCGTAAGAAATGTATCACCTCAATATTTATTCTGAGAAAAAAAAGAGAAGAAGAGTTGTGGTACCAGAAATGCGAAAAAATCATTTTTTTTACTGTATTTTTTTTTATCAGTAAGTACCTATACGAAGTTGAAAATTCTGTCAATTTCATACTTGGATGTAATCTTTTTACTTAACTTGTTTTTATCGATATAAACCAGCGTCGTCACGCATAAGAAACGTCACTGCATTTCCAATACGGTAGCTCTTTATCCACCAATGCCGTAAATCATCATCTTCGACGGCGCGTTTAAAAGACGCGGTGAGCATAGGCTTTTATTAATAATGTTCTGTAGACCCACAAGACAACGCTTCAAACGTAACAACATTTTAGAATCGCGATTATTCCACATGAAGTAGACGCGATTTGCGAAATGCAACTGCACTTTATTACGCACTTAATTGTAGGAAACAAAGTTGGTATAAACAAGCTTTTGGAATATTATTATATCATTTTTTTTACAAATACATTTATTACCCTATAAAACATAGTATCAATAATTTTAATACCTATTTTTAGTAAAAAAGAAGCCCATTATGTATAGGTATGAAAATGAGAATTTTATCGGATGGTTACTTATAAAAAACTACATACAATCAAAAACTTATGGCGGTTTAGCATTTCTGTTACCTTAATTATTGTCCTCGAGGTTTTATTTTAAATTAACATTATAAAAGATGCGGCACACTTTATTTGTTGATATCATGTTTTATGCGGTTATTACTCCAAATTGAAACTAAATGCCAGCTTGTTCTCAAAAGGATCACATTTCATATTGTGCAGACTGAGGACTGTAAAGGCAGTCTGAACCCCTTTCGATAGCTTTAAGAGCAGTGTAGGTGAAGTAGAGAATAAAAAGTCACAGTTTATATCGAAATCCCGTTCCTAAACCAATACTTAGGCTTCCTATTTTAACTATGATATCTATCTGACTGAAGCTAATTCACTTGATGATTATTTCTTGTAAGTATTTTCAAAGGCTAGTAAGTAGTACCGATAACTTGTAGTAACGACATGAATAGTATGGGGGCTGTTTCTATATTTATGTGTTTATTCGTATGCCACATATAGTGGGGTTATTATCAATTGAATTAGCTTTGGCTTTTATAGTCGAGCCGTGTATTGGTTAGGGAGGGGGTAATTTTATTATTAATTTATCAATTGTTATGCAACTTTTCAGATTTCCATGGAAAGTTTATGAGTCTTTATGCGACGTTAGGGAATAGTTGCAAAATGTTGCGTAGTTCGTATGGAAAGTTTACATACATCAGTTTTCTTTGCAATTTGTTGCCTTATGGGCTTTATACAATTGATATTTGATTAGATAAGAGTTATTCCTTTGACTGTTAAGTCAAAGTAATGATTTCATAGCTTTCCATCGGGGTTAGATGGAACGGTATGAAATGAAGTTATCGAATAATTTATATTTTTATTAGCTTATAAGTTATTTAGATATTACATTTCCTATATTAAATTTATATAATTCTATAATTATGGGGTCATCCGGTACATTCTCCCGCCACTATGACCTTAGTCATAGGAAACTTCGCCGGTGCCGGTGACTCGTTGATGCTGCCTGATGCACGCAGACGTCGGTTGTTGTGGCTCGATGCTCAGGACCGTGGTGGTGAGACGGGCGCCGTGGGTGGCGCGCTGTCTTGGGCGCCGCAGGCGACACACTGTCGCCGTGGGCGGCGCGGACGCGGTGTGTAAGGCGCGTCGCTGCGATTTCTTGGGCGCCGTGGGCGGCGCGCTGTCTTCGCGCTGCGGTGTCTCTTGCGGCGCAGGCGGCGCGCTGTCGCCGTGGGCGGCGCGGACGCGGTGTGTAAGGCGCGTCGCTGCGATTTCTCGGGCGCCGTGGGCGGCGCGCTTTCCTCTCGGGCGCCGGCGCGATAAGTCGCGGGGCCGGCGTAGGAGCCCGCTGTGCGCCACTAGGCGCGTGCAGGCCTTCTGAGAGCTGCGTGGTTGGGCGGCGCGATTGACGGCGTCGCGCTCGGCGAGCGCTGCGTCGGGGGCGCCGATTGGTATTGTTGGCCCGGCCGACGTCACTCGTCTGGATTGCGAGTGGCGGCTCGGGCGCCGGCGCGATAAGTCGCGGGGCCGGCATGGGAGCCCGCTGTGCGCCACTAGGCGCGCGCAGGGCTTCTAAGTGTTGTGATGGGTGGCGCGACCGACGGCGTCGCGCTCGGCGAGCGCTGCGTCGGGGGCGCCGATCGGTGATGTTGGCCCGGCCGACGTCACTCGTGTGTAGGACGAGTGGCGGCTCGGGCGCCGGCGCGATAAGTTGCGGGGCCGGCATGGGAGCCCGCTGTGCTCGACCAGGTGCGTGTAGGGCTTCTGGGAGCTGCGCGGTTGGGCGGCGCGACCGACAGCGTCGCACTCGGTGAGCGCGGCGTCGGGGGCGCCGATTGATGCTGATGGCCCGGCTGACATCACTCGCCTGGATTGCGAGTGGCGGCTCGGGCGCCGGCGCGATAAGTCGCGGGGCCGGCATAGGAGCCCGCTGTGCGCCACTAGGCGCGTGCAGGGCTTCCGGGAGCTGCGCGGTTGCCAGCTGCTTCTGAGCGGCACCAGTAGGTGCGGGCGGACTGGTTGGCAGTGGCGGCGCAGCGTAGACTCCGTCCGGCGCGCTCGCTGTGTAGGTGGGCTTCTTTGCGGGCCCGGCGGCACAGTGGACGGGGTCGATGGAGGGAGAGTCATTGTGGGTCCATGCACACAACACTGTTTCACTCGCAACTGTATCTGGAACTGATTTAATATTGTCTTTATGCTTGCACATGATGATTTTTCCCGCAGTTAGGCACTGAACAAATCATTTTCTTGCAAAGATGTTGTTTTTCCCAGAGATGTAGACATTTGAAACACATCTGCGCCGTTTTCGCAATCTCCCGCCGTTTATCTACACACATATCTAAAAACGTCGCGCACTCTCTGCCGCCACTATGTTGTGTACTCTCACATACCGGACATTTCTTCTCCGTGGCGGTATGGGTCCTCTCGGGTCGCGGCTGCGCGACGGTGGCGGGCTGCGGATATGTATGTGGCGCACTGTACAGTGTAAATTGGCCGGGCGGGCGCGGTGCGTAGGGCGCGTTGTAGTGGCTTCGTTGCTGGAAGGGCTGATGGCGCGGCGGCACCTGGGTTGCGTCGCTGATTACGGTGTACGGTTCTCGTAATCTGGCTTCTTCTCGCATAAAATTTACCATCAGCATGACATCGCTTTCGCGCCTCGGTTTGTCAGCTGAGTAGGTATACCACTTTGATTGTAAGTTCACTGTGAGCTTATCATGGAGCGATCGCAGGACTTCAGAGCTATATCTGCTTTCATGGGCGTCGACGAGTTGTAACGTAGCCATTATCGTTCCGAGCTTGAGCGAGAACGAGCAGATGTCTTGCGCGCTGTCGGTGAGCTTGGGCAGCTCACGGAGATTTCTATATTCCAGTGCCGCAAGAGTCGCCGTGTTGCCGTAGCACTCTTCCAACTTCTCCATAATGAGTTCCGGCTTGGCACCGGATATGACGAAATCACTTATCGCCGTATTTTTCAGGTTTCGGGTAGCTGTCTGCAGTCGCGCCGTATTTTCGCCCGGCGTGTAGTACGGGGCAGTGTCCGTATATACCTGCTTGAATGACAGCCATTGCCGTCGGGAACCTGTGAAGACTGGTAGATCCGCCGTTTTTCTTGAATGGGGATCTTGCTTGCTTGCCAGTATGGCATTCCGGATCGCTTCTGTGATGGTCATGATGTCGTTGCTCGGCGCGTACGGTTGAACCGCCAGTTCATCCATCGCAGCGGGTCCCGCAGAGCCGAGAAGCACGGCGGACGGGAGCGCTGGGTACTGCGTGGCCGTAGGCGCAGGCGCGGGCGGCGCATGCGCTTGTAGTGGCACGGCGTACATCGGCGCAGGGGGCGCAGGGGGCGCGGGGGGCATCGTGGCCGCAGGGACGGGCGGCGCATGCGCGCCGGGCGCCTGCGTAAAAGCGGGCGCTCCCGTCGTATACTGTAACTGAGAAGAAAAATTATGGGGATTCAAATCAAGGGCTGGGAGGTGGTGCCGGTCCAACCAGGTCTCGACCTGCCGGCTTGTATCCACTTCCGTCGTGGCACTTGCGTTGTCCTCTTCTTCACTAGTTTCTAGCTCCGCTTCAAGCGTTACTAGTTTGGCTGCAGCTAGCACTTCCCGCGCTTTTGCCAATTGGATTCGCCTCTCCTTTGTCGACTTCCGCGATGAGGCCTTTGATTGCGTCTTTCTGGGCGCAATGGGTTTTTCGACCACGGTACTCGGTGCCATCACCGACCGTTGTGCGTCGTACTCTGACGACGCTACGACATCGGCGGGGGCTCGTGCTTGGTTGGGGTCCTGGGTCTCGCCGGCGGCGCCCGCGAGGAGCGCGGATGCCGGGCCGGGACTAGGGCCCGCCTGTTGCACTTTGTAGTGGAGCTCCGGAGCTGGAGCCTGCTGTGCGCCAGTAGGCGCGGGGAAGGCTCCAGGGGGCTGCGCCGCCACCAGCCGCTTCCGCCCAGCACCAGGAGGCGCTTGCGGAGGTGCCAACGACGGCGCAGTAGCGCCGCTTCTAGCAGCACTTCTGGTGACCCTCGACGACTCGGAGGTCTGGGTCGTGGTCGTTTCGGAGCTCTGCTCCGAGGTATCGGTAATACCGCCGGGGGTGTCGGTCGTCCTTACTGACGACGGAGACGGACTTTCGTTTCTTTGTGACATTTTTATTCTTTTGAGCTTAGGATCAATCCGGCTCGAAGTGACCAATGTGCAGACTGAGGACTGTAAAGGCAGTCTGAACCCCTTTCGATAGCTTTAAGAGCAGTGTAGGTGAAGTAGAGAATAAAAAGTCACAGTTTATATCGAAATCCCGTTCCTAAACCAATACTTAGGCTTCCTATTTTAACTATGATATCTATCTGACTGAAGCTAATTCACTTGATGATTATTTCTTGTAAGTATTTTCAAAGGCTAGTAAGTAGTACCGATAACTTGTAGTAACGACATGAATAGTATGGGGGCTGTTTCTATATTTATGTGTTTATTCGTATGCCACATATAGTGGGGTTATTATCAATTGAATTAGCTTTGGCTTTTATAGTCGAGCCGTGTATTGGTTAGGGAGGGGGTAATTTTATTATTAATTTATCAATTGTTATGCAACTTTTCAGATTTCCATGGAAAGTTTATGAGTCTTTATGCGACGTTAGGGAATAGTTGCAAAATGTTGCGTAGTTCGTATGGAAAGTTTACATACATCAGTTTTCTTTTCAATTTGTTGCCTTATGGGCTTTATACAATTGATATTTGATTAGATAAGAGTTATTCCTTTGACTGTTAAGTCAAAGTAATGATTTCATAGCTTTCATCGGGGTTAGATGGAAAGGTATGAAATGAAGTTATCGAATAATTTATATTTTTATTAGCTTATAAGTTATTTAGATATTTCATTTCCTATATTAAATTTATATAATTCTATAATTATGGGGTCATCCGGTACACATATAAAGCGGAGGGTGGAGAACAGTTGGCTCTTGGAGCAAGTGGATCTTTGCCTATATCAAGGAACATTAAAACAAGAGGACAGACCATCTCCATACAAAAAGCCGTTTCCCGATATGTACAACGCCATATGTATAAGAATAATTCTTTTCAATTAGTTAACTTTGCAAGCGCGACACAGTATTTAAATAATAATAATAATACTAATAATGATTTATTGCCATATAAAGATTGCTACATTTAAAAACACATGCGGCTAGTTTATAAAGCGTATGATGCACGAAATCAAAGCAATACATAATTTACGAAAAGTAACTTTACGGAGCAGTTAAAACAAAGCTAATCAAACAATTTGGCATGCAGTATAGAATGAGTTAAGTCGAAGAAGTGCGGCTAAGTTAAATTGTAGGTGTAGGTGAGTGTAGTGTGAGTAGGAGAGGAAAGGATCATAATGAGTAATTTATCTCAAAGCTTCTTCAGCCTGATCATATGTCCAGGACAGAAGGAGCTCCAGTACTCGCGTTTTGGCCGTAGCAACTCGGCAGTACGATGTTAATACGATTTATTTATTTTTACTTATTTGCGAACTGATTGTTACTATACTATGTTTCTTGATTCAATTATAACATCGTTACATGTTTAGTTTTAAAGCGCCATCTAGTTTTTGCCAGAATATCTCCTTGCGATCGGAACACGATCCATTGTATGGCAAATGTCAGTCATCTTGTTTTAATGGTCCATGGATATTATATATGTATATAAGGTAATTAAATAGGTCAGGCTAGGCCTCCATATTGGTAATTGGTTTCAGGGGGTGAATGCCATCCGCGGCCTCTTAGAGTTGGGGCGGGACGCAGTGGGCAAGGCACAAGAACTGTGGAGGTAGCAAATATAGGTATAAAATATAGGCAATGGTCCTGCCCCCCTAGTAGTCTACGGTCCCCTAAAGAACGCCATTTCATTCGGTGTATCTTTACCCAAAATTAATACTTCATATACGAACGTCTAACGCCTTGCCTCGCCTTTTCGCCGTGTATGTTAATCAATATCATCACCATCAGCATTTTAGCCATGGGACGGCCACTGCTGGACACAGACCTCCTCAATAGATTTCCACATGGGCCGGATAGAGGTGAGCCGAATCCAGCGAGTCCCCGCAACCCCAACCGGGTCATCCAGCCACCTTGCGAGTGGCCTCTCCACGCTGCGCCTGCCGGTACGCGGCCTTCACTCGAGAACCTTTCTGCCCCAACGGCCATCGGTTCTTGGAACTATATACGAGTACATACTCGTCTTGCCGCTTCATTTTGCTTACCCTGTTTGCTATGTCAGTAACGGTGATCTTGGTTCGTTTACGAATATCCTCATTTCTGATTCGATCTCGTAGAGCATAGCCCTTTATATACCTCGCTGATTGACCCTGAGCTTCCTTAAGAGGCCCATAGTTCGAGATCACGTCTCGGCTCCGTAGGCCATCACCGTTAATCAAGCACTAAGGTATCCTAGACGAGAATACACTTGTTAGTGTCCCAAACCGATCCGAGATGAATCCGTCTATTGATCTCTTTCTCGAAGTTGGATCTGCCTAACTGGGTTCTATGTCCTAGATATAGACGTATATCTATTTAGTACGACGTGCCTTAAAATGGTTAAGTACAAAATAAACGTCCCTATATTTTGCTAAATTATGTATTTAGGTATTAAGAAAATGGTAACGAAATTGTGGTGTTTGAGGCATAATTTTAGTGTTTGTAAATGTTCAACACCATTGAGTATCCCGTCCGGCGTAACGTTATGACTACCTATGACGTTTCCATCTCAGAATAAGCATTCAACCCGGATAATTTAATTTGTATGGCATATAATCTAGGGCTTCCAATCCCGCAGTCTGTCTTCAATCTCAGTACCTGCGGGACTGAACATTTTCAATTTGGCGGGATCCCGGTATTTGCGGCATCCCGTATAGAAATAAATACTTATGCATAAAAGGTTTTATTTCTTAATTTTTATTAAAGAGCTTTTTCACATTTTGATTTTGTGGCTCCATTGAAAAAGGTAAATAAAAAGTAACAAAATAATCAATATAATACTTCGAGGTATTCAGAGATCAATCAAATTGGACTAATTATAAGTAAAAACTGTTGATGAGCTAGAAGTATATCTTTCACCTATACATAAAAGGTACATTTTGCAATAAAAGAGACGAACCAAAATTATTAACACGCCGGTTTTTACGTACATCTAAAACAATGAGCTAAACGAGGAGTTTAATTTAGTTGTCTAGTAAACAATTTAGATCGGCACCTCTAGTAACTTGAAATTTTCAGCTTTTCGCAACTTCGTTCGCGGAGGCCAAAAAGTCATAACCCCTCTTTTTTAATCAGCATAGTCTGGTATAAGTATCCTATAACCACCTGGAGATACCTACCTACCCCTGTACCAAAAATTATTGAAATCCGTTTAGCCAATTTTGCGTGATGAAGCCACAACGAAATATACAAACATACAAAAAAATCCAAAAGAAATATGTCCGTTTCAGTGACCTCCGAATAGTCCGTTACAATATTTTTGTTGAAAATATCTTTAATGTACAGACATTTCTTTTTACTACTTTATAAATAGTATAGATGTCACCCCAATAATGTGTGTGTTAATCTGACAAATACTCCGATAAATTTCACCATCGATAATAGCTATATCGATACCGACCCCGCCCTGTTCTGCAAACCTCTTTGTGGGATTGAAACTTTTTGACTCTGAAGGATTGTTATCCGCAAAGTGGCTTCAAACGTATGCGCTCAAAACAAGGCGAGGTAAGTCTCAAAATCTCTTCCGAACACAGGAATCTTTTCGATATGTGAGAAGTTGTGGGAATTTTGTGTTTCGCGGGAAATGTTCTTACTAGCTGGAAATTTTATTTATATCACAAGAGCGGTTTATACCACTTGTAACAAAATATAAAGCAAAAATATCATAAAGAATTAACAGCATAAATAAACAGAACTTGAAATTTGCACAGAATTAGTATTGCTACACGTAACGCTATGTAGATGTAAAACGTCGGAAAAACAAAAATTACTCTTATTTTATTACTATGGCCGCTACAACGTTAGAAAGAATCAAGTTAATTTACGTGTACGGGGGCCCGTACAGCGGGGGGCATATTATCGTCTACCAGCCTTTAGTCATTGGGTTTTTCCTGGTAGTCCGGTTGTCTCAAGTAATTCAAATTCAAATTGTTTATTTGCTAAAATTGTGGTACATAGAGCTGGTACATACATTTTTTGCACGGCATAATTTGCCCACTAGGGGCATGCAAAAGATGGACGTTATATATGTAATACATTATTTTATTTTATTTTACTGTCATTTATCATGTCTAATACTTATCATTTATCATTTTATAGAAAACAAATCATAAAAAAAGTAAAAAAAAAATTTATGAAAGTAGTATACAATAATTAATCAGTATCATAAATAAAATCATAAATTTTAAAATGTGTGGTCGTTGAAATATTCGTCAATATTATAGTACGCTTTTTCAAGCAAGAAGTTCTTTAATTCTTTTTGAAACTGCGCAATGGTTATAGCGTCCCTAACAGCTTTTGGCAGTTTATTATAAATTTTTGGAGCCATCCCTAAAATGCCTTTCGACATGAGGGCTGTCTTCGACGGATGTGCGAACAATTTAAATCGTTGTCTTTTGCTGTTATATCCTCGAAATTGTAAAATGTTATTCTTTACGAAGACAGCGAGTTCATAGATATATAGACATGGAAAAGTTAAGATTCTGAGGCGTATATAATGCGGTTTACAGGTTTCCGTGGGTCGTAAGCCACATACCGCTCTTAAACATTTTTTCTGGGCTTTACATGCAAGAGTACGATCAGTTGAGTTGCCCCAAAAAATTACTCCATATCGTAGAGTTGATGACACATATGCATGGTAAGCAGATAAAACGGCTGCTTTGTTTACTATTTTATTTAACATATATAGGGCATATGAATACCTATTGAGTTTATTGCATATGCTGTCTATGCGACATTTCTATGACATTCTACTGTCTAAGATCAGACCTAGAAATTTTGCTTCAGCAGTCTCTGATATTGTTCTGTCCTTATATTGTAATTTTATGTACCGTGAATTATTATTGCGTCGCTGTTGAAAGTGCATAATGCAGGTTTTACTTAAATACATTTTTAAGGAGTTATTTTTTAACCATCCAATGATAGCTTCCAAAATATTATTTATCTCATTCTCATAATTACGATTTCGTATGTCATTAAATATAATAGTGCTATCGTCTGCAAATAAGATGTCTAGTAACTTTAGGCATATCATTGATGTACTATCAACAGCATAATTGCATCGACATGGCAAAAACGATAATCGCTTGGCTGTCTTAAGATGCTGAGAGTACGTAGCTCTCAGCATTGCATGATGGTTACAAAAAAATAAACTAGATGGCGTTGTTATCAAAACGATCAAAGAATTTAATGCTTTGTTTGTTGATATGTAAGTCTCACAAGCACTAAAATTGTTCTGTAATAGAATAATCTACTATTAAAAAAACACTGAAATTAAAACGGCACCTGTATTTAACTTTTGGAACACGCTTCTTTTAAACCGACTTCCAGAAAAAGGAGGAGGTTCTCAATTCGTCGGAATGTTATTTTTTAAGTACGGTTGTTTTAAAATTTATCTTTCAAGCGTATTGTTACTATCGTAACAGAACAGAGTCTGTTCAGCCACAACTTTGTTTCTTCATGAAACTACGAGGTTTTTAAACATACGTAACTTCATCCACACTTCAATAACATATGTGATGACGTGAATATTACGGCACTATACTTTAATAAAAATAATATAATAAGTAAGGAGGAACTTTAGAATACCCTCCTTTGGAAAATACTCTACCTTGGATGCAAATTTCCGTAAAAACTTGCGTTGCCAGTTGTTTGAAAGTCACCAAGGATGAAAGTCTATTATAATGTTATAAAATATGAAGAGATAGTCAATTGATACAGAGACTAGGCTGAAACAAAATAATCATTGTTTGCGCATGGATCTTTGCCTGAATATTGACTATGAATACCTACACTTATAGCAATCGAAATACTGATTCAATATTAGTATTATTAAATTATATAGTTATTACAAGAAAATTTACAATTGACTGTGTGTATTCATAAAAGATAAGGTAAAAGAAAAATAGTCACAAGTTCTCTTATAATGCCACTCCTCAAAAGTAGGGCTTTTATTTTTTTTATTACAACCAATTAATAACTATCTATACTTAAAACTAGAAATAATACAACTTTGAAATGAAAAAAATAACTTTATTTCTTTCACAATTTTTATTCTAGATAAATAACACAATTTATTAATATATAATTTAAGTAAAATCTCTTCTTAAGATTTTTGTTGAGGGTATAGCTTAAGTATTCATTTCCAAAATTGGAAAGAGGATTGAAGCTTCCCTTCAACAAAACAGTATTATAAGCGAATACAATTAATTACAAATCTGAGACTGGTTATGATTGTAGGCGAACGCACTTTAACATTTACCTTTTACTGTTTATAATAACTTATCATTTCTTAACAATTCAAAGACTGAGTGATGAAAAAAAAAACGTAAAAAAACTGTCACAAAATTGAGTATATGCAAAAAAAAAACAATACTTGATTGATTTCCTTTTTGTAGTATAATAAACTTTTAAACAAAAAAATAAAACCGACTCCAAAAAAAACTAAAAAGTAAAAAATAACGCCATAATTCAGTTTCTTCAAATTACTTACAAGTAACCGTTTGTATACTCAATCTATACAGTATATACAATTAATCTTATTTTGGCGTCGGTGCCATATAAAGAATGTGTAAAATATTGAAAATTGTCGATTTTAGTAAGTTGTGACACGATGGCACTTTTTAGTTTTTTTTGGAGTCGGTTTTATTTTTTTGTTTAAAAGTTTATTTATTTTACACTTTTTAGTTAATCGTTACTTAAAAGTGTATCTCGTGACGATTCGAAGAAGCCCAAACACGGCTAGGATACATTATTTTATTACATAGATCTGGTGCCTACCTTCCGGCTCCATCATCAAATCAATTCGATGGTACCATTGCTTAGCTAAATTAATCAAGATATTTTGTCGCCACCCGTAAATCATTTATCATTGAAGAGTTCCGATGGCATTCTGTGGTCTTCTGCATCAGTTCCACTTCACCAATTTACACTTTCTGAATGCAAATGCTTATTATGTTTCTTATAATACCAAAATCGCTATATGTATGCCTACAATATTTAAGGAGTTCCTTCAATCCCTCATGGATTCCATCATCATATCTTCACCAAAATTAAATGGGACCAACTAGAAAGTACCTTCTTAAAACAAAAAAAAAAAATTGAAATCGGTCAAATAGTCTTTGAGTAATCGGTGAACATCCATAAAAAAAAACATTCCGTCGAATTGAGAACCTCCTCCTTTTTTTGGAAGTCAGTTAAAAATGTAGTTATTTACTATCATAGTATAGTAAAATATAAAAATAAAATATACTTAACGCAATGACGCCCTGTTTAACTACTAATAAACATCAGTGTAACCCTATCTCCACTTACTTCTGTCTTTAATTGGTATAGCCACAGGTTTTCAATGGGATTTAAATCTGTTGATCTAGCAGGCCGCGAAATGATATTTATGTTATAACGCCGGCGAAAACACTCACTCACACTTTGGGAACGATGTATAAGACAATTCCCTGCACACACATTTCAAATCATGGTCTCCTCCAGCATATTGACGTAATCAGCAATTAGCCCGACTGGGCACTCTGGCGAGTTCTCCCGGGTCAGCCCAGCTCATATAACCCTACATATTCACTGTAATGCGACCAGATTGCACAGTGGGCACTACATGATCGTTATTATAACGCGTATTATTTCAACGCCACAAGCTTAAACGTCCGTGTTGACTAGTGAAACGTTTTTTCGTCAGTAAAAATGACATTACTTCAATCGGCATTTAAGCATTCTCGAGCAAACTTTAATCTCGCTTCTTTGTGCTGTGGAGTCAGCGAGGGTTTGACTGCATGGTTGCGACGATGTAAACCCTCACTGTGTGGAGAACACGGCGAACAGTGTCCATGCCTGTGTTAAATAAACGGGTGTAATGGGTTGTTGTGGTGGGAAACCATTGTCTTCATATTCCTGGACCATGCTTTGACGCCGCTGTGCGCTTATAAGTCGAGGTCTACCGGTCCTTTGGCGGTGCAGATCCTATATGATCCTTCCTCTGTGAATTATCGCACCCATAACACACCTGTTTTCCTCTGTAACAATTTTCAGAAATGTATAATCATTATTAAATTAGCATACAGATATAACTAATATAAAAAATCTAGAAAGAAATGTAAACATTACACCGGTTTCTGTGGCAATTTCTGTCAAATTTTTACCTTGACTATGCAAAGTATTTATTTGTAATTTTTTTTTTGTGGAAACTGCATGAAATTATGCGCATGTGAGCACAATTTATTGTCACATCTAACCAAGACACAAGTTCGCGGAACAGCAAAGGAACTATAATCCATTGATCCAACAAGTGAGTTGATAAATTGGATGATAGAGCGACATGCTACCATGTGGAATTTCTTTGGGTCTGGGTAAAAAGTCTGTGATAATAATACTTACCGCATATAGACTGGAAGTTACTTCTAATTTGTTAAGTGATAATAGTGTTTTAATGACACCTACTCATTTATATAAGCATTATTTATTGCAATAACAAGTATTGCTTACAATGTAAGGATAACAACTTAATTCATACCTACTCATATCATATTAGTTATCGTAATAATATACTTAAAGATTTATGTTTATTCATAAAATCAGCTAGAATTGGACATTGCGGTTAACCCCTGATAATGAGACTTCTTCGTGTAATACGTAATAAAATATTCTTGCAATCATCATAAGATAGCTCTGAGATTTCCTGGTTGTAAATTAAATGCCATCAGAAAAGTTGAATGTAGAATTGGCAGCCAAGACTCAAGCTCTTAACGCATTCGCTGTAAAAAAAAGTTATCAGATCCCAGGAAAAGCCAAGCACTGAGTTTACTAACCCTTCTAGACCGCTGACGAAGTTGCGGGTACCTTCTTCATCATCATCATCATATCAGCCCTTTATCGCCCACTGCTGAGCACAGGCCTCTCTTCGTGCACGCCACCTATCCCGGTCCTGAATACCTGGGTACCTTCTTACTTAATAAAAACCGGCGAAATGCTTGTCGGACCATGCTCATATCATATTTCTAGGGCACAAGAAATTATGTTTTTTTGGTATTTAACTACTAAACACTAAACTAAGTAGCGGCTTATAAAAGACATCTCTGTACTTAAAATTTCATCAATGTACATCTTGCAGTTTCGGAGTAAAAACCCTGTGATATACTTATGGATGGAGAGACGGACGTACAAGACGAAACTGTAAGTCAGCTTACAGTTTCGTCTTCCGTTTCTGCCATTTTTGCTTCGGAACCCTAAAAATGGCCAAATTCGAGATCTGGCTCTAGACTGTTTCCTCATCCAGATTTTGACATACGTACGTAAGAAATTTTTAGAATAATATTATGAAAAATAGATTACTCCGTGCACCTGAAAGTACATCCTGGTGGCCTCACTAGTGAGGCTAATCGGTGTAGCTTGGCGCGCATTCACAAACATTGAACATTCTCGTTTAGAGCGCCGCACCGCAATACTTAGTAGTATCAATTATTGCTCGCAATTGCTTTGTTATTAATTTAATGTTTGTACAGGCTTCACTATAATAAAAAAAAACCAGCCAAGAGCATGTCCAACCATGCTCAGTGAAGGGTTCCGCAGCTGAACATAAAAGAAAATGCATGAAAAAAATACGATATGGAAAAGTGCACTAGCAAAAGAGCGTATCTCCGCGGCACTCACGTCCTTTTGCTGAGAAGCACAGTTTTTTGGCAATAACTCAAAACGGTAAATTCAATGATGATGAAAACAAATTTCGTTGAAACTATTTATTTAGCGTTATCTTTGTATTTTTTTCATATTTTTTGGACGCACCGTTTAGAAAAATAGGGGGTAAGGGGCGCAGTTTATGCTACTTTCGGAATAATTATTTCCGAAAATTTTCCCTAAATCAAAAAAAATATTTAGAAACCTCATAATATTTTTGTAAGAACTATCGAAATATGTACCACACATATATTTGCTGAATGATTATTTTTATCTACATTATTTTTTTAACTATTCAACTAAGTAGCGGCTTATACAAGACACCTATAATCCAAATTTAATCACTACACATCATGTAGTTTTTGAGTAAAATGCCTGCTGTGACATACGGACGGACGGACTTGACGAAACTATAAGGGTTCCATTTTTGCCATTTTGGCTACGGAACCCTAAAAAGTCGGCCTTCTGTGTAGTGCCCGCCGAAATTAGTATAGAAGTAGTGCCTTTATTTATAATGTGCGTGTGAAAATCCTAGGTGACACTCCTAGAAAATAGGATAACGTTGTACCTAGCTCATAAGGGCATAATACTCGTACTACGTAAAGTGCAGCTTCGTGTACATTCGCCTAATTCCACAAGCCTACGTCCCCCGAGGACTAATTAGTCCTCATTAAGAAAAATAAAGCATCATTTTCGGCCCTTGTTTGAAGCTTGTACGCCGTACGTTGAAGCGGGACGTACGTGTTACCGTGTTGTTTAAACGTCGCTCTACTCGTATTCTGTCTGACACAGGTTCTAGTTAAAGTGTGTATTACCTCTGTTGCGCCAGAAAAAAAATATGTTTTTCACTTCTCCTGCGCAAAAAGTACGTCAGATCAGCTTCGAAACGAGACTAAAATGGTACATCTAGCCCCTAGGATTTAAAAGAAAGCCATGTAATCCAATACGAATTTCTATGAAACTGAAAAAAAAACTTGCGGCCAGCTACATACTACTTACGAATAATCAAAAACAAACAGACCAACCCGATCAGATTGGCCAAAATTTGTGATAGTATTGCAGCCGTTCACATAAAAAAGTTAAAATTGTCTATCCCCATTATTAGTTTAAAAAAATATAAAGCGCCAAATGTACAAAATTTTCTGTGATATAATTATTATTCCAATTAATTAAATAAGTTTTTTATTCTCTCGCAGTCGAAGTGAAGGGCAGAGTGTTTAACTCGTGGCTAAAAGCCATTATGACACTCAGACATATCACTTCGTGTCATAATGGCTTATTTAGCCCCTTGTCAAACAATCTACTATTTCGAGTGTATGTAGGTGTAAATATGCGTATTCATTTGGCACGCTCTCCGGGCCGGTCTGTTTTTTTCTCTTACGCGAAGAAAGTAGCGGGGCACCTTCTAGTCTATACTATTATATAGTTGTAAAAATGAAATGTCTGTACATTGAAGATATTTTCAAAAAATGAATGTTATGGACTATTTGGAGGTCATGAAAAAGAAAAAATATTTTTTGGTTTTTTTGTATGTTTGTATGTGTCGTTGTGGCTTCATCACGCAAAATCGGGTAAACGGATTTCAACTATTTTAGTACACGGGTCGCGGGGTATCTCCAGATGGTTATAAAATACTTTTTACCCGACTACGCTGAAGAAAAAACGAAGGGTTATGACTTTTTCTCCTCCGCGAACGAAGTTGCGGCCGCATTCTAGTTTTAAATAATTTTACTATATTATAAAAGACTAGTAGGAATCCGCAACCTCTTCAGAGTAGGAGAAAAACATCATAACCCTCTCTTTTCTTATTCAGCGCAGTCGAGTAGAGAATAACCATCTGTGGATGCCTTGCTACTCGTGTGCCAAAAATGGTTAAAGCCCTTTCAGCCGTTTGGGCACGATGAAGCCATAACCACACATACAAAAACATCTGATAAAAATATTCTTGGATTCAGTGACATTCAATTAGACCCCATAACTTTTTTTTAATAATATCTTCAATGTACAGATACTTAATTTTTACAACTTTATTATAGTGTATACATAGACTAGATGTTGTCTAAGAAAAATTCATAACCCCTCTTTTTTCTTCAGCTTAGTCGATTAAAAGTGTCCTATAACCATCTGTGGATGTGCTCAGAGCTATCCGCATACCAAGTACAGTTGAAATCCATTTTAGCCGTTTTGGCGTGATGAAGCCACAACGATATATACAAACATACAAAAAAATAGTGACCTTCAAATAGTCTGTTTTACTTATTTTTTAAAAATACCTTCGATGTACAGACATTTAATTTTTATTGTTACAACTTTTATCAAAGAAGATCGAGGTTTCATAAACATTTTTACATAACTTTAATTCAAATCCCGCGATATACTTTGTTCTTGAAACACATGAAGTTGTATATTTAGAACAAACGACCACATATTTGAGCACAAGCAGACGTTTAATCCGAAACTCCGTAATTACTCCTTTGTGGCGCCTTTTTCAGGTCCCGCCCTAACCGCACTGTTTTTTGGAGTGTGAAAACGGCCTCCGCGAACTTTGCCGGCCCTGGAGGGATGAAGATAATGTGGAGGTAGGCTCTTGTACAGTTTTAGAGGACTGACTTTCTGGCTGCTTTATTATTTGGGGAGACCAGGGAGAAAAGTAACTGCAGGTCGAAAGTAATAAAGGCTTTGTAGAAGTGTCCAATGATCAGAATGCCGCGCGTGGCCAAGAAGAGTTAGCGGATGATGTTTCCCTGCTTGTGACCAGGCATCACGCATGTATCCTAATCAGAGGTTAAATTATGGTGAGTCCACATTTGTATCATTTGCCCGATCAGATCTTCGTCCCGTGGCATGATCGCGTGTCATGATCACGCGTTTGGACGTTGCGCCGATCCGATCGCTCGAAATACATGTTGATACGCGTATCACACACTTAGATCGGAGAAGCGCGGCGTTATCGCCGCGCCGACACTAAGCGTCCAAGCAGCGCGATACGCAGTCATGCCACGCCACGGTGATCGGATACGAGCAAATGATACAAGTGTGGACGCACCTTTAGGGGAGTATATACGATATTGCGCCTCTAATTTAACATTTTCACATTGATTTCTGTAGCGTTTATTTAGCACCGAGGGGATGATATCAATGTGTCTACATACTATGCCTAGACATTTTTGATTGGATTCTGTATATAATTTTATAAAGGATTTATATGCAGGGCATTCAGTGATGTGAAAGTAACACAACACTACGTTCGAAAGAAAATTGCTAAAAAGTCACATTAAAATCAAAAGGCGGGCTAGGAACAATCAACTGACACTCAATCCCATCTCTAAATAATCCCAGCCATCGAGTGAACCAGGCGCTTAGAGCTTTAATAATCATAATGTTATTTTCACATTCAAAAAAATCTTAAATTCCTATTATTAAAGTGCTAAAACTAATATATGGGAACAAGAAGTCGTTATACATAGTTACACGGTAGATATAAATAAATTGGACCTTCACGGGATTTCTTTTCGATTCGAAGCGTGTTACTTTCGACCCGTGTGTGGGTACAAAAGTAACAATCGCCATTTTTTTTTCTCAGCTTCGTAACTCTTAAATATCGAAAATTATTCAATGATAATGCATTCATATATGTAAAGTATGAATAAAATTTACTTATTTCTGCATTTATTTAATAAAATATATAATAAAAAGCTAGAGATAGGAGCAAAACTACAAAGTGCTACTTTTGTCCTGGGTCTCCCCTATAATATATGTGAGCTAAATTTGAATATATGTGGGCCATTCAGCTATTTTTGACCGTTTGAATATTTGAAATCTAGCAAAAACCAAATAAAATAAAACTATTTGACCAAAACGTTATTGTTTGTATGTCTCTTATAAACATAAGAGACATATATGTAATATTTCAGCAGTTGGACACTTCCAAAAAGGTCGCTGATTGATCAGCCAGAAGTGTACTCTATTCTCACGTATATCGCATCCGAATCTTCCCGCATCCGAGAGCCAGAGAGAGATATCGCGGATGCAGCGAAGCCGTGCTCCCCTTTGTCCGCCGGTCGCGGCCGAAAATATTGCACTTCTCTAAATCGTCGCTTAGTGATGGGGCGTACCGATATGTCGATTATCGACATCATTTCTTCAAATTCTGGTCCATAGAAGTCATCACTAATCAAGTCAAACTTTCTCGCGGCATCTATATTTTAGCGTTTCAAAGCAAATTACGTAAACCGATCGGTATGAAACAATGTAAGAAAATATTCTACATAATTTAAGTAGATAGGTACTCATACTTGGGATGTTTTACAGGCGTTTCAACCGCTATGACTTTCCTGTCGCATTCTGAAGATATAAGCCACAATGAAGGTAAACATTTAGCGAAAAGATGTTAGGTATCTGTGCTTGCGTCAAAACCTTAATCTATTAAAATGTTACAATTATTGTTGCCCTCTTCTTCAATATATGCGACAGGAAAGTGATAGCGGTTGAAACGCCTGTAGAACTACCCGCTAATCAACAATTTATTATATTCGACTTAATTTTAAATAAACCTCGAGATTGCGGTAACACTTGCGGACTACAGAGCTTCAAATATTTCAAAGCGCCATTATAATCAAAGCTGAACATTATGAAGTACAAAGTGAATCCAAAATTTATATCTCATCTTTAAATATGAAAAAGAGTACACTTTGATAATTCACTTGGTCTCGGTTTGAAGAGTAAAATATGCAAGTGTTAGGCTTAGGGATATCTTAGTCTATGTTGATGTAACGTTTGAAATTGAGGTTGCATATTCTATATACAGCTGCAGTTACTGTTCTCCCACCTGTATTTTACACTTTTCGGTTTAAAAAGACATGACGATAAACAATGTTAAAATTAGTTTAAAATTAAATAAAGTTTTGATGTTATCCGCTTTTGTCTTTTGTGTGGGAGGGAGGGAGGAGGGAGGTCGTATTGATGGAAAATGTATTATGAAAGCTATTCCTTCAACGATTGTATCGACAATATCGACATTTTCCCCCTCACTACAAGTTGACACTGCTGCATAAAGGCTCTTTGTGTGATTGGAGCCGTCGGTTAAAGATTGCACTACTCTATAATGTCACTCAGCCCGATAGCCTTGCAGACAATATCTTAAGACCTGACGATAGTGTTCCGCTGCAAGAAAAGTCGATGCATGATGTTTGAGTTGTGTTCTCATCTCATGAAGGTATTGTATAGTTCGTTTATTCGACGTCTGAATTTACTAACACACTTTTGTTAGTACACGCAACTTTCCGCTACATTAACGCTTTTTGATATCGCACGTTCATATGGATTAGGTATTATGTCTATTAATTTATTGTAGTTTGTCATGATCTGCATTTCTCTGTATTTAAGGCGTGTAATAATAGAACATTGGTGTAGAGAGTGGAAAGTAAGAAATAGATGGAAGACTGGACGTGTGTGCTCAAGGGCCCAACTGTAGGTGCGGTGAGGGGTTGAAGATTTAATATATTCCCATTCGACTTCAAGATGGCGGACATCGCGTCTTTGTAAAAATCGTCATGCTAGTCGTTTGGTCTAAATTCCACAAAAATAATATAAATCTTGGTTTTCGGGAACTATGAGAAACGTTTTATTACCACGCATTACCTATATAAGATGAGAAGAGACGAAATCAATTATCATGCATCGACTTTCCTTGCAACGAAACTCTAATATCATGTATTAGTCTAATCAATTTTATTAAGTGTTCATATTTGTCCCTTTCTTCAATTAATTCAAGGTTGGCACATACGAGTTTTATGTATAAAAAATATTTCGCCCTATACTCTGTGCTCGAGGCAGTCCCGCACTGTGATCTTTTTCGAGTGCGATTGGGCAACTAATCTCAGAATGTAAGAAAGTGGCTGAACGAGAGATGCCTGCGAGCACGATAGAGTGAATGGACGAACTTTTCTATGTAAATATAAATAAGGTAGACTAAGTAACTTTATATCTGTGTTGTTTTCACATTAGCTGTTAACGCACAAATGTTTTGTAAAGTAAAATAAATAAATACTATATATACTAGTCAAACAGTCCGCTGTGTTGAGCGGGGGCCGGACCAGGTGTCCGCTCCAGGTGCCGTTCCTGTATATGTTCCTGTGTATTCAAAGTTAATAATCTTAAAGATAATCTGGTGTATTAGGAGTACTATTTAAAAGCTTAATATATTCGTTCCTTCGTCAATTCACGTGAGGTTTAAGCACATTGGTATTTTTAAAAAGTGTTTCTCTCTAGCCTCCTGCGATACTTCCTTTGGGATGGACACAAATTAATATAATCGGTATAATGTATTTAACTATCTATATGCATACAAGACGATTTTTTAGTCGTGAATCAAAATGTTACTTTCTGAGGCTACTCACAATGACGATCAACTTTTAGTATGAGACCAACATCGAAATCATTCAAAAAAATTTGAACCTCCCATACTAACCGACTACGGTTAGCTTCAAGTTTTGTATGGAGAAGTTGTTTTTTTTTTACTATTTCGAAATTAGTCTCATACTATAAGTTTATCGTCATTGTGAGTAGCCTCGGAAAGTAACATTTTGATGCACGAGTAAAAAATCGCCCTGTATGCACGTAGACGTACCTGATCGGGTACTGAACTTGTGGGTAGATTTGATATTGTAAATTTGTTTCTTTCCAAATATACTCGAATACGTACCGACGTCCTGCGTATTATTTAATTGATGTCCAATGATCCCTAGAGTTTTGGAAGACGAACCTGCTTACGTATTAGTAATACATTTTTAAAACTTTCAGATTAATAAATATGTTATCTGAAAATTTAAAAATATATTATAATTATGGCCAAGAAAATGTCGGAACATGGTTAGTGTACGGTTCCGCAGCCGTTAATACAAAAATGCAATGCAGATGGAAAAGTACACCAACAAAAAAGAGTATTTTAATGACACTTACGTCCTTTTGTTGAGATGCGCAGTGTTATAAAATTAAATTTTTCTGCTTCTGTTGCATCTATGGAGTGCCCCCTAGAAATATTTATTTTTATTATTTAACTATCAAACTAAGTAGCGGCATATACAAGACACCTTTACCTACTTACTCCAAATTTCATCAATATACATCATGTAGTTTTTGTGTAAAATGCCTGTGACATGCGGACGGACGGACGAACGGACATGAAGAAACTTTATTTTGGCTACGGAACCTTAAAAAGTACCCTGGTAGGCGGGACACTAGTCAAGAAATACTGCGGAAAACAGTCAAAGGCAACAAAAATTGTCGGCAAGTTTACGCTGGTAAAGTGTATTTCCTCGTCTTGCAGAACTATCTAGATACCACCATCTATCAGATAGTTGTGCAGTGAGCGTTCAACTTTTACCTTTTTTTCTCCCGCGAAGTTGCCGCGTTGTTTCTAGTTTTTGTGGAAGAGTTTTCTGTCTCTTAAATCATTTATAGTCGGCTAGAGAACGTTGGTGAGTGAAAATCCTTTGTTGAGAAGGATTTTCTGCGAAATAAATAAGATTTTGTCGTAAGATTCCAGTTTTACGAAATATTTGGTTCTGTATTAGGTATACATATAACAAAAAAATGGTAAGACAAGTAGTGCTGCGAACAAAAATATGTTCGGTGTTATCGGGTGGTTATAAAAAAATACAATATGTGGTCTGATGACCTGGCGAAGGTCGCTGGAATCGTTGGACGCGGGCGATGCAGGTTTATGGAGGCCTATGCCCAGCAGTGAGCGTCTTTTGGCTGATGATGATGGTGATATAAAAAATCTATCATCATAAAGATTTTTTTTATCTCACTTGCATTGAAATGTAGATGAACCTCATCACCAGCTTGCCTAATCCATTGAGAGAAATGCAGACCAAGCGAAATGTCATCCTCGGCTCCTTACAAATTTGCTATGCGAAAGACGTAAGCACTGGTTTAGTCGTCCTACCTACAATCAACTTCGAAGAGATGTAGGCACTTTTTCTCCTTATTGAATTGTAGCAGTCAGGATTTATTTATATATACTAAAAGCATTAGAGGCTTGTGCCCGGGGCGGCGAATTTTTAGAGTAGGCAATATCTAAGGCAATTAAAACGGTGATAAGGTCCAAAGGTGTATGAAAAGGTGTATAAAGGCTCTTTCGACTGTATATGATTCTCCTTGACGACTATTGTAGCTCAGCGGTAATGACGCTGCCTGCAAAACTGACAGTCCTGGGTTTAAATCCCGGTAAGGGCAAATATTTGTGTAATGGGCATAAATGTATGTTCTTGACTCTTGGGTGTTTTATATCGTCGTCTACGAGTAGTCTAGTACTCATCTCGTTATCAATATCAATCATATCTCGGTAGAGCGTAAGACGCAATGTGCCAACTGCCGAGAATATGGAAAAACCGCAACATATCTCGGAAAACGAAGAAGAGACTGTTGACCTCTCTAGTGTACTCCATCTTTAACTATGGCTCGGAAACATGGAAGAAGAAGAAAGGAAGACCGACTGTAATCGCATAACATATGGTGCTGGCGAAGCTCTAAATTCCATGGACCGCAAGCCGAAAAAACGTGTCCATCCTAAGAGAATTCAAGTAATAGCAAGACTCTCCACGACCTGGCTGTGCGAAGGATCCTGGAGTTTTTCGGTCACATTGCCCGCAAAAGATGGACATAACCTGGAGCAGCTGATGGTTACAGGGAAGATCGATGGAAGGGTACTGACGGACCGACCAAATCAGCTCAACACTCAACGCTAAGCTATTTGATGCTCTCCATGACGCCAAGGAGGATAGATGGACGAGCATCATCAAAGATAAATTGTTCTCCCATCGGGGGAATCACAACCCTCAGTAATGAGATGAGAATGAGATGCAAGAGGATTGTTCATAACACGACCTTTATTGAGCTTACCATGGGAGTAGTCGGATTTGTGTAAAATTGACCCGTAATATTTATTTATATTCTTGCAACAGCAACATTTAAGCTACAAACCTCAGTTTTCCATAATAACTAGCCGTAACCGCTTTAGTCGTATGCATGTTTAACTTATTACTTAACCGTAGTTAAATATTTAGCTCTGCAACTTTACGGGAGGTTACGTTAGTAGTAAGTTAAAGTTATGGCATGTTATGCTTGATATAATAACATAACATAAGTGGTGGTTTTGTGGCGTAAAATATATCTATGCATGTTTACAGATCGTTTACGGTCACGCCTAAGAAACATAATATGCCTACGTAAGTAAGAATACCAAAGAGATTATTAGAATACTAGCAATTCTCCGCGGCTTTGAACTGTTATAATTATGGATTCCGCATGACGCGAAGCATAGGGTGATCAGAAGGCTGGCACATTTTTAGCCCAGAGAATCATCATTGCCATTCAGCGTGGCCTTTTTCTTCCATACTTTTAAGTTTTACACATGTAATAATAAATTAATTATTAATCAATTCCCCATACAAATTTTCACCACATTGAGGGATGATATTTGAGATGAAAACTACCCTTTGTCCTTTCTAGAGTCTCAAACCAACTCCACACCAAATGTATTCTAAATCGGTTTAGCGGTTTAAGCGTCGAAAGGCAGCAGACAGAGTAGGGAAGGGTGGAAGCAGTGGATTATTACCTATATTTTAGAAAAGTAATAGATTTATACCTTTGTCATAAGACGAATTGAAAGACGAATACAGATAATGCAAAGCTATTATTTCTCTACAATAAAGACAAAAATCCACTACTCCTCCAGTAATATCAGTAATATCAGTATAGATTAGGCATTATTTGCAACTTTTTGGCTTAGAGCATTTAAATAGTGGAGATGGCATATGGATACCTACCGTTTCGGAATCTGTGCCTTTACAGCTTCCGTGTTCACGCTTTTGAAACGTCGGGACCGCAAATAAATATACGGGATATAATCCGTTTAAATTGTTTTATTTAAATGAGTGATATTCTCTGAAACAGAAGAAAATATTATAAAGCTTGTTTTATTATAGTGTTACTTATTAAGGACTTGTGCACTGCGGCAACAGCGAAATACAAATATGCGTTTTTAATGTGGGTAAATTAACACCACATTGCTCATTGTGATATAAATATAATGAAAATAAGGTTTTAGAAATGACAGTATTACAGGGGCAAAGCGGATTGCTAAATTCACGGCCTGCAGCACAATGTTCGCTGGTGGAATAGTCGTCACGTTGGACCGGCAATTCAAAGGTACCGGGTTCGATCCTAGCGAGACCACGTGCATGCGTAATCGTGTTTCTCTTTCGTATCCAAAGGGTAAAACGGGACCGTATTACTAAGACTCCACTGTCCGTCTGTCACCAGGCTGTGTATCTCATCGAACCGTGATAGCTTGACAGTTGAAATTTTCACAGATGATGTATTTCTATTGTCGCTATAAGAACAAATAGGTACTAAAAACAATATAATTTTATGTCTGTTTGTGTATTTTGCTTAGGAATAAGGCTCTGCTAACACTGGATCTTCATAGATAAAGCCGTTTGTAGCATATATTTTGTACGGAATTTTTGTCCGACTCGCACTTGGCCGGTTTATTATTTATATCCCAATAGAACTAATCCAATTTGTATATCAAATTTGGAAATCCGGATATTTCGGGCCTTGATCCAGATTGCAAACTACGCGAGGATGTAAAAAAGTTTCACCCTTCATCGAAAATGCCTTGAAATTGTTCTATTATGTGGTATTAAATCATGTAATGGTTATTGGAAATTTCAACAATAATTTAGAAATATTATTTTAATGTGGTAGATTTTTTCCAGTGGAATCTTTACCATCAAAATAAGGGAATTTGGGACGCGCGGGGTAACAATAGACAAGGAAAATAGTTCCATATTTCAGGAGTGCTGCGGAAAATACTGTACCGTTTATGATCTTTGTACCTTGGGTCACCAGTCTTCAAGTGACATTAGTTCTCAGTAAATCAGTTGTCTATATTAAGTTACCACGCCTGTCCTTAGTTCCCCCACACCTCCGCCGCGAATCGTCAAACCCAAGGAAGTTCCGCTTTAGTTAAGCGCGCTCTGTATAGCGTTTCGCGGTTTCGCGGCGGAGGTGTGTTACCGGCATTATACTGCCTACACTATTTAAGTTGATCCGTTAGTAAATTACTTAAAAATAGAAGGGACTCTATAAGGTAGAAAATAAAATCACTAATATGTATAAAAGTTTATTGTAAAAATTGTGAATTTCCATAATGCGTTTGTTTGTACTGCGTAATAGAAATATTGTGTTTTAAGTAATTTACAGTAAAATGCAAATATATTTTCTTGTGTGCCATTGGTCCCATTTAATTCTTACTTCTAACAATTTTACATTATAACGTGCAAAGATTTACAAAACTAAAATACTGACAATCGCATAGCGATACTAAAACGTAATTTTTTTAAGTATATTAGTCACTACGAGGATCCATGATCTGAAATAAGACTAACATAGAAATTATGTTGTAAATGCTAAGCAATAAATACGGTAGAACTGAACATTCTTACGGTTAAATGCTTTTATTGTAAATTTTAGGATCTCATATCCTGTGTAATCTAATTAATCTGTTGACAATATTTTGCTGTATGGAAAAAATGTGTAAAAAAGTACTTATCGGCACAGTTTACTTGAAAAGCATCATATAATCGTTTTTTTTCTCGATCGATAATACTCAGTGGACATAAACAAACATTTGTATAAAAATAAGAGTTTGTCCACCAAGTTACTGCATTAATATTCGTAGACTGTTTTCTAACCATGTTGGCATCCCAAGTAACAAACAAGCTGTATAAGTGCTTATACAGCTTTTTATTATACAGCTATTACACAGCTATTATACAGCCAGTTTGAGCGTCATAAGGGCTGTATAAGCTCTAACACAGCTTGTGTAAAGTAACAACTTTGGAATGGATCTCATGTCACATGTTATAAACAGTGGCCTGCATTTCATATAGGCACAAATCACTGCCTACCCTGAACGACCATGGTTTCATAAGGCACAGATACCCATGTGATCACTGACTATGAATAATTGTGGTTCAAAAAGTAAGCAATGAACACAAAAAGAAAATTATTAAATTGTTTAAACAATTAAAAAACTGTTAACACAGTAAAAAAAAATGCCAACCTCTTATCTTAACAGCCTTTAGTACAATTGCGAACATTAAATATCTCAGAGGTGTGAATTCTATATTTTTTTCTGATTGTATACGATATGTGAACTCACAATATACAAGTAGTTTATTTTTACATCGTATTTTTTTTAAATATTTTTTTTAACACTCGTTGTCACATTTGTAAAGTTCCCTTGAATTAATCATTTTTACTTTGGTCCACTTAGATAAGTAAGGAAAAGTAAAAAAATAAAATAAGCAGACTTTATTTTTTCTATACCTCGGAGAAATTTATGTACCCAATTAGAAGTAGACTCGTCCCGGTATGGCAAGAGATTCTGGTTCAAACCCGGCATTGTGGCCCGAACTTTTCACTGTCTGTTGTCTTTGAACAATAAAAAAATCAAGAAAAATTACATTTGCAATAACTTGAGATTAATCTTTCATTGCGATAGTGTACAAATACAAAGTGATTAATATAACAATTGAAGCAATAATAAATACAATTATGTCATTTGACATAAAGTTTTTTAAAGTACTTATATATTCGAGCTTAGCTTAAGTAAATAGGCTTAGTAGAACATAATTTTAGTAATTATACAACTTGCATTTTAGGTAAGTAGATCATTCACATACATAATCGGCACAGCTGATAAGTACAATACACATAATTTATATAAAAATAGTTTATGTAGTAAATACATGGGTGATGTAGTAAATATTATTTATTAACAAAAGTTACATTTATATTTCTGCATAATAAGTTGCACAAGTCGCATTTTTTAGTTTACAACAAAGGGTGTTACAAAATACTCGTTAGCCTAGAAAGAATATTTATATTGAGTGTAGAATACTAATAATAATAATAAGTACATATTCATTTACTTTTAATAAGTCTTCTCATTTATAAGTAATTTTTTTTTACTGTTTTTTTTTAATACGTACAGAAATACGATATAGAACTAAATAAAAATTAACATCAACATTGTCTTCTACAGGCGTTTATTTTGTTATAAAAGAATGTTTGTTGGAAGAAAAGTTAGAACTTTTTGCACAAAATACTTGAAACTTTCTAAGCTAGCTTTACGACGGGTGCTTAAACGACATTGTTAGACAATAAGACACCGTACATTGTATTTTCAATAGGGCATTGTGAAGATTCAGCCGGCCAAACTGATGAAGTTGTAAAAAACTTCTCAATACCTACTTACAGTTTACGATTCAAGGAAAACTGTTTCTAGTAATAGCTTATTTTCACAAATTGCTGGATGTTTCTAGTTTTATTTAACTTAAAAAGTCTTAAACGAAAGTTTTAAACAGTCGTTCAAATAAAAGTTATTTACATTAAAAAATCAGATTTTAATCTGTAGTTACACTCAAGAAACTTTTGGTCATGTCATGCATTTTAAGGCTGTCACTAAATAAAACTTACACTTCCAAAATATCTCACTAACGACACTTTTTGTCTCATATCCCAGCATAAATCGAAGGCAACGCACATAAAGTTACCATAACGTCACTTAGTATTCTATTCTGTAACCAGACCTAGAAAACGTACTTTAATAAAGCACCAGCGAATTTTTGGGCTATCTGCCAATGGTAATAAAACATGTCTAACATAATGTTTTCACTCGAACATGGCATTGAATGAACAAAACGATACGAGAGCTTTTCGAATGAATTGAACTTAGCTACCATACGGAATATAAATATCTAAACATGCTACTTTGCAGGGTTTATTAAAAAAGTCGAGCCATAGATCACATTGCTTTATGATGACTTCACGGTTGCGAGTGCCAGTTTATTGATCAATTTATTGCACTCTACCATTATGATTATTATGGAGAGAGAAGCCCATCATTGTACCACAAGTACTCGGGACCATGCAACAAAATAATTTTCTTCCAACTAATTGTGCTCGCCTGCAAGTGTGATCCAGTCAGTCAAAAATTAATGCTCCGAAATGCCTGTACATTTTGATTAGTAATTAGTGCGAGTTCATACATTTCGTATTTGAATTTAGTAGCAAATGTGTGAACTCGTAATAATCACTAATTAAAGTGTAAACATGCCTTCATATAGGCCCATAAGTTGAAGAGACTTTCGCAAAAAATATGGAGGGCCCTGTGTGACCACAAGTATGTCTGCATGCTCTGTAGTCCGGTACTGTTACGTTGCAATTACCTATTCACGCTGGTGTCCTACTAAGACTCGTCGACCTTGTTCCTCCTCTTTGAAAGAGCCTCCGCCTCCTCGATCGTGTCCGGGAGCCTCATATTCCTGGTCTCAGGCAGCATCAGCACCAGGAGGCTGGAGATAATGCACATCGCGCCGAATATCACCGTTGGCATGCATTTGTGGTACAGCGACTGGGTGAGAAAATAATTAATCAGGAACGTACCAGGCACTTTTGAAATAAAATTCTCCAAGTGGTGCCGATTGTCAGAGGTAATTTTTAATTACAGGTAACAAACCCCGCGTAAAACTATGATTGAAAGATAAGGTGAGATTGAAGACTAAATACTTCCCAATCTAACATAAAAAAAATAACATTGTCTCTCAAGACTCATAGGTCGCAAATTGTTGGTAACATTTTATAGTAATCACGAGAAGCTGACTGACTGACATTATTGATCCTACTTATTACTATTTCCCTTTTCGAAAAATCGTTCTCTAGGGGGAATTGAGAATGAAAATTTGGGTAGGATCCCTATATGGCACTCAGCTTCTTTTTCATTCACAGGCAACTACCAGCAATGGCGTCAGCGACGCTATCAGAGATCGAATTCTGTCGGTAGTCAAGCATACGCTGATCAGAATCTGTCACATGTTGGTCGGGAACAACTTCGGACACGAAAATGTACATCGCTCGCTGCTACTCGGTCAATTATCATGTGTGTATCGCCTAACAGCGAGTGTCACGCTAATATTTTACGGACCTATGGATATGGCTGTCAACTCACCAGTAAAGGCGTCAACGGTGCAATCAGAGACCTGATTCTGCCTATAGTCACGTTTAGTATACGTTGATCAGCGTCTGTCTCATGTTGGTGGGGAACACCTCAGACACGTAGATGTAGACAGAACTGTAGGCCAGGGTCACGCGTGTATACATCCGTTTGTGGAATGTGGACTTACCAACAAAGGTGTAAGAGGCGCAACCAGAGACCCGATTCTGCCTGCAGTCGAACATACGCTAATCAGCGTCTGTCTCATATTGGTCGGGAACACCTCAGACACGTAGATGTAGACAGAACTGTAGGCCAGGGTCACGCTCCATTTGCCGATGAGGTACAGCCCCGTCGACCACCAGTCCGCTGTACAACGGAATCTGTTATGCAATTAAGGTTATGTGGTTTGCGCCTACTGTAGGGCGGTCAACATTATGGTTATGGTTAGTTTCAGGGATTTTCGATAGTTTAATAAACTTACTTTTATTGTATCCCATGGCAAAAGTTAAAGACACAGAAAATATAAATTTAGTGAATAGATATAAAAGTTTCGTCGTTATGTTTGACTATAGTATACTAGAAGTATAAATTAGGTCTGAGGTGAGGTGAGGTCACTGGTCTTCATGTTTCTAAGAAAACTGGATAGGTTTTCCATGGACAGCAATTTGTGTGGGAATGTTTAATGACTGTGTCTTTGGATTGTGTTAATTTAGAAGCTTGATTTTTACAGCTTCAAAGCCGCAGACATAAGTATTTGATGTTAATTTCAACTTGAAACCTCCACGCGTTCCTGAGAAAAAGGGTCTAGACGGACAGACGGACGAAACCCTAAAAACGATAGTTTTGCCATCTATTGGTAGTTTTTCCTAGGTGTTTGATTATTACACAGTGTTACACAGTGTCACGCTATTAGCAAATTACCTCCATTATTTCTGGTATACCACACGTTTTGAAATCGGACATATTTACAAGCATTGTTTGAAATTTTGTTTCCTCTCTGGTTATTGTGATATTTGTGATCCCGCATTATTTTAATGCCTAACGAGTAACGACAGTATAATTGTAGTTATTTTGTGAAGCGAACGGCCTCTGGCACATGTCTAGTTTCGCAATGAGGCATAATAGGCGGTCATAATATAAAAAGGTATTCAGGTTTGTGGTTTTGATATGTACTTATGCCGTTTTCTTCATGATCAATGTGCATTGTACCTATTGTATTAATAATGAACTGTATGTATAAACGCCGTCAGTATTACTTACATAACCTGCAGCTTGTTTCATATTTGATGTTTTTATAGTTAGATAATCATCATCATTTCTGCCATATGACGTCCATCACTAGACACAGGCCTCCTCAATAGACTTGCACATGGACCGAATACAGGCGACCCGCATCCAGCGAGTCCCCGCAACCCTAACAAGTATAGTATAGTTAGGTGTCGGTTCTAAAGTCATCATCAGAGATCGGACAGGTCATCGCAAGGCAATCGCAACGTCCAATAGAACAAGATTAATAGAGTCGTATTATGTATAGTATTATTTAATTATATTTTTCAATTACATTTACAACGGTAGGTAACCCAAAATTCACCATATGATTATGAAGGTATTTCCATTAAAAGTTTTTTTAATGCTGATGGTTGTATTGAACATATGCAACCATCATCTCCTGCATTTTCTGAAACAATCCTATATTTTTATTTAGTTATTTGCGTTAATTATTTTTTTACTATTTTCATCATTTAAAAAACACATAAGCGATAAAAACTATTACACATACTTACTAGTTTAAATTTACTTGTTTGTTAATATAATCTTTTTTATCATTTTAATTCGAATGTCGCATGCTGTACACAATATTTATTTGTGATCTTTATTATGATAAGAGCTCGGGATCGTTCTTAATCCACTTCGCTTTTATATTCACCATATTTAAAATATTTCGATATCACCATAAGAAAATAATTTTACCAATTTAAATTACCACAAAACTGTTTCAAGAACGCCACTTTGACAAAACCATGACAGATAGGTACCTATCCAACTAAAATACGGCAAATGTTAAATTACGATAATATCTATCCGTTTTAGATAATCATAATCTTAAGTATCGGCTCTATAGAGTCTTGTTCTATTTCCATATCTTTTTTTGCGATGACCTGTCTCTCTCGATCGGCGATCTCTGGTCATCATAAAGTTTGTACAACACGCAAATAATCGTTGGTGTCAACTAAAATGTTTCGATAATCAGAAAATAAGAAACGTGAGCTTTATTTTTTGTAAAGATATAAGCAGAAATATTGATATTAGATATGCGTTTTTTTAATTCTCTTTTTATTAAAATTTAACCGCTAGAGGTGGCTGGCGGAAATTTGACTTGCATGAAGCGCGCAGTATGCTATTCCACTCCACACAACCGACTCGCTAGCTCCACAGAAAATCAGTGCCGTTGGCATTGCTATTAATCCTAGTCAAGCCAACAGCATCGTTGAGTGGAGACATCTCAAGTGCACATCTCTCGTTTGCATGTAGGTATTGTTTGTTGCGTCATTGAAAACTTGCAATTGTGCGATGCTGATATACTTTCTAAATATTATATTCTATAAGATTTTGTTTACAGACATCGGGAGATATATAATTTAATACTTTATATACACCTCAATCAATCCTCTTTAATGTGTCCAAACACCGTAGGTAAGTTAGCTTTCATATTATGTAGTTATGAGATCTCGTACAACTTTACAGCCCAGATCTGGACCGATGCCCGCTCCCGCGGCCGCCACACTGCGCCGCGACGGTTATCTCGCGGTAAACATGGTTCCTGAACATGAAAGAGGATGTAGGTGGTGCATGCAACTGTACACTCGTGTGCTCTTATAATATTATGAGGCGAGCTGAAACTAAACTCATGTTTCGAGGCCTCCTATTATGTATCAAATGCGTAAATTACTATTTTTTTACTAAGGACACAATAATATATTTTTTACACAGTGTGTCCCAGGATAAAGTGCACAAACTAATAGGGATGAAAGTAGATGCAATTGTATCGACAAAAAGTAAGAAAAAAAAATTAAAACCATTATTTACTTAATTTATAAATTATTAAAAACAAAGCAAGATATCTTGAAAACGCAAGATTCATATGAAAAACCAGTTTTTTTTATTTTTCACATTCTTACTAAGACCATTAACATAATTAATCCTTTGTGATTATTATTACGTTTATTTCAATTCAATAGACCCCATAGGTAATATCTTGCTTTGTTTCGATGAGGTCTACTAGATACTATTTTTTATTCATAAAAAGTAAATAATGGTTTTAAAATGTTTTCATAAATATTTTTGTCGAAAAAATTGCATTTACTTCCATTCCTATCCGTTTGAACACCTTATCCTGGGACACACAGTATAATAGATTTTTAAATGATGTTACTTGATAGTGTCGGTTGTTTACTTAGCTCGTATGAATAGACAACGAGTGGTTACAACTAAGTGGATGGAGGTTTTAGTGTTATATCATTATGTGTTGACATAATAATAGAGGTTTACGAGTGTGCAAGATTGCATGCGGTTTACTGTTCATTTGAGGTTGAACTAATCTAAACACCAGCAGTAAACCCTTGCACGTGTATGACTGCCATTAATTATTTAAGAGCCCTCTTGTATTTTAGAAAAGCGTCAGTAACGGATTTTTGACGTTTCATTTCTAAGAAACAGAACAGATGACTTAAAGTTTGCATAAGTCAGTTCCTTATTTTGTAAGTGGCGGTATCAAATGTTATAAGCACTGAATAATGTAACTAAATTTAGCCGATTACCGACTTTACTTTTATTAAGATCGCGCGCGAATCATAAGTTCGGTCCCTTTAAAAATTATGGCGTCATATGGAAATCTAGTTGTTTAAATGTTTTTCCACAATCGAAATATATCCCTATTTTACACTAAGGCCTACTTAAATTTTCATTATTTTGTACAGATACAGTTGTTATCGTTCTTATTCTATACCATGTTCCAACAAAATCTCACTGAGAATACAAGGATTTTCTCAATATCGTTGAATTGTTAATATTATGCATCGTACATTAAAGTACGAGTATGTTATGTTACCAGTTATAAGTATTTATATGAATTGTATGTCTTTTGATCATTAAATAAAGATACCTTTGTGAGAAAAAAAAGAACATATCTTTAACAGCATAATTCAGTAAGGAAATCAGTACTTTTTGAACACACTTCTTTTTTTATACAGTTGACTAAATATTCGGCTGCAGCCGTCAGTACCGCGCGAGCATGTCTCGTGATAGAGCTCCTAAATGGACTAAGCAATGTGGATTATTTTTGTGGGGAATGTGCAATATTTATACTGTCCTAGTGTGACATAACAATCTAATAATTGTATTTACCACTAAGACCGGGCCGCCTATTGTCTAACGCGTTTGACGCTCGGAATCAGAATCAAGTGTCTTTTGTATGGGCTATGACAGTTGATTCGGATACCAATTGTCAAAACTTCGTTAATTGTCTAACGCGTTTGACACTCGGTATCAGAATTAAGTGTCATGTGTTTGTACGGGCGGCAGTTGATTCGAATACCAATTGTCAAAATTTCGTTAGGCAATAACCCCCCTGATTATTATATTACATACGGAATAACCCTTATTCCATTTTATTGATTTTTGTTTACATTAATTTAGTGTTATTTCTACTCTACTATCAGCAATGGACCAATGGATCAATTAGTTTTTTTAGCATATATATATATATATATGCCTGCAAAATGTCATGAGCGACATTTTTTTTCGTACAGTAACAGTTTTCCATACTAACTAAATTGAAAAGCACGGACCATTAAAACAAGAAATTGACCATCTCCATACAAAAAGCCGGTCACCGATATGTACAACGACATAGATCTATATTTAAGAATATTTTTTTACAAGCGTGACACAGCGAACAAAAAAATATGTTTCTTTATTAAATTACAACATCGTTACATGTTTAGTTTTAAAGCGCCATCTAGTTTTTTGCCAGAATATCACCTTGCGATCGGAACACGATCCATGGCATCTGCGGCATCTTGTTTTAATGGTCCTTGATGAAATGGGATGAATTGATAATGCCGCAGTTAGCTCACTGTTGATAGACTTTTTAGTGTTATATCATTATTGTTGACATAATAATAGAGGTTTACGAGTGTGCAGGATTGCATGCGGTTTAGTGTTCATTTGAGCTTGGACTAATCTAACATTAGCAGTAACCCATGCACGTGTTTACGACTGACATTAATTATTTTAATGGACTAATAGCCCAGTCAATGAGAGGGAGGATTTTTGTACAAATGAAGTTTAATTCTAGGTGTTAAATATACCGGTTAATTGTGCGTCGAAGTCGCGCACGATGGGTTCCGTACCTCCGTATCTTTTAATTCTAATTATTTGTTTGTTGATATATCGGCCATTATAATAAACATTCTTTGAATTACAAGTTTCTACCTATTACAGCTCAAGATTTTAGCATTATAAACATAGAAAGGTATAATGGAGTAATAAGCGTTCTTTTGAGACCGTTTGGGTATAAAAAAGCATCATTCACATCGACGAATAGAGAGCCTCCTCCTTTTTGAAAACACTTATAAAGAGCACAAAACACGTCGCTCTGTATAACAAGAATTATCGAAAATCGCCGTTGAAGAGAAATATAACCTCCTGACTAAAGTGGGACTGGGCCGGTCACGTAATTGCCGCATGCATTCGTTGGGTTACTGTGGTCACGAAGTGGGTTGTTTGGAATTTTTTTTTTGGTACTTCGGTATTAAGTTCTTTTGGTACGGAACTCTCCGCGTGCGAATCCAACTCGGATTTAATAGTTTTAGGGTTCCGTACCTCAAAAGGAAAAAAGCAGAATCCTTATAGAATCACTTTGTTGTCCGTCTGTTTGTCTGTCTGTCAAGACCTTTTTTCTTAGGAGCGCGTGGCTATCAAGTTGAAATTATAATCAAATACTTAGCCTGCGGTCCTCTGACGCTATAAAAAAAACAAGTTTCTGTCAACGCAATCCGAAGATTCCGAAGACAGTCATTAAAAAAGGTGTTTCCACACGAATTACCGTCCATGAAAACATATAGGGTACTTTCAATTGTCCTAGAAATTTGGTATAAAGATAGCTCTTATAGCGCAACCTACGAAATAAATCTGAAAATCTTATTTTTTTATGTCTGTGTGCCTATGTCAGTAACCAATATAAAATAACCTTACACCGCGTACATTTTGCTTAGCAGTAGGGCTTTGCTAACACTGAATTCTCATACATACGGCCGTTTTTAGTGTATATTTTGTACGTAACCATCGGTGCGCGGAACCGACTCGTACCTACTTGGTCAGTTTTTTATATGTATAATCGTTTTCGGTTTACTTTTGTTTCTTCTTGCATTTTATTACTTCGTTAATTGGTGTTACGTATTTGTGAAGGTTATGCAAGTTACTTGTTAGTATTATCTCCTGGTATGGTTTTAACTCCTATTTAGAAGTTTGTGACGAAAATAATGACATATCATACCCGAAGGAACTTCTATACAAACTTCTATACTATTATAAACTTGTAAAAGTAAAATGCCTGTACATTGAATATATTTAAAAAAAAGAGTGCATCAGACTATTTGGAGGTCACTATTGTTACCAAAAATATTTGAATTTGAACTACAAAGTTAAGCGAGATGCTATTTAAGTCGAGTCGTTACTTAGAATAGTCGCTTAATAAGACGCCTTGTCACTTAGGCGAGGTGCTACTCAAAAAAAAAATCTAGACCAGTTGCTTTTTAGATAAGCTGCTATTTAGACGAAATGAGACATAGACAATTTGCGAGTAGCAGCTGTATTGACGAGTTGCTAATTAGACCCCGTGAGAATATATATTTTACAATGAGCAGTATTTTAATAAGCTATCAGCGTTTCGCTCGTAAACAACAAAGTGTTGCGTCCAAATGTGAATTAGCCATATCTTTAAATAGATTGCACCAAGTAAGGTTTTCCTTATAAAGTTGAATGCTGGAAACTACATACGAAGCAAAAACCGGTCAGTTGTTATGCTTTTAATGCGCGATAGGATGTATTCATTTTATTAACAATCTTGATCTTAAGTGTATACTTAATTGTGTATACCTAATTGAAACATTATAGTGATAGATTAAATCACTTTAGATTAAATTATAATATTTCCTTTTTATTCCGTGAAACGGCGTCTATGTGCCTGCTCTCTTCCAAAAATGCAAAACCTAGCTACTAGGTCGATTATCGTAAAGGGCTTGATATGAAAATTTTAATTTGGATTTATCACCAGTTACCAAGCGAGTTATTATTATTTATTATTATATTATAGGAAAATGGGTGTAGCCCAAAACGTTGGACCATATCGTTAGCCGCAGTTACCCATACAAACCCGACAAAACGGAAATGTGTTTGTCGCACAATGAAAACTTTCATAGAAAATATAATTACATGAGTTAACGTGTCCAACTTTTTTAACTCCATCTACATATATCAAAGTAATTTATTTAAATCTTAGAAAAATATTTTAGCCGGTTACGCTAAGTTTACACCTCATTTGTATGCGATTCTTAGATACTGAGATAGATACCAAGTACAAACTTAACGTGACAGGCTAGTACTACCCAGCTACACAATTTTAGTAAATTTGCTTATTGTGTACCTACTAATGAGTACGACTCGCACATGACCGGTTTGATTTTAGTGACCATACGCGCGCGATTGATTACGAGTAAATATATTTAGACACAAAAAATACACTACGTACAGTTTAATAATAAGGGCATGGTCTAGCTTAGCTGGAGACACAACGTCGATTACTATTGTGCGCTCTACCTGACATCACTAACAACTTTAAAGTTACGGCCATTTCGTTATTGGTAATTGGAACTTGTGTCCACATCATTGTATGACAACAATCATGTTAGGAACACACGGAGTGACATGTTACATTTAATATTTACACGTTTCCTTTGTGTCAAAAACTATTATGACGATGACGCTTCGTTAAATTGCCTTTCATGTCATTCATATTCCATACATTTGATCACGTTGCAGTTGAAAGGATATTTTAAATTTGGAAATGGAACTGCGAGGGTTTTCAAATGAATTGGGATTAAGAATGTTTTTTTGTGTTCTTATTTCGCTTTGTAAATGAAATGGATTAAATGAATTGAAATAATTGAATGACTGGTATCGTCGAAAACTTTTTCAACCGCGGAATGTCAACTATTGTATAATTAATTAGGTTTGAACTGTGACGCCCTTTCTGCTTTTCGCAATTTATTTCAGAATTAATTTGAAATCAAAGTTTAATGATAATATTTATATTTATAGCGCAAGTTCGGAACGTAATCAGCTAGTTACGCAAAAACTGAGTAATACAGAGAGCAGAATAATAAGGTATATACTTGGAGGTAGCCGATGATAATTAATTACAATTAGTATTCCAATACTTAACAAAATTTCTGTTTTACGTCTTAATGTGATATTAGCGTTACTAAACGCTAGTTCATCTGCGCGTCAGACTTTATTTTAATAAAGTTATTATAATTAAGTGAAATATAAAATAGTCAAAAGGCTACCCAGATTAATAGTAAAGTATAGACAGTTGTCTATAACCATAGACGAACTCGTCTGGTAATCAAATTACGAAGTATAACTATCAGATCATACTTACTTCTTGGCAAGAAGGCAAACAGCATGCTCATCGCAGCACAAGTCGTGTAGTTCACTATCAGAGTCTTCTTTCTCCCGTACTTGTCCAACACTATCGCCACCACTATATACGCCGGTATCTCCACCAAAGTCACCAGCATAAAACTCAAATATTTGTTAGAACTCAGCGACACAGAGTTAATCGATAACCCATAGTACACCAAGGAACAGGTCATCCACAGAAATGAGCAGATTAGCAATCGCTTCCATATGATAGAAGACCTGATCGCCTTTGAAAACTGTGATTTCTTGTCATCAGTCTGATTTTCTGACTTCAAAAGTGGGTCTCCAAGATTATCTAACTCTAGTTTTCTCGGGTCCAGCCTGTTGATTTTGGCGGCGGATTTCAATATTCTAACGGCTTCATCTCTTCGTCCTTTGCTGAGCAGCCAGCGGGCACTTTCGTTCATGAACCAGACGTATAAAGCTACTAAGATAGCTGGTGTGTACATAACGAGGATATAAGTTCTCCAGTTGTTGATGAACCAGGCCAGGCTGGCCAATAGGACTACACCGACGACGAATGCCATATTGCACATGGCTGACACGATGACTCGTTGCTTGAGGCCGACCAGTTCCACAACTGCGGACAAATTTGAATTGAAAAAGTATCATGACCCGTTGAAATTCCAAATAAATAGTCCTTTCCTTTTATTTCATAAGATGAATCGATTGCGCGAAGTTTTGCGAGCGTAAAATACGGCACTTTTATGGTGCACAATTATAGTGAGTCACATACCTAATGTCTATTTATAGAGTCAATCTTATAGGTATTATTTATTAGCTTAAGCAATACGTAACGCAGTAAATGGAAGCGAATACCAAATAAAGGCAATGAGGTCACTGATAGGGCTATTGATAGAAAAGGGATTAAGTAGGTCACGGTTGTTTTGATATTGGATAAAATTTCAAAAAAATCTATCTTTGCCGGTTTTATATTACATATATTATACGTGGGTTACGTTTGAAGTTTCTTACTGCCATTTATTAGGTAATAGGGCGATATCATTCGTTTGACAGCTTACCGGGTTGCATAAGTACTTGATAATTGAGGTACTCCGTTCGGAATAGGAACGGTTGTTTCCTACGACCTAGTAGTTTTATCGTACTACGAGTATTTAGCGCAGATGTAGTTATTAAGTGACTATGTCACAAACGATTCCTTGTCAAGAACAAGGGATCGTCTCTGACATTGTTTAAAAGTTTTCGTTTGAACACTAACATTTCAACAGGGTTTTGAAATCCAGTAAGAGTTCCGTGCTTAAAAAGGGAAAACAATGTCAGTCTTTATATCACAGTCGATTGAGAGTCATGGAAACGAAAAGCGTGATCTTACCTTACATCATCATGTCATGTCGATATAAAGTAATCGTCCAGAAATTAAAGAAAAATGTATAGGGCGCTACCCTAACCTTAAGTATGGGGTGTCATTTGAAAGTCCTCAAAAAGCGTTTTCCAGTGCTTTTTCGATGCACCATCGTGTCTCACCAAGGTATAATATGTAAATACTTACTCAGAACATAAGCCGACGGGTAAAGTCCTCCGCCGAACCCGGCCTCTAAGAAGTGCATGACGACGTACGTGGTGTAGTCGGGCGCGAAGGCCCGAATGATCCCGAAGACGAAGGAGGCCACCGACGCGAGGCCGACGGCGACTTTGCGCCCAAACCGGTCCGAGATGGCGCCGGTGAAAAGCATGGCCGCGAACATTCCAGAATTGTGGATCGTGCCCACTAGAGCGCGCTTCCATTCTTGGCAGCCCAGGTCGAACTGAAGAAATACAGGAATTTGTTGAAATAACACATTCAAGAAAGTATTATGGTTGAATTCAGACAGTGTGGCAGACTCCCATTAGACAAGGACCGCCCATGCCCCAGACTACCAATTCAGGATAACCGGCTACGCCTACTTTGGTATGCTGATGCACTAAATGTATCACCGCATAGCTTCGATCATTCAAAATGCGGGGATTTGTACCGACTAGAGTGCACCTCGAACCCAGGTCGAACTAAAGAGATAGAGTTTTGTTCCAATAAAACATTCCGAAAAGAATTTTGGGTAACTTCCGAAAGTGTAGTGGGAGTGCTGACTACGAATGCAGAATAACTATGCCCATTTTGGAAAACTGAGATTTCTCTGATACATTAAATAAGCTCACGGATCAGTTTAATCAAGAGACCTATCTGCATAAACACCCTGGGTTACATACAATACGCAATAGTGCTTGCTGTTAGAGGTCACGAGGAATCCACAGGTAAAATGGGTGAACAGCACCAAAAGCCGTGTGATAAGTATAGATTGTATGATAGTAACCCGTTATTGGAGGAGGCCTACATCTCAAATTGAACGATAAACCTGATGATTATTGTTATGATGTAACAGCTCGTGATGACCGAATACCCACTACAGCAGCGCAACCATCGTCGAATTCAGTCGTCACCCAGCAGTTTGCCAAGAGAATCGTAATGCACGCTTGACTCTAACTTATCGAAGGAGTTTAAGGTGGGTTCAACCTGAAGGTGAAGGAATTGACACAGAATAGGATCTACTGGTGATAGTTTAATTGTTAAGAGTATCCGTTTAAGTGGAAGTAGATGAAGTATAAAGCAAATCTCTCACCTCTTGTACAAAGCTTTTGTCAATTTCATAGACGTAACTTTCGCACGGTATGGTTCTGTTGGTGTCAAACTCTGTAGCGCTGCACTCAGTGATTTCACCGAGGGGAGCGTAGCGTGTGCATGACTCTGGCTGGCCTGTCTCGTGGTGGGTGGGGATGGCGTATTGGAGCCAAGAGGTGTCGTTGAATCTTTCTTCGCAGCCTGGTACTGCGCATCTGTTGGTAAAAAAATAACCCAGTGGATTTAGCACTTATACTTTTCATGATTTCATGAAGCATCGTTCTCATGTAACAATTCACCATAATTTAACCTACAACGGAGTCTATTTATGATTTCTAGTCGTTTATTTATATTAGGGATAAGGTACTCAAACACGACCAACGAAATCAAATTAACAGTGTATGAGAAAGAAAAGGAGGGAGATACTAACAATGACGGGCTAGTACTGACTGATAATAAATAAATAAATAAATTCTGGTATTGTCCTGGGTTGTCATTCTTAAATTGTGCACTCGACCGCCTTCAGTTTGTCCCTGTTAACTAGATACGTGAAGTAGTGCTACATGTTCCAGATCACAGGTCAAAATATATTGGTCCGACAGCAGGTTCTCAAAACTGACTAAGGAAAATGAAGCCAAGGGCAAGAGCTATGAAAAATAATAGTTTATACGTCTCTAGGGGTCAGAATATAGCAGCAACGAGTAAGTCAGCGCTACGTTCGATACTGAAGCACATTTTGCGAATGCTTTAGCTGAATGAATGGGGACAAAAAGAGAAGAGAGAAACAAGATTTGTCAGGTGTCATATGGTGTCAGAAGCGTTAGGAGTACAGATAAGGTAAACTCTCGTCTTGTCAGCTTTTCTTTATTTTGTTTTACAATAATATGTCATTCCGTTCCAAAATAAACAATTGTATGACTAATGCTTTGACAGTATCATGTTATCAGTCAATAGACGTCGTCACAATTTGCGTCAGGAAATATTGACCGTCATAAGCGAGATAAATTAGGGGCATGTAGATTATTGTAGATGTATAGCGATTGTTTGCTAAGATAAGGATGATAATTCACAATGAAGCTTAAGAACTTTTCTTTTCATCCATGAAAGCATAAAAGCATTATAGAATTGTTGTGCTAGTTACTTCACTGTACAAAATAGATTAATAGATGAGATAGGTAATCGTATTCGTTTCATTTTCCGTCTCCGTAAATATGATCATATATCTGCTTTCCGCGCTCAGCTTGGTTGGTTTCCAATTCGTCAGCGACGTAACATTCGAATGCTTTGCTCTCTCTCAATTCTTAACGATCCACAATCTCCAGAATATCTCAAAACTTTCTTCAGTTACATTGAATCCACTCGTAACCGTCATTTTCGCTCTTCCAGCAATCTCGCCCTTTCTATCCCACTCCACCGAACTGGCTTCATATCCAATTCTTTCTCCATTCAGGTAGCCCGCCTCTGGAACGGTCTTCCTCTTAAAATCAAACAGGCCCCTAATAAGTTTGCATTCAAAAAGTCCGTGAGCAACTTCTTTGCTGGCAGAACCGAATTCTCTTTAGTTTATCTGCTTTATTCGTTTCATCGCTATTTATATATATATATATTATATTTATTAACCTTATATATATTTGTGTATGTATTATATATATTTTGTTATTCATGTATTTAAAGTATATAAATATGTAATATTTTCTTCTGTTTCCGCGATTATTACTCATTGAAATAAAACAATCTATCTGCGACATTCAACATCTGACTGCTGAGTTACAGAATGTCAAACGTGCGCTTCGAGCGAACGAGCTCCAGATACCACGTTCCAAGCAGAATCCCAGTATGAAGAAACCAACAGTCGAGCGTAAACCTGCCGTATTACCATATGTGAAAGGGGTCACAGACAAGATCGGAAACATCTTGAAGCGTGCTTCTATAAAAACATATTTCAAGCCGTTGAAGAAGGTGTCTCAATACCTTAGACCCGTGAAGAGTAGCACCCCTTTGCAGAATGCAGGCATTTATAAGCTGGACTGCGAGTGTGGTCTTTCATACATTGGTCAAACGAAACGCAGTGTATCAACCCGGGTGAAGGAGCACATAGCAGATGTCAAGCACCGTCGGTGTAATAGGTCTGCAGTCTGTGAACATGTCATTGACAAACCAAACCACTCAATTAAGTTTGATAAACCTTCTATCCTTGCCAAAGAAAAAATATATTTTCCCAGGATGCTACGCGAGGCTATTGAGATTAAAAAGCATCCTAATTTCAATAGAGAAGATGGATTGTCACTACCACCAGCTTGGGATCCTGTAATACATCTCATCAAGGAACAAGCGAGACACAGGACTGCAAAACCTTAATTTCCGAACGGTGTAAAATATCTTATCTGTTTAAAAGTAAGCTGGAAAGCTTTCGAAACGTCGGGAACTAAAATGAGATAATATACGCGATATAATCCGTTAAATTGTTTCATATAAATATGTGTTTTTGTAATTACACAAGCCTCAGCACCGCCCACAATTTTTCTGCTTTGCCCTAAGGTTGACTGGTAGAGAATGCCTTATGGCATTAAGTTCGCCTTTTGTACAATAAGTTTTCTTTTGTGCAATAAACATTAAATAAAAAAATAGGTTAAGTTGTTTTGTTTCGTTAAAACTGAGCGCGTCTCGCCATCAAACGTAACAGTTTGGCGTGTGATTTTGTAATGTATTTTCGGTAAATAAAAAACTATTTTGAATGTTATTCACTACACTTAAGTTCGAAAACGTATGGTCTGTGGTTATAAACAGCGATAATTTTTGTTGCACTTTTGGTGCAGCGATGATGTTATTGCGCTGTGGATGTGGAAAATACCAATTAAACGATTTTAAACACAGGTAGTTGAGAGGATATACTAGCAAAGTGCCTTTTGGAAATTAGGTATATTTAAAAACTATTGCCATCGCATCGCCTCAAATCCCCCGTATTACAGTGCAAAAAGGACAACTGCAGCTCGGAACGATCTAATCTACAAAAAATTGTCGAAAACAGGGTTTCGTAGTCCCCTATTTCTTCTTCCAAAACTGGACTAATTTTACTTTTTCTTTTACATATATTGTAACGAGGGCTTCGGCTATTCTTCTATGTTTTCTGTTTTTCTTTTATATTCGTTAAATTTGTTTATTGATCGTGTGCTTACGGCGCCGTATGGTGGCATTTTTTGCAGTTTTAGAGGGCCTCTTATTCTTAAAATGAACAAATTATGAAGAAAAAAATTTGCTCTAAGACAATTATCTAGGGAGAAAAAGACAATTATCTAGGGAGGGAAAGGGGTTTAAGACGTCAGGAAGTAAAACCCTGAAGAGTTAAACATGTGAATTCCTACTAAAATTTACATACACTTGCAAACAATCGAATTGTAGAATTCCCTGACGGTATCGGTATTGTTGAACAATATCTGTTTTAGACACTTAAGATCGCAGAGGTATTTTCTGGGTGCACGTATATCACTGCACTTAGACTTGCTGTATACTTTAGTTTTTTACGTAAAGCAGTTTAGAAACTGCCAGTCAATGAACTATTTTTCTTGCTGATAAGTTTTATATTAACTAAATAATATGAGGATAAAGAATATTTGATTTGTTATGTTATGAAATGAATATTGGAACATTACATTTTAATTGTGATAAAAATCAATAAAAACGAAACGTAATTCTATAAAAATGTTGTCTCGAAAACAAGTTACAACCATTTTCCAAGAACCTCTTAAAATAACTTACAATGTAAAGCAATCAAAAATCAAGCCTACCTGTAAACTTGCTGTTGGGCTTCAAAAATAAATCCGCACTCGAAGAAACTGCTCAGCAATATCGGGAAGAGTAGCAGCACAAAATTGAGCAAATTGTACCGTCCGTACGGCCCCAGACTCTCCAGCACAGAGTCCAGATTTATTTCCTTTTTCACTTCCATCGCGTTGGGTCAAGCACTCTGGAAAAGATTGCGGTGGTTAAGAGTGTGTGGCTTGAGAGCTCTTAAAGTCTATAAAATTATATTGGCTTATTTGTTGGGGCTGTATAAGTTATAAATAATAATAAAGTGGATGTGTAAATAATTATTTATATTATTGTCTATATAGCCTACATTTTACTGTTAAATTATAAAATGCAGTTGCTTTATAGGGTTCATGAGTCAAAGTAAAATTTTAAAAGCGTGATTTACAAATGTCATAAAAAGTACAAACAATGAAATATTAGGGCCTTATCACGCTTGGCGAGTTTGAGCGATTTTTGTATGAAGGCGATCAGGCAGCGAGTTCGCCGCGACTGATATTTATATAGAAAACACGCTCGCAACTCGCCAGTGTGATAAGGCCCTTTTAAAACCGTTATCCTTTGCAGGCTCATGTTGCCAATACGGTCGGACAAATCTTTAAACATTTTTAGGGATCCGTATCTCAAAAGGAAAAGACTGAACCGTTATTTATAGTTTTGTAGAATCACTTTGTTGTCCGTCGGCCCGTCTGTCTGTCAAGACCCTTTTCCAAGACTGGAGATATCCAGTTGAAATTAATATCAAATACTTATTTCTGAGGTCCCTTGAAGCTGTGTAAAAAATCAAGCTTCTAAGTTAATGCAATCCAAAGATTCAGTCATTAAAAAAGGTGTTTCCGTACAAATTGCCGTCCATGGAAAGCCTTATAGGGTACTTACAGTTGGCCTAGAAACTTGAAATTTGGTGTGAAAGTAGCTCTTATGAAAATCTTAATATATTATGTCTGACTTTCAATGTCAGTAACCAATAAAAATAAGGGTTCCTTTTGTACCTTTTTGGTGGAACGGAACCCTAACAACCGGCCAAGAGCATGTCGGACCATGCTCAATGTACGGTTCCGCAGCCGTTTATACAAAATATGAACTACAGATGAATAAAATACGATATGAAAAAAAAAAACACTAACAAAAGAGCGTATCTCCCCGGCACTTACGTCCTTATGCTGAGAAGCGCAGTTTTTTGGGTATAACTTAAAAACGGTATGTCCGATTATGATGAAAACAATTTTCGTTGGATGTATTTATAAAGTTTTTATATTTGTAAATTGTTTCATATTTTTTGAACATACCGTTTAGAAAATAGAGGGGGAGGGAGGCACAATTTTTGCTACTTTCGGAGCGAATATTTCCGAAAATATTCACTACATCAATGTTTTTTTTTATATCAAAATGTTTTTAGAAGATCTGTCGAATGATGTGCCACATGTTTTTATTCAGTTTCGGTTAAATGTATGGAGTGCCCCCCCCCCCCCCCCCCCCCCCCCCAAAAATTTATATATATATATATATATTTTTATTTCACTATCAAACTAAGTAGCGGCTTACACAAGATATCTATGTTCCAAATTTCATCAGTACCTATACGTCCTTATAGTTTTTGAGTAAAATGCCTGTGACATACGGACGGACGGACATGACGAAACTATAAGGGTTCCGTCTTTGCCATTTTGGCTACGGAACCCTATAAATGACCCAACACAGCATATATTTTGCTAAGGAGTAGGGTTCTCCTAACACTGGATTTTCATAGATACGGCCGTTTTAGAGTATATGTTGAACGGAACCCTCAGTACGCGAGTCTGACTCGCACTTGACCGGGCTCCATTTCACCCGACTACGCTGAAATAAGAAAATTATGACTTTTTACTCCTACGCCAACGAGTAGTGAAACAATTTGGTACTTATAAAATAACTCGTCTAGTGGATTCGCCTGTTGCATAGTGCCTTTTGTAGCTTGTGGTGTACTAGCTTCTGCCCGCGACTTCGTCCGCCTTAAATTCGTTTATCGCGGATAAGGGTATTTTTCCGGGATAAAAAGTAGCCTATGTCCTTCCCCGGGACTGAAACTATCTTCATACTAAATTTCATCCAAATCGGTTCAGCGGTTTAAGCGGGAAGAGGTAACAGAGAGACAGACAGACAGACACACTTTCGCATTTATAATATTAGTATGGATATGGATTAGCCTCGGGTATCCCTCATAACATCTTAAAAGTCCCCGGCAAGCTCGGCCGAATTTCACCTCCCCATACAAAAGGAGTTTCGTTCTCATTTTAAAACTACTTGTTGGATTGTAACGAAACTTTGCATATACAATGACATGAGGTATATCTAGGCTTGTAATTAGTTTATATGGCTCCAGTTTATAAAACAAACGAAATACAGCAAAATCAAGTTTTGTGTGAAAAACTTAAATTTACTTTATTTTTTTAGTATGGTATATGAAGCTCCATAAACTAATTACAGGCCTGTACAAAGCTTAAGAGCAAACTGGCTAGTCGTTATAAAATAAGAGCGTAACTACGTTTGTATGGAGAACCGAGCTTACCGGGGACCCTTAATCCATACTAATTTATAAATATGAAAGTAACTCTTTCTCTCTGTTGATTTAGATGAAATTTGTATGAAGATAGTTTGAAACCCTGGGAGTGTTTATTCCGGAAATCATCCCCTAAGGGGAGCAAAGGAGGGGCAAACCTCAATTCGGTAACGTGGCTTGGGCGAAGTTAAATATAAATACCCTCATTTGACTAGTTGCTTAATTAGTAAGGTAGCATAACGAACGTTGGTTACATTAAAACATATAGATAATGGTAGGTATGCTTATTTTCTTTTCTATACCGTTCAATTCTACTATATTCAACAGAACAGAACATCCTAAAAAAGAATTTTCCAGCAATATCCGCGATTTAACGCTCGAATGCCTTGATTTAAGTACTAACATGAAATTTCACTAAAATTACTAAAATATTTGAGGTCTCTCCGTTTTTAGGGTTCCGTAGCCAAAATGGCAAAACTATAAGGATTCCGTTTTCGCCATAATGGCTACGGAATCCTAAAAAAAGATTTTTTAATTATGCTCATAGGATCTATGAGCGATTGTATTACTGGGTGACCGTTTCGACAATAACATATACGAATATAAAAGTTAGTTTGGTCGTTCTCCTATTCTCCCTATAATCATCATAATCTCGGTACAAATTCACGGTACAATAATTTTAAAATGTAAATTGGTGTCTGCTTTGCATTTATATTATTATTATTTTTCTCAAAATTTGTGTGACAGAGGCGTCATCTACACCTCCGTCACAAATTATAGTAAGGAGCCATTGTCGAAAAAAAATGACCCAATTCGTTAATTCCGTAGGGTTTGTATTATTTTTTCGCCAAGATCCCAAGATCTATTACGATTACTCATGATAGTGCTTGCTTGTTAATTCTAACTCCCTCACTCTAACCTCCTAATATGTAAGAAAAAGACATGTAACAATACGGCAATTGTACTATACACATTTAAAAAAATCTGCTATTAATATTAGTAAGAGACGTAGTTAAACGCTATTGGCTATGCTTGAAAGGTCGTATCGAATTAAGTATTCTATACTCATACCCACGTGTTCTGGCCTCTTGAGTCTTGTATTATAACAATAGATTCCATTGCTTGGGACACAAAAGGAGATCAGTTTAATAATGTATTTTAGAACAATAGTTGTATATTAGTATTATCTCTAATTTAGTCTTACTTACCTTAACATTAATATGTAACAATGCGAACACCAAGTAATAGTACAGCAATTCTTCAAAATACGCTATCCGATTGACGGTTTTCGTGGTGCAATATATAGTACTAAACGAAGCTATTAGTTCCCGGATAATACGTAAATGTAATCTAATACTGTCCACTTAACAATAGAAATCCCTAGAGAATTGATAACCAATTGAGGATTAATAGGGCATTTATCCCGTGAGATTAAGATTATGTCGAGCGAGGAAAATCCTCCTAAGTGGATATAATTGAATAAGTCGTTGGGGTTAATTGTGGTTACGCATGATTAACTGATGGCCGGTTTGTTAATTGACCCTTAATCTGTCGCTATGGATCATTCAAAGGCTTATTCAAAGCTTGGCTAACTGCTCAAGTAGCCCTCTAGACCTAGCAACGCCACTTGAGCAGTCAGCCAAATCGATCTAATACAATTTGATACTGAGTTTCTTCTCAGTATCAAAAGTCAGATCGACGAAGTATAGCGATGTTAGGATTCAACCTCGTTTTATTGATACGGCGGGCACGCCCCCTTTTTTTAGAACCTGTATTTTTAACTGGGTAGGTCTGGCTAGGCCCATACCAGTAATGGGATTAAGTGGGAAGAGCGCAAACCCACAACGGAAATACATTCCACGGCCCACTTGGAATAGGGTGAGGAAGCGGTGCACAAGGCATAAGGATTGCAGATGTGGGTTGAATCGGTTCAACCGTCCTTAATGCGTAGGAAAGAGAGCAAAAATCGGACGTAGGGGGAATATGAGACCGACTGCAGGGTCGGCGCTAAGACATCGTCTAAAGGGTTCGCAGTGGCCGTCCTTTCGATGGCTGCTGTGATTTTGCTGTCTGAAGGCACGCCCCTGTTAGTGCTATTGTTTGAGGAGGAAGTGGCGTTGGCCGCGGCTTGTTATAGTAATTTGGGATGACGGGTCTGCGTAGAACTGCTTTGAATACAGAATTGCAGTTCTTGAACTCCTGTCTTCCTCTGACTGTTCACTAGACTGAACAGGATGTTATTGAACCAGAGCGGTCGGAACCATCAGGTAATACTAAAATAGAAATATAAAACCCAAAGCTTTTTAGTAAATGCCTGAGCCTGAAACCGCTGCAACCTATAACGGAAGGTAACCATTATTTCTTTGACACAATGGCTAACCTGTTGCCTTATATCCTTGAAGATAAACAACGCAAAAATATTAAAGGTACGATTCATACAGCGCGAGTTGCAACTAGTTGCAAGTTAATACTACTAGCAAGTCAACTCGCCTGTTGAAGTCCTTTACGATTTATACAGGGTGTTTGGTAACAGGATGCAAAGTTGAAAGGAGGTGATAGCTTAGGCCATTTAGAACATTTTAAAAACATTTTAATCATAATTACACGCGAAGGAGCGCCTACGGCAGCTACAACTTGACACGGTAAATTTTGGATGACGGAGGGAATAAAAACACAATGAACGTCTAACCGCAACTGAAGCTGTAATTAGACTAAATTAGTAGTTTTTGCATAAATACGCAAGTAGCAAATCAGTTTATCTTTAACAATAAAGCATAATAAAACGGCTTGAGTCATCTTTGTTAAACGCCGCCCGCCGCTATCGGTCCCTTTGTTTCACATCACCGCGAACCTTTGTTTATTAAAATTACATGTGACAGTTTTGTCCACTGCACTTCACCCTTTCTAAACATTTCAAATGTCAGGTAAACGCCAACTTAGTATTAAGAACCAATGTTTTATTACAAAATCATAATTAGATTCGTCACAAGTATCACAAGTAGAGTGAAACATGTTAGCTCTCTAGTTGGTTTAAGTGGCTTATTTTTAAAGATACGATAGCTACAGTCGTGCTTGATAGCTTAAATGAAAGGGCAATAGCCAAGCATGTTTCTTAAATGGTTTGAAGAACCGGGGCTATTTTAGTTTTTTTTTTATCGTCCTTAGAAAACACTTAAATCATTTTTTTTTCATGTTATTTAATTTTTAAATCGCTGTAGGTTTTTTTTCTTTAGACACAGATGTTTCAAATAACTTTTATGGTGTACGATAGACATTTCACAATACAAAAAAAAATACAAAGAATGCTACCTACAGTAAAAAAAGTACTATTGTCGATGTAGTCTGAAATTTAGGAGTTTTCCCAGAAAAATCTTGAAACTTAAATAAATAAAAAACTAATAACATTTGCCTAACACATATATCGCTTAAAATGTTCTAAATGGCCGAAGCTATCACCTCCTTTCAACTTTGCATCCTGTTACCACACACCCTGTATATTAGTGGAGAGATAAGCTAGTTGTCGTCAATGTAATGCTTTGTTTCTGGATAGACAAGTTCCTATAAAAATTAGTGACGTATGATTACATTATGTTTGCTATATTGAACACATCTTAGCTCCGTGACTGTATTTGTTATTTAAACTACCTCGTGTAACGTATTTGTTGACGCCAGTAAAAATGTATGTCAAAAGGTTACTAACGCAAACATGTGTAAGGAATCATCCGAGACATGAATGCATAATGCAGTCCAAAAGAATTTAATTCACAATGTTTTGCACACACGTGAGATTTAAATTACCTACAATGACAGGTATAAGAGAATGTTGCCTTAGGATTTTTGCCTCTTCACCCGATTCGTGGAACTCTGCAGTTTTTTGTGTCTTTACTAATTTTGGTTCATTTAATTTAATTACTTCTATTGCGTAATCTGTGATTTTGTCTTACTCCGAAGCAGCAGCAGTCGCAATTGTATTTGTGTTCTTCATTTTAAGTTCGTGCATATCACTGAAAGTTCTTCATGGCATAATGCACGAGCTGTTTCCATTTCGTTCAACTTTTGATTTCTTTCAAGGCGGACAATGCAGATAGACTAGTTAGGGAGGTCGAACCACTGACGTGATTTTGGGATTGCTCAAACTCAAACACTTCTTTAAAATTCAATATAAACCTTTCGAACTATTAGAGATGATTTAAGGTTCATCATCAGTTATTTGAAACATAATTTTTATGGCTCAATAAACCAATAAATCAAAATGGACGTGTTTAGGATGGAAAATTTTTGCATGCGTTTTATCCCCAGAACGCAACAAATGCGTTATTGCAATTTTGTAGCAGAAATTACTCTTCTTGATATCTGGCTGGGCTGGACTAACTTACGGAGAACGCGCTCGGTGGCTCGCTTGATCGTGTCACACTGACGTATTGGATTGGAGCTCTTCCTGTGAATTTGCTCCTTATAGTCTCAATATTCGACAATAGCCTGTTTCGCTAGAAAAGTTCTCAAATATTGAATGACACGCCCAGACAGTCAAACGGTCGTCTAGTATAAAAAGTACCTCTTCTGTTTAATACGGTCTTGATCGTAGTTGATGGAATAGAAGACAAAATATTCCCGGGTCGTTTACCGATCAGATGATAGTATAAAAAAGGCATCGTAAAGTATATCATTTGTTGAGGGCATTTAGTCCTAAACCGATGGACACAGTATGTCAGTAAAAACTATTCTTAGTCGTCGACCTCTTTCTGGTTCCTTGTTCTAGACCATGGCCCATGGTCAGTGATGTTTACGGGAATGGAATAAGTATACGGGACAGGTGACAAGGTGCCCTAATATGCTATGGGGGGCCCCGGTGCTACGCTACGCCACTCCTTGAATGACAAGCCGCCTTATAGTGTATTGAAGAAACGATTGAAAACACAAGTAGGGCGTGTCTTATTGCTAGTATAGTTAAGTAATCCAAACACTGTCCACAATCCGCATGGAAATCAATCGCAGACACCCGACGCCGGCCTTCGGGCTCGTATCTCGGAAGCACGCGTCACCGCCCGCGCACAATGTCCTGTGATACTTTGAAATGACAATTATACATTGTTTGTTTAGATTTACTAACCACATACGTAACAGTATGGAGGAGATGATATATCGCTTTGAGTTCATTTGACCAAGACTGTATGGATTTGCAAGCTAATAGCTTACGTGTATTATTTTTACACCTACTTACATGTTTAAGAAGTAGACGAGGCACCGTACTAACTGGACAAAAAAATTCGGAGAAATTATGTTCGCAAAATAAAGTTTAAAATTCGGAATGAAAATGTTGTATTGTGAAGCATATTTTCATGGGTGGTCTTTGTCTGTACCTTTTGTTTGCTTTCTTAGTTTGATTTTAATTCGTAATCACGATCATAACAATCTATGCTTCTTTTACACATTTTATTAATTGTATTTGTTGAAACAATCAAATGAGTATTGTATTTATTAACTTCAGAAAGCTTGGAAGCTATTTGCTCCGTGCAAACAAAAGGTCTATTTAGGCAGTAAATCCAGACAAAATTACGCTAGTTATTATTTAAATTCAGGAACATGCTGCAAATTGAATATTACTTATTCGTAATCATTCAATTGGCGACGATTGGAATCCATATTGTTCGATGGTTTAAATTCATTTAGTCGAACTATTCAATCGGGGCAATTGATGAAAATGTCAAAACAATGGCAGTATGAATGAAATATATTACTACTATAGGTACATACAATGATATAGTCACCCGGTCGAACTAAAATTATGTAGATAAGTACCTAAAACTTTGCATAGTATTAACAATAGAACGACGACGTGTCTATCGCGATGTTTTATTTACTTTTATTATCCAAAGTTTCGACGCAGACGTTATGGTCGCGGATGGATGGATTATTTATGGTTAATAGTGTGTACATACCGCGAGAACTGCATTAAAAATAGTTTGGTATTGAATTATTCCCCAAAAAAATAGAGCCTCTTAATAAAGCTACCTAGTCACCCCAAAGCATATTCATCGATGTGTTTTAATGAAGTACTTATAGATAAAACATACTTGAGAGTTTAGATTGTGCAATAATATTTTGCAGTACATCTTTAAAAATAGACGTCATAATTCATTAACCCAACTAACCAGTTCCAACTTTCTGAGTGCTGTTTCTATTTTGGATTTTTTTATCTTATTTCACAATCATCAAGGACGAACGACCAAGTCTGTTATGTGAAATTTACACTTGACAAAACGGCCTTGACTCCAATCAGGCGGTAAGACACAGGAGAGTCGTGTTCAATTCATTTGATCATTTAATGTACGAAACTATTGCTGTAAAAGCCAATAGGTTAGGAGATGTCACATTTACATTGCTTTAGGTACACGTGTATGTTTGTGGAGATTGCATCACGTTATGCTCAAAATTGCCAATTTGCAATGCTAAAACCACATTTAATTGTGCTGGACGTTTGAGTTCAATTCTGCTTCGATACATAATTATGTACATACAATGTCAGGAATAGTTCATTTTATAAATTAGGCTTAGATTGGACAATCTAGGATTTAGACATATTATGGATAGCAATGGTATTCGACTGTTTGATCTCTCTCTTCTAAATCGTACACTCTAGTCTGAGCTCTGGGCGTGGTTGCCAATACTTCCTTCCTTTTTTGAGTAAGGTTCACTTAGCAATACTTCAGAAGTTTAAATGTCGAATTTCGAATGATTCTGTCATCCCGCACATTAAAATGAGAATTTCAGTGCAACCATTAGGTTCATCTTGTGTTAACGTCGGTAAATTTTCAGCGTCGTAGCTGGGCAGAGGGCTACTCCGAATATCAAAATTCAAAGTTCGTATGGCGCGATCCCGGTCACTCAAATACAGTTTAACACTAGTGCGAGCAGAACGACACCTCTGGCCAGACGGGCGGCTGCCAGGGGCCGACCCACAGCATAGCAGCAGTGAGCTGCTGGGAATAAGTCTAGGGGGCGCAAAATTCAAAACAGTTTCGTTACGACGCTGTGAATTTTGACATGTTTTGCTAAAAGATCTGTAACCTCCAACGGGTTAGGGAGGTAGGACGCCAACTGGTAGCAAAGTAACTTTAAAAACCCCATACACGTAGACAAACTCTGCGGTTCAACAAAAGCAGGTAGTTTGTCTTTGGATTAATTTGTTAACCATAATCATTGAAAGTCTTCATGTAATTTCAGTCATGAAATAATTTATCATTATTCCGAAACTGTACCATTTACAGGGTTTTTTGAAAAAGTCATTTTAGAACCCATTAGGTTAGGTTACATTTGTGACAGACCTGAAGAAAAATGCGTTTAGGAGTACAAACAATTTGGACGAACATTACATCACGACTCAATTTTATGGCAGACAATACAGCTGTCTCATTGCCGTGGAATATAAACGGCCATATTGTTTGTTTTTAATTTTAATGTCCAATAGGTCAATTTTGCCAGTAATAAATAAAATTAGAGTAAAGAGTTTTTTCAACAACAATTAATGTCGCCCGTTCAAGATGGACGACAAGAATCCGGCCATACTCTGTTCTGTTCTGTTTTTAAGTTTGATGGCTTTTGTCCATTACGACAATTTTGCCAGCGTCAAGGTTTAAAAGCCAAGGTACGGTTTTATATTAATGAGTTGATCCACATCGATTCATATCACCGACAAGAATCCGGCCATCCTCATATTGTCACTGGAGTCACTCGGATGACAATTCACTTAACGACTTGTTGTCACCCCATTTATAAAGACTTCAGTGTTAGTAGGTAGTACTTATATCATCACCAGTGATTGGATCGTCGATGCAATTTGCAGTCAATGACCTTAAACGTTATACTTAACATGGATGTTCTACAGGATCCCAGGAATGGATTGGAATAACGAACGGTGTTTAAAACTTTTGGTTGAGATAAATAATAATAATTAACATTCATTCCAGTTCACGGTGCGAAAGGGACGAAAAATGTAAACAATGCAAAATTAAAAAATGTCCTACGGACAATTCAGGTAAACAATTTAGAAATACCTAAACTTGAATGATAAACAAAACTTGGATATAAAAAAAAAATAAGACGTGCAGATTAAGTTGAGTTCTTCTGACAAGAACTAGAAATAATACTATTGATTGATTTTTGGTTTGATTTCGGTTTTTACATATTTCGTTCATTTTATAATTTATCATCATCTTTCCTATATTAGTCCACTGCTGGACATAAGCCTCCCCTAATGAGCGCCATAGCGCCCTGTCATCAGCTTGACACATCCAGCATCTGCGCGCAGTCTTTCGCAGATCGTCATCCCACCTGGCCGGAGGGCGTCCTACACTACGTTTGCCGAGTCGCGGCCTCCACTCAAGAACACGTTTACCCCAGCGGTTGTCGGTTCTTCGCGAGATATGGCCGGCCCACTGCCACTTCAGCATACTAATTCTTTGAGCTATGTCGATAACTTTGGTTCTCTGTCGGATGTATTCGTTACGAATCCTGTCCTTCAGAGAGACTCCGAGCATAGCTCTTTCCATAACTTGCTGAGTGACTTTGAACTGGTGGACCAGCCCTACCGTGAGTGTTTAGGTCTCAGCTCCGTAGGTCATGACGGGTAGGGCGCACTGATTGAAAACATTAGTTTTCAAGCATTGCGAGATGACCCGACCCGGATGACGAGAAGACCCGACGTAGTTATAATTTATACTACTAAATAAAAAGTGATTTACGTATTTATGAAGGCAACACTAAAGCAAAACAGATTTTAAACCACTGAGGGTAGATTCGCGGGATTATAAGTCTGACTTATAGGTACTACTTATAAAGTTGTAAAAATGAAATGTCTGTAGGTACATTGAAGTTATAAAAAAAGTTAGACGGAGTATTTTAAAAATTACTGAATAGGAAAATATTTATTTTTTAGGGTCCCGTATTGTATATTTGTCCGTATCTTTGTGGGTTTATTCTGTCAAAACGGCTACATGGATTTCAACAATTTTTGGTACACAGGTCAGTACAGCTGGTCATCCACTGTTGGTTATAGGATATTTATTATAAGTCTACGCTGAAGAAAAATGAGGGTTATTTTTTTTCTCTTTCGCTGTCGAAGTTACGGACACATTTATTATCCATATAAAGATAACGAAACCATATCTGGTAAAACAGCAAATCCGTTAAGTCAAATCCGATCACTGCTCGTCACGTAAAAAGTATATCAAAACGTCAAATATTTTTGGTATAAGTAGAGCTGGACATCTGGGGTTAATGGGATATTTCCAACGATAAAGTGGAAGCAGAAAGAGGGTCATGGCCTTTTTCTCCTTAACGAACGATGTTGCGGAACCTTCTAGTATAATACTATATAAACATATTACGTACGAATACAGATAAATACAGTCATTTAAATTAATTACAGTAGAAAGTAATGAAACTAATGTTAAATTAAAATTTTGATCTTGGCTAAAAAGCCACTATTCCATTGCCCACTAATTTCCATATTGACGTTAGGTGGCAGCACTTGCTGTACATTACGAGTATTCTTACTGTGCAACCATTGTTTATTTAAATAAAACAAAATAAGTAGAAATCTCAGTTTTTATTCATAAATAAGCCATAATCTTAATTGGTTATGGGCCCAGGAAGCTCTGAAAACTGAAGAACGAAAGAAAACAGTAAAGAAGGAGTCACATTTTTACATTGTCGAAAATATAACCTCAAAATGGAAACGACAATGAGTGTGGATAAATTCAACGGAAAAAACTTCAGGCAATGGAAATTCCAGATAAAATGTGCCCTGAAAGCGAAAGGAATCGATATTACGGTACCGAAACCGGAAGCAAATCCCACTCCGTGGCTAAGAACTGACGGATTGGCTATGTACATAATCACGTCGTCGATGGATTTAAATCAAATAACCCTAATAGAAAACTGTGAAACCGCGTTGGAAATAATGTCTAAGTTAGAATCCATATATGAACAAAAAAGTGAATTAAACAAAATGTTAATTCATGAAAGGTTTTATCAGTACAAAATGTCACCAAGTGACAGTGTGGCACAACATATTGCAAAGGTTGAGAATATCGCTAAACAACTCAAGGAAAGTGGTGAAACTATTAGTGACACTGCCATTATCACGAAAATATTGGGAACTTTGCCTGCTAAATATAGATCACTTCGACAAGCATGGATGTCGCTAGATCCTGGAAAACAAAGCTTGAATAACTTGACAGCGAGACTTCTGGATGAAGAGGCAAATATTACTTGTGAAGAAGAAGAAGAAATGGCTTTGTTGGTTGCTAATACTAAACTGAAGAAAGAGTTTACCAAAAATGAACCTGGTACAAGTACCGCGAGTAAAGAAAAACCTGCGAAGCATCGTTTTGAATGTTACAACTGCGGAAAAAGGGGACACTTTGCGAGAGAATGTCGTGCTCCGAAGAGAGTTCATAAGAAACCAGCTCAAGACAAGAACACCATGCTAGCTTTTAATGTCGCCGATGAGTCAAACATATGCAGTGGATCAGAAGAAGACACCTGGATCTTGGATAGTGGTGCTTCAGCCCACATGACATATAGAAAAGAATTTTTTGAAGAATATACAGCTTGTTCTCAGAAGTCATTGACACTGGGAAACAAAGAGTCCATAGAAGTATGTGGAATTGGAAAAGTTTTAATTAAAAAATGTGTCAACGGACAGTGGGAGCGAAGCATGTTGCATGGAGTACTACATGTGCCAAGCTTGAGAAGAAATTTGTTTTCTGAAGGTATGATAACCAGAAAAGGTTATTCCATTGTGAAGAAGGACAATAGTGCTCTAATTTACAAAGGTGAGGATGTTGTGATGTGTGCAAAAATGAAGATAAACAATTTATATGAACTGGACATTGAAACCGTTATACCTGATACATACAACTTAGTGCAGAAAAATAAAAGTGATATTAAAAAGTGGCACGAGAGATTAGGACATTTGAGCTTTAAAGAAATTCGAAAAATGAGTGCGAACAATATAGTTGAAGGATTAAAAATTGAAAATAGTGATGAAAAAGACTTAGTGTGTGAAGCATGTGCTTATGGAAAGCAGTCACGGTTTCCATTCCATAAATCAAGTCGTCCAGAACTACAACCTGGTGACTTAGTATATAGTGATGTCTGTGGTCCAATGAGTCATACTTCGGTTCAAGGCATGAGATATTTTTTATTATTCAAGGATGCGGCAAGCAGCTACAGACATGTGTACTTCATGAGGAATAAGAGTGATACCCTTGATTATTTCAAGAGGTATAATGCTATAATAAAAAACAAATACATGCACAGTGTGAAAACTCTACATACAGATAATGGAGGAGAATATATTAACAATGCATTTAGAGATTACTTAAATAAAGAAGGTATTGTTCATGAGTGCACTGCCCCATATACCCCAGAACAAAATGGGCGGGCAGAAAGAGAAATCAGAACAATTGTTGAAAGTGCTCGATCCATGCTGTATGCACGTGATGTTTCTCTGGATTTGTGGGCAGAAGCCATAAATTGTGCAGTCTATTTGCTTAATAGAACCTCATCGAGCCAAACATCAGATAAAACGCCATTAGAGTTGTGGAATGGAGTCAAACCTATTTTGGAGCATGTAAGAGTATTTGGTAGCGAGGGGTATGTACATATACCTGATCAGTTGAGAACCAAACTAGATAAAAAGAGTGAAAAGATAATATTGGTTGGATACGATAATACAAATTACAGAATGTACAACATGAGAACAAAACAAATTAAAATATCAAGAAATGTTGTTTTCGATGAAGATAAATTTCCTGAAAAAAGACAGAATATAGCAAAAATATGTGTAGAAGAAAGTGATGAGACTGTACAGGAGGATAACTCTGAAGTCATACTTGAAGATGAACCTGTATTAAGTGAAAATTCTTTAAATGATAACTCACTAAATGAAAATGAGGAAAGTATGCATAGTTGCAACAATGAGGATCCTGATTATGAACCATCACAGGTCCTTGATGAAGCTCTACGTGAACCTATAATTCTGAGACCAAGGCGAAATTTGAATTTAGAAGCTAATTTAGTGGAATTTGTACTACCGTCATCGTATGATGAGGCAATGAAGAGTTCACAGAAGGATGAATGGTTGCAAGCCATTAAAGAAGAACTCGATGCTCATGATGAAAATCAGACCTGGACCCCGGTGAAGCGAGATGGACAGAGAACACTCACCACCAAGTGGGTATTTTCCATTAAGAGAGATGTTGATGGAAAAATAAACCGGTACAAGGCTCGATTATGTGCTCGTGGGTTCAATCAAGTCCCTGGTATTGATTACCAGCAAATATTTTCTCCTACCACCAGGTATGATTCAATTAGAATAATTTTTAGCATTGCAGCAAAGTATAACTTAGAAATCCAACAATTTGATGTCAAAACAGCTTTTTTGAACGGGGACCTTGAAGAAGAAATTTATTTAGAAATTCCTGATGGTGTGTTTGTTGACAAAAATAATGTATTAAAATTAAATAGATCACTCTATGGGCTGAAACAGGCATCAAGGTGTTGGAACAAAAAGTTTACTGAGTTTTTAAAATCATATGGTTTTGTTCAGTCACAAGCTGACTATTGTGTATATGTCAGAGATGTTGAAAATATCAAAGTTATACTGATAATATATGTTGACGATGCTCTCATAATATCATCAAGTAAAAAGATAATTAAAGACATAATTAGTTTTTTGAAACAGGCTTTTAAAATTAAGGAATTGAATTTGTCATATTTTGTGGGCATAGAAGTATTAAAGTATGAAAACTGTATATGTTTACATCAGAGAGAGTACATAGAACAAATTGTTACAACTTTTAATATGAGTGAATGCAATCCTGCATCAACTCCTGCTGATCCTAATGTTGTTATATGTAAAAATCTTGAAGAAAGCACAGTGACATTCCCTTATAGGGAAGCTATTGGCTCACTGTTGTTTCTATGCTCAGTGTCCAGACCTGATATCTCATATGCGGTGAACATGTTGAGCCGTTATGTTAATAATCCTAATCAACAACATGTTAACGCAGTGAAACGTGTGATTAGATATTTAATTGATACAAAAAATGTTTGTATAAAGTTTGGAGAAAGCAATGATCTTATTGGGTATTCAGATGCGGATTTTGTAGGGGATGTGGATACTCGAAAATCCACCACCGGATATATATTCTTGATGAATGGTGGGCCAGTAACATGGTTGAGCCAAAAGCAAAAGACCATTGCTCTCTCTACCACCGAAGCAGAATTTGTTGCTGCCTGTGAGTCTGCCAAGGAAATACTATGGTTACAGCAATTGTTAATGGACTTAGGTGAAAGATATGATTGTGTGAAGCTATTTGTTGATAACCAGAGTGCCATAAAATTAATCAATAACCCAGTCTTTCACAAAAGGACAAAACATATCGATGTCAAATATAATTTTATTCGAGAAAAAGTGGAAAATGGATTCATAAATATATCCTATGTCCCAAGTAAGAATCAGTTTGCGGATATATTAACAAAGCCATTGCCCACTCAATCTTTTGTGTTTTTAAGAGAGCAATTAATGCATATGCTGTAATATTTAAGTTTACTGTATTTCTTTGTTGTTACGAAGTAAAATTTTAGTGGGAGTGTTAAATTAAAATTTTGATCTTGGCTAAAAAGCCACTATTCCATTGCCCACTAATTTCCATATTGACGTTAGGTGGCAGCACTTGCTGTACATTACGAGTATTCTTACTGTGCAACCATTGTTTATTTAAATAAAACAAAATAAGTAGAAATCTCAGTTTTTATTCATAAATAAGCCATAATCTTAATTACTAATGGATGATGATTAAGTTCAATCGGTGAATCATACACACGTTATCATTTAAGAGGACAATCATCTCTGTGTTCATGGTAATATAAGTGAGTTATAAGATATGTAATAAAAGCCGTCGTTAAGACTAAATAATGACATCTAAATAAACTATTTTATAGTTGTAAAAATGAAATGTCTGTATATTGTTTTTTTTTAATAAGTGATATGAACTACTTGAAGGTAACTGAATCGAAAATATTTATTACTAGCTTCTGCCCGCGACTTCGTCCGCCTTAAATTCGTTTATCGCGGATAAATGTATTTTTCCGGGATAAAAAGTAGCCTATGTCCTTCCCCGGGACTCAAACTATCTCCATACCACATCCAAATCGGTTTAGCGGTTAAAGCGTGAAGAGAACAGACAGACAGATAGACAGACAGACAGACAGACAGACAGACACACTTTCGCATTTATAATATTAGTATGGATGAATTTTTCGTATGTACGTGTCGTTGTGGCTTCTTTACGCCTAAACGGGTTTCATCTATTTTTGGTACACAGGTAACTTGGCACATATGGTTATAGGATAATTTTTATCCGACTACGCTGACAAAAAAAGTATGTTCTTTTTTTTTCTCCTTCACTTACGAAGTTGCGGGCATCTTCTATGGGCAAACACAAAACAAACAAAAAAAAACTTTTTTTTCGATTCAGTGACCTAACCTAACCTCAGTGATACTAATCTCTTATTTTTTTATCGTTTAATTTCTACTACTTTATAGATAAGTCAGTATACCTATGTTTGTTAAACTAATATGTTACACACAATACATAATCAAGGTACACACTAGCCCTAGCTGAATATCCTCAAAATCACTTTTCATAAGAGGAGATTAGCGTCAGTTAGGACCCCTCTCCAAATGGCAAAGGCCGAAGTTGACAGTTCAATGATAACAAATGCATCAGACATTGAGTACATGTATCGATAACACCAAGGCTAAGATTACGGAAATAAAACAACAACCAGGCAAATACTGGTGGGAATCGAAATATTAAAATGCATATTCGCACGTTGCAAACAATTGAATATGTCAGCATAAAGGTATGTTTAACGAAGAAGGGCAATGCACTCTCTTGACGCATGCACTTTTTTCTTACTGTCGTAACATTGAATGACGTGCTCCTTTGATGTGAACAAAAAAGAAAAAATGAGATGGTCAAAAGTGAGTTAAATTTAGGCGCCGGTTTTTGTTGGTACTTTATAATTGTTCTATAGAACTGTGATGTCATAGAAACATATGTACATCGCAAAAAAAGGAGGCGCCGAGCGTGAATTTCAGAAATATTCACAAAATAACACCAATGCTTCTTGTATCTCATCGAGAAATTTACGTCAGTAACAAGATGAAAAAAAATGACTTTCAGTATATCAAACTTGTGAAGATTGACATTTGACATCGATTAATAAAGTTTAATATAAGTTAATGGACATAAACAAGTCGAGCATTTAGTACGTCAATTAATTGATACTTGGGATTTGGTCGCGTTTCCGAGTTTTCCAGATGGCCGTTACAAAATACACTATATCAGCACTACTTTTTTGTTTAGTTCTGGCGAGTTCTACCTGTATCATAAAATTGTTGGGACGTTTTTTTAACAGATCTATGACATCATAGGTTTACAAAGTAAAAGAGAAGTAGGTAAGTAAAGTGACATAATGTTTTAGTGCTTTTCAACGGCGATTGGATATCTTTCTCTTCTCTTTTTAACTTACAGAAAATGAAAGAGGCCTATAACACGTTCGAGGAGTGTCTCTGTGTACGTTTACCTGTATTTGTATGTGTTAAATAAAATAAATCGATTTGGAGTTAGTTTTTTGTCTGGAAGGGGATATTAGCGACATTATTCTTAGCTATGATGGCTACCAGACGTCAGGAATTTCCTGATATGGCATGAATTTTGGCCATTTGTCACGAATGCAATTGGTATACGAAAATGACAGCAATTTTTAGTGTTTATTTTTCCTTGTTCTGTACTACTGTATCTACTTTTTTTAACATTTACATACTTGTTTAAATCATAAATGATAGTTTTTTAATGGAAAAATATAATAACTAACACTTCACAGTAGACACTATGCAGTTACCACGTCCACGTCCCGAGCGTCAGGAATTTTATTTGCAAACCAATTCTGTCCGGTATTTTTAAATTTGTATCTAGTAACCCAGCCCGGGATATTTATTTTTCTTTTCTTTCAATGATTATTTGTTTATTTTCCTTTAAGATAATACCCCTTGCAAATACAGCCTAAAAATATATTTCACAAAATAAGGGCAATGTACTTTGACGCAAAAACACTTTTGTTCTTATTTTCTCAATTTTGAATGACGTCGATCTATGTCGTTTGGAAACAAGTAAACACTTTGTTGTGTTGTTTGCTTAAAATGCCTGTTTCCCACGAGATCTTTTTAGTCTATTCATCCGATATTTATTCTCCACGGTAGAAAGGGAGGAGCAGGTAGAAATCCCGTGATATTGTTCGGGTTTTTAATGGTAACAAAAATCTTTTACTGGTACAAAGATCGAAGTTCTTTTTAAGCCAGTATTTTCGCGCGGCTTTGCTTCCATGCAAATAAAAAGGTTTAGTATTCGATACATTATAATAAATGAACAAATATTACAGGACAATTTTACACAAATCAAACAAGTCCCGTGGTAAGCTCAATAAGGCTTTTGTTACGAGTACTAGACAACGATATATCTCTTTTATATCTTTGGTCTCACTCACTCAGTCACTTTTTATGGAAAATTTCAAATTCAAAACTGTTCACATTTTCATGCAATTTGTAAGTACACTTTCTTACGGAGTCTACTTTTTTACATACAAACCTTGTCAAGAAAGTTACAAAAACAACAAAAAACCGGCCAAGAGCATGTCGGACAGTGGCGTGCAAAGGGTTTTTGGCCAAGGTAGGCAGTTTTTCTGTGCCTATATGAAGCTATAGTCATTCAGGGCTTCAGGGTAGGCAGTTTCTCTGTGCCTGTATGGAGCCATAGTCATTCAGAGCTTCATGGTAGGCAGTTTCTCTGTGCCTATATGAAGCCATAGTCATTCAGGTCTTCAGGGTAGGCAGTTTCTCTGTGCCTGTATGGAGCCATAGTCATTCAGGGTTTAGGGTACGCAGTTTCTCTGTGCCGGTATGGAGCCATAGTCATTCAGGGTTTCAGGGTAGGCAGTTTCTCTGTGCCTATATGGAGCCATAGTCATTCAGGGCTTCAGGGTAGGCAGTTTCTCTGTGCCCGTATGGAGCCATAGTCATTCAGGGCTTCAGGGTAGGCAGTTTCTCTGTGCCGGTATGGAGCCATAGTCATTCAGATCTTCAGGGCAGGCAGTTTCTCTGTGCCTATATGAAGCCATAGTCATTTAGGGCTTCAGGGTAGGCAGTTTCTCTGTGCCTATATAGAGCCATGGTCGTTCAAGGTAGGCAGTGCCCTTGTGCCTATATGGACTGCACGCCACTGATGTCGGACCATGCTCAGTGTAGGGTTCCGCAGCTATTCATACCGAAAAATGCACACTACAGATGAAAAACATGCGATATGAAAAAGTGCACTAGCAAAAGAGCGGCAAATCTCCACGGCACTTACGTCCTTTTGTTGAGAAGCGCCGTTTTTCAGAAATAACCCAAAAGCGGTACATCCGATTAGGTTTAAATCAATTTTTAACCGACTTCCAAAAAAAGGAGGAGGTTCTCAATTCGACGGAATGTTTTTTTTTTATGGATGTTCACCGATTACTCAAAGACTATTTGACCGATTTCAAAATTTTTTTTTAGTTTTATAGAAGGTACTTTCTAGTTGGTCCCATTTAATTTTGGTGAAGATCTGATGATGGAGTCCATGAGGAATTGAAGGAACTCCTCAAATATTGTAGGCATACATATAGCGATTTTGGTATTATAAGAAACATAATAAGCATTTGCATTCAAAAAGTGTAAATTGGTGAAGTGGAACTGATGCAGAAGACCACAGAATGCCATCGGAACTCCTCAATGATAAAGAATTTACGGGTGGCGACAAAATATCTTGATTAACTTAGCTAAGCAACTTCATAGTCACAAATTTAAATGTTCCTGATGAGAATGGTACCATCGAATTGATTTGATGATGGAGCCGGAAGGTAGGCACCAGATCTATGTAATAAAATAATGTATCCTAGCCGTGTTTGGGCTTGTTCGAATCGTCACGAGATACACTTTTAAGTAACGATTAACTAAAAAGTGTAAAATAAATAAACTTTTAAACAAAAAAATAAAACCGACTCCAAAAAAACTAAAAAGTAAAAAATAACGCCTTAATTCAGTTTCCTCAAATTACTTACAACTAACCGTTTGTATACTCAATCTATACAGTATATACAATTAATGTTATTTTGGAGTCGGTACCATCGTGTCACAACTTACTAAAATCGTCAATTTTCAATATTTTACACATTCTTTATATGGCACCGACGCCAAAATAAGATTAATTCTATATACTGTATAGATTGAGTATACAAACGGTTAGTTGTAAGTAATTTGAAGAAACTGAATTGAGGCGTTATTTTTTACTTTTTAGTTTTTTTGGAGTCGGTTTTATTTTTTTGTTTAAAAGTTTATCGTTACGTCATTCTTAGTAATATTTAAATATTTTTTTGACATACCATTTAGAAAATAGAGAAGCTCGGGACACAATTTATGCTACTTTCGGAGCGATTCTTTCCGAAAATATCCACTAAATAAAAAAAAATTTAGAAACTAAAATAGTTTTAAAAGATCTGTCGAAATATACATCGATATTTGGTGATTTTTTTATTTTCATATTCGGTTACATGTATGGAGTGCCCGCCCTACGGACGAACGGACAGACATGACGAAACTATATAGGTTCCGTTTTTGCCATTTTGGCTACCGAACCCTAAAAAAAATTAGCTAAATAGGTGCAGCAGTTCAGAGGTGATGCGCGAACATGCATTTCTTCAGTTGATTTTTATTTACGTAGACAGATACACAGCTGGTAATCTTCGTACAACAAAACGCGTACGTTAGCGCCATGTTTTTTTTTATGTTGACTGACGTTTTTCTCTGCTGTGATTGGCTGTTGCTTTGTCAATACACTCGTCTTGTTTTCTATATATTATTTGTCGAAATTCATTCTGTCACTGTCACAGTAAAGTGTTATCGAGTGATGTCCTTGTGTTTATCCTGTCTTGCTTTTTGCAAAATGTTTTATGAGTTCTGTGTTTATAGAACTGCTAAAGGACGCTATTTTACACCTTCTCCCGTGCTCTGAGAAAATACTTATTAAGTAAGTGGTTGAAATGTTTAAATCATGATGATCTTGCAAAATTATCGCCCGCAGAACTAGAAAACATTATGTCCAAGAATTCATTTTGTTTCTTTGACTGCGCCGAGCACAAAACTATTCTCAGTCATTTCATTGCTCTGACTGTCCGATTTACAATTATGAACTGGTGCAACACAACCGACAAAATATTGAAGGGGACAGATGTAGTCCGATTAAAAAACCGCGTATTACTTGTAATAAACGCAATAAACGTTATGATTATGATTACTTGCAATTCAGAAGAAAGCTTGCGACAAATTTAAAACGAAATTGAAAAATAAATCTTTTAACAAATAATGTGTTTTTTATTTTTTTCGCAACTGAGGTATAACTCTCAGCAAAGAATTTGATCACGTGAATACAAATTACTAAAGTTACGTGCCGGGAACTATTCATTCTAAATATTAACCCTCATTCAATGAACCTAGACCGCTTCGGCTGAATACGTTACGATCCCTTGCCATATAGCAATCTCGAATAGAAAATAAAAATAAACGTCAGTCAACACTAATCGTACAGATTAAATATAGTTGCCTAGTGCAAATAATATTTGTTTTTGAGTTGGCAGTCTGATACGTAGTATCTCTTATTAGTCTGTGGACAGATATGTCTAGGTTTTTTATTGATTCACCGATTATCACACGTTAAACTTTTAAAACCTCTTTTTTCGCATAGGATATTGATTATCTTTTGACAGTAGCGTTTCGGTAAATGATTTCCAATAACATGTTGTCGATTTGATGTTTCATGCTAAATAACTGATTTGACCTGTCCATCAGGACATTGATAATGACATTTCGAAGGTTGTGGTACAAACACAACATCGTGTTATCGGTCAAGCGTACTGACTACAGTTGTATCATTCATAACTATTGTTCCTGTAAATTGCGTAAATTGCGTATACTAGCATATCCGCGGCTTGTTAATAGGTACAATACAATACTCTGTATTTCACACCAAAAGATAATAACATGAGACGCTTAAATCTAAAACAGTATGAGAAATGGTAACACAACAGGTCTTGTCGCTAAGAAACGTCTCTTTCAAACTACCTTAAGGTAGTAGTCATGGCGCAAAGTAAACATCCAATTAAATAAGTAATTGACAACATTTCAAATTTCCGAGTAATGTTAAATCCACATACGTTAATTAATTTTCAAGGAACCAAACAATATTGTGTTGATTTTTTATTGCAACTAGTTTTCAAGATATTCGAGAAAATGTGTAGGAAGCATACGATTCTCTACGTGAATGACAGTCACAGCACACAAGGAGAACAGCCGTACAATACCTGGGTGAAAAAAATATTATTCTAATTAGTACGTCATACAGATTATCAAAAAATATTTGACACGATTTTTTTCTTTTGTCGATCAAATAAATTAACTTTATAACAAAAAAATAAAACCGACTCCAAAAAAAAGTGAAAAGTAAAAAAATAACTGCATAATTCAGTTTCTTCAATCGACTTTCAAGTAACCGTTTGTCTACCCAATCTATATAGTATATACAATTTATCTTATTCCACCTAATTTCTATGATATGATATCATGTCGCTAATTAGTGTCCTCCTCAAACACATACATTCGGGAATTTATTTTTTAAGTCAAGCTAAGAATGGCATAGAAGCTTAGTCGGTCCTAGTGTTTGACTTTTTATGATTGCATTGCTTACGTCATATCGTCATCAGCCGGACGTACCTAATGTGACAAATATGTAATGATAATAGTAACACAGTACGTAAATTGTGTCTACATTGATTAAAAAAAAACTGTTATGGAAGAATGAGATAATTTGTCTAGAATATTCATCAGTTTGACAGCTACAACGATTAAAGCGTAGCACGGATGAAACACGTGAACATGGGTGAATCTACGTAAACTTTTACTTTAAATTATTACGAAGGTGACCATAATATACCTAAATCCGTTAAATGTCCCGCGAAGTTTTTGCAATATAACTTTTGGGACGTGGCAAATTCAAAGCGACACATAAATAAAAATGCCGACAATTCAACCAACCCAACGAAATAATTATATGCAAATTTTCGTGTGCATTATCGCGGTTCAATGTGGCAACGCTGCGAGCGTGCTGGGCTGGGCACTCGAAGCATAGAAAAGGCTTGTGTCCTCAAAAAATATAATTAGTCGGTCAGGTATCGGAAAATATTGCACACGTATTTCTTCTTTTATCAATTAAACAAAAAATATGAATGATATAGCCCGTTAAAGTTCCCCGTGCGAACGTTTTTCGCACGGCATGATGTCATGCGCCCCCACTCCCAAACTTTGACGCGCTTTGTCTTTGTCTTTTTTTGTTTGTTTGACAAACGAAAAAATACGTGTCCAATATTTTTTGATAATGTAACTGCCGGACTAATTAGTTTTTTTTTACTCAGGTTCTACCCTTATACTTACTACTATTTATATTCATACATCTGTGGCTGGGCACCTTTGCGTCTGGAAGGGCGTGGGGCATGTTTTTTGACTTGTTTGTTAATATTTTAGTTTCGTATAGATGTAAGGTTTTTCTACATTGTAATTTGAATATACGATGTTGTTTTATGACAATTATTGTTTAGGATAGATGCGTGGATTTCCTTTAGTGTTCATCATCATCACGTAATTACATTATTACTAGAAGGTGTCAGCAACTTCGTTCGCGGAGGAGAAAAAATCACAACCCGTCCTTTTTCTTTGGCGTAAGTTGAGTGTCCTCTAAATAGTCCGTTACAGTCATGTAACGGACTATTGGTCATGTGAGTGACATAACATAAGACACTTTATCCCTGAAAAATGCAGACACACGGTTCCGAAAGGAAAATTAAAACGACTTGCGATCGGAAAAAACTGGCATAATATTTGTGTCTTTCATATTATCTCACCTCAAACCAGAAACCAAAACTGCTTATTCTAAAAACTAAACTAAGTAAACAAATGACTTCCAAAACGGAAAGGTTGTTAGATATGGCTATTCCAGTAACTAAGTAATGATTATAAGCTAAAACCATATAGAAACACCCGCGCTAACAAAACAAGACACGAAGGTGACTCTGACAAAAAAAACTTTGCATAAAAACTCATAAGCATCACGCTTTGTTTTACGGCCAATTAGAGTCATAGAGCCAAAGAATCATCACTAGCATAGTCAAATAAATACAACATAATTACGAATACTTAACCGTGGTTTATACACATCTTCGAATCGGTTCGAATAGGTTTTATGAATGTTCGATTTATGATTGTTTGTTGGCTAGTTAGTGTGAAATTATTTTATGTTGACTAGTCAAGTATCCTAAGTACCTTGAATTATAAACACAGTCAAAGTTTAATTTACATTTTTTTACATCTTTAGTTGTTTTTTTTTACAGGTTCATGTGTATGTTTTAATTTATTTGTAGTTGATACTTATAAGAGTTTAATGGTTGCTAATAACCAGTGATCGTAAATTTGGTAGCATTTTTTGTGCAGCAATCATGGTATTGCGCTATAGATGTAGAAACTATCAATTTAAATATAGTTAATATTGTCGACAGTAGTAACCCTAACTCATCATTTCGGTGGAAATTTGCCACACCTATGGCACTTTACCACGATCGCTGCACCAATAATGCTACCAAATGATCACTGCTTATAAAAACGAGTGAAACGTGAATGTTTATCACTTTTTTTATGTAAGTCGGCGCAGACAAATGAAAGACAGGAAAATGATAATTTTGACAAAAGCTTTACATTTGAAAGCAATGTTTATGTTACATCATATTGGCACTATATATAAAACAGCACAATTAAAAATCTTATGAAATTTTAACACAATATTTTTATTGAAATAAAACAATTTAACGGATTATATCGCGTATATTATCTCATTTGGTGATTGGGTGAACAACAGATGGCAATAGAATATGCTGAGTTATTACAACACTGCCTTACATCTGGCTATATGCTATGGAATGGTGAATTCTACGGGCAAGTTGATGGTGTGGCAATGGGGTCTCCGGTGTCTCCTGTTGTCGCCGATATTTTCATGGAAGACTTCGAGGAGAGAGCGCTTTCATTGGCACCTGTCAAGCCGAGGATCTTTAAAAGATACGTAGATGATACCTTTACTATTTTACCTAGATCTAGTGTTTCAGCTTTCTTAGACCATCTGAACTCCATGCATAGTAAAATTAAATTCACTATGGAGTTGGAAAATCAAAATTCACTTGCATTCTTAGATGTGCTAGTAATTAGAGGTCCTAACAATGACATAGGTCATACTGTATATAGGAAACCTACGCATACAGATAGGTATTTGAATGGCAAATCTCACCACCATCCCTGTCAACTTGCTACAGTGGGTAAATCTTTGTTTCAGAGAGCCAGGGGTATCTGCGACGATCAACATCTGACTGCTGAGTTGCAGAATGTCAAACGTGCGCTTCGAGCCAACGAGCTCCAGATACCACGTTCCAAGCAGAATCCCAGTATGAAGAAACCAACAGTCGAGCGTAAACCTGCCGTATTACCATATGTGAAAGGGGTCACAGACAAGATCGGAAACATCTTGAAGCGTGCTTCTATAAAAACATATTTCAAGCCGTTGAAGAAGGTGTCTCAATACCTTAGACCCGTGAAGAGTAGCACCCCTTTGCAGAGTGCAGGCATTTATAAGCTAGACTGCGAGTGTGGTCTTTCATACATTGGTCAAACGAAACGCAGTGTATCAACCCGGGTGAAGGAGCACATAGCAGATGTCAAGCACCGTCGGTGTAATAGGTCTGCAGTCTGTGAACATGTCATTGACAAACCAAACCACTCAATTAAGTTTGATAAACCTTCTATCCTTGCCAAAGAAAAAAGATATTTTCCCAGGATGCTACGCGAGGCTATTGAGATTAAAAAGCAACCTAATTTCAATAGAGAAGATGGATTGTCACTACCACCTGCTTGGGATCCTGTAATACATCTCATCAAGGAACAAGCGAGACACAGGACTGCAAAACCTTAATTTCCGAACGGTGTAAAATATCTTATCTGTTTAAAGTAGTTTAATAGTCTCTGTTTTTTAAAATATTATAATTAGTAATGAGGTAGCCTGGGAGTTTTTCTTTGCAGCGTTTCTTTTCTCCTCAGTACGCCTCATTGGTGAAATGCTGCTTGGTAAATTATTAGAATAAAATAATTAAGCCCTTCTGGCACATGTGTAACTGTCTTTACAGCTTAGGCCCATCTGGCATGTATGTACACCTTTATTTGTGTTTTTTCAAAAAAATGGGTAGTTTGCACAAATTGTAACTTTGACAGAGGAAAAACATCTTTTCTCAGTCCTCCCGTGACCATGGAAAGCTGGAAAGCTTCCGAAACGTCGGGAACTAAAATGAGATAATATACGCGATATAATCCGTTAAATTGTTTTATTTCAATGAGTAATAATCGCGGAAACAGAAGAAAATATTACAATATTTTTAAAATACAATTATCTAAATAATGAATAATGAATGATAACGTCCGTCTCCGTCAGTCGGAGAATTGAATATTTTTTATTATTTAGATATTTGTATTTTAAGAATACTCGTACAGTTGTTTTGTAAAGAAATTTTCCTCAAAAATCACGACGATCGTGATGGTAAAGTTCCGAGGTTTTAATAAAAAATCAACTTAAACATTTTTTACGTAAATATACCAGACAAATGAGAAGTTGTCTGACCCTGACGTGTCTGCGATCAACGAAATCTTCGTCACGACCGTCTGATTGGCTGATTAGCGGCAGTTCAAGCGGCCGGGGGTCATTTCAGTAAGTACTTACTTTGTATCAAAAATGAGGTCGCTATTTAATTTAGTGGTGTTTACATGACATGAAAATGACGATTTTAGCTGACATGAAAATTATTCACAATTTGTGCCGCCTCTATTTTTATGCTGGAAATTTGAACAGAAATGGGGAGACGGGAGACGCGTAGATAATTATTTTGGTTTAGCAAAGCTATATAGATTGTTACTGTGATTACATACAATTTCTTTGATTTAAGTTTTCTTTTACGTATTATTTCGGTAGTAGCTTGCGTTTTTGTATGGTCGCTCCACAGAAAAATTATAGGTTTGCTTACATATAGGCATTTAAAAAAAATATAATTAGATCTCGCTGAATGTTAGTGCCCAAATAGAAGCCAGTTGACTCTTTATTCCTGATTTAAAATAAATCGGAAATATCAAAGTAATAAGAAGCCATGAGCTTAGTGCACCAAAATGTCTTCTCTGGAAGACCCACGCAGATATGAAATTTAATAACATGTGCAACATCAACGTCATCCTAATTTCTTTCATAAAGTACTGTCACAAATTGAGAATGCAAAACCAATCATTTTTAATTCCAATCGCTCTTAAGTAAATTGCTCATTTATCCATGACAAAATTTGATTCCGATAAGAACCCATACTGAAAACTACAATAATCCCAGTAATTACTTTGACGATAAATGCATAATTAACAGATTTTCACGTATACAGAGTTATTCATTTATTGGTGTTTTTAATGAAACATGGAGCAAAACTAGAGACTTATTACTTTTTTTAAATAGTAATAAGTTTCGCGTGATTGTTGCTCCCTAATTTACTGTTGTATGTCCAGGAATTGTAGATAAGTCAAGTCAAGAGAAGAACACTCGGTGTAGGGTTAATGACAAATTGAAAAGTGAAACCCGCATTCGTAATTTGCTAAGTTCCTAATAAAAAACAGAGGCGACAAACTTGTAGAGATTTTCATTTTTTGGTCATTAAAAGCGATAATTTTGCTATCTACGACCTACATGCAAGTTTATGTGTTTGTAGGGTTACGTAGCCAAAATGGAAATCTTATAGTTTCGTCATATCCGTCCGTCCGTCCATATGTCACAGGCATTTTAAAGTCAAAAACTACTCAATATATATAGATAAAATTGGTAGCCATAGCCACTAGTTAATCCGATATGAAATAACAAAATACATATTTCTAGGGAGGACATGTTACATAAAAGAAAAAGTTTTTTTTAGCAAAAATCGACATGTGATGTGGCCCACCTCTTTATCTTTTAACCTAAAGTCCAAAAAAAAAATTTACAAAGCTTAAATAATTTCAACGAAAATTAGGTAGTAAAAAGTTCTGTTAATTCCAGTACCGATTAATCTACACATAAGGATGAAAAACAGAATTAACTACTAACCTGACTACTAACCTAACTAACCACATATTGTATGTACATAAGTAAGAGCATGTGGGTCTATATATCGACTGACGTAAATTACAAGGGATAACAGGTCTAATGTTAGTTCCAATTTTCGTTTCTCATAATGCAATGCTACTATTCTCTAAATGCCATAAAACTTTTCAGGGTTAGGTATTACAAAATAAACCTAACATAAACTCATACGCTAATAGGTTCTACAGGGTGACCCTTTCAAAAACCCTAAAAGTGAAATCATTACAAGTTATTTTCGGTTAAAAAATAAAATGCATTATTATCATCATCGTCAGCCAGTGGAAGTCTCAGTGATGGGCACAGGCCTCCTCTCGAGATGAGAGGGTTTGGGCTATAGTCTCCACGCTCGCTCAGTAAGGATTGGAGACTTCACATACACCGTTTAATTTCTTCGCAGATGTAGCAGGTTTCCCTACGGCGTTTTTCCGTCACTGAAAAACTGGTGGTAAATATCAGACGATATTGCGTAGGTATATAAATTTCGAGAAATTCATATTCAGGCCCGTATTCGAACCCAACCGTCGATCTCTGTTTGAAATTCGCACACTTGAACCACTCGACTACTTTAGCTTATTTATACGTTCAATAATTATAGGTAACTAAGTAAAATGAGAGCGATAGAAATAGCACGAAACCAACTTCGAAAATCGATCTTTGGAGTAAGCATCCAAGCATAGAAAATTATTTCTGGTCAATCTGTCATCTATACTTTTATAAAGTTGTAAAAATGAAATGTCTGTACATTGAATATATTTTCAAAAAATTGCTTGTTACGGACTATTTGGAGGTCACTAGATAAAAAAATAAAATAAAATAAAAATCGTTTATTTCAGACCACAGAGATCCATATTTGTGTTAGTTAGCGAAATCTTATTTACTATGTTAGTTGACATAAGCATTTAAAATAAAATAAGTAAAAAATAAGTAGCTATTGAGATTGCGAAGAGTAGGTAGCGCGGCTACTTAGCTCTCCCAATAGCAACCTCAACCCAAAACTTAGTAATTGGGCAGTCGAGTCTTTCGGCCAACGCCCTGAGTAAAACGAAAAATATTTTTTTTTTATTTGTTGTATGTTTGTATGTGCCGTTGTGGCTTCATCACGCAAAATCGGCTAAACAGATTTCCACAATTTTGGAAACACGGGTAGCTGGGTATCTCCAGATGGTTATAGGATACTTTTTACCGACTACACTGAAGAAAAAATGACTTTTTCTCCTCCGCGAACGAAGTTGCGAGCATCTCCTAGTTTGAATATAAAAATGCAATATTATATTTTTTTATTATGCGACGAATCCACGATATAATTCCGATTCCTGTTTTTTTTATTACACTCAAAACCCGCAAACCTCGAGTGATTTATCTATACTTATTTGAAGAAATAATTTGGTGGCTACTTACATATATATTATACATAAATAACTTAATTTTATTTTTTCTTCGCCTTTTTAGTTTATTTATTTTAGTAGTTTATTTAAAGAAGTCTAATCAAATACGTGTTGTTATTATACAATTATAGATGAACAATTATTTTATAGAAAATAATGTAATATTAGGCTTTCCTTTTACCTAAACCACAGGGGGACCCAAATCTGAATTTAATTGTATATTATAGAATTTAGCCGTAACTCGTATATTAAATTGGTTCAATAAATGTATTTGTATTTGTTATGTCGTAAGATCTTTTTTTTTCGACGACTACACTTATAATTGTATTTTATAAATTATTACGATAATGGTAACTTAATTAGCAATTATAATACGTACAGTTATCCTGGTGACAATAACCTCAGCCTAGCCTGTAGAGTGCCGTCAAAACTGTTTCAAGGCTGGCAAGTTTATTTACCTTTTAGTTAAAAATAACTTCGAACTATGACTCACGACCATCTTGAAGGAGATTGAAACATAAAACAATTAAGTTCCCTTAAGAATATTAACTTTTATGTTCAGTAGGATTAACCTTTGTTTTACAAAAGTTACGAGATTATGATTATCAATTTTTACAACGGACTCATTTATTACAGTAAGATTACATTTTGAATCTTCTATACACAGTGTGCCTGTGCCCATGATTATACACAAGAGATGGACATAACGTGTAATATGCTCGTGTTCGAATGGTTTGATTACAGGTCTTCCATTAATCCATAATTCTTCAATTGCGCGCACGGTGTAGTGCTTAGGCAGTTCCGGGGCAATCTGCCGAATCCTACAGCAGATCAGACGACGCAACGGGGCCACGGAGTTACGTCGCCTAAATCAAACTAGGTTTAGGTTTTTCTATTTGTTTTTGTCTTTACTCTAACACTGTGTAACTTTTTTGAATAATAAATAATAATTATTAATCACGCCAAATAAAGAAAAAAAGCAATCATCAGGATTTCTCTCTCTCTCTCTGATAATGCATCAGAAAGATCGCTCCTTTCCTCGTTATACTACCTTCTCATTATACTAGTAAGAATAAAAATATAGTCAGCTGTACTAAACCGGCGTATTTTTTTAAATCTTTCCTTTTTATGCACACAGATGTAACTGCTGATGCAATAAGTCCAAAGGCAAGGATAAAACATCCTATTGTTAGTTTAGGAATCGTCTAACAATAGACGCCAGTCTATTGTTAAACACTAGCGTGTCGAATGTGTTCGCAAAAACTTCAGTTTGGTGAGAATTGAGTACAATGACCGAAGTAATTATTAGGGGTAAGAGGTGGATCGACAATGGTTGATGTCGACTATTGGATTAATTGGTTTCGGAAACGCGTAATTTCTAGAACATTTTGATAACTGTTTTGTCATATACGTGTACACAACCAAGTACTTTTAATATAGGGGAATCAGAATGCATTTGGGTTCAAAACCCGGTACGGGCAAATATTTGTGTGATGATGAGCATAAATATTTGTTCCTGAGTCTTGGATGTTTTCTATGTATACAAGTAAATATATCTATTAAATATGTTGTCGTCTATTACCCATATAATAAAAGCACTTTATTCTGGGATTACAGATAGTGTACACGCTTGCATCCTTCGTAATTGTAAGATGTCTCTAATCTCAGTGTGCCTATTGGCATAGGCCTTCTCTAGCAATTTCCACTGTGGTCTCTCCTGTGTTACCCGTCTACACCTTGGGCCTACAGTCATTTTGATGTCATCCTCCGATCTTATACACTGTCTTCCACGGATTCACTTCCCATCTTCCCATCTCTCGGGTACCACTCTGAAACTGCCTTTGTTTTTTTTTTGTGTAAAATTGTCCTGTAAAATTTATTTATTTCTTGTAAAAAACCGCACATCATTTATTTTTATAATGGAACATAAATAAATTCTGTAAATACCGGTCATATTATTTGTAGTCGAAATGGTATTTTACTAAAAATAAGCTAGGTCCAGAATATATTTTTTCATGTTTGTAAGTATGTATACGTACTTCGTGTCTTTGAAGCCGAATCATGCCATAATGGCTGCTTTGATACACGAGTAGCTAGATATCCGAGGATCAGTGGCGTACGGTCCATATAGGCATAAAGGCACTGCCTATCTTAACCTACCCTGAAGCCTTGAACAACCATGGCTCCAGATAGGCACAAAAAACTGCCTACCTTGGCGAAAAACCCTAAGTGCAAAGTTTGTTTATAAGATACTTTTAGCTCGACACGACTATTGTGAAACCAACTATTATTTTCCTTCACGGGCGAAGTTGCGGACACCCTTTAGTTGTAGTGTCTAGTTATGTTCATCAATAAATCCGTTTTCATAGTAGCTCCATTGATTTTGGTAATAATTTAAGGGGCTACTCCAAAGCTTGGAATTAGTATAGCGCCGTCCCGCTCCTTGGTCGTCGTGACGATACGAACTTCAATTTCGGATCCTCTCTGGGTCCTTTGACACGCGTTCAGCATGTGCGCTCTCACGAATTACGCATGCATGTCAGAAATATGACAGCTGTTTGGCGCTGGTCCAATATACTAAGGACTATGACATTGCCTGCTTATGTGTTGGACATTACCATAATTATTTGTGGAAAAATCATGTTGATATTTTGTTTCCACATAGATAGTAAACGATCTGCAGCGTGATGTTTGCAAATACATTAACCAATTCGTCAGACGCTTTCATTGGCATTTATTTTGCCCATATTTACAAAATACTTGGCTAGCATTACTTTCGTACAACAGGCGGACTTAATGCCATACCATAAATCAGTCTCATCATTGGACTCAGAAAATAAAAGAGGCATAACGCCATATTTGGTAAATGCGAAGAGTAGGTATCATTGTCAGACTCTTCGGAGATGTTGGCGCTTCTATAGATCTTATGTTGCCGTTGTTGTTCGTGTAGAACTGAATTCATTTGACTTAGACAAGAAAAGGGATGCAGCACCATATTTGGGAAATGTGAGATGTCAGACTCTTCTACCCTTAACAGACATCAGAGGTGGTCAAGAGAATCCTAGACCATATTTACCAAAGATCAGCGTGATTTTCGTTTGACGTAGAGAATAAAAAGACCTGTAACACCATATTTGGAAAGTGGGGACACAATTCTTTTTCTGAGACTGCTCGTGATTCTCACAATCGTATTTGCGAAATGGTTTGAGTCAGTCATCTTAATTTAAGGCAGCAAAAGAGCTGCACTACCATATTTGGCAAATCAGTGCCGTCGTCTGTTCCTAAGTACTCGTCTTTTGAGATTACTCACGTTTCTCTTGGCCGTATTTACCAAATATTTGTGCATAATTTGCCAAATATAATATTACGTAGAAATCAAGAGCTGCCGCTGTTTGGCTAATACGTAGGTATAATCACAAATGCCATACCATTTAGACTGTTGAGAACCAAAGAGGCCATTATGGTTGCGTTTACTGCTATGTAGTTTATTTATCATAATCATAACATAAGATAGTAAGAGATCATACGCCCGTAGATCACTTTATTAGACGACACTTATCAAATATTGAGTTAATTTCGCAATATAGGACCCAATAAAGTGTCGCAATATAGGACCTAATAAAGTAGCTTAGACGGCGGGTTTATGTTTTATACCTATTACCACGGTAAATGACCGAGTAGAGGCTGCTTATCATAAATACATTTAAATAAATAGTAATAAAAACAAGTAACCGGTGAACCGAAAAAAAAATAGATTTTTCTAACGGCTTAACCGATTTTCTTAGACCTGTGCTAAAACACTCGATGAAGTTACTTTACAAACACAAAAAGGTCAGTCCATACGGCCAAGTTATGATGCCACAGACAGACACACAGATACACATGTCAAACTTATAACATCTTAGTTCGTCTTTTTTTTCGTGGAGAGATAAAAATAATTCTAAGTAGGTAGGTAAAGATAACAAACAGATCGTATTAGGTGGGTATTAAAGGTTATCAATATCATGGAAAGAGGCATGTACGAGTAAATGTATTTGGTAGTCATAATAAAATCAGTAGGTACCGTACTCGAAATCGAAGTAATAATGCAATTCTCAGCGGCATAAACTTACATCAAATTATCACCTGGGTTCTCCCGCGACATTTCCTGAACGGAAAATGTAATTCTATGGTGTAATCAGATTAAATGGTTGCTGTAATTTAGGGTTCTGTGTCCAAAGAATGTGTAAAGAATCTTATATCATATTAGGAAGGAACCTTATATAACATTAGAAGATGACCGCAACTTCCTCAGCGGAGGAGAAAGAAATCATAAGTCATAACCCTCTATTTTTCTTCAGGGTGGTCGAGTACAAAGTGTCCTATAACGATTTGTTGATGCCCAGGTACCTGTCAAAAATAGTTGATATTCGTTTAGCTGTTTTGGCGTGATGAAGCTACAACGACACAAACATATAATTTTTTTTCATTTTTTATTCAGTGACCTTGTACAGTCAATATACAGACATTTAATTTTTACATCTTTATAATAGTATAAATGTTATAATCAATTCAATATTTAGTAGTTATTATTGTGACTTTGATTTACATTTTTATTTTTATTCGTTTCCTCAAAATTAGCGTGAAAGAGAGTCGCACTCATTTTCTAACATTTGTCACACATTCATAATATGTAGCAATTGTCAGTAAAAAAAAAGAACGACCCAAATTCAAAATGTGGCACTGCGCATGTCTGTACTGGGATCTTTAGAAATCATTTCATACTGGCGCCACTGTGACGTAGTTATTGTGGGCAGGAAGTGTCAAAATCAACCAATCATAGGACAGGATTTAGACACATCTTGTCAAAATAGGTAACCTAGCCACTCACTTGACAGGTGGGTAACTATAGTTACAATAAGTGAGTGGATAAGCAACATGATTTTATTATATAAACTTTTAGAGTTAAGGTTAAATTTAAGAGAATGACTCTACAAGTAATATTCTATTGATGTCCTTGAATGAATTGTACTACTCTGCCTTGACATATTCTAATTCTTTTAAACTCAGTTCGGAATAAATGATGCAGACTTTAAACTTGTCCTAATTAAAGTAAGCAAGATAATTGACTCAACGGAAGACTTACAACGTAGGTAAACTGGTCTTCTTTTATTATGCGAGAGCGAGCAAAAACCTGACTGATTTCAAACCACTTTCATTCGGATAAAATTAGGTATAATGCCATTAATAGCGTTCTAAATAAAGTTGCCATTAACAGCAGTTAACTCATAACCTCCAAGTTTAATCTAATAAAAGAACGCAAAACAATACTTACAACACAATGCTTCACTAATTCATCAATATTCAATGACCCATTTCACAGACGTAGACACTAGCAGCATGAACCGGTACGTGATTCGTTTTCTAACCACAATCTTGTCAAAACACGTGTTCACTGGTAAATAGTCTGTAAAGTTTCTGTTAAAATGTAGTGTCGGGAACGTTTGGCGAATTTAAATTTCGAATTAAATATTTGGATGCGCGGAGCGACCGGCCGGCTCGTGTGCGGTGTGCGTCTGCGTGTCAGTCATAACCGAGGCGCGCGCACGGCATTGGCTATGGAGCTCAGACGGCGCGCACCAGTGAAATGTCATATGTATTTATCACGCCACCGGCGAACGCATCGCACGCTTTCCAAAAGAATTGAGGTTATCCTGTAAGCGTGTTACATTGCACTACCGCACCTACAACATTAGATTGCGTCAGTGAATCCGCAGCAATGAATAGCTAAGTTGCGTTGGGATAGTTTAAGTATTGGTAAAGGAATGCAACACATGTTCATACTCAGCAATGATGAGTATTTTTAATTATAAAGGGGACTGTTTATTAATGGGTTTCACACGGTTTTCATTCTTATGGGGATTAATTTGTTATGATGCCGTTGACATCAACTCAATCTAACTAAGTACCTTGGTCTGCTCGTAATCTAGTCTGATAATAAGGTATGGTAAGTAATGGAACCGATACCACCAGCTTTTATGCTTATTGCTTAGATCACATACAGATTGCATGCACGTACAGTCAAGGAATTTAATTTATATACCATTTCGAACCTTGTCACAGTCAAAATCAATATGAAAGCCGATAGAGATTCCATATCAATGTCACTATGGCAAGGTACGAAAGGGTACACAAATTGAATTCCTTGACCGTAAATACCTATGTTAATTATTCCAGTGATATGACCCGTTAGTTGGTACCTTGAACCATATTTTGTAGGATTAAAGGTCAATGCACGGGGCACGGACTTAATCAAACAGTTTGGGGGGGTCATAATAAAAGCAAAAAAAAGGTTTATATTTAGGAGATTTTACAATGGACAGCTACAGTCACCAGTATTACTATCTGCCACAACAAAGTGCGCATAAATATCCGACACGACTCTATGTCTAGGGCCGTCAGTAGGGTTGCCAGATGTCCGGTTTTCAACCGGACAGTCCGGTTTCCTTAATGCTTGTCCAGTCAAGAAAACTTGGTAAACCGGAGACTAGATTGTCCGGTTTTAGTGAAAATAACGAATAGTTCGTTATCCGGCGCTTAAACCGCTTCCGAACGCTACGGTTTACTAAATATATGGAAAAGTAGATTGACCCTCATTTTTTTGGTAGCTCTTGAATTGCCTAGAAATTTTATTTTCAGTAAATTTGTGTTAAAAAGTAAAAATTAAAAACTTGTCCGGTTTTTGTTTTCAACACATCTGGCAACCCTACGTGTCAGATAGATATTTTCGCCCGCGTTGTTATGGCAAATATTGATGCTGCTGACTGTACCTAGGTACGATTGGGTCATTAGCAGGAGCCTTGTTTCCTCTCCTCTGGCACCGCCAACGATAAAGCTATCAATTATTGGAATTAGTGCAAAACACTCTTTTACCTTGGAATCTCGACAACACGAAAATCGTTAACTCGTAAGCCACAGTCAGACGAAAAATATAGCCATTTCCTTTCGCTGGACACCCAAATACGCGATATTTTGAATTGTTTTCACTTTGTAAGTCGAACAAAGTGGTATTACCTTGCGAGGTATTGATAGTACAATACGTATTTATACTCTTTAACTCGTCGAAGTAAATAAGTAAAACATTTTGACGTCTTACCTGGAATATTTTGAACTCATAGTATAGTCAGAAAGTTTCATGTCTCTAATATATTGTCTGGATCTTGTATTGTCATGTCTGTATACTCGTACACTTCGGAACTTATTATTACGGAGTAAAGGTCGAATCGATACATATATTCAGACATGAACGTACACGAGCAAGAAATTTTATAAGTATCACAGCTGTGAACAATATGTTTGTTTCAGTTTCGGTTCATTGCTTAAAGAGTTCACTACTGAACTGCACGTATTTGACTGTTTAGGAACCACATGATTAGGTACTAAATCGAAACAAACCACTTTAACTCTACGTGGAAAAATCGTCATTAGGGTAGTAAAATATGGCGTAAAAAATGTGGCATCTCGATACGGATTACCAGCAAGCACTTTGTCCACTACAATTAGGAATGAAGCAAAAATATTGCTTAGATATGAATAAATAATAGTTTGTCTTGCAAAAGGCAACGAATAGCAGGAGTTTTCTGATTTGGAGGAATGTTTACTCACCTGGTTCAAGCAGTATCGTGGCTTGTCTTAAAGAAAGTTTGCCGCGAAAGTGCAAGTGTGAATAATGAGATATGTGATGAATAGGTAATTGAATTGAACCAAAAGATATTTTAAAACTGACAAAACTGGCCCTTTTTTTAAGCGTCTACCTGACAAAACGCTTATTTGGAAATGCGAAAAATGTCACGGTGGTAAGCTCAGCAAAGAGCGACTAACCATATTATGTAGTAGCGAAATATGACAGGAATTGAAAAACTATGAAACAGCTGAAAATTTCGTTGTTTTTCTGGTTGTAAATCTCTACCGCTAGGCTATGAAGCTAATAAAAAAACTTGGATGAAGGCCGAAATATTTAAATCGACAAGAAATGTTTAAGGAGAACTGAAAAATATTGATTTTCATTGACAACTGTAGGTACAGCTCACTACATTGTTTCACAATTACAAGCAGTATAAGTAACTCATATCTCATATCACATGTCACATAATATTACAGGAACACTAACTGACATTCAAATTACTGACAAAGTTATCAAAAATACCGATGAGGATACTGTTATTCAAAATGACGTTGATGATACTGATTCAGCAGATTTTGAAGCATTCATATCAAATAAACAAGCCATTAATAGCAATTAACACACTGCGAACCTACATTGAAACGTGTAACGATAATTAGGATCACGTATTCAGTGGACGTTTGAACTAGAAAAAAAATGATGAAGAATTTTCTAAAACAAAAAGTCGAATTTATATTTTACTTTCAAACGAAAAAACGTACATCTCACTCAGTCGAAATTTTTGTAAGTAAATTTTTATACTTCGAATATCTTGTCAAGTCAAAAACTCTTTAACTCGAGATTTTTAGCATTTCCCTTGAAATTCGAGTTATCAAGATGCCGGGCCGCTATTATCTATATTTGTTGCTTGTTTGTATCACAATTAAAGCGGTAAGCTAATGTTCAAGATCCAAAAAAATTAAGTTTTATTTAACTATGATAACAAATTTTATAATATTCGATACAATCGAACTTTAAAATAAAATAAAACATCATCGTGTATTTTTTTACCGAATGTAAATAATAAATAAATATTACGGGTCAATTTTACACAAATCGAAATAGTCCCATGGTAAGCTCTATAAGGTTTGTGTTAAATTATTATATTTGTGAATAATTATTTATTATTAAAAATAAGGATTTAAAAACCGCTTTCCCTATATAACTACCCTGACTAAAACTGGTAAACCCTATGCACAAAAAGCAATTTTTATTCGAAACTAATGTTGTGACCTTAGTGGTGCCATAACTCTTAATTATACGGACTTCAATAATAATTCCAAAACTCACTTGACAAGTTTTTAGCAATATGGGGCTTTGTTTTTTTGCAATTTGTATTATAGTCTCACTTCATGACGCATGTTACGTTCCTCTCTAATAGGTTTCATCATCATCAATTTATCATTCAAATATTTGCATTCGAGCAAAGCGGACACCTTAGCGATACTTTTATATTGTTCTAAAGTCAGATAGACAGATAATATCAAAATAATATGACATTACTTATAATGTGAAAGATGTACCAGTTTTCGATTAATCGGAAAATACATTCCTTTTGCGAGTTGAACAGAATCATTAATATTTTAGATTGGACCCTGTAAAATCATATCATAACTCCCCAACAAACAAAAATTCCTCTTATAGTCGCTTATAATGCCAAAAATAATATTTTTATAAGAGTCGTATTATCGCTAATAAGGGTGCGTTTTGGCACAAAATATAAGGATAATAACCGTACGCCCCCCTTATAGTGGCTTTATTGTTACCTTTTTTTTCTTATACGTGCTTTATTATGGCAAGCTAAAAGGATATTAAACTTATAATGGCAAGAAAAAAGATATTTTCTTCTGTTTCCGCGATTATTACTCATTGAAATAAAACAATTTAACGGAGGACTGAGAAAAGACATCTTTTCTCAGTCCTCCCGTGACCATGGAAAGCTGGAAAGCTTCCGAAACGTCGGGAACTAAAATGAGATAATATACGCGATATAATCCGTTAAATTGTTTTATTTCAAAGAAAAAAGCTTTTAAAAAAGCAATATACTTGTAAAAAACGTATTGAAAGCTGTAATACACCGGCTGCTGCTGTAGTCATCGGCTATGCTGCACTCTAACAGGTTTCTAACCTAAGTAGTTGATATGGATCGATCCACTCGCGAAATCTCACTGATTAGATTTGCCAAGCGTAAACTTTAACAGTATGAAAATAAGAACCAAATGACGCGCCCTCGCGAGTTACCGAGCCATACAAATTGAATTCTATACTAGTATAATCCTTTTTGTTATGCAAAAAGTTATACTCATATCAATGAATTATGTACTTATAATTAATGTTTCTATACTTACTAAAATATTGTTTGTTTCTCGCTTAAGTGATTTGTAATCTTAGAGAAATAAATATATAAGTGTTTTATTATGATCAGAATCAAGGGTGTAAAACTCATAACAGCAAATAAAGTTTCTTAAAAAGCCGTTGGCCCTTATAACCGTATTTTTCATTAATCTGCAATTAGTGTTTTGCTTAGTGATTTTACATTTCGCAACAGTTTAGCAAAAACAAGAGAACGCCTGCATTTTAATGAAAAAGAAAACTATTATTTATTTTACGTCGTATACCTAAATATGCTTGTTTATAGTGAAAACTGTGTAGGAATTAAAATGTATGATAAAATGTGGTATGCAGTGTGTTGTATTATCAACGCGCCCTTCAATTTAAGCTGTTTTTATGCTACAAATGAGATTAATTATTTTGTCACGTTTTAGAGAATCCTGTTATAAGGGCAAAAGCAATTTGCATGTCGTCTATAAGGAGTCTATGAGAGTCAAAACTTTATAATGGCAACATTTGTTGTTTATTCCATAGCCATTACATATCATTAGGGTTCATTTTTCACAAGTAAAATCCCGTGCCTAACTATAAAAAAATTCGTTTGTCCCCAGATTTTACAATTTATTATTTAATTATTTGCGGATGTTGATAAATTTCTAAAGAGAAAAGATCTCAATTTACATTACATGAGATGGAAATGTTTTAATTGTAGATCTCCGACTATTTTAAATTTACCTTTACACTTTGTGATAGGTCGTGAAAAAATAGCTACTAGTAAACGTTTTACAACAATTCACTTTCATTTTGTGTCAAAATTGTAAAGAGTATTTGATTTACGACCAGTTCATTGAAGATGAACGCGAATATTGTAATCCGTAATTTAAATAGGTACCTAGTTGCAATTGCAATATCTATACTATTATAAAGTTGTAAACATGAAAAGTCTGCACATTAAAGATATAAAAAAAAAATGATTGAAACGGACTATTTTAGATTAGAGGTCATTGAACTAAAATATATATTTTTTGGATTTCTTGAATGTTTGTATGTGTCGTTGTGGCTTCAGCACACCAAATCGGTTAAACATATTTTAACTATTTTAGGTACACCGTAGCTTGGTATCTCCAGATGGTTATAGGATACTTTTTACCCGACTACGTTGAGGAAAAAAAGAGGGGTTATGATTTTTTTACCTCCGCGAACGAAGTTGCGCGCAATTTCTAGTTTCTAAATAAAAACATAATAAAGATAATAATTACTAAGTAACTGTACGTAAATATTTCTATTAATTTAGGTAATAGGTTTAGTTTACTAGCTTGTACGAGTACTTCATGCAAAACCATATCCATCTCACTCCCTTCCATAAAACGATTCTCTACGGAACCACTGATTGATTCGTTGATATCAGATTGGTCATTTCGTGGCATTATAGTAGTAGAAGTTGTGCTCACAACCATGATTTGTATTTTTTTTTACTTTTCTTCTATAACCACCACTCCTCTTAATCTTTTTCCAGTCTTTTGAATCCATTTTTTAAATGTTAACTTAATACACTCCGTAACCGATTCAAATCTGCTGCACTTTCAAAATGGCGAATCTAGTTATATACATTTAAATCCATACTATAATATTATAAATGTGAAAGTGTGTCTGTCTGTCTGTCTGTTACCTCTTCACGCTTAAACCGCTGAACCGATTGGAATGAAATTTGGTATGGAGATCTTATCTTATCTTATCTTGATATCAGGGGTCCTTACGGATACACTTCGACCCAGTGGGATCTTTTGTGTAATTACCCCTTCTTGCTACTCAATGGTTTGTTCTACCATCTCAATAAACCGGATGATAGATGCCATTGGTAGCGTCTGGAATTCCTTTGGCTGTGAGTAACCAATACCAAATTCCTTCATTCTCTGTCTGGCGAGGGCATGACATTCGCATAGTAAATGCTCCATTGTTTCTGTCTCCTCACCACACATTCTACAATCTGTATTGTCAGAAAGTCCCAGTTTGGCCAGGAGTCCTTTGACTCCGAAATGGCCTGTGAACACCCCCATTATAATTCTGAGTTGTCTTTTGTTAGTTCCACAGTTTCTTGGACCAGCCCGATTCCACTCTTTCTATGAATAGCTTTGCATGCCTCAGGCCCGCCACTTTCTTCCACTCTTGCTGATGTTGGTTTTTGGCATGGTCCTTAATGGCCGTAACTATGGTACCCTGTGAGAGTCCCACGCATGGTTCAGGTCCTACGAAGCTCGTTGCAGACCCTCTTCTAGCTAGCTCATCGGCGTTTTCGTTACCGATGAAGCCTTCATGCCCTGGAATCCATACCAGCTGCACTTTATTGTGCCTTCCGAGCTTGTTTAATGCTTGGATACCGTTGTGTACAAGTCTAGAGTCTACTTAGGGCGCTGATAACGCTTTCAGTGCTGCTTGACTGTGCTTTCCTTTGGTTAGCCTATCTATGTTCTCGCGGGCACAGGCGATTATAGCATATGTCTCTGCTTGAAAGACCGTTGCATAACCTCCCATACTTGTGCTAACATTATAGTCTTTTGCATAAATGCCTGCTCCCGTACCTGATGCCATTTTTGATCCATCAGTATACCAAATGTCATCCTCACCATCCATTGTCAGTGGTTTGTGATCTTCGGCCCATTCGTCCCTTGTGGGAACTTGCACTTTAAAGTTCCTTTGGAATTCATACCTTGGTTGCATTTTGTCGCAGCTCATGGCAGTTATTCTGTCGAGGAAATGGTTCTTTTCCGTGGATGTGTGCTTAGTTTTCGGCGCGCAGTAACTCCATAGGCCCAGGGTCTTTAGCCTATGCAATGATTTGCGTGCTTCCGACTGTATCACTATGTGTAGCGGTGGTAGGTCTAGCAATACTTCTAGCGCCGCGGATGGCGTAGTTCTAAACGCCCCTGTTATAGCCATGCACGCTGTTCTTTGGACCCTCATTAGGTAGTCTCTGCATGTGCTCTTTAATGTTCTTGGCCACCAGACCAGGCTGCCGTACAGGATGATCGGTCTTACCATTATGGTATAGATCCATCTCAGTACCTTAGGGTTTAATCCCCACGTTTTACCGTATGCCGATCTGCACATTCCAAACACTCTGAGTGCTTTTGTTATGTTATGATCGACATGCTTTTTCCAATTCAGTTCCTTATCCAGAGTGACACCAAGATATTTCACATCGTTGGACATCTCAAGTACCCTTCCATACAGTTTTAGTTGCTGCATGTCTTTTAGGGTTCTCTTTTTAGTGAATGGTATTACCACCGCTTTGCCTGGATTAATGGATAGTTGGTGAACGTTACACCATCTCTCCACTTTCCTCAGTGCTTCATTCATGATTGCCGAAATCGTACTGGGAAATTTCCCCTTTACGAGTATCACTAAGTCATCTGCATACCCTACCGTATAGATAGGTCCGCTATTGAGTTCCTCCAACAGTGAGTTCACCACCAAGCTCCATAGAGTAGGCGAGAGTACTCCACCTTGTGGATATCCTTTTGTTGTTATGGCCATTATCTCGTCCCCCATTAGGGATGACGTTATTAGCCTACCGTTTAGCATATTTTCAATCCACTTGCATATGCTCGGTTCTATGCAATGTCTTGCAGCTGCTCCTTCCACGTCTAGAAAAGCCGCCAGGCACAGTTCCTTACCCTCTATTGCCTGTTCAGCTCTGGTTGCTACCAGGTGCAACGCCGTGTCCGTAGACTTCCCTGGTTGATAGGCACACTGTAAGTTGTGCAGAGGATGCCTTTTTAATGGGCCATCCCTTATATGTCTATCCACCAGTTTCTCCACAGTTTTTAGGAAAAACGATGACAGGCTTATGGGTCTGTAGGACTTAGCATCTCCGTAATCTGCCTTAACCGGTTTGGGCAGGTAAATCACCCTCACCATTCTCCATACACGTGCTACGTGTCCGAATGCTATGCACGCTTTGTACAGTCTGCTCAGATGGGGAATGAGTACATTTGCGCCCTCTTGTAGTAAAACGGGGTATATTCCATCTGGCCCCGGAGCCTTGTAGGGTTGAAACGTTGACAGGGCCCATTTTAGTTTGTTTTGATCTACTACCTTCTTTGATGTGTCCCAATTGTGCCTGGTTGTGCTTGCAGCTTGTTCCATTGCACAAATTGCAACATCATTTATTTCACCCTGGTGTATTACCGAGCCTGGGAAGTGCGTATTACACATGACATTGAGGGTTTCCAACCCCGTTTCAGTCATTTTCCCGTCACTATCTCTGATAGTTGTGAGCGGGACTGACTTAGTTGCAGCTAGGTATGGAGATACGAGTAGTTTGAGTGCCAACTTATAAGAACCGTGTCCCGATAAAAGTAAATTATTTGGTTTCTGTTTTGGGCCATGCATTTTTGTCTGATAAATAGTCCTCTACCCTATAATATGCTTTTGCCATTAGGGACTCTTTTAAGTAATTTTTGAGAGCTGGAAACAGTAGTTTTAAAGCATGATGTGGTAGCTTATTATAAAAATGTATACTTTGGCCTACGAATGATTTGGCTACTTTACGAACGCGGAACTTTCTAATAGCGATTTTGTTTTTATTTCTTGTATTAAAATTGTTAGTAAAAGACTCGAGGTTCTTAATAACATAAATAATATTCTCATAAATATATTGGGACGCTACGGTTAATACGTTGATGTCTTTAAAAAGTTCTCTTAAGGAGTCACGGGAATTCAGGTAATAACATAAATAATATTCTCATAAATATATTGGGACGCTACGGTTAATATGTTGATGTCTTTAAAAAGTTCTCTTAAGGAGTCACGGGAATTCAGGTTATATAAAGAGCGAATCGCTCTTTTTTGTAACACAAATATAGTTTGTATGTCTGCTGCTTTGCCCCAAACCAGAATACCGTATGACATGATACTATGAAAACAACTATGATATACTAAGCGAGCAGTATCAATATTGGTCAATTGTCTAATTTTTCTAATAGCGTAAGCTGCTGAACTTAATTTACCTGCACAAATTAAAAACAATTTTCAAACATGCAATGAAATAAATAAAAAAAAATCAAAGTTTTATTTTTTAATACATAGTGGCAGAATGTCATGATGCCTGTGCCACAAATTTATTTATATGGAAATTAAAAAAGAGGACTTTGCCGGCCTAGGCCTGCATGATTTGTATGAAATTCAATTAACGACCTCTTGTGCTGGCCGCACCTGAAACGTAATACTTCGCAGCCAATTATAAGGAACATAACATCAATATTTCATTGCATGTTTGAGAAAAACAACTTACACGAATTATATTTTTATTGCGTAGTCTCATTTAAATTCCCAAAGTTTTCGAAGCTTTACATGCCTCCAAACCTCTTTGGTAGGCTACTTTTTATCCCGGAAAAGTACCCTTATCCGCGATAAATGAATATAAAGTGGACAAATCGTACATTACGCTGGTATGCAAAAACTATAAAACAGATTTACGTAAAATTCTGCAGTAATATAGCTTAGATATCAGAAGAGGACATAGGCTACAACTTTTGAGGGTATTCATTCATAAAAGGGTATTTTTTTAACAATAAATGGCAAAATATGACGTTTTGTTCATTGTGACATTTAGCGTTTATTCCTGCATTGTGACAATTTCATTTCTAAATCATGAATAAACAATTGGTAACCTAGCAACAGTAATACTACCTACACGATTAAGCAAAGAACACACCTTCCGTATATGACATATCATACAAATAAGAGTATATCTTAATATAGCCGGATAATAGCCCATTGTACATTTTGGACTTGCGATCATCTCTGAATGATAAACATATTGTTACAAACATATGGTTTATAAATAAGATAAATACATAAAACTTTTAAACAAAAAAATAAAACCGACTCCAAAAAAACTAAAAAGTAAAAAATAACGCCATAATTCAGTTTCTTCAAATTACTTACAAGTAACCGTTTGTATACTCAATCTATACAGTATATACAATTAATCTTATTTTGGCGTCGGTGCCATATAAAGAATGTGTAAAATATTGAAAATTGACGATTTTAGTAAGTTGTGACATGATGGCACCGACTCCAAAATAACATTAATTGTATATACTGTATAGATTCAGTATACAAACGGTTACTTGTAAGTAATTTGAAGAAACTGAATTATGGCGTTATTTTTTACTTTTTAGTTTTTTTGGAGTCGGTTTTATATTTTTTTGTTTAAAAGTTTATTTATTTTACACTTTTTAGTTAATCGTTACTTAAAAGTGTATCTCGTGACGATTCGAACAAGCCCAAACACGGCTAGGATACATTATTTTATTACATAGATCTGGTGCCTACCTTCCGGCTCCATCATCATATCAATTCGAACCTCCTCCTTTTTTTGGAAGTCGGTTAAAAACGAGTTATTTTGTAAAATAAATGGAAAATCATCACTTTTTGTTAAATCTCGAATTTTTATTTCGAAGAATTATAAAGAAATAATTGCTTTGAAATCAATATGACACGTTAGTACCTGTTTGCGTAACTGGATGGCGTTAGTTGTAAAAGCTTTTTCGTTCTTTATCTATGTATCGATACCTTAGTTCACACTCGAACGAATTACAATATTCTTGCCCATGAAATTTCAACTTTACGTATTTGTGCACTCACGTACTAATTACAAGCATTTTTCGCAAACAGTTAGTACGATTGTGCTCTAATGTATCGATATGTAAAAGGAAAGTCCTGACTGACATATCAACGCAAAGCCGAATCTACTGAGCTTAGAGACTTGAAATTTTCACAATAGACGCAATTTATAACGTAGGCAAGAAACAAGAACGGATTTTTGGAAATTCATCTCCTAACGGGGTTAAATTGGGGTTGAAGGTTTGTATTGAAAATCTGTAATTATTTGAGTAACTGTTATAATATTTCGCGTAAAGACTCTATATAAAAAACTAAGAAAACTGATTTCAGCATTTTTGAAAATTCTTCCATTAACGGTGTTAAATTGGGTTGAAAGTTGGTATGAAAAACCTGTAATAATTTGAGTAACAGTTACAATATTTCACGTATAGACTCTTTATTTAAAACTAAGAAAACTAATTTCTTCATTCTTGCAAATTCATCCCTGAAAAGGGTGAAATAAGGGTTAACAGTCTGGGGTGAAAGGACAATGGCGCATAAAGGGTGTTGTGAAGTGCTGAATAGAACTTTGAAAGATATTAGAGGGAACGAAGTTATGATTACTGGAGTCATTATGTTGTTAGCTGGAGACTTATCTCAGACTCTGCCCGTATTTACGAAGGGAACTCGAGCTGATGAAGTTAAAAACTTGCGTTAAGGCTTCAAATATTTGGCCTATAATAAAAAAAAAACATTTTAAGATAAATATGCGAGTGCACCTCTAGGACGATATTTGCGCTGGAGAATTCTCCGACCAGAAGGTCTTAAATGAGGAAATGAAGAATATCCCGAAAATGAGGGAAGGATTACAATTCCATCGGATCTGGGCTTAGTTGTGCGGACCGTTGACAACCTCATCTCTCAAATTTACCCAGATGTTCAAAATCTACACAGCAAATCAATAGAGTGGTTGTGTGAATGAGCGATTCTGACACCTAAGAACGACCTGGCTTCCGTTATTCATAACAATTTATTGAAGTCGTTCGAAGGTTCGGAATACGAATACAAGTCTGTAGACTCGATCTGTAGTGAACACGGATGATGCCATAAACTATCGCGTAGAGTTTTTAAATGCACTTAACCCACCCGGCCTACCTTATCACATACTTTTCTTAAAAGTGGGTGCTCGGGTAATGTTGCTGTGAAATGAGAATCAGCCGAAGTTGTGCAATGGAACCAGGCTGCATGTGCAAAACGTTATAGAAGCCATCGTAATTACTGGCCGTGCTCAAGGCGAATCTGTGTACATACCCCGGATACCATTTATAACCTCGAAATACCCATTTGAATTTAAAAGGCTGCAGCTCCACCTTAAGGTCTGTTTCGCGATGACGATCAATAAGTCTCAAGATCAGTCACCGAAAACAGCAGGAATAGATCTTAGGGAGGACTGCTTCTCGCACGGCCAGTTTTACGTGGCTTGCTCGAGAGCAAGCTCATCACGAAACTTGGTCGGGTCAGTTAATGTGGTATACAATTAAGAAATACTGCAAAACGTACCTCATGTTCAATATTATCAATAGTTCAATCTCAATTGTCCAATTACATGTGTTTCTTTTTTTGTCAAATTACAGGTATAAAGCAAAGTAACGTGACTTATAACTATTGACAGACAATGCATAGCCTAAATTGCCGACGGTAGGAATACGAGAATTGAAACACATATTCCGTTAGAGATGTATGTAGAGGCGCACTAAAGGAGGATTCTTTGAAGTTCGAGAGATATGCGGACGAAGTCGCGGGCAAAAGCTAGTATAACCATATAGAGATCAATACCTTAATTATTATTATATAAGTGAATATGGATTGCCTGTATTCTTCTAAAGACTACATAAAATGCTATAATTCGTTTGTTGGATAGACATCATATAAAATGTTCCTATAAGTTAAAAAGCATCATAGTTACATTGTGTATAACTTTTATAAGAATAATTATTATGGCTATGAATATTATACGACTAAAGTTTATTCTCATATAAGATATACATCATTTCCATGAGAACATGGTTATTAACACAAATACACGTGTTTACTTGGTTGTTGTCACCGCAAGAATGCGCAATCATATTATAAGGTAGACAACACATACAACAAGATTAGATAATAAACAATATATTGTACCTAGTGTAGACTAGGTACATAATATAATACAAATAATACCTAAATGACGAAATCAGAACATGTAGACAAGTGCAAACGAGACTTTAGTTTTATAATCAGCATGTCCGAAACAAACTGACACACATTCATACTGACTCATTACTCATAAACCTTTCCACATTACGGAACTTATCACCAACGTTATCTCCTACTACGCCGACCGTTGATTCGATAAAATAGTTCCAGTTTTATATTTTATTTATAGCATGTCATTGATAGGTGCTATCGTTTTTAAATAAACATAACGTTTTGACCCCTTCAATGTTATAGAGTCATTCGTAGGTCGACTAAAATAGCTTAAGGAAAACTTATTACAAAAGTGTTTTAGTCCTGAGTCGAGGTCGTTATTTTACCTAATTTATTACACTAATTGCCCCCCTCCTTCCCTGCTGTACGAAATCCTGTATCCGATCCTCTTAACCTGCCCACTCTCCGTCGTTATCGCTATCGCTGTGGCCATCGACTCGGTCAATGATCGATAGCACCCAAAGGACAGGTTTGATGCCACAATACGAGTACCTACCTATGTATATCGTTATTCGCCGAATTTGCCGTGTGCCTTTTGTTTTTATTTCTACCGATTGATGCATGGGTTTGGAACCAGTTTGTATTAATACGTGGAAACCATATTCCTCGCATTACCTCCGATCAGTCAAAGAGAAAGGTATGCCATATAAGCATCTAGAACCTGGGCTGAAACCTATCTATGCAGTAGTACTTGGAAAGCAAAACTATGTCTACATACCAAATTTCATCCGAATCCTTGGAGCCGTTTCCGAGAAAACATTATATATATATGTAGTTTTATAAACATATACAGCGTGTTTTTCCGTTAACTTTAAGGGAAGATTCTTCAGGTGAAATAGAAATTATTTCTCATAGACCCTAGTGTCTTAACTCTTACTATTATTGAGAAATTCAATAAATAAATTTAATGGCTGAACTAGTGTAAAAGGTCATTCATGAAGTCCTATTATTATTTATTTACTTTTATTGGGATTTGAACCCCACACTCCATAAGCAAAGTATGTATTTACTACTAGTTATGAGTTGGCATGTGCTGTCATTCATGAAATTCAAACTTTGTCATACTTGGCACTAACTGTTGTGAAACTCGAAAGGATCTTTCACAATGTATGAAAACAAAAAAAAACAGAATTTAACCAAAAGCGGTTATAGCAGGTAGCTTCTGTTAATGTACCAAGCAACGTGTCGAATTCAACGGAAACTAAAAAACCGGCCAAGAGCATGTCGGATACATCTTATGCCTAGTTACTGACTAAAATTAAAGTAGGTTTACGTGTAATTTGAACAAAGAATAGCATTATGTACAAATCTTTATACGTTAATGTTATTATCTATGTCTATAACGTTATTGATATGTGGTCTATATATTATAGAGTTGTTAAAAATGAAACTTTTATATGTATATTGAAGACATTTATAAAAAGAGTGTATTTTTACCAATGAGTCGTTGTGGTTTCATCACGTCAAATCGGCTAAATAAAACGAATTTCAACTATTTTTGGTACACGGGTAGCTGAATATCCACAGATGGTTATAGGATACTTTTACCCACCTATACTGAAGAAGAAAAATGCGTTTATATTTTTTTCTCCTCAGCAAACGAGGTTGCGAGCTCCTTCTAGTTATGAAATAAAACTTACGAAATCTTATACAGATTGAAGTGTGTATTTTAACAAAAATATCGCTATTGTATAAATCTGTATAAGTTAAGGGCCTGCATCATCAAAGAATGCCTATTCGTTAACCACGCCCCAAACGCCGAGCCGGCGAATGAGCGGAATTCGTATAAGGGAGGCATTTATTGCTCGCGCGCATTAAAGAAAGACAAAGCTAATACACTACATGCTTGGGGTTTTTTGGCGTAAGCGCCAGATGAAAAACTACAATGAAGTCGAAGATATTATTATGTTTTGTTAAGATTTAAGTGAATCACGTAAAAGATAAAGGGAAGAATGACATCTTTACATAATTTAGCCAATTATTAAACTTAGATTTTAAGTCCTTTAGTATATTTTTATTATTGTGTGCTACTAACCACTATGGAGTTTTCGAATGCTTCGAAATAAAAGAATTTATTATTATTATTATTAATCTGTCGTTTGTACAAACTGGACAAAAAACAGAAAATGAAGACGCGTTTTTGGATGACTTTTCTATCGAGGAAATTTGCAACAAACATGTTTTGCGCGTTAATCACTATATAGGTTATAGATAGAGTCAAAAAACACATATCTAAAAACCAGCCTGTTTCATATACGAGATTTGTAAAGAAACCTCACTAAAAAGTAGCTTAAATTTTCGATGCATCCCTTTAATATCCATATCTATAGCTTTATTTATATGTCATCATACATATCAATATAGTATAGTTTAACAGGTACTATAATTATCAATGACAATGTAAAAGTAAACAAGATACCTTCAGATAATGGAGATTATTCCGCAGTATTCTTTATTACAAAGTGCATTGACTTAGTTTACACAATCATTATGAAGCTTACAGATTAGTCCATTAATCTAGGTATATCTATTTACTACACATAAAAAATGAAATATCTGTACAGTTGAAAATACGTATTACTAAAAATACACATGATAGGCTAGGGAGGTCCCTAAACCACACCGTTTTTAGGGTTCCGTACCTCAAAAGAAAAAAGTGGAACCCTTATAGGATCACTTTGCTGTTCCTTGAAACTGTAGAAAAATTAAGCTTCTAAGTCAACGCAATTCAAAGCAAAGATAAATTCATTAAAAAAGGTGTTTCAGTGTTCTAGAAACTTGAAATGGCGGATTTAGCATGGTCGTACAATCCACGAAATAAATCGGATTTTGTTTTTTTTCTGGCTGTCTCAAATTTAATAAAACAATTTAACGGATTAAATCGCGTATATTATCTCATTTTAGTTCCCGACGTTTCGGAAACTTTTCAGCTTTCCATGGTCACGGGTGGACTGAGAAAAAATATATTTTCCTCTGTCAATGTTACAATTTGTGCAAACTACCCATTTTTGAAAAAAAAACAAATAAAGGTGTACATATATGTCAGATGGGCCTAAGCTGTAGACAGTTATGTGCCAGAAGGGCTTAATTATTTTATTTTAATAATTTACCAAGCAGCATTTCGTAAATGAGGCGTACTGAGGAGAAAAGAAACGCTGCAAAGAAAAACTCCCAGGCTACCTAACTACTAATTACTATTAAACTACTTTTTAAACAGATAAGATATTTTACACCGTTCGGAAATTAAGGTTTTGCAGTCCTGTGTCTCGATTGTTCCTTGATGAGATGTATTACAGGATCCCAAGCTGGTGGTAGCGACAATCCATCTTCTTTATTGAAATTAGGATGCTTTTAATATCAATAGCCTCACGTAGCATTCTGGGAAAATATCTTTTTTCTTTGGCAAGGATAGAAGGTTTATCAAACTTAATTGAGTGGGTTTGGTTTGTCAATGACATGTTCACAGACCTATTAAACCGACAGTGCTTGACATCTGCTATTTGCTCCTTCACCCGGGTTGATACACTGCGTTTCGTTTCACCAATGTATGAAAGACCACACTCGTAGTCCAGCTTATAAATGCCTGCACTCTGCAAAGGGGTGCTACTTTTCACGGGTCTAAGGTATTGGAGACACCTTCTTCAACGGCTTAAAATATGTTTTTATAGAAGCACGCTTAAGATGTTTCCGATCTTGTCTGTGACCCCTTTCACATATGGTAATACGGCAGGTTTACGCTTGACTGTTGGTTTCTTTATACTGGGTTTCTGCTTGGAACGTGGTATCTGGAGCTCGTTGGCTCGAAGCGCACGTTTGACATTCTGCAACTCAGCAGTCAGATGTTGATCAAATCAAATCAAATCAAATCAAATCAAATCAAAATATCCTTTATTCAAGTAGGCTTAGATACAAGCACTTTCGAATTGTCAGTTACAATGAGAGAAGTCTTTGCTGGGAAACATACAATATGATCCAACATTTGTTGCAAGGATTAGGGAAACCCAGAAAAACCTAATCAGATCATTTAACTTAAGTATAATACTTACTTATTATTGATAAAATCATCATTTTAAAAACTAAAATAATTAATAAGATAAATCCCAAAAGGATTGTCAATAAAAAAGAAAAAAAAAACAAGAATGTGTCTAGAATAAAAGTCTAAATGTCAGAGTATATAAAACAATTAATATGCGTGTACCAATTAACTATTAGAATATTGTCTTAATTATACTTAAAACTTTTACAATTGTGTTAAAACTAATTTATAATTGATACACGCAGAGGAGATGTACAAATTCTCCAGATCAATGTTAATATAAAATATAAACTATTTTTTTTTCAAAGATGTATAAGGTCTCTAGGCGTCACGATATGCGATAAAATTAAATATAATAATTTAACTGAATTCTACTGAGATGTTTAAGGTCTCTTAGGGGTCAAAGTGAATAATACATTAAACATAATTATTATTAAATCTAAATTTCTTAGAGATGTATATGGTCTCTAGGTGTCATAACATGCAAAAAGATAAAATTAGTTAATTAAAATCCTCAGAAATGTTTAAGGATATACCTCTATAAATAAAACTAAACTCTTAGAGATGTATACAGTCTCTAAATCAAATAAAAAATGAATAACTTCTATCGAGTACAGGATGAAGTCTCTCACGTCATCAGTTCATTAAACACTGGTAGGCAGTTACTAAGTATACAATTAATTTGGCCCTTGCTAGCATGAACAGACCGGACCCCACAAACGGCACCCGTTCACGAGCATGACGCATATCTCAGCCATCGCCTCCCTCAACCATATTTTAGGGAAGGTTGCGACCCGATCAACGACGCCACCGTAAGCAAAGACCTTTAAGCGAGCATGACATGCTCACACTGCCGGGCATTAAACACTAATAGTATTGCCCGGTGAGAAACAACAAATGTGCTCTCATGTTACATTAAATGCGAACTATTATTACCTCTTAAAATAATGCTTACTTTATATACACAAGACTAAACTACTGGCTTAAAGACATTTTAACGTCTAAAAAGTCATTTACAGTATAATACGCCTTGTTTAGTAGGTGCAGTTTTATGTGGGACTTAAATTGCAAGGTAAATTCACTACATCGGTAGGCATTTTGTTATAGAAGCGTACACAGTTCCCCACGAACGAAGTTCCGACCTTGCGGAGACGATGATCAGGCATGCAGCTTGTTCTTATTTCTTGTATTGTAGTGGTGAATGTCACTGTTGTGTTTGAAATCATGTTGATTTTTCCGAATATACATAATATTCTCGAGAATGTACTGAGATGCTACGGAGAGAATATTGGTTTCCCTGAATTTTTCTCTCCGTGATGCACGAGCTCCCAGTGCATAGATTGAGCGTACTGCCCGTTTTTGTAGTACGAAGATGGTTTGTATGTCCGCCGCCTTGCCCAACAACAGAATTACATATGACATTACACTATGAAAATAACTGAAGTACACGAGCTTTGCCGTCTCGACGTTTGTTAACTGTCTGATGCGCCTCACTGCATATGCTACGGAGCTTAGTTTACCTGCAAGAGTGGCTATATGCGCATTCCATTGCAGTTTAGAGTCCATAGTAAGACCCAGGAATACTGTTTTGTCTTCAAATTCTAGCACATCGCCTTTCAATGTCACCTTGGCACAATCTACTTGTTTCACATTCGATAATGTGAATTTGATGCACTTGGTTTTCTTGGCATTTAAAAGTAAGTTATTTGCAGTAAACCAATGTACAATAGTAGACAGCGCATCGTTTATAGTAACGAAGTTATTCTCTCTTCTTTTCTCTTTAGAAAGAAGAGAAGTATAATCTGCGAATAACACAATATCATGTTTATCTTGCACAAGGTTTGGTAGATCATTGATATACACTAGAAACAGAAAGGGGCCTAGAATTGAGCCCTGGGGTACCCCCATAGCAACAGATGACCCAGTTGATTGCATCCCGTCGATGACTACGCGTTGCGTTCTGTCTGAAAGATATGATGAGACGAGGTCAAGTGCACCGTTCTTTATTCCGTAGTGTTCCAACTTACGCATTAAATTATTATGATCAACGCAATCAAATGCCTTTGATAGGTCACAAAAAATCCCAATAGCATCTTGAGCGTTTTGCCAGGCATCAAAGATGTGTTTAACTAGCACTATCCCAGCATCAGCAGTGGAGCGACCTTTGGTAAATCCAAATTGACTGCTATGAAGTAGGTTATATCCATTAAAATGAGATGTAAATTGATTAAGAATAAGTTTCTCAAAAACTTTACTCAATGCGGGTAGTATTGATATTGGTCTATAATTTGTGGGGTCTGTTTTCGTTCCTGATTTAAATAAAGGAATGATCTTGCTGTACTTCATCAAATTAGGAAATACTCCAGTGTCAATACATTTGTTGAATATATCAGCCAAATATGGTGCAATCGCCTCTATTATTGAATGTAACACTTTAACGGAAAGGCCCCACAGGTCTTCAGTCTTCTTCAAATTTAATGATCTAAAGGGTTTGATAATAGTATTTGGAGTAACATAAGTAAATTTGAAGAAGTCTTTACATTCTGGTACATACATTTTTAATATTGATTCGTCACAGATACCCCTGGTAGCTCTCTGAAACAAAGATTTACCCACTGTAGCAAGTTGACTGGGATGGTGGTGATATTTGCCATTCAAATAAAAAAAAAACCGTTAATTTGTTTTATTTCAATGAGTAATAATCGCGGAAACAGAAGAAAATATTATGTCTCAAATTTACATGAACAATTCTATAGAAATAAAAATTTGTAAGTAGTTAATTATTATATAACTACCTACCTTGGAGTCTATTCCATATTGCCCACTGGTCAATAAAGAAGCATACAAATTAATCAATATCCACAACTGGGATAATAAAAAAAAAACAACAGTCACTTTAATTGCTATCTGCGCTGCGTTTAATTTTTAAATTAGATCTGGGAATTTACGCGTTTTCGTTGAAACGAAACGTAACCGTTTCTTTTTGACAAGTACCCTTTTTGAGAACCAGTTACTTAAGAAACAGTTTTTTAATACGGCTTTTATGAAAGCTTCGTTATTAGACAAAGAACCAGTTTTTCATGAACATTACGTTACGTTACCGCTGTAGCAAGTTTCTAGTTTTTGACAAGTATTAGGTTATATGTTCTTGTTTGAAAATATATTTTGTCGCATCGGTTCATCGAATAGCAGTTTATAAAGAAACTGTTTTTAGATACGGCAAGAAATTGTTATTCCGTTTCTTAATAAGAACAGTGCCCGTTTCATAAACGCTTGTTACTTGTATTACTAGCGGAACTCTCTGTCCAAAAATATGTATTAAATAAATAAATAACACAGGGACAATCCTACACAAATCGACCTAGTTCCAAACTAAGCAAAGCTTGTACTATGGGTACTAGGCGACGATATACATAGCATATAGATAAAAGATAATACTTAAATACATAGAAAACATCCAAGACCCAAACATCAAAAAAAGACTTCCGCTAATAATACAAGTAACAAGCGCTTATGAAACGGGCCTATTCCAAACATGATAGCTGTTTACGACTGGACTGACAGATGACAGCGTATTGATTTGCCATTATGACGTCACACCATGGCGGCAAGTATTTCAGGTCACATAACGTGACACAAAAAATATGGACTATTAATTTAAATTTAATGACATGGGGGTCAACATAGGTCAAACATGGGTCCCGCATACAGTTGTTAAAATACATTAAAATTAACATTATATTAAAACCTGGTCAATGACCATGAAACACCCCCCCCCCCCCCCCCCCCCCCTTGTAATTTAAACAGAGGCTCACGGACATTGTGCATACTTCCAATTGTCACGGTGCTTAGACTCGGTCTTTGACAGAAGCCCAGAAGTTCAAACTCGGAGTTTGCCAGTGAGATATAAGGTGTAAAATTAAGGGATTGTGTCCGGAACACCACGGTACGCTCCCAAACTCAAATAATCGACGTAGCTCGGAATGTGGTCAGGTTAAAGGCTGGTTGGTTGGGCTGGTCATGTTTGCCGCATCCGGATCCGGAGCGAGCTGTGGGCCAAGATTGCCACAAAGTGGAGACCCAATGGCTCTAAACGGAAATGACGATGGCGGGATGAACTAGATTCCTTTCTTAAGGAATGGCCAGAAACCGCCCAGGAAGGTAACATTGAATGAAAAAAAGGCAGGCCTTTGCCCAAGAGTGACACAACGGGCTCAGAATAAAATAACAATAATAAATAATTATAAACAAAGATCAGAAACAAATGAAAAAATCTTTCGACGATACTGGACTTGAACCAGTGCCTTGAGCCAGTGCAGAGTCGGATGCACCATACAGAGATCCATAAGCAAGAACAGATGACAAAATTCGTCGACTACTGGTGTGGACGATTAGCTCAGATGGTAGAGCGTGCTGCCCCGGTCTGGCTCAAGGCACTGGTTCAAGTCCAGTATCGTCGAAAAATTTTTTCATTTGTTTCTGTTCTTTGTTTATAATAATAACGCTAGTGGAGTGATCCACTAATAAATTGTGATTATTATCATCATGATATTTGTAAAACAAAAAAAAAAGAATAATAAATAATGCTTAATGATGATTTTATAATTCATCCATTACATCAAATTCATCAATTAAATACATACATAGATTAACATTAATACTATCATCATTGTTAATTGAAATCATTAACAAATTTCATTAAAAACAACAAGTACCCTATTGTCCTTTCTCAGCCATTACAGTAGTACCTAATGTATATACTATATTGCTCTCTTCCTTGTCGGTCAATCACGACTAAGGATCGTGATCATCATCAGGTGGTTTTAACTTAAAGTGGATTCCTTTATGATTGAGCAGAACTTGTAAGAGATGAGTCCTTTATTTGATCAGTCCAGCTCCGGCTAGAAGAAGATCGGCCACGAGCCACGAGTGCGTTTGCCATATAATGTTTCCAACTACGAGCAACTTCCTAGTCTTGCATCTCCTCTGCGCTTTTGGCCTTAATACGAAAGTATTCGTTGGTGATATATTGTGGACAGGTGGGATTTTAAACTGTGGAAGGATCGATTTGTAGGAGCATTTGGCGGCCCAGGCATGCATCTCTAGCGCCACATCTCCAGAACATCTATCAATTTGCTGCATCTATTGCTGTAGGTACTATGTACGATTAACATCTCAATCGAATGCAAATTTCACTTCGGCAGCCGATCCGCCAACCATACTAATCCGGGTGTACCGAATTTTTATCCGGCCGCTGTGTGCCTGAACGTGTTTGTGTTCTGTGATTGATTAGTCCGGTTGTCGGTTGTGTTTGCCGAACAACATCCATTCTTTCACCGGGTCTGCGCTAACCGTATTGAAAAAAAAATACTGGTCTATCTGCCTTCATGATTTTAGTTCAATACTTACGTTCATATAAATCCAGAAGTGTCCGACTTGAGTTCAGTTCAACTTTTACCTTTATGGCCTATTTACATGATGCCATATAAGAGCAATTCCACTAAGCCAATCCATTAAGCCAATAATTTGAAATCGTTCTATTACTTGAACTAGCTTCATCAACGGCTTGAGGACAATCCAATGTAGTGAACTGTCTCTATTTACACTATACCAATATTGGACTGGTTTAGTGGAATGGCTCTTCAAATGGCCTCATGTAAACGGGGCATTATATATATTTGAAAATACTAAAAACATCAAGACTTTTTGCATAGACGTACCTACTTGTAGGCTGAGGAGTGATACAAGTGGTCGTGATATCGTGGGACGGTCAAAGATCAACGTCTAACCCACTTACATTCACTGCTGGACATTGGTTGGTCTCTCCCAAAGACACACGACGAATATTCGCACGCTTTCTACGTCCACCAACTTCTAGTGATATTATTAAAAGCCATTGTGTGCCGGGCTGCACCTCGCTGGGTTATTTGGTTTATGGCCTCTATATACAATAATAGTATTCTTTTCGATCAATATTCGTTATTTTTTTATCACTTTGGCGCCCGGTCCGATGACGTCAATTATTCAGATGTTCTGCACGTCTAACTTACAACACCCGTAATTATATTAAAGACTCCGTGCAGCCATGTGCGTTTTGAGACAACTTTTGCTTAAATAAGAAAATGCCAAAAACTGGCAAACACCAGTCTATCCTTCTAAAACACAGATACGAATTGACGTGATTTTATGGTACCAATAATTGGGTTGGGGGAGCTCAAACCCACAAACGGGAATGCAAGACACAAGAACTACGGAGGTGGGTTGAACCCTGGTTGAACCAGCTAAACCAGATTTAGGGTGTGGAACAAAAAGAGTTTATATTTCATTATCTGCGAGGTTTGTGTGTCTTATGGAGTGCATTCGAGGCATAGATAATAGGAATGTTTTATTTGTGCTTACGAAGAAATCACCTTCATTTTCATCACAATTATTTACTTTAAAGTGGATGCCAGTATGCAGACAATGTGTTCACACAAAAGGCAACTTTATATTTTAAGCACATATTAAAATACAGACCTCTAGAAGTGTTAACAACTTCTGTAAGAAAGGAACAGTTGGCCTAACAGGTCACTTCACTTATATATATATATATATATATATATATATATATATGTATATACTAGGTACAAACTTTTCTTAGTTGGGACTAAATAGGTTGATTTCTGTAAGGTCTCGGATATTCATTTTAATTACTGTCCGTAAAAGCCTATTGTCTCCCCGATCTAGCTTGTCCAAATCTCTATTTGGTTGGTTTTTACCCGAAATTTTAGCAACTGTTGGAGATTACGGACCAGGATTTGAATCCAAAATAAAGGTCAAATTGGAGAGGCTTTCGTGTTTTAGAGGATTACGATTTACATTGCTGATGGATTGGAAATGTTTCAACGTGGTTTTTAATTTTGTATTTCTTTCTAAAAACATGAAACGAGATAAACTTCCCAGGGGTGAGTTCGATTTATCAAATTTCGAACATGGGCCTGACCACGCAGACAGACGATGCTATCCGAATACTGTATGTTTACATGTTCCCTATGTACGCATATTTCTCGCTGTATGGAAGTAGATTCGTGTTTATCAAACGATTCTTATCCTGAGGTAGTCTCTTTTGATGATATTGTCACGTATAGGTACTGGGTGGTTTTTGGGTCATGAATAGCAGTGACAGGGTGATGAGGGGGTGATGGAGAGAGTCACACTGAGCAACTTTTACGATGAGGTCAACCACGATTACTTGAAAACGTTAGCTAATTAAGAGTTAATTGATGGCTAGTAGATGTTTACTGCTAATCGAGACCAGTTTAATATAAACAAGGTTCAGACTTACTGTAGCCTGTTTCCATCATCATCAGCCAAAAGGCGTCCACTGCTGAACAGGGGCTTCCCCAAAAAACGCCACCTCGACTTACGACTCCAGCGGACTCGCACGACCTTCATTTGGTCATCAATCCACGGAGATGAGGGTCTACCCATACTGCGTCTTTCAGTGCGTGGTCACCGCACAAAAAATCGTCGGTCTCAGGGGCTGTCGCTTCCACGCGTAAAGGTGCGTCCACACTTGTATCATTTGCTCGTATCCGATCACCGTGCCGTAGCATGACTGCGTATCGCGCTGCTTGGACGCTTACGGTCGGCGCGCCGATAATGCCGCACTCTTCCGATACAAGTGTGTGATACGCGTAGCAAATGGATTTCGAGTAATCGGTTCGGCGCAACGTCCAAACGCGTGATCGTGACACGCGATCATGCTACGCGACGATGATCTGATACGGGCAAATGATACAAATGTGGACGCACCTAAATGTACCCTGGTTGTCACGCAAGTTGTCAAATTTTTCTAGTTATGTCGGTTACTCTCAATCTTCTACGGATACGGTAGACGGGTTATAGAAATATAAAACTGCCCACTAAATCAAAAATTGAATTATCTAATAAGAAATATAAATAAATGTACTTATATGGGTAAAAGTGATTTCAGTTGCAGGCACGGACTACCAACTCTTACACGTAGTAGTTTCTTTAGGGTCCCGTACCCGAAGGGAGAAACGGGACCTTAGTAATAACTAAGACTCCGCTGTCTGTCCCTCCGTCCGTCTGTTTGTCTGTCCGTCTGTCACCAGACTATCTCATGAACCGTTATAACTAGTAATAGAAACAGTTGAAATTTTCACACATTATGTATTTCTGTTACCGCTATAACAACAAATACTACAAACAGTATAATTTTGTATTGGTTACTGATGTCTGTCTATATCGGTAACCAATATAAAATGATCGAACACCGCGTACATTTTGCTTAGGAGTAGGGCTTTGCTAACACTGGATTTTCATAGATACGGCCGTTTGTAGTGTATATTTTGTACGGAACTATCGGTGCGCGAGTCCGATTCGCACTTGGTAGTCTTTTTTATTTATAAACTGACCAGCGATTGACTATGGCTCTATATCGGAATCCCTAACGTCTTTTGTCCTAATGTATCGTTTGTCCTAATGTATCATTTGCCATAACGCATTTTTTTCAGAAACCGTCAACTTTTCAGGATTGTTATAAAACAAACCTAACCTAACCTAATCAATACGACGATCTTTTAAAAAATCCTGAAAAAATTACGGTTTCTGAAAAAAATGCGTTATGGCAAATGATACATTAGGACAAACGATACATTAGGACAAATGACGTTAGGGATTCCGAATGAGACCCATTGACTATTGGGTCGATAAAGATACATATATGTAGCTCGCTGGTTCAACAACGGCATACGACGGAGACGGAGTTACGTCGCCTAAATCAAACTAGTTTTAAGGTTTTCTATTTGTTTTTGTTTTTTGTAGTTCACAGTGACTTGGTTTTAATGTAATGCTGTGTAACTTTTTTGAATAAATAAATAAAAATTCACTCTTGCCTTGAAGGGACCCAAAATCACATTTTCAGGAAATACACTCGACGGGAGTGAGTTCCAATCTATAGCGGTTCGCAAAGAAAATGATGAAGCAAATTGCTTCGTGCGCATAAAAGTCTTACTAAATCAGAATGACTATGACTATCACTACCCTATTCAACGAATTAGAATATAAAGATATAAGCCGTTTTAAGCGATAACATTCAACGGTTGAAATTGATATTTCATCAGCTTTATACATATAATTACATATATGATACCGTGAGCTCTATTTTCAATCTTGTTGTCATATTTTCTAGGTAAACGGTAAAAACTAAGCCGACTAACATGTATCTTATTTAAGATATAGTGACTGCCGTAGTTTATTTCAACTTTATGCAATGGTAACGCCGTAGTAATTGATGACGCTTTGTAGGCTCAATAGGTACTCAGAAGTCTTATATAAGGTTAGGGGGGCAAAGTGCCCCTATATATAATTAGTACATGGTAATAATTAAAGATCTGTGTGACTATTACCAAGAACTATGATTTAGTTTATTGCATCGATCATTACTAGTATTTATGAACAGTTTTTGTTATTTACGAGCAGGCAGGCACTTGGCCGGCAGGCGCACTTCGACCCACTCGTCTTATGTTAGGTAAATAAAAAGAAAACAGTATAAAAACAAGCCAGCTAAGATATTTACTTTGACGCATACCCACAGCCTTAGTTTATAAAAGATGAAAGAACAAATGAAAAACTCCTGCAAAAATTGATTAGCAATTCCTTTGAACCGACCATTTGCTTTGATTATATGCGAAGGAAATTAGAAGAATAATTAATTACACTTGGTTTAGTTGTTTCCAATCTATTTTAAAATAAAAAAAAGCTTAAATTTTTTGGTATACCTATTAAAAATTAATTACGCGTTTTATTTCTACTGATTAGACATGATCTGGATTTAAGAAAAGCTTTTACCTCGCTCGGAGGTAAGTAAGCTCGGAAAAGTTCCCTTTTCAACACACTTGCTCGTAAACTGGCTCCTACTCGTATTACAGCTTTTTTATGACTGTAGTCCATTACACACGCGTTTTTTTTACATTACATATTTGCACTAGTGACTTTTCATTGCATTTTTTTTTAAACGTCAGCAAGTTTTTATGTACCAGAAATATTATAGGTTCTTTTAATATATCTAAAGTGGTACTTAAAAAAAACTATTAATGTTAATAAATTATAAAGTTTTCTATACGAAATAACATTTGGTTTGTATTAAATTAATATCATTATTCAGTTACTAGCTTCTGTTATATTACTAGCTTCTGCCCGCGACTTCGTCCGCCTTAAATTCGTTTAAAGAGGATATTTTGGTAAAAAGTAGCCTATGTCCTTCCTCCGGACTCAAACTATCTCCATACCAAATTTCATCAATATCGGTTTAGCGGTTCAAGCGTGAAGAGGTAACAGACAGACAGACAGACATACTTTCGCATTTATAATATTACTAGCTTCTGCCCGCGACTTCGTCCGCCTTAAATTCGTTTATCGTGGATAAGGGTATTTTTCCGGGATAAAAAGTAGCCTATGTTCTTCCCCGGGACTCAAACTATCTCTATACCAAATTTCATCCCAATCGGTTCAGCGGTTTAAGCGTGAAGAGGTAACAGACAGATAGACAGACGGACAGACAGACACACTTTCGCATTTATAATATTAGTATGGATATGGATTGAAGTACTATTTATTATTTTCTAAAAGTGTCAATAATGTGTAAATAGTTTCAAGCAATGATATTTTAAAATATAATAATTACTAGCTTCTGCCCGCGACTTCGTCTGCCTTAAATTCGTTTATCGCGGATAGGGGTATTTTTCCGGGATAAAAAGTAGCCTATGTCCTTCCCCGGGACTCAAACTATGTACATACCAAATTTCATTCAAATCGGTTCAGCGGTTTAAGCGTGAAGAGGTAACAGACAGACAGACAGACAGACAGACACACTTTCGCATTTTAATATTAGTATGGATGTATGTAGGTACGTAAATTTGAAGTACTGACGACGGATTTGAAAACTTACGGACTACAGAATTGTTTACCCAAGTATAATGTAGACGAAATTTTAAGTAAGGTACGAATCTTTTTTGCGTGTTTCTCCGCAAGTGTGTTAAAAAACGTCGTATGAAACTCGTGTGCAATTACCAAAGAATCACATTCGTACCATAATGTACTATTATAGCGGATAAAACGAACTTTTACACTCAGATTGGGATCTGAGTGTAAAAGTTCGTTTTATCCGCTAGCGTTGAAAAGCCATTTCAAGTTCGAATTTATATGTTGTTATATGTTAATTTGTTTCTTTTGTTATGAGTGTGTATCGTAAGTTCATTATCACGAATTTTAAATAAAAAAAATATCTGTTTGTTATGACAGGGATCGGAACCGGTATTTTTTTCATACAAAATATCCGAAATAACGATTCCTTTTTTTCGTTCAGTTACGAGATTTTCGTATATTTTATTAAAATTGTAGAACTTGAATTAGGTGTTTTGTAAATTGATTTCTCTTCTCCTAAAAACTATTTTAGATGATTTAAAAAATACCGGTTCTGTAGTGGGGGGGTAAATTTGTGTGTTTCGCACGGCTGCAATATTATTTGGCTACTCGTGCCTTGAAAGCCTCTTACGCTCAGGAATAAATATTTGAACCACTCGCACCGCTCGTGGTTCAATTTTACATTCCTTCGTTTACTCGGCTTTCAATTCAAGCACTCGCGCCACATGACAACTTTGCAGTCTGTCATAACAAGTACCTATTACTATTTCTTGTACATAAAAACTCTTTGCTGACCTATAAAAACTAAACTGTAATGAAAAGGCATTGGTATGATCATGTAACGTGAACGCCACGCGTGTTTAATTGAGTGGATTACAGCCATAAAAACGGTGTAATAAGAGCTGCTTTACGAGCAAGTGTGTTGGAAATACATATATAATTTATTTTGGGCTATGAGGGCAGCACATAGACATTCTGCTGCACCTACTGGGCAACACATACACATTCCGTTCGGGCCGTGGGGAACAACGAATGACCGCGTGTCAGATATGATTTCAAACTCATTTGCTGGGCCGACGCTCAGACGCTCTGACTCAAACTTCAACGGAGGAGATTCTTTGTTTATTTTTTTCGTACTCACCCGTAAATCTTCGATCGCGAGTGAATGTCTATAAAGGGTCAAACACAAAGTTTCAAAAATATGTATACAGCTCTTATTATTATGGCAGTAAGGTTTATGTATACATATTTTGGAACTTTGTGTGGATATTATCTTCGCCCTTGACTGTACCTGCCTTGTTGCCATGGTTATACGACTTCCGAGTTACTCTTTAAAACTACGACACATACAATCAAGCAATAGTTATTTTTCAAGGGCCCATTTTGTCAACATGTTAGTAGCCACTTAGTAGCCTACATTATTAGCATTTTTCTAAGTCATTCTGTAACCATCGTTTTCTTAGTTAGAGGAGCGATTAAGAATAAGAAAAAGTTGATCCACTCAAACATATCTTCGTCTAGCCATAAGAATCCATCTAGGTTCACGATCTATCGGTCCGCCATGAATTCCTCATTACCCGCCAAAGCAACATTATCATCCATCTCCAATAAGCTCTACGTTCGATTCCCAATTCCTTCATTCATTTATTCATCCAATGTTTATTAAACAAGCTGCCATTTCTATGTACCAAGTTTGAAAAGCCACTTAAATTATTTATGTGTTATCTATTTCGCTTTCAAGCAACAGCCATGCTACCGAACTCGGCTTAAGTTGAATATTCCATTAAATCAGGCTCTCGAGCACACAGGGACCGCTCTATAAACAGAGGGTAAAATTCAGAGTCAATCGTGGCAACTGTTTCGGTATTAGCGAGAACACAAACTATGGGGATATGAATAAAGAGAGGATAAACGGCATAATGTTTGGCACTCTGTCAGATCTATAGCAACGAATGAAGGTGGAAGGTGGCAACTAATGGCACAGTGGGCTCTGAATTATCTACCGTAATTGTTGAAACGATAAATAATGCTGACATGCTAGAAAAAAGCTGATGATCAAACGACGTAACTCTTTTGGTATTAGCGAGATCACTAACTATGGAGGCATGAATAAAGACCTTGTACAATGATTGACAGCTTCATTCCAATTATTGGCACCCTGATACATGTGGCCTGCTTAACCAGGTAGTTAGTCTATTTTGTTGGAGGCCAACTATGTGTTTTCCGATTCATGATCTCCATTCGAGAACCATTACACCCCGTCCGTTCCGTTCTGCGTGCTAAATATCCAGTTCACTGCCATTTCAAGTTGCTTACGCTAAATTGTTTAATTCATGGTAATGTCACAGTGTAAAAGACATACAGTGGGTCGCTACCGCAAGGCCACAGGTGCTGGACCTAGACATGTCCAGAGCTACTAACAAATACGGACTATGCAGCTCGGGCTCCTTGCACCCCGCACGATTGTTCGGTCTAGACGGCTTCGTTGGATGACTGTATTGATTTCTAAGACTGTGGTAATACCTTCTAATCGAGGTAGCAACGATGTCAATTAAACGTGTATGTACACAGCTGGTCCTAACATACCCGCTTTAAATATTGATGTATGTTGATATGTGAAAAAGTTGACCTTGCGAGTAACTATTAACTTATTGATAAGCAAATAACACATCACTTGTTACCGTGGTATCGAAAACGAAATACAATACAGGTGGATACTATCTATACTAATATAATAAATGGAAAGTATCTAGCTGCTACCTTTTTAACCGACTTCCAAAAAGGAGGAGGTTATATGTTCGATAGTTTGTATTTTTTTTTTAATGTATGTTCACCGATTACTCCGCCAATTGTGGACTAGTCGTTGCCAAACCTAAAGTAAATAAAGTTCTTTATTCAACAAAAATACGAATGACTATGACTAAATATATATGTAGGTAGATAATAACTAAAGGCTCGCCGCCGCGGTTCTTAATAGTAATAAATAAATGGTTTGGCACCGATTTCAAAAGGTGATTCAAATGTGATCCGTACCGTATATAAAAAAATATTTATGGCTTTTTAGTTTATTTTGAAGTCGGTTCTTTTTTTATTTATAAATTTTTATTACGCTTAAATGTTGATAAAGTAGACATATACTAAATCTAGGACTTAGTTCGGACAAATGTCATTCGACATTGGTCCTCTGAGCGCAGCACGTGACACTCGCTGCTTTCAATTTGACATTATACCTCAATAGCCCGATAAAGATACGATTATAACGGAAAAAACTCAAAATTAGGCTCATTGTTTGCATGCGGCATTTACTTTGAAACGCGGCAAACCTCAAGATTACCTAGCTTTTAATTTTTTACTTACTTACTAACTAAGGACTCTCCCTAAGAATGAAACTTGAAGAGTTTTTAATCTATATGAATGCTCTTTTATTTGACACCCCACACGATAGGTCTTGAAAAAAATTCAAATCCCAATCAAAAATTTGATGACATCATTACTCGAAAAATAAAAATGAAATGTATAGTCTAAGGTACGATTGTACACAGGTGTACCAAAGATTGTCGATATAGATATGTATGCGGCAATATTAGGCGTAGCACATGCACTATACCCTGCAACAGCCTTGGCTCCAACCAAGCACAGAGAAACTGCCTACCCTGAAAGACTGAACGACCATAGCTTCAGATAGGCACAGAAAAACTGACTACCTTGGGCAAAAACCCTGTGAACGCCACTGTCTCCATTCGAGAACCTTTACACCCCGTCAGTTCTTCCTGCTATTTACCCGGCTCATGGCGATTTCAGCTTGCTTACTTTAAACTAAATTGTATAATATGTGATACAGTCAGCTGCAAAAAGACACTATTCGTCGTATATTATCGTATTGTCGGGTATTAGAGAAGCAAACATATTTTGAACGAACTAAGTGTGTATGTCTTTTTGCAGCTGACTATATCCAAAGTCTTCTTGTCAAAGTAAAATTAAAAGATAACAATTTAACGTGTATGTACACATTTGGTTCTAACAAAAATTTGATAATGTTGATGAACCATCCCTTAAGGGTGTGAAAAGAGGGGTGAAAGATTGTTTTAGGAAACACGGTGGCCCGGGCGAAGCCGCACGTAAACGCTAGTACCTAGTCCTTATTTTACGACAATCGTTCGATTCTAGCATATATTACTACAGGCCCTTGCGTCTATTGCAGAAGATTTATGGTGTAAAGCTTAGGAGACACCGTTTTTGGTGGCTAACTAAACCGATACGAGAGCGATATGTATTACCGTAGGCCTGACAAGAGAAATTTGCGACAGATGGTACCGAGTCGAATTGACAACATGTTTGTCTCTTGTCAGTGAGTGCCGCAAACCAGGTCTTATCACATAACTTTTGCCCCTCAACAACGCGTTTGCGCCACTCCCACCGTTTCTCCAAACTTTTCCCATTTTTGGTGGTCAAAATGAAAGTCAGTCATGTCCCTCTTTGCACAATCTTTAAAATGAAGCAACAACCTACCAACGGTTCTTTTTGCATCCGCCACTGAACCAAAAAGTAAAACGACGTGGTAAACGAGAGGGTTCCATCCTTTGCATGCCTAGCCAACGCAGTCTCTGTTTGAGAAACGTGGTCAAGCTAGGCATTTTTACAATTTCTAGAACCGTTTCGTTTGTAACCCTCTCTTGCCACGATATGCCTAAGAAATTAAAAAAGGCAAAGCATGTAAAAATAATTTCTTAATATGAAACACACATTCTTGTGTTTCTATGTTTTTAATATGTGAAAATTAACACCACACTATTAGCGTGTGTGTGCTCGCTGGTGAAGGGGTGACACAGTCAACGCGTAATCGGGAGGTGCCGGGTTCGAGTCCTGATTTGACCACGTGCGAGAACAATCGTATTTCTCTTTGCGCTTTGACTGGTATTTATATCACAATAGCATGCAAAAAGAGTTTAAACGACGGTCTACTTTTGCTTACGTAGTCCAGGTTTCAGCTAAGTACAAGAGTATGCTAAAAATAGAAGCCTGAAAGATTAGCATCTTGGTCTTTATAGTAAGATGTTTGTTAGGACATGCTCCAAAAGGTATTGGAATCCCGAACATGGTCGCGGCATTCCCAAAAAACAGACTACAGCAACGCCGTCGCCTGATCTGACTTTAGGGTGTATTCTGCTTTAGAACAAAATTTGAGTCAAAATAATTTGGTGTTTAATGAGGCAAGTATTGAAAGTAGCTTGTTTTTAACACGTCTTTAAGGTTTTATTTATAAACACGAAGAAGGAAGAACAGGCTCACGGAATACAAAAAAATAAAAACAACAATCTATATCTTAATACATATAAATTTATTAAAATATATGATGAACATATAGTTATATTAATATGATTAGTTCTTTATTATGAGTTTAACGTATAATGAATAGAACAATGTTATTTTATGTACCCTGGTCTAGATAGAAAGGTTTTACTTGAATTATCATATCAAATATGTACCTTATGAACAATGAATTATGAATGGTTTCTAACTGCAGATAAATCTTATAAACGATTTTCATGTATATTTCTCCAGTATCTCAAAGATAGTCGGAAACAGATATTTAGGCGTATCTTTTCCCCAGACAAAGTCTACATGATCCCAGTTTTCTGGCTTCATCACTTCATAATGCACGACGTTGGGAAGAGAGCGATTCAATTGTTCAGAATCCTTTACCGTCCCCAGCTTGTCTTTTTTACCAACGAACAAAGCAACGTTGGTCGTCACTGCCGTCAGGTTATACTTTGGTGGACTTAAACTCCCGTACTTAACCAGATTTCCTAGTCCATGATCGTACTGAGCAAAACTATGACGCAGATACACCTGGTCCAAATGCACCAGCGATTTCCTTGATGTCGCTCTGGGATAGTGTCCAAAGGCAATTCCTTTTATGAATTCTGGCTCAGCTCCTTCGGTAGCCATCGATGTTGACACGAAGGTCCCCAGTAAATTGCAGACGGCAGAGCTCAATGAAGCTTTGTTACAGACGAAAGTCAATAAATCGGATACCGTCGAAAGACCTTTCAATATTTCTTCAATGCCGGCTGCTTCTGCTATCTTTGCAATGGCAGGTCCCGCATTGGCTATGAGAGATGTAGGAGATCCTAGGCCATCCAAAAAAACTATAGGTGCTAATGCAATCATGACCTTGATTCTATCATTGTACTCTGGTCTTAATGAAGTGAGCACGAAATTGACTGTAGTTCCTTGAGAATGGTTGATTGTGGAAATACTGTCAACGCCAGTTTTTTTTCGAATGTAGTCGATCGTTGCAGCGAGATCATAATAGCCAATCTCATGGAAACTGTAGTCCCAGAACTTCTTGTCATTATCAGGGTTGAGAGTAACGTGACGTCTACCGTACAGATTTCCTCTACTGTTACCAACCCAAACTTCATAGCCTGCTGTGGCTAAAGTTATCACGAATGAAGTGTTGCCTCTTATGACGAATGAGTCACATGAATCGAAGAGTCCATGGAACAAAAGTACAGGAGGTTTCTTTCCCGGGATACGGAAGGCTGTGAGAATGTATCCATCTTCAGTCTCTATGTCGTATTGCTCGACGGAATGACCATATTTGATCACCAACTGCGTAAAATTTAGCTTTCCGTCCTCAGACAAAGTTAATTCCGAGACGTTGCCTTTTGATTGTGAGTCAGAATCAGCCGTGCAAATATGGAAGGCACCGATAATGGCGCAGACCACGAAATAGGCACAGGATATCTTCATGATGTATTGTTTCCTGCTTCCACGGAAATACACTAATGTAATCGTATTCGTCGTCAACTATATATACCTCGAGTGTTCTTTTGTAAAATTGTTTTAACTAACAAGAAACCGAACAATTCACTTGAACAAATAGCTAAATTAAACAAGGATTAACTTAATGTAACATTTTTTTGTTTTTAGTGTTTCCAATTGCTTTATTATGCCAACGATTATAAATTATTTACCGACTTCAAAACAGGTTCTATGTTCGATTGTATGTATAATATTTTTCATTTTTAGGGTTCCGAGAAAATGGAACCACTTTGTTGTCCGTCTATCTGTCCGTCTATCTGTTCGTCTATCCATCTGTCTGTCTGTCTGTCTGTTAAGACCCCTTTTCTCGGGATAGCGTGGAGATACTTATCAAGTTGAAATTAACATCAAATACTTATGTCTGCGGTCCCTTGTATAGCTGTAGAAAAGTCAATCTTGTAATTCAAGGTAATTCAAAGACATAGTCAGTAAAAAAGGTGCTTCCATACAAAAATGCCGTCCATAAATCTATAAGTCCATAAAACTATAAAAATCTATAGGGTACTTCCAGTTGTCATAAAAACTTGAAATTTATTCTTATAGCACAACCCACGAAATAAATGTAAACCAAATAGTTTCTTGTTTGGCTACGGCAGTAACCAAAATAAAATGATTCCACACTGCGTACATTTTGCTTAGGAGTAGGGCTCTGATATCACTGAATTTTAAATAAATACGCACGTTTTAGCATATATTTTGTACGGAGTCCGACTCGCACTTGGTCATGTTCTTTGTATGTTCACCGATTCTCCGTCAATTCTCAAGTTAGTAGAGGACCAATTCTCAAATTATCTTTGTTTTTAATCGAAAGAGTATTCTCACGAGGTAGTCCTGTTGCCACTAAGTCAGGATCTGATCATGGGATCCATAAGAAAACGAGGGCAACCCCCAAATATAGTAGGGATCAATATAGTGACTCAGGTATTTTAAGAAATAAATCAAGCGTTTCCACTCAGAAACTGTAAATTGGCGAAGTAGAATTGATGAAGAACACAGAAGGCCACCGGAATTTACGGGTGGCGATAAGATAATATGTCGATTAAAACTAAGTAACATCATAGTCATAAACTTAAATTTTCCAGATGAGAATGATCTATCAAACTGATTCGATGATGGAAACGGAAGGCATCGGATCTCCATATTAAAATAAAGTATCCTATTTGTTGAAAACGTCACGAGATACTTTTACGTATTTTAGGGTTCCACGATTAACTAAAAACCGGCCAAGAACATGTCGGACCATGCTCAGTGTAGGGGTCCACAGACGTTATTACAAAATAATGCACTACAGATGAAAAAAATACGATGTGTAAAAGTGCAATTACCAAAAGAGCATATCTTCAAGACACTAACATCCTTTTGTTGAGAAGCGCAGTTTTTCAGCAATAACTCAAAAACGGTACCTATATTCCCGGTTGTTGATAATATTTTTTATTATCAATATTAATTAAACATTGGGTACCTTTGTAATTTTCTTTCATATTTTTTGACTTACGATTTAAAAGATAAGGGGGATAGCAGCACAAGTTATGCAATTTGCGGAGCAATTTTTATGAAAATACGAGCATGCACTTAATAACAAAAAAGAACGAAAAACTTTGAAGTGATTTCAGCAGAACTATGAAGAAATATGGGCACACGTCGATGTTTGCTGATTTGCTCGTTAACTATTGACCTAAAAAGCGGCTTATACACCGTGACCGTTTATAACCCGAAAGATTTAAGCTAACGATACTAGAGCCTAATTAGAGTATATAAAGTTATGTAACATATAGTACAAAAACTCATAATTAAGGAGATATTAATTATTTACAACAATTCAAAAGTTAAAAAATCTCCAGTGTAACACACCTTAAGGGCGTGAGTATGACGTAGCCACCTACTTCTTTTACACGTAGATGCACTAACTGTATGGTTGTTAGCCAGTTTCATACAGAAGTTTGGTATCTATCTACAAAAAGTTTTTACTACCGAAAATATTTTCATCACGAGATAAAAGGATATAACATGCAACTAAAATACAGTGTAGTGTATTAATCCGAATAATTATAATATCTTATCTTACACACTTCAATCTCAAGTAGCTTTTTTGTTATCACTAAGAATAGAGATAATTAGGTTTGTTCTGTTCTAAGTCGCGAGAGTGGTTCTTCTTATAACTGGCTAGTTTGAAATTGATTGTCACTAAAATGACACATTACAAATGATAACTAATTGTCACGCAAGATAAAATAACATTGAATATTTTATTGACTGTAGTAAATAATATTCGCTATGCCGCATTATCCTTCGGCTCATTTAGCAGATATCCACTTTGTGTACGGATTTTGTGATGGGAACTCGCTCCAGGCAGTCGCTGAATACCGAAGACGATACCCAAACCTTCGTATACCTCACCATTCGACTTTTGCGGATGTCCATCGACAGTTTCGCGAAAAAGGGCTTGGAAAAGTTCACAGAGAAAGGGCTATAAATCTAGATGAACAAGCAGAGAACAGAATAATGAACATCATAACAGAAGACCCAACTTTATCATCAAGAGCTGTAGCAAGAATGGTCAATGTTAACTATACGCTCGTATTAAGGCTATGGAAAAGGTACGACCTGCATCCTTTTCACTACAGGATTAATGAACAATGACGGGCTAGCTAGAGTTGCCTTTTGCCAAAGGATGAATCAGAAATTAGTGGAAGATCCTGGATTTCTAAATAAGATATTATGGACAGATGAATCGTTGTTCACGATGAGAGGGAGTTTTTAATTCCCATAATCAGCATATGTGGTTAGAAGAAAATCCCCATGCGAAAAGGGAAAATTCATACCAGCACAAATTTTCCGTAAACTTGTGGGCTGGCATTATTGGGAATAAAATAATAGATCCCGTCATATTTCCAAATAGACTGAATTCTCATAACTATTTATTATTTCTAAATAATGAATTAAACGACCTGCTAGAAGATGTCGATTTGGAAACCCAACGAACTATGTGGTTCCAGCACGACGGATGCCCGGCCCACTTCGGCTTGGATGTTCGTAATTGGCTGAACCAACACTACCCCGAGAGATGGATCGGCCGTAGGAGCGAAGTTTTAGCATGGCCTGCCCGGTCACCGGATTTAACTCCGCTAGATTTCTTTCTATGGGGAACTCTGAAAGATAAGGTTTACTCAACACCTGTGAACTCCAGAGAAGAGTTGTTAATAAGAATTCAAACGGTTTCAGAAGAAATCAAGAACAATTATGTTAACTTGAATCATGAAATCCGTTCAAGATTGAATATTTGTGCTGAAATCGGCGGTACACATTTTGAAAATCTAATTCATTAAATTACTCGTAATAAAAATGCGTAACTGTTTCATGTTGTTGTTTATTTTACTGTAGGTGCAGGTTAGCATGATCGCTGTTACAACAAAGTCCCTTTCCTGTATGAGGTAAGAGGTAAGTATGATGTAAAAAAATAAGTAGTATGATTTCCTTCGAATTTTATCATGCCTAACAATTTATGGTTGCGATTATTAGTCAAAAAAAAGATACCTAAGACACAAAGTTTCAATAATAATGTAAGAGCACTTTAATGTCGTAGCACCTAATAAAGTTTGGATACATAAGTATTTGTGCTATTTTGTGGTGCCAATAAATAAAAATAATTTCAACACAAACATCGTGCTAGACATAACTTGACACTTCTTGTCATTCATGGAATACAAGTCACGCCATTCGCCTTTCATCGTATGATTTCGGAGCGATTCGTGAAGTGTCATGCTCGCTCTCTGTTCTTTAACTTGAGATTCCCACCTAAAGGCTTTTTCACAAAGAAGCGGGCAATTAATAAGATTTAATTCGTACTGAAATAGTAATTTAATTAAGACACATAATGAGACCCATGTTGATATAACATTATTTACTCGTACAGTCGTCAAAAATATGTGGTTTTAATCTTTCGGCTTATTAACGGTCACGGTGTATAAGACACCGCAGTACTCCAAATTTTAGCCATATACATCTTGTAGTTTTCGAGTAAAATGCCTGTGACATATGGGCGGATAGACATGACGAAACCGTAAGGGTTCCGTTTTGGCATTTCGGCTAGGGAAACCTAAAATATGTGATTATATTTTAACAAATAATAAAAAGATTTCATAAGAAGTTCACTGCGAAGTAAAAAAAATAATATACTGCATTATATATATATTCTTCTATTATTACAAGTAACCTTTTTAGGGCCCGTAGCCAAAATGGCTAAACAGATTTCTGATAAAGGAAACAGGGTTATGTTTTTTCTCCTTTTTTCCCCTTTCTAGTGATATGACAGAACTAGAAGGTGCAAGCAACTCCGTCAGCGAAGGAAAACAAACATATGGTTCTAGGATAATTTTTGCCCGACTATGCGAAAGCAAAATAAAGTGCTATAACTTTTTCTCTTCCTGCGAACGAAGTTATAAATTTTAACAATGAAAATACACAATTGAGACTAGACAAAATATCTTTAACACTTAAAGGTGCGTCCTCATTTGTATCATTTGCCCGTATCAGATCATCCTCGCGTAGCATGTCACGAGCGTGTCACGATCACGCGTTTGGACGTTGCGCCGATCCGATCACTCGAAATCCATTTGCTACGCGTATCACACACTTGTATCGGAAGAGTGCGGCATTATCGGCGCGCCGACCGTAAGCGTCCAAGCAGCGCGATACACAGTCATGCTACGGCACGGTGATTAACGAGCAAATGATACAAGTGTGGACGCACCTTAAACCAATCCGTTGGAGAAAAAAAATCTATACTTTTTATCTATACGACGTACAGAATAAATACAAATCCAAAAAAATACTTTAAATTTTAATAATCGATATTGCTTAGTGTATCTGTACCTACTTAATATGTTGTTTTAAAGCTGACATATGTGACATTTATAATTTTTTTATATTTTTTTAATTTAATTTGAAATCTATTTACTTGTTTAATTTGATTTAATTCATAAATTGTATTTTATAATGGACTTGCCTGGAATTTGATTGAATTTAATTGTATATGGACTCTATCTATCTATACATATAAAAAAAAGTCCTGACTGCCTCATTAACGCACCGCTGAAACTACTAACGCTAGAGAATTGATTTTTGCACAGTCGACTACATTTATAACGTAGGCAAGGGATGAAAGTTTGTATGTGAAAGGTAAAATCTTTCGACTTAGAAACTTGAAATTTCGCAATAAGATTGTGTGTTAAAAAAACAAGAAAGTTAAATTCTTGATTTTTCGAAATTCATTCCCTAAAGGGGTAAAACAAGGGATTTAAGTTTGTATATCAAAGTAAAATCTTTGTATTTAGAAACTTGAAATTTCGCAAAAAGATTATGTGTTTAAAATCAAGACACCAAATTTCTTAATTTTTCGAAAATCATCCCCTAAAAGGGTAAAACAAGGGATGGAATTTGTATGTGAAACGTCAAATGTTCTTTAGATGAATTGAGATCAAGGGATTGTGAAACACCTCGGCGTACAAGTTTAAATATTATATCATAGAAAATAAATAGAAAGGCATAGTGATTTGCATTGATTATATTCATGTCTGAGATTATACCCTATTAAACTACATTCATGATAATTAAAATTACAATAATGTCGCATTAAATTAACGATATTCAAAACTGCTGGGTAAATCGCACATGCTGACGCATTTGATTAACACATGTGCATCCGGCTCGAAGGACCACATACGCGTGTATAAACCAAATGCGTCAATTTGAGGTTAAACTGTTACTGCGAATTTATAACGTTTATTCACTTATTTTAAATTAAATTATAAGAATGTCCCGCGGAAGCGTGCGCCACCATTAGAAACCGAAAATGAAAAGTGTTGCTATATTATAAATTACGCTGGAACTAAAAATAACCTTGCCATATTCATTAAGTGACTTAAGCTTATTTGATTGAAATATTTATCTGAAATCGGTTTAGCCGTTTCGAAATGATGAAAACACAACGACACATACAAACACATACAAAACCTAAAAAAAAAAACCGATCTGTGACCGTCATATAGTCCGTATCGCTTCTTTAATCTCCGACAAAAAAAGAGGGGTGTTATAAGTTTAATGTTTCTGTCTATGGCATCGTAGCGCCCATACGGATAGACCGATTTGAGTGCGGTTTTTTTTGTATCATAGATAATTTTATCCCGAGTGTTCTTAGTTTTGTTTCATGAAAATCGAAGCACTCGTCTTCAAGATATTCAGCTTTTAGTGGAACAAGTCGGTTTTTTTTTTCTTTAGTTATTTTAATATCGTTAATGTGCCTACAAGGGTGAAGCCCAAACAGTTGGAGCATCGTTAGCCGTAGTTACCCATACAAACTTGACGGAACTGAAATGAATGGTCCTTTGTGCCACGTTAATATTCAATGCAGTTGTATGGTTAATAGGCTTGTGTCCTAAAAAAGTGTAATTTGTCCATCAGTTACATTTTCAGAAAATATTGTACACGTATTTTTTCTTTTGTCAATTAAACAATGACGAAGATATAGCCCGTTAAAGGTCCCCATGCCTTCACGCGAAAGTTTTTCGCACGACGTGACGTTATGTGCCCCACTGCCAAAATTTGACGCGCTTTTAGTTTGCTTTTTTTTTGTTTGATTGACAAAAGAAAAAATACGGGACTAATATTTTTTGAAAATCTAACTGCCGTACTTACTATATTTTTTGCCATTTGTGTATGTTTGATTGTGCAAATTTCTGAAAAAATCACAAAAAAAGTTTTTTGCTACTACAATCTTATTTGTATATAGTGAACTAACCGCGACCTATGTCGATGTATGCGGACAACAGTTTTCCAACGGCAAAGTTAAGTTTGTCCCTCAAATCAACACTTGCTGATTTCTTTCTTATATTCTGTAATTATGCTTACTACGTAAACTTCAGTGCGCGAGAGCGAGTCACGCTTGGCCCGTCTTTCTTATAACGGGTTAAAGGCTTAATTACAATTTTATGATTTTTGTATAGTACGGATAATTCATTAAAATTATTATAAACTTTATTTAAGACGCATTACCAGATGAGTGAAACAAGCGGACTAGAGTGAACAATAGGCATGAGAAAACACTTGTGTGTATGACGCACGCATTTTATAAAGCACTTAGTACTTGTAGTAGTTAGTATACCTACAGTTTATGACTATTATATTAATTTTGTGTTTGTACATGACTTTCAGTTTTGTTGTTGTTAAAAAAAAATACAATAAGGCAAATAAACGTGCATATTCAGTTTTTATATTCAGCCAGGGGCGATTTTACTATAGCCCGGCCAGACCCTTTCATTTTGAAATCATATCATCATATCATTTTGAAACTCATAATTGGTATTTGTACCAATTATGAAAATACATAAATATCACACAAAAATTATAATCATGCCTCTCTCTAACTAGCTATTTTATTTTAATTTTCAAAAAAACTGTTTGATCAACCCGGTTGCGTTAAGTTTGCACCTCATTCGTATGCAATGCTATAGATAACTCAACCAGGGTAATAAAATTAGGGTAAGTGAAAATTTGTACGGAACCCTCGGTGCGTGAGACCAACTCGCACTTGGCCGGTTTTTTTGAGTAAAATGCCTGCAACATACGGACGGACGGACAAACATGACGAAACTATAAGGGTCCCGTTTTTGCTAATTGGCTACGGTACCCTAAAATAGTATAAAAAAACATCCCTTCTTCTTATTCAGCATCTTCATTGCTGAAGGTCGTGTCTAATTTGAAATGTTCTTCCAGGTTTTTCTATCCTCTGTGGTCCTATATATTGGAATATCAGCTAGAAGCAGATATTCGACAATCTTGTGGTTATTTTGAGAATAAAAAAAAAACATATATAAATTGTTACCTTGCATACCCAATATTCTCTTCCTCTTTATTGAACGGCTATCTTAGCCGACTTTTTGAGTTGATTTCGCAAAGTGGCAGAGGCAAGTTCAACATCAGCAACGATGTTCAACCTTGCATTGCAACCAGTTTGGCTTGCATGTCGGCGCGTGTGTGGCTCAATAGGCATAGGTCATCGGCATAGTCCAAACTTCCAACACGTTGGACAGTCCCCACTCTATGCCACGGCGCTTGCTGTTGGTGGTATTATGCATGTGGCCATCCAGGACGACGAGGAAGAGAAGAGGTGAAAGAAGACACCCTTGGCATACATACACCCATGCATGGACCGGTATGTCCTCCGAGACGAGGCCATCATGAGTCACTCTACAAGAATACTTCCCGTAGATGGCCTTAATTATATTAGAGATCTTCACGGGGACTCCAATTTCACGTAGCCGATCCCAGATGCAGCTCCATCTCAGCGTGTCGAAGGCTTTTTCAAAGTCCATAAAGGTGAAGTACATTTCCCTTTGCCATTCTGATGCCTGTTCGAGGATTATGCGCAAGGTGTTTATCTGGTCCGTGCACGATCGGTTGGGTCGGAAGCCTGCTTGCTCTTTGCGGAGAAGAGGTTCAACGGCCCCCGACAGTCTGTCCAGGATAATCCTGCAGAGCATCTTAGACGGAATCGAGAGCAAGGTGATGCCTCTCCAATTGCCACATTCACTGAGGTCTCCTTTCTTGGGTACGGTAATGAGAAGACCCTTGCTCCAATCGTCGGGCAACTCTTCGGCTGACCAGATGTTCCTCAAAAGGGGCGTCAGCGCGTTCGCAGCGGTGGGGATGTCAGTTTTCAGCATTTCCGCTGTGATGAGGTCGACTCCTGGGGCTTTACCATTCTTCAGTGATTGGATAGCCTTCACTACTTCCTTGACTGAGAAAAATATATCTTTTCTCAGTCAACCCGTGAACACCTTAAGCGGAAAAGCTCCCGAAACGTTGGAAACTCAAATGAGATAAAATACACGATATAATCCGTTAAAATTGTTTTATTTAAATAACATATTTTTAACTTGAATTAGCACTAAAATCTAATGTTGGTGTATATATGTAACTCTGGTGGACAATAAACCTAATTTTGGTGGGCACAAGCAATTTTGGTGGCAATCAAATAACTAAAATCAGAATATCCCTAAAAGTAATAAGTATAATGAAAGGCCATTACTACACAATATTCATTACGACTAGTTGCGTATTATTGATACACAATTTAGACTTAAACAGCAAAAATAGAAAAAAAACCCACCAAAATTATGTAAGTTTCTAGCTTGTTGAAATTCACCCTGCTGAATGATCGCATTTCTAGCGGGATTAAGCATAGTGATCTGACCTCCCGGCAATGTACAGTCAGAGGCACCAATACATATAGGTACCAGTGGCGTGGCGTCAAACATTATCCATACACAAGCCGGAGCCAATTTGGCCCGTTTTTTATTCAAATACTGTAGTCAGCAGTCTGAAAATAGGTAACTCTGTGGGAATCAAGTTCTATGGACGCCACGCCACTGATAGGTACACCACAAAGTTCCAAAAATATGTATACAGCTCTTATTATTATGGCATTAAGGATACTTGTACATGCTATTTATTATGTGTACATATTTTGGAACTTTGTGTGGATATGGATATTAATCTTTGCCTTTCACTGTATACCTTGAGGGCATGTATAATATCACATGCTGTTGCCCGCGACTTCGTCCGCTCGAGATGCAATTTATAGCTTACAAAATTTCACCTCCTTTTTCATCCCTAAAAGGGATGAAATTTGACATAAATTATAGCCTATCTCTTATTCTGATATATAAGGTACATAACTGGAAAGTTTCATAAAAAATCGTCCAGTAGTTTTTGAGATTAAGTGGAACGTACAAACATACTTTCACGTTTATAATATATTAAGGATAATGATAAGGATTATTTGAATTCGAACGGAACGCATTCAATACTGTAACCGTCATCGATGGGCTAGCAAAACGGCTTAACGGATTTCAACTATTTTTGGTACTAAGGTAGCTGGGTATTCTCAGATGGTTATAGGATACTTTTTAGCTGACTACTTTGAAGTATAAAATTTAAACGAGGGTTATGACTCTTTTCTCTTCCACGAACGAAGAACGAAGATTTACACGATTTTAAGTAAAATAGCGAACATCCTAACATTATAACAACTAAACTTATTAACCTTCGCAATTATAATTAGGACGAATATGAATGAAGATAATTTATAATTTGGATGTCATTTTACAGGTAGGTACCTAATTAATAAATGAAATGGCAATGGGCAGGGCACATAGTTCGAAGAACCGATGTCCGTTTGGGGCAGAAAGGCTTTCGAGTGGAGACCGCGTACCGCAAGGTGGTCGGGAGACCTGGTTAGGGTTGCTGGGACTAGCTGGATGCGGGTCGCCTCTATCCGGACCACGTGGAATCTATTGAAGAGGCCCGTAATGGTGATGATGATGACGATGATAATGAATAATACTACATTGATATGTTTATGTTGAAATATTTTAATTCAGCAAACGGCGAAATCAAAGGTTACACAGTCAGATGTAAAAGTCAAGACTATTTCATAATTTATTTTATTTATATTAATAATCTGATAATTTTACATATTCTGCCTCACAAATATGCTCCCTTTTTTGCCTCTTCAAAATAAAGCCCGATTCCTTAGACTCAGAGCCTGCTAAGTCAAAACCTACAGCTGATGCCGATTTCTTAGACTCAGATCCTGCTAAGTCAGTACCTACCAACGGTCGACGGCTTGCGATTGTGACTGCAAGTCGCTGCAATTTCCATCTGCGAGCCGCTAGGCTGCTGCCGCCCAAGTGAAAAAAATGTTCCAAGAGGAAAGAGGTTCTCTACTGTGATGCGCTTTTGACGGCGCTCCTTCACAATGTGACAGACATGAAATTGATGATTTTCCCGTATTTCGTGTGTTGTTTTCTTCTTAAATTATTGTGAAGTGCTTTTTGTATTTTGTGTTTTATATTATGTCTCTTTAGGTTTTCTTACATGTGTAGTATTTTTAAGTATGTTTCTCTGGTGTAAGTACCTTCTGATTTTCACTGTCTGTTAGGTTTTTAATTCTTTTTCGTTGTATATTTTATTTTTCAATGAGTTCTCAGCCCAGTATAGGCTTAGTGGAGTTGTTGGAATGCCCTCTCTGTAGCGATAAGAAAGTTTACAAGGGACGTCGGGGTCTCGCCATTCACACTGCCCGCCGCCATGCTATCCGCTTGGCATGCTATCCCCCGCTACCAAGCTCTTCACAGCCTGTACCTTCGTCCCATTTACGAGATGGACATTCTACTAGCTCTACTTTCCTTGAGAAACTTGGTACTTTTAAAAGAAACGTTTTTATTGTAAAAAGAATACCCCGCGGCGCTCGTAGAGCTGTAGCCAGCTGCCTTACGGATTGCATTGCCAAGGTCGTCAAGGAAAATTCATTCCAAGCATGGGAGAGCTTACTCACATTCTCTTATGCGGCTCTACACGCAGATAGACGCAACAAGGGCTCTTTGACGAAACAGATTAAAGACAATACTTCTTCGATTCCCAGTTCACTTGCTAATGTCGAAAGCCGCTCCTCCGAGTTTAATTTTAATTACCGTTCATACTCTAAAATCAAATCCATTGAAAATAAACTTTCAGAGGGGAATGTGAGTGGAGCTGCACGTCTGCTATTCTCCAACGACGACCTGGCAGCGCATTCCGCTGAAACCTTCGCCGCACTTAGAGAAAAGCACCCGGTTCCCACATATCCTACCCAGGTATCAGAACCTCCGTCTCCCGATGATGTTAATATAACTGTGTCGGAGGACGCTGTTCGTTTAGCCTTACAGTCTTTTCCCAATGGTTCTGCCGGTGGGCTGGATAGTCTATCCCCACAACACCTGAAGGATTTGATCTCCACGCCTACCGGAGACGCTGGTTCGGATTTGCTGAAAGAGTTGACAGCATTGGTTAACTTTATGTTATCCGGTCGTGTGAATCACGAGATAACCCCACTCCTCTATGGCGCCAATCTGGTTGCACTAGCCAAAAAGGATGGCGGGATCCGGCCAATTGCTGTCGGTTGCAAACTCTGCTGTCGTAGATTTAATGAGAGACTTACTGACATTTCTAAGCCACGGCAGCTGGGTTTTGGTGTCAAAGGTGGCTGCGAAGCTGCAGTACACGCTGCTCGCACTTTTTTGAGTCGCCCGGGCTATGAAGTTTTCGTGAAAATTGATGTAAAAAATGCATTTACTCGCGATACTCGGTAATGCGGTACTCTCTTAACTGAAGTTAAAAAAGAACTGCCTGAAATCTACGCCTATTTACAGCAATGTTATGGAGCTCCAACAAAATTATTATTCGGCGAAAACGTTATTCTTTCTAGTACGGGTTGCCAACAGGGGGACCCGCTTGGCCCTGTTATTTTTAGTTTAGCTATCCATCCGATCATTTATAATCTAAATTCCAAATTCAACCTGTGGTATCTTGACGATGGCTCGCTCGGCGGGGACGCTGAATCAGTTTTACTCGATTTGCAAACAATAATAGACAAATTTGCAAATATAAGCCTCTCCCTGAACTATACGAAATGCGAAATCTTCTTAGCCGACCACCTCGCCTCGGATAGAAAAATCGAAATTCTGTCTAACTTTAACGCAATATTACCTAACATTTCCGTCCATTCGAATTCGTCTCTTACGCTGTTAGGTTCCCCAATTTTTAATGACGCAATCAAACCTGTTAATAATTGCAAATTAAAATTTAAAATACCCCCATATGGCCTTATTCATTATCCGTTTTTGCCTTTTTACCCCTAAATTTTTGTACCTACTCAGGAGCTGTCCAATCTGAAATTGATGACACTCTGCAATCAACATTATCCAAAATTCTAAACGTCTCTTTCGATTCAAGGTTATGGAGCCAAGCAGTTCTTCCAATACGGCTTGGTGGTCTGGGTATTCGATCCTTAGCTAGTGTGGGACTACCGGCTTTCCTGTCTTCTGCCTATAGTTCGGCGTCTCTAGTGGGTATTATTCTTAACTTCCCTCAGATACCCGTCATAGAGATTGCCAGCTTGGTGGATGCTGAAAAGGCTTGGTGTGACTCGTGCCCGGGAGCGTATACCCCTTCCATAAAACATGTTCAGAGAGTTTGGGATACTCCTAGTCTCCAGGCGATGCATGCCTCTCTCATCAAAAATAGTCAGGAGGATTCAGAAGGTGCCCGACTTCTAGCTGCCTCCGCGCATGAGTTAAACGCTCTGCCTTCACGCAACGTAGGCACAGTCCTGGACCCAGGCCGCTTAAGGATTGAAATTTGTTTAAGGCTTGGGTCCAGGATATGTGTTCCTCACACTTGCGTCTGCGGAAAAAGTGTGGATCAGCTGAGTCGTCATGGTCTGTCATGTTGCAGAAGCGCTGGTCATATGTACCGCCACGGCACCATAAATGATCTCCTACGTCGGGCGCTTGCCACTGCCTCCATCCCTTCCATTCTTGAGCCGTCTGGTATGGTCAGAGACGATGGTAAGCGGCCTGATGGCGTAACTTTGGTGCCGTGGAAACTCGGGCGGGCCCTGGTTTGGGACGCTACGTGTGTAGACACGTTCGCTCTGTCCCACATACAGGCCACCCGAGCCCAGGCCGGCGCCGCGGCTGATCAGGCCCAGACCCTCAAGCCCCGCAAATATTCCACATTACTTCACAATTACGAGTTTGCGGCCCTTGCAGTGGAGACCTTAGGGCCATGGTCAGCCGACATGAAAAACTTCATGAAGACCCTGTCGACGCAGTTGAGCCGCACTTCCGGCGATCCCAGAGCTGGCGCTTACATCTCCCAGAGGATTTCCTTAGCCATTCAGAGAGGTAACGCCGCCAGCATAATGGGAACCATGCCGCAGGCGGAACTGCTGGACGGGGTGTCTTTTTATAACTCCTTTTAATTTTAGTGTGTTTAGTAGTTTTAATTTACCTTATAATTTAGTTTAGGATTTTATATATTGTTAGAATGTTAATTAATTCCTTATTTTCGTGTAATATTTATGTAATATGCAGAATAGTATATAAATACTTGTAAGTGTCACTACTTTCATACTTAGTTACACAGTTATATTGTAATGTTGGGGGTAAAACTGATGAAACTTTTGCAACACTGAATATTGTTCAATTATCACACCATTTACGGCACTGAAACTGCTTTTATTTAAGAATATATTTCTTGAATATGAAAAAAAAACCTGATCATATTGGCCAAAATTTCTGATAGAATTGCTCTAACGTACTTTAAGTTTTTCATGAAATATACAATTTCAATGTAAAAAAAAGAACAGCAAATAAAGCACAGTCAAAAATAGTTATATTTATTAAATTAAGATTATGCATTTTTAATCACGTTACAAATTTTAAGCCTGAGAATTCAACCACTGAAGATAGCATACGGATGCATTCCGTTTTGCGTGTATGAGTAAAATGAGTTGAGTTTATACATTAAATTGTCAATGTGTGTGTCTTTTTGTTTGTTTTTTTCTCTGCGTTTACCTCGCCATCCTATAAAAGATCATGAAATATTCGGAAGTGGAGAAGCCGTGTGGCTTGTCATCCCCAGTGGTTAAATGCTTAACACTTATCTTGTCTTGCTGACAGTACTGTCAGTATGTGTACATTCATGAATTTTATTTTATCGCTTTTCTTAACAATTTATCAAACTACCGTAAAAACGATTTTAAATAGTGGAATTACAATTAAAATCGGCCAAGAAATAAGCTTGATATAGGCATTTAAACTACTAATTAAACAGCTATTTGACAGAGACATCCGACATGAACTGTTATGTCATAGTGATTGATTGATGATGCTGATTTTCGGCTAACAATTTTGCTGTTACCGTAAACTATACGTTGTAGTGGTGAAGCTGCCGCAACAGCTCCCAGCACCACGTGTCGGTGACTGCCGCGCTCGAACGCACCAGTCGAAGTGTACCTAGCTATTTTCTAGCCGGTCTGCGTCATGTCAGTAGTCAGTATCCCAAGCTAAGGACATTGGGTATTTATTTGCGGCTTTAATGGCTGGGAATCGGCTAAACTAACTAGATAGGTACAAAAGTGCTTATATACATACATGTGTGTGGGGGTGTGTGGGGAGAGGTGAGTACGCTCAGGTATGCGACGCTGAGCTATTGGCACATCTCTCCAAGTGTCTCATACACGTCCCCGTCGCCCCAGGATCTGCCGACGTACGGAACTGGGACGAACCCGCCGGATTGATCGCAGGTCGTACACCCTGGAAATGCCAAAGGTCGGAACGGGCGTCGCACCTTTTACCATCAACCCCGGACCAGAGGCAGCTAAGTATGGGAGGCCATACCTGGAACGGCACTCCCACCCTCCAGGTATCCTACACCCCAACTCCTTTGATCCCAACTATCCCAATTCCACCACGAGGTTAAGAATAATACCCACTAGAGACGCCGAACTATAGGCAGAAGACAGGAAAGCCGGTAGTCCCACACTAGCTAAGGATCGAATACCCAGACCACCAAGCCGTATTGGAAGAACTGCTTGGCTCCATAACCTTGAATCGAAAGAGACGTTTAGAATTTTGGATAATGTTGATTGCAGAGTGTCATCAATTTCAGATTGGACAGCTCCTGAGTAGGTACAAAAATTTAGGGGTAAAAAGGCAAAAACGGATAATGAATAAGGCCATATGGGGGTTTATTTTAAATTTTAATTTGCAATTATTAACAGGTTTGATTGCGTCATTAAAAATTGGGGAACCTAACAGCGTAAGAGACGAATTCGAATGGACGGAAATGTTAGGTAATATTGCGTTAAAGTTAGACAGAATTTCGATTTTTCTATCCGAGGCGAGGTGGTCGGCTAAGAAGATTTCGCATTTCGTATAGTTCAGGGAGAGGCTTATATTTGCAAATTTGTCTATTATTGTTTGCAAATCGAGTAAAACTGATTCAGCGTCCCCGCCGAGCGAGCCATCGTCAAGATACCACAGGTTGAATTTGGAATTTAGATTATAAATGATCGGATGGATAGCTAAACTAAAAATAACAGGGCCAAGCGGGTCCCCCTGTTGGCAACCCGTACTAGAAAGAATAACGTTTTCGCCGAATAATAATTTTGTTGGAGCTCCATAACATTGCTGTAAATAGGCGTAGATTTCAGGCAGTTCTTTTTTAACTTCAGTTAAGAGAGTACCGCATTACCGAGTATCGCGAGTAATGAAAAGTGAAAGTGAGTAGCTGAAAAGGTAGCTAGATGCCTCGTCAACTGGCATGTCAGTAGCGAAAACTCGATGTCGGACCACAAACATATTTTATTTGGTGTTAAAGTTTCATTAGAACCGGAACCAATAAAACGCAGGAACCCAAAAGATACCTCCTGGGACTCCTATAAAGTCCAGCTAGAGGAAAATCTAAAAGGAATCCCGAAAAACATAAAAACACCAGACTCACTCAACTTAGTTGAGTGAGTCTGGTGTTTTTATGTTTTTCGGCGTTTTTTATGTTTTATGTTTAGCGGTAAGTCTGCTAACGGAAGGCATTAACAAAGCCTATGAGCAGAGCTGCCCGCTGAGGGAATCAACCAATAGGAATACAACGACGTGGTGGAACAAAAAGCTTGAAAGGCTCCGTGTCTCCACACGCCGCATATTCAATCACTCTACTAAACCGAGCGAATGGGAACGGTACAGTAGAGCACTGACTGAATATAACAAAGAGATCAGAAAAGCCAAAAGAGCGTCTTGGCGAAGATTCTACGAGAATATCGCTCAAACACATAAAGGAGCAAGAATTCACAAAATACTTGCCAAGACACCTACTAATTATCTCGGTCTTCGAAAAAAACCAGATAATACCTTTACGACTACTGAAGAGGAGACACTAGAGCTTCTCAGGGTAACCCACTTTCCTGGGTCGTACACCACCAGTAATACGCAATTGCACGCCCAAAGGAGCAATCAGGTCCACAGGGTACACAATACAGACTGGAATTTGGCTGCAAACATATTCAGACCAAACCAAGTTAAATGGGCGGTAAAGAAATTCAAACCATTTAAATTAACGGGAGGGGACGATATTTTCCCAGCGCTACTACAACAAGGGAGCGACCTCCTCCTCCCGCATCTGGTAAAAATATTTTGGGCAAGCTTCGCCTGGGGTACTATACCGGAACAATGGACAAAAGTCAAGGTACGTTTCATACCAAAAGCAGGAAAAAAGGACTACTCCCAGCCTAAATCCTTCAGACCTATCAGTCTAACATCTTTCCTACTGAAAACAATGGAAAGAATAATTGATCAGCACATTCGAGCGAATCATCTAATGGAAAGGCCACTCAGCCACAACCAACATGCTTACCAAAAGGGAAAATCCACAGAAACTGCCCTATTAGATCTGGTCGACAAGGTGCAGAGGACCCTAGAGGATAGGCAAACAGCTCTATGTGCATTCCTAGATGTGGATGGTGCCTTCGATAACACACCCACAGAGACGATTCTTAGAGGGATGGTATCAAAGGGCGTGGACGGCACAACCAGCAGATGGGTTCAGAACATGCTATCTAATAGAGTAGCAACCCTGACCCTAAATGCAATCACACACGAATTCTACACCACAAGGCGTTGCCCACAAGGAGGCGTTCTATCACCACTACTGTGGACCCTAGCAGTGGACCAACTCCTTACATTGCTTAAAGGCTATGACTATGATGTACAGGGTTACGCCGATGACCTAGTAATCATAGTCAAAGGCTTATGTCTCAGCACAATTTCAAACATAATGCAAGGAGCTCTCAAAACCACCAATAAATGGTGCAGAGAAAATTAGTTGTCAATCAATGCCAACAAAACAATAATAGTACCCTTCACAAGGAAGAGGAAGCTCGACAAGCTCAAACCCTTGGAGCTTAACGGGGAGACTATACCATTTTCAAAAGAAGCCAAGTATCTAGGGGTTACACTTGACCAAAGGCTTACTTGGAACACACATTTGAACATAATTCAAAAAGCGAAAATGGCAATGTGGACATGCTGTAGAATGGCAGGAGCAAGATGGGGGGTAAGACCCAATATTGCGATGTGGCTATCGTGAGGCCTATAATCACATATGCCTCCGCCGTCTGGTATGCCAAAGCCAACCAAAAAACAGCCATCCAAAAACTAAACAGCCTACAACGCTCTGCCTGCGTTATCGCAACGGGAGCCCTATCATCAACACCGGGGGCGGCGTTGGATGCACTGCTCGACCTAACACCTCTATACTTGCAAGTGAGGAAAGAGGCTGAGCAGTGCATCTATAGAATCTGCACCCTTTCAAATACGAAATGGCGCTCTCAGGCACTACTCAAGATTAAGGATGCAGTGTTTGAAATCAAAACTCTATGCATGCCTACAGATAACATGCCCACTGAAAATAACTTCGTACAACTCTACTCAGTGGAAATACCCCCTAGAGACAAATGGCAAAACAATCAAATGTCTTATACAGAGGGGAGTCACATCTGGTATACGGATGGATCCAAGAAAGGAAAAGATGTGGGATGCGGTGTCTATGGACAGACACTAAAACTCAATGTCAGCGTCAGCATGGGTACAGAGGTCTCAATCTTTCAAGCGGAAGTCTTTGCCATAAATAAATGCGCGGAGATAAACCTTGACAAGAACCTAAGACACCATCACATTTACATCAACTCGGACAGTCAAGCTGCCCTGTTTGCACTAGAATCCCTAGAGACTAACTCGAGGCTAGTGCAAACCTGCAAAAATAACCTAAATGCCCTGGCTATTTCCAATAAAGTTATACTTAGATACCAGGACACTCCGACATTGACGGAAACGAACGAGCAGACAAACTCGCCAATAAGGGCACGGACAAGCCCCAAGTCGGCCCAGAACCCTTTTGTGAGATCACAAAACGAAAGGCATACGTTCTGCTCAACGACTTATATAGATCTAAGGCAATCGAGGAATGGAGGCTCGTAAAAGGACAAAATCACTCGAAAACCTTAATTAAGGGATTCAAGCAAAAGTTGTCGAAAGAGATACTACAGCTCAAAAGACCAAAAACCTGCGCAATATCAAGAATCCTGACAGTTCACTGCAAACTAAATAAGCACCTATTTCAAATGGGTATGAAACAGGACACATTCTGCAGATTCTGCCAAGAGTCAGAGGAGACTGCAATGCATATCCTCTGCTCCTGTGGACCACTCATGAGGAAAAGAAGTATCTAAGCAACATGTCGTGCCCCCGGAAGAGATACAACATTTCACTGCCCAAAGAATTTGGGAATACCTAGACTCAACGGGCCTCAGTAGTGAACAAAGGGCTGCCACAATAGATCAAATCTGGTCGAGGCGGCATACAGAAGGCCCACAAATAAACAATAATAATAATAATACATGTGTATTGTGAATGTAATAAATTACATAGAAGACTTCATTACTGATATTAGCATATGCATTTTGTACTATTTTGTCACAATAATGACTATCATTTTCTATAGAATATTATAAAGTTGTAAAATTGAAATTTCTGTACATGGACATTATTTTCAAAAAAATAAGTGTTGCCGATTATTTAAAGATCTTTGAACTCATTTTTTTTTGTTTCTCGTATATGTGCATGTCTCCTTGTGGCTTCATCACGTCAGAACCGCTGAGTGGTTTTGAACCATTTTTGGTATGCAAGTGGTAGTAGCTGGTCATCCACAAGTGGGTAAAATGTTGGTTTTTACTACGCTTAAGCATACAATAAAGAGATTATGAGTTTTTGCAATATTTACTTTTACTAGTTGATCACAGTATTTATTGTACGTCTGGCCTTCGCCTAACAGTATTTATTACTCACTTCATATTGGCGACATTGTAGGTAATTAACTCTGTAGGTAACCATGTAGGTACCATATGGTATTAACCATTTTGTACTTATTTTTATTTTGTGGGACTTCAATATTTCTTTTCCACCATCAAAAACATTATAAAACACGGAATTTGTATCCAAACTCATGAGTATATTGTAAACATATATCTACTGTTATTTTCTGAAGTAAAGCGACATAATACATTTAAGAATACAGATACTGGACTTTGATATTATACAATATCAATCTTAAAGAGAAATGGTACCAACATAAGAAACACAGATCACAAAATTAAAATATACCGTCTTATTTTTAAATAAAATAATGGCAAAGTTGCATAATGTTGTGATATTTCACTCCCAATGCATAGTATAGCGATGGTCAATTTATATTTACTGCCATATAATCGCAAGTCACAATGTCATATCTTTCCGGATTTTCAACCGTTAGCTTTTCAGGATGGTCACAAAACAAATCTGAGCAATTTATCTATTAGGGTTCTACATGTCCTTTTAATAATCCTGAAGATATTTCATTATTATTTCAGCAATAGGACGTCCACTGCTGGACACAGGCCTCCTCAATAGTTTTCTATATGGGCCGGATAAAGGCAACCCGCATCCAGCGAGTCCCCGCAACCCTAACCAGGTCGTCGGTCACCTTTCGGGCGGCCTTCCCACGCTGTGCTTGTCGCTCAGCGAGCTATGGAAAGGGCTATGCTCGGGATCTCTCTACAAGATCAAATCAAAAATGAGGAGACTCGTAGACGAACCAAGGTCACCGACTTAGCAAACGGGGTAACAAGCAAATTGAAGTGGCAATGGGCCTGGTAATATAAAGATCTCAAAACCGGGAATATTTAGTTACCCAGAGGTGTGCATAATGTGTTTTTTTTAGATAATGTACGTTACTTGGCCTTAGAATGTACAAATACTTTATATTTAAGTTTTATCAATGTTATGCGTAGCAAATGGACACGGTTCAAATCTATCCAACGTTTTAGTACTGGATCTTCTTATTCTGCACTGATAGACTTTGGCCTCGCTAGTCGCTCGGCCTCTTCAATGGTGTCCGGCAGAGGCACGTTGAGGGTCTCAGGTAAAACGAGGACCATCACGCTTGCAGTCAACGCGAGGGCACCGAAGAATATGGCCGGCAGGTTGTCATAGTACAGAGCCTGGAGAGGAACGGGATGTGTTAAAACGATTATACACAATAGTTAATTATAGTCTCAGCACAAGCCTGAAGGTATCATTCAGAGAAGCAAGAATATTGTATCCGAGTCTTCTGTGTACTGTTAAGGTGTTAATCCTTCACGATGAATACGACAGTCAGGCCGTATGTAAAGGTAGTATATATTTAAATTAGGAACGTCACCTGTCTCGTACCAGTTTTATGTCATTAGGCCTTACGGCCCAGCCACGACATCGAGCGGCGGCGGCAGCGGCAGCGGTTTTTCTTATTCATTTCGTGTGATTCCAACTAACCACAGTTCGTTGCACGTCTCGACCGCGCAATGAACATATAAAACGCTTGCCGCGCCGCAATTCGCGCAATGTCGTGGCTGGGTCGTTAGTAATAAGACAGACGTTGAATAGAACGCATCAAACCCGTACCAGCTACTTTTTCTTTTATCCCACCATCTGAGCTAATACCCCACAGTATATAGGTAGTTAGTCAGTGCTAGATCATCATCGAAAATTCAATGTGAACTGCGTAATATTATGCTTGATCAGTTGGAAGAGCACTTCTGAGTAAATGTACCCTGTCTTCCTGCAATGTAGCGGTGTATTGATTTTTTCCTTTGTAATCATATCAATAAAATTGGAGTATTTCCACATTTATAAAATAAATCTGAATCAATAGTTATATTATTGAGACGTCGCCTCGAAAGTAATAACGTAGTTAGTAGGGCCCATGTCTGTCAGGTCCGTTTACCTAAAAAGCCCTATTCCCAAAATGTCTGCCTTTTCCGTGTCAGCACGTGTGTAATATAATATCTGCTTGACAGTGTTGAATGCAGATATTTTGGGAATATAATATTTTAGGAAAACGGACATCTCAGGCCTGAGCCGTTAGTGGGAAGCGATTGCTATATAATCAGGAACACTTCATAAGCAATAAAACAATTGAACGGATTATATCGCGTATATTATCTCATTTTAGTTCCCGACGTTTCGGAAGCTTTCCAGCTTTCCATGGTCACGGGTGGACTGAGAAAAGATGTATTTTCCTCTGTCAAAGTTACAATTTGTGCAAACTACCCATTTGTTTGAAAAAACACAAATAAAGGTGTACATACATGCCAGATGGGCCTAAGCTGTAAAGACAGTTACACATGTGCCAGAAGGGCTTAATTATTTTATTCTAATAATTTACCAAGCAGCATTTCACAAATAAGGCGTACTGAGGAGAAAAGAAACGCTGCAAAGAAAAACTCCCAGGCTACCTCATTAGAGTCTGGCTAATGAAAGTTGAGACTGAGATTTATTTAAAACTTTTTACATGGCAACAACAGTTTAAATGTCAATTGCGTCAAACGTCAATTTACTGTCGTGTCAGTTGGGAAAAATATTGCGGTTTTCTTTACAGCTTTTGGTGTTAATTATGAACAAAACTATTAAAAGTAATACGCGTAAGTTACTTTTTACCATGATTGGTAAATACAAAGAAAAACGAGACGAGCGGGAAGAGATTTCGGATACGAAAGCAGCGTATTTACGTACGATTTCGGATTTCTTAGGTTAGTATGCCATGATAATTTTTGATACTTCATTTACAACATATCTAAGATAGTAACTGTTTCCAAAATAATTATGTATTGTTATTCTTTCAGCGGCTAATGTAGAGCTTGTAGAAGGCGTGGAGGAAATACAAAAAAGACCTGGAAGCTAGAAAGCTAAAGCTTGAAAGACCTGGAACAAGAGTCGCGTATAAGAAGTGAAGATCAATACCTTGAAGAATTGTCGTCTCTTACCGGTAATTGACGAATGAACCACGAACGAATTAATAATAAATGTTTGGGAACAATCTTGGACAATTCAACTTTATCTCAATCTAACAAGTGCATATTTAATTACTTAGAAAACATTTAACATTAGGAACAAATGCTTGTGCTCATCGCATAAATAAATGCCCTTATGGGGGTTTAAACCTGGGACTTCCAGCTTTTTATAGCGAGGGGCACAACCTGCTAGTCCAAACAAGTCATCTAAAATATTGATTATCTAATATTTATCAAATGAGACTGTGTAACCATATACTTTTATTTTGTTTTGTAGAAGTTAGTGTCTCTACCCTCAAGAGAATAAAATATGAAGGTGGAATCAACAATAATCTCTGGAATACTCCAGGCAAAAAGCGGCCCCATAAGCCTACAGTGTCAAATTTAGATAGCTTTGACATAGACGCTATTAAAAATAAGATTACTGAATTTTATACTGTCAAAAAGGAAGTACCAACACTGCGCAGCCTCCTGGCGGAGTTGAGGACTAGCATAAATTTCCTTGGCTGCAAAGAAACACTAAGGCGGATTTTAATAGCAAATGGGTATGAGTTCCAAAAAAACCAGAATGAACGGTATGTTCTAATGGAACGCTATGACATTGCGGCATGGAGGCATAGATTTCTTCGGGAGATTGCAGAGAAACGTGCAGCAGGAAACAAATTGTGTATTTGGATGAAACCTATGTGCACAAACACTACAAACCTAAAAAATCATGGCGAGGGCCGGGAACAAGTGGTGCAGTTGAAAGCATTTCATCTGGGAAAAGACACATTGTTGTGCACGCTGGGCATGAAAATGGTTTTTTCCCAATTGCTCTTCTAGTTTACAGCACGAAATCCAAACTGGCTGATTACCACCATGATATGAACGCCAGCACTGTACTTTTTCCGCGTTAAGTGGCTTTAACTTCATAAAAAAGCGCAAATGGCTTTACATAAAGCGAAATTCATGTGCAAAGATCCATGAATTTAGGTTCACTTTCTGGAAAAAAAAAACATATTTTTTTACACACATTATAGATTAATTACGGATGAGAATGTAATTAATCTACTATATAATCTGTCTAAAGGTGTTTTTAGGGTTCCGTACCCAAAGGGTAAAAACGGGACACTATTACTAAGACTTTGCTGTCCGTCCGTTCGTCTGTCACCAGGCTGTATCTCGTGAACCGTGATAGCTAGACAGACAAAATTTTCACAAATTGATTTTGAAACTTACAGCGACAAATCTGGTATATATTTGGCTATACTAGTAAGAAATTTATATTTTTTGGTCAAGTATCATTATTATTTTTTCGCACTATACACGGTGTTGCAACACGTCGATTTTTTAAATTTGCCGCTATTTTCTAGTCTCAACTTTCATTAGCCAGACTCTACTAATTATTATATTTAAAAAACAGAGACTATTAAACTACTTTTAAACATATAAGATATTTTACACCGTTCGGAAATTAAGGTTTTGCAGTTCTGTGTCTCGCTTGTTCCTTGATGAGATGTCTTACAGGATCCCAAGCTGGTGGTAGTGACAATCCATCTTCTCTATTGAAATTAGGATGCTTTTTAATCTCAATAGCCTCGCGTAGCATTCTGGGAAAATATATTTTTTCTTTGGCAAGGATAGAAGGTTTATCAAACTTAATTGAGTGGTTTGGTTTGTCAATGACATGTTCACAGACTGCAGACCTATTTATTACACCGACGGTGCTTGACATCTGCTATGTGCTCCTTCACTCGGGTTGATACACTGCGTTTCGTTTGACCAATGTATGAAAGACCACACTCGCAGTCCAGCTTATAAATGCCTGCACTCTGCAAAGGGGTGCTACTCTTCACGGGTCTAAGGTATTGAGACACCTTCTTCAACGGCTTGAAATATGTTTTTATAGAAGCACGCTTCAAGATGTTTCCGATCTTGTCTGTGACCCCTTTCACATATGGTAATACGGCAGGTTTACGCTCGACTGTTGGATTCTTCATGCTGGGATTCTGCTTGGAACGAGGTATCTGGAGCTCGTTGGCTCGAAGCGCACGTTTGACATTCTGCAACTCAGCAGTCAGATGTTGATTGTCGCAGATACCCCTGGCTCTCTATCTCTAATATATATACGCGATATAATCCGTTAAATTGTTTTATTTCAATGATTAATAATCGCGGAAACAGAAGAAAATATTACTTCATAAGCAATCAAGAAATACCGAGGATGTATCTGTTGAATAAAATTAAACACCGTACAGCGTGTAAATTTTAATGACGGTTGATATAGGAGCCGAACATACTCGTAGTAATAAACATTTAATAAAAAACAACGAGGCTCATAAAACTCATTTTCCTGAAACGTGCACTTTTTCTAAAGCTTGATTAAGGTGCGTCCACACTTGTATCATTTGCTCGTACCCGATCACCGTGCCGTGGCATGACTGCGTATCGCGCTGCTTGGACGCTCACTGTCGGCGCGCCGATCATGCCTTGCTGGTCCGATCTAAGTGTGTGATACGCGTATCAACATGGATTTCGAGCGATCGGATCAGCGCAACGTCCAAATGCGTGATCGTGACACGCGATCATGCCACGGAACGAAGATCTGATCGGGCAAATGATACAAATGTGGACGCACCTTAGAAGAATCATTCACGGAAGGTGTGTGGATCCCTCTAATCAAGTTTTAGAAAAAGTGCAGTTGGCTTTACTTGCACGCTTACCAGTAGAGGTGTGAGAGGAGCTAACGTGGAACCCACTCGGCCCAACGAGGAGCATATTGCTAGCAGTGACTGTCTGACGCTGGTCGGGAACACTTCTGATACGTAGATATACACGGAACTGTATGCTACCGTGATCGAGAACTTTCCCGATAGGTACAGGATGAGAGACAGCCATTTTTGATCTGTTGGAAAATGTTTCGTTATTATACTCAAGTAAAATCAAGGCTCAAGTGGCAGTGGGCGGGGCATATTGCTTAGAAAGGTTCTTGAGCGGTGGCCGTGTACTGGACGACGTAGCGTGGGATGTTTAGCTTAAATTCCATACATGGAATTCAGTTACAATTATTTAATATTGTAATTTTAACATAAAATTTTGAACGCCGCGTTGCGGTTGTTTCTGATGTATGTACTTAACTTGATTTTAAGACCTTTATATATCCCGGTAAGAGTATCAGCCACGGAAGTCTACTGCTGAACATAGGCCTTTCCTATAGCTCGCCATAGGGTGCGATCCTGCGCAGACCGCATCCACTGACTCCCTTTACGAGGTCATCCGTCTACCTAGTCGGGGGCCGTCCCACGCTGCGCTTTCCTATGCGTGATATGACATATAAGATTATCTATTACATATCTATTATTATAAAGTTGTAAAAATTAAATGTACTGTACATTGAAAATATATTAAAAAAAAAACATTGTAATGGACTATTTGCAGGTCCCTGAAACGAAAAATATTTAATTTTGATTTTTGTATGTTTGTATGTGTCGTTGCGGCTTCATCACGCCAAATCGTGTTCAATTTTGGTACACGGGTAGCTGCGGGTATGACTTTTTCTCCTCGAACGAAGTTGCGGGCACATTCTAGTATTTTTTATAATATTTTACAATTTTATAAAGCAAAAAAGGACTTTTTTTTCTTTATTTAAGGAGCTTTTTCGCTATTGCGAATATGCCGCTCCATAAGAAAACAACGTAAATATACATTTCAAATCTTAACCTAAGTGTAAATATATAAAGTTATCTGTCTTCAAGACCACACTTAACGAGGGCTAAAATCTTTCCGACTTCGTCGGAGATTGGAAAGGAAAGGTAGGTATTACACAATCCAGTGGAACTGTCACCAAATATCAGTTGCCTAGGTCTCTCATTCCGAACACACTCCATTAAAATATGGTAAAACATCTTCTACTCGGTTGCACGCACAGCATAAGGGCGAATTTACTTTGCGCATGAGGTGTGCAAATTTATTCAATGGAATGTGTCCGGAACGTAATCTTAGCAATAAAACCAGATCTTGCCTATTTAAATTGCTGTTATCAATCCAGGGAAAATTTAGAGGCTGAGGTTGTATTGTCTTGTACCAGATACCCTTGTCTCGAGATCGTTCATCAAACAAAAAAAAGGGACATGCCGACTTGTGTAAAATTGTCCCCTAATATTTAATTAATCAATTCATTTCGTAAAGTTAAAATCCACCCCTTCTCCAGGTTCGCGATCTATTATTCTATGAATTCCTCATTACGCTTTGGGCTTGAAATCACTAACTTTCATAATACCTTATCCATTAATATCCCTTATTTTCAAATTACCATGACCTCATAATACCTAAATGTCAAATTGTCTAATTTTTTAAATGTATGAAACTCATTATGACTTTGACCTAAAACGTCATATTCTTAAATACGTAAAGATTGAAATGCACAATTTCTTTAAATTCCGAATGACAGTTGCATAATAAATACAGAATATGATGTCTTGCCATGAGTGTTTTGACTTTGGGTATTTTGAGACCAAGAAGTTTTGAGATCTGGGAACATTGATAAAGAGGTAAAGTGGAATTTAGTAGTTATAAGCCCAAAGCCTCATTACGTCCCGTCAAAGCAACATTACCATCAATCTCCAATAAGCTGTAAGTACATACGATTCCCAATCCCCTTCATTCATTTATTCATCCAATGTTTATTAAACAAGCTTGCCATTTCTATGTACCAAGTTTGGAAAGCCACTTAAATTATTTACTCGTATGTGTTATCTATTTGTCGCCCAAACAGCCATGCTACCGAAATCGGCTTAACTTGAATATTCCATTAATTCAGGCTCTCGAGTACACAGGGACCGCTATGTAAACAGGGGGTAAAATTTCGAGTCAACCGTGGCAACTGTTTCGGTATTAGCGAGAACACAAACTATGGCGGCATGAATAAAGAGAAGGTAAACGGCCTAATGTTTGGCACTCTGTCAGCTCTATAGCTACGAATTAAGGTGGAAGGTGCCTACTAATGGTGGGCACTGGGATATTTAAAGTAATTGTTGAAACGATAAAAAGCCCTCACTCGCTATGATCAAACCACTGAATAGATTAATTTTAACACTTTCGCATCCGACATTCTCGTAGTGCTACGCGCATAGCAATAACGTGGGAAAACCGTATACTTATAACAAAAGCATGCTACGAGCAGAGCGCCCGTCGCGTCGCTCGCGGTTGTGAATGTGTTAATGGTGAAGAGTACTCGATCATATATAACACCTTTCAGATACAAAAAAGTACAAATCGGTCCATCCGTTTAATGGACAACAGTTAATTTTTTTACTCCCTAATTTTATTGAACTATCTAATAATAAATAGCAAAATTACGAGGAACGTATTTTTAAATTTTATATTAATATAATAAGTATTTTTAAACAAAACTACCTCATTCTATAAGGGCTTAGCGCAATTCGAGGAAAAATCAATTTAAAAAGTAAAACAATTCTGCATCTGTGGGCTCATTGTGACAAGTAATGTAATATCGTATATTACACATAACTAGAGATGGCAAAAAACGTTCCAGTTAAATTTCAATCACCGGGACTCTCGTACCAGTTGTAAAAAAATCAATGTGATTTTGTTACCCACGACTAACCCTGACTTGCCACGTTAAAGTTACGCACCTACTGTAATGTATTCAGATCATTATAACAATTTTACCGTGCCACTAGTTATGACACAAACCCAAACTGCCAATACACGTTAACACTTTTTTTATACTCGCCAAAAAATATAAAACAAAGGAATTAACTTTGTACCGCCTAAAGATCACTATTTGCTAAGAATATCAATTTTTTCAAAAACTATCGATCCCAAAATTCCAAAAATAATGTAAATGTGTTCAGAGAGCCCATTATCTGTCCGTGATATTTCAATTGTAGTCACTTTCAAAAAATGAAATGTTGTCCAGAGCCACAGATACAAATTGAACTGAGGAAGTAGGACACTAGAAATTGGAAAAAATAAAGGTTGCATACATTATACTCGCAACATGATTATGTTTGTGAGGTAATCAGGTAGAAACAGGTAAGCATTATTCAATTCTTTAAAAATAAAAAGTGAATCCATTCCCTTCCCAATATTATTAGGTTGCCTTAGCAAAAATTTTCCATTGCGATGGTTGCCTAAATACACACTTACTTACACAATCGGAAAAAATCTCCTTTCAGAAGAACTCAAAAATCTAGGCAACCATCGATACGGCAAACGTTCGCTGAAGCTACCTAATACCGTTGGGTAGGGAATTAAAATAACTTTTTTTCCGTCCGTCCATTCGTTCGTAAGATACAGGAATTTATTTAAAAACTACATGATGTATATTGATGAAATTTGGAGTATAGGTGTCTTGTGTAAGCCGCTACTTAGTTTAATAGTTAAATAACAAAAACTATTTATATTTTTTGGAGGGGCACCCCATACATGTCAGCAAATATCAATGTGGGCCCATATTTCGAAAGTACTTATAAAAATAATTAATATATATATTTTTTTAAATTTCGGAAATAATCGCTAGGAAAAGTAGCTTAAATCGTGTCCAATTTCTAAACCTTATGTCAAAAATATAAAAATATATAAAGATAAACAATAAATACTTTCAACGAAAGTTATTTTTAACATGATCGGGTACCTATACCGTTTTTGAGTTATGACCGAAAAACTGCGCTTCTCAGCGAAACGACGTAAGTGCCTTGGACGTACGCTCTTTTGCTAGTTGTTGCACTTTTTCATATCGTAAATTTTTCATCTGACGTGTATTTTTTTGTTTCAATATGTACGGCTGCGGAACCCTACACTGAGCATGCTCCGACATGCTCTTGGCCGGTTTTTTATAACTACATAAAATAATTGAATAAATAACTGATGAGGGTAAATTACCAACACTTGCTTACTTGTTTATACCTACCTGACAACCTCATACTTGTTGCGCTGTAAGGAAAAGTAGGCACCCTCATTTTTTTCTAATTCCTTGTGTCGAAATAGACCCGAGTAAAGAACACTATCAATTACAAATGGCAGGCGTGAATACACGTAGAAATACCAAACAAAAGATTCATGGCTCATTACGTTATTGTTCAAATTTCTTTTGTTTTCTTCTGCTTTTGCTCAATACAAAGACCAATGTGTAAATAGAGTGTAAAATTTAAAGTCAAAGAAGCCAAGTGTTTTGTGATTATCAAGGTCGCAACACAAACAATAGGCTTGAATAAAGTAGGTATGTAACTATAATGTAACGGACGTGAATATAATGGAAAACTTTAGAAGCACAATCGTCTGGTAAACCGCCACAAAAACATCAAACAAAAGCACCCAAGGGACTACATCAAATATTAAATCAAAAAATATTAGCGGACAAATTTAAACAGATCGAACTAGTCCCATGGTAAGCTCAATAAGGCTTGTTTTATGAGTATTAGGCGACGAATATATTTATACTTTCATAAAGTTGTAAAAATGAAATGTCTGTAGGTACATTGAAAGGGAAGCGGGCTATACTTGTGGTCATTGGAACGAAAAAAGTTTTTTTTTGTACGTTGTTATGTGTCGTTGTGGCTTCATCACGGCAAAGCGGCTGGCTAAACGGATTTCAACTATTTTTGTTACACAGGTAGCAGGGTATTCGCAGCTGGTTATAGGATACTTTTTATCCGACTGCACCGAAGTGAAAAAGAGAGTTATGACTTTTTCTCTTCCTCGTACGAAGAAACGAGAAACATATATTTAGGTCACATTAAAAACTCAGGAACAAATATTTATGGTCATCACACAAATATTAGCCCTTACCGAGTTATGAACCCAGAACCGTCAGCTTCGATGGAAGCGTCACTACGGCTGAGCTAAACCGGTCGTCCTTATATTACCATAACATATTACTTACCCAGCAACTTTTGACATTTTACTGATCCAAAACAAATTTAACTAAAATTATTTCTATAACGTTTATCGCATTTACAATCTTTATATCTATTACCTACTATCATCCTCCATTACAGCGTTGCTAGATACACTCCACATGCTTTGACTTTGATGAAGAAATATAAAGCCATACCTAACCTACATACATATTTAAATATCATAAAGATAACTCACCTTTCGGCAAAAAAGATAGACTGATACACAGGCAAGCACTCAAAACGTACATTGCTATTAAAATCCTCTTCCTTCCAAATCTGTCCAACACCAGTAGACAAGCGAAATTTGCCGGAATCTCCACAAACCCCACTAACATGAAGTTCACATATTTATTACCACCCAGTGCCACGGAATTGATAGAAAGACCGTAATACACGAAGGTACAACTGATCCACAGAAATGAGCATACGAACACTCTCGTCCTTATTATCCTAGATTTGAGCACTTTCAAAAAAGTAGATGTCCCATCGTTATCTACATTATCTTTCTTCTTAGTTTCTTGAGTTTCAGGTACTTTCATTTCAAAAATTGGACTAAGTTCCTCGGAAATATCAACGTTATTCATCTTTGCTGCATTTTTGAGAATTTCAGCAGCTTCCTCGTTACGGCCTTTGCTTAAAAGCCATCTAACACTTTCGTTCAGCAACCAAATGTATGATAAAACCAACATGGCAGGGGCATATATGATTCTTAGGAGCTGCCTCCAATCTTGTAGCCACCAAGACAAGGCGGGTAGACACATCAGGCCGAATGTGTAAATGAAGTTGATTAAAGTGTTTCCAAATACTCTGCCTCTTGGTCCTACTAATTCCATTGCTGAAAGAAAAGTTTAACATTTAACTTCACACTTCAGAATCTTGTATTAAACTTACATCTTTTGTGCTAAAGTTAAGCAATGTTATAATATGATTACTTGTGTCAATCACAAAAAAGCAGTGACATACTGCAGTCTAAAGCGGAATCGAACCAGCTTCTTTTAAAAGAGCAAACAAGATGAGAGTGATTATTGCTCTGAAGATTGCGACAGGCACAAATTTGATTTTAAAGAGGTTTAACCAAATATTTATAAGACAGAAAAATTTAATAATACTGTTTTTGCTTCACTGAGTGAGCAGGGTTATGTTTTTGAGAGTTTGTATGTAGGTATGCATGTGTGTCTATTTCTTTAGCACGCTCAGTAGACTAACTACTTGATGACTTTTGACGTATCTTGGTGTCGTTAGATTCCTGTAGGTTTTGGGAGTGATATTGTCCTTACTAATATTATTAATACTAAAGTAACTCTGTCTATCTGTTACCTTTTCCGCTTAATACGCTAAACCAATTTAGAAAAAAATTGCATGGATATAGCTTGCGATCCTAGGAAGGTCATTGGCTAGTTTTTATCCCGATAATCACCCCCTAGGGCGATGGATAAGAGGTTGAAATTTGTGTGCAGATTCAATTCTCGATAACGCAGGCGAAGCCACGGGTAAATGCTAGTACCTACCATTACATGTATAATTATAAAAATGTAATATCTATACATTGAGGTCACTGAATGGAAAAATGTATGTTTTGGATTTTTGTAAGTACCTGTCTGTATGTGTCTTTGCGGCTTCATTACGTCAAAACGGCGCGACAGGATTCTAACCATGATTGAGGCAAATATAGCTGGACTTTCGAGGATGGTAAAAGTATACTTTTTACCCGACTACGCCGAAGAAAAAAAGAAATTGTACTAGGCCCCTCATTTCGTAGTAAAACAAGTGATATGTTTTCATAATTCGTTTTGGTAGAATTTTCAAGTGATATAAAAACGTTTCATAAAATGTCTATTTCATACAAATATATCATTATTTCGTAGATACACATTTAGTACAAAATAATTTCAAATAACATTAATTTGATAGAATGTTTAATAGAAAGCACTTTCAGTATCTTTTATTTTTGTATAATTTAAAAAACGTTTTAATTAGAAACAGTTTAAGGTTCGTTGGTTACCTTTCGTCCCTCAGAGCGGAAACAGGAATGAGAATATACGAGTAATAATACTATGTGAGTGTAATACATAATAAATATTCTATATAGTGATTTATTCTATGCATTAAGATTATACTATACGTTGTTTGATGCTATAAACGTTATATATACGGCGCCCGCGAGGAATAATGGGAAAGATTTTTTCTCGTACATGCTCGGAAATGTTTAGGTTTCTATTTGAAAATAGAATACGCAGAGCCTTATTTTTGCAATATAAATTAAAAAAAAAAATTCGCTACCTAGGGGAAAAATAAATGTATGAAAATCCGTTTTTGCCCGCTTCTATAACATTTTAAAATTTCTTAGTGTACATAAATTGAAATGGACATAGGATAAATCCCATACAGCCACGACAACCACACGTTTAATTAAGCGTAGCTTCATCCGTTAGACACGAGAAAATTTTGCCGATCTGATCAGATTGGCATTCATTTCTGACCATGTAGCGGCCGATTAGTCAGCTGATGGAATCGGTAACGTGTGAAGTACGTTTATGAGTTCGTGCAAGTTTTTTTTTAAATTTATTGTGTAGATGTGAAAAGTCAGTTTAAAAAAGGCGGTAAAATTTATAAAATTAGTTCATTGTATCGAGCGCATGTGCGTAGACAATTTTCAAGTGAATGTTTTGGCCATATTTTTTAAACAATGAGTTCGAATGATGCCTAAAAGATGCTTTAAAAGCAAAAGCGAATTTAGTTATGGAGAATTTGCTTCTTGTTAAATCAAGAGATAAATATAATCGAGTGTACGACCAATTTATGTTATGGAAAGAAAGCAAACATGCAAATTCATTTTCCGAAAGTGTGCTTTTAGCATATTTCAGTGAGCAATCCAAAACCAAGAAGCCACCTACTTCATGGGCTATTTATTCTATGCTGAAGTGTACAGTTCATATCAAACACAATGTCAACATAAACATATTTTTATTATTTCCTCGCATCATTTGAGAAAAGCAATATAATATACCTCGGCGGAAACGGGGATTACGTCAGGGAATATGTCAGGCAATCCCCTACTTTCCAGGCGTCGGTAATAATGTACTATAACCACGTATTCCTTAGGTCATTAGGAGCAAAACATGTTATATGAATGCCAGGAAAATCCGGCTTATTTTGAAGATACCTATTATCAGTTTTCATCTAAACAATTGATTTCGATTACTAAAGTACAAAGCGCTATTGTCAGAAATCAATGAACTAAAAAAATTAAAACAATTCACTAAAATCATCCTCTTTTTGGAAAAATAATCGTTACTTTATTAAAAAGGATAATTTTTATAGAGAAGCGAAATTTATATAAAACAAGAGTTTTTTTGCTGAATGTGGCTTGCTTCATATAACATGTTTTACTCCTAATGGCCTCACGTGGTTAAAACCTTTTCCATTCCTCGCGGGCTTATATATACCATTTGCTTATCTAAGAAATACCTGTAATATTTTGTAGACAGCTTTTTTCAGAGCTCTGATCATATCAAGTCCGAGAGGTATATTTACCTAAAACAAAAGCAGTGCTATACGCTCCAGCTCCCAGCGCTGCTTCAAGAAACTCCAGCGCCACCATCATGACATAATTGACAGAGAAAGATCTGGCGAAGCCAAATATTCCGTTCATAAGAGACGCGACAGCCAAGGCTTTCTTCCTCCCAAATCTATCTGACATTATGCCTGTGAGAGGCAGAGAGACGAATAAACCTGAGTTGTGAATAGTTCCGATCATCGTTCTCTTCCAGTTTTCGCATCCCAAGTCGAACTGAAACAAAAAAATATAAATGTTAAGTATAAAGTTGTTGGTAAAATAATATTTTGTTTTTCTGTATTGGGTTTTTTAATATGAATTAGCGTTATACGAAATGGGTATATTCTAAAATTTGTATGCCCTATTTGTAATGGGCTGCATTAAATTTTTTGAAAGTGACTAGAACCATTTTATCTCTTCCAAGCAAATAAACTGTCAAATATATAAAAACTGAATATGGCAACGTTGTATCTGTCACAGACGTCAAGTTGTTTATGTATCTTAAGAAACAATTTATCTTTACGTGCGTTGGTTTTTTTTAAATAACGGTTTAACTATGGGAAAACCATATAAAAGTGGTCAGCGGGAACTGCTTTTCCGCATATTCATTAACTTCGATGCTGTGAAGCAACAGCAAGAAATTATTATCGCTGAAAAGCGGCAATGTTTATATTCTTTGGCTGGTAAGATTAACCAATCTTAGTACTTTTGAGTAACACCAATAGGGTTTTTGTTAAAATAATGTTCAAGGAAAGCTATTTAACTTTTAGCAGCCTCTTTAGTGCACTGAGAATATATTATGTGGTGTTAGTGACTTATTTATTATTCCTATTAAATTACAGCTGGATAAAATGATGATCTTAAGAGGAAAATGAAACTCATTCTAAATAAACTTAAAAAAATAGATGTTAATGTCACTAGCAAAAGACAATACCTGCAGAGAATTTCTGTTATGAGTGGTAGAAATTAATGATTTTATAATATTAGAAAGGTAGAAATAAGTAGTCATGTTCCATGTAGGTACCACATTATTAGATAGCAATTTCTTAGTGGAGGTGAATAATAGTATATTACTGCAGAAGTAGCGAAACATAGGATTGCCTAAGGAGTAAGTAGTAATAGACTGCCGAGCTTTAGCGATCGCCGTCTCAGCCATCTCATCAAGTAGTGGTAGGTAATAGAAGTAGGCGGGCAATTAGTGATGGTTATTTAACGTATGTAACTTTATTAGGAAAATCAGACATGTCTTTTAAGCGCCCATGGCGCTCCTGGGCGATATGGAGCGACGAAAGGACGCTGGGACTGGTTAGAGAAGACAAACCCATGCTCAGCAGTGGATGAACATAGCCTGCTGATAATTATAAGTTTCGTATTTTTTAATGTGTACCAGACATAATACACAAGTATCAAGACTATTTTGTGCCCTATATTCAGTATTGCCATATACTAATGCACAGATAAAACAATTAAAATTGGTGGGGTAAAGATATTATAGCCAGACTCTACAATTGAAATATCACGGAATGATTTGGGCTCTCTGAACACATTAACATTATTTTTGTAAAATTCGGGTCACTCATTATTGAAAAAAATGGATATTATTAGCAAATGGTGATGTATTAGACGGTACAAGGTTAATACCATTGCTTTTTTTTTTGGCAATTATAAATAAGTGTTAACGTGTCATAGGCAGTTTACATTTGTGTCATAACTAGTGGCGGGTAATAATAACGACACGATAAAAAAAATCAGTGTGACTAGAAAAGTGTAACTGTGACTGGTGACTGGTCACGACGGCACGTTACAAAATCACGTAGGATATATTATGTGAGCAACAAGTGTGATAAAATCACGGTAAAATTGTAAAACTTATCTGGATACATTACTGTAAGTAACTTTAACGTGGCAAGTCAGGATTAGTCGTGAGTAACAAAATAACAGTGTTTTTTTTAGAACTCGTAAGAGAGTCACGGTGATTGAAATTTAATTCTAACCTTTTCCACCATATCTAGTTATGTCACTTATCACAATGAGCCCACAGATGCAGAATAGTTTTTACTTTTTAAATTAATTCTACCTCAATTGCGCTAAGGCCCTTATAGAATGAGGTAGCTTTGTTTTATTAAAATCAGTGGCTAAAAATAAAAATAATTAAAAATACAAAATACGTTCCTCGTAATTTTGCAAATATGATTATATAGTTCGATAAAATTAGGGGGTGTTTCCTAAAGGTGTCAAGGGTTTTTCTTTAGGAGAAAAAGTAATAAACAAAAGTGATACTTAGTGAACTTCTGGTTTATTTCTATATAATGTTATAATTGTTTTTTACCCACTATTTACTCATTACTCGTATTCAATATACGTTAAACCTACACAATCTCCTAGGTCATCTTGCCATCTGCTTGTACTGCCATCAACCCGTATAGTAATTTAACTTCAATAGGAAACTTGTCAATGTCATACAACGCTATTACTGGAGGGGACCAAATTCCACATGACATAGCAGTCTAGACATTATTATTATAACTTTACGTAAGCGATGTGCTCCATTCGAATTAACCGAGTTGACATTACTTAGAAAGCGTAAATGACAGAGAAATTAGTATTTTTTCTATTATCAGCCATATCGTCTTTAAAAACATGCAACTTAACGCTCCTCGAAGCAATATATGGCCGTGATATGCTTATGACTGGCTCACTATGGGGCGAAACGACGAAAAAGTGGACATTCGTACTTTTTTGGGAAAAACGTAATAGAAAAAATACTAGTCGTTAGAAATTAAGTGCAAAACAATAAATATAGTATACAATTTTTCAAAATAAGGCACATTTAAAGCAGCAAAAAATAAAATGTGTTTTATTTTTGTATAGGTCCCAAATTTAGGTACCCTTTTTCAAGGAAACTAAGCGAGACCTAGAGTTGATACCTTCAGAATAATATTTTGCTACCTTATAAGAGTGCGAAACGATAAATAACCCAGTATAGTAGGTGCCCGTTTCTTGGCTTAGTTCAATCAAAATTCGATATTTTTCTTAACTTTTTTTGGAATCTTATTATATATTTTCACAATTTTTATTTTTGAGTTATAACAATTAATTGAGAGTTCGATATCTTATTGAGTTTTTTACTTACTTTTTAGTAAAAACGTGTAAATAAATAAGCTACTAGGTTGCAACTTGCTTACCTATCACAGAAAATAAAATAGCATGCATTCATTAAAACTATTTTACTAATTTGATTCGTTACCAACAAGTGTAAAGTATCTTCAAATTCATATACAATCTACTAATGATGTCATTAATAAAGCATCCATGATTATTGCTAACGGAGCACATTATCATCCTTTACTATCATTACTAAATAATGGTTTGCACTAATTGCACATTGTTATTCAACGAGTTTGTCCCAGGTTATGTGTTGGGTTAGGTTAGGTTAGGTTAGGGTTAAAAAAAAACACATTTTATTTTTAGCTGCTTTAAATGTGCCTTATTTTGAAAAATTGTATACTACATTTATTGTTTTGCACATAATTTTAGTAGTTTTTTTACGTTTTTCCCAAAAAATTATGAATTTCCACTTTTTCGTCGTTTTGCCCCATAGTGCGTCCCTTTATACAGGGTCCGGTTTGACCAGGTATTGCCAATAGATTACCTGAAATTAAGGAAGATCATAGTAATGAGTATCCTATCCTTACTATATTATAAACGTGAAAGTATGTATGTACGTTTCACTTAATCTAAAAAACTGCGGGATGACTTTTTATGAAACTTTCTAGTTATGTACCTTATATATCAGAATAGGACATAGGCTATAATTTATGTAACATTTTATCCCTTTTAGGGACGAAAAAGGGGGTGAAAGTTTGTAAGCTATAAATTGCATCTCTGCGCAGACGAAGTCGCGGGCAACAGCTAGTAGTACATATATCGACTGTTGCATGGCAATAAATAAATATGTTCTTTAGTAATATGACTGGCAATCTACAATTTAATGCCAATCAAAATAAGGTATATATGTATATCTCAATAAGAAAAAAAAATGTATCAGTTACTTTGAATGGATCTCATCCATACTAGTGATATACCTCTGACAAATATCATTTGTCACGTGGAATTAAGCACCTGAACGCAGCGCATGACACTCGCTTCTTGCAATGTGACGTTATTACTCAAGCCGTATATGATGCATGTACTCATGTATGTATTTATGTGTGAGTATACAATTTTGACCGTTTTAAAGGAGTTGGATAACTGTTTTAATTTGTTTAGTCTGTGGTGTCTCCTAACTCGGTAGGAACGATGTCATCAATTAAACGTGTATGTAAACAGCTGTTTCTAACTAAACCGCGTTAATATTGATGTATGTTAATGTTACCCAGTTGACCTTCCGAGTTCCTATTATCTTATTTATAAAGCGAATAGCGCATCGCATGCGTGTTTATGGAAATTGTGGTTCATTCGGCTTTAACTCAGGTACTTGACAAACTGTGTCGACTTAAATTACCATGAACATATATCTAAACATCACCACGAACTTTAGTTTTCGAGAAAGATAAGCTACAAAACATATAGTCTCGCTCATAGTTTTCATAGCTTTCGCCCTTTTTTTCGTTCTCTTAAGTCAGTTTTGACAACCTGCTTGACGAACCAATATATTTTGACCTGTGATCTGGAACATGTACCACTACTTCACGTATCTAGTTATTTTAGGGACGAACTTTAGGCGGTAGAGTGCAAAATTTAAGCATGATACGTACAGGAAAAGAGCTGAACATCAATCAGATATCCGGACATATGAGAGCATTTTTATCTCTCGCTCGGTCAATAAATGCGAAAGTGACTGTATATCAGTCCGTTGCCTTTTCACGCTTGAACCTCTGCAGCGATTTCAACGAAATTTGATGTTTTGATAAATTAATAATATTATTGTTATTCGTATGCTACCAGGCGCATCACGGAAGTGCTAACAACTCTTACTATTGTCACCTCATATTGATTACCTGTGATCACGAAATAAAAATTATTCTATTCTATTCTATTCTATTCTACTCTATTCCACTCTATTCTACTGTATTCTGCTCTATTCTACTCTATTCTTTTCTACTCTATTCTATTCTACTCTACTCTACTCTACCCTACTCTACTCTACTCTACCCTACTCTACTCTACTCTACTCTACTCTACTCTACTCTACTCTACTCTACTCTACTCTACTCTACTCTACTCTACTCTACTCTACTCTACTCTACTCTACTCTACTCCACTCTACTCTATTCTACTCTACTCTACTCTACTCTACTCTACTCTATTCTATTGAGACAAAACGCGGGATAGTTTTTAACCCTGAAAAAATCCCTTAAGGGTATGAAAGTCAAGTGAAATTGTGCTTTTATAACAAATGGAAAGCACATGTGAAAATGCGGGTGGAAGTTTCTATGAGGAATCCCGGTAGCAAGGGCGAAGAATTAAATGCCAGTAGTCTACATTTTACGACTATAAAGTAATGCTATAGAAAGATTTGAGCGTGTATAGCGTTGTAGTTTAACGACAATAAACTGACTATAGGGACGCCACCGTCTGAACTGACTTTAGGTTGTATTCTGGTTAAGAAATAACTTTCTGTCCAAAAAAATATCTTTGTCAATTTCTTTTAGCTCACTGTACTTTTCTTAGAAAATTCGTCAATTGCTCATCGAGATGGTACTAAAAAGCCTAAACTTGCTAGGATTACGTTATTTCATTACAGAGTTCTTATGAAAACCTCACGACTCCATCATCATATAAGCTCGATGCTCTCATAATTTTCGATTGTCACCAAACTCATATAGGTATGCCAAATTTTAGCTCAATCGGAAACCGGAAGGTGGGTCAATTTAACTCGGCGCAAATTTGACCCACGCTAACTAACAAGACAAGTTACATTGCTGCAAAAGCTTGTCACAAGCTCCTGTGAGAAACTCTGGCTCAGTTCCTTCGGGCTCAAACCCAGCTGATGGGAAGAGTACTACTAAATCGCACAGGATGTAGCTCAATATACCTTTGCTACAAAAGAAAGTTATTAGTTCAGATGCCGCCGAATGATCTTTCAATAATTCTTCAATCCCGGCTACCTCTAATGCCTTTGAAATAACTGGTCCCGAGTCCGCTACGAGAGATAAGGGAGGTCCTATTTCGTTCAAAAAAGCTATAGGCGCTAATGCAATGAAGACTTTGATCCTCTCATTGTACTCTAGTCTTGATGAAGTGAGCACGAAATGGGCTGTAGTTCCTTGAGAATGGCCGACGGTGGAAATACAGTCAGCGCCAGTTTTGTTTCGAATGTAGTGGATCGTTGCAGTGAGATCGTAATAGCCAATTTCGTGGAAACTGTAGTCCCAGAACTTTTTATCATCTGGATTGAGGGTAACGTGACGTCTGCCGTACAGATTTCCTCTATTGTTACCGACCCAAACATCATAGTCTGCCGTCGCCAAAGTTATCACCAATGAAGTGTTCCCTCTTATGACGAACGTGTCACATGAATCGATGATTTCGTGGAACAAAAGAACAGGATATACGTTCATTCTAAGAAACCTGAATTTATAAAATTCCTTGTATAACATTGAAGTATAAAATAAACATATTTTTTTCATCATAATCATCATTATCGTGAACATAATCAGTAACAAGACGTCCATTGCTGGACATAATCCTTCTCCAAAGAACGCGATAATGACTGGTCCTACACCACCCGCATCCAGCGAACTCGAGTAACCATTTCCAGGTCATGAGTCAACCTTGTGAGGGATCTATCCACGCCGCGTCTTCCGGTGCATGGTCGCTACTCAAGACACTGCTGGGGCCGACAAGTTTAATTCTCATCCTACCATAATTAACATAATAAATATTATTTCGTAGAACAGATGACATTCACGAAAAACAAATTCGGTACTTAACAAACAAAAGAATTTTACATTAAATTAATACTTATTTAATTTAGCTATTTGCTCCAGTGACAATGACAATGAAATTTAAAATTACAAAATAACGTCCATGGTATATAATGTTAACGATGAATAAAATTACATTAGTGTAAAGAAAGAAGAGAACATTATACCATGAAGATATCCATTGTCTATTTCGGTATCTGCACTATAATTTGTGCATTACATACATATTTGCATGGATAATTCCGATTCGCAATCAATCTTGACCAAAGTCTCAGAAGTAACCTTGTCTGAAGACGGAAAGCTAAATTTTACGCAGTTGGTGACCAAATATTGCCAATCTGTCGAGCAATACGACGTAGTGACTGAAGATGGATATATTCTCACGGTTTTCCGTATACCAGGAGAGAAGCCTCCTGTTCTTTTGTTCCACGGAATCATCGATTTATGTGACACATTCGTCGTAAGAGGGAACACTTCATTGGTGATAACTTTGGCGACGGCAGGCTATGATGTTTAACATACATGGGGGTGATTTAGATAGCCCTCTAGGTCCTCTACGTCCCAGCTTCAGTATATCACTACTTCTTGGGACACCCTGTATAATAATAATCGCGATACACGATTATCACGATCTTTAGTCATGAAATAACAATTACAGAGAGAGACAGAAAAATAGGTAAAGAACTGCTTATTTCTCGTGTCTTTGCTTGCGTGTCATTCATATGAGTAATTATTATTATTATATGCGTTAAAATATAGGAGATGGGTTGTAGCTTTTCTGATGCGTGTTTTGCAAATGAAATAAAAGTTCCTGTCAAAAATTTCATTTTTGTGACAAGCTTTTATTGCCGACTGTACTTTTATTCCAACATCCGTCACTTATCGAGACGCGCCCAAACTCGGGACGACTGCGTTTTCTATTACAGAGTTCCAGTAACTACCATCCGGCTCTATCATCAGATCAGCTCGATGGTATCATAATATTGCATTGTCACCGAACTTACATCATATAACTATGCCAAATTTAGCTCCATTGGAAACTGGAAAGTGGGTCAAATTCAACTTGCAAAATTTAACCGGAACTCATACAAAAGAGTAAAATAAAAACTTGTAAAAAGGCGTATACACCTTTATGTTTTTTTATTTATTGCCTAAAGGTACATAAATATTTGATCATAAGTTGATACCGCAAGCCTAACTTAATAAATATCATGGCAGTACGGTTTTATCAATGCGATAGTGCCTAGATATGAGACACGCGAGTGATGAAACGCAGAATATGAGGCGTGTTTATTTTGCAAATGTTACAAGTAATATCTATGTTAATATTTAGTAATAATGTAGTAGTACATAGTTTAGTGGTTGTAGACAGTGACATTCGGTTGTCGTTGCAGCTTGTAGATTAGTAGTGGAAAATAGTTTATTGGAAGATTATAAAACAACGTTACAAAATATTTTTAATGTAATGTTAAACAAAAATTCGATTAGGATTGCCCTGATGATCAGGAAACCGATGAGGAGGACTACATATTGGGCCCGTCCGACATTTATGTACAACCTTAATTGTAGTTTAGATTGTCAAAGTGGGGAAGTGGGTAGTTTACACAAATGTAACTTTGACAGGCAATAAATATTTATCGGTCGTTCCGTTATTTCGAAGAATTTCGTTCACTGTATTTATTTCTTAAAAGGAAAGAATGGTAATGAAGCCCAGGGTGAGAACAAAATCTGTTAAAATTATAAATAAGTAAGTATGTATAAAGTTATTATTATTAGTTTGCTGACAAGTTAAGAATAACGGACTAAGGGTTAAATCGTTTATATTTAACTTTCATTTCTGACTTTTTGCGTATTCTATTAGTATTTAGTCCCATCAGAGACATTTGATCCTTATGAAAAACAGAATCGATTGTCATGATTAAAAAAAGTCGTCATCCTAATGCCGAAAAATAATAAACTTCTTTTGCATTTAAAATGAACTTAAATATTACGTTTGTTTTTTTCTACTCTGGTATTAGGTTTACGTACCCAAAATGGTAAAAAAGGAACCCTTATGGTGCGACTTTGAGTCCAACTATTAGTGCACCATTTCTCAAAAACTATTAATTCTATATTTGAAATTTGGAATATTTATAAACATAGTCAACCCATTGTATTGCAAACGAAACATTTGAAAATATATTTTTATTTTCTAAAAAAAAGACCCATCTATCTATATGAGGGGAGCAAAAATAAAAAGTGGTAGCTAGCTACGTCAATAGGATATCATATGAAAGGGCTTAATTTGTACTTATTTGAACAATTTTTTTAATTTTTTTATGGTGATTACATTTTGTTTTATTAAGGAAAATGTGAAAAAAAACACCATCCCCCCCTTTATCTCTGAAGTTTAACGAATAAAAATTTTGAAATTTTCTCGATTTGTATAAATATTACACGAAAATTATAACCATATCTCTAAAACTAGCTAATTTATTTTTTATTTTTGATAAAACCTATTAGAACAACCCGGTTGCGATAAGTTTGCACCTCATTTGTATGCAATGCTATAGATATCAGGTGCAAACTTAACTCAACAGAAACCGGGTAATATAATAATGTTAGGGTAAGTGAAAGTATATAAGGGACCTTCGGTGGGCGAGTCCGACTCGCACATGGGCGGTTTTTTTAAATCATGCAACTACAGAGTACGATTTCTTGACTATGGGATATATTACGGGGCATAGGCAGAATCGTCTTCTTGGAGTGCAGTGGACACTGAATTAGCCTGTTGAGAATTTCCTAGCGCTTTCTTGTTTTATTGAATTTCTAGTTTCGGTTTTCAGTTTTGGTTTACTCTTATGCTTTAATGACGAGGTGTAAAATTAGATTTAATAGAATTTATTTTATTGTAATAGAATTTTTGAAGCATGATTTACTTTACTTTGGTATATAAAAATCTTTAAATAAACATATTCTTTTGTTAGAAATGCTAATCCTTGGTAATGCGGGAGAAGCCGCGAGTAAATGCCAGTAACTTATGAGTTTTGCTGATAAATACCAGTAGCTGATAACTGGTTGGGCAACGGGCCGGCTTCACTATGTTGAAAAGGTCACCATTTTATTTGTTTGATCTTTGACCCAAGCCAGATTACAATTCATTAATTTTAATTATGGCTTTGTGAACAGACCTAGTAGACGTGATACGGTTTGAACTATGGCTGTATGGTAAGGCACAAACTACTGACGATTTTCAAACGGCTAAACGAATCTTCTTGAATCATGGCGAAGATCCCTGTCGACTAAGTCTCCTTTCAAACACAAACGGCGTGTCAGGGATCCCATACAATATCTGACGAGACTCGAGCCAACCTCACCTACACTTGGTGCACCTTGCTAATCATCTCATTGAACCAGCGTAGTAGGATTACTGTCTAAACTGGCCATAATGTACCATTCCCCGATAAGCCCATGCCCGACGGTGCTGGGGATGCCGGCTATGACGGTAATCGGACCATCTCTGATGCAAGGGGTGCTAAGAATAAAACTAGACCAAGCTCCTGTTAAACGTCCTATGGTAGCCGTCATGGGTCACTCACAAAGACTGATAAAAAAATGAGTTTGTGAACAGACCTGGAGTCGTTCAACGGGTTACTACTATGGTTGAAACCATCAAAAATCCCGATGCACCGAGAAAAAACACTGATACACCCTTCCTTTTTGGTGGAGATAATTTATTACCTAATTACCTGAAAGATGATATCTATAAGCATCGTACAGATAATTTTTCTACGAAGAATTTTAAAGCACTTTAGTATTTCGTCATCATCGTAAATTTTAAGCAGACAGAAACAAGAACATCAATTTAAAATTAAGTAGGTTTCCATAGGCCAACTGTACGTAACTTACAATCATAGACTACGTAGAGCAACTAGACCTATGCTCTGAATTCCTTTATTCATTTACACTATCGTAAAGGACTACCTATTTAACAGCATAAATGCTTAGCCTGAATCAGAAACCTAATGTTATGTATGACTTAGTAATACATGTTAGACGGTATCTAATAAGGGGACACGGACAAACCAAACGTAGCGTAAGTAGGTACGTAATTTGTTTTAAATGATAATATTAATTTTCCCTAAGGTTGACTGGTAGAGAATGCCATATGACATTAAGTTCGTCTTTTGTACAATAAGTTTTCTTTTGTGCAATAAAGATTAAATAATAAAAATAATAATAACTGTTTTTTTTCTACTTCTATAATTAGAAGTGTTCTAAATTTTGATACGTTTTTTTTTCAGAGCTACGCACAATTTGTGTTATGTTACTCTACCCTTTTATGTTACTTCTAAGAATACATTAAAATAAATGAATGGATACTGTGTAACAGAAAGAAAGATTAATTATGTCTGTTGAGTTTCTTTTGGCGTTTTTCTGAACAGTGGTCTCCTCTTGGAAAATGCTAGTAGTCATAGATTTGTACAAGGCATAGACACAGGCCTCAAGGAAACTTTTAGGTATATACTGTTATTTACAAAATCGCGGGTAATAAGCGGGTACAAGTTTATTATATAAGTATCTACGAGTATTTACAATTGCAATTCACTTGAGAATGTCCTCCTTTTTGAAATCGTTTAATTAACTGGTTGGCATTAACACTAGTTGGTATGTTTTAGAATTCGTTTGCATTAATAGGTCATTTTATACCGAGTCACAAGAAGTTCGGATGTTGTAAACACGTGCCAGCGTATTTTCTTATCTTTCAGTGTGTCACAATTGAGATAACGAACTGTTGTTATATCCGCGAGTAGCTAATTATACGATAATAGTTACAAGTAGCTAATAATAAAACCGGCCAAGAGCATGTTGGACCATGCTCAGTGTAGGGTTCCGCAGCCGTTCATGCAAAAAAAAGTGCACTTCAGATGAAAAAATACGATATCAAAAAGTGCACTAATTAAATTAGTCCGTTGGAATTCTAGTAGTTTAAGGTTATGCAACATATTTTTTTACCGCGCGCTAAGAACAAACCTAAACCTGTGGCGGTCAAAAGGTTGACTAATCAAAATAATAGTGTGTTAAGACTATATAGCAACAGGTCATTGACTCAATCTCAGAATTATGAGTTATTAATATTATGATTATATAAATACTTCATTATTTTATCAGCAAAAAGTAAACTATGAATTCCAAGTCGACCGTTTATCGCGTCGCCCGCAGTAAGAGAAACCGATCAATGATTCTTTTCAAAATCCACCCGAGGTTGCTGGGAGTTGGTGGGATCGGCTATCCAAAAGGGCCTATGGTCATGCGGGATCGCAGACTCATCATTGCGAGCCTGGCCATCGGAATGGCGGGAACTCGTGCTGATGGCCGCTTGTTCGAAAACTCGCGTCAACGGGGGCTGGTATAGGTAAGAGAGATGCGCAGTATGTGCGACAAGAGTGTCGCTGATAGAGGGCAGAAGGCCTCCTTTGTTGTTAAACCGCCTCCAGTTCATCTCTGATATAACTCGACACAAGTTGACATGTACAGTTAGTATGCACTATTAGTCCTCAATTCTATTGACGGGTAACATAGTATAGAAGAAAAATTTTGAATGGACAAATCGTGTAAATAGTTTTATCTTTTTGCAGCCCGACTGACCAGATCACCTGGTAAAAAGTTTTGCCCCGTCAAGAAGATTGTCTAAACGGAATGCAGAAGATCAAATAACGTAATTTATTTCGTGACAGACTCGAAGATGCCCGCAACTTCGTTCGCGGAGGAGAAAAACTCATAACCTCTGTTTTTTTTTTTCACCGTAGTCGGGTAAAAAGTATCGTAGAACCATCTGGAGATACCCAGCTACCCGTGTACCAAAACTGTTGAAATCTGTTTAGCCGATTTTGCGTGATGAAGCCACAACGACACATACACACATACAAAAAATCCAGATCTTTTTCTTTTCTTTTTAGTGACCTCCAAATAGCATGTTACAATCATTTTTTTGAAAATCTCTTCAATGTACGGACATTTCATTTTTACAACTTTATAATAGTATAGATATATATATGCATTATGATACCCTCTCTAGATAATGATAGCAATTAAAGGGCTACTTCGTCATTTGTAAATCACGCCCCAAACGCGGAGCCAGGGGATAAGGGACGCATTTATTGCTCGCGTGCATCAAAGAAAGAGAAAGCAAATACCCTACATGCTTGGGGTTTTTTGGCGTAAGCGCCAGATGTAAAAGTACCATGAAATCGAAGATATTATTATGTTTTTGTTAACATTTAAGTTAATCACTTAAAAGATAAAGGGAAGAATGTCATTTTAACATAATTTAGCCGTCTTTTAATCTGTCGTTTGTACAAACTAGACAAAAAACGGGAAATGAAGACGCGTTTTCGGATAACTTTTCTATCGAGGAAATTTTCAATAAACATGTTTCCGCGTTAATCACTGAATAGGTTAAATAGTCAAGAAACACATATCTGAAAACTAGCCTGATTAATATACTAGATTTGTCAAAAAATGCGCTACAAAATAGCTCAAAATTTCGATGCATCCCCTTTACCCCTCGCGTGTTTAGACACGGATCTGTGTAGAGCATTTAATCTCTATGTAAAAAATATTAAGCTTAAATTTGAATGCCATATTTTTTGCATCGCATGGGTCTAAGCTCGGTAAAATAATTGCCGGGTATTATCTGCTCTGTATGCTTCCATGATTGTCATTTGCCGCGATCATTTTAATACACGAATATATCGGATTTTTATCTTGCAGAGCCGAATCCTATTCTAAGTGGTCATGGACTGTAAGTGTGTCAGAATTGGTATGCGCTTCATAACATGCTTCGCGTGCGAATTTTCTTCGCACGTGCTGTACAGATTTTCACGCTCTTTAACATACACTGTAATTCAATTGGATTGATTTTCAATTAACTAGTTCCTAAATAATATTTGAAAATATTCAATATTTCGTAGAATAGCAATTGATATATTTTCATATGACCGAACATCAACATCATCATTAGTCTATATACCTATATTCCACTGCAGGGCTCAGGCCTCCTCGCATGGATGAGATGTTACTACACTTGATAGCAAAAGTTTCGGGTTACCCTAATTTAAATACCAGCAATAGATTTTTATTATTATTAAACACTAGTTTAATTTATTGTGTTACGATCTATTTTGCCACTTTGACTGCTACTAACTATACGATTCTGTCTGTACCTATACTTTTCGTATGATTTTCAAAATCTAGAATCTGCTGTACTACATGCCTGTGACTGTTAGGTACTTAATCACAACCAAGTTAGAACCGTTCGTTACCTTTCGTCCCTCAGAGCGAAAATAGGATCCCATCTCCGTCGATTCGCAGATAGAATTTTCCACTATACCGGAATATGATGATTCTTCACCAATCTACTTGAGTAATTTTAACTGAGCGATTGTAAGTAAGCGAGTTTTGAAATAAGCGTCATATCAAGTGTTGTTATATAAAATTTAATTATACGATGTGATTTTTTTACCAAATTATTATTCTATGTAGTGATTCAATCTATGCATTGAAAATATACGCTACCAGAAGAATGCCACTTTGCATAACCCTCTTTTTTTACTACAGCCATACAAGTTTAGTAAAAAGTTTTCTATAACCATCTTGAATACCCGTGTACCAAAAATTTTTAAAATCTATTTGGTCGTTTTGTCACGATGAAGTCGCAATGACACATACAACAATTAATAAAAAAAACATCGATACAGTGGCCCTCAAATAATCCGTATCTCTTATTTTTTTGAAAATATCTTCAATGTACATTAAACATTAAATTTTTACAATCTTATAATATAGATGTCTGAATATCTTTACTATTGTAAAGTTGTAAAATTGAAATGGACTATTTGGAGGTCACTGAAACGAAAAATAATTTATTTCGATTTTTTGTATGTGTTGTTTGGTTTGATCACGACAAATATCGGCTTAACGGATTTCGAATATTTTTGGCACACGAGTAGCAGGGTATCCATCCACAGATGGTTATAGAATACTTTTGATCAAACTACCCTGACGAAAAAAAGAGCAACTACGACTTGTTCTCCTCAGAAGTTGCGGACGCCTTCTAAACTCTGATTTTTAATTCAAGACCAAAATCTGACAGTTCTCGTCTTGATTATTTGATCAAATAAACATTATTTCATACAAATATGAATGAAAAATCGTGCAACCAGTAATATTAGGGTAAGTTTTATTGATAAAAATACTAACACTTAAATTAGTATGCAGTGATCACAGCGAAAGTGCGCCCGTTGACGTTAAATTTTGATCTTGAATTAAAAATCTGAGTATACTACGTGTATACGAGTAGTATACAAATGACAGAGCATGCATAGAGACGTATGTGAAATAGTGGCTTCAAGTCTAATAAATCGATTTCGCTTAGACGGTCTGATGCCTTGGTCAGACGCTATATTTTATGAAAATCGGTTCATGTGAAGAGCTCTCTTTTAAACCAACTTCAAGAAAGAGAAGTTTAATCCGTTTGACAGTTTTTCATTTATTTTTATACTTAATTTACCTTTTTCGTTAATTGTAGACCGAGCTCTATCCATTCTTATTCTATTTGTGTGGAACAGGTTGTATACAATATATGAGTGTGTGTATTTTATCGTATTCAGGCTTGATTAAAGCCGGTCGACGGTTGTTACATATATTTTTTTATTTTATTTTTCATTTAGATATTTTAGCGTCTTATTTCCTATTTTTCTTTTCAGAAACAGACTCTACCCTGATGGTGAGTGGCTATAGGGTCGAAGATGTAGCCCACTGTTCAATATCAGAAGCCTTCGAGAAACCGTAGCCCTTTATATTTACTTTAGAATAAAATTACAGTATAAATAATTAACCAGATTTCATTTGATACCCCACACTATATATATATATGTGTGTATTGCATTGTTTAGTCGTTATTTCCACTTTACCAGCGGTGGAGGCGGCCATTTTAGTGACGACATAACTCAGGTTATGTCTCGGCACTTTTATTGAGGCTGGTATCTGGAAGCATTATCACGGTGGTCCGTGAGGCAGAGCAATGACGGCGAGTGCGCAGTGCAACCTTGTGGGTTACCAGCGCTAAATCGTAAAAGGCACGTTTAGGCAGTTGTCTTACAGCCCTCGACAATTTTCTCACCCAAGAACCGAACAATAGATCTAGAACACGTGTCAATAAAAAAGATATAGATATACTAATAGTTGATCGCCGGCAATGTAAACAGTTAGACTTTAATAGTATTAATACATGCATATTTTTAAGGAAGGTGCCCGCAACGTCGTTCGCGGAGGAGGAGAAGTAATAAACTCTCTTTTTTTAGTTATCTAAAAAAAGAGAGTTTATTACTTCTACTAGGTTATCCTAGTCGGGTTAAAAGTATCCTATAACCATCTGTGGATACCCAGCTATCCGGGCACCAAAATTGTTGATATCTGTTTAGCCGATTTGGCGTGATGAAGCCACGACACATAAAAACATCCAAACAGAAAAAATCTGAAAACAAAAACAATTTTTCGTATCAGGGTCCTCCAAATAGTCCGTTACATTTTTTAAATATCTTTAATGTATCTGAACTTTTCATTTTTTTTATGACATAGGAGATGAAAGAGCAGGCGGGTCGCCTGATGTGATCACCATCGCCCATAGACACTTGCATCACCAGAGGAGTCATAAGTGCGTTGCTAGCCTTTCAGGTGGAAGTACGCTCTTTTCTTGAAGGCTTGAAGGTCTCATCGGTCCGGAAATACTGCAGGCGGCAATTTATTCCAAAGTTTAGTCGTGCAAGGCAGGAAATTTCGAAAAAACGCACATTTATGGACTGCCATCTAAGTGGTAAGGGTGGAAATATTAAATATATCGTTTTTACAACTTTATATTAGTATAGATGACAAAGGATCAATATCTATTGTACGATTCTTACATATGTACAGGCTCGCTTCCTTATCGGCGATAGGCCTTAGAAATTATCACTATGTTTCTAAGACTTAAAACTTCCAACACCTAAGACTTACATCTTTTACCGCAGAATCTTCTTCGCTGTACTCTAAAGTGTCGCATTCTATCCTGGTTTCGTTGTCGAAGGCATCAGCGGTACAAATATCGGTGGCGTTGAATTTTGGAGCATACCTCTTGCATTTGGATAGTTGGCCCTTCTCTAGAGGTATTGCGCTAGTCAGCCAACTACTATCGTTCAGAGGTTCACACTCCTGTATTTGACATCTGAAAGAAATAAAAAATATTTTTTACTAAAAACCGTGGTCACACGGATCAGAGACATGTCGAAACTATAACTCGTTGGCTATGGAACTTTAGTAAAAGCCGATTTGATTAATTATGCATTAGCAGATTTTGCTTGCTGGAAGATTTATGTGCATTTAAGTTTCCGTCAAAAATTTCATTTTTGTGACAAGCAAGTAAAAACTGTCGAATGTACTTTTCCTTGAACTCCATCCATTAACTACTCAGCGATATAATTTTAAAGAGCCCAAGCTCGGTAGGATTGTATTATTTCATTACAGAGTTCTTATGACCACCGCTCAATCATCACATCAGCTCGAAAGTATCATACAGAATTGCCACCGAACTTACATAATTATGCCGAATTTTAGCTCAATCGGAAACCGGGAAGTAGGCTAAATATAACTTGCAAGATTCCACCCGAACATACATACTTAGTTACATTGCAAGTTAAATAAAAGCTTGTAAAAAGTAGCTAAAATTATTTTTGTCGAATTGGTCCCAAAGAACCAGAATATTGGTAGTTCTGCAGGCGTTTCAACTGGTATCATTTTCCTCTCGCAAATATTGAAAAAAAAAAGATAAAATAATTGTAACATTTTAATAAATTAAGGTTGTACGCAAGCACAGTATTACTTTTCCCCAACTGTTTACCTTCATTGTAGCGTATTTCTTCAGAATATGCAACAGGAAAGTGATATCTATAACTACCCGTATACACAGATGGTTATAGAATCCACTCTCGTGATCTCAAGCAGGCCAGCGTCAGACTTTGTATTGATACAATTTCAGTGATCGCTTTAATGTTCCCTTCTATTAAGTCAATAAACATCAGAGGACAATAGGGTATTTGTCAGTAGAAAAAATAATGTAAAAATTATATAAGATCCTGATAAAACAAGCAAAATAAAAAAACTACGTTGAAATTTTGTGTTCGATACCCCACGTGTAGCTTGTTTTATGAGTCAAGTTGGGTGGGAAAGTCCATTTTTAAAGTATCAAAATATTAATAACTAATTCATACCATTCAATAACCCATAAAATGTGTTGTAATTTTTGTTATACAACCGTTTCGATAAACGCAATTTTTAACATAGCTGCAGAACAAAGTTCTTATTTTCCCGATACAAGCGTCTGACGTCACATGCTTGTAGGCTTATGTAGCGTTTTTTAGGAAAGTCCAAAATGTGCTTTTAACGTCGATGTATCTCGGGGAGTTTTTATGATATTTGAGTAGTTTTTCACCAATATTTCTATTATTAAGACGTCGTTTTATAACATACCATAAAAAAAAACAAATAGCTTATTTTACACATATCGAACTCTAGGCCTAACGTAACGCATAACTGAGTCCGTTCCTGAGGTATGGGAGCGGAACGCGAGGGGTGTGTTTACGGAACGGAACGGAACGTGAAACGGCGCATAACTTCAGTCAAGCTTCAGGATTGTATTGAGACAGGTAGGACACGCCATGTCACGTCTCTTGTCACCCCTTCCACACTGCTCCCATACCTCAGGAACAGACTCAGTTAAGCGTAAGAGCTGTAGTCTCATGATAAGCTCAATATTTTAAAAATACACATACGATACATCTAAGGCTCAGCAACAAATAGGTATATTAGCACATTATTTAAAATAAATTATATATTATTTGCTTTTACCGGGACTTGTACCCAGGACCGTCAGATTTGATGGCAGGGTCACTACATCAAAGTCAATTTAATAGGCTCGATTGCCATTTAGGATTTTGTGTAGTTGTTCATATGTTGCAGGGACATAACCAAAACAGAGATTTGATCAAATCTCTAAGGGATATAACCAAATCACGCAGGATGGTAAAATGGCGAATTAATTTTATCATTTGTCTAGAAAAAGTCAGTCATTTGATTAAATCCCTGAAACACGTCAGTGAGTTGATGAAACGAACTCGCAAAGTCAACTCGTTTTATCATTTCACTCCATCCTGCGTGATTTGGTCATATCCCTTAGAGATTTGATCAAATCTCTGTTTTGGCCATTTCCCTGCGACACATAGATTCGGCCACCGGAATAGGAAATATGCATAAATTTTAATTTTTGCTTTATTTAAAGCTCATTCATGTAACAAACAGTAGACATTTTTTTTCGAATAGCTATAAAAATAACCAAGATATAAGCCATCAAACATTTCATTCTATCTCTTTCTTGCAAAACAGAAATTAATATGGCGTTTATATGGCCGGAGTGCACTATGACGTAACAGTGCATATCGGACCTCTCTGTCTAATTAGTAGTTTAAAATGCCTATATCATGCGTATTTCTTGGCCGATTTTAATTTTAAATTCACACCTTGAAATAGTTTTTACAGTATTTTAATATTTAGTTGAGAAAAGCGGTAAAGAAAATCATGCATGTACCCTATTGCGGAGGTTGAAATGCTCCAAAATCGATCAATCAGTACACGGCGCTATACTCCTTGTACACTTCGGTTGATTTCGGGTAGTCAAGTAATTCCGGTGTCACATATACATAATCAGAATTCTACATCGGCTGAGCAAAGCGAAATGTAAATTCGATTCAAAGCTCATCCTCCTACGCTTGTCGATCTAGAAGTCAGGATTAGGTTAGGAATGTGCTAACAAAAGTAACGAAACATAGTTTTGAACGTTGATATCAAATTCTCGTATAAGCCCCAAGTAGCAAAAAAGCTGTATTAGAGTTTATACAGCCGTTCTAACGCTTAAACTGGCTGTATGACAGCTGTATATAAGACTTTATACAGCTTGTTTGCTACTTGGGAGGTAAGTAACGGAAGTTCCCGATTTTGTTAACTTATAAACAACTTCATTTGGAATATAGGAGGTAGGCCTTATATAGTAGGAATTTTAAAACATACGGCAATTATTTTTGTTTACATAATGCGGATCCTGCGCTATTTTTCTGGTTTCTATGTAGGGTTTGAGATGGAACTTTATGAGTGAGTATGAACTTGTATCTCCTTTTTATTAAAAATAAAAATTCGACAAGGTTTTATTGCCGACTGCACTTTCCTTTATATAAGTATGCCAAATTTTCCCTCCATCGGAAACCGGGAAGTAGGTCAAATTTAACTTACAAGTTTTCACCCGAACATACATTGCAGGTTAAATAAAAGGTATATAAATATTAAATACCTACAATTAAGACGTTCATTGTCCGGTTTCCCCCAATGACGGGTCACGCAATTGCTTGTCAGGAGTCCATGCCTCCACTGTGAAGTCACTTCTCCATACTTTTCCATAATAATATCTTCAAATGACTAAGTAGCAAAACGAGTGGTTCTTGAAAAGGCCACATCGTTATATACTACATGTCAATAAGACGAGGTAGAAAAATGCCTTATTACGATTGTTTCTGTACAAGTACAGTTTATTGCATATTTCTTATTTGTGACAAAACAGTTCAGTTAAGAATAAATAAAACGGAAGATATTTTCAATAAATGATTATAACGGACTAATGGGAGGTCAGAGAATCGAATATATATTTTTAAATTTTTAGCAATCGGGTAGTATGTGTCATCCATATGGTTATAGAATACTTTTTCCCAACTAAGCTGGAGAAAAAAAAGGGATTATGACTTTTTCTCCTCCGCCTACGAAGTGAGCACCCTCTAGTACAAAAAAATGTTTCCTTTTCACTGCAAAATATCCGGCAGCGTTTCCGTGAAAACGAGAGAAATAGGTTTCAAACAAATATCGTCTCGTCACACATCAATGAATTTAAAATTTTCAACAATTCGAGCATATCCTAGATGCTAGGTCCTATCTAGGTCACCACACGGGCCCACAGATACGTGATTTGAGGCACGAAATGCAGCGCCTGCGTCCGGATTACGTGTCCTAGTTGCCGGGTCCCAGTGTTTATATTTGCAGTGTTGCCTGAAATTATTTAACACAGTAGCCAAACAACAAAAGTACATGAATGTGGATCTAGACCGCAAAGCGTGAAGCATGCTGCATAATAACTGCCATCTGTCACAATGGACGATAAATACGCTAATATTCTGCAGCAGCAAAGCTGGAAATGTTGAGGCGTAAGTAAATGATACATGACTAAATTCGTGAAAATTATTGAAATACGTTTTTTTTTAATTCACATTCCCTTTATTAATTTGTTGCCTGACGCTGCAGACTGCTGCACAACCTTGAATAGTTATTATAATTTCCTAGGAGATATTTTTACGCCGTATGATTTCCGCCTTAAAAGGGGTTAAAGAAAAAACACATTTGATGTTCAAAATAATGAAGTGATCTTTAACTTTTTAATTAGAGTATAATTATGGTTTGTTACCAAACCAAAATTGTTATAAGATATTTTTTACCCAACTACGCTAAAGCGAAAAAAACCGGTTGGGACTCTTTTCTCCTTTATTTATTTAATTTGAATTAAAAAATACAATTTTAAAATCAATTCTAACTCCATTTTCAAGAGATACCCTAACAGCAGAAGATAAGCGGGTCAATATAAATTAAAAAGCGGCACAGAATGAATTAATCATCACCGTAACACAATTAATATCATTCCGTGATGACTGGCGTGATTGATCGCCGTGGGTTAGACCGAGTGTAAGTGATAGTATCGCTCGCCATGTTACAAGCTGACGGCGATTTATCGTATGTCCACATGAATTAAAACTGTTCAATACATGAACATAAATATTTAAAATGCATGCAAATAATTTAATAAATAATATACATGTAAGATTCTAAATAAAAATAAATAACTGTTAGCTTAAAAGTAAATAATAATTGTGAGAAAATAGGTTGAATCGGAATATGAATAATGTAAAATGTTTTTGGATCTTTTGTATCATAGAGTTATAAATAAGACATGAATAAATGAATATTATGGGACGGTTTTTACAGAAATCAAACTAGTCCCATGGTAAGCTCAATAAGGCTTGTGTTATGAGTACTAAGACGACGATATATTTAATACATAATATTTACTTATATACATAGAAAACATCCAACACTCAGGAACAAATAATTATGCTGATCACCACATATTTGCCCTTACCGGGATTTGAATCCAGGACCTTGAGCTTCGCAGGCAACGTTATTCCCGCTGAGCTAAACCGATGGTCCAGAGTTATAATAATTGTTAGTTGGAGCTTTCATCACGTTACAACGGCTGGACGAATTAAAATAATTTCTAGCCGAGGATTGGTCATAGATTACTTTGATTCTGACGACGCACAAGAAGAATGCAAGGCAAGGTCATGCCATGACTCTTTCCTCCGTGAATGCAGTCTTCGCACGGCACGTTGGAAGAATAAGCAATACAATTTTTTTTATGCTTTATGTAATAAAGCTCATTCATGTAACAAACAGCAGACAAAAATATTTTTCGAATAACTATTAAAATAGGGAGTTTTTCTTTGCAGCGTTTCTTTTCTCCTCAGTACGCCTCATTTGTGAATTGTTGCTTGGTAAATTATTAAAATAATATAATTTAGCCCTTCTGGCACATGTGTCTTTATAGCTTAGGCCCATCTGGCATGTATGTACACCTTTATTTGTTTTTTCAAAAATGGGTACTTTGCACAAATTGTAACTGACTGACGAAAATAAATCTTTTCTCAGTCCACCCGTGACCATGGAAAGCTGAAAAGCTTCCGAAACGTCGGGAACTAAAATGAGATAATATACGCGATATAATCCGTCAAATTGTTTTATTTCAATGAGTAATAATCGCGGAAACAGAAGAAAATATTGACTATTAAAATAACCAAAATATAAGCCATCAAACATTTCATTCTATCTCTTTCTAGCAAAACAGAATTTAATGTGGAGTTTATATGGCCGGAGTGCAGTATGACGTAACAGTTCATGTCGGACCTCTCTGTCAATTCGCTATCTAATTAGTAGTTTAAAATGCCTATATCATTCGTATTTGTTGGCCCATTTTAATTTCAATTTCACTTTTTGAAATAGTTTTTACAGTATTTTGATATTATGTTCAGAAAAGCGATAAAAAAAATCATGGATGTACCCTATTGCTTGTGATACCTATGGTGAGGAGTGATTCTCGTAGTTCAGTTAGTTTTACTACTGTACCTACATTATTTAAAAAAAAAAAACTTTTTTTCAAGTGGTTCTGAAAACATACAGACTTAAAGCGAAGATCAAATAAAAGCGTTGACGTATCTGACACTTGTGTCACAGTGGAATACCATGCAAAATGTCATTTTGAGATTGGACTTATATCAATAATGAAATGAGGTAAGCGTCTGGCTCGTTATACAATAGCAAAACAATTTTTTTATCCGACGTCATGATAAAGAGGCGGTTCTCTCTTTGCTTGTATGGATTTTAGGGCTCCGTACCAAAAAGGTAAAGGAACCCTTATGGTGCGACTCTGTCTGTCAGTCCGACTATTAGAGCGCCATGTCTCAAAAACTACTAATGCTATCTATTTGATATATTTATAAACATGGTCAGCCCACATGTACTGCAAAGAAAACATTTAAAATATATTTTAATTAGAAAAAAACGGCGAATAAGAGGGAGGCAAAAATCAAAAGTATATCCTATTTGACCTAGTAGCTACAAGGTCAAATAGGATATCATATGAAAAGGCTAGATCTGCCCATGTTTGAATATTTTTTTTATTGTTATTAGATTTTGTTTTATTAAGGAAAATGTGAAAGAAAACAAAAAATAAAAATAAAAAAAAATGCATTAAGTTTGCACCTCATTTTGTAAATAATGCTATAGATATTGAGTGCAAACTTAACCAGAACCGGGTAATAATGTTAGGGTAAGTGAAAGTTTGTACAGAACCCTCGGTGCGCGAATCCGACTCGCACTTGGCCGGTTTTTTATGTTTGTTACATTAGAACTCCGTTATTTATTTTGGAAAAATAATATAACATTAAATGCGACCATCATAGTATACTCTGATCATAGGCTTGCTTTATAAGTATTACCTATGTTATGGGTGTAGTATTAAGAACACTACCACGAAAAACGCTCGCATAGTATCTTTCTCACATATGCAGCCGAACATTTATAAAACTTTTGAATACTTAACTGAAAAAAATAATAAGTTTCGACTTTATTATTGAATTGCGTTGCTACAAATAGGTACCTGTACCTACTAATGTAATGAACTATGCATATTACTAATAATTCAACCGACGTTAGAAAATCCCTATGTTTCAGTGAGATTTGTTAAAAATATGGTATAAGTAAGAACGATTTACAACACATCTATAAAATTCAAGGGCTTAAACATATGACTTTGCCCGCTCTTCGAAAAACTATTGTCGGTAACCGGGTAAATTAAGTTAAAATATTCAGTACTACTCAAATTTGAGGCCGTAACTTACTAAATAAGGATTATATAAATCAATAACCAAAGGTTGGCTGGAAGAGATCAGCGATAAGACCGCCTGTTGTTTACCCCTCCTTGAAATGTATACATTACACCTCACAAAAATAGAGTACAGAAGACAGTGTATTGTCTTCTGTACTCTATTTTTGTAAGGTGTGCACTAAAGAGTTATTGTATTGTATTATCATAATTCTGAATATCTTTTCTGTTTTTATAGAAATACAACGTCAAAAATCCATTTCTAACGCTATTTTTTTACCTATATATTTTTTTCCTATATTTTTAACTTAAGTCCAATATTTACGTGATATTATATTTGTACATGTAAATAAATAGTCTCGAACTCCACATTCAATCTACAATGTTTCCTGCGGTATGAATACTTCAGTAGTCTTTTCCTACTTTTACTATTTAGTTCAATTGTCGAAATGTCCGGACAAGAAATATTGTATCGCAGACATCGACAGATCACGATGCAGTTCTGCACAGTTCTTTGTTAATATAGTGTCTTGTTTTGCGGCACTCGTTGAGCCATGATAGTTTGCTTGCTGATAACAGCACCAAATTTTAGCATTGTATGATGGTGGGCATGTTCTTGGGTCCTTTAAACTGCCAAAAAAAAAACTCAATTATGACATCACATCATTCATAACAAAGGCTTTTTTATAATATTTTAAATCACACCTCATCATCATCTCCCTGCCCTTATCCCACTTATGTAGGGTCGGCACAACATGTTTTCTACTTTCATTTATCCCTATTATTCGTCATTTGAGCGTTTACTCATTTCTTTCTCATGCCCTCTCTCACACAATGAATCCATCGCTTTAAATTCCATATTAAATTAAATTACACCTAAACATTACAATACACATACGTGTGGGGTATCAAATGAAAGCTGATTCTATTTGAATAACTGTATTATGTACTGTACATTTTATCCTGAAGTTAGCTCGAAATACGGAGTGGGTCACGATTGAAAAATAAAAATGGGTAAATCAAAGATTTCTGTACGTTATTGGTTTAAAAAACCTTCCTCTTCTGACTCGTGGTAAAGATAATTATTAAAAATATTTGGAGTGATATGTCTCTCATCTAACCAGTAAGGGCTTGGACACATGTCTACGGTATGGCACCGGCCACCGTGTAACGGCGCGGTGTCGCTACCGTGAGACGGCGCGGCGTCGTGCTTTGGCACGGTGCCTTGTACGGTACCGTGCATGGCGTCGTGCCGCCGCGGCACTGCAAAGCATTTCTCACTTTATTTTTAAAAATATGGTCTTGTTTTGACAAATCCCTGTATAATGTCTATATACAGTGTTTCGGCGTGGACACATGTCTACGGTATGGCAACGACCACCGTGTAACAGTGCGATGCCGCCACCGTAAGACGGTACGGCGTCGTGCCGCGGCACGGTGTCATGTGCGGTGCACCGCACCGTCGAACGGCGCAGCGCTCGGTAGTCTTTGTTTTGCTTTTGCTTAGTTCGCACGTGCTAATTAATGTATAAAATGATTTAGTTAATATATTCGGAAATCATCGCTCTGAAAGTAGCATAAATTGGGGAAAAAAATACAAAGATGAAGCTCAAAGAAAATTATTTTCAACATGATCGGATATACTGTTTTTGAGTTATTGCCAAAAAACTGCACTTCTCATCAAAAGGACGGAGGTGCCGTGCAGATAGTATCTCCGAGATACGCTCGTTAGTTAATGCACTTTTTCCTATCGTATTTTTTTCATCTGTAGTGCATTTTTTGTATGAACTCTACACTTAGCATGGCTGGCATGCTCTTGGCCGTTTTTTCTATTTTTAGTTGAGTTTAGGCATCCTACAACAATTCTTCACAAAATTATACTTGTGATAAACGAATGATAGATAGTGTGTCGACTACGTGAATCTAATTTAGTTTTTTTTTTTCTATTTATATTCGTCTTAGGTATCAATTGCGATCGGAACGCTAATTATGAAATAAAATTATGTCTTCTGTAGGGAATTTACCACGTTTATAGCTACTATATATATATGTACTTAGTAAAACGTCCTCTTGACAAAGGCAAAAAAAAAAATCAAAACAGAAAACATGTGGATACAGATTTTTGATTTATACACCCTGACTTAGTTTTGGCTTGTACCACCATTGTGTGTAGGTAATTATTGTAACAATATCCTTATATTATAAAAAACAGGGAAACAATTACAATTTATGCGAACCGAAGAACTAAGTCCTGACAGCGTTCCGTACATTGACGCTCATAGTACGTAGTACATACTACACGAACGTTTATTTTTGGAGCGCCACATAAATTACAGCCATTGCAGCAAACGCGGATATTCGTGACTTTCGGTAAGATAGAGAGAGAGAAAGAATTCTGTTTTGTTCTACATCATCATCATTTCAGCTAAAGAACGTCCACTGCTGGACACATGCCTCCTTAATAGATTTCCACATGGCCCTGATTCTGGGTTCTGGATTTGTTCCTGATTCGTCATATTCCTGATTGGTTATATTCCTTATTCGATACATTCGTAAAAGCGTTGTTATCTGTCAGTGCAGACATAAATAAACAACAATCGTATTGAATGGTGTTAGTTATGATTTCTTTTCTGAGTTTTATTTACATACCGTCATGACGTGAACATGGCGGACAGCATTTTAGCGGGAAGAAAAAAGTTTAAATTTTAATGCAATTGATTTTCGGTGTCTATTTCATACGAAATAAATATTTTAAAATACCTTTTCGAAGAGAATAAAACCTATTAACACGACTATCATAGGCTCACAAATTTATTAATTTTATCAAACAAGAATTAACCTACGGCTTTACATGCCTTACCGGGAATTTAGTAGCGTATGTTATAATTCAAGACATCTATCTGAGTGCAAAGTTTCATCAAAATCTGTTCGACTGTTACCAGCTAAAATAATAATATGAATCTCGCCGGTTTAGGGACAGGGTCTGTGACTCACTTTCCGGATCGTACCGAGGGCTCGTTTCACAAAAGCTTGTAGAGGAAGTCTCTTTTTAAAACATATTGTTGGAGAGTGATTTCCGCTTGTAATACAAGTTACAAGCTTTTTTGAAACGGGAATCTTGTGTAACAAACTTGATTTGATTACTCATTCAGCGTGGCAACGCTGCCCGTGTGAAGGCAATGTTTGGGCCAGATACGATTCGGAGCGGGTTTTCAAAACTAAAATAACAAAGCCTGGCGGATTACATCATTGGTTTGTATGGGTAGAATCCTGTTGCTGATTTGTTGTTGTAACCCACCTGACGAAGCTTACGTTGCGGATCTAAAGTTATGTACGAAATAATAGTTTTAAACATGACTGTAATTTAAAAAAGAATAAAAATACGTAATTAAAAATTAAAATCTAAACATCCAAACTTCAAATTCAAATAGTTTATTCTGCAAGTAGGCCACAAGGGATTGATTGATGATGCTGAATATCGGCTAGCAATTTTTCTGTTACCGTAACTATATTTTGTGGCGGTGGAGCTGCCGCAGCAGCTCCCGGCACCACGTGTCGGTGACTGCCGCGCTCGAACGCACGACAGTCGGAGTGTACGTAGCTATTTTCTAGCCGGTCTGTGTCATGTCTGTTGTTAGTGGCCTTAGCTAAGGACATTGGGGTTTTATTTGGGGCTATAAGGGAATCGGATGAATGGGATAATGTGTGTGGACCCGTGTGTTAAGATCGCGATGGATGACTACGGGATTTGCCGGTGTCCGTGTACTGTGTATCCGTGATCGTCATGTGGGTTGCGGAAAATGTCTATGTTCCGGTCAAAGTAATAGTCAGCGACATGGTTAATGGGTCCGTCATCTGTGTCCGAGTCGGAGGAGTCGTCCGGGTACCATCGTTTGATGGTAGCCGTGATGACATCGTCCGGGTCAGACAGTATGTGTCGCGGCCTTCTGATTAGCCCTCTGACGGCTAATCTGAAGGCGCTTTGGTCAGCGACGGTCTGTAATAAATGAGCCTGATCATTTACAAGATTTTGTATACGTCTAAATATTGTGGGATAACTTGAAAGTCAGCTTCCACCGGAATGTGGGCCGGGACATAGTCCGCCGCGTTCCTAATTAAAGGATTCGGGTGAGAGCTGGCTTTCTCAAAGTATGTGGTAGATAAATGTTTAAGATAGGTGTGGATGGTGGGAATCTCTGCATCGTGATGTAGGGATAAGTTTGAGACGAACCACGATGCATCCGTGGCACGCCTCAAAAATCGGTTTTGGATAACCTGAAGGGGCTTAAGCTGCTTTTCGCCCACATGTGCGAAAGCAGGGCTACAATAGGTCAGTATTGGTCTTACGCAGGTAATATACAGGAGGAGCTTATTTTTAAAGCTCATCCTGCTCCGACTACCCACCATCGGACTTAACCTGTCTAAGACGAATGCCGCCCTATTTCTGACCTCCTTTAGGTGAGTTTTGAAGTTAAGTTTCCTATCTAGGGTGACTCCTAGATATTTAACTTGATTTTTCCAAGGTATGGGTTTATCATGCATTACTATAGGGGCTAAGTTCTCATGCGTTAATTGCGCGGATCTGCGAAAAATTATATACGTAACGTAGTTGCATACTGGATAATAGTCTGAGGAATAGTAGGAATTCGCAAACATCAATGTTTATTACTTTAATTCTCCCTGCTTTAATAGTGATCCATACTTACTTCAAATAAATAAAATTTAAGTTAAATGTTAATCAATCGTTTACGATTACAAATGGCGAGATTTGGTCAAAAAGATCAATTGGATTTCTTTCAACTTCTGTGAGTTACAATGTATAATTTTTAAATTAATTTCTAGACATGGAATAGATTTGCGCCACACGTAAGGGAGCTAAAATTCAATTTATTCTTACCGATGACTTAGGTGTTTTTTTTTTAATCTAAAGTCCTTTCTAATGGAAACCTTCAATTGAAAATAAATAGAAAAAAATAAGTGGACTATTTCAATACCTAACTCAAAGAATTTTTCTGATAACTATCAAATAGTATATTTAAATCTATTTTATTTTGGAATCTCATTTTATTTGAACGTAATACGTTTAAACTTATGAAACGCTTTAGTTGAACGACTTTTGTGCAGTTATATGACTGTATTGACGAGTTATGCGTAAAGGACAAAAACATTTAACCATCGTTAGACGTAACAACATACAAACCCGATGAAACTGAAATGTTCCGCTTTTCAACGAACTTTTCCAATACTATTAATAATAGTTCGGATGTTGACTGTATTCAAATAATGCGAAATGGTTCTTTCTATGATAGAAATCCTAAAGAAAAATTGAGTTTGATACCTTACATGTACGCTATAGCTTGTTTTATGAGCCTTTAAAGTTGGGTGGGAAAGTCCATTTTTAAAGTATGAAAACATAAATAACTATTGAATGACCATTGAATAACCCATTAAATGTATAGTAACTTTTGTTATGAAACCGTATCGATAAACGCAAGTTTTAACATAGCTGCAGAACAAAATTCATAATTTCCCCATACAAGGAGGCAAGATGTGACGTCACACTTACCTAGGCTTTTGTGTGGAGCGTTTTTGGGAAAGTCTAAAAATGTGATTTTAACATTATTGTATCTCGATAAGTTTTTATGACTGAAGTAGTTTTTTCACCTTATTAATTATTGAGAAGTCGTTCTATAACATGCCATAGAAAAAAATTGTCAACAACCCAGTTGTAGGTTTGGTTAGTTGTTCGTAGCACACCTGAAACTTTTATAGGTACAACATTTTATTACATGACTTAACGAGTCCAACTTTTTGTCACATATAAGGGTGTGAGTTTTGTAAAATCATTGGTGTAAATTTTGGCTATTTTTAGGGTTCCGTCGCCAATAATGGCAAAAATAGAACCCTTTATAATTTCGTCATCTCTATACGTCCGTCCGTATATCATAGGCGCATTTTAATGAAAAACTACAAGATGTATATTGATGAAATTTGAAGTATAGTCTTGTATAAGCCGCTATCTATTTAGGTCGTTGAATAACAAAAAATAATATTTCCATACAGTCGTGCACCAGCAGATGAAATAAAATCTGCTAACATCAATGCGTGGCACAGATTACGACAGTTATTTTAGAGGACTTTAAGGTTTCTAAGCAATTTCATGATTTCTGCAATATTACGTCGTACAGGGCCAGATGGAAGGCAAGAGAGGACGAGGCCGATCACCAACTCGCTGAACCGACCTTATTATAAAGACCACACAGAGAACTATGGTACGAACACTCGCTTCGTAGACAACCGGGTGAAATTGAGACGAATCGCGAGAGCTGCTGTCTGTCAAAAGAAGGTACAAGGATGAGGATCTTAATGTGGACACCATTGCCATAACCACGACCACTCTGCCGAGAGGAAAAGACTGACGATGATGTGATATTACGTTCAAAACTAGCAACAACGAATACAAGTTTGTTCTTTAAGAACCTTGGCGTAGCAGTGAATGCAATATCGAAGAATCAATACACTTCCTACCGTTATCTATCAGCCACGGACGTCCACTGCTGGACATAGGCCTTCCCTATAGCTCACCACAGGGTGCGATCTTGCGCAGACCGCATCCACTGACTCCCCGCGACGTTTACGAGCTCATCCGTCCACCTAGTTGGGGGCCGTCCCACGCTGCGCTTTCCTATGCGTGGTCGCCACTCCAGGACTTTACTGCACCAACGGCCATCCGTTCTCCGGACTACATGGCCCGCCTATTGCCACTTCAACGATGCAATCCTGTGAGCTAAGTCGGTTACTTTGGTTCTACTGCGGATATCCTCATTTCTGATTCTATCACGAAAAGAAACTTCGAGCATAGCCCTTCCCATTGCACGTTGCGTAACTCTCAACCGCCGGCGGTTGAGCTTATCCTACAGTTAAGTACGTATTAACAACTACAAACCTAAACTCTTTTTATGTTTTAGGCGGCAAACGAGCTCACGGATCGTCTGATGGTCAGCCATAAAACATTTGTAGTAATGACATTATAAATTAACTAAATAATGAATCAGATAACCTCGTTAATCAAATAATAGTCACGTGGAAAATTAGTTTTAAATGGTGGAAATAATAGCTTCACTTAAATTACAAAGGTAGTTAATTACAGATAAATATGTTCATCTATTTGCGTTGGTATTTTAATGTTGACACCTGAATACGTTAGGATTTATTAGGTAGTAAAACGTGTCTGCTTAGTTATTAGTACAAACATACATATTTATTAGGAAAACGGGTATAAATCCTATATAGTACAAGTGTGGATTTTAACATACTTACTAGATATTATATAATACAACAATAACAGTTCCACAATCTTTAGTATATATAAAAAAACATATTATTATTTCAATATATATGTACCTACAAAGATCTATGTAGAAAGAAAAAATAATTGCGATCTACTGCAGTCTAAGCCAGAATCAAACAAGCTTCTGTTTTTAACCGGAACAGCGTCTTGAATCACTAGACCATAAAATCTTTGAACAAAACTAAGTTAATATTAATATTATAACTGATCAGTTGCTGCTGAGTTAGAAATGGGAGCTCTCGACCCCTCCAAGCAAAATACTATACGTCTTCCATCGCGATGCCTATTTCTAACTGTCTAAGCACAACTCTAAAAATGTGCGTTAACGCAACACTATTTAGGCTGCACTGCTGCATCAGTGTGGAGCAGATTGGACGCTGTTCCGGTTGAACAGATAGACAGACGGACGAATGGAGATGACGAATTTATCAAAGTCCGGTTTACTATTTTAGCTACGAAACCCTAAATACGGTGCATGTAATTAGTTAAATGGCTTTATTGAAGTTGGGTCCGAAGAGTTTTTGAGTGGTGATCACGCACTGAAAGACGCAGCGTGGATAAGCTCCCCAAAATATGACTTCCTGATATACACAAGAAGATCATTGGAGTCCGCTGGATGCGAGCGGCATAGGACTGGCTTTCTTTCAGGTAGACCGATGTCCAGTATGAACGTCTTTTGCCTGGTGAATACGTTGATGAAAATACAAGGTATCCAGTTATAAACCAAACTCATCTTTTGAAATAATAGCACCCCTCAATCAATGCCTTTACGTCTGCTACAGCTTATCAAAGAAGGAAATGTTTTTCGTGGCTAAGTAAGCCAATATGGGAGTGGCTCACGCGACAGATATCAGGCTTGGCAGATATCAGAATGGTCTGCGCGCGATGAACAAGTGCCGAGCTGATGTCTTTACATCAGCTGCAAGATGACAGAAGTGTCATCCTTGGTTACGAGTGACCTGAACCATGCTTCATCAAAGTTGTTACACCGCTACAGCTTTGTATTATACAATACATGTTCTGCATCCGTATTACGTAGCTTAGCCTGAATACGTCAACCCGTCAACCCGCGGAGCTCAACTCACGTCGTTCACCTATAAACCTTTCCCGCTAAACTTTCAACGTTTTGCGCCATGCAACAAACAAGAGAAGAGCTGTTGCAAACAAAGTGCGAGCTTGTGAAGTAATATACCTTCTTAATTCGTGGTTTTTATAGCGTAATCTTTTCTTTGTGGGTTTATCTTTATCGCTAGTGGCTCTGTAAGCTGTTGATCTAGCGACCAACTTACAAACAAGAAAACTGAATCGACGAGCATTCTTGAGAACTGCAATCTGTGGAGGAGAACCGCTAGCAGCAGCAGCGGACATTCAAACATGCGAAAACATTTTTGCCTTAGCTGAAACGGAAGGGGAATCATAAACAGCTAAAATACGTCCAATACTTTAAATAGGCCGGCCTCTCCCAATATGGAGCGAAATCACCTACTGTAACCGTCACGCTTGACAAGTGAGTTTGCGGTCGCTGTTAGAATAATACAGTGCACAACGGCCACTGCTTCCCGACTTCCAGTATCCCTTAGCCGCCCCTTACGACTCGCACGGGATCTAGGTTGATACTAAACGTAGGGTTGGTTATACACATATAAATTAAAGTAATGAAAAGGAAATGCTGGCTACTTTAGCACTGAAAGCTTTTGTAGGCAGCGGCCAACTTACCATAAGGCGATCGTTATCGCAGAACATATTATATACTCTTATGTACACGAAAAAACAGACTGTAAAATGCTCAAACGTAAATTTTCAGACCTATCGAAAAACAGTTGGTTAAAGCTCCTCCTATGATAAAGCAAAATAGAGCGTTATGACTTTGTCTTTCCCACGCAGTTATAGGTTGCAGGCGCCTTCTAGTAAAATATACTTGGGTATCATAATGTGAGTAATGTAAGTCGCTTTATCAATATCGAATGTTGACCGTAAAGGCGCAAAATAACCGTTATATATTCGATATATGTTTTCCTGTAAAGAATTAATTGAATCGCTTAAACAAATATAGGTAGGTATGTTTCACAAATAAGCACTTTAACTAAGGGTGACGGGAATATGGGGAGAAAAATAGTGATCATAGCTTTTTGTATAAAATGGAGAGCAAAAGAGCATTGCACCAGATTAATAACTTGTGTCGCACATGTTACAGCTACTTTATCAAAATATATAAAGGTTTTTATTTTATTTTTTTGTGAAAAGATCACACAATCTTTTTTTTATTAATATTGAGACAAAGATCTAAATATCTAGGAAGAAAAAATTATTGCGATCCACTGCAGTCGAAACCGGAATAAAACCAGCGCCTCTGTTATACCGGAACAGCATCCTAATCCATTAATTTATAAGGGTCATAAGTCCAAATGCACATCCAGTATGGAGTAGTCACTCCACTGTGGAGGCATGGACTCCTGACAAGCAATTGCGTGATCCACAATTGAGGGCACCCGGATAGGGAACGTGTTAAGCCCCATTTTCATGTGTTAAGATAATGAATGAAAACCGTTTAAGTTAAGGGAAATCGTTTAATACCAACTTAAACAATTTATTTTAACTTACACGGTTTTAGCAATTTAATGTGACGTACATGTTGTGGCAATGTTAACTATCAATTTAAACATGTATACCTTCGACAAGTATGCATAGTAAAACCAAAACCTATATATCTATCAGCCACGGATGTCCACTGCTGATCATAGGCCTATAGCTCGCCACAGGGTGCGATCTTGCGCAAACCGCATCCCCGCAATCCTTACGAGGTTATCCGTCTACTTAAACGGGGGCCGTCCTACGCTGCACTTTCCTATGCGTAGTCGCCACTCCAGAACTTCACTGCCCCAACAGCCATTCGTTCTCCGGGCTACATGGCCCGCCCAATGCCACTTCAACGATGCAATCCTGAGAGCTATGTCGGTTACTTTGGTTCTTCAGCGGATATCCTCATTTCTGATTCTATTACGAATAGAAACCCCGAGCCCTTTCCTTTGGACAAACCAAAACCTACCGTAGCCTAAAGATGAAAATAGTTCTTTCCAACAATGATTTTCCCCCGGCTTCTTGACCCGCGTTGCCTACTATTTAATTTATCCCTCGGAATTCGATTACGATAATTCTATTCTATCTAATGCAAGAAATCACTTCAATATATAATTATAATATCTCGTTATCGCCTTTTAAAGAAGGACAAATCGATAATCCATCAATCATACTTTCGCATACCGGTTCAGTCCATGCACCACAACGTCCGCGAGTGCCCACGACGTAAATACCCTGGAGACCCTCTGGACTTACTGTCACTAAGTGGAAACGCAGCCCAGTGGGTAAAGAACTTAGATGTTAATTTGTAAACAGACTCGAAAACAAGAAAGCCACACGATAATAATAATACTTTCGCATTTATAAAATTAGTAAGCATAAGGTTTTGGACAGACTTTTGCACTTATTTGACTATTTGGACCGGCCGAAGACGTTGCCTTTGCAATGTTTCTCATTTTGTTTCTTACTATTTAGTACTGACATTTCGGAATCATTCCGTTTCAGAACATATTTTGATAGATTTCACAAAGTTGACTTTGAAGATTATGCCCTGATATCGTCCTTGGAAAAGCCACTGTTTCATCAAAATCGCGAGTAGACCTGATTTCATGCAGATTCCCAAATGAACGGGTAGAGCACATCTCATCTTCAAATCAAGCTGTTCATCTCGCAGTCGTGTGCGGTAATTTCCATACATTTGCATCTGAGTAGACTGATTTCTGCGCTCGACGCAGCGACACATTGCTCCGGAAATTTTGAGCCAGGAAATTGTTTTCCTGTGTCTAATGTAAATATATATATATATATATTGTGTATGGGATTCAACAAATTTGTCCTGTCAGCGACACATTGCTCCGGAAATTTTGAGCCAGGAAATTGTTTTCCTGTGTCAAATGTAAATATATATATATATATATTGTGTATGGGATTCAACAAATTTGTCCTGTCTCATAATGAAAATAATAGACACAGTATGATGAACATCGGCATAATAGTCAGCAGTGTTCTGGTTCTGATAATCCTATCTATATTATAAACGTGAAAGTTTGTATGTACGTTCCACTTAATCTCAAAAACTACTGAACGAATTTTTATGAAACTTTCCAGTTATGTACCTTATTTATATATCAGAACAGGACATAGGCCATTTATTATGTATGTCAAATTTCATCTCTTTTAGGGACGAAAAAGGGGGTGAAACTTTGTAAGGTATAAATTGCATCTCTAGGCGGACGACATCTAGTACCATTATATATGCCCGATACAAATACTATAATAATTTAACATATTTTATTTTTTATTGTAACTTCTGTAATAATCTTAATTGTTTTTAGTAGGGGTAGTACTTAAAAAGCATGTTTGTGATGTATTTCCCTGCGGGTTGATTCATTAATCCAAACTCAAATTTTAATTATTATTATACACGTTCTTATGTAAAATAACGCAAGGAAAAGTCACTGTTTCATCAAAATCACGAGCAGACCTGGAATTCATGCAGATATCCAAATAAACGGGTAGAGCAGATCTCGTCCTCAAATCAGACTGTTCGTCTGGCAGTCATGTGCAGTAATTTCCATACATTTGCATCTGAGTAGACTGACTTCTGCGCTCGACGCAGCGCTGCTGTTGAAATGTTGAGCCAGGAAATTGTTTTCCTATGTGTCTAATATAAACATTTAGTATACACAGGAAATAAGTATATATGATGGGTTGGTGATAACCATAAGATTATTGGCATGGTGGTTTAGCTCAGTGGGAGTAACGTTGCCTGCGAAGCTGAGGTCCTGGGTTCAAATCCCGGTAAGGGCAAATATTTGTTTGATAAGCATGAATATTTGTTTCTGAGTCTTAGATGTCTTGTATGTATATAAGTAATATATCGTCGTCTCGTATCTATAATACAAGCCTTATTGAGCTTACCGTGGGACTAGTTCGATTTGTGTAAAATTGTCCCGTAATATTATTTTATTAATTTTATATCACTGGATTGATTGGATAAGTTTTGTATCATTTTGCTACTTGTGTTATTTAAGTGTAATTATCTTAAGTACCTACTTGTTAGCTCCATTTTAACTCAATAGCGGACATAATACAGCTAAAACCGTTTCGAACGATACATTACGTTATAATAATTGCTTGGAATACTTATCGTTTGAGCCGTCCAAAAAAAGTCTTAAATGTGAAGTCCCGTAAGTGTAATAAAAATACTTGTCGTTTTTGGGTTACCGGTTTTTATTACCAATTTAGCGGGTTCATTGTACCTACTCGATTTCGAATGTGTATAAAAAAAAGATTGCGTACGAAATATACCCAGGTAGCACACAGGCTCAGCTGCATAAGAGCTTATGGCCATTATACCTTCCTGTGGCCAAGAGTGGTATTTTCATATTTGCTTGAATTTTATGAAAGTTCAAAACTTGATTTTAATTAGTACTTTTGAAAGTACACGAGGGTTCAGAAGGGTACGGCCAGTTTGAGTGTTATAAGGGCTGTATAAGCTCTAATTCAGCTTGTATATTACTTGGGTAGGTAACTGAAGTTACACTTTATTGATTAATTAACTATACTAGTGCCTGATTTTAATATCATGCTTTGTTAGATAATCTCGGCTGGTTGCACTCAAATTGTTATATTAATGTCGTAATCACCCGTTAATAAGTAACTGACCATGATGACCAGGTGGTGACCTTGGACATAAGGCATATTTTTGAAATTTAGAGTATTAGGTTTTCTGTATAACCTGCCGCAGCGTGAGTATGTGGTCTATGGTACTGAAGCCTATTCGAAACCCGGCTTGTTCGGGAGGCTGGAATTCATTAAACCTGCTTGAGAGACGATTCGTGATGACCCTGGAAAACAGCTTGTAAACATGGCTCAGAAGCGAGATGGGTCTATAATTCTTGAGCAGCGTTTTATCACCTTTTTCGAAAAAAAGCACCACCAGGCATCTGGCATGTATGTACACCTTTATTTGTTTTTCCAGAAATGGGTAGTTTGCACAAATTGTAACTTTGACAGAGGAAAATACATCTTTTCTCAGTACACCCGTGACCATGGAAAGCTGAAAAGCTTCCGAAACGTCGGGAACTAAAATGAGATAATATACGCGATATAATTTGTTAAATTGTTTTATTTCAATGAGTAATAATCGCGGAAACAGAAGAAAATATTATTCGAATTTATTTATATATTATATATATCGTCACCTGGTGCCCATAGTACAAGCTTTGCTTAGTGTGGGACTAGGTTGATTTGTGTAAGAGTGTCCCTGATCCCTTGATCCCCTGCTCCCTCAACTATAAATTGTCAGTAAGCGGATTTTTTTTGATAGGTCAACCATGATTTACGGAATTACCTAGTATTGTTTTAAGACTAAAATTAATGACAACAATTTTGTTTCATTTATGTAAGGCTTGGAAATAACTATAAATTACGGCGTCTGAAAAAATGGTTTCTGATTAAGTCTACCATTGACGACTCCGATTGAAATCTTAATGGCGCCATCCCTTCGTCGGAACATCTTTGTGGCAATCATCACGTCAAAACAGCCGGTCGGATCACAACCATGGGTACAAGGATAGTTAAACATCCAAAGATGCTTATGTAATAGTCTTTACCCGCTTACGCTAAAGCAAAAAAGAGGGTTATGTCTTATTCCTCCGCAACTGAAGTTGCGGGCGCCTTCTAGTAAAATATAAACGTACACCTAGGCGTGACATTTTAATTCCCTCGCTTCTATTTGCATAGGTCGTAAACCTGCCACAGTAAAATGATCCCTACGCAAACCCGATAAAAGTTAATTCAGTATAACAGCGTTAGTATCATTAGTTTCACGATCTTGTAAGACCTTCCCTGCAATGTCAGTGTGATAGGCAGGAAAATAAAGTATGTAGTTCATTGTAAAGGTTACGGGAGGGAAATCGCAGTTGGTTCCTACTTGCTGAGCTTGTCCGGGTTGTTACTTTGTTCCGAAGAGACAAGAAGAGTATTATAAATAGTAGATTGTTTGACAAGGGGCTAAAATAAGCCATTACGATACGAAGTGATTATTTGGACGAGCTCACGAAGTAAGCGAGGGCAAATATGTCTGAGTGTCATAATGGCTTTTAGCCACGTGTTAAACACACTGCTTTTCACTTTGACTGTGAGAAAATAAAAAAGACTTAACATTGAAATTGTATATTTAATGAAAAACTAAAAGTACAGTTTGAGCAATTCTATCAGAAAGTTTGGCCAATCTGATCAGGTTGCTTTGTTTGTTTTTAATTATTCGTAAGGAGTATGTAGCTGGCCGCAAGTTTTTTTTTTCAGTGTCATAGTAGTTTGTATGGGATTATATGGCTTTCTTTTAAACCCTACGTGCTAAATGTACTATTTTAATATTTTCTTCTGTTTCCGCGATTATTACTCATTGAAATAAAACAATTTAACGGATTATGTACTATTTTAGTCTCGCTTCGCGAAGCTGATATGATGTAGGTACTTTTTGAGTAGGAGAAGTGAAAAACGTATTTTTGTATATCTGTAAATGTGTGGGTAAGTGTATTTTATTTAAAGTTCATCGTCATCATCATCATCATTTCAGCCATAGTAGGACGTCCACTGCTGGACACGGACTCCTCAATAGATTTCCACATGGGCTGGATATAGGCGACTCGCATCCAGCGAGTCCTCGCAACCCTAACCAGGTGGTCCGACCACCTTGTGGGTGGCTTTCCCACGCTGTGCTTGCCGGTACGCGGTCTCCACTCGAGAACCTTTCTGCCCCAACGGCCACCGGTTCTTCGAACTATGTGCCCTGCCCATTGCCACTTCAGTTTGCTTAAAGTTAGCATCAAGTAAATTTGAACATCTTATAATGGAGAGATATTAATATTATAAACAAATAATAAATATAGGTACTATACTATACTATAGTATTATTAGTATAGTGACTCGTGCCTTCAGTCAAACTGTACAATACAGTTTTGCAGAAAACTGTCTTAGAAATAAGAATTATGTACTATGTTATAAAATTATACGAAAATAAAAAACGGTGGTTTTGAGCCTGTCTGTGGTATTGTAGCTTCTATACGAATGAACCTGTATGTTCGATTTACCACCAAACTTTCGGTCCTCACGCCTAATTTCACTATTAATTTAATTCCACGATATTGTAAGCCCTTTCCTGTAATGTCATTCGCATATGCAGGAAAATAACCTATGTACAGTTCATTGTAAATCGGGAGGGAAATCGCAGTTGGTTCCTACTTGCTGCTCTTATCCGGCATAGTTGTTCGGGTTGTCAGTTTGTTCCGATGAAAAAGATGAGTGTTGTAAAAATGTGTACCTATATATGCGTCTGTGTATCTTTGTGTGTTTATTTGTGGATCTCTGTTTGTGTGTGGTATCATAGCTTCAATACGGATGATCGTCTATTTTCAATTTGTCACCAAATTTAATGTCCGGTGCCTACTAATTAGTTTCACGATCTTGTAAGGCCTTACCCTGCAATGGCAGTTTGACAATGAAATAATAAAATAATGATCTTTATTCTATAAGTAGGCCGCAAGGGCACTTTTACAAGTCTGACTCTACGGCATTTCCCAAAAGGAGACTACTGTTGAGAAGAAAGCCGAAACAAACTCAACAGTCAGTCATTTTTTCTAAATAAGTCTTATATCTTTTGTATTTAGCCTATCCGAAATATTAGTTCATACTTAAAACATATGTTTTAAGTATAAAGTCAATGCGTAGTTCTCCAAGAAAACATATCAATACTTACAAAAATAAAAAAATAACAGAAGATAAAAAAGCAGAATATGTTTTTTTATTTTAACACACAGGCAGGAAAATAACCTATGTACGAGTAGTTAGTTAGTAGTACCTACTCGTAAATTCCTATTTTCTGTTCGAGTTTTAAGTCTGTTCCGATTAAATATTTAAGATACCTATTTTAGTTTTGGGCTAGACCCATTAAAATAAAAGGACTGACCTCCATACAAAAAGCCGTTCCCCGATATGTACAACGCCATCTATGTATAAGAATTATTTTCTACAATTATTCAACTTTGCAAGCGTGACAGTTATTAAATGTTATGATTTATTTATTACTAGAAAGTCGCCCGCAACTTCGTTCGCGGAGGAGAAAATGTAACAACCCCTCTTTTTTTCTTTAGCATGTCGGGTAAAAAGTACCCTATAACCATCTGGAGATACACAGCTACCCGTGTACCAAAAACAGTTGCAATCCGTTTAGCCGATTAAGCGTGATGAAGTCACTACAACCACACATACAAACATTTAATTTTTACAACTTTAAAATAGTATAGATTAGCTATTTACTAACTAATTATTACTATACTATGTGTATTTAATCAATGATAACATAGATAAATGTTTATTTTTAAAGCGCCATTTAGTTTTTGCCAGAATATCTCCTTGTGATCGGAACACGATCCTAAGTATGGTAGCTGTCAGTCATCTTGTTTTAATGGTCCTGGGTTTTAGGTTATGGCCCAAATTTTACTTAATCTTTAGTACCGGTTTCTGATAGCGATTTGCCTGCCTAATTTTTTAAAGAAGTCATTCACCTTTTGAACGTACTGGAAATCGAATAGTAGAAACACTCGCAATTATAGGAATCTCATTTTTTCCAACATATTCTTTGTTGATATCATCTGAACTTTTGTGGCAGAGATTGCTTTTTAGCGATAAGACCGCCTGTTGTGTATCTACAATCGTAATTTTTCTTTCTTTGTATGTTTATGGTATATTTTATGAAGTTTGCAATAAAGGGTATTTGTGTTGTATTTCTTGCTTTGATTTGTCGCTCCTAATGTATTCTGGAGTGTGGTGCGATAAATTTTAACATGCCGCCGATTCACTTATATTTGACGTTGTCTGTAGTAACCTCTGTAATTTTTCAAAGGGTGAAACTAGGCCAAGGGCATCGACGGCACAAACTTACTTATTCCCCAAATTTGAAACTAACCCGTGCTATACTGAGTTTATATAGACAGTGCGACTACAATGAAGATTTTAGCCGTAAAGATAAGTTTGTCAGGCGGTGGACCCTTGACTGAGGGTCCCTTAACCCTCCGCGCATGCTCATTGGATCGACCGGCGTGGCGTGACATGACGAAATATAACCTAGATGATTGTACAACATTAAAACAAAAGCTTGTAAACTAGGAATCCATTAATAAAAAGGGGGTTCGTTTAATTCATAAAAATCAAAAAAATATTAGAAGTTGTTCTTGAAAGTAGGAAAGCTGTAAAAATTAAATGTTCTTTGAGACGTATTGTATTGTTGTTTGGCGTATATTTAATAATTATATTACCTGTAGTTTATATCCGTCGCCTCAAACACGAACACAGATCCGTACATTCCCGCCAAAAAAATAGGAAATAGCAACAATGCATAGTTCACAATATTAAACTTCCCAAACGGCCCCAACTGCTTCAAAATCCGGTCCAAATCGATCGCAGGTCCTTCCTTACTCATCTTGAACACTAAATCAGTCTTAAATCTTTTTAAAATAAATAAAAATCACTAAATACACTAGCTACCACGTCGACGGTTTTGGCACTGCATTTTGACATGTGCAACGCACATGCGCAAAGCGGCCCAATTTATTGTTCCCTCTTTTACCGGTTTACGTATTTATTTTGTCAACCAAAACATCGGACGCGCTCACAGAGCAAAACGCTAAACGACAGTGCAGCGTTAAGAATAAACAATATCCAACCAACTTTGAGAGTCGTACTACATTTGTTTGTGACAGTGATAGGGAGATATCAACAATCTATTTTAGGTTATGTGCGAGCGGGACAACTGTATATTGGTACGTTCAGTTGTTGATAACAGGTATTTGTTTTTAATTCTTCGTGGCCAGTTAGTATTAGATAAGTTAATCTGTAGGGTTGTAATATTTGATTTTAAAACGGCTCGATAAAAAACTGGCATGCATTGCGTGTCGGTCACCATTTGTGATACTGATAATGAAGCCATTATGTCATAGACGATCCGCACTATAAATGTAGAGCGTGACGCTTTTGAACTTTAAGGTTAAGTAAAATTACCACTACTACTTTTAATGTTTTGTAAATATTGTCTATTCATTAAACAGTATTAATTTAATTTAATTTCTTAGATCTCATAGTCTCGTTGACTTTGAAGCGCCTTTTTAGATGGCAGGTTCGCGGTTTTGGAGTAAAAATTATACTTAACAAATATGCAGAATATTAAATGTCTAGAACATTCAGAAGTCCATCTTTTTTATTACTGTAACGTAAAATGATGATTGTAATCTCTGTCACCAAATATGTTCTTTTTAAAACATTTCTTAAAAATATAAAAAGATCGTTAAAAAATATGTCAAAAAGTGAAATTAAAATCGGCCAAGAAATACGAATGATATTTACCACATCTTAAACTGCTAATTAGACACCGAGATCTGACATGTTGTACTTAGTACGACGTATAACACTACGGCAATATAAACTACATGTTAAATTCTGTATTGCTAGAAGGAGATGGAATGAAAGTTTGATGCTTTTATACCTTAGGTATTTTTATATTTATTCGAAGGAGATTTTTCTCTATATATTCCCGTTTGTAGGTTGCGCGCCCTCAACTGAATCCTATTACTGGATGGCCTACATGATATAAGATCGAATGCTCTGACCTATCGTGATTGCACTGTTACTGACTACCTTCTATTATTTTTCGACGACTTCACCCGGAACCATGTTTTTAACCAACAAACACGCTTTCGCATTTGTACACATCTATCCTATTATAATGTAGTAAAAATGAAATGTGCAATGAAAATATTTTCAAAATAATAATTGTAATGGACTATGAGGGGGAGGAGGTCACTGATTTTTTTTTTGGATTTTTTGTAGGTTTGTTCAACTATTTTTGGTACACGGGCAGCTGGGTATCTCCAGGTGGTTATAGGACACTTTTTACCCGACTATGTACACTGAAGAAAAAAAAGGCGGGTTTTGACTTTATAAAATATTTTTAACCGACTTCCAAAAAAAGGAGGAGGTTCTCAATTGGACGGAATGTTTTTTTTTTTTATGGATGTTCACCGATTACTCAAAGACTATTTGACCGATTTCAAAAATTTTTTTTTGGTTTTATAGAAGGTACTTTCTAGTTGGTCCCATTTAATTTTGGTGAAAATCTGATGATGGAATCCACGAGGTATTGAAGGAACTCCTCAAATATTGTAGGCATACATATAGCGATTTTGGTATTATAAGAAACATAATAAGCATTTGCATTCAGAAAATGTAAATTGGTGAAGTGAAACTGATGCAGAAGACCACAGAATGCCATCGGAACTCCTCAATGATAAATGATTTACGGGTGGAGACAAAATATCTTGATTAATTTAGCTAAGCAACTTCGTAGTCACAAATTTAAATGTTCCTGATGAGAATGGTACCATCGAATTGATTTGATGATGGAGCCGGAATGTAGGCACCACATCTGTGTAATAAAATAATGTATCCTAGCCGTGTCTGGGCTTGTTCGAATCGTCACGAGATACACTTTTAAGTAACGATTAACTAAAAAGTGTAAAATACATAAACTTTTAAACAAAAAAATAAAACCGACTCCAAAAAAAACTAAAAAGTAAAAAATAACGCCATAATTCAGTTTCTTCAAATTACTTACAAATAACCGTTTGTATACTCAATCTATACAGTATATACAATTAATGTTATTTTGGAGTCGGTGCCATCGTGTCACAACTTACTAAAATCGTCACTTTTCAATATTTTACACATTCTTTATATGGCACCGACGCCAAAATAAGATTAATTGTATATACTGTATAGATTGAGTATACAAACGGTTATTTGTAAGTAATTTGAAGAAACTGAATTATGGCGTTATTTTTTACTTTTTAGTTTTTTTTGGAGTCGGTTTTATTTTTTTGTTTAATTCATTTTAGTGACCTCCAAATAGTCCGTTACAATCATTTTGTTGAAAATATCGTCTATGTACAGACATTTCATTTTTACAACTTTATAATAGTATAGTTTATAAATACGCGTCGAATTCAAAATTGGAATACAGTTTTATAGGAAATCAAACGCGTAATCTATCGTACGATATAATATACGTTATCATACAGTTAATTATTTTTTAATCGCACTGAACTTATACCTATTGATAGGCATCATAGAGACAAATACAAATTAAATGTTTATTTATTTATGGTTATTGAACAAATAAAAGTTATCAAACAAAGGGCGGACTTACTGCCATAGACATGCTCTACCAGTGAGCCTCAAAGCAAAGCAGAAAAATTGTAGGCGATGACGAAGTTGGCGATGATGAGACTTATATACGTGACTTTACATAACACATGCATTTATTGTTCTGGATATTCGAAAATACTGACTAAATTGTTTAAAAGACAGATCATTGTATAAGTTCAATTTTAGCATTCTCTCCCATTTTATGTGCTTTTGAGACCAGAATATATAGAATAACTGGACACACACTTACTTAAATGGGTCTCGGATGTTTTCTATGTATTTAAGTATTATATTTTATCTATATATTATGTATATCGTCGCCTAGTACCCATAGTACAAGCTTAGCTTAGTTTGGGACTACATCGATTTGTGTAAGATTGTCCCTGATATATTTATTTATTTATTTTATTTAAATACATAAAAAATATACGAAAATGCATAATGTTTTGTATTATAAGGCATATCAATAGTTTCAAATGCTTTAGTTACGTGCTGAATGCTGATTAATATGGTAGGGGAGACCGGGTAAGGTTGTCTCAAGGGTTGGTTGTCAAGCGACGGCCATAACAGAAAACTGAACGAACGAATTAGTTCATCGACCGCTGTCGACGGATTGCGAGAACTTTATCTGGGAGGGAGATATAGCTCTAGCGATTTTTGACACCTGTTCATAGCCCATCCTTACCCGGACTCACAAACAAATAAAAAGTCTTAACACCAAACTACCATTTATTAATTTGACCTAACTTTGCTTCATGAACATTTAGTAAGGAGGAGCAAAGTTTGCCTTGTCAATGTGTGTTTTGTTATTGAACTAAATAGATTGTGGCGTATTTTTTTAATTTACAAGGCGTTAGGGAATATATTACTATTTTTCGTTATTTGTAAGACTCGGCATATTTGAAAATTAATAATGCCAGAATAGTTCCTTGTTTACTAAATTAGAGCAAATTTTGGAGCAAAGTAGCACCATTTTACGGTACATATTTTATACCTATAAAAAACTAATGATGTAAGATACTGATATAGGGAAATAGGGAATTTCGATTAAACTTAACGACTAACGGTAACACGGCTATAATGAAAAAAAAACAATATTGCTAGTAAATCTGTGTATATCACGCAAAATTAAGTATACTTTGATAGGTTATATCCTTGCAAAATAAAAGACTGTGCATCCACAGCAAAGCTCTCTCACTCAGGTTCTTTATACATTGCATCGCACACTTTGATCAAGATAATAAATAAATAAATATGAGGGACAATCTTACACAAATCGACCTAGTCCCAAACTAAGCAAAGCTTGCACTATAGATAAGATCGTCAAATAAAGAGTTAAAAAGAGGAAGCTCGGGCTAACGGGTTATTTAGTTAGTTGGTTCATAAGTTATGGCGCAAGTGGGCAAGTCCCGGTCGCGTTGTGACTCAGTTAATTGTTAAATTGAATGATTGCGCTCACGTTTATTCTTCGTCTGTAAACACACTCGTAATTCGATTTATTTTTCCTAATTCTTCTAAAGCGACTTTCTTGACACCAAAAATATCTGATATACACCGGCCACTTAGCTGGACCTTCAGGTTAGATCTCAATATTTAAAATAATAAGTAAATTATATACACAAATACTTATTATAATTTATTTATTACTATGTCGATATTAAATACAATACGGTACTTGACTCACAGATGAAATCAGTTCTTTTTTATGAACTGTCAACGGTCAGAAAGTATGAAGTTTGAAAGGAAAAAAAAATACAAACAGTCGAACATAGAAACTCCTCCTTTCTTGGAAGTCGGTTAAAAAGATTTATGACGTCAAAATTCCATACGGTCAAATTGCCTCCTTATTTTCAGTTTTTGATCATTTTATAATCGCCAAAAGCTTCAAAATAAGTAATCATGAATGTTTTCTACGTATTTTCAGAAATAACATTTAACTGCAAGCGTGACATCATTTATGTTGACTACAGTAAAGTACCCAATTATCATAAATATTAACATATCAGACATATAAATGCGTACAAATGCGTATAAATTTCACACAGACGTCTAATTTGTTGACGATATTGCTCTCATAAACGATATTTACTTAAATTTCGCAAAGAGACTTTAATCTGCGCTTAAGACTATTTTTTCATAAACTATTATGAAGTTGTAAAAATTTAATGTCTGTCTGTTTTAAATTGAAGATATTTAAAAAAAAATTTGCTACGGACTATTTGAAGAAAACTGAATCAAAAAATATTTATTGTTTGTATGTTTGTGTGCGTTGTTAAGGCTTCATCACGCCAAAACGGCTAAACGGATTTCAACTATTCTTGGTACACAGGTTAGCAGTTATAGTGGTATTCATAAATAGTTAAAGGATATTGTTACTCGACTACGCAGAACAGCAAGCTGAAGATTAGCATTTTTTTCCCTCCGCTGACGAAGTTGCGGGCATCTTCTAGTAAGTATACCTATATAAAAATTTAGAAGGAATGTTCACGCAAAGAGTATATTTCATAATAGGAAATGTCACGTCATATCAGTTGTGAAACCAAGTAGGATTGTGTCATTGCTGCGGCGTAATATTTTTTTCAAAGGCAGATTTCCCTTTGAAAAACATTAAGTACGCCTAAAAAGGGAAAGCAATTGTGTTAAACAAAAGTACTGCTTATACAATTGCTTTCAGATAATAGGCATGATGACTGGGTATCAAAAAAAACCAAAAATCTTTATTAGTATCATAAATAAGGTAACAATATTTATTTATTTATTTATTTATTTATTTATTTATTTATTTATTATACAGAATTAGCACTAACAGCTGAACCTTACGTGCTAATTGTTAGTTGTCGGATGAATACATCATAACTTAATTTAAACTAGGTAATTTACGTTATTGCTTATTAATACATTATTGCATTTGATTGCTTATAATATCTGGTGTCTAAAATTTACTGGTGCCTCTTTTTAAGTATACGTGAACGTGATACTTGTGCTAAGAGAGCACCGCTCTCTCTAATAATGTAACTATACAGTTTATTTAGGTGTATAAGTTAAACAAAAATAAAGTGATTTGAAATATTAAAGGGTAAACACAAGGGTATGAGAATTTAAATTCTAATTCTCTCGCCGAGCAATGGTACCTGTAAAGGTATCTGCTCGGGGTGAAAGTAACTTCATAGTTCTGCACTAGGCGGCGCTAACGGGTAAAGAGTCGGATGCACCATACAGAGATCCATAAGCAAGAACAGATGACAAAATTCGTCGACTACTGGTGTGGACGATTAGCTCAGATGGTAGAGCGTGCTGCCCCGGTCTGGCTCAAGGCACTGGTTCAAGTCCAGTATCGTCGAAAATTTTTTTCATTTGTTTCTGATCTTTGTTTATAATAATAACGCTAGTGGAGTGATCCACTAATAAATTGCAAAAATTGTGATTATTATCATGATATTTGTAAAACAAAACGTACTATACAAATAAACAAAAACTGCTATTATTTCTACTGGTAGTAGACTGGTCTCACGTGACATCTTGTCTCACAATATGTCATATGAGACCAAGTCGAAAGCTTTAGAAAGGTCGAGAAAGCAGGCGTACACTGGACTTTCCTGATCTGCATAATACTGTACAGTATTTTTTAGACAAAAGATGGCGGACTCCGTCGATACTCCCGGCTGAAAACCAAACTGAGCATCCTTAGAAGTATAATACTTTCTTATACGGTCATCAAGTAATCTGTCCAATACCTTAGCGACAGTTGTCTCCAACGAAATCGGCCTGTAGTTGCCCAAGTCAGACACATCGCCAGTCTTGTTCTTAATTATAGGTACAACAGTGGTTTGCATTAATGCACTCGGCAGATATGAATGACTTACACACAAGTTAAACAAGAGCGCAAGTACTCTCGGCAGGTGAACGCCCGCATGTTGCAGATGCTCAATGCTTAATCCATCATGTCCCGGTGACTTTCCCCTTTTCATCTTTTTAATCACGGACGCTACGTCACCTGCTGAAAAACCAAATGAGACAGAGGATGGAGCAGTATATAATAAAATTATAAGATTCAGTTGGACTTTACTTTGGCCATAATTCCAAGAAAAATCTTAACGGCGCGATAAACAAAGTTATAAAAAGTATGAGCATTGGCACCATCTCTCGGTTGTAATATCTTTGCGGCCAGTCATCACGTCAAAACGGTTGGACTGATCTCAGCCATCCTTGGTATTGCATGAAATATACTTTTTACCCTAATATGCTGAAGTTATGGTTCTTATTGTATATTCATAAGAATGTAAATAAACATACCTTTACATCCAATCGTCTTTTTTTTGCGCTACGGTGAGATTCATCCAAAAGCATCAATGGGTAGTTCTACGGACGTTTCAACATCTCTCAGTTTGCTGTCGCATATTTTGAAGCAATAAGAGACAATGAGCATAAAGATTTGATATGAAACGACTTATTGTGCTTGCTATACAATTTTAAATTATTAAAATGATACGATTATTGAAGTTCAGTTCTTCAATATATGCGACAGAAAACTGAGAGCGGTTGAAACGCCTGTAGAATAACCCCAATTAGAAATAAAAATAGTCTACGTAAATATCTTTTACCAAACCGAGTATTTTTTTTTGCAATACTGACATCAATTTGGAAACCCGCACAAAGACGCAAACTTTACACGAAAATGAGACAGCAGTTAATTCCGAACTAACGGAAGGTCACAGGAATTATAAGGGTTCCGTTGTGGTTTACCTACGGAACCCACGCTACTTGTTAACTTGCACAAACTTTCCACCTATATATGTTCTCAACTTTACGGTACTAAATCACGGTACCAAATGGGTGAACCCTTAAATTTTCCGTGTCGCATTGACCTTTTAATCGTCTTTTTAACGGACACAAAAAGAGGGTTATATGTATTATAAGTGGGCTCTGCTTGGATTATAATTCTGTACTCGCAAAATTATATGTAACTAAGTACTTCGCCAGAGTTACGAAGAACTAAGTAATAAGAATAACCTATGTTTTAATGATTAATTGCCTCAAGGCTTTAAAAATGCACCTTTGACTTCAGTAAATGATTATTAAAAAACAATAAGTAACTGGTTTGAAAACTGGTAAAACCGCGTTTCGCGTTTTCGGGCAACTGCTGGGCATTTTTGAGTTTCTTCTTGATTGAGGGAGTTTGAGCTCGAGGATGAATTTTGAAATTCCATTTTCGTGTTATTGCGTAGTTACCTTCCTGATTATTGAGTTAAATCAATAAAGATTAAACCCTAAAACCATTTAGTATATTATTATAGGTCTGGAATTCCGGCGAAGTTCCTGAATACTTATGCAGCCCTCATAATTTGCATAGGTTAAAACACAAAACGCTCCAATGCCCACCAAAAAACGACATAAACATACTTATAATAATAATAATAATAAACTTATGTCCACTTGGATCACTTGATCCCGTGGATCCCCGAAACTTTTTTCAGTAACCAATATGCGATAACGAGGCGATGGCCAGCAAAGTCTGAAATAATGTACGCTGAGTTTAGCGCAGGTGTGACAAAGAGGTTCGTTAGTCGGCCGCGCACATCGACGCAATTTACGGGTTTCAAATTTGTAAAAAGTCGGTGAAAACTAGTAAAAACCGAATCTCGCGCTTTCGGGCAACTGCGCGGCAATTTTGAGTTTTGGTTTGATTGAGTTAGAGGATTTTGTTGGTGGTATTGACTTTTGAAGTCCACGGTATACGTTGCTGCGAAATTACCGTAATTTATTTTCAATACTAATATTATTTTCAATACACGTGTAATAAAACTTTCTAGATGTAATATTTACGCAACTGTACTTTTGTAGGTCAAATGTTATTGCTTAGTTAATGATGATTGACATGATTTCTTTCCAATAAAAAGTAGCCTATACTACTCTCCAACCCTAATACTAACTTTATGAAAAAAAACAGCACGTCGATCTGTTGCTTCACAGTTACATGAAAGAAGGATACTAGGTAAGCCTTTAGATGTAGATACGGTAAAGATTTAAATGCGTCACGTATCTCTCTGGGGAGGATCTCGACTTGTCCCGGGGCTCCACTGTGTAACTTCCTAACGGGGCCCCTACTATGTATTGGCTACACTTGCTGCTTGAATACTTTACTAAAGTTGTAGAAACGAAATACTTTTTAGGCCCCAACGAGATAAGTAGCGTGATAAGTTTAATGTAGATATGTGTTTATGTCTCTTGAACAGATAGACTGATTTTGACATAGTTTTTGTGTTTGAAAGATGACTTGATAATACAGTGCTGTGAATCATAAAAATAAAGTTATTTTCTAGATATGCTGAGGTTTTTGGCACCTCAAAGACTAGCATTTATCCGTACCTTTGCCCGTGTTACCGACATCCCCATACGAATTTTTCAACCACTTGAGGGAGGATTACCAAGATAAAAATTATTCCATGTCGTTTCCAGGGCTTCAAACTATCTCTATACCAAATTTTGCCAAACTCGGTTCTTTGGTATAAGCGTGAAAAGATTACAGACAGAGTTACATTCGTATTTATAACATTAGTATGCATTGTAATGTAACTTTTGGAACTAGAATGGGTGGATCGCGTGTGATATATAATGCAGCGAGTTTTTTTTTTGTTTTATGTTATCGGAGGCAAACGAGCAGACGCATCGCCTGATGGTAAGCGATCACCGTCGCCCATAAGATACCTGCAACACCTTTTAGGTAAGAGTGCGCTCTCTTCTTGAATATCAGCTTTCTTCAATCCGGAAATACTGCCGGCGCCAATTTATTCCACAGTCATGCGAGGTAGGAAATTTCTAGCAAAACGCACAGTTGTGGACTGCTAACCATGTAAGTGTTAGGAATGGAGATATTGTCGCGCAGGACGATGGTGGCAAGAAGTGAAAGGGATACATAGTAGGGGCTAAGGCAAAACTTCTAAACTCGATCCAGAACTAACTTCCCGAATAAATGTAGCAGAAACCTTTGAAGGGCTAATCAAAATTCGCGGGGCCCGAGGTCCGCTCAGATAAAGATGGAAATTTAAACAAGCACAGGAATATGATTATTTCTTCAAAAGTATGGATTATTGGTTTAACAAGTTTTGCCCGAAGATGTTCTGTATTCGATTTGGTGTGGCCTACTTTAATATTGTTGTTCAACTGTATCAGAACAATGTTTGTAGAGAAGAGCAGATAATCTGAACCATGAACCGTTTATAGATATATGTTTGTTTGATATTGCTTGTGCATCAAATCCTTACCTATGTATTGTATCTATATGATATAAAGCAATCCTTCACGCTTTACAGAAAACTGAGTTGCCTATTTCTAAAATTTCGATCCCGTTTTCAAATTCATAAGGGATAATTTCTGGGATAAAAACTATTCCATCTATGTCCTTCAAAGGGTCTCAAATTATCTCCTTACTAGAATTCACCAGGCAGGCTGAACGCTTATTTGCCACCTTCGTAGTATAAAAAAAACAGTCAGCGGTTTAAGCGTGAAACGGTAAGAGACCGACTGAGCTACTATCGAATTTATAATATTAGTAAGTATGGATGGAAAGAAAGAAGATGTTTCTTGCCATACAAAAATAAAATAGATACAGGGAACAAATAACATTTGAAACAATAAAAATATTATATTAAAAATGCAAAATACCTATGCATAAGCAAAATCGTTGTTGAATAATATAAAGCTACAGACTCCTTTTGAAATTCACAAACAATATTCAATCTTCATTTGCAGCTAATCAGTTTACCTTTACATTCTTAGACGACGAAACATGTTTGTAAGCGGACGAAGCTTAAAATAGCCTTGCTAAAATCTTAGTAGCAACTAATAGGGTAAGTATAAAGTTTTTGAACTCTGATAATGATAAAAAAAGCAGTATTATGGACTTTAGCCGCTAGAAAGGAAACTTTTAAATAATTACCTACCTCAGCTTCACCTTCCATGTCTTAGCTTTTAATGTAACAAAGCTACAACTAGATATTACCACTATAATTCACTATATGTAATATTTATCCAGCTAAAAATAATGACCCCTGATACTAAAAGCAACGTTTGATATAATAAACAAACTCCCTCCAAGTAAATCCAAGGGGATTTGAACTACATCAGCAAAGTTGATTTTAATGACCGGATAACTTTAGTATGATGGCCACGTCCTTTTGGGAGAACCCTATTTTCAGTTTATCGATATTCCCTTGCCGCGTTCCGATATCACCATCTCACTTTCCCCCAAACTTTAGTGAAGGATGGCTTTGCGGAAAAAGTTGGTAGTTTTGTTTTAGAGTAAAGCAGCCCAGGGGTTGGACAAGTGAAAAAAATGTTTGGAGGAAAAAGATTTATGTTCTTAACGGTTTAGGGAAGTAAAAGGGGGGTAAGTTAGGAAGGCGCTTGATTGGCAGTTGCACGCTTAGCTTACAATGAAGTTTTACAGTTATTGGGGAGTTTCGAGAGCACGTTTCAGGAATTAAGTAGGAAATAGAAAATGTTTAAGTAAAATAAGCATGTTTTAAGTAGGTATTTTTATTTGCATCTATGGTTTAAAGAGAAATGTCTAGTTTTTGATAATCAGAGACCGGAATTCTCGTGGCACATTTGAGCTGTCTTAGGAATTTCTCAATTATCGACTTAGCTTATTTTCACTCATTTGAGAGGAAACTTGAGCGTCAAGGCCACATTTGTTCACTTTTAAGAAACATGATATATATTATAATATTTCGTAATTTTGTATAATATGCCATATGGAGCCTCACCCAACGCCATACAAATTTACCCATGTAAAAATTAAGCACAGTGATCTGCAGTGCGACACAATATAGTAGAATATTAGGATTGGTAACTTCAAGTGGTTTAATTATAATAGTTTTTTGATTTTTTTTATTAGACTCATCATTTAATTAAAAAGATATATATTATATCATTTAATTTCAAGTTATTTGTAATATTCATGTCTCATGTCTATTTAAATGTCTCACGCCATTTTATTTGTGTTTACAATAAAGAAGATAAGTTAAAACAAGAAAGAAGATAAGTGTGTATGTACAGTCAGCTGCAAAATATATATATGATTAGTCCGTTAAAAAACATCTTCGCTAGACTTTACCCATCAATACAATTGAGAAAAGATATTTTTGAACTGACTGCGTGTATTTTTGCTGTTGACTGTACTCTAGGCGTAGTGTTAAGCGACAGCCGTCTGCGGCCGCCCGATAAGCAGTGACACATGGCGTCACGACGTGTCGCGTGACGTCATCTATCAATAGGCTTAAGCCGTTTCTAATTAGTAATGGCTGGCACGAGAATTGTCGGTACTAATACATGGATACATCGCAAAAAGGGGGCGCCGTGCGGGCGTATTGTTTACAAAATAAATCTTAGTATTGATAAAAAAATGTCGCGACATACATTTACGTTACACGTAGATAATTCGATTTTTGGATCCAATTTTAGTAGCTACAACCGTTCCGAAGCCAAAATACAAAAACGGAATTCTTATAATTTCGTTATGTCCTTCCGTCCGTATATCACAGGTATTTTACTCAAAAACTACAAGATGTATAAATAAATAAATAAATAAATAAATAAATATTACGGGACGATTTTACACAAATCGAACTAGCCCCATGGTAAGCTCAATAAGGCTTGTGTTATGGGTACTAGACGACGATATATTTAATAGATATATTACTTATATACATAGAAAACATCCAAGACTCAGGAACAAATATTTATGCTCATCACACAAATATTTGCCCTTACCGGGATTTGAACCCAGGACCTCAGCTTCGCAGGCAACGTTACTCCCACTGAGCCAAACCGGTCGTCAATGTATATTGAAGAAATTTGGAGTATGTATGTATAGGTACCTATCTTGTAGGTTTAAGCCGCTATTTAGTTTGGTAGTAAGGCACCGTCCACATATTACGTCACGCTTTTTCTATCTCTTTATCATGGCCTGTCACGACTAGCATGACCCCTCCCCCACACCCCATATCGCTGTGACGTAATATGAAATAACAAAATAAACAAGTACTAGCTTCTGCCCGCGACTTCGTCCGCCTTAAATTCGTTTATCGCGGATAAGGGTATTTTTCCGGGATAAAAAATAGCCTATGTCTTTCCCCGGGACTTAAACTATCTCCATACAAAATTTCATCAAAGTCGGTTCAGTGGTTTAAGCGCGAAGAGGTAACAGACAGACAGACACACTTTCGCCTTTATAATATAGTATGGATTTCTTAGGGAGCTCTCCAAAAGATCTGCAAACTAGACAACTAAACTGGTTATGTTTGGATGCGTTTTTCGGGAGAATAATCACCGACATGCAAAATTTTATAACCATTCTGGTGAAAGAGTGTTGGCAAGACAAAGTGCCTTATTTATTTTATGAGCAAAGGTGTTAATCTATACCATAATAAAATTGTAAATATAAAATGCCTGTACATTGAAAATATTTTCAAACAAGCTCTTGTAACGGACTGTCGTCAAGGACAAAAGTCACAGAAGCAAAAAAAAAATGTTTTTGGTTTTTTTTTTATCACGCCAAATCGGTTAAGCGGATCTCAACCGTTTTTGGTACACAGGAAAACGGATCGACAGGGTTGTAGTTGTAGGATATTTTTTACTCGACTTCGCTGCAGAAAAAATGAGAGGTTATGACTTTTTCTCCTCCGCGAACGAAGTTGCGAGCATCTTCTAGTACTACTCTATACAAAACTAAACAATTTTAATTAACCGTTAATTATAGTATTTTAGCTGTTTCGGTCGAGTACCGCGTTTAGGCCATGAAGCTTCCTGGATAGCCTCATTAAGATACGAGACTTAAAAAAGCTAACTATATAACTATTACACACAATACTTTTTCTACGAGTAACCCATAAACTACAGTAAATGAAACAGCTAAAAAAATAATTGCAAAAACACTGCGTTCTGTTTTTGAAATTCAATATAGTTCTGTGCCGCGTTGTATAATATAGGTATTATAGATCAGTGACATATAATATTAACCATAGAGTATAGAGTGATGGTCCAATCTAAAATTTATGCCTTTTCAGTATTATTCGTGGAGTTTTTTTTCACAGATTATAACACTATAAAGAAATATTTTCAATGTTCAGACATTTCATTTTACAACGTCATAATAATGTAGATTCACTTGCATCCTTTTATATATGGATTGTATGGACGTACTGTAATAATAATACATTATGTTTAGTTCACGATGCGTGGTTGCATGGAGATAAGAAGCTTCTAATATATATCGACGCAGTCATCATTAAGCACGGTGATAGTTACTATTAATGTATTAAGGAGACAGGCTTTCCTAATACGATATATGGGTAGGTCGACCAGCGTCTCCACCGCTATAGCCTCTTGAATCATTATCATTTCAGTCATAGGACGTCCACTGCTGGACACAGGCCTCATCAATTGACTTCCACAGAGGTCGGATTGAGACTACACGCATGCATGCATCGCTGCAGCGAGTCCCCGCAACCCTAACCAGGTCGTCCGACTACCTTGCAGGTGGACTTTCCACGCTACGTTTGCCGGTATGCGGTCACCACTCGAGAGCCTTTCTGCCCCAACGGCCATCGATTCTTCGAACTATGTGCCCTGCCCATTGCCACTTCAGTTCTACTCCTGCATATTCTACAGAAATAAGCCACAAATATGTAGTGTAAGCATTTGATAAAATAGGGTACACTACATAAATACGACAAATTTAATTCCGATATTCGGAATCACAAATTTTATTATTCCGAATGGATCAATATTCCGAATATGACAATTCCGATATATCATGAATCCGATTTTTATAAATCCGAAATTTAAGAATGTCTAACGTTTACATTTCCGATTTTCAAAATTCCGAATTTCAATTCACCGAACAATAAGAAGTCCGACTGAATAATAATCCAAAATATCAAAAGTAAGATTTCCCAATACTAAAACGCCGAATTTCAAAATTCCGAATATCATTACACCGATCAATAATAATTCTGACGAAACAAAAGTCCGAAACATCAGAATAACCTAACCTACAGTTTTCGTTTTTTGGCCCATGTTCAATTTTGTCAATTGTGTACATGCAAGCAAATATTTTGACGCTCCGCTCGCTTCGCTCGCTCCGCTATACACGGTCACAATACAAACCTAACCTAACCTTACAGTTTACGGTTTTATTATGATTGTTAAAAATCACGAACTTTATATTTCCGAATGTCAAAATTCCGAATAAGCAATATCATTTCGGATAATTAAAATTCGGATTATTATTTTTCGTGGTAAAAAAACATCGGACTTTTGACTCTTCGGGGTTTTCAACATCGGAATATTAAAAATTCGGATTTGTGATATTCGGTAAACTAAATTTCGTGCTATTAAATAATCGATATTTTAATACAAAGGAAATATAAAATTCGGAATTTCGACAATCGGTAAAAGGAAATTCGGAATAAAATATTTCGGATTACTTGGGTGTTCCCGATAAAATTACTGTCCTTGCGGTATTGTTGTGAATGTATTATTCTCATATCTCTCCCCCTATCTCTATTTATTTTCTTAGGCTAGGGTTCTCTTACACTATGAAAATAAAAAAGTACAATATATGGTCACATTATAAAAAAAACCTAACCTAAGCTCCAACTGGCTGTTTTTCAAGCGACCGGTGATTAGTACCGCAGCGAGGGGAACCTTCCGGTAATGCTCGCCATGTCCAGGATTACTGCCTTCTGCATCCTTGGTCGATCTAGCAAGAATCTCTTGAGATGTTGAGGTATGTAAGACCGTTTATCGGAAGGACTATCGGTTCAATGATTGTTTAATACCTGACTTCCTTGCGGCTATTAGTATGATAATACCGGAACATCGAGTTTTCGGGTGGCCAGGATATAGAATAACAATCAATCATTAAGCTATAGGGATAATTTAACACAAATCTAACTAGCTCATGGTAAGCTCAATAAGGTTTGTGTTATGATTATGAGTACCAGGCAATGATATAATATGATAGATATTCTTGAATAATTACTGAGAACACTCCCGATGAAGTAAATTTTACAAATAAACAAATAAACGAAAGTCGTTTCATCCGTTAAGGAGGTAAGTTACTAAGGAGGATAGTCTACCAGGAAAAACTGGCACATATATGCCTTAGGTAAAGCAATACCTGAGAGTGGAGGGTGGAGAGATGCCCCTGGACTTTAAACCGTATTATAACCAACTTATAACCAATTCACTACTTACGTTTCCACATTCACCCTCGAGCCGCAGTTCTTGCGACTCTTAACATTTATTATTATCATGATCATTCCATAAGTATAATCATACTTATGGAATATATCATTAATATATTGTAAATATTGATTTAAACTTACACGTTCTTCACTCCTTATCACAACACAACAAAAAATTTGTTAGAAGCGGGACCAAACCACTGGACTGAGCTTCATAATCCCAAGATCCTTTCTACGGAACGTAATTACTATAGTAGAATCGTACACCGAAATTTTAACCGGGAAGACGGTTTCAAACTTACAACTACGTGGAATCCAGTAATTAGTAAATATAAACAACATCAAATAACATCCGATAAATCGCCTGACGTCGTCTGACTGAGTGTAGTGTGTCGGTCACGTGACGACCGTAGTGTTCAACCTAATCATAAACATCAAGCGCGGGTAGATCAAAAAACTCGCGCGGCTAGAAGATGTTGATTCGCCGCTCCAGTTCCTTCGAGACCATGGACATAACGCGACGTCCGAAACATCGAAGAATTACCAACGAAAGGTAATTAAATAAATCATATTTATACGTGATTAAGCCATAATTTTGTAAATATTTCATTATAAAAGTAAATATCAATCAAAACAAACCGACGCGCTTCCTGAAATATGAGACGTTTTCCTCCCATAAAAGAGGACACAGTCAATATATACCGATTCGTATAGCAAAGTAACTCCGCTAAATGATCACATTCATGCGACAGAACAAACAGATATGGAATATTTTACGAGGCATGTATAAGGCTTGTTTCTGCGGCTTGTTACCCGTAGCCATAGTAATGAGTGCGGGTAACTCAGGGCTGCCAATATGTCTAACAATGGAGCAACGAATCGAACTGAACGGAATGGATTTCCATATTTACCTAGGGTGGTGGGTCCTTGTTGAAAAACCTGTTAAATAAAATGTACTCGTGTGTGTTATCTATGATTCCCTTTTCTCACGCATATTTTTGTCCGAATCATCATTTGGCCGAATTCACAATTGGGCATAATGCATTTTTTTCGGAACACATAAACTCTTCAAGATTTTTATAGAACAAACCTAACCCATCCTAATGTATTCAACTGGATAATGCATTAACAAATCCTGAAAATTGTACAGTTTCTGAAAAAAATGCATTATGCCAAATTATTGATTCGGCTGAATGATGATTCGGACAATCGTGATTATGTTAGATAAGGGGAACCCGTTATCTATATTTTTTTACTTATACAGCTCTCTCTCTCTTCCTGGCTATGCGTCCCATATTATGGAAGAGAGGTGAGCCTCCCATATTTATTTTTATTAGTTAATTGTTAGCAGTACGATTCCACAATAGAGTTTGCTTATTGTAGTCGGTACTATAGCCGATATAAGATGGAATAAGAAATATCATCAATAAACAAATAATTTGTCATAAACAGTGATAGTGAATTTAATGCTTATGTCGTACAAGATTTGGATATTAGGACAAATGAGTATTAGCACTTAAAATATTAGGGAAGGTTAGTAATAAAATTAGGGCTAGAAAAATTAAATCACTTGCATTAGGGCAATTTACGTTAGGGTAAACTAGAATTAGAACAAACGATAGGTCAAAACAATTTGGGACAAATCATTTTAGGGATTCAAATAGATCCCACTCGCAATCATAAAGATATGGCTCAAGGTATTTTTGACTTACACATTATAAACAGAAAAAACGCAAGGTTCTCAAAGTGTAGACAAAGTATTATTTGAGTAAAGCCGGAGGTCAAATCTAGTTAAAAATATCGAATGTACATATATAAGTTCCACATACCTAACAAACAGACGCGGAATATTTTACGACGATTGTTATTACGGCTTGTTACCCTTAGTCATAGTAATAAGCGCGGGTAACTCAGGGCTGCCAATACTTACTGCTTAATACTAATACATGTGAAAGCTTGGCTCACCCAATGAAAAAAAACATGGACCAGGGTATTTTTACAAGTTCTGTTTGTTGTTGTTATAAATGTTTGAGTCAAGTAAAATTCTTAGTTTTTGATTGAGCTAAAATTTGACAGACAGAGCAATATTATGATACCATCGAGCTGATCTGATGATGAAGCCGGAAGGTGGTCACAGGCACTCTGTAACAAAATAACGATACTTTCTAGAGTCGCTCCAATGAGTATCTGACGGATGTTCAAAGTAAAGAACAGTAGACAATAAATGCTTTTCTGTAAAATGAAATTTTTGACGGAATCTTATTACTAATGATAAGAGCCTGTAACGCGATTCCTAAAGTGTACGCAAAATAAGTTTATTACGTGGGTAAAGCCGTGGGACAAATCTAGTTCAAATATAATTGGTCCCACATAGCTTAACAAACAGAAGCCGAATATTTTACGAGGCTTGTTATTGCGACTTGTTACCCTCAGTCATAGTAATGAGGGCGGATAAATTAGGGCTGCGAACACTTTACTTAACTAATAAATATGTGAAAGTGTTAAAATATGTTGGTTAATCCTTGTCTCATGCAAGACACGGATCCAGGTATTATTTACTTATAATAAATGCGCGCCTTATGAGTCCCATTGTCAACTACTATGTCCCAGTTGCGAAGGTATACACAGGCAACACGCACTGTTCAAAGACTTTCGTCTTCAAGCACTGAGTCAGCGTGCGGCGGAAAGGGCTATGCTCGGGGTTTGTCTTCGTGATAGAATCAGAAATGGGGTATATCCGCAGAAGAATTAAAGTAACCGACATAGCTCACAGGATTGCATCGTTGATGTGGCAACGGGCGGGCCATGTAGCCCGGACAACGGAAGGCGGTTTGAGCAGTAAAGTCCTGGAGTGGCGATTCCGCATAGGAAAGCGCAGGGTAGGACGGCTCCCGACTAGGTTGACGGATGACTTTGTATGAGTCGTGGGGAATCGGTGGATGTGGTCTGCGTCAGAGGGCACCCTGTGGCGAACTATAGTTGTGGCCTATGTTCAGTAGTGGATGTCCGTGACTGATAGATATATAGTTAAATAGATAATAAAAACACAGAGAGAGCATGCTTCTTCGAAAAGGATTGTTATTGCGGCCTGTTACCCTTAGCTAGCTATGATCGGAGTCTCCTTGCGTGGTCGAATCAGAAATAAGTGGATCCACAGAAGAGCCAGTCGAGATAGCTCAAAGAGTTGCTAAACTTAAGTGGCAGTGGGCGGGTACATAGCTCGTAGAACCGGTGGCCGCTGGGGCAGAAAGGTTCTGGAGTGATGAGTGGGTACAGGACGATGCAAAGTGAGAACACCAACGAGATGGACCGATGATCTGGAGAAGATCGCGGGAAACCGTTTGATGAGGGCGGCGCGCCACCGGTCGTTGTGGAGATCCTTGAGGAAGGCCTTTGTCCAGCAGCGGACGTCCTTTGGCTGATATGATGATGATGATGACCCTTAGTCATAGTAATGAGCGTGGATAACTCAGGGCTGCCAACCCTTTCTTATACTAACAAATATGTCAAAGCTACTTTGGATACAAAAATAGTGTAAGGACAAAGCTGCGAGTTAAATGTAATACCATAAATAGTTACTAATAAATGAATTATACAATTCATTCTGTCATATCACATAACATTTGTGTAACAAACGCGTAATATTTTACGAGGCGTGTATAAAGCTTGTTATCCATAGTCATACGATACGAGTAGTAATGAGCTCGCGTCACTCAGGGCTGCAAATTTCCAACAATGCATATTATTTTAATGTAAAGGTAAAAATATAAATACAAATACGCACATGTTGCAATTTTCTGGATTCGAATTAGGAACGAAACCTGGTCGCTATTTATGGTTCGAGTAAAAAGATAGGTTTGACTTCTGCTTGGACTGAAGTACTAAGTAGGAATGTTTTTTAACATGTTTAATTATATGAATTGATATCAGCCCAGGATTTACGCTACCCTACATTAAGGGACCGAAAACATTAAGGAATCCCAAAGATTCGCCATCCTAAGCTAATGTTTAGGACTAAACTATTCTCATACTTAACATATAGCAAGTGCCAACCCTACGAGCCGAAGTGTACCGAAGCAGATATTTAATGGCTACCGTTTGACGCTTCGATTTGAATCCAACTAACGCTAATAAGAGTGTAACTGCCCGCTTTTAGATGGTAAACAAAATGTTGTGAATATTATTTGCAATACAGGTGAAGCCACTAAATAAATCTAATATTTCTACAAGGCAAAATATAATGATTAGAATAAGGCAACATAAATTGTATGCTTCGTATTCGATTGAACCGGCGCCAATTACTCGATTTCACTCATTTAAGTTTTTTTTTAATCATAAGTATAAAGTAAAAATAATGTAGCATTTACTCCCAAGTGCCAACCCTGCAAGTTAAAGGATAACAAAGCAGATCTTTATGGTCCCCTTTTGACGCTTCGCATCCGATCCAGCCGCGCTAATAAGAGTATTTCTGCCCGCTTTCAGACGGTTATGTTTGCTTTTTAAACCTTAATTAGTTAATCTACAGAAAGGTACTCACACTTGTAGTGTATTTTGGCACGAGGGAGGTAAAGCAAGCATTAATATATTCAAAAGAGTGAAACATCTGACGAAATAATAAAGAGCACACTGGGAATCACTTTATTAAAGGTGTATTTCGATTAACCTGTAAGGTGCCCACAACTTCGTTCGCGGAGGAGAAGAAAGTCATAGCTCTATTTTCTTACTTTACCATAATCGGGATAAAAGTATCTTATAACTATCTGTGGATGTCCAGCTATCCGTGTACCAAAAAAAGTTGAAATCCGTTTAGCCGTTTTGTCGTGATCAGGTCACACACAACGACAGATACGAACATAAAAAAATAAAACGTTAATATTTTTGATTCAGTGACCTTGAAATAGACAGAATCACTTATTTTTTTGAAAATATCTTCAATGTACAGAAATTTCATTTTTACAACTTTATAAACATGTTTGCCTGCAACCGAAATCGACATATGATAAAAATATGGAAACCAAAAATAAAAAAAAGCATCACTTAGCATCATATATGTACTTTCCTTATAAACAACGTGGACCTAAAGATTTTTTAATGGTTAATTATTAACTTTCGCATTTTGACAATATTATTTTCATGAATTTGCTTCTTTAAAAAAAAAACATAAAGTGACGAGCCCAGTGACCCCAGTAGTGTCACCAGATGGTAAGTGACGGCGGGTCGAGGATATATCTTATGATTTAAAATATGTGAAATAATGTTAATAAGTTACTTGCCATGTCTTTTTCGATTGTAATTATCTACTTTTATGTTCTAGTCTCGTTACCAAATGATATTCTACCTTTTCAAACGACAAAACCCCAAACCGTTAGCTACCTTATTGTGGACATTGTGTGGGCAGGGTTTAATCGACCCATTGTTTAACTGGGCCGATGGGCCTGATACGCTCCTATTCTTAGTGCATATATCTGAATCCCGTCGAAAAAGAACTTAAGCGCCCTAGCGCCAGAAAGAGGCATAGTACCTTTTTACACTATAACCCAGTTTTGTTTTGCATGCCTTGGACGTTAAAGGTCTAGATTGAATTTAGCTTTTTAGAAGATAGGATTATAAGAGCTAGGTTGATTAGCATTATTATATTAAAGACTTATTGCAGCTGGTTTCCATTATCAGAAGCAAATCGATGTGCATAGATATAAAATTTTATGGAATTTTAAAGTTAAAGACTTAATTTTTTAACTCCCGGTGAAAACAGGGTTGTTATTAGTTTAATCTGCGTGTGTGTATTCAGATCGAAAACTAGGAATTTAACTTGACCCAAACATTTAAAACAACAACAAACAGAACTTGTAAAAATAGCCTGGTACGTGTTTTTTTTCTTTGAATGTATGTGTCTGTTTGTGATATCATAAGCCTTGATCGGATGAAGCGATTTTGGTCTAGTTTTTTGTCTTAGAAAGGTGACTTAATTCTGTGTGTCTTTAGATAAAATAAAAATAAAAAATGTGCTCCGACGGCTATTTTTCATTAGATTTCTTCCGGATGTTTCGGGGTTTTTTATTATTTCAATGATTACATTGATCATAAATTTTTGACCTAGTGACTGAAACTGTGATTGTAGCGTGTATCTCTGTCCCGCAACGCTAATATGAGGTACTTTTAAGAAAAACTGAAAAATAATTATAAGTAAATGTCAAGGGAAATCGTATACAAATCGACATAATCCTATACTAAGTTAAGCTTGTGCTATGGGTATACCAGATTCTTAGTTACCTACTTTACGAGAGATTGTAGTGAAATTCCAAGTGAAGCGAGGTTAACTTGCTAAAATACTCAATTATAGTACATCATACAACGGTATCGGCCTCATATCGGAGGCTTGGGAGCACCTTATCCCGAAACTTGGGTATACTTGGGTATAACTTGGGTATTATTGTCTATCGCAGCGGGCCATCTAAACTTTAAACTTTGAGAAAACTTGTAAAAGGGTAGCCGAGTTTGGGTAAAGATGTGTTTGGTTTATTTTAGAGATTTGCTCTATCTGCGTATGTGGCGTGACTTTCTTAGACGTGAAAGTGTGGTGTACAGTCACATGCGATATTATATAATAGGTTAGTACCTACCTAGTAGAGAGTTATGGCTTTTATTGTAGATTTATAGTAGTTTGGTACAAAGTAGGTATTTAGGCAATATCTATCCTTCCTTACTATATTATAAACGTGAAAGTATGTATGTAAGTACATACTTAATCCCAAAAACTACTGGACGATTTTTACGAAACTTACTAGTTATGTACCTTATATATCAGAATAGGACATAGGCAAATAGTCTGTAGCGTCAAAAGTGCTAAAGATATCGCAACCCAGCATTATTCTTATGGGCATAAAGTTGTGTGATATTTGGCGCTTTGGATGATACACACTATTTGACGCTGACTGTACATGTCTTTGTAGCCCTATACCATTAAAACGGTTGAATGTATTTCGATCATTTTAAGTACAAGCCGGGTCATCCGCATATGTTGACCTTGACGATACATAAATTATCAAGATATAACTAGAAAAATGTTCAATATACCTAATAAAACCTTAACTATGGTGAGTGATGAGATTAATTGATGATAATTGATGAAATTTAATGTAATTGTTACATTAGTTCAGTTCAAATATATTTATTTCTCTAAGATTACAAATCACTTAAGCGAGAAACAAACAATATTTTAGTAAGTATAGAAACATTAATTATAAGTACATAATTCATTTATATGAGTATAACTTTTTGCATAACAAAAAGGATTATACTAGTATAGAATTCAATTTGTATGGCTCGGTACACTCGCGAGGGCGCGTGATTTGGTTCTTATTTTCATACTGTTAAATATTACGCTTGGCAAATCTAATCAGTGTGATTTCGCGAGTGGATCGATCCATATCAACTACTTAGGTTAGAAACCTGTTAGAGTGCAGCATAGCCGATGACGCACTGCAACATGCATTGAACCAGTGGTCGCTGCTGATATAAGGCGGCATGCATACTGGATAACATGTATTTACAATTTCTATTACCATTATATTATTATTTTAGACAGATTGGATTTCTGTAATATTGAATGTTACAAATAATTTATATTAGCAGTAAATTTTACAATTATATTCATTTTAATATAGATAATAGAAATATATTTTTTATTAAAATTACTATTTTATGGTTAGTTTAAGATGCTATAAATAGCTACCCAAAATGCATGTTATTTATTTATATTTGATTTTAAGCTTTTTAGAAGCGATTATAAAATGTATACATTTGTACAATTATAGTTTTAATTTTAGTTTATTATTATTTTGTTATTTATTATATAACGCTTTTGAGATCTTATGCTAAATGGGGCCGTTTAGGATGTGGCACTTAAGTTTCTTTTTGAAAATAGACAATGACTTGGTATTCACTACATCCCTTGGCAAAGTATTATAAAATTTAGCACCTTCATAAACAATACTTTTCTTACTATAGTTTGATGTTCTTGGCATTCTTAGACAAATATGGTGGGCTCGTCTCAGTAGTAGTTTAGATATGTTTTTATGGTTGGCTTTAACTTTAAAATTAATTTGTGTGTGGATCCTTTAGTTAAGCATTTTTCGTACAAGGACACATGTGTTATATTGGTAACTTTGTTTGATACTCATAATTTTTGTTTCCTTATATATTGTATCTGTAGATGTTAAGAAGTTGTAGTTAAACAGTAGTTTTATAAGCTTGTTTTGTGCTATTTGTACTGTTTTAAGGTTTGTTTTTGCAGCTGTTCCCCAGAGTTCAACTAGGTAGTCAATGTGAGGTTTTACTAAGCAGTTATATATTGTGTAGCGCACTTTTAAAGGGAAACACCTGACTATAAATCTTAAGGACCCCCTGAGGCTTGATATTTTTAAGACAATTTTCTCTAGGTGCGGTTTCCATGACAGCCGCTTGTCATGTATAAGGCCAAGATACTTAATGTCGTCCACTTCGTTTAGTGTTTCACCATTTAAAACTAGGGGGGTGTGTTCCAATATTTTCTTATTTTTGGGAGCAAATATTATATAATCTGTCTTTGTCGCATTTATAGTTAGCAGATTACATTGGAACCACTTCTCTAATAATACTAAGTCCTCCTGTGCTTGCTTGACTACCATATCAATCGAGCTACCAAAGTAAGATAGGCAAGTGTCATCAGCATATAAGGTGATGTGCCCTTGTAGGCGTATTTCATGGATGTTGTTAATGTAAATTAGGAAGAGCAGGGGTCCCAATATCGACCCCTGTAGCACGCCGCAACTAATAACACGCTCCTTAAGAGCTTTAATTTTGTACTGTACATGGCCTTCTTATATTTTAAACATTTAACGCACAGTTACGACGCGCTAATAATATTGGCTCCCTCTAAGGCAAGTACAGGATCTCGCTACTTCCCAACTTAAGTTTAGATGATTAAACTTATAGCATACTGCAAGTTCGTTGCAAAAGTTTGACTTCAAAATTCCTCCGTCAGGCTAAGTTTACTAGCCTTTCTTTCAACGAGGTTAGTTAACCAACAATTTAATAGATGGCGCTAGCAGTTCTAAGAAACAGTGAAAATGAAATCAAAGTTCTATATCACTATCACTTTTACATAGACAGGAAAAACGTTCGTAGCCAAAACATTAATTATGTTTTTTATGCTACTATGACTTCATTCATAAAGGACCGAATTATCGTTTTCGTAGCCAGTCGGCTACGGGACGCCGTAGCGTTGCTACGAAGGCGGGGCTATGCGCTACGCGATTTAAACGTATTGTTATGGAAATACCCGCTTATAAACAAAATACATTCAAATTTAAATGACGAGTGTAAACAAATAAATTCAGATGAGCAATTGTGAGCAAGGAGTTGGGTTTCAGCCTGTTTTTGAGTGTAAACAACGTTGATAAACAGTGTACTTTCATAATATATTAGTGAATTGGAATTGCTGATGCTTACTGAGTCAAATGTGCCGGTAAGTTTAACCTTATTAAAAAAAAAAACATTGTTAAGTTAGATGTCATTTTTTAATTTCACCCATCAAATTATTAAGGGTTTGTTTATAGTTTCAATTGGATGGAGGTTTATCGAAATAACAATTAAAACGTCAACACATAAATTTAGTCCTGCTTAAGTTATTTGAAAACGTTGTGAAGTACACACGAAATGTACGTATGTATTTAATTTTAGTCGTGTTTGAAATCCAGTTTTATCATGCTGCGTAGACAAAACCAAGTGGCTTTTTTGGTTTAGAACCTGATTTTACACTAGTTCTGGCTAGGCTTCCGTAGCAATGACCGGATTCACGGAATGGCAACGGAAATGGCAACGCGGCCGCAGTTATGGGATGTCAAATAGCTGATTGTGCCTGTCAAATGTTTGACTTGAATAGGCGTTATCGACTGTTAATAACAGACAAAGTCTGGTGAAATTGGACCATACAATGAGCCTTGATATTTTATCTCAGTTACATTCTTGTATTAAAATTAAAATAAATATTAAAGGACAATTTTATACAAATCAAACTAGTCGCATGGTTTGCTTAATAAGGCTAGTGTTTTGAGTATTAGACGACAATTTATTTAATAGATATAATACTTATAAGAAACAGGCAAGACTCAGGAACAAATATTTATGTTCATCACGATTAATATTAATGGACTTTCGTAGTCTAAATTCGTACATGTAATAATTTTACGGTTATCATTTGAATATAAAATATTTAACAATTTCAAAGTTCTATCAAATCCAATAAAATAGCGAAAACATTAATAAGTAAGTATACTAATTACGAGAATCATACATATAAAAGCGAATCCTATCAGGTTTTAAAACTGTTCGTGTATGCTCCGTGTTTCTACAGAATCACCCGTTTTTCATACAAAAAAAATCTGATTCTTGTCGATCAAAATAAGGTCTATAGTCTATCGGCCAGCCAATGCTTAGTCAGTACATTAAATTCGTAAATGACGAGACGTGCTGTGAAATGGCTGTAAATTTAGGGTTTCAGCTATTGTACTGTCAAATGGTTTCTGTGAAATTTATACCGCCGCCATTATTATACTTGTAGGTAAATAAAGTTGTGGTAGTGATACGGTTTTTATTAATGGCGGCATAGCAAACGAGGACGCATGCTACCATTAAAATTTGTTGGTTATATACAGTGATCAGTATGGAGAAGTCAGAAACTATGAGAGATAGCGAAATCTGTTCTTAGGAACCATGGCGTCTATTTTAGATTTCATAATAATGGCGTTAATTTTTTAACTCATACATAACAGAAAATCAAACCTGGTCAAAATGTCTGTAATCGATACTGCAAATTTTTTCGTTGTTATAGTTGATGGTGCGAATCATAAGTCACAAGGAACACATTTTAAATGGAATCCAATTTAAACAATTGAAAAAGAAAACAAAATAAGATAATTATTTTATTTAAGTCAATGTTCTAAATGTAGCCATTTTCCTGGATGCAAAGATTAACTCTCACTAGAGTTAAAAAAAATAATGCCATTATTATTAAAATTTAAAATCGACGCCGACGCACCGAGGATTCCGTACAAAATATACGCTATAAATGGTCGTATTGATGAAAATCCAGCGTTAGCAGAGCCCTACTTCTAAGCAAAATGTACGCGGTGCTAGATCATTTTATATTGGTTACTGATATAGACGGACAGACTTTTAAAATTATACCGTTTTTAGTATTTGTTGTTATAGCGGCAACAAAAATACATCATGTGTGAAAATTTCAACTGTCTAGCTATTACGGTTCATGAGATTGTATCTCAGTGACGGACAGCGAAGTATTAGTAATTGGGTCCCGTTTTATCCTTTGGGTACGGAACCCTAAAGAAGGCCCTCGTGGCATGTTGCCAGAGATACTGGCAATATTTGCTCGCTGTATGGTGATACTGATACAATGAGCGAGGATGCTGCCAGCCTTTTGATCGCCTGAGATGTCATCGAGCCATGTTGATAGCTGCTTGAAAAGGAGCCGTGCGTATGGACCCCACGCGCCCAGGGTCTCGACGCCGGCGCCGATTGGCATAAAACGGGTATTGGGAGACGAGGTAAATAAATTAATATCTGGGCAATCTTACACGAAGCTTGTACTATGAGTAATAGACGACGGTATACATACATATATAGATAAATATAATAATGAAATAGACTGACAACATTCAAGACTCAGGAATAAACATTTGCGGTCACTACACACATACTTGCCGCGGTCGGGATCGCTTACTATCAGGCGATCCGTCTGCTCATTTGCCCCCTGTAACATAAAAAACCGGCCAAGTGCGAGTCGGACTCGCACACCTTGAATTTTGTATGGAGAATCGTAGTTACGTGGACGAAGCCGCAGGTAAATCTAGTAACACATAAATAATAACTTTTCAAACATGCACGGAAATAGCCGATAATATTTTATTAAATACAATTTACTTAGTTTTAAATGTTGTTTTTTCGAATTAATACGATCAACATTAAATTAAAGGATGCAGTGTTTTTTGCAGACATGTCGCTATCAGGCTTATAACTTTGAAAACTGCAGCATACCATTTCATGAATATTAAACAAATAGAAGTTGTGTATTTGTTTGTGTGTTAAAGAAGTTTATGACATGTTCGTCCTCCGCGTACCTAAATACGCGGAGGACGAACATGTCATAAACTTCTTTTTTCCCTCCCTCCGCGTTGTCGGGTAAAAGTTCTATAATCATCCTCGAATGTTTAGCTATCCTTAAACCAAAATTGGCTAAGATTCATCCAGCCGATCTCACGTAATGAGCCACAAAAATATTTCGACTGAGAGGTGGCGCTGTTTCAATGTTTATTTATTTAATCTTTATTGCACAAAATATAAAGAAAGAAAATTTGTTTATTCCATAAAGCACACAGAACAAGACTTCACTGGCAACAAGTGTGATACATCGTACAGTCAAGGAATTTAAGTTATATGCCATTTCGTACCTTGTCACAGTCAAAATCAATATGTAAGCCGATAGATATTCCATATCAATGTCACAATGACAAGGTACAAAATGGTTCACAAATTAAATTTCTTGACCGTACCCATATAATACACAAGAGTGAAAGTGCCTTCAAAGAGTCCAGCAATGTGTGCGATAAAGAAGAAATTAAAAACTTATCGTACAAAAGGCGGACTTAATGTCATAGGGCATTCTCTATCAGTAGTGTTTGAGTTATTCGCAGATCGCACTATTAGGATGTTTCTTGGATTCATGAGGCATAAGGCATCTAGATTTTGTAATTTTATAATATTTTGTAGGTATAGATTATAATCTGAGGCCGGAATTTTCGTGGCACTTCCAATCTGTCATTAGTGAGTTCTTACGATAAACACATAATATCGATACAATTCAATACAGAAAACTTTTAAAATAATATTATATATCAATATTTTGTATTTTATAAATAAGTACTTTTCACACCATTTGCCTGTGTCTTTCTTATTTAGGGGCATTTCCAATATTCAGTCGAAAGAAATTGCCTCAAGAATGGGTAATGAATGATTGACAAAATGGCATAATATCGTAATGTATGTCAATGAAACTACTAATGAGAGAGTTAGATTAAGTGCCAATTCCTACATAATAAATTACTAATAATCTATTTTGAAATTTAATGTATTGATACGTACATTGAAAGTTGATAAATGAGTTCTCAATATGACAGTCCAAAAATGCCACGAACGAACGAAATTCCCTACCCTGATTATAATTACTACTATCTAACAATTCAGGCAGTGTGATTTCCAAGTCGTTATCTAGACACATCGCAGTATGTCAGCTAAGTCCACCAGTAAAACGCGACACGGCCGGAAATAATACATGAAAAATTTCGGGTCAGTTTTAACCCTTCCGTAAATTAAAATCCATGTGACATATTTGAAATTTTATATGTCTTGCGATGAGATGGTATTCCATCGCCTGATTTATAAATCCTGATTTAAAAAAATCGCTATTTGTAAGCTTCACTGACTAACTGGTCATATATAAATGTTTGATTTCTTTCAAGGAAGTATAAAATTGCTATGTACGTTATAGGACGTACATTTCTAGAAAGCTTTAAAAAACAAACATAAGATAAGCACTTTAGAACATTTTTGTATAGAGACAATTCAAGTAAAAATAACTTTGCACTTTGTTTTTTATTTGTTATCCACCTACCTAAAACAAATTTAAATCCCACTCGAAACAAAAAATTAAATAATGTCAACTATTCACCGATTCATGGCAGAGCGTGATTCCCAATTCATTATCGGTACTGCGGGATTATTTAACGCTTTTGTACCGGATTTTCCAAGCATGACTTTCATATCAGTGTGTTCCGGGTTGAATTCAGTTGCGATGAATATAAAACCTTTGCGGTACCCGTGTTTGAAAGTTATCCGTCTGTCTGTTGATAGTGCTTTTATTTTATGTTATTTATTTGGTTCACCAACAATTGCTTACACTAAATAAATTACTTTACATTTTTACTTAACCAATTTGCTAAGTGAAATAATCAGGTAAGCACCGCATGCCTTATAGAATGACAAATTCAAATTCATTTATTTCTTAATAAATACGTAAGATAAGGTGACAGTGGTATATAACAGCTATGATGTGCCGTTTGGCGTACGAAACTAGCTTAAGGACCTCCCTGCATGCCTCACTTGTATGTGTGGCAGATGTAGCTCGCCTGACGATATTCCGCCATTTCTCCCTGCTAGCATACATTCTACAGTACTGGTGGTAAGTACATACTAAACACTAAAACATAATACTTAAGCTTAGTTTAAGTTGTGCTCTTTATGGGTTTTGTTTATACAAAAAAACATCCATAAGTAAATATCGTTTTTTATTGCCGCGTCGAGTCAAAGTATGCTCAAGTTTCATTAGGGTACTTGTTGTTTTGCTTAGGTGATACGTGACAGTATCATCAATATTCTTTCCTGAGTCTTTGATGTTTTCTATTTATATACGTAAATATATCGTCTCATAACACAAGCTATAATTGAGCTTACGATGGGACCAGTTCGATTTGTGTTAAAATTTTAATATTAATATAATTACTATACCATAATATTAATATAATTACTAGAAGGTGCCCGCAACTTCTTCAGCGGATAAGAAAAAAATCATAAACCTCTTTTTTTCAGCTTAGTCGAGTACAAAATATCCTATAACTATCCGTGGATACCTAGCTACCCGGATACCAAAGATAGTTGAAATCTGTGTAGTCGATTTTGCGTGATGATGCCACACATATACGAACATACAAAAAAATAAATATTTTTATATTCAGTGACCCCCAAATAGTCCGTAACAAACATCTTATTTTTAACAACTTTATAATAGTATAGATTTGTTTATCTTAGTCGAAAAAGATCTACTACTGGACAAAAATCTCTCCAATAATTCCCATGATAGAGGGCATCCTCGAGTTTTCTGCACTTACACGGGATCGGTGCACTTTCGTCTTCTTGTTTGTGGTCGCCGCTCGAGAACTCTTGTACCCCAACAGATCGATATCCCTTATTACTCGTAAAAACCGACGTTCTCACAAGTAATATGCCCCAAACACTTCCACTAAGTCCAGCTGTCGGCAGTCTTCCACTTAAGTCTGGAGACCGTGTACCAGCAAGCGCAGCGTGGGAAGACCACCCGCAAGGTGGTCGGACGACCTGGTTAGGGTTGCGGGGACTCGCTGGATGCGGATCGGCTCAGTCGGTCGAATCCAGCACATTTGGAAATCTATTAGGAGGCCTGTGTCCAGCAGTGGACGTACTATACCGGAAATGATGAAGTCCGTCAGCTTTCTGAGTTCTCAATGACCTTGGTTCTCCGGTGGATATCATAATTCATAATTTGATCAGGCGAGGAAATTTCAGAGAGGCAGTTCTTTGATTTTTATGTTTTACCTAAGCAAAATTTTGGGAACGAGGTCAGTCATCGAAATCAGTGATAAGGAAGCATTTTGGAAACTGAAGAACATATTTCAAATATCTGACGTCATATCACAATCGTTAATAATTCATGTTTTAAGATAGACGCAGAAAAGTGTCTTAAGAAAACTTGCGACGATAAGTATTCGTAAAGAGTTGTAAACTTTTGAAAGGACTAAATTCATCTTCTTTCTCAGAAAGCAAAACAGTTCTACTATTAGATACAAGTCCCTCCGAAAGAAACTATTATCACTCCTGCGCCGCTTTCAATCTTGCTAACTTTACGAGGTCATCAGTGGAGGGCCTCGCCACGTTGCGTCCTCCGGTATACATCAAAAATCTAGCGAATCAAATGGATTTTTAATTTACAGGTTTCTCATAAAATGCAAAGAGACCCGTTCAAATATTTGATGCAAATTAAGATATTTTAATCAAATAGCCATTGAATTGATTAAATTGTTGAATTAGGCACAAATGGATGGGTAAAAGGGCTTTCCGGGTTTTTCAACGGCTGAAATTAGAGATTTTTTCATTTAAGAGTCTCTTTCGATGTAATTACTCTATTTGGGCAAATGAAAAGGTCCCTTTTAGGTCTTCATATATACCTCCATTCAGTAAGCTTACAGTATGACTCTTGTATACGTAAATTACTAAGAGAGGCCTTTCCTTGTAAGTATTTCGACATATGTACCTATAAAAATAGCTTGGCAAGATGAGTTTTTAAATAAGGTTTTCTTTCATCCATCGTTTTTCGTCTTTATCGGTGGAATTATAATATTACAGTCATAGGGCCTATTTCCGTACACTTTGTTAGTTTTTAGTAGTCTGCAATGAAGTCCTTTTGAAAGGCCGCTTTATAATCAGCCCTAAATAACAAAGATAACTTTGTTGAAGGTGAAATTTTATTGTGCCTTAGCAAAGTAAAAGTTGAAGCGTCACTCAAGAGTAAATTGAATAAGTTGTGGCATTCCAATGATTTGTAAAGTGGTCAAATAAGATTTATATTTTTATTCGATATTATCGTTATATCTTATTCTATAATGTATAATAAACATGTATATTTTTATTCATGTGTTTTGTTTAGTGTTATATATATATATTTGTACATGGTGTTAGTGTGTCTATCATCCTTTATGTCCTCACTCACTTGCTTAAAGGTTAATTGGAAGAAATCCCTAATAGGGATGAGTTCGCCTTTGTTCTTGTATATTTTAAGTTGATTGCACTAATAACTGGTTATTACAATAACGTGCTTACATACATACATACAATCTAGTCTTACTTTGTATGTTCCACAATGCAAAGCTGATGTCAATTTTGGCGTTGGTTTACGTTTGGGATGGATTTAGACGGTTAGTTCCAGATCAGGTAGGGTTCGAACCGTCCACGTCTCGGTCTAAATTGTAAAATAGAAAAAAACCTGACTGAAACTGAATGCAAAAAAAACAGTATTAGGTATAATATTGTATTTTTGCATTCAGCAATATTTCGAAGCAATCGATGCACTCAATTGACTGATTAGTTCTTTGTATCAATATTGTAAACCATGTATTCCTTTTAATGGCTTGTGAAGCTTAAACACGATTAAATGTTTAATTAGATTCGATTAAACGTGCATATGTACGTAACATAGCTGTTATATGGCAAAAGTAATCAGGTAGATCTATCCAAAGACAGAGTCGGTCGATGTGCGTAAACGTGTCAGCAATATTTTCATTAAATATAAGCAACAACCAATTTAAAACGGATTAAACCGTCGATTGGAGCCGAAGTTTTAGTTGCGAAGCTAGTTTCCGCTTAAGCCTCTCGGATTATAATAATCTGCAGTTAAACTGAGGTTTATACTGAGCTTTAAAACGATATTAAGCCGCTCTCTGTCGGGTAGATGGAGGCTCGACGTCCGACAGATCGTACCTACATGAGTTTTTATGTGTTAACTTTAATTATGTATGATTGAAAACATGTGTTGATGATATTGCATAGTTGTTTAAACATATATTATAAAGCGTTTACACAATCCTGTTCAGTAATACAGGAGAAGCAATTGTACTGATCTTGCGAATAAGTATATATAAATTCAAATTATCAAAGTGTTTATTTGCATAAATTGCGGTACAGTCAGCATCATGTAGTTCGTTACACCCAAGTCACCAAATTGTTCGGTATACGGTCTTTAATCTTTATGTTAGTTGACATAAGATTGTGTTCCGAACTATTTGGAGACTTTGGGTGTCACTATCCATTGATGCTGACTGTACATATACATATGGTGGAAATAAAAATGAATACACACAATCTACACAAAAGATTTACGGTTACTTTAATCACTACTATTACCTACTGCCATATATTTTATTTAATTAAATGTCATTAAAGTTAGTTACAACTATTCCATTAAATATAATTATTAGAAATAATTAATTAATTAAGCATATTTCATGACGAAATCACTAATGGAGTAAAAACATTCCTTAAGCAACCACCCTGTTAGTTCCTTTTTAAATTGAGTGGGCTGGCAATCTTTAATAGCTGCTGGTATATGGGGTCTTTATTGCATACAGAATTAGTTACTCATATGGATTTCTGTTTTAGAAAGTAAGTAAGTATAACATAAAAAGTAAGTAAAGGCGGTAAAAGTGATAAATACATAAAAAAAAAACGTTTGAACCTGCTGCGCCAGGTTCAAATCCATGCAGGAATTTGAACTGGTTTTGATAGCGCATGTGTAATGTTCATTTAAACTAATCGTTAAAATAGGTGCAACCTTTTCAGTGGGATATTAACCCAATAAGTCGCGTTTGTCAAATTTACCTGCCACACCGCAGCTTGACGATGCGTAAACGCGATGACGTATCTCATGGGTCACGTTTAGAGGTTAATACTGAGCTTTAAAACGATATTATTAAGCCGCTCTTTTTCGGGTTGACAGAGGCTCAACGTCCAACATATCCGACACATCGCGATCAAACGCTTGTACAATGCGTTAACACTAATTATGTATGATTGTATACATGTGTTGATGATGTTGCATAGATGTTGTTTGTTAAACACATACGCTGAACAGTTTATACAAACCTTTATCATGTTCAGTTATACAGAAGAGGCAGTAATACAGGTTTTTAGAATAACTTTAAAATCAATGTACTACTATAAAACTATTTTGACTGTCTTTGTCCAAATCCTTGGTGGAATTTAAACCGGCAACCCAGTGTAATCCATATCCATACTAATATTATAAATGCGAAAGTGTGTCTGTCTGTCTGTCTGTCTGTCTGTTACCTCTTCACGCTTAAACCGCTGAACCGATTTGGATGAAACTTGGTATGGAGATAGTTTGAGTCCCGGGGAAGGACATAGGCTACTTTTTATCCCAGAAAAATACTCTTATCCGCGATAAACGAATTTAAGGCGGACGAAATCGCGGGCAGAAGCTAGTTGCGATATAATTGGAAAACATTATTTAAGGCCCTGCTGCTCATCCTCTACCAGCTCATACATCTCGAAATCTCGAATATGATGTCCTACACTGCTATACAGTCAGCTTTAGTAAAGTAACCTCTCTGCCACACACATATATGGCAGGGGATGACGTTTCTCTGCACCTGCACCTCTAGCACATCTGAAATACGCGACTCTTTGTCGCGCGACAAAGATAGTCTGTCTCTTTCTTTTCAATAAAAATGCGAGAAAGACGGGTGATGCGTAGCGCGACAAGCTTAGTCGCGAAGACTTGTGCTAGACCGTCTGATTGTACATGACACATTACGCTAGTATTATGTTTTCTTGTTCACACTATGGACAGGTAAGATTGATTGTTATCTTCAATCTGTGTAAATGCTTATTCAGGTTATCCTGCCCCGTAATGTCCACCCATTTTTTTATCTGAGGTTATTTATACCTACATACTCTTAAAAGATACTATTTATATTTCTATACAATACCATTTACGTTTTTCGATTGGCGGCAGCCATGCAACCACTCCTTGCTTATTTAGTCTAGCTGTGACTCCTTTTTAGACTTCTGTCGATATGATCTCATCAGCCTTTTCCTCGTCTATCATACCCTGATGACCCAAGACCGTCAAAGTAAGAAAAATAAATCTATAGTATTTAAAAATAAGAAAGATACAAAGAGAAGGGAAAGTTTCAAGCTACGTACGTAAAGTTGCGATAGCTCAGTTGGTCGAGCACATCTGCGTTAAAGAAGAGGTCTCAGGTTACCTTCGTTTTTTTCTTACAATGTAGTAGGTCACATTGATTTTTTCCTTTACAATCAAACTGTGTGTTACAAGTATAATGTTAATTCAAAAAGAAATCTGCTTTACAGATTTAGCACAACAAGAAAGTAAAATTTATACAACGACCACATTTCAGATATCCGCTGTACTCCAAACAGGAACTAACTTTATGATTTATGGCCCGCACGCCTGTTTAAGTTGAAAAATGAGCTCGTACGCTTCATGTAAAATTTAATATGCTTACAGGATTGTGAAATATTAAAATAGTGGATACTCCGGCAGGTTGGTTAAAGTTAGAGAAACGCTTTTGGGATACGGATAAATACGGTTCTAACACGTTGCTAGAACCGTATTTCGCTTCATGCATTATGTTGTTTACGGTAAAGTGCAGAGAAAAGTAACAAACAAGTAAGAAAGAGTCATTACCCCTATTTTTCTTCAGCGTAGAAGGGTAAAGAGTATCCTATAACCATCTGAGAATACCCAGCTACTCGTGAACAAAAATGATTGAAGTCCCTTTACCCGATTTGGCGTTACGAAGCCACAATATACACATACAAAAATCCAAAGAGTGACGTCAATAGTCTGTTACAATATATTTTTTTGAAAATATCTTTAATGTGCAGACTTTTCATTTTTACAACTTCATAATAGTAGGTATAGATATCATGCAACTCGCAGTCAAGTCAAGGGATGTATTTAGTTGAAATTCAAAAATAAAAAATAAAGATTATCCTTTTTTTGGCGGTAATTATTGTAATTTCCTACTACAGCTCTTGACTTTGGCTGATTGCGTGACTACTGTTAACACTATTTAATAATTAATAACAGAATAAATCTATTAAATGATTATTACTAGTGAGATTTTTATTTTAATATGAGATATTTTTTACTGACTGTTCTCTTAATTGTATGCTATAGCGTTATAAATGTATTCCTTATTGGTTAAGAATAATGATTAATTACCTATGTTCTTCGTAAAACTTGTTTTTGTTTCAATGTGATGGGTATTTAAAGGTATTTAAAACCTACTAAGTTGTAAAAGTTTGTAGAGATATTTAGATGCTTATAAACTTTCGAAAGAGATGTAATTGGTACATTCCCCATATTTAACGTTCATCATTAATCTCAATCATCATCATTAGCTAAAAGGCGTCCTTTTTCTGGTCATAGGCCTCTCCTCAAGAATGCCACCACGCGCATTCCCGACACGGAATGTGAACAAAGTCGCAGGTAAATCATAGTATATTATCATTATGTTCGTCGCTCCCCTTCTTTGAAATCCTCCGTTATTCCAACAAAAACTTTGAGCTGTCATGGAACCCTATTGCCACGGGGCGGTAATTTTTCGCGTGTCATTTACGACTATATGTGACAGCCGGACCGGGGCGTCAGTCCATACAAACCTCACGGGAACTCTTCCCTGTCATGTCACGTTACCGTGATTTTGGTAACGTTTCATGGATATTTTTTGATCAGTGGGACAGTTAACTAAAATGTAAAACAGACCAAATGTGTACAGTAAAATGTTATCTTGATATAGGAATTTATTAGTATTATGTTTGTTCGGTGTGTATCATGGACTATTCTCTCACATGGAGGCACTACTCCATACATGTAACAGAAGCTGTTTTTTTTTTAGCAAACATCAACATTGTGGCACATATTTCGACAGTTCTTCTAAAAACAGTTTAGTTTCTTTTTTTTTTAATTATTGTATATTATCCGTAATAATCGCTCCAAAATTTGCTGCAATTCCCCCTCCCCCCACCTTTTTTTTGTAAAACATTAAGTCCAAAGAATACGAAAAAAATACAAACATAACGCTTTACAAGCACATTATACTTTCAACGAATAGGGAATATGCATGATTTTTTTATTTTTGCTTTATTAAAAGCTCATTCGTGTAACAAACAGTAGACAAAAACAATTTTTCGAATAAGTATAAAAATAACCAAGATATAAGCCATCAAAGATTTCATTCTATCTCTTTCTAGCAAAACGGAATTTAATATGGAGTTTATATGGCCGTAGTAGACTATGACGTAACAGTACATGTCGGACCTCTCTGTCAAATCGACGTCTGATTAGCAGTTTAAAATGCCTATACCATGCGTATTTCTTGGCCGATTTTAATTTTAATTTCACGTTATGAAATCGTTTTTACGGTATTTTCATATTTTGTTAAGAAAAGTGATAATAACATTTCATGCATGTACCCTATTCTTTTCAATATGGTCAAATACCTATATTGTTTTTGAGTTATGGCCAAAAAACTGCGCTTATCACCAAAAGGATGTAGGAGCTGTATGGGTGGCGCTTAATAGAAACAAGTGACGTGTTTGAATATGATTTAATACTACTCAATAATATAAGGTACGAGTTATTATAGGAGAGGAGAGATGAGTATGTGTGCGTTAGGTACGCTGCACACCACAGTGCCATGAAGATTGATATGACGGTTTTTTGCTTTGGTGCACCTTTTTACAGTGTATTATTTTTATCTGTAGTGTATTTTTTGTAGTTACTGCTGCGGAACCCTACACTGAGCATGGTCCGTCATGCTCTTGACCGGTTTTTACTCTATAATAAGACGACGTTTTGGTTTGGTAATTATGATTATAAATTATTCGTTCATGACCCGATTCGACCTTACCTTAACATAAATTATATCATACTTTATATATAATTAACCGTAAAAACTATGCTGTATACACCTAAATAAACATTAACAATATTGATACAAAGATCTAAGTAGAAAGAAAAATTAACTAAGATCCACTGCAGTCTAAGCCGGAATCGAACCAGCGTCTCTGTTATACCGGAACAGCGTCCTAAAACTTTTAGACCATCAGACCGGTTTTGATTCAGAACGAATTAATCCTCTACCTTCGGTAACGATACGTTAACTCACGATCGTACCATTAATTTTTGAAAATTCAAAATATTATGTGCTGTTTTATAAAGAAACAAGAAATATAAACAAAAACACATAAAATAAAAAATTACAGAATTAAAGCCTTTGAAAAATTCGATTAATCGGAAGCGAAGTTGTACGAGTAATTTGTAAAACCTTTTTCTAAAATTACTTTTGGGAGTCCCTCTACCAATTTTGCGTGACACCTGAAATTACCGAGATGTTTTTGGATTGGTGGAGCTCATTTTTTATCGGATTATAATTTGCGAGCAATTGGAATGGGAAAAAAAATAATCACGCCGTTTCAAATATATTTGTCATTTGTAAAACGTAAAATATATCCTGATTTTAGCGACTAGTACATTAGGTAACATGAGTATGTGACGACGACTTCCAAAATGGGTATTTGTGATTTAGTACTTGATTTTGAACTAGGTAAGTCTGGGCTAGGCGTCCTTACCAGTAATCGGATTCAGTGGGTGGAGCGCAATCCCACAAATGGGAATGCCGTCGGTGGAACTTAGATATGTTTCTTGAATAACATTTAAATTATCGTAACTGTCTTGCATAGAAACCCGGGAGGAATTTTTTTAAGTCATTTAATTGGTTCTAATTACGATACAATGTACTAAATCATAAAGCGGTATCTTATTTAAAACATATAAAAAGGATCTAAAAAAATTATAAAACTGAAATTTTCTCTAAACTCGCTTTCACTGAGATTCCACTTTTGCGTTTATTATGTCAGTATTATTGTGTTACGATCTTATATACTCGTATAACGACTTAATCCAAAATTAAGATTCAAATAAAAGCTTATCACATTGTTTTAATTCTTAAATAGTGCTCCAAGTCTTTATATCATATCATTAGGGTTGGACAGAGTAAAACTTTGTTAGCTAGAGAGACTTGGTAAATCCAAGGTTTTTTTTAGCAAACATAAAAAAAAAAAATTTCAATTTCAAAGCTGTTCGCTAGTTACAAATTATTATTTTGTCTGCAATAAGAGAACAAAGACTTAAAACGTTTGATAAAATTTCGCAAAAAAAAAGTTGCATACCTACTATATAATTTTTATAGTTGTTCGCTAGTTGAAAATAGCCATTTCTCTTGAGTAATTCTTTGAACATTTCAAAGAAACTTCACGTTATTATTGTGAAAGTTAAATTAGCAAAAGTAATTTCGTAACCAGCGCAACTCGGACCGCCGGAGTCTTTGAATAATTTAACGTCCATTTTGTCTACAAATTTTGAAACGGGTCCGAATTCAATTCAATAAGGGTCAATATAAAATTCCAATTACGGCCCGTCGTCGTTAGAATAAAGTTCTCGATATTCTTTGGAATAATCCACATCCGTACACAAAGTTAATCATTACTGGATGTGGCTTTTTGTATGTGACCACAACCATTTCAGCTCATCAATTCTTCCTGGTTTGTGGGTGGTTCAGTTCTCCTCATTTTGGGGCCGACGAGCTCTTAGCGACCACGTTCCAGAAGACGCAGTACCGTAGGTCCAGACTTTATAAGGTGGACATCAGTCCATCCAGAACCCAGATCATCAGATCTGGTAAAGGTTGCGGAAGCCTGTTGGATTCAGGTGCAGCGGGACTTTTCGCTGATGATGAAGATGCTTTTTGACCAACCTCACTGGATTGGATCTGCCTACACTTGCTAAACTGATACTAGGGGACTGATTCCACTTGGTACAAAAAATAAAAATACATAATTCTTTATTGCGTAAAAAACACATTTTACATAATCTAAGAGATAAAGGCGCACTGTAAGCATAAAAATGCCTGTGTTGGGAGGCGCCGCTCTTCATGATGGCTTAAAGTAACTCCAATAGCAAAACTCGGTGAATGTCTACTATATGTCTGAGATATAGCTCAATTTAAGATTCAATTATGCCTCCTCGAAGTCGGGCCTAATAGGACAAAATTGTCGACAACTCTTATCTCCCATTTGCCTTTTGAGTGGCAAACGTCATATTCGCAATTTCCCGTAACTGGCAGAGCGGCTAGTTATCTTCGTCGTCTGTCGTTCAATTATTGAGCATCGTTTAAGTTTAAGATAAGCACACATGAAACAATATTTTAAGGGACGCGACGGTTTGACTCAATCTTTCTTTTTCGGTGCCATTTTTCTTTTTATTTCGCTATCAAAGGTTGGCAAATATCATTGACGACACGTTTGGCTCATTAGGTTGCACAACGGCCTTCGAAGCTGGCGGTCTCGGGTTTGAATCTTGGCTAGGGTAAGTGTTTGTGTGATAGGCACGAATGTTTTTTCCTGGGTCATGGATGCTTTCTATGTATTGAAGTATTATTATTTATCTACATATATTATTCTGTATATTGTCGCCTATTACCCATAATACAAGCTTTGCTTAGTTTGGAACTAGGTCCATATGTGTAAGTTTTGTCCCTGTGTTATTTTATTTATTTATTGCAATCCGTACTTTAACACTTTCGCAACCGACATTTTCGTAGCGGTACGCTCGTAGCCCCTTGGGAAAAAACCGTATGTACCGAAATCTTCAAATTCTTGCGGTCGTGAATGTGTTAACCTTTTATTTTAGAACTTGACTTTGAAATGGATAGATCTATAACCTCATTATCAGAGCGCGGTAAATTCGAATAAGGCGCAGCCACAGTTAGCAAGGTACAATGACGAAGAGAGAAAGCGAAAGAATTGAACATAGGGAAGGAAATGAGACTATGGACTGGTTGCCTCTGCCGGTTACAACAAACATTAACAACCAAAAAAAAACCGGCCAAAAGCATGGTGGACCATGTACGGTCAGGGAATTTAAAGGTTTGTCACTTTTCGACTGTATGTAATGGTATTAAGGTTCAAAAGTGACATACCTTTAAATTCCCTGACTGTACAGTGCAGCCGCAGCCGTTCATACAAATGCACTATAATATAATATTGCAATGTATGAAAATCGCACTATCAAAAAAGCGTAGCTCCACAGCACTTACTTCCGTTTCCTGAAAAGCGCAGTTTTATGGCAATAACTCAAAAATATTTGGTCATGTTGAAAATAATTTTCATTGAAAGTATTTATTAAGCTTTATCTTTGTTTTTTTTTATATATTTTTTAAATATGCCGTTTCTGAACAAAATAACTATGAAAGACGTAATCAATTACAATATGTTAAGCACGTTAGAATGCATTAATTTTCAACATTCAGTGAAGAGAATGAACTATTAGTAAACACGTAATAACGTTGGTGTTATGAACTAATCCATCAAAGTTGTCACTAAAACAACGTCAGGTTTGATGAGAGGAAGTCATTTGTTTTCATTACATACAAAGAGGTGACAATACTACCTACCAATTTGACGGAAACGAACATTATAATATTTTAATAAATTAAAATAAAACTAATTTAAAGTTATGACCACGGAGACTTTCTACGTCTCCTTTGAAAGTAAGAAAAAAAATATACTAACTGTTATTTATTATTATTTACTCTTTTTGACTCCCTAGAGACCCTTTACATCTTTGTAAGTAAAAGTTAGGTTAAATTATAATCTATTTGACCCGGCAACAATTGATTTACATGTCCCTGTAAAGCACTTATGCCTAGATATTTATGCGCGCGCTGATGACAGTGTATAAGAAGTTATACACGGTCGTCAACAGCCGAAAAACGTTCACTGCTGGAAATAAGCCTCCCCAAAAAACACCACAATAACTGGTTCTGCGCCACCCGTATCGGGACTCCAGCGACCTCCATCAGGTCATCTGTATACCTTATGAGGGTCTACCTACGCAGTTTTTCCTCTGCCCTGCCCATTGCCACAAACATTTTGCAATTCTTCCAGCTAGGTTGGTTCCTTTGTTTATTCTACGGATCTCTTCATTCCTTATCGGATCTCGCAAAGAGATTGATCAGAACCCTCTGAGCTCTTTTGAGCGTAAATATGGTCATTGCTCAAGAATCTTAATGACTCAACAGCTATCGGTGCTACCCATTGATATATTATACGTTATATGTCAATGGTTCTTCCAGTAATGTGCCCGTCCCACCGCCGCCTAAGACTGGAATCTGTCTGTCTGAGCTTTGTCAATAACGCTGTTCTTCCTTGCATTTATATATACTAGATCTCTCAAGGAAGCAGATAATTCTTTCACTAGTGTTATTTCTTATAAGTGAGATTTGGTTGCCATATCTAGTTTGTGTGTGTTCAGTGGCGCTGGAAGTGGGGCTCTAACGAGGGGGAATGTATGCGCATACATTTTGTACACTCGCACGATTTCGAGGCACAACATTTTCTGTTCGATTCGGTATGATAAGTACGGAAATGGCATCCAGTTTGGGTTTATATTTGCTGAATTTGGATCATTAGACTGAAGCATAGAGTAAAAAACTCATTTGAAACGGCAGCGTTTTTGAAAGGCGACTTATCGGTCTAAAGTTTAATCAATGTAATCAATGTATGCAACTTACATATTAAAAATTCTGCTACCCAAAGATCGTCCGTAATAGATCGCTTTTTAGCAATAAGAATGTCTGTCCTTTACATCTAGAGTAATATTACGTGATATGTGTTTATATTTCTTTCTCCGACAAAATCCATACTAATATTATAAATGTGAAAGTGTGTCTATCTGTCTGTCTGTCTGTTACCTCTTCACGCTTAAACCGCTAAACCAATTTGGATGAAATTTGGTATAGAGATAGTTTGAGTTCCGGGGAAAGACATAGGCTACTTTTTATCCCGGAAAATACCCTTATCCGCGATAAACGAATTTAAGGCGGACTAAGTCGCGGGCAGAAGCTAGTGTACTATAAAGAGTATTTTATTTAATTATAATATTTAGTAGCGTGATAAGACCTCATACAGGGTTCACACAGATCGCTATCACAACTTGGCTGAAATAGCACGTTTTGTACTTTTATTTTGCGGTAAGATACTAAGACAACCATCCATCTTAATCATCTTAATTCTTACTTGGCAACGATTTGGAATACATATTTATTTACTTTACGGATGTGCCACAGAGTATAGGTACTTACAAACAAACTAAGAAACTACGAGTAGGTGGATGCATGCTCGCTTACCATAAAAAAAATTGTGTCTGCATTAGAATTGCTACTGCTAATTACCCTAATATGTACAAATTATACATAAAGAAGGCATAGACTAATTCAATAATAGTTCCGTTACCATTCTACGAAATAATGTCTTCGTTAAGTGTGATAATAAGTTGTGCTCACATCCGTATAATGTATCAAATTTACATGCAGTTTCCACAAAAAATACGCAATCAAATACAACAAATCACCACCACAGTATAATAAAGAGTACTCCACCACCAAACAGTACAATCGTCGGCACAAGTTTCGCCTCTCTGCGGGGCATCATCAGGAGATGCTAGAGATGTGATGGTCCGGCGTCTACCCGTAAAGTATTTCTACTGCGTACTTGCGGACTGCAGTACGCAAGCAAAGGAACGATTTTTTATCTATTAATATAATATGGAAGTTTGCAAAGTAACGCCTAAATCTATTAATTATTTAAGGCGTAGAATGTTTCCAAGTGTTGGAAACATTCTACGCGAAAGGTTTCAATAATGACACCAGTCGATCTTGAAACCTATTATAAATTATTGCGATTCCTTAATAAATATTGTCGAGGATGTATATAAAATTCCCATTAGGTTGTTATGCATAATATTTACGGCAATTTTGGCCCCGGCGCCGCGCTACCGCCAGCGACCGAGGCTTCTACGTTCACTCCGATTATTGCTTTTAGGTTATTACAAATTTTTTCAATTTATTTAAATTTTTGACACAAGCACTTTACAAACGTTTTTACTATTTAGGTCATACTGACGGACAGTATTTCGGGGTGGCTTTGGATCTCTTCTATCTTTCTACTTAAGGTACTAAAACTAATGCGCTAATACTGAAACGCAAAGTTTGCGATATTCTGTTTTTTAAGGTCTACCTCAAATAAATAAATATTTGATTGATTTTGATATACTTGGAACCTAAGCATGCTTTCGATAAATTACATTTTTAACCGACGAAAGCAAAGATATGAGATTTTGAGGTCGACGTGTACATATTTTTATTTCTTACTAGAAGGCGCCCGCAACTTCGTTCGAAGAGAAGAAAATTCATAACCCCATTTTGTCAACAGCGTAGTCTGGTGCAAAGTAACCTATAACTATCTGGGGATACTTAGCTACCTGTGTACCAAAAATAGTCGAAATCTGTTTAGTAGATTTGGCGTGATGAAGCCGCAACAACGCATACAAACATACAAAAAATTAATATTTTTTTGTTTCAGTGACTTCCAACCCTCCGTTGCAATCATATTTTTGGAAATACCTTCAATGTACAGACATCTTATTTTTACAACTTTATAATAGTATAGGTGAATAAACACGCATAACTGACATTCACGACGCACAAAAAAAAAGAATAATAATCGCGGTAACAGAAGAAAATATTACAAATAAACACTGTTTCATTTTCTATCTAAAAAGTAATAGTATGACGACATATTTTGCTTAGAGGCTACGCATAAGCAAAATATGTCAAGCGGTTATAAGCATGGCAAAGTCAGATACTTGTGCGAAGAGCATGAATTATGTTACTGGATATTATCTTGCCTATTTAATACCTACACAATTATTGATTTACAAGCTTTTGCCCGCGGCTTCGCCCGCGTACTACACGTAATTTTTAACCGTCTACAGAAAAAGAGGTTTTCAGTTTGACCCTTATGTAGGAATGTATGTATTATCTCGCGTTTGGCTGAACCGATTTAGATTCGGTTTTCGAAAAAGTATTTGTTACCTTCTGAAGGTCTCGGTATACGACGTTTTGGTAAAGGCAGTTCTCTTTTTTTTTTAAGAAATAATTGTTGAATTGTTACGCCGGCAATGACTTACTACTAATTATGATTAAAGCAGATTTCTACTCTTAAATAAAAAAATTTGCCCGCGGCTTCGCTCGCGTTAATTTCGGGGTCATTTTGAATTTAAAAATCAGCTAAGAGCATGTCGTACCATGCTTAGTGTACGGTTCCGCAGCCGTTACTACAATAATAAGCACTACAGACCAGCAAAAGAGCGTATCTTCATGCGGCTTACTTCCTTTTGTTAAGAAGCGCAGTTTTTCGGCAATATCTCAAAAACCGTGTATCCGATCTTATTGCACACAATTTTCGTTGAAAGTATTTATTAAATTTTACCTTTGTAATTTTTTTTCGACTTACGGCTTAGAAAATAGAGGGAGGGGGAAGGACACAATATGCTCTAACTATTTTTTTTTCTTAGAAACCTCATAGTGTTTTCACTACCCAAAGGTTGTCTGGAAGAGATCGCTGTTTAGCGATAAGACCGCCTGTTGTTTACCTCTCCTTGGATGTATTGTAATTAACGTCCCAAAAACCATAAAAACGACACCTATATTGATATTTTCACATTTCATCACCATCGCACACCAACAGGAAGATGATATTTCACGTCTGCTACGTTGGATTTCAATATCAATGCCATTTTCGTAATTACCGTCCCAAAGAACCATAAAAATGACAGCCATATTTATATTGAGACATTTCAACCCTGTCACACCCCGGCAGATTTCAAAATCGATGCCATTTTCGTAATTAACATCTCAAAAAACCATAAAAACGACACCCATATTGATATTTTGATATTTCAACCCCATCGCGCACCAACATGGTGATGATATTTCACGTCCACTAAATTGGATTTTAAAATCGATGCCATTTTCGTAATTAACGTCTCAAATAACCATAAAACGACAACCATATTTGATATTTTGACATTTCAACCCCATCGCACCCCGACAGGGGATATCTCCCCTATAGCATTTCACGTCCGCCACGTCGGATTTTAAAATCGTTGCTGTTTTCGTAATCAGCGACCGGATAAACCAAAGAAACAATACCCATGTCACTTTTCGACTTTGTAACCAAATTTCCCCTTTTACGGGTTGAATTTTCAAAAACCTTGAATCACGTATTTACTCATTTATTGTTAAAAATACTCGTGTGAAGTTTAGAATTAAATAGTCGAAACTGATCTGATTTTCCCATACAATCGATGGACCCTCATTTCATCCTCTTAGGGGTTGAATTTTTAAAAACCCTGAAACGCGTATTTACTCATTTATTGTTAAAAATACTCGTGTGAAGTTTAAAATTAAATAGTCGAAACTGATCTGATTTCCCCATACAAACTTTGGACCCTCATTTCATCCCCTAAGAAGTTGAATTCTCAAAAAACCTGAAACACGTGTTTACTCATTTATTGTTAGGAATACTCCTGCGAAGTTTCGAATAAAATAGTCAATTGAATTTTGTTTCCCCATACAAACTTTGGACCCCCATTTCACCCGTTTAAGGGCTGAATTATGAGAAACCCCTTCTTAGTGGATACTACCGTTATAAAAGCTACCTATTGTGAAAAAATCAGCTCTCTAAGTCCAACGGTTTGGGCTGGACGTTGATTTAAGTGAGTCAGTCAGTCAGTCAGGACTTTTACGTTTATATATATAGATTTATATCGTTCTAAAAGGGGCACTGTTTAGAACGATATTAACGCAATTTCGCTCGCGTAAGAGAAAAAGTCATAACCCTCTTATTTAGTACTCGTCTACCGTACACACCAAATAGTCGAAATCTATTTAGCCGTATTGGCGTGAGAACGCTACAACTACACAAAATGTGGAATGGATTTTTTTTTTATCGTTGCAGTTACTTTTAAATAGTCCGTATCACTTGTTTGTTTAAGTATCTTCAATGTAGGTACAGACATTTCATTGTTACAACTTTATAATGGTATAGATTCGGTTCTTATAGTATGTAATTGCTCAGTTTGGGACTAAGCAGAAAAAAGTAGATAAAAGATCCCTTGATAAAATTAGAATCATGTTTTCCTTTAATGTACGGAACCCAAAACAATACTGTCAACGAAGACCTCTCGGATTCTCTCATTATTTATACCAGTTCAATATGTCTAAAATCACAGAGCTGTCCAGCTAAGCTTGACCTCTCGACGTGCGGGGTGCCCTTTCATAAAAACCGTACCCAAAGACCTTCTCCCAATAGAATGTAGCACTAATATTTCAGGAAAATGTGATTTATGGCAGCGTGCTCATGGAAAATTGATTTCACATATGTTTGGATGTTATTTTATGGATGTTTTGTGAGTCTATGTGTGAAGTTCTTGAGGTTTCGAATACGATTGGGAGAAATGTTTTTCGGTGTTTTATTGCTTAGCCATAGGATAAGAATAATAATAGGACATTGTTTGATTAGGGATGAAATCAACTTACAAAATGCTTCACGAAGTGAATACAGGAGAAAAAATCTCACTTCATTGACATGATGGCTTTCAGTCTCTTTCCTAAAAGCCATTTATCGGTATCGGGGAGACCGGGTAAGGGTGTCTCCCGGGCCAAAATGGTCTATGAACCGGTGTCGAAAGATCGCGAGAGATATATCTCCCTGCTAGATAAAGGAACCTGTCTTTCTCGCTCGTTCAGTTTTCTGTTATGGTCGTCGTGTGACCATAACAGAAAACCTTACCCGGTCTCCCCTACCCAGCAACGTGCGTCCTGGGAACGTGCTTTCGTCTCCCAACGACTTGGTCACAGCAACCATCAAAAGGATGGCAACTGTGAACTCTTTGGACGATATCTTAGCGTCCTCGCTGGCGGGACGACTAGTCCATAGACTTACGGACCTACGTCCGTAGTCCTTGTGCCTTGCGCATGTGGCCCAACCCTACCTTTAAGTGGCCGGGGATGTCATTCCCATTTGTGGGTTTGCACTTCCCCTACTGAATCCCGCTACTTGGTAAGTAGGCCCAGCTAGATTAAGTCTCACTTTAACACATTTCCACTTTCATTGTGAACAAATAAAAAACGATTTGATCAAGAATCGTATAAATCAAAGTACTTATTCGTGCGATGTCATGTTGCTCCCATGAGTGTTAGTCGTGCACCGTGAAGGGATTTTATTATTACCCTAGGCGCCAAATTACCACTTTACCTCCGCACTGCAGAGCTCTTAAAAAAGAGTTAATGCCAATTTCAGTAACTATCACTCTAACGATTTACTCGATAGCAAACTTCAATTTCGTTTCACCGCGCTAGTCTACGGATAACTTAGTCTCGCATAGTTACTTGATATCGTTGAACGAATATATTAAATGAAATCATAATGCACCCAAGTAAGATAGACACTTTGTCCTATGATTGAGCAATGGTGCTGCATATTTTTTTTCCGGGTAATACATCAATTGGGAAATAAGTATGGAATTCACTTGACAGTGACAATATCTACAGTAACCTAAGACTAACAGTTTACTCAGCCGAAATTGGCGGTATAAGATTTTACTTCAGTTTAGCGATTTTACACATAGATTATTATATTGGTAAAACGTACAATTTGTTGCTATTGATTTATTATTGGAATATCACATATACTACGTTGGTGAAATCGACCCTTAATCGGACAAGAGAAGTAACATGTCATAGGAGGATCAATAAATAAAACTGTAAAAAATCTAGAAAAATCTGATAATTTTTAAACGGCTACGGATATTCTTGACCCATAAGTAAGTACACTCTCAATGAAGTCACCTTTAAAGCACAAAAACGCTGCCAAGTGCGAGTTGGACTCGCGAACCGAGGGTTCCGTGCAAAATATACTATGAACGGCAGTATCTATGAAAATCCAGTGTTAGCACAGCCCTATACTAAGCAAAATTTACGCGGTTTTCGATCATTTTATATTGGTCACTGCAATTGACAAACAGACATAGAATTATACTGTTTAGTGATTGTTGTTATAGCAGCAATAGAAATAAATCATCTGTGAAAATTTCAACTGTCTAGCTATCTCGGTTCATGAGATACAGCCTGGTGACAGACGGACAGACAGTCAGCGGAGTCTTAGTAATAGGGTCCCGTTTTACCCTTTGGGTACGGAACCCTAAAAACAAAATTGGTCCATCGATTCAAGAGCTACGAAGCTAGAGACAGACACACAGATACACAGATCAAACTTATAACATCCCTCGTACTTCGTCAGTGATTAAAAAATAAACAATTAAACAAATTAAATAGTAACAACATCAATATAATACAGACGACTAAGTTTTAGCCCGGCAAAGTATTTTCATTAGGCAGAAGTGAAATTCATTTCCTTTTGGAGGGTCGATAGCTTTCAAACTTCGAGTTCGGACGCCCTTCAGTTATTAAAGGAATTTTCATAATCCATCACCTGATCCGGTGCTATTTAGTTTCCTAAGTCTTTTAATAAATCCGAATGGAACTCGAAGACTGAGCAGGCGCGACAAATAAGCCTAAAAGTTTTGTGTCCTTCGTAACTCACTTATTGTAGGAGATTTAGGAGGTTTTTCTATAGGTAAGGTAAAAGTCTAAATAGTGCTTGACACTGTCCCATTACTTCACTTTTAATTCATAGAGGTGACGAACAGGATGTCAACTTTATTATTGAATATAGGGTGTCAAACATTTGGACGTTTACCTTACTTATTGCAGTTAAAGCTAGTTATGATTTTATTTTTGAGAAAAACGTTGTAAATTATTGATGACTGATTTAGTTATATAAAATATTTTTTTTCACCTCAGCAGCTCAAACGTACATACATTGCGTTGTAAGCAATAATTTAAATTTTTATCAATTTGTTTAGTGGTAGTGAATGTTCCTTTTCAAAAATAGAGAGAATCTAAATGTTATTATTTAATTTATCTATTACGCTATAAATATTCGGTTGTGTAACAAAGAAAATAAAGTATACATACACGTGAACGGTTGAAAGAACAACTACATTATTTTGCATATATATTTTCACTGCTTATTAGGAGAAAAGTTGTATGTGCCATGTGCCACACGAGACCAAAATTATTTGCATCTCGTGACGTTCAATCACTCGCTACGCTCAGGATTCTAACTTAGGGTCAGTTGCTACGTTCGTGATTCAATAATAGAATCCTTCGCTTGCTCGGGATTTAATAATATAACCACTCGCAGCAAAAAGCTACTTTGGTCTCTTGTTGCAGAAACAACTATTTGCCACGCGTGGATAAACTTTTTTTTTTCTCTAAGCGTTACTGCGCGTGTTTCATGTAATTACCTAATTTTGAAGCCACTTTCAGCAATAATTGGCCTATTAAAGATTGGTTTTTATTATTATTTGGCAAGCTTATAAATTGTAAATCTGAACTTATGGGTTTTCTGAATAAAAATGTGACTCCGTCTAACTAAACACTTTTTTTTAATATCGACCCCTCTATAAATCTCTTGAATCAAAGACAGGTTGATTATTTTTTGCATATAATTTTGAAAAAAAAAATACATAAAACAACATCTCATAAAAAAGTAACGATGATATTTAGTTTATCTAAAATTACGCATTAAATCGTTACTTTTAAAACTACGAAAAAATATGGAAGATAAGGGGTATTTTCGGTGTACACCCAGGTGCGAGGAATCGAAAGAAATTGTGCTTCTCTTTTTGTACCCTATACATGAGCCACAAAAATAACAGTATCTTTTCTCGGAAGGTTATCGACACTGCCGTGAAGCCCATTTCTCGGCTCGTTCCTTCTAAAGGCTTTTACGTCAAAATATTTTAATACCTGTTCACAGTAACTTAATAAGACGATGTTGAGACTAAACAGGAGACAGGCTAAAGTGGATGAGAGCGGCGAGCGCTTACAAAAGACACCCTGAAATATTCATACATCGCTAGGGTTATCACTTTCACATGTATACTACTATAAAGTTGTAAAGTTAAAATGTCTGTATTTTAAACAATTTTCTGAAAATAAGTGAAACGAGCTTTTTGGAAGTCACATTTTTATTTTACATTTACATTTTTTTATATGTACCTACATATAAAAATGTAGTACATATGTATGTATTTTTGCGGCCTCGCCATGTCAAACACGTGAACGCATTGCCACATCGCTTATGAGCCGGGTCAGGAAGAGTCACAACAGCATCCTGAGACTTGTAGCTGGCAGGATTGACTGCGCAATCTTAATGCAATGGATTGGACAAGTCAAACCTACATATAAATATGTTAAGTAGGATATATATCCTACGTACGTGTGTAATAAAATAATACTAACATTATATGTAAGCACTATGATACTAACAACTTTTATGGGCCTGTAGGCCTGAAATAAATGATTTATTATTATTATGATTGCCACCATTTTGGGTTCAAAGATAGCTGGACATGCGAAGATGGCAATAAGAAGCTTTTTATACAACTACGCTAAAGCAAAAACGAAGGTTATAACATTTTGATATTTGGAAGATAACTGTGATGGGTGACATTGTTTAGCATCAACTTTTCTTGTGACAACCCTAGTATTGTCATCAAATATTACAATAGAGGCAAGCTGCAAGGAAAATTCGTCGAGAGTACGTCGCAAACATTGCCGGAACATATGTCGCGCGTGTATAAAGAACATTGTTAAAACATGACGTTATTATTTCAATCCTTGAAAGCACTATATCAATTAAGATTAATAACCCACTTTTGTACTTTTTCACATTCAATTCCGCTTGATCGCAAGCCAAATTTTCCTTTGGAATTCGTTTGTAAATTAATCGGATGTATTGATGGATATTTGGAATGTTCTAGTAATTATCAAAGTAAGCCCATATTCGATTATTCGTGATTCCGATCTGAAATGTAGTTTGCAACCTAATAAACATGCATGATATTCCGAACGCGATTTGTACTGGTACTACTTGGTAACACAAATAGTTTGAGGTCAATATAGTTGTGCAACCATATTATCATCATCAAATAATACAAATAGAGGCAACTTCCAGGAAATATACGTTACCGTAACATGTTCCATGTTCATAAAGAACATTGTGAGAATATGACGTAATTTTCTCAGATTGAGAGTGTCAAACAAACCCTTCAGAATACTATTTAATTATTTATTCATTAATTTTCGGTACACACACATTTGCATTTATCCATACCCAATAACACGTTTTACGTTCGATCATGCGCATATGTCACAACATACATGTATATTTGAAGCAAAATGTAGTAACGAACAAAATAGTTTGACACCGATGTGGTTGTGACAACCCTATTATTGTCATCAAATATTACAATAGGGGCAAGCTGCAGGAAATACCCTTCGGGAGTACGTCGCAAACATTACCGGAACATATGCTTCGTGTTCATAAATTTATAAAAAACCGGCCAAGAGTGTGTCGGCCCATGCTCAGTGTAAAAAATGCATACTACAGATGAAATAATTACGTATTACCTTCTGGAAGTTATCGATTATACGCGCCAGATTGAGCGGAATGTTTTAATGCAGTATGGAACTTAACTATTATGTGTAACGTTCCAAGGATAAGGACACCGCGCGACACTTACGTCACTTTAAAGAAAATTATGAAAATTTGCGATAACTCAAAAACGGCTCGACCGATTATATTCAATATAGTTTTCATTGAAAGTACTTATAAAGCCACATTTTCATGGATTTTAACATAATTTTTTGACCCGTGGTTGAAAACTTAGGGGCGGAAAAGTTTGAAAAAAAATATTCACCCCCACTTTAGGTGTACGAGAGTATAAAAAAAATACAAACAACACCACCTGACTCATCAAAACACATAAGAGAGCCATCCATATTCATATCCATACTATCCATACTTACTACATAATATTATAAATGCGAAAGTGTGTCTGTCTGTCTGTCTGTCTGTTACCTCTTCACGCTTAAACCCCTGAACCGATTTGGATGAAATTTAGTATGGAGATAGTTTGAGTCCCGGGCAAGGACATAGGCTACTTTTTATGCCGGAAAAATACCCTTATCCGCGATAAACGAATTTTAGGCGGACAAAGTCACGGGCAGAAGCTAGTTCGCAACTTCGTTCGCGGAGGAGAAAAAGTCATAACCCGTCGTTTTTTCTTCAGTTAAGTCGGGTAAAAAGTATCCTATAACCATCTGGAGATACCCAGCTACCCGTGTACCACAATTTGTGGAAATCTGTTTAGCCGATTTTGCGTGATGAAGCCACAACGACACATACAAACATACATAAAATCCAAAAAAAATATTCTTCGTTTAAGTGACCTCCAAATAGTCCGTATCAATCAATTTATTGAAAATATCTTCAATACACAGACATTTCATTTTTACAACTTAAAAATAGTATACATGCAAAAGTGTGTCTTTCTGTGTGCCTAACTGTTACCTCTTCACGCTTAAACCCCTGAACTGATTTGGATGAAAATTGGTATGGAGATAGTTTGAGTCCCTGGAAAGGACGTAGGCTACTTTTTATCCCGGAAAAATACCCTTATCCGCGATAAACGAATTTAAAGCAGACGAAGTCTCGGGCAGAAACTAGTTCGAAATAACCCACCATGTAATTATATCTGTCCCGGTAATGTATGTATTTTCCCCTACATCTTGTACTATTCTTCTGGTCGGATTGCACGCCCATCGATTCCTGTCCATCGTATTGTTTTAAATGAAAGATGATTTACGAAGTCTGCGGGGTTTTATTTATAACTTTTAACAGTATAACATGCAGTTTTATAATTTAAAAATGATGCCGAGATGTAAGTTTTTGTATGGTAAGGACGAGAGAGGGGAGTTGACAGCTAGGCTGATAAATAATGCTGCGTTCCGCTATTACACATCACACTCCTTACCATATCATAAAACTTTTGGGACGGTTCCTCGCCTTTAGGCTGGTCAGTTCATCGTGCTGAGGGTTCGGCCACATGATCTCTTGCCTTCAGAACTACCAACAACGATAAACATCTTTAAAGCTTTGTTTCGCTTCTTTATCATATGGCCTTAATAGCTTAAGAAGCGTTGCTCGCAAATTGTGGACAGGCGTGCCTTTACCCTAAGCTCCGAATCTATAAGATTAATAGATTAAAAGGATGCAGAAAGTGTGTGATCGTTCGCAGTATATAAAATGATGATGACAATGATGAAATTGCGTCAGACGCTTATTCGCACCAACACAGTATGCAAATATTTTTTCAGTATCGATACAAAGACACAATGAATTTTTTTTACAGTGATTGAAATTTAAATAGTATCTTGAAACTAAACCTTGGATAGCTAAAAGATCAAGCTTCATTTTATATTAGTTTTGGTTAATATCATAGATCTGCTTCAGACCCTTTCACAATTGCCGATCATGGATTATATGTCCTGTCATCTTTCCCAATGAATACGGGCTTGATGTCAAGAAGGATGACATGTGTGCCAACGGTTTCACAATAAAGGTTGCCAAAGACCTTGCGTAGCGGAGGGTAACAGGCCGGAAAGCGGCCCCGGGCTCCGAAGCAGCAATTGAGGACGCAACCGGGAAAACGCTCAGATGAAAGAGATTTTATCTTTGCTAAGATACCCAATGTCCGCCATATTATTGTTAGCAAATATTACAAAAAAGACCAGGGCCCTCTTTCATAAAACCTTAAATTGTCAGTGACGGGACGATTTGACATTTCATAAGACTTTTGGCTAGATATTGTTGTAAGTGAAAAAGTCTGCATATTTAAGCAATTATTGGGAAAATTCTAAATTTTTGCGTTCCCAAAAACAAAAACTGGTGACATAAAAATTGCACTAATCATTGACAATTTTCTTGATAGAGGGCTTTGGCCTTTGAATTAAATTTGAATTTCAATTTGAAAGTGCAAAAGAGCTCGCGACCACGACTACAACGTAAATATGCTCCTCGTTCGTGAAGAACACTATTGAAACATTGACGTCATTCCTTCCGAATCAACCCTTCAGAACGCTATTTAAACTTTTTTAATTGCAACCCCATAATGACTTTTCAAAATTGGTACGACCTCTTTCACTTTTCAACTTTGCTTTTCAATGTGTCAGCACTATATTACTCTTATTTCCTTAATGATGTAAGGCAGGGTTTTTATACAAAAACTAAATTAGACCACGATCTTGCTTTAAAAAAAATGCTTCTTAGATCCGTTTATTCACTTTTTACTTTGTACCTTCTACACAGTTTGTACTTTCAAATTTCATAATATAAGAAAAAGTGTTCCCACATTCTAGACACCCATGTGAGATTACATTGAAAATATTTCCCACATGTCTCAAATTCGTAAAAAAAACAATTATTTATGCAAAAAACAACGATTTAAAATGGACGATTTGTAACCCGTTCGTGAATTTAGTTCGGAAATACAAACGATTTCAAATAAAAAATATATATTTTGGACTGAGTGTTGGTGACGGATTGACAGCTAATTGAATGCAGCTAATATCTGCATATCATATATAAGCAAAGGCTTACTGAAAAAAAAATGGAATTACTTACTCACTTATAAAATCTATGATGATTAAACGGTATATTTGTATTTAAGGATTGCTATTGCAATCAATCGTCGGATTCAACTCGAATGGGCAGCGTTTGAGAAACGGCGAAGTTGTCTTCTCGTTCAGGATACCTCAGTTTTTGAAGACAAAAGTGCGTATTACCGGTGATGACGTACGGAGCCGTGGCGTGGACTCTAACTATGGGCCTCTTAATGAAGCTCAGAGTCACTCAACGAGCTATAGAAAGGGCTATACTCGAATCAGAAATGAGGAGGTTAAACCAAAGTGGCAATGGGCAGGGCACAAAGTTCGAAGAACTGATGGCCATTAGGGCTGAATGGTTCTTCCGAGGAGACGGCGTACCTGCAAACACAGCAGGGGAAGGCCGCCCGCAAGGCGGACCTGTGTGCCTACCATGAGATGAGTTTACGTTCGGCGCTAGCGAGTATCTCGTATCGAGAGTCAGTGCCCCTCTCTCGCACGTGCTAATAGTACGAAAGAGATAGACCGTCATCGAGCGCTCGATACTCGTACGTGCCGAACTCATGGATGCGAGTCGCTGCTCCCCGGCCTATGTGGAAATCTCTCAAGGAGGCACGGTCCAGCAGTGGACGTCCTATGGCTGAAATGATGATAATGATGATGATTGTTATCAAATTGCTACAAAGAACGCCATCACGACCCAGCCACGAATTGCGCGAATTGCGGCGCGGCAAGCGTTTTATCTGTTCATTGCGCGGTCGAGACGCTCAACGAACTTTGGTTAGTTGGAATCACACGCAATGAATTAGAAAAACCGCTGCCGCTGCCGCCGCCTCTCGATGTTGTGGCCGGGCCGTCATAGTGGCGTAGCGTATCCGTCATATTCACTAGACAAATCATCTATCTTTGAGGATATCTTGTCTATCTTGTCTACGGTGTTGTCTTAGGAGGGCCCACTACTCTGTCTTCCGCTGCGCGGTTATCAATTGAATAATAGTTACTTGTTCTTAAGTAAACACATTACTATACACTTGCTTTTATATACATCATATTATTGAATTTCATTAATACTATGAAAACTTGGTTTTACTTGAAAGATCTTTGCTAGAAAAGAAAATAAGCTAAGCTATGTTCTTAAAAACAGCAATACGTAATATTTATTATAACATACCTACATATGTATTATGTATTACGTTCAGATCATGACCCAAGAAAATAACTGAAGAAAGCTAGATACTTTTGACAAAGTAATTTCAAATAACTCATAACATATTATTGCTCATATTTTTTTCATTTTTCTGCCAGTAATTTCGGCAATTTATCTTTTACCAGACGTTTAGAGCAAGACCAAGTATTTCAAGTAAATATCTTGCAAGAGATCGCAAAATGACCTGTCTGCCTCTAACCTCTCTAGTACCGACCTTTAAAATAATTGTACGTTTTAGTCTCAATTTATAAGATTTAGCGTGAATCGTGAAATCAGGTTACCCACACACCCTAATACGTACATAGGTAATAATAATTTTAATAATATTTTTTTCTCAAATCATTCATCATTTACAATTTTCCTTAAAACTAGAAACTGCTTCCGAAAGAGGTGAGACCTAAGCTTTAGGATAAGCTATGCTCTTCCTCTATCAAAAATAAAATGTTATATGTTAAATGTACATTTATAACGTATAACTCCCCTTATATTTTTGAACAACCCGAAACAGAAACCTTCTTCGCTATGAGTATTAACCGGCCAAAAATATACTGGTATGTGAAATTACAGCGCTCTGTGATAACGGGAGCCCGTGCCAACATGGCCCCAAAGTTTTGTATGTCAGTTTACAGGGACACTCTAGAGAACACCGGAAAACATAACTCTCTATCGGCACAAAAAATGTAAGGAACACGAATCGCTAGAAGCTCATGCCTTGTAGGAATATTTGGGATGGTTTTTCTAGACGCATTATTAAAATTGGGGATTTGTGTATGAAAATGAGGCACTTAGTAGGTACGTACGTTTTCTTTTGTGTTCAAATTAATGCCATGTCGAGATTTTAAAAAACAGACGGTGTAAATTTAGCGCTGTGGTGAAATTGCCCAAAAATATTTTTTTCGTATTGCTGACCTTCTTTATGTTTTTGTACTTTTAAGCCTATATAAAGGATTTACAATTTTATGAGAAGGATCATTTATTTTAATGCGTTGTCTTTTTTGTTTTAAACGGGCTTTGATAAATGAGTTTTTTCTGACGGGAACATTAGCGAGTAAAAAGAAAATATCTCACGAGCAAAACAAATCCACTATTGTAAATAGGCTTAGTAGCAGGTGTAGAGTGATCGAGTGCGGTTTGCGAAAATCTAAATATTATGTCTCATGCAGGTTTTGCATCCGTGGCTTTTGCTGCTCTGTCAACAACGAACAAACTTAATCTAAGCTATGACCAGCCATCTTTTTTTTTCAACCAGATTTCTTAAGTTGTTAAACTTTTTGTGTACGGCTTATGTTATTGGTATTTTTCCCTAAATTTAGGGCTGCAACATCTCAAACTCAAAACACCAAGCAATTTCACGTTCTGTGTCAGTGTGTCACACACAAAGAGAGCAATAAGCAATCTGTGACGCAACGCAAACGAGGTCTGAACGGTATAGCCGTTCCTTTTACCGTTCCGATAATACCGGTAACAATTTTCCACGACAAGCGCCATCCATTCCTTCCCGGGTGCGACGGGTTGATAAATCATCTTCCGTGAGCGGTACAGGGGCTAAATTGCTAACAGTAGTTAATAGCGTTTTTTTATATTCATGAAGTTCTATGTAGGAAATGAGCTTAGGAGCTTAATAGCATAGCAGAATCGTCAAACTAAACTGCAAAATATTATTTCACTCCCACATTAAAGACAAATCAAAGGACATTTTGTATGTTAAAATCCATTAAGCGGTTTAAGCTGCAGAAAATACGAAAGTCGTATTTTATTTTTATTTTTCATTGAGTTAAAAGAAGATGTAAGCTTTTCCAAGGAGTTCGTATCGATATTTAAAAAAAAAACAAACAATTCACCAACATCATCATCGACCGTTCTCAGTCCACTGCTGGACTTAGAACTTAATTTTATAGTAATTTATTACAGAAAATTATATGCATGACGAAAACTCCCGTGGGTCCATCTTGTATACTTTTTGATTAAAAGCCATCTGAATTTTAAAGTCCCGAAATTTTAAAAACGTAAAAAAAAATTAACTCGGACATTTACACGTAAATCCTAAAATTTATTTTTAACATTGAAAGCCTTAAATGTATTTAGGGCTTTCAATCTAGCTATATTTCAAGCATTTTTTGTTATACTACGAATTTTAGATGTCAAATAAATCGCGATTACATGATTTTTGATTTTATTTATTTCATGCATTATATAATATTCTGTGATAGATCATTATAAAATTAACATGTCCGAATTTTGGCTCAAAAAAACACTGTGCAAGGGTGCGCCACTGAGCATGATCCTCAGCCACTGACTTTCAGCCGCCGCAAGTAATTAAGACATTCAAATAGAGTGTTATTCAAAATATATTCTTCCTTTCGGATACTGGCCTGTTTAAATCGCTTTAAAGTCGCCTTATTTATTCCATTCCAACGAATTGCGGAAGTCAGCTTCTGTAAGTTTATTTACTAGTGTAATTTGACGCTTAAGACAATCGATATTGTCAGTTAGATGTCGCCTTCACCCGGAGACGTGAACTTGCGGACATCACTAATTTTAGTTCCATGGATACTCGTATCTGCCTACCAGTGCCTACAGCGCCAAAATGGCAGTAGTCAGATACGTACAAAAATAAGTTGACAGCAGCCAGTCCAGTGGTAATATACAGACGGCAGTGTATTTAGCTGATGACAGATTTGTGGAAACGTGGTATGATGATAATAAGTTACTTGCAAACTGTGTACTGTGGCATAACGATACACGTTGAGTAATAAAATGAAACACGTCATTCGTGTACAAATCTTCGGTTACTGGAATACTCGCATACTGATTCCCTTTTTGGTGAATTTGCGTTGTAATGTCTATTCGCAAATGAAAATTCCATTACTTGTATAGCACGCATTTTTCAAGATACATTCAAGTTTGTATAATCTTAAAATTATTGAGAAAATCTTTAGCGGACCGATAAGTAGACGGACAGGCGTGTGATGGATCTTATAATTTGTGCTATTTTAAGTTTAACGTGTCTGTGACTTTGTGTATCTGTCTGTGGCATCGTAGCGCTCATACGGGTGGACCGATTTGAGTGCGGTTTTTTTGTGTCATAGATAATTTTATCCCAAGTGTTCTTAGCTTTGTTTCATGTAGATCACTCTCTCTAAGCACGAACTCGTCTCCAAGATATTCATCTTTTAGTGGAACAAGCGACCGGATCTCAGCCAATATTGAAGCTAGGAACTCCAAATTTTGTTATGTTCATTTGTGTCGCGGGGGTTTTTAAATTTTTAATTTTTTTCCTTTAGCAGGTATGAAACTAGTATGCGTCATCCATAATATGTCTAAACGTTAACGGCATGATTTTAACAAGTTGCCTCAAAATAGCTGCCTTAGGAACAATTATTTGATCACAAAGGACGTTCAGTTATCTCCGAAAATACCTGTATTTGATACAGTCTCTAGAATTCTGCACGCGCTTTGACACTGGCAACAGTTTCTATTGCTGTTATTTTGAACAGCCAATTCCAATCCCAAAGTCCGTGCGTCCTTTGCCTTCAGAACGACATGTAACTTTGTATCGCTCACAAAAATAAGGCAATCATGATCTGTATTCGAAATTTCAATTGAGATTCTTACCGATACCGTCATTATCCTGTCTGTCCTACCATTACCATATTTAAAAAAGGTCATAACTGAGAAGTGTTTTCTAGTAAAGTCAGTCGTTTTTGTGCAAATAAGCCAGTGTAGCTAGTTCCTGTCGGCCGACAATACCGTTACCATACCGATGTTTTCCGAGCACCTGACAGCCCAATTACTAAGAACCGAGCTCGCCAGGGTTCCACAAAAGTTTTGTAGTAGCCTTGTCTGAAACTAGTGAGGATGTTAATTTAAACAACTTTTTAATGAACTATAGTTTGCTTATACTTCGAGACTTCAGTATCATATGGAAAATTATGTTGCTATCCACATTTATGTATTAGCGTGACGCTTAAGCCGCTGAACCGATTGAGATGTTACTGGGTATGAACATAGTTTAAGAGCCTAAAAACACCATAGGGTAGTTTTTCCCTCAAATAATCCCAAAGGGGTGGAAAGGGGGTGGACGTTTGTAGGGAGAATCAATCATTAAAATATATATGTTTCTTAGTTCTCGGTAATGCGCGTTAAATGGGTAAATGCTAGTCTAACCTAACTGTATGTTTTCTGTGGAATGGATTCTTAGGATTAACATAAGATTTCAAAGATCTAAAAACACTTGAATCTAAAAGGCTAATTTTAGCCGTAAACAGAATCATTTAACTAAACAAGCAATTGCTCTTGCAAGTAATTTTCAATCCAGTAGTTTTTTATTTTTATTTTTTATTAAGGCAACAAATAGTCACAATTAATAAGTTACATGGCTATTATTATTATGGTAAATGACCTGGAGTGCCACAACTTGAGGTTATATAAATCTATTTAGTAACGGTGGGAGGCGAAACAGCAACAATGCAATGGTATTCATTACTTATAACTAGTTGTAAACCGACAAAGGATTACGAGTAGTAAGTACACTTTGAGTACACACTTATTCTTATTTGAGTTCAAAAAAGAATATTGTCTGAAATGTTACAACTGTATATTTTATAACTTAGATTTCAAATGACAGGGAATTTGATTTTTGAAACTGATAATTGTTGTATGAGAAAAGGTCTACATTACACAAAGGTGTATTGTAACAGCTGAGACAACGGTTGAAGTAAGAATTTGATGCGTATTTTGTACGTGAGTAGGGAATCGCAAACAATAGTGACAGAAGAGACCGAGCTAATTATCGGCCGGCCTGTACCCGATAGCGGTCCGTTTTTTGTTTAAAGTTTGGCTCGTTTTTCTGTCCGTATTTTGTATAAATAACATAGATCTATAGAAATCTTCATATATCAAATTTTACTAACATGTGCTGTCCTTCAACTCATCGAGTAGTTGCTCTTGCCAGTAGTTCTTGATCCAGTGACAGATAAAACCAAGCTATTATGGGTTTGCCTGTAGAAAACTGCGGTCCGGTCGTCATCTATTCTAGCTTGTTTACTCCTACTTACTGTTAAAATATACATGAACACACTATATTGACTCAAGTAAAATAAATATAAATCTTATCCCAGAGTGAATTCATGAACTCTTCGAGCAAGTTGCTCTTGCTAGTATTTTTCAATCCAGTGACCGATGAGACCAAGCTTATTATCGTCCGGCCTGTAGACTTGGGTTGATGACTAAATTATAATAACTAGTCCGTCATGTAGACTAATAAAAAATATTGGACACGTATTTTTTCTTTTTTTACACAATTAAAAAATAAAGGCAATGAGCCAAAATGTTGCGTGACGTCACTCTTAGGTACAAATTGTACCTAGGAGTGTCGTCACGAACCCCCGCTCCACCAAATTTTAATGCGATTTACCTGAGTATTTTTTTATTAAGTTGAAAAATCAAAAAATACGTGGCTAATATTTTTGTATTATCTAACTAACGAATTAACCCTTAACCACCTACCTCCCGTCTCACAGACTCATTCAAACTTAAAATCGTTAATATACCTATGTGCAAACATCCTACAAACGTCTGTGTCCTTGTACCTTCTCCCCTCCTCCCTCAGTGCCGCATCAATGCGGGTCGGTCGTGCACGCATTTAGTTTTGGTGAGTATCTTACTGTTTGCGACCATCTCTGAGACGGGTGGTAGGTGCATACGTATTTTTTCTTAAGGGCCTCGGAGACGGGTTGTAGGTGGTTACGTGATTATGCATAGTTATTTTCTTTACTAAGCCGACTGCTTATTTTAGTAGGTAGTGAGAGTGATATTGACCCTTGACCTTTTAATGTATATAAGTACCTATTGATCCATCTAAGTAAGTATGTATATCTTCGTTTAGTACCTAGAACCCATGGATTTGAGTAAGATTGACAGTATTTATTTAATAATAGACGGTGTCCGCAACTTCGTTAGAGGAGGAGAAAAAGTCATAACCCCTCTTTTTTCTTCAGCGTAGTCGGGTAATAGGTATTCTAGAACCATCTGTAAATCCAGCTAACCGTGTACCAAAAATAATTGCAATCTGTTTAGCCGATTTTGCGTGATGAAGCCACAACGACACATACACACTTCGAACAAATAGTGCATTCACTGCCGTGAACAAGTATAACTTAGTGGTCTGCAATTTACAGAAAATATTACCTTTGTTTTAACTAAACATGTTTAATTAGCTTTGTTAATTATTGAATAATTAGAAATAATTACATAGACCTTTACACTATAACCTATTTTTTGTAGATCTCACATTCGAAAGGATAACAGTTCCTAAAGTAAAAATAAGGACTGTTGTCATATGTTTAAAGTAAAACTGTGTTTTAATATATTTTTGGGGTTATGATTATTATTTATAAATAATTTTATTTCTGTATATTGCCATTATTACCTTAAATTACCCATCTGATCCATAAAACTTTATATTTAAGGCCGATATTATGTAGCCGTCCTGGGGACGGAAGGTAGGTGCTTGTGTGAATAAAGTAGGAGGTAGGTTGTTGAGGGTTACTTAGAATTTTGATTTTCATACCCTACCTATCATACCTATTGCAGTCGGTTCTTTATAAAAAATTTGACACATTTTTTTGTTCGTATTTTGTACTTACATAAAATTTTACTAACTCGTGCACTGAATTCTTCAACGATTGCTCTTGGCAGTTTTTTTCAATCTAGTAACAGACAAAACCGAGCTATGGGTCGGCCTGTTAACAACTACGGTTCGTTTATTATCTATTCTGACTGGTTCTTCCACTTATATTTTACTTTCACTAACTGTTTTAAATATACAATGACTACACTAGTGATGATGGTGATTAAAGTTCTTATAAATATACTTTTTCTCGCCCACTGAATCCTTCAGCTATTCAAACAGTTGCTCTTGCAAGTATTTTTCAATCCAGTGACAGTTGAGACCAAGGTATTATAAACCGGCCTCTAAACCATTGCGATCCGTTCTTTATTTAAGTTTTGGCTGGTTTTTTCTGCCCGTATATTGTATGAATAACATTAATCGTACTACAGAAATTTTCATGCATCAAGTTTTACTAACTTGTGCACTGAATCCATCAACTATTCGAGCAGTTGTTCTTGCCAGTATTTTTCAATCGAGTGACAGATGAGACCGAGCTATTATCAGCCGACCTGTAGACAATTGTGGTTTGTTCATTATTTCCATCCTAGCTTGTTTTTTAGTCTGCAAAAGGTTTCAATTCTGCTACGTAACAAAGGTCAATAAAATCACATATTCAGGTCACAGCAGCAATTTATAAGCAATGGATTTATGAATAATGGCTCGCTCGTCAAAAACAGTTTTACGTTTTACGAGTATGATTTTGAAAGTTTATGAAGTGTAATCTGGAATGTCATCATTGTTTTATGTTCCTGGAAGATTACCAATTTGTAAAAGTATTCTGCGAAAGTCGGACGCGAGCATGATGACGGTTGTTAAATTCGGTTTCTGTGGTTGAGTGCTACTGTTATATTGTTTGAGGAGTTTACATAATGGAGTTGATGCGGTGTGATCTACATTAATTAATTTATTCAAACACTAAATAAGGTGATTGGGAATAAGACAGAAGTGCGGGGAAGTTCGAAAAATTAACTTTATTTCAAAAGCATTTTCGGTATTTTTTTTTGTCTTTCACATACTCTTACCCCCAATCACCTTTCTGTATTTTGTTTGTTTCAAAAAGAATAACGTAACCCTTATAGGATCACTCTGTTATCCGTCTGTCCGTCTATTCGTCTATCAAAACTCTTTTTCTCAGCAACGCGTAGAGTTATCAAGCTAATATTAATATAACATACTCGAGTCCATTGAAGGTATAAAAAAATCAAACTTAGATGTCAACGCAATAAAAAAAACCGTCATTAAAATAAGGTTTCCATATAAACTGAGCCAAGTGAAAAGGGTACCTCCTGTTGTCCTAGAAATTTGAAATATGGCATGAAGTAGATAACATTTAACACAACCAACGCAGAAAGTCAGAAAATCTTAAATTTTTACGTCTGTCTGTCTATGTCGTAACCAATATAAACTGACATCACACTGCGTACATTTTGCTCTGCTAACACTGGATTTGCTTAGATACGGCCGTTTTTAGCGACAGAACCCTGAAAACGTGAGTCTCCCTCGTACTTGGCCAGTTCTGTTAATTAGACAGTAGTTTTCCGTATCGTATTCCGCTTGATTAATTATGTAAAGCTAAGTAACATTTGTTTGCAATTCCTGATGATATTATGTAGATATCATCTGGTCTAAAGTTTACCAAATCCGTAACCTTAAGGCGAAGTTTCCAGTCTAAGCAGTATAATCTCCCATAACGAGTTTTGTTAACAATTTCGATTACGTCACATCACGTTGTAACCCGCTGCAAACTTATCTATCCAGATCGCTAAATCTAGAACTAACATAATCTGTTCGAAATTCGGTAATCACGCCTGTCAGTGGCGCCAGTGTCAAGTGTAGGGATAAGTTTGTATAAATTTACCCATGTTATGGCCAAGCGATTAGTTTTGGAGTGGGGGTATAAGTTATTAGGAGTTTGATGTGGAGATTCATAATTATTGTAGATTGTGTCTGAATTCTAATGTGATTTGCAAACTTTGTCGTTATCATGTAAAGAAAAATAACAATTGTTTTAGTTTTAATTACGTACTGAGTGTCAGTGCGATAATACATAAACTTTTTCCTGTGTAGCCAGCAAAAGTGGTGCAATTCATTTGTTGTAGGCTAGGGCGGAGCTAACACAAACATTTTTCGTGTTTTGCGTAATAAGTCTTTACCTATTATTTCTGTTAGGGGAATTTTAAGATTAATGTTTTACTCGTAAATACAATGCAGGTAAAAGTTTAATAAATACAGTATGAATAGACTGATATATAGTTTACATTATTTGAAGGGAGTTTTTTGGAAGTACCTGGATAACAATGGCATTGTATCTGTACAATACAAATATCTCGTTTTTTTTCTAATAACCGAAAAAAAAATATTCCCAAAAATTGTTCGAAACACTTAGAATCAGAATCAGAATCTTTTTTATTTGTTAAACATAGGTATAATACCATACTGTACCTGAATTTAATTATCAAGTCTATTAATTGGCCAGTAAGTTGTAAAATACTCCAAATGAGTGAGGGTAGTGAGTAGGTATATGCAAAATAATTTACGATTGATATAATCTATACTATTATAAAGTTTTAAAATGAAACGTCTGTATACTGTACATACAAATGAAAAAAAAAGTGATATGGAGGTCACAAAATAAAAAATAAAATAATAATTTATGCTATGTTTGTAAGTATGTGTCGTTGCGCTTCATCACGTGAAATCGGCTAAACAGACTTCAAAAATTTTTGTTACACGGGTACGGGGACGGGTAGTCATCCACTGATGGTTACAGGGTAATTAGACATACAGAGTGACGTAACATTTAAAAAAAAATATAGAAATGGCTAACAGCCAAATCATTTTATAGCATGGATGAAAACTATTCTCGTAATAATAGATGACATGAAATGTAAATATGATGATAATTGATGATAATGATAATGTAATTTTATTATGTATAATATTTAGCAATACTTAATATATAATTCGCACATATAGGAGATCTTTCATAGTCCACTCGGTTAAATTATGGAACGCGTTGCCGGTGTCCGTTAAGCAGTCACAAACCGTGGCATCATTTAAAGAAAACTTAAAAAAGTTATGGCTTTTAGACCCTTGACCTCGCCATTTAATATTTATCCGTTTATTTATTATGTATACATAAATATATATTTAGACGCGTATATTTATTTATCTTGATGATATATATGCAATTATATTACTATTTATTATTTAGGGTTTATGTGTATGTGTATGCTACTTTAGCTTTTAATAGTTTTAATGTCATTGTGCATATTAACTTGTTGGTTTTTTATCTGCGTTGATGTTTATTCTTGTCTCTCATTTGCTCTAAGGTTAACTGGAAGAGCCTTTGTACAAATGTTTTATTTTACTTTTTTTTTTTTATTGTTTTTATGTACAATAAAGTTCTTACAATACACTACAATACAATAATGAATGTCACGTAATTTTAATTTTAATTTAATGAATTGACTTGTAAAATCTAGACAAAATTATTTTATCTAAAAATTAGTATGAGTATGAGTAATTTTTACTTGACTACGCTAAAGAAAAAAGGGGGTTATGATTTCTTTCTCCTTCGCTGACAAAGTTGCAGGCGCCTTCTAGTGATATATATGTATAGTATACTAGCTTCTGCCCGCGACTTCGTCCGCCTTAAATTCGTTTATCGCGGATGTGGGTATTTTTCCGGGATAAAAAAGTAGCCTATGTCCTTCCCCGGGACTCAAACTATCTCCATACCAAATTTCATCCAAATCGGTTCAGCGGCTCAAGCATGAAGAGGTAACAGACAGACAGACAGACAGACAGACAGACAAACTTTCGCATTTATAATATTAGTATGGAAGTATGGATAGTATGGATAGTATGGATTGTTTGACAAGGGGCTAAAAAAAGCCATTATGACACGAAGTGATTATTTGGACGAGCTCACGAAGTAAGCGAGGACAAATATGTCTGTGGGTCATAATGGCTTTTAGCCACGTGTTAAACACTCTGCTTTTCACTTCGACTGCGAGAAAATAAAAAAAGACTTAACATTAAAATTGTATATTTCATGAAAAACTAAAACTACGGTTTGAGCAATTCTATCAGAAAGTTTGGCCAATGTGATCAGGTTGGTTTGTTTGTTTTTAATTATTCGTAAGGAGTATGTAGCTGGCCGCAATTATTTTTTTTCAGTGTCATAGAAATTTGTATGGGATTATATGGCTTTCTTTTAAACCCTAGGGGCTAAATGTACTATCTTAGGCTCGCTTCGCGAAGCCAATATGACGTACTTTTTGAGCAGGAGAAGTGAAAAAGATTTTATTGTGGTAGTAAAATGCTGGCACCCATGTTAACATACAAATAATAAAACAAAATACTCGATACAAGATACAATCTCGGAGTACTCACTCAACTCGGCATAATAGCACTTAGTAAAAAGCACCTCGAGAAGGCATAGCTGCTGAGTAGGTGCTTACGTTAAATCTCGTAATGATTTTCCTGTTTATCCTTAGAAAGAATTTTCCTGCTGAGTTACGAGTGGTCATGCTTATGTTGTGAATATAAGTGGAAATTATTTTTTCTCTGAAAGGCCACGGTGTGTTATTGCTGCGGTGGCTATTTCTGTTGTAAATATGTGTAAGTTGTTGTTTAAAATTCAATTTTAGGTAGGTACAATTTCATTCATTGCTGTGCTATTCCTGTTGTAAATAGGTATAAGTTGTTGTTTAAAATTCAATTTTAGGTAGGTTCCTTTTCAACTTGGTCAACAGAGGAGAAAAAAAACTCTCTTTTGTTTTTCAGCGTAGTCGGATAAAGAGTATTAGGATACTCTTTACCGCACATGTGCCAAACTGCGTCGAAATCCGTTTAGCCGTTTTGGCGTGATAAAGCCGCAACGCCACATACAAACATACAAATAATAAAAATGAGAAAATTAAAAATTTAAAAACCACCCGACTTGTTCCACTAAAAGCTGAATATCTTGGAGACGAGTGCTCCGATTTTCATCAAACAAAGCTAAAAACAATTCTAAAGATGTTTATATTATTAAGTGTATATTTTCGGAAACAATCGCTCCAAAAGCATAAACTGTGTGGCGTGTAATATTCCTGGGTCTTGGATATATTAAAATGTATCAACATATCATGTACGTAGTACAAGCTTTGCTTAGTTTAGGACTAGGTCGATTTATGTAAGATGGTCCCTAATATTTATATTTATTCGCCTGCCGAATGTTTGGAGCTTCAGCCTAGAACCTAGCCGAATATTCGACATTTGGTAAAATCACTATTGATGCCACAATAAATATTAGTATCAGCAATATATACATTTCATATATAAGCTTAATTCTGAGCAAGTTACTTGCTTGTTACCAAGAAATTAAGTTAGTAAGATTCATCCGTTCGTCGCCGGCTGGATGCAGAGCAAAAGTTTGACCACGGGGATTCTGGTACGCCTTTGTGCAGCAGTGGAAAGTCTTTCGGCTGAGGCAATGGTGCAGGCCTTAAGCCCATTCAAGACAAATTACGACACGTATGCGTAAGATGTAGAAAAGGTTGCGTTGCATTGAATGGTAAAGTATAGTTGTTGCTAGTTATCTGGACAATGGGATTTACACCTCTCTCTTTCTCTCGGATCGGTCCTTCATGTCTAAGGACCCTGGTCAATATCAGGGTTGCACCAGGAGCGGATGATCTGCCTCCACCGCTTTCTGTCTCAGCGCGTCTCTCATGACCGTATAGAGTTTAAGGGACGATGAGTTTTTCACGTTCTTGTAAGGATTTTCATATAAACACATTTTTTTAAATTAAAGTTGATGTCTTAGAAATATATCTATTACATCGAATATGCAATGCCTTGAAGTTAGCAAAACGTACTAAACTTATCTTACGGTTAGGTCATGTAAAGTAAATCAAAGCACCCGTCACAATGACCTTAGAAGCTCGATACCATTACCTTAACTTGAACAAGTTTACGCAAGAGCCTAACGTAAAGCGAAACTGAACAATGGCCAGCAACTTGCTCGGCAAATATTCTCAAGTCGGCATTTAAGCCGAATCACGTCAAAGTGAAAGTTTAATCGGGAATCTTCGTCGTGCACAGCGCAGTGCCAGAGGGGCCACTGTGTTAAAAAACGCTGCCACTGTATTTTGTAATTTTCATCTAAGTAGGTATGTCTAGCCAGACCTAAACCAGTAATCGGATTCAGTCGAGGGAGCAAACCTAGGAACGGGAATACCCACCGCGGCCAGTTCAATCCAGTTCAATTCAATTATTGATTGGTAAACATACTTTACATGTCAACATATTTGACGACACGTTTGGCTCAGTGGGTTGTACAACGGCCTACAAAGCTAGCGGTCCCGGGTTCTAATCCCGGCCAGGGCAAGTGTTTGTGTGATGAGCACGAATGTTTGTTCCTGGGTCTTGGATATTTTCTATGTATTTAAGTATTAAAGTTTATCTATATATTATGTACTAGAATACGGCCGCAACTTCGTTCGCGGAGGAGAAAAAGTCATAACCCTTCGTTTTTTCTTCAACGTAGTTGGGTAAAATACTTTTTACCCGTATACCTATAACCATCTGGAGATACCCAGCTACCCGTGTACCAAAAATAGTTGAAATCCATTTAGCCGATTTTGCGTGATGAAGCCACAACGACACATACAAACATACATAAAATCCACAAAAAATATTTTTCGTTTTAGTGACCTCCAAATAGTTCATATCAATCATTTTTTTGAAAATATCTTCAATTTACAGACATTTCATTTTGTCAACTTTATAATAGTATAGATAACGTCGCTTGGTACCCATAGTACAAGCTTTGCTTAGTTTAGGACTAGGTCGATTTGTGTACTATTCTCCCTAATATGTATTTATTTATTTATTATTATTTATTTATATATTTGACATCATTATTGTAATTACAATAATTATTAAATATTAATCCTTAATATGTCTACATATTATGACACCAAATTATACAATAAACAAAAATATAAAAATTTAAAAATTGCCGTGCATTTTTAGCTAGGAAATCGTCCACAGTATACTGGCTTAAGAAGTAGTACGCAACGGTTTAGATGCCCATTTGAAGGTTCATGGCTGTCAAAAAAACAGCCCCGATGTTATAAATGGCAGTACTTACAACCTAGAAATGGTCAAATAGGTCCTAAAAATGGAGGCTATCGGGTATCATATTTAGTATGCTGTGTTTTGTTCCTTATGGAAATCACTTCTGGTTACTTATAACTATTTTAAAACCACCAATTTGATACTTTCACGTCCGACGTTTAAGTAACGCGTACCGATAATATGGGCGAATGCGTATATAGCGAAAACTTACTTTGACCTGTGTGATGATAGAGAGGGAGCGTAGGGCGTTGTCGGTGAGGAGTAATATGCTGGCTCGCAGATTCGCTAGATGCTCTGTGGAAGTAAAAATAACACTATTCAAAGCAAGAATGCTTTGAATAGTGTTATGAAAAGATTGACAGAAGTCAATCGTTTTACTCTAGCGGTCTGTGGGTTCGGTATCCCAAACGAGCTTACAATGCCCTACGCATACAATTCAACAACGCCTTTACAATGCTGTTGAGACTCCCAAAATGGTGCAGTGCATCGGAAATGTTAGCCAAGACGCATACGGAAGGTTTCCACGCGATAATGCGCAAAAAAAACAACGTCGCTTATGGGTCACGTCAAGGGAAGTCAAAACGGCATTCTCAAGGTGATTGCTGGTTGATTTAGCTGCCCTATAATGTGGCATTGGATTGAGCGAGTCAGGACTACCTTAACGTATGTCAAGTAGGCCTGACAATAATAGGAACCAGTCGTGTCAACATTTTTAGTTTTGTAACAACTAACATAGCTCTTAAGTTTTATTAATGTTACTAACAATATATGGACTTTTGTCTGAAAAAATATATATGAATTTGCATATGAATTTGAGCAGAGCGCCCATCTATGCGAGTTCCTGGTCGTGTAAACGTTTTAAGATAGTAAAGCAAAAGCCTTCAGTTTGACGCCGACTTATGAAACTATTTTACGATAAAAAAGAAACTTTCTGTCGAATTGAGGACCTCCTCCTTTTTTGGGGAGTCGGTTAAAAATAAAATAAGGTTCTGTCAAAAATTTTATTTGTGTGACAAGCTTTTATCGCTGACTGTACTTTTCCTTAAACATCCATCAACTACTCACCGAGAAGATTGTAAAGAGCCCAAACTCGGTAGGATTGCATTATTTTATTACGGAGTTTTTTCTATGACCACCTTCTTGCTCCATCATCAGATCAGCTCGATGGTATCATATTATTGCATTGTCATCGACCTAACATAAGTATGCAAAATTTTGGCTCAATCGGAAACCGGGAAGTTGATCAAATTTAACTTGCAAGATTTGATTACAGGCCGACAGACGGGCAACGGGACAGGTGAAAGTAAATAAAAGCTTGTAAAAATCGGGAGTCGTTGAGACCATCAAAGCAACGTGACGTACAACACATGAAAGCGCCAGGTTATGAAATAAATTATACGTGATTTCGTCCCTTTTTGCTGTGTTAATAGTATTCCGTTTATCACTAATAAAATAGATTACATTACGAGTATCTAATTGCTGTTGTAGAGGATAAGGCTCGTGTTGGGATTGCTTCAGTGATCGGTTTCCGCATTATGTTGCGTAGCTCGTTTAATTAAATGAAACCTTCATTTGAACGTAATGGAGCACTCACTAATAGTTCAGATTTATTGTTCATTTGTGTTATGTTTGCTGAGTAGTTTAAATTCCAATTGCTTGGCAAAAAGGACTGTTTCATTGTATTAATTTGACAATGAGAATTTAACTTTTGCTAGTTTTATAAAATGAAAATGCAGTTTAAATATTTATACGTCTTGTCGTAAGTAATTCGGTGTAAAAAATAATAAAAAGAAATAAAGAGAAAATATTTTTTTGTATAGCTGAACATGTGCGTTTCAGCTTGGCCAAAAATGCTTTCATATGTCTGTTTGTCCGGCTATTATCCTTTACAGGTATGCGACCTGTTCTCAATCGCTTGTCGTGGATTTTTGTGAGCGTGTTCGATAATTATATGTTTTTTTTGTTGATTCTGTTTTTGGAAAAAAAGGCAGAAAGGCAATATGGTTGATAAACTCGCGGGGTCTACAGCTCACAGAGCCACTTTGGTTATAACTTTGTGTGTTGGTTAAGAACTGATGTAGAAAAAGTCAATTGATACACATTTTTATCCGTTTATGTCTATACTAGCGAAGATAACGATCTCATTTGTCTTTGATTCAGTCAAAGATACATGTGATATTACTAAGTGATCAACTTACTTCTTATTCGATAAAAATATACTAAATACTAAACCAAATTTTGTAAAATTGGCATTGCGGTATTTGATATTTTATTAAGTATCGTGAAGCTGTTCTAAGCTACTTTTATAGGTCATATATTCATAACACTTCCACGATACTTTATAAGTGTACCCCCACTTATAAAGTATCGTGGAACTTCGCATCCGGGCCTATATCAAGTTTTATTAGCGGCGAATTTTCTTTTTTACCAATATTTCTAATTTATAGGTACATAAAAATAACTTTGCTATCTCGGAAATTAATACAACAAAAGTTAAATACTTAAAAACTGATTCACATACAGGCCGTGGTTTTAAGTGTGTCTCTGAGTGTATGCCTTTATCGAGTGGCAACTATGAACCGGAAGACGCATCGTGGAAAGGTTTCCCTATAAGGTGGACAGACGATCTTGTGAAGATTGCGGGAAGCTCGGTAAACATTCTTTTGACAGTGGACTTCAGCGGCTGATTTGGTGGTCAGACATACAGACAGATTTCACCATGATTCATTCAATATCTCACTAGTACCTATACTGAAAAGTCGACAGAAAGTTTGCAAAATTCCCATGTGGAAAGGTTTTGGTAACTTCTCGAAACAACACTTTTAAAAACTTCACGCAACAGATATGCATTGTTTTTACCCCACCGTCTCAGAAGGAGGGTTGTGTTTTTCAAGTCTCTATTTCTTGACTTGTCTATAGTCTGATTTTAAGGAAGGAAAAAAAAAGCCATGTGAAATAAAGACACTTAGCGTTTGATATGTCTTGGTTGTACGGGAGGCACATAGGAGGCACATAGGAGCGACAACGCAATTTTTACTCCTCTGGCGTTGCGGGTGTCTATGGGCGATGGTGATCGCTTACCACCAGGCAATCCGTCTGCTCATTTACCCCTATAAAATAACAAAGTAATATTTTGCAGCCAATATTATTTTGAAGGGTCTTTAATATGTTAGTCACTGTATAAGATAAACGTCCCAATGCTTAACACACCAATTCCAATATCTATTATATATATCGTCGTCTGGTACGCATAACACAAGCATTATTATTATTAAACATACTATGTAGTTTTTATTATTATTTATTAATTCCAATGAGTAACGCCTCTCAATTATAGTTGAAAGTGCGAACACTGTCCAAGACTGGGACATTTATCTTAGTTCGTAATCATAAATATAAATTAGCTTTATTATGTCATTCCCATACGTACTCGTAGTGCGATGTTCTTCAGCTTACTTGTTCAAGCATATTTTTTTGTAAGCAAAAATCCTCACTTAGTCAATCAGTTAAACACAGACCGCGACTGGCGAGTCATCGCACGCAAAACCACCATTTACCAAAACGTGTAGAGCCTACTTTGCCGTCGATATAGCCACAGTATATCTCGAACAGTAAAACAAATCCAGATAAACGTTCAAAATATATCAGGAACCTTACATAAACCAATCTAGTTCCAAACTAAGCAATACCAACCGAAGAAAAAAAAATCAGATAAATTTACCCATCATATTTTGTTAGTACTACAAGACAATTAAATAACTATGTTAGTAACTAAACTTAAATGAAGATACCAGTGCCTGATTAGGTCACATTCCCATCTCTCCGCTAAAATCCTCAGAAGACTGTGGCGGCCACCGCGCTCCCTGTGGAGCATCGTGGCGCAGCGCTTGCACAGCGTGGCGTGGTATTCCTCCAAATATGTATCCGCGAACATACTAGACGCACTGCAGTAACGCGGTAGCCGCAGCATAATCCTAAACGCGTCGTTATAAAGAATACGCAAGGCATTCATGGACCTTTGCGTGCAGCCTTTGGGCAAGGTACTCCAAAGGCTGCACGTATACAGCGATGTACAAATGTACAATACGCCCGAAATAGCGGTACTTTAACTTGTGGTGCACTACTATAAATATGACGGCGGTATCGTCGTGCTCGCACTTTTAATAAAATACTTCACGCGAAAAACAGGTGTGAACAGCAGATGCACCTGGCAAGACCGATCAGGCCACTGTGGCGTCACGACTTCTAGCTATAAATTGCCCTACCTGAGTCGGTGGGGATCATTCTTACAGAAGCGATCAACTTACTTGCTGCTTGATCTGGTCCGGTGCACTTGTTGTCCGACCGCTGAGTTATCGTTGGTTTATAATTACGAGTACTTAAAGTGTTACAATTAATTGAAATTATTTATGTGTGGTGAAATAAACCTGGTACATGCAATAGGCTGTTTTATATTTGTCGGACTAACCTCTCTACACCTATGTCGGATCAGCCGCCGATAAATATAATACCAAAATAAATAGAAAACATCCAAGACCCAACAAACATTCGTGCTCGTCACATAAACGCTTGCCCTGGCCGGTGATTCGAAACCGGGAGCACTAGCTTCGTAAGCCGTTGCACGTTGTACTTACCCAAACGTGTCCAAAAAACGACCCAAATTGACAAACTGTTTTGTCCAAGTGATAACATTGGCGCTACGAGACAGGGCCTAGTCGAGTGGGAAGTCATAGGTAAAATTGTTGTGTGCCTAATTTAATAAATAAAAACGTGTAATATTTAGGCGAGTGGTTGTCAATCTTTCTTGGCAACGGAACCCTTTAGTAATGGAAATGTATAACGGAGCCCTTAAATAATCAAAAACTTGCCGGTGTCAAAATTCATTAAAAACCACAGTCAGCTTTTCATTGTTAATCGGCCCTAACATTAAGGGGACTCTGATTTATTTCGAATTTTTTCGTTAGTCAAAAGTTATAAGATGAGCTCACAAAATATAAGGGCCGAAATTCATATTTAGAGATTTGTATAATATTAATTATTTTTAGGATATTTTTTCCATTATGATCTGTACTTATCACGAAGCCTCCACAGAAGTTTTGGTTTCAAGGGCTGAGCGGAGCGCACTCTGTGTATCGGTGATTAAGCAAAAAGACCACTACGGCGCAGACCCACCACAAACACGCTACACATGTTCGTGGTCTACCTTGTATCGACATTCCTAAAGAGATCCGAACTAGTTAGCGGCATGTGTCAGTTTGTCGGATAAATTTGCGAATCAAGATTATTTGTAACCCGCGAGTGCGGTTTTCGCCACAGCATCGCCATGCGAAGTTGATTGAAGGGAAAACGCGCGGTGATTGTGAGTGAACGATACATCAAAATACGTTGTTTGGTGTGAAGCCTCTTTGTGACTAACGTGACATAACTATTGATAAACAACTCACAGCCTAAACCGCTGAAGTATGGAACATGGATTTTGATATTATACATATTCTTTTAGCGACGCGACGTAGAAGTGCACTAAGGAAGGATTTTTGAAATGCAAATTGTACACGGAAAAGACACCGATATACACGCTGTCAATGAACTCATTCGTTCGTTCAGTGCCCGCTGTGACCACCAACAAGTGAGCCTACTTTACCCGATTTTCCCTACTCATTTTTGTTTTGGCCATGGATTTTCGCTGGATCACGCTGGTTCTTTGATTGTAGTCAATCGGGCACGAAAAGTTAAACTATAGGCGAGCGCGCGATAAACCTCTTCAACATGACTTATTTTCTTACTGTTAATTCTTACTGTGGCACAGCCGCGGGTGATAATCGTGACACTGTCAATGCATTTAACGTCGTGTCTCTTTCGAGTTTAAGCTAAACAGCCTGATAAACAAAGTGTCAATGTTGTTTTAAACCACGCTTTCCGAAAATTACGGGACCTTTGAAAAACTTTTTGTTTCGCTAATTAGAGCTCAAATGAAATGAAGAGTTCTGTAGAAGAAACAAACTGGGGGTAACTTACATAGCCCGAAGGATAGCAATTTAAGTGACAATGGGTAGTGCACATCGCTCGCTCCTCACTGGGGCTATCGAATTCTTGAGTTGCGATCACGCGCCGGAAGACGCAGTCCCCACAAGGCGGACTGATATCCTGCTGAAGGTTGCTGGAGCCCCCTGGATACGGGCGGCGTAGGACTGGTCATGGTTCTGTTCTTTGAGAGAGGCATAGGCCTCTCCCAAAGAAGTCCGTCGACGTCCAGCAGTGGACGTCTTTTGGCTGATGATGATGATGAATCAGATCTCATTTCAAAAGAGAATTAAATAAAGTCAGAATTAGGCGTTTGTGTGTTGACGCAGTCCGCCTACGAGTAAAGCATAATATACGAAGTTATCCAAAATAATAAATAGTCAAAAAAGAGAATACGCATGGGCTCCACAAGGCACTCTACAAGCGCTTGTGGGAGACTTTATTTAGAACTTCGTCAAGTTGAACTTGGTAGGTTTGGCTAGGCCTCCTTGCCAGAAATCTGATTGAGTGCAGGGAGCGCAAACCCACGAACGGGCCAGTGCCAGCCGCGGCCACAAGAACTGTGGAGGTGAGAAAGTAGGAGAGGGGTAAGAAATTAGACATAGGGAGATGACCAGTGATCATCGCGGAGGCAGCTTTCTTCCGCAAGGGATAGCAATTCAGCGTGGGAACGCTGCCTGCGTCGTGGGCACTCTACCAAAGGGACCAGATTTCTGAAAGATTTTTTAATATACTTAATATACTTTTTAGTTCAACGTGTACATGGAGCTAACCGCTCGTAGCTTATACCGTATTCCCGAAATACCTGATTTTGCTAAATACAGCATTCTTGATTTATCACATTACCAATATACCAAATTTTCTGTATAGGACATTGTTAAAACGATTTAGTTCCATGTGTACCTTTCAATTTTATAACCTGGTGTAATGGGAATGTGGATATATTTGTAATCCGATATTTTGCAAAATCTGGTATTTCGGGAATCCGGTATAAATAGCAACAAGCGGAACTAACATCCTATCTTGAAATGGAAATATGTTTTATCGGCAAACAATTCGGTGAATTATCCATTTCGTAAATATGGATTCAATAAAGTATTTTTCCTGGAAAAAAATTAGTTTTCACAATTTTCATTTATTTTCGTTAAGGATTTTATTTTATTATTGTAGTGTATATGATTGTTTCATTCTTGTTTGTTTATTGTTGTTGGATACTAGTACTAGAATTTACTCGTGGCCTCATCCGCGTTACCGAGAACTGTCCTGTGTTCTCATAATCGATACCCATATAAACTTTGACCCCCCTTTTAACCCGTTTGAGGGATGATTTTCGGAATAAAACTATCACCACAACAAATTTCATGTAATTCGGCTCAAGGGTTTAAGAGTCAAAAGGTAACAGACAGACATAATGACTAGTATGGATTTAATTTAGCGACAATATTTCCATTGCCACCACTTAGATCATTGGCAGTCCACAACTGTGCGTCTTGCTACATATTATATTTGCCGCGCACGACTGAACTGTGGAATAAATTGTCGGCGTCAGTATTTTTGGACCGATGCAACCTTCAAACCTTCAAGAAAAGATCTTACTCCCACCTGAAAGTCCGGCAACGCCCTTGTGACTCCTTTGATGTTGCAGGTGATCGCTTCTTCTCAGCATATATGTGTCCACTGCTGGACATATGCCTCTTGCACGGATTTCCAATTGGTTCTTGATGCGGCGATTCTATTCCAGATCGGTCCTGCCGTCTTTTTGATGTCGTCCGACCATCTGACTTGCGGTCATCCAACGCTTCTGCGCCCCGTTCGAGGTCTCCAGTGTAGCGCTCGCTGACTCCACCTGTCATCGTCTCTGCGACATATATGACATATAGGTGATCGCTTAAAGTCAGGCAATCCGTCCGATCGCCCCTATTATAACATTAAAAAAAGTTAATACGAATTTTATGAAATAGTCGGACGTCAGAATATATTTTAGAATGACGTTATAATAGGTTTTGACGAAGCCAACTTTACTCACGTGCCCTTGGATCTTATTATGAGAATCGTACCTTAAACAGGGTCAACACTTTTCTTTTAGACTAAACATGAACCTCACTTACTCAAACGACTAAACATAGACTGCGAACGCCGAGTCACCGCACGCGAAACCACTATTTATATTAACTCCCATGATTAATCAGTTTCTGGCCGATTCAAACCCTTTTTACCGCTTGTTAATTTCCAGTAATGGTTTACGAGTTTTTTTTTTAGTTTAAAAAGTTCAACTTCGACTGCAGTTTAATTTATTATCCGTTTGGAATTTTCTGGGATTAAAATAGAATGTACTTTTTTACCATTAATCGGATTACTACAGCAGCGCTTTTTTTTATCTGGTCAGTGGATCGCATGGGTGACCTAGCACTTAGTCTAGTGCTTTCTACTTTTTTATGAACCACTAGGTGTTCAATAGATTTTCTATATTACATAAAAACCAGATAATGGCTATTTGTCTAGTTGCTTAACGCTATGGCTCACTTACTTTGTTTTTATGCACTTAGAAGCACTTTCGACGCTGGAAAGTATAGGAATAAAATTTATTCCTGTATTTTGCAGCGTCGAAAGTATATTTAATATAGAAAGATTCAAACCATTCATATAAAGCTCTTGGGTTCTTTCAAACCAAAGTTTACAAGTGCTCAAGAAGAAGAATGAGCTTCGTATATTAAACTCACGGAAGCAGGTTTTGGACTAGGTTCTAGATGTTTACTTAACTATTTCTTTTGACATTTTATAATTCCCAAGCCACGGGACAATATGAAAAACGGACCTAAGCAGACTAAGGTATTTATGTACTGTTAAAATGAAATACTATTGTTGCGAATAATAAATAAAATAAAATAAATTATTTAATATTACAGGACAATTTTTACACAAATCGAACTAGTCCAATGATAGGCTTGTGTTATGAGACTTATATATATAGAAAACATCCAAAACTCAGGAACAAATAAGTATGCCCGTCTCATAAATATTTGCCCTTACTGGGATTTGAACCCAGGACCTCAGCTTCGCAGGCAACGTTACTCCCACTAAACTAAACTGATCGTCAAAATGTAAAAATTATATATGGTACACTTTTTTATGATATAGAGGGCAAATGAGTTAACGGATCGCCTGATGGTAAGTATTCACCGTCGCCCATAGACACCTATTCCTCTAGCACAACTGTGATATGCGCTTTATCGCGCGACAAAAAATGTCTATCTCTTTTCTTTCAATACAATGTGAGAAAGACGGGTGATGCAATGTCGCGCGACAAGCGTAGTCGCGGAGAGTTATTCTAGACCGGCTGCAACACCAGAGAAATCACAAGTGACTAATGAATATTAGGTAAGTAGTTTCTATATTTCCAATACAACAAACCTTTTGCGAATATTTTTTCTTAAATTGATATTGTAAGGTGCTAACTGCACTATCGGCAGCTGAATTGCATAAAAAGATTTAGGCTCTAATGCTGCACCATTATGGCTGAAATCTATACACACAATGCCATCTTTTCAGCTGCGAGATTTCCAAGGCTATTATAATAAGTGCACATAAAGCCCATTAGATGTTTGCAAGGGTTCAACAACAATGTAGTAAATGCTGATTACAATTTAGTCTACGAATATAAACGATTAATCACGACACTAAATTATAGATTTTATTCAATCTTTTGATGCTGAGGGAGAGAGAGATGCTTTCAAATTCAACAAACAGATATTTTGGTGATTCTGCCAAAATTTTATCAGATAGGATTTACCTAGTTCATGGTTACTACAACTTTCGGCGAAAAAAGGTGATACATTTAAATATATCCCAACGTTCTCCTTTTAAAGAAACCAAATAACCAATCACCCTAAACAATCAATTTTTATAAGGCAAACGGAAAAAATAACCTTTACGTTCGTATTGTTCTAACAACGGGCCACAGAATTTGTAAATGCGCACTCAACCCCTCACTTTTTAAAAAATATTTTTTCCTCGCAATTTGAATTAAGGGAGAATTAATTAATAACATAAATTGTTTTCGGTATTAAGCCGGGAACAAAATGAAATGCGCAGATTTCATTTATTTCATTGGAAATGCAATAAATGAAGACGCATAAATTCAACACTTTCATTTTGCTGCATTCTGAGAAAGGATTAATTATAAGAATAAATCCTTTGGATAATGTCTGAAAAGTGTGCATTGTTAAAATTTTGCTTAGCAAGTATAAAATTGTTGCTTATACGCTCCGTAATATACGTGTTTAAGTTTAATTTAGCGCGAAACTTTGTATTGAGTTAAGATTAAAGGAATTTCTCAGTTTTTCGGTTTCGTACCAACAAAGGAACTAGCGAGGAAAAGGTGCGACGCTGTCCGTCTGTGTATGATGATTTAAATAGAGGGTGAACTTAGCTTATTGATACCGAACAGGGTGATGTTAACTCAAATGTGGTTTGCACGGCCCAACTGCATTGTAAAAGTTCTGGTGCAAGGCGCACAATTAATTTATTCCTGGTAGTAGCTGTTCAAGCTCGCAAAGTTTATGGTCAAGATCGCAGGAAACCCTTGGATAACAGTGTAGAACCAGTCTTTGAATAGATTATTGGGGAAGGCCTTTGTTAAGCAGAAGATGTCTGATATGATGAGTCGTCAGGCAAAGTGGAGTGATGATATTAGCAGGGTGGCTGGCAGCGGCTGAGGAGATTGGCCGAGGATCGTGCTCAGTGGCGCACGCTTGGAGAGACCTATGTCCTGGTTGATGATGATGATGATGATGATGATGATTATAGGTGTAGTGTAGATATAAGAAGTCTATGTATGGGCTATGTTTAGGTGGTTTATTCATTATTATTATTTGCACGTTCTCGACATCACTCATTTATCTTTCAGATAAATAGATTTAGGTAACAACAACAATTCACAACATTTATTTCAGACCTAAAGAATTTAAATAACCTAACACGCTAAGCCTTATTTGAAATAATGACAACCCCGAAAACAATGTCTAAAGAAAAACGTTCCGTCTAAAAACCGCTAAATAACTTTAAGGAATAACTTTTGATTCGCTGATAAAGTCAACATTTTAACACGATATAAAATGGCGGAGCTATTATCAATCTTGCTGTTATCGCTTTAGAGTCCGGATTGGTAAAAGATGAGTAGATAAAGCTTTTGTCGGACACGCGAGTTGGTTCCTGCCACGTGATTTACGTTCTGAGCATTTCGTACAGATTATTTGCAACAGCGGAATCATTTTAAAGCAAGAATAATAAATATGGAAATAATGTGAGTAAGGTTCATCAAAATACTTTACCAGAACAATATATTGACTAAAATAGGGAATATGCATGATTTTTTGTTTTTGCTTTATTACAAGCTCATTCATGTAACAAACAGTAGAGATTTTTTTTCAAATACCTATAAAAATAACCAAGATATAACCATCAAACATTTCATTCTATCTCTTTCTAGCAAAACAGAATTTAATTTAAAATAAATAAATAATAAATAAATATTTCGGGACAATATGGAGTTTATATGGCCGTAGTGGACTATGACGCAACAGTACCTACATGTCGGACCTCTCTGTCATATCGCTATCTAATTAGTAGTTTAAAATGCCTATGTCATGCGTATTTCTCGGCCGATTTAAGTTTTAATTTCACTTTTTGAAATCGATTTACGGTATTATGATATTTTGTTACAAAAAGCGATTTAAAAAAATCATGCATTTACCCTATTGTTTTTCCTTATCATTGGTTGGTAGAATCTTCAAAAACAAATATAAAATACAGTGCCGTTACGTATTCTTGTGCTCCTAGCCCTGAGATGTCATTCTGAAATTTTGGCATTAAGCCGCCCTCAATTGGTCCCGAATACAACTTACGTGAATTGGTTGGTAGGTAAATTTTCCAGCTCGTTGATCATAATATATTGGTCCGTCATGCAGCTTGACTTAACTGGTTTAGGAAAACAAAACCAAGGAGACAGTAATACCAATAGTGAATACGTGCCTAGAGGTCATAATATAGCATCGACGAGTTCTTCAGCGCTATGTTCGACGTTGACACACATATTTAGTACTATTGCTGATTGTGAACGTAGTGCAGAAAATATACTAAGCGTAGTGTAAAAATCAGTAACTATATCGACGCTTGCAAGAAAGAGTGGGATAAGCGTCATTTTGTTGATCTTCTTTTTTTTCTTAGTCGGCATTTTCATTGCTGAAGGTCGTGTCTAATGTGAAATGTTGGCGACTTGCTGAACCATATTATTCCAAGTATTTCTATCCTCTGCGGTCCTAATATCTTTAGATATAAACAGGCCAGCTAGCGTCTTTATTAGGTCTGCTCAACAGGTAGGCAATTGACCACGCGGTCTTTTCCCTGACCAATTTTTGGTGATTTCACGTTGTAATCATGTGATTTTTCTGCGTCAAATGAGCTATATAATTCAATATTACCAAAAGTGTTGCCTATCCCAATTTTCCTTCAGATTCTTCCTTTCCTCAGAAATAAGAATTATTAGCAATCTAACCAAAGACTAAATAGTTTTATTTATTTAGGCGACCCGTCTGCTCGTTTGCCCCCTATGCCATAAAAAAAAAAAGTATTTACTTACTTGAATTGGTACCTAACAATAAAAATAAAAGATTTGAATGGTTGGATGAGCGTGTTGAAAATGTTTAAACTATAGTCGCACTATAATATTACTCTGTAGTCTGTAGTCCAACTATAATTTACAAGATAATTGTCCGACTACTGGTACGGGAGTTGAACATTATGATTTAGATACAGTACCTAGAGTACAGTACCTTGAGGGACTGAGAAATGTATTAAGATTTATACAAAATGTTTAATTATACGAGTATTAGGGTTGCTATCAAGTACCACAAAATTATTTAATATCGATAGTCTACCTATCACATAGTACCTATCACATTTAACAATTTGTTATGGATTAGTAGTAGTAGTTCTCATTTTCACTCAAACTACCGACATATTTCGTCCCAAACTGGCTGGATTTGGGTCTAAGTTGCAGTAGATCACAATGATGGCGAAACCATTTAACTGAGTCCTTACTCGTGGTTACCGTTAAAACAAGAAGACTGACCATCTCCATACAAAATCCGTTCTCCAATTTGTATAACGCCATCTATGTATAAGAATTATTTATGGCAACTGTCAGTCCTCTTGTTTTAAAGGTTCGTGGTAAGAGAGCCCGTGCTGCTATCATATTAGTGCCAAAATAATTTTGATATTTGATAATAAAATGTATGAATCAAAAATAAAGGTGTATTAAATTTAATTGTTGAATGAACGCGCTGATAAATTTAAACTCTGGTCACACTACAATATAACCGTGTAGACCAACTGTAAGTTACAAGATAATTGGTCGACTGCGGGAGTTTAACATGATATTTCAGATACCGTAATTAAGAGACCCAGAAATACATTTTGAGCAAATGGTTACTTAGAAATTACAAAGATTACCAACGATCTTAGCTTTCGATAGAGCAGAAAGTCATAAATGTCTCGTAATGGCGATAACGAATTAGAAATATTAGAATACGCAGTGTGGGCAGGCCTCCTATAAGGATTAATGAGCATTGCGGGAAGGCGTTGGATGTGGCTAGCTAGTGCAGCAATGAACATGATTCGGGTTGGAGTAGTGATAAATCAACATCTTTTTATATCTAGTTATTTTTATTTTGAAGCATAAGAAACCCATATTTTTAACCAGTATGTGTTGCCAGTGATAACATACCTTCGGAACTGAGATGTGGTCACTCATAATGGGCCTCATAAGATAGCTCAAAGTCAAAGGGCAATAGAGCGGGCTATGTTCGGAGTCTCCTTGCGTGATCGAATCAGAAATGACGAGATCCGCAAAAGAATCATGTTCGTTGACCTATGTCAACGAAAAATAAGTGGCAGTGGGTGGAACACATTGCTCGTAGAACCGATGGCCGCTTGGGCAGGAAGGTTTTCGAGTGACGACCGTGTACAGGACGAACCAGAGTGTGGATCACGGGAAACCGTTTGAATGAGGGCGCACGATCGGTAGTTATGGAGATCCTTGTGGAAGGCCTTTATCCAGCAGTGGACGTCCTTGGGCTGATATGATGATGATGATGACAATGAGAAAATAACGGCAATGTTTTGTCTGTGGGACCTATGGGTTGTTGATTCTGTACTCATACATTGCTGTGACCAATTTGTTTATCTAAGTGCTAGGTCCTGCTCCTTAAATTGCAGTAGGTACCTAGTTCAGAATTAATTACTATTTTATGGCTAGTTATTTGTATCAATGAATGGAGAATAGTTCCGTTGCTATTCCGCGAAATATCATATTATTTCGCGGAATAGGAAAGGAACGGTTTCCCATTAATCGAACATGGAATTCCGCGAAGTAGGTAACGCCTGGGTCTATCAATTAGTCTATCAATTATTTGTATCAATGAACTGGTTTTTTTTGCAGATTTGTGTTTTGTAAAATATTGACTGTTTTGTTGCAGATGTTCTGCGGTTCTGTGCAATATAAGCGAGTATGAAGACTTATAAGAAACTATTCTGGACATGGCTTCAGGGCTTTGTCTTACTGCCTACAATAGCATCTATAGGTAAGTGCTCATCTAGTATTATATCATTTGTAGGTGATATACGTCTCACTGTTATCCTATAGGTGCAGAACGAGAAGGTTATTCTCATACTACGCATTGAGTTTATACTTAAAACATATATTTAGGATTGGCTAAGTACAAATATTGTAATAGATATAAGAGTTATTTCGAAAAAAATGCTGACTGTTTAGTTTGTTTCGGTTTTCTTCTCAACAGTAGTGTCCTCTTGGGAAACGCTATAGAGTCAGACTTGTAAAAGTGCCCTTGATGATTTTAACCAAACTAATCAGTAATCGAGGTCGAACCCGTTGAATTTTTTCTCCTAGTGTCTTGTGCACCGCGTCTGGAGAGCATTCTCTTGTAGCCTAGTGCTTTCTTGATTGCCTAAAGAGTCTACCCATGTTGTAGATAAGGTTCTGAAAAAGCGATGCAAATAAGCACTTTTACACGAGAATCGTAAAAAATCAAATTGCTTAAAACACGCTAAACATTTACATTAATCTGCTATACTTGATAACTTCTCTGTTGGCAGAAATGTATTGCACAGATTTATCTGACACACAGCACAACCACAGTATATTGTTTCTAATAACAGTCAAATGACGTTCAAATTTTCGTAATGACCGCTTTGGCGGCGCGCCAAGCCGCATCAGTCCGTTCAATGAAGGTTTAGCATCACTAAATATCACTTCCTGAGGCTGTATGGACTTAGGAAAGTGATACTTGAAACATCTCAAGTACAGAATATGAGAGAAGGAACCTGATAGCATACATGTAATCAGTGCACATTTAAAGATGTTCTGTAACACATGTTATGAAGAAATATTTTTCCGGGACCCTTTTTAGTAATTATGTGTTTAATTAACTATAACAAATGCTATGAGATGACTTGACGTAAACGCTTTAATGTAAAGTTCGTTTCTTTGAAACAATTGAACGAGGCACGTAAAGATCCGAAATATATCTTAAGACAACATAATAAAAGTAGTCGTTGTTCATGGACTTACGCATCACCTTCAAAGTAGCAACTCGTTGTTGCTGATTTCCTCTTTATATATAATTACTAATATAGATATAATATATAAATATTATATATATATATATATAATTACTAATATATATATATATATATATATATATATATATATATATATATTAGTAATTATAAAGAGTAAGTACTTTTTTCCATGCTGAGGGTTTTAATCTCAAGACATCTTAGTAGTAATTTTATCGTAGGAAGCGAAGAGGGCCATATCTCGGAGAATTCGCAGGCAAATTTTTCAACAAAGTCTGGTATTAGCTATGTTCTATCAGAATACTTCCAAAATACTACGTATAATGGCACAAATATTCGGTATTGCGAAACATTATTTCTGAATTCAGAAATGAACTCTCTCTTTTTCCGATTTTTTTATTTATTAGAATTATTATTATTCGGTTAGTGGGCGTTACTAACCGTTACTATTTTTACCCTTGCTAAGTAGTAGTAGCCCTGGCATTTTAACAGTCAGTCTAAAGTTGCATTATACAAGGGCGTATCTCCATTTAGACGATACTGCAAAAGAGGACTTCCTTAGCCAAGTTTAAGGTCTTATTTAGAACTAGATTTGCTGTGCGATTGATCCCGTTTGGAAAATAAGCGCTTGTTAAAGGGTAACTGCGCGTCGGTAACGATTTCCGACCGTTAATTGCTGCAGGAGTGATGAGTTGATTGGGCTAGCTAGCGTAGTCAAAAGGTTTTAATTCGTGAGTGTGGTTTCACGCTTAGATTAAGTTGGCCTCTCGGCTAGATTACTTTTTTTTTATCTTTAGATAACTTCGTCAAGCCTATTCTTAAGGGCAAAAGATCATGTGGCCGTAGAATAGCGTGATGAACGAATTTAATGTCAGTCTAAAAAGCCATTTCATGAAGGCTAGCGCAGGAACGAATGTGTTGGCGATAGCTTATGTCGATGACGAGAAATTAAAAGACAGGGTCATGATAATCGACGCTTGGGGGACCAATTAGGAGGAAATAACTACGTCAGTTTTTATAACAACTTTTGAAAATAGCCCTAGTAATTTTCTTAGTCTTGTCTCATCGATCTTGTGAGCATTACGGGTAGCGACGAGCAGTGACGATAATTGCTCACCCAGTTCTCCAAAGCTGGGTATAGCTCTCACGCTTTAATCCCGAAATATCCTACTATAATATGTCATCCCTGCTGGCCAACTGTCCGAGTGCCAGCAGTTGCCATTTAATTTGAAATTTTAATGCAGTCCGTCCATTTCTGATCCTCCTAACTTGGTGTCGGATTTTTCCTCTTCTTATGTTATGTTTTAGGGTTGATCTATATGGTAGACAATTGACTTAATGTTGGTTTGTTTACTGTGTTTTAATTAAAAATAATCCAAGCACTTTCACCTATCAGAAATCAGATTTCACTGTAAAATTATTATTGTTTGCTAAATTAGGATATATATTAATTTGTGTAGGTATCCTGTTTTCATTCTGCCACTGGGACATTTCACCCACATTAAAACTTTGTCGGCCACGCGTAGGCAAGGCAGTTAAAAACACTGCCAATGTAGAAGTCAAGTTATGACATAATATTATACCAATAATTATATCCCTCGAATTGTAAGAACTATCACAATAATAGCTTCACGTACCCAGTGGCGCAGCTAGGTAAGCAAGGGCCCTGGGAAAAATAAAAAAATGGGGCCCCATGTCAGTTCGAGGTCCTGTTCTTCAGGGACCGCTGCAGCTGCCCGGTGCTGGGCACCGCGTCTAACTTTTCGGTAACTACGTTATTGGTCAGGGTCCGACGGGCCCTAAGCTTGGGAGCCCCAGGGCACGGCCCCGTCTGGCGCTTCGGTAGCTAGGCCACTGGTCAGGGTCCCAGGGCCCAGTAAGCTTCGGGGCCTCTAGGCGCGGCCTCGTCTAGCCCTTCAGCAGCTATGCCACTGGTCAGGGTCCGAGAGCTCGGGGCCCCGAGGCACGGCAGGAAACTCACTGAACCATCAGAAAGAGGTTAGAACCTGAGAAATATATTGTAACTGAATCCAAATGCACTCAATGCTCCTTAACTCATTGCTCAACACCGTTCACTAAATCTCACCAGACATCCAGGAATAATTCTGGTTGGCTTTATCTGTAATTCGCTTCCCATAAGAACCTCCTAAGGGGTCATGAACAAAATTAAGGAGCGCCTGGCGATGCTCTCACGGCTAAATCTCGCGTCAACCTATATGTTACCCCCGTCTAGCCCTTAGGTAGCTACGCCACTGCACGTACCCGACATGCTCGTAGAATGCTCCCACTGATCAACGTTTTTTTTGCATGGAGAGACAGAATATTCCTAATCCTCCTTTTAATTCTTTTCATTCTTGAAATACAATTTTTTACCACGATTTCGTCGCAGACAAAATCTACCACTAAAATAGTCTACAAATTAATTAAAACCTGCGTCCTTTTCAGCTACATAGCGGCGATACAAAAACAATCACGTAGCAATTAAGTTAATAACGAGACAACTCGCAGAGTTATTTCAAAAGTGCTATGTCACCTCACTAAAATAGGACCGAATAAAACCAGTGAAAATTACACGTGGAGAAAGACTCATTAATACGATGAAACTGCTGTCTCGAAATAGCTAGTAAAGTGGGCTATCCATTAAACAGGTGGGATAATAAAAGATATTGGAACCCGCTTTACTGTTAGGTTATAAAGGCGGGTAAAGTTTGTGTAGTGTCCATAAACGGCATATAGATAATTGAAATATATACTCGTATATGAATATGAAACGAAGGGGAAAACAAAAAAACAGTTATCTAGACCAGATTAACCAAACTTTTTTTTGAATTGTCAACATTTTTCTTATAGGTTAAGAGCCCTTAGGCTCTGTATAGGTACAGAGCCCTATAATTAAAACTCCACTGTCTGTATTTGTTAATGGGTGTATTATTAAGTCTGTCCGTTCGATAGTCCATCTGTTTGTCTGTTTCCCGGTTGTATACTACTTGATATGCCCGTTAAGTGATCTCGATCGAATTGTTTTTGGGATATCATTTAAAAGTAAGCTGTCAATGTCATGTTATTCTTTAATTTTCTTTAAAAAATATGACATTGACACCTAACTTTATATTTTTTCTTACTAATCTATGTAGACCAACGTAAAAATGTATATGAGGGAACTGTACTTCCCTTTGTTTAATTTTTTTTTCACCGAATCATCATTTGGCCGAGTTTATAATTTGGCATTACGCATTTTTTTCTGAACACGTAAACTGTTCAAGATTTTTATAAAACAAACCTAAACTAACCTAATGTATTCAACTGTATACCTTAAAAAGTCCTAGAAATTGTACGGTCAAGGAATTTAATTTGTGGACCCTTTCGTACCTTGTCATAGTGACATTGATATGGAATCTCTATCGGCTTTCATATTTATTTTGACTGTGACAAGGTACGAAATCCATACTAATATTATAAATGCGAAAGTGTGTCGGTCTGTCTGTCTGTCTGTCTGTTTGTCTATCTGTCTGTTACCTCTTCACGCTTAAACCGCTGAACCGATTTGGATGAAATTTGGTGTGGAGATAGTTTGAGTCCCGTGGAAGGACATAGGCTACTTTTTAACCCGGAAAACTACCCTTATCCGCGATAAACGTATTTAAGGCGGACGAAGTCGCGGGCAGCTGCTAGTGGGATATAAATTAAATTCCTCGACTGTACAGTTTCTGAAAAAAAAAGCATTTTGCCAAATTATGAATTCGGCCAAATGGTGATTCGGACACTCGATATTATGCCCGATAAGGGAAGCCCACTGGATAAATGTAACGACGAGTGATTAAAGAAATATATCTAAAAAACAATGCAGATAACAATGACAGACTAATATGTAGGTTTACACTGCTAACGGCTTCGGTTGATGCCATAACGTCCACAGTCATGATGCGCTACAGCACCTGTTGTGCCCTTTACGTGCGTAAAGTCGAATTTACCCTGAAGGTAATACTGTGGCACTGGAGACCTTGGTGATGTAGGTAATGCGGCACAAGATACTTACCTTCATATAAAACTTGTAAGATTTCTTTAGCTGTGGACGGAGTGGCAGTTCTGTGAAGCTAAAACTCGCCAGCCACAGCCGTAGTGTCATATCACAAGGGTCCAAATATACGTATATGGACGGAGTATCCGTGAAAGTGTTAATTTATTAGAATGTTGTGATTTGAAAGGATAGTACAAATATAAAATTTTAATCCATACTCCAAGCGAAAGTGTGTATGTCTGTCTGTCTGTTACCTCTTCACGTTTAAACCGCTGAACCGATTTGGATGAAATTTGGTACGGAGATAGTTTGAGTCCCGCGGAAGGACATAGGCTACTTTTTATTCCGGAAAAATACCCTTACCCGTGATAAACGAATTTAAGGCGGACGAAGTCGCGGGCAGAAGTTAGTAATGATAATAAATATTACAGGGCAATTTTACACGAATCGAACTAGTCCCATGGCAAGCTTAATAAGTCTTGTGTTACGGGTACTAGACGACGAAATATTTAATGGATATATTTACTTATATACATAGAAAACATCCAAGACTCAGGAACAAATATTTACACTCATGACACATATATTTGCCCTTCCTGCCGATTCAAATCCACCGGGATTTGAACCCAGGACCTTCAGCTTCGCAGGCAACGTTACTCCCGCTGAGCCAAACTGGTCGTCCGGAATGCATTATAGATCTTTAGATAGTATAAAAAAATAATTGTTTTCTAAAATATACATTTTTCATTTTAGCATTTTCAGTGGATGATCGTCTTAAGTTAAGTTTCAAAGTTTTACCGGCTTGCCGTCCACGAAACGTATTTATTCGCCGGGAATTTCTTCTTTAATTGTTCATTTCAAATTCGCGACAAATACTCATTGTAAAGTTCCAGACTTGGCTGTTTAGTTTGTAGTTTAATGGCGCTGTTTCGTTGGTTGTATTGCGTCGCTGCAATTTCGAGTCCAAAATCCTTACCGAAAATTTGAGGTAAATAACACTGGTTTAAATGGTGCTGTGACCTTCCTTATAAGTTTATGCAACTGCACTTTAAATTATTATGTAATTATATTGCGGCTATTTATTACAGCTTTGGTTTATTTTTGAGTTATTAGTTTTTCCAAGGACCATTAAAACAAGATCACTGACCATTTCCATTCAAAAAGCCGTTCCCCGATATGTACAACGCCGTCTACGTATAAGAATTATGTTTTACAATTATTCAACTTTGCAAGCGTGACACAGTATTTCAATGTTACGATTTAGCTTTTAGAGTCGCGCCAATAATCGACAAAGCCAAAGAAAAACGCCTTAGTTGGTACGGCCACGTTCAGAGACGCGAAGAGAAACTGGCCTTGAACCTGCCTATAACCCAACCACGCACCCGTGGAAGACCACCCGCCACTTGGCTGACAACGGTCGAAAAAGACCTCAAAGAAGCTCAAATTGATATGAACGCCGCACAAAATCGAGCTCAGTGGAGGATGCGGACGAGGAGGGGCGACCCCAAGTAAATGGGACTATCGGTCTAGGAGAAAGAAGAAGAAGCTATTTGCGAACTAATTGTTACTATACTATACTATACTCCTGTATTCAATTATACCATGGTTAAATGTTTAGTTTTAAAGCGCCATCTAGTGTTTGCCAGAATATCCTTGTGATCGGAACATGATCCAAAGTATGGCAACTGACAGCCCTTTTGTTTTAACGGTCCTTGGTTTTTCGTACTTATTTTCGGTATAAAGAAGCCTTTGAACCATTTTCTCTGACGAAAATGTAGATCACGTGATTTTTTTTTACAATTTTAGTATGTATATTTGAAGACACTTTAGTGTACATAATTACCAGACCAGTTACATATGTTACGCCATGAGGCTCCCACGCTCTTGATAGTCATCATTGAGTCACCGCTTTCCCGAAAACCGTTTGATCGGCTCTCAAAATACTGCTGAGTTGAAGAACCATCATCGAGTCACCGCTTTTCCCAATAACCAGTCAATCGGCTCTAATGGTAATGCTGAGTGGAGATTTAGTCACCCCAAGGTAACATCTGTGTATAGTGAAGTGTCGCGATTGCCTTATGTCTTCCATCACGTCTAAGTCTCGAAGAAACTATCTATATAACTTGACGTCAGAAACGTCGAAGAATTACTAACAAAAGATAATTAAACAAATCATATTATAAAACGTGATGATGACGATGATATAAACGCAAAAATGTGTTGATATTCGGGTATTTGCCTTGCCTGTTTGTCGGTTTGTCCTATATATCACTCAAAACCTGAAAACTAAACAGTATTATCGACTATCAATAGAATATTAGCCGGTGATTAACATACCTAGGCCACTGTTAATTCAGACAAAACAGTTTCCGAATAGAGCAAAACATGTTTTACACAGGTTTTGTACGACATGTTTAGTATTAAGTACATTATTTAAAATCAGTTTAAGCTCTTTATGAACTTTAGTTAAACATTATATTTACGTGCTTAAATCAAGCCATTTGCCTTTACTCAAAGTTTTCCTCGTAATGAATATTTAAACAGAAACTACTAGAAACTAGAGAGCTCATCCCAAAAGGCTGTTAGATATGCAAACATTGAAAACGCCATAAATGGTTACGATGCCAGTGAAGATTTTAGGTGTAATAGGCAATGCCAAACGGTGTCAAAATATGATTGGAATTGGGTATATGTATACCAGCAAACATCAGCATGTTGGGGGCACAATGTAGCGATTTCCTATATCGATGAACTCACTTATCGATGCTTTTCGCCTATACTATACTACGATTTTTCATACAAGACCAAAATTTAACGTCTACGGGTGCACATTCGCTGTGATTACTTAAGTTGGTTGGTTGTTGGTTGGTTGGTTGGTTGGTTGGTGGTTGATTCGTTTAAGTGTAGGTATTTTTATAAAATTACCCTAATAGGTAGTATACACGAATTCTCATTCATGTTTTTAGGAAACAACGTTTATTTGTTTAAATAATCAAGATGGAAACTGTCAGATTTTGGTCTTGAATACAAAATGTAGGTATAATGTTCGCTTCAAATTTTGTTCGTAAAATATAATTTTACTAGCTGCCGCCCGCGACTTCGTCTGCTTTAGATTCGTTTATCGCGGATAAAAGGTATTATTCTGGGATAAAAAATAGATTGTCTTTCCCCAAAACTCGATATTTTACTAATTTAAATGTGAAGCATATTACCAAGATTACAAGTTCCTAGCGCAAAAAAGTATTTATTGTCCATACAAATTTTCATCCCCTTTTTCGTCCCTAAAAGGGATGAAATCTGATATACATTATAGCCTATGTCTTATTGTGATATATAAGGTACATAATACTACTACTAGTACTATATAGTTTCATAAAAATTGGTCCAGTAGTTTTTGAGGTTAAGTGGAACGTACATACATACTTTCACGTTTATAATATTAGTAAGGATAAGAATAAGGATAGTGAGGATGAAGAGTATCAATATGAAACCAAATATAACTTAATTCGTTTCATCTTTATTCTAAAAGGATGTTTGAAACTTCACTTAGCATCGTGATTTTCTTCACAGGTTTAAGTTTAATAATATCAACAATCAGTGCTTCAAATATCAAATCAGTAGCTTTGTGTAACCTACTTTGTCGAGGTATGCAAAATAATTCTTACAAAAAAATACACACCTACAAACAAAGCCGAGCATAGACGAAAAGCTGGGAAAACGATCACTATAGATATAAGATAATAGCATCGATGAGCTCAGTTTAATGATATTATAGGAAATCCCTTTACATACATTCATGGCACTTACGTGTTCTTGTTGAGATGTGCAGTTTTTCGACAATAATTTAAAAAAATTTTTTGGTTGAAAGCAAAACGAAATGGCCTCACAAGGTTTAGTTTCCCAAAATTACGACGTCTCTGCAATTTTAGTCGTTATTTTATGATCCTTTGTATTTCTAAATAGGGGCGACATTTTGTTTGTCACCGCTGACAGGGGGAAATTCAGTATTATTATGCGGAATATGCAGTAATTTCTAACCGCCAATAGCCTGTCCCCCAATTTCATAATTGTTTAACCCAACAACGTTACCAACGCTTTATCGCGCAAAATTGCCAAACGCACCCTCTATCTTTTCAATTAGAACCACCCTACTGAACATTATAATAAAATTTCCACCCTCGGGTGACAAAATTAGAAAAAACAAATACTCATTAGACACTCGATCGTGTATTTTCAAGCCTTCGCTAATTAAAAACGTGGAAACGCGAAAATCTTATTTTCCGTAGAAAATTAAAACAAAGTTTTTCCGAGTATTCCATTTCTAATTTTGTTTTAAGAAGATTTCAGCAGATTAGAATGAATTGGGACAATGAACTTTTTCATTTTGCAAATTAATTTGGACAGACGTTTTTATGAAATGAGCGGGAAGTGTTATTTATTTGACATTTAAGGAAATACTGCTTTGTTTGTGCTTTATGTTGGTTTTATATACGACGTTTTTTTACAATGTATTATTTTTATTTGCAATTAACTTCCTTAATGATGATGATTGATGTTTCAAAAATGATTTAATTAATCTGGTAATTAACTTACGATAACATTTAAAACATTCCCTATGTATAGTTCACGAAACATTAGTCGTACCGATGAATGGTATCACTTGGAACGACTTAGTTTTTCCTTTCCAATGGGAAAATAAAACCAATGATATTTTTTGTAATGATTTTTCTCACTTCATGAAAGCCAAGTGCGTTAACAAGACTTCTCCATTCTATCTATTGTATCGAAAGATTAACGATTTAAACCGAATCGGTGGAAATTATATTTCGTAAACTATATCGCAAATACATATATACGAGCGATATAAGATACTAGAAGGGGTAAACTTCGTTCGCGGGAGGTAAAAGAAGTCACAATTTTATTTTTTTCTTCAGCCTAGTCGGGTAAAGTATCATATAACCATCTGTGGATGGCCAGCTACCAATATACAAACAATGGTTGAAATTTGTACAGCTGTTTTAAGGCAAAGACGTATATACGAAACGAAAATCTACAACAAAGAGAAAGTGCCTTTCAACCGCCTCACTTTATGTTTTTATCGAAGAGCCTGTAGATTTTTTTGGAATTTTGAGACATTTGGTAGAGATCCCAGAGTTTATCAAATAGTTTGAAATCCCATGCGATGCCTGAAAGCGCATGTTCCATTGTTGGTAATTATCAAAATAAGATAAAAGCTTTTAATGTGCATATTTTATAAATAATTAAGTCATCCAACTTAAATGTCCATCACGATTATAACAGGACTATCGCTGTCCAGTATCAAACGGTCGAATTACTCGTATTTATATCATTCCAGACTTTACCCATGACGGATGCTAAGTGACGTTTGGAGCAGATTGACGAACGTCGCCTGTATATTGTGTAGCATGATATTTGGGGTATATTTTTATACATTTTTATTAGGGTTCCGTAGCAAAAATGGCAAAACGGAACCCTTATTAGTTTCATGTCCATCCGTCCGTATGTCACAGGCATTTTACTCAAAAACCACAAGATGCATGTTAATGAAATTTGGAGTATAGGTGTCTAGCATAAGTTGCTACTTAGTTTGGTAGTTAAATAACAAAACTAAATGTTTCTAGAAGGGACAATTCGTAAATGTAACTGAAGCTTAATTTTTTTTTTTTCAAGTCGTTACAACTTTGATCGAACTTAACAGCCGCTGTGCTATCTTACTATTTCTTAATAAGTTAATATCATTACATTTAATGATATTTACTGTGATCTCTACCAGATTATCGGTTAATCTTGTAGAAGATCTCATTACGCTGCGTCGTCCTACACGCGGTCGCCGCTCGAGAACCTTTCTTCCACAACGGCCATTGGCTCTAGAAGATTTTCCCGGCCAACTAAGAATTTCGTCAACTGAAGGGGAATTTGTGTAACAAAGCTAAGCAGTAAGTTCATAACTTTTAAATAATGAAATAATGAAATAATGATCTTTATTCTGTAAGTAGGCCACAAGGGCACTTTTACAAGTCTGACAGCGTTTCCCAAGAGGAGACCACTGAAGAGAAGAAAGCCGAAACAAACTCAACAGTCAGTCATTTTTTCGAAATAACTCTTATATCTATTACAATATTCGTGCTTAGCCTAACCTAAATATATGTTTTGAGTATAAACTCAATGCGTAGTTCTTCAAGGAAACATATCAAAACTTATAAAAGTAAAAAAAATCTAGAATATAAAAAAGCAAAATAGTGATTTTTATTTAAAACAACTTACATACGTTTGATATGCCACCTTATAAGAACCGTGTCCCGGTAAAAGTAAATTATTTGGTTTCTGTTTTGGGCCATGCATTTTTGTCTGTTAAATAGTCCTCTACCCTATAATAAGCCTTTGCCATTAGGGACTCTTTTAAGTACTTTTTGAGAGCTGGAAACGATAATTTCAAAGCATCATCTGGTAGCTTATTATAAAAATGTATACATTGGCCTACGAATGATTTGGCTACTTTACGAACGCGGAACTTTCTAATAGCGATTTTGTTTTTATTTCTAGTATTAAAATTGTGGATATCTGAATTCTTAGTAAAAGACTCTAGGTTCTTAATAACATAAATAATATTCTCATAAATATATTGGGACGCTACGGTTAATATGTTGATGTCATTAAAAAGTTCTCTTAAGGAGTCACGGGAGTTCAAGTTATATATAGAACGAATCGCTCTTTTTTGTAACACAAATATAGTCTGTATGTCAGCTGCTTTGCCCCAAACCAGAATACCGTATGACATGATACTATGAAAATAACTATGATATACTAAGCGAGCAGTATCAACATTGGTCAATTGTCTAATTTTTCTAATAGCGTAAGCTGCTGAACTTAATTTACCTGCAAGTACTGCTAAATGGGGACTCCATTGCAAGTTCTTGTCCAGTGTTATACCTAAGAATAATGCCCTATCCACCATTTCTAAACATTCACCATTGAGCGATATAGTAGAATCCACTGCTCTAACATTCGGTAAAGCAAATCTAACACATTTCGTTTTCTTAGCATTCAATACCAGATTATTAATATTAAACCCGTCAAGTACTTTAACTAGTACACTATTAATTTCGGCATAGTCTGTTGCTTTCCGGTCAACTTTGAAAATTAATGATGTATCATCATCAAATAGTACTATATCACAAAGATTTTCTACTATAGATGGTAAGTCATTTATATAAACTAAAAATAGAAATGGCCCTAAGATAGAGCCCTGTGGCACTCCTAGCTTAACTGCAGCTCCACTGGATTGGGTTCCATTTACAACAACTGTTTGTGTTCTATTGCTGAGATATGAAGACATAAGGCTTAAGGCATTTATAGACAGGCCATAATGTTCTAATTTCAAAATGAGTGTTCCATGATCAACGCAATCAAATGCCTTAGAAAGGTCACAAAAAACTCCAATTGCATCACAAGATTTCTCCCAGATGATGTAAATATATGCTTAGCTTATAAATATAGCTAAATATAGCTTACATTGCATTTGTTAAAATTAACATTAAGTAACAAATGGGCTTCGGTCGCAGAAGATTGAAGATATCTTGTAGTATTAATTGCAATGTTGGAAAAATAATCCTCGAATGCCGAGGCAACATCGTTCTGACCATTACCTGTCATAATGTTGACTTGACTATTGCGAGTTTTTGTTTTACCAGTTTCTCTATTAATAATATTCCAAACAGTTTTCACTTTATTGTCAGACATTTTGAGCGGCTATGCACACCTTCTTAAACATTTTTGAATAATTCTTGAGGAAAACAGTATTCTTGTTTACCTCTTTCTCTCCATATAATTCATACAGCCAATTTCTACTTCTATGAATGCCGACAGTAGCCCATTCACTAAACTTCGTTTTTGACCCAGAAATAGTTTTCATTTTGAAATGAGTATTAAAATTATGTATAATTATGCCAAATAAATTTTTGTAAAAACAATTTAGGTCATCATGTGAAATGGATAACATACATAGATCATTATGAACTTCATTTTTGAATAGTTCTAAACGATAACTAGTTATGGGTCTGTATGTTATAGTTTGTGGTATTTCTTGGAAAGTGTTTGGGAAAGATGCTCTCTGACCTCTATGATCTGAACTAAAGGACTTAAATATTGCCTTATCCAAGCATTTACAATCACAAAAAATATTATCTAGACAGGTTTCACTACTGATTCCCACGCGGGTTGGCTCAAAAAACAAATTGACCAAGTTAAAAGATTAAAACAAACTTAACAACTTCACAGTGTTACTATTCGATTCAAGTAAATTAACGTTGAAGTCTCCACATACTATAACATGTTTTTTGCCTTTACAAGCTATTTTTAAGACATTTTCCATAGTGCATTCAAATGTATGGAAATCAGCAGAAGGTGGTCTGTAAATACATATAATTAAATAGGTCTCTAATTCTACACAAGCAATTTCTATAATCCGTTCTATTGATAATCTCACAATATTTTCTCGCTCTTTGGATTTCATGGAACTTTTAACAATTATAAGAGAACCCCCATGAATGGCTAGTTTTCTAGCAAAGACACTTACTAACTTAAAGTTAATAAAATCAAAAAGTAATTGTTCCTGTTTTAGCCAGTGTTCAGTAATACAATTTTAATAAATAAATTAGCCGGCACCATGGTAAGAGGCCTTGGCTCGACGCCACTAACTTGTAGCAGATCTGTTATGTTTTGCCATAACACTAGTGCAGGGCACGACTTGTTTATAATGAACTAGAGATGCGAATTAACTTATTTACTCCAAATTTATACTAGCCTAGGTAAGATGACGATGTTAGAAATCCGTGAAAAAACAGTTTTGTTACCAATGTAGCAAGAAGAAGGCACAAGTTTATGCGGTAATGGGTGTAGCGAGTTAAGTGTCCTTGGTAATACTGATGGCGATGGAGTTTACAAGTTTTTGGATGGAGTACCAGAAGACGTAGTGTGGTCTCTGGTCACCCACAAGGTGGACTGACTATCTTGAAAAGCCGTGGGTTGCTGCTTCATGCAGACGACATAACAACGACAAGAAGGCATTTTTCGAAGGTGGCCTATTTCTGAGAATAGACGTCTTTCGGCAAGGGGAATCAATATCATAGTAAAATATGGTCCATCACATTGCGTTTGTGTATACCATATTATTTATCTTCCCCACACAATACAAACTTGAAGCTTAGCTTAATGAGAATTGATATATTATAAACAAAGATCAGAAACAAATGAAAAAATTTTTCGACGATACTGGACTTGAACCAGTGCCTTGAGCCAGACCGGGGCAGCACGCTCTACCATCTGAGCTAATCGTCCACACCAGTAGTCGACGAATTCTGTCATCTGTTCTTGCTTATGGATCTCTGTATGGTGCATCCGACTCTTTAGCCGTTAGCGCCGCCTAGTGCAGAACTATGAAGTTACTTTCACTAGGCTTCTGCACTAGGCGGCGCTAACGCTAGTGGAGTGATCCACTAATAAATTGCAAAAATTGTGATTATTATCATGATATTTGTAAAACAAAAAGTAGAGAATTGATATACTTAAAATTATCCTTTGTTGTTAAAAAGTATTAATTATTATATCAGACATCGTGTAAATATTGAACAGTCCTAAACTCCACTGAAATTACATGTTAACTCACACAAAACTTTAAATTCACCTTGCGTTTTGACAAACACGGTACAGTTTAAAAGTAAAACAACGGCGCGCAGAACTCTCGGTAAATAAAATTAATAACTAAATTCTGTTACTCATTCCGCTAAACGAGCCCACCGTTTGTACTTTGGCAATCCGAAGTTGGCCGAAGTTATCCGAACCCGTTTACGGGCTTCATTTGTTTTGTTATTAGAGCGCCATTATATTTGTTACGATTATGTCTTAGTATACTCCCGTTTCGGGTTTCGGTTTCCGCGTTTCTTGGGGATTATAACGGTTTACGTTTATTATAGAAATTCCGATTCTGGAACTATTATATGATTGAATTAGATTTATTAATAATCTCTTATAAAATAAACGCTGTGATGAAGGATCAAATAATTGCACAGTTTGAGAAGCTTGAGAAACTTGGGATGACTTGATAAATCAAGTCGATTAACTAGAAGTATAACAAACTCACGAGCACTATAAAAGGGTTAGTATCATTTCGTCTAAAAAAGCAGCTGGTCTAAGTAGTAAGTGGTCTAAAAAGCAGCTGGTCTAAAAAGCATCTGGTCTAAGTATAAACTGGTCTAAAAAAGCAGCTGGTCTAATTAGCAAGTGGTCTAAAAAGCACCTGGTCTAAGTAGTAAGCGGTCTAAAAAGTAGCTGGTCTAAGTAGCAAGTGGTCTAAAGATAAAGTATAAGTTTCTTAGGGTCTATTCACAACCACAACTACACAAAAACGACAAGCACGTGGTCGGGCAATGATTTATATAAAAAAAAATAGTATTATTTATACGGACCACATTTCACCGTCAAACGCAACCGTGTAGACGATACGGACCGCATCGCAACCACAAAGCAACCACTAGCGACACCAAGCTCTAGCGAACGGCTTCGTCCCAAACATAACGTTCCGTTCACAATCACATCGACGTTTCGCAGACACCGTAACGCAACTGCAAAAACCTGCAGCTACCCTATTCACACATATCAACTGCGTCACCATTTTTTTCCGCTGCGTTGTGGTGTGGTTGTGGTCCGTGTGAATACACCCTTAGACCTATATTATGCCTATGTAGTGTCACGTTATACGTGCATTTACACATATTAAGCAATAAAAAGTAACTAAAAAATATCTACTTACCTAAATAAAAAGCAATATTTACAACTTACAACTAAAGCTACTCTTAAAACTATCTTGAAACAAATAAACAGAGCAACATAAAATCATCAACACTTAAACTTGTCTTCAAATATGTCGCGGTCTTGTTCCCTTTAAACGTTCCTTCATTCATTCGCTCGCGAACGAATGTAGGTACGCGTGACCTCACTCACCTGCGCCCGCGCGGCGCGGCCGCCGATGAGAAGCGAGAGACTGTCGGAGTGAGCGCACGTCGCTTGATATCGATCCCTGATACGTTTTCATTATAAATTGTAATCGATATTCTTGTTGTAGTCTCTGAGCGTTCCTCGACAATTTAAAATCACAGTGGTGTTATTTAAGTGCATCAGTTATACCCCAAACTGGGGTCCAATGTCTAGAGTGACAATTTATTGGCTTTCTGCTTGCCGCTTGCTTCTGGCTACTTATTTAGAAGACCACAAATACTGGACGTGAGCTCCCGTGCCCAACCAGAGCGCCGACGTCCACCTACGGCGCATTTCAGGGGAGTACTTATCTGCACGGAATAGTGGAATCCGACTGTGTGTGTATTCGCTCAAACCCACGCCCTTTTGGTTTTTATCGACTGAGCCGGCCTTGGGCCGAATAAATATTTTATTGACCGGAAATTCTGCCTCCTCATTTCTAGCCTCCCGTACATTATTAAATCCTTGAAGGGACAGTTTAGGAGAACAGAGCTGAACGGTTCACTGGCGCCCGTACTTAGTGGGTTAATACACATCGGATTCCTCTTTTCTTTGTAGTTGTAGTTAGTGTATGTTTGTGGCTTCTTTTTGTGAAACGTTTTTTTTATTTTTTCTATCCTTCTTCTTGGTTTTTTCCCTGTTGCTAAAGTGTACTAAGTCCATATAATTAATAAATATATCAGTAATTTATATAAATATTAAAATAAGTTTAAAATATTGTTTATTCAATAATTAGCATATTTTTTTTTTGCTGTGAAAAAACACCTTATTTTGTGTCACATCTGGATTAAAAAAAAAAAAGATATTTTACTTATTGTAACTTGTTTTTTATACCCGAATGGTACACATTAGTAGCGTTTTCTTTCTGTTTTGTTGCTATTAACAATTTTATTTTTTATTTTTACTTATTTCAATAAAAATAACCAAACGTTCATCATCATTAATTGACATTGTAACAGTGCGGAGAACGTTGTTGATTATTTTGGATTTTATGTAGGTGCTTTTGCTGTTTTTTACCACTTACCCTCATTTTCGTATTATTCAATATGTTGTCCGTGGAGTACTTGTCGCTTCAAAAGTCAGAGCTCGAATACGAAGTGCGTATTAGAGGTGCCTCTCCCGAGCCCTCCGTTGAGGATTTGCGCAAACAAATTATTAAATTGGCCAAGGAATTCCCTTCTGAGCACATTTTAGAGTCTCCACTGGAAGCTAGACAGGATCTTCAGGGTTGTTTGGAGGTTCTCACTAAAGTTCAGGCAAATATTGATATACCTGACGCATCTGCACCTGTAATTTTGAGAACTCAAAACATGCTGAACCACTTATACAACCGTATTGCGAGGATAACGCGTAGTGACGATATCAAGAAAGAATACGATGACGTGGTTAAAGAATATAACAGTCTGTCAAAAAAGTTTAAGGCTCTTCAAGCCAGTAAATCTACCCCAGGTACTTCGGCTTCGGCATCTAGCAGCTTTAGTAGTTCTGCTACCTCAATGCCTGAAATTCAAAATTTGATCTCGGTGACGTGCGATCGCGGTACAGCTGACCTTGCGAAATTAAAATTCAACGGCAAAACGTGTGTGCGTTCTTTCATACAACGTGTTGATGAATTTATGGTAGCTCGTAATATTCCGGATAGTAAAATTTTAAGTTTCGCAACTGAAATTTTCCAAGAAGATGCCTTACACTGGTATAGGTCTGTGAAGAGCAAGATTAGTTCATGGCCCGAGTTAGCGGCCCTATTGAAGAAGGACTTTGACCAATCAGACTATGATTACAGACTGATCTCGGAGATTCGTTCTCGTACTGAGGGAGAACGCGAGAATATCACCATTTATCTCTCTATTATGGACGGGATGTTCTCGCGTTTGTCCAAGTCACCTTCGGAGGCGGAACAGCTGGAGATCCTTCTTCACAATATTAGGCCCTGCTACGCAAGCACCCTAGCATCAGTAGATTGTATTAATGACATAGACTCTGTACGTACATTATGTCGTAACTATGAGACTATTCAGGCTCGTCTCTCACAATTCCAGGAACCGCCGAAAGTAACTTCTGATACTGTTGCACCTGAGTTCGCTTATACTAAAGATGTAAATAAAACTAATAACAAATATAATCACAATAATTGTAGTAAACAGAACTTCACAAATACAAATAATTATAACAAAAATTATGGCTACAAACATCAAAATTTTAATCAACACGCACAAAATAAAAATCAGCAACAAAATTATATACATTCAGTACAAGCAACCAAAAATCAGCCATACTGTCCAAGGTGTCGTAACAATTCACATCACATCCATCAGTGTCAAGCTCAACGCGACATCTTTTGCTTTAAGTGCGGAATGAAGAATGTGAAAACACCAGATTGTCCAGTATGTAATAAAAATAAGGGGACAAAAAACTAGTGCAGCAGAGTTGTAGTAATTTTGATAAGGAAGATTGGGAAACATGGTTAACCTTTTTGAAAACATTTACCTCTTCTTACAAAGTTTCTACAATTCTGCAAACTAAACCTGAGCATGATGCTAGGCCCTACATTAATATTAAGATTGATGACATTGACGCCTGTGCTTTACTTGATTCTGGCGCTGCGGTAACTATCTTAGGTAATAATAGTCATAACGAACTAGTCAACTGCACTTTGCACCAGGATCATAATATTAATATATTAGCAGCTGGGGGTCAATCTTTAAAAAGTATTGGCTATGTTAATTTATCAATCAGTTTTGAAGGCCAATTTCACATCATTAAAGCGTATGTTGTCCCTGAAGTTGAAACATCCATTATACTCGGCGTTGATTTTTGGCGTGCTTTCCAAATTTGCCCCAAATTTATTGGTAGTGTCAAATTGTCACACTGTCCCTTGTCGGAAATAAAAGTGAACTCTAATGAGCCTTTCATTCACGCTTATAACAATTTAACCGAACCACAGAAAACTATAGCTGACACTATCATAGCACAGTTTAGGTCAATATCGACTGAAGAAAAAGGCTTGGGCCGAACAAATATAATTTCTCATCGTATAGACACTGGTGACGCCCAGCCAATTCGTCAGCGATATTACCGTATGTCACCTGAGAAACAGAGGATTTTAAGTGAACAGGTTGATGAAATGCTTTCCCTGGATGTAGTTGAGCCTTGTGAGAGCGCTTGGTCTTCTCCTGTTCTCATTGTTAACAAGAAGAACGGACAGCCCCGGTTTTGTCTCGATAGTCGCAAACTGAATGCCGTTACGAAGCGAGACGCTTATAATTTGCCATACGTCTCGAAAATATTAGATAATCTCCGTGATGCAAAATATTTATCTAGCATAGATTTATCAAAGGCTTTCTGGCAAATTCCTATTGTGCCTGAGGATCGTGACAAAACAGCTTTCTACGTACCAGGTAGGGGCACGCTACGGTTTAAAACCACTGCGTTTGGACTAACCAACGCTCCTGCAACGCAGCAACGTTTGGTAGATCTGTTGTTTGGCGATATGGAGTTTAAAACTTTTGCATATCTTGACGATATTATTATCATTAGTTCGTCTTTCGAAGAACATGTTTCACGTCTGGTGCGCGTTTTGGACAAATTAAAACAAGCTAACCTCACAGTAAATTTTGAGAAATGTAAGTTTTTTAGGAGTCAGCTGAGGTACTTGGGTTACGTAGTTGACGCTCGCGGTTTGCGCACTGACCCTGAAAAGGTGGACGCCATTGTCAATTTCCCCACCCCTACCAATAAAAAGGAACTCAAACGTTTCCTCGGCACTGCCACTTGGTATCGTCGTTTTGTGCCCAATTTTAGTACCGTAGCTGGTCCTCTGAATAGGTTGACTTCAAATGGTAAAAAGTCGCCACCCTTTATATGGTCTCAGGAGGCTGACGCAGCTTTTAACGCCTTGAAGGAATCTTTAGTATCAGCGCCAGTCCTTTCCTGTCCAGATTACTGTCTACCATTTGAAGTCCACACAGATGCCAGTAATTACGGAGTCGGTGCAATGTTGACGCAGACTCTGAATGGTAAGGAACACCCGATCGCCTACATGAGTAGATCACTCACCAGTGCTGAAAAGAACTACAGCATCACAGAGAGAGAGACTCTTGCTGTGTTGACTGCTCTCGAGCACTGGCGTTGTTATCTGGAGAACGGGCAGAGCTTCACAGTGTACACTGACCATTCTGCGTTAAAATGGTTTTTATCTCTAGACAATCCATCCGGGAGACTAGCACGTTGGGGAGTACGCTTATCGTCGTTCAATTTTGAAATTAAGCATCGACGTGGAGTTGATAATGTTATCCCTGACGCACTTTCTCGCGCCGTCCCCGTTAATGCCATTTCTTTGTCTAATTCGTATCAAAATTCAAACGACTGTTGGTATAAGAAAATATATAATGGTTGTCTAAATGCACCGAGTAATTTCCCTAATTATTTGATTAAAAATAATTCTCTTTTTCGGCTTTCAAAAAATAAAAACACACCTCTTACATCGGAATTTGACTGGAAGGAGGTTGTGCCTAACGAATTCCGTCAGAAAATATTAGAACAGTGTCATGCAGAGCCAACAGCTGGACATCTTGGCATCTTCAAAACTTATAGGCGCTTAGCATTAAACTACTATTGGCCTGGCATGCACCAAGATGTCGTTAAGTATGTAGGTTCATGTTCGGTTTGTTTGTCATACAAGGCTCAAAATCACACTACGTTAGGAGAGATGGGACGTCCGAAGCAGTGCTCACGCCCATATCAAATGATTTCTATTGATTTTGTAGGTCCGTTACCCGTTACACGCAAACAAAACAGCTACATGCTCGTTATAACTTGCTGTTTCTCTAAATATTGCGAAATTTTTCCCTTGCGTCGCGCAACTGCCGACGCTGTGGTCAAAATCCTAGAAGATAATATTTTCTTGGTTCATGGTATTCCACAAACTATATTTCTCGACAATGGCACTCAGTTCATAAGTACTGTAACTAAGGCCCTATTTGAAAAATATAAAATCCCTAATGTATACTTCACTCCCAGGTACACGCCTCAAATTAATACTGTTGAGCGCTATAATAAAACAATAGTCAGCTGTCTTTCTAAATTTGTCCAAAACGATCATCGGACTTGGGACACTTTTGTTCCCAAAATTAAGTTCGCTATCAACAATTCTGTCAACGAAGCTACTGGCTACACACCGTCTTTCCTTGTCTATGGCAGAGAACTTGTTTTGTGTGGATCGCACTATACGGATAATGACCTTGGTGACGAAGTGTTATTTTTGCCGCGTGATCTCTATGCTGAAAACCTGGGGTGTCTTTCTTCTGTGTTTAACGATGTGCAAGCTTCACTATGGCAGGCACATGTAAAGAACACTGCTCACTATAATTTGCGCCGAAAACACGCGGAATTTAATGTAGGTGACCTGGTCTTTAAACGCACTTTTGTATTAAGTGATAAAGACAAATTCTTTAGTAAGAAGCTGGCACCTAAATTTATAAAATGCCGTATTACTGAAAAACGGTCTCCTCTCGTTTATGTTTTAGAGGATATGTTTGGCAAGGATTTAGGGGTCTGGCATATTAAAGATTTAAAACTTGTCAGTAACCTTCAGTAATGTGTAAAACCCTCAGTTGATACAACTTGTTGTTAGTATTAGTCATATGTGTAATATATCACAAATGCCTTTTGTACGCTAGGTCGCGTCGTAGAGCCTCAAATATGGTTTCGTTGCTTTTATGTTTTAAGATGAAGTATGTAAGAATATGAAAGATGATCGTATGGAAGCGTAATGCTAATGGCAGCTTAAAGATCTACATCGGGTTTTCTTTAAGAACAAAACCCTTTCACTGAAGCGGGGGGTAATGTCACGTTATACGTGCATTTACACATATTAAGCAATAAAAAGTAACTAAAAAATATCTACTTACCTAAATAAAAAGCAATATTTACAACTTACAACTAAAGCTACTCTTAAAACTATCTTGAAACAAATAAACAGAGCAACATAAAATCATCAACACTTAAACTTGTCTTCAAATATGTCGCGGTCTTGTTCCCTTTAAACGTTCCTTCATTCATTCGCTCGCGAACGAATGTAGGTACGCGTGACCTCACTCACCTGCGCCCGCGCGGCGCGGCCGCCGATGAGAAGCGAGAGACTGTCGGAGTGAGCGCACGTCGCTTGATATCGATCCCTGATACGTTTTCATTATAAATTGTAATCGATATTCTTGTTGTAGTCTCTGAGCGTTCCTCGACAATTTAAAATCACAGTGGTGTTATTTAAGTGCATCAGTTATACCCCAAACTGGGGTCCAATGTCTAGAGTGACAATTTATTGGCTGTCTGCTTGCCGCTTGCTTCTGGCTACTTATTTAGAAGACCACAAATACTGGACGTGAGCTCCCGTGCCCAACCAGAGCGCCGACGTCCACCTACGGCGCATTTCAGGGGAGTACTTATCTGCACGGAATAGTGGAATCCGACTGTGTGTGTATTCGCTCAAACCCACGCCCTTTTGGTTTTTATCGACTGAGCCGGCCTTGGGCCGAATAAATATTTTATTGACCGGAAATTCTGCCTCCTCATTTCTAGCCTCCCGTACATTATTAAATCCTTGAAGGGACAGTTTAGGAGAACAGAGCTGAACGGTTCAGTAGGTACTAGCCTATAAGATACGGAAAAAAAAGGTTCTTGTAAATAAATTCATTTTGGTGACAAGCTTTTAATGCCGACTGTACAAACCTTTTTTGCTTTATTTTCAACTACTCGTCATTGCAATTATGGTGAGCTTGGGCTCATCACGATGACACGGCGGGACTATCTTGTTTCACTGTGGAGTTCCTATGGCTACCTTCTGACTCCATCATCAGGCCAGCTCCATAGTGCCATATTATTGCATTGTCACCGAAGATACACAAGTATAGCAAAGAACCCATTCGGGCATTAGGAAGTTAAATAAAAGCTTGTAAAAAGATATTTTTCTCTTAATAACGTTTGACGACTTACAATAAAATTATATTCTATTGAGACTAAATTTGTATTCAGACCACGTACATTTTTAATGAGATGAGATTTAGACAAAGAACCTTATAGACCAGTTGCGTTTTAAATGAGATGTATTTTAGACCAGTTGCTTTTCAGGCGAGAAGCATTTTAGACTATCTGCCAGTTGCGATTTAGATAATTTGATAAATAGACCAGGTGCTTTTTAGACCAGTTACTACGACCAGCTGCTATTTTAGACGAAATGATACTAACCCCTATAAAAATGCCGCACTACGAGTTATGTTCAAAGTCATGTTCGTCTGCGAAGGAAAAAAGGTCATATTTTCTTGTAGAGGTCCCATGTTACCGTTTTTACAAGCAATTATTTTAATTGCCGTGTTAGATTTGTATGTCAGTTTGGGTCGAATCTTGCAAGTTAAATTCGACCCACCTGCTGATTTCAGATTAAGCTAAAATTTGGCATACTTGTGTAAGTTCAATAACAATGCTATATTATAATACCATCGAGGTGATCTGATGTTGGAGCGGGAATCTGATGTTGGTCATAGGAACTCTGTAACATAATAACGTAATCCTACCGACTTTGGACTTTTTAGAATTGCCTAAATTAGTAGTTGACGGGTTTTTGAAAAAAAGTATAGTTGATAATGTCGAAAAAAAATGTTTTTTTTCGACACAAATGAATCTTATTTGTATGCAATGGTCTTCGTTCACGTCACGCCAAAATGGCTTGACAGATGTCAACTATTTTACATTGACATTAAATTGTATTCTCTTTAGGTATTATTCTTAGATTTCTTCCTTGCCGGCAAAGTTCCAACACGACCTGAGTTATCCACGAACACTAATCACAGCTTATGAGTAAGATTGGGCGCACATAATAATATTACACATAGTATATAGCAAAGGTGAGACGGCACAGCTGCACCCACTATCAAGAGCTCTAGGAGACCAACCGTTCGGCTTGGAGGCGCTCATTAGAATTGCATATGTATTAGGATGCAAATCAGGAGGTAGATTGGAGTATTGCAAACGACGTTTTATTTATTTATAAAAATGAAATCAACCACCAATGATGACTTACGGCACTGAAAAGTGATCGCGCACGATGGGCTTTATAAGAAGGATCAAAGTCACCCAGAAAGCAATGGAGAGGGCTCCTCGGAGGTTCATTGCGGGATCAAATCAGAAATGAACAAATTGGGAGAAGAATCGGTGTTATAGGATACTTTTATAAACTATTGTCGGGAATCACAGCTGACTGTAAGTGGACCTACGAGGGGGTGAGACGCTGCGCGAAGGGCGGGAATGCAATCGTTCCACAACGTCACACGCGTGATGCAGCGTCGCGTCTGCACACAGACTTTCGCCTTTTTGCAATTCAATAAGTATCATACAGATTGTATTTTTTTTTAAATTATCATTCAAGTCAAACCAAGTTCCTATACATCACACATCACCAACCATTCAAAACCAAATTTTCATCAAGCATTCTAATCACCAATTCAAAATCAAAAGTATTTGACGCTATAATCGGCTATGTTCACGCAATAAGAAGCATTATGACTTTTTCCTTTCCCTTGCAAACGATGTCGCGTGGCGCGGCGACGCTGGCATTATCTCGTGATCGCGAGATTATCTTTTGGCTTTCTTTGGTCACCTCTATTGAAAACAAATCAAAATTGTGTATTTTCGTTTGTTTGTTTTGAGCAGTTAGTATCATTTAGCCGTAAGGTTACCAGACGTCAGAAATTTGCCTGACATATCAGGAATTTAGACCATTTGTCAGGAATGCGGCCAAAATGGGAAAGTATCAGGAAATTTTAATATTTTTTTCTTATGTATGTTCTATCAAAACTATCCTGTACTTCTTTTTAACATTGAACTTACAAATTGGTATAATCTATTAACTATTTTAATTTATCTGGAAAAAAGATAATAATTAACACTTGCACTTTGCAGGAGACCCCGTCTCGAGCGTCAGGAATTTAGACGCTGCTTGTAGAATATTATAAACTAATATATTGAGTGCTGAACACCATCAACATTTCTATCTCAGCAGATGCTTAACACAACATCCCCTTGGCAACCTACTTGCTCGGGGCTTGTCTAATAGTGAAACGCAGTGTGTTCCGGAGAAGGATTACGATATCGCATTATTCGCCGGAGGGCTCGAAGAGGAGGGTAATGTACGCGTCAATCTTAGGTAATAATAGATTCTCAATTAACTTGATAGTTGGTTACACAAAATTAGAACAGTTTGTGAGCCTTTATTTGTAACGTTACATTGTGTTTCTAGCAACCAGGGATTGAGAGAGCGAATCACCTCCTTTTTATTATTTACGAGTAAGAAGGCCACCTTCTTACTCATCGCATCTTTGTTTGCGGAGAAGAAAAAGTCATAACTATCCTCTTTTTCCTTCAGCGTGTAAAAAATAAAATATAACCATCTGTGGATACTTAGCTACCCGTGTAACAAAAAACGTTGACATGGTTGACATCCGTTTAGCCGATTGCGCATGATGAAGGCGGAATGACACATGTATACATACAAAGAATTAAAAACATATACTTTTCGATTTAGTGACCTCCAAATAGTCCGTTACAAATACTTTTTTAAAAATATCGTCAATGTACAGAGATTTCATTTTTATAACTTTATAATAGTATGGAATAAAGATTTGCAGTTGTGAAAGAACGGGATTTGATGACAAAAGCATATTCTAGGAAATTTTAGCCTTCTTGTCACTATAACTAAATAAATAAATAAAATATATATATATTATACTCGTATATAAAAAAGTATTATGACGTCATTACGCAATATGAATATTTGTAATATGTTTAGATATTTGCTGTTTGTAAATTGCCATAAATGTAATGATAAATTTACATATAATGTTTTCAATCTATTTTCAGAAGTAGCTTGGTATTGGATACCGTGACTTAATTTTATTGCCATATAGTAGCAGAAAAAAGTGTAAAGTAATGTTTATCGCAACCAAAGTTCTATTTTTGAAATCATTATAGTGCATTCAAAGTGTTGGCTTATGAATAGATCAGTTCAGTTGGAAGTGCCATGGAATATCCGACATTGAAAAGTGTGCTATTAAAGTTTAGTCTATGAAGTGCTTATTGAGGGATTAAAGTCGACGAGTAGAAAAAAGATTAAAATAAGGCCGGCGCTGTTATCAGTGTTCACACTGTACTGTTAAGATTTGTAGATAGAGTTTTTAAGTGGGTGCATCAAAAATTTAAACTCTTTTTAGTGTGATTTTTGTCAAATCTATGCCAATCTATCAAATCCAGCTATGAAACAGGCTGGGTTTCAGATATGTGTTTTTTGACTATATAACCTATTCAGCGCCTAACGCGGAAACATGTTTGTTGAAAATATCCTCGATAGGAAAGGAATCCGAACACGCTTTTCTACTTTAGTTTTTTGTCTAGTTTGTACAAACGACACATTTTTAAACGGCTTAATTATGTATAAATGTCAGTCTTCCCATTATCTTTTACGTCACTTACTTAAATGTTAACAAAATATTCTAATGTCTTCGATATTATTGTACTTTTACATCTGGCGCTTACGCCAAAAAACCCAAGTATGTACGACTGGTGTATTAGCTTTCGCTCTTTGATACGCGCGAGCAATAAATGTGTTTCTTATTACAAATTACGCTTATTGGCCGGCTCGACGTGTGGGGCGTGGTTTTCCGTGACGATGCAGGCTCTTAAGAAAATTGTATCGCGCTGTTAATATTTGCGTTATTTTTTGCAATTTGATTTTATATTTGCTTAATAGTTTAGCTTTAGAAGATAAACAGATAGGAAGGCTATTATTTACTCGTATTAATTTTTGCAAATTATTTATGGCATCAGCTAATGTATGTACATACAACTTGATTAATTAATACTCCAATTCAAATATGTGTTGTTTTTTATTTATTTACTTTTTTTTACCTTTCGCAATGTATGTAATCAAATGATGAAAGTACATTACTTTCATACTCTTACTGATTTCTTTGATATTCAGTGTGCCAACTCAAAGTTTCTCAAACAAAAAGGATATACATTTATACAAAATCTTGTTTTATTAAATTCGAACTTCTTACCCCGTTAATCAGACTAAGTACATTTAAATAAAAACTAAATATTAATGAAGAAATAAGAACTAGAAAATATAATAATAATAATATATAAACAGGTACATTGGCAAATGGCAATGGCGGTCAACCAACCATTATCACTTATCGCTCAAAAATACACAAACCGACCTCATTTTGACAGGCAACAACAATAACTTCAATTCAAACACGACAAAATTATACACCGTAACGCAATAATATGCCGGGAATCGGCTATAATAGTGTTTCATTTCGCAAATTAGCATAGTTGAATTTTGATAAGCCGTTAAGCGGAGTAAAATAGTTAAACTAGACACTAAAAGCCAACGCCTGTTAAATATTCGTTAATGACACATTAATTACCATAACCTTAGTCATTACACTGTATATAAAACGCTATAAATTAAAGGTCGTGACAGATTTAATGTTTCAATTTCGTTATTGTAACGGTTTGGCTGAGTTTCGGGCGACCTTTCTGGGCCGTTTCGCACCTTGTATTTGTTTTGGGGATGTTTTAATAAAATTTTAACGTTAACGGGTTTGATAATGCTTATCGATAATGATATAATGGAAAGGGTTGTGCTGGTACTTTGTATAAAGCAATGTCACTTATATTAGTTATATTAATGGGGAATCTGTTTTTGTTTTAAATTTTAGTCCCATCTCGTGCCAGATTTGGTAGCCAGTTTTGAAATGGGAAATATGACTTCCCATACTTACATCTATACTATTATAAAGTTGTAAAAATAAAGGATTGTATGTTACTACTTAGATGGTTGGCATTCCACAACTGTGCGTTTTGTAAGAAATTTCCTGCCTCGCACGACTAAACTGTGGAATAAATTGCCGCCTGCAGTATTTCCGGACCGATGCCACCTTCAAGCCTTCAAGAAAAGAGCGTACTCCTACCTGAAAGGCCGGCAACGCACTTGTGACTCCTCTGGTGACGCAAGTGTCTATGGGTGACGGTGATTGCTTACCATCAGGCGACCCGTCTACTCGTTTGACTCTTATGTCATAAAAAAAATTTGTATATGTCGTTGTGGCTTCATCACGCTTAATCGGCTCAACGGATTTCAACTATTTTTGGTAGACGGGTAGCTGGGTATCTCCAGATGGTTATACGAATTAGTTTTATCCGACTTTGCTAAAAAAAGAGGGGTTATGACTTTTTCTCCTCCGCAAACGAAGTTGCGGGCGCCTTTTAGTATAATAAAATATGACTCAGCTATGAAATGGAAACGATTTTTGGGATTGGGATTTTTTTCCCATTTGAAAGCTAAAATATGGCTACAATTTGGGCCTAAGAATACTCGTACGAATAAAGGATTTAAAATTCCTTCATGGCACCTAAATATTTTTGCAAGCTGTATAAACAACTGTGGTACCTATTCAAGATGCATTCAATTAAGTCACGACTTATTCGTTGTGAGTAAAGTAATGTGTTTTAAGTATTCGTGCAGCACACTTAAGTGTAACAAGATTCTACACTCGACTCGAGCGCGCTTGATCCCCTTACCAGTAATTAAAACAAACACTGCATAGTTCTTAAGAAGTCTTTAAGTTAAAGCCTCATTATTTTTGCTTTTACGCTTCACTATATACACAGTTTTTTCTTGAGGAGAGTGAGGTTTTTTTAGATGAGACGGGATGGACCGACGTTCTGGTCAAGATTGCGGTAAGCCGTTGGATAAGGGATGGTCGTTGTGGAAATCTTTAGTGTTGGTATTTTAGCCTTGGGCGAAGCAGAGAGCCGCGGATTCCATTCTCGCTTGTGCGTTTGCGTTTCCCCCTATGAATACGATTACACGATTGATTACTGGTAAACAAAGGTCTGTTTGATAAGTATACGTAGCAGTGGCGTGGCTTTCATATACGCTGATTCCCACCGGGTTGCCCAAGGAAAGGCTTATAACCACCTTTTTTTTAGTATGAGTAAATGAATACGCTTCGGCTTCCCTTGTAATTTTCCTGACGCCACGTGTCTGATAGGTACGTAACCCATACCTGTCTACCTAGACCCACCGACCTGATCCTCTACCTAGTTAAAAGATGGGATCTTAAAAAAAACAACGGGTTGCACTCCGGGAATGACAGAAGAAGTAAAAACTTGAATATTAACGTTGCGCATTTATTATGGGCGTTGTCAATGATATTGTAACAGTTTTTCGATCAGCTCACGTGTCCGTCTTACGAATTTTCAATCTGTCGGTCACATGACCTGTCGCGAGTTTAACATTTGTTCCCTACCACAAAAAGTGCACAGCGCCGCTAAAGACGTCTTCACTTCAAAAACCGAAAGTGGGTACCGCTTTACCTACTTTTTTCTTATCCTGTTCTCTTCCTTGACATCAAAATTAATCAATCAATCAAAATATCCTTTATTCAAGTATGCTTAGATACAAGCACTTTCGAATTGTCCGTTACAATGAGAGAAGTCTTTGCTGGGAAACATACAATATGATCCAAAATTTGTTTCGAGGATTAGGGAAACCCAGAAAAACCTAATCAGATCGTTTAACTTAAGTATAATACTTACTTATTATTGATAACATCATCATTTAAAAAATTAAAATAATTAATAAGATAAATCCCAAAAAGATTGTCAATAAAAAAGAAAAATAATCTAGAATGTGTCTAGAATAAAATTCTAGATGTCAGAGTATATAAAACAATTAATATGCGTGTACCAATTAACTATTACAATATTGTCTTAATCTTTCTGGCATACCATCGACATTTAATACTGAAAACGGAATGATTTATTCACCTTCTTTCCCTTATTTATACGACTTAGTAAAAACGCGTGAAAATCCCCTGATTTGTCTACACACGGTTAGAATTTAATAAATCTGCACTGAATGGAAGCGTGAGACCTAGCTCATAACAACCTCAAAGGATAAAATGAAATATTTCCACATTTTCCGCCACTGAGCTGTTACCGTTTAGCTTAACTGGAAATAGCGCGCGTGACTTTTAGCTACATCCGAATATTATGGTCGAGTAATATCCTGTTTTGGCGTAAAATAATTTTACGATAACTAAGCGTGGTTGGAATTTCACAATCGTACACGTAAAACTTTAATAGCCGGGCGTTGATAGCCAATACAGGGAAGTCGTATATTATGTGTTTTATTTGGTCTGACAGTCTGACGTCAGATCGAACGTCAGGACGGTCAGCTTCAGTAATACAAATCTTTTTATTTGTATTTGTATTGTGTGGATATTTATCCTTGCCCTTGACTGTACTGTACTGTACAAACGATATCGTACACAAGCTTGTAGTTTCGCTCATGTGAGAAAAAAACCGGTCAAGTGCGAGTCTGACTCGCGCCCCGAGGGTTCCGTACAAACTTTCACTTATTCCGACTTAACTTGAGTAAAGTTTGCCTCTGGTATCTATGGCGTCACATAGGGGCAAACTTAACCAAACCGAGTTATTCAAAAATAATTTTTAGTGATTAAAAAAAAAAGTAAGTCAGACAGCTATATGGTTATAATTTAAATTACATAATTGCACAAAATTACACATTTTTCTTTTGGTAAACTTCGGATATAAAGGGGGGGTATTTTTTTCCACATTTTCCTTAATAAAAGAAATTTAAGCACAATTAAAATTTTCTAAAATGTACAGGTCAAGCCCTTTCATATGATACCCTATTTGACCTAGTGACTAGACTTTTAATTTTTGCCCCCCCTCATATTGGTCATTTTTTTTTTAAATAAAAAAATATTTTTTAATGTTTCCTTTGCAATACATGTGGCCTGTCCATTTTTATAAATATTCCGAATTATAAATAGTTTTTGAGATATCGCGCTCTAATAGTCGGACAGACCGACAGAGTCGCACCATAAGGGTTCCTTTTTTCTTTTTGGTACGGAACCCTGAAAATGTCACTAACTACTCTTGGTCTCCTACGTTGTAAAAACGATCTCTCCCTAAAAACGTTTGTAAGTATGAGTAAATATCATAGTAATAAATTGAATGAAATAATGCTTACCGGTGCTTAAAATAAGCTGCCGTGCCGTAAAAGCAGCGACGTGACTTATGCGTCTCGATTTCTACGCACAACTTCCAAATCGGAGGTTAACGGTGCGTATACGAGTACGTGATGTGATGAGTCTACACAGCGGTAGCGTTTTTTGAGTTCGGGTGTGGAAAATTAACGTAAACGCCGTGACGCGCAAGGAACGTGAAGCACGTCATCATTGCGTTTACGGTGCGGCAGATTAGGGCGGTTTTTCAAACACTTTTGTTTGATTATGTATAACAATATTAATTTAAAATACGTCTGAATGGAGGAGCAAAACTGACTCTTTAACAACGCCAATGTCTAAAATGAAATATTTTCACGTTTTGCACAGCGTTTGAGCTGTAAACGTTTTGCTGTCAGCTATGTAAATGCACTTCAGATATTGCACGCGACATTAAGCTACATTCAGTGGTGTGCGGTCCATATAGGCACAAAGTCTCTGCCAACCCTGAACGACCATGGCTCCATATATACACAAATAAACTGCCTACTATGTAGCTCTGAACGACTATGGCTCCATATGGGCACAGAAAAACTGCCTTTATACCTTGGTTAAAAACCCTGTGCACGCGTCTGGCTACATTCGAACGATATAGACTACAAGTAGGCATATTAAATAAATAAAACTCTATTGCAAAATATGCTTATGTCACTTTTACAACCAAAATAAAAACGACACCCTATTTGTTAATACCCATTAAGCCAGTTAGTCTGAATAATGTGCCAAAGAAATCTACAACATATCTACACTCAAAAAATATAACCCTATGCCTACCAACACAGTCTGGTGAAAAGAGCCCAAGATGGAGTAAACAAAGCCCTCTTATACATACAGTAAGGGAAATTGAAACACGTATCTTTTTTGCTCTTGTCACTATGACAATAAGGATTTATAAATTAATAGTTTAAAAAACACTAGAAAAACACGCTTCACAAGACTTTTCTACTAAATTCAAACACAGCTATGATACGATATTCCATCATGAAGTTCCAGTTCATATCTTCCTCTTTCGTTCGATAGTACTATATTATTGTATTGTCATTGGAACTACATACAGCTGCCAATGTTCATGACGCTACGATCCTTGGAAGATGGTTGAATTAGTTACCTTAGATTCCATTACATAGTAAGTTACATACAGGTCGACCTAATAAAAGCGCGTTAAAAAGGTAGGTACGTGTTTCTGTTTCCCTTACTGTACAATGCCAGGGGTGACTTTGCAATGCGCGTCCTGCAATATAACCTTTAAAACTAAATTTGGCTTTGCAAGCCATACTCGGTACATGACCGACGCTGGTAATGATCATGGAGCCAGATTCACTGTTGACAGATACGTCAAGGAGGAGGAGGAGGAGGATGGGAGGGGAGGAGGAGGATGGGAGGGGATGAGGAGGATGATGATGATGATGATGATGATGATGATGATGATGATGATGATGATGATGATACTAAATTTCTTCAACTTTATATCCACGTATGACATGTATACAAAAAGCAAAGTAATAACAAAAATCCGTAAAAAAGTTTGTTTTTAGAATGAGAATTAAAATAAAAACCGTAAAACCACTAAACTATAGTCCAGGCACCCCAACTATGGTCTGGAAAACTTGAAACGAAACTAACACGAAAATAATAATTATTAAAGATTTTGACAAAATATACATTAGAATTATAACCAAGGGACATGGCCTATGGGTACATTATAATAATACAATCCCAACTAAGTGAGTAAAAATCGAATTTAGACCATAGTTGGGTGATTTTGGCCCTTACTCCTTACAGATAACCGTGGCTAGATAACTAGTAAACTGTGAAGATTTTTTATTTTTTATTCTTCGCAGATACCTTTTTTTTAACAGTTTTCTGTGAGGAAAATCCAATCCTTGTAGATAACTGGTTACCTCCAAGGATTTTATATTCTTCGCAGATAACTATTATTTTTTTAAGTTTTCTTTGAGGAAATTGTATTCCTCGTAGATAACTAGCTATCTCCAAGGAATTAAAAATCTTCGCAGATAACTATTTCTTTTTATAGTTTTCTTTGAGGAAAATGTATTCCTCGGAGATAACTAGCTATCTCCAAGGAAATTAAGATCTTCGCAAATAACTGTCTTTTCTAACAGGTATCTGTGGGTAATTGTCACAAAGAAAAACAAAGATTAAAAAATACTAACAACTTACTATTTTTAAAACGTTTAAAAAAAAAACCCAAATCTACAAATAAACGAATTTTATTTTAAACTTAAAAATACTAAAATTAAAATTGCCTCCTTTTAAACACGTCAAAAAATATTTTAAGCATATGATTAAAACTTTATAATCATTTTTTAGGAAATGAAGTCTAAATTTGGTCTGATTTAGGTTCCAAAGAATTATTTATTTCCGCCGTATTAGATTAAGATCGTTATGCTTCATATTCTATATATACTCTTCCACCTATAATAAATGGCATGCCACAAAAATGGAGTTTACAAAACACTATGCTAAGTAGGGCAATTTAAATGTCCTCGCAGATAACTATTAGAAAAGACAGTTATTTGCGAACATTTTAAATTCCTTGGAGATAGCTAGTTATCTCCGAGGAATACATTTTCCTCGAAGAAAACTATAAAAAGAAATAGTTATCTGCAAAGATTTTAAATTCCTTGGAGATAGCTAGTTATCTACGAGGAATACAATTTCCTCAAAGAAAACTTAAAAAAATAATAGTTATCTGCGAAGAATATAAAATCCTTGGAGGTAACCAGTTATCTACAAGGATTAGATTTTCCTCATAGAAAACTGTAAAAAAAAAGTTATCTGCGAAGAATATAAAATCCTCGGAGATAACTAGTAATCTCCTAGGAAAAAAATCTTCACAGTTCACTAGTTATCTAGCCACGGTTATCTGTAAGGAGTACGGGGATTTTGGACTATACTCGGGTGGTTTTACGAAACTAATATGTTTACATAACATTAAAGATATAGAGCATTATACCCTCGCGGTTTGTACATATAATGAAACTTACACATGGCGGGTTGTCTTGTGAAGTAATGAGGTACATAATTAACTTTATTCCGTAAGTAGGCCGCAAGGGCAGTTTTACAAGTCTGAGTCTGCGAAAATTTCCCAAGAGAAGACGTGGTTGAGAAGAAACGCCAAAAAAATATACAGTTAAATATTTTCAGGTTTCCGTAGCCAAAACGACAATAACGGAACCCTTATAGTTTTGTCAAGTCCGTCTGTCTATAAGTATATCACAGGATTTTTTGTCAAAAACACCAAGATATATATTAAGCCGCTTCTCAGTTTGGTAGTTAAATAACACAAATAAGCATTTCTATAGGGCGCCACTCATTACTCACATTAAATACTTTCCATGAAAACTGTTTTTAACATGATCGCGCTTCTTCATTTCTTTGTGTGATCGAGTTATTGCTGAAATATTGCGATTCTCAACAAAGGGTCGTAAAAGTGCCATGAAGAAACGGTTTTTTGCTGGTACATTTTTGTAATTTTTGTATCTATAGAGTGCATTTTTTTTCAGTAACTTTGGCGTGAAAAATTAACAGTAACCTTCAAATATGCCGTATCACTTATTCTTTAGTGGAAATTTTCACAGATTATTTCTGTTGCCGTTATAACAAAAAATACTAAAAACAGTATAATTTCATCTGTCTGTCTATGTCAGTAACCAATATAAAATGATCGAACACTGCGTACATTTTGCTTAAGAGTAGAGCTCTGCTAACACTGGATTTTCATAGATACGGGCGTTTGTAGCGCATATTGTGCACGGAAGGCTCGGTGCGCAAGTCCGACTCACACTTGGCCGGTTTTTTAGAACCTGTCTTTGAACTTGCTATGTCTGGCCAGGCCTTTTTTCCAGTAATTGGATTCAGTGGAAGGACTTCAAACCCATAAACGGTAAAGCCATCTACGGCTACTTAGAGTAGAGTAGGGACGTGGAGCGCAGCGCAAGGCACAATTAGAGCAGAGGAAGATTGAACCAGTTCAACCTGACTTAAAACGTGGGAAAGAGATAAATAATCGGACATAGAATAACATTACAGATAATTCAAAACAAGCTTAAGAATCCAACGCCGAAAGACGCGGGTGTTTTGCTGCAATTGAAATTCTGCTTGCGTCGCTCCTCTGAGGATAAAACAGAGATTTTTATTGTGGTTAAGCTAATACATTATTTATACTTTGCTCTGCACATCACATAGCTTAACACTTAGTTACACTTACTTTCATATTCAGTTAGGTACCTAAAGTAGATCACCACACTATACACTGAAAATTTAATGATACCATTTGAATATTGGGATTTCTAAGACGATACTTAATCGATCTTGTTTTTTGTAGGGATCAAATAACTATATGGGACTTGATACAAATATATTGTTTTAAAAGTCAGAAAGCTGAACTTTTTGTTTTACATATCATGATAATAATCTCAATTTTTGCAATTTATAAGTGGATCACTCTACTAGCGTTATTATTATAAACAAAGATGAGAAAAGCACTGGGGTTTGGCTCAAGGCGCTGGTTCAAGTCCAGTATCGTCGATTTTTTTTCATTTGTTTCAGATCTTTGTTTATATTGATAGCTGAAGTTCGACATTTTTACTGAATGACTGAATGCTAAAAATGTTCGGTACTTATTGCTACAATAGGCGTGACGTCATCTCGTGGTGTCCCTTATGTACGTCCCCATGAGAGGTCAAACCAAGCATAGCTTGTACTTTGGCACCAGGTAACTAAGTGTATAAATACATAAAATGCTTAAATAAATAAAAATAACATCCAACACCTGGGCACGAACATTCGTCCTCATCACATCAACACCTGTCCCGGCCGGGATTCGAAACCGAGGCCGCCAGCATTGTAGACCGTTGTGCAAGCAATTTATAGGCAATATGACGAAGCCAGTGTTAAGGTTCATATGGTTTTTTTTATATCAGGAACAATGTTATCACAAATCGTCCGAGTCCCAAACTAAGCAAACCTTGTACTATGGGTACTAGGTAACGACATACATACTTACATAGATAGATAAATAATAAATAGAAAATATCCAAGACCCAGGAACAAACATTCGTGCTCATCACACAACCACTTGCCCTCTAGGGATTTGAAACCAGGATCGTCAGCTTTGTAGGGCGTTGTGGAACCAACTTAGCCAAACTTGTTGAAGCCAGTACCTACTATAGTTTATATGGATAAATTACTCTTCATGTAAGTATACTTACATGAAGGCAAGTATTATACTTAGGAACCTAAAGGCATAGAAAATATTTAGGTTCACGCTCAACATATCAGTTTTAGTAGACCTTTAAAAACAGGGAAACCTCTGACAACATACATTATTTATAAGCAATCCTTCCGAGCGATCCGTCCTTGTCTTTTGAGCGTGACTGATAGTGACCCTAGAAAAACAGGGACGAATGGGATTTCTGTTTAATTTGTTCCCATCTTTTTAGAAATGGACACTGTCGCGACAATTTAGATTTAATTAGACCACACTTTGGAGGGCTTTTTTGCTCGGAGTTTAGAAACTTTGAAAGAGTCATCTGCGCATGATGCGATTATATGGATAAGCAGGAGTGCCGATGCAAACTCACTCTCTCGTTTCTAGTAACCAATACTATTGGTAAAAAAACTGGAAATACACTCACTGGCCTAGAATAATAATGTTGGGGCCTGGCACGGTAGTAAAATCCTTTAGTCTTACGACACCCACAGGAAGAGACGGGGTGGCACTATTCTGACCCGACACCACAAGCTTTATAGACGTTCCTATTAACTATAGATAGTACATTAAACTACGGAAGACAGAAATCATTGCTCAACTATTTGTTCATGCGGTTTAAGCGGAAGGCAAGGTAAATATGTACAGCACTACGAAAACAAATGATTCCCATGTCTACCAACAAAGACTTCATACAAAAAAGACAACACACATAGACATAATTTATCGTATAAACAGACTTTTTTTGATGTCAGCTCCCTTGTTCAACATTTTTTTAATTATATATTAATGGTTTTTCCTTTTTGAGAACACGTAAGAGTACGAAAGGAGGTACAAATAATTGCCAGGTATACAGGTTAAGGTGTAATTAGGTATTCTCATGCGTGTTATACGGCCGCCCCTTACTATAAATTTCGGGATACAGTATATAGTTTTCAGTGTGTTACCAAAACTAGAATCAGCAAAGGATTTCATTCATAAAGTGCTTAAAAGATGGCGCTTCTTGCTAAAAACATCCCTTTTCCTAAATTCCCAAAAGATTTTGGTTGAAATCATAACCCTGCCACGGAAAAATTTGTTAATTCTTTCGAATTCACTTGAGTATGGTAGTGAAATATGACTGAAATCTACCTTACTGTCACTTAACACGTTCTCTGTCTAAGTGGCACCAATGGTGAGTTACGCAACTGCTTATTGCCAGAAGTCCGTGCCTGCACTATGGAGTCACGTCCCTACACTGGATGTACAGTAATTGGACTTTTGACGTTGTCACATCGTTTTGTATGGAGCAAAGAATTTGTTAAATATCGTTTATTAAAGAACTGGCAAAACGCGGGTTTTTTTTACGACGTAGGAGGAAAACGAGCAGACGGGTCGCCTGATGGGAAGCGATCACCATCGCCAATAGACACTTGCATCACCAAAGGAGTCACAAGTGCATTGCCGGCCTTTCAGGCGGGAGTACGTACTTTTCTTGAAGGCTTGAAGGCCGCATCGGTCCGGAAATTCTGCGGGCGGCAATTTATTCCACAGTTCAGTGGTACGAGGCAGGAAATATCTAAAAAAAACGCACAGTTGTGGACTGCCAACCCTCTATGTGGTGAAGGTAGAAATATTTGGGTAATATTGGACAAGAGAAATAGTTCCCTTTCAGAGTGCTGCTGGCACTGTACCGTTTATAATCTTTGCATTTTGGACTACCAGTCTTAGGGACTACCCACATGAGTTCTTAGTTAAAACGATTGTCTATATTTACCTGGTATGTCCTTGCATAGTCTCCTTTTGACGGAAAGTACTGCGGTTGTTATGTTAGGCTAAGTCGGTTACACAGCTACTCACGAAGCCAGCGAACCCGATTTCGTTTCAAATCCCGGCCAGGGCAAATGTGTGTGTGATGAGCGTGAATTTTTTTTCCTCGGTCTTGGATGTTCTATATAAGTATGTATTTATATGGTTGCCTAGCTCCCATAAGTAGTACAAGCTTTGCTTATTTTGGAACTAGGTCGATGTGTGTAAGCTTATGCGTGGTATTTATTTATTTACTATGGAATCCTACGTCCCCATTACACTAGCGGGCTTATAATATCACAGCTTTTTTCTCCATGGTACACTTTCTTAATTTTTTATTTGGCAAGTTAGGTTATTGGAGTAACTGTCATCTGATCCCCCTAATCCCGGCTCAGGGAAGTGCCTCAAAGAACTCAAGCTTCATTAATTAACACGTTTGCATACATGCATGTTTCTAGATTTTTCAACATAATGTGCCTTGTTACTAGGTACAGCAACCGACCAAAGTCTTGAGTGTAAGTTAACTAACAGATTGCCAACACAATAAAACGGCATATATTATGTACGTTTCTCGTAGAAATAAAATGATCACAAACGCGTTTTCTATTGGGCAATAAAGTCAAACCTAAACTCAGCGCTGATTTAATGTAAGTAGATAGATAGGTTTGAATCATATTGCAATCTGAAGTTCTCTTTCTAGTTTCTTTACCATTAACTCGTCTCATCATCTTCTTTAGGACTATTGCTGGATTTAAAAAATAAGTAGTAAACGTCCGTCGAGGCCTTAAACCTAAACCACTGAAAAAGGCCAGCTGTATCATTACCGAGCTATTTTTAGGGAGGCGTAAACACGTACCTACACCACACTAAGGAAATATTTCTATTTCTACAAAATGTGTGCGGTGCACTAAACAATGCAAAGCTAATGAAGAAATTTTCCTGTTTCGCACAACTGAATTGTTGAATAAATTGTCGCCGGCTATATTTCCGGCCCGATGCGATGTTCAAGCTTTCCAGAAACCTGACAGGCCGGCAACGCACTTGTGACTCCTTTGGTGTTGTAGGGCTACGATGAACGCTTACCATTAGGCGACGATCCGTCTGCTCTTTTGCCTCCTATAACATGATTATGTTGGATTGAATGATTATTCAATCGAGTGAATTTGCATCATGCACACTACCTGACACTGACCTTGTTCACTAAAACTGACCCTCATTGGAACTATACAGAGTTCTATTGAGACTTCATCGATCTTAATTCTCTAAACTGACCTCAGCTATAAAACGGCACACGTAAGTACCTTTTGAGCCGGGTGGGTCATAAATTCATAGTAAGTGAAGGCAGCCAGAGCGTAGTAAACTCACCCTAAGATAATGCCCTGTGACAAATGGTATACGGGCTGCAAGATAAAATCATTTTTGAATGGACATTAAGCGCTGGGAAAGCAGATGATTAACGAAAGTTGGCTTGTGTCAGGTGCTTTGCTGTAATTTGTCAGGTTTATTTAAGCTGCTGATTATATAGTCTTGGATTAATTTAAATCTTATGATGCGTCTCCAATCTAGTTCTGGCGAGATTTGTGGATTGAGGGTGCAATATTAGTTAGTGGCGTCGCTTCTGTCATCTGTCAATTCTAACATTTTCTGCATCGTGCTTAAAAAAGTTCTAAGTTAGTTGATAAATACAACTTCCAACCAACACAATAGTTAGAAAATTCTGCGACATGCTTGCTATTCTTGGTCAATCCATGTCAGTATCTGAATTTGTAACGTAAACGACCATTCGTTTTTATATGTTTATTAGGAAATATCAATTTTAAACAATATTCCACGGCTTCTTAATAAAAAAAACTTTGAAATTATTTCTTTATCTATTATTTCGATAACTCGAGTGACGAGATGACGGGCGATAGAGAGTTATGGAAGACAAAGAATATGCTACGCCGACCCCAGGTTAATGAGATAAGGACCAGCGAATGATGACTTGGAAATTATTTCATATAAGCAAGACTCACACTCTACAATAAACAACATTCAGGGCAGCAACGGTCCTGGCGGACGAAACAACACGCGCGGATCGGAACTCGCGTGATCACGCCCGCGGAAATAGAATTTTAAATCTACTCGCACTTTGCGCTTCCCGCTTCGGGTTCGGTTGTACTTTGTTCACCGTTTACTTCATGCTCCAGGATTACGAGTTCTGTTCCTGTCAAAGGTACTCGCATCATGACTTAGAGCAACGGTTAGCCCTTGCTAAGGTTGTACTAATAGAGGAACCCGTTTAATTTTTTGAAGTTTGCACTTCTGAACTTAGAAACATGTTTCACCATATAAATAAAACAAGTTTTACGGATTATATCGCGTATATTATAAAATTTGAGTTTCCGACGTTTCATTCGTTGGTTTTATTTAAATGAGTGATAATCGCGGAAACAGACGAAAATATTATGTTTCATCATAATTTACTTGCAATATGATGTATTTAGTGTCATACTTCTGGGAAGTAACAGGGCCAACCATGATTCCTCTGCTCCTAATCATAAAAAACACTTTCTGGATGTTTAATGTAAGTAAGTAAATAAATAGAATATTCACAGTTAAACGTCCGGGCTGACGAAACAAAATGAGTGGATGCTTTGCGGGTGGAGTTATACTTTGTTAACCATTTACTTCATGCTTCAAGATTACGAGTTCTATTCCTGTCAAAGGTATTTGCATCTGTTACAACGACTGGAGAGGTCATATTCATAAAGGGTTCAATTTCTCTATTTTGAGGCACGGCACTTAAAAATATGCTCCACCTAGACTAGTCTTACTATAATAATAACAATAATATTTCATAGCTTCTTAAAAATGTAATAAAAAATAGATAAAAGAGCCTCAGATAGAAATTAAAAGACATGCTTCACAGAGTTTTACTGTAAGATAATGTAATTATTCTCATATTTCTCGGAAGTAACAGAGTCAAACATGATTTCATCGCATCTTAACATTAAAACTGTTCTAAAATGTTTTATATAAGTCGGGGTAAGGAGCCACAACATTAAACACACACACGACATACAACATTCAGGGCAGTAAACATTCGGGCGGACTAAACAATACGAGCGGATCGGAACTCCCGTGATCACGTCCGTGGAAATGGAATTTTAAATCCACTCGCACTTAACGCTTCCCGCTTCGGGAAGGCGCACTTTGTTTAACAGCTGCGTCATGCTCACTCATACAGAATTCGATTCCTGTCAAAGGTACTCGTAGCATTACTGTTGTACGCATTACTCCTATAAAGAGAATAATAATAACCACTTGCCTTAGTTAGATCATGATTCCATGAAAAATCTTATTGATCATGAGCTTCTTATGAATTATGAGCATTGATAACAGTGCCATCTCTCGGATGATTTACGTTGAATGAAATACGATTTTGTATTCATAATACCACAATGGCTGAATGGATTTTAGAATGAGGAGATTCCTCGACGAACCAAGGTCACCGACATACCAAACAGGGTAAGCAAACTGAAATGGCAATGGGCAGGCCACATATTTAGTTCGAAGAACTGATGGCCCTTGGGGCAGAAAGGTTCTCGAATGGAGACCGCGTACCGGCAAGCGCAGCGTGGGAAGGCCACCCGCAAGGTAGTCGGACGACCTGGTTAGGGTTGTGAGGACTCGCTGGATGCGGGTCGCCTCTATCCGGCCCATGTGAAAATCTATTGAGGAGGCCTGTGTCCAGCAGTGGACGTCCTATGGCTGAAATGATGATAATGATGGAGATATAATTTGGTAGGACATATTTAAGGGAGCGAAAAGCAGATTTGTGCTATTTCTTTTGCCTCCTCAATCAAAGGTTCGAGAACCTTCTTCTCTATTATATTCAATAGTCCAGTAACTTTATACGCCAGAGCTTGCGTCAAATCCGGTAGTTCTGGTTTCTGTAGACCTAGTTGTTTCCGAGATAAAGAATTTCATATCATTTCTCAAACTTGGCGAATTTGATGGGATGTTAAAATTAAAAAAGAAAATGAGAAGTGTAAACGATGATGTTTAATGATAGGCTAAGCTTCGAATAATGAATTAGAAAAGGTAAGTACAACAAAAATTTATAGGTTTATTAGTTAGTAAATTGAGTTATTAAAAGTAAACTAGTTAAGTTAATTTAGCCTTCTTGGAAGGTCCCGGTTGAGGTTCGTCTGTATCTGGATCATCGTATCGAGATGACAAATCCCCATCAAGGGATGGTGACGTATCGTCAATGTCTTGTGCCCACAAGACATCCTCCATATCGACATCGGACTATTCGTCGCCTTCTGGGATATCGACTACTGCAACATGCTTTCCTACAGCTGCACGCGTTCCCACAACCCTTCTTGCAGCCGCAAGATATCATCCGCAAGAGGTGTTGTCAGGTGGTGCTGTATCACGCGAGCAGTCTCTGTCGGAGACTGCACACTCTGTCGGAGGTAATTGGAAATACATCCCGCTAGAGTTGTTCAAGTGACGTCTAAAATATTGCAAAAAATTGTGAAGTTCGAAAAAATTATGAATTTTGAAAAGCTTGATCTCATAAACTATTGGGTTTACAGAGACAATTCTAGTCTTATATTGTAGCAAATTGAGTTTACTTTAAAATAGTTTTGAAATAATATTGTCAAAAGCTAGTCTTTTAGGGTTATTTAATCGCCAAAATCTGAAAACATTCCGAAATTTTCGCGGCTTTTTCAAGTTGCGTTCAGCGCTCGAGGTCAAAAACTTCGATTATTAATTGGGCCAACATCATAAAAAAGTCTGCAAAAAATCAGAAATTCCAGATTTGACGCAGGGTATACTTCCAGGTTAAAAGATTACGGTTAATTACGAGCTTCTATTCTGCTCTAGGTAGACTTCTTAGAAAAATGATCATTAATACCTTTGCAATACAGGTGAAGCCCTGAAGAAAAATTAGTAGCTTATATAATTTCATGATTTTAACACACGTACGCAATTTTTCGCTGAGCACGGAGAACGAGATTCATCGCCGAGCCTAAAATATTAACCCCCCTACATCTAATACTCTTATTGCACTCGTTATGGGGCCATTTATGGAAGCCGTGTTATGACTTTTGTATTGAGTTTTGTCTTCTTTTGCTTGAAGGATTACGGAATGAAGTTAGTTAGTATTCTCTGAGATACGTATTAGAGATGGGCGACTTGAAATGGTTTTAGAAATCGAATAACTAGTTACTATTTATTTTATCGCGGCCACCGTCCGTTAAACTATCACTCTCTCTTAAGATTTCTGAGTTTCAACTTCATTCAAATGAATCTCGACTATTCGAATAATTCAAATGAACTTAAAAGTCGCATGATTCGAATATAATTATTCAAAGTCGCCCATCGCTAAAACGTATTAAACGGGTAATTACTTATTTATTTACTAATGTCCTGTTTGCATAACATAACATATTTTTTTCATATCAATTATAAATTAGTTATAACACAATTGTAAAAGTTTTAAGTATAATTAAGACAATATAGTAATAGTTAATTGGTACACGCATATTAATTGTTTTATATACTCTGACATTTAGAATTTTATTCTAGACACATTCTAGATTTACTAATTATTTTAATTTTTAAAATGATGATTTTATCAATAATAAGTAAGTATTATACTTAAGTTAAATGATCTGATTAGGTTTTTCTGGGTTTCCCTAATCCTTGCAACAAATGTTGGATCATATTGTATGTTTCCCAGCAAAGACTTCTCTCATTGTAACTGACAATTCGAAAGTGCTTGTATCTAAGCCTACTTGAATAAAGGATATTTTGATTTGATTTGATTTGATCAGGCACTTAATACCGGCATTCATTCTAAACAAACACACACAAACAATCGGTTTCCAATTTCGGTATCTCGCTTTGTAGTGTGATACGCTGATTTTCACGTAGTAATTACCTAAATACCATTAACACAATTTTAAAATGATATTTTGATTTGAATTAATGCCGGTCGGTCGGCAAGGTACAAAGCACTGGTTCAAATCCAGTCGCACTCTTGAATTTTTTTCATTATTTTAATCTTTGTATTTATAAGAACACATTATCTACCTAAATAACCTCTAAACCACTCTCAATAATTAATCGATTTATGTAAATGTTCTTATTTGGTTAGTTCCCTATGTGATTTAATTTCTGCCTTGAAAAAATAAATGCTTATAAGGGTATCATCTTTTCTTAAAACAATTTTTCTCAAACTCTTCATTACGCAACTGTTTTATTCTCAGCCTACGCTTCTTTCCGCAATTGAAAACTTTTCCGGATATTATCCAGTAGATTAGGTTTGTTTTATAAGATTTCAGAAAAACTTATTTCTGAAAACCAAACCGTAAAATGAGGGGAGCTGAGTGCGCCTGCAGAGCAAATGCGCCTGTAGTACGCATATATATTTTAGTTCCTAGTAATAATCAGGTCTGTGACTATTACCAAGAACTATAATTTAGTATGATTCATCAATATACTAGTACACCAATAAATTGTTTTTGTTTTTTGTTATTTGCGAGTAGGTAGACGCACTTGCCCGGCAGGCAGACCCAACTTACCTTAAATGATTTCAAATTTTTGATTTTACTTCAATAAAGGGTGTTATCTAATGTTCTTCTCATTAGGTCACTTATTATCACATTTTTTTCATCGCCACATAAAACCCATACTTACAAAAGGTCGGTCTTACAGCTTCTTTATACCGTCTTGTAATTAACGCGGGGCCACGTCAAATTAATTACATCTGTTAGGGATAATTACACTGGAAACTCTAGAGGGTTGTTTTTTCTTAAATTATTAACTTGTAAATGATTTTGATTGTACATAGAACATAAAAACCGTGATTTTGTGATGTGAAATTGCTAGTTTATATTGTCTTTATTTTTTTTCTTTATGTTTAGCGATACTCTTGTCAGAGTGGTCTTGGAAATTACCTCAAGTTGTATAAGATTGTGATTAGACATTTCAAAGTATATGTTCAAAGAAATATAGCAACGAGTTGAGAACTTCCTTTTGTCTGAAGTTTGTTACAAATTACCAAGTAAATTCAGTAGTCTTCATCAGTAAACAATGGGCCATTGGCACAGAAATTAAGGAAACAGGATAAGTGAAAAAAAAATGATTATTTGCTATGAAAGATTACATAAAGATTACATTGTCTCTAACTTAAGTTATTATATATATTAAGAGTAGGAAGGCATTAAATAAAATTATTTATAACAAATACTGGTAAAAATGAAAAATAACATTAGATAGAAATTAAAAATAATAACTAACAACTAAACTACCTAATTAAACTATGATTATTTAAATTACTTAAAAAATTAGGTTCCTTCGTTAGGGTGCCCATGACACAGGTATGTGTGTAAACACTTTATTGCGCATAAATATACATACATAGATAAACGCGCATAGATAAACAATTTAACAACCCGATTACTGAAGACTAATGTTTACAAAGGCGAGCTTATTCCTAAAAGGGATCTCCTCCAGTTAACCTATGAGCAAATGAGAAAAAAGTTTATACTTATCAGATAACACAATCCCAACGACAAGTAACATTGCAATGTTTGAAACGAGTATTACCTCTATAGCTATTAAAAATATAACTAGCAACTAATGGATAAATGTCGGGCACTGGGATACTTCCCTTAATTGTACCTATTTAAGCTAACTTTCAGTTTTTCTACACAACACTAGAAGTAGTCGTTTTTTTCTTTTACTGATGACATCTAAGAGGATGTCCTTAAAACCACGAGTCTCAAACGTCACGACTTGTTTAAAAGGCCGGCAACGCACTTGTGACTCCTCTGGTGATGCAAGTGTCTATGGGCGATGGTGATCGCTTACCATCAGGCGATCCGTCTGCTCGTTTGCCTCCTATGTCATAAAAAAAAGTGCCAATATCTCGAAAGCCCTGAACTTTTTATTAAAGTCAAATTTACTTAATATAGTAGGTTATGTATGAGCTGTGCTATCTATCACCCCTCTTTATTTTGGCGTTGGTTGGTTGGTTCCCACATTCAAAACACAGATACAATAAATATTTGTGTTTCATATAAGAATTGCCTACTCAGTTCTCGATAAGGCGGGCGAAGCTAAATGCTATTTTTGGAAATAAATAAACAAATTATTTTCGCATTAACGTCGCAGTTGTCCCGGGGGATAGATCAGTCTTCTCACGCATTAGCCATCGACTGAGCATCCATCACGGCACGAACTCACGTGAGCTGCAGATGGGTTAACGGGATAGCATTTTAACAAAAATTCAGCGAAAAAGAAAAATAACATCACTAACCTCAAGAAAAGAACAAGAGAACAAGAGAAAAGAACAAGACCTAACAACTTACGAAATTTGTTAAATATGCCAACATTCGGTATACCAAAAAGCGGCCAAGTGCGAGTCGGACTCGCCCATGAAGGGTTCCGCAGCCGTTTATACAAAAAAATGCACTACAGATGACAAAAAATACGATATGAAAAAAAAACCCTAACAAAAGAGCGTATCTCCCCGGCACTTAAGTCCTTTTGCTGAAAAGCGCAGTTTTTTGGCAATAACTTAAAAACAGTACCTATGTCCGATCATGTTGAAAACAATTTTCGTTGAATGTATTTATTAAGTTTTATATTTGTAAATTTTTTCATACTTTTTTAACATACCGTTTAGAAAATAGGGGGGGGGGGGACGGACACAATTTTTGATACTTTCGTAGCGAACATTTCGGAAAATATTCACTAAATCAAAAATTGTTTTTTAAAACCTCAAAATGTTTTAAGAATAGCTGTGGAATGACGTGCCACACGTTGATATTTGCTGAAAATATTTTTTTCGGTTTTGGTTACATGTATGGAGTGCCCCCCCTAGAAATATATATATTTTTTTATTTCACTATCAAACTAAGTAGCGGTTTACACACGACACCTATGCTCCAAATTTCATCAATCTTATAATTTTTGTGTAAAATGCCTGTGACATACGGACGGACAGACAGACAGACATGACGAATCTATAAGGGTTCCGTTTTTGCTAATTTGGCTACGGAACCCTTAAAAGGACCAACGAATACAGTCAGAGAACTTGGATGTGTATTCTCCTGAGTATATTAAATAGATTCCCATGTGAGTTAATAAAAGATCTTGAAACAAAACCAGTGACCAAACACAGTGCATTCTTAAGAAATATATATTTAAGAACCGTATAATGTTACCGCCACATAATGCTAAAATATTGTTCTAATAATAGCGTAGTCAAAAGTACAATTTTAAAACTCCATAACTTTAAAAATCTTTAATATTTAAGATTAGAAGTTAAGTTATTCTGTATTACATGAGAACTTGCTGTGAAGTAAACAGTTTCATTTTTTAATTAAAACAGTTCAATAATGGCGATTATTTACATGAAAACCTTTATTTTTATTACGTAACGATGGTCACTTACAATATTATACCTACTTACAAAAATGTAGCTGTTTTTTTTTCTTCAAAGCGTTGGGTAAAAAAGTTTGTCCTTCAAAAACCTACCTAGTTACTTTATAATATTTTCTTCTGTTTCCGCGATTATTACTCATTGAAATAAAACAATTTAACGGATTATATCGCGTTTATTATCTCATTTTAGTTCCCGACGTTTCGGAAGCTTTCCAGCTTTCCATGGTCACGGGAGGACCACAATGAGCAATGAGAGGACTAAAATGAGATAATATACGCGATATAATCCGTTAAATTGTTTTATTTCAATTAGTTAATTTATAGTCACATTTTGTTTTAATGATTTGTATTTGGTATAGTAATATATATTTTGCAACAGTTTCAAAAGGTTCTCATTATTTGTATATTTTTTGGGGCTATTCAGATTTTAGAAAATCATTAACATTATAATAATAACATTTAAAAATGAAATAAATAGAAGACTGGTTTGGGTCAGCGGAAAGCGGGGTTCAAATCTCGGTAAAGGTAAATATTTGTGTGATGAGCATATAAATATTTGTTCCTGGGTCTTGGATGTTTTCTATGTATATAAGTAAATATATTTATTACATACATCGTCTTTTACCCATAACACAAGCCTTATAAAGCTTACCAGCAAGGGACTAGTTCGATTTGTACCCGTAATATTTATTTATTTAATTATTTTCCACATTAACGTCGCAGTGGTCCCTTTGAGCAGATCAGTGTTCCTGCGCATTAGCCATCAACTGAGCAATTGAGCATCCATCATGACTCAAACTCACGTAGGCTGCAGATGCGTTGACGATGGATTTCCAGTTTAAATTTATAGTACGATTTATTAAAACGTGTTTTAATTGCAAGGTTTCTTTATTTTTCGGGTGTACTCTGACCGTCAACATCTCCTGCATCTCTTGTCCTGATGATGCCTCGTAGAGAGGCAAAACAGGTTTCCAGGATTATACCTGATTATACTGTCTGGTGATGGTTTGTTGTATTTGCGTGCGTATTTTATTTGCATGAAAATATGCGCATGTGAGCACAATTTATTGTCACATCTAACCAAGACAGTATTTCGCCGTGAAGCAAAGGAACTATACTTAATACATAAATTTCAATGCAAGCTCTTACTATAATCATGCTCGAATATAAGACTGTGCTTATAAAAAAGACAAAATCTATTGTGAACGTAGCAAACGTCATATTAATATGTACACTCCTAAATCTGCCAAGTATACTCTTAACTGTGATTTGTCGTTCCCAGCCGGCAAACGCATGTCTTCGAAAAACGAAAAGAACGTTCCTTTAAAACATTGTCTCGAAAAATATTGTTCTTATCGCGCCTGATATTGTGTGGTTATGCCTAATAATTCTAATATTTTGCTCGTTTATATTATACGCTATATTTTACTTCACAAGGGAGTTATGAAAAAGTATATCAAGTGGCATATGCTTTGAAATACTATTCCCATGGTATATGAAACAGTGTTTCCTTTTTTTGCAATTTTGTTTACACTAAACATGGTGTGTACAGAATGTATAAAACACTAAACTGAACACATTTGAATAAACCTAACCTAACCTACGCAAGATCGCTCATTGGTAGAAATGACTACGACGTACGCTTGTTTGCCACCTTAGTAGTATAAAAAAAATTAATGCGATGAGATGCTGCATTTGGCAATATCCCGCTGCACAGCAAAACTGAGCCTTTGTCCGAAAAATGCGTCAGCTCTGGGATCACAGGAAAGTTCGAATAAGTTTTTTTTTTATCAGTTTGAACAGTTGTTGAGCCTTACTCTGGCTCCCATAAGCCTAGAGTCTCTACCGCAAATGCTACGAAAAAATAATTGTCACCTAAACACATTATATTTTTGGCGCTTAGTCGCCTCCGCGATTGTGGCCCCACCTGGTTTTTGAGGTTGTCATTGCAATGTGCGACGATGCCAATGCCAGCAAGACGCTGTCTTGAGAGGCGGCCACGCACTGAAAGACGCAGAGTGGGTAGGCAGCGGTAGAACAAAGGTGGACCGATGATCTGGTAAACATCGTTGGAGTCCGCCAGCGGATGTCGCAGGAGGTTTAATGGCAGTCTTTGGGGAAAGTCCAGTTGATGTCTTTTGGCCAATGATGATCCCGTATTAGTAAAAAAAACCAGCCAAGAGCATATCGGACCATGCTCAGTGTAGGGTTCCGCAGCCGTTTATACAAAACGCGCACTACAGATGATAAAAATACGATATGAAAGAAAAACACAAACAATATAGCGCAGGTTTCTTTAAAAATAGGTCCGATATTTTTATAGGCAAGTAAAGATCCCAGTACTTGTACTACCTAGTACTAGCCTACTGTATCAACCTCCCTGTCGTACCTACGGCTATATATCGTAAGATTGCTTATAATATGTGCATATTCATATACAACAATATCCCAGAATATATAAGACAAATGGAGTATAGTAAATTTGTACGAGAAATTACCAGATGGCTCATTGAACATTGTATTTATAGCTTAAAAATTTTTTTAGATTATAGTCTGCATGACTGACTTATTGTGCACAACTTAGAATATCTTTTTGCATGTTGGTCACATAATTTTATATTATATAAAATTATTTTTGCATGTCGTTGACCGATGGAATACTTTACTGATGTACCTTTAGACCTTGTACCACGTTTTGTAGTATTCTAGCAAATAAAACATTTCTATTCTATTCTATTCTATCTCCCCGGCACTTAAGTCCTTTTGCTGAGGAGCGCAGTTTTTTGGCAATAACTTATAAACGGTATGTCCGATCATGTTAAAAATAATTTTCGTTGGAAGTATTTACTATTAAGCTTTATAGTTATACATTTTTTCATATGTAGTGGTAAGCTATATTATAATGTATACTCAACCTTGTGTACTCTTAATAATCGCATTTACTCTTTTATTTAGTGAATTATTTAGTAAATATTGTACATACCGTTTAGAAAATTGTGGGGGGGGGGGGGCGACACAATTTATGCTACTTTCGGAGCGATTATTTCCGAAAATATTAACTAAATCAATTTTGTTTTTTTTAGAAAGTTCAAAGTGTTTTTAGAACACCTCTGTCGAAATATGTGCAACACATTGACATTTGCAAAAAAAAATATTTTTCAGTTTCGGTTACATGTATGTGGAGTGCCCCGCCCCGCCTAGAAATATACTGTTTTAGATATTTTTATAACTATCAAAGTTAGTAGTGGCTTACACAAGACACCTATGCTCCAAATTTTATCAATATACATCATATAGTATTTTAGTTAAGTGACTGTGACATACGGACGGACGGACATGACAAAACTGTAAGGGTTCTGTTTTTGCCATTTTACGAAATATACTATACAAACGGCCATATCTATTAAAATCCAGTGTTATCAGAGCCCTACTCTTAAGCAAAATGTACGCAGTGTTCGGTCATTTTACATGGGTTACTGACATAGACATTTTATATTGGTTAGTGGTAGATAATGCCCTATGGAATTAAGTCCGCCTTTTATACTTAAAGTTTTTCTTTTGCACAATAAAGATTAAATAAATGAAATAAATAGACAGACAGACATAAAATTATACTGCTTTTAGTATTTGTTGCGGCAACAGAAATACATCATTTAACTATTTCAAGTGTCTTACTATCGCGGTTCACGAGATACAGGTGACAGACGGACGGACAGCGGAGTCATAGTAATAGGGTCCCATTTTACCCTTTGGGTACAGAATCCTAAAAAAACGTAAATACTTATATAAAAACCTGAAACCCTAAGAATAAGCCCTGAGCACAGCCGTTTCCTTGAGTGAACATCCAACATAAAAACCCAAATATGTCCTAAAACTCTCATATAAAACGCATCACTATTCCAAGCTTGCCTCAACCATAACTATACAGCCGCAGACTATATACACAGGTTGTATAAAGCTACAGGCTGCACAGTGGTCGAGCTTTTATCTTGATTGCCTTAGGCCTGGACTTGGCCAATTACTCCTAATTTTCTAGTGAATAATTGAGAAGTGGTTGGACACTTAAGTGTTACTGGATGTGACTGATTTGTTTAGGAGTAGTGTAATGCAGTTGTTAGTTGTAGAGTGGTTTATAGAGGTAATGTAGGTAATTGGATAAAAGGCCGGACTCGATCAGATATAATCAGAATAAAGTAGTAGATAATTGTAAGACACACGATCGATAGGCCTGCTGTTGTGGCAGATAATACCTACTAGAAATAAAATAACATGTTAGTTTACGTATTAGGCACTTTGGTTAATAGTTTTAAGCAGTAATGTAAATGTTTCCGTATCTGTTTTTTTAACCGACTTCCAAAAAGGAGGAGGTTCTCAATTCGTCGAAATCTTTTTTTTTCTGTGTTATGTTATAGAACGACCCCTCAATAATAAAAATATAAATTGAAAGACTACTTCAATTATCATAAAAACTCCCCAAGATCCAAAAATGTTACAATCACATTTTTTGGACTTTCCCAAAAACTTCATACTAAAGCCTCCTGTCACCTTCTACAGGGAAATTAAGAACTTTGTTGGGCAGCTATGTTAAAACTTGCGTTTATCGAAGCGGTTCATAACAAAAGTTACTATATATTTGATGAGTTTATATTAATTACATTATTACTTATTTATATTTTCATATTTTCGAAATGAACTTTCCCATCCAACTTTAAGGGCTAATAAAACAAGCTACACTTGTAGTATAAAGCTCAAAATTTCAAGTAGTTCCTTATTTTGCTCGTTTTATCAGGATTTTATATTTTTTACAACTTTATAGATTAGGCATCATCCCTATTGGCACCTTAAACCTTAATTCGTAGCAATTTACATGACAAGCAGTGTGTTCATTGTTCGAATTTAAGATAGCTGTCAAAGATTGGGACGTTTACCTTACCTATTGTTATTGACTCGTGAACTTCAAGGAAAAATAAAAATACATTGGAACTTCGTCAGCGGAGGTGAAAAAAATCATATCCCTCTTGTTTTCCTCAGCGTATTCGGGTAAAGAGTATCCTATAACTGTGAATACCCAGCTACCCGTGTACCAAAAAATGTTGAAATCCCTTCAGCCGCTTTGGCGTGATGAAGCCACAACGACACATATAAACATACAATTTAGTGACCTTCAAATAGTCCGTATAATGTACAGTTATTTAATTTTTACAACTTTATTATAGTAATATAGTATAAAATCATTAAAATAAGTCTGTTGATATTAAAATGAGAATAAACCTTCAATATCGTCCGTGAAGGAGAAGTTCCCTTTTTTTAACCGACTTCCAAAAAAGGAGGAGGTTATATGTTCGATAGTTTGTATATATATATATATATATATATATATATATTTTATGTATGTTCACCGATTACTCCGCCAATTGTGGACCGATTTTGAAAATTCTTGTTTTATTTGAAGGGATATACTTCCGAGGTGGTCCCATTGCCACCAAGTTTGGATCTGATGATAGGATCCCAGGGAAATCGAGGGCAATCCTCAAATGTTATAGGCACTTATAACTTTTTTATATATTTTCTTAAGCTATTTAAGTATTTGCATATGGTAGTCATCATCTCATCATGCTGAGCTGATGACGGTAGGTACAACTCCATAATAAATACGAGTTAGAGGATAATTCTTAAAAAAATCATCTATTATAGGTATATACATTAAGACTGTTAGTCATATTCTTTTTAGTGTGTCCCTGAAGTAGTATCCTTATCACCAAGTCAGGATTAGATGATGGAATACCAGGGAAATCGAGAGAAACCCTCAAGTATTATAGGCACTAACAATGTTTTATATATATTTTTCTAAAGTTATCAGTTGTTTTCCTCTGGTTGTCATCATTTCATGCTGAGCTGACAATGAACTAACCAACTTTTACATTTCTAACTTCCAAACACTCGAGATGCGTGAAAAGTGCCTCCTCAATCTTCCCATTCTTGGCTCTAAAAAATACTTTATATCACTACTAAAATCCATCACTAAAAAGCAAAAAAATAAAAAAAATAAAACAAAAAAAGAACCGACTTCAAAATAAACTAAAAAGCCATAAATAATATTTTATGTACGGTACGGATCACATTTGAATCACCTTTTGAAGCCTGAAGTAAATAAAGTTCTTTGTTCAACAAAAATATGAATAACGATGACTAAATATATATGTAGGTAGATAATAACTAAAGGCTCGCCGCCGCGGTTCTTAATAGTAATAAATGAATGGTTTGGCACCGACTTCAAAAGGTGATTCAAATGTGATCCGTACCGTACATAAAAGATTATTTATGGCTTTTTAGTTTATTTTGAAGTCGGTTCTTTTATTATTTAATTTTTTTTTTAACTTCAGCCATTCGATACTCGTCTAGTCACTAGTACTAAATTTTGCTGCGAAAATCTGATCATAATAAGTCACATCTAGAGTGAGCTGTCGAATGCTTTTTCTGCGATAGCTCAGACAGAGAGATCTCGAGACGCAACAAAATTAAATCGTAGAAGGCCGGTTACTTAAAACTTGCTTATCCTTAGTAAATCCACAAAATTAATTTGATAATGGAGCTTGGTTTACCAAGACTATTTACTAAAAAAATGTTGAAGTATGTAGGTACCTACCACAGAGATCATTCAGAAAATGATGTGTTAAGTTTATTTATCTTCAACTCCATTATTTCAGGATATAAAGTGACTTACAGTAAAATAAGGCTGTTTATTGATGTCTATGTCTCACACACACATGACAATGTATTTGTCAGTCGTGATCCATAGAAACAAGGTTAAACTGAACTAACTTCGGAAAAACTGACTTTGACACAAGCTGCAAGATGCCATTTTTTTAAATAATAATTGTTGAGTAATACATGTATTTTATAGTTTCACTGTACGTCACGTACTTCATGGCTTAAATTATAATTACCTTTATAAAAGTAAATAACGTCGATTTGTTGCTCCAATGTTGCACGAAAGATCTAATCAACAAACATATTTTTGCATTTACAGTATTTAAGGTACGAGTACAAGAAGGTGCACTTCGTTGGCGGAGGGAAAAAATCATAATCCCTCTTTCTTTGTCAGCGTAGTCGGGTATAAGAATCCTATAACCATCCCAGCTACCCGTGTACCACAAATAGTTGAAGTCCGTTTAGCCGATTTGGCTCGATGGAGCCACAACGACACATACAAACATACAAAAAAAACCAAAAAAAAATCCATTCAGTGAACTCCAATACCTAGCCCGTTTCAATATATATTTTAAATATTTTTAACTTACAGACTTTTCATTTTTGAAACTTTATAATAGTTCAGCCGCTCCGGATTTACGATTTTTTGGAACCGGGGCAAAACCTTAATGGTTACCCCCTCCCTTCAGTGTTTGAGAAAAACCGTTAAAACTGCCAATGAGTAGTATATTTTGTGACCAAAACTTTATTAAGTTCGATATGAAATTGTAGGAAAAGAGGTTTCATTAGTTCGATATTTCGAATTCATGTCTCAAGGATCTGGCGCCCCAAAAAACTGCCGCCCGGGGCAAGTGCTCCGGTTTGGCCACCCTCAGATCCGGGGCTGTAGTTTAAAAGAAGAGGTCGACAGTAACCAATTATTTGGCACCTTCTATCATAACTATTGAGGTGACATGGTGTCAATAGTTATTGGATTTAAGGTGTCAAAGATTAGGACATTTACCCTAGTTAGGTTTTCCCGATTTTTTCAATCCCTTATACAGTACTCTCGTGAGTAGAGAAATGTTTTTAGTTTTACAATTGCTTTTTCAGGCACAGTTTCCGTTGTCAGTTGTTGTTTGGTTGTCCTACAAATACTAACTTTACTCATTTTAACGAATAAATTGAATGTAAAAAGAGATGTTGGGCGGCCATTTTTTGTGGCGAACAACAGTTTCAAGTATGACCCAGATTTTGGCGTGCTTTAACTAAATCTCACCTACTTTCAGACCACTCAATTTCAACCACCAAATTTGCCGTTGCATTTCATATTTTCAAAGACTAATGCGGATTACGGTAGGTATTTGTTCAGCTTTGTGCTGGGACCGGTTTTATTAAATGTTAATGGTAAACTCGAGCGACGTCATACGCTTGTTGCCCACATTGTTGTTCGTTGCAGAATTTTCTAGAAGGATTTTGTACCCGGTAATCCTGTGATCCATTTTATTATTAACTGTTTGCCCGCATACATCGACATGAAGGTAAAGTCTTAACCCGCTATTTTGCTTTACCGTGATTGAGTAAAATATATCTCCATATTGGTTATTCTTTCAGTTATTGTTATAAGGAACTTAATAAATACATATGTACTTATAGGCCCTATAAAAGTTATTAATAAATATGTCACAAACATAAATCAAATCAACAAAATAAGTACGTTCTTAACATCCTTCTGAAATTTTCCATCATTTTAATTCCCAATTTTCAAATGCTTCATTGCTGTAACTTTAACAAAGAAAAATATGTTTATCTCAGTCTAACCCATGAATACCGAAGCTGTAAAGCTTCCGAAACATCGGAAAATCAAAGAAGATATTAAAAGCCATTTAAATTCTTTGGTTTAAATGATTGAATATAGCGGAAACAGAGGAAAATATTGAGTAATATGTTATTATAGTTTTTTGAGTAAAGTTTGGTTAATAATGTGATTTAAATAATGTTAAAATACAATATAATATTTCAAAGCGTAACACAGTGTACAAAACTCCAGTAAACCCAGCTTGACCCGGCCAAGTGTGTCGGAGTGCAAACCTTATTACGGTGTATAATCCTCTTATATGAGTAGTTTACCACGTCACTCCTCCGGGCGAAGGGGAGAAAATGCAGTAGGTCAGGTAGTGTGATTTCCCAGAGCGTACATCAACAAATATGCTTATAGCGCTTGATATTTTATTCGTGCAGAAATCAGCTCGGAAACGGAGTGAATTTTCACTCACAAAAGTGGACTTATGTAGTTGTTTGTTACAAGACATTTATAGGGATGTAACCTATTTTGCTGCAGATGTCATTCATTATGATTTTATGTTTTATAAAGATTCGAAATTTGATTTAAATCCTTAACTTTTCCACTTATTCTCTGTAAAATTTTGACGTCATTTGTGAAGCAGAGCTGACCCGAAAGTAATATGAAAAAAAAAAATGTTATTGGTAGCAAGAAGTTGCAATTTAATGTTTTTTCGTCGATAAATCGCAAACATTATTTTATTTGCGCCCCAAACCTGAGTGCCGAATAATATTATGATGAAAAAAAAAACATTTATGTTTTTCACAACTGTAAGTTTCAGCTGGTATTACATAGGAAAACGTCTTAAGAGGGATTAACATCACACAAATGAATATTTTATGTAGCGCAAATTCAAATATACTGCAACATATATTATTGTAGCAACGCGCTTACATTTTTAGGAAATCCTACATCATGCTATCAAGTTGTAGTCAAAGCATGACAATAACACGGAAATTGTTTTTTACAATCTTCAAATGAAGTCGAATACTATAAATCGTTATCGCCTGATGGTAAGCCATCACCGTCACCCATAGAAAACTACAACACCAGTGGAGTCACAAGTGCGTTGCCGGCCTGTCAGGTGGGAGTAGGAACTTGGCTAGATAGAATGTTTGAAGGTCGCATCGGTCCGGAAATATTGCCGGTGACAATTTATTCCACCAATCAGTCGTCTGAGGCAGGAAATTTTTAGCAAAACGCACAGTTGTGGGCTCCCATCCGTCTAAGTGGTGAGGATGGAAATATTGTCGAGTAAGACTACAGCGGAAAGATGCGACAGGGATCAAACTGAACAATTTCTCGGAGCATAATTAAAAAGCATAACATAGTTATCCAAAAGACGTCCACTGTTGGACACGGGCCTCCCCAAAGTACGCCACCATAATCGGTCATGTGCCCCTCGCATTTAGGGGACTCCAACAATCTTCAGTTTCGACACTGAGACATGGTCGCTTATGATTATGGGCTTTATAAGAAGGCCTAAGTCACCCAGAGAGCTATGAAGAGGGCTACGCTCGAAGTTTCGCTGTGAGATCGAAAAAGGATTGAGGAGATGCGTAGAAGAACCAACATAAATCCAAGAATCCTAAAACTTAAGTGAGAATTAGGCAGGGCACCTTGCTCGTAAAACTGACGACCGCTGGGCCCGGCGATTGCTTGAGTGGCTATCACGCCGGAAGACGCATTGTGGTCAGGTCCCCCTCAAGGCGGACTAATGATCTGGAGATTTAGAAGTCTACTTATCTATCAGCCACGGACGTCCACTGCTGAATATAGGCCTCCCCTATAGCTCCCTACCGACTCCCCGCAACCCTTACGAGGTCGTCCTATATATCATTGGTATTTAAAATTTATTGTTTCCTCATGTTTGCATATTAATCCACTGATATTAATGCCACTATCAATGCTACGCCTCGACTCCCACTGCGACACAGGATAACTAGGTCTTGTGTTTTTACAGCGAAATGTTCAGGAGAAGTTTTAATACGATAAAAAGTTCAGTTAAATTAACATTTCGGTCACAAAGGCAACGTGACGTTTTTTGTAGGTTTATTTTAACAAAATTAACAGCTCTTTTGGTTTATAACGAGAATCCTATGATATAATACGAGTATACCAATGCGGCTTATTGTTTATACTTATTTTTACCATAGCAAACAATGCAATATTGTCGTGTTTCAGCATATAATACAAAGTGGCATTTACATATTACTCAGCGATACCAATGTATTTGCTTGTATTATGAGTTAATTAGGAACTGCATTGTTTGTTTATCACTTATATATACTTCTTCCATTGACTTTTTTTCTCGTGCTTTTTATTCTGTTCTATATATATATAAATTTGTATAGATATATATAAGATAATAAAAAATATTCCCAAAGTGAATAAATAAATCATATAGACGGTATTTTAACTTTGTTTATAGCAGTTTCGTACGTGTTTCGGGGACTATATTACCTTGCAGAAGTAGAATACATTACATCGCTATGCAAAAATCTCAAAAATCCGTCTATAATGTATTGTGTCAGTAGGCTACATGCTTATGTTAAAATTCAGTAACGTCAGGGCATAGAGCTTTGGATTTTCGAGGGATCTGATAACTTGTTGACAGCGAAAGCGTTTTGAGCTTGTGAGTCTTGGCCGCCAACTTTATAATGCTTATGAAATGTTTTTGGTAGGATTACAATTTTCATCACACCTTCAAATAACTCTTACAATTATTACTAGCCTACTATTTAAGTGGTACCATTTGCGAGCGGCTCACGTACGGTAGCCTTTCATTTCCGCGACCTAAAGGGTAGGCACAGGTACGATCAAAAGGGGTTAGTCGTAGCACAAAGACGCTTTTAAATATAAAAATCACTTAACTTACGTCCTTTTTCTAAAGAGCAGTTGTCGGGATTAAACAATTAGGCTTAGTACTTACACTCGCTGAACGGTAAATATTTGGTACTTATGTCGCTACGTGATGCTGATGATTGGATATTTAACGATGTTTTTAGTTCGAACGATTCTTTATTTGGTGTAAGTCTTTTGGAGGAAGTTTTTCGTTTATTTTGCGTTCAAATAGTTTGATTAAAGAAGTTTTCATGTTAATTTTCCTGGGAGAGGCGGAGTCATAGTCACTGTCAAGTCTACCTTACACCTGGTAGTAATAGCTAGGGATGTTGACTGGCAAAGTGCGTTTGCACTTTCGGTGCAAAATTGGTTATGTCGTTCACATAAAAACTCGGAAAAGACGCTTACCATGTTTATGTACCGTGGGCGAAACCAGTTTAAAAGGTAACGGCTACAATTTTGTATCAAGTCTTGTACCCATACCTCGTCTGAAGGAATGAAAATGCTTATCCCCGCCTCCTTATCCTCATCCTTACTATATTATAAACGTGAAAGTATGTATGTACGTTCCACTTAATTTCATAAACTACTGGACGATTTTTTATGAAAATTCCAGTTATGTACCTTATATATCAGAATATGACATAGGCTATAATGTATGTCAAATTTCATCGCTTTTAGGGACGAAAAAGAGGGTAAAAATCTGTATGGATAGTAAATATCTTTTTACGCTAGGAACTTGAAAACTTGGTAAGTAATATGCTTCAGATTTAAATGAGTAAAATATCGAGTTTTGGGGAAAGATATTATGTACTTTTTATCCCGGTAAAATACCTATTATCCGCGATAAACGAATCTAAGGCGGACGAAGTAGCGGGCGGCCGCTAGTTTATCATTTGAACTGCTTACATAATATTTTATTTAAAAAAATCGTATGTATACTGCGCAGATCTATTCAGTGGACATAATATTATTAAACCGTTTTTCGACATTCCTACAAAATAGTACCTGCCACATTTAGCTAAATATTGCAGAAGTCCAATTCATTTCGTCTGAATACCGAACTGATAAAAGCCAAGCTTGACTCGCAAGTCAAGGCCAAAATGCTAATAATTCACCGACATCTACCAAAAGAACAATATTTCCACTTGTATTCCTAAATTCATTTAACGAAGAACGATAAAATTTACCTTTCAGCAATTATTGGCACGCAGTTAGCTCAGATTCTAGCATTTCAAACGTTCTAAGTACAACGCAAGCTAAAAAAACATAAGACATTTCTCTCCTGTGAGAAAAACTGCTGAGCGCACATACTAAAAGGTTATATATTTATTGGTGACTAAAAGTACGTAAGACTTTTTGGTTTTCAGAGTGTAGGTGCTGACGGTGACAGGTTCTGACTGTCACGACCGTGTTTCCATTATCAGTGATTAAGTTGCTTTAGTTATTAGAAATTTAGGAAGTTGGGTGCTTGTCGGAAGTTTCGTTTCGAACTACTCGTACGTTTCGTTTCGAACTACGAGGTGGTAACTGCAGGCGTTTGGGGTAATTTCTGTGTTATGACATCGCCTTTATTTGTTCATTATGTAAAAAAAGAAAAAAATACCATGTCTAATATTTTTTTATTAATCTAGATGACGCACTGATTAAGTAATAAAATTTAGTCATCATTCCCATTTAATATGTAACCGTACCTGTCAGACCTGTCTGATCACGTCGTTCTGTGGAAAATATAAATTGTAACTGTGTATTTTTACAATGAGTCTAAATTGTGACTGGAGTGACTTTTTCAATCGGAGAAGTTTTTTAGGGTTCCGTAGTCAACAGTTTCGCCATGTCCGTCTGTCCGTCTATCTGACCCTCCGCGGCTTAGCTCCGTTATCATTAGTACTAGAAAGCTGAAATTTAGTATGAGTATGTGTATGTATCACGCCGACAAAACAGTAAGATATTGTAAATATTTTCGGACATAATCGCTTCGTTGCTTACATTGTGTCCTTCCCCTCTATTTTCTAAACCGTAAGTAAAAAAGATATGAAGAAAATTACCAAGATAAAACTTAATAAATACTTTCAATGAAAATTGTTTTCAACATGATCGGATATACCGTTTTTAAGTTATTGCCGAAAAATTGCGCTTCTCAGCAGAAGGTCGTAAGTGTTGTGGAGATACGCTCTTTTGCTAATGCTCTTTTTCGTATCGTATTTTTTTCATCGAAAATGCATGTTTTTGTATGAACGGTTGCAATATCTTCCACTGAGCATGGTCCTACATGCTCTTCGCTGGTTTTTTGTATTTACTTGCGTTTTTTTGTGGAGAGGGAGGAACATGATCATTATAAACTGCATGAAAATATAGGCAAGAAACTTGCAAGTAAACAACTTATTGTCACAACTGACCGAGGCGCTATTTTACGGAATAGCAAAGAACTATCGATTAATCTAACATAGTAGTCCGCAAAGCAATCTATCGATTTAATTTTAGAGTGTTCTTACCATGTTTGTGATTTTTCTACTAATTACGAGTACCTTTGAATCTATGTAGATCCTATCGAAATTGTATTGTTTCCTAAACAAATCGCCGCAATCCTAATGCGCTCGGGATAACTCCCCTGACCGCCACACTTAATTACTCACAACAAGTTGAATTACACCGACTCACTATAAAATCAGAGCAAACCCAGAAAGTAATTACGCAAGTTAAACAATAAAAGGTCGCCCGGACCACGTTGTTCTAAGCAATTGTTTAAATTTGCTGGGTCGGTAGGTAAACAATTTTTTGAAGTTTGGATTAATTAAGTTTTACGACGTTTTAATTACTTTATTCGGTGTAATTACGGTGCCAAGAAGGTCGCTTTAAACACGTAACTTTATGGATTTGTTTAGTTTAATTTGGTGGGTACGAAATGCTTCTGTTGAAATTATCTGGGCTGCCATTTGCAGCAATTAATGCTTTTAATTCATGTTTAAATAATGAAAAAGCACATAGCTTTCTCAATTTTTTAGGTAGAAAAGATAAGAAATGTATAAAAAAAATGTAAGAAAGTGACGTGGCCCAAATAAATATTTATTTATTTTTCCTTCCCGTCAGTGCGATTGAAAACGGGAAAGGAAAAATAAATACACAGACACTTAGTAGTTGTGCTACAGCAATCACCTAATATGCCACCATTTTACCCTGACCATGATTATTCGAAACGAAAAAACGCTAAAAAATCATTATAATTGTTACTCATATGACTCACCTAAAAATAGTACCTAACTTCAAAGAAATCGCAGGACCAAATATTAAACTAAAAATCGCTGATTATAGAACATTTAACACCTTAGGCTTACCTCTTAACTGAGATAATCACCGCAGGCAGTAATAGATACCCTCATAAAAAAATACTGTTTTTTTTTTCGTTTAGTAACAATATTTTTGTATATTTTAGTAGAATTCTAGAGCTTCAATAATTTTCTTCCAAAGAAGAATCAGTCTTCTCCTGAATACAGTTTTAAAACATTCCAGAAATAGCGAGTGTTTAAGAACGCTTATAAAGGCCCAAACAACTTTTTTCTGTACTGTGTTGCTATAGTCTTATATGTCTTGTAAATCACTGTGTAAAAATACGATTTTACACGATATAAAGACAGCATTTTTTTAAGGAATAGGCTTAAATTTATATTTTTGTTTATTAAATGCTCATTTATGTAACAAACAGTAGTCAATTTTTTTTCGAATAACTATAAAAATAACCATGATATAAGCCATAAAACATTTCTTTCTATCTCCTTCTAGCAAAACACAATAGGCATGATGACGGGGTATGAAAATCTTAATTCTTATTAGTCTGTCAGTTAGAGAATAGAAAAATATTTGACACGTAGTTTTTGCTTTTTCAAAAAAATAAAAAAAAATACGCATAAATCTCATTTAAGTTTAGGAGTGGGGGCTCGTGACGTCACTCCTAGGTATAATTTGTACCTAGGAGTGACGTCACGCGACACTTTGACTCAATGTTTCGCCTTTATTATTTGATTATGTAAAAAAAGAAAAAAAAATACGATGATGACGCACTAATTAATAAAATTTAGTCATCATACCATTTAATATGAAACCATACGTGTCAGACCTGTTTGTCAAATCGCTGTCTAATTAGTAGGATAAAATGCTTATATCATGCGTATTTCTTGGCCAATTTCATTTATAATATTTCACTTTTGAAATCGTTTTTACGGTATTTTGATATTTGGTTAAGAAAAGCGATTAAAAAATCATGCATGTACCCTATTCTGGTCAAAATATTCCTTAGTGCTCAAACTATTAGCACATCAAACCAGGTTAGTTCCTAAACCAAACTCCAAACTTTCAACATGCAATATTCCGTACCTTTACACATTGAAGCTTTCAATAAACCCAACTTCATACTTGTGGGAACTCTAGGTTCCATTGCAGAATGCGCCCAACATCGACAAAGTTATGTTGCCGTTACAAAATTCAATTTCAAGCAAACAAACATCTTACGCTTACGGGATAAAGCCGATGTTGATCGTTACGGACAGACATAATAGCTTTGTCATATGTGTCGAGCAGGAAGCAGTACTTTATGTTGCATGGTTCTATGCTATAATTAAGTAAGTTAGTCTCCATCAATCGCGTTGAAAGTGAAATTTGGTTATGAATTAGATAGATAAGTTGTAGCGTCGATCGAGTTAATGACATTCACTAACACCGCGTGAAGTCTGAGATTTTGGGTTTGTTTCAAGAATTTGTAGTGGCTAAATGTGTCTGTGCCACTGTGATTCGGTATTTCAGATCGATACTGTAATAATTCGGTCCATCGTCGTATTTTTTATAGACAGTGGGTCTTAAGGATGCAAGGCCTTTGGTGTTATTTGAAAAAAAAGTAAAAACAAGGTTTATATTGGAACACGATTTCTTATGCCTAGGACGGGTAGTCCAAAAAAAATAAAGTTATGATTATGATTTCTCCACAAAGTTCTCTTTTGTCCAAAACTCACTATAAAATGATATATACCTACCAATTTTCAAGTCAATCCAATAATGTTTAGAGGTCACTATTAAATTATTTTATTGAAATGTTTGTTGGTAACGACTTTCAACGAGCATTATACACTTAGTAGAACGAGGATCGCGAAACTAGCCTACTATTTGAAGAAATTAATTTAAAAAATCCGTATTATCACCTAGGGAATTGTCTCCTAATTAAATATAATTTGTTACAATGATTATTACTCGATAAGAGACTAAAATGTGGGATAGTGAATATAAATTTTTTTTTCTATACAAAAATAGACCACCCTTCTATTCACAGTAACCTTCAAAAGTAGGGCAATGGAAATGTAAACATCGGAAGATAATTCCAATCCGGAGCGGTGTGAACCAGAAAAGATCTGTTAAATCACACTGTGCGGGATTGGACTCACTTACACGTCGTATAGTAATAGAACTCTAATAACCGAGTTTGGTGGCGGCGGACATCTATTTGATTTAACTCACATGTCCTAACTTTGGACTTCAATAGTATCGGATCGTATAAGATGACTCAATAAGTAAGTAGATTTATTAAGGTAGCTGTTATTGCTCACCATCCCACCCGGGAGGGTCGCGCGGCTACTATGGTTGATATGTGGGGTCAAATTTGTATAGATGTGATGGTCGTATTTATCGAGAAATAAATAAATCATCAATGAGGTTTGCAGTTGCGTACTTGTACGCCATGTTATTTTCAATTCAATTAATTTTAACAGGTGGTAAGAGTAGGCTCTTTACAGTACCCGTCAATACAAACAACTTTTCCAATGGAGAGACGTTTCAAAAACGAAAATAAACTGCCAATGTGTTAGTTGGTAACTCAACCGAAATGTAGAAATCCTACTGTGTTTCCGAAATGTCTAAGTTAACCCAAAAGAAAAGTTCTTCGTGTTGACAACTAACACCTGCTAAAATTACAAGTAATCAAAAACATGGTGCTTAATGAAAATTAGTTTCTGTAAAAAAGTTCATTTTTGTGAAAAGCTTTTATTGCCGACTGTACTTTTCTTCAAACATCCATTACTTACTCACTGAGATGACTTTAAAGAACCCAAACTCGGTAGGATTGAGTTATTTTATTACAGAGTTCCTATGAACAACTTCCTGCTCCATCATCAGACCAGCTCGATGGTATCATATTATTGCATTGTCACCAAACTTACATATGCATGCCAAATTTTAGCTCAATTGGAATCGGGGAAGTAGGTCATATTTAACTTGCAAGATTTCACCCGAACAAACATATTACATACATATATTGCAAGTTAAATAAAAGCTTTTAAAAATATACAGCGTTATAAGTATACGTTTCATTATTGATTGTTATTAACTAGCATTATACTCCAATTTTACGCCATGCATAGATACATACACACATACTCGTACCTACAGTTTCCACTAAAACTGCAAACAAGGATTACTGAACCGTCTCCCATTTCTGACATCTTTCACGCCCCGGACTTTATCCTTGGCAACGAACCTTCAAACTTCAACTTTTAAAACACCTAACAAACCAACAAACGTCGCGGCAGAGATTACAGCAGTACAAAGTTACATTTTCCGTTATTGTTGGTGCTACACACGTACAATTATGAGACAAAAATTGTGACTTTCACGAAATTGTATTGTTTATTGACTGGAGAAAGTAAATTTGTAGTTAGATTAACTGCAAAGTTACCTGCTTGGGTCTATGCGGCGTTTTGAGAGCAGCTAGCATAAAAACAGTACGGAGTAAAAGGGGTTGCAAAGTTTGGTCACCTGAAAGGATAAGTTTGTTCTGTGCTAACTTTGGTGGCAAATCCTGGACAGTGACAAAAGGGTTGCCACCCTATTTCACCGTTGGAGGCACTCATTAGTTTTGGAAACTAGAACTCTTTACTAAAAGAGTAAAAGTGATAGATGAGTGTCGACTCTTTCTATTGTCTTGAGTGTGTATTTTTTGAGTGGATATTAAATTACAAAAGTTTATTCGAAAATGTTTCCAAACATTATGCGTTAAATTTATTATAACACAAATGCAAATATTTAACGTACTGAAGGCGGAGCTATTGCTAGAAGACATTTTCTACCAATAAACTTCAAATTATAGCAGAAAAATTTTAGGCGGTGCATCTAACTTTAACACAACCAAACATATTTCACTTACAACACTTTTTAGGTATGAGTGTATTTTGGTAATTTACACAATTTTGGCATTCAGAAAGGTGTCTGCCAATTTGCAACATTGTCAGTCAGGATATAACAAAATTGTTTAGTTGTTTAAAACAAAAGAACAACAAACCCAACATGGCGGGAAGGATACATTGTCAAACAGAACACCGTGAGCGAGACAACTAAGACTCTGCACACAACCAATTTTCGACAACCAAGAGTTCGCAGATATAACCCATTTTCGCCCAAATGAGAAATTGCCTATAGTTGGAGGGTCTAATGTTTAACTTCCTCTAATTGTTTGCTTGGGAGGCAACTTCCTACTCGCTATGATTCGGACCGTAAACACGCGTTCACCTTCCCCTCTGTCGCCCAATTTACGAGCGGCGGGAGAGGAGTGGAAGTCCGGATTGGACAAGTCGTTCAAAATAATCTCGCCAAAACCGATGTAACATGGAAAACTTTTAATAGGATTAATATTTAATTTATTTATTGGTTGTTGAAACGTTACGCATCATTACTGACTACTTATTTATTGCTTTTGCCTTTTGAACGTTGGAACCGGCTTTAGCTGTTCGATTTATTAATTTGTATTTTGTGTAAATAATTCTTTGGCGCCGCTTCAACCAAGTAAATATGTTATTAGCATTGCAAGGAAACTCGCTACTTATTGAGTAGGATTTATTATTTTTTAGGGTTCCGTACCTCAAAAGGAAAAAAAGCAGAATCCATACAGGATCACTTTGTTGTCCGTTTGTCTGTCTGTATCCGTTTATTTTTGCTCAGAAACGCGTGGAGGTATCAAGTAGAAAATAACATCACTTACTTATCCACTTTCGATGCCAAGCTTTCGTAGCACTAGGCACATTCCTCCGGAAACGCATGGTTTAGGCTACGGGTGTAGGAGCAGAGCGCCTGCTAGGTGGGTTCCTGGCAGAGAATATGTAATGTCTGCGGTCCCTTGAAGCTGTAGAAACAACTTTCTAATTCAACGCAACCCAAAGATCCTTCTGCCATCGCACCGCTCGCCATCGGCAGGATATTCATCCACACACCTTGGAACCAAAATGGTCACGCACCGTGCGGTATCAAAGGAATTTTCTACCGCGCACACTCCGAATGTGGAATGACCTCTTTGCCGACGTTTTCCTTGGAGGTTACAGTATGGGGTTCTTCAAGAGGGGAGTGAATAGGTTCTTAAAGGGTCGGCAATACGCACGTAATGCCCCTGGCGTTGCAAGCGCTCATAAGTTGCGATGACTGCTTAACATCAGGCAGGCCGTACGCTTGTTTGCCACCTTAGTAGTATAAAAAAGGGTATAGTAATTTAAAAAGGTGTTTTCATACTGATTGCCGTCCATGGAAAACATATAGGGGTACCTCCAGTTGTCCTAGAAATTTGAAATTTCTTATGAGTCTGTATTACTTGGCCACACAAACACTTACAAATGGTTATAGGATACTTTTTACCCGACTAAGCTGAAGAAAAAAAGAGGATTTATGAGTTTTTCTCCTCTGATAACGAAGTTGCGGCCGCCCGGCCGACAATAAAAAACAAGAAAGAAGTGTCACATGCGCCTAGGGCTGCGCCCCGAAATGACATACCCGTGTTTGACATGAAAACATAAACATCACGTTTTAAAAATAACTGCATCAATTCTACTGACTCCTCACCCCCCATAAACATTAACTGTCTAACCATAAATCGCCCTAGGAAATATGACCTTAAAAGAGTCGTAGAAAGTTAAAAAAGTGAGCGATCTTAAAGGCGCCGCCCGGCTTCTCTTTTCACAGCCGGAACCCTCTCAGCCTTACGGTCCAAACATCCCCCAGCTCCAACAACTCTGCCTTTTTTGACTCACCAATAGGATCTGATGTCTGCCTACGTATACAGGATAAAGACACGTTGGACGCGATTTTGTCATTCAAAACCGGTTCAGCAGCGGGTCTTGATGGAATTTCTCCACAGCATCTCAAGGACCTCACCTGACACTGTGCCAGCGAAGCAGGCAAACGCTTAATAGTCTCATTGACGAAACGAATAAATTTTATGCTTTCGAGAAACGTTCACCCGTTGTTCGTCCCCATAATTTACGGAGCGAACCTAATTGCCCTGACCAAAAAAGACGGTAGAATCAGGCCCATCGCTGTCGGCTCAACTTTTCGGCGCTTAGCATCTAAAATCTCAGTCCGGCACATCCTGCAAAAACTCCAAAGACAATTCGAACCGACACAATTAGACTTTGGTACTAAAGGAGGATGCGAAGCCGCCGTGCACGCCCTACGGACCTGCCTTTATAACGCACCAGTTTTCGGTGTTACTGAAAATCGACGTCAAAAACGCTTTTAATTCAGTTAACAGGGACGTCCTGCTGACAGAAGTTAGAAACCACATTCCAGAAATCTACAATTATCTTTTGCACTGCTACGGAGAACCCTCAAAATTAATGTACAGAAACCATGAACTTTCATCGGAAGTTGGCTGTCAGCAGGGCGACCCCCTCGGTCCAGCCATCTTTAGTCTTGTTATTAACCCCATTATTAAAAATCTACAATGAAATTTCAACGTTTGGTACTTAGACGACGGGACCCTAGGAGGAGACGCGAACTCTGTACTTTCAGATCTTTTGGAAATCAAAAACAAGTTTGAATCAATAGGCTTAAAAAAAAGCTCGCACTTGTTAAAATTTAATAACAAGTGCGAGCTTTATATAAATCGTGATATTCCAGATGTAGTTCAAACATTTTCCGCTATCTGCCCAAATATAAAAACGTTAAACAAAGAGTCTTAACCTCCTAGGGTCACCAATATTCGACGAGGCTATATACCGCACTTTTACCGAATTTCAATACAGCGCTGATCTTTTGCTTAATTTCAATCACATTATGCCTTAACCATCCTAAAATTTTGTCTTTTCGTTCCCAAATTCACTTACCTACTCCGTTGCGGCCCATTCTGGAAATATCAAAACTCTTTACTTCCAATTGATCGTATTATAAAGTCATCTTTGGTATCCATCCTCAACATTCAACTTACGGAGCAATCTTGGACCCCTAAGGCTGGCCGTAAGTCTGAGATTGGTTATCAAAGTTTGCACTCCACACAAATGCCCCTGTGGTACTTTTGTTGACGAGCAGGGACACCATGGGTTATCTTGCCAACTGAGTGCCGGCCGCTTTTCGCGACACGCCGCCCTAAATTATATCATCCCCCAAGCTCTTGCCACCGTTAACACGCCAGCAATCCTCGAACCAAACGGTGTCTCGAGAGACGATGGCAAGAGACCGGACGGGATGACCCTGGTCCCGTGGCAGATGGGTCGCGTGATGGTGTTGGACGCAACATGTGTCGACACCCTAGCACCGTCACATCTGCCACGCACTTCGACAAGGGCTGGTGCGGCGGCGGAGGTGGCTGAAGCCCGCAAAAAAATCAAATACCGGGGTCTCGGCTCCCAGTATCATTTCGTGGCATTTGGTGTCGAGACCCTGAGCCCGTGGGTTCCAGGCGCCCGCGTTCTTTTTAAAGAATTGGCGAAACGGCTCGTCGACCCAAAGAGCTGGCAGCTTCCTCGCCCAGCGTATAAGCTTAGCCATACAGCGAGGTAATGCTGCCAGCATCTTTGGTATGATGCCACGGGGGCCCTTTTTAGATTTAGTTTAGTTTTATTTTTATTTTTAGCTTCTAGAATAAGCGAATAAGAGCTTATGTCGTTCGAAATGCAAGATTTTGGTAGAAGGGAAATTAACCCAATTTTGCGAACGCATTTACAAGGGTTCGTTACCAGTATTTTTCGGTACCTCACTTGTTTTTTTTTGTAATTTAATACTTTGATTTCCAAATTCAAAACAATGAACTAAATACAATTTTAGCAATTTCGTAAATTTAAAAAATATATTTTGATTTTAATGAATACCGGCAACAGTCCCTCGTTTTATGGTAGTCGTGTATCGGTATCGATACTACCGATATCAAATCGTGTTTAATACTGATGTTTGTTTACAGCAACTACTAATTAATGTCCATAATCAACCGAAGTGTTGCCAACTATTAAGCTTTAATTTTCTGTTCATTAACTCTAAGTTGGAACTGTCATTTGCCATGAATAAAACAGTTTAAAACATAAATTTTCTGTGAGCTTTAGTTACGGGTTTCATTTAATACTATTAGTTACCCGCGGCTTTGCTCTTGTTAACGGGGCTGAAGTAAATCTCAAGATCTGATTTGTGTATAGTGAAGATTATTTTAAGCTGTCTGTTTAGCACTTGAAAGCTTATATTGTGAACAATAGCAGTGCTTTTTTTTATATAAGGCCGTCGCAAATCCTTCGATCAGATAAAAATTAAGCAAGTCACAATAAAACTCATACAAATAGCTAAGTGTAAGTCACAAGGTTGAAATTTTACCAATTAGTACTGAATAACATACATTCATACGTCCTTTAATCTGAACATAAAAAATACATAATTCTCTATACTATTATAAAGTTGTAAAAATTAAATGTCTGAGGTCTGTACACTGAAGATATTACAAAATTATATTGTAAATAATGTCGCATTCTCACTTTCTTTGGACATATCACACGTCGAGAAGACACATCTGTGGAGCGAGTTGTAGTGAAGGGAAAAGTTGAAGGCACAAGAGCGCGCGCCAATGCGTTGGTCCGACCAAGTTAAAACTGCACTCAATGGTCCACTCCACGAATGTACAAGAAGAATGGCGACGGGTTGTGAAGCTTGCCACAAACCCTGATGTGACGACCACGACCACTCTGTCAAGAGTGTGACGAAAAAAATAGTATTTTTTTAATTTTTTGTATGTTTGTATATTGTGTCGTTGTGGCTTCATCACGCCAAATACCTAAACTTTCAACTATTTTTGTTACACGGGTAGTTGGGTAATTTACAGATGATTGTAGGATAATTGATGACTTTTTTTCCAACGCGAACGAAATTGCATTCATCATATTACAAAGATGTAAAAAACTAATATTACTGAAGTATTTGAAGGTAACTGAAACTTTCCTTTTTTAAATTTTTTTGTATGTTTGTATGTGTCGATGTGCTTTGCACTTTTTTTTAATATTTTCAGTGAACAGGCATTTTATGTTTACTACTTTATAATATGTAGTACCTTTTACATTTCATAGTGATATGTAACACAAAAGATTCAAATAAAACATCAATTAACGTTGCTAAAATTATGTCAATTTGTTGCACGGGTTTTGTGTTACTTTGTAGTTACTTGTAGTTATCCAATTTGTTTTTAATTTGTCAATACGGGCTTTCTGTTTTAATTTGTACTCGCTTGTAATTACCCAATTTATTTGTAATTTGACAATTGTAAAAAGAGTCAACAAAAACGTCACTTGCTGATACTTTGATTTTAGTGAGAATTTTACTGCATCGCGCAAAAATAAACTGTTAAATTGGAATGCTGTTAACAGATTTATACTGGTGCCTTCGGACGCGGAGAAAATAAGGTTGTAGCCCTATTTTCAGCTTTGTTAGCAATTGTAAATACTATGATTCGTGTTATGATAATATTTAAAAAAATTGGGGAGTGGGCAGTAGCGCGGCGTTAATAGAACCCGATTCTCAGAAACCTGCCTACTTTAAGTCATTGGAGTTAGACTATATGCTACTGCTTTTAAAGAAACATAAGAGCAAAGAGCTGGGGCAAAATAGTTCTCGAGTGGTGACCGCGTCGATGCAACGTAAAAAGGTTCCCAACGAGATGGACCGATGATCTGGTGAAGTTCGCGGGAAACCGTTGAATAAGGGCGGCGCGTGACCGATTTGTCCAGCAATGGACATCCTTGGGCTGATACGACGATCTTATATCGATTTAAACCTACTTCATGAAACTATAAGAAGACATTTCCAAGCTCTTAATTGAATGAAAATAACAAATAAAGCGTGTGTGACTTGTGGACTTATTTCAAACGACCTGCATGTGGAATCATATAAAAGTCAAGTATTCAAATAACAAATGCTGACTTAAAACCACACGAACACTAAAGAAGTGTATTGCCACTCAATGGTATATTGGCGCAATAAGGCTGCAATAAGGAGCAATAAGGGGCACAATTAAAGCAACGAGCGCTATAACGGCCCAATCTACGCAATTAACCAGCCTGCAGCTTTTCGAATTAGAGCACAATTAGTATAACATATAACACTGTAGAATAAATTACATAGTATTACATTTTGTTATAATATTATTATAATTAAAGAACTCTTAAATAACTGTAATCCTAAATTGAATTCGAGTATTATTTTTTTCCTGAAACTCAAGAGCAAAATTTTCCATGTTAAATGATAATATCCGCGATACCACGCATCGCGTTCGAAGCTGGGGTCGATGACCAGCCTAAATTCCAAATCCGATCACCTGCGCTTGAGTTTTGAGGAACATTACTGGTTTCTGGCCCATTTCAGAAACTCAGACAGAGTTTCCGTGACCATGGAAAGCTGAAAAGCTTCCGAGACGTCGGGAACTAAAATGAGATAATATACGCGATATAATCCGTTAAATTGTTTTATTTCAATGAGTAATAATCGCGGAAACAGAAGAAAACATAATTTAGGTACCTTAGTTTAAAGTCAAGTGTGACCAAGATGTATGCCGTATCACACGCAAGTCGGTTATCTTTAGTTACATAACCAGTAGGTACAACATGTTGGTCACACGCTTAATCAGTGCCAATCATCTATTTATTCAATGTCTGTACATAAAAGATATATTTTTTTTTTAATCATAAACAGCTATTTGAATGTATATAAATCGAAAATATTGCTTTTAGATTTTTGTATGTTGGTTTGTGTCGTCGTGTCTTCCTCATGCCAAATCGGCGAAACGGATTTAAACTATTTTTAATACACGGGTAGATGGGTATGGGTACTTTTTAGCTGAGTATACTGAAGAAAAAATAGGGGTCACGACTTTTTTGTAAATATACTGAAATGTCCACTTGGCGCCTTTTTTTTCGCGATGTATGATTATGAGTGTAACTTCGACTCACTCTGCCACCAATGATGCCCAATATTTACATAGATTGTATACTAAGTTGAAAACAGTTATTCGTTATCTAAAGCCCTTAATCGATTATGCCACGATCAATATCGTAAATATGAAAAGCATCATTATTAAACATTTATAGTAAGTCCCAGGTGGTCTCGGCTTCCAGTCATTAATATTAAATGCGTTAGTGGATTATGCGGTTAATGTGTTTGGCTAAATTTTCTCGACCTAAAGGAAGTTTGAAGTGAACGGTGTCTTGTTGTATGAAAATATAAATACAATATGCGAGATGTTCCCATCATGGACTATAGATAAATTTTCTACGAAGAGAGCGCCCACCTAGCGGGTGAAAGTATTAACGAAATAGTTACTTTGTTCAAACATTTGCAGTTTTGAAAGTTTTTCAAATCGCTATCAGAAACCAGACGGCTAAGAAGTCTGTACACTTGAATTTTGGCTAGGTTATCATTTTATGAATTACTCTGTCGATACGAAAGCATGATTATGCTAAGTGACGAAGTCAAAGCTTCGTTTTACCTCTAGATCCCCTCAAGTCTATTTAAGATAAACTTCAATGAACCACGATTGAGAAAAGATGAAAGACTTCAGGGTAAATAATTGAACCTAGCTTTAGGTTTCGATAAAATTCTATCCCTGCGTTATTTTATGAAAATACGCTCCATTGGAATTTTATGCTGTATTGGTTTATTTTCTCGAAATTATTTTATAGAATCGCATATTTAAATATAATAATAGCAAACGGAATGTTCAAAATGAAAGTGTAGAAGAAGCCGAGTAACGGATATAGCTCGAAAAAAATTTTTTTTTAAAACATAGGTAAGTGGTAATGGGCAGTACACATTGCTTACACCTAGACCCGACAGCCAATGGGCCGACAAGCTTTTGAGGGGTTATCACGCACCGGCAGACACAGCGTGAGTAAGCCCCGAAAAGTTGGCCCGAAAACCTGGTAAAGGTCACGAGGCCTATGTCCAGCATTGGACGCCTTTTGGCTGACGTTGATCATGCATGCATGTGATGAGATGATGAATATTAAAATGCTGTTTGACTGCCTGAAGCCATTTCGCCTTAAATAAGTGTAGGTTCCTAAACGCCACCTATACAAGTCAGTTTGTAATACGGAGCAAATCTTTTATAACTTTTTCCTTTTTTTAATCAAGTCTATTGATATTGGGAAAAAAACCAAGTGCGAGTCAGACTTGCGCACTAAGGAAAAAATACGTTTTATGTGGGTATTTTTTTTTATGTTTCTTATTTATTCTTTTCAATACAAAGACCTAAATAATGAAAATAATTCAAGACTTCGACTGGATTCTGGCAAAAATACCGGAAAAGTTCAAAAATGTAAAATATCTTAACAAATACTGGCAAAATTTGAAGACAGGCTGACTGGGTTCTAATCTGTAGCTCAATTAGCAGAGCATGCGCCTCGGCAAGGTATTAAAGGCGCTGGTTCATATCCAGTTGGAGTCTCGATTTTTTTTTATCATCATTATGTCGTATGGCTTCTGGTTTTTTATACTGCATTTAGAATCCTAATTCTTTAGATGTCTATTTTTAAGTTATGTCATGGAGCCCTGGGGAGTGCTGTTCGCATGGGAGCCCTGGAGAGGGCGATTCGGATTCATAGTAGTTTAGCAGTGTTAGCACCTTTTAGTTATTTAGATCTTTGTATTTAAAATAATAAAGTTCTTTAATATATATTTTTTTTTACTACTAAGGTGACACACAAGCGTACGCCCTGCCTGATGTTAAGCAGTCACCGCAGCCTATGAGCGCTTGCACCGTCAGGAACATAACGTGCGTGTTGCCGACCCTTTGAGAACCTATTCACTCCCCTCTTGAAGAACCCCATACTGTAACCTCCAGGGAAAACACCGGCAAGGAGGTCATTCCACATTCGGAGTGTGCGCGGTAGAAAATTCCTTTGATACCGCACGGTGCGTGACCATTTTGGTTCCAAGGTGTGTGGATGAATACTACGATGGCAGAAGTTGACTGTAGGCATCATGTCGAACAATTACTTGGAACACAGCCCATTATATCACTTTAAAAATAACAAAGAAGAAGAAGAAGAGATGGTAAAATATGAAGATTTTCGTACAAAACCAATGTTTTTTATTTGTTTCAGATACCTACGTAACACGGAGAATTCTTGAGGAACCACAGTTTGAGAAGCCAATAGGAAATCTTTCCTTTCATATCGGAAGAGAAGCGGTGCTAGGATGCTCCATAGTCAATCTTGGAAGGCACAAGGTAACTAAAACTAACAGTTTAATTCTTTTAAATAAAACAATTGAACGGATTATATCGCGTATATTATCTCATTTGAGTTCTAGACGTTTCGGAAGCTTTTCAGCTTTCCATGGTCACGGGTGGACTGACCTGAAACGTCGTGAACTCAAATGAGATAATATACGCGATATAATCCGTTAAATTGTTTCATTGAAATGAGCAATAATTGCGGAAACAGGAGAAAATATTAGATTAATTCTTACTAATTTGCCCAAGCGTTAGCAAAGGTCTTTGTTTCAGCTTGGGCAAAATGCCCTCGCATATCCGCCTGCCCGGATTTTCTCTACATATAGCATTTCTCAACCGATTCTCATAAAATTGTGTGAAATGGTTCTATAATTATAGGACATTCTAGTTACCAGAATGTCGCTTACATGTTTCTTTTGATACTTTTAATGATACTACGACGTCAATTTTTGGGATTATAGTATGTATGTAAACACTTTATTGTACATAGTAACCAGTTACAAATGCAATCAGCTTAAAAGATATAAGTACAAAGGCGAACTTATCCTTATTAGGGATCCCTTCCAGTTAAACTTTGAGCAAGTGGTATTTATTCTTTATCTTTGTAATTTTTTTCATATTTTTTGGACATACCGTTTAGAAAATAGAGAACACAAGTTATACAACTAAATCTATTTTTTTTTAGAAACCAAGTCTTTTTAAAAAAAACTGTCGAAATATGTGCCAAAAATTGATATTTGCTGTTTTTTTTTTTCAAGTTAGGTTACATTTATGGAGTTCCCCCTAGAAATATATTTTATTATTATTTAACTATCAAATTATTTATGTAGCGGCTTATACAAGACACCTGTACTCTAAATTTCATCAATATACATCTTGTACTTTTTGAGTAAAATGCCTGTGACATACGGACGGACATGACGAAACTATAAGGGTTCCGTTTTTTTCCATTTTGACTACAGAACCCTAAAAAAAAGATCAGGGTTATAAGTTTAACTCGTGCCATTGGCTATCTGTGACATCTCTCTTAAGCGAATAAACTGTTTTTGATTTAATTTTGTTTGTTTTAAAGGCAAAATGATTGAAATTATTTTAAGATTTTTAAGCTATTATTCAAAAAACATGATTTAGCCGTTAGATTATTATAGGTTTTTTTGTAGACATGTCAAAGATCAACGATTACTTGTTCATTTCAAAATTTCAATGGTATGTTCAATTTGTGGTGCTGCAAATCCAAATTTGTTGTTATAACTAACGAATAATGGAACGTTTTAAAATAAACCAATCACAAGCGTTCACTTGAATTTCGAATCGTTAAAATACGAATTAATAATTTGCTCGGCTTTACCAAAATCGAGCGTTCCGATTAATTTTTAATGTCCACCATTGATGTAGGAATGGTTGGAATTTGGTAAACTACATTTCAATATTTCTTCATATCGAAAAAGTAGTAAATGCCGATAGGTTTCGTACATAGTTGATCTTTTCCTGATTCGGTCAGCAGTTTAATGGGTCAAGCATTTTGTATTGAGCCGAGAATAATAGACTGCAGCAATGTTGGTTTTGTTGGAGTTTTGTTTTCCAGTTGTTACGTGTTTATCATAGAGTTTGCAATGAAAGCTCCACAAATAATAAAAAATAAAAATAAATGAATATCAAGGACAATCATACAAATGGACCTAGTCCCAAACTAAGCAAAGCTTGTATTTGCTACAGGTACCAGGCGACGATATACATAATATATAGATAAATGATAATACTTAAATACATAGAAAACGTCCAAGACCCAGGACCAAACATTCGTTGAGCACGAAAAAATAAAAATGAATGAAAAATGAAAATGTTTATTGGTTAACATAAATTTACATTGAAATAGGGATGGGATTTCCTATTAAGTATATAAGAATACTTGTGTCAGGAAGTCCCGCTCTTATTAGTCCCCATATTAATATATTTGTATAACCAAATTAAATGTGCATTTTATTTACTATGATCTTAACTAAGTAAGACTAGCTTAATATTACAACTTATAAGTCATGTGTTTTTGTGTGTGCGTATAATTGATTCATTCATACATTTTTGGGTGATTTCATTTCATAATAATAATAGTTCGGTTTCGTCATAGTTTAGTGTTTAACACGCTTTTACATTCATGACTCTGCGAGGGGTATATGTTGAGTATTTTATTTATGACATTATACATTTTGGCACATTGATACATATATTGACGCAAACACTTGCACTGGCCGGGATTCGAACCCGGGACCAAAAGCTTCGTAGGTTGTTTTGCAACCAACCGTGTCGTCAAATATAAAGAAAACATATAGTAACAGAAAATGAATATAATAGTCAAAGGCGTAATAAATACGTGAAAATATTTACTCTGTATATTTCGAACTGTTGACCGTGGATTTCGAGTATTGTTATAATCGTATAGTTTTTAGTGTATAAACTTCACAATAATACAATACCATTGAGTGGTTAACCACAAATTAAAATAACGAGGACATACTTAAAGGAGATTATAACTGCTTTAGAAGGTTAATAGGTTATTGACTCTATTTCCTCAGGATTATAAATGCACTCATAAAATAATAATAAATACATAAATAAATATCAGGGACAATCTTACACAAATCGACCTAGTCCCAAACTAAGCAAAGCTTATACTATGGGTACTAGGCGACGATATACATAATATATAGATAAATTATAATACTTGAATACATAGAAAATATCCAAGACCCAGGAACAAACATTCGTGTTCATCACACAAACACTTGCCCTAGCCGGGATTCGAACCCGGGACCGCCAGCTTCGTAGGCCGATGTACAACCCACTGAGCCAAACGTGTCGTCATAATAGCGATCATAACCTATTTTAATAAATAGCATTAACATGTTTTTTTCTTCTGTTTCCGCGATTATTACTCATTGAAATAAAACAATTTAACGGATAGACAACCCGTGACCATGGAAGCTGAAAAGCTTCCGTAACGTCGGGAACTCAAATGAGATAATATACGCGATATAATCCGTTAAATTGTTTTATTTAAATGAGCATTATCATTTGTTAAATTATACACTTGAAAATATCATATTATTAAAGTCGTTATTAATAAGCGCACAAACAATAAAAAGGAAATGAAATTAAAGGTTTTGGTGGCAAGTTTTTCCCGGTGTTTTATGCTTACAGCAGTGGCACGTATACATTAGTGCGCGAGACTTGTTCACAATTGACTGTTTTTTATGCGCAATAAATGTAATGACTTGACTTCGCAAGGCGATTCGGCTGAAACCACGTTAGGTCTGAAGACGACCAAACCTGTTTGTGTTTCCTTTAAGTCAGTTATAATTTATAGAATGTATAAACATTGTTCTCTGTTGGTGTGTCGAGGAAAATAAATAAAATAAATAAGTCGACTTGACTTTCGTTCGCCAATCTAATCAGATTGACAAACATTTCTGACCATCTTGCCAAGATTAAGGGTCATTGGGACGGTTGTGTTAATTGGTTGGTTCCTATGGTCAGAAATGTATCAATTCTGAACAAATTGGTGGACTAAGTAAAATCATCATCATCATTTCAGCCATAGGACGTCCACTGCTGGACTCAGGCCTCCTTAATAGATTTCCATATGGGCCGGATAGATGCGACCCGCATTCAGCGATCCCCCATAACCCTAATCGGGTCGTCGGACCACCTTGCGGGTGGTCATTCCACGCTGCGCTTGCCGGTACGCGGTCTCCACTCAAGAACCTTTCTGCCCCAAAGGCCATTGGTTCTTCGAACTATGTTGCCCATTGCCACTTCAGTTTGCTTACCCTGTTTGCTATGTCGGTGACCTTGGTTCGTCTACGGACCACCTCATTCCTGATTCTATCCCGTAGAGAAATCTGGAGCATAGCTCGCTGAGTGACTCTGAGCTTCCTTAAGAGGTGCATAGTCAGAGACCACGTCTCGGCTCCGTAGGTCATCACCGGTAATACGCACTGGTTCGTCTTCAGGCGCTCAGGTCAAGCACTAAGTAAAATGCAACTTCTCAATGAAACCAAATTATATAACTCAAAACAATTAAAGTGAAATCAGTTTAGCCTAACCAGTTCATAAACCAGTTTGGTAACATATTGGGGTCAACTACAAATAAGTATTATTCTACTTTTTGTGTTACAAATATTATGATACAAATATATAAATAAATAAATTACATTATTAACGTATTATTCTAATTAGTCCGTCAGTTTGGTTATCAAAAAATATTGGACAAATATTTTTTCTTTTGTCATTCAAACAAAAAAAACAAAGCTAAGGCGCGTCAAAGTTTGGGAGTCGCGCATGACGTCACGTCGTACGCAAAACGGTCGCACGGCGTGACGTCACGGGGAGCTTTAACTGACTATATCTTTATGATGTTTTGTTTGGGTAAGTAATAGAACGTATAACAACTTATTATATATCACTCACAATATATAAGCTCACTTTATATAAGTTTGTTGGATATAACAAACGAAATACATAATAAATTAAACGTATAAATTTAAATTTTCTAATTTCATCAGTTATAATGAACATTACACAGAATTATATTTGAAATGTTATTATATATTCCTAACGATATACCTGATTAGCCGTAGTGAATGTTAGACGTTATGTTAGTATGAATACCGTTTGTTATAGTTTATAAAAGGTATACGATATGAAATTACTGTTTTTGTTGTTATATCAAACATTCATTATATATTATGAATGTTAATAAAGTGAAATTATATCAAACGTTGTTATACATTATGGGACGCGCCCGTTTTGTTTAATTGCAAAATGAAAAAATACGTGTCTAATATTTTTTGATAATCTTACTGACGGACTTATTATGTTTTTTTAGGACACAAGCATAATTTTACCCAGTTTGACATATTTCGAAGTGTTTAAACACACAGCATTTAAGTTACACATGTAGACGAAAAACATTATCAGCTCAATGGCACGAGTGCGGCAAGTGAGACAAATGTCCAGCCTTTAATTAGAAAAGTTCAGCGGACAGAGAAATTAACCAGGACCCTGATAACGAACTATATAAATAAGAGAAACCTATTTATTTCTCGCATTTTTTGGTAATTCGCTCGCAAGTTTATGGGATTGGACCAACTGTGAATATAAAGAGGTTATAAAATTTATAGTTGCGGCGCGTTCACGGTTTTTTGAAAGTAAATTGCAGTATTTCGTTTAGAATACTCATTTTAGCAAACGCAAAACAGTAAAAATGACGAGGTAATATGGAAATATTCACATTTAACGATTAATAGTATTAGACTATAATAATTAATAGTAGTAGACTTAAAGCGAGGCTTAATAGTATTTGAAAAGAAATGCATTGTTATTTTATTGATTTGCAATGTTAAAGATATGTTCCCTTGCGGTTTCGTCCTTTGTTTATACCACACAGTTGCTTATAAGTATTGACTAGGCTAGAGTGACGGCACCAGTAATAGACAAGCACCCAAGTATAATATATTTTTCAATAAATCCAAATTTTAAGGTTTATTTACACACACATTATACATTTTTAAACAAACAACTCTGTATGTTCAAATTACTGAATGTTAGAAACTGCTAAAGTCCATGAAAGATGGGCCATAAAGCACTCAATCTATGCTGTCTATTATTGGATAATACTGTACTTAATATCATGTCCATGATTGGTGCCGTCACCTGTCGTTTTCTTTTTCGGGACGGAAAAATGTATCTACATGTCTGTTCCCTTCTCGTCGATCCTTTGGTACGTCATAGCAGATACAATCACATATAACAATATTAATTATATTATCGTATTATATAAGACTAGAGATGCATTATAGTGGAAAAATTGTGTTTAATAATTAAACTTTCAGCACAAATTCATTAACATTTCAAATTTCACACCAAAACGCATGCTCAAGTCTCAAATTTACCCACAGGTTTAAAAAGATCACATAAATACGTGGTTTCTAATTAATTAGGGCCTTTTGACATATTAAGGCACTCGTCCGCAATTAGAGGGATGAAGTTAATTCGGGGAGAAATTGCTTGAAAATGAAGGAATGAAATGGTGTTTACGATTAACCTGGATGTGACACGACCTTTGTAAATGGCGACTTATTTTCCTCGTGCGAAAAAAGGGGGTTAAAGGTTTAAATGTGTTTATTTATATTTCACAAAGAGCTACTGGTCCTTTGAAGCTCACGATCGCGATAAACAAAATGATAAAGCTACCATTATCGCATTTATGTCAACTATGGAAATCATTGAGCATAAAAGCGTTAGAGATGGCAAACTGATGCTATCCCTCTGTCAAAGTATATGACACATTCAGATCAGTTTTTCCTACGATAAATTGTCAGTATAAGTGTGTTTCTTCGTGATATGTTTTTTCTGTGCGTGTGTAAAAAAAAGGTTTATTTCCGTAGTATGCTGTACGTGTTTACCTCGTTTTCCGTTAAAAGTGCATTACAAAAATGTTCAGTAATAAAATGCATAAAGAAAAGAATCGATGCTTTATCATGTAATGTATTGTGCAAATTATATGAAATGAACTGACAATTTAGCCACTTGTATAGTTCGCATTTTGTACATTTATGGTACACTGTACACATTTAACCCACTTTCCGCTAAGTACATTTTGTGCACGCGGTGGGCCGGCAGCCCTTGGGTTAATTAGGTTTCTTAACGATGTTTTCCTTCGCCGAGGGCGCATAACATAACATGTTAATAAGATATTAACTGTAAGATATTGTCAGGAATAGTTTTTAACGGTTTTTTGTGTCATCATCATCAATATACATCATATATTTTTCCAAATAGTCACGTACGCGTTGCCCAACTTTAATTTCTAGAACCTAAAATTTAAATTCTTATTATACAACTAAGTCGAAATCTCAACGGATAACGGCGGATCACAATACTCTTTCGACGGATGCAGTAGCACACCTTAAATCTAACATTTTAATGATCTATTTAAGTAGAGAACTTAATATAATCCATGCGATAAATAATAATATTATCTTGGAAATTCCAAAGACACAACTGTAGTACTCCCTAGTACTACAGGTTTCTTTTTGCTAAGAATCCAATTATAAGAACTTTTGCGTCAGATATCCTATTGTTCTATTTTTGACAAATTTGACAAAAATAAAACTTAGACTTACTGCTGCAGCGTCTCCTGATTCATTCTAAAACTAAGATGTTACACATAAAGGCCACCAATGTTTTTTTTTCTACCCAAATAGGTCCATTTTCAAGGGCCGTATATATAATTAAATATTGTATTAAATATGTGTTAAATATTTTCAAGAAAGTATCTAAACGATTGAGGATAACGAAGCAAACTAAAGCCTTCAAAACCCAATCTAAAAAAGGCACGGAAAAGAAATCAGCACAATCAAATTAAGTGTTCACAGACCCTATCAATCTTTTCCAAACTATTAAAAGGACCAAAATTACATTTTAAAATTATACTCTATACCATTAGCACGCCGGCCATTTTCAGACCAAAGCACATTCTGGTATAATCATAACGGCCCCAGCAATCAGCTCTTTGAAGTTTGCATTTTCTATCAAACAAATCACCTTAATAGCCTGGAGGCCATTTTAAAAAAAGAGTACAGGAATGAGAATCACGTTATTTGCCGGGCCAAATTGATTTGGTACTCGCAAATAACGGAGTTTAAACGCTCGGTCACGTCGGGGTTTATTGTGAGGCAGAAGTTACAGTAGCACCCGAATAGTAATCGTTTTGCTGGGTAATGTTACGTAATTCGTACAAAATTGTCAAGGAAAACGACCTTTCTTGGATTGTGAGAAATTCGAAATCGGCCGTGCGTCTCAGCCGTTTTGTTTACATTTTTTGTTTTGTTTTATTTGTGCTGGATCTTAATATACTCGTATATATGAAAATTTAACGAAATTTGGCTGTGATGTTCACGCTAAAATGAAATATGAGGCTTTTCGAATTCGCGATTAAATATTTATCGAACACATTAGAAAGTGTCGATATAACTAACACAATATTTAGAAGTATCGGGAATATAATGTCATAATCGCCTTAAATATAATTATTCAAGGCACGACCGGTTGCTATGAAGATCCTTGGGAGAGGCATTTGTTCAGCGATGAATGTCTTATCAGGCTTGTAAATTAATTTTGTTCAAAATCTCTGTATAGTTGCACCAAATGTTAATTCAATACTGTAATCATTTTACACTCGCATAACAATTAAAATCATTTAATTATAATACTTTTACATGTACGACTAATGAGCATACATCATCGATCCCAAATTCACGAATTTTGAATGTGGGAGTTACTCACTTTATGCGTAATTTATTAAAACTTGAATTAAAATAATATGTTTCTTTTATTTACGTGTTTGAAGTGAACTTTAAGAGCTGAGTATCATGTACAATTATGCTTGTTGTAAAAATACAAGGAGACAGGTTTTGGGGATGGTCTGTGTCGAGCAAGTGATTAATTATTTTATCATTGTACATAGTTTTACATTTACTCCTCTAATAGTTATAACAAATGTTGTTATAGTGATTATTCATAGCGAAGTAAAGTGTAATCAATGGTTGACCTAATATTATTTAGACTTAAAACCACAACAACAATTTTAGTAAAACTCTCGTGAGCTAAGTCTACAAATGCTACATAAACTAAATCTATGTAATCATTAAGGACTTCAATTAATTCTGATTGCTATTTTAACTTTGTGTTGCGGTAAAGCATTGTAAACAGTTGGAATCCTATTGGTTATTGTAAACCACAAGCCAGAATATAATTATTCTTTTGCTGTATGTGTACATTTAGTAATAACTAAATAAATCATTATGTTTTATACGCGGTTGCTACCTATACAGCGCGTAAGTTTCATACGAGCGCATATTATATTTTGATGACGATTAATCTAGCGTTCTACAGCGTTCTGTATTTACGTACATTTCGATAAATTGCTTTTTTTTCATACATTATTATTGCGCATGCAATGTTATACTTCCTATTCATCGATTGATTGACGTATCAACGTCATGCCAGCTGTCGAACCCAGGTTGCATTGTGTCCATTGCTGCGCATACGCCTAATAAAACTATTCAATATTTGACGATACAATTGGCTCACTTGGTTGCACAACGGCTTCGAATCCAAGCCAAGAAAAGTGTGTTATATGATAATCAGGAATGTTTGTTCTTTGATCTGGAATGTTTTGTATTTATTTAATTATTATTTGACCAATACCGCTATAGCGCGTCTTAGGTTAGGGACGGGGGGGCACACGACAGCGGAAAGAAGAATCAGCGGCTGCTCTGCCCCCTGTCTCGCCTCTTGCATACCTAAGGCGCGGTACAGCGGTGTTGGTCAAGCTATAGTACCCATAGCAGTGGCGTGCACAGGGTTTTCGACCAAGGTAGGAAGTATCTCTGTGCCTATTATGGAGCCATGGTCGCACAGGGTAGGCAGTTTCTCTGTGCCTATATGGAGCCATGGTATTCAGGGTAGGCAGTGCCTTTATGCGTGTATGAACCACAGGACACTGACACAAGTACTACTGAGTACAAGCTTTGCTTAGTTTGGGACTAGGTCGATTTGTGTAAGATCGTCATTGATATAAAATTACTTATGATTGGTATAGTCAGAAATTAACATATTCGCCTGTAAACTGTATATATTGTATTGTTCTAAAAACAGTGTTATATGTGTGCAAATATGATTTATTTTTGGCAAATCAAGGTAGTAAAATCCTTACTGATATAATAAATGCGAAAGTCTCTTGCTTTTCCTTCTTTGCTATGACATTGGAGCCAACCATTTGTCGTAGTTTTGCATAAATATGGAATAGGGACTGGAGAACGACAAAAGCTATTTTTATTTCGGAAATATTTACGGTTCCTAAGGAATAAACAAAGTTCATGCGGACGAAGCCGTGAGTAAATTCTAGTCTCGTATAAATATAACTTATTTAACTACCGATATCATTAAGATCCGTTTTGTTGTTTATAATTCGTAAAATATCGTATAAGGGTATATCAATAGCTAAACTGTTGATAATATAAGGTGGCCTATACAAAGTTCAGCCATTATTTTCTCTTCAGCTTGAAATTTATATGGTTATGAGATGGTTTTTAGGATACATTATTAAATTAAAATTCTAATTAATCCGATGGAAGCAGAATAGAATACCCAAGAAACGAGAAGAAAGGTAGGTAAGTGTGAATCTGCACCGAAGCGCCCCGTGACGGCGATGGAGCGTAATTAATTTCCCCATATCATGCCATAACCCGGTGTATGAAATCTTTTAATGGAACGTAAATATCATCTAATAAAGTATGTAGCCCCTAGCCTAATATTTCTTTATGACCTCATATAAACCTTAATACCGGAAATATGATTATCATCTCACACAAACACTTGGTTATGAGCTCCGTCCCTTTTTAGGCCGATTTTATGTGTTTGCATAGGACCTTTATTAAAAGCTGATATATTTCAAACGTTAAAATGTCAAGTGCGTTAATTAAGAGACATAAATTCACGGAAAATGTTTACTTTACTTTAAATAAACTCGCTGTTCTTTCGCGGAACAAATACAATAAGATGAGATATTTTAATCCTTCGGCCCTTATATTATCTGACTTCAGACACAGGCCGCCTTCAAGTTCTTCCTTGAATGACTAACCAATAGGTTTTTTATGGTATGTTATAAAACGACGACTTAATAATAGACATATTGGTGAAAAACTACTCCAATATTGTTAAAACTCCCCGAGATACAAAGACGTTAAAAGCACATTTTTGGACATTCCTAAAAAAACGCTTCATCCTAAAGCCTACAAGCATGTGACGTCACACGCTAGTATCTTGTATAGGAAAAATAAAAACTTTTTTCTGCAGCTATGTTAAAACTTGGGTTTATCCAAACGGTTTTATAACAAAATTTCTAACTAACTAATCTTTACACTCAGAAGAGTGAGACAAACAGTGTCACTAGATGCAGCTCTAACTGCGTATCACGGCTACGTCTCCTCTGTATTAAACTATGGAATATTACTATGGGGAAACTCCGTAGAGTCCTATAAAGCATTCAGGCTCCAAAAAAGGTGCATTAGGGCCTTGGACAATGCGTGGTATCTACAAAGCTGTAAACCCCTATTTAAAAAATTTAATATACTCCCGCTCCCATGCCTCTATATAAGAGATGCTTGTCTCTTTGTTAAGGAAAATCCTAATCATTTTACCAAGCGATGCGATACCAGTACTAGACATACAAGGGCTCAATACCGAAATATCTTATACCAACCTCCCTGCAAAACAATGATTTATAAAAAAAACTGCTCCAACATGTGTATAGTGCTTTATAACGCTTTGCCTGATGACCTTAAATTAGAAAATAAGAACTTGTTTAAAAATAAATTGACAACATGGTTGCAGGATAAATGTTTTTATAGCGTTAACGGTTACTTGGCAATTGACATAGGTACGTAATTAATTGTTTGATATATTTATAATAATAGGGACTTGTGAATTATAGGATAATGTAACGACATGTTATGAATTAACGACTTGGCAAATGTTCTGGCTACTATTAGCATTAAGCAACTAAATTAGTACAGGTAATTGACTGTGAGCGTTACAGACTAATAAATAGGTGTTTTATTAAAATTTAGTTATGATTATGAAAATGTTGAAATTTGCACACCTGCATGCAGGTTGAATATGATGTACAAATATAGCTTTAAGACCTTACACTGTTACCATATTCTGGCAAATAAAGAAATTTGAATTTGAATTTTTTTTGAAAAAAATTTACAAAACATTTTATGGGTTATTGAATGGTATTATTAGTTATTAATATTTTCATCTTTTAAAAATGAACTTTCCCTCCCGAACTCTAAAGACTCAGAAAACAAGCTAGACGTAAGGTATCGAACTCAGAATTTTAACGTAGTTTTTTATTTTGTTTGTTTTATCATTAACTGTCAAATATGTTATTGAGACCAGCATGAGGTTTAAAGATTTTTCAAGTGCATCATGTTATTTTACTTGGTATCCACTCAAGTTACCTCTTTTAACCTTTATTCATCCCTACGATGTATCCTCCTACTTAAATTTGATTACTCTCAAGAAAATTGTTCCAATTGTAACAATAAGCATTGTAGTAGACGCAATAAAACCATGTAATAAAAGGGTAATCATTCATATTGAAGAAAAGCTGAGATTAATTTTATCTGCACAGATAATCCATCGTGTTTGCACAGCATTGCTTCAAACATAAAGGCCCTTCAGCACAATTGCGTATAAAATTAATGATACCTGTCAGTACTCACTGGAGGTTCTAGAGAGAAGGTACACAAAAGCAGCCCTCGGTAAAACGACCATCATTCACTTGTACCAACAATGGGCCAATAAAATGTACAAGAAATAAAGGACGGTCCCGGCAGCGAGATAGTGCCGTATATGTTATGATACATCCGTCATTTGTTAGGATTTCCAATATATCCAACGACAACGGACGTACTTGTAGGTAATGATACGAAATTGAGTACCTACCTTCCGTCAGAGTTTTCCAAGTATTTCGTCGAGATCACAAATAATACTCATATAACATGGCTGCCTCTACTCTTGTACTGTTTGAATACAATGGAACTTATTTCAAACGTGATGTCAAAAAGGAGATATTAATTTGCAGAAAAAAAAATGGTATTTTTCGATCATCGATTTTTAGTGATTCAAAACCTGTCTTAATATTATAATCACAATTTTATATTAAAGAATATAAAATTGTGATTCTAAGATTAGGACAGGTTTGCAATCCCTAATCTTCTACAACATTTTTTACTTTATGACTGTTAGTATATGTTATTTATCTATGAGTTTCTTGTAGTATGAATAAGAAAAGTTTTGCATTTTTAAACACAAAACTAGGTTTTATAATTGAACATGAAAACTGTTACATTAATTTCATCATCATCATCATCATCATCGTAGCGTTTTCCCGATTACGTCCTCAGCTACTGCTTCGGAGCTCAGGGATCACTTTCCGGCATATTCTTCTCCATATTGCACGGTCTTCTGCATCCTTAGCTTTGAGGCCGTTAGCACGCATGCCATCCTTATTTGTTTTTGTTATGTTAAATATTGATTTTTGTTATAAACTTTATCAATATGCACCTATAATGTTTTTGAAAAAAATGTCTGTGACATACAGACGGATAAATGGATATGACGAAACTATATTTTTGACATTTTGGTTACGGAACCCTAAAAACCGCTCATACGCTAAGCTACGCTAGGTTCCAAAATTTGATGATTTAGTGATCAGCGTAAATAATAATATTAGTTCTTTAGGCATGGTAGTTTCCAGTTTCCATTTTTCAAACTAATATCAACATCATCGTCTAGTGCCTATAAATATCCACAATTCAAACTTGTAACATATTTCTTTAGAATGAGGACAATTTGAGTAAAATAAATCCATTCAGCCAAATAGTTTGGCTAATACTGAAGAGTCAGATATTGACCATTGCAAATGTGCAAAGAGATGTTAATGAAACATTATCATTCTCAGTAACGGACTAATACAAGCTGATTGAGTTGCAAGCATTAACAAAACAATACCACTACCACTTAACTCACTTAACCAATTTCCCTGTAATAGAGCGTTAACGCACCCATATAACACGGACAATATATTTACAGTCGGTTCATTTAATCCCACGTTTTATCACACGAATGTACGTCATCACCGTTACGGCCGAAATTAATGGTGCCTGTCAAATATGTCTTGAAAATGTACTTAGGAGATAAAGGGTTTCGAATGTAAAAGACTGCATTAGCCGGGAAATGGGAGTGATGAAACAGGAACGTAATTTGAAGGAGTTTTGATACACTGATGTGGCTGACGAAGTCTTTTTTTGCAGGATTTTATTTAGGTAACATGACTTTTTCTCGTTCGCTTCTAGAACTATGTATTCGGAAAGCGTATTTTTTTGCGCTTTAAAGAGGAAATAAGTCACTTTTAGCTTATATTTTATCTCAATAATTAAAATTACCTTCAGTTGTTGTAAGCAGGACAAACCAACAGAAGACAAACAGAAACAACAACGGGTATTAGTTGGGGTCAAATCTGACCAGACCTTTAGCTTATTCACATGTAATTGGGACTTAAGGTATTAAAAACATTGGTAACAAGGGAATTTGCCCACATTGGGGCTCTCTAACGGCATGGATTGTGAAGAGATTCGTCGAAAAGAGGCAGAAGAGATAGAGAATAAGAAATTTTGTAACATCATGCGATTTATGGAGGTGGTAGAATAAGTCCTGTTGTGTCCATATGTGAGAGTATTCAAGACAGCCAGTAGTAAGATAGGTGCATACTTTGGTTGTCAAGGTTGGATATATACACATTAATTATTACTCTGCCGATCGTTAATGTGTAGATATATTATTTTAAAAGTACACCAGAGAATGTAATTAGGAATAGTCACTACTCTCACTTGTAGGTACAGACTTCAAAGATTGACATTTGGAAAAGTTGAAAAATGCAGCTAGCTGTAAAACTCTAAACAATTCGTTTCCACAATGATTAAACCCTGAAATAATACTAAGCTTTAACAATGCTTAACGAGGTAAAAAATAAAATGGAATACAATCACCATAAAATATTTTACGATTCAACGATACTTACTTATCAAATGAACATCTAACAAGCATATATTTGTGATGCTTTGACCTGATTTTAAAACGGCGTATCGTAAAAGTATATTAGCAGTACAATTTATAGTCCTTTTACTAGGATTTTTCTGGCATGAATAACTTGGAAACTAATATTACCCTCGTTATTTACAGCACTCTTCATTACTGAGCTGCTTTTAATAAACTTAGCCCTTTGGTCCAGGATCGTCTGCGATACCTCACTATTATCTAGCTTTAATAATGAAATGTCACTGGTCTCTGAATCAATTCTTTTTTATTTTTTGTATGTTTATAGGTATCCTTGTGACTTCGTCAAGGCAAAACGGCTAAACGGATTTCAATTATTTTTGGTACACGGATAGCTGGGCATCCAGATGATTATAATTATAAGTTATTTTTTACCCGAATACGCTGAAGTAAAAAAGAAGGTTATGACTTTTTTCTCTTCGGTAAACTGTCTTTTTAGTATGTGTATAAAACAAATGCAATAAACCTTAAACGGTACTGTACTGTTTTATAAATTGTTCTGTTTGAATACATTGAAAATAGCCAGAAATATCGGTAGGATAGCTATGTGACGAACCTAAGCCTTCACCAGGACATGAAAATTCCAACCATTTATGGGTTTGTAAAGATGCCGATGTCCCCATCATAGGAACCTTCTAGTTATAAAGACAACTGTCTACCCTCCGATGATTCCCGATCCCTCAGAGGATCGACTCCCCAAAAGCAGTTTCCAAAGATACCCGTTTGCGTGGTCTCTGATCCGAATGACGAGCTCACAGACGATGTCTTACCGTCGACCCCGGTGGTGGGGGCGACCAGCCAGTAGTTCCCTATTCTCCCCAATTTTGTTAATTTGCCTGTGGTTGACTTTTAGAGAATGCCTTCTGGCATTATATTCACCTTTTTGTACGATAAGTTATCTTTTGTGCCATAAATATTAAATAAATAATAGGTCGATTTTCTGTCTCACTTTAGCACACCCCAAGGCGGGTAGAACCGGTTCAATCACCTACGCTGTCCCTGTTCCTGCATTGGTCCGTCTCAACGCAATTCTAAGTGGCCGCATATGGCATTCCCGTTTGTGTATTTGCGCTCCCATCACTGAATTCGACTACTGTTACGGAGGCCTAGCCAGACCTATCTGATTGAAGCCAGATTCTGAATACAAAACCAGAAATACCAAACTTTGGAATGCTTTGTGCGGAGATAACCGAATTTACCAATATAGGAAATCGTCAGAGTTCGCTCCTTATAATCAGATGTCTGAACATAACCAGCAAAACTATTATTTAAAACCAAGTTACATTAAATTGCAATGAATAATCGAAAAATCAACATTGAAGTTTCTTCTTAGATTGAAATTCATGAACGCTGAAAACCGTTCTAAAGCATTGCAGGTTATAATCGTAGGAAGATAAAGAAACCACCCATTTTGGGACTCAGCTGTTTAAACACGGAAACAATTGATTCTTGGAAAAAAATACTTCCTACTTCTGCATGCTCCAGCTTACAGTATAACATTTTAAACAGTACGCGTAAAAAAACGTTTTATATGTATTCTAAGTTGTACATTGCGGTATGTTCTTAGGAATTTCAGAAAAAACAGTTCAAAATTTTAAAAGCTACGCCAAATGGTATTTCGAAATAAGTACATGTTTTATCATGATTAGTGTTACATAAGTGTATGTCCAGTTACAAAAGCTAATGCTACCGCAGAAACGATTATTGCTTTAGAATCCGTTTTTTTGGTAAGCGTATATTTCATTTAATAACAGAAAGTGCGTTCACAGTGAAGAAAACAGTTATAACTCGTTTTTCTTGCTTCAGTCTGGTCAACTAAAAAGTGTATGCTATTTACGATCCCCCGAGAGTTAGTTATCCTAGCCCTAAAAATGGTGCAGATCGATTTTCGTTTCGTTCACCTTAAACTTTTTTTAATAATTACTGGACATCACGCTAAAACAGCGATTAAAACCATATTTATTTCGTTCGTGGAAAATAAAAAAGTCTTAACCTTCGTATCGCACCGTATTCAGGTAATAAATACCATTTACCCATAGTTCACAATAACCATAGTCAACCGAGCACGGTTGTAAAAAGAGTATATAACTTACAATTCCCGGAGATTCATTATCTTTTTCCTAGAATTGTTCAGATCTGTTCTGTCCTGTTATTTTGGCGTAATGAAGCCACGAAGATATTTCGACCCAAAATATGGCGCTGTTAAGATTTTTATTTGTATCGTGACCCCTCTGTACGGCGACTATTTTTTATAATTTTTAATTTTTTATCTTACTTGTTTGTATATAGTACTTCAACGATAGAATACACTTTTGTATGTACTTTGTCATATAAATGTGGCAGTTATTACAAGAATACTTTTATAAAATTCCAAACTCACGTAGATTACCTGTTTTTCTAACGGAAACTGCAATTTGAAGCTGTGCAGGGCAAAAAATGTGTGAATGTGATTTTAGTACTTTCTGAATTAACAATTTCTGAAAGTTTTTTTCTGAAATCCATAACTTTTCTGATCACAGAGATTTAAAACGGAAAGGGACTTTGAACTTCTTATGCGCGAATTGAAATTAAGTGTAAGAAAAATGGGTACCTTACCTAATTTTACTTACCTACTGTTATTATCTTCCACTTTCGATAGGATCACATTTTGTTCATATTTTCCGTTTTTCCACGACAAGTGAACGCGCGAACCCGGATTATGCGGAACTATGAGAAAGTTTTCATTTCATCTCCGCGTCGGTATTTGCCTTTAATCTGGAATCAAGTATTTTATGGTCGTTCAAGACGGATTAGAAATGACATTTCGAATATGGATACAGTTGACATTTTGCATTTATATATTGCAATAGTGTGTCTTTTCAGTTACTTAAACTTAGGTAAACAAAAAACCGGCCAAGAGCATGTCGGACCATGCTCAATGTAGGGTTCCGCAGCTGTATATACCAAAACATGCACTACACAGAAAAAAATATGATATGAAAAAAAAAACACTAACAAAAGAGCGTATCTCCCCGGCACTTACGACGTTATGTCCGATCATGTTGAAAACAATTTTCGCTGAAAGTATTTATTAAGCTTTATATTTATACATTTTTTCATATTTTTTGAAGATACCGTTTAGAAAATAGAGGGGGGGGGGGCACAATTTTTGCTACTTTCGGAGCGAATACATATTTCCGAAAATATTCCCTAAATCAAACTTTTTTTTAGAAACATCAAATTATTTCATAATTTTATTTATGTGACAAGCTTTTATCGCTGACTGTTTTACTTTTCCTTGAACATCTATCAATTACGAGACGATTCTTAACAGCCGAAACTCATTAGGGTTGCATTACTTTATTATAGAGTTGCTATGACCACCTCCCTGCTCCATCATCAGATCAGCTCGATGGCATCATACAATTGCATTGTCACCGAACTTACATAAGTATGCAAAATTTCAGCTCAATCGGAAACCGGCAAGTGGATCAAATTTAACTTGCAAGATTTGATTACAGACCGACAACGGGATAGGTGAATGTAAATAAAAGCTTGTAAAAAAATAAAAATAATTTTATTCGTTTCATATGCATACTTCATTTTATACGAGAATGAGTAGTTCTTAACACTTTCCTTTAGCCATTAAGGGAACGGAGTCCTTCTTCCTACATATTTATTTTTATCTCACGTAATTAATCAAATTAGCTCACAACTTTGCAGGGCAAACGTGATCAACATAATGCGGGAGGTTGTTTTACAACGTTGGTTTCGATGCTGCTTAACATTCAAAGGGCAATGCAGTCTTTGTTTATTTATACAAAAAATATTTATACAAAAAATGTTTTTGTTTATTTATACAAAAAATATACTCAAAAATGGAATGAAAAAACCGGCCAAGTGCGAGTTGGGCTCCTGCCGCTATTTAATACCTCTTTATTTGTTTATTTTGTAAGGTACTTGATTTTTTTGTGTTTTTGTTATAGCATTGACAGTAGTAATAAGCCTTTCCCAATGAAAATATCACAGATAATTTGACAGAAAGATAGATAGCTGAGGCTTAGTATTTGTAGCCCCTACGCTTAGTACCCTTGGGGTAAGAAATCTTCATTTTTAATTTAAAAATATTCTGTCCGTGGCTTTTTTTTATGGATAATGCGAGGTGAAATTGAAATAAAAAAGTTTCAGATATAGGCTTTAAGAGCTTGAGATTATTTAATTTTTGAAATGAAACATCATTAATATGTAAACCTTAGTTTTGAAATGGCTTGAAGTAGCTTAAATAAATAGAATGACTTGAATTAAATAATATGCACTGTTACTTGAAATAAAACAATATTTGACGTAGCCGCAAAAAAGCTGGTAATTACAATACTTTCTACGGATATTACTTATAAGTTACTGAAACATCCTCTAAAATGTTCGTTGTTTATCTTGACCTATGTACATTGCCGTTCTCGAGTTTTTCTTCAAACTTGAAGATTATACACTTTGCCTAAATTTCATAGTCTCTTTCTGCAAAACTATAAACTCCAGCCCGATTGTTTAATCTAGGAACGTCATAATAACCTTAATACTTTCCCATCATCAGGTGGGCTGGCTCCGGGCAGAAGACCAGACAATCCTAACCATGCACGACCGTGCGGTCCTCGGACCCAGGTACTCCGTGACCCTGGACTCGCCTCGGACCTGGCAGCTGAGGATCCGACCTGTGAGAGCAGAAGACCGGGGCTGCTATATGTGTCAGATCAACACGCAGCCGACTATGAAGTGGCAGATTGGATGCATCGACGTGTTTGGTGAGTTTATCAGTAACATTCAATCATTGAAGTACAAATACCTTGAGCTGGCTCTGTCCAATACGGAGATTTACTAGAAAAACACGTTCGGCTGCATAAACGGTAACTATTCTCAGTACAAAAAACCGGTGTGATCTCCTTTCTGCTGTTACCACTACAAATCCCTCACATTGATGTCAACCAAGACTCTCTTCATTATTATTGGTAGTAATAAATACTCCTTGAGTGACGAATTTACAAATGAGAAGAGTTAACTGGCTTATAGTCATCTGACTGTCAGTCATCATTCATTCAGTCATTGCCCCTTGTATCAAACAACAATGTTGCTACGTTTGTCACCACCGGTAACACTTAACCCACTCCAACCAAACTGCCTTCAGCCAAATGCGTAACCCAATTTACTCGTTCCAAGGTTAATTTCCCTTCGCAGTCTCCGGCCACCTGAGCTAATAAGTAGAAGCGTGCAGGTGTTTGCGAATTTACGACGTAACATGAATTAACTATGTCGAAGGAAACGACGCTTGATAACGCAAGTTAGTGATTGCAACAGTGTTATGATCACAGTGTTAAAAGTCCATAGAAAATGCGAGGGATTTAAAATTTTAAAACACATCACATATTTCTGGAGCATACATTTGAGATTAATGAAAGTTCCGTTTTTTTTATCTTAGTTGTCAATCTCACAAGAAATATGAACTTGTTGATAGTAAAAGCAAATCAACCGGCCTGCTATCCCTTTCAAAGGGTTTTGTAAGGGTTTTGCATAAGGCTAACCTTAAGAACATCAAGCCCCAATCAGTTAGCTTTAAAAACACTTATCTAAGCGCTAACCCATATGAACAAGCGGTATCACAATTCTCCTTAAAAATAAGAATATTTGCTCACCCATCCTTACTAAATGGTTAGCCTAGCAAAGGGTTCCCTTTATTTTATAAAGCTTACGACGCGTAGGTAACATCGAGCGAGATTATTGAGCGCTTTGTCGGCGGCGGCATTCTTGATTTTTGCGCGAGACCGCTTCAAACCAGGGACGTTACGGATATACGCATCAGGTTTGTGCGAGTGAAGTTTGTTTATTTTGACAAGGACTACCGCGTTTGTTTTCTTTTGTACGGCAGCTATCAATGCTTAGAATCGGGTTAAAGTACTATGCGATATTGTCATATTTAGTTAATTTTTTGTTGTGTTTGTGTACTACAATGCCACCACCGACACAAAGTGGAATATGGGCATATCAGCACGCGAAGTACCTACTTAATACCTATTACTTATACCTTAACATCGCATCGTAATAAATAAATTAATATTTTCTTGTTATAATTATTAAGTAGTCAATTTCTTATGCCGAAAATAACAATGTTTTTTTTTGAAATCCTGTGCTAAATTTAAATATCTAAAAAATAGGTTCTTAGTTCGTTGAAAATCGGATTTTTTATGTATGTCGGTTGCTGATCAACTCAAAAACGGTTGGACCGATCTGTATTTTTAATCTTTTAAGAAGTTTTATTGCCAACAAATTAGGATCTTATGGTGGAATCATAGATGAATCGAGGGAAGTCATCAAATATTATGGGCATTCATTCCTATCCTATAGCAATTTGGGTATTTTACAAGTATTGATTTTACAGTAACTCGTGCGTTTGCTTTCGTAATTTTTTATTTATATTTTATTTTATTTTTTAGCAGATTCCCCAGATATCGATCCGTCACCTGCCAACTCATTTTTTTAATCCGATATTTGAATGGGATTTGATTAGAGTCCTTTTTTCAGATAAACTTGTCTGTCACCCTCTTGCAAGCAGCAATAGAACACTTTTCTATAAAGGGTTAATCAGGGATGGGAAAACGTTTCTTTAGGCATACCGGTTTCGGTCATTGATCCGCGAACGAAAAGGGTTTAGTTTCCGTTTGCGGTTATCGGTTAAAGAACTGTTCAATTGAGCTACCCGTTAGTGCCAAATTCGTTCGTAATTCGTTTTTGGGAAACGCAATGAACCGGTAAAAATTTTCAAGTTAACAGGTTAATTTCTCACAATGACGACAAGATAGGACGAGCATTGCTATCTCTTTTATACCACTACTGAAGGAAGCCACACCGTCAGCAGTATTATATTACCTAATTCACTGGATTTGGTTTTGACCTTGCTGCTTGCTGAATGAATTACTTTTTGGCGTGTGGCGTGTGGTTTAGCTTAGCGTGTCTTGTTTGTGCTTTGTGCCTATGTTTTAAAATATGAAGTCGCAAAAATATAAAGACCTTCCGGGCAGTCAAGCTCCGCCATCTTGAATTCCAAAATGGACGCCATTTTCGGAATCGGCACCCCCAAAAACCTTGAAAATGACACCCATGATGACTTTTTCAATGGAAGTGATGTCCACCATCATGAATTCCAAAATAGAACCTCATTGTCGAAATCTGCACCCCCAAATACCTAGAATATGACACCCATGTTGACTTTTTTAAAAGAAAGTGATTTCCTTCTAAAATCCCAAAATGGATGCCATTTTCAGAATCTGCACCCCCATAGACACCTAGGATGAGTTTTTCACTTAAAGTGATGTCTGTTATCTTTATCATCTAAGTCCATTAAGCTAAAAAGCACTCGTCTATGTTGATCCAAACCTGTGTTTTGTAGGTACCCCCAGGGTCCATCATCAGGACCATTTGGTGGCACCTTGCAAATTCTAAGTCTATTTAATGAGTTCCTTCAATTCCTCATGGATCCCATCATCAGATCTTCACTGAAATTAAATGGTACGAAACTACATGGTGCTTTTAACGGCGGAGAATTTCTTCTCTTCTTCTATCTTCATAAATATAATCAAATTGAGAACCACCACATGAACAACTAGCAACTAAATAAATCAAAACAAACAAACAGAACAGGCGAGAAGGCGAGACACAAAGGTATAAACTAAATGAAGTGAGTGTAAAAGAGATTGCATGATCACGCGACCGTCGCGTTGGGCGCCGCCGTTGCTCGCATAATACCGGTTAGAACTAGTCTTGTCTCATTCTCTTAAGGCTTAAAGTATGACATGTTGAAAAGGAAAGTTTTATACTAAGCGCTATGAACATAAGGGTAACCCCTTAAAGTGGATAACAAGATAAAGAGAATATCGGTTAGCAATTGTTAAGGGTTAGCCTTATTCTTAGGTTCCCCTTATAATAAGGGATAGTCAAATGTATGGGTTATCAGTTAGAATCTGTAAGTCTTTTACTGGGTTATACATTACAAAGGGAGGAGGGGAGGTCCGGTCCCTGAGTAAAAGTAATGTGATATTTATTGAAATAAAACAATTTAACGGATTATATCGCGTATATTATCTTATTTTAGTTCCCGACGTTTCGGAAGCTTTCCAGCTTTCCATGGTCACGGGAGGACTGAGAAAAGATGTATTTTCCTCTACTCTACTCTACTAAAATGAGATAATATACGCGATATAATCCGTTAAATTGTTTTATTTCAATGAGTAATAATCGCGGAAACAGAAGAAAATATAATGTGATATTTAGTATAAATGACCACTTTTCTAGAATATAAGTAACATCCTGGGCTAACGAAACGGTTTTCTCTTCTTAATTGTTTCGTATTCGTTTCTGAAGATGAAGTTTTAAAATGCAGTAAGGAAAATTGAATAAGGTACCTTTTTCGCTCTTGTCACAATTACTAAAAAGGTACGTGTTTCAGTTTCCCTTACTGTATAATAACAGATTGTGTTGAAAAAAATAGAATTGACAACATATTGAAGGAATAAAATTACTTTATTTTTAACTTTTTACTGAGTTTTTGGAGTCGGTTTTTATTTTTTGTTAATGTTTTTTTTGCCGAAAACATTTGAATGTTTTAAACGTTGTTGTAAACGTTTACGTTTTCTCTAAAGTTGTAATATTTTTCACCGACTTCAAAAGGTGATTCAAATGTGATCCGTACCGTACATAAAAGATTATTTATGGCTTTTTAGTTTATTTAGAAATCGGTTCTTTTTTTAATTTAATATTTTATTTTTTGGTTTTTAGTAGTGATATAAAGTATTTAGAGCCCAGAATGGGAAGATTGAGGAGGCACTTTGCACGCATCTCGAGTCTTTGGAAGTAAGAAATGTAAAAGGTGGTTAGTTCATTGTACCTTCCATCATCAGCTCAGCATGAAATGATGACAACCAGAGGAAAACAACTGATAACTTTAGAAAAATATATACAAAACATTGTTAGTGCCTATAATATTTGAGGGTTTCTCTCGAATTCCCTGGTATTCCATCAACTAATTCTGACTTGGTGATAAGAAGACTACTTCAGGGACACACTAAAAAGAATATGACTAACAGTCTTAACGTATTTACCTATAATAGATGTTTTTTTAAGAATTATTCTCTAACTCGTAACTATTAAGGAGTTGTACCTTCCGTCATCAGCTCAGCATGATGACATGATGACTACTATATGCAAATACTTAAATAGCTTAAGAAAATATATGAAAAACGTTTTAAGTGCCTATAAAATTTGAGGATTGCCCTCGATTTCCTTGGGATCCCATCATCAGGTCCAAACTTGGTGGCAATGGGTGGTCCAATTTTTATTTTGAAAGGATATACTCCCAAGGTGGTCCTTGGGAGTATATCCTTTCAAAAAAAAAATTAAAATCGGTCCACAATTGGCGGAGTAATCGGTCAACATACATAAAAAATTAATATATATAAACTATCGAACATATAACCTCCTCCTTTTTTGGAAGTCGGTTAAAAATGGGCTGAGTCTAAAGTTGTTAGTGTCAAAAAAAAAAATGTACGACAGTATATGTCCCGATGCCGCAAACGCTAGTTGTCTTACGTATACCATCATCGTGCTAGGGCAATTGCTGTGGATTGGAACATTGGGTTCGACTGGGGCATCCGGAGCCTATTGCTCCCCCGGATGACGGTCATCTGTCATGTCGATGATATGTCAGTGATTATCCGGGGACCGAACTGGAGGAGGCTCTAGCCTGACCCTTATAGCGGAGAGCCGGATGCTAGAAGAGCGACCAGCAGGACTCTCCCTATTGAGTTCGTACCGTTCATTCTTTCGCACTCCTCTTGTCATTCTTCAGCTGGCCGGAGAGGTCCCACCGCTGGGTGGGCCATAGGTTTGCGCAGGTAATGACCGGGCATAGTTGCTTTAGTCAATACCTGAATGAAATTAGGTGGGAGCCCAGGCCTGTCATGATGCGGTGAGCCTGACGATAAGGCCCAGCTCGGTGTTCTTCCGTTTCCTTGATAAACATATCGTGGTAAGTTCTATTTCTTTGAATTTTCATTTCAACTAAAACTTTTTCCCCTTAAAACGTACAATTTTCATATTTTTTTGCATCATGTAGAAGCAGTTAGGTTAGGTAGTAGGTTAATAATTCTAGATTTTTAACGGTTTTAGAGAAAAATGCTATTGACGATGGCAATTTGACATGTTGGACAGTAGCCATTAAAATTTAAAACTTAACAATAAGCGTGGTTACGACAGAATGGATGATGAGGTACCGTCATGCAGTCTACTTTAGTTAATAAGAGTAAAATAAAAAAAACAGTGTTTACTCATCGTTTGTGCTACTATAACCTATGTTCGGATTAAGTAGGTAGTAGATACAATTTTTATTGCTATGGTTAGATTTTAAAAATCATCTAAATATCTCTCAACATCTATATATTCATTACATGAACAATTCTCTTACATAAAATTTTGTACTTGAGACCCTAACGATTGAAAATCCACTTAATGTTTAAATTTTCCTCAATACTCGAAAGCCCTGCCAAAATGTTCCTGTTTATAAGATTAATACGCTCAATACAACTTCTAAGACAAGTTTGTTTTTAAATGCACAGGTATTGAAACTCAACCGGCCGTAAGCGAGTCTTAAGGAAATTTCAGATAACGCTGTGGAGGCAGGCGTAAAGAACTTAAGTAAATTAGAGACCAACAAACCAAATTAGAAACTTTGTAAGAAATTCATCCGTGAATATTTTCCAAAGAATCTCCAGATTTCCTTTAAAAGCGAAATAGACTTAAATAGAAAGTAAACGGTCAAGAGTGAGTAAAACTTGTTGATTTACTAAATATATTTGATTTCATAGTGCCTGAATTAAGGTCTAATCTACATCTTTAGGCACTTATTATTGGAAAATTAAAAAAAGAAATGTTTGTACATTGAAGATATTTTCAGAAAAAAGTAAATTTGAGTATCACTCAAACGAAGAATATTTCATCATCATCATCATAATCATTATTTCAGCCATAGGGCGTCCAGTGCTGGACACAGGCCACCTCAATAGATGTCCACATGGGCCGGATAGAGGCGACCCGCATCCAGCAAGTCCCCGTAGCCCTAACCATTGCGCCCGACCACCTTGCAAACAAACAGAATTTATATTTTAGTTTTTGTTTCAATGTCTGCATAAAATTATGTTTCCGCGTCCTAATCACGTCACTAATAACGTGGTTAGTACGAGGATAACAGCTCATTTGAGGATGCTTATATGATTTTTTTACCCAACTACCTACCCGGATGCAAAACTGAAGGTAATAGCGTATGACAGAGATAGCACGCCTATAAGGCGACTTCCCACTAGTTCCAATAGTGGAAGACCCCCGACTCACTTCCTAATGCACTGAGCCGCGGGTCTATGTTAACTGGCGTTTCGTACGCCCGCCATTTTTGCATTGATCGTTGCGAGCGCACCTTAAAATGCGCGAGTTGAGCCCCCCGGCTGTTGTTGATGCAAACGCACATCCCATAAATCTAATTGCAATCAGAGATTTTATTTGATTATTGTCTTTGATTACGATCCCGCTTCAAGGTCATTATATTTTTCCCTTCCTTTTTAGAGTTCCGTAGCCAACATGGCAAAAACGTAACCCTCATAGATTCGTCACGTCTGTCTGTCTGTCTGTCACAGGCATTTCAATCAAAAACTATAAGATGTACATTGAGCCTATGTGTAGTGTGTAAACCGCTACTTAGTTTGATAGTTAAATAAAAAATATATATATTTCTGGGGGGGGGGGGGGGCACTCCATATATGTAACCGAAACTGATTCTTCTAAAAATACTTTGAGGTTACTAAAAACTTTTTTGATTTAGTGAACATTTTCCGAAATATTCGCTCCGAAAGTAGAAAAAATTGTGTCCCCCACCCCTCTATTTTCTAAACAGTATGTCATACCGTTTACTATACATACCGTTTTTAAGTTACTCCCAAAAAACTGAGCTTCTCAGCAAAAGGACGTAAGTGCCGGTGAGATACGCTCTTTTGTTAGTGTTTTTTTTCATATCGTATTTTTTTTCATCTGTAGTGCATTTTTTTTGCCCTTACTACTATTTTTTTTAACCCTTCATGGGCGAGTCCGACTCGCACTTGGCCGCTTTTTTTCATAAAGAGCGTAATATGGTAAGATCCAGCCGACTGTGCCAAATAAAGAACACATGTGTTGTGTATATTTGGCCCAATTCCACCATGACGCTGTTAAATTGTTTAAAAATATTTTTATTTCTATGTCTTTTCTGTCAAAAGTAAAATAACTAGTGGAACTTATGAATATCCAGCTAATAATAAAAAAATATTATGATTTTCATAAACTAAATTCAATGTAATAAAACAATTTAACGGATTATATCGCGTATATTATCTCATTTTAGTTCCCGACGTTTCGGAAGCTTTCCAGCTTTCCATGGTCACGGGAGGACTGAGAAAAGATGTATTTTCCTCTGTCAAAGTTACAATTTGTGCAAACTACCCATTTTTTGAAAAACACAAATAAAGGTGTACATACATGCCAGATGAGCCTAAGCTGTCAAGACAGTTACACATGTGCCAGAAACGAAACGTCGGGAACTAAAATGAGATAATATACGCGATATAATTCGTTAAATTGTTTTATTTCAATGAGTAATAATCGCGGAAACAGAAGACAATATTAAATCAAAGTGTTTATGTTCTTCATTGAATGATTTTACATATTTTTTCTTTATTACATACCTATCAAGTAAAGTCGTATAAATATTAAGTTTACTTTTTAAATACAACAAAAAGCTCTGATTGACTTTATTCTTGAAAGCAAAACGGGACCCCAAAAATCAGGAAGCTCCAAGCTTATTAAAGATACGAGGCGGCTTTGAAACATTTCGAAGTACTTACGTTCAACTTAAGAACAAAGCTTAATATCATAACGTCCCCCAAACAGGGAGAGTATTCTCCAGAAAAATAAATCACTTCAAAGTCAGGCTTATTCTTCCGCTACATTGGAGGTGCCAACTTTTATCGCTCACGGCTCGAATTAGTTACAAGTTACTTTTTACCCTCACTTTAGAAGTTCTTGATATTGAATTTTTACTATGTCTACTGCAACGACTTTATACAGTGGGGGAATTTAATATGGGGAATGTTACGTTTCCAATAACGGTAAATTTATATTTGATGATTCGTACGGATATGTTCGTATTTCAAAGGTATTGTTTGTATATAAATGCATTAGATATGTTAGTTACAAAGGGTAGTCCCAAAAATATAAAGCTATACTTAGCTTCTGTAGACATTTATTACTTTTTCGTCTTTGTGCTATTGTTTTTTGTATAATAAAGTGTTACACAAAAGTACTTATTGGCATTGGCACCGACAAAAATAATGATCGTAAAAATAATGTTTAGGGTATGTATAATAGTTTTTTTATGTTACGACCATTGATAACTCTAGTTTCATTGAATTTGAAAAAAAAATATATGAACTCGATTTTTTATAAACATGTCTGTGATGCTTGTAATCCCATGATTAGCTCCGCAAGCATATCTGCTTACTAATCTTACTTAAATAAAAGCAGTAAAACATTTTGTATTCATAAGCAGTCTCAATAACCGCTAGGTTGTGAAATTATGAAGCTACGGTCCCGGCTTCGAATCCCGGACAGAGCAAGTCGTGTTTTATGTGATGAGCAGAAATGTTTGTTCCGGGATATTGGATGTTTTATATATATGTTTAAGTATTATATACTATGTATATCGTCGCCTGGTACCCATAGGACATACTTTACTTGGTTTGGGACTATGTCAGTTTATGTAAAATTTGTTCATGATATATTTTACTTATGTATTAATTATTTATTTTTATTATTATAAAATAAACACTCCAAAAAATTATGTGAATTCAGGTACTTCTCATTTGTACAGAAATTTGAAAAGGCTTCAAAATTGTAACATACAAGAATAATTGCCCTGATTATTCCTAAAGTAAAATTTTACTAGATGTAAATATGTACCATGTATAAAATTCGATTCGAGACTGAGAGCTCTTTACATAAATCGCTAAGATGTGAAAATTTAACCATAACATTTCGCTTTAAAATTAGTTTCTGTACTGAAAATGAATGTCGAAAAATAATCGGTTCTTTTGCAGTGCCTCCAGACATAATCAACGAGGAGACCTCGGCAGATGTATCAGTGCGAGAGATGGACAACGTCACCTTGATCTGTCGGGCTACTGGACACCCCCCTCCCAAGATCACGTGGAGGAGGGAGGTTCATGAGCCTCTACTGCTGAAGAAGATAGGAGGCAAAGATTTTATTAAAGGTAATTAAAATTAATAATGTTTATATAACGTATAAGAGTATATATAACGCACGGATATAAAAAAAAATGTACAACCAACTATTACAACAGGTGGTGACGAACGGGGTCGGTAGACCGTGGTTGTGATGCGTGGAGATGCTGATTTAAAAGTTTGTTTGCGTTTGTTGCTTTAGTTTCATATATTCCAATTCCCAATGATAACTATATACAAGATAAATGTCAAAGTCAAACGATTTGTATGTATGTTTACACACCTGAGTTTGTATGTGTTATTAATGTATTAATCTCAATTATATTAATGTATCTCTATGTCTCACCACTATGTTTCGCAGTGCTTGTCGCTATTCCATTAGTATGTACCTTCAACCGTAATTTTATTACTAATTCAGCTATAGATGTGACAAATATGGTGTCAATTAATGGGATTAGGGTGTCAAAACTGCGATTACTTACATCTGTAATCATTTGGCTTACATCAGGAACCATTTGGCTAAAATGAAAGTATTATCAGATAAAAGAAAAGTTATAAACAAATTTCTTTGACAATTCGTAAGATCACGAAAAATACTTAATACTGTCAAAGTTAATTAGCTTTACTCAAAGACAAAAAGACAGTTACAAACGGAAACTAACACAGAGCATCAAATTCCATTTTGTTTGCCTAACGAATCGTGAAAAATCATGATAGCCAGTACAAAGGCTTATTTGGAAAAAATAAATAAACATAAAGCGGAAGGCTGACTCCTCAATGGTTCGGAACAATGAATCCTTGAGGGATCTCGACATCACCAGAAATGGGAAACAAAAGAAATCATTTGTCAAAACTGTCGGGCAGGTTTGGGAATGAATTTTGTTTACAGAAGGGGACAAAATTTTTAGGGTTTCGAAGTCGAATACTCCTTGAATCACATTACGGCTTAACATATTTTACTTAATAGGTTTATATTTTTGGTTTCAATTTAATGGCAACAAAGTTGAAATCGGGATCACTTAGGTCATAATTCCCAAGAGATGGCGTTTGTTGGAGTACGAGTAGGCAAGAGTGCGCTAAAATGAGTAGGTACTCGTCTAACGTAATTGTATGGAGAAGATAGAACTCGTAGTAGCCGAGTTTTGCAGTTTATAATAAAATATGTAAAACTATAAAAAAATCCTGATATTTTTTCACTTTAGACGTCGCCATTGATCAGATACTTATCAAGTTCATAAATAATGATTATGTTTTCACCTTGCGCAATTTGTGATGTGGAACGCTCAAAAGTAGAACACAGCCGAATAACCAAAATAACTGACGCAACCTGAAGCTAATCTAAAGAAGCAGTGGGCGGGACATATCGCTCGTATCAACGGCCACTAGAACAGTAAGTTTGTCGAGGGGTGACTACGAACTAGAAGTATTTTAAAAGATGGACCGATGATATTCTGAAGGTTGCAGGAAGCCGTTGAAATAATAAAATAATGATTAAATAATGATCTTTATTCTGTAAGTAGGCCGAAAGGCCACTTTTACAAGTCTGACTACGGCGTTTCCCAAGAGGAGACCACTGAGGAGAAGAAAGCCCAAACAAACTCAACAGTCAGTAATTTTTTCGAAATAAGTCTTATATCTATTACAATATTTGTACTTAGCCTATCCTAAATATATGTTATGAGTATAAACTCAATGCGTAATTCTTCAAGAAAACATATCAAAACTTATAAAAGTAATATATATATATATATATATATATAGAATATAAAAAAGCAAAATAATGATTTTTTATTTAGAACAACTTACATACGTTTGATATGCCACCTTATAATAAATGTGTCCCGGTAAAAGTAAATTACTTGGTTCCTGTTTTGTTGGATGCGGATACCGTAAGACCAATCAACGTGGAAGTTCTTGGGGAAGTCCTTTTGCCAATAGTAGATGTCATGATGATGATGGTTCAAAAGTGGTATCATCTGCAACAAATTTTTAGCTTTTAACCTCTTTAAAACGTGTTTCGATGGAACCCTCACAAAGGTTCGTGAAATAGATACCATCTTCTCAGTGGTGAAACTCTTTGTTTATTACAATGGACGTCCCGTTTGACTGTTACATGACTCTGCTAAGGATCGTTTTGCCTTTTTGATGATCACAGAAAACGTCGAGTTTAGTATTTCATACAGGCATAATTGGGTACGTACTACATGAGTAATCGGTCGATGAAAATGTGAACCATATTTCAAACCTTGTCTGTTTGATATTGTCTATCATAATTTTATTTAGATTTTTTCTTTCATTTAAGAAGTAGTATTACATGATTGAGATATATTATTATATATCCAAAAGATATATAATTTTATATGTGTATAACTACACATATAAAATTTACACGAGTTGTACCCTCGGCTTTATTTTTCTTCTTCCGGCTGTTCTATTCCTAAGGTATGTTTGGACATGTCATCCGCAACATAAAATCGATGGAGCGATTAGAGCGTTTAATAGTGCAGGGAAGAGAAAGTCAATGTTCTCGCAACCGATCTCCTACAAGGTGGACGGATCTCATAAACTCCACGACGAAATGTTCCCTAACGGTGTGTGTTCGGAGTGCCACAAACCGAGAGAAATGGAGAAGTGTCGCAAAAGCTGCAATGCATATAGCAGAGGACAACCCATAACCACGACTACCAAGGGTTCTATACATTTTCTGATATGTAGACTATGAAACCAAGAGGCTTATAAACTTTTACAATCAAAAACGATTATTATGTGTTTCGTGCATCAAACAGGGTAAGCAAACTGAAGTGGCAATGGGCAGGACACATAGTTCGAAGAACCGATGTTTGTTGGGGTAGAAAGGTTCTCGAGTCAAGACCGCGTACCGGCAAGCGCAGCGTGGCTAGGCCACCCGCAAGGTAGTCGGACGACTTGGTTAGGGTTGCGGGGACTCGCTGGATGCGGGTCGCCTCTATTCAGCTCATGTCGAAAACTATTGAGAAGGCCTGTATCCAGCAGTGGACGTCCTATGGCTGAAATGATGATGATGGTGATGATGATAATGATGATGAGTGAGGAATAGAACATACCGACAAACGTACTTTCACATTTCAAAGAAGGGATTGGCTACAGCTGTTCATTATTATATTTAATTAGTAATTACAGATGCTAAAAATAAAACAAGTCCACTAATTTAAACAACAACGCGACGCGTAGGGCTAATTTGTGCTGTAAACACTAATACACACTTAATTTGTGATGATATTTTCTATTTCTTGTATTTTTAAGCACATTTTTCAGTAACTGTAAGAGAAATGCCATACTCGTACTCCGTGGTCACCGTGGTCGTTATAAAGCTCCAAAGTGACTTTTACTCCAAATGTTATATGAAGGTAATAAACTTAATCAGTGTTCTAAAAATTGAACCAATTTTATTATCAACCTCTCCCTCCTCACATCGTATTCATTCTCCATCGCTGAGGGTTGTGATTTTCCATTGCAAAGGAAACTTTTCTTTGAGAAATGCTACTCACCATATATGTCCACCTTTGCATTTTGGAGCGCCTTGTAAAGTAGTGTTCAGTAATGTACGGACTCGTTCTAACAGTCTCATTGAGCCGATCCGTTTGCTTTCAACCTTACCAGTACCCATAAGCTAATAAGGTATTGTGTCTGTCCATTTTGGCAATGTAGACAAAGAAGTACAGAATCCTGCCAATGCAAATGGGAAAAATTGTATTATTAATAAACATTAAATATACATGTATGCTGTTTTCATTAATTAAAATGACGCTCTAAATAACTGATGCATTATTTACCCGCAATTTACATACCTGCAGTTGATTAACAAAATATGTTTAATGAGTGCCAGAAGAATTTTAATATGTACTGTAACCGAAAAATAAATATATACATATAAAGGCATGGGGCAGGAAAACGCATTAGGTCTTCTTAATTTCCTTATATTTACAAATTTATTCAAACTTACTTTCGTCGTCTAATAATAGCCAGCACCTTAAATTCAGCCAGTACCAATCCCACATACATACCTATGTTTCTACGTATATTTAGAAATGCTAGTTTAATTTAATACTATGTTATGAATGTGAAATATGTAGTAGCAATTGCTCCCTAATATATTTTTACGATACCAAATTTTTAGATTTTACCTACAAAAAGTGCATTTCAAGTCTGGTACCTGTTACTTAGGCAAAGCTCCAATGTCACTCGTAAACTATATACGTGTTGTACGATTGGGTCAATAACGACTCATGGCGGGCTTTTTTAACGAAAATAACGAAGCCCGTTGCGTTTACATCATGAAATAACGAACATTTGATTATTAAACATCTTTAAATTTTTTTGCATTTATGATGTTTGTAGTATACGATATTAGGGTAGGATAATTAATTTTAGCTATTGAAACACATGCCTACATATATAAATAGAAGTATATAATAGAGGTATCTGCACTTTGTGGCTTCGTGAAGCGTTACACGTTATGAAACGTATTGTGATGGAAATTAACATGGTAATCACACGTCAGATGCATTGCTCAAGCTACTCTGCCGAGCTATTGTCCTAATTTATCCTTAAATTACGTTTTACTTTATATTTTATACGATACGCATTAGTCTAGATAAAAACATGGAATGTTATCTATACTATAATAAAGTTGTATAAAATAAATGTCTGTACATAGGAAACATTTTCATAAAAATAAGTGAAACGGGCCATTTGAAGCTCACTGAACGTGTCTTTGTCATCATCATCATTTCAGCCATAGGACGTCCACTGCTGGACACAGGCCTCCTCAATAGATTTCCACATGGGCCGGATAGAGGCGACGCGCGTCCAGCGAGCCCTGGCAACACTAACTAGGTCGTCGGACCACCTTGCGAGTGGCATTCCCTCGCTGCGCTTGCTGGTACGCGGTCTTCACTCTAGAACCTTTCTGCCCCAATGGCTATCGGTTCTTCGAACTATGTGCCCTGCCCATTACCACTTCAGTTTGCTTACCCTGTTTGCTATGTCGGTGACCTTGGTTCGTCTACGGATCTCCTCATTCCTGATTCGATCTTGTCTTTGTGCTCTCGTCAAATCAAAATAGCAGGACAGATTTCAACTATTTTTCACTCGACTACGGAGACACAAAAGAGGGTAATGATTTCTTTCCTTCTTCCGTGAATGACGTTGCGTCCACTTCTAGTGGACTATACAAATAATATAATCGACTTATAATACCGAAGAATACATTTAGTTATTCCTAATTCTTTGTTATTGTGTTTTATTTCGGAAATTATTATTAAGAAGTACGAGGCAAAAGGCGAGGTATATCACTTGTAGGACTTATGGAGCCGACATAATGTTAAATAACAATCACGTGCCGGAAGAATCAAAAGTCAAAGAGATGTTTTAGGCAAAATAATATTATACATACATATACCAGATATGAACATAAATAAATAATTGGTTTCTAAGTTATTGGTTTCTCAGAAACAGCTCTAACGATTCAGTGCGTGGGCCCAGTTTTGCTTTTCAAGTTTATCGAGATAGGTTTTATCCAAGAAAAATAAATATTCGTGCGCCCACCGAGCACACCAGCAGAACAATATAAAAATGAGTCTTTATAATTAAATAAAGTCCAAAGTAAGTTATCATAAAGATAAATTACAATTAAACATGCTAAATATTAATCTCAAACTAAAATATAGATAAAAGCATTGTGCCACGCAGCATGATACTGTCCTGGTGATGCTGGTTGTATTTCTCGCTATATAGATATGCATATCGCATTATCTATCTATCGCAGACTTTGGTTTATCCGCCTTTGGACATAGGCGTCCTCCATAGTCTTCCATAACTTCCTGTCCCCTGCCACTTGCATCCAATTTGACCCGCGTAGCGCCTAATATTGTTGACCCATCTTTCTGGTAGATGCCCTTTACTCCGCGTGGTTTCTCTGGGTCTTCCACTCCAAGGTTTTTCTGGCTATCTCTCGGCATCCATATGAGCAATATGCCCAGCCCATCTCCATTTTCTGCTTTCTATAGTGGTGACCACGTCCACGACCTTTGTCTTCTGCCTAATCCACTCGTTGCGCTTACGATCTAGTACGGTAATGCCGAGCATCGCTCTCTCCATAGCTTTTTGCGCAATTCGACCAATAAGTCTTCTTTCGCATCGCATAATCTATTAACAGAAAAAAGGCATCTGCAAAGTCGAATATATCCCTGTAAAGGACTTTTTCGTTTGCTTTTGGCGGTGGTGACAATAATGTACCCATTGTTAGTGCAATCACTATAGGCAATAATCATAATACTTCTATTATGATGAGATTTGTTATTTTCTTAACGTTAGCGACTTATAACAGTTACCACGCAGTTGAGAACGTGCGCTATTGTGACGAAGAATTCGCAAGGTACACACCCAACTAGTCCCATGTTCCGTTTACATACTTATCAAATTTAATCTCTATTTCCTTTCCCATGCAGTGGAAAGTTACGTGGGCAGCACGTTGCAGTTGTGGCGAGTGGATCGCAAGCAGATGGGAGCGTTTCTCTGCATCGCTTCCAACGACGTTCCGCCTGCGGTCAGCAAGCGGATCACACTTAGAGTCAACTGTGAGTTAATTTACTTCACTTAAATAACATTGAGAATGTCCAGTGTAATTGTAGGCTAAGCTAAAGCTACCGTGGCTGGATTAGGGTACAGAGCTGTAGACAGTTAAGTCCATGACGACCAGGGAGGTTATTGCGTAACGAAATTTTTACAAGTTTTTATCCGAATCAACTGTCACAGCCTATACAAAATCATGACACTTGATTCTGATTCCGAGCGTCAAATGCGTTAGGCAATAGGGGAGCAGGTTCTACGCTATGGGTAGGCTATGTCTAATTCGGCGCTTGTGGCAGCGCGATATATTTTGTTATAAAAACCAAAAGATCCGCAACACAAAAAAATGTTTTGGCAAATACGACGCAGTATGGTAAAATCCGCCATTATGTGAAATGTATGCGTGTAGTCATAATAATATAAATGCACAAATAACTCTTAAATTCGTATACCTACATGTGTTATATACTTAAATTCTCAGCAAAGAGCTTACCGCTAAGTGCATCACGTATCTAGTGTGGACTTAGTCTTAAAGAGGGTTGTTTTAAACGTACGAGTACTACCATTCACTTGAAATGCAAAAGAGATGATTTCTAGAAGGCGTCAAGACACACGCATATTTAAAAGTGTAACAGCATTGGAAAGCTTTTTATGCTTAAATTATATCGACTAATAGCTATGCTCATTTATTTTATAGCAAAAAGCGCAGCCTGATATCAACAATTTGCTGTAAATAAGCCACGGCACCATTACAAGTCAAAATCTACCAGTGTTTTACAAAATATGATATCTAAAGAGAAGAAACCCTACAAGAAATTCTCCAGCTTAGGTGTAATTTCTTTAGATTAGTTGGTTGCCGTACAAAGTTCTGTCTGAGATTTTTATTTAATACGCATGCAGGCATTGTTTGCTCTTCATTGTTTTTTACCGTTTATTATAAACGTTTATTACCACATGAACTCCATTGAAGAACTTAAACTTCAAGTGTTTCTACTGCACGCATGCAATCGAAATCAATTGGGTTCCGGCTCTGCAGTGTCTGTCTATACGTCGTCTCACTGACATAGCTCCGACGCGTCCGAAACTAATGGTTTTAATTCCACTAAAAGTGTAGAAGAAATATGAACCCTATGGTAGATCATTTTAGCTTTCGATTTACTGGTGTCTGACAAAGTTACTTAGTTTATATTTGCTATGATAGTCTAAGGCGTAATAGTAGGCCTTAACAAAGGCAAAGGCCTTGTTGCACCGGCAATGATTTGCGTAGTGCAGAACGTATAGCAATGATCTATTATTAGACCGTCTAGAAAAGACTGCCACAGATCAGGAGGCCTACTTACCTTGACCTTTTAAATTATGAATTTGTTGTCTAAGTAAATACCCTTTCTATTAATGTGTTTGTTTCTTGTTAAAACAATATTTCGATTTCATAAACATTAACGAACTGAGTTTTCAGTATACGAGCATTTAAATAAATTATCTTTTATTGTTGGAAATAGGTTATTGACAATGCTTAGGTAAATTTGCTCGCAAAGTAGTTTTTGAATTACTATTTGTAGCAGAAATTCAGGCAAGCCTGATTTATTTAGTGATTCTAGTTATAAAAACCTATAATAAAATGTACTTATGAATCGTATCATTACTTTGTTTCGGCTTTCTCATCAACAGTGTTCGCGTCTACGAAAATACCTATAAAGATGATTATTTCATTTCACAATTTATTTCATAATTTATAAAGTTTAGACTGTTTCTAAATAACGATAAAACCAACATTCCTTTATTATCCTACGTCGATGGAACCTAAATAAATTGATAGCTCGAACAATAAACAGTAACAAGCCCCTCTAATTTAAACCTATGATTTAGCCTCTCACCTTGACGGGTACATCCATCCAAAAAGATCACAGGTCCTTATCAGTGGCGCCGTAAGGACGGGAGATTACAGGTTACGTTGCCGAGTGTACTCCATCGATGACGGTTGGTATAATGAAAGTGTGGTACAAGTTACAAGAAATTTGCGTTTTAAGCTTTAGAAACGTATGCATTTGCTTATTAAAGCAGAAATGTCTATTAAGAAATCTTAATATTTAGGCGTTGGTATAAAACAAAAAGCAAACATTTCGATAGTGTTGGCGCCGTTTCGAATCATGTTCGATACAGTATGAGAAAAATTAAGAGCGTTTATACCCCGCTTAACTGGCAACGTCGCATATTTTTTCTTCTTGCTTCATTATTTTGTGGTTTTTTAATGAAACTTAAAGATATGTTCAATACATACTCTACATTTTTAGCATTTATATTGTGTTTAATTCATGCACTCATCGCTTTTGCCTTTATTTTCCTACAAAACAAGATATAGACTTAAATTCATTTTTAGAGCTTTGGTTGTGGCAATATCATGAAATTTTGCATTGTGCCAGCTTAACTACCGAAAACGTAACGAATGAATTGAAAACATGTTCAAGTTACATTCACATTTCCCAAAATAATCAAGAAAAGTTGCCAGTTAAGCAGGTATAAACCCTCTTAAATAAATCTGCGGAAATTCGTGTAGTCTTCAAAATTGGTGTGAGGTTCAGGTGTTCTGGTAAACCTCCTTAAAGTCCTCGAGTGAGGGTGCTGTGCTGACGTCTGAATGTTGTTTAAATGACACTTTTTTCAGTTATTTGCTTTTATCTCAAAAAAAAAATCAGAAATACTTGCACAGTTGATGACGAAGCCGGTTTGTTCGAAGTGTCACCAAATATACTTTTAAGTAAAGACTAAGTAAAAAGTCTTAAATCAAGTAACTTTTTTACAAAAATAAAGCCCACACCAAAGATAAAAAACACTAAGCGTAAAATAATAACTGCATGGAAATTATATGGAAATTGTGATATTTTACTATCCCAATATTGGTAAAACATCACGATTTTTGATTTTCTTTGATTTTAAAGTGAATTTCATAAATGAGATACTTTGAATTCTTATAACTATGTCGCTGACCCGCAAAAAAGCCGGTGAAAATTCAAAATTTTGTAACGAATAGTGACAACACAATAAACGGGGCTTAATCGCGTATGAATATAATGTATTAAATTACATTTTCGTTGGTAAATTTACTCATGATTTTTTCATAATGAGTGAAACTCGTGTCAGATTAAATCAAAACAGTGGCAAAATTCGAAAACAAGCTGACTGGACTCTGCACTTCTGCAGCTCAGTTGGCGAAAGTGCGCCCAGGCAAGGTGCAAGCAACTTGTTCAAATCAGTCGGAGTCTTAGATTTTTTATATTACTTTATAAAAAACAAAATAAGATATGCAGTTATTTTTTTTACTTTTTACTGTTTTTAGTTTTGGAGTCGGTTTTATTTTTGTTACTCTTATCTAAGAACCATTGTCTCTCATGGCTCGAACCCCACCCCAGTCGTGATAAACCTGAATTGATCTGCCTCTTGTAGGCCATTCTTGCGTATAATTGACTCTTCCCTTTCATTGGCTGCCGAATCCTACCAGATGATAGAACCCCGTACATACGGAACGTCTCGTACTGGCTTACGAGCAGGAGATTAAGAATGCCGTTTGGATTTAGTTGGTTTAATTGGTATTCTCATGCTACCGTTTACTTACTGAAAATCGTCGATTCTGTCGAATTTTCATAACAAATATGGACGCACCAAAGCTATATTTAATACTTATGATAATGTGACGTGTTGATATCCTGAAGATATTTCATTGAGCGTAAAAAATATTTAATATATTTTTCTTCTATATTTTTTAATTTGAATAGAATTTATATGATACCTATTTTAAATCACAGTGGATTGAAATAACAGCGCTGTATTTATAACATACCTAAATTTATTCAAAGTAAAAGTTTTAGTAATCGGATCTTTAACTGACGTTTACACGTCCGTAAAGTTTACTTAATTTAATTGTTTTGTTGTTATGTTAAATTTAAAATATTGCGATATTTCTACACATGTCAAAATAAATAGGTACTTTTAATAAATATTTACTGGCTAGATTCCAGTCAAGTGCACCTAAAATGTGTTTTTCAGAACACTGCTCGGAAATATGGAAATTGATGGCCTATATTCAGATCACAAAATAAATTGCGTATGGATGTACAATTGAAACAAAACCTCTATGAACCTAGCAATCGGGCCGGCATATTAATTATCGACTCCAATTGTCATCAAAACCGTTTTTAGGTATGAGAAATACAACTTTTCTTGTAAAATTTTTAAAGCACATACAAAGTACTTGGTAAAAAGATCGTTGTGAGAAAAATATATATTTACTTACTGTTTACAAACAATTTTACACCAACCCATAATTATTGAATTTACCCAAATAACGGTAACAATATATCGCATAAATAAAGTGAGAGCACTTAAAAACATTCGGATCAGATCTCGTAGTAGTGATATAGGTTCAAGAAGGGTAAGAAATTTTAAGAGTTACCCTGATTTGAGGCAAGCTTTGTCTGGTGTATGTCTGGGCGCCTAATAACTTGGGTTACATCTCGACAGCGGGGCTCCGAATCCACTGGTGCGAGAAATTCATTGCTCGAGAACCAATCCCAACGTTTGACTTTGAAAATTGGAAATGAATGAATATTTAAGGAAGATTCCATTACTCTATATTACACCTTAGTTGTTACTTGTAACTGCGTATATCAATATTATTATTTTCTAATATTACACAGCACAACATATATAATTAATGATTTAAGAATTTATAAGGCAGTTTAAAAGTGTGCAATAGTGTTTAGACTACTAGATTGGACAAATGACCTCGTGAAGGTCGCGGGGAGTTGATGGATGCGGTCTGCGCAGGATCGCTCTCTGTGGCGAGTTATAGGGAAGGCCTACGTTCAGAAGTGAATGTCCGTGTCATAGTTACATAGATGTCCTTGCAAATATTATTAGAACTAGGTACGTTGTACTATTATTGTATTTACATTATACGGGTGTCCTTCGGAATCTCTAATGTCATTTGTCCTAATGTATCGTTTGTCTTAATGTATTATTTGCCGTAACGCATTTTTTTCAGAAACCGTAAATGTTTCAGGATTTTTGAAAAGATCGTCGTATAGATTAGGTTAGGTTAGGTTTGTTTTATAACAATCCTGAAAAGCGTTATGGCAAATGATCCATTAGGACAAACAATACATTACGACAAATGACGTTAGGGATTCCAATATAGATCCACATTGTTGGTCGCCCTCATTATCGAAGTTATAATACGAGCTCTCGGCCTAAAACGCAAGACAAGGAACTGTCCCAGCGAGATGCGACGCTTAAAAATAAGTGGTCATTAATGTTTTCTACGTATTTTCAAAAATAACATTTAACTGCATGCATGATATCATTTATGTTAACTACAGAAAATTACCCAATTATAGGCCCACTGACTGAAAAATGGTTGACGACTTTTTCGCAAACGAAATTAGGTGTCCAACCTAGTATTTATAAGATCCCATTTTATATCGTGACAGCGAACGATATTTCTCGGCATCATGCCTCATCGGTTGTGTCACAACTCATTTCGTCGCTTTTACTAAACAGGTTGTTCTCGCACGATTAATATTCAAAGCTCGACCCTCCCAGGAAATTAGACTTAGCAGTGAGCATGTCAACAATGCTGTTGAGAACACTGTTTTGATTTACAGCTTACATTAAACAACATTAAACAAGCATGTAGTATGGAATTGTACAGTAAGTACTTACAATCAGAAGTAAGAAATCAATACTTTTATTAAGTTTTAAAATTGAAGTAGGTAATATTTCCTTCTGTTTCCGTGATTATTACTCATTTAAATAAAATAAGTTTAACTAAAACTTAATTTCTCAGTCAACCCGTAACGTCCCGTCGGGAACTCAAATGAGATAGTTAATATACGCGATTTAATTTGTTAAAATTGTTTTATTTCAATAGAGTAGGTAGTATCATCTATACGATTATAAAGTTGTAAAAATGAAATGTCTGTACATTGAAGATATTTTCAAAAAAATGATTGTTATGGACTATTCGGAGGTCATTAAAACGAAAAATATGTTTTTTGGTTTTTATGTTATTTTAGTTAGACAGTTGACATTTACACAGATGATGTATTTAACTATAACAACAAATACTGAAAACAGTATTATTTTTATGTCTGTCTATGTTAGTAACCATTATAAAATGATCAAACGCCGCGTACATTTTGCTTAGGAGTAGGGCTCTGCTAACACTGGATTTACATAGATACGGCCGTTTGTAGCGTATATTTTGTATGCAACCCTCGGTGCGCGAGTCCGACTCGCACTGGGCCGGTTCTTTTGTGCACGTCCCAAGTAGCACACAAGCGCGATTTACAGCTGTATAAGCTCTAATACAGCTTGTGTGTTACTTGGGGTGTCTCTGCGGTAAAAATAGCTGCTGAACAGCTGTGGTTAAAATGGGTGTTGAATATATTTATCCATGTATACGCTAAAAAAAATAGAGAAGGTGGTGACTTTTTTCCTACACGAACAAAATTTGTGGATCCGCATCCATCCGCACCTTTTTGTATTTTATAAAAAAAAGATTATTTCACAACGTGATAGGGAACGATACTTCTCGTTCCCTGTCACTATGTACACCTAATGTGTCATGACAATTGGAAAATAAGCATTAGAAAAATCCGAATATGTCTACTGAGCGCAGAAAATATACAACACTATGTATGATTGTTTTACCGTAGCTTTAAGCAAGCGTTTAATCCCGTCTTCGCCAAAAGCCGACGTGTGAAATCACGTCTACCTTCATTTAAAAGGTTGTAACCAGTTTTGGCATTTAATATTCGCTGGACATTGATCATAGGCCCACGTTTCGTAAACTTTCTTTAAAATAATCTATGACTATATATCAGGCTATACTAAGATATTCCAAGAACTTAACATGACTGAGAAACGCTGAGCAGACGGATCGAAAAGCCGCTATCTGCAGTTGCATACAACGTTTGATACGGAAGCTTACAGAGGTATTGCCACCTGAAAACTATGTGTATTTTAAGAGCTTAATGCTGACCCTAAACTTTAAAACACAGAGGTTGTATGTATTTTTCGACAACATCATGATCGTTCTACGTGCAAACTTTAATCTATTTAATCCTTTAGCCTTAAATCCCGTCCGCGCCGAGAGCGGACGCGTGAAATCACGTCAATCTTCATTTCACCGGATGCAACCGATTTAATTGGCTTTGGCATTTAATATTGGCCGGATATTGATCACACGTCCATGTCATGACACGTTTAGTATGCTTGCTTAGTTATACAATATTGCAATCTCAATTGTATGTGAATCTACGATATTCTTACTTGACATCATTGATTTTTGTCTTACGACTATCCCTAATTTCCTCAGTTCCTATCTCACGTTTCTCTTCGAAACCAAGAAAAGAATCAAGGTTTTTTTACTGTGGTAGAATGCAATAAGTTAGGTAAGGTTTGTTTTAGAGAAATTCTTTACATAAATAAGGGTTTTCGACAAAATACTTCTAATTTATTAGTTACCTATCTTAGTTGTACTAAGTTTCCTGCGGGCCTATGATGGCTGCGTTTGTCACGCGATAAATAAATGACATAGCTGCCGTCACTTTCTGACACGTATGTGAGTGCGAGAGTGACAGACACGTTATCATATCATTTATCGCGTGATAAACGCGACCTTCATAGGCCCGCTGGAGAGGTTAAAGATTTTTTTATAAACAAGTGATTAATTATTATTATGTAACCTATCCTAGCAGAAAGGTTTACCCTTGAGTCGCTGACCCTCGTATCATTGAATTTTATTTCAAAGATCACCTTTCACGTATTTTCATTTCATCGACAATTCACTACTTCATCGAAATTTCATAACAAGTATTTTTTTTTTCCTCCGCCGACGAAGTTGCGTTGAAGACCTTCTAGTTTCTAAATATATTTGTATTTCTTCTTTTCTATCTAATCATACTCGCAAATTACAAAAAATATTAAACTTCAAAACATACCCTTATCGGTTAATTGCAAATATTTTTTGCTGGAATCCGCTTAAGCTACCCTTGTACCAAAAATATTTAAAATCCGTTTAGCCGTTTTTGGCTTGATGAAGCCACAAAAACACACATCAACATTCAAAAAATAAAAATAAATATAAGTATATTTTTCGATTCAGCCACCTTCAATTTTATCATCATATTTTTTTACAACTTTATACTTTACGTCTTTTGTCAAGTTAGAATTGCTTAATAATTTGCTGAATTTGCACTTAATTAAATGTCTGCTTAACCTAAACAACTTTAAAACTTTGAATTTAAAGTAAGTGTAAATTGTTTCATTTGCGAGCTTTAATGTTACGGCCTTTGTAAATGCAAAAATTAGCCAAATTTTTACCTTTATGCAATTTCACATTGTAATTTACGCAATGAAAGACTAAATTAAGTAATATATCTCCATTCTCCAGTGTCGCCAGCCTTTTTTTACTTTTATGTGTAAAATTAACATGGTACAGTAACGTGGCGGGCACTTTCTAGTTTATAACACTAGCAAGTTCGAATGTTTCACTTCAAACACGTAGTTACATATCTTCTCCAATTTTAATATCCTAGTGTAACTTATTCTCTGTTTCCTTAGTTTCTCCAACAGTCATCGTGCCGAACCAGCTACTTGGTTCCCCGTTGGGTGCGGACGTAATCTTGGAGTGTGCGGTGGAGGCCTATCCTACAACCATCAACTACTGGCTCAAGAACAGGGGAGAGATGCTACTCGATGGGTAAACAATAACACACACACCCACACAAATTTGTATGTATGTGTATATAATTGGGGTGGAAACCGAGTAACGTTGTCAACGCGAGAGCTATATCTCCCTCCTTGATAAAGCTCTCGCGATCGTTCAATATCGTGACTAACCTTAGCCGGTCTCCCCTATGAATATACAGGTCTTTACTAATAATATAAATGCGAAATAATATTGGTTTGTTCTTCTTATACGCGATAATGATAACGAACCAACGGATTGACGACATTCTGCATATAGATAAAAGAAAAACTGAATAGTTAGATGTTACATATGATGCTTTCTATTACCTTTAGTTAAAAATATCGAGATAAAATTATCAATACGAGTTTATCCGACGCAATACGATCGTAAAGCTTTATTCATCTGTACTCATCAGGAAGATGTGCTTTTGATCCAGTACACATTTAGTACCTACGTGCAGGTTCCCTTATATATGCTGCAACAGTTGATTAAGCTTGAATCACAGCAATTACGGTTTCAATGACCGCACTTGAACCAATTGAAATCGATGAATAGTGCAATATTATGGGTTAGTGTGAGAACAATGGAATAAAGGGCCCCTATTGCAAGTTCTGGAGATAATAGCACAAGTTGCTAGGAATTTAGCTTCAATCTAGTCTAGGCAACAAAAGATTAATCGTGCGCTAGAATGATAATGTAAAGGCATTGTTTGTGTTGTTTAATAAACAATACAAATTTTCAAAGGCGTAGTGAAAGAAAGAAAGATTATACATGTATTATCCTAAATATATAACACATAGTTTAACATTACAAAATAGGTACGAAAATCACAATCGGACAAGCTCCTATCAATCAGCAATCTGTTTACCTACTCAGCAATTATGGCGCGCAGCGAAAAGTGGATGCTCGTTATTTATTAATTTTATTGTTTTTTTAAATTAATTTATAGTATTGAGTTAGGTATTTTACAATATGAGTATTAAAAGTAAAATACTAAATTATAAATACAACACTTAAACACTTTATAAAAAACTAACCTAGGGTGCCGCCGTCAGCGGCGCAGGGCTCAAGCTAGCGTGGTTAAGGTTCTACAGAGAGGAACCTCCTGATGATGCGCGCCGTGTTTAGGATTACTGCCGTCTGTACTAGTCTGACCCTTGATTCACCCATCTAGCGCGAGTATCTTAAGGAAGGCCGATTTAAAGGCCTGGAACAGCATTCTGTTCCGGTAAGTTACTGTTACATACACATTGTATATGTTTATTACATCAATAACGGAGTTTTATTTAATTTTGAATTAATATTGAATTATCCATGTCCATACTAATATTATAAATGCGAAAGTGTGTCTATCTGTCTGTCTGTCTGTTACCTCTTTACGCTTAAACCGCTGAACCGATTTGGATGAAATTTGTATATGGAGATAGTTTGAGTCCCGAGGAAGGACATAGGCTACTTTTTATCCCGGAAAAATAACCTTATAAGCGATAAACGAATTTAAGGCGGACGAAGTCGCGGGCAGAAGCTAGTATATTATAAACTCGGAAAGAAACAAAATCAGCACAAGGAAAATAAGAAATAAATGACTACTACTACTCGTGTCTCGCGCTCCAATACGAGTGCACGCCATTTATAGTGATCTTCTGTGAGATCTTTTCACGAGCCAGCTGGAAGCTCGCGTAAACCAGCATCACAGCGTCAGCCCAACGGTATCTGCGACGGCCGATTTGGCGTCTCCCTTTCGGTTTACTTACCAAGGGGTAGGCTCTTTTGACGGCACGGTCATCACCAATTCTTAATGGATGACCAAGCCAACGAAATCGATGATCGTTCATTAGCTTGACAAGATCTAAAACTTTGGCATATTTGTAAATTCTCCAACTGCTAAAGAAGAAAGAAATATTGTCACGTAATTAAAATTTTGAGGTGTTGGTATACATACTATACATTGACGCGTGTCGTGAGTATGCGTGAAAGATTTGTTTTTAACCGCCGCAAATGCAAAATTTGCACGCTCGCTCGTTCGCGCGCGGTTTGCTCAAAAGAACTTTATGTAGTTGTAGTAGCTGTGAATTTTTTGTATAGTAGATGCAGTGGCGTGTATTTCATATAGGCACAAAGGCACTGTCTACCTTAAGCGACTATGGTTTCATATAGGCATAGAGAAGCCTACCCATATGTGATCAAAACATTTTAACTGCCTACCTTGTATAGTCAAGGAATTTAAATTATATACCATTTTGTACCTTGTCATTGTCACAGTCAAAATCAATATGAAAGCCGATAGATATTCCATATCAATGTCACTATGACAAGGTACGCAAATTAAATTCCTTGATCGTACAAAAACCCTACGCACACCACTGAGTAGAAGGATATATTCATACCTCGTTAATCCAATAACTATAAACAATAGACCCACTCGTATGACAACTGTTTCCATTGTTGATAACGATCAATAGAGCTTTTGGATCGCATGATCGAATGCGTAATACATTTTTTATCGAAAAAAGCCTATGCTATCTCTCTGCCCTAATTAAACACTAATCAGTTGTTAGGCAGGCTTAGAACTAAAAAAAAATCTTTTCATAACTTAGGAATCAGCTTGTATATCTCCTTAGAGCACCCGTCTCACTGCTAACCATAATCATCATGTTACGTTTTTTGAGCGAGAAGAACGTCTTCCTCCGCGTGCTTCCTTGGTAGTGGGATAAATCCTTGTTTATCCCACTACCTAGGCAATGTGTTTTTTGAAAAACTATAGACTGTACTGTGGTGTACTCTTTATATGATTTCAGACCAAAGTACATCCTCAGTGAAAAAAGGTCGACGTACAAAGCGGTGATGAAGCTGACCATCCGAGAATTTGGTCGGAACGATATCGGCACGTACAACTGCGTCAGTACCAACTCTCTGGGGAAAACCGAGGGTACACTTCGACTATACGGCAAGTAAACAATAGACTCGCGTTGTTGTTAGCGGTTACTCACATTGTAATATTTTTATTCTGCTCGACATGTCTCGGCTTATTTCGAGGACTCTTAAAAGGCGGTCGCAGTTACGTCTTTTTTTTAATTATTTACCTTCAAGTTTCAATCGAAGATGGACGACATTTGATTCAAGTCAATTTTGAAAAAAAAACTTTGACTAGTGTGTGTAGGTATGTGTGTCTCTTGGTCCTTGGTAATACATTATACCTATACACAAGGTTGCCGTAATAACATATGGAGGAGACTCAGGATCTTTTATAAAATACTAATTAGTTATAGCTCAAAACATACTCGTACTTACTTAAAATTTAAATTTATATAATATACAGGGTAGGTAGGTAGGGTCACTTGCAACACATTTTGGGCCAATTAACACTTGTCCTGCCCACGGTGTTTTTTTAACTATTTTCTTTTTATTTTATTATACTTATCTTTTTTTTTTAATGTGACTGCACAAAAGTGTTTGTATTTTTCAAATCTCTAATGTATTCGTATCCTATTGAAATTTTATTTTCATTTAGAAAGGAAATAAAAAAAAAGTTATGAGCTGACAAAGTGTAAAGGAAAGAAAATAAAAATCATCGAGCTCAACTTTATGGCACAATTAAAAAAAAAGTTAATACTCCTCAGACCTTCCAATATCATCAAAACTTTTTCAGTTCATGACTATTCTAACGGTATACCACATGGATAGAATCACTTTCAATTTTTTGGCGAAAAAAGGTTTTTGTCTAATATGGTGACGTAAATCACCTAGTACTTCTTCGAAACTACTTAAAAATAAGATTTGATAAAATAAATAAATGAACACTAAATGTACTAAATAAATCAAATTTATGCGACTAATCATAAAGAAAACATAAAAAAGTCATCTAAATTAATAAATACACCTAAAATAAAAAAATATTTATTTTTGTAATCCCTTATCTATATCCAATATGCAAGTTACGACCAAAAATAATCTCATTTATTTTTTCTGATATTTTTGCATGATAATTTACCCAATTCAAAGTATTCTTACAGGTAATAAAAAAAAAAAGTTAACTCCGCAGGCGTTATTTTAGTTGGCTCTAAAGTTGTGTCGGTTGTTTATTAATATCACGATAACTTTATTGTTGTTATCAACATGGCTACATACAGTAATGAGGAATATGCTGACATTTTATTGACATGCGGCCGTGCTAATAGCGTGTCTCGTGAAGCACGTAGAATTTACCAGCAGTTGTATCCTGGCAGACGGTTACCTAGACGCGACGTTTTTCCCAACACATACCGACGTTTTCGGGAGACAGCGCAGTTAACTTTTATTTTTTTATTACTTGTAAGAATACTTTTAATTGGGTAAATTATCATGCAAGAATATCAGGAAAAAATAAATTAAGTTATTTTTCGTCGGAACTTGCATATTGGATATGGATAAGGGATTATACAAATAAATTATTACTAATTTTAGGGTTAATTATTAATTTAGATGACTTTTTTATGATTTATTTATGATTAGTCGCATAAATTTGACTTATTTAGTGCATTTCGTGTTCATTTATTTATTTTATGAAATCTTATTTTTAAGTAGTTTTGAAGAAGTACTAGGTGATTTACGTCACCATTTTAAACAAAAACCTTTTTTCGCCGGAAAATTTAAAGTGATTCCAGTCATGTGGTATACCGTTAGAGTAGTCATGAACTGAAGAAGTTTTCATGATATTGGAAGATCTGAGGAGATTCAACTTGTTTTTTAATTGTGCCATAAAGTTGAGCTCGATGATTTTTTTTTCTTTCCTTCACAATTTGTCAGCTCATAACTTTTTTTTTATTTCCTTTCTAAATGAAAATAAAATTTCAATAGGATACGAATACATTAGAGATTTGAAAAATACAAACAATTTTGTGCAGTAACGTTTAAAAAAAAAGATAAGCAAGCCATAATGTGAATTTTTGGCAAATGCCTAAATAAAATTTTAAAAAATAGTTAAAAAACACCGTGGGCAGGACAAGTGTTAATTGGCCCAAAATGTGTTGCAAGTGACCCTACCTACCTACCCTAGTCTTTTGGCAGACGCTCTTCCATACACCCTGTATAATATAACTTCCATTTTCTATTTTCAGAAATCAAACTATACCCTAGCTCCCAGGATTCGGAAGTTAGCGTCGGCGGTAAGCGATCAGTAGAAGTTTTTTACTACCCGACTACTTTATAATAGTATAGATACTATTATAAAGTAGTCAAAATGAGATGTCTGTACATAGAAGATATTTAAAAACTATTTAAGTATCACAGCAGCGGTTTTTTTTTAATTTTTCTTTGTTTGTATGTGTCGTTGTGGCTTCATCACACCAAAACGGCTATATGGATTATTACGAAACAGTTATTTAAAAAAAATATATATTTTTTACACGTATTACAGGTTTTTTTGGTACACTGATAGCTGGGCATCCACAAATAGTTAAAGGATACTTTTTACCCGATTACGGGGAAGCAAAAAAGAGGATTATGAATTTTTACTTCTCGAAAAACGAAGTTGCGGCCATCTTATACTTTTAAATATAAGTCGGTCCGCAACTGAGCAAGTTATATAACTACTGACCGATATTGAAGTTTGCGCCTTCAAAACATTGAAACATGGTTGTGAGAAATTTGCTGGCAGATTTGGATTTCATGCTGCAGATTACCGTTACTACCGGTTTTCTACTCAATCTTTGCAGTGCATACAATTAATCTTATTTTGGCTTCGGTTCCATCAAAAGAGTGTTCCAAACTGTCGATTTTAGTAAGTTGTGACAAGATGGCACCGACTGCAAAACTTAACCCTAACATTAATTTCATATACTGTATACATTGAATAGAAAAACGGTTACTTGTAACTTAAATTGAAGAAACTGAATTATGCAGTTATTTTTTACTTTTAAGTGTTTTCTTTTTGAAGTCGGTTTTATTTTTTATTAGAAAGTTAATTCATTTCACACTTTTCAGTTTCATGAAGGTATATCTTTTCAGTTTCATGAAGGTATATCTTTTCAGTTTCATGAAGGTATAATTCGAACAAGCCCAAACACGGCTAGGATTAATTATTTTATTTAAAAGATCCGGTGCCTACCTTTCAGCTCCATCATCAAATATATTCCATGGTACAGTCGGTGACCTGACTTAAGTACCCAGGCATATTCGTGGTTTTGAACGCACAGTCGATACACATTTGCAACGGTCGGTGCTCAGGTTCGAAACCTGGCTCAACTTATTATTTTTTCATTTTTTTGTCTTTAATTAGTTAAGTAGTCTATATTATGCTGATACATGTATTCATATGATATAGAGAAGAAGTAAACATATTTTTTTACGTAAAATTCAAAACTTTGCTCTGCCTCAAGTCAAGGGTTACATGTCTGATTTTACAATAAACAGAAAAAATATTCGCAATCTACATAATTACTAAATACCTGGGCACAATTTACAGGGAGACGTAGGTATATTGTTTCCGGGTCCAATATAACATATAATACTTAACGTATATTTTCAGAGATAGTCTCTAGGCGGCAATAAAAGTAAAAAATAAATAAATAAATAACAATATAAATATTAAAATGCTTATGTTAACATTAATGGTGATTTAGACAGTTTCCTTAGTTAAAATTTTACATCTATATCCATATGTAAAAAATTGAAAATATTTTCTTGTGCGACTGGTAATTTATAAATTGTTGAATTAGTAAATAAAAATAAAATAATACCAATATGAACGCTTTCTGTGGCCGCTATTAAAGATGGGTTACAATGCCATACAAAATGTAATCAATTGTGATCAATTAATTAATAAACTTTATAATTTACTGGTTTCTGCTAATGCCATTTTAGTTCATTCAATGGGGAAGGCTACTGTCAATATAACACTGTTAATATCTAAAATAAGCCAAGTAAAATGTATGATGTGTACACAACGTCATTAATGACAATACGATGGACAAATATTCCTTATACGTAAGTGACAACGTGGTCACGACATCTAGAATTAATCTTGACAAGCTTTCATATTCTGGTATTTTGCTCAAATGATGGTATAAATAAGAAAAAACATATTATAGAAAACACTTTATTTTTTAAAACATACTCATGTTGCATTCCACCAACATAAAATAATTTTAATTCGATTTATAAATGAAACAACTACTTAGTTACGTTCATGTCAAATTTTACTAGCATTTTCACACTTTTTTGATAGTCAGGTGTAGTCAAACACACCCTAAAGAAATAAAAAATGAGTTAAGCAAAATGACCAATTGCAATTAATATAACTATATGTAGCTATTGATTAAAGTATTTCTTTTCACTACAATGAAGAGGCACCCAGTGAATCAACATGTATGTGGATAGAAACATGCATTACACGCTTCCATCTTAAAATACTCGGGCACCTAATTTATTAGCAAGAAAAAAAAACAACTTGTATGTTTAATGTTGACAGAATAGCATACTGATGTGCAAATTGCGGAAACTTTCCAAAATGTTTAAAAAAAGGTCTTTTAAACAGTTAAGTTAACACTAGACTTGAGACCTTAATATACAAAAATGCTTAAAAAAGGTCTAATAAATATTTAAGTTAACACTAGACTTCAGACCTTTTAAAGCATTTTGGATAGTTTCCGCAATTTGGACATCAGTAAAATAGCATCACTACAATCCTTTTTTATTACATTAAAACTTCAAGGCTCTGCCGTCATTGTCGATAACTTTCTGAAGTCTTTCACTCATGCCATTTACCATCGACGAACATAAGTCACCGCCGCGCATAGACTCCCAAGTGGTATTAGTTAGGTCCCTGAGGTTTTGGCTTGACCTCACGTTGGACGGGTCTCAGTTCAGGACCATTTGGCCCCATAAATTTTCAATAAAATTTAAGTCTAGGCTTTTTGACGGCCAGGTAATTGTGGTAATATCACTTTGGGAACCAAGCCAATCTGTCACAATTTGAGCTCTGTGCACCGAGCAGTTGTCTTGGATCAGGTATATTTGACCCTCGGGATAGGCAACTCGCACAGTTGGCAACATGACGTCACGCTAAATTTCCAAATTTTTTTTACTATTCATACGACCACCGACTTCTAAAATTTCGCCTGGCCCCATTGATGACATCCAACCCCAATATGCTAATGTTATTCTGCCTATAGTTCTGTTAGGTAAAATACAACATTCGTCATATCGTTTTCCATGTTGCCGCAATAGTATCCTTTGTCCATCCTTGTCTGACTTAAACGACTTCTCATCAGTATAAATAACGATATTGTTGCACGAATCAAAATTTAAACACTGTTCAGCGAACCGAATTCTTTCTTGTCGGTGAGTATAAGACAATTCAATTTTTTTGCTGGCCGATATGTCTTAAAGCCAGCAGCATGTAAGTGTTTTCGCACTGTTTTAACTGCAATGCCGTGTACACTAGCTGTGGTTTTGGTGGAAAGGAAAGGGTCTTCAGTGTGCGTTGCAATTATATCCCGGTGACGTGCTGACTGAGGAGTAAACATCACAGAAGTATCCCTGGCCGCTTCCTTTCTATGTGTCCAGTTTCTTCATGCCGTTTGATTCACAATCTAACGGTTTTTCTCTGTAAAGAAAGGTTATTCTTATTTAATCATTCTTATAATAACTTTAATAGACGATAAACAAATTAAAAGGATGCAATTAATTAATAGTTTAGAAAAACATCATTTTCATAATGCTAAATACGTATACGATAAGTTATCAGTGATGTGAATTATAATTATAAATTTAAAAAAGTAATATAAAAACAGTATGTTTTATCGTATGTTGTAAACCAGTTTTAACAGTTTCCTTTGATATTCTAGACAAATAAATAAACGTAGACAAATTTGACCGTTATTCAATTATTAGATAATAAATATGAGCTATAGGTAAGTTAAAATATAATGAATATGTTCAACTTACCGTTAAATGCAATTGACGAGCAATCTCGCTTATCGACGTGTTGTTTTCAAACAACACCACTATTTTCGCCTTCAAAAATGCTGTTAACTGAGGCATAGTTAAAAATATAAAGAAGTAGTAAATAGGTAATGTCGACCGCGAGATATTTCGAGAGCAATAGACGAAGTATCGACAATAAACGACGCCTACTACCCCCCAATAGCTTAAAATTGTGGGTAGTCATGAGACGACTCCTAAAGTATTCATTACGCTTGAAAAAAATTATGCGTGCGATGCGCCCTAGCAATGTTAATTTGAAACAACCGGTCTGCAATTTTGTCGCGGTGTAGTAACTGTACTGTAGTCTAGTGGTAACCACGCTTGACATTGAATCAGATGGACGATGGTTCAAACCCTGATTTATGAGAGGATGTTTTTTGACTTCTTAGTCAAGCTTGATGTGAAATATTCTAAGCGAAATATGAATTCTTAGGAAATGAAATACTTGTGAATCAAACAAGACGATGCTAAAATAATATTCGTTTAGTGCTGCCATCTGGAATATGATTTGAAAGAGATTTAATAATTTGATTAGTGAGACACTCGCTCGCCCAGTGCTGACAGCGAATATCAAAGAGACTAAATTGATAAAAATAAACGCACTATTGGCTATCAAATATGAGCATTACCTGTCAAATTTAAAAGTGCCCTTGAGGCCTACTTGCAGAATAAAGTTTTTTTATTTTTAAAATATGAAAAAATACAGAAAAGTAGTAACTTCCAGTTATAATTATTGATATTTGTGAATATTGCAAATTAAATAATGGACTTTAATTTTATGCAAATTAATACGTCCGCCATTTATTAAAAGATAAAATGCCTTTAAATCCCTGATTTTTTAAATATATTCTAAGTGTTGCATACCCATATTAAAGTAAATCTTGCATATTAGTTTTAAAATATTACTTAAAAAAAGCAAAAACAGGGACAGACAACCGGGGCTCGAACTCACGCTACTAGTGAGTTCCATCTGCGCGTTCATAGTCACGAATATGCCTGGATACCGACTGAGGTCACCGACTGTACCATTCTCATCAGAAACATTTTAATTTCCTACTATATAACAGCTTAACTATTTTAATCCACCCATCAATCACTTATCGTTCAGGAGCTCCAGTGACCTTCTGTGGTCTCCTACACTAGTTCTAGACTATCTGAATGCAAATACTCATTATGTTTCTTAAACTACCAAAATTGCTATATGTATGTCTACAATATTTAACAAGGTCTTTCAATTCCTTTTGAATTTCATTATTAGATTTTCATTAAAATTAAATGAGACTAATCTGGATGCCTCTTCAAACATAAATTGTAATTATCTAGATTTGTTTATAAATGACGGAGTTCTGAGCTAATAAATATTAAAAAATACAACCGAATTGAGAGCCACCACCTTTTCTAGGAGTCGGTTAATGAGATCAGTTGGATGTCATTACTACACGAGGAAGAAAGGCAAGAAGGGCATTTGTTAGGTTTTAAAAAGAAGTCATTATAAAATATATCCTATAACCATACATATAGCTACTCGTGTACCTAATATAGTTGAAATCCGTTAAGCCATTTCGGCGTGATGAAGCCACAACGACACATACAAACACATACAATCCAAAAAAAAAGATGAACCAATGTACAGACATTTAATATTTAAGTAGAACTTTATAATAATATAGAATTATAGATGCATTACATAGAAAAGAAACTAAGTATCATAGAAGGTCTCACTTCTATGATACTTAGTTTCTTTGACTTGTTATGATTATATACAACGTAATACATATCTTTCAGTTTGATATGGATTTTTATTTGTAATCAGTTTATAGGAACTAATCTACGTTTTGCAACTTTTTGTTGATAATTCTTTTCTCTTTACAGGGCTAACGGAAGACGCGTCAAAACTGAATAATAATTACAATTTTGCTGGTTTAAAAGTCAATTTGAATATTGGAATAATATATATAGTGATGTGCAGTATAATTTTAGTGTAAATATTACATGTGAAGTTTGATTAAGTCATTGGTTTTCAAAGCTTTATTTTTCAATTGTTTTTGGGTGAATCAACTTTTTTTTGTTGGTATTCTGCCCTGCAACTCGAGAGACAATAGTAACAGAGTTAGATTCTTAAAAACATGCTAATTATCTAGGCTAAAAACATACTAGACAAATAGACCTATACTCGTAATGGCTAGAATTTTTTCTTTACCTTTATATCGTTTTAAATCTTAGTTTTATAAAGTAACGCAGGAGGCATAACCATGAATTGCTTGACTTAATGTGCTATGTCCCCTGGATGGGGCAAAGGGCGTCCACAGTACGTCGCCACGCCGAACGGTCTTGAGTTTCACACTTTACTTCACTCCAGGTCATTCCTATCACCTTCACTTCCGCAATGATCGTCCGCCGCCATAATTGCTTAGGGTGGTTACGTTTTCGCTTTCCTTGGGGATTCCAGTCTAGAGCTTGCCTCGGTATGTGATAGGGGTCCTTTTGGAGCGTGTTGCCGATCCAAGTTCACTTGATGCGTTTGATCTGCTGGTCAATCGGAGTCTCACAGCAGCATTCTCATGTTATAAACAGAACAATGGAAACAAAAAAAGTTGATTGACCCTCTTATTTAGTAAAATGGCATTTTTGGAGAAACCATTCGAAAAATAGTCAACATGCGATTATCGGCGGTTATGTCATCAACATAGATAGAAGCCTTAATTATTAATGGCTGATTGCTCAGTCGACAGTCGTTACCTAGATTTTGGTAAATTATATTTGAAAAAATTGAGTTCAAGCCTCATTAGCGCCATTTTGAGCATAAATGCATATCTTTTGAGTTAGATAAAGTAAATATTCGATTAGTAACAATCGAGCCAAAGAGCATTCGAAAGCATGATATTCCAAGAGTACGCATTCGAAACTATGATATTCAGTCGGTGGGCGTAGATTTTACTTGGATTTTGGTGGGTTTGAATTAAAAACATATTATTTGGTGTGTAAAGGGCAGCTCTAAGCCATCTCCACCAAGAAGTAACTTAATGTGATTTTGCTGCTGGTAGCTGAAGTCGATCTTACTTGCTACTAAGTCAGAATTATTGGTACATAAATCTCGCAAATATGACTCAAGTAGCGAGCGATTTGTTGAGTTGACTTTGATCGGAGCGGGAAAGGGGTAGTTTTATTATATTTTTCATGAAATGGCCATCTCTTTCTTACATGTGGTTATGAGAGCCAGAGGGAAAACTACTATACAATTTAAACAATTTAATAAGTTTCTTATAGTCTACGATGATTACGACACTTGGTTATTATCTTAATTACAATAAATCGGGTATGTATATACAATAAGTGAATTTAATTTCGACATAAAACATCTAATTTCTATTATTTGATTTTATACATTTTTAATAAATTATTAATCATCAGATTTATTTCCGACAATATTCGTAAAATAAATGCTAAAATACGGCCAAAATGTGTGAAAGGATCCTAAACAAACGAAAAGTTGACTAAAAATTACTTTATAAAATAATGCCTAAGTAAGAATTTTTAAAGTTTAGACGATATTTAAATATTATTTTAATTCAATGTTTCTTCTCACGAAACTGCACAAGAACGTGAAATGTTAAAACGAAACAATGTGTACATAGATAGACGTTTGGGTTAATCAATGACCGTCACTAATAAATAATATATATCTAAGCTCTCATGCCGGCGCTACACATTTACTGCGAGTGGAGACGAGATTCACTGCCGTTTTTAAATACGAGAAGGACGGAAACATTTTCAGAATAATTTCAATGTATCTCTGCCTCGCCTCAACTCACGCCAATATCAAGGCCCATTAAAACAAGAGGAATATCAATCTCCACACAAAGCGCCGTTCCCCTATCATTCCTCAACCATATCCTATGTATAAGAATGATTATTTACAGTTATTCAACTTTGCAATCTTGACACAGTATTTAAATATTATGATTAATTTATTATTAGCTGTTTACGAACTAATTGTTACTGTACTATGTTTCTATATTATTTTCAATTATAACATGGTTAAATGTTTAATTTTAGAGCGCCATCAAGTTTTTAGTCCTTGCGATCGGGGCACGATCCCAAGTATGGCAATTGACAGTTCTCTTTCTTTATTGGTCCTTGCCAAAAAATAGAGCTAGCAGCAATAAATCGTCAGTTGTATACAAATCAGAAACGTAATTTGTTTTCTTTAGACTCAGTAATTGATAAGTAGTAATTTCCGAGCAACCGTACGAGACAATAAGAATGACAGTGACTGATTTATATTGTCATTTTAAGTAAAGTATCATGAAATGATATAGTCGGAAACCAAAAGAGGTGAACATTCTAAAGTTGAAATCATGGTCACCCTATGGTAACCATGATTTGAGACGTGGTCACTCATAATCTGAGGCCCATAAGAAGGCTCAAAGTCACTCAAAGGGCAATGGAACGAGCTATGCTCGGAATCTCCTTGCGTGATCGAATCAGAAATGAAGAGATCCGCAGAAGAACCAAGGTCGTCGACATAGCTGAAAGAGTTGCTAAACTTAAGTGGCAGTGGGTGGGGCACATTGCTCGCAGAACTGATAGCCGCTGTAGTAAAAAGGTTCTCGAGTGGCGACCGCGTAAAGGACGACGCAGCGTGGGAAACAAGATGAAGACCGATGATCTGGTGAAGATCGCCGGAAACCGTTGGATGAGGGCGTCGCGTGACCGGTCGTTGTGGAGATACTCGGGGGAGGCCTTTGTCCAGCAGTGGACGTCCTTGGGCTGATATGATGATGATAATGATGAACCATGATTTATGGAATAAATAGTAAAGGTGGAAATGAAATCCAAAATAAAGATTTTGTTTCATTTTGTTATTAATACTTGGAAATGGTCAGCTATTACCAAGTCTGACAAAATGGCTTTCGTTTACGTCTCGTATTTCATACTGTATTTCAAAATATTGGAAATACCAATTTGATTGCTGTGAATTTTGAAGCTGAAATATGATACCATTTACGTACAGTAAGGGAAATTGAAACACTGCGTGCCTTTTTCGCTCTTGTCAACAATAAAAGTAACAATAAAATGCTTTGATGAAACTAATTAAAACGAATAATGTCCTATATTCTATTTGAACAAATTCTTTTCTATTCTTGTTCCGCTTTCACTCTTGTCAACAATAAAAGTAACAGTAAAATACATTAATCAAACTAATTAAATCGAATAATGTCTTATGTTCTATTTTCATGGTCACTGGACAATGAGGACTAAAAAGGTACCTAGGTTTTTCAGTTTCCTTCACAGTTTCCTTTACTGCAGATTTCGACTTAACACAAAATGAAGAATAAATAAGTATAAAGAATTTATTAAAATAGAACATAAGACATTATTCGTTTTAGTTAGTTTGATCATTGCATTTTATTGTTTTTTTTATGAAGCAGTAAGAAAGTGTAATTACAGACACATATAGACATAATAATAATTTCTAAGGACTAATAAATTGTGGATAGGTACATCGACGACGTTGGGTTGATCACGCATGTTTTTTTCTTAAAGAATGGGGGTGTATGTATTATGTATATATAACTGTTACATGTTTGTTTTCCGCCAGGTGGGCTGCATGATTATTTGCCACTTTCGGTATTTAAAGATGGGGTAGTTGTAAGGATGCCTAGAGTTTTGATTTCCAACAAAAATATAATAAATAAAATTAATGTTTGTAATCATAGTTAATTTGATATTTATTTAATTGTTTTTATATGTAATTAGCATAGGAGTTTGATATCGTGAAAGGAAACATTTTTCATTTTTTTTGCGGGATTTTATACAAACACTTTGGTATCATTAAACATTTTGTGATTAATATAAGAATCTAACCGATATATTTTAAGTCTGACCTGTTATTATTAGATTTTGATTGAACGCAAATCTCGAAAAAAAAACAGATCAACATGTGTTTTTCAATACACAATTTGAAACCAATTAAAATGTTTTTTTTAACAACCCTCCTGAATTACCCCGTTCATACATGCTAATAATCAGAAAGTACGGAATTGAGTAAGTATAGTCACATAATAGATAATAGTACAAGGACAGAAGGTTCACTACTTTGTTCTTTACAAAAGCCGCTTTTTTCTTAGCAAAAACATTTTGATTTATAGCTCTCTGACGTCGTCGACTCCAGCGCAAGCCAAACGGAACGTTAAGGCTGTGTACGAACGGTGAAAATGAATTGGCTCACGCGCCGCGTCGCTGATATTGAGGGTTCTCAACAACTAAAAATAAAATATTAATGTATTGCCCATTTATTTCTTGCATTCAATATAAAGAACAATAAATGTTTATTCTTCATACATTATATACATTATGTCATTATTTATCCCTAAAATAATAAAAACACATCAGACAGACAGACGCGACAGGGGACTGCGTTTTATAATATTTAGTGATTTGAACGGAACGGTTGTAGATATAAAATACATACTAAATAGATACATAGATATAAAATACATACTATGGCCTTCCTGGAGAATCAAGCTGCACGGTAGTGAAAACCGCATCAAAATCGGCCGTGTAGTTTCCGAGTTTATCACGAACATACATACAGACAGACAGACTCGACGGGAGACTTTGTTTTATAATATTTAGTGATTTGAGCTTTTTGAGCAAGCAACGTATTATTAATTCTTCGAATATACTATGAATAAGTCGTCAATAGGTTACTATAGCGTGCATTAAAAATAACATTTGACGACCGGTTTGGCTCAGTGGCAGTAACGTTGCCTGTGAAGCTGAGGTCCTGGGTTCAAATCCCGGTAAGGGCAAATATGTGTGTGATGAGATATTTGTTCCTGAGTCTTGGATGTTGTCTATCTATATAAGTAATATATCTATTAAATATATCGTCGTCTAGTACCCATAACACAAGCCTTATTGAGCTTACCATGGGACAAGTGCGATTTATGTAAAGTTGTCCCGTAATATTTATTATAATATTTATTTATTATTGAGTTTGTTTGAAAAAATCAAAAACAATAAATTATTTACATACATCTTGAAAGTTGTTGAACAAACGTTAATACTTTTATAGAGTAGACTCGACTCCTGGGAGTTAAAGTTTATGGTTAGAGGCAACCGGGAAAATAGTGAAAACTCTATCAAAACCTGTTAAGTAGTTTAGGAGAAGAAAGCGCACAGATACCTACTGGATATGCGAAAAGTAATTTGTACTTACTAGGTATTTAGAGAAAATCGAATACCATTTACCGATACTTTACGTGAACATGATAATCCATATCCATACTTCCATACAAATATTCATCAGCCTATATTAGTCCACTCCTGGACATAGGCCTCCCTTAATGAGCGCCATAGCGCCCTGTCTTCAGCTTGACGCATCCAGCATCTGCCCGCAGTCTTTCGCAGATCGTCATCCCACCTGGCCGGAGGGCGGCCTACACTAGGTTTGCCGAGTCGCGTTCTCCACTCAAGAACACGTTTACCCCAGCGGTTGTCGGTTCTTCGTGAGATATGGCCGGCCCACTGCCACTTCAGCTTACTAATTCTTTGAGCTATGTCGATAACTTTGGTTCTCTGTCGGATGTATTCGTTACGAATTCTGTCCTTCAGAGAGACTCCGAGCATAGCTCTTTCCATAGCTCGCTGAGCGACTTTGAACTGGTGGACCAGCCCTACCGTGAGTTTCCAGGTCTCAGCTCCGTAGGTCACGACGGGTAGGACGCACTGATTGAAAACTTTAGTTTTCAAGCATTGCGGTATGGATGACGAGAAGACCCGACGTAGTTTGCCGAACGCTGCCCAGCTCAGCTGGATCCTCCTCTTGGTCTCCCTCTCAAAATTGTTTTTACCCAACTGCAGGATTTGCCCAAGGTAAGTATACTCGGAAACAATTTCGAGAGGGTGGCCATGTACGACGGCCGACTATACGAATATTATTAATTGTAAAGTGTTTCTGTCTAGCAGTCTGTCTGTCTGTCTGTCTGTTACCTCTTCACGCTTAAACCGCTGAACCAATTTGGATGAAATTTGGTAAGGAGATAGTTTGAGTCCTAGGGAAGGACATAGGCTACTTTTTTTCCGGAAAAATACTCGTATCCACGATAAACGAACTTAAGGCGGATGAAACCGCGGGCAGAAGCTAGTTTATTAAAAACATTATTTTATTATAACATAGAAACGTGAAGAAAATAGAGTATTTGAGCAAAATCCATACTAATATTATAAATGCGAAAGTGTGCCTGTCTGTCTGTCTGTCTGTCTGTCTGTATGTCTGTCTGTTACCTCTTCACGCTTAAACCGCTGAACTGATTTGGATGAAATTTAGTATGGAGATAGTTTGAGTCCCGGGAAAAGAAATAGGCTTCTTTTTATCCCGGAAAAATACCCTTATCAGTGATAAACAAATTCATGGCAGACGAAGTCGCGGGCAGAAGCTAGTAACTAAACAAATGTGGAACGCTGCTATTATACCATGTTGCCAGCTTGCTTGAACAGCTTTCTTAACAGTGCTGGTAGGACTTACCTACATTCGAACTGTTGTTTTAGTAAGAAGGTATTTATACCCTGTATACCTACCTATTTACTAAGTACATTAGAATTTAAATACACAAATGTAAGCAAATAATCGATTCAAAATTACATAAAACCAGATAAAATTGTTCTGAGTATTACCTGTGTGAAATGTGGAAGTAGGTACCTACAATATATTTTTATTATTATACAGTAACTACCTAGTATCTATTATGTTCATTTACTTACCTTTCGGCATCCTTCTGATGTGTCGAGGGAAAGAAAAACGAGTGATTTGAATTTTTCTGTCATTGTTCCTTTAACCCGCTGCGATACAATAATTTTAGCTTTATTTTTAATCATTTAAGCACCAGTTATCTCATAATCTTCCCAAATAGTCCGTATTTACACATTAAATACACGAATGCGGCACGTTCACTTGCGACGTAAATCCAGAAAGCGAGAGCGTCTAGCAGGCGCGTGCGTTGCGAGACAGAGCGTGGCAGCCACTGAATAGGCCCCTACGGAGGGGACGCCGGTATGTACTTGTAACGCCGAACGTAAATCGCGGAGTGAGCCGCCGCGCCTGGTATAGTCACATCGGCTTAGAGATCTAAGGTATCTATGAGTCAACACCGTTAGAGGGCGAATCTCCGAGCGTATTGACCGCTCGGTTGAATAGTCATTGTTGTCTCACAATTATCGCTGCAACGGAAAGACAAGACGTGATAACTTTGACCAAAATAAACTCAGCCTCGGGACTGTCTTTCGGTATGATAAAAAATAAATTCTGAATATCATTTATTTTAAAGATTTCAATGATGACAATGACGAAAAATAAACGCCGTAAAAACGCTAAAGATTGGCCCTAGAACCTGACTTTGAACTGGGTAGCTGTGGCGTGGCATCCATATAAGTCGCTTCCCACTGGGTTGGCCAAGGAAAGGCTTAACCTTTTTCTTGAAATATGAGTAAATTAATACGTTTCGGCTTCCCTTGTAATTCTTCTGACGCTGCGCCTCTGCTGGGTAGGTCTGGTTGGGCCTCCTTATCAGTAATAGGGTGCATGCATAATTTTTTTTTATTGCTTTTTTAACAATATATCAAAATACTATCCTTCCACCCGTTGCCCGCAGACCATGGAAGTGTAATTTTAGTATAGGATTCCGGTCGTTCTACAAAATAACTTTAAAAGTTTTAATAATTTTACATGCACAGAGGGAACTCTGACAAATATTGTACGCTGACTCTGGCTGATTGTGACGGACATGTACTTATTGTAACAACTCACTTTCTAACAATACTTTAATTATTATTCTATTCTATTCTATAGTGCAACCAGTGGACTGACAGCGGTTAAAACGACCGTAGAATCACTTATAGTTTCCCCTGTCCCGGTGAATGTACTTAATCAAGTTTTGCAAGTTAAAAACCCACTTCCTGATTTTCTATTAAGCTAAAATTTGGCACACTTAATGTAAGATCGGTGAAATATTATGAATACCATCAAGCTGATGGTGGTCTCTTAGTAAAATAACGCAAACTTACCGAGTTAGGGCTCTTTAGAATCGTTTCGGTGAGCAGTTGATGGATATGTAAAGAAAAGTACAGTCGGGATTAAGAGTTACTAGCATCGAAATGCTATTTTTAAGGCATTTCGATGCTAGTGCAGAAAGAATGACATTTCCGCACGTGTGTCGAATGACGTTTATTAATACAGTTGCTAAAAAATAAGAAAAACAATAAGTAAGCATCATCACCATCACCAGCACCACCATCACAATCATCACCATCACCATCACAATCACCATCGCCATCATCACCACCACCATCATCATCATCATCATCATCATCATCATCATCATCATCATCATCATCATCATCAATAAGTAGTCATGAATTGGAAAAAAGTGAAAAGCACTAGTTCGCGAAAACCAACTTTTCGCACGCTAAACTAAATAGTCACACGTAAAGTAGCACTTTGTGAGCAACTGTATTTAAAATGTCATTTTTGAAACAAACTTATTTTTCTTAGCAGTGTCTTTAACTACTTCCATACTCTCTGGCTGTTGGTACTCTTACCGCTGCATTCTCTTACTGCTAAGCATCCACCACCAATCAACTTACCAATCATTCACTCACCATTATTAACGGTCTTGCAAATTATTTATGAAGCTCTTAACATCTATACTCTTCTCCATCTATAACTATTCTGAACCGAAATATATATATATACTAGCTTTTGCCCGCGACTTCGTCCGCGTATAGCTCGGATTTAAAAAAATCCTTCTATAGTGCGCCTCTACATACATCTCTCATCTCTCATCATACGGAATATGTGTTTTAATTCTCGTATTCCTAACGTCGGCAGTTAAGGCTATGCATTGTCTGTCAATAGTTATAAGTCACGTTACTTTGTTATATAACTGTACTTTGAAAAAAAAAAACAGATGTAATTGGACAATTGAGATTTAATTGTGGTAGCTTTTGCAGTATTTATTTATATACCACATTAACAGACCCAACCAAGCTTCGTGGAGAGCATGCTCTCGAGTAAGCCACGTAAAACTGGCCGTGCGAGAAGCAGTCCCCCTAAGATCTATGCCTGCTGTTTTCAGTGACTAACCTTGAGACTTGTTGATCTTCATCGCGAAACAGACCTTGAGGGGGAGCTGCAGCCTTTTAAATTCGAATGGGTATTCCGAGGACATAAATGGTATCCGGGGTATGTACACAGATTCACCTTGAGCACAGCCAGTAATTACGATGGCTTCTATAACGTTTTTATGTGAAGCTTTTACATGCAGCCTGGTTCCATTACACAACTTCGGCTGATTCTCATTTCGCAGCAACATTAACTGAGAACCCACTTTTAAGATAAGTATGTGATAAGGTAGGCCGGGTGGGTTAAGTGCATTTAAAAACTCTACGCAATAGTTTATGGCATCATCCGTGTTCATTACAGATCGAGTCTACAGGCTTGTATTCGTATTCTGAACCTTCGAACGACTTCAATAAAATGTTATTAATAACGGAAGCCTGGTCGTTCTTAGGTGTCAGAATCGCTAATCCACACAACCACTCTATGGACTCGCTGTGTAGATTTTGAACATCTGAGTAAATTTGAGAGATTAGGTTGTCAACGGTCCGCACAACTATCGCGAGATCCGATGGAATTGTAATCCTTCCCTCAGTTTCGGGATATTCTTCATTTCCTAATTTAAGAAGAAGGTCTGAGAATTTTTCAGCGTATTTATCACTCGCATATTTATCTTAAGGTGGAATTTTTGGATTATAGGCCAAATATTTGCCTTAACGCAAGTTTTAACTTCATCAGCTCGAGTTCCCCTCGTAAATACGGGCAGAGTCTGACCCACCCATCATAACTTCGTTCCCTCTAATATCTTTCAAAGTTCTATTCAGCGCCCACCTTTTATGCGCTATTGTACTTTCGTCCCAGACTGTTACCCCTTATTTCACCCTTTTTAGGGATGAATTTCCAAGAATGATGAAATTAGTATTCTTAGTTTTAAATGAAGAGTCTATACGTGAAATATTGTAACAGTTACTCAAATTATTGCAGGTTTTTCATACCAACTTTCAACCCCAATTTAATCCCATTAAGGGATGAATTTCCAAAAAGGCTGAAATTAGTTCTCTTAGTTTTTTGTAAAAAATCTATACGCGAAATATTGTAACAGTTACTCAAATAATTGCAGATTTTCCATACAAACTTCCAACCCCAATTCAACAACGTTAAGGGATGAATTTCCGAAAATGCTGAAATTAGTTTTCTTAGTTTAATATGAAGAGTTTATACTCAAAATATAATAACAGTTACTAAAATAATTACAGATTTTCAATACAAACTTTCAACCCCAATTTAATAGCATTAGGAGATGAATTTCCAAAAATCCGTTCATATTTCTTGCCCACGTTATAAATTGTGTCTACTGTGAAAATTTCAAGTCTAAGTTTAGTAGTTTCGGCTCTGCGTTGATATGTCAGTCAGGACTTGTCCTTTTATAATTATATCGATACCTTAGAGCACAATCGTACTAACTGTTTGAGAAAAATGCTTATAAATAGTACGTGAGTGCGTAATACGTAAAGTTGAAATTCCATGGGCAAAAATATTTTAATTAGTTCGAGTGTGAACAAAGGTATCGATATATAGATAAAGAACGAAAAAGCTTTTACAACTAATGCCATCCAGTTAGGCAAACTGGTACTAATGTGTCATATTGGTTTCAAAGCAATTATTTTTATATAATTATTCGGAATAAAAAATAGAGATTTAACAAAAAGTGATGATTTTCAATATATTGTTAAAAAGAACTCGTTTTATGTATTTATCTTAATAATAAATGATGATGAAAATGTTTATCTTTCAAAGATGATCGCAAGTCCAAATGTACAATGGGCTATATATTAAGATATACTCTTATTTGTATGATATGTCATATACGCAAGGTGTGTTCCTTGCTTAATCGTGTAGGTAGTATTACTGTTGCTAGGTTACCAATTGTTTAATTATGATTTAGAAATAAAATTGTCACAATGCAGGAATAAACGCTAAATGTCAAAATGAACAAAAGGTCATATTTTTCCTTTTATTGTTAAAAAAATACCCTTTTATGAATGAATACCCTCAAAAGTTGTAGCATATGCCCTTTTCTGATATCTAAGGTATATTACTGCAGAATTTTACGCAAATCTGTTTTGTAGTTTTTGCATACCAGCGTAACTCACGATTTGTTCACCTTAAATTCATTTATCGTGGATACGGGTATTTTTTCGGGATAAAAAGTAGCCTATGTCCTTCCCCTAGACTCAAACTATTTCCATACCAAGTGTGATTCCAATCGGTTCAGCGGTTTAAGCGTGAAGAGGTAACAGACAGACAGACAGACAGACAGACTTTCACATTTATAATATTAAGTATGGATTTTTATTTGTTGTAGCTATGACTGTCCGTACGTGGCTTTGAAGCCTCATCACGTCAAAAAAAACGGTTTTCAACCATTTTTGGTACAAGCTGAACATCTGAGGATGGTTATAGCAAACTTTTACCCAACTTCATTCAAAGAATAACGAGGATTTTTTTTTCTCCTCCGCGTACAAAGTTGCGGGCACTAATACATATTTAACAGACAGGTATGAGATGAGCCCATCCGCAACTGGCCGAAAAACCGTAAACCGGACGCCACAAGTATTTTATAACTAACGATAATTCTTAAGTGCATCGTACAGCCACTTTAGTGTCACATAAAAGCCACCGGTTTTAGCGAGAGTAAAAGTCCCCCTGGTTTTAGCATGACTATAAAAACAACGCAGACGTTATTGGAGGGAGGTTCCGTAGGTGTCATTGTACAATCAGTTATGGAAACCCGGTCACAATATATGTGCAGAGCGGCTACTCCGAATCTCGAAATTTGAAGTTCGTAACGTGCCGTCCCTGTCGCTCTCATGTTAAGCTGTATTTGCATAAACGGGATGGCGCCATACGAACTTCGTTTTTCGGCTTTCAGAGTAGCCCACAGTTCCCTCGTAGGTGACGCCCCTCCCGCTTCCCCTTCTACCTACCCGCGCTCGCCTTTTAATACGTAACTTTTTCGCATCGTACCCAGAGCGCTAGCTAACATGACGTCACGTGGCGAGGCGCACAGATACTATGACGGAGTAAAGGAAGATACCGTCAATGCATATAGTATTAAAAGAACCAGCCAAATGAGAGTTGGACTCTCGCGCCAAGGGTTGCGTACAAAATCTACGCTACAAACGGCCGTATCTATGAAATCCAGTGTTAGCAGAGCCGTACTCCTAAGCAAAATGTACGCGGTATTCGATCATTTTATATAGGTTTATGATTTAAATATAAAGACATAAAATTAAACTGTTTTTAGTATTTGATGTTATAGCGGCAACAGAAATACATCATCCGTCAAAAATTCAGCTGTCTAGCTATCACGGTTCATGAGATACAGCCTGGTGACAGGCTGACACACAGATAGCGGAGTCTTAGTAATAGGATCCCGTATTACCCTTTGGGTACGGAACCCTAAAAAACCGTTACAAGCTGATCTACGGCTTCACGACTATATTATTAATTGAATAAATTTGAGAAAATTTCCCCGAAAATATACCTACTATGCCTTGAAGTCAACAATGAATACACACTATGTACAGTTAAACTTGTTTAGTCTTGGGCTTTATTACCAGTCAGTCAGTCAGTTTATATATATATATATGTCATTATGTTATAAATGAATGAAATTGGTTTAAAACGGTTGCCTGTTTCATCTATGTAGCTGATGATGATGTCCTCTTCATCGGATCCGATGACAGCGACTTCAAGAAGTTGGCCTCGTAGGAGTCCTACGACGGTGGGCGCGAATATGACTCGCAAAACTCAGTTTATTTGAGAATATACGGTCGCAGCGCGCGCAGTGGAGCTCACCACGGTCATTGTAGGTGCCTTGCGCTCTTGACGTACAATATCCAGCGCTTGGAGACGTGCTTCTTCAAACTCCTTCACACTATCGCGGACATTGGAACGCCATACATCCCGTTTACGGCTCATGCCTTCCCAACTATCGGGAGATATACTACTGGCGGTTAGGTGCCTTTTAAGTACATCCTTGTAACGGAGATGCTGTCCCCCAGCCTTACGCGTACCTTCCGAAAGTTGAGAGTAGAATATTGCTTTCGGCAGACGGTTATCCTTCATACGGACGATGTGGCTACACCATCTCAGTTGGTTCTTCATCAGCAACGCCTCCATGCCCTGCATATGTGAGCGTCTCAGGACGTCAGTGTTTGGCACACGATCCTCCCATTTTATCCTCAGGATGTTGCGAAGACAATTTAGATGGAAGGTATCTAATTTCTTTATGTCCCGTCTATAGAGACACCATGTCTCAGAAGCATACAGCAGAATTGGCAATACAATGGCTTTGTACACGGACAGCTTGGTAGCGAGTTTAAGGTCGTGCGACTTCCAAATCCGCTGATTTAGTTTGCCAAAAGCAGATGCAGCCCTCGCGATGCGTACCGGGATCTCCGTGTCTAGACGGTTGTCATTCCTGATTTCACTGCCAAGGTAACGGAAGTGAGACACCTCGTCCAGAACGCCATCACCCAAAAAGATGACAGGATTAATAGGCTGGCTACCGCGTGGAGTTTGCACCATTATCTGAGTCTTGGATGTGCTGATGGTTAAACCAAACTTTGCACAAGAAGCTTGAAGATGGTTAATACAGGTTTGGAGAGCAATGGGACTGTTTGCCATGAAGCAGGCGTCGTCCGCATATAGAGCTTCAAGAACCTTGATTTGTTGGCATTTACCCTTAGCACGAAATCTCGACAGGTCAAACACACCTTTATCCGTTCGCACGGTAATAGGAATGGGGTCCTCACTACATAGAACAGCATCAGATATTACCGCTCCGAAGAAGATGCCAAATAATGTTGGAGCTAGTACGCAGCCCTGTTTTACGCCGCACGTGACCGGGAAACCCTGGGAAAGGCTGTCTTCAAACTGTACCCTCGCCTGCATAGAATCATGAAATTGTCGAACTATGTTCACGAATTTAGCGGGGCAGTCATGCTTGTAGGACAAAAACAAGACAGTTTGTTAAATACGATTTTGTCACATGTCATTCAATCAACAGCTGAAATATAATTAATGAATGTGATACGTTTTAATCTGTACAGCGCGCGACAGATGTTTTGTAGCAATAAGTGGCTCTACAGGCTGGCTACCGCGTGGTGTTTGCACCATTATCTGAGTCTTGGATGTGCTGATGGTTAAACCAAACTTTGCATCAGCCTGTAAGTAATCTATGTAGCTACCGCTAAATCAACATGATCACTATCCAAGAGACTTAGTGAAGCTGCTTAATATCTCAAATTAAGCAAATATGCTAACACTGATAGTGGAAATGTGTTTGAACCGTTCGAGGTGGAAACTCTCGGGCTAAGGGAGCAAACTGCTCTTGGCATATCCACAGAACTATCGAAGCGGCTTGTAAAGGTGACGGTGACCAGAGAGCTGGCTCGTACTTGTCCCAAAAGATTTCTATCACCATTCGGCATGGGAATGCCGCCAGTCTTTTGGGCACCCTACCGCTGTGCACCAACTTGGAGCCCTTATGTTATAGTCTTATTTTTGTTATTTTAGTTTTAATATAGGTGTCTCGTGAGGAACCCACATAATTTTACCTGCGTATACCTGAGGTCATTGTAACCAAAACATATTATAAGAAACCCTAGGCAAATCTAGCTTATTTTAGAAGATATTATCAATTTTCATGTAAACTATATGTGATCACTTAAAGTGCATTAAGGTCTTTTGATTAGGTTCATATGCAATTTGTTACTCCAAATGACCTCGGGAACGTGTGGTTAAAATCTTGCTGATTCCGTACGAGACATCCTGTATATTCAATATAGAGGTTTACAGAAGAGATTCTGGCGGCGTTTCTTCTCACCGACCGGTATAGCATAACTGGTCTAGATTTCGCTTTTCACAAGACACACCATCACCATCATCGACGTCTTTCTTGCAATGTGTTTAATAGAAAGGGATAGATAATGTATTCAGCGATAGAGTCGCATTTGAAAGTTGTGATAGAAGTAATTTCAGACATATTTTACGATGAGGTAGGAGGTAGATTTTGACAAGTAAAAAGTGACCCATCTAATAATGAAGTTTAAAAATGGCCTGTAACTGACAATTTTGTCTTAATAATAAGTGATTTATCGCTGTAAAACGACTGTACTTAAACTATTTTTAGGGTTCCGTAGACAAAATGGCAAAAACGGAATCCTTATAGTTTCGTCATGTCCTTCCGTCCGTCCGTCCGTATGTCACAGGCATTTTACTCAAAAACGACTAAATGTATATTGATGAAATTTATAGGATAGGTGTCTTTGTATAAACCGCTACTTAATTTGATAGTTATAAAATAATAAAATACATTTCTAGGGGGGGCACTCCATACATATAACCGAAACTGAAAACTGAAAAAAAAAACAACAAATATCAATGTGTGGCACATATTTCGACAGTTATTTAAATTAGACCTTGAGGTTTCTAGAAAAAAAAAATGATTTAGTGAATATTTTCGGAAATAATCGCTCCGAAAGTTGCATAAACTGTGTCCCACTTCTCTATTTTCTAAACGTATGTCCAAAAATATGAAAAAAATTACAATGATAAAACTTACTAAATACTTTCAACGAAAATTGTTTTCAATATGATCGAATATACCGTTTTTGACATGTAATAAAAAGTTGATACATTATATTACTATTCAATGTGAAAGTGTGTTTGTTTGGTGCGTTGGTTTGTCCTTCTTTCACACTATCTCTGGCCCATCGAGTGCGTGATTTGATTGATGACTTTCTTTGATTTTATTGTTTTGGATACTGAAAGTTATTTTAACACCTACAGGAATTGATATGCATAGACGTAATGATCTACATCATATGCACGATGATTTTTGTATTAAAATAAGCAAAATAGATCTAAATATATATTAATAGGGGAGACCGAGGTAAGTTGTGACAGAGGTGAGTTGTGACATCGTCGATTTATTGGAACCCATGAACTGTTAGCGAGCTAGCAACAGTGCGCGTTTGTTAGCCCGAAACTTGAACTAACAAACGCCTGCTATTGCGAGCTTGCTATCAGTTAATACGTTCCCAAGAATCGACGATGCCCAACTCTCCTCTGTCACAACTTACCTCAGTCTCCCGTACATTACATTTCGTTAGCGTAATAATACAAAAAAAAACTGTGCGTATCTGGATTTTTATCAGTGAAAATCTACGCCTTTCTAGAGCCGGCTTTACGACCCTTACTTACCTCCCTACATATTGCATATTACCCCTAAATTTCCAAACTATAACACACTCGGCAATATATTATCGTGTATTTCTAAACATTCCCTTTTATTGCATTCCTTCGCTTGCCCTTAATTTAATATAGCGCGCTCGATTTGTTTACAAAGGCTAAATTTATTCATGAAATTTGTTTTGCAAGGGCCCGGACGTAGATAAAAATAAACTTTGGACAAACGCGAGTTACTTTGACCCGGCCTTTTTCTTCGATATTCTTCATATTTTCTTCGATTCTTGTGTGGAACTATCGGCTGTAAAAACGAAAAGTTTGGAATCTTTAGAACTGAATAAGTACAATCGGTTTTTTTGTAAATGAAAAGATAGTTTCATGTAGTTACCTACGGTTTATTTATTATATGATAAGGGTTTTGACGGTAGACTGCGAATGACATAAGGAACAGGTTTATGCCATAATGGAGTAGCTATCAGTGTAACATATCGAGGGCTTCATGCTAAAGAGACGTATAAGCAAGACCCCAACTTTTCAGGAGTGGCAAAAAACTTAAAAACTTTTCTTCCTTTTGACAGATCTTTCTGTAAATTTGCATGTAGCATTGAAATTACTGTATTTAATCCATACTAATATTATAAATGCGAAAGTGTGTCGGTCTGTCTGTCTGTCTGTTACCTCTTCACGCTTAAACCGCTAAACCGATTTGGATGAAATTTGGTATGGAGATAGTTTGTTTTCGGGGGAAGTACATAGGCTACTTTTTATTCCGAAAAAATGCCCTTATCCGCGATAAACAAATTTAAGGCGGACGAAGTCGCGGGCAGAAGCTTGTATATATATACATAGTTTTACGCCAAGTGATCTAGAAATTAGTATTTATACGCTTACGTATCTTTGCCTCGGCGATATTATCCGATATCGATGGTGAAATTACCAGAAAAATACTTCAGATTTTTCGACGTATAATCAGATCTATCCCTACATAATATTTAAACGACTACTGTTTAAAATTTGGTTCCCACATCAAAATGCTTTCTCTTTACAGTCATTTGCACATTGTTACGAAGGTCTATATATTTTTTCTGTTTTTTTTTTTACGCCTCTAAAGCCCGACATATAAGGAGGGCTAGTTGCCTTTTTTGTGGTCGTATATTTAGGTGCCAAATAAATTTTAACCAATTAGTAATGACATTTCTGATTTTGGAGGATCACACTGTCGAGCAATAGAAGTATGCATATAATGCATAAAATATTAAGCGCAACGTTGTTGATTTCAAAAAGCATAATGATTTGCCATTTACTTTTAATAATCCAGATCAAATCAACAGTAATTTCCTTAATCTGCCCTCCCGACCTGGCGTTACCTTATCTGACATGACATTCTACGAATTTCACAGGTTCAGCTCCGCAAAATTTGAACTAAAACCCGTTGACAAAATCATTATTTTGAATATTATTAAGTCCTTCTCGAGTAATGCTGTTGGTACTGACGGTATTTCTTTAGATATGATTGAGCTGACCTTGCCTAGAACTTTATCTATTATTACGTCAATAATTAATCAGTCTATACATACCAGTTGCTTTCCTGATACTTGGAAATCCGCTATTGTCAAACCAATACATAAAAAATCAGAACCGACCGATTTCAAAGATCTCAGACCAATAAGCATTTTGTGTTTCATGTCCAAAATCTTAGAAAAGGTGGTGTGCCTACAAATGACTGAGTACTTAGAAGCAAATAATATACTACCGAGTAAACAGTCTGGATTTCGCAGAGGGCGCAGCACTGCAACTGCTCTGTTTGACGTAATATACGATATACTGTCCGCTCAGGATAAGAGTGAGGCATCTTTACTGGTGTTATTAGACTTCTCTCGTGCGTTTGACTCAATAAATGTTTCGTTACTTCTCTCCAAACTTGCGTATTATGGCTTTGATAATAAGACGTTGAAGTGGTTCTCGAGTTACTTGTCAGGTCGGTCTCAGTGTGTAGGATTGTCTAATTCTTCTGGGTTAAGTGATTACTCTCAAAATATTTCTGTGAACTGCGGATTTCCGCAGGGATCTATCCTTGGTCCGGTGTTGTTCATTTTGTATATCTCTGACATTATTACCAACATTAAAAACTAATGCTGTAATTACCATTTATATGCGGATGATCTGCAAATCTACACATCTTTCTATCCTCGTGAAACTCCAACTGCTGTGCATCTGTTGAATCAGGATTTGGATCGAGTTGCCAATTGGTCAGTTTGTAATGGTTTAGTGCTTAACCCCACTAAGTCAAAGCTGTTGATTCTTGTTACCAAAGGTCAGATAGACAAAGTTATCAGTTGTGACCCTCAGGTGATGCAAGGAGGGGAACGGCTTGAGCGTGTTTCTGAGGCCTGAAATCTCGGTCTTCTCTTGGATGACAAATTACGCTTCGAGCAGCATGTGCTGGACACTGTTAAGAACTGTTTTTACCGACTAAGGGTGTTATACCAGCTTCGAAGCTATCTTAGCATTGACCTTAGAATACAGCTTTGCGACTCCTTGATCTAGTCTAAGCTTAACTATGTTGACACTGTGATCAACGGGTGTCTACTAGGTCGCTCGAAAGCTCTTATTCAACGTGTTCAAAACGCTTGTGCTCGTTTCTGCTTCCCCATTCCACCTAGAACGCATGTAACCCCCTTTTTTAATACTAGCAATTTGCTAAAGATGGAGGCACGACGCTCGTTACATTTCGCCTCTTTGCTTTTCGGTGTAGTCCACACTCAACAACCCAAATACCTTTTTGAAAAGTTGGGTTTCTCAACGCGTCCGACTAGAGAGGCCATCCGCCTCATTTGCTCGCGGCTTGGAAAAACCGCTGCGTTTCGAGGCAGTTTTCGCTATTCTGCCACGAAATGCTGGAACAATATCCCACCTCGTATTAGAAATTCCCAAACTTTGAGCATTTTTAAAATAAAATATCGGCAATACCTTATAAATGCCCAAAGTTCCAGCTAGTAAATTCTTATATTTAAGTATTTAACATCTCCTAACCTTTATATATCGCTCATTCCCACACTGCCCTATCTGACATCCTATATCTATATATTCGACTATTAATGCTTATATATACTTTAATCAAATACATATTCTACTATAATTATATATATATAATATAATACAAGAGAATATATATATATATATATATACATATATATATTTTATTTTCTTCTTTACCATAGTCGGGTAAAAGTATCCTATAACCATCTGGAGACACCCCGCTGCCCGTGTATCATAATAGTTGAAATTCGTTTAGCCGATTTGGCGTTATGAAGCCACAACGACACTTAGAAACATTTCATTTTTACAACTTTATAATAGAAAAGATTATATACATAAAAATCCTTCACTTGGATTTGTCTAGCCTTACACCACATACATACATTATCTTAATAGGTGTAAGTACATGTAAACATTACGTCAGGAACGTGGTAAGATGGGTGGAGTTTTACCCGCAGTATCCAGACGCGTATTTTGGGCAAAAAGAGTCGCAAATAAATTCGCCTTCTCTTCCGCAGCATGTGCCAGAGTACCGTCTGGTTTCAGCAATGGCGGGAGCGATGGCCGTGCAAAATTGGATTCAACCGCTTTCGCCAAGGACCAAAACGCCTTACTCCCAGCAGGGTAAGAGGCTAGTTTGGCGCCTATCCGGCTTATGTAGTTGAATCGAGCCCTGCGTAACGTTTTTTTGCATGCTTTGGCGGCTTGGTTAAAGGCTTTCTTCAGTTTCGGTGTATCCGGAGACTTACGTGCTCGAGCTTCAGCCCATGCGGAATAAGCCGATTGTTTGTGTGCCTCGGCACGACTGCAATAATATAAATGTAATTATTTTTCGAAATGACACTAGAAAAATATCAATGTCACAATTAAATTAATTAGTTTCCATATTAAACTATAAAAACACTTGTCCAAAAGCCATGATTTTAACAGTTGTTAAAAATTTTTGTTCAAATATAATTTTAAAAATATCAGGTAATTTATTAAGACTATGCTGATGCAGTTTCCGATCAGTCATCGTTAACAATTTAATATCATCATCATCAAGAATTCGCTCGTCGACACCAACTCTTCTTCTCTTTTTCTCTTTTTTCTTATCTTTTTTCTGTGTATCTATCGCTGTGTTTAAGATGAAGATTTTTTACGAGTGGGTGTTGCCAGTCTTGAAATATAAGCACTGAGACGTGGTCACTCACAATGGGCCTCGTAAGAAAGCACTATCTATGTATCTATCTATCAGCCACGGACGTCCACAGCTGAACATAGGCCTCCCCTATAGCTCGCCACAGGGTACGATCCTGCGCCGACCGCATCCACTGACTCCCCGCGATCCTCACGAGGTCATCCGTCCACCTAGTCGGGGACCGTCCCACGCTGCGCTTTCCTATGCGCGGTCGCCACTCCAGGACATTACTGCACCAACGGCCATCCGTTCACCGGGCTACATAGCCCGCCCATTGCCACTTCAACGATGCAATCCTGTGAGCTATGTCGGTTACTTTGGTTCTTCCGCGGATATCCTCATTTCTGATTCTATCACGAAGAGAAACTCCGAGCATAGCCCTTTCCATTGCACGTTGCGTAACTCTCAGCCGCCTTATGAGTCCCATTGTGAACGACCATGTCTCAGTTCCGTAGGTCATCTGGCAACACGCACTAGTCGAAGACCTTCGTCTTCAAACACTGGGGTATTTTTGACGAAAAGATATAACGCAGCTTCCCGAATGGCTGCTTCGCAGCTGCCCAGCCGAGTTGGATTCGACGATTTACCTCCTTCTCGAAGTTGGACTTACCTAGCTGGACGATTTTTCCCAGGTATACATACTCGTCAACAACTTCGGGAGCAGAACTTCCGACAGCTATCGGGTAAGGTGTGACATGGTCATTCGACATGACTTTTAGCTTGTCCATGTTCATTTTCAGACCAACCGGCTGGGAGACTCTGCCGAGGCCTTCGAGCATACCACTTAATAAGAAGGCTTAAAGTCACTCAAATGGCAATAAAGCGAGCTATGCTCGGAGTCTTCTTGCGTAAATCGAATCAGAAATGAGGAGACACTTTACTAGTAGAACCGATGACCGCGGGGGAAAAGGTTCTCGAGTGGCGACCACATATAGGACGACAGAACGTGGAAAAGACCGCAACAAGGTGGACTGATGATGTGGTGAAGATCGTAGGAAACCATTAGATGAGGGCAGCGCACCACCGGTCATTATGGAATTCCTTGGGGAAGGACTTTCTCCTACTGTGGACGACTTTGGATTGACCATCATCATCATCAGCTAAACAACGTCCACTGGACAATATGCCAACCTATAGAACGCTACCATGACAGGGTGAACCCTGTCGACTTCGGGTGCGTGGTCACCATTCAACTCGTTCGCCCCAGCGACCCTCGGTTCTACGAACCCGTAAGAACATCGACCGTGGCAATTTAAACATTGCTACCAGTTTAAAATATATAATTATACTATTTATTTTTATACAACCGTCGGGTGACAATACGTTTGTGCCATATCCATCAAATTTGTATGGAAATGGTTGGATGTGACACAAACGTATTCTCAACCAACGCAACATTAATAACGACTTTGTACAGTTAAGTGTGATCCGACCATTGTTTCTGGGGTCCGTACATGGCTATGTAAAATATTCTTAAAACTAGCATATACTCTACGCTTAGCTCTAGGCGTTGTAGACCTGGCGAGTCTTCCGACTCCTATATCACCGCCATTTTGAAAAAAAGAAACCAAAAACTAAATCGACAAAAAAGAACCATAAATTATCGAACCTGCTTACAAATACCAATAGTTTGAGAAATGTGAGCTGCAGAGGTACAACCGGACATGCGCCGAACAGACAATATATAATATATTTATACAGACAATATATGCACGATTTAATATGTGTGAGATACGAAAGCATTCTGTCCAAGCTGAAGTGGAGACGCTTCCCTTGCCTTTCAACGTTGAAGGAAATTAGCATATGATTTCTTCCACCATGACAGTGCCAACACTCTTAAGTACGTGTACTTAAGAGTGTTGTATGGTGGAGTAGGTGGCAGGACAGGAATGACGTCACAAGTCAGATAACATATCCCATGTACTGAAGCGTTGTCATTTTCTGCATGGGGCTCTCAATATGAAATATGAAAAAAATCGAATACAATCAACCGAGATAATTGCGTCTACGGAGACAAATGCGTCTTTTAAATATTTCATGAAATCCGAGCACTTATAAACTATATGAACCCTCCCGGCCTAAAATTGGCACTACGAGAAATAGCATGATTAAACCGGCCAAGAGCATATCGGACCATGCTCAGTGTAGGGTTCCACAGCCGTTCATAAAAAAAATGCACTACAGGTGAATAATATACGATATGAAAAAGAGCACTAGCAAAAGAGCGTATCTCTACGGCACTTACGCCCTTTTGCTAAGAAGCGCAGTTTTTCGGCTATAACTTAAAAACGGTATACCGGATCATTTTGAAAACAATTTTCATTTCGGTTTCGGTTACATGTATGGCGTGCCCCCCTAGAAATATTTTTTTTTATTATTTATCTATTAAACTAAGTAGCGGTTTATACAAGACACCTACACTCCAAATTTCATTAATATGCAGTATGTAGTTTTTGAGTAAAATGCTTGTGTAATACGGATGGATGGACGGACGGACATGACGAAACTATAAGGGTTCCGTTTTTGTCATTTTGGCTATGGAACCCTAAAAAGGGCAGTAGAGGTACTTGTAAATATGATATCATCAAAGGGCGCATTTGTCCTCAGAGACACAATTATACCAGTTGACCTTATGTCTACACAGATAAATAAAGTACTCTTATTTCTCATTTCTCTGTCTACAGATCGCTAAAAATAATTAAAAATGAACATAAAACGTTCACTCCGGCTATTCCAGCCAGTTAGAACGATAAGGCAAGACCAAAACGAAAAGAAATTTAGCATTTCACTGTTCTGGCTGAAATTTATGGAGGTTTTTTGATACTTTTATTTCTGATTTAAAAGCCAACGCGATTTCGTGACTTGGTATGTGAGCAAAATGTATTTGGTTTTTTAGCTGAATAAATCGAAAAAGATGTTTAAAACGAATGTTTTTGGAACGATGTCGTTGCAATTTTAGTTGGCAATTTACAAAAATATGAACATGTCAATCAGAGAGATATAGAGATCGAAATAGCAATCTATTTATTGCAATCTTGTTTCTATATTTGTTACCACTGTGATATCAAGTTATATACAGGGTGGAAAGTTTAATAGATAAGAAAACATTACAAAAAAGTGACAATCGATCCCATTGCTATGAACAATTAAAAGGCACTTCGGGACCAAACAGGGTTAAGCATAAATCATAAAATATTTTACATGGAGACTAGCCATAGCCACACTAAAGTCAGGGGGCGCCATTATATTTTGCAACTGGTAAAGATAAGCAGTTAGTAGTAACAGTTTGTAAAGCTAAAGACTAAAATATGTCAATTTTCAACTTAAGTTATTAAGCATTAAATTCAGATCAAAAACTAACATATCTTACAGTACATTATCATTGACTGACCCACATAAACCATGACTTCTGGCTTGTAAAAATCGTCTGAACCCACGGGCTATTCCAACGTACCTACATTACCTTCGGCCTCCTAAATCGTGCCAATTTTTCAGTTGAAGAAAAACAGCGTCACGGCAAGACTGAAGGTAAATCTTTTACAGTAACGGGAGATTTAAAGGTAGCGTAACTAACAATGGCTCGACCGATCCTTATCGCCTTTACCTTTTGTTATGTTGGCAAAAAGTCGTTTATCTAACGAGCCGGCCGTGCGTACGCTTGGTTACGCGTATTATCGAATTGGAGGGAGGTTTGAATTTAATATTTTTTTGAATTGCTGCGGAGTGTCTGTGTCTTGAATTGGAGTGAATTTAGGAGCTACCTAGGCTCTTTTTATCCGACTTTATCGTCACTTTATATGGTTGAGATAAGATGACGTGGCAATTTGTCATGCATATCTTACTATACATAGGTAAATAATATTATTGGTCAATTGAAATATTGATTTTACTCGCAGTCAGTTAAATTTGCAATTCTGTCAAGTAAAATTTGAGGAAAAAAAGTGTTTTGCTTGTTTTTTGGACGATAGAAAAACAGATGCCAAATGATGCCATCGTTGCTATTCAACACCATGAGAGTCGCACAGCTATTGGGAAAATAAAATGACTCAATCAATTAATTTGTAAGACAGATAAAGAGGAAACATGATTATGGATGAAGATTTGTCATCATCCATAATCATGTTTCTTCCACGAAATAGGAATTTCATAAAAAAATATATAGTAGTCAAATTGTACCATGATTATAATATTGTATTGTTTTCATGTCACATCCGAAAGTCAGCCAATAAAGTAAATGTTAACAAACACATCTTTTTAAGTCGGGTTCAATGTTTTAAAGATTATGGCAATAGACTACAAACTATTGAAAATTAAATCAGACTTTACATATATATGGGATTGATACATAACTGGGACATACTAGTTTCTATGTATGGAAAATACATCACATTTTGTCTTTTTCTTTGTGCCGCAATGTGTGGAAGCATAAAAGTCGATTCACTATTAAATTGATCCGTTCATCAGACATCGACTGTCTATCCATACAAATATTGATTTATGGAATCATTCCTTCTGTACAATAGTGGATAAAAGCAAAACTTAATTGGGTTATTTAATTACGATCGATCTGTGCCCGAGGGCCGGTGGGTAATTAATTGAATTATTTTATTAATTGAATTCGGTATTATCTTTGAAGGTTTGCCCCGTCAAAGGGTTGCTTTATATTTAAGTAAATGTTTATATTATATATGAAAACTTTTTAGTTTAATGTAATAGGTACAATTCTTTCTTCTCACAGTGTTCAAAATGATTATTACTTAGTTATATGGAGCAACTTTTTTTCAGAATGTTCCTTATTTTTTGGCGATAGTTTTAAAGATGTCCACTGTTAGACCTTAAAGATCTCTCCCACTTCCCTCCAGCAAATTATCAATTCAATCCAGTGCGGGCCTGCCCGGTTCATCCTGTTTTGTAAACAGTAGTTTCACCATATTTTTTTAAATAATAATTATATAGAGCATAATCTACGAGTATGTAGTCATAATTAACTTTGCGCATAAACTGTTGTGGCAAATATCTGCATTCGCATAGTTCGATTGCGCAGATTCTCATTTGTCCGAATATTATTTGTACATATTTTGGATAGTCGGTATAATATGATCATGCATAAAATAAATAAGCATAAAATGACTAGAAGCCTTCCGCGCATGTATTGCCCCAGGGCCTTCAAACTTCTAAATCCGTTCCTGGTCGCTAGGGCAGAAAGGTTCTCGAATGGCGACCGCGTACATGCCGACGCAGTGTCGGAACGCCTCCAACAAGATACACCAACGATCCACTCAGGATTACGGCAAACAGTTGGATGACGGCAGAGTGGTTACCACACCAATATTTTTATAAATACAACGATTTAAATAATTGCAAAAATTTCAAGAATCCAACTGGATTTGAACCAGTGCCTTGTGCTATGCCGGTTACACGCTTTCCAACTGAGCTACATATCCTACTCTTCTGCCGCAAAATGCAAAAAAAAATCACGAAGATCGTGAAGGTAAAACATCAAGCTTTTCGTCAAAATCAATATTACACCAACGTAAAGGGTACTTATAGTAGAAGAAAATAATTATGAGGGTTTGAAAATGAGACGAAACGGTTCGGGAAAAGGTAGGTAGTACCCGCGTCTTTTTTTGTCTTGGCAGGGGCAATGCCGTGCCCCCAGATAATTAAACGTTCATATTCATTATTGTTTCGTAAAAAAATATATGTTTACTAAATAAAAATATCCAAGGAAAAATTAAGTTTTTCACCAGCCTAACAAGGATAATGTCCTTAGGAAACCTTTTAACTACCTCCATAACGCTGTACCGAGTTGTTTCCTTTAATGAACCTGCTAACAGGTCTGGGTGTTTATCGGGTGACATCATTTAATTCCCCTGAAAGCCTTCGAAGCGGTAACGCTGCCCGAATAGGTTGTGACTTCGTTTGAAACGGGTCTGAGAATAACTGAGTTTGTTTACCGTGTCACACGGTGTATTTAGACGGTGCAGTATAACAAGGTAGCTTTAGGGTCGATTTCGCCTTGATCTGTTAACGTTACCAGCTGATTAACGGATGGTCAATATTTACAGAATAAGGCTAATATTAAGTAACTAACTGAGCAGGGCCTTAAGGTTTCGTTTTGTGGCTGAATCAATTTTTAGACCCACACAAATCGGTCCACAACTCTTAAACTTCGTTGTAAAATAACTCCTTTATATAATGTTTTCTCTTTGTTCAAATTAGTGTACATTAAAACGTTGAATGCCCCGTTTGTTAAACCTAATAAACAGGAAATATTATATTAGAAGTCTGAATTATTTGTGAATCCAGAGATATTATCGGTAACGCCAGAACTGTCCAAAGTGGGGGTCTAAAATGTTGATTTGTCCTTGTGATTAAAACTGTAACTACAATACTATTGTACATTTTCGTCTCAAAATGAAACGAACGAAATGAACGAAATAATGAAATGAATGATAATGAAATATATTTGCTTGAGATATGGTTACTAGGTAGGTACTTTCGAGAATCGTAACGACTCTAACTTCAATAGTTGCGTTATTGCTAAGACTCTGAACGTTCGGATACTTTCAAATCATTATAAAGCTAACGTCAAAATGATTAAAAATATAAGTTAGTTGAAAATATGTGAAAACCCAGACAGTTAATAAGCACTTCGTTATATACGTTTTTAGTCTCGCAATCACCATCTAGTCCAAGTCCATCAATGGTCGCTATTGATAAATAAAATGACATTTTAAACATTAAATAATTTGATACAATTATAACTTCAGAAATACAGCAATACTATTAAAATTTAATAGCTCACAAAGGGTTATCTCAACACACTAAATCAGAAATCGTCCGGCATTTAAAACACATACATACATTCAGGAAAAATACGTGTACTAAATGTATTTTTGTAGATTCGGCTGCCCTCTTAAAATGACATTGGTAATGTGGCCAAGCGTTAAAAACGGGAGATGGCGCAATGAAAACAAATGAAAGATGAGAATGTATTTAAAAGTTCTTTCTTCACATTCACATGTCTGGAACACTGGAAGATCCCATTATTTCACCAAATCCGCGCCAAGTTATGTCTTTTATAATGATTTTATTTCAACCCCTGTTTACGACGGGTATAATTAAATTTATTACGAACATACAACTGTCAGGTTCTCCGAATTTATGCGTTTCATTTCCGATTTTCTTTTTGTTTTTATTAAATTGTTAACTTCGCCTTTGCTGATGTTGGGGTTAATTTTATGAGGCTTTCGTTCAAAGGGGAATTATTACTTTGCAGCTTCAGAATGAAATGCTCGTGGCGTTTTAGTTTTCAAAAGAAACGAAATTGCTAATTACGCTAACGAAAAATACATTTACGGAATACTAAGTTTTTATGATTATATTGTACTTTAGAGCCTTGTATATTTTGTTGGATTAAAAAAAATATTTTCTGTTGCTTTATACACTATACAGAGGGCAAACATATTGGAATGACTATTAAAGTTTGCTCAACAATATTTCGATTTTAAACACTTTTGGAAAAAACTGATTGGAATCAGGCGCAGCTCACACAGCGAATACGCTATACAAAAAGTACCTTAGACCTGAGGCTGTTATATAATACAGAGACGGTAACGTGCTAAATTAAAATTGTTTATTTCAAATATCATGAAACATCCGCACGTGGTCAATATTCCACGAATCCGCACGAAGCGCTATGGTGCAACTTTTATCATGCGTACCGCAAAGGAGTGGAACTCGTTGCCTGCGAGTGTGTTCCCCGACCATTATAATATGGGCGTGTTCAAGACAAGAGTGAATAGGCTGTTTCTAGACGGGCATGATACATCCTTGACCGCATCGTCACTTAACAACAGGTGAGATTGCGGTCAAATGCCCATCTATTTATAATTTAAAAAAAAAAATATATATATATATATATATTTCTGCTTGTATGCTAGAACTTACCGAGTATCGAAACTTAAAATTTACACTCTCGACTTTACAAGTCCATATTTATAATTATTTGACGGTCATTTTGAGATGTCTCGCACTCTTTCCAAAAGTGACGCAACTTTGTTCCACCTAACGACATGGATATCGTGTTGTAGTTAGTCAGGTTAATCTTTAGGGGTAATTCTCAGGTTAAGAAACCAAAATACCTATCTTGTTTCAAAAAGTTAAGGTCCTTGAAAGCAAATTTTTAGCTTTGAAAAATGTCGGCTTGAAGTATGATAGAATTATATTAGATATAGGCGTATTTCAAAGCATTTTGGCTGCACCTAACTCAAAAGAAGCTAAAAAAGTATGTTTTTTTGTATTACAGTATTTAAGTCGGTATGCTGACAATCCATAATATTGTAAGAAATTTAGGTTAAGTTACAATGAGGCTGACATAATCCTTAAGGATTGAATGCCTCTAAATAATAAAGAGAAAAAAATATATATATCATACCGCTAAATAAGTGTCTCCTTATATTCAAAATACGTATTTTTCACAAGACATGACGCATAATGACTCGGTTTTTTAACCAAACAAAGAACCGGAGAAAAGGGAAAAAAAATAACGCTACGAATTGAAAACAATTACAAGAAGCAAGTTTCGCGTGATAACGACCTAAGGGCGACTTTTGTCAAAAGGAAAAGAAGATTTTAAGCTTTCTTTTTTTGCTTTGCTGATACGAAATGACACTTGTAAAGATTTTTGCTACGGACATGATTCACGGCCTATTTTCTTAAACGGTTGCGTGTCTTGGGAAAATGTTTGTTTAATTTTGGATGAATTTGTTTCATTCGTAGGTTATCACTTTTCTGAGGGAAATCTGGTTACATATTCCATTCCATTATCGGGACGACACGTTTGGCTTAGTTCGTTGTATAACGGCTGATGAAGCAGTCTCGGGTTCGAATCCCAGCCAGGGCAAGTGTTTGTGTGATGAGTACGAATGTTTATTCTTGGGTGTTGGATGTTTTCTATGTTTTTAAGTATTATTATTCATCTATATAATATTTATATCGTCTCCTAGTATCCATAGTACAAGCTTTGCTTAGTTTGGGACTAGGCCGATTTGTGTAAGATTGACCCTGAAATTTATTTATTCTATTTATATAAAAATATAAAAGTTTTAGACTTTTGATACAATGTAAAAATCACGAGGCTGTGGTAAGTTTTATTTACATGATAATCATAAACTATTACGTAAAGATTAAACATCACTTACATTGACTACGTGTTAGTATGTACCTACTAACACGTTGGTAGTCGGAATAGTTAGGTTGTTTTAATTGTAATCTAAATAAATATTGTTCTTCTTCACAAGCAAAGCGTTTAGTACATACTTTCCAGTACATACTTTAAATATGTATCTATAGATATAGTTATCAAAATAAATTACGTGTTCTACGTATAAATATCCTTATTAAAATAAAATACGTATATATTTGACTTATAGATTTCGCACTTAAAATAAAATCGCCGTTCATTAATAGTAACTTTTATTTCAGAAATGATGACCTAATCAGTAAGGCCCGTATCCCATTAGTGAACTTTATTCCTTTTATCCATATATCACATAATATTCCCGAAAAAATGTTCCTGCAAGAATGTGAACTCGGTATAAAATTTCAACTATCCACATTTTCCCATGTTATCTAGAAAGTTAATACCTGATAGGCTCAATATTTCAGCTCGAGCTCTCAACCCAATCGACCTTTTGACCGAGCTCGGATAGGATGACGTCAGACCGTCTCAGCCTCATTTGCGGAGTCTATTGCCTTATCGTTCCCGGTCTCTGATAGTGTAATACGAGATTTTCAAGTTTTTGATTAGTTTTTTTCGATATTGTCAAATATGAAGGGACTACGATTTGGTACTCGATACTCTCGCGGTTTGTACTATACATTACTTAACCTTATATTTGACGGGTCTTACCTACGCGGTACTGTTTCATTAGGTATAAACAGTATCATTTCGCTGATTTAGCCGTAAAAGTATGAATAATTATATCATAAGCAGTGATCTTATATTTGGGAGCATCAATATGTGGATCGATCGTATATGTGGAAAATACCAATTTTAACGATTGAACATAGGTACTATTGTCGACAGTAACCCTAATCCATCATTTGGTTGAAATTAGCCTAACCTATGGAACTCTAACACAATCGCCGCACCAAATTTACAATCACATAAGTAGGTACCACCCACATATTCCTACCACCTACTCATTCGTAGCTATTTTGTGTAATTTCCGCTACCCAAAGATTGTCTTGAAGAGATCGCTCTTTAGCGATAAGACCGCCTATTGTCTACCGTATTTTACGTTAAGGTTCTATTGTACTGTTTCTGTTGTCGGTGTGCAATAAAGAATTGTTGTATTGTAATGTATAAGTAACGCGCGCCGCGCGCCAAAACGTTGATTGAAAATTGCTTTTTTCGATTACAATTTTAATTAAATTCCTAATTTAAGGAATGCAATAAAGAAATCCTGTTTTCATTATTATATTTAATATAACACGGAGACATCCAAAAGTAGCAAGGCGTCTACTTAGCGACTAGTCTAAGTAGCGACTTGACTTCTAGCGCGTAGCTTTGTAGTAAAGACCAGACTCAAATATTTTTTTAAATATCGGAGGAATAAAATTACTGGAGTGTGGCATCGTCGATTTAACCCTCGCATGCCTCCAAGGCCTACGTTTATTTTGTTCCTAGAATACTTCAAGCAGGAATAGAGGGTGCAAGATATAAAATTTGTAAAAAGTGTTTTGAATGCTAAAAACAAAAAAAAAACAGAAACACATTATTTTCAACTGGAAGCATCAACAGGACCTCAAAATAATCCAAGAAGGAAATGTTACATCTTTTGAATGTTCACAAAATATCACGGCCATTAAAAGGAAGTTGAAATACGCATAGATTAAGTGTATTGCCTAGCATTATGATATAATATAATTACCTGAAGTGAAATATAACGTTTTGTTTGTTCCAAGAACGAATTTGCATTTTTAATAAATTAATTGTTTTACGAACGCAATTTCATTCCTTGGATTGTTACCAAAAATATTTGAATTTGTACTTTACTACAAAGCTAGGCGAGTTGCTATCAAGTCGTATCCCTACTTAAACTAGTTGCAAAATAGACGACTTGCGTCTAAGTAGACGAGTTGCTACAAGAAGAATTTGTAGACCAGTTGCTTTTTAGAAATGCGACAAAGACGATCTGCAACTTATACATCATGACTACCTTTTAGTCACTTTAGGCTTCTAAGTTAACCCTAATTAGTACTTTATCTTTGTCTCTTCACTGCCTTTATAAGCTTATGAAAACAACAGCATGTTACATCCGAAAGCAGACAGCTCCAACTACAGTAGGTAAATACAATAACTTTTTGATGGTGATAAGTATATAATATATACTTGAAAATACTAATAGATTAAAACATGAATACATCTTATTCTTCAAGTTATATTTTTAATGTCAGTAACATAAAGCTCTTATGCGTTGCAAAAGTTTTTTATTAATTGTAAAAGTATGGTCGCCTTAGGAAATACTGTTTCAGTTTTCTGAAAAAAAGTCGAGTATACAAGTACAAAGATCGTTATTTGATTTAGATAATAAAACTATTGATATCGGTATCGCCGATTATCGACTACAAAAATCGGTATCGGTAACGTATCGGCAAAATTATGTATCGTTACATGCCTAATTACAAGATTACAAAGTTTTTATTTTTCGTACTTTTACGATACGTATTAAACAACTTAAATATTTAGTAATACATCTAGAGAACTAATAGCTCTCGGTACTCGCATATCGTATTAAAGTATGGTCGCCTTAGGAAATACTGTTTCAGTTTTCTGAAAAAAATGTCGAGATTTACGTTACAATTCGAATTGTTATACACTTTCATTGTTATATTGAAGTAACTGAACTAAAATAAAGATAGAACATCAGCCGTAAAGTAACATAGGCTTGTTTTTATTCCGAAAAAAAGTCATAATCCTTAAAAAACAAGAAAAATAACTAATATATAATTCGTAATAAAAAATTCGGAGCCACATTGTAAAGCCTAGTTGTAGATATAAAATCACTTAGTTTTAGTAAATATAGACCACAAAGTAAAATTCTAATGAATGTTTTATCTCTACCTTCACAAAAGCAGTAAAACGCCCCATTTTAATTAGAAGCTTTCTTTTAAACGTTTTCAATATATTTTAACTGAAGTTCGTTCACTAGGCAGGATATTGCTTCGAAAGCACATATAGTTCTGACTGTAGTAAGCAATTAAAATAACCTTTTTGATTGTGAATCTCGTAATTATATATGTAAATATGGATAGGTTGAAGTGATGGGATGACTTCTACTTTATTACATCTAATTCACAGTGCATTAAATATTTTTTTATGTCAATATAATGCTTCGGGTCGGATTAAAAAAGGATTGTTTCAGTTTTCTGTCAAAAGTCTTTACATATATATCATCATCATTTAAGCCAAAGGACGTCCACTGCTAGACACAGACCTACACAATATATTACCACATAGGCCGGATAGAGGCGACCCGCATCCAGCGACTCCCTGCAACCCTAACCAGGTTATCCGACCACCTTGCAGTTGGCCTCTCCACGCTGTGCCTGCCGATGCGCGGTCTCCACTCGAGAACCTTTCTGCCCGAGTAGCCAGCTTCTTCGAACTATGTGCTATGACCATTGCCACTTCAGTTTTCTCACCATGCTTGCTTCGTCTACGAGCATATCTATACTATTATAAAGTTATAAAAATACAATGTTTGTTAGTTTGTATGTGTCGTTGTGGCTTCATCACGCTAAATCGGCTAAACAGATTTCAATTATTTTTGGTACACGAGTAGTCTGGGTATCTCCATATGGTTAAAGGATACTTTTTACCCGGCTATGATAAAGGAAAAAGAGGGGTTATGACTTTTTCTCCTCCGCGAACGAAGTTGCGGGCGCCTTCTAGTATTACATATACAGGGTGATCAATCCAAACGGGTCAGTAGGGAGAACTCAGAAACTATGGGAGATAGCGAAATCTGTTTTTAGGAACCATGGCGTCGATTTTAGATTTAATAATAATGGCATTAATTCATCATTTTTTTACTCCAGAGGGAATTAATCTTTGCATCCAGGAAAATGGCTACATTTTGACATTTACTTAAATAAAATATGTATTCTTATTTTTGAGTTATTCTTTAAATTTTTCAAACATGATTCCATTAATAATATGTTCCTTGTGACTAATGATTCGCTCCCAACAATAACATCAAAAAATCTTGCAGAATTTATAACATTGATTCAGAGATTTTGACCAGGTTCGGTAAATAAAAAATAAAATGAATGCCATTATTATTAAATCTAAAATCGACGCCATGGTTCCTAAGAACAAATTTTGCTATCTCTTATAGTTTCTGACTTCTTCATACTGACCCATTTGGATTGATCACATGTACGGTTAAGTCAAGTGATATAGAGTAATTTTTATTTTGATGAGTGTTTTATCATGTCAAGGACATGTGGGATGTTGACGGGACGATCATTGTCCCGATAGTCGTTTCGGCAAACTGGACACGGCCCGCATCGTCAGGAAGTTCCTCTGTACACTACAGCCCTAACCACCGGTAGCTTGAGCCCTGCCCCGCTGCCGGCGGTACCCTAGGTTAGGTTTTCTATAATGTATTAATATTTTTTATTTTCATTTGCATTTACATATTTTATTTTTATACATATATCGTAAAAAAACCTGTTGTGAACATAATTCTCGAATAATACGAGTAAGCCATGATAACAACAAACGCCGAGCCGTATTAAAAAACCTAGTTACAGATATAGAAACACTTAGTTTTAGTTTATTAAGACCAATTCGTAAAAGTCTAATTAAAGCTTTTTTATCTCATCGCTGCCTTCAAACGTTCACCAAGCCAATAAAATGACTCATTTTAATAAGAAGCTTTCTTTATAACATTTTCAATACATTATAACTGAAGTTGGTGCAACAGGATATTGCTCTCAAAAACATACAGCTCCAACTGATATAATTACAAGAACTATCTTGATTCGACTTAACATCTGTGTAATGGAATATGGTGATTAGATGCATTTAGTGTTCTGTAATATAACCTGTTACTGTTTCAGTCTGTTGATGAGGCATTCTCAGTACTAGAATAGTGTTTATCGATCTTGGAAATATCGCTAGCAATATTATTTATGACAGACAAACAAAGTAAAGTTTTATTTCTTTTTCATTTATCTGACAATATTTTTTCTTCAAAAGTATATTTAAATTTATATTTAATAAATATTTTATATACACTTAAAAACATATTCTAAACTAAAATTCATTCATACAGAATTTTGCTCCCAAAAGCACACAGCTCCGACTAAAGTAATTACAAAAAATATCTTGATTTGAATTAACATCTGTGTATTGGAATATGGTGATTAGATGCATTTAGTGCTCTGAAATAGAACCTGTTATTGTTTAAGTCTGTTGATGAGGCTTTATAATTACTAGAATAGTGTTTATCAATCTTGGAAATACCGCTAGCTATATTATTTATGATAGTCATTCTAGTAAACAAAGTTAGGAATGATTTCTGTTTCATTTATGTGACTTTGTTTTTCCTACAGAAGTATTAATACATTTATGGCCAGAGTTGATCGCGAACGTCCCATGTTTCTGTAGGCACGGACGCGCGATCGCACCAACATCCGCGAGCCGCCGGTTGAGTTTAGCTTCCGGCAGTAAAGTGTACGACCTCAAATCAACTTGAAGACTGATTTAATTCGCGTTTCTTCCGGCTCCCGTCGTGTAGCGACCTCCAGGGTCGCCCTTGTAGGGGGCCTATATGCTTTCAGCTGTGGCTCTACTTTACACGGTGAGGCGAATCTGGGGGAGACTCGTTTTACTTCCGTCTTCATCATGGACCTAACCTCAACAACCTGGACTTGACTCAACACTAAACACCATCCAAGTGAAAACCTCATCATGCGAACAGCGAAGAGTTCCAGCGATCCGCGTTTCTTCTGGCTCCCTTCGTGTAGTGACCTCCAGGGTCACCCTTGTAGGAGGTTTTACACGTCGCGGCGAATCTGGAAGAGGCTCATTTACCTGAAACCTTCAAGTTCATCACAAGAAATTCAGCATGCAAGAAATGGCTATCTTCAAATCAGAATGGCTGGCGCTCGCCAGTTTGTATCAGCGGGTTAACTCAAAGTCCTGGAAGCCTACGGCATGCCAGGCCCAACCCAAGTGCAATGGTGGCTCGCTCCTACTAGTAGTCGTCTTCGACCAGAAGAAAAGAATGAACAATCAAAAAAAAAAAAAATTGATCGCGAACGCCGTGTCGAGGGATAATTTGTTTGGTGTCAAACACTTCACACCCGCAACTTCGTTTGTGCAGGAAAAAGTCATGACTTTTTTTCGTCAGCGTAGTTGGGTAAAAAGTATGCTATAACCTTACTTAGTATCCCAACTACGCTGACGGTGGATACCCATCTACACATGTACCAAAATTAGTTGAAATTCATTTAGCTTAGATTTACTGTCTTTATCACGATGAAGCCACAACGACATATAAATATATAAAAAAGAAAAATTGTATTTACTTACCTCCAAATAGTCTGTTACAATATATATATTTTAAATATCTTCCGTTTACAGACATTTAATTTTTACAACTATTTTAATAGTATAAAATACATTGTAATGAACAAGGTTTTTTTTTTTTTTTTAATTTTTAGGGTGTTATTTTGAGGTATTTATTTATTTTATAAGCATCACAATACGAGTACTTTACCGACAAATACTACATTTAAATTGACATTCGTTGAGGATATAATTGCTGTTGATAACACACAACTCCGACTGCAATAATTACAAGAACTATCTTGATTCCAATTAACGTCTGTGTAATAGGAAATGGTGATGAGATGCATTTAGAGCTCTGAAATAGGACTTGATATTGTTTCAGTCTGTTGGTGTACATTTCGCCTGTAAAACGAATTAAAATAGTTTGTTAAAATTGCTGTTTAACGAGCCCGAACATATTGTTAGCAATATAATTTGTTGTAGGAAGTATATTGAGCAACATTTCTCTTATTTTTTTTATATTTAGGGACATGTTTTTGTAATTTGTTACTTAATTATATTTTAGGAGTATTAATAAAAACCTTTAAAAATGGTTACAGGATACTTTACTACGAGAAGAGTTTTGATTATGAAATTTTCTCCTCCGTGAACAAAGCCTAGAAGAACCTTCTAGTTTTGAAATATACTTGATCTATCTTAACGTTGCAAAATATTGAAGTGGGCGTAAGGAAATTTTTATCTTTCCTAAACGTTCTGCAGCAGTGAGTGTATGTTTATAGGGGAGCGTGGGGGAATTAGAGCCTAATAAGGAAAATGCATAACTTATGCTATGAGCGAATCCTTTAGCTTTCTAAAAACTATAATCTATAATAAAAAAAATGAAAATAGTATGTCATTCGCTCCTAATACCCTTCAAGAAATGGGAGCCACGATAAATTCACATCTATGTTTATTACCATAAGGGATGTAAAGGTTTCAATTTCAATACCGATAGGTATATCGGCATCGCCGATTATAAATTAACCGATATTAAACAGTTCGAAAAAAGAAACGAAATCGGTATAATTACTTTGCCTAGTTACTTCGACTGCTTGATAATATTTCATATACTTGAATAAAGTTTTCCTTGTATTTTCATGTGAAATTTATTTTTGATCTAATGAAAATATTTTTCTATCCAGTTCAAAGAGTCCATGTTACGTATTTTATTCGAAAATATCTTCAATATGATGATTCAAACATTTCATTTTTACTACTTTATTTATTACTACTTTTGTTACTATTTTAGTATAATATAAGTACAAAGATCATTTTTATTTGATTTAGATAATAAAACTGTTGATATCGGTATCGCCGATTATCGACTACAAATATCGGTATCGGTAACGTATCGGCAAAATTATGTATCGTTACATCCCTAATTACAAGATTATAAGTTTTTAAATTTCGTACTTTTACGATACGTAATAAACTTAAGCATCTAGAGAACTATTTAGCTCTCGGTACTCGCATATCACCCGAATTACTAATATTAATCTGACATGAACAAAGCGAGTCTAGTAATAAAAGCAATATCGCGTTAATAACGCTAATGAACATCAAATAATAATTAAAAGCTTTCAGAGCGTTTGATGTATTGGATAAATTTAAAATAATTGGGTGTGTTTTAATCTTAATTTGACTAATATCTATGTTTAATGTGACCAATGCACGCATTGAAGTAATTTAAGCAATAAAGAGGGGCAATTAGGGCTTCGAATGCCGGGATAAGCAATTCCCGAGAAGTCAGGATTTTTTCAAACTACGAATCCTGGAATTGAATACATTTGTATTGAAACATACATATAAATATTTTCTACAGATTGTTGATTAATAAGTTATAAAACTACGAAATTGAGTGAGTATTTGTAAGAAAATAAAATAATTATATTTTTGCTGGTAAGTAATTTTATGTCATGCAAAATAAATTCTACAAATAAGCAGGGGAAAATAGGTAGTCAAATTTCGGGATATACAATTCCTGGGACGAATCCTAACTAAGGTGAATCTACACTAAGTTAAGTAAGTAATTTGACTATTTCAATATTGGAAAATACATGAAATAAATTTCTACAGCTTGTTTCTTCAAATTTTGTTTGACATCTTCGGTAGTTTTATAGACACCGAGATCCACGTACGACATAACCGACAATTTTATTGGAAAATCTTACAAAAATTCCAAAATAATTTCACTGGTAGATAAAAAACAATAATTTTGTTAACACGATACAGTTCAGAGGTGCAGTAATTAAAAAAAAATTGCTACTAAAGTATATGTTTTTTGGTTCCTTGATAATAAATTAATGAATATTTAAGGGATCTTTTAATATTATTTGCAAATCTGAAACGTTGTGAATTGTGCGTAAAACCGTGCCACATGATGATAGAACACGCGTAGCGGGTCACTACATACGAGGGCTTCCAATCGCGGATGCGACTTTTTGTTTGAGTAATACCGAGAGCATACATAATATAGGGGAGAACGGTTAAGGTTGAACAGAAAACTGAACGAACGAAACGGGCAGGACAAAGCGGGACAAAGTAGGGCAAAGCAGGACAAAGTAGGATGTCGCAGGACAAAACAAGACTAAGCAGGACAAAGTAGGACAACGCATGACAAAACAAGACAAAGCGGGACAAAGCAAGACAAAACAAGACCAAGCAGGACAAAGTAGGACCACGCAGGACAAAATAAGACAAAGCAGGACAAAGTAGGACAACGCTGGAAAAAACAAGAGAATGCGGGACAAAGTAGGACAATGCAGGACATAACGATACAAAAGAAGACAAAGATTGAAGTTTTTTGACCAGCATCGATAGATGGCTAAGGCTATAATATCTAGGAGGAATATATAGCTCTCGCAATCTTTAGACACCGGTTCGTAATAGTAGTTCATTATGGCCACTGCGACACCTGACCCGTGAGAAAACCTTACCCAGTCTCCCCTGTCCTATTTACGAAAACATATTTACGCTTGAAACTCTGCTATTCAGCCATAAAAGAAACTGGAATGTTAGCTGTTTGGCTCTTTTTAAGTAGCCATATTGTTGGTGAAAAGCCTCTTTCCTAGTTTCAAGACGAATCTATTGGACAGGCCTAGTGCAAGTGACACAGGCAATTTCTTAACACTTTCGCTGCCAAGTTTTTCGTAGCGCTATGCGCTTTCCTGTACATACGAGGAAACGCATGGCATCGGCTACGCGTCTACAAGCAGAGCGCCCGCTAGGCGGGTTCCTAGCAGTGAATGTGTTAATGTCTCATTATACGGACAGAGTTTGAAACCACTTTTTAAACCGATTTCAGAAAAGGATGAAGTTCTCATTCCATCGGTTTCTTTTATTGTCCTAAGATTTTTATACCCGGGTGTGACTCAGAAACGTTTTAACGCGCCGCTCTCTTTCTCTTTTCTCTTCTTCTATATCTTTTTGAGGATTATTAATTTCTAAATAAACAGCAATTAACTTTAATTTGTGAGCTTACAAATAAACGCTAATTGTAATTTTTAAAGGTCTTCAAACAAATTTTCACCGTCAAAATGTCATAGCCCGCGGCATAACGGGTGGCTGAAATTCACTGGAGCCACACAAACCCACTTTTCTTTACGAAATATTGTCATGTGTTTTTCTATTTTACAAAAACTTATATTATAAGGCTGTAATCGAGAAAGCTATCCGAATGTAACGAAAATTTTACAAAAATATTGTCACAGAAATTCAGTAAAGTGGCAATACTGGCAATGAGCAGGGCATATAGCTCTAACAACCGATGGCCGGTGGGGCAGAAAACTCGAATGGAGATCACGTACCGTTAAGTGGTGGTCAGAAAAACTAAGGCTAGTTTCATAAAGGCTTGTAACTTGTATTACAAGTGAAAGTCTCTTTTTAATATATATTGTTGGAAAGAGTTTTCTAGTAGTAATACAAGTTACAAGCATTTATGAAACGGACCGCTGGGTAGGGTTGAGGGGACTCGCTGGATGCGGTTCGCCTACATCTGACCCATGTGGAAGTCTATTGAGCAGGCTTGTGTCCAGCAATCGACGTTCTATGGCTGAAATGATGATGAGTCACGGCGGTGAAACGCTTGCTAAGATTCCCGCTTATTGTTATTTTTAATAAGTTTTTATTTATTTATTTCGTATTCACAATTTCAAATTAAAATTCATACCCATTGCACGGCTAAACTATTCCGTTTTGTCTCATTGATTAATTCCGCTGCTGTCGATGTTACTTGTGATTCATACAGTTGTACAGAATAGCGGATGAACATTCGCTGCGAGAGGTAAGTGCAAGGGATGTTACGGATATTCGCATCCGCAACCACAGTCTCGAAATTTCCGCATCAATTTCAACATCTGCATCCGTATCCGCATCCGCCTCCGCATAAATCAATGCAGAGATTATGCGGATACGGAGACGTGCAAGTCGTTAAAAAACAAGGCCATGAGTGCCGCGTGGTATAGTGGGATTTTCCTTAGGTCACATATTTGACACTTCTAGTTTATTGATATTTGTAGTGATGAGGATAAGACATTATTGTTCGTCAAGTCTAGCGATTATGAATTATGCAATCGATTCGATCAACAGAATCCATTTTTTAAATACGGACGGATGGATGGTCATGACGCAGCTATAATGGTTCCATTTTTGCTACGGAACCCTAAAAATTATCCACAGTTATTATTATTTGTTATTTATTCATGAACATCTATCTTGCCTAAATTGTCTCTTATTAAAAAAGTCTACATCGAAATCAACATCCGCGTCCGCGGATGTGAAGGTCAAAATATCCGTATCCTTATCTTCATCTGCGGATGTCAATTTATGTGCATCCGCAACATCCCTAGTACGAGTATATATTTGTACTAGACTAAGGCTTGCCGAGACTTTTTGTATTAGTAAAATATCCTATATGTATAATATCCTATATGTATAATCCTTCTGCCTACCTACATAATAGGGTACATGCATGAAATGTTTTTATCGCTTTTCTTAACTAAATATCAAAATACCGTAAAAACGATTCAAAATGTGAAATTAAAATTAAAATCGGCCTAGATATACGCAAGATATAGGCATTTTAAACTAGTAATTAGACAGAGAGGTCCGACGTGCACCGTTACGTCATAGTGCACTCCGGCCATATAAACTCCATATTAAATTCTGTTTTGCTAGAAAGAGATAGAATAAAATGTTTGATGGCTTATATCTTGGTTATTTTTATAGTGAATCGAACATTATTTTTGTCAAAAATTGCAAATTACATTGTGGACCGCAATGGTATTAATACACAAGCCTCTGGCAATAAATCAAAAAATGAAGTTGAATTTATTAAAACAGACACGGGAACTCATGCATACGTTGCACATTTAAATACATACATATATTATCAACTTAGTTAACCCGTAATACGGCTGTCATGTCACAGAGGATTAAATACAGATAGATCACCAAATGTTTATTTAATAAGCAAACGGTATAATATCTAAGCTGAACTTATATGTGGTTGACGATGAAACTAAACAAATGAGTTTTTATATAGGTAAAAAATATTAGGCTGCGTCAGCCCTCTTAATTTTTTTTTTATTATTTCTTCTTCAATAAAAAACGGATTAGTGATCGACTTAAGTATTATGTTATAGCAAGGGGCTTCGTCTTGTCTCATCAAAAACTCTTCAGTGCCTGAAGACAAAAATCTTCGAACAGTGCATGTTGCCAGTGATGTGATGACCTACGGAACTGAGAGATGATCCATCAAAGTGGGGCGGCTCAGAGTCACGCAACGTGCAATGGAAAGGGCTGTGCTCGTTTCTCTGCAAGATATAATCATGCAGCCCGTTAAACAGAGATAGCCTTTTCGGCACCGCCGCAAACGCCACTCATAGGAAAGCCCAGCAGGGGTAGGCCCCCAGACAAGGCGGACAGATGACCTCTTGCGGATTGCAGGGAGTAGGACACCCTGTTGCAAGCTATAGAGGAGGTATATGTTCAGCTGTGGATGTCCGTAGCTATGGATATAAGTGTCTTAGAGGTAATAGATCCCTGGATTCGACCGTTTTCCTGCGTCACTGCGTTGGACGCCTTTTTGACAAAATGATTTTTCATATTTATTGATTGGAGTTAAAACTGTTTTTCAGAAGCCCGATCCGATCCTACATATCCAACATATAGCTCGGAATAGCACAATCTATCTATCTATCAGCCACGGACGTCCACTGCTGAACATAGGTCACCCCTATAGCTCGCCACAGGGTGCGATCCTGCGCAGATCGTACCTACCGACTCCCCGCGACCCTTACGAGGTCATCCGTCCACCTAGTCGAGGGCCGTTCCACGCTGCGCTTACCTATGCGCGGACCACATAGAACACATTTATAAGTTGCGGCAGGTTATACAGAAGACCGAGGAGCACCTATAACTGGCCACTATGCTTAGCGTTTGTGGACTATGAAAAAGCCATCGATTCGATCGAGACATGGGCTGTGCTTTAATCCCTCCTGCGGTGCCGTATTGACTATCGTTACATCGAAGTGCTGAAGTGTTTGTACAGAAACGCTATGTCAGTCCGCATCCAATGGCACAAAAATGTACAAAATGTGCCCACAAAAGAGAAGTGGTTGAAACGCCCAATTTTCGTAGTCACCCGACTAAGATATCACGATTTCGGTAACAACATATTCACGGCAGAACTAAACTAGTGAATCCCGCTCAGACTGGTTTCTTACATATTTTTATAATGTGTACCTTCATACGAACCCATAATCGAGATAGCTTGTTGGCAAAACTAATTGAAAAGAGTGGTGGCAAACTACTAGCTGTTAGCCTATTTATACAATAAAATATATTATAAGATATAACTGTAAATATGATACTAATAATGTATTACGACGTATTTTATTAATTAAGCCTAGTTATATAAGTTAAACAATATTTTTCGCAGATCATGAATACTGTAGTTATTATAGTAGGCGCAGAGCGCCCTCTTTAAAGTTTTGCTTAGAGACTACCGGATATTAGATTGATAAGTTATATATTTGTTTTATTAAATCGGTGAAGAATTATTAGTAAATATTATTAGTGATATATTACATATATTACATACATTAATACATTTAAACCACTCGACCTTCTCTCGGAAGTTATGAGTACGGTAGTTTTTTGCCTGAAACCAATAGCGCGCCAAAGCTACGACTACCGAGTGCAGGTTGGGAGGGAGATCCAGAGTGGAGGGCATTCTCGATCTGGCAGCTGTACAGTGTACACGTAAAATAAGATCTTAGAAGTTTAATAAACTTTAGTGGAAAAATTATCGTTGGATTGATTTGTTTAAACTTCCAAAACTAACTCCTACATAACGATGGCTACCACTATTTCATACATGGAGCTGAAATCCACGGACGCTGTCAGTTTTAGCCCCTAAAGAGAATTGTGTGGTAGATGCAGATATGGACGAGCTTGAAGTTGGTGAATTGCAATAAATAACGCAGTGCTCGATTGCGAGGATTTAACTCGGAAATCTTAATCAAACTGACTTTGGCAAAAGCCACGAGCTGCAATACTTGGATTTATATTCAGAACCAAGATGGTGGACGAGTTTGAAAATGTTTTTGACCGCAAATTAAGTGGATTTGAGAGCAATATACTTTGGTCTTTGCGCCAAAATATAAGTAACTGATCTGTCTCAGTAGGCTGTGCGCAGGCGAGCGTTATTTGTATCTGCCCCGGCAACAGCGTAGTTTTTCATAGGACGCACGGCAACTTGGTGCATTACTGTCGTGCATTATCATATCGCTTCCTTACGCAAATAAACATGCGGGCTTTGCTCATAAATCTGTAATACACGTTTACCATTTAACTCGGTTAGTTCTTCGGCTTCGTAATCTAATATCAAGAATTATAGTTTTTGAAAGACGACTGTAGAAGGCTAAGTGAGAATGATTGTCAGTAGAAGGACACTGAAACTGCAAAAAAATTCAAAAATACTATTTACCTTCACGTTTTTATTACTAGTTACTTGGATATCTTTTATGTTTGTAGCAATGTATTACAAACTAGTAGATCATTGAACAATGTGTGTTATTCTAAATAGGTACAGTCATTTCAAGTATACATTTAACCAAAAAACAGAAAATCTGAATGCGCAGTAAATAACAAGCCCAGACGTTCTAATCTACGTTAGATACAGTCAGACCGAATATTCCAGACGCCGGCATGCCGAGACCCCGCGTTCAGAATAAATTGCGTCACGTCTGGTAAGGTTAACTCGCCTTTAGAATAAGTGTTTGATTTTGACGTTTATTATTGTTAGTCTGAGTGCTTTGAAAATATTCGAGAAAATCGTTTAGTAAAATATGAAGATAACAGCCTAGTCCGAGCTCCAGTAAACGCTATATAGGTAGGTACCGGTGATGATTTTGAATTTGTTTTAGGGGGCAAACGAGCAGGTAGATTATCTGATGGCAAGCAATCACCGTCGCCTATAGACACCTGCAACACTAGAAGAGTCACAAGCGCGTTGCTAACCTTTCAGCTGGGAGTACGCTCTTTGCTTGAAGGCTCGATGGTCGCAAATGATGGTTCGAAAATATTTCACTCAGTCGTGCGAGGCAGGGAATTTCTAGTAAAACGGACATTAGGCTACCGACCATCTAAGTGCTGAGGAGGATGTAAATATTTTCGCATAGGACGATGGCGAAAAGATGCGCCAGGGATCAATCCGAACAATTCCTCGGAGCACTCCCCTAGGGTGGTTCAAAAAATTTTTTTTCGGTTTGTTGTTTGAACATCTATTTAATCTGCTGCTTAAGTCTACTGATTTAACATCCTAAAATATTGGCTCACTAATCGTAGTAAAAGTTGGTGATAATAGGTTATTGCAAGCAACACAGAAAACAAATCATACAGATTTTGTATTTAACAACCAATTATCACCAACTTCTACTACGACTAGGGAGCCAATATTTTAGGACGTTAAATCAGTAGCCATAAGCAGCAGATTAAATGGGTGTACAAACCAGAAATTGAAAAAAAAAGTTTTGGACCACCCTACACTCCCCGATATAAATGCGATAGAAAATGCAGAGCAAGGCACCGTCTAGAGAGCATTTCAGATCGGCCTTACTCCTAGGAGTAAGGCTGATCTGAAATGCGCTGGCAATCGACGATGCCAGTCGCTTTTCGTTGAATGTCTAAAGGGAGAAGCTACTGAGCGAGTTTCAGAGGAGAGGGAGAAAGGGAACAGTGCACGGAGGAGAACAATATTCCATATAGGGCGGACCTGCGCCTTGTAAACTGTAGGCGTTGGGCCAGAGGGAAATACCGTCTCGATCTGACTTTCTCGTCTCAACCGAACAACGTCCCCTGCAGGACAAAGGTTTTCCCCGAAGGTCTCCACGTTGATCAGCCTTGCGCTACAACAGTTTTACGTGATCATCACAAGATTTTGGATCCATCTTGTAAAGAGCCTCCTATTTGTGTTAGCCACTCGAAAACAGTTCTCTCCCGTCCCATCAAGTGTGGCTTTTTTTAACAATATGCCTCACCCTAAGCACTTTAGTTTGAGGTTTCTGAATGTATGGCCATGATTCCAACAGTCTGGTTTATTTATCATAGTTCTAACGGGAGTCAGACGACGATTGTCCCAAGGTTAGGACTATGGTCAACACCGTATCCCGTTTAATTTATAAATTTTGGTTTAGCTGTGAGTGTGAAAAAACGTCCAAGAGGATGTCGGATCATGCTTAGTGTTGGGTTCCGTTACGTAAGCAGCTACTAAAATAAATACACTACAAATTAAAAAATACGATGTGTAGAAAAGCGCATCAGCAAAAGGGCGTATATTCGTGGCACTCACATACTTTTGCTGAGAAGTAGTTATCTAACTATTTATCTTCCTAAATTATGTCTGTAAATTAATTTCACTGCCCACAATTTATCTGCTTTGCCTCAAGGTTGACTGGTAGAGAATTCCCTATGAAATTAAGTCTGTCTTTTGTACGATAAGTGTTTCTTTTGTGCAATAAAGATAAATAAATAAATAAATAAGCGTAGTTTCACGCTAATAATTCAAAAACTGTATGTCTGATCATGTTAAAAAAAACATTCGTTGAAAGTATTTACTAAGCTTTTATGTATTGTATTTTTTTTTTCATAATTATAAACATGCGGTTAAAACGATACAGAGGACACAATTTATTCAACTTTCCGATCAATTATTTCCGAAAATATTCACTAAATCATTTTATTTACAAAACCATTTTTTTTTTAACTTTTACCACTCTTTGATCTTTACTGTTTTTTTTTAGTTTCGGTTACATGTAGTGCTCTAGAAATAATTATTCTTATTATTCAACTACAAAACTAAGCAGCGACTTATACAAGACACCTGTACTCCAAATTTCATCAATGTGGGTACATCTTGTAATTTTTGAGTAAAATGCCTGTGACATACGGATGGACCACGGCCATGACAAAACTATAAGGGTTCCATTTTTGCCATTTGGAACTCTAAAAATGAATATGTTGTATCGTTATAAACAAAGATCAGAAACAAATGAAAAAAAAATTCGACGATACTGGACTTGAACCAGTGCCTTGAGCCAGACCGGGGCAGCAAGGCACTGGTTCAAGTCCAGTATCGTCGAAAAATGTTTTCATTTGTTTCTGATCTTTGTTTATAATAATAACGCTAGTGGAGTGATCCACTAATAAATTGCAAAAATTGTGATTATTATCATGATATTTGTAAAACAAAAAGTATGTTGTATCGTTATTAAAAAAAAAGTGCAAGTGGGTATTATTTACACACGAGAGTGTGTAATAATAGTTTGGTTGTTACTCTAGTTGTGTGCCTTGAAACGAAGAGGGGAAATTTGACAGTACTTACCCGGTTAGGCCTAGTTGCAACGTCTGTCGATACTTCTACGGAATTTCCAATAGATGAATCCTCGACCGAACTCGTTAAGCCCACAGTGTCAGCCACGTCCGTCTCGCACGTCTAAAAAGTAAGCTAGCTTTGCCTTGTTTATGGCAGAAGTATTTTCTACGAATAGGGATGATGACTAAATTTAAATAATTAGTCTGCCCTGTAGATTAATAAAAAATATTGGACACGTATTTTTTCTTTTTTTACATAATCAAAAAATAAAGGCGATTCATTGATTCAAAATTTCGCGTGACGTCACTCCTAAGTACAAATTTTACCTAGGAGTGACGGCACGAGCCCCCGAAACTTTGATGCGATTTCTTCGAGTATTTTTTATAATTTTGAAAAAGCAAATAATACGTGTCCAATATTTTTGTATTATTTAACTGACGGACTAATTAAAATTTAGATTTTCATACCCAGTCAGCATGCCCATTATATGTCTAATTGTCCACACAGCAGTTATATATAACGTTATAAAAAGAAGCTTAACGACAAAAATAAAGAATGTGGTTGTGTATAAAGTTATATAACAGGGTTTTAAACGGGCATTCGAGCCACCTGATGGAAAGTGGCCATCGTGAACTGGCAGTCGAGCCACCTGTTCACCTTAGTACTTAACAATAAAAAAATAATTCCTGGTTTCTGCGACTCCACAGCAATCGTAATAAATATTTTGAAAAAAATTTTAAACGTGTCCTCCACGTTGACTGCCGCTTGCCATCCGATTTTTCCCCAGAGTGAATCAAGGGAAACAAATAAGAGGGACAAATTGAATTACCAAGGTTCGCAGCAAAAGTCGCTGATGCAAGTTTTAAACTCAATCTCTTAGCGTTGGAAGATTTCGAATCGTTTTCTGCAGGGGGGGCTTATTAGACTTTTCTTAACTACTATTTTTACGCTTAATGGGATTTTTATATAAACTTACACACACTAAAGCCAAGACCTGTTGATACCTGACTATTGGCTGATTAAGTCTGGCTGGATAACTTAGTCAGGTATCATCATTAATTTTCTCAAAATCTGCGTTTGCGTCGAACGCAGCGATATGGCCTCTAAACACGTATAAACTATTCGTTTTCATAAGTCTCGTATTTTCAAACCAATATATTTTGACCTATTATCTGGAATATGTACTACTACTTCACGTCGCGTTATTTTGGGGACAAACTAAAGGCGGTCGAGTGCGTAATTTAAAAAACCGACGAAGTGCATGTCGGACCATGCTCAGTATAGGGTTCCGCAGCCGTTTATACAAAAAAATGCACTACAGATGAAAAAAATACGATATGAAAAAAAGTTCTAGTAAAAGAGAGCGCATCTCCACGGCATTTACGTGTTTTTGCTGAGCAGCGCAGGTTTTTGGCAATAACTCAAAAACGGTATGTCTGATCATGTTGAAAATATTGTTTTATATTTGTAATTTTTTTCATATTTTTTTGGACATACCATTTAGAAAATAGAAGGGAGGGGGGTCACAATTTATGCTTCTTTCGGAGAGATTATTTCCGCAAATATGCACCGAAGTAAAATAAAAAAATCATAAACCTCAAAGTGTTTTTAAAAGATCCGTCGAAATATGGGACATATTTGAACGGTTATTTTAATAACACTGACATTAGAACACACAGGGCTTAAACTAAACTTCAATCATCAATTGTATCTCAACAACGTCATGTATAATGTAGTTTTTGAGTAAAATGCCTGTGACATACAGACGGAACCCTACAAATGACACCTCTGGATACAGTCCTACCCCAATAAATGCCGCACAGAACAGCCACAAGGAAACCATGACCGATTCCAGCGACCTTTATCAGATTTTCAGTCTACCTTAAGAGGGATAAATCGAATTACCAAGGTTCGCAGCAAAATGTCGCTAGTGCAACTTTTAAACTCAATCACTTAGCGTTGGTGGTTCTGAGTCGTTTTGCAGAGCGGGTATATAGATATTTCTTATTATATATTATATATTTCTTAACTATACTGCGTAATATTTAACGCGTTTAATCGGGTATACGTAAACTGACATTCTGCAAGGCTCAATTTCACCAATACTCTGTTAGCGCTAACGCCTGACTAACGGTTGTTTACGACTGTCAAAACTTTGATATTGCCGGCCAAAAGATGGCTATACCTACACCTCTCACAAATAACGAAAAGGGTTGTTGACTAATCTCATAATTTGTAAAAATTATATAATATCCTGATAAAACAAACAAAATAGGGAATTAAGACAAAATTTTGAATTCGACACCTTACGTGTAGCTCGTTTTATGAGCATTTAAAGTTGGGTGGGAAAGTCCATTTTGAAGTATGAAAACAATAAAAACTAATACCATTGAATAACCCATAAAACGTAAGGCAACTTTTGTTATGAAATCGTTTCGATAAACGAAAGATTTAACAGAACAAAGTTCTTAATTTCACCATACAAGGTATTACATTGTGACGTCACAATGTTATTAGGCTTTAATATGAAGCGTTTTTTGGAAAGTCGAAAAATGTGCTTTTAACCTTGTGTCTCGGGGAGTTTTTATCAGATTGAACCAGTTTTTGATCAATATTTCTATTATAAAGACATCGTTCTATAACATACCACAGAAAAACATTTTAAATACCCTATTATGAATGTGAATTATATAACTATACCTATTGCAAAATTACTTCAGAAAATATACGAAGTCGAAATAATCTCTAGTTCTTAGTAAAATCGCAAAACAGAGAAGTAATCCGGCTCTTCACCGCAAAGCTTTTGAGTCAGATATAAATTCATATGCTTTGTTATTTTTATTTCCTGACTCAATTTAGATAAGAATTTTTAATTAAAACATAATTTTCAGAAACCGCGCTTAGCAGAAATGTGAATTTCAATTCTGAAAATACATTACATTAAAGTTGAGGATTACAGTCTTGCTGTCCATGTAGCTGGTATAATATAGGTATAGCTTACAAATTTTCTCCATTGCCCTCAGGTTGACTGTTAGACTGCCTTATGGCATTAAGTTCGATTTTTCTAAGAAAAGTTATCTGTTGTCCAATAAAGTTTAAATAAATAAATAAATATAAGTATTTCCATCTAGCCCTATGTAACAATTACATTATACAATTCTATACGTAATTTACCCGATATTTAATCATCAAAACTAATATTAATTAGGGCTTAGTTGAACTTGTAAAGAACTTGTTTAGCGCAATCCATTTATTGCAGTGGTTCTTAACCTTTTAGTCATGAGGGACCACTTTCCCAAATGTATGTCTTGCCAAGGACCACCCAGTTAGTTTATTGGTAATATAAGGTAACTAAATGTAATTAAATAAAGGGTTATTTGATCTCTCTATATAAAAATAGCTAGCTAGCAGGCGTTCAAATTAAGTGCCAGTGTTGCCTTCTTATGGAATAATGTTCAATATCCCCGTTTTCTCACTCTAAATCCGTTGGTCGCTGAATATGTTCTGAGTATATTTTTTAAAACATTAACAGCATCGGACAACTGACAGAAAAAAAAAATCTTCGTTTATATCTCTGGCTTTACCTAAAATCTACGCGGATGAAGTCGTGGGCGGCCGCTAGTATACAATATTTGTGAAGAAAATATAAAATTAAAATTGTTGCTGCAACCATTCAACATGATTATACTCTGGTGGAAACAAGTTTCTTGTTTGATTTAATCAGGTTTTTTTTTTCAGTTTACCCGTATTTCTGTTACAAAGAAATTGCATGGCGGTTGATATAAATTGAACTTGAATTCCACTTTGAAAATAATGAGTTATCAATTCGAAGTCACGCGACAATTAAAACTACGAGTAACTTATTAAAATAAGTGTGCTATGCATAAACAATTACTAATACGCTGTAATTAATTAAAGCTGTATATTCGTCCAGCCAAAATAGGTTAGACTGTAGACTGCATATAAAACAAACATGTTGTAGCATGTTGTAGGTTTATGGAATGAAATAGTAGGTATTCAAACGCTACAGGATCAAACTTTTGATTTCGTCGAGCGTACACTTTCATGTTTACTATTGCATTAACCCAGTATTTATTTACCAAATGCCTAGCCAGGCATGTTTTGCGTACCTCCAAAGCCACATCTAATTTTTAAAAACTACACCGGTTACCGAAGGGAATGCATTTTTTCGCAGCTAAAAGCACTTTTGCCACGTCGGGCTTCGTAAACGTTCCGCCATATGCAATCTTCTGCCATGCATCGGACAAGCTAGAATAGCAGTAAAAAAAGCAGAATAAGCGATGTGGAAAACGACTATGGAAATTAGATCATGTGTCTTGCTTTTATATTAAAATTGCTTTGTAACTGGCCGGTGCTATTTTAAGGATGAAGGATAGAGTGTGAAGGGCATATTTAGTTTTATTTGAAATTGTACGATTTTAGCTAGAAAATTACCGTGACACTCAAACATATTTAAATTACATTGGCGGTACCTTACTCACGTCATCAAAACCCCGACACTGCCCTCCTTGCATTGTGTGCAAGAAGGGCAGCGTCAGGGGCCGCTTGTGTCTCAAGACTAAAATCCACATTTCGAGGATTACTCGGTTTTAATGACCTGAGTAGGTACGGGCGTAGTAATCTAAAATGTAAAATTAAAAAAAAACTGGCCAAGAGCATGTTGGACCATGCTCAATGTAGGATTCCGCAGCCGTTTACTACAAAAATACGATATGAAAAAAAAAACGCTAACAAAAGACCGTATCTCCCCGGCACTTACGACCTTCTGCTGAGAAGTGCAGTTTTTGGCAATAACTTAAAAACGGTATGTTTGATCATGGTAAAAATAATTGTCGTTGAAAGTATTTATTAAATGTATATTTGTTCATTTTTCATATTTTTTGAACATACCGTTTAGAAAATGGAGGGGGGGGTTTGTTACTTACGGAGTTTTGGTTACATGTATGGAGTGCCCCCCCTAGATTTATATATATATATTTTATTTAACTATCAAACTAAGTAGCGGCTTACAAAAGACACCTATGTTCCAAATTTCATCAATATACATCTTATAGTTTTTGAGTAAAATGCCTGTGTCATACGGACGGACGGAAGGATGGACGGTCGGACGGACATGACGAAACTATAAGGGTTCCGTTTTTGCCATTTTGGCTACGGAAGCCTAAAAACAAAATGTTCAAGTGATGTCTCCGTCTTGTGACGAAAAACTAGCTATTTGACAATAATGGGGATGTTAACTGTACTCGCATGGCTGTAAAATTATTTGGCTTCTCGTGCCTTGAATGCTTCTCTACGCTTAGGAAGAAATGTTTGAACCACTCGCTTCGCTCGTGGTTAAATTTTAGATTCCTTCGCTTTCTCAGCATTCAATTCAAGCACTCGGGCTAATTGACAAGGCTTTACAAATAACAATTTTCCTCACTAGGTCGGATATATGTTCCCATAGCGCCAAATCTGCGTGGAAAAGTTCATATTCCCCGCTAGGAATAAAAAGTAATTTGAGGTACGAATTAATTATATTTTTATTTTCTTCTGTTTCCGCGATTATTAGTCATTGAATATTTTTATGTTTATATATTTTTTTATGTCATTACTCTTATAAGTTTCAAATGAAAAAACTAATCTAGTGTTGTTTTTTTGCATCTCACATTTTCTTCACTTTAGTAGGTGAAATGTTGCATGGCATCAAAATATTGTACCTTGACAGCCTCGTTACGCTCTGAAATCTATATTTGAGCCATAAGTGAAAGATTCCTTCGCTTTGCTATCAATCTAAGCACTCGCGCAAACTAACGACCATTGCAGCCTTGCACAACAAATAACTATTATAGCCATCCTTATAAATAAGACCTTCTTCTCCTTGCATCGGTTTCCTCAGAACTAGGGAAAACATTTTCTTTAATGATGCGTTGCCAGTTCTTTCTGTCTGCAGTCGAATATAAAGCGTCGTGAACTGTGCACGCTGTGAAACAAACTAATCTATACTATTAAAAATTAAATGTTTGTACTCTGAAGATATTTTAAGGACTAGTTTAAGGTTAACCTAAAATATGTATATGTTTTTTTATTCTTTGCATGTTCATATCTAAAGCGGCTAAAGAGATATCAACTCTTTTTACCTGACTGCGCGACGCAAAGGAGGGTAATGTGTTTATCAGTCTATGTATGTATGTATGTATGTTTGTTCCTATCTGGCACTCCAGAGACCAAACGCGTGGACCGACTTTGATGATTCTTATATCAATCGATTCGTCTTAACTGTCCGAATGTCACTCAAGACATGAAAACGATTAAAACTCAGAATGGCGATGGTGAGACGCCATATTGTGAAAAATAAAAAAAATCGATTGACGTACTATATCGAGTGGGGTATCATTGAATAGGGGTTTGAAAATCATAATTAGGTTTTTTTTATCATTTTGAATTTTCTATTACCAGTTAGGAACTATAACGATTTAAAATTGGTTAGCACGCCGTTCTAACTAATATTTCATTTAATTGTAATAAATCTCTGCAAGCTTCTCAATAACCCCGACGATAAAGATTGCGAAATTTAAAGACTTTTATAATTTTAACTAAAAAGTGTAAATTAAAAAATTATAATTACAAAAACAAAACACCCCACTGCGTAAAAAAACTAATAAGAAAAAAACAAGTCCAGTACCCTAGAAATTTGTTAAGTTATAATGGACATGTTTCATGATTCATGATCGATACTCACATAAAACAAATAATAAATTCTAATATGGAACATAGCGATTTTAAACAGTCGGGACCCATTGTTGGGAAGATTTGCGTCGATCTAGATTTCTTATGGGTACAAACAAATTTCTAGGGTACTGGACTTGTTTTCTTCTTGTTAGTTTTATTACGCAGTCGGATTTTTTGTTTTTTTAATTATTATTTTTTGGTAAACGGGTAGTTATAGGCATCGACAGATGGTTATGGGATACGTTGTTAACCGACTGCATTGAGGTGAAAAAGAGGATTATGTCTTTTCTCTTCGGCGATCGAAATTTTCCAGTACAAAAAAAGAAACCAGGTGAGTAACGTTCCACCAACAATTAATACGAGGCTTGTCAAAAAGACTCACACACGCCACCGGGGACCATAGAGCTGGCTCATTTTTCGCTCAAAGAAGTGGCATATCAGTACAAAGCCGCAGCCAGTGTTAATGGGAATCCTGCTCACCGGGTCCGATCTGGGCGATCTAATGTACTTACTTACTTTTAGTTCTTATTTTGTCTGCATTATAATAATAAATGAATTGTAGTAAGTTCCAATAAATAATATGTCAACAGTAATTGTCATCAATTATTTTCAACTAGAACCAGCGGAGGAGAAAAAAATAGTGTAGTTGGATAAAAAGTATCCTACAACCATCTGTGCATAACCAGCTCAACGGGTATACCAAAAATAGTTAAAATCTATTAGCCGATTCGGCGTGATGAAGGCACAACGAGTCATACAAACATATAAAAAAAATCGATGTAGTGACCTTCAAAAACGCGTTCCTCTTTGTAGGAATCCGTAACCATTTGGCAAAAACGGAACCCTTATAGTTTCATCATGTCGGTCCGTCTGTCCTTCCGTCCGTCCGTACGTCACAGGAATTTTACATTTCGTATATTGATGAAATTTAGAGTATAGGTGTCTTGTGTAAGATTTCTAGGGAGGCACTCCATACATGTAGATAACCGAAACTGGAAAAAAAATCAGCAAATATCAACGTGTGGCATATATTTCGACCGTAATTTTGAAATCATTTTGAGGTTGCCATTAAAAAGTGGATATTTTCGGAAATAATGTTGCAAAAATTGTGTTCCCCTCTATTTTCTAAACCTAGAGTCAATAAAATATGAAAAAAAACACAAAATTAAAGCTTATTAGTACATACTTTCAACGAAAACAATTTTCAACATAAGCAGATATACTGTTTTTAAGTTATTGCCGTTAAATGACGATTCTCAACAAAAGGATGTAAGTGCCGTGAAGATACGCCCTTTTGCTTGTGCACTTTTTCATATCGTATATTTTCCATTTGTAGTGCATGTTGTCGTATGAACGGCTGCGAAACCTTACACTTAATTAATGAACTGTGAAACCGCATGTTTTAAATACTTACGCTCTATTAGTTAATAAAACAGTGAACACCGATTCTCTTCATAACCAATTGATAAATTCTTAAGCTGTGTTTACTTTGCCTATAATTTTATATAAGGTAAATGTTCCATATATTGACACCCTAATTCCAATAATAGACACCTCTATTGCTATAAATTAAGGTCGAAGGTGCCAACTATTGGACGGTGTCGAACACTGGGACATTTAATTTACTTAGTATATATAAATAAAAGAAACTAGGCGACCGAGCGTTGCTGCACGCGTTGCTGCTGTTGGGTGCACGATTTCTTATTTCTTTCTAAACTACTATCTATTTATTTAGATAATCTTAGAGAGGCTTGTCGACGAACAAAATTTCATACAATTTGTTAGAGCTGTCTCCGCGAAAAAACTACGTTAATTGCTATTTTTAAGGTTGTAAAAAGAAGTTGTGTACAATGAATTGTATACTACCCATTGAAGATATTTTCATCGAAATAAGTGAAGGGTTATTTGAAGTCACTATATAGGAAATATTTTATTTTTTGTATTTATTCATAGATGTGGATACGACTATTTCTCCACCGCGAACAATATCGTATTATCCAAAAGTGGACGTGTGTAGGTGCCCACCTTTAGTAAAACATGAACGAAGTTACGGGCACCTTCTAGAATATACAAGATTGTTCATTTGAAGTAACAGAGTATTCTCCCATATTCATCCATCTATCAATTACCACAGATAAATAAGTCAACACCATAATTCATTGTTATTTGTATACCTACCTATTATACATCATCACACACCTGTAAAATAGCAACATTAATTTTAAACTGATATTACACTCTAAATGTCATTACAGGATTATTTATTCATTTAAACAAAGTGCACTAATCAGAAACAAACACGATGTAATCGGATTTAAATTAAAACAGAATAGCAAATACTCTAATTTGTGCTCAATGCAATAATTGGACTTAATTGTTAGTAAGAATTAACATTCTTACAAACCTTCGTGCTCCTCACACAAAACACTTGCCCTGACTGGGATGCGAACCCAGGACCGCTAGCTGAGTCAAACGTGTCGTAACGTTTCGTCAAAATCAATGGATAAAGGGATTGATGGAATCGATGAAGATTTTTTGATTTCAGCAAACCGCCATTCTCGTATGTTTGAACCAACCAACTAGAAGAACGTTTATAAAATATTATCGTTATTAAAAATAAAACGTTAGGGACCTAAACACTGATCATGTTTTGTAATACAATGTTTACTTATTTGTTGTGTTTAGCAAGCTATTTGAAACATTACCAAAAAAGCCCGATATAAACGAAAACCCTTTTCACAAAACTTGAAAAGGTTCCATTGGAGTATTTGCCGTATTTCCTAGCAAGTTTATTATTCTTTAAAAGGGACGAAATACAATTTTCTTATTGAAATCATGAACAAGCGAAACTCTATTAAAGTACCAAAAGAAGGAAATAACTAATGGAACTGCGTGTAAAGGGACGCGGTACGACAGACTTATTTTTAGGAATTTTTGTAACACCGTTCTGTATCTCTTACAAATTCCACCGATTTTTTTATAAGCGACATCTAGTGTAAGGCTGTAAAAATGACTAGCTCACTTATTGGACAATATGGCGCAACGCTAGTCTCTATTTATCCAACTCTTATTGGCTTCATCGCACTTCTATGCATAAATAAAACGGCGATGATAAGTTTTAACTATCACTTCTAAATATCGAATTTATCATTCTCCTGCCTTTATTCTATTAATTTGGGGTAAGCGCTAGCAGCATCTCCTCGCTTAATTCCATTTTTCACTTCTCCTGCTCAAAAAGTACGTCACATTAGCTTCGCGAAGCGAGACTTAAGGCCCTAGGGTTTAAAAGAAAGCCATATAATCCCATTCAAGTTTCTATGACACAGAAAAAAAATCTTGCGGGCAGCTACATACTCCTTACGAATAATTAAAAACAAACAAACCAACCTGATCAGATTGGCCAAACTTTCTGATAGAATTGCTCAAATTGTACTTTAAGTGTTTCGTGTAATACTATACAATTGTAATGTTAAGTCTTTTTTATTTTCTCGCAGTCGAAGTGAAAAGCAGAGTGTTTAACACGTGGCTAAAAGCCATTATGACACTCGAACATATTTGTCCTCGCTCACTTCGTGATGTCGACGTTCGTTCATATCTATTTTATTATTATTCATATCATCCTTCACAGGTTCCATTCATTTTTCTTTGGTTTTCTTTTTCTTCTGCAGCCTTCCACAATTTCCACATTCATACTCAACTCTTGTATCGTTACGTGACTCTCGTCTCTTTTCATCACGTACCCGTACCACGGTAGTAAGTTAGCTCTCAATTTATCTGTGATTGGAACTTCTTTCAGACTTCCTCTTATATACTTAGTCGTTATTCAATCCATTCTTGTAACATCACACATCCATCGATTCTCATTCCTGCCACATGCATTCTCATTTCACCCATCTCCTTTATAGCCCAACACATTGAACCATGTATGACGTCATGTATTACAAGGCGATTATAGATTTTGCCCTTGATTTGAAGTGGCATTTGTGGATCGCATATTGTTCCGGTGACCTGCCGCCATTTTATCCATCCTGATATTGATGTATGACTTATTTTACTTGTAAATAAATACGACAGTGAGTGTAGGCGCGCCATTGTTCTTAGAAACTTTTGTTGTTCGTAGTGATTAAGCTAATTTATGTTTAAAAATTGTGTTATTCCAATTTTAATAAATAGTTTGCTAATGCTGCAGATGTTTTTTGGAAGAATGAAATTCACACGAATGATGTTTTTGAGGATAAACGATTAGTATTCAATTCAGTGATCGGTACCCATAAATAATTGTAATCTTTAATTAATAATCAAAAGAAGGTAAAGATACAAAAATAGGTTAATAACGTAGTGATTCAATAATCTTTACGGTGTAACAGCAATCCACACTCCACATTCCGCAGCAAAACTCGTCCAAGTGAACTCGGAAACTCGTGAAAACGGTCGAAAGTTGTAAAAACTTGTAAGTAGTGTTAGCGAGTTAAATAGAAGGCCACGATCACATACAGCTTACATCAGCGTAGTCGATTAAGAAACTAGGACCTTTATGATTTTAACTAGAGCTCTCGGTTGTGTCCGGGTTTCGTGTACCCGTTTCCATGTTACACGGAAACGGTTTTCTGGCCCGTTCGGAACGTGTAATTAAGACCCGTGTAATTAAGACTCGTTTACCCGTGTACACGGGTCTCAATTACACGCGGGTTTGATCCGCCGTCGATGTGTAGTGGCAATCCAATGGGTTGTCTTCACTTTAAGAGCGTATGTAAGAAATCGAGAGTGATATTTCGCCTTTAAACTTGTGCGTTTTTTTATTTCTGCATTTAAGCAAATGTTCAATAGTTAAAACTATTTTGTGAGTAGTGCATAAAAATATTCAAATAAAAGAAAACTGCATATTATTTACTAGCTTCTGCCCGCGACTTTGTCCGCCTTAAATTCGTTTATCGCAGATAAGGGTATTTTTCGGGATAATAAGTAGTAGTAGTAGTTCCTTTCTCGGAACTCAAACTATCTCCATACCAAATTTCATCCCAATCGGTTGAGCGGTTTAAGCGTAAAAAGGTAACAGACAGACAGACAGACAGACACACTTTCACATTTATAATATTACTAGCTTCTGCCCGCGAGTTCGTCCGCCTTAAATTTGTTTATCGCGGATAAGAGCATTTTTCCGGGATAAAAAGTAGCCTATGTCCTTTCCCGGGACTCATACTATCTCCATACCAAATTTCATCCAAATCGGTTCAGCGGTTTAAGCGTGAAGAGGTAACAGACAGACAGACAGACAGACACACTTTCGCATTTATAATATTAGTATGGATGGATAGTATGGATAGTATGGATATGGATTATTATCGACGCGCTACAAGAACTATTAAATGTGTGCGAAAGGTATTCGGTGGAGCATGGTCTAAGATACAATGGAAAAAAAGCCAGGTACTTGTCATTAGAGCCAGTAAAAAATACCACCAGACAGTTCCCCTCGTGACCCTGTGCAGTGAAACGTTCAGGGTTACGAAATCATTTAAATATCTTGGCCATTAGGTCACCGAGGACCTCTCAGATGATCTCGGCATAGATAGGGAACGCAGGGCATTGGCTGTAAGAGCAAATATGCTGAGCCACAGGTTTGCTAGGTGTAGTAAGGAAGTGAAAATCACACTTTTCAAGTAGTACTGCCAATCTTTCTTTACCTGCAGCTTGTGGACAGGCTATACGCAAAAATCTTATAATGCCTTGCGTATACAATATAATAATATATTCAGAATGCTGTTAAAACTGCCACGATATTGCAGTGCGTCCGGAATGTTCACCACAGAGCGTACGGACGATTTTTATGCAATTATACGCAACCGAACGGCGTCACTAATGAGGAGGCTGAGTGGCAGTGCTAACAGTATTCTGAATACTTTTGCTGCTAAACTGAACGCACCCTTACCTCGGCATTGGAATAAGATACGTGCTGGGCTGCCCGGTGCCGAGGGGTTCAGTTGATATCCAATAAATAATTATCCTTTAATAGTAACGTAAATTACTAATCATAGCTTTTGTAAGTACTTTTACTAACAGTAATATGGATGTAGTCCGAAATAAAGAGCATTATTATTATTATTTTATTATTTTACGACGATAGGATTAAAAGGAAAAAACGAGTCAAGCTGTAAAACTGTATTTAAAAAAATACTTTAAAACATACAAAAATAAACACGTAGAAATTAATAATTTCGAAAATAAAAATAATCAACATAAAATAATAGCAGCTTCTTATAAGGCTATCTTGTAAATATTTCCTATTGAATTAAAATTCTGGACAGAGTAATCAAATAAAACATCAATGATATCTTAAGGCAATCAACTTTAAATATAAAAATACAACTATTTTTAATCATATTATTGGTGTGAAAAATTACAAGTTTACACAAGTCTACCCAAGCCTAACAACAATTAGAGAAGAAATTGTAAAAAACCAAAACAAAATTAGAAAGGTAGCCTATTTCCTTTCCTGTGACTCAAACTATCTCCATACCAAATTTCATCCAAACCGGTTCCGTGGATTAAAAGCGTGAAGAACAGATAGACAGACACACTTTCGCATGTCAAAATTATAGTATGGATTAATTTTGATCAAAATGGTAGAATATTAAAATGTTGTACGTAACTAAAACTGCTTTTATTTAGTAGTTTTTACGTTTTAAATACTTTTGATGCTCATTGCAATTAGCGAAATGGCAAATAACATATATTTATAAAATGACAAATCACTCCGCTTAATTAAAAATACTTCTTTAGCAAACAACATAATAGACATTAAAGCACAACGAATCGTTGGTAATTTGGTTTAGTAGCAACTGAATAAATGATAAATCGATCACATCGAAAAAAAATCACAAGGACAGGAGTACTAATTATAATTGTCTTCGAATATTTCTACAAATGAACAATGATATGGCTTAATTAAATAAATAAATATATGTTTCCAACACCATCAGAATTAAAAAAAGATAATGAAGGTACTTACTTGCTAGGTGTCGACGCTGGAGATTTTAAGTGAAGAAATTTTTAATGCTTTCCTATAGCTTCTGTCAAACTACCACAACACAAAAACTTATTGTTAGTCCGATCACTGCACAAGGCATAATAAGCTGTATCACCGAGATTGGTGGCGTATCTCCACACCCAATTTCTGTTCATTTTAAAAGTTTTTAACTATAACAGATTTAAATTTTAACAAACTAAGTATGACTCTCAACTCAATGTTGACCGACAGTGTGGCAAAGTAGAATCTTAATAATAACTGTAATGTAACTATAACAACATTATAAATTTAAAACTGCCGCTTCCAAAAGGGGTAAGGAAAGTATTTTGCTTATTTATATTAAAACAAAACGGCCTTTCATTCAGCTTCAGCAAACAAAAGCTCTTCCAGGTAATAGCCGAGTGTCAAAGCTACTCATATATATTATTAGTAAAATTGCCACGGTTTCTTTACTACGCAAACAATAGCTATTGTCTTTATCTGCACGTGCAGCGTAACTCTAAACCCACTCACATCTTATCTCACACCTAATACTTTTTTTCACCTAACACCATATGTATCCATTATTTATAATAAGTAACCATTAAATGTGTGGACAAAATTAAAAGATATAATTAGATCACAAGATTATCACCAAGACGATTTTTGTAAACTTTTAATCGTGTATCATATCATGTGCGATTAAAATTTTAATCGTAAAGCAAAAATTGCTTAGACCAATATAACTCTAATCAATGCTAAAATAGCCGGTGTTAAGGACACGTGTACACGTTTCCACGTGTAACACGGATAGCCGAGCTCTGATTTTAACGGATCATGTCCACAATATAACTTTTTTTTGAATTCATCGGCTTCTGATGATCCTAAACCAAGTGATCCGTCCATGTTGTAGCTTATGGTACTTATGGTCTGTGTGACCAATATTTGTTTCCATCTTAGAGCATTTAACTAATGAAAGTGACAAAGCGTGTCATCACCGTACAAAATTTTCATGCATTTTTTGCGTGGGTTGAACACGTACAGCACACTACGGACATATTCCTTTTTCTACAAACGCACATAATTAAAAGAAATCACCTAAAAACAAAAAAACACCTATGCAATGACAATTTACTATATACCCTAACCGGAGATTTTGCGATAACTTTGGCAAAGGAGATTGTATTCGTGTGGTATCGCCGATAGTTAAATACTAAGGCTCCCATAGAGGGAGCCAAATGTGCTTATGATAACTTTTCTCTTATCATCTCTATTCCTTTTTTTTTTTTGGTTACATTTCTTGTCAAATACCGTTTTCGAGATATTATTGACTTAAGTAAACTACTATTTTTTTCATAGTCTTAAAACTTTCCTTTGATGGTCGCGTTTGCCGTGCGATACTTAAATCATAAATAGCATTCATCATTTTCTGGCAAGTATATAATATGTAATACGAGATTGACAAATTCTTTATAATTTATTCATCGCGTCATAACGTATGTTTTTCCGGTATACGTTAGTGTCAAACCGGCAATTTGCACAAACTCATGCATAAAAATATAGACTGTTACTTCTGCCGTGATTACTAAGCTTTGGCGTTCATACGAAAGAAATTCTTGAGAGGCCCGTCTTCTCAAAACACTAATTCTATCCATGGAATAGTTTCTTTGACACGCACAACACGCCTCCGGATTTCGTTGGTTATCTGCTTTAGGGTCGCCTTATATATATGTCACAGTTTTAAGATAAATAAGACCCTCTTTCCTGTTGCTGAGTTATAGAATAAAATAATACATTAGGTTGACTGGGAGACGAAAGAAACTGGACTAGTTTGGATCAGGTTGGTAGAATTTGTTAAAAACTTTTTACAAGAAATGGCAACGTTTTTGTAAGTGTGTGTGTGAATTGAGGTAAAACGGGCAAAGTAATTATAAAGAAATCAGCTCATCACGCAGCATAATCAATAAGTTATAATTTGTAATACAATCCGAACACTTTAAACCTACACCTTACCTGCCTAAAGTTTGGAAATATTAGTATTAAAAAAAAGCAGACGCATTTCTATATTATCATCAAAGTACGCCCCTATAGTACCAATAATTGTATACACTTACGTCTTTAGTAAAGCAAGAAGTAGCACCATTTTAAAATAAACAAAACCCAATTCGAAATCACAACGTATCATCCCAACTGGAAGCGGAATAAAAACAAATAATAAAAAGTAAAGGGCAGGATAAGGGAAGAAAATGGTCCATTTGATAAGTACAAGTGTCGCGACAATGAGAGGGCTCTGTTTATGGGTACGATAACTTGGGACCTTCGTGCTGTGGATCCGGTATATTCTTAACATTGATTTGGCAAAGGTTTGAGCAATTTTTTGAACATTTATTTCTGCTTTACAACGACTCTGACTCTAGGCAATTAGGTAGCTTCTTGTAGTCAAAATAAATGATGTGACGCTTACAGTTAAATGTTATTCCAAAAATAAGTAGAAAACATCTGTGACCAACTATTTTACCGCTTTTGGTGATTTTCAAATGGGGGCAATTTGATTACTTATACAGAATTATGACAAATAAAAATCAGTGATCTCTTTTGCATATAAGACGAAATCAGAATTATCAATATAGGTCAAACCAACAACAAGAATTATGACTTAATTGTAATTATTAGTCCGTGATGTAGGCTAAAAAAAATTGGAGTCTTTTTTTTTCTTACATTATCAAAAAATAATGGTTGACATTGAGTCAAAAGATCGTGTGACGTCAGCCCTGGGCACAGTTTATACTTAGTTATAAAGTCACGAGCCCCTACTCCTAAATTTTAATGCGATTTATCTTAGTATTTTACCTTAGCTTAGCAAAACATATATGCCCAATATTTTTTATTGTCTTTCTGATGGACTAAATAGAATTTCGTTTTCGTACCCCGGTATTCTTTTCGGAACCACCCTGGTCGTCTGCGCTGGACAGTTATCTTGAAGGAAAAAATTGGCATTTCTTCAAGTGGATAAACTGTTCGCGCCGTGGGTAGCAAAGATTATTTTAATAAATCGACACACGAGTAGCATTTTGTATTTCGACGAGGAGAAATCTGAACACGTTCGCCCACACATCCACACCCACACTCGCTGAAATTCGGCCGGATAATTGATTATGTTCAACGTGATCCTTTGTACAACGCTTATTATCGTAAAGCCACAAAGCTAAGCGACAGTATTTAGAATACATAAGCGGTTGCTTACGTCTTAAAAGCAGAGTTTTACTCAACATGTTTCTGTCCATTCCGATAACCTGAGTCAGTCACACAGCGGACACAGCGTAGAAAAAAACTTGATCTTAAATACAAGTGTGCATATGTATGCACGAGGACATCTGTGCACGCGTAAATGTGTGTGTAAGATACACAGGGCTGCCTCAGTCGCCATTGAGTCGCATTCGCAGCGAAGAAAAGAAAGAGATAGCTGCGGACTGGGGAAGCGAAATGCAAGAATCATGATGATGTAAAATAAACTGATAAATAAGTAAGCACTCTGAAAATCTTAATCTGGACTGGATAAATTCATACATACATACAATTACGCCTTTTTCCCATTACGGGGTAGGCAGAAACTATCTCCTTCCACTTGCTACGGTTCTGGCATACAACTGCCGCTTCATCATCATTCAGTTATTGCAGAGTGATTGAACGATTTATGTAACAACGTATAAACCAAAGTTTTTACACAAATAAGATCCAACTAAGTAGAAAATACCAATGAATCGGTTCGGTTGTCCATAAGAATGATATTTTTATAAGGAATAAGGATGCATTTATTCTTATACTTAAATTTGTTATAAGTATTAAGAGATAAGCTTTATTGACGATCCATCAAATCTCAGCCACCTGCGTCGTTTCTCAATAAAATACATGATGACCAAAGCTCTGCTAACACAGGATTTTCATAGATACAGCCGATTTTAGCGTAAAATTTGTACCCTCGGTGCGCGAGTACGACTTCCACTTGGCCGTTTTTTTTATATTAATTATCACTCGTCGTCTGCTATATACCTAAGAAAATGTACGTGTGAGATCATTTTCAAGATGCAAGTACACGTCGATCTTAAGCTATGGCAATTCCAGTACGGCAAAAGCATGTTAAACGTCACTTACTACCTTAATTGAGTAACGTGAGCTCCTTTATACACAATATCAGGCGCATTGGAGCCAAATTTGAAGTGGCATTGCGATATGCCCAATTGAGCGATATAACAGGTTGCGTAAGCGTAGTGTGTTGTAGTTCTCTAGTAACAAAATAATATATTTTTTACTAAACACTATGAACAATTAGGGTAATAAAAGTAGCGGTCATTCATTATTGAATCTTAGAGTATTTTTTTAATTTTACCAAACTAGCAAAAGCGAAGCACTTTGACTGTGATGTCACACGTCTGTATTTTCCAAGGAACTTCATACTAATCGAGTGATTCAATATTTCGAAAAAGAAGCTGTTTTGAACTATCATGAAATACATACCGTATTATGTTCATTATACTACCTATATATTGCAAGTATTGCTATTCAAGCTGGTTTTATATTGGAAATACTAATTAATTCGCCTTTCAAAATACTACATACGTATACGGGTCAAATTTACTAACCTTCTTTTTTAATGTTGGTTACGAATGTAATTATAGTCACTGTTCGGTGTACTCCTCAAATAAATTATCTTCTGACCAGGAACCGTAGGATCGTCAATGAAGGAACTTCAGGATATATAATATCTTAATTTATTACTTATTTACAAGTGGTTAGATAGGTAGTACATAGTTAAATATATATACAATGGATGTGTTGCCACTACGGCTGTGAGGTGCAGTCTGAAGTACTCGGAGCGGAGGGGGGGTGACGTATCCGTGACGTCACCGTAAAACCGGTAGTGTGCAGTTGTATGAGCGCCCTTATGTTGCGCCAACAGTCACAATAAAAATTTTATGTAGATATATTTTCTAAGTCGGTCACATAAGTGTCCACCGATTTATGCTCGCCAGTCCAGAATATTTCATGGCCCCTCTAAACGATCGCTGATCATCGACGAGCAGATGGGTCGCAGTTATACGTTAGAAAGAGCACCATATATTTCCATCTCATTCTAACATATTGCACGCCGATGATCTGCGATCATGTAGAGGGACCATCAGTTTTAGTTCTACGAGTCATATGCCCCGTCCACTGCAACTATAATGTGGCAATTTTTCGGGTTCTGTCAGTTTATTTGCTTCTCCTGCGGATTTAATCATTTCTGATTTAATCACTATCTACACTGCTCTGCACAATAACAGCACATTTAAAATATGGAGCAGCTGCAGCTTGGCACGCGTTACCGAGAACTGAATACACTATGATTTAATGATTGATACAACATGCAAACATTCACCCACCCTTTTCACCCCTTTAAGGGATGATTTCTGTGATAAAATGTATCATATGACCCAGGCGCTCAAACTATCTCCATACCAAGTTTCATCTATATCAGTTCAGCGGTAACATATAGAGAGAGTTACTTTCGTATTTATGACATCAGTGTGGATAATAGCTATGGCCCGGAATTTCTCTCTTGAAACAACTAAATTTGGCCCCTGGCGTATCGATTAGACTCACACGAATCAGTAGTAATTATACATTCGGTAATATGCAGCTAAATTTATCGAATTGCTTGCTGCTTTGTGATTGTGTTGTGGCACTCTGCATTTTGCATTTAGTTCGTATGTAGCGAGATTAAGGCTAGATTAATAGGGATCTAACGCTGCATTTCCCTTTGAAATTTATATCGGTGAATAAATTTGACTGCTGTCAAATAATCACTAAATCTTATATTTAAAAATAATAATTTGAGCATCTTTTATTATCTTTTGACGACTGGTTAAGCTCAGTTGCCTGCGAAGCTGAAGGTCCTGAGTTCAATCAATTTATCATTTATTTGTCCAACATAGGTCAAAAGGTGTTTTGATTACATAATTTAGTTTCTGTATGAGCGCAAGGCGTATAGGCGCAATAAATAAATATACTGTTGATAGTCGTTGAACAATATATTCAATCCCTAATTGACAGTAAAATATTGCTACGAGTTTTCAGTTCCTTAGTAATTTAGGTGCATTGGAATAAGACCGAACTATGGGCAAAACTTAAAGTAAAACCTAAAATTATTTTATAGGCGTTGAAATAAAGTTCAGGATTCGAACTTTACCCTACCTCCGTTCTTACCCTATACATTCGTTAATATGCAGCCGAATTGATCGAGTTGCTTGCGGCTTGGTGATTACGGCGCTCTGCATTTTGAATTCAGTTCATATGTCACTACATAATATGAACTGATTTCGCGCGACTAAACTTCACTAAATTACGTGTAGATTAATGGAGTTTTAATATACAGTATTAGCATTCCCTTGGCATATATCGGGAAATACTGTTTGACTGTAATCCAAATAAATTAAACATTTCTAACACTAAATATTCGAAAATGCAGACAATAAAGGAACGTATCCATATTATTTATGACTAGTGGCTTTGTGAGCTATAAACATAGCGAATCTTTTAACCCCTCCGCCATTTTGAAAAAAATCCAAAAACTGAATCGAAAAAAATAAAACTTAATTGTCAGGTCTACTCACAAAAGGCTATATAGTCAGCTGTCCATGAAAGGTCCTTACATGAATTTCACTCTGTTTTTTTTTGGAAGTAGGTATCTAAAAACAATGATTATTTAAGCTGAGTATCAGAGTCCTTGTTTTGACAAAATTGACTTGTTACGAATAATTAAACTTTTTTTTCACTTCTTTATTCAAGAAATTTTTTTTTAATTTTGAAAAAAAAACTTTATTTTTATTGTAATGTAGCGACACCTTCAGATTTTTTTCAGAGAGAATATCTACATTTTCGAAATAGTAGTCAAAAATTTGCAATATGACTTCATATGTTCTGCATTCGTGTACAAACTCTTTAATTCTGTTTGAGTGTTTTATAAATTTATAATGAAATTTAATTTTGATATTTCATTAAAGTAGGTATTTCAATAAAGTAAATAAATATATTTAATAAAATCACTATAAATAGATTATATTGTCGATTTTGATATTTCACTATTAAAAATGTCATCAAAATCGCTTGACTAAATTCCGATACCTAACATTTAGAAAATAAACGCGAAAATATCGTATGTCAAAATGAGTACCAATAATCCTTATTATAAAAAAAGTAGCTTCCAATAAAATACAGTCAATTTAATGTAGGTAAGGGCCCATTTACTATGGAAAGCCGAGTATATAGCCTTTAGTGCGTATCGGTTGCGAAATACCACCTAGAGAGTAAAGCAGAACAGCTGGACAGCCATTCGCCGGATAGACATACATATGAAAGCATTTTTGCCCAAGCTGGGAGACGCTTCGCTCGCTACGTTACGATCAGGCAATAATGTTGTAAAAATTAAATGTACAGTCACCAGCATCAATATTATCTGCCATAACAAAGTGGGCGAAAATATCTGACACGTCCTAACAGCCCTAGAAATAGTGTCATGCCAGATATTTATGCGCGGTTTGTTGTGGCAGATATTAATGCTGTTAACTGTACACACTGGACTGTAGTTGGCTGAAATAAAATATTTTTATTTTATGCACTAAACGTTTTTCATAAAAATATGTAAAACAGCTATTTGAAGTTCACTGGATCGAAAAATATTTGCTTTTAATATTTTCTTCTGTCTCCGCAATTATCACTCATTTAAATAAAACAATGTAAACGGATTATATCGCAGATACTATCTCAATTGCGGTGAGGAACTCAATATAATCCGTTTATTTTGTTTTATTTAAATGAATATTTGCTTTTATTGGATTTGTTGTATTTTTATATACTTATCATGTCACTGCGGCCTCATGACTCCAAAATGGTTTCAAAAATTTTAGTTTCTCTTTGTATGCGCTTTGGCTTTGGCTTTGGCTGGGCATCCAAAAAATTATGTTTATAAGATACTTATCTGACTACGCTGAAAGCAAAAAAGAGTTACATCTTTTTTTTCTGTGTGAACGAAGTTGTAAGCACCTTCTCTTATAGGCACTATATTGTTAGTTTTAAATGGTTTTAGAACGGAGACCAAAAAGGAAAGGCAATGTGACCTACTAAATGTTGTGGCATAAGGATGAGTTCTCTTTTTTTCTCCTGACATATCACTTAAACATTTCAGAATAGTAACTAATTGACTTGCCAGGTTTTACTCAGTTCAGCTCCGATGTTTGATTCTCTTGGCGATAAATATCTGCCTGGGTTTTACATTCGACACGTCATTAATATTATATCAACCGAGTCTCAATACAGTCGAAAAAACTTAAATAAAAAAATAAAAAACTCATAATATTTAAAGGTTGAGTTAACCCGTGACCATGGAAAGATGAAAAGCTTCCGAAACGTCAGGAACTCAAATGAATGTTTTATTTAAATGAGTAATAATCGCGGAAATAGAAGAAAATATTATAAAACTCATAATATTTTAGTTTACTGTTACTGCTACCGTCGGCTATACATTTATCAGTGTGCCTACGATGAGCTGAGTTTACGATCGGCGCTAGCGAGTATCTCGTATCGAGAGTCAGTGCACCTCTCTCGCACGCGCTAATAGTGGGAAAGAGATACACTGTCATCTAGCGCTCGATACTCGCTCGTGCCGAAATCATGGTAGGCGTACAGTAAGTAGTATATTTCAGGAATAAAAAATAATTTATAAAAAATATATCGTTTTTTATGTACCTAAATATTTAATTAAATCGTCGTTGTTTTGGAAGTGTCACACCCATGCACTCTTTTGTTTTCATTAGTGATCCTCTTGCAAAACTCATTTCGAATTGATAGTAAATTATCTTTGCTTGGACTTACAATGTATTATGGAAACTGCAGTAATATTCAGGAAGGTGCCAGTGTGCCAGCATCCTAACAATATTATCCAGGCTGTCTTCAGGGAAATTATCGAACTGGCTTCCGGCACTTTAATTACGCTTTGAAACTTACCGTTATTTGGCTTCCACTCGCCAAACACTGGTTTCGGACAGATTTTTATTTGAAAGACCAGTACAATAATTACAAAATATTTCGATGGCTTTTGGTTATAATATTAAGGTACGAGTAAGTTGTGTAATGCTTTCAAGTACTCAATGGAATCATCCGAGATCGAAATTTCTATGCATATTCATCTAAAATTAGTAAAACCACATTTGACAATATAATGTATGCAAAGAACAGCAACATAATAAGGTGGCATATGAAGTGCACAATATGCTCAATTCAAAATTTGACTATTGTTTTAAACTGCTACTTTATCGTACTTACTTTGTTTTTTTTTTATTATTTAATAGGTAGGAATAGCAATAGCTAAAAATGCTGTTTACGGTAACAAACACATATTCAGGCCAAAAATGACATAATCTACTCGTATCATGTACCCTGTCCATTGCTACTTCAGTTCAGCATATATTATTGTGTTTTGGCTCGCAAGGCAAATTTATCAAGAGTCTTCTTAGATACCCTTAAAAAAACGGTCGTCTGAAAATTATATGTACTTTTCTAAAAGTTGTGTGTAATTTTTCGGCTCACTGATTACTTCATGTCGTAGTTTTCAAGCGCTACCTAGCCCCAAATAGACTCACATATACCCGAATATACACGTCAAACTTATAACACCCCTCTATTTTCGTCAGGGGTTAAAAAAGGATGTATCAAAAAAACTTCCAACCGAAAAATACATATAACCAAATCTTGAATGTAATGTCTGTTGGGCTCTGGTAAAAGCTACTGGATTTCTGATTTTCAGAAATTATAATCTTCATCGTTGTACTAGTGGGCGGTTGCACTGGACTGTTGACACCGGCGATGTGGTCCAATACAATTTCGCCCGAGAACGGAATATATTTAAATTGCAAAGTAAAATAAGTAGCTTTAAAATAATTCAATCCTAATCTCATTCGACAGCAACGCTGCAACGACTTACGTAATGTCAAAGAGCGAATTCAAAATTGAAATTCTTGAATTCCCAAACACCAGAATTGAATTTGAAATAGCAAAGAAAGTTATTTCAAGTTTAAGTTTACAGTTTACTCCAGAGAGCCCGCGAGATTTATTCGGTAAACTGAAGTTAGGTTCACTTTCTTTGTGTCACACAACGGGTGGAAGTCACGAGTGGTAGCCACTTGTGAAGCGGAAGAATAGAATAGGCTTTCTTGTCATTGTGGTAAAAGGCAAGTGAGTCATTTAAGTCTATCTTTATTCTTTTCTCTTGACTTGTATACACAATTTCAACTTTCCCTAAGCTTTGTTATTTTATCGATAAAAATTTCAAGGACCGTTTTATGCACAGAATTTTCATTCTGTTGAAAACTGTATTTTCTGAGAAAGAAAAATTGATGAAGAATTATTCATCTTAAGACTTATTAGGTTATTTATGGGGCCCCCATGTTCTGTGAGTCATTAATGGCTGACTGCGTTCAATGGTCGACATTAATATTAAACTAATCCCAAAACTTTACGGTAAGTAACTGATTTTTTTTGTGAAATGCTACATCCTCTAATATTTCTCGATATAAGAAGGTTACATGGCAACATGACATATGGTCCCATACTTTAGTTATCAGGGTAGTTAGACATTTAGTCGATATCTCCTGTCTCACTCTTCATATCGCTTATTAATCAATCAGCAACAATGGCTTGTAACTGGTTGTAATAAAACAATTTATACGGATTATACCGCGCACATTATCGTGTGAGTTCCGTTTAAATTGGTTTATTAAAACGAGTAATAACCACGGAAACCGGAAAATTGTATATTTACTGTACGGAAACGATGGAAACAGGAGTATATAGGTGAAACCGCACTGTACACTAAAGAATTGCGACATGGGGCGATGTAACAAAATGGTTTATATATTTATAACTAAAACCGCGCCTCATCGCTCCATATACAAGGTATCCCATGATCATGAGGACACTACCACAAATTTCTGACGACATTTCGAGTAAAAAAATATATATGAACCCAAGTCAAGAAAAAAAAAGATCTTGTTTCGTTGATTTTTGTACATAAAACTTGAACAAATTTCGCACTATGAAAGTTATTCCTTTTAATAAAAATGTAACGATTTTTCCAATAGAGGGTCACTTTCGTTATTGCAATAAATAGCTTAAATGAAAATTGATAATATCTTCAAAACTAAGCTAAAGTTGCCTGGGGTTTGTATAACATTTTTCGCCCTTATGAACTCAGGTATACGCTGGTAAAATTATGCGGATTTCTCACGAGCACGTTGTGTAGTATGAGAGTTAAAAAAATACACAATAGACCCTATATCTAGATTGAATTATAACTGTCATCAGCATCGATCTTAAGTGATTAAAATCAGGCACAAAAATTAATGTCATAAAAAATAATTACAAAGAATGTTCAGCAGAAGTTTTTATAAGAAGCGATGTGATTGTTTTGTAAACATCGGTTCAATTCAAATTAATCTATTCAGTTTTCTACAGACTTGGGCTGTAACAATTCGCTCTAAAATGTGTCAAAGCCAGTGCTATTCACGTTCTTTCCAACCGTTTAAAACTCTATACTTGAGCCACTGTTGAACTGGGGAACAGTTTAAATTGCTTTTTCAGACACTGAGTCTGTTCCTTGCTCGGAACTAGCAAGTTCCTTCAAGATAATAGTTCAAGATCAGACTTTGTATATTGTGCGCATGGGAAATGTGTGTTTAATAAACTTTAGAGGGTTATTTAAAGAAATAAGATACAATTTTAATATTAAATTCTTTATAGTCCATGAAGTAGCTTTTCTGAGAAATGTTATAGTAACAATTTAATATCTTTGTGCGGGCCACTGCTTATTTTAAAATTTATTTTTTATTTACTTTTAATGATGATGGCTACAGTTTTTTTGCATCAAATGCTCCATACTCAACTTTGTTCCATAAGTTGTCACCTTCAACCTTAATATAATACGGGTGTAAAACTCGATGCTTTATATTGAAATTTGGGTGAGACGTTTAATTTATTTTATAATTAGGAATCTCACTCATTTAAAATGAAGAAGTCAGTATCACACGTATGCTTACACTGTCGTTATAAATGTAACTTATTGAACAAAAAATATATGACTGCAACTACAGTCATAAACTCTGTTACACTCGGAATGACATTACAATTCCAACCGTTAATTATAGGTAAGTACATTTCAAAATCAGAATTTTATGTGCCACAAAGAAAGAACTGAGCAGTCTTAAATTAAGCTTTAAATATTCAAGGTTCTTGTAATTTCTTCTACGAAAACTGGCAAATTAAAATTTATCTTTCTTTGCAAGTGTCAATTTTGTTAGTAGTATCAATTTAAAAGTTTTTTTTGACATAAATTCAATTAGTGGGTAACCATCATTCAAATCTCGACTATCATTAACTTTATATGTTTTGAAATTGGTTCCAGGTACAAGAACTATTGTTTGTCACTAATATTGAATTGATTTTGATGAAAGCATCAAATGGATACAACTAAATGAAAAAGCAAAAATCATCGTGAATAAATTCTTAAATCAAATCGCTAACTTACCTCTTTAACTAAATAAAACTGGCAGTTAAGAAAATCTTTATAATAAAAAGGATTTAAAATGGCATCCGAAAGAGGAAGGGGGTCACGTTTGAGGCGCGGGTAAAAAGCGCCAGGTGCGCTGCCGTTCTAGCACAAATTTCTTACGAGACGACATAGAAAGAAACTCTGTCGCTACCATTGGTGACGAAGGTTTTCTTTTTATTTAAGGGAGTGAGTTTTTTTTATTACATGGCTTTCAATTCTTGCTGATTTTAGATTTATCGCCCGTTCCCATTTAAAACACGTTTTAGGGCGAGAAATCGTACAATAATCGTCGGAGTGGAAGATTTACGTATTAAAATTTTGATTACACGGAGACATTCAATCATCAAAGGCGCCACGGTATCCTGACCGTCGTGGCCGAGAGATGGGACAGCGCCCTAATCAGGCACTGGACCTCTCAGCATTTAAGTTTAGGTACTAACATAGTTATTTAAATAAAACAATTTAACGGATTATATCGCGTATATTATCTCATTTTAGTTCCCGACGTTTCGGAAGCTTTCCAGCTTTCCATGGTCACGGGAGGACATGGAAAGCTGGAAAGCTTCCGAAACGTCGGGAACTAAAATGAGATAATATACGCGATATAATCCGTTAAATTGTTTTATTTCAATGAGTAATAATCGCGGAAACAGAAGAAAATATTATAGTTATTTAAGTTTAATTGTAATACTAACACTATATGGATTACGTTGTCCGAATTAAATGCTTCTTTTTTTTAAAGGCGTGGCGATTATCGCTTCTTCTCGTGCTATATTGTACTTATAGTTTATATGATTCTATATTTTTTCTCGAGCTACAATAATCGTTTGGTCGAGGCGAGAAACTTGCACCATCTAAATGGGTTTAAGAAAGAATCTCGGACGCTACACGCGACGAAGTGACGAAGGTTTTGTATAAGCCTTTTTAACTTCACGTTTACATTTTATGTTTACAAATCTTGCAAGGAAGATTGAAACCATTTCTCAGGGACCCATTGAGCTGAAATTTGATATGCTTACGTAACTTTGATGAAAAATAATATAGTATGGCACCACTGATGATGCAGTCAGAAGGAGGCCAGAGGAACTCTGTAATAAAATAATGCAATTGTACCTTGTTAGGTCTCTTTAGAATCGTCTTGGCTGGTAGTTGATATATAATGTAGTGAGTGTATGTTCAAATGTAGAGACTTTTTCTCTTCATTTAAAACATGAGTTTTTTTTGTTACGTGGCTTTCACTTCTTGCTGATTTTAGCCCGGAATTTCGCCAATAATGGAGTGAGTTCTTGTATAGGTAAATGGATAAAAACTGGCTCGAACGGATTAAATCAGTAAATGAAATGTGTAATGAGAGTAATTAATTACAGGTTCATCGTACTTAGTTTTGCTTTACTGCCTTACAACAAATGATTTTTTATTGTAAATATTTGTAAAACCAAGCTGAAAGCTTTACGACTGCCTATTGTATGGAGAATTAATAAAACTTCTATATAAATCTAAATACTTTTTTGAATACGCCCTAAAGCTACAGTACATTGTTCCTTTTTATTACAAAAATCAACTTTTTAACAAAACATACATTAAAAAAATCCGATGAATTAAGAACTTTCTGCTGTGTTTGAAGTCACTTAAAAAATATATTTCAATTATTAAGAGCAGAATAAAACGAAGTAAAAACGAAATCTCGCTTTCAATTCTTGCTGATTTTAGCAATGGAGTGAGTACTTCTTATAATATAGATAGACAAAAACTGGCACGAATGAAATGTCCTGTATAATGTAATGTAATTAATTATCCTACCTATATCTACCTTATAATATTTCAAACACAATGTATATTGTTTCTGAATAATAAATTGAATTGAATTGAATGGAATTGTCACTTATTCTGCCCGCTGAAATCCCGATGAAGCTTTTTAGCCCCCAAAAAGTTGAACTGACGATCTGAGCAGAATCGCGAGAAACAGTTGAATGGCATGCTTTAGTCCTGCCTGAACGTCTTCAGTGTAGTGGATAGAGTGAGCTGGCGCAAAATAGTCCACGATAAAGTCATTCAGAGAGGCCACGACCCTTAGTATTGAGGATTAGCTACACAAGGAGGGAACGTCTTCAGACTGATATTACAAACCACGGAAAACGTAGAAAAAAATTGAAAATCTTTTTATTTGTAAACGTCTCTTGTTTCTCATACCTAACCGTAGTAGAGGTTCCTGTGTGCACTTGAAACTTAATGTTTGTAAGCAGCGTGGCTGTTTATTTTCTTTCCTCGCTGAAAGAGCTCGGATATGCGGTAGCCGTTGCTACGTAATAGTTTATATTTGTTTCTGTTAGTGGGTTTGTTAGATGTCTTTTGAAGTACGTACATCACGTAATAAGACCGTGACTGGGTAGTGTGTTTACTTAACCATGTCTGAAAGCTGTGGCTCCTTCAATTCAGTTTATTTGTTTGACATATATATATATATATGACCAAATTTTGCTTCATGATTTGTTTATTTTTATGTATCAAACCAAATTCTCTATATATATTATAATGTTACAGTATTGTGCTTCAATAGTAATATGTATCTATTTACCTACTCATTTATATTTTTATAATACATGTTTGATTTTCGAGAGAACTAAATTATTCATAGATTCAGGCGTTACTTTGCGGAATTTCACAGTATATTAATGGATACATTAATCCTTTGCTTTTCCATGAAATAGAGTCGTGGTTAGATGTGACACTGAATTGTGCTCTTCTTTGCAGTTTCACACAAAAAAAATACGCATGCAAATACATAAAACCACCACCGATAATGGATAAATTTTCTAGAGAGTTTATGTCATTCATAAACTTCATTGTCATGTAATGACTTTAATTTTCTGTCGAAAAAATATATTATTCGTTTTTTAAGTTTTTTATTGATGTTGCAATATTTTTAAAGCACTAATAATGAGCCTTTTACAAAAAAATTGAATTAGTTCAGGAATAATGTGTTTACTTTGCGGCGTGTATCTTATTGTAGGTGGTAATACGTGGGCTAGTTTTCCGCAACTTGAGACTTATAGTGCTCCTATTTTGCACGATGGCTTTTGCCAACCCAACTTTACCAGGAAGCCTAGCAGACCCTTGATGTTGCCGACGGCTTCTGGGAGTGACCTTGGAGTTCCGAGGTGTTGTGTACTTGGCTTAGCCTGGGCATTCGAGAATGTCGGATGTCTCTTCTGCCTCTATGCAGGTTCTGCAAAGAAGCCTGTCAGTGAAACCTAGAGTAAATAAGTGTTTGTTTACTAAGGCATGTCCAGTTATTGCTCCACATACGATTCGGAGCTGGCGTGCACTCTTATTGACGAAGCATGCTAAAGTGTTTGGTGTAATAGTGCATATTTATTGAGTAAATTCAGGCTTGTGAGCATATACGGATTCACACATGTTCACCCGGTATATCGGATTACAAACGTATCAAGGTTTTATTAATCCATAATTTAATAATCATTAATCATCTGTGTGGATCAGCTGAAGCGTCTCCGTTTCAGCTAGGGCATAAATACTTTCGTACCTATGTAAGTACGACTGTTAAAATATTGGGAACAGGTTCGACAATTACATGCAGTTTTTGTCAATTCAGTGAGCAAAATGGCATAGCCAAGGTGCATTGAAAGACTCGCGACACTAGAACTGCCTCCTTTACATAATAAGGTATAAAGCTTTTTTTGTGGTATGTTTGCTATTGTTCGTAAGTTTTTTGTTTGCTTATGAAGAGGTCGTCAGCATCACAACTACTCCTGAGCCTGCCTATACACGTGATAAGCAGACAAGGTAATGTTTGTAAACTCACAGGGTATAGTCAGATTTTTTTAAAATAAAACCATGTGACCTGACTCGTGTACCAATAATGGTTGAAATCCATTCAGCAAAAGACACATACAAACGTAAAAATCGATTTATTAACCTTCAAATAATCCGTATCACTTTTTTTGTATGTTCGAGACATTTCATGACAACTTTAAAATAGCATGATTATTTTATTGACAACTTTAAAATTATTATCATGACAACTTTAAAATAGCATGATTTTTTTATAAAATAATAACTGTTTTACTGTAAATTTCAATACCTATTCTCAATCAAAACGCAACTCGAAAGAAACAAAAAAATGTTGCGTTTTTCATTCGGGCCATTCGACCGAAAGTGTTCGTACGTGACAGTATTATTTGAAAACTTTTGAAAATGCTACAAACCCATTTTAACTTTGAAATTATTTCACAGCTTTGCTTTAAAATTAAAACTTAGTGCATTTACAGTTTTATGTTTTAAATTAGCTGCCATCACATGTCCAGTTTTATTTACAAGCGAGATGGAGCATTCTATGAGATAATAACATAATTTCTGTGACACTACACGTGATGGGTGTTGCCTACTAAGGTAACTAAAACTATAGAATGCGCTAAGTTTTAATTTTAACAGAATATGCAGTTTTCTATGATGTTATATTTATTATTTTTATAATCGATGCAGTTGTAGCTAATTTTGTTTAAAATGTGATTTGTATCAGCACAGTTGTAAACTGGCAAAATTTTTACAAAGTAATACAATTTATAATTTTATTCCAGAACTACGACTAGTAATAATGTCTTAGGCATCATCATCATCATTTCAGCCATAGGACGTCCACTGCTGGACACAGGCCTCCTCAATAGATTTCCACATGCCCAATCTCCTTGCGGGCGGCCTATCCACGCTGCGCTTGCCGGTACGCGGTGTCCATTCGAAAACCTTTCTGCCCTAACGGCCATCGGTTCTTCAAACTATGTGCCCTGCCCATTACCACTTCAGTTTGCTCACCCAGTTTGCTATGTCGGTGGCCTTGGTTCGTCTACGAATCTCCTCATTTCTGATTCTCTATGAGATGTCTTAGTACTTACAATAAAAACATTAATAAAATAAAAACTATAAAAAATGTAGTTTGTTTAGATATTGAGGCTTTTCCTCAATAGAGGTTTACTCTAGACACGTACTGCGCTGTACACTCAATCTTATTAAAGTGCCAGTGGAGTATTTACAAAATAAATGAAATTTATTCAATTCCATTTATCAATTATACTCACTAGTTCCCGGTATCCAATCACACGCTACAATAATCCAGATTCGAGTAATTTTGGGCAGATTTCGAATCGATAAACCACCAATTAAATGGTCAGACGTTCATCGATTGCTGCGGTCCGAGTGATTGTGGTTTGTGGCTCAATCGGGCAAGTCCGTGGCAAGACTGCAAGTTGCTGCGCTGGCATTTTATTGGTCCAATTAGAACTTAATGTTGAAGTGAATTCACATTCTGTATTTGTGAATTATGTATGTGTCGTTAATCGGTATGTTGTGGGTGTTGTGCGCCGTGCCAGTGATAGTAAGTAATGAACAATTTGATGGCAATTTGAACTATTTCCGTTTACTCGTCCATTTACCTACCTATCATATTTACCATTTATAGAAAAGCACATTTAAACAGCTATTTAGACAGACGGATTAGGTTTCCTTTTTGAGTATAATAACAAAACCTTCCTTCTGTTTAGCGGACTTATCTTGATTTTGATGACATTAAGGAAGATGCAATAAGGTACATGCATAATTTTTTTATCGCTGTTTTTAACAAGATATCAAAATACAGTAAAAACATTTCCAAAAAGTGAAATTAAAATCAGCCATGAAATACGCATGATAAAGCACCATGAAAGGTGTATTGATCATTTATCTAACTTTTGCTGAATCATAGACGTAAAGGAGCTTTTCAATTGCTACTGGTGCTACAACTAGGTGTTGATTTACGTGGTATCACTCGACTGGTTCTGTAAAAAAATGTTTACAAAGGTAAATGAAACGTATCGAGTTAGACCAGTCACATTTAATGTATTCTATGAGTACTACTGCTGGGTATAATTTTTTGAAAATTTCGCAATACGCCTATTATCACACTGTAATCAATTATATTGATAGAGCAACATAAATGTTTTTACTTTTTAGCTAAGTACCGATGGAGTCAATCTTTCTCCGTAACTTTTAACGGCTCCTGTTGGTGTCAACCATTTGAAAGGCATAATTGACCGTAAAAAAAATATTAGAGAAATGGTCAGATAGTATTTGATCGCGGACCGACTGATTGTGCATGTCTGTGATGTACGAGTATAAGCTGTCATATAGGCCCACCAACACCTTTTCATCTTTTTATATTTTTCTAAACCACAGAAAAATCTGTATTTTTTTTCTGACGATATGTAGACTTATTCCTACCTATAAACAAAATTTCAAGATTTTTGAAAATTTTCATCCATTCCCCATTAGGACTTAATTTTGAAATGGATTTACATTTAAAAATGTTTCTTGCGAATAATGTGTAAGTGTCATTATGTGATAGAATCGTCGTATGTTATGTAAGGCTCAAATTTTGTATATTACGTATGTAATAATGCTTAGAATATATAATATATGCTTGGTATAGCGTTATGGCTTTGCCTAAGAAAATAAACCTTCAGTTTTAAATTATGTGAGACACATGTTAAAATTTTAGAACCTTTTCCCGACGAAGTTCTTATATGTATGTATATGCATAATATAACATCTATACTATTATGAAGTTGTATTATGAAATGTCTTTGGATTGAAGAAATTTGCAAAAAAATATTTAATATAATTATTAGTATATTTGGAGATCCCTGAATCGTTTTTTTTTTTACATTGTTTCTATGTTTCTACGTGTAGTTGTGGCTTCATCACGCCAACACGGCTTAACGAATTTAAATATTATTTTTGGTTATTATAGGATACTGTTTATCCAACTACGCTGAAGAAAAATTAGGGGTTACGACTTTTTCTCCTCCGCGACCGAAGTTGCAAAATATTTTATTATTAACTAAAAGTGCCCACTTTTAGTTAATAATAAAATATTTTCATACGTATTTTTCATTATCTATAAAATAAACTCCATAATAACTGATGAAATAAAGTGTAACGTACATGTTTAAAAGTTATTAATTCCTACATTTACTTTACTTTTGATTACTTATATTTATTACATAGATAAAGTTTCAAAATTTGATTGCACAATGTAAATCAACCTTCGTCAAAACCGTGTATGTACACTGAGTTTACCGAAAAACAAAAATGGAATAGAATATTCCAAAAACTATTCAACGAAGGCCGGTTGGTTCCACGGATAGTTTTTAACGTCGACCAGTAAACGGATCTGGAAAGGATATTTTCAGTAAGCCGCATAAAGGAATAAACCGACCAGGTGGAAGTTTGACTCGCGCACCTAGGGTTCCGTGCTGAAGAAAAACAGGATTATTAAGCCTCTGAAATACAATTCAAATTAGTAACGTTATGTAAGTTACAGGACAAGACGAAGATGATGATAAATAGGCCGGGCTGGAAAAAATGCAAGTGCCGTATATAGTATAACGGACTGCGAATCTATAGCTACCTAGGCTCTACCATTTCTAGTACAGGAGGATATGGCGGCGAAATCAGCCGGTATGCCATCACCAGGTCAGCAGTGGAACATCTGGGAAGAATGTGGAGGGCATGACAATGACCAAACAGACGGAGGTCCGATTGGCGAAATGAAATGCCATCTTGTGCTGAAATATGCCTTTGGTGCTGAAACTGCAGGATCTCCATAAAAGTGATGCATTAGATAGTGGTGCTGGAGACGCCTCCTAAAGATCCCTTGGACTGTTTTTTGCTATAATAGCTCATCCTCACAAGCTTCATATTTAAGACCGACTTTCGGCAACTGTGAAGTCATGAATATTTAAGTTCTTTGGTCACATATACAGAAATGAGAAGTCGATAGAAGGACTGGTGAGTCAACACCAGGTGGAAAGCAAGTGAGCACAAGGCCAATCACTAACGCGCTAGACTGACCTGATTCAAAAAGCTACTGAGTCCACTAAGGTCCAGTGCATTCGCAACGTCGTCTAATCGGTAGGAATTGAAGCACATCGCTGAAACAGCAGTCCTCAGGAAAGACTACAACTCGCAGAACATCTGTCCATGTACCGTTTGTGCAATCACGACCCCTCTGACAAGAGTGCCCGACTTAGAAGAAGAAAGTTACTGGACTGAACATTATCCAAAAGTCATGTATAGCCAGCTATTGGGATGCACCCACAGTCGCGCATAGTGATATAAATCTGATATCATTGGAATACAATACTTAAGTAACGTGTGTCTTGTGTACACGGCGCGGCATTCATTTATTATTTAAATGACACGTTTGGCTCAGTGGGTTGCACAACGGCCTACGAAGCTGGCGGTCCCGGGTTCGAATCCCAGCCAGGGCGAGTGTTTGTTCAGAGCACGAATGTTTGTTACCGGGTTTTGGATGTTTTCTATGTATTTAAATGTTATAATTTATTTATATATTATGTATCGTCGCCTAGTACCTATTGTACAAGCTTTGGTTAGTTTGGGACTAAGTCGATTTGTGTAAGACTGTCCCTGATATTTATGTATCTATTTACTTATTTATTTATTAACATCCGACGCAAAAAAGACTGGCATTATAAGCTCAAAGTGTTTATTTGTGTTGTATCAGTCTGTGTGTCTGCGTATCTGTCTATCGCGAGCTCTTGAATTGATGAATCGATTCTGATTAAGTTTTTGTGCGTGAAAGTTTCAACATTTACTTGTTCCTATATTGCCAGTCCCGCAACTTTTTTCTTATTTACATATATGATCAGTGCTTTGGGTTATGTAATTATCAAATATGCATAGAAAATGTATACAAACTATACGATTACTTTAGGTTTTCAAATATAAACGCCGTATACAACAGAGTGTAAGTGGATTTTTTATGTATTCATATTAAAAATAATTCCCGGTATACAAAATTGTTCCTTTGACTGCGGAACCCTGAAAACAGCAGTCAGGTAAATTTTAGCATTGGCTATATTTTAGACGGTCTGTTTTTTGATATATTCGGGACCTGATTGGGAATTCTGTGAAATTGTTACATGTATCACTATATTTTTAGGATTTTAAAGTGACACTGAAACCTTACAGTAGAGATCAAAATATTATTCCAACCATCTAATTAATATGATTCATATCGCGTTACAGCCGCACACCGCACTGCTTCGCTATTAGTAATAAGTAAAAATAATATTTGGTAAATCGCACTTCGCTGCGCCTTCCCGTTTTAGATCTCTATATAGAGCTCCCGTTTTCCTTTTAGTGACAAATATCTATATTTATCTTTCTTCTTCTTAGTCGGATACTCTTGACAGAGCAGTCGTGGTCACGTAGCACCACGAACAATTCTGCGCCAATTTTCCGTAGCCGTTGCTTCTCTGGCGCATGCGTTAGTATCTTTAAACCACATAAAAGTCTAATGAACAGAGATAATTTAATATATAGGATATTTAGGATATATTTGTAATACTTTGTTACATTGAAAAACTATCGTGAGAATCTGGTAAATATCTCTGATTCTCACTTTTTTAATTATATTAGAGATTACTCACGTCGTAAAGCCCGAGATGCTTTGTAATTTAAACTCGATCGTCATAGGTCCCCTCGCAGCTACACTACATCAAAAAGTGAACGATTTTTTTTTGTTATTCGTAGTTTGCCATTATTTTCGTGACGCTCAAACCCAAAAACCCGCTAGAAAACATAAATAAATCGGTAACATATGTGAATGTAGACCGCATCTGACGAGATCCGCAACAGTTTTAAATTTAAGCCCGGCTCATCCGCGCGGACGGATTACAAAACTCGTCACATAAAGTGTATTAAAATATTTAGCCATACAATATTGGTAGTCCGCCATTACTTTCGTAACACCCGAAATCAATTTACGCTGGTACAACGGATCTTGGATGATCGTGACTATCGCGTGATATATGGCTTCCATCCTTCTCCGACTTACGCCGCAAAAAAAATACAAATGCTTTATCATTAAAACTCGACCATTATGGGTCCTCTGACAACAACACTACATCAAAAACTGAAGGAAAACGATAATAATATTCGTAGTTTCCCATTACTCTTGTGACACTTAAACCCAAGAACCTTCAGGAAAACATAAATAAATCGTGAACAAACGTGAATGTAGACCGCATCCGACGCGATCCGCAGCAGTTTTAAATTTAAGCCCGGCTTATCCGCGCGGACGGATTACAAAACTCGTCTCGGCAATGGCTCTGAAATCGGATTTTTTACATTGTTTAATTTTTTATTGGCGCGCGTACATTTTGTTACAGAGTTTGTTAGCTTTAGATGAACGAAAAATTATTCCACTTTTAAAACGTGTTGAAAGTATTTATTAAGCTTGATATAAGGATTAAGTCAGAGTCTTGCCCATCACTAGTAAATTCATCATTCAGAGACAATTTCAATATGGCGGTTTGTTTACATGGTTAGAAAGAAAGAAAGAAACAAAACATTTATTGCCACACCAAAAATAAATTTGGTATAAGGAACAAATAACAGATATGAAAAAAAAAGATAGAAAAAACGGTACCTTAAATATTCCGCGTGACAAAAGGAACGGACTCAGCATGTGTTGCGGCAGGCTCGCGACGGCGCAGCGCTGGTTTTCAGTCCGTCCCTTTCCTCACTGAACCACATTGACTCGTTTCACGGGTGCGGGTAGATTATCCATGCGTACATGTGCATGTATACCATATAGTCATAAATATATACACAATATACACACACATGCGTACATACTTAGGATCTATACCGGAATCCCTAACGTCATTTGTCCTAATGTATTGTTTGTCCTAATGTATCATTTGCCATAACGCATTTATTTCAGAAACCGTAAACTTTTCAGGATTGTTATAAAACAAACCTAACCTAACCTAATCTATACGACGATCTTTTAAAAAATCCTTAAAAAAATACGGTCTCTGAAAAAAATACGTTATGGGAAATGATACATTAGGACAAACGATACATTAGGACAAATGACGTTAGGGATTCCGAATAAGACCCACATACTTACTGATGTAACATCGTAAAGGAAAGAGACAAAAAAAAAGATAAAAAAATTTAGAACGTGAAATACCAAATTACCACGAGTGAATACCTGTACTACTTCCGAACTATTGTAGGTATTGTAAAATTAGCTCTAAGACATGACAAAATGACGTCTTCGCTAGAGTATCGTGTAATTTGTTTTCTTGTCCCTCGGATTCTCTTTCTTCATTCTCTCATAGAGTCTACTCGGGTGAAAGAAATTAGGATTTTCGTTTTCAGCCAGCTTATTAGTTTTAAAATGGATGCCGATTCCTTATATTTCATTGCTTTAGCAATAAAATCTATTAGCGGATGTTTCCAATAGCGAATTGATTCAATGTTCAAGTGACTGGCTTAGATGGACCAGTTGGTAGGTTGACTGTTTTGGCTTGGTGAAACGAGCAGACACGGGTTCGAATCCGGCTCGAAACATAAAACTATTTGAGATGTTTTATGCTTCGAGTTTTGTTATTTTTTGGTTACTAAGCTGTCTGCAAGCGGTTTAACCGCAAACGTTAGGTACACTGTGGCATACGAAATAGTTGAAAACCATAGAACGACGCAATTGACATTTTCAAATAGGCGACAATTATTTTTAAACGAATGGGAAAATATCACAGTCCCAGATGCTGGCCCTTTAGTTGGCACGCTGACCTCTTTTCACGGCAACAAGCAAAAAAGGTGTCCATTATTGGAAATTACTCTTACAAACAGCGGGACCTATTATTGGGATTTTAGCAAAGTCAAACGGCTAAAATGTTCTCAGAATGCGTACGATATTATGGACATTTACTAGTAAAGGCCCATCAATATTATACCTTATGTTGTGAAAAGTGGCTGGTATTTCGTAGTTAAGGGCCTACTTCGTCATTTCTTATTAAATCACACCCCAAACGCGGAGCCAGCCAATAAGCGTGATTTGTAATAAGGGACGCATTTATTGTTCGCGCGCATCAAAGAAAGAGAATGGTAATACAGTAAATGCTTGGGGATTTTTGGCGTAAGCGCCAGATATAAAAGTACCATGAAATCGAAAATATTATAATGTTTTGTTAACATTTAAGTTAATCACTTAAAAGATAAAGGGAAGAATGACATTTTAACATAATATGCCGTTTATTAATCTGTCGGTTGTACAAACTAGACAAAAAACGGGAAATGAAGACGCGTTTTCAGATAACTTTTCTATCGAGGAAATTTTCATTAAACATGTTTTCGCGTTAATCACTGAATAGGTTATATAGTCAAGAAACACATATCTGAAAACCAGCCTGTTTTATATATTAGATTTGACAAAAAATGTGCTACAAAATAGCTTAAATTTTCGATGCATCCCCTTAATTATATCCATCTTAACACCAATATCTACTCGCATGTTTAAGAAAAGTATTTAATATGAACGCGAAGGGACCACCTTATGCTGTATATGACCATGCAAGAGGTATAGGCATACGAATCGCTTTCTTTCACGACCTCTTAAATACGTCATATTTCAAGATTCGGAACTTTATTTTGTATAAAGGACGATTGCTTTTCTTGTAAAATTGTTTCAGATAAGAGGTTGTAAAACTAGCGGTTGATAAAAGGTAAGGTCCGCCATACATCATCTCGTTTCTCACCGTAATGATGGTCATTTGGACAATCCTTCTCTAGATGAGCAAGTTTGTAAATCGCACGTTATTACTCTGGTACGTGCTATTGGAAAATAAATGGGTTTCTCTGTTTCATGACGTCATCTACGGAAATCCACGGTTGATGGAGGAGTGCTGTCTAAGCGATTTTTTGCCTATGTGATCTATAACGTACGCATATACGTAACGTATACGCTATTTTATCCATATACTATAGAAGCGTAAGCTTCGTTTGCGATGGAAAAAGGAATCAAAACTTTTTTTGTATCAGTGTAGTTGGGTAAAAGTAATTATAATAACCATCCTCAGATGTGAAGCTCGACATTCTAGGATGGTTATTAGAATTACAGTTATGTCTTTGTACGAAAAAACATTGAAATCCGTTTAGCCGTTTTGGCGTGATAAAGCAGCAAAGAAACATACGTTTCATACGTTCTTAGAAAACATAATCAATATCGAAAAAAGTAATGTAAGCAACTATGCACATTTTATATTTAGGCCCTGTGAGTAGCAACACCCTCAAGTCAACTTTTACATTAGAAGTCAGTAAACCTGGAATATCAGGTGGTTTATGCCTGTTTATTTCTTGTAATGTTGATGACCCGTTGATTAAAATTACAGATAATAATAAAATAACTACTTATATCGACAAAAATATCTGAATCAAAGTGTTAACAAATGTCGTCATAGTTTTTAATTTCCACTAACAAAGTTACATTAAACAACTTTAATATAGAATATTGCACTCGTTACAAAATCCGCTGATCACCGCATCCATTTGTGCAAACACACCATGTACGTAATATAACTTGTTCAAGGAACTTAGCAGCCGGGAACTTCCATTCATGTGTAGGTACATATACCCTCCTAACACATACTTAACCACATAAAGGACGAGCCTTATAATAACTAGCTCACTCTAAAATGTTTAAAAGAATTTCTTATGGAACAAGCATACTATACGGTGAATGAATATTTAGATGGGACAAGTGCATTCGCTACGATAAGTAAAGCTACTTAAAATAAAATACGAATTTGGTATTTTCCTACCGATAGACACACAACTTGGAAAATCACAACATCAGTCACTTAGATACCTTTTTAGCGTCTAGAATCTAGATGGAATAACTCGCGCTTATCTATAGTAATAAATGAATTGTCTGTACAAAAAAAATATAGGACTCTTTTTTTTGGATATTTGTATGTGTCATTGTGGCTTTATAACTTCAAAATGGATTTAAACTATTTTTAGGAGACGGGTAGCTGGTTATCAACAGATGGTTGTAGAACCCGACAAAGCTGAAGAAATAAAGAGGGTTATGATTTTATTTTCCTCCGCTGACAAAGTTATGGGCACCTTGTAGTATATTATTATAAAATTAATCAGCGGACTGTAACTAGTGCAAGCAAATCGGTCCAAGTAACTCAGTAGCATTCCCTGCGTACTTCTCTTCATGTGTACTTAGCACGAGACTGCCGTAGACGCGGGTTATTGCGCGCTGGCACGGAGCGAAGACATTAGAAGGGCAAATATATATAAAGAGATCGTAAAATATTTCTTTTAGCCAAATGTGGTGATTTTGTAGAAATCATACACATTTGTAGATACATGTCACACTGTATAGTAAAAAAATATGGTGTGAGTGCATCATCTACAACAAATAAAACTATGATATTTTTGAATTATTCTTACCTGAAACACTATATTTTATTGCGCGCTGGCACGGAGCGGAGACATTAGAAGGGCAAATATATATATTGAGATTGTAAAATATAGCTTGTAAATAAATGTGGTGATTATGTAGAAATCTACACATGTCACACTGTGTAGTAATATTTTACGGGGTGAGTGCATCAGCTACGTTAGTAAAACTATGTTTAATATTGCGGAATAATTGTGATCTTTTACACTATTTTTTATCTGAAACACGCTAGTCAGGTCTAGTGAAGCGAGTGTGCTTAAGAGGATATATCTCTAAATATATTAAAACTACGATTTCTCAGTCACTTAGATATTTTTAGTTTCTAAAATACATTAATAACCCGCGCTGCAAACGTTTTGAAAATCTGCTGATCACTGCAACCAGCACAAACGTAAGACAAGTCAGTCCAAGTAAATCGGCAGCAGTTCTGCGAATTTCCCTTTATATGTACTGAGCACGAAACGGCCCTAGCCGCGGATTATTGCGTGCTGGCATGGGAGCGGAGACTTTTGATGGGTAGTCATAATGAGATCGTAATAGAATCATTGTGAGTTTTTATTAGTTTTTTTAATTTTGTAACATGAATACGGATGTTGACTGTACTCAAATGGAAATAAACTTTTGATGCGACACGGTAGTTTCTGTGATAGAAATCTTTAAAAAATAACTTAGATACCTAACATGTAACTTGTTTTAGGAGCCTTTAAAATTGGGTGGGAAAAATCCATTTTTCAAGTATAAAAATATAAATAACTAATAATAACATTGTATAACCCGTATGAAATGTATGTATGGTAATTTTTGTATTTAAACCGCTTCGATAAACGCAAGTTTTAACACCGTAACATCTAGAACACAGTCTTTAAATCCCCATTCAAGGTATGAAGGGAAGGGTATGAAGCGTTTTTTGGCAAAGTGAGATTTCAACATTTCGTCTTTTCGGGGAGTAATTTATTAAAATAGTTTTCTCCACAATATTTCTAGTATTGAAAGGTCGTTTTATAATATACCACAAAAAAACTTGACAAGTTGTCATCATCCCTATTATAGTACCTACAGTCTAGTTGAGCGAGTACCACCTAAGGGATCAATATAATTTATCTTTAAAATATTAAACTTCGATTCTTCAATCACTTAGATATTTTTAGCGCCTAGAAGTCATGAATGACCCGCACTACTGCACTCGTTCTAAATTTTCGCCGATCACTGCATCACAGCCCCCGCTTGCGCGGGTCACACCAATGCGTGCCACCAATCGCCGCGAGCCTCTACTCGCGTGGCCTGCATCAACCTATTCGCCCTCCCCAAAATTATGGCGACCAGGCCTATAAGTATATTGCCGCAACGGCAATACAGGCCCCCCTGCACCCCTCATAGGGTGCATGAGAAGACGCATGATGATGATGTAGGTATCTGGAATTCACTTTGCCCCCCGCCGGCCGCGCGTTGTCATGGCCGGGCCCTAACTGCAAGCACACACGTAACACAAGGCGGTTTAAGTAACTCAACAGTATTCTCGGCGAACTTCCCTTTATGTGTACTAAATAGCAAGAGACGGTCGAGGGAGACATATTCATCATCATAATCATCATTTCAGCCATAGAACGTCCACTGCCAAACACAGGCCTTCACAATAGATTTCCATATGGGTCGGATAAAGGCGACCCGCATCCAACGAGTCCCCGCAACCCTAAGCCGGTCGTCCGACCACCTTGCAGGTGGCCTTCCTACGCTGCGCTTGCCGGTACGCGGTCTCCACTCGAGAACCTTTCTGGCCCGACGGCCATCAGTTCTTCGAGCTTTGTGCCCTGCCTATTGCCACATCAGTTTGCTTAATTACTGTGACCTTGGTTCGTCTACGAATCTCCCCATTCCTGATTCGATCTCGTAGAGGGATCCCGAGCATAGCCCTTTCCATAGCTCCCTGAGTGACTCTGAGCTTCCTTAAGAGGCCCATAGTCTGAGACCACGTCTTGGCTCCGTAGGACGTCACCGGTAATACGCACTGGTTGAAGAATTTTCAAGCACTGAGGTATCCTGGACGAGAAGACACTTCGCAGTTTCCCAAACGCCGTGTTGAATTAGTCGATTGATCTCTTTCTCAAAGTTGAACCTGCCTAACTGGAGACATATTGATATCGTTAAATAAGATAATTAATGTTATTACTCACAACACTATAGCCTCATTGAGCTTACCATGAGGAACTAGTTCGATTTATAATATAGGGTCTATGTCTAAACTAAAAACATTACAACTACGATTCCTCATCACTTAGATATAGTTAGCCTTGAAGACAACGACTGATAGAGAATGCCTTAAGGCATTAAGTCCGCCATTTGTAATGTATAATAAATAAATAACCAGCGCTTACTGCACACCTTATAAATCCACTGATTGATACAACCATTAGTGCAAGCACACAAGTAGCATAAGTTGGTCCAAGTAACTCAGCAGTATTCCCCGCGTACTTCCCTTCATATTATATACTTTGCCACGGTTTATTGCACACTGGCACGGAGCGGAGATACAAGAGGGGCAGATGTATTGAGAATATTGAGATTGTCATATACCTTTTTATTCAGATTGTGATGATTGTAAGAACTTGTTAGATCAACTAAGATAATTGCGACTATGGCGGAAAATGCGTTTTTGATGACGTGAACATGATAAGAAACTCAACACTTTCAAACTACTCCTACTCATTTCTACCGTTCTGTACCTCAAAAGGAAAAAACGGAACCCTTATAGGATCACTTTGCTGTCCGTCCTTCTGTCTGTTTATCAAGAGCCTTTTTCTCAACAACGCGTGGAGATATCAAGTTGAAATTAACATCAAATACTGTAAAAAATCAAGCTTTTAAGTCAACGCTCAATACAGCCACTACAAAAGGCGTTTCCTTAAAAAGTATCGTCTATGGAAAACCTATAGGGTATATAATTTGGTGTGAAGTTAGGTCTTATAGGTAGGTTAGGTCTTACACGAAATGAATTTAAATATCAGTATTTTTTGTTTCAAAAACCAATATAAAATGACTCCACCGCGAACATTTTACTTAGGAGTTTGGGGTCTGCTAATACTGGATACTCATAGTTACGGCCGTTTTAGCATATATTTTGCACTGTGCGCGAGTCTGACTCGCATTTGTCAGTCGGTTTTTGTTTTCTAATTGTATTTAACTTTAAGCAAGTTAATATGTTAGGATTGTATGATAGCTTTAATAGACGCATTTTACCCCACATACCTAATTATCTCGGTTAATCAACTATCGCGGAAAATCAAAGGAACTATAATCCATTAATCTAATATGGAATTCCGCAAAGCAAGGCCTGAAGCCATCAATTATTCACAAGGCACTCGGTCAAATCCAGCTTTCTATCGAAGTAAATATAGTATCTTCATGAAGAAATTCACTTTTAAAATCACCAAGCGCGTTTGTTTCTTATTATAAAAAGTTTCAATTTACAAGATTGGAGATGTTGTTGAAGACGAGGAAGTAAATGAAATAGCTTTATGAATACTGAAACAAAGGCCCCATTTCACCATGTCTTATTAGAGTTAACGGCTGTTTAAACCTGTTAATATCGACCATTTAAAATGAAAACAAAATTCATGGTGCGACCTAGAATAATGAATAATAAATAATACTTTATTATTATTATTATTTAAAGGGCTTTGTCGCTGAATAATAAATATTAGGGACAATCTTACACAAATCGACCTAGTCCCAAACTAAGCACAGATTGTACAATGGGTACTAGGCGACAATTTCCATAAAATATTGATAAATAATATAATAATACTTAAATACATAGAAAATATCCAATATATATAAGAAAAAACATGTTAAAGTGATCCGATTGCGCCACTAACGTATTCGTTTAGTTAGTTTAATTTTTGTCAAGGTAATTGTTGGGTAAGGTTGTCTCACAGGTTGGTTGTCACAGCCGCCATAATAGACTATGAACCGGTGTCGTAAGATCGCAACTCCCACGGTCTTTTGACACCAGTCGATGAACATTAGGTCGGTTTTCTGTTATGGTCATATGACAATCCATTCTTGGCACCATTTTTTTATAACTCTATATTTATACGAGTAGGTACCCACTGCACATGTAATTACTATTTTTTTTCTATCTTTGATTGTAAGACGTCTAAAGTAAAGTAAGAAGTAAAGGTCGATAAGAGCCAGAATATTCTACTTTCAATGACTAGGATCAATTTTCAAAGCAAAATCGGCGAAAATCTCAACTAACTTAAATCTTTAGTGGCCAGGTTTAAGAATAACGACCATTAAAATATCACTGAGAAAACTTTTCTAATTAGGTAGGGAGCATCAATCTTCTTGACATCTCGCGAATCGGTGTGACTGGCACAAGTTGCCAAATTATAGGAATTAGGTAACTTCTGTGGACGCGATGGATTGTCTAACTTGGTGCTAATCCTTTTTGGTTACTGTTAAAGTTCATGCAGTGGTATATTTTTCTATTAAGTATATATTTTGAAATTATAAAGATACGCAGTAAAAGATGGAAAACAAACAACTAAATGGAACGGCACACTTTTAAAATCGAACGCTTAATTTCAATGCTCTGTTAATGTTTAACGTCTGATTTCAGGGACGATTTATTTCAAATGGACCTCAGATCATGTGCGGACTATGTAATCAACCGATAATAGCTATTGGCATGATAATATTAATCCTAGGACATAAATATTCATACATCAGTAAAAGCCACATTCGAATTAGCAGGTGAAAGAAAGGTATGATGAAAATATAAATACGTTTGGAGTTTGTAGTTTCATACAAATATATTGAGAACTTCTTAGAGAGAACTCCAAAGAAACTGTGATGACATTGTCAGTTGACTTGTAGAAGTCGCCACTTTTTGTAATCCTTATCAACATGATATTGTGTTTTTTTATGAGATATACCTAGGCTTTGAGAAAACTAATAGCTGACGTACAAGTATTACCCGCAAAGAAAAAAGTAGCCAAGTGCGAGTCGGACTCGCCCATGAAGGGTTCCGCAGCCGTTTATACAAAAAAATGCACTACAGATAAAAAAAAATGCGATATGAAAAAAAACACTAACAAAAGAGCGTATCTCCCCGGCGCTTACGTCCTTTTGCTGAGAATTGCAGTTTTTTGGCAATAACTTAAGAACGGTATGTCTCCTATGTTGAAAATAATTTTCGTTGGAAGTATTTATTAAGCTTTATATTTACAATTTTTTTCACATTTTTTGAACATACCGTTTAGAAAATAGAGGGGGGGGACACAATTTTTGCTACTTTCGGAGCGAATATTTCGGAAAATGATCACGAAATCATTTTTTTTCTAAAACCTCAAAGTGTTTTAACAAGAACTGTCGAAATATGTGCCACACATTGATATTTGCTGAAAAACATTTTTTTCAGTTCCGGTTACATGTATGGAGTGCCCCGCCTAGAAATATATATATCTTTTATTTAACTATCAAACTAAGTAGTGGTTTACACACGACACCTATGCTCCAAATTTCATTAATGTACATCTTATAGTTTTTGACTAAAATGCCTGTGGCATACGGACGGACAGACAGACAGACAGACAGACATCGAATCTATAAGGGTTCCGTTTTTGCCATTTTGGCTACGGAACCCTAAAAAAAAGGACTGCCTACAAAAAGCGATGAGATCCCATCAAAAACATAACATGTAAAAAATTGCCAAGTCTCACAACCTTTTCTACCACAAAAAGTTGTGAGATATAATAACCAAGTCGGTTTATTTATTCAATAGAACGTATCCATCTGAGCATCTATACAACACCTTTGTCATTCATAAATGTTCATCGAATTAGTAAACTGGGAACAAGTTATTATGACCGTTATAGTGATAAAGTCAGTGATGACTTGGCCATCGCACGGCAACATAATTAATTCTTCGTTTACGTTCTGAGGGCTAATAAAAATAGGTAGGGTTTGCTGCATGTAGTTTATTGCCGTGTGCAATTGGCCAAGTCGTTTTATTTATTAAAAATATGAAGATGTGTAATATAGATACAGTCACTACAACGGTCACAATAACATGTTCCCAGTTAACTAATTCGATGAACATTTATGAATGACAAAGGTGTTGGATAGATGCTCACATGGATAGGTACTACTGAATAAATTTACCGTCACAATAACATGTTGTTAGTTCGGTGATCATTTTTGAATGACAAAGGTGTGGGGTAGATCCTTCCCTGGATAGGTACTACTGCATAAATTAACCGACTTGGTTATTATATCTCCCAACTTTTTGTGCTAGAAAAGGTTGCGAGACTTGTAATTTTATTTAGATGTTATGTTTTTGATGGGATTATATTTTGAATTCAAACTATTTACACAATATTGTCTTTTTTTTAAATAATCATACTTCAATATGCAATATTTGAAAATATTATAAATGTCAAATTAAATCAAAATGGCGCGCTGCGACCGGTGCCTTCGTCAATGTGCACGCACCAGCATTGAGGCAAAGGCTAATTGGGCGATCAGCCAAACATTAATAATATAATAAACTGAATAATTATATCAATTTAATACAATCAAAATGTTATTTTGTTTAGAAAACTTTATAATTTGTTGAATTAATTGCTTTTTACAAGTACCAGATTAGATTTATTAAAATAACCTAAAATGTTTCTTGTACCTAAACATGTGTGTAATGGACTGGGTTACAGCCATAAAAACGGTGTAATAAGAGCCACTTTACGAGCAAGTGTGTTGAAAAATATTTATTTTTATGCATTAAAATCGTATGGAAACGAAATTAGAAATTACTTCGAAGTAACTAGCCTAAACCAAGACTTAGATGAATTTATAGTCTTAAAAGATAGTATTTTTCTTATGACATGTTTGCTTATTTATTTTGAATATTTTCGTGTTAAGTATTTTTTTGCAGCAACCTCTATGTTTTAAGTTGTTACAGTTATTTAATACAGATATACTTGATTGCCCCTAAATTTCCTCAAGTATATACGCATATTTCGATTATCTAGAAACGTGTAACTGTGCGTTTAAACAGTTAACCTTAATAGTTGGCGAAAACTTTAGATTTTCTGTTATTAAATTATCACCATGTCCTATTGTATTAGTAATACCTCCTATTAAAACATGACAAGCTAACGGAAAAACAATAGGCCAAAGTATGACTAAAGGCTTGTGTTATATAATACATAACACAAGCCTTATTATACCCCATGGGGCTAGTTAGATTTGTGTGAAATTGCTTTGCAATATTTTATTTATTTCTTTAATGGTTGATAATCACAATCAATCAGCCAGTTACTAACAGAGTTTGATGATATGTAGCCTGAATGAATTTTGCGTTTTTACCAACCAATATCCGAGTATTTTTCAAGCGTGGTGAGCGCTGCCAACCTTGCTTCTCGCTCGAGTCTCAAAATGATGAAAGAGTTGATTTGATATCTCCGATAGCACAAAGTTGGTGCTAATTTTCATTTTTAGTGATATCAATCATTGCGGTAGCGTGAAGCTGCAATGTCCGGCGAGCAGTCACGTTGTGTGAAATTATGATGTTAGTGGACTGGATAATGCTTGGAAGTTCGTACGCTAAGGAGGAAAAGGTCCTTAATTCTCTTTTTTGTTCGGCGTTGTCCGGTAAATAGTATTTGATAAATAACCATGCTTGCTTAGCTATCCTCACCAAACTTACTTAAAATACATGTTATTGTTACCGATATGAGTTCGTCATCAAGTGACATGGAGATTGATTGCACACCGCCAGATCTAAGAGCGGAAGTGGAGCTAGCAATGTCAAACTTGCTGCCTCCCAAATGTAATAAAAAAATACGGTGTCTCTTGTGGGACAATACGTGTGTTAGCACGTTTGCACCGTCACATTTGAGCCACACCTCTAGATCTGCCGGGGTCGCCGCAGAATGTGCGGCAAAGCTCAAACACACCAAGTACTCTGCCCTGGAACCAATGTATGATTTGTGCCCGTGGCAGTAGAGACTGCGGGACCGTGGGGTACTGAGGCTAGAGGCTTTATAAGGAACGTGGGTCGCAGGCTTAGGGATAGAGGGTGTGATCCTCGCTCCGGGTTGTACCAACAGATTTCGTTGGCCATACAACGCGGGAACGATGCCAGTGTAATGGGAACGTTTGGGCCAGGTGCGGCTCGGGGCGAGCCTTTTTAAGTCCTTCTTCACCTTCGATTCACAACTTAGACCGAGCCTGTTGCGGATGACAGGTTATTGGTGTGTTTTATGACGAAGCTTGTCGATGATTCGATTTTGTTTTCCATTTAACAAAGCCAGCGTTGCGAATGAATAATAATGTTAATACCAATAAAGTAGTAATGCTATAAAAAAAAATATGTATATCTAAGTTGAACATTTGTATTATTTCCTTGGATTTATTTGAGAAAAGGACTCACTATAGAAGCCTCGGCAGAAATAGGGATTATCAGCCTCGTATCTCTAGACGGCCTCGTCTACTCGGCCCGCAATCCCCTATTTCGCAGCCTCTACAGTAATGTACTCTTTATTATTTAACAACGTTAACGCGCAAAAAATGTGGTTATAACTGTTTTCTCCTCTGCAAATGAATTTGCGGACATTGTTTAGTTTATAATATTAGTCGAATACATTGTTATATCAGAAAGACAATTTTCGTGGCTCGTCATTCGGGCGTTAAAAGTAAAGTAGTAAAATCTCCTTACGTGTATAACATTTTCCTTTCTCAAAAAATATTCTACAATTCTGGTCAGAACACCTGGAGGGTTGTGAAATATTATCGCGAAATCCCTCGAAAATAAAACCCAGATAAATTGCCGAGAGAGACGTGAGGACGTATTGTACTTAGATTTTGTCGTGGGACACACGTCTCAGTGAAATATTGTTGCTTGTCGCACGCTTTGGACAGCGTGTAATGTTGGATAAATATGACAAATATTTAAAGTTTGCACCGGTTTTGGCGACGAAGCCTCTAAGACTCAGATGCGAGCGTCGCCAATCGTTTTATTTGTCTGTGTCTGTTTAGGTTTTGGTATAGTTATAAAAATCGACATGGTTTATTGCAATTAAATTTTATAGATTCATTTGCACATTTTCATTTTTTTTACCGAGGTCTAATTTCTAGTTATTAAGAAACCCATGGAAATGATCACCAGGGGTATATTATCCATAGTTTTCATCTTATCATCAAGTTTACCAAGCGAACATTTTGACGTTTTTTTAGTTTTGTTAATTTACATCAAAAATTTTTTTTGACAATCCGGAAGTTTGTACTTCGTTTGTATATGCCACGCTATAATTTATGTAAATACCAGGTGCAAACTTAACTTAACCGCCAACTAGGTTAAGTGAAAGTTTGTACGGGACCCTCGGTGCGCGAGTCAGTCTTGCACTTGGCTGTTTTTTTTATAGTGCACTCTATTCACTCCTTATTCGTACCTACTCGTATAGGTAGCTTCGGTTATAATTAAGTTGAGATTTAACTAACCCGGACTCGATTCAGCCATCAAGTTTGTGCGGAATCAATGTCGAACGTGAAAATTCAGCAGCCATTTGACAGTCTTGACATGCGCATTTACAATTCACAATGTTGTAATTTAGATTGAGGATAGTTAACCATGTTAAAGTTACTTCAGACGTAAAATTGTCATATCTAGGCTTTGAAACTAGGCTGACCGTTTAATTTAATCATTGCCTGCGGTAAAAGAGAAATGCGGGGGACGGGGTTTGGGGTAAGATGGCTAAGTACGTTATGCTAAGCAAGAATTTTCTCGATTCTTCCATCTCCACTCTAATCAATCGGTGGAGTTTCCTGTAGTAGTGTATAATTGGTATAGTGGACTATTTATCCTAATATTATATAGAAGACAAGCTACGAGTACAAGCAGGAGAGACATTATAACTACCTTAAAATCACTGAACGTTTGAAGTGGACGGTTCGGTAGGGTTTGGTTAAAGCGATTCAACCTAATCAATGACGAGAATGAGATTAAAGAGCGTTGTATGTCAAGTCTAAACCGGGCAGCTATGGTGAACGCGACAAGCAATTTAGTGTTTCATTTGTCATATAGTAGCCCGGGCCTCGGCTCATCTAAACCTTGTGTTCTGGACCTGATTTCACCTAACAATCTATAATCATAATCTGGGGTATCGAATTCTTCCAACAAAATATTAGTTAACTGTTTCCAAGAACACACTTGATCCTTAATCCCCCTATACCAAAACAATGCATTTTCAGAAAACAATTGTGCCACAGAACAGAACAATGATGCATCAGAAACACCAAAAGCAAGTTTCATCTCGTCAACACGCTCAAGAAATTCCAAACCATTGAAATTTAGCAATTAAACTTGTTAGTCTCGTGCCTCACCGGGACGCCACAGCAACGTAGCTGATGTGTCCAAACAAATGATATTGACATGTATAGAAGTTAAACTCACATGCGACGCTTGGCTACCATCATTTTCTATGGAATACATAGCTGGCAACACCGCCATTTTTATTTTTGCTTTATTAAAAGCTCATTCATATAAAAAATAGTAGACAAAAATAGTTTTTCGAATAACTGTAAAAATAACCAAGATATAAGCCATCAAACATTTAATTCTATCCCTTTCTAGCAAAACGGAATTTGATATGGAGTTTATATGGCCGGCGTAGACTATGACGTAACAGTACATGTCGGACCTCTCTGTCAAATCGCCGTCTAATTAGCAGTTTAAAATGCCTATATCATGCGTATTTCTTGGCTGATTTTAATTTTGATTTCACTTTTTGAAATTGTTTTTACGGTATTTTCATATTTTGTTAAGAAAAGCCCTAAAAAACATGCATGTACCCTATTGAGCTACCGTTTGAATATGGTGTTTTATGGTTTGAGTTTTAATTTCCTACTGTCAGTTATCAATTTTCATTTAGAGTAACTTGGTTGTGAAACAGGTTTCTTCGTAAAGTACTTATCGTGTCAGTAACGTATGCTACGTTTGATAAATTTCACGTTCCAGTGATTTCACATCATAACACCCAATATGAGCGAAACTAATAGGAACTTGGAAACATTATAGTTGGTATTAAATACTGAGAATCAAGTTATGGTTTTATATGTGGCAACTTCTTGGTACTTGGTACCTACTGAGTGCTCTATAGTAAAAATGGCATATAAAGGCTCTAAAATTTATGAAGTAATGTTATAGAAAATTCACTCAAATGTAAAGTGAACCAGCGAGCTACATCCTTGACCCCGTAGTTTCTTACCGATAACTGATACGTCACGCCGTGCGACCGTTTTTCGCACGGCGTGACGTCAAGCGGCCCCACTTCCAAACATTGACGCGCTTTATCTTTTTCTTTTTTTGTTTGATTGACAAAAGAAAAAATAAGTGTTCAATATTTTTTAATAATCTAACTAAGGGACTTATTAGAATAATATTTTTTTTATCCAGGAAACTACCGTATTATTTCATCGCTACTTTAGCAGAGAAGCAGGCAAAAAGCTAAACCACGTATAAACAACACAATATCATCACATTAATCTACGTGCCGCACTGAGCAACTTTAAACTCCAATATTTAGTTTAAAACGATCTCAAACTTTTTGGAGCGAATTTATCGCTAGGACGCTTAGTTATTTTTCAATTTGGGAGATCTCTGGAACGCTTTAAAAGTAGTTTAAACGACGATTACGAGGGGAATGCACAAACTTTGTTATTGAGGAAAAAGTATATAAGTACGTTTTTTATTCCAAAGTCGCTTTAAGTCTAACAGTCTACGACGTTCTTGCTTCTTGTTTCGATTTGTTTTGCTTAAAACGTTGTCTTTATTCAGGAAACCTATCTGAATTCTTTCACATATACTCGTAAGTAGTAAGTACCTAATTTAAATTCAAATTCAAAATATTTTATAACACAGTCCATAACAAACAGGGTAATGAAACTGAAGTGGCAATGGGCAGGGCACGTAGTTCAAAGAACTGATTGCCGTTGGGGCAGAAATTTTCTCGATTGGAGACCGCGTACCGGCAAGCGCAGCGTGGGAAGGCCACCCTCAAGTTGGTCGGCCGACCTGGTTAGGGTTGCGGGGACTCGCTGGATGCGGGTCACCTCTATCTGGTACATGTGGAAATCTATTGAGGAAGCTTGTGTCAAGCAGTAGACGTCCTATTGCTAAAAACGTGTTAGTGACATATATAGTATTACTTAAAAGTAGGGTTAGTATTATATAAGGTTTTAACATAACAACTGCACCCAGTGCTTCAACCACGGTGAGTCCCACCGGTCGGCCAGCGTGGACAGTATGATACCTATTCGAGCTGACGCGCCATCACCTCATCAGCGAGCTACAGCTAATATAATTACTATATTACTATAAATTATTTGCGCAAACAAATTTGCACAAACAAATACATATGTTTCTGTAAAAATATTTTTTTTGTGACAAACTTTTATTGCCGGCTGTATTTTTCATTGAACATCCGTTGAGAGAAATGATCGAGACGATTCTAAATAGCCCAATGGATTACGTTAATTTATTACAGAGTTTCTCTACAGACCACATTCCGGCTGAATTATCAGATCAGCTGTATAGTATTATAATTCAATAATGTTTCTTTGTTACTGAACTAATAAAAAGTGGTTGAAAGATGGTTTGCAAATTTTGAAACCGCAAAACTGACTAACTTAAGGTACATTTAGTTACTTACATACATGAACGTAGCAAGTTACTCGTAAATAAAGGCTTGTACAAATATACCCAAAGTACCTGACTTGGAACACTAATAGATGAGCAAATCATATTTCCCCAAACTGTTTCAATATCCAAATGTTTTATTTCCCAACCTAAGTTTTCTTTGGAAACCTTATAACATTCACAACTTTAATCGCACAACACAAGCCATATTAAACGTACTTATTGAGTTCAAAAAATGAAGGCAATTTATCTGAATTGAATTTGGTTAAGGAGACAATCCTCAATTAGGAAATCATTCTTACTATGGTATAATTTTATCTGAAAACAAAAAGAAAGATTCTAGTAATAAAATAAGAAAAAATAACGCAAACGTTTGCGTTATTTTCTAAAGAAGGCATTGCCTATATGAAATAAAATTAATAAGGCTGCATTAATAAATACGTGGCTACTTTTAGTAAAATGAAAGTTAAAGTCGCCATGATAAACACCGCTTATTCACCGCTAAGGGTCAAGGCACACCTGGAGTAGATTGAATTCTATGAATAAATTTGCCCGCACAACACTTTTGAGTCAAAGGATGGGCGAAAGCGGAGCTTTACGCTTGTTATGTCTTTTTGATGGCACTTTGAAGTTCTAAATCACAAGTTTGCGTGTGAATATCCTTTTTTATTCAATTTTATATCGCTTCTTTGCAAGTCACAATTCATATTACGTTGGTTTCTTCGCAGTGGGGTAAACGTGGTCATGTTTGACACTCACATTCTATGAATTAAGTTGTATACTGGGAAATATACCTGATTTTAGTTTTGTATGGCACGGACATTTCAAACGCATAGCATAACTTGAGCGTAACTTCATACGTTGCTGACACAGGAAAGGGATTATTGACGATCCCATGCTCACAAACGGTATTGAACCTTGAAAGTCTAAGGAGAGATTTCGCCTCTTTATGTGTGTTCTACCGCCTGTATAATGGACTATGTTCGGATGGAATTGTTCGACATGATGCCTACAGCCACCTTCTACCATCGCACCGCTCGCCATCGGCAGGATATTCATCCACACACCTTGAAAACAAAATGGTCGCACACCGTGCGGTATCAAAGGAATTTTCTACCGGGCACGCTCCGAATGTGGAATGACTAGCGGGGTTATTGCCTAACGAAATTTTCACACTTGGTATCCGAATCAACTGTCACAGCCCATATAAAATCATGACACTTGATTGGGATTGCGAGCGTCAAACGCGTAGGCAATACGGGGGCTGGTTTTCCCTGGAGGTTACAGTATGGGGTTCTTCAAGAGGGGAGAATAGGTTCTTAAAGGGTTGGCAACACGCACGTAATGCCCCTGACATTGCAAGCGCTCATAAGCTGCGGTGACTGCGTAACATCAGGCAGGCTTGTTTGCCACCTTAGAAGTAAAAAAAAAAACAAAAAAAAATATGTCAACGGACAAATTATTAATTAACATGACAAATTATGAAAGTGCTAAATTTAACAGTTAAGTAATAGATCATTTACGACACGTGATCGTAAATTAGGTAGCACTTTTGGTGCAGCGATCACGGTATTGCGCTATAAATGTGGAAAATAGCAATTTAAAACGATTAAACATAGTTACTTTTGTCGACAGTAACCCTAATCAGAGCCAAAGCAAAAAAAAACATTATTTAAATAGTCTACACTCCCACTTGTGCTAGGAGGTCTAATTTTATAGGCTTGTTTGATGTGAATCTATTTAAAATTTATACACGCAAAAATTAAAATACAAAATAAAAGAAAAATACTTCATCATATGTCAAACGAAGCAAAAAAGTATGAAGTGAAATAAATAGTAAGCTGGAAATTAAACCATCAACAAGCTCTTAAATAAATGAAATATGATAATACGTAAAAATGTATCATAGTTAATTGAAACAATAAAAAAACATTCGTGTCTACACAAATGTTTTTTCCTAAAATACGCACTCCGCCTGTCCCTTCGATTGAACCTAAGTCGGATTGGGGGCCACATTTCATCGAAAACAAGAACTTATTGCCATCCCCACCGTAAATAACTGAACATTATTAGATTGCAAATGAAACCTGATTTTTCGTACCCTGAAGGTTTTCTAATTACTGACAAAGTTTTCGACAGCTCATTGTAAATTATTTCCAAGTCGGTGGATTTCTGTATTATTGAAATTTTGGTACGTATTAAGTATTACAATTTTGAAGTTTTGTTCCCATGTTATTGTATCAACTGTCGCCTGTATTTTAACGTATTGTTTTCTGGGGGTTGAATTTAAAAAAAATGGGCAAGTGTGAGTCAGACTCGCGCGCGGAGGATTCCGTATCATTGTAATTTAAAACTTTATAGTATTTATAATTGCTATAGCTATAGCGACTACAGTAGGAATACACACTTTCTGAAAAATTCAATGATTATTACCCGACTGCACGACGCAAAGGAGGGTAATATGTTTATCAGTCTATGCATGTATGTATGTATGTATGTTTGTTCCTATCTGGCACTCTAGAGACCAAACGCGTGGACCAATTTTGATGATTCTTACATCAATCGATTCGTCTTAACTGTCCAAATGTTACTAAAGAGATGAAAATGATGAAAACTCAAAATGGCGATGATGAGACGCCATATTGTGAAAAATAAAAAATAAAAAATCGACGTACTATATCGAGTGGGTCATTGAATAGGGATTTGAAAATCATTATTAGGTTTCTTTTATCATTTTGAATTTTGAATTACCAGTTAGGAACTATAACGATTTAAATTTGATTAGCACGCCGGTCTCACTAATATTTCATTTCATTGTAATAAATCTGTGCAAGCTTCTCAATAACCCCGACGATAAATATTGCGAAATTTACAGACTTTTATAATTTTAACTAAAAAGTGTAATCTAAAAAATAATAATTAAAAAAACAAAAACCCGACTGTGTAAAAAAACTAAAAAGAAAAAACAAGACCAAGTACCCTTCTGGCACATGTATCTTTACAGCTTAGGCCTATCTGACATGTATGTACACCTTTATTTGTTTTTTCAAAAATGGGTAGTTTGCACAAATTGTAACTTACAGAGGAAAATACATCTTTTCTCAGTCCACCCGTGACCATGGAAAGCTGGAAAGCTTTCGAAACGTCGGGAACTAAAATGAGATAATATATGCAATATAATCCGTTAAATTGTTTTATTTCAATGAGTAATAATCGTGGAAACAGAAGAAAATATTTCAGTACCCTAAAGTTACGTTATAACGAAAATGTTTCATGATCGATACTCACACAAAACAAATAATAAATTAATTCTCTTACGCAAAACTTCCCAACCCATTGTTGGGAAGTTTTGCGTCGATCTAGATTTCTTATGGGTCCCGACTGTTTAAAATTGCTATGTTCCATATTAGAATTTATTATTTGTTTTATGTGAGTATCTATTATGAATCATGAAATATTTCCATTATAACTTAACAAATTTCTAGGCTTCTACTGTACTGTGTACTGGTCTTGTTTTTTTCTTTTTAGTTTTTTTACGCAGTCGGGTTTTTTATTTTTTTTAATTATTATTATTTTTTATTATGAAGCAAAAAGAAACCGACACGACAAAACAGGTTTCTTGTATGGAGACCCCATTTAATTTGGTTTTTTTTATATTCATTGTTTGCCTATTACGGTCCAAGAGTTAGAGCTGTGTGACAGACAGACGAACGGACAGACAGCCAGCGGAGGATTAGTAAAGGAGAACGGGTAAAGGCTGTGCCACAAGTTGGTTATCACACGACGGCCATAACAGAAAACTGAACGAACGAATAAGTTCATCGACCGGTGTCGAAACAGCGCGAGAGCTATATCTTCTTCCTAGATAATGTAAATAGTCCATTATGCTTATTGTGACGACGGAGCCGTGGAGTCGTTGGTGCCCTTTGGGTACGAAACCCTAAAAACAACTTATTTCATAGGTTGGATTCCGTAATAAACAAGCTAATTCTGCGGTATGATGAACCCGGCATGCGAATATATCGATTAATTGCTGTTATTATTATATACGTATGTCTCACCCGCTCACGGGACAGCGGTACCAGACCTTTGGGAGGCGTGTGCGGAGCCAAGCGATCGCGTAGAGGCCCTTTTGACAATTTAATGAAAATGTAAGGGGTACACCACACCGCGCGGGTGCTGTTTCTGCCCTTATCATGGGACATTCACAGAGACAGCACCCGCTGATGCAAGAACTATTGGAAGTTTAAGGGATTTAAATATACTGGGGTTATGGGATTGAAATGATGGACTAAATATTGGACTATGTCTTGAGACAACTGAACTTGAGGAAAAAGTGTCTCATGGCTAAAGGCACAGGTAGACAGTGACTTGGCCCCCGTAAAGGTGCGTACACTTGTATCATTTGCTCGTATCCGATCACCTGTCGCTCACTGTCGGCGCGGCGTGATCGCCGCGCTTGTCCAATCTAAGTGCGTGATACGCGTAGCAACATGGATTTCGAGCGATCGGATCGGTGCAACGTCCAAACGCGTGAGATCGTGACACGCGATCATGCCAGGCGACGAAGATCTGATCGGGCAAATGATACAAATGTGGACGCACCTTTAGTTGAGTCTATGGCAGCCTACAGATATCCTCTTTATAGTCCTCGTGTCATCTTATCTACTTTCCTCGTGTCACTATGTGTATGGTAATGGTTTAAAACTTTAAACTATCTCCCCATTCGTTAATTTCCTTATTTTATTAACCTTAAATAGCGTCACATATAGTGGCCTGTGGGCAACATCGTTGATGCGGAGAGCTAGCGGGGTGGAGAGGTGTCACTGGAATTTCTAATTACTTCTTTTTATACATTAAAATTATTTGTATGTAACAAATGTTTTCTTGTTCAATTCCTTTTACAGTATTTTTAATACTTTCTTTCTTTACGAATACCTAAGCTACTAGTAACTACTAGGCTTATATACTCGTATATCTAATGCAAACATAAAAAATAAATATCTGTACATTAAAAATATTTTCAAAAATATGTGGTACGGATATTATTTGAAGGTCACTGATTCAACAAGGAAATAACCTTTTATTTTTAGTAAGATTATATGTATGTATAATTGTATGTATGTATGCGTTTTTGCGGCCTTATGACATCAAAACAGCCTGACGAATTTCAACATTTTTGGTACGAGGATAGCTGGACTTCTGAGTTTAATTATATAATACTTCCCCCTTTACTCTGCATCAAAAAAGAGGATTATAGTTTTGTTCTTTTCCAAGTTCCCTTTGGAACTGAATCAAGTAACGTTTCACATTTTAACTGGCAAAAGGTCCAAAAAAGCTTGCTTTTAGATCAGTACGTTACGCATTGTCCTATTTCTGATTTTGCTGTTAATTTAAACCATACCGGCAATGGAACAAGTTCTTAACTTAAGTAACGCAACTAAATGGAGTAAAATTAGAAAATTTATATATCCTTGGCCGGATAGTAAAAAAAATAATCTAAGGATGTTCTACATTAAACAAGAAATGTAAAAGGTTTTATTTACATAAACAAAACTACCGATTGCAAATAAAAAACTTTCTTTCGAATAAAATGCTTTCAGGAATGGCCATTTTATCCTCGCGCTTGCTTTCATTTATTTTGAGCATTTCTTTGAGCTAAAATGTAGCTCCATTTTAGTACAAAGTAATAACTACTTTAGTCCTTGAGATTGATCTGATGCGAGTTATTCCGTTGTTTCATCTGTTTTACTCATTGCTTTAAGTATAGGGATCTTCCTATCATAGAAAAATAATTAATTATGTATCTACAGCCCATTCTCACTCATCCACGAAATGAAGTCTGTGCCCGGCAGTGGGATGTATATGAAAGGCTAAACTGATGACGATAAATGAATTTGGTGTCGAGCACTCACTGGCAGACAGTAATTTTCTGTTTGCTAGATCAATCCAGTAGACTGTGTTTATCATCTAATAAAGGTCTTCTCAAAGGAGTTCTACGTTGACTGGTAGAAACTAAGTACTCACAAGATTGTCAGTCCACTTTGTATGTAGGCGGTGCCAATGTGAATTAAAATGTCTAGAACGCTTAAGCTCAAATGATCAAAACTTTTACTAACTCGAGCTTAAATAATCTAGATCATTATAGACAACTTTACGTACGAATTTTGCAGTAAACTGCCGAAGTTGTTTGCTAATTATAGGAAAAAGCCTGAACCTAACGGAGTGAATCTGCATTAAGCGCATATCTGGCTACATTCAAATTCACCCATTAACATGTTAATTGCCATTTCAGCACGGCATTTATAACGAATAGCTCATATTTTAAGGGGTATAAATTAATGTTGAAAGGCAGAAGTTTGAGCGCACGGTTTTTGTTGTAACAAGTTAACCACGAACGTATAATCGACGTCAAAAAGACTAAAAAACCCTGTAACACAATGGTGATACTTTATTGCGCGACATAGATTATGTCCTTGATTGTCCTTTCAATAAAGTGCGAGAAAGACGGGCGATGCTTTGTCGCGCGATAAGCAAAGTCATGGATAGTTGGCTAGCACAACTGCGGCTGCCGTTTCAATCTATAGAAGTCCATTCTACAGGCATGAGTTGTCCCGTAGCGTAGTGGACACGTAATCAGTTGCCACTGAGGCCATGATTCGAAAAAAGTGTGAATATATCGTAGATTATCTAAAATTTTCTTTACTTGGAAAAGAGACCGTTGGTGTTTAAATCAAATCAAATCGAATCTGATTAGTGTAACTTTGTAAGAGATAAGCAATTATACAACGAGATGAAAAACAGTTAATGGATCTACTTGTTTCATTAATTTCCTATCACGAGTAAATATTTAAAGTTTTACTTCAAAAGCCACGAATTAATTTGTACTTGTATAGCATAGAATTAAATGTAGGAAATCAATAGAGTGTACTGGGTTTTTGTCCAAGGTAGGAAAATGAGATTTTAGTGTTTTGCTGACATGGGTTTTGACATGGGTTTCTCCGTGCCTAATTGTAGCCATGATATTTTAGGGTAGTTAGTATTTTTGTGCCTATATGGACCGCATGCCCACAGCCTTAAAGAATGTTATACCTAAATAATATCATTATAGGTTTTTAGCGGTGATCAGTGAAGTAAGTCTAATTCATAATAAGTCAAAAACCAAAGTTAAATCCTCAAAGCATAGTTGAGTTTAGATAATATGTTTAATATAATTGCAGATTTGATCCAGAAATAAAATACAGAATTCATTAATAAGCAGTCTTGGATGCTCCGAACAAGTGCAGCTCTCCCCAAATCGTCCGCCGCATAAACCAATGGCTAAATTATACGGAATCAGCAGTTCGGTGCAGACACCGCTATACTAGACCGCAGCATAAAGTTGCAGAAAACTTAACGTGACTTCATTTTGGGAGCCATGACTAATATCGTCGAAAAACCGCAGGTGAGTCATGTACCAGCTGTTGATGTTGATGGCATGCCCTACCGAGTCCAGAGTTTTTAAAACATCTTCCAGTGCAGCAGTAAACGATTATGGAGTTATAACATCTCGTGGACTGACTCCCCGCTGAAATTGAGGGGTTTCAAATTTTTCCGTTCTCAAGTCGAACTGACATACTGGCGTTATTTTACTACCGGTAGTCGACTTTAGTACTGCTGGAGAGATTGCTTACAGCTCAGGTTTTCCGTAATCCACAGGTACTTACTCCATGACTTAAAGCGTGCCCAGTCCTTTGCAACATTTAAGTCACACCTTAAAAAACATTACCTGTTAACCCTTAACACACTGCTACTGAAATCACTTTCTCAACTTTGCGGCTGACACTGTTATGGTTATTTATTTATTTACTTTGCATATGTTATATTTATTATGTATAAGTATTTATGTATGTTTATTTACGCAATCGTATGTGTATATGTTTATTGCGTTTACATGTGTCTATATGAGTTTTTTGTTTTGCTTCATAACTGTTTCTCGCCACCTACTCAACTAAAATTACTATAGAGATCGCTATTTAGCGATAAGACCGCCTGTTGTTTACCTCTGCTAATTGAAATGTTACTGTCACGTTCTGTATTTCTGTGTATCTGAGGTGTGCCATAAAGAGTATTTGTATTTATATTAAGCAGAGGACCAGGTATACTACTACTTTGTTATGGCGTTGTCTGCATTTGTGCTGGCGTTGAATAAATACGTTTTCTTTCTTTTCTTACTATACTCTTTGTACAATTACACGAAACTTAAATTATATTTAAAAAGCGTGTTAGCTTAGAACATATAAAGAGTTAGCGTATGAAGGCGTTCCCCTCTGCCAAACGACCTCTGGCCCTGCCAACATTCAATACCTACGCGCACACTGCGGGCCGACGAGAAGATCACAGCTGTCGAGGCAGGATATTATATTAAGCAAGTGGCATATTATTAGGTTATCTGAAGTCCGAACAGAGGAGATGAACTGGATAGTCATATATTACAAGAACAAAGTGACTCCTCTGTAATTTCTAAATACTCTTTATTATCGCATTGTATTTCTTCCGTTTCTTTTCTTTAATTACCCTGCACGATTATTCAAATCACCCCTTCGCTGCAGGCGGCAAGAAGCCCAATGAACTGATTATTGTCGGCAAAAACGGCACCCGATGGAGAAACTTGGTACCACTCAACGGATTGTTGAATGAAAATGAATGAATGGGGAATGAAAGTCGCAATTTCAAATACCGTATTTACAAGATTAATGACACTGTAGTGTTTATTAGCAAACCTCGACCCAGATGTTATTAAATATTTGACATAAGTGTGATGTAAGAAAAAAACTAAATAAAACAAACATTTTTCTATCAGTTTTATTCCAAAAAACATACAATATTACATACAATAAGTCAATGACAAAATTTAAAGGAGCATATATGCTCGTTTAAGTTGGACTATGTCCAATCTAAGTATAATTTCAGAAATCGATAGTTAGTGTCGTTCATTTTAACGTAGCAGTGAATATTTAGACAAAATTGCTAAAATTTCGAGCTAGTGTTTAATATTTTGGTGTTAATCAATCGTATTTTTATATTTACTATCTACATTTTGTCGTTTATAAACTAAAATCGCACGTACAAAACTTATTATTTCAATAACTTCATTCCACATTTACTTCCATAACCAAATTCTGTAAAGCAAATACACGCACGTTTGTCTTCTTCTAACTTTAGAACTTGGAACAAAGTTACGAGCAACGTATTCATTCGAATACAATTAAATCTTTCCACGTAATATAAACTGTGGTACAGTTCAAACACACGGGCGCGTTTACCGGGCAACTTAATTAACGAATGGGGAGATAGTTTAAACCATTACCATACACATAGTGGCACGAGGAAAGTAGATAAGATGATACGAGGACTATAAAGAGGTTATCTTAATGCTGTGATACGAGTAGACTCAACTAAGTCTATTATATTGTTGGAAAACCTGAGTGTTTTTACTATTCTCCAGTTCGCGATTTTCAATGGTTGTCACAGAGACCGACCACCAAACTTCTTCCTTGATAAAGTGCCATCCATATTAAATCGTCTGGACTAACGTGATCATCACGAGTCAACGGTGAGGAAACTGCAATAACTTATTATTACGCTAATAGGTAATAACTTTTATGTATGTATATATTGCCTCTCAAAACGAATCAGCAAGGTGGAGCCTGGTGTCGTTTTCGTATGTGAGGGTCGTGGCCTCCACGGATTATTTTGTGGACGATCGCTTTCCACTTGTTGCGATCTTCGGCACTGTACAGTGCTTCGTGGACTTTAGTGTTGGCGTTGTCGTGGATCAGATCTGACCAGAGCATAGGACTTCTTCCACTTGGTTACTTTCTCTGTACGTTCCCTGACACAGGGAGCATTCTTAGGTCGCCGTTTTTCTTCCTGGCTATGTGACCAAGGAATTCGAAGATCTTATAGAGGCAGAATATCGATAACTTAACGGTGCATCCCACTTCTTGCAGAATAGACACTTTTTGCGGTGGGCTATCCAAGGCTCTCGCAGCATTTTCTTCCAGTACCACATATCAAAAGCATTAATACTTGTACGTGCTCGGTCAGCTTTTTGAGGATCCATGTTTCAACACCATAGTTAAAAACTGCCTCAATACCATCCTAAATGTCCCAAACTTGGCATGGGATCGGTAGTTCGGAAGTCAGGTGGTTGCTTTCTCTATGACGGTGAGAGCAATGAGACTCTAGTTATCACGACGTCCCGCCCGGCCCCTAAAAATAACGTGTTATCTGTAAAAGCATGGACTAAGCTGGAATTTTACTTATTGATGCGTCAAATCGTAGTGAAATATCGGGCTACGTTTTTTTTTCTTTACGAGAGTAACATAAATTATAATTTGTGTTGTGCAATACAACCGGTTACTACTTTCGCACTATTTTTTAAATTTAATACACCGTAAGAGTATGTAAGTATGTGTGGGTCAGCAAGTTAAATTTGACAAACTTCCTGATATCCGATTGAGCTAAGATTTGGGACACTTATGAAAAATGGGTAACAATACAAAACTTTGACATCATTGAGCTGATATGATGATGGAGCCGGATAGTGATGATAAAATAGCGCAATCCTACCGAATTTGGGCTCTTTAGAATCGTCTTGATGAGTACGGAACGGAACGGAAATCCAAAGGAAACAAAAATGCAATTTGCTCGGTCCAAGAGGCCAAGGCACTAAAGCCCTGTTTATACAAAGCCAGTGCGCAGGTGTCAGTCCTACAAGACAAGACTGGCGTGAAAAATAGACGGGCGGTCTATTCACAACAGCCCAGTGGAATTTTTCAAGCCAAGCGGCTTGAAATTTTGTATATACGAGGACAATACTATCGGTGGCTGTCAATCTGTCTGTAAGCAAGCGTTGGCTTCTTGTAAACCATACTTAAGGAATAATTCAGGAGAAGTTACGCTTCTTAATTCACTGTGACTTAACACAGTTTCACACAATTTCTTCAAACTTGCCACGGCGGATATGGAAATCGTTTGATAATTTTCATAAATAAGACGAAGTTTCAACGCCGTATTATTCAAATGTAAGCAGATTTGAGCACTTGGATGCAGACGGGCTTTGACCTAGGACCTATTGTGGTATTCACAACTATATTATTATACTAGAAAAGCGCCCGCAACTTCGTTAGCAGAGGAGAAACAAAATCATAAGTCTCTTTTTTTCCTTTAGCGAAGTCGCGAACCAGCTATTTGTGTACTAAAAATGGTTGAAATCCATTAACCCGTGGACGTGATGAAGCCACAAAGATACAAGCATACAAAAAAAGTACGCAGTCCATATTCCTTATTATTTTGAAAAATCCTCAATGTACAGACATGTTAACTAGTGTTTTCCGAGCACTTCGCTCGTATGACAAAAGTATCTGGGTAATTAATTTGGTTTGTGCTTTGGGACCCATGTACATACATCAATCTTTTTTTTAACCACTTAAAAAGTCATTGATACATAATCAATGACTTTTTAAGTGAGACCAATTTGAAAATTGATAATTGGACCTTGAAAAGAGAAAGACCAAAGAAATATGGAGAACCCATCTTATTGTTTATTGTTTAATATAATACATAAGTTTACATAACACTTAAAATCTTACAGTTATACACCAAAGCGCTACACAAAGGCATATTATTATTAACTAATAAAAACATACTTATACAAATGAATGCCCTTACCTTATCATAAAAATATACGTACAGCTCTGCCAATCGAGCCAAGTGAGTCATGAAAGATGTCAATCTCGGGTCTTTGGATAGCCAGTTCGTTTAAAAGTAACAGTGCCCGGATCTTGCATTAATTATGATGATGTCTGATAATATGGATTATCCATATACCTAAGGATGCATTATCCACAGAAGAAAGTAGGCGATAAATTGATTAGTGAAGCGCCATTTGGAGGAATGGTTAGAAAAGGTAAAAAACATGCAGTGTGGCGCCAATTAGCTCAATGGTTTGTTTAGTTTAAAGTATGAAAACAATCCCTATAAACTTGAAAAACAAAACTATATCGGCATACCATCATCATCATCGTAATTTCAGCCATAGAACTGACGGACTAATTAGAATGTAGAGTTTTTGTAATCATGCCTATTATGATTATGGTTATAACAATTTCTTAAATACTTTTTACCCAATAAAGGGCTTCAATTAAAATAAGGGCAATTTCTTATAAAAGTTTCAGGGTCTCTAAGTGCAATCAATCAATGGGCTAGGTCTCACGTGAAAAATGGCGCGATAGCTCTGAAACGCAAAAAAGCTTTTACTTACTTAAAAGCCTTCTTGCGTGAAGTACTTTTTTAATAAAAGACCTTACTTCACTACTTCACTTACGTGGTGCAGCGAGTCTAGCACAACTCTCCCCGACTACGCTTGTTTCGCGACATAGCATCACCCGTCTTTCTCGCATTGTATTGAAAGGAAAGAGACAGACAGTGTTTCTCGAGTGACAAAGAGTCGCGTATCACAGTTTTGCTAGACTTCTCTAGCAGTATGATCTTTTAATAGATAGATTTATTAAAACAGTTTCTTGCAATGTGTTTGCACTCATGACCCGTTGGTTGCTAAAGTCCGCTGGTGACGCAGGAACCGTCATGGTATCGTTATTTCAGAGAGGCAGTGGACATATGTTTACTAATAATGATGATGATGATAGTGACCTATGAACATAAAAGACTAGGTATTAATATCTATTTAATACCTAGTCTTTTATGTTCATATATTGACATTGACAACATGAACAAAAGTATATTTGCCTTTTTCAACTCTTACGCAAATATTTTGTAAAATTAGCTTGTCGTTGTACAAAAAATGATGATGGAGCACTCTCAGGCAAACAAGGTTTGAACAAAAAAACGTCCTATGTTGAAATTCACATCCGTCTGAAATAAAGCCGCATTACCGCGCAAAAGAGTTCAATTTAAAACCATTTTCTGTGATACGAAGAACTGTTTAGGTTTTATAAAATCAAAGCTTTGCAGACTTGACATTTGTCACCTTTGCGCATCGCACACGTACTGCGAGGAACAACTTGCAAAATGGTATGTACAGAGGCCAAATTTGACGAGGCACTGCGATATCTCCAACCAAGCAATATCTCGTAGCGAATATAACGAGTGTTAATCGGTCTTTGATATTCGAGTAGCTTATAATACTGATAATATAAGTTTCATAAAAATATGATGTCTTGGACAAATTTCATTTGAAACGTAGAATATAGCCCGTCCCCTATTAATATATATACACGGTGTCCCTAAAACCATCGCCAAAATGAAGAGGGGTGATAGAACATCTCATAAGCTCATGCAGCAGAGCAAATATTAAGTAAATTTGACCTTAATAACAAGTTCATGGTTTTAGAGATGATGGCATTTTTAAAAACTCGTGACTTTTGACTTGCGTCAGTATGTCGATTGCCACCACTGCAAATTTAAACATATTGTAAATTTGTTTTTGCAGGTTGTTACCAAAAACATATCCTATCGAATATAATTTAAATTTTTTACATGTAATTTTGCTTTGTCGGTAAAAATAATTAAAAAAAAAACGAATTAAAGTAAAAATCGACAGTCACGAGTTTTATATGGACAATACAGGGTCAACAAATGGAGGACCAATAATGAATTATGTCAGTGCATGTCGATACTAGTTAGACATTAATTACAAGTAAATAGATAAGTTGATGTCGACCTATTTACTCAGCTGTTACCTGGCCTCAGCATTCACCTTGCCTGTAAAGCTGACGGTCCTGAGTTGAAATCCCAGTAAGGGCAAATATTTGTGTAATGGGACTAATGAGCATTAATATTTGTTCCCGAGTCTTGGAAGATTCCTATTTATGAGTGGATATCTATTAATTATATCGTCATCTGTTACATCACAAGTCTTATTGAGCTTACCATGTTACTAGTTCGATTTGTGTACAATTAACTGTTAAGAATAATAAAAACTGAACGTTGTTACAGGTGATATTTCTGGTAAGGTAAACTATTTTTTTACTGGAGGTCGGTTCTGGATAAAAAAAAAACAGATTTTTGCTGTACTTTATACCTGTTTTAATCTATATAGCAGCTTTTCCCATGAGACTTCACACCAGCCACAAGTCTGTGTCACTTAGTAATGCTGCCGCTGCGGATTGAGAGCATTGACTTGTTTTCCATATTTATGATGCATATTACTTTATATTTTATGTTAAAAAAACATCACAATAATACAATTTACTCATTGGACAAATCTATTATTTACTAACTTATAAAACAAATAGGGCAAGTTGCATATTAAACGAATATATCGCTAAGATCATTAGACTGATGTAAAGCCTGACCAGGAAAATAAAACACCTGCTTTGGGGGCGTTAAATTAGCAATAATTATAGCAACACTAATTATGATGTACCTACCAGTCATGTTGACAACAAGGTCGGATATGTTATTTAAAGGAATAAAGTCTAATGCTTCAGACTTTATATCCGACAAATACTTTGTCATATTATAAAACACTTTTCTTGTGGTACTGATAATAGTTTTCGGCATTTTAACGCACAAATAACTCACAATATCCCAGAAATAGACCACGCACAATAAACACTGTTCTTTGACAGCAATTGACAGATGGCTTTAATGACATTTATAAAGTTACTATTGCCAGTTGAAGAAATTAGTTCCCATAGTTTTCCGCAATATGGCGAAGTTTTTTATTTTTCTGGTCGACCTTTAGATAGTATACGGACGTATTCTTTGCCAGAGTATGTAAGTACTATGACAAATATCAGTTTATACGATTACTTGACAGTCATCGGTCCACCTTTTTAGGGGCCTGCCTATGCTACGCCGTCCTGTAAGCGGTCACAACTCGTTGTTGTCACAATTGGTTAACGATGGGTCACGACACGCCGTATGAATCAACTGGCACTAAGTCTGCTTTAAATATGAACAAAAAGGATAATTAATATTTAACTATACTTACATATAATATTATGTGGTGTTTTGTTGCATGCGTCCATGGAAAATGTTTGGGTTGTATATCAATTCACCCAGTAAATAAATAACTAAATAATTCCAACTTTCAGGTATTCTGCAAAACTCTACAAGCCACAATGATAAGAAGGCCAACAATACCCAATGCTTGTAAAATTTCTAGTAAACACGGTTTCCCCAAAAACAAATAATAAAGTTCCCCGCATTACAGCTGCAACCAACGCCAACCCGCAAAACATGGGGTTGGGCTTATTATATTTAATATATTGAAATGTATGGATCCGCAATTGGATGCAGGATCTGATTGATTAATGCGGGGGGTCGAGTCTCGAGTGGTTAGCGATTTGATTGATCTCTGCCTTTCAAGAACCTTAAGGGTTAAGAGGAGATCCTTGCAAAACGAGAGAGAATCAACTTAAGGCTGGCTCAGCTTCTGTATTAGACGTGACAGTGTTGTGTTAAGGTTGGATATTGAACGCATTTGCTTTGGACTAAATGCTGTTTAATTCTGAATGAAGATCGCGCGGCAGATGATTTTATTGCGAGACTGATTTTGTCGATAGGACGTGTTGCTATGCGCAGTTGAAGAATGTGCAAGATTTTAAAATAAGACGGTACGAATACTGAATACTATATACCTACTCATCGTCGTTATATATTATGGGTCTAACGTGATATTGTATATTTACCTTTAACATTTTCTATTGAGTTGAGTCCATCCGTGACCATGGGACATGAGTCTGTAACGTTGGGTAATAAAAAAAAAATAACGTTAGACCCGTCATATATACGTTTAATCATGTGTACAAGCCGCGGGGGTACGAAATGTAAAATGTATATTATTGGAGCGTTTTAACAGAGTGACTTCTTCGGCCGTAATATTGGCTAGGTTAAGTATCTCTATTCTGTTCTGTTTTTATTTTTAATGGTTTCTGACGTTATTGCCAGCACCAAGGTTTTAAATACAGATACGGTTTTATATTTAAAAAAAAATAGTGAGTTGATCCACACCTTCTAGTCGTCCAACTTGGACGGTCGACATGAATTGGCCACATTCTTGTGGGCTTTTCTCCGGCTTTGATGTGACAATTTTTGACAAGTCTGGGCGGTAAATGCTTGTAAGTCTATTGTATTCTGAAATGGCGGATTTCTGCGCTTTAATACTACCGAAATCGACATTAACTACATGTAAACCACCCAAACTTGTCACTCTCGAAGGTGCCACTTACGCTCGCCCGCATGTAAAAACTGCAGAAGCAATATCCATCATGTGTAATCAAATCAAATCAATCAAATCAAAATATTCTTTATTCAAGTAGGCCTAGTTACAAGCACTTTCGAAATGTCAGTTACATGAGAGTGAATGTTTGTGAATATTTGTATAAAATATTTAGACTTAGACCCTGGCTTTTATGTACATGGTAATAGCATAAGCTCTACGTATGGGAAACTGTTCGCGATGCACATGAGCTCTATTGACAATTTTGAATTTAGTTTTGACTGGACCAAGGTCATTTCATGTTTTATCTTTCTTTTATTTTTTACCTTTAATCTTTTATCCTTTAACCCTTACCCCTTATCCTTAATCCTTTATTTTTACCCTTTATCTTTAAGTCTAGTTTTTATCTTTATCTAGTATTGATCGCTACAGATCAGGTATCTGGTATGGGGTAACGGGTATATCTGATATCTCCCTCCCCTTTCTTTTCCTTTGCCCCTTTCTCCTCTCCCATTTCCATCCTTTCATCACCTTCGTTCCCACTCTTCGTTCCCCCTAGTTTCTTCCCACCCCTCCGCTTCCCCATTCTTCCACCTCCCCATTTCCCCCTTCTTTCGACCATCCTCTCCCTCTGCTTTCCCTCTCCTTACCCTTCTTTTTCCCCCTTCCTTACCCTCTTCCTTCCCCACTGCTTTTCCCCTCATTCCCAGAAGACTCCCTCATTTCCATTCAAAAAAGGCTTCGCTCTTAAGTAACGAAAAATTGTATTCTTTGTCTGAGCTGCAAATGTAACTTTGTAATCGCATACATTTCTATAGAATTAAAAATTTATTTTTACACCTGTTATATCTGGAATACTAGACTTTTGGTGTTTTACAGACTAAACACTAATAGGGTTCAAAATTTGAACCTTGTAAATCTGCTGCAAGTACCTTATAACTTCTATGATCGGTGAGTGAGTGAGTGAGTGAGTGACAAAATTAAGGAAATTTGACTTGCAATAAATCTTTAACTACAAGTTATAATTGACTGTAATTTGGAATATACCTAAGGTTTATTACGCCCTCTTGGTCACTTAAAATTCAGGCTTCTAGCTTCATCAGCAAATAAATTACAGGGGGTCGAAAATGTCGTGAAAGGCTTCGAGAAAAGTATGGTACGGCGTGCCTTTGCTTTGCTCAACTTGGCGGGGGCACTGTTGTGCCCCCAGAACATTATCTATATACGTAAATCTTGAGGTAGTGATGACGGATTAATGTTAAACTTACGACTACAGGATTGGTTACGCACGTATAACCTAGACGAAATTTTAAGTAAGGTACGATTGTTTTTTGCTTTTTCCTCGCAAGTGTGTTGAAAAACGTCGTATGAAACTCGTCTACGACTCGTGCTACAAGATATAGCTTTGAGTGTAATTACCAACGTACCACACTCGTACCATAATGTACTACTACAATAAATACATATACAATAAAAAAATATTGGGCAAAATAAAAACTCGTAAATCACTACCCTTAATTACAATCTTAAATATTTAATAATAATAGGTATCCTATAACAAACACTCCCATCGTATTTTGTTCATCGTATTTCTTGACAACCTTTTCATAACGCAATAGAAATATCGTTTCAATCTATCGAGTGTTCTCGAAAAACGTTTTGTGATGTTTTTTCATTCTAATAATGTTTATGCCCGGTACGACAATAGTGAAAACATCCCCGTTTTCTCGTAATGTTTATGATTCAGAGATCTTCGATTGTTGTTTTATTCATCGCTGTAAAAAGCATTTTTGAAATATAAAAACGTTTTCTGTTTGAATACTTACTTACTGTAATAATAGGGTTCGTAACAATGGTCAATAGATTATAAATTTTAAATGTTATTTTTGTTACACGGAGATTTATTTTACTGATAGTATTTGCGTTGAATTGAATACCGATAGATTTATTTAAATAATAAATAAAATGAACTTGTCTTTAAATTACTTGGGCAGTAAATTGAATGATTAGTCAGCAAGCTGTACGCAACTTTTATTTAGTTGAATATTTGCTTAATTATAAAAAAAACGAATAGTGCCCATCTCATAGGCGTTTTGGTCGCGGAGCAACCATTTTTTATTTATTGAAGAGTCTTGCTACGAAATAAAATACTATTGCTTAACGTTATTTTCGTTGATGCTAAATATATTATTGCCAAAGCGACTATGCATAAAAAATATTACCTTTATTTATTGAAAAAGAGTTTCTTTTTACATCAATAGTTGTCATTCAACATCCTATCAAATAAAATCATTCGGGAAGGTGCTCCAATTTTACGACACATAAAACTTTTACACCTTATCAAATATAGAACGTGTAAATTCGAATCCAGAATATCGCAGATGGTTTACTTCAAAAAATAATAGACTAAAATTGTAATAAAACATAACTAATATCACCATGTACTTAGTATACTTTAACATTTAACACACTTAAATTAATTTTTAGTTAATAACCTACAAGGACGACTTTATTTTTAATTCAAAACGGGATAATAATGCTAGGATATTGAAATAAAACAATTTAACGGATTATATCGCGTATATTATCTCATTTTAGTTCCCGACGTTTCGGAAGCTTTCCAGCTCTCCATGGTCACGGGTGGACTGAGAAAAGATGTATTTTCCTCTGTCAAAGTTACAATTTGTGCAAACTACCCATTTTTGAAAAAACACAAATAAAGGTGTACATACATGCCAGATGGGCCTAAGCTGTAAAGACAGTTATACATCTGCCAGAAGGGCTTAATTATTTTATTTTAATAATTTACCAAGCAGCATTTCACAAATGAGGCGTACTGAAGAGAAAAGAAACGCTGCAAAGAAAAACTCCCAGGCTACCTCATTACTAATTATAATATTTAAAAAACAGAGACTATTAAACTACTTTTAAACAGATAAGATATTTTACACCGTTCGGAAATTAAGGTTTTGCAGTCTTGTGTCTCGCTTGTTCCTTGATGAGATGTATTACAGGATCCCAAGCTGGTGGTAGTGACAATCCATCTTCTCTATTGAAATTAGGATGCTTTTTAATCTCAATAGCCTCCCGTAGCATTCTGGGAAAATATATTTTTTCTTTGGCAAGGATAGAAGGTTTATCAAACTTAATTGAGTGGTTTGGTTTGTCAATGACACGTTCACAGACTGCAGACCTATTACAACGACGGTGCTTGACATCTGCTATGTGCTCCTTTACCCGGGTTGATACACTGCGTTTCGTTTGACCAATGTATGAAAGACCACACTCACAGTCCAGCTTATAAATGCCTGCACTCTGTAAAGGGGTGCTACTCTTCACGGGTCTAAGGTATTTCAATGAGTAATAATCGCGGAAACAAAAGAAAATATAATGCTAGGTCTTTGATGTCTGTCAATAACGACACCACACTTGGAAACATACGTGACAAGGCCGCGATCAAAACAGTTTAATGCACTTTAGCAATCACAATAAATCGTTTACATGAATATTGATATCTTCAAAACTAAGCTAGATTTCCCTGGGGTTCACAAAACATTTTTTGGTCCTAATGACCTCAGGTATACGATGGTAAAATTATGCGGGTTTCTTACGAGCACGTTGTAAAGACATTAGATCTACAAAAAAATGATGTTTACCTACCTTAGGTCTACTACTAACCTACTTTAGGTTTACGGACGATAATTTTACGTGATAACAAGGAAGAGAAGCCGAACGCTTAGGCTTCGTGCCTCTCTACTGTTTGCGCTGTCGCTTGAGGTGCGTCCACATTTGTATCATTTGCCCGATCAGATCTTCGTTCCGTGGCACGATCACGCGTTTGGACGTTGCGTCGATCCACCCCCGTATTGCATAACGCGTTTAACGTTCGCAATCGGAATCAAATGTCATGATTTTGTATGGGGTATGACAGTTGATTCCGATACCGAGTGTCAAAATTTCGTTAGGCAATAACCCCGCTGATCGCTCGAAATCCGTGTTGCTACGCGTATCACACACTTATATCGGACGAGTGCGGCATGATCGTCGCGCCGGCAGTGAGCGTCCAAGCAGCGCGATACGCAGTCATGCCACGGCACGGTGATTTGATACGGGTAAATGATACAAATGTGGACGCACCTTTGCACGCGGAACATGACAATGAGTGATGCATTTTGTGCGTGCAGACGGCGCTTATCGATTTATAAAACGTTATCACGTCAACATCTTTAAAATAATGCATCTTTCCGATAACTTTATTCACATAGATGTCAAGATATGCACATTTTCCCGAGTGCAGTGAACACGAGTGATCCATCTTCATATGAAGCACCTACCGAGGACCGTTTTTACTGGTTATAAAATTTGTAATTTACGGTCTCCGCCGGCGAGATACGGACGCGGATTTATAAGCTTTGCATGCTTTCGGGCTTGCAATACTTTTAAAGGACAATTTATCGGAAGTATGGGAAATGATGGAGGAACATGGACTAGAGATTAATGCTGCTCTGGAGACATGGTAGCATATAAGGAAGCAACTTCTGTGACTGATAATCATCATCATCATCATCATCGTCAACCCGGAGTCGTCCATTGCTGAACATAGGCCCCCAATTTACGCCACTATACCCGGTTCTCAGCTCGCCGCATCCAACCGCTTCCTGCCAGTCTTTTTAGGTCGTCGGGCCGTCTGGCGGGGGGTGATCCCACAGGGCGAGTGTGTGCACTCAAGGACCCGTCTTCCCCAATGACCACCGGCTCTTCGACAAATATGTCCCCTAATGCCGCTTCAGTTTACTTATTCTGAGCGCTATGTCGGTGACTTTTGTTCTCAGTCGGATATCATGGCTACGGATTTAATTTTTTGGTAAATTATTCAAATAAAATAATTAATCTCTTCTGGCACATATGTTACCGTCTTTACAGATTGTGCCCATCTGGCATGTATGTACACCTTTATTTGTTTTTTCAAAGTGGGTAGTTTGCACAAATTGCAACTTTGACAGAGGAAAATATATTTTTTCTCAGTCAACCCGTGACCATGAAAAGCTGAAAAGTTTCCTAAACGTCGGGAACTCAAATGAGATAATATACGCGATATAATCCGTTAATTTTATTTATTTAAATGAGTAATAATCGCGGAAACAAAAGACAATATTATACGGATTTTGTTCTTCAGAGAAACTCCGAGCATGGCGTCCATAGCTCTCTGAGCAACCTGGAATTTGTGGACGAGGCTTTTTGTAAGTGTTCACGTCTCGGCCGCGTATGTAAGGACAGGAAGGACGCATTGGTCAAAACCTTTCGATTTGCAGCAGACCCAAAGATGCGGCGAAGCTTCCCATTTGCTGCCTAGAAATACTGTATTCTTCTGACAGCTTCCTTATCGAACTTGTTTCTGCCTAGCTTGACAATCTGTCTCAGGTAAGATAATCTGGCAGTTAATCACAATTGCTCTGTGGAAATAGCAACTATTGAGAAAAATAAGAAAGGTGTCTACAAATACGCCGGGTGCAAAACTCACCAGACTACTACTACTACCACTGGTACTAATTTTTGAAAACGTGACGAGTAGCCTCTTTCATACCCTGTTGCTTCTGGGCCATGGCCTACACGGTCCCAGGCAGCTTGTATTCCATTGTTTCTCTTAACGACGGATTTTCGGTCACCTTGTGTGGGAAACTAGAGGTATTAGAACGCTGGCAATGGTTCGCAGTGGCAAAAAAATATGCCGTAACACATGATAAAGCTGTTTAGTACAGATTGACGCGCATCGAGTGCGCGCTTAAGTAAAAATAAATAAATCATAAATAATTTATTTTGATTCTGTTTCCGCGATTATTACTCATTGAAATAAAACAATTTAACGGATTATATCGCGTATATTATCTCATTTTAGTTCCCGACGTTTCGGAAGCTTTCCAGCTTTCCATGGTCACGGGAGGACCGAAACGTCGGGAACAAAAATGAGATGATATACGCGATATAATCCGTTAAATTGTTTTATTTCAATAATTTATTTTGCTTAAAACAAGGTACAAAAGATGTAAGCGTAACACACATTTCACCAGTAGCTGGCATGCAAAATACAATGGCAAATATTGAAATGGCAATGGGTGAGCCATGTAGCCTGGAGAACAGATGACCGTTTGGGCAGTAAAGTCCTGGAGTGGCGACCACGCATAGGAAAGCGCAGCGCAGGACGGACCCTGACTAGGTGGACGGATGACCTCATATTGGTCGCGGGAAGTCGGTGAATGCGATCTGCGCAGAGTGTCACCCTTTAGTGAGCTATAGGGGAGGCATATGTTCAGTAGTGGACGTCCGTGGCTGACAGATAGATAGATAGATGCACCGCAAGATGCAGCATGGTTAGGCCCCCCACGAGGTTGACTGATGTCACTGGAGTCCGCTGGAGGCGCAAGACCGCTCATGCTGGTATTATTTGGGAGAGGCCAACACCTTTTGGCTGATGATGATGACAGTTTTAATTATTAAGTGTCACGGACAAAATTTCCGCGTTCAATTATCAAGAATATCCTAAAGCCAATTATAGAACCGCGTTTACGATGGCCAATTGCGTGGGTAATATGGTTGCTGCGGTTTTAGTGCCGTGTAACCACAATCCACTTCCTATGACGTGATCCGTCTGATACAAATAGTACAGATTCAACACTTCTATTTTACCAACAATGCAATTCAAGGATCCCGTAGTAAATGAAACCGTATACGATATTCTTGGCAGCATATAAAAAAAGCCGTTAGTTATAAGTATAATTACAACATTCGTTTTTTTAACAAAATATTCGTTACTTTTTCATTTACAGTGTTACTGCATTTACACCTCGCTGGCCCAATATAACAGGGTTCCATTGAACTTTAATCCTCTAAAAGTGGAACATAGAACCCTGTAATATTAGGCCAGCGACCTGTTTTGCACTTCGATGATACAACCATTTCACGCAAAATAGCAGGGCAGACTTTAACTTTTCAAAAATGGTATTTAGGTAACTGTTAAGATGTTTAACACTAGCACTACCATAAAATACCTTGCCTGTGGGACAAAATAAACCATATTTAAATTGTCATAGTCGTCACAATCGTGTTAGTTTAAATTAACAACAAAATGTGGTTTATGTGGTCTCTTAGGTAAAGTTGTAAACCACTCAGCATATACATCGTAAACTCATTGCTGAGTGTCGCGACCAAGTAGGACATTGAAAATTTTCGTTTTAATTTGTTTTCTATGGTATTTCATAGATCGACCTCTCAATAATAGAAACATTGATGAAAAAACTACTTCAATCTCTTAAAAACTTATCGAGAAATAACAATGTTAATTTTTAGACTGTCCCAAAAAACGCTCCATACTAAAGCCTGGGAGCGTGTGACGTCACACTTGCGTTTATCGAAACAGTTTCATAACAAAAATTACCATCATGGGTTACGCAACAAACAAATACGTCGTATAAGTCTTGACTTGTACGACCTAAAGTTGGATAGCAGTCTTACAATGGTAATGAGGTGACTACCAGGTCCTATAGACGTCTTTAATGTAACTAATTAGTCGTGCGACGAATATGTCATAGTAAAATGGTACTTGGGGAGACTAAACTATACAACGTTATATTACAGTCTTAGCTGAAACGTTTGTACGACAACGCAATAGTCATACTAACGTTATCGTCCAATTAATGTTTTGAACTGACCAAATCATGTCTTTGGAAAACCTTCATATGACATTTATATAACGTGGATGTTGTATAGACGTTTTGACAGTGACGTTTATATAAAAATCACTATCTTGTTTTACAGCGGTCAATTATAGACTCTTAAATGACTTGGTTGTTTATTGATGACTCAAATATAACCTTTATATTACTGATGTCGGTTTAATGTAGTTGCCGATTTTTAGGTAACCAAGATTTTCGTAGCACTACGCGCGTAGCAGATAACAATGGAAAATGCGTAAGTAGCTAAAACTTGCTACGAGCAGAGCGCCCACCTACTAGGTTCTTGGCAGCGATAGTCTATTCTATTATTATATTATCTTAAAAATTAAATGTCTGTACATTGACTAAGCATATTGAATAAAAAATATATTATAACGGATTATTTGGAGCTAATTAAATCCAAAAAATATTGTTTTTTTTTATGTTTGTATACATAAGTAGAATAATTTTTACCCGACTACGCTGTTGAAGAAAAGGCGTTGTGACTTTTTCCTCCTAGTATTGATATAAAATTTTCACTTTATACCTAGAGTAACAATTTTTGTTATTGAAAAAATAGGAATATAATTGCAGTAGGTTTATCAGATCTGCTTCAAATATACATTTCACTACAGTAATGTTTGTGATTACAAATTGACGAAGCACACTTCTTATTTACCGAAAGCAAACTTAAACCTTTTAAAAGCTCAGGCTATACAAGCGTGAATAAAACATCGATGCCAACATCTTTTCCCATGTTAGAGAAAAAGTTTGAAATGTCCCATAAAAGTTGAGCTTTATAAGTCCAATGTAATGAAATAAGTTTCACCAACAATTGCTTGGAGATGCTATTATATGTCTTAAGACTTAAACGGTTATTGAGAGTGTACTTTAAAACTTTGTCTTGCCAAGAATCTTGCACGTTAGACCATAATCTATTGTTGTTTAAATTTTGTTGATATCGTTTTCGGATGATATATTGTTGCTAAAATCGGATACAGTATATAATTGATAGATACAGACGTTACTTTGCGATTGTAGTTCCATTGCTTTTCTGCGAAATAGTGTCTTGGTTAGATGTGAAAATAAATTGTGCACACGTGCAGCTATATTTTCATGCAGATTTCACAAAGAAATAAGCATGCAAATACAACAAACCACCACCAGACAGCATAATACTCGACACGTGTTTTGCCTCTCTACGAGGCATCATCAGGAGGTGCAGGAGATGTTAGCGATCTAGCGTCCACCCGAGAAGGTGTCATTTCGGCTGTATTATACTACGTTCCAACCGACTCCCACAACGCAGGAGGGTCCTCAATTCATCGCAACGTTAAGATAACGTCCCAATTTTGACACTATGATTTCAATAATTGATACTTTGTGTGTCGCTTTTATTGGATAATCTATCAACCTTCGTCATCATCATTGTACCGTTTTCCGGTTGCGTCCTCAGCTGCTGCTTCGGAGCCCGGGGTCCGCTTTCCGGCATTTTCTTCTCCACTTCGCACGGTCTTCTGCATCCTTAGCTGTAAGGCCTTTGGCTCTCATGTCATCCTTGGAGACATCGAGCCAGCATTTTTTGGGTTTTCCCCTTTTACGCAGACCCGGCGGAGGTGGCATGGCTAGACATTTGTTTCCGATGTAACTTGCCGACTATCTATCTACCTTACTTAGGGTCAAATACGTGTAAATACAAAATGTATTGTTGATGTTTCGTATTCCAAAGTCATTTAGTTTTTTTTTCACGATATATTGTTTTTTTTTTCGTAGCTTGTATTATATCCTATGAATTTTATAGTCTGAAATTTCAGTTAAAGTGAATCTGTTCAAGAAAGACCGACAGAAGAACATATTGTGAATTTAGAATAGGTATTTTTTTTACATACTTCGAAACAATTTTGGGTGTTTTCATGATAAGCTCAATAATGCTTGTGTTATGAGTGCTAGACGACGATATATTTAATAGATATCTATATTTATATATAGGTACATAGAAACCATCTAAGACTTTTAAAAAAATATTTATGCTCATACTCAGAACCCAGCACCTTCAGCTTTGCAGGCGACGTTACTCCCGCAGAGCTAAACCGTTCGTCAAAGTACTTCACTAACAATGCTTGCAATTAGGTACATGACAAACAATATCAAAAACTTGACCATCAAAACATTAAAATAAACTGTTATTAATATCGAAGCAATTTCTTAAAAGTATTCCAACATTAGAAGTTATTTCAAATCTAAAACGTTATTACTGGACCGCAATAATATTTCTACAACGTGAGAAAATAATAAAATGTCTAATTCACAGCATCCGACTCTCAGCAAGTTGAGAAACTGGAAAATGTTAAAAATGCGCGAAATTTTCCTGGAATACTGAACATGTCTTGTACGGCAACAAATTTCATTATGAAGACCGAAACCTACATTCACCGAGTGTTCTTCCAAGAATGTGTGAAACTTAAATTACTGAAAGCAGCATTTTCTTACTAAGTATTTGCCGCTATGTATGTTAGTTAAAAAAACAGTTGAAGGAATGCAGCAGCGGCGCGGTGGGGCATCAAAAAAATTACAAGGGAAGCGTTGTGTAGGATTTCAGTCCTAGGACGTCCACTGCTGGACACAGGCCTCCTCAATAGATTTCCACATCGGCCGGACAGAGGCGACCCGCATCCAGCAAACAGACAAAAGTCAGCCAGCAAAAGACACCATCATAGGAAACAGGATAAGCAAACTAAAGTGGCAATGGGCAGGGCACATTGTTCGAAGAACCGATGGCCGTTGGGCATTTACTCATATTTAAAGTAAAAGGTGGTTATAAGCCTTTCCTTGGGCAACTCGGTGGGAATCGGTTATATGGACGCCACGCCACTGGACTGCAGAAAAACCTATTGTTTAGGTGGGTTAAATTTTTCTTGTTGTTATTCTGACTTTTAACTGAAATAAATGAAAAATTAATGAACTCAGGAGACAATAGTCACAGAGTTGAGGGTTTAAGTCAATCGCGTCCGTAGGTTTACCCTCGTGACCCTACACGTACCCCTGGGTGGTCCTGGGTGGTGCCAAACGGGTGACATATTTCCGGTGGTAGGCTTCGGCCGTGGCTGGTTACCACCCTCCAGGCAAAACCGCGTCGCCAAGCAGCTTTAACTGTGTTCCGGCGCGATGCCTGGAGTAGCCAATGAGGGAAAATGGGTCTGGGCAGTTGCTGTGATCAGTCTGACCGTATTTGGCTGCTGGTCACGGCTGCATCGGGGGCCTGGCTTCGGAAGGCAGCGGGATCTGAAGCACGGTGCCGCCGCTGGCCGAACGTAGGAAGTTGGGGGCCCAATTAGCTGCCTAGCCGATAGTAAAAGGCTGCCCCGCCACCTCACAAAAAATCTCAGAATGCTCTACCTTGCCTGTTGGCAACCGGAAGGGAGGTCCAGGTAGCTGTTCTGGAAGGGTTCGGGCGTCCCCACGGTCTCCGCGTCAGGCTCCTACACGTGCGGCCGTGTCCAGTTTGCCTCCCGGTAGCTGACGGACCACCGCCTCGCTCAACTGCCAGCCTAATCACTCCCTTCCACTAATTATGGCTAAGTCAAAAATAAGTATCAAGGTTAAACAGCGGCTGCACGTCCTCCCACTTAAAGTGCACCTCTCTAACATCCGAGGTCTGCACTCAAATCTCGTTCCAGTCCACCACCACCTTGAGACTGAAAAACCGCAGCTGCAGTTCCTCACTGAGACGCAGATCAGATGTCCAGATGACGTAGCGTACTTAAATTACCCTGGGTACACTCTAGAGCATCGGTTCAAACCGCGTGCAGGGGTCTGTGTGTACTCCCGTGATGACATCTGCATCAGGCGTCTCAAAAACCTTGAGGACCCCAGTTTCTCCCTCTTGTGGCTCATGGTAGACGCAAGATATGAACAAATTTTGTACGCCTGTGTTTACCGCTCGCACAGTGGAGACGGGGAGACAACTCGCTTATGTGAACATCTCTGTCAGACGGTGGATGAGGCTAGGGAAAGGTACCCTTCAGCTCAGCTAGTCATCTAGGGGGACTTTAACGCACACCATCAGGAGTGGTTGTACCCATACCAGGAGACCGACCACGCTGGGAGAGAGGCGCACAACCTTGCACTATCGCTAGATCTCACCCAGCTGGTAAGCTGTGCCACGAGGGTGCCCGATGTTGACTCCCACACTGCCAATTACCTTGACCTTCTGCTGACTACTTAACCTAACAGATACTCGGTATCGGTCTCTGAATCGCTAGGTACCTCCGATCACTGTCTGGTGAAATCTGTACCCGTATATACCCCACCTGAGAGCAACCCAAGTGGTCCTTGAGGGCTGTGGCGATGCAAGTCAACAGATTGGGACGAGATGCGTCACTTTTTTGCATCTCACCCTTGGCGTAAGGTCTGCTTTTCTTCAGGTGACCCGTGGAGCTGTGCCGAAGCCATAACCGCGGTTATACTTCAGAGAATGGAATATTATATACCATACTCTGATGTAGTGTCGAATGGCCAAGCTCTTCCTTGGTTCGGAACTGATTGCAGTCGTGCTGAGGCACACAAACAGTCGGCTTATTCCGCATAGGCTGAAGTTTGAGCACGTAAGTCTCCGAATACACCGAAACTGAAGAAAGCCTTTAACCAAGCCGCCAAAGCATGCAAAAAGACGTTACGCAGGGCTCGATTCAACCACAAAAGCCGGATAGGCGCCAAACTATTCTCTTGCCCTGCTGGGAGTAAGGCGTTTTGGTTCTTGGCGAAAGCGGTTGAATCCAATTTTGCACGGCCATCGCTCCCGCCCTTGCTGAAACCAGACGGTACTCTGGCACATGCTGCGGAAGAGAAGGCAAATTAATTCGCGACTCTTTTTGCCCAAAATTCGCGTCTGGATACTGCGGGTAAAACTCCACCCATCTTACCACGTGCTGACTGCTCCATGCCTTCCATGGCTTCAGAGGACAGCTTTTAATGCTTTACCAAGCACAAGTTCGGTCATGTATGGAGTACTGCTGTCACCTTTGGGACGGATCAGCTAAATACCAACTGGCCACGTTGGACTCGATTGACAAACGAGCTAGGCGGCTTATTGGCGACCCTACTCTAACTGGCACTAAGCTGCAGAGCCTTGAGCATCGACGTAGGGTCGCTCGTCTGTCGGTCTTTTACAGGTTACATTTCGGTGAGTGTGCGGGGGAATTACATGATTTAATTCAACCAGCCCCTTTCCATCGTCGGGACACACGACGCTTGCGTTCGTTCCATTCGCACGTGGTCAATATTCCGCGAATCCGCACGAAGCGCTTTGGTGCAACTTTTATCATGCGTACCGCAAAGGAGTGGAACTCGTTGCCTGCGAGTGTGTTCCCCGACCATTATAATTTGGGCGTCTTCAAGGCAAGAGGGAATAGGCTGTTTCTAGACGGGCATAATACATCCTTGACCGCATCGTCACTTAACAACAGGTGAGATTGCGGTCAAATGCACATCAATTTTATAATAATAAAAAAAAAAAAAAAATCCTTAGAAAATCAAATCTAGGTTATTAACATACCTACTCACGAGATGGCCCTTGGAAAATGGACCTATATAGGCTAGAAAAAATATGATTGACCGATGATGACACGTGATATAGAAAAAAGTTGATTGACCGATTTACTTTATTACCTAATTGTTTAAGGAGTTACAAAGTATCTGTATTTTTTATAAAAATCTTGATGTTATACCATCACGATCTTCGTGATATTTAAAGTGTATTCATATAAATGTATTCATTCTTCACTCAGAAACTAGTATCTTATAAATACAAAGATCTATACAATGAAAAAAATATCAACACTCTGACTGGATTTGAACCAGTTGAGTGCCCTGTGCCTTGCCGGGGTGTACACTCTGCCAGTTGAGCGACTGTGGGTCTATAGCTCACTCAATATTTTTTTGTGGATACTGCATGAAAATATGCGCATGTGAGCACAATGTATTATCATATCTAACTAAGACACTATTACCCAGAAAAGCAAAGGAACTATTGTCCATTAATCTCTATAGCTCAATTGGCAGAGCTTGTGCCCCGGCAAAGTACAAGGCACTGGTTGAAATCCATTGAATTTTTTTAATCTTTGAAATTATAAGAATACCTGTGATTTTGGCTAAGTGATTGGAATCTGCGATAATAATTAACATTATATTTTTCCAATATCTTGCTAATTTAATAAGCCATCCACTATGACACATGCAGTATTACAACTATTTAATCTAATTTTTAATATGCCTGCCATAAAAATGATATCAAATTAAGACGTCTGCGTATTCAATTACATTGTTGTCTTGACGCGTACAACAGACGTACCTCGTAACGCACCCAGTGAGCGTCGTCTGTCATCGGGGGATTTCCCGCTGACATTTCATTTCCCTCCTAGCTACGGATAGCTGGAATTCCTCGTAAAGGTACCAAAAAGTGATTCGTCATTGGGTTCTATCAAATTAGAGAACAATTTCATGTTGGTGGCAAGAAAATTATATTATCAGTAGGAGTACAACAAACAATCATAAAAATAAAAACATGTTGGTAAGGTATACTTCCCAATGCTTGAAAAACTTTACTTAACCTTATTTATTCTGTCATTCAGAGCTGTATGCTGTTCGATCCGTAGTTTTTGAATTTTCTGTGTTGTATATGCCAATATTTACTACTATAATATTCCAGTTTATCTTAATTCCAATTTGTCTAGCACGAGAAACCAAGATAAACTCTATCAAACTTTGTTATTTTTATGCCGAATCATAAAAACTACAGGTTTTTTATAAGAAGTGCTCACAAAGCGTGTTAGACGTTTTCATAATGAATACAAGGAATAGGTTTTGAGTCTATAAAAGGCTTATTGAGAGACTACATACGAAATCTTTATTTTTATAGACTTCACTGTGAAGATTCATAATTCAATACATACAAATATTTTGTAATTTCCGAACACTAGAAAATGTGTCATAGAGATTATTCACTTTTTTTTAATTGCTTATTGATTTCTTACATATTAATTAAATTTAATTTCCCCTCACGACTTTGATACCTACCTCAACGTTAAAAAGATTTACTTATGAACGACTTGGTATGTCGCGTAATACAGCCACACCTTATCTCCTTTGCAGCGTATTGAATGGAACGAGATAAATCGCATATCACACTTGCGCTAGAGACTCATTTTTTGTGTCGTCCACGGATTCGTCTTTTACGTTTATATTTCATTTGCACCAATATAGTATAGCGATTGAACAATTTCAATCAACTCACTAACTAATACGAAATCACAACCCCTGTCGGTATTCCATACAACAGTCTAATATTCGCAAGCAGTAAATCATAAAACGTGACTGCCAATAAAAACTTTACCAGAAAAACGTCTGGAACGCTCGGGTTCAAATGGATTACCGGAGCAAATAGTACCTCCGGAACGAGATGTCGGCTCTAAATCCGGTAACGATTGACGATCGGTAAATTTAAAAGAGTTTATATCTTCGCTCAACCCCCGACGCCGGGCGAGGCACGTAGAAAAGTTATCTTGGTGGGTTAAATTTCTGCAGTGTCTAATCTATTTCTGAATTTCATCAGCGAGTTGCGATTAGGGTTAGTTGTATTGAATTAACTTTTTGGGTTTATCGTGCTACTAGATTAGATAAGTCATCCGTCACTATCACGCTCAAATACGTACCCGTAAGTGACGAATGCTTTGCAATTATACCTTAACGAGCGGCCGCCCGCGACTTCGTCCGCCTTAGATTCGTTTATCGCGGATAAAAGGTATTTTTCCTGGATAAAAAGTAGCTTATGTCTTTCCTCGATATTTCATTTCCTTAGTTAAATGTGAAGCATATTACCAAGATTTCAAGTTCCTAGCGTAAAAAAATATTTACTGTCCATACAAATTTCCATCTCCTTTTTCGTCCCTAAAAGGGATGAAATTTGACATACATTATAGCCTATGTCCTATTTTGATATATAAGGTACATAACTAGAAAGTTTCAAAAAAATTCGTCCAGTAGTTTTTGAGATCAAGTGGAACGTACATACATACTTTCACGTTTATAATATAGTACGGATAGGTTTTTATGGGACATTTTTTAACTTGATTTCAACTATTAACACATTTGTAATATAATGATATCGGCTGTTTTAATTATATTCTTTGGTAACGCAAATAATTGAAACCGGAAAAATTACTCATCAACGTTGTCGTATCTGTCGAACAGAAATTTACTCAAGGTAATGTACTATGAGTTCTATTACGAATTATGATAAAAAAGCTTAATAACATTAAACACGGTAATTTATATTCAAATCTTGCACTCATAACATACCTGTTACGCATTATTAAGGGCGGTAATACGCAAAATGTTTCAAACTGAACTTGCCGTGAAAAATACAGAAATATTCGGGTGATTCAGTTGATTCATGCGCCATTACTTGCGCGTTATTGTGCTTTGAGGGGGGGAATTAAGGTAGGCTATGGGAGGGCAATGTTACAGTACCTTCAGAAGAAAAATGTTCCTAAACATGGTTAACACACAGGAGCGCTACGACATATTTCATCAACAGGTAGATCCAAATATAATCTCTCGTTTGCTTCTTAGGGAGAACCTACGTTATGCATCTATTGATTGAATCATTTCAATCAATAATATAATTAATCAAAGCAGAAATAAGAGGAGAAATAATAACAGGGGAATCCAACTGTGACTGCGTGGAAGATGACAGGTAACACTATATTTTTTAAGTTACTTCCTTTCGCGTGAATCGGGGATTGGATGGATTAACTTAACACGTTCGTAGACATTAAGTCACACCTGTTTGGCACAAAAAAATAGATACAATACCTAGAACTCTGCTAGTTCTAGTTCGTCATAATTAAGCTATTAAGTACGATTTATAAGTGACAGTTTACGCTATTGCAAGTCGAATGCTATACAAGCCGCGTCAAATATGACACGCTTAATAACCATGCTATGTGACAAACGGATGTTTTACATCGTGTTTAACGAGCCTTTCGTCCTACAAGTGTTAGGCCGAGTCACATCAGATGCGTGTGCGTGACGTGCACGTAGATGTGAGGTTGGTGTTCGCGTTGTAAAGTATGATTCCCCATAAGAGATGGCACACCGCTTGCGTGACGTCTGCGTACGCAGCGGTGTGTCATGTTCATGTTCTTACGGCGCCCCAGCGTCGGGTTCGAAAGAGGACGTGGCCTCTGCCTCGCCCACCGCGCGACGATCAAACTTTGACTACGTTTTGGAGGCATCTAAACCACATTAAAAGCACTTTTTTACAATTTGCAAGTTATCTATACTATTATAAAGTTGTAGAAATGAAATGTCTGTACATTGAATATATTTTATTTTAAAAACCATTGTTGTCTGCGTGCATATAAACTATAGTAAGCCAAGTGACCGCTAGATGGCGCTGACCCGACAACCGGCTACGGCTGCATCACGCTATCGTTTGTTTTACTCAGTTTTATAAGATGTCGTGTGAATTTATTCTAATATAGACTTTATACGTGACTGTGTTGTTTCAATATCGATCACTATAGAGGGCGCTCTTTTTGAAAGTAGTACAGGTGCAAACAATTGTAACAGACTACTTGGAGGACACTGAATCGAAGAATATTTTTTTGTATGTTTGTATTTGTCGTTGTGGCTTCATCACGCCAAATCTGCTACACGGAAATCAACTATTTTTGGTACACGGGTAGCTGCGTATTTCTTGATGGTTATAGGATACTTTTTACCCGATACACCGAAGAAAAAAAGAGGGTTATGATTTCTTTTTTCTCCTCCATGGACGATGTTTCCGGACACCTTCTAGTACCTTATAAATCTTACTCATCACGATACAAGCAGTTGAATGGAAATTATTACTCATTTAAATGAAACAATTTAATGGATTATATCGCGAAAAGCTTCCAAAACGTCGGGAACTCAAATGAGATACGCGATACGCGATATAATCCGTTAAATGGTTTTATTTAAATAAACTAATACTACTGTGTTTGTTTAGGTATGTCAGACTCGTAAAGGTTCAAACTCGCGTGGATATTAATTGTACCAAAGTCATTTCAGAAAAAAAATACACAAATACCCAATGAGCATGACCGAGAGTGGTGTTAATGACTGTAACTGTAACTTAATCAGGTAAACAATAATGAGTAAATACAATTAAATGAATATTCCAGGTATCGAAAACGGACCTTAAAAAAGAGGATAGGACAAAGGTGCATCAAAGTTACCATAAAGTTATGGGGATATAACTTCTGCTCATAAATACTTGTCTTGAAAAAACGATTCAGTGGCAATATCGCTTAAATCTACCCTCAAATGTTTTCAAAACAAATGAAACCATCGACCGGTATGGTGAGACTCAGTGCTGCTTTATTCTTCCACGGCGGACGAGTACTTAGTTAACTATCAACTATTATAATTATTTTCTTCACAACGACTTGAATAAACGAAGTGATAGAATTATATTTTTTCAGAATTTAATTTATTTTTATGCCAATTGGCTTGGCAATTGTAAAAGTCTGCTATGACTAGCGCTTCTAAAAATAAGATATCTAAAGTGATACAAAAGGCTGGCATGGTCACTTAAGTGTAACCTTATTTTTAACGCGCTTTGGTAACTTCCATGGTTTTCGAAACATTGGGAGTTAAGAGTCCGCAGCAAGCTCGGCCGAATTTCACCTTCCCATACAAAAGGAGTTTCGTTCTCATTTTAAAACTACGTGTTGGATTGTAACAAAACTTTGCATATAAAATGACATGAGGTATATCTAGGCCGGAAATTAGTTTCTATGGCTCCAGTATATAAAACAAACGAATTGCAGTAAAAATAAGTTTCATATGAAAAAATTAAATAAGCTGTATGTTTTTTACTATGGTATCTGAAGCTACATAAACTAATTACAGGCCTGCATATACCTTAACTTATTCTAAGTACAAAGTTTCAGAGCAAAATAGCCAGTCGTTTTAAAATGAGAGCGTAACTACGTTTGTATGGAGAACCGAGCTTACTGCGGACTCTTAAATATATACACGATGGAATTGGTCTAAAGTGTAAAGTGTTTCGTTAAAATGCGTACTTAAATAAGTGATATTTATTTATGAAACTTGTACTTTTGAACATAACGTCCGCGATGAAAATTTCGTACAAACTTGACAAAACCCTGTGATGCAGTAGTGACTTAGTGTCTTTTCAGTTACGATCTATAAGTAAAAAAGCATTTGTAGAACCCGTGTGTGATGTACGTAGGTATCTGTAATAAAACTTACGTGCCATTTAGATTATTATGAATAACGCAGTTGTAAGTATACAATATAATATACAATCGACGAAATTATACGTAAAATAAAGATAATTATCGATATTCTTTGAGTTTTGAAATGAGCTTTGACTTTTTGTATGAAACCCTTTGGCCATGTACAGCAGCAAAAGTTAATGATCATTTTAGTACTTTGTCGCACTAACGTCACGATACTGTAACAATAGGAATGCCTTAAAGAGAGTGACGAGGAACTAAAATGATGAATGAACTGTTCTGTTGCTTTTGAATCCATTTCTTACGGTCTCTCTTCCACGCCTTAAGCCGGGTTGAATCGGTCCAACCCACCTCCGCAAGTATACGCTACAAACGGCCGTATCTATGAAAATTCAGTGTTAGCAGAGCCCTAATCCTAAGCAAAATGTACGCGGTGTTTGATGATTTTATATTGGTGACTAACATAGACACACAAACAGAAAAGTATACTGTTTTTAGTATTTATTGTTTTAGCGGCAACAGAAATACATCGTTGGGGAAAATTTCAACTGTCTAGCTATCACGGCTCATGAGATACAGCCTGGTGACAGACGGTGAACAAGCATACGGACGGACGGACGGACAGCGGAGTCTTAGTAATAGGGTCCCGTTTTACACTTTGGGTACGGAACCCTAAAAATCACCAAATTTGTGGCTCATTTCTATCGACACTGAACCAATTGGTCTTATGTACATACCTGTCAAACGAAGGGTCACTAGTTTAATCCCGCACTAGGTCAAATATTTGCGTATGCAAAATGCGGGTACGTATTTGCCTAGGTTTCGAAATGAGGACTTTCGAATTTTGTTTCGGGTCAATTGATATAAGTGGGTTCGAATAAAATAGGGCTTAAAATGTCCCTAGATTATTAGATTTCAGTCTAATTTGTTCGCGTTGATTGGGCTTGTCCCGAAGAATAAGTTTTTGATAAAATTTGGTCTTCTGACAGCTAATGTGATGAATCTTGTTTAAAAACTTTTTTCTCTTCTTAACCACAATTTGCTCAAACCTAAAAGCGTATCAGTACTACAACTTTTCCACGTTTCTAATCGTAATATTGTTTATTGCATCATGTAAAAAAAGTTCTCACAACATTTACAGCATATAACATTGTAGTTCAGTAAATTTTTGGTTATATGTATGTATTTGTGTAAATACTCGTATATATTTGTGTATATGTTTATTTGCATTTTTTCTGAAATGATCATTTCTCTTTTATTTTTCTTTTTGGTTTTAATTTATGATTTGTCTCATCTTCTGGTGCACCACTTACTCATTGGTTGTTTACTTTGCGCCATCTCTACTACCTTAAAGTTGTCTGGAATCACTTTTTAGATCACTTTTTAGCGATAAGACCGCCTGTTATTTACCATTTCTCATACTGTTTTAAATTCAAGTGTCTGATGTTATTTTCTTTCGGTGTGCAATAAACTACTTATTATTATCATTGACCCTGAAAGGGTATAAAGATTACGATTACAACTAATATGTACTTCTCATAGAATATAAATTATAAATAAAGTTGCTTATTCATAAACTTGCACCTATTTAGTTGAGTGTGATCATTATTCTTAATTTTGGTATCATTTTTTGTGCAGCGATCATTTCAACCGAAATAATGGATTCTATTTCTATTCTTTTCTATAAGAGGGTGCATTGAAAATTTGAGCTATTTTTGTGAGATTTTTGTCAAATCTAGAATCTGAAACAGGCTGGTTTTCAGATATGTGTTTTTTGGCTATATAACCATATGAAATAAAACAATTTAACGGATTATATCGCGTATATCCTCCCGTGACCATGGAAAGCTGGAAAGCTTCCGAAACGTCGGGAACTAAAATGAGATAATATACGCGATATAATCCGTTAAATTGTTTTATTTCAATGAGTAATAATCGCGGAAACAGAAGAAAATATTATATATAACTATATGTTTGTTTAAAATTTCCTCGGTAGAAAAGAAATCCAAAAACGCGTCTTAATTTTCCGTCTTTCGTCTAGTTTGTACAAACGACAGATTAATAAACGGCTAAATTATGTAAAAATCTCATTCTTCTCTTTATCTTTTACGTCATTAACTTAAATGTGTAAACATTTAAACTTAATAATATCTTCGATTTCATTGTACTTTTCTCTTTCTATGACGCGCGCGATCAATCAATGCGTCTTTTTTTACAAAATCCGTTCATTGGTCGGCTCGCCGCTTGGGGCGTGATTTACGAATAACGAACTTCATACTAACATGAGTGCAGCAAAAGATTTTGATTAAAAAAAAATGGTGGGTACCAACGATCACTGCTAATTATACATACTTTACTAGAAGGTGTGAAATTTCGGTCACGGAAGGAGGGCGCAATAAACATACATTAAACCCAAAAAAAATCACATAGTCGGATTCATATTTTTTTTAATATCTTAAATTTACGGTTATTTTCTTTAGTGATATTATAACCATTTGAAGGTCAATGCATCGAAAAATATTTATTTTTAGTATGTTTGTATGTGTCTTTGCGGCTTCATCACGTCAAAACGGCAGGACAGGATGGACTTCAACCATTTTTGGTACACGGGTACAGCTGTGGTCATCCACATATAGATAAATATCGGTGACTTGTGGCAATAAAGTAACACTAGTGATGAGACACGTTTTTCAAGTGTATTACCTACATGCTTTAAGAGTCCGCAGTAAGCTTTGGAGTTTCGTTCTTATTTTAAAACTACGTATTGGATTGTAACGAAAATTTGCATATACAATGACATGGGGGTATATCTAGGCCAGAAACTAGTTTATATGCCTGCAGTTTATAAAACAAACGAAATACAGCAAAAACAAGTTTTGTATGAAAACCTTAAATTTGCTGTATTTTTTTTACGATGGTATCTGAAGCTACATAAACTAATTACAGGCCTGGATATACCTAAACTTATTCTAAGTACAAAGTTTCAGAGCAAACTAGCTAGTCGTTTGAAAATGAGAGCGTAACTACGTTTGTATGGAAAACCGAGCTTACTGGGGACTCTTAAAGGGCTATACCTACATGGTTTAAACATACCTATGATAAAGTTGCAAGGTTTGATCGCTATTTAAAAAACATCAATGTCAATATAAGGAGTTTGTCATTAACTCCATAATTATTACGAGATGTGTCGCGATTGTCGCTAACATTATTATTTTCAGAAATAATGGAGGAAAGCATTAGTAAGCATTCGGAACTAGTGCAGAATTTTCATACACCAAGTGGTAGGCATAGGATAACTGTTAACAATTTAGAACTAATATGAATTGTCTATCATGAATGTCAAACATGATTGGAAAGATCTTTTCTAATTGTTTCTTTTGCTCGACTCGCACAGAAAAACATTATCACATCACTATTCTGTCATAACCGTTAAATGCTACCTAAATACCGTGAGTCACCGATATTTGGTTAAAGTATACTTTCTTTCCGACAACGGTGAAAAAAAGAGGGTTATTTTTTTTGACGACACGTTTGTCTTAGTGGTTCACCAACTGGCGGTCTCGGGTTCGAATCCCGGCCAGGGCTAGTGTTTGTGTGATGAGCATGAAAGTTTGTTCCTGGGTCTTTGAATTTTTTTCTGTGTAATTAAGTATTATAATTTATTTATATACTATGTATATCGTCGCTTGGTACCCATAGTATAAGCTTTGCTTAGTTTGGGACTAGGGTGATTTGTGTAAGGTAGTACCTGATATTGTTCTTTTCTCTTCCGCCAAAGTTGCCCACCTTGTAGTACATTATGGTCATATATATTTCAATGTACTATATCGGGTTATAAAATTTCACTACCGAAATGAGTTTGTTGTTCTGAATCAGACTACGAGGTCAGATAGAAGATAAATGCGAAGATAGTTTGGAACCCTGCCCATGTTTACCTCGTGGTCGCAAGCTGACGCCCAAGAGACGGCAGCCATATTTGTTGTTCTAGCTTTAAATATAAAATTATGCTCCGATTAATTTAGATTTTTTGGGGTGGACAAACAGATTTTTTTGAAGTAGTATACTGGGTTGGTTACTAGTTGTTTTTTATTTTTCACGTATTGCATTTTTAATGATGCTTAAAAAGGATAGTTTTGTCTTGTGATCATAACAAAAAATAACTATTATATGTTATAGTAAAGGTGAAAATTATTGTGCGCAGTAAGTTAATAGCATATATTGTATACCACGGGTGGGTACTCTGAGATGATCATTTTGAGATGTTTATTGTTTAGATCAGTTGGTAGACCTGCATCTCTGATTAATTAATACGAATAAGGCATGTCTAGTCTTATATCCACTATTAAAACCTGACTTTGGATAGGTCGGGGTTAATAAACCTCCTTAGCAGTAATCGGATTTAGTAAAAGAAACGCAAACCCACAAAAGGAATGCCAACAGCGGCCACGTATAGTTGGTTTGGGATGCAGTGCGTAAGGCAAAAAGACTGCGACGGTATCGTTTTCGTGTAATTCGCATGAGTTATCATTGATGCATTGATACATATCAATACACAGGGTTTGGTTACGAACAAAATTAAAATGAACTAGAGCCGGTTTATTAAGGTTCACTACCGAAATGAGGCTATTGTTCTGAGTCAAACCACGAGCTCCGATATAGAAGATAAAGGCGAAGATAGTTTGGAATCCTGCCCATGTTTGTCTGATGGTCGCAAGCTGACGCCCAAGAAACGGCAGCCATATTTGTGGTTCTAGCTTTAAATATGAAATTATGCTTACATGAATAATAGTGAATTTTAATTTGATGGGGCCGACAGACAGATTTTTTAAAAGGTTACTTTGTTCTTTTGAAAGATAGTCTAAGATGATATTTTTAAAAGGCAACTACATCTCTGGTTAGTTAATACGGCTAAAGTAATATGGGTATCGTTTTCGTGTAAAACATACGCACCCTTGGATCAAAACACAGGGTTTGGTTAAAAACTACATATAATAAAAAGAATTAGAGTAGATCTATTAAATTTTACTACCGAAAAGACGCTGTTGTTCTAAATCAAACCACGAGCTTAGATAGAAGAGAAAGGCTTGTAGTTTGGAACCCTGCCCGTATTTACCTCGTGGTCGCAAGCTGACGCCCGAGATACAGCAGCTAAATTTGTTTTTCTAGCTTACATTTATGTAACATTATATTCCGATCAATAATAGTAAACTTTAATTTTTTTTTTGGCCTGACCCACATATTTTTCAAAAAGTAAACATGTACTACCTACTTGCTTTTCTCGCTTAATATTTAAACGTTGGTGATAAAGGGATTCTTGTAAGACAAAAAAACAATATCGTAGTTTAATATGAAATTGATAGAAGGAAAGGAAGCAAAATATGTTTATTAAAAATGTAATATATTCTAATTAGACTAGGAAGAAATATGGTCTTCAATTAAGGGCGTACCTATCTAGTAAGTTACAAAGGTGATTTCATTTTAATTTTAAAACTGTATAGTGCTCACTAAATTGTTGGCACAAAAAGATGAGCAAAAATGAGTATTATTCTTTAATAAAAGGCTGGCAAAACAGCTCATACATTAGGGAGCCAAGTGGCGTGACTTAGAGTATTCCGTCACGGTGGTAAATCGCAGACTTGTGGCTCAGACAGAGATATAGCGGTGTGACAAAAATACATACAGTCAGACAGTCACTCCATAAGGGTCCTTTTTCCACCTTTTTGTTTCGGAATCTGAAAAAACAGATAAAAATCCTGGTCTTCTATCTATACATCTATCGTCTTCTATCTATACATCTATCATCTTCTTTTATCTTTATGTACACATCTATACATATAATAAAGCTGAAGAGGGTCGAAAGTCTGTACATGGAAGATATTCGAAAAAAAATTGACCGGGGATACTTAAAATCGATAACAGAACACGTTGCAACAGTTTTTAGATTTTTTGTCTGTTTGTCTGTTTATTTGTACACGCATCACGTGAAAACGGCACGTTAAAATCTATAAGAATTCAACCCTTAAAAGGGGGGGTAGCCAGTAAATTTGATTGAGTTAAGTTTGCACCTGAATCTTATCGCGCTACTTAGGAAGGAGGTGCAAACTTCTCTCAAACATGTGTCACGAGCCCACGAATATCGAGTACCTTGCTAAACTAACAGGTTGCGCTAAAATAAATACCTTTTTGCCAAATCCATACTCACATTATAAATGCGAAAGTGTGTCTGTCTGTCTGTCTGTTACCTCTTCACGCTTAAATCGTTAAACCGATTTTGATGAAATTTGGTATGCAGATAGTTTGAGTCCCGGGTTTGAGGCTACTTTTTATCCCGGTAAAATACCCTTATCCACAATAAACGAATTTAAGGCAGACGAAGTCGGGGGCAGAAGCTAGTACTTTATAAAGTTGTACAAATGAAATGTCTGTACATTCCAGAGGCGAGGCGTCATGAAAATTACAAGGGGAGCCGAAGCGTATTCATTTACTCATATTTAAAGGGTAAGCCTTTCCTGGGACAACCTGGTGGGAATCGGGTCACTGAATATATTTAATTCATAGTGTTTGTTTTTTTTTTATGTTATGGGGGGCAAACAAGTAGACCGATCACCTGCAACACCAGAGGAGCCACAAATGCGTTGCCGGTAAGTAGATCTATTTTTGAGGCCTCATCACGACAAAACGACTAAGCTGATTATATTTATTTTAACTATTTTGGTACATTGGTATAGTATAGCCCTTTAGGGCTGTGAAACGTGGACCATGATCCAATAAGACAGAGATAGATTGGAAGCGTTCGAAATGTGGTGTTGGGGGAGGATGGAAAAGATCAGTTGAATAGAAAAGAAAAGTAATGAGGAAGTTTTCAATATAGTTCACGAAAAAAGATCTTTATTGAAAATAATTGAAAACAGGAGAGGAAAAATGTTAGGTCATCTCTTACGTCACGATAATTACATTCAGATTATAATATAAGGGAAAAGGAAAAGGGAAAGACCAAGAAGAACATATATGGAGCAAATAAAAGAAAAAGTAAATGTTTCATGGTATAAAGAAGTAAAAGAAAAAGCGGAATGTAGAATAAGCTGGAAATTACTCCACCGACAAGAGCCTAGCTCCTAAATATATATATGATGATAATGGTTTATTGGTCGCAGGGCATTCACAGATGATTATAAGTTATTTTTTATACGATTTCACTAAAGTTAAATAAAGGGTTGAGTTGACTTTTTTCTCTTCTGCGAACATAGTTGCCGACATCTTCTAGTAGACGAGTAGGTACTTATATTATTCCCTTTTTTCCTGTACTTATTGTGTTGTTGTATCGTGAAACATTGCGCCTTACAATGTCATGTCAACGCATCCAATGTAGCCAAAATAATATAAAAAACTGGCAAAACAATCCATACATTAGGGAGCCAAGTGGCGTGACTTAGGGTATTCCGTCACGGCGGCGAGTTGCAGACTTATGGCTCTGGAAGTTGGCTGCGATTTCTAAAGTAACAATTCACGCCAAGTCCGAGTATATTGCAAGGACCAAGGCAAAAGAGCTGAGTGAGTCTGCCTCACACTGTACCAAACGGAAAGGGATAAATAATATTTCTCACGCGACAAGGAGTCGTAATACATGTTACACACTAAACTTGTGATAGAATTACTGGGGTCTTCACGTGATCAGTTATCACTTTTTGAGATCTTTGGTGATAGCACTCTTGAAAAGCGAGCTGCGTACATTCTCGACGCATTAGTCATATACTGGGCTCGATGGCTGGTCAGTTTTTAACCGACTTCGAGAAGAACCTCATTGGTTCTTAATTCGTTTGTATGTATTTTCTTAAAAAAAGCAACTCCGATCGCTTAGGACGCAACTGTGACAGCGGATATAATAAATATACGATTTGAAGTGGAGATTCAATGGTAAATTCCGTTATTGTCAGGTTTGTGTAACCGAGTAGCGAGTGCAGTTTTATATTTACTTGTAATTACTTATTATTCACGAAATAATACCTATAGTGTTTGTTTTGTTTCAAGTAGTCTACGTTCTTGTACTAACAGACTTCAAAAAAAGAAGTTATCAGTGCGACCCATAACTTATGTAATAGGTACTAGCTTCTGCCCGCAACTTCGTCCGCCTTAAAGTCGTTTATCGCGGATAAGGGTATTTTTCCGGAATTAAAAGTAGCCTATGTCCTTCCTCGAGACTCAAACTATCTCCATACTAAATTTCATCCAAATCGGTTCAGCGGTTTAAGCGTGAGGAGGTAACAGACAGACAGACCGACAGACAGACAGACAGAGACAGACAGATGGACACACTTTCGTATTTATAATATTAATATGGATATGGATTGTTCTATTTGCCTTATATTCCTATATCTTCGTCTATGTGGGCTTCTATATAGGTGAGCTTAATTTGATAATGCCCCGCAGCTCGTGTCATCATTAAATGTTCTGTCTTGCCGTGGCAGATCTATAGGAGCACCAAGTTTAATGGAGCCTTTAAAAAGGCATAACCTCTTTTTTATTGAATTTAGAGAATATAAATAATTCTGTAAGTAAGCCGCAAGAGCAATTTTACAAGTCTAAGCACCGGAATTTTTCAAGAGGAGACCACTGTTCAGAAGAAAGCCGAAAGAAACTCAACAGTCAGTATTTTTTTCTAAATATTTTTTAATGATTACAATATTAATACTTAGCCTATCGACCAATATGTGCTCAAAACTGTTTTTTTTCCAATATATTTCATTAGTTACAAGCGTTTATATTGCCAAATTTGCGCGTTTTCAACAATCTGCATTACTGGGTCTAAAACGACCCACTGGGCACATATGGGATGACCAAGTCATTTAAGCACAGTTGAGGGTTCAACCTCGGAATAAAAGATAAAGAGCTGAAAACTCATATACACCTTTATTTTGGTGTTATAAAATTTGTCTCAGAAATCACCTAAAACCACCTGTCTGCGTCGTAAGTTATTCAAGGTCAAATGTCCGTTGTTCACGATTATCTCGAAACCGGTAGGTAGTAGGTATAAGGTGGTCAAACAAATGTCGAACATGGTCAGGTCGATCTTTAATTATGAATAGTTAGTAGAATTGAATCACGCTTTTGCCTACAGTTTGCGCCACGTCCAAATGTTCTCTCGCGAAGTGGCGGATATACGCGAGCACCAGGTTTTATTTGCCGTCACACATACCCGGGAGTTGGAATTACGTAATGAGGCGAGCGGAGCCTTTAAAGGGTTAACTATGCCATGAGACAAGGGGTAACGTCTTAACCATAGACGTGTTCTTACGCTTACAAATGTTTAAATTCACGCTTAAACATTTTGGATATCCATCTTCATCCATCTGGGGCACATTTCTTTAAATGAAGTCTTTTTCAACTTTCATGAACTGCGCCTGTCAAAATTGTTATCGTTACGTCTGTATTATTATAAAGTTGTAAAAATGAAATGTCTGTACATCTATACTATTATAAAGTAGAAAGAAAAAGTTGTACATTGAAGATATTTAAAAAAAAATGTTATGCAGTATTGAATCGAAAAATATTTTTTTTTGGATTTTTTGGCTTGATCATGCCAAATCGGCTGAACAGATTTCAACGGATTTTTGGCACACGATATTTAACTAATGGGTCGCAGATTGAGAACACGACTTCCAACCACGGATGAAAGCTTACGACCAGAAGTGAGTCAACCGGCTTTGGTGCAGAAAAAACGCGAAGAAAATATCATCCAAGTCAAGAATTACTACGATCGTGGCTTCGTGGCACTAAAGTCCTGCCGCAGCTACGTTCTGGCGATCCAGTTCGCATGTGGGTGCCCGCGCGGGTAGTAGACGTCGCGCGTGGTGACCGTTCATACTGGATTACGACTGAAAACGGACGCACATACCGCAGAAATAGGGCTCAAATCTTGCAAAGACAACTGGGCTCGTCTGGGTCAACTTTGAAAACAAGTCCTGTAATAACGCAAAAATACAGTTATTTTGATCCCATCTTAACTAATTCAGACGAGGTCGCAGCACGTTCATCAGCAGAAACCCATGATTCCGCACAGGGTGTGGGTGCAGCAGGTGGTACTGTCGGCGTGACTAGGAGCGGGCGTCTAGTGCGTCCGCCCAGAGATATAGATTTAATGTATAAATAGGAGGAAAGATATGTGTGCAATGCAGGTTTGCTTCTGTTGTTATTATTTTTATTAAGGTTGTTATTTTATTATTTTGTTTTTGTAAAGGAAGGGAGATGTTGTAGTAGTATAGACTCCTTGAATAAATGACAGCCAGTCAATGGTCCCATGTCAATAGTATGTATTACTGATTTTAATAATTTTAAACATAACACACGGGTAGCTAGCATCCACAGATAATCCTCCAAAAGATCCTTCGTTCGCGGAGGAAGTTAAATCCATAACACTATTTCGCTTCAGCATAGTCTGGTTAAAAGTATTCTATAACCATTTGTGAATGGCCCGCTTTCCTTGTACCAAAAATTGTTGAGAATCGTTTAGCCGTTTTGGCGTGACGAAGCCACAAAAACACATACCTACAAACTTACAAAAAGTCTATGCAGTGACCTCCAAATAACTTATTCACTTCTCCTACTCAAACTGTACGTCATATTAGCTTCGTGAAGCGAGACTAAATAAGTACATTTAGCCCCTAGGGTTTAAAAGAAAGGCACATAATCCCATACAAATTTCTATGCCACTAAACAAAAAAAAACTTGCGGCCCGCTACATACTCGTTACGAATAATTAAAAACAAACAATCCAACCTGATCAGATTGGAAAAACTTTCTGATAGAATTGCTCAAACTGTACTTTTAGTTTTTCATGAAATATACAATTTTAATGTAAAGTATTTTTTATTTTCTCGCAGTTGAAGTGAAAAGCAGTGTTTAACACATGGCTTAAAGCCATTATGACACTCAAACATATTTGGACGAGCTCACGAAGTGAGCGAATCACTTCATATAGTAATGGCTTATTTTAGCCCCTTGTCAAACAATCTACTATATAATAGTACTAGAAGGTGCCCGCAACTTCCTTGGCGGAGGAGAAAAAGCCATAACCCCTGTTTTTTTTCTTCAGCGCAGTCGCTCGGGTTAAAAAATCTTATAACCATCTGTGGATAAACAGCTACCCGTGTACCAAAATACTTGAAAACTGCTAATCCAATTTGGTGCGATGGAGCCACAAACACATACAAAAAAAACAATTCAGTAACCTCCAAATTAATCCGTTTAAAAATACCTTCAACGGATTAATTTAATTTTTAAATACCTACAATGTACAGACATCTAACTTTTACAACTTTATTATAGTACAAATGTTGATCAGTGGTTTTATTGGTCTGTTATAGAACGAATGTACTTTTAAATGCATAACATCGCATCGATATAAAATATCTTACTATTACATTAATAGATAAGAGTTTCTTTGCTATTCAGCGAGGTTCCCCCTGTTTTGGCATAATATTTTTAGTCATAATTTTGCATGGCATAATCTATGTAGGCAGAATTGACTTTCCGCATAAACTGTTTTGGCATAATCAAGATTCGCATATTTTGATTACGCAGATATTCATTTGTTATAAATTTATTTCGCGTATTTTTGTTTGTCCGAATCATGTCTACGCATAAAATAACTAGGCATAATTTCATTTGTCATATTTTATTTGCGCATATTTTTGATTGTCCGAATCATGTCTACGCATAAAATAAATAGGCATATTCATCACACCGAAAATTTTATGGCCGCAGACATGCAACAACGATGCTTTTTGCATTTGCTGAGTAATTATGTCTAGGCGCACCAGCGGAAAAAAAAGAAAGTCCTGGACAGAGCGTACCGCATTGATCAGATTTAAAAAAATCAGACCGATTATACTAAAAAAGGATTTTTAAAGGCAATTGCTGCCAATTTAAGATTACTTTAAGGCAATAATGGTAATAATTAGCATGTTATACTTTTGCAACTGTTTTTGTTAAGTATATTTAATGTTAAAAATAAAACCTTGTTATTCATGTCTTCATATTTTTTATTCATCAGTTTACTAATATACTAACCTAACGTAACCTACTTTTCTGCTAGCAGTTCGTTTTTTTGAGGGACGCAATTCTAACCTAACCTAACCTACTTTTCTGCTAGCTGATCATTTTTGCGAGGGACGCAGTTCTACCCTAACCTACTTTTCTGCTAGCATTTTGTTTTTTTGAGGGACGAAGTTCTAACCTAACCTAACCTACTTTTCTGCTAGCAGTTCGTTTTTGCGAGGGACGTAGTTTTAACCTAACCTAACCTACTTTTCTGCTAGCAGTTTGTTTTTTTTGAGGGACGAAGTTCTAACCTAACCTAACCTACTTTTCTGCTAGCAGTACGTTTTTGCGAGGGACGTAGTTCTAACCTAACCTAACCTACTTTTCTGCTAGCAGTTCGTTTTTTTGACGGACACAATTCTAACCTAACCTAACCTAACCCACTTTTCTGCTAGCTGCTCGTATTTGCGAGGGACGCAGTTCTAACCTAACCTAACCTACTTTTCTGCTAGCAGTTTGTTTTTTTGAGCGACGAAGTTCCAACCTAACCTAACCTACTTTTCTGCTAGCAGTTCGTTTTTGCGAGGGACGTAGTTCTAACCTAACCTAACCTACTTTTCTGCTAGCAGTTCGTTTTTTTGAGGGACGCAATTCTAACCTAACCTAACGTACTTTTCTGCTAGCTCATTGTTTTTGCGAGGGATTCAGTTATAACCTAACCTAACCTGCTTTTCTTGTAGCAATTTAAGTATGCCAAGATAGATTCGGACAAAAGATAATATGCCAAATACCACTATGCTAAACCAAATTATTCGTAAATATAATCGGCCTAAACAATAGTATGCGAATACAATTTCGGGCAAACACATTTTCGGTAATTTAGAACTTATGCCAAATAAGGTTTCTGCCACATTACCATTCGTCGAAAACTTAATATGCCAAGTCTGTTATGCTAAAACAGTTTCGGACAAACAAAAGTATGCGACATAGAGGGAACCCATTCAGCGAATCGAAGTTTTGTTTAGTTGTGACAATATTTATTATTTAATCGTATGGCGTATATACATATGCATTTCAAACACATTTGACAATAATGATATGAGAAATAATAGTATGAAAAACAAAACACTATAAATCTACATTCACGGTCCCAAGCCACGAGATTGTGTCAGGTGTTAGCTCGTACAGATCTCTCGGGGAACCCGAGTAGAAGTGAGGGCAGCGATGTATAATGTGCTCCATGGTTTCATCCTCAGAGAGCAGAGTCGCGCCAGCCGCACCTGTGACGGAAGTGGTTGCAGTGTCCATGACCTGTCCTCAGTCTGTATAAGAGAATTTATTAACAGAACGCCTTTTGGAAATTAGGTACTAAATTAGGTATTTTAAAAACTATTGCTATCGCATCGCCTCAAATTCCCCGTATTACAGTGCGAAAGGGACAACTGCAGCTCGGAACGATCTGACCTAACAAAATTTGGCGAAAACAGGGTTTCGTAGTATTTCCTCTTCCAAAACTGGACTAATTTTAGTTTTTATTTTATATATTATATTATAACGAGGGCTTCAGCTATGCTTCTATGTTTTCTGTTTTTCTTTTATATTCATTAAAGTTTACTGAACGTGTACTTATGGCGCCGGAAGGTGGCATTTTTGCAGTTTTAGAGAGCCTCTTATTCTTAAAATAAACAAATTATTTAGAAAAATTGCTCTAAGACAATAATCCAGAGAGGAAACGGGGGATTTCGTTTGTATCGAGGAACGACCACTAGTATATCCTCTTAAGCGACACCAAAGCTTTCGTGGGAGGTTAAAACTGTCTGGTTTAGCCGTGGGATCAATTGTTTGCAGGACAGGTGTGACAATAAGTTATGTTTACTTGTGTATATTTTCATATGAACACAACTAACTAATTGAAATAAAACAATTTAACGGATTATATCGCGTATATTATCTCATTTTAGTAGCTGATAAGTAAGCACTCTGAAAATCTTAATCTGGATGTGAAAAGTTTAGTGCCTTCTTGCCCGGTGCCACCAAAGTTGTACGGGTTACCAAAGATACATAAACCTGGTGCTCCGTTACGCCCTATAGTGAGTCAAATCGATGCTCCTACCTATCGATTAGCTCGGCACTTAGCAGGTGTGCTTTCTTTACTGCGAGGGAAGACGGAAGCATACACAAGGGACTCATAACATTTTGTCAGTGATATTAAGGATTTGAGACTAACTGATGATGAAGTTATGGTCAGTTTTGATGTCCAGTCTCTCTTCACATGCCTACCAGTTCAAGAATGTATCGAAATTGTGCAAAAAAGATTGAGTGAACAACAATGCTATGGTATGGTGAATTCTACGGGCAAGTTGATGGTGTGGCAATGGGGTCTCCGGTGTCTCCTGTCATCGCCGATATTTTTATGGAAGACTTCGAGGAGAGAGCGCTTTCATTGGCACCTGTCAAGCCGAGGATCTTTAAAAGATACGTAGATGATACCTTTACTATTTTACCTAGATCTAGTGTTTCAGCTTTCTTAGACCATCTGAACTCCATACATAGTAAAATTAAATTCACTATGGAGTTGGAAAATCAAAATTCACTTGCATTCTTAGATGTGCTAGTAATTAGAGGTCCTAACAATGACATAGATCATACTGTATATAGGAAACCTACGCATACAGATAGGTATTTGAATGGCAAATCTCACCACCATCCCTGTCAACTTGCTACAGTGGGTAAATCTTTGTTTCAGAGAGCCAGGGGTATCTGCGACGATCAACATCTGACTGCTGAGTTGCAGAATGTCAAACGTGCGCTTCGAGCCAACGAGCTCCAGATACCACGTTCCAAGCAGAATCCCAGTATGAAGAAACCAACAGTCGAGCGTAAACCTGCCGTATTACCATATGTGAAAGGGGTCACAGACAAGATCGGAAACATCTTGAAGCGTGCTTCTATAAAAACATATTTCAAGCCGTTGAAGAAGGTGTCTCAATACCTTAGACCCGTGAAGAGTAGCACCCCTTTGTAGAGTGCAGGCATTTATAAGCTGGACTGCGAGTGTGGTCTTTCATACATTGGTCAAACGAAACGCAGTGTATCAACCCGGGTGAAGGAGCACATAGCAGATGTCAAGCACCGTCGGTGTAATAGGTCTGCAGTCTGTGAACATGTCATTGACAAACCAAACCACTCAATTAAGTTTGATAAACCTTCTATCCTTGCCAAAGAAAAAAGATATTTTCCTAGAATGCTACGCGAGGCTATTGAGATTAAAAAGCATCCTAATTTCAATAGAGAAGATGGATTGTCACTACCACCAGCTTGGAATCCTGTAATACATCTCATCAAGGAACAAGCGAGACACAGGACTGCAAAACCTTAATTTCCGAATGGTGTAAAATATCTTATCTGTTTAAAAGTAGTTTAATAGTCTCTGTTTTTTTAAATATTATAATAAGTAATGAGGTAGCCTGGGAGTTTTTCTTTGCAGCGTTTCTTTTCTCCTCAGTACGCCTCATTTATGAAATGCTGCTTGGTAAATTATTAAAATAAAATAATTAAGTCTTTCTGGCACATGTGTAACTGTCTTTACAGCTTAGGCCCATCTGGCATGTATGTACACCTTTATTTGTGTTTTTTCAAAAATGGGTAGTTTGCACAAGTTGTAACATTGACAGAGGAAAATACATCTTTTCTCAGTCCACCCGTGACCATGGAGAGCTGGAAAGCTTCCGAAACGTCAGGAACTAAAATGAGATAATATACGCGATATAATTTGTTAAATTGTTTTATTTCAATGAGTAATAATCGCGGAAACAGAAGAAAATATTACAACTAACTAATGCACTTTTACGCAGAATAGCAAAGGAATATCTGAATCTATCAATTACTTCTGATCTATTAGCCTCAACAATTCAAGCTATTTAATTTAATTTCATCTATTGTCACCAGTAATACGCATCGCGAATTTAAATTAATTAACAATATACAAATAGCGCATTTACAAATGCAATAAAAGTGAGCAAAATCAACAAATTGTGCTGGAAGTCTGTATCATAAATATCACAGAACATAAACAACAAATCCAAAACTACCTCTGTCACTATTTCAAAGCGCGTTGAGCATAAATCTGTTAAACTGTGAACGCTTTTAATGCAAAACGTGGTGATACATTACAAGGCACAGACGTGATTGCTACAGATCATTCACTCGAGCAAAACAGTCAACAAACGCTTCAAAATGTGCACAGGTCAGTAACTATAAGTGCGGCCGAACTACTAACTTTTGACTATTTCTTTATTTCTTTATAAATGTACAAGAAACAAGTAATATTACAGGACAATCCCAAGTCATTACAAGTTTCACAAATAAATAAATTACGCTACATTATATTTATTACATATATCAATATTACACACAATTTTACACCATTATTATATTAATTATTACATTATATTAAGCTAATATTTCGTACTATAGTCTGCTTTTAGGATTCCGTAGCTAAAATGGCAAAATCCTTTATAGTTCCGTCATGTCCTTTCGTATGTCACAGGCATTTTACTAAATTACTACAAGATATGATATATGTACGATTGATGACATTTGGAGTCTTGTAAAAGCTGCGACTTAGTTTTGGTAGTTATGTATCAAAAATTAATATCTCTAAGAGTGGCAAACCATACATAAAAAAATAAATAAAAATAAAACTTAATAAATACTTTCAACCAAAATTATTATTAACATGGTCGATTATACCATTTTTGAGTAATTGGCTAAAAACTGCGCTTCTCAGCAAAAAGACGTAGTAAGTGCCACGAATATTATATACGCTATGCTGTACTGGTGCACTTTTTCACATTGGCTTTTTTTATCTGTAGAGCACTTCTTTGTAACTTGACTACGGAACCCTACACTTAGCTCAGTCTGGTCTGCTCTTGGCCGGTTTTTTATCTTTAAACTAATACACCTAGTTCAATGAAGTAAACATTTTTTTCTTGGCGCGCCGTATTACTTTACAAACATAAAAAAATAGACTATTAATCTAATGGATGTATTCCATGTAAATTGTTAATGGCTAAAATATTACCCTACATATTAGTCTAATATCTAATGACATATATCCAGTAGTAGTTGTTTTCCGGCTGATGGATGATAATATGTTTAGAAACACCTCGGCCACTTTTATGGTTGGGTCAGGAATGTTTAAATTGCAAATGTTTATTTGCCTCAGATCAGAGTACAATAACCATCAGGTGGCCTATGTGCTAATTCAGCAAACTAACAACAATAGTTCAGCTTGCATTTGCAGTCTCCATAATTTGTACCAGAAAGTTTACTTCGTCACTAAAACGATGAAACGGCCTTATCTCTGCCATTTCAAGTATGATAAAGGGTGCATGAATAAATGTAAAAATATATATATATTGAGAAACTTCATACAAAGTTATTTTAAAGATGGTCAATGTATTTAAAGTGATTTAAATATCTGTGGAAATATTAAATAGGCTATAAAAATAATCTCAGTTTTTCCCGCGCGGTTTCAACCTGGTGTTGAGTTGTATTTATTTATTACAAATGTAAACTAACAGTATGTAACCAAAGCATCTACATTGCTAAATTGTCTCGCCATTATTCCAGGATAAAAGTACTACCTTCGTTACTTTTTGGCACAATTATAACTTAAACGTCGTTTTTGACTTAACCAAAGGACATTCACAGCTAGACAAACACCAGCCCCAACAATGGCCACAACAACCAGTCGTGTACTGCCCACATCCAATGGTTTCTTGTAATCTCGACCAAGATCATCGACTACCTTGTTTGGACCTCCCACGCCATTTTTTGATAGATAGCTAGTCTCTCAAGCACCATTAATAGACTTATTAGCCCATCAGTTAGAGTATCACAATATATTAGACACGTAATTTTTATTTTGTCGATTAAACATAAAATTTTGAAGATATAGCCCGATTTTCCCGTGACGTAACGCCGTGCGACACTTTCCCGTACGGCGGGACGTTTATGCGCCCCTACTCAGAAACTTTAACGCGCTTTGTATCTGTCTTTTTTTTTTGATTGCTAAAAGAAAAAATACGTGTCCAATATTTTTTGATAATGTAACTGACATAGTAATTATCTTTTTTTTACTCAGTAAACTTCTTTATTACTGTAGCCGTATAGTAACTAAGGATTGACATTTTGATTTATGTAATTTAGTGATACTATGTTCAGTAAAAATGCTAGCTGCTGACAAGGCTATTTGGATTCTTCGGATTCCTGGGGAAAAAGTCAAATGACTTTATTATTTACATCTCGCACGTATGTTGATATGAGAAAACGTGACGTCATCAAACACGTGTCAACAGTTGAACGTCCACGCTCGTTTTGCAGGTGTGAGTTCAATGAAGGGATGAAGGATCCTTGGATGGTTTTTCACTTCCTTCCTACCATTTTTACTCATGTTACAAATGAGAACGAGGATTTTATTGGTTTGTTGTATGTACTTTAAAACAACAATGAAGCAATTAATACTGGCGTGATATTTGCCCAGGAGAAAATTAAGGACCGCAGAGCAACATTATTTATTTTCTGATACATGACACTTCACCACCAACAATACTAAAATAAATAAAAAATCTAAAGCTAAGCAAAATATGCGGGAGAAGCGGCGGGGAAATTAAGGACCAAGAACAAAAATTGCTTAGTAGCAAGTTAGAGAAAAGAATTACTGATTATAATGAAAAGTTACATAACTTTAACCGTAATAAAATAAAACTTGAATACAACGTACAGAAACCAGTGAGCGTAAATTTTACATTTCACTCGAAAATGTGTGCGTTATTTTTCATTAAAATTCAAACACAATGCAAGGAAATGAATAAAATAAAGTAAAAATTAATATAACAAAAAGTGTATTTTATTTCAATGTATTTTATTCCGTTGGGAAAACAATATTAAACATAATATAATCCAGACTGATTAAATGATTTGTTTTGTGGAAATCATTAATGTTAGTTTTTCACTTTAACTAAGAATGTTTGCTTATAAATAGTACATTACTACAGAGGCCAGGAGGAGGAAGGGAAAGAGGTTGCCGGCCAAAGACATATGCGAGGCCAGATAGGTCTGAGGCGGGCAACCCCATATTTTCCACCGAGGTCGGCATGTAGAGTGCTTTTTTCAAACATGCAATGAAATAAACAACAAAGAAATCAATGTTTTATATTTTAATACGCATAGTGGCAGAATGTCATGATACCTGTGCCACAAATTTATGTGGATAGGAAATTAAAAAGAGGACCTTGCCGACCTCGTCCTAGCTGCACCTGAAACGTCAAACTTCGCAACCTAACATAACATCAATATTTTATTGCATGTTTGAGAAAAGTAAGTAAAACAAAACCGGCCAAGAGCGTGTCAGACCATGCTCAATGTAGGGTTCCTCAGCCGTTTATACAAAAAAATGCACTACGGATGAAAAAAATACGATATGAAAAAAAAAACACTAACAAGAGAGCGTATCTCCCCGGCACTTGCGTCCTTTTGCTGAGAAGCGCAGTTTTTTGGCAATAACTTAAATGCGGTATTCCAATCATGTGGCAAAACAATTTTCGTTGGGAGTATTTATTAGGCTTTATTTTTGTAAATTTTATCATATTTTTTTAACATACCGTTGAGAAAATAGAGGGGGGGACACACAATTCTTGCTACTTTCGGAGCGAATATTTCCGAAAAAAATCACTAAATCAATTTTTTTTTAAAAACATCTAAGTGATTTTAGAAGATCTGTCGAACGATGTGCCACACATTGATGCTGAAAACTATTTTTTCAGTTTAGGTTACATGTATGGAGTGCCCCCTAGAAATATGTTTTTTATTTATTTAACTATTAAAATAAGTAGCCGCTTAGACAAGACATCTATGTTCCAAATTTCATCAGTATGCATCTTATAGTTTTTGAGTAAAATGGCTGTGACATACGGACGGACATGACGAAACTATAAGGATTCCTTTTTTGCCATTTTGGCTACGGAACCCTAAAAATGTAATTTTAGGCATGAAACTAATATAAACATTTGGTAAGTATACACAACAAATGTGTATTTCTGTGTTTTTTTAGATGGGAAAATTAACACCAGATTATTTTTTATCGTGTCCATGTTATTATAAAACATAGGTCATTTTTATTTTACGTATAACAGAGTTATTTTCAAGGCAAATATGTAGCACAAACAAAAGTCGTACGAAATCTTTTAAATCAAATACGTTATGATTTTTAAAGCCCATAGGTAGAAAATTCAAAATCACACCTCTAAAAAATTATATCTTCGATAATTATGAAAAATAGCTTAATATGCATGGAGTATTTTTGGATACACTTTTGTGCAAGAAATATTAAAAAAAATGTTTGGGTCACTCCATTTGGACCACCTGTATAATAAACATAAATGGTATTCAACTACTTCACAGATCCTTGGCAGGCCACAACTTAATTTGATTACTCTTGAGTGATGATACAGACTGCGACTCTCCGAAAGATAACGGCAGCTCGTTCCACAACTTAACAGCAAAGGTATGTAGTTACAGTTATACCTTCCAAATTTATCTAGATAGGCTTCATCCATCGAGCAAAGCTCACTCGCCTAGGTTATTTTATATTTATACCGGTAACTGTCCCCTGGTACAGAGTGGACAATCTTGTCTAATATTTGTGTGCTGAATGATCCTATCAAAGTATATAATTAATGCTATAATCGTTAATTACACTAGCAATCGTTTATAAATGCTATTTGAGATAGAGAATTTATACATACCTAACACGTCTTTACGAACTTTGCCTAATCTGTGTATATCGCTTTATTATCTAGTTTATGTTTGTTTTGATTAATTAGTAGGTAAGCTGCTATTTATCTATACCTACCGGATAACTTTATTCTTGATTTAGGAGTCTGTAAATGGTTTAAACGTTCGTCGATTAAAGTTATTTTTGCCATCTATGATTTAATCGCTACTCATTTGGATAAATAGAAGGTGCCCACAACTTAGCAAAAATGATAAAAGTCAGAACCCTCTTTTTTGCTTCTGTGTTGTCGGATAAAGAATATTTTAAAATGTCAACCTCCATCATCCATCCTCGAATAATTAGTTATCCTCGACGAATAAAAGTATCCTTTAATCATCTGTGGATACCCAGATATCCGTGAACCAAAAATAGTTGTAATCCGTTTAGCCGATTTGGCGTGTTAAAGCCACAACGACACATAGAACCATACAAAAAAATATCGCAGACCTTAAAATGGTCCCTATCATTGATTTTTTTGGAATTATCTTCACTGTATACATTTCATTTCTACAAAATTTATAATAACATAGAGATGGATGTTCATTCTTTGTATGATATTCGTATATCGCTTTTTTAAGATATTTCTTAGAATCATGAACCCTGTAAGACTATTAGGTCTTATAATAATATCTCTTATGAGAATGTATCCAATACAAAGAGAAATATAACGCACTTCACATAGATTTATTATAATTTGGAATGAAACGACCTTCCCAAGGACCTCATTACTCTTCAAAATGCATTTTAAAAGTAGGTAGTCGAAATAAGATAAAACTATGAAAACGCAAAGAGGAAACGCAGTGATTGTATTAAATACAATCACTTTTAAAAAATCCCATCCTCCAGCTACTGAATAATTACAGCCAGTCATATAATTAGCGATACGCGATGCACGTTAATATCAATTGGGTCTCGATTTATATGAATATTCTGATGATTTGCAACACAAAGTAGCCCAGGATTGTAACCCAGTTTTATTAATTATTAAAGTATTATCAAACGTTTATATTGTGAGATTATATGAGGCGATGAATGACAGTCAAACTTCCATTATCTTTCCTTAAATGTTACATTTACTAATTTTTATGATTTTTTTGTACTATATTTTATGATTTTCAGAGTATAACAATTTCAAGATAAATAATAAATATAAGCATACACAGTACAATTACTTTTTTTTAAGTCAACCAAAGTCAATGGTTTATTATTAGGTGATCATTAATTGTTTAAGTAAAGGCCGGTTTACACTTTGATTTGTGATTAAATACGAGATCATACATTTCCTACTTGTGTTCAGAAGTAAATTTATGAACAATAACTAGTATAATAGCAGTTGTAATAGTCACTGATCACATTGTAAACAGGCCATAAGGCCTGATTCACATGTTTATTAGTGACTAGACTAGAAGGCACCCGCAATTTTGTTCGCAGAAGAGAAAAAGTAATTACCCCTCATTTTTTTGGAAGTGTAGTCAGATAAAAAGTATTTTCTAACCATTTGTGGATACTAAGCTATCCGTGTACCGAAAATAGTTGAAATCTGTTTAGCCGATTTGGCGTGATGAAGCCACAACGACACATACGAACATACAAAAATTAAAGAAATCTTCGATTTAGTACTCATAACAGTTATTTTTTTAAATATCTTCAATGTACAGACATTTCATTTTTACAACTTTGTAAGCTAGTTTAAGCTAGATTAGAGTGAGTTCATACATTTGCTTACACAAGTAGGAAATATTATGATCTCACGCTAATGACTAATGAAAGTGTAAACGGGTTTCAAAAAGCAGTCATGTCATTTATACAACATACACTTCTAATATAACAACGGAAACGGAAAAGAGTATTTACTCTATAGGTACTCCACATACGTATCCTAGATATCGAAAACAAACCGAACATTCACTGCCATGTTCCTGAATAGAACTAAAAGTACCTTACCCGTGGAAATAGATATCATCAAAGGAATCGAATATATCAGCTAAACGATGTGAAACATTCGAAAAATAGCCTCACCGAAGATGATATGTCGCCTCATAACGTAGAGGGGGCACGTACCACGGGAACTCACGTTGAAAACTTTGTAAACGCAAAACTTGTACCAACTTGTTAACATTGTGGAAAGGAAACGTAATTTACTTGATATTGTTATTTCAATGTCGTCATCATTATAGCTACTCTAAAGAGTGATATTCATCATCATCATATCAGCCCAAAGACGTCCACTGCTGGACAAAGGTCAAGCGCCACCCTCATCCAAAGGTTTCCCGCGATCTTCCAGATCATTGGTCCATCTTGTTGGGGGCCTTTCACGCTGGGTCGTATCGTACGCCACTCGAGAACCCTTCTGCCCCAGCGGTTCTACGAGCAATGTGCCTTGCCCAGTCTTGCAACTATTTAAGTTATGTCGAAGACCTTGCTTCTTCTGTGCATTCAGAGTGATTTTAATATCATAGTTTTACCAATTGAGATGACCCAATTTTTACAAGGTATGGTCATTCAGAAACCATTTCAAAGAATAGGTTTTATAAATCACTTGAAATTATCAGATTTCAAAAATATGATTTCAGAGAGAAGAGAATTTTGACTTTAATTTGTCCTTGTCAAACCCTAGTATAGTATAGTATATTTTAAATATCTTTTAAGTTATAATAAAATTAAAAAGTAAACGCATCCGATGTAAAAGACTTTTTTTTTTTAAACCCCAATTCTGACGAACGTACTTACGCAATGCAACACCGGGGAACTTGCGAGGTAGCTTGCGGCGCAGGCCATCGTTACCCCCAAACACGCGGAATTTGCGCAACTTGTTCGACAGCAGGCGCCAGCCGATTTTGTGAAAATTATTGTAAAAACGAACATCGTTAGATGTTTTTAATTGGTGCACTCCCATCGCGCCCGGGCAGCACCGCCATCAAAGGCATTGAGCTTTATTCGTCATTCTGTGGTAGATAGCAGAATGCCGTTTGATTCGTGTGACGCTAGTAAAAATGTGCTGCGCAAAAATGATGACAGACAATAAATATTTCACAATTTATATACATATATCTTTGACCCACGACGAAAAAAGGAGTACCGTAAACTCGGGTTACTTTGACCTAATGGAGGGTAACGTTGACCCACATGAAAACCTTATTTAAAAGGGTCTAATAAAAAACACAAAATGTTAAAGGCTAGTTAAAACCAACGTTATGGCATAAGTCCATAATTTAATTACAGTGCAATAATATAACCTGGACCAAGTAAATTTCAATGACCAAAGTTACCCTCTAGAGCTAAAGTAACCCGACTTTACGGTATCCGTTTGACGCGTATGAATGTCCGTGTATCAGTGTGTCTGTGTATGTGTGCCTGTCTGTGGCCTCATAGGTTTTGATTGGGTGGGTCGATATATATTGAATTTGAAATATGACTTTTTACCAAAGGATTAAATTACTTTTTTTGTCACAAACTCCTTAAAGTGTAAATATAATACTCATTATCAACTATGTAATGTGTTTTTTCGTCTGATAGGAAATCGTAAATTTCGTGCAAGATAAGCTGTAGTATTTCTTTAGTTTCCGGTTTTATCTATGCTTTAATATATTGATATCTATCGATCCGTTTTGTACTAGTATAGAAAAAACTATCTTCTTATAATTGCATTTAATTAAAGTACCGCGCTTATTCATCTCTAGTAAAAATTGAAATATATTTTCTTTTAAGATATTTTCAATAAAAAAAGTGTTATTTGAAGTGGGCTATTTGAAGGTCACACAGTATGTTGTGTCGTTGTGGCTTGACCACGTCTCAAATCAGCTAAACGGATTTCAACTGTTTGGGTCCACAGGTAGCTGAATATCCACAGATGGTTATAGGAACGAAATTGCGGGCATATTCTATTTTATATTACAACTAAAAGCAACTTCGGTCTCGGAGGAGAAAAAGTCATAACTCCTCTTTTGTTCCACAGCGTAGTCGGATATAAAGTATCCTATAACCATCTGGAGCCATCCCCAGCTACCCGTGTACCAACAATAGTTTAAATCCGTTTAGCCGATTTGGCATGATGAAGCCATAACGACACATACAAACATACAAAAGAGAAACAAAAAAAATATTTTTCGATTTATTGACCTGACTGTCAATAGTCAATGAGAATCAGTTTTTTTGAAAATATGTTCAATATACAGACATTTCATTTTTACAACTTTATGATAGTATAAACTACCAATGGTTGGGCCCTAGCGCAGCGTCAAAACGCAAACGTATGAATCAACTGGGACATTCTTCCATACATCAACCGGTAGAGGGCGACACTTAATCCACACCCCTAAGCACACGCGGGAGATATGACGTCATACGTCACGGGTGCCTTATGGTGATAAAGCTGAAAGTAGAGGGGAATTTATAGCTATCGTTGGAAAACTATTAAAATAACAGCCCGAAGATTACACGATTCGGCAGATGAATGGTTGTTTGGAAGCTTATTTAACCACTGAAGATAATTAGTCGTGTCATTATCGTACACTTTTTTCATGCACTTTCAACAGAAGAAAAGTAAGCCGTCCAGCACAATACGGAAATTTTCATACTTCTACAAACGCACACAACAAAGAGAAATACAGACATCCAAAAAAACACACGCAAACTGAAAATGTATCGTATAAATAGGTATAAACTGAACAAAGCCAAACTGGCTTCTAAAAAGCTCGGGGTGCTCAACTGAGAGAGACAGTACTTCACACCGTGTCACCGGCATTTACTCTATAAAGCTCAGGTTCGACTGGGCCGGAGCGCCCCTATACCAACATGTCCCCTTGGACTCCATCCAACGCCGGGCAGTTCGTATTGTCGATGATCCCGAACTGACAGACGGCATAGAACCACCTAGCTTTCGGAGCGATGTTGGCTCTTTGTGTTTGTTCTACCGTTTGTCCAATGGGGAATGTTCTGAAGAACTTTTTGAGTTAGTGACACCGTTACGTATCTATCATCGCACCTCCCGCCTCAGACACAAAGTACATCCACACTATCTGAATGCTTGACATCCCAAAAATAAACGGGCATCACGCTCATTTTTACCAAGCACTTGCAAGTTGTGGAATAACCTTCCCCCCGAGGTATTTCTAGAGCGCTTTAACATGGGATTTTTTAAGAAGCGCGACAACAGGGCTCTCAAAGATTGGCAAAATGTGGGCGATTCCTCCGGTGTTGCACATATCCATGGACAACGATGACTCGAGGTGGCTCGTTTGCCCTTTTCTCACTCGTTAAATAAAAAAAATGTTTTCATACTCTTTGGTACAGAGGAATGAACCCTTATGCCATCGCCAGTGATTTAATGCTTCAAGTTTAACAGAGGCCACATTAGAAGGATTATCAGTTACTTACTTAGAGCATTTAACAAACGGAGATGCCATACGAATACATTACCATACGCCAAAGTAATCGCGAAATCTCCGGTTACTATATAATATGGTAAATTGTCAGTGTGTGGGTGTGTTTTTGTTTGTAGGTTATTTCTTTTAATTGTGTGCGTTTGTAGAAAAAGGAATATTTTAATAGAGTGCTGTAAGTTCCCGTGTTTCTGTAGGCACGGACGCGCAGTCGCACTACCATCCGCGCGCCCCGGTTGAGCTCAGCTCCTGGCGGTAAAGTGAATTCTGACTTCATCAATGCTCATACCGAGTAATCACATTGCTGAGCCGGAGTGAGAAGCATCTGCGGGGAGTGGAAGCGATCCGGATCCTGCATCATGACCTCCTCGAGTTGGTGACAAAGTGGACGCCGCATCACGCCGTGCTGTCCTACCAGCCTGAGGGGGACCTGCTGGGGGCTCCGGTGAGGGACTGCTCGTCGTCCGTGCTTCTCGCACCGGCATCACCAATAACACACGGACATCAACGACACTGAACAACGAGCGAAAACACCAGAAATGCGAGCTGAAGCAAATGCAGTGACCCGCGATTCTTCCGGCTCCCGTCGACCAGCGGCCACCAGGGTCGTGCACGTGGGATAGAGGCCTATCGGCCTCTCCTTTGAGCGCTGTGGAGAATCTGGGGGAAGCTCCTCTACCTGTATTCCTCGAGCTCATCCCATAGCAGCATATTCTAGACGAAGACAGAAGATGGAGGAAAAGGCCCTGAAAGGTGTCATCTCCCATCTTCGAAATCTCATCACAGCTGGCCGCAGCCAGCTTCATAAACCGGCAGGACTCAGAAGACCTGAAAGCCATCCGGCGGACAGGCGCCTGCCATCGGCGTTTTCTTCCGGCGCGTCCTTCATAGGAGTGATGCGCCTACTTCAGAAACTCTAAAATGGCCCTCCACGGGCTAAAAGAGATCACAGGAGACACTCAGAAAAAAAAAGTGTACTGTAAGTGTTTACCTCACTCCCCCCGCTAAAAATGCATGAAAAATTTGTTCCATTATGTTTTACCACGCATAAAAATGTCTACTGTCACCTTTTGAAAACTCCTTATACAAAATACAAACACTATTTCAACATTTTTTGACAGATGGTGAATGCAAATATTGGTTTAGCGCGAGAAAAAAAACAGCATAATTCTGTGACAATGTAAAACCAAAGCCACAAACAGATAGCTGCAAAACAAAAATCTCTACGATATTTCAAGCGTCCATAGGCTGTACAATTTCGGCTGGAAGCTTGTTTACTATTCACAAATAAAAGAAAAATCTACTAGTAAAATAAACCTGCAGGCTTTAACGGTATGATGTTTGCAACTGTTCCATCGTTTTTGCGTGGAAAACTTCTAGGTATATTTGGAAGAGCGTAAGAGCAACCTGTCTTGTGTACCAAAAGTAGATCATAGATTTTTTCCAAGGCAGAATATTCTAGGTTCTCTTTGAGGTAAAAAATCTGCGGAAAATTACATAATATTTCTGCAACACTAAATTGAGTTGATAAAAATCACACTCCAATATAAATCAGTAATGGAATTAGAATTTGTATTTTGTTTTAAAAAAATATTCCGTTTCTAATTGACATGGACATTTTTGATCATGACGATGCATAAGGATCGTAAAACGCGAGGAAAATTGAATGAAATGAAGTATGACAACTAGTGACGATCCTACTAGCACTTCAATAAATTTCGCTCGTATTGTACGAACCCTGATAATTAAAGTCGTTGCTGCTGGTCAAAAGGCCCCTAAGAATCACTACGATGAGCGTTTGGTAGATGGAGATGCAATGCTTATGATTCTTAATGCGCATGAAATTTGAATGTCCAAATATGTTACTTAATTACTTCCACTTCAAAGTTAACTCTAAAATTATCGAGGCAACGTATTGAAACACATTTGTTCGAAAGCATTATACAAAAACATGTTTTTCAATACTTTCAGTTTGTTTACGAAGGCATCGGATAGTTTGAAATAATTTAATGCGAGGGGTCACCGTCTTAGATACCTTGTGACCTAGAAACCCCGTATCGACCTGTATACTACCAATACGGATACCACGTACATGTACCAAGTATATCGACCAAGTATACTCGTATGCCGGGTAAATACGCGGTGACAACCTTATTAATATTGGCATCGGTCCAATGCCTCAAGTTAAAGTACTAGGAACCATAATATTTACTGACCGCCGCGAGAACTTTATTATAGCGGTATTTGAGTATCCTTATTGTTCAAGAGTAGAAGTAGGTAAAATATGTTTTGTTGGAATCTCAATAATGGAACGATTTTACACAAAAAAATAATAGAAAAAGAACCGACTTCAAAATCAACTAAAAAGCCATAAATAATCTTTTATGTACGGTACGGATCACATTTGAATCGCCTTTTGAAGTCGGTGCCAAACCATTTATTTATTACTATTAAGAACCGCGGCGGCGAGCCTTTAGTTATTATCTACCTACATATATATTGAGTCATAGTAATTCGTATTTTTGTTGAATAAAGAACTTTATTTACTTCAGGTTTGGCACCGACTTCAAAAGGTGATTCAAATGTGACCCGTACCGTACATAAAAGATTATTTATGGCTTTTTAGTTTATTTTGAAGTCGGTTCTTTCTTTATTTATTTATTTTAATTTTTTGCTTTTTAGTGATGGATTTTAGTAGTGATATAAAGTATTTTTTATAGCCCAGAATGGGAAGATTGAGGAGGCACTTTCCACGCATCTCGAGTCTTTGGAAGTAAGAAATGTAAAAGTTGGTTAGTTCATTGTACCTTCCATCATCAGCTCAGCATGAAATGATGACAACCAGAGGAAGACAACTGATAACTTTAGAAGATATATACAAAACATTGTTAGTGCCTAGAATATTTGAGGGTTTTTCTCGATTTCCCTGGTATTCCATTATCTAATCCTGACTTGGGGATAAGGAGACTACTTCAAGGACACACTAAAAGGAATATGACTAACGGTCTGAACGTATTTACCTATAATAGATGTTTTTTTTATGAATTATCCTCAAACTCGTAACTATTAAGGAGTTGTACCTTCCGTCATCAGCTCAGCATGATGAGATGATGACTACCATATGCAAATACTTACATAGCTTAGGGAAATATATGAAAAACGTTATAAGTGCCTATAAAATTTGAGAATTGCCCTCGATTTCCCTGAGATCCCATCATCAGATCCCAACTTGGTAGCAACTGGGACCACTTCGGGAGTATATCTTTTCAAATAAAAAAAGAATTTTTAAAATCGGTCCGCGATTGTCGGAGTAATCGGTGAACATACCTACATAAAAAAAAACATACTTCGAACAAATAACCTCCTCCTTTTTTGGAAGTCGGTTAAAAAGGATGTATGGGAATAGTCCCAAATTTAACCATTAGCCTCTTAAATAGGACCCCCTGTAGCCTGGCTGAAGGCGTATTGATCGTGTGACCAAATATGGCTATTGAATATAATCTTATCTCATCTTATCTATCTATCTTATACGAAGTTGTGTTCTCCGCAATCCGCTCAAGTGTGCGAACTCTTAGTTGCCAGTTATACGAATTCAAGCATCTTCGTAGACTACCACGGCGTTGACAAATAAACTTGAAGAGTCAGTTACATGGAGTAAGGTCGTCAGTATCGAACTGCGGTGGCCGCTTGCGCCGGATATTGCAAGCGTGTCTGTTAGGACGCTCTGTTTCAAAGACATTTTCTTCCTAATTGCACTTTAAAGACATGTCAGAGAACGCAAACTACGTATATCGTTTTCGTTGATGCATCCTTCAATGAGAAACTTTACGTCAGTACATTACATCGTCGTGGTCGTTTTCTAAAATGTTGTTTGAAAATAGAATTTGATATTGAAGGTTTAAACTTGAGGGACATAATACAACTGTGATCTGGTGTATAGTTATAGGAAATTATTGCTGGTTTTTGGCTTTAGACAACAGTAACTTGTAACTAAAAACTTCTAGGCCAGTACTTCTGTACCTCAGAGACTCAGTTACACGGTGTTAGTTTGTCAGCGTCGAACTGCAGTGGCCTTTTGCGCCGGATATTGCAAGCATGTCTGCGGCCAGGACTCTCTGTTACAGGACATTTTCTTCGTAATTGCACTCTCAAGACATTTTAGACTACTGAAAAGGTGAACCTGTCTTCAGAATCGATATTAATTTTGAAGGTACTGTTAGAAAGCGCCCATTATAACTGACTCCTGATTTTAGAAGTGTAGATTAAAGGCTTCACCCGGATCTCTAAAGGTAGACACATCCAGGTTTTGTTTTTGTGCTCTATACCAGCAAGTGACCGCGTTTTGAAGAAACTATATCAAATATTTCTTATTTGGATAATTATAAGTATCTGAGCATCCTCATAGCTGATGGTTTTGCAGAATCATTTACAGGGTGTTAGTATCAATCTGCAGTGGCCGCTTGCGCCGGATATTGCAAGCATGTCTGCGGCTAGGACATTCTGTTACAAGGACATTTTGTTCGTAATTGCTCTTTAAATATATTTTAGACGACATAATAGATGTGGTTATTACACAAATTGATTGGATGATGCGCTTTGAAAACCTTCCATGAAACATAGGGTACCATGCACCCGAAATATAGCTGATTTGCATAAAAAATTAGTCAATACAACTACAGAAAATAGTTGAATATAATTACTATTAAATGAAATCGAAAATAAAGGTTGCGTAAGGTTCTAAACGAGATATTGAATTAAAACATCCATTTTCTAGAAGAATTTTAACCTATCTACTCCTAAATTGTGCTCATTTGTTTTAAAATTATACTAAATAAGAATATATTTTTTTGTTTGGCTGGAGCTTGTACGTACATATACATATACTCACGCCTGTATCTCAGGGGTAGGCAAAGACTACCGAACATCAGAATCTACGGTCCTTAAACAGTTCTTTCATTTAACATCCATATACGCTCGTTAGTTACGGGTACTTCTCGCTTGGCCTTTTTTGAAGTTAGAATCTTCATTTAATTTTTAAAAATAATGTATCCAAGATAAAATTCGCTGAAATGCTCCTAAAAATATCTTGAGAAGTTTAAACTATAATTGCAACCACGAAATCCAGTACGAAAATAGTCGTAAAAATACGCAACATTGCCACCAAAATACACTAACTTATAAATAAAGTAAAATAAAATTGTAGAGAAAATAGTGGTAAAATTTATAAAACACTAATGAAAGCTGCATGCAGAGCAACAAATTTACTTTATCTCACTCAAAAGAAACTTAATTTTACCTCGAGTTCTCAAAGTTGCTCATTAGTTGCGATACAGCATTTTACGAAGCAGTAGGTACAAGCTAAAGACTGTTTGCTTCCAGTTTCCAGGTAAGTAATGCTTGTTTTATAATATTCATTATTTTTTAAGGAGATGAGGATAACAAAAGAGTACTCATGCATGCTAGACATGTTCCATGAAAAGTTTTGCTCACATCACATGTAATCCCCAATTGTGAAATTGTTATAAGTTTAAAGTTGAGTCTCGGGTATTAGCCGGTGTTCTCTTCAATATATAGATATGGATCTAAATTCTCATAATTTTTTGTGTACCTAAGTGAAAAAATGGTTGTTTTATAATATAGAATAATTCGTTTTCTATTTGAACCATGATTAACTAAATATTTACAAAACATGCTACCGCGCGTTTGAAATTTATAACCATACCAGTTAAAGTAGTTTTGTTTTGTCAGAATCGATTAGATTGTTACCAATAATGAACTAAGCATAGGTACTATAAATGAAAAAAACTTGGGATACAAACGGAGTCTTTCTTTTTTTCTCTAAGATTTGAGCCTGCCAAGATAAATTTGGAAGGCAGAACTTAGTGTTAATATAAAGCTTCTCCCAAATCGTTGGAATTTAAATCATGAATAGGCATTTATTTATTTTTAAGTATACCTATTTCCGCAACACTGCTTAAAATACATATACTACCACGAAAATCAACAGCTAGAGTTTAATTAATTCGACTAGAAACCTAAAAAATTGCTTACTTGCAACTTTGTCTCTCTCTCTCAAGAAGCCATCGGGCCACGAGGTAACATAAATTATACTAGTCATTAATTATTACCAGGTGATTCAACAAGCAATCCCCACTGCATGCGAGCCAGAATAGTAGGAAACAGAAAAGACTGCGCTACCTCATTACTGACTAATGGGAGTTCTCATTGGCTGAACAAAAATACATTGCTAACGTCGAGATTGTATGGCAAATAGGTATAAAGAAAGGGATTTGATTGCTGTGCATTTGGGGCGGTGAAGTTTGGTTTTATTTTGGCTCGGTGGAGAAAATAGTAATTGCATTGTAGGTTTATATTTATCACAATACTCGTGATGGGTCAATCTACCATTTCGTGCAAATCAGGCGAACATGGGAGAATTTTTTTTTTGTTTTTTTTTCTATGCCATTGGTAAGAAATAGGAATAAGCAACACTGTAATATAATTTATTATTAATTATACGCAGATTTTAGCGAGATATGGGCAATTGTTTTTTTTACAAGAAATGAAGTGCGGAATATGGTAATGATATAAGATTTTATGTTAATGAAATGCTGGTAATGAAGGATTAGGAATCAATAAGATTTCATGGGAATGATAACGCGATGTTAGTATTGAAGGTCTAAGAAAAAAAGCGGATATTATAATACAACTAGCTTCTGCCCGCGACTTCGTCCGCCTTCAATTCGTTTATTGCAGATAAGGGAATTTTTCCGGGATAAAAAGTAGCCTATGTTCTTCCCCGGGACTAAAACTATCTCCATACCAAATTACATCCAAATCGGTTCAGCGGTTAAGACGTGAAGAGGTAACAGACAGACAGACAGACACACTTTCGCATTTATAATATTATATAGTTAATATAGTTATAGTATATAGTAATATAGTATATATAGTATAAGTATAAAGTAATATAGTATATAATATACTAGCTTCTGCCCGCGACTTCATCCGCCTTAAATTCGTTTATCGCGGATAAGGGTATTTTTTCGGGATAAAAAGTAGCCTATGTCCTTTCCCGGGACTCAAACTACCTCCATACCAAATTTCATCCAAATCGGTTTAAGCGTGAAGCGTGAAGAGGTAATAGACAGACAATCAGACAGATAGACAGACAGACAGACATACTTTCACATTTATAATATTATATTAGTATGGATTTTTTACGATGGAAAGAAACTAATTAGTAACACTATCGAGATCGGTAAATCAGCCTTAGTAATTATTCTTTAAAAGTATTAATACTTTAATTTCACCCCTTTTATCACTCAAGTTGAAAAATGATAAAGGTATAAATCGTTATTTACCTGCGATTCTCAGCTACACATGGCTCAATCATAGACTTTGCTAACAAAACTAAATCTTTTAAATTATTCCGATCTCGATAGTGTTACACTAGTTTCTTTTCATTTACGATATTAAAAAATAGTATTATAATATCTGTTTTTTTTTAATACTTCAGTACCAACATTACATTTTCATTCCCATAACATCTTATATCATTACTATATTCCGCACTTCATTACCATTTCTAATGAAAAAAGGTTATGCCCATATCTTGGTGAAATCCGCGTATCATTAAGAATAAATTATATTAGTGTTTCTTTTTCCTATTTCTTAGCAATAACATAGAAAAAACCAAAATAAAAAATTTGACGATTTGCACAAAATGACAATGAACTTAAAATAATGGTAATGGATTTCAATATAAAATAGTAACATTTAAGATTGAAATTCATTACCATTATTTTATGTTCATTGCCATTATACTTATAGTAAATGGTAAATTATGGTAATGACGAGAATGGTAATGAACTTTTCTTTACCGTTTATTTATTTACTCCTTATAAACAAATGCAATCTTTATATTATTCATTCAGTAATGTTTCCAACTTAATGCAGATTATATAATTATCGACAATACAATAAAACGCTTAAGCATTCATTTCAAAATAACATAAATGGTAATGAAAAAAAAAACGTACCAAATCCAAAACTCTGACACGAATATTTTTTTTACAAAAATTGGTACACGTTCACCCTGTTCACTGTCTTACGATCGACTGAGGCGGGGATCGCGGATTGGGAGGAACAATGATTAGAAAACACTTCGCACGTCTGCTGCCTGATTTTGTTGGTGCAAATTGAGTTTATGGTAATTAAGTTTTTTTTTGTACAAAACATTTTGCTACAGTCAAACTAAATAATAATTATATGAGTGTTTAAACCTTCATGGGTGTATTCCCTAATACATAGTTCATCTATATGAGAGGATAAATTTAACTTAGTGCCTATACATTCATATTTTGAACGGTGGTATGGTAATGAATTGTTGGCATGTTATTCTTTTTTTTCATATACTGATATTTTAATAATATAATACATTTAAGATGTAAAGTATACCTTTTTACCTAACATATCATATAAAAAATATTTGATTCAAATTTGGCACTTAATACATGCTTTTTTTTCCTATGGACTTGTGATATGCACGAAATGGTAGAATCACCCTCATGCAAATGTTTTTCTTAGTTATCCGTTCGGTTAGATATATAAGATTGGAAGATAATAAACGATATCATCGTTATCGTCTGAACTCAATGATTTTCACTGCTACACATGGGTCTACCCCAAAGATTTAATCAATCGTTGACATGTTTTCTGTTAAAATCAAATAACCGTCTGCTATCTCATTTCATTTCTGACTAATTGGAGGCACATTTTTAAGGTGCCGTACCTCACAAGAAAAAAAACGGAACCCTTATACTTTGTTGTCGGTCTGACCGTCAGTCAAGAGCCTTGTTCGATCACGGCATCGAGCTAAAATTAATATAAAATACTCAAGTCTGCAATCACTTAAAGCAGTGACAAAATCAAACTTCTGAGTCAAAGTAATCAAATGTGTATCCATACAAATTGCCGTGGAAAAAAACCTATGGGTACTTCCAGTTGTCCTGGAAACTTGAATGAAAGTAGCTCTTGTAGCACAACCAATGTCTGAAAATCTTTCATTTGTACGTCCGTTTGTCTTTATCAGTAATCAATATAAAATGACCCCACATTGCGTCATTCAAGGCTTTGCTATATATAGCTTGACAAGGCCCCTATTTCAAAATCGTGACAATTGCCAGGTGACAACGACAATTTTATGTTCATGGCGATCCCCGTAAGCTCGATACATCTTCTTACTTTATACTGGGCACGCAATGTACGAGAAATTGTCATTGACACCCGATATGTGTCACGATTGTCAAATAGGGGCAAGTTCTTTCGTGAATACTGCAACTTCCAAGATGTTCACACAGTGGCAGTTTGAAGATCTTCAATGACTTGAAATAGAAATTGCAACTGGCCGTTACTTGGCTTTGAATGCTATTTCTTTGTTAATTAAATTGCCCCAGAATATTAACTCATATCTCAATATTGACACCACAAAACCGTGATAGGCGTCAAGTAGAAATAGTTTGTAAAGTCAAACGCCGATTTGCTTAACCTGATTATACCATATAGAATAATTCCAAAAAATATATGCGTAGACAAACAAAACCTTCTATCACAGACGCCAGTCCGAGTGACTAAATGCGAGAGCCACCTGAAGTCATTCCAGCTGCACACAGACTAAACAAAAATAATTTAGGTCATGTTGAATACTGTGCAAATGAACCCTTCGGACGCGTTAATGCGGATGCATGCTGGACGGTGGACCTCGTTGGTAAATGGACATTTACAATCCTAGTGCGTTAAATAAAATACTTTTAGTCTAAGTTAGTTTTAAATAGATGTCAAGTTTCAGTCTCTTAATTACGTTTCATTATTAATGCGATAGTAACTCTAAGTGTTACCTTGTCACGATTAAACCGCTGGACCAATTTGGATAAAACTTGGTATGAAGACAGTTTTAAATCCAACAAAGGATATAGAATAACATTCCATCCCAAAGATCATCCATTAAGAGGGTGAAAGCGGAGTAGTTTGTGTGGGATATCTATCATTACAATATACTAGGTACTCAGTATTCAGTTCCGCGGGCTCCATTGGTTGCTAAAACGGTCTACGAAGCTGGTGGTCCCGGGTTCGAATCTTGACCAGGGCAAGAGTCTGTATGATGAGCACTGAGCACCAATGTTTGTTCCTGGGGTTTGGATGTTTTCTATGTATTGTAGTGTTATAATTTATCTATATATTATGTATATCGTCAGCTAGTACATATACACATATAGCACAAGTTTTACTAAGTTTGGGGCTAGGCGGATTCGTGTAAGATTGTCCCTGATATGCATTATTATATATGAATTTAGTTAAAGGAAATAAGATTTAACGCCACGAACTATCACCCAATGCTGTAGAAATCTTTTATTATTGATATAAATAAAATAACATTTCCACCTCCATTTATAGAAACTAAAGAATTTTTATAAAAGCCACTCGTCGATTAGCGGCTAACCGTACTCACGGATGCAAAACAGTCCCAAAATATACGTGCGCGGAATAGCACAAATACTAACTTAAAACGAAAATAGGTCTCGAGCTAGTTGGTTTCGGTCTAGAAATCCTATTTCACTGTGCTATGTATGGGTGTAACTTTAAATGTAGTAGCTAAAGCATAGTTGTTTAAAGAAAGCTAGCTTTTCCCCACGATTTAGCACGCGTTGCAAGTGTTTTCGCTTATAACTTCGGGGATGCTTCATTCTGGAATAAAACATATTATATTCTTCTGCCTATCAATTTTAGGTAGTTCGAGCTAAATTCTACTCTGGGAGAATTTGCTCCCGAAATTACAACTATAAATTATTGGGTTGCTGAGTTTAAAAGAGATTGCACGAGGTGCAAAGAAGAACATCGCAGTGGTCAACTAAATGAAGTGACTACGCCAGAAATGGTAAAAGTAGAAAGTACAAATTTGGACATGAGGAAGCGGTGCGCAAGATGAGTGCTGCAATTGCTGATTGGTGCTGACCATTGAACTAGGCTATAAGAGAAATTTCAACTCAATAAAGCAAAGTTTTTACGTCAGTTTATCAAGATAAACGAAACATGGGTCCACCACTTCACCCCTGAGATGAAAGAACAGTCGAAATAATCGACTGAAAGGGAAAATCGGCTCCAAAGAACGCAAAGTCAGTTCCATCTGCTAGCAAGGTTATGGCGGCAGTATTTTGGGATATTATTTATAGATTATTTTCAAAAAGGCAAAACCATCAACGGTGAATTTATTGCAGCGTTAGAGTGACGAACTTAAGAAAAAATGGCCGCATTTAACGAAGAAGAAAGCTTTATTTCATCAGGACAATGCACCAGTTCACACGTCCATTATTCTAATGGCTAACATTAATGAGTTGAAGTTCGAATTGCTTTCTCATGCACCTTATTCGCCAGATCTAGCTCCCTCGGGCATTCTGTATTCTGTTTCGTAACTTGAAAAAGCGGCTCGACGGCAGAAGATTTGCCGATAATGAAGAGGTAAAGTCTGTTGTTGAAGGCTATTTTGAGGAGCTTGACACTGATTATATTATAAACAGGGTATCGAAGCTATTGAACATCGCTGGAAAAAGAAGATGTTTTGTGTTATCTTTGTTAGACCGGCTACTTCTGGGACCAACATCGTAGCGCCCACCTCAGTATTGGTTAGTAACTCGGTCCTTAAAGTTGTCGATGAATACGTCTATCTAGGATAAACAATCCAGTTAGGCACGTCCAACTTCCAGAAAGAGATTAATTGACGGATTCAACTCGGATGGGGCAGCGTTTGGGAAACTGCGAAGTGCCGTCCAGGATACCTTAATACTTGAAGACGAAAGTTTTCAACCCATGCGTATTACCTATGGGCCTCTTAAGGAAGCTCAGGGTCACTCAGCGAGCTGTGCTCAGGATCTATCTACGAGATCAGGCATAGTTCAAAGAACCGATGGCCGTTGGGGCAGAAAGGTTCTCGAGTGGAGACCGATACCGTCGCGGTAAAGCCACCTGCAAGGTGGTCGGATAACCTGGTTAGGGCTGCGGGGACTCGCTGGACACAGGTCGCCTCTATCTGACCTATGTGGAAGTCTATTGAGGAGGCCTGTGCCTGCAATGGACGTCCTATGGCTGAAATATTGATGATGATGATGAATTAATAACACTACATACTAATACATATTTATTCAATGATAATTAAAAATACTTAATATAATTAGGTGCTTTCAGTAGGGCGTACCCATGACGCTGGCAGCATTCCCGCGCTGTTTTTGCGTTTTTCTATGAGCAAATTGCGCGCGTGGCTCCTTTGTTCCCTCAGACGCTTTCCGAGTTCCTCGTGAAGCCCGCGTGATACCTGACCCTACGGTCGTGTCTTGACGCCAAAGGATAAAAAGTTATATTGTGCTTAGAGACAACCGCATTAGTCGATTTTTAAGGCTATTTGATGGAGATCCCGGACTTCTAGGAAAAACTTTGAAATCATATTATAATATTCAGACATTTTGACAAAAAGATGTCCACGACACAGAACCAACGCTGGAATGACCCAAGCGCTATTATTTATCATATATCAATACTAAATTAATTCAACGTTCAGTAAAACATTTCAACACAAAGCTAAAATCGTTTTGAAAAACTTTTTTCACACCAAAATAAGTTAAAACGAACGTTGTTGTATCGTATCTAATATTCAGCGGGCGGAAATTGCAAAAACCAGACCCGGCTTCCGGCTCCGTATTACAATTAATATCCATGTTTAATGTCTGTGTGTAACATACGTGAATTTAATTTTATTTTGTAACCAAGCTTTGTTTACCATCTTTTTTTAACCGCCACTGTAAAGTCGCAGGTTTACCTTACCTACTGCGTGATTGTGTAGGTACCGAGACCATATTACTGTCCAGACCCCTCTATTATCCATATATGCAAAAAATCACGTAATTCCATTGTGATATAGATACAGAGATCAAAACGCAAAGAAAAACTCAATTTGAACTCAAACGTGATCCACACCGATAATAGACTTAGTGTCCTAAAAGAATATAATTAGTCCGTCACGTATTTTTTTTGTAAATTACTCGTAACCAAAAAATGATGAATATATAGCCCATTAAAGTTCCCCGTGACTTCATGCACGGCGTGACGTCATGCGCCCTCTCTCCCAAACTTTGATGCGCTTTATTTGTGTCTTTTTTTGTTTGATTGACAAAAAAAAATATACGTGTCCAATATTTTTTGATAAAATAATAAACAGATAGACTAACAGCGGAGGTTCAGGAACAGGGTTCAGTTGATAATAATTGGGTACGCAGCCCTGAAAACATATATGTAGTCAACGGCTCCAGATCTCGAGGCCGTTCACCTATGCGATGGACTGATCAGATAAAGACGCTGACGAGTGCTTCCCTTAACGAATGCGCTCATAGAGCTCAGGCCAGAGGGAATTGGAGGAAGATTGTGCAACGCGCTACCACCAAACCGCACGAGTGACCACGACTGCTCTGCCAAGAGCATACGCATAAGAAGAAAGAATGTGAGAACCTCTATTTTTTGAGTCGGTTAAAAATGTTGAAATAAAAACCTGGATAAATGCCATTTTATCCATTCTGCAGCCGCATCCGATTCGGCCGGTTCAGCCGTAATGGAGGCATAAATAATGCAACGGCCATTTACTCACAACTGTCATTATTATCGGAACAAAATTAACTCGACAACGGATAGCTGTAGTGATCTTTATCATTAAAACTATATTATTTCGTTTTGTTTATCATTTACTAGCATTAAGTGTAGTGGCTTAACCTGCGTTACTCGGAGTTAAATTGCGTATGTTTTAAATCGCTTAAGTAAGTTAAATTCTAATCCGTTGCGTGGTTAACGGTTTTTGAGTTACAAACATCTACACATCAAGCAGACTTGCGTTATTAGTAACTACTAACAAACGTCGATATATTTAATACATGCCTTTACTTATATTCATAGAAAATATCCAAGAGTTAGCAACAAATATTTATTTTCATCAAACAAATATTTGCCCTTACTGGGATTTGAACCCAGGACCACTAGCTTGGCAAGTAGCGTCACTCCCGCTGAGCTAAGCCAGTCATCGAAAGACAAAAAGAGAAATCCTAAAAGCAGACTAATCGTGAAGATATATTATGACTGTTTTTGTCACGTTTGAAAGAATGGCATACAGACATCTCGATCCGCAGAATCATTAGTAACCTTCATAATCACAACATCTCGTTTGCAATAGACTTGTGCTTTCGTCATTCGTCATGGCGGGGAAGATTGATGGAGGCAGATATAGATTACGAAAGTGTAGATTGGTAACGTTTATTATTTTTTTTGAATTTGAAGTTTCTCTTTGATATGAGTGTACTTCGGTCGTTTATAGAAAATTGTTATAGAATAAGCCAGCTACATCTTTCACCTCATTATCATTTTCTTTTGGTGTTACTGTAAAGAAACACATTTTGCTGGGGCCAAGTGTAATATTTTATATATTTAGGACGGAAAAATAAATAAATAATATTTCAGATCTCTATTATTTGTTGAAGGCCAGGAGAATAAACCTACGATCTGAGGCAGTTTTGTTCTTACATTACAAACAAACGGCGAATTAGTTGGTGGTATTAGATCGCAGCACAGATACAATAAATGACAATGTGATTTACGCTATCGACTCGCTCACGGTACCATAATATGCTTTAATTATTAACTCTATTTTATTTTCATTATTTGTTGCTATAGCGTATAACCTATGTGCTTATCCTTTAAAAATACTAATGTTTATTATGTTTCAAGAGTCCAGTGACAGACAGCGGAGGCTTAGTAAAAGGGTTCGGTTATATTAGAACCCTAAAAATAGATTCTCAATAAATCAGCCAGCTACATTGTCGGTCCGATAATCGTTTTGAAACGATGGGTACCTATAAGAAACGATAGATGGTGTTATTAAAGACGTATAAATAATAATATCTTCAGTACATTTAGTCGGAGTTATACAGAACTAGATAGAGAGAGAAGAAGTATTTTTTAGAATTAGAACTAAGCAGGCACTCAGCACTATAATCATTCATCATCATCATTCTTCTGCCCTTATCCCATTCATATGGAGTATGTTTTTTCATAACATACTATCACCCGTCATATACTTGCTTAATTCCATTGAATTCATGTCATCTTTCAAAGAATCCAACCGTCTTTTTTTGGTCTTACTTTCCTCTACAAACGTCCACAGGCACTCAGTACTATTTCCAAAAAATATCGGTTCCATTGAAAAGTTAAAAGCTAAAGATGTGCAGCAAATATTCTTGGACATTGAGTATGTGTGAGAGGGACTATGTACAATGTCCCTCTTTCAGACAGCTGAATGTCGAATAGAGGCTTCGATTGTAGACCTATGAATTAATTTAATAACTGAGACTTCATAACAAAAGAACACTATAATATTCAACTAAATACGAAGTAAGATATTCATATCCAATAAATGTTAAAGCCAGCTCTCATGTCCCTTCTTCCCGATCTATTCACCGGGTGATTCTAAAGATTGATGGAGACGACACGTCCCGAGCCGCGTAAACATATCCAGGTTCACAATTAACGTTCCGTAAGATTACCCAAAAATCCCGCCTGGGACAAATGAACGCGGGAATTGAATGATGGCTCCACACCGGCTGATTTATTTAACCAATTTATGCGCCGATTTTGTTTTCTTACGGGCTTTTCGATTTTACAACGTGGTAAGCGCATTGTTCGAAAATGTTTTCGGTATTATAAGGACAAAATGGGACTTTATCGAGTATAAATATGATTTTCAACACACTGAAAACGATTACACTCCGCTGTTTTCTCGAAATATGATATTACACGAGCGCTTCAAACGCCAAGCAGGAGACGTTCATATATCGATATAGTATTTTCACAGTTATTGTCATAATTGGTCGAATTTAGCGCATATTATGGCCATTTTTTTTATACTTAGGACTAGGGACTGACAACAACTGAAATGCCCATTTATATTTTTGTATATTAGTAGACATGCAGCAATTATTTATTCGTCATTTCAATAATAGTACATTAATTGGGATAAATTGGGATTGCCAAACGGGTATAGGTATACGAGGATAAGAATACGAGGCTCGAAATTCCTTTTCACGCCGAGGTATGTAGGTACCTATAGTGTTTTTCTGAAGCACGCAATGAAATAAATAAAACATTAATAACAATACAATAAAAGCACATACTGAACAATTTTATATTTTCCCAACAAAACACAATCACCTATCTACATACCAATCCCAAATTATCACTTATCTCGTCCACATACCAATCTCAAAATTTCCATTTACTATCTCGTCCAAATTTTTAACTCATACACAATTTCCAACTGGTCCACAATCCCAACTCGTCCTCATACCAATCCCAAATTGTTCATTTCCTATCTTGTCCAAATGCTCAAATGGTCCACGTGCCCAACCCGTCCACAATATCCAACGCGTCCACAATGGCCATCTCGTCCACATTTTTTCATTCACAATATCCATTTTCAACTCGTCCATATTCTCAACTCATCCACTTCATCGACATGAATAGTGACTGAATTTCATACTGCATAATATATGGTTGCTTCTTAAAAAGCCGAACGCCATGAAATCGTCCTACGTATTGACATTCATCATGCTGCACCCGAAACGTGAGACAGCAATGTTTGAGAAAAACAATTCTAACGGCTTATTACGCTGGATCGCATTTTATCTCATTTGAATTCTCGACATTTTACAAGTTTTGTAGCTCCGATGTTCACGGGTAGAGGAAAACATAATCGTTTTTTGTCTCGAAAAATCTATAAGAATAAAGTTCATACTGGCTTAGCTTAATAATCCCAAGTAGCAAAATTTACTCTTACAAATATCCTAAGACCAAATTTTCTGTACTCTTACAGTACACTTTGAAACGTCTGTAAGTGTGGAATTGGGCGCACTTTATAAGAGCATTTCTGCTTATAGTTGTTGTATAATGGTCTTATTAAGTGTGTTTTTAATCCTAAGATCGTCTTGCTAATGCTGTTGTAAGGACAATTGGACTTACAAGTATCTTACAGTAGCATGCTGCAAGGTTAATAAGCCTAAAGTACTCTTACTAATACCGTTCTTAGTGTGATTCCCCTTATATTCCTCTGTGTGATCTCATTGTGAGAGTATTAGTAGTATAACCTGTCGAAGAGGCCAGAAAACGTTCGGACAAAGTGAAATATTAAAAAATATTTATATATCCTGGTAAGTCTATAGTTTTATATGTACTCTTACTAATGCTAACTGTTATTTCTTTGACTGCAAATAATCTTGGTATTATATTGATGAACAACTTGCGAAGTACATTTCCTTGATAGTTTTGTAATGTTATTAACAATATGTTTACGGGCCCTTCTGGAATGTCTCTAAAATATTAATTTTCACTTAAATTATTAGTGAAATTGAAATGTGTTTCAGGAAATGACACTGTCGAAGCTTTTGTTTAAGGTGCATGTAAGGCTGATATTTCTTATTTAACACTCGTGAAGTCAATGTTAAGCCTTTCGCTCTTGTTAAACACTTATCTGAGGCTATCTACCGGTGGCCATGTTAGTCAGTCAGTATATCAGCCATGCGATACTCTTAATAAAGAATGCCAAAGGTTCTTGTAAGATACGTAGATCTTATAAAAGACTTATAACATGCTCCTACTCTTACATGTGGCTTAGACAAGACTAATTACACTTTAAATTGATTGGTTTTAAAGAAGTTGTATACACAGCATTAGTAAGAGCAAAAAGTCTGATAAAACACTTACTATAGACTCAACTAAGAACGAACTGACTTCTAAGGTGCTTTACTAAGTTTAAAATTCTCAAGACCAATTAGGTTTATGCACTTGTAAAACCTTTGTTCTGATAAATGTTTTACAAGAATTTCTTATATACGTCTACAAGAGTACGTAATAAGTTTAAATGTTTTCAAGACCAAATATTCTTATAAAATGCACTTTTAAAACCTTTGCTCTGATAAATGTTTTACAAGAATTTCTTATATACGTCTACAAGAGTACGTGATAAGTTTAAATGCTCTCAAGACCAAATAGTCTTATAAAATGCACTTGTAAAACCTTTGTTCTGATAAATGTTTTATAAAAATTTCTTATCTACGTCTACAAGAGTACTTAATAAGTTTAAATGTTCTCAAGACCAATTAGTCCTATTAAATGCCTATGTAAGATGTACATTCTTATTCAGGATACATATAAACCTTTTATAATGTCTTAGTTCTTACAAGGACATGTTTATACAACAATTTTGCTAGTTGGGAAGGGTTATCACATGTACCAGAATTACTTAAGTTGAGCACTTACTTACAATTTTTATGGAATTGTTTAGTGATTCGTGCAATTGTATATATTTCCTACGAATGTTGCTCGCACAAATCCTTAATCGAAGTGTGAGTCAGGCCTTAGGCAATCATTTTTAACTAACGTCAAAAATAGTATTAAAAAAATCCGTAACAGTGCAATGGCCTTGTTTAGATTTGATTTATACGATTGACGCAGGATTTATGGGGTGCGCCTCCGGGGTGTAGTTAGTGCTGATGTACGAGAAGGTTGAATCTAACAGCCCTGTTAGCCAGGATTTCCATTAATATTTACTGAGACCATATCGGTGACAGGCAGAACTAAACATACAATGGATGTCGAGTGAGATAAAACAACAATTATTGTATTTATTTGGGTATGCGTATATTATTTAACATAAAAAAAAAAAAAAATACAAAAAGAACTGACTTCAAAATAAACTACAAAGCCATAAATAATCTTTTATGTATGGCATGAATCATATTTTAATCACCTTTTGAAGTCGGTGCCCAACCATTCATTTATTACTATTAAGAACCGCGGCGGCGAGCTTTTAGTTTTTTCTACCTACATACATATTCATTCGTATTTTTGTTGAATAAAGGACTTTATTTACTTCAGGTTTGGCACAGACTTCAAAGGGTGATTCAAATGTGATCCGTACCGTACATAAAAGAATATTTATGGCTTTTCAGTTTATTTTGAAGTCGCTTCGTATTTTAATTTTTTGCTTTTTAGTTTTGGATTTTAGTAGTGATATAAAGTCTTTTTTAGAGGCACTTTGCACGAATCTCGAGTCTTTGGAAGTAAGAAATGTAAAAGTTGGTTACTTCATATTTATTTGTACCTTCCATCATCAGCTCAGTTTGTTGGTCTGATGATGACAACCGTCTGGTTGTCATCATCAGACCATCAGAAAAACAACCCAATAACTTTAGAAAAATATATACAAAACATTGTTAGTGCCTTTAATATTTGAGGGCTTCTCTCGATTTCCCTGGTATTAGATCCTAACTTGGTGATAAGGAGACTACCTCAGGGACACACTGTAAAAAATAAACGTACCTACCTATAATAGATGATTTTTTTAAGAATTACCTTTAACTCTTAACCATGAAGGAGTTGTACCTTCCGTCATCAGCTCAGCATAATGAGATGATGACTACCATATGGTAGTCATCATCTCGTTAAGATGAGCTGATGCTAGCTATTTAAGTATTTGCATATACAAACATTTAAATAGCTAGCATCATAATTAAAAAAATATATGAAAAACGTTATAAGTCCCTATACAATTTGAGGATTGCCCTCGATTTCCCTGGGATCCCATCATCAGATCTCAACTTGGTGGCAATGGGACCACCTCAGGAGTAAATCCTTTCAAATAAAAAATATTTTTTTAAATCAGTCCACAATTAGCGGAGTAATCGGTGAACATACATGAAAAAAAATTCAAACTGTCGAACATATAACCTCCGCTCTTTGGAAGTCTGTTAAAAAATACATTATATTGGATAAAGATAATCAGTGGCGTGGAGTGGAACGGCACTTGGGTTAGCACAGGTAGTTAAAATCTATATGTATAATATAAATCAATTGAAGAAATGTATGTTCGCGCCTCAATTCAGAACTTGTGCAACTATTGGGCTGATTCTATTTTAGTTGTGTTTTTTTATCGTCAGGACAAGGTTGTGTATAAGAAAATATAGTATAAATTGATTCGAAAAGCTCCATTTAAGTAGTGAGTGAGTGGGACAAAAAATATAAGGGAGATATTCAAAAATTAAAATGTCTAAAGGGTATACAGTCTCAGATGGAACGTGAAGTATTGACAGTTTAGGATAGGCGATCCATTTAAACTTATATTATATATCTCTTTCCTTGTTCGTTTTCTTCTAGTTTTAAGCGCTAGCGCATTTTTTAAGTGCAGAATTGATGCAATTTTAAGACAGTTTTAGTTTAGACTAGGCAAAATCAAATGTCATTTCAAGTAAAAAAAATCTTTCATAACAGTGCAACCGGCTTGTTAAGATTTCAGTTATACGATTGGCAAATGATTTATGGAGTGTACCTCCGGGGTATAGTTCGTGTTGATAAACAAGAAGGGTGAATCAACAGCCCCTGTTAGGCAGGATTTCCATTAAGAGCGTACATACTAAAACCACATTGGTGGCAGACAGAACTAAACAATGAATGTGTTGGTTGAATGAAATAAAGTTACGTTTTTTCATGGGTCAGGGGTATAATCTATAAATACTTTAATTTTAACTCGAAAAATATATAAGACTAAGACTTTTATATTACATTAGATGGTGCCTGCCAGCGGAGTATGTAAAAAATAACCCTCATTTTTTGTTCAGCTTAGTCTCGTAAAAAGTTTCCTATAACGATCTGTTGATACCCAGCTACCCGTACTATACCAAAAATAGTTGAAATCTGTTTAGCCGGCTTTGCGTGATGAAGCCACAACGACACATACAAAAAAAAATGGTTTTTTGACCTCCATGTAGTCCGTTCCAATCTTTTGTTTTCTATATTCAATGTACAGACAATTCATTTTTACAATTTTATAATAATATACATTATGCAAGCAAGCACTTGTGAAGGGCAGCGATCGGGTTTGCTCGTGTCTAGTGACTAAGGTCCTTGGAATAGACCGACATAATCTGAGCCTTACTTCACGTTTACGATGTGATTAACAGCTTATGTAACCTAAATAATACCTTAATGTTGAAAATTCATGAGAGTTCTACTTTCATTGAATAAAAATCGCAGAGCTTTATTGGAAGCATATTAATGAATAAATACGCAATCACAATCAGTAAGAAAAACACGTAGGATAAGAGCATCGTATATGTAACGCAAATGAATATATTTCAGGTTCATTCGAGTATTAAGATAATTGTTTCTTAACTTTTGTAGCGCTCTAAAATATGATCAATTAATATTATCGTAATTAGGAACCATAATTCGTTGTAAAAATGAAAAATAATAAAATGTTATAACCTGTTTTCTTACGTATAACAATGTCCTATTAGTTTGCATAGTCAACTTTTTCTTTAACTTAATTCATAATATTAGAGGTGACAAACATGAATCTCATTATTGGAAATCGGGTGCCAAATATTGGGACGTTTACCTCAATCACTTTTATTTAAAAGAGTACAATATATGAAAAACTCCGTAAAAAACCGGCCAAGTGCGAGTCGGACTCACGCACCGAGGGTTCCGTACAAAATATACGCTACAAACTGCCCTATCTATGAAAATCCAGTGTTAGCAGATCCCTACTGCTAAGCAAAATGTATAAATGTATGTATAGACAGACAGACATAAAATTATACTGTTTATAGTATTTGTTGTTTTAGAGGCAAGAAAAGTTCATCATCTGTGAAAATTTCAACCTTCTAGCTGTCACAGGTCATGAGATACAGCCAGGTGATAGACAGATAGACAGACAGACAGACAGACAGGCAGACAACCTTAGTAATAGGTTCTCGTTTTACATTTTGGGTACGGAACCCTAAAAAAAGACAATAACTGAATTTAAAATTAAAATCGGCTAAGAAATATAGATGATACAGTATAAGCTTAAACTACTAATTAGACAGCGATTTCTCAGAAGGGTCCGACTTGTACCACACAATACTACGGCTATATAAACACCATATTAAATTCTGTTTTGCTAGAAATAGGTATAATCAAATGTTCGATGGCTTATATCTTGGTTATTTTTATAATTATTCGAAAAATACATGAATGAGCCCTTAAGAGTCCCCAGTAAGCTCGGCCGAATTTCACCTTGCCATGCAAACGGAGTTTCGTTCTTATTTTAAAACTACGTGTTGGATTGTAACGAAACTTTGCATACACAATGACATAAGGTATATGTAGGCCTGAAACTAGTTTTTATGGCTGCAGTTTATAAAATAAACGAACTACCGCAAAAATCAAATTTTGTAAAAAAAACTTACATTCGCTATATTTTTTTTACTATGGTATCTGAAGCTACATAAACTAATTACAGGTCTCTGCATATACCTAAATTTATTTTAAGTACAAAGTTTCAGAGCAAACTAGCTAGTCGTTTGAAAATGAGAGCGTAGCTACGTTTGTATGGAGAACCGAGCTTACTGGGGACTCTTCATATTGAAGCAAAAATAGAAATGCATATTGTTTATTCTCGATAAATAATACTTAAATTAAAGCAAACACCGCGGGAGAACGCTGACTATAATACGGATTACCCTCAAATGGCATAAGCTTTTCTGTCATAATCATCATTCGGCAAACATTTGATAAAAAAAAAATCTGAACACGTAAACTTTTCCGGGTTGTTAAAACAAACCTTACCTAACCTAATGCATTTAACAGGGTGATGCTTTAAAAAGTCCTGAAAATTCTACAGTTTCAGTAAAAAAATTATGCCAAATGATCATTATGTCAAAAATGTTTATGCGATATATTATGAGGGTAACCGCTGTAATATAGCCACCATATCTTAATGAGGTATTTGAGAGTGCTTTATCGCCGACACAAAACTTTGATGTGATCTTGTAATGTATTCACCATTTCAAGTAAAGTTACCTCATAAATTTGAAGCCAGCCTTATGAGTCATGTCATAATGCTTATGTGTACTTACCACAAGTCTGCACTGCGTTTAGGTAATGCTTGATATTTTCACTTCACAAATTTATTTGGTGTTTTTTAGGGTTCCCTACAGGATCACTCGTTTGTCTGTCGGTCCGTTTGTCACAGCCAATATGTTCTGAAACTACTTGACCGTTGAGTTGAAATTTGGTACATAGGTGTAAATTGGTGACCCAAAGACGGACGCGTAATGTATATAAATGAATTTTAAACACGGTAACTTTTGGGCGCAAATTAGAGAGTTAAAAAAAGTTGTACAAACTAGTATGACAAATCAAATGAAAGAAAAGTGCTCGTTGTGAAAATCCCAAATTTATATTTTTTTAAACTTTAAGATGAGGAACAAGTTCTGTAGTGAGAATGCCGAGAACGACATGGACTGAATTAAGAACGAACGAATGTATATTAAAGGAAGTAAAAATCACCTAGCGTCTCTCAACTGCCACTGAGGATTCTCAAATTCTTTGGGCATAAGTATACAATCTAACTACTTACTTAAGAAGCATCATACTGGACCAAGAAGTTTATTATAGAGTAAACTCGAGGACTCATCTTGCAAAATGAGTTAAAGATTTTATTTGTTCGTTTTTATTGTAGACTATTTATTAAAGCAAATTTGATAATCATCCTTTTTTTCTAAATCAACTTATCATACCTTATTTTTACAAGATTTTGACTAGCAAATCTTGCAAGTTAAAATTGTTCCTGGTTTCCGATTGAGCTACAATTTGGAATCCTTACATAAGTTAGACGACAAAGAACAATTATGATACCATCGGGCTGACGATGGAGCCAAAGGGAGGTCATACGAACTCTGTAGTAAAACAATGTAATCCTACCCAGTTTGTTCTCTTTAAAATCATCTCGATGAGTAAGTAGTCAACGGATGTTCAAAGAAAAGTACAGACGGCAATAAAATCTTATCACATAAATGCTATTTTTGACAGAAATGATTCGCCTTCAAAGTTACTTTTCATATATTTTATATCCGAATCCTTCCAATCCTAAATATTGTTAAAACAAGTTTCTGAAACTGTGGGGCTTATAAATGTCGTAATATCATTACACATTACGATTTTAAGGGCCGTGTACATAAAAGTTCGTTTCGAATAAATTATGAGATGTACCGACGACCGAGAAGTGAGCGTCGCAACAACACCCTTATATTTCATTCATAGCCCGTAGCAACATTGGATCAAGCAGCATGCGAGCCTTTCGATATTGTGAGGTTATTCCTTACCATTTTCCGTCTTGTACCAGTAGTTGAATGATTCTCGTTGTTGTGTAAACTGGAACTTCGCTCGGCGTAACACTGTGCCTTAAGAAACGCCAGAACTTATAGAGTATTGGTTTACTTCTGATCTTTTAAAGCTTCTGGATATATACTATTACTTACGTATACATTTGTTTGATTTACATCGACAGTTTATTTCAGTAAAAAGAGTCGTGGGTCGGTTTAATGACAACCCTAACTTGCAACCAAATACTACAGACCAAATGCAGGTAAAATGCATAATGATAGATATTCACCCACTCTCGTAGACATCATAGCATTATAAAATATATATTTATATGTGATTTAGATACGTTTCTTTAACGTGCTACGAATATCAACATGGAAACTTTAAATAAAACCATGAGTCTCGGGTTAAAATAAATTGGAGCACTAAAAGATGACTTAAAATATACAAATAAATGAATTGTACAATATTTCATTGGACAGAAATTTCAATTTGAAACTTCATTTCAAAAAACGCAAACAGCCAACGACTCTTTAGGTTGATTTTCCAACTTACAGAACAGTAATTCCCAATCGGAAACTATTTTAATACAAAAGTGCAAAGGCTTAAAAAGTAAAATGGAGCAATACCCCCGACAATAACCCGCCGGTCGCAGGTGCACTTTTCTGCAACGGTGGGGAAACAAAAATGCTTCAAGTGAATTTTTTATCAAATAAATTTCACTTCCTTTTGCGTTGGCTGTCCGGGAAAATACTGAATTATTTGAATGCGTGCGACAGTATTCTAAATGTCAAGTAATTCGAGGCGCGGTGCGAAATTAGTGATTATTGAGACTCGATAGTAGAACTTTGTGAATGCGAACTACAAGGTAACCCTAATGTTTACATAGGTAATTCAAAAACCAATAAATACTTTTTCCAATGGAGTTTAATGTGAAAATGGGGTGACTCTAGAAAAATCTAATCTGTACATCATGTAATTTTAAATGGTTGTAAAAGTAATAATAATAATACTCCCCTAGCCAATTTCTGCAACGGTGACTGCTAGGTACCTACTAGCCAGTGATTAGAGGCTCGTGTGCCCTATGATGACTACAATAGCCAATTGGCTATTATGAAAGTATCACTATTTTTATCCTGATCCAACTGATCAAGTCCAGTCACAGCGATTTTTTATAGTGTAGATCCTTGCAGCTTAATTCAGTTTAATGATAGGGTCGGCAACGCGCATGCGAGTCCCCTTGGGGGCTTTCCAAGGAGTTGGAAGGGTCCATATGTAAACATTTACTACAGTCAGTAATTTGCCGGTTCATGTGCACTTTTCTGCAACGGTGAAGAAGGTAAAAACGCTGTAAATAGTTTTGTTATCAAATTATTTTCACTTCTTTTCGCGTCGGCAAATAAAATTCACTTCCTTTTCCCGAGGAAATAGTGAATTATTTCTGAATGTCGAGTGATTCAAAACGCGTTACGAAATAAGTGTTTGTTGGGACACATGTGGAACGTTTTGTTTGCTAAGCAACCCATCGATTCACATGAAAAGAACAAAGGGTTACTGGTCTCTTCAATGAATTAATTGTAAAATGGGGTAAAGATCAACATGTGTTTGCAAAGGGACATATTAATTGGTAAACGGAATAGAAGATTTTTTTTTTTTCACATTTCATGCTCGAAGAATAACTAATGCTAGTTTCACTAGGAACTATGTTATATTTTGCCACCACGGACTTCGTCAGTTTTAAAGGCAGAAAAGCTAGTACAAATATCTTGTAACAAAAAATGTCAAATTTTCAAGACCCGCTGACTTGACTCTGTAGCTTAGTTGGTAATAAGTAAAAGGTTTGATTTAATTATTTAGATCCTTGTATTATGACCCGCAGATGAACCAAAGTAACCGACATAGCTTACAGGATTGCATCGTTCAAGTGACAATGGGCGGGCCATGTAGCCTGGAGAACGGATAGCCGTTGGTGCAGTAAAGTCCCGGAGTTGCGACCATGCATAAGAAAGCGCAGCGTGGGACGGCCCCCGACTAGGTGGACGGATGATCTCGTAAGGGTCGCAGGGAGTCAGTGGATGCGGTCTGCGCAGGATCGCACCCTGTGGCGAGCTATAGGGGAGGACTATGTTCAGCAGTGGACGTCCGTGGCTGATAGATAGATATATATTATAAATAATACATATAACGTATGTCAATAATAAAGTGAATTTAGAGGTTATATTTGCAATTAAGTCATTGTATCATATTTTTAGTTAAGAGTTTTACTTGGTGGATTTCAAAGTGTTTTATTTTTTGTAAAATTACTTACAGGCGGAATATAATTATGAGCTAATGAATCATTTGAAGTTAATGCTAGTAGATAACGTTAGTAGTATTGACTAGTCTGAGGTGTTTTTTGCTGTTTTCTCAAAATCGAAGTGAAAAACAGAGTTTTATAACGCGTGGATAAAAGCCATTATTCATGATACACAGATAGGATATATATATATATATTCGCTTACCTCGCTCGTACAAATTATTCCGCTGTGTCATAATGGGTAGTTTAGCCCATCGTCATTTAACCTATTATTATAAAAAATAAAAAAAAAACTATATAGATCCAGCTCATTACTAAACTCGTAATATAGCAGATGAATGCTGACAACGGAAATACGAATAAAGGGAAATTTTATCGTTTGGTTACTTTTCCTTTTCGTTAATATGACAATGTCCTTATGGAAGGTAAAATGTTTTTTTTTTACTTTGTATGTATTTTAATAATAAAAATATCTTCACGTTGATTATATTATATTAAAACTAAAAAGTACTATCATAATAAATTTATATTTACTTTTTGTTTTACAAATATCATGATAATAATCACAATTTTTGCAATTTATTAGTGGATCACTCCACTAGCGTTATTATTATAAACAAAGATCAGAAACAAATGAAAAAAATTTTCGACGATACTGGACTTGAACCAGTGCCTTGAGCCAGACCGGGGCAGCACGCTCTACCATCTGAGCTAATCGTCCACACCAGTAGTCGACGAATTTTGTCATCTGTTCTTGCTTATGGATCTCTGTATGGTGCATCCGACTCTTTAGCCGTTAAAAATTTATATTTGTTTATATTAAGTACATTTAGAAACTTTTTTCAAAAATAGGATATCGTCAATATGGTTATAAAAATAAAACAATATGAGATACATACTGTCATAATATTTATTTGTTGTAAACAGTCTTATAATCGAGCGATGATTTACAGATTCGGGATTAACAAACACTATTGTAAGAACTACATTAATTAGATAAAACATACATTCATAAATTATTTTATAACTTAGAAAGAAGTGACACCACAGTGGGCCACATAACTGAGCATACTGAGAGCAAAATATTAAACGTACTTACGATAAGTGCCGAAACTTTAGTCAAATATTGTTTGTTCATTTTTATTGGAATAAAAGTATACGCTAAACTTGACCCCTTTAACTGAAGTTTTTGCATTTGTTGTAAACACACCATACAATATCTAGGTATTTTTACACATTAGAAAATTTTAATCAATAATCGCATTTGAAAAAAGTAATTAATTATTCAACACTTTAAGGGGAATATCACCTCACCAATTTACCCTACTGGCAAGAAAAAAACAATGTCGGGTAGTAGTAGAGACTTTAACACATCTTGGCGCGGGTCGCTATCAGTGTGCTTCCAAATAGCTCATTTGGATTTATGTGAAAGTGTCACGGGAGTCGCTGTCGTTGTGAAGCACAGCTGACGATATATCCTTACCCGCGCGTAGCACCATGCGCCAAGTTTTGTTATAGTAACTACATTTGTTATTGATAAATACATTTACACTCAAAAGAATATTACATCTTTTTTACAATAGTGATCGCTAGCCCAGGAAAATAGAAATAATAATACTTTATTTTGGCGAGTCTAAGCAAAGTCGGTTACACGAACTACATTATGTTATTTGAATCGTTGTCGTTATAATTATATCTTACATTTACTATTTACACAAATTGAAACCATGTAATTGAATTACGTTTTTTAAAGCATACAATCTCTTAGGTCCGTTGAACACGACCGATATTGTGCCACGGAAATACCTATAGTGTAGCATGCCACATCGCGTAAGTAGGTACTCAATTTAAGGCTTAATTTTGTACAGATAAATATTTATATAAAAAAAACACATCGCAATTGTTTGGAAAGGAGCACCGAGCGTACAGGTTTATATGAAAGTCGATAATTGTGTTTTTTTATATAACCAGATTATCTACGGGATACCTTAACTTATGTCACGAGTCACGACATACGTTAAGCAATAATTTTATTGGTGTTATTTGTAAATATTACTTAAATCCTTTCGGCACCTGCTTTTTTGTGATGTATGATTATAATTTTCCTATTATTTCGTTTAGATTGTAACTCAAAAAGACTTAAATATTGGAGAGAATTAAAATAACAATTTAAAAAATGGTCACGTGTATTTTAAATATTATAAAAAAATTAGTTGTTTAAAAAGTATACACAAATCAAAAGTATAAGTAAACAAATGACAAATCATTAATAGTAAAATATTATCCACCGAACATAATACATTTTATGCGAAAATAATAACAATACGCTTATAAATTCGCAACCGTATAAATAATATCAACGTTGCATGCCACACTGCTACTTGCGTCAATGTGGCACGTTATCGCCCTTGCTCAAACGGCATTTAACACCTATTTACATATATAACGACTATGTGAACATGTAAACATTTGTAAGGTAACAAAACAGTATAGTTAACAAAGTCCTTTTGAATAGTAATTTGTTCGTCGAGTTTCCTCTGGCTGCTTCTGTGAGACCTGCGCAAGAAATTATATTCAATTATAATAGTGATGTAAATTTTACAATAATTATATACAATAACGCATAATTTCTTCACACACGGTAGATAATCTATACTGTTATAAAGTATCCTAATCTAAATTATTAATATTTATTAACAATATAATTATTAACCTAAAACTAAAACAGAATTAATAAATTGGAAATAAGTTTTAACCCTAATATTTGATATAACTGCACCAATAATATAATTGTGTGTTTAGATTTAAATTTAATGGTTTCGATAATTAATGTGTTTTGGATGACTACAATAATACTACATACCTAGGGAGTTGTTTTTTTTCTTATTGTTTATTAACATACGGACAATTTTTTCTACGAGAAGATGTTTAGGAAGCGAAAAAAATAAACTCCATTGTATACTATGTATCTATTTTTGTTTCATAGTGAGTGTAGTAATTCAACCAGAATGTAGGGAATAGCAGATTTTCATTTTTCATTTTCCTAAATATGTCCCCATAATGACAACACAACACAACAACTTAATCGCGAATAAATATGATTTATTTAATTTCCTTTCATGGGTAATACGAACAATTTTGCCTCTGTACCTATAGGCAAAGTTATTTGTATTGACGGCTACAAACCACCTAAAAATTAAAGGAAATAAAAACACGGTGTAAAATTCGGCTTATTCTGTCCACTAACGTATTAAAATACTATTAAAAACCACAAGGAATTTGAAATTGACGTTGACAAGGACTGATTGACGTAATAACTATTATATTTTTACATGATATTACTAGGCGAAAGTTATAAACACAATTCAACATATCTGCGACGTATATAGATCCCTCTTTGAAAGACGAATGAACGAACATAAAAATATGACAAACATATATCGAAGCAAAGTGGGGACGCTGTGGCGATTTTGTAACAGATGGACAAATTCACATCGCTCTCTACAAATAAAAAGACTCGTATCGTATGCAACACGTGTAAGTTTTCAGTTTGTTTAAAAAAGTAAATCTTTACGATGTCTAATAGTAACAGTTTAGAATATATTGACTACAATGTAGTTATTTTTTTATTTTTTATGCATATTTATAAATGGAGGTCTAGGCTAATAAAAGCATGTTATAAATAAACTAGCAGGTGCCTGCAACTTCGTTCGCGGAGGAGAAAAAGTCATAACCTCTCTTTTTTTCTTCAGTGCAGTCGGGTGAAAATTATCTCACACTCATTTGGAGATACCTTACCCGTGCAACAAAAATAGTAGAAATCCTCTCATTTGGCATGATGAAGCCGCAACGACACATACAAACATTACAACATACAAAAAATACAAAAAAAAAATCGATACAGTGATCGCCACATAGTCTGTTACATTTTTTTTCTTTTCGTCCGTTACATTCTTGTTCCGTATCATTTTTACAGAGTCGGCGATATCGTACCGTTGGTTAAATCGTACCACTGTGAGATTTCCTATAAAACTTATCGTTTTATTTACACTTGGGGCACCAAATACTGCTCTGTTGGTATCACCATCTATAACCTGAATCCAAAATAGCATATAACTAAGCATGAAAGTGAGAGAGCAGAAAAATTATTTCGGTCAGACTTGATGTAATCTTTAGTGTTATTGTGTAACGACATCACTGATGATCAAGGTAAGTTAAAAATGCGCAATAAATACTATTCAAACATAAAATATGAATGGGTTTATTGGGTAGTTCTTAGATATAGCCAAATTTTATGGTTATATTTTTATATTCGTTATTTCAAAAAAATATCCGGTCGTTTAAATCGTACTATTGCTTACTGGCATAGGTACGATTTAAACGACCAAATATTTTTTGATTATACCAGATTAATTTAAATTTCTGACAGTAAATAATTTGTATTAATACCTAAATTAAACAGTTTACATGCGAAATGCTTCATAGATGCGATTTAAATCCTGATGGTACGAATTAACGGACTCGTCGGCTAAATCGTACCGAGGCCTTTTGAAAAAGTCAATTTTGACGATGTTAATTTAATCCCAGAACGCTCATCTTGCTATTTAAACAAGCCGAAATACTGAACTTTTATATGCACTGTCAGCCTTTCAGAAATAAAATAACCACGTGTGAGTAAAAAGTGGTACGATATAACCGACTCTCCCCTACAGACATTCGTCTTTACAACTTTATAATAGTATAGATGTACTACAGATACTACAGGGTAACAAAAACAAGAAGTTTCAACTGCAAACATTTTTTCTCCGATCAATCATGAATAACGTTGAAAAAATTTGCACAATTTTCAATAATAATATCAAGAAAATAGTTAAGACAGAACAAAGATACTCCCGTCGTATTGTGTTACGGAACTTAGAATATGATATCCCTCTTCGTAATCAAAGACGTGGCTAGTTAAACATGTACAAAGGAGGGCTTACCCTTACTTGAAGAGACACAACAGTCATAATCTGTAGAGGTATCACTTGATTAAAAACGTTACGATATTTTGTCTCTGAGAAGATAGTTGGCACAGATATATATTTTTTTATAAATATTCTCTTATAGTAACTTTAAAAAGGCTTTAGGTGACTACATAAACTATACTTCTTACACGGCCCTATTTCCTAACACAAGTTTCATTTTCCAACATACGCTTCTTATTAAAACCGAAAAATAATTCAGGTTACGTTCGTTGTTATAAAAAATCTGAAAATTCTAAAAATATAAATTTGCTTTTAGTAACCCCTTAAAGAGCTTTTCAATTTTACTGTGTAACAAAGAAAATGGACCACAAAATAGTAATATAGATTTTTCTGAGACATCTAATTTTTTTTTTAATCATCTAAATACAAAATTACATTAATGGTGCAGTATATCAAATATAAGGGTACAAAACTTATACACAATTATCCTCGAAACTCAATTTGTATAACTAACTTATTCGTTCGCAGACCGGGAACAGAGCGATAGAGAACTACAGTTTCAAACATGAGAGTAAACTCACTGCGTGCGACTACATTTTTTTTCAATCTATGAACCAGTTCAAGCCAGAAGTTAAAAGAAAAACCTAACCTAAGCCTGGTTTAGGTCAGGTTTTTCTGGTAAAAGAAAAGGAACTACTGGTAAGAGGAAGAGGAGAGAACTTACAGTAATCAGATTCAGTGGAGTAGAGTGCAAATTCACAAATGAGAATGCCTTTTAGAGGAGAAAAACGCGGTGCCTAAGGCACAAGGACTGTGGAGGTAGGTCGACCTAATTCAACCTAACTTGTGGCGTGGGAGAGCGAGAGAAAATCTGATATCCCCTATGTGAGTGTGACTTACTGTAAGCATCGCTTATAGTTTAAGTCTGAGAAACTTCTCTGTATATATTTGTGTTATGGCAGTAATTAATGATAGCCCTGAAGCGTAATTAAGTGAATAATTAGCCGTCATAACTGCAGCTTATTTCGTCGCTATCGTTATGTAGGCCAGGCAATTGGGAGTTGGCATTAATTACTCGACGAAAACTGAGCATCTGCGTCGAGTAAACTCTACTCTTTAAGGATCAAACGGTTGGGGTTCGTTTGTGGTGGAAGTGCTTATTGCCCAGCGGGCGATCTTCACGAAGGTGGAGCTCTGACCAAAGGGTGTTCTGGTGTTTCCGTGGTCGATTAGTTGGCACCAGAAGTTGCGTCACACGTCACCATTTGTTAAGAGTCCCCAGTAAGCTCAGCCGAATTTCACCTTCCCATACAAACGGAGTTTCGTTCTTTAAAACTACGTGTTAGATTGTAACGAAACTTTGCATATATAATGACATGAGCTATATCTAGGCCGAAAAATAGTTTATATGCCTGCAGTTTATAAAACAAACTAAATACAGCAAAAACAATTTTTGTATGAAAAACTTAAATTCGTTGTATTTTTATTACTACTAAAACTAATTACAGGCCTGCATATACCTAAATTTATTCTTAGTACAAAGTTTCAGAGCAAACTAGCTAGTCGTTTGAAAATGAGAGCATAACTACGTTTGTATGGAGAACCGAGCTTAATGGGGACTCTTAAGGCGTGTTATTAGTTCACGCAGTTGTTAAGGCGTGTAGCATCTTCGTTCACGTAAGAGAAAATGTGGATAACCAGCTTCCACCAAAAATAGTTGAAATCCATTCAGCCGTTTTGGCGTCATGAAGACACATACATACAAAAATCCTCATTTTTTTTCCAATACAGTTTAATAGTTCGTTTTACTTATTTTCTTGAAACTATCTTCTATGTAGAGATATTTTTATGATACAGACGCATAAATGTATTGTACAAAAAAAAACTGGTACACATACCTCCAGCCACGCTGATTTGATTACTGAAGTCTTCGTTATAGGAGTTCAATTTGATTTCTGTAAAGAAAAAGATTGTCCTGTAAGTATCAAAATAATTTCATGCCATTTAAGGTACTAAATTTAACCAACACTACGTGAGTAGTAAGTAAACATTTTAAATTTAAAGTGTTTCTTTAATTGTTCTATTATTTATTATAATAGTCCTTTGTCGTTTTGAACGTCGCGTACAGTACATGCGATTATGCTCTTATAATGTGTGAAAGTCATGTAAATTTAAATCTGGACAAGTTTACCCCCAATTCCAACAACGAGACAGAATCCATAAAAGAAAACTATATTATAAAACACTTTAAACTTTAACAAGGCACCAGTAAAATGCAATGTCCACTTCATATTATTAGAAGCACTAAAACAAACTATCCTTTCGCGAAATGGTGGAGCAACGTAACGTTTTCAAGTGTTCAGCTCAGAAACATGCTCCGCCGCCTCTTTGGAGGATCCCGCTAAATGGGTTATAAAATATAATATGTGTGTAGGTAGCAATATAGTCTTAATAGAAAGACCTTATAAATTCAGATAATCTAACACAAATCACAAATATATGTATATAGACGGCGAAAATCGGAAACTTAGTAACCGGTAACTGAATCTATTGGCGTTCAATAGATTCAGTTGGCGGTTCCTACGTCTCGACTTTTTGCCGTTGAATAATAAATAGACAGAAAACATCCACTTAGAAACTATTAATTGTCAACATTGGTACCGATAGCGTTTCATGGTACAAGATGGTTAACGAGGTTACATTATATTTTGTATATACATTAGGCACTGGTCCCATCACCGACGATAAGCGAGAAGCGAGCTATCTTCAGCAAGTTAATGGTAAAACAACTTACGTTTAAGCGCCCCTAACGTTTTAAAGAAATAACTATAATTTTAGTTTTAAGATTATTCTTTGAGTCACGATGCTTAACGTTACTAACGTTAACTATTTTATCGATGCGAGACGTCCTATGCGGCAATATGTAAATTAAATTATATCAGTGTTTGGCTGTGTAATCCTTAAATTTCAACAAATTATCGAAAGGGCCTCTACGCGTTGGCTTTGGATACGCGCACGCCTCTCAAAGCTTCCGTACACTAATTGTATCGTAAGCGGGTGTGACATATAGAACCAATACAAGACAACGAAAGTACTAAATAGTTGATGTGACTTGTATTTATTATCACCTTCGTTCACCGCGCCCCGCGTTTTCATAACACGAATTATAATATATAATGTATGTTAATTAACTTTGGTCTTTTTTTGAAAGCTGGACTTGTATCCCCTTGCTGGGCCGGACAGCCTGGGGCTGTCGGGGCTGAAGTAGAAAGTTGCTTACGTTACTGGTATTCCTTCGACAAAACTGTCAAATGAATACTACACTACTACACATATACTCTCCTATCGATACCTTAGTTCACACTCGTACTAACTGTTTGAGAAAAATGCTTATAATTGGTACGTTAGTGCACAAATACGTAAAGTTGAAACTCCATGGGTAAAGATACTGGTAATTAGTACGAGTGTGAACTAAGGTGTCGATATTATCTATAGTGTATTTACTCACCGTAGAGCCTAAGAGTGCCCTCGCTCTTTCCCAGCGAGTTGGTGCTAACACAATTGTAGGTGCCAATGTCACTTCTAGCAAACTGACGGATGGTCAGCCACATAGACACCTTGTAAGATGACTTCTCTTCTCTTATCGTATATTTTGGCCTGTGAAATATAGTTTCATGTTATTTGTTATGTACATTCGAAAAATAAGAATTCATTTGAAACGACATCGCATAAAATAGTGGCTTCAACAGAACATAACATGTTTAAATACTATAAAGCATGATATAAGAAAGAACTAATAGGGCATTTGCACGCCCCATTTTATAAACGCGCCGTCGTTTGTATCGATACAAACGCAATACCCACGCGAATCAGTTTGCAGCTCTATTTAATGAAAAACGCGCAGTCGACGCATGTTCCTAAAACGCGCCGCGACTGCGCTTTAAAAAAATTTGGTGTGCCACCGGCCCGTTTGTTCTTTTAGGTAAACAAAAAATGACGGGAAGTCATTCAGCTGTGGCGTCGTACCAAAGACAAAAAAATCCTTTCATGGTGGAATGAGACGAGTCACGTGGTTTTTTGTTCACCTTAAATAGGCACCTAAAATAAAATATTGATTTTCATTAAGCCAATAATTAATATAAAGGCCTAATTATATCATTGATTAACAGGAATTTCCTAGACCTCAATAATTACATTAACCAGGTATTTCAGGCGATACACTGTGGTTTTCATATTGAATTACCTCATTTTTACTCAATTTTGCCTTTTCATTGCTACATATGTCATAATCATAACGTGTTGTACGTCTATGAAAATTAAATGTATATGAATTGAGGGTGTTTTTTAGGAAATTACACACCTAGGGCGGTAAACTAAATTATGCCTTATATCTCAGATATCATATTCCACTTCACATGAATGTTTGGTCGCTTATCATTGCTTTTTGCTAGGTAGTCGATACCAACATACTTAAGTAATTTGTACAAAATATTTTTCCTTGAACTTGGTCCAATCTTTTTTTTTTCATTTTTTAGATTTATTCCTGTGTCTAATAGTCAACCTTATATAAAATATTTCTAGGCCATGTGGAAGTGGGTTAGGTTTTAAAATAAATATTTTGCAATTATTAAATAAATAAATAAAAATATTTTCAGATTCCTGAAATCCATAGATTGTTAGTTACAAAAACAAGACTTATAAAATACATTAATAACCTATATTACCTTAAAAACTACTAACTACTACCTTAAGCTACATTTATGAAATTTTGTATTCTAGACGAGGTAATGAGTTTTGATAAATCTATCAAATTTTCTGTATGTAGCCTATGTAGGTTGAATCGGTTTCGAGTTGTGTGTGAGTCAAAAGTAGCTCAAAATGGTTCGTATAACGTCGTTCGGTTCCTTAGTATGCAATTAGCTAAATTGGACTTGAAATTGAAATAGCACGGTTCACTTTTGTTTTTATATCTTCAATGAAAAGATATTTAACTTTTCCAACTTTATAATTGTATAGATCTCAACTGCAATTAGGAGCCTACGCTTTTCTAAAATTGACTTCAGTGGGTGTTCGTTTAAAATTACTTATTTGACGTCAGGAAAATTGAAATGTGAACTTAATTATTTACGATTTGTACTAGTTTGTGGAATATTGTATTTGTTACTAGGTTTTTAAACATGGGCTATCGATATGGGCTGCGTAAGCATGAGCCAAGGACATAACTGAATAATAAATTTCACTTCTATACTAGGTATTACTAAGTTGTAAAAATACAATGTCAGCACATTGAAGATATTTAGGTAAACAGAAGAAAAAGTAGATCGTGCTAAATTAAGGATACTGTATTTAAAAAAATATCATCGCTTGAAAAGGGCCGGACGTATCCTCACTTTTGGTAAAATAATACCTGACAGTTAATGGTTTCAGTTCATCACGCTAAATCGTATATTTAGATTTCAACTATTTTTGGTACATGGGTAGCTGGAACAAATGGTTATAGGATTTTAACTTTTGCGGGCGAAGATAAATAAACTACTTAAACAAATAGAGAATCTCTAAGTCCCAGGAACAAACATTTGTGCTCATCACGTAAACTTGCCCTGGCTGGGATTCGAACCCGGGATCGCCAGCTTCGTAAATCGTTATGCAACTGAATTAGCCAAACGACAGCTTCATCGGTTCAATTTGACTAAAATCTGTATAAAACGACTAGAGTTTGAAGGTTTAAATTTATCTTTACATTTTTATTGTAACCACAACTTTATGTCTTGTCTAAATCAATCTGCATTGGCGACTAAACTCCACACAACTCAAATTCAAAACTTTACACGCTAAAAGCGAATATAAAGAGCAGAACTCTGTATCTGAAATATAAAGCAACATAGTATGGCAACAATAACAAACAAGCAACAGACATTAGGATCGTAGGCAAGTTGTATTAGAAAAGGCAAAGTTTTCCCTTATTACGAATCATTATGAGTCGTCTTGTGTATCCAGTACATTACACCTCGTTCATAAGGCCCAGAATTGTGTACACGCTCCCGATATTCTTGTTGATATTAAGGCTTTGTTTAGAGTTTCAGCACAAGCAAGCTTGAGCATAGTTGATAGTTTTAGTTTATAAGTTTTTGTTATTTTGGGAAGACGAACATGAGTTTTGTTTCATAATCTGTGTGTGCTTCATCGAAAACTTTATGTCTAGAATTAGTAGCTTCATGAGTGTTAAAGTTTATCTTGGCTTTTTGAGATGTTTTTTTAATAATACTACTGTTATTCATGATTAACATAATCATATCGATTCAACATATTAAAAAAAAGTCAAGTAATCATTGCGAAAAAACACGGTAAATAAATCTCCATCAAATGATTCCGTTGCTACACTGTAGTTCTATACTTTATAAATTTTGTAACTAAGGTCGACAACGTTTAAATTTTTAGATGTAGCTTATGAGAACCATTTGCGGTTTATAGGATTATTATATACTAATACACTAATAGGCATGTGGACAACTTTTTCCTGTGGTATGTTAAAGAACAACCTTTCAATAATATAAATACTGGTGAAAACACTACTTCAATGTCATAAAAACTCCTCTAGATACAACACCGATTGAATCACATTTTTGGACTTTCCTAAAAACGCTCCATACTAAACCCTAAGAAGGCGTAACGTCACACCTTCCTACCTTATATGGGGAAATTAAGAACTTTGTTCTGCAGCTATGTTAAAACTTGCGTTTACCGAAACGTTTTGATAACAAAAGTGACCATACATTTCACGGGTTATTCAATGGTATTTATAAATTTTTTCATATTTTAAAAATGGACTGTTTACCTATTTTTAAAGGCTCATAAAACAAGATACACGTAAGGTATCGAACTCAAACTTTTTTTTGGGGTTTATTCATAAAAACTACCATTTCGCATAAATATTATACATGAAATTACATGAACTACTTACCCATCCAGTAACATTTCTCCTCTATTCTTAATCCAATAATTGATGGTGTTAGGGTACGCTTCCACGTAACACTTCAGTTTGACGTCGGTACCCAGCGGCGCGCCCAAGAGTTGGTTTGGCACCTTCACAGTCGGTGCAACTGTGGAAGAAGTAACTATTATTAAAACCATGTTTCCTCAAAAGCAGTTTTCCATTAGGAATCTTTTGATGTCATGTTTTTTTCACGCTTAAGGAGGCCTTTAAGGCCTCGGGAACATAGTACAATCCATTATCACAACACAACAAAACGAGGCTTAATCGTATTTATGCGAAATTTAATCGCATTTAACTTGTAATCGCTTATTTATAAATACAATTTTGCTCTATTTTGTTGTGTTGTGACGAATGGGTGTAAATCGTGTATACTGTAAACAAAATGTAATTTTACATGCAAAATAAAAAACAGAAAAACTTGTGAAATTTCCTAAAATGTTATGAAATTTTCATGAATTTTAAAGCGTTTTTTATGAAACTTATTTGTAAAATTTATGTGTTCTTCTGTTTCCGCGATTATTACTCATTGAAATAAAAACATTTAACGGATTATATAGCGTATATTATCTCATTTTAGTTCCTGACGTTTCGGAAGCTTTTCAGCTTTCCATGGTCACGAGTGGACTACGCGATATAATCCGTTAAATTGTTTTATCACAAAATTTATGTGTTATGTGTTTTTTTTGTATATAAAGATTCAAAGTTGCTTGAATAATTACATAATTTTAACAGTGTAAGTTTAAATGTAAAGTAAGACCTAACTATTTTAATGCCTCAAATACCTAAAACAAACGGATATCGCGGTTATTTTTGCTACGACCTTGTTGTGAAATATGTGAAATAAAAAGTAAACTTCCCCTTGGGGTGTTTCCGGAGCTCAACAACGTGAGGTTATTGAACAGGGCTCAAACATGGTACAAAAGGGTCAGCAGCAGGGCGGCTCCTCTGGTGTTACATATCCGACAACAATGACTACTTCCAATCAGGTAAATAATATTTCCGTTCACTACTTTTTAAATAAAGAAGATATTAAGAATGTTAATATAAATAGGGGAGAGCGGGGTTAAAAGTGCCGGGGGTAAGTTGTTCCGATGAGAATAGGAACGCAACTAAAGAACGGAGCAATTCGTATTATGTTAGTCGCGAAACGTTGACTCTATGCTGTTGCAGGAGTCGTTTTAGTTGCTTCCATTATGATAGAATAGTAGTTATGGAAAAAAAATCTAAATCGACGGAACAACTAACCCGACGGAATAATATATTTTTGCCGTTGATTTTTTTGTTAACTGTTAATAGCACACAATAAATAATCACATATTTTGACGAACTAGAAAATACTCTTTTAGCGTGTGTGAACTGAGAATTAATCTTTGAAGGATGAGTTCGTATTTAAAACGACGGAACAACCTGCCCCATAGCGGGGTAAAGGTGCGTCCACATTTGTATCATTTGCCCGTATCAGATCATCGTCGCGTGGCATGATCCCGTGTCACGATCACGCGTTTGGACGTTGCGCCGATCGGATCGCTCGAAATCCATTTTGCTACGCGTATCACACAGTTATATCGTACGAGTACGGCATGATCGGCGCGCCGACAGTGAGCGTCCAAGCAGCGCGATAGGCAGTCATGCCACGGCACGGTGATCGGATACGAGCAAATGATACAAGTGTGGACGCAAAAAGCATTTTAAGCTTAACAGTAACTGCATTAAGGTTTCTTCTTCGTATTACAACATATAAACTTTTGAAATAAAAAAATATATCTATAAGAAATTACTTTACTGGAACGCTAACTCCTGCCGCTGCTGAACAGAATAATAGAGTCAGCATCAAGAAGTTTAATAATATCGCAACAATTTATTGCAATGGGCACTAAGATGAGTGACACTTATTTACATATGGGAGTATTTGGATAATACACTATTTGCTGCTAGCTGTACCACCTATCTAAGTACATCAATCGTAAAAAAGTTTTCTCAACTTATATTATTGAAATAAAACGGCAAACTGTCAAACACGGAAAGATAGCCTTGTTTTATTGCACCATGGGACCTTGTGATTGATGGAAGGAAACTGTCAAAGTCCCCACACTAACCCCATGTGGTTAGGGGACTACCCTTATATCTCAGCGTTTCTCCATTGCGAGGTATCCAGGTTTTAACGCGCGTATATTTTAAAGGGAAAATATTACGTTTCGGCCACGACAGCGCACGACTTGCGGCGTGGTAAGAGAATTCTCTCTCCATTGCGCGGCCGAGACGCTTACCGCGCAGCAATCAATTGGCATCACACGCAATGTATTAGGAATTCGCTTGCCGCTGGCCATGCGTTGCTGTGGCTGGGCCCTTAGATTTCAGATTAAATCATATTTACTACCCAATCCGTAAGCCGCGTTCAGTTGCTCGCGTAGTAAAAAAGCGTATGGTATACGGTTCAAATGATGTCTATCGCCTGCATAATCCTTAAATATTTAATTTTTACTATTTTTATATTTTCTCCATTTGTTTTGCTTACAAATTTATAAATGCTATGTAGTTGTGCAATGAAGTATTTAAAAATTGGCATCGAAAATCCACTTATACCTTCTCGTATTATAAATCATTTTACAAAATACACCTCGACTGGACTCAAACCAACATTTTGCTTCCAAGAATACACTGTAGCCTAATTTATGCCGCCTTTTTGTGGCAGAAACCACTAAGTTTAGAGTGAGATTTAACATTGATCATCAGAATGTTTAATTAATCTTTTACTCAAAATTATCGTATCTCTTATTTATCCAGATTTGTTAGAACTGTTTCGATTCACTCAGGCTCAAATTAAGGTATTTTTGAACCCTTTCCAAGTCTTTCGCATGAATATGTACTTAAGTAAAATGTTTACATAGTGCAAGTATCTGATTGGATAAGTACTTACAATTTACAAGTAAAATGATTCTCTTGCTGACCGCCGGCGGAACGTCATTGGAAGCTATACAGAGAAATGCTCCCATCTGCTTGCGATCCACTCTCCATAACGGCAGGGAACTCCCCACGTAACTTTCAACTATAACAAAGAAAATAATTATAAAATAAATATTCCCCTTTCTATTCAAATATACACATCTATGTAAGTGATTTTGGAGTATTCGTAAAATTTGACTATGATTTTCCCTTATTATTTATACATTAATAATAGAAACAGGAGAACCAAAGTCTTTGACATAGCTTAAATCTATGTGGCAGTGTAGGATGGGGCATATTGCATGTAGAAATGATGGCCGAGGGGTAGAAAAGGTGTCATTGCGAGGGTTTGTCTCGCAGTGAACGCATTTTGGTTGATTGACAAGATGATGATGATAAATAATTACTGTGTCCTGGCTGGCTGAGTTTTCACAGCAAAGTACAATAAATTCAATTTAAAACCCGTCATGTCCATGATTTTTCATGTCCCATTTGACGGTGAGGGAGATATTGCTCCCGATAGCATAAAAGCCATTATTATATGCTTCCGTGAAAATTGACGTTGCACTATTAAATGATAATAGTCATAACATAACAACGTTAACGAACGTTTTTTATTGGATATTAAAAATTTATTGTAAGCCCGGTGCTATTTGTACAGACTTGAGAAATGGGCGCTTATATTGCTCGATAGAAGAAAGTTCGTCCGTGCGAAAAAAAAACGCTACCCTCTTTTTTACTTCAGTGTTGTCGGGTAAAAAGTATTCTAGGAATTTTACTACTTCCGTGGCGAAAAATGACACAATGGTACTCCATAGTACATTTATACCATAAATACATCGCAATGTAATGTTTTTCATGGGATCATGGCCACGGTAATGCAACTGAATTTTAGCATATTATGATGCGAGTGTGCTACGATGGTGCTACGTTATTAACTACACTCGAAGCTATCATGCAGCCGAGTCAAAGACGAGGGCAGTACAAAGTTGAGAGTGTAATGACTAATGCACATGAGTTTCATACGAAGTTTATTAACACTACTAATCTATAAAGACAGTTACACATGTGCTAGAAGGGCTAACTGTTTTACAGATTAGGCCCATCTGGCATGTATGTAGACCTTTATTTGTTTTCTCAAAGTGGGTAGTTTGCACAAATTGTAACTTTGACAGAGGAAAATATATCTTTCCTCAGTCAATCCGTGAACATGGAATGCTGAAAAGCTTCCGAAATGTCAGGAACTGAAATGAGATAATGTACGCAATATAATGCGTTAAATTGTTTTATTTGTATAGTTATTCAAAATATTTTATTATTCATATTTATTCAGTACCTATCCATGCGAGCATCTATCCAACTCAGTTATAAATTTTCACCGAATTAGTGAAATAACCACATGTTATGGTGACTGTTATAGTGACCAACAGTGACCGTATCCATATTTAATAGGTTGCAAAATTGAACAGTAAGTCAGTGACAAAATTAAGGGATCAACTGTGACTTACAATAACTCTTAATTTAATGTAAACTTGTCCAAGTTTAATGAAGTTTGGAAATATAGCTCGTGGTCGCTGAGAATTTTGGCGTCCAGTATTTTCCACAACGAAGTTATAGTAGAGTCAAAAATGACCCGAATGGCTTCGACAAAAGGATGATACGGCCGTGCCGTTTTTGCTCTTTTGCTCTACTTGGCGGGGGCGTTGATGTGCCCCAGATTTATTGAAGAAGAAGAAGAAGAAGAAGAAGATACATTTATTTTGTAAACAACAACAAAAATTACAGTACATTGGAAAAGTGACATGTATAGACTTAACCTAGACTTAAAGCTAAACCTAGGAGCCATAATCAATCATATTTGTGTTTACAAAAATGGAGTCCACTCAGCATATGTCAGAGCACTCATGAGTGCCATGACGCTGATCTTCCGTGGATCCAGAACAGGACATGTGAGACAGCGTGCTGTGTATTTACGCTGTGTATTGAAAAGGATTGTTTTTTTAGGCCACGTTAGATTTATTAAAATCTTTACTGTTTCGTGTACATAATAATTCTTTGCTGTTAAAGAAACTGAAATTAACTAGTACGATTATGTAATGTATGATACACTCGTGTTTAATTGAGTGGATTATAGCCATGATAGTATTTTATGCAACAGTTATATAAGAGAGGTCAAAAAAGGTAAATGGCGTGGTTTACGAAAGGAAGATGTATAAATTATAGCCACGTGTCCGTTAGCCTCCATTCTATATTTAATTATAGCAAAATTAAATATTTAATAGAGGCTAACAGACACTACACGAAAGACCGAAAAGCTAACAGCTTCGTCGCATAATAACATGCCGGCAATATTTTCTCGCTGTACATAGTATTAGCATAGATGTGTCTCAGGAGAGTTTCAACCGCTGTTCCCGTCTGTTACGAGATTTTGACGATTATAAGCATCTTAATAAGCGCCAAATAGTATTAATTTATGAGCTCCAGTGATCATAGTTGGGATTATGTAGGAAAAGTAAAGAGTAAAGAAAAAGTGCTGCTAAATTCGAAAGTTTTTATTGTCATTTGTTTACCAACACGAAGGTTAGATTAATTTCGTGGGTTTTCTTAAGGTCTTCCACCACAGGAAGTGGTGTTCAATTCTCGGGAGATGATGTGGTCAATTTGTGATAACTTTTTTGTGCTGTGTGAACGATTAGAAGTGGAAATCCTTACTCTTTCCGGATTTGAGACCAGTCTGGATCGTAATCAAATATCAAAAAGTTACAAAAAAAATCACAAATTCCACGAAAATGTATTACGTTGTAATCCTAATTTAATAACTTCCATAGATAAGGAAATGAATCGACCGCAGATAATCCAAACGTTGAGACAGTACTACCAACTCAACAACAAAAAGCAAAAACGGAATAAAACTTGAAATGTCACTACGTCACATGAAATGAAATGAAGTGTTACTTTACATCACAAATAAACGCTATTTGTAATTAGAAAATAACTTCAAACAGAAGGTTTTGTCCGTCAAAATTTCATAACACACAGGAGCGGGCGGCTGAAATGCACCTGAACTGTACCCAGCTATTAAATCATAAAACGAGGAAATGTTGCTGACGTCATCAGGACGATGACGAAGAGGACTTTGGATTTAATTCAATTTTAGTTTTGTTATAATATTATTTTTTATTTCAATCTACTTATTTAGTTAATGTTTGTAAATTTTGTAAACAACATATTTATTCCCATTTTAACAATGCCCTGACATTGGTATTTTCGCTAGATGTGGGCTTAAAATAATAATGGATGAATCATTTACTAAAATAATATAGTTATGAGCATTAATATTAATTCAAACACGAAGCTGAACATCATTTACTCACTATTTTGTTAATTGGGCACTTTCAAATTCAAGTTTCACTTAATGGGAGGCTTGACATTGAATATTAAAGTGGCTTAATCGTTTTATGTAATAATCGAAGTTTGATACGATGTGGCAAATATATGGGAAAAGAAATAAATAAATATCAGGGACAATCTTACACAACTCTACCTTGTCCCAAACTAAGCAAAGCTACCACCACAGTTACCAGATAGGTACTACAGGTACCAGGCGACGATATACATATTTATATTTTTACTATTATAAACTTGTAGAAAGAAATTTGTCTGTACATTGAAGATATAAAAAATAAATTACGGATTATTTGTACTGAATTTTTGATTTGCACTGAATCGTAAACGAAATTTTTAATTTTTTTTATGTGTGTCATCACGCCAAATGGGCTAAACGGATATCAACAATTTTTGGTACACGGGCAGCTGGGCATCCACTGATGGTTATAGGATACTTTTTACCCAACTACGCTGAAGTAAAAAAAAAGAAATATGGTTTTTTTCTCTTCCGCGAACGAAGACCTTCATAGTAATATTATAAACGCAAAAGTTTGTCAAAGAATGGATGTATGTTATTTACATACATACATTCTTCTTAATTGTAAAATCTACTAAACGGATTCCAACGAAACTTTCCAATAATGTTGTGTCGACATCTGAATAGCACATAGGCATAATATTGTACAAGAACAAACATTCGTGCTCATCACACAAGCAAATGCCCTGGCCAGGATTTGAACCTAAGACCGCCAGCTCCGTCAGCCGTTATGCAATAACTGAGCCAAACATGTCGTCCTCTCGTCCGAAAAGAGACAAATAATCGCGGAAACGATAAAAGAAACCGGCATGCATAGAAAGCAGCTGATGATTTTCAAATGATGGTATCATTGATGATAGCCAAGAACACTCTTTATCAAGTTCCATTATAGACAAAAAAAAATCTGAATCAAATTTGCTTCTCCCGTTTCGGAGCAATGATACCATATGTTTGAACTGGCAATGGGTGAGTCAAATAGCCCGGAGAACAGATAGCCATTGGGGCAGTAAAGTCCCAACGCGTAGGAAAGCGCAGCGTGATGGGACAGCCCCCGACTAGAGGGACGGATGATCTCGCGAAGGGCGCGGGGAGTCAGTGGATGCGGTCTGCGCAGGAACACACTTTGTGGCGAGCTATAGGGGCCTCCTATGTTCAGGAGTGGACATCCATGGATGATAGATTACTTGTAGATAGATGCCATAGGCAGACAAACGCTTTGTCAATTTGTTTATACCAAACTATGCCATCAAGTTTTTGCCTGAATATTTCCTTCCTTGCGCAAATGGCACATGACTAAGGCGTATGATAAAGTGCAATATAATATACTCTTAAATAAATTACACGGCATAGGGATTCGCGGTTTAGCTCATAAATGGATTACCTCGTACTTAAAAGATAGGCCACAATATGTAGAATTGGAGTATTTCAATTACGAGACAGGTGAAATAAAATATATACAGTCCGATGTAAAAAATACAAATGCATCAATCCCACAAGGGAGTGTTATCGGCTGCCTCCTGTTTCTCATTTACGTCAACGACTTACCTAAGGTAATCAAAGAACCATGTGTGTTGTTTGCCGACGACATCTCCATACTCACATCATGCCACAATAATACCAACCTGAATATGAAAATCCATGACATATTAAATATTGTAACCGACTGGCTAAACGACCACAACCTTGAGATAAATTTTGTAAAAACAAAACTCATGTCCTTCCGTCCATACCAGAAAGACTCATTAAATATCTCCTGTAGCTATAATGACATACCATTAGAAGTTGTTGATACATTCAAACTACTCGGCATAGTAATAGACAAGCATATTTGTTGGAAATCACATATTATACATGTTAAAAGCAAAATTTCAAAATTTGTCTATGCACTTCGTGAAATAAAAAAAACGACTGATTTAAAAACTGCATTAACAACCTATTACGCATACGCCTTCAACTGTTTTAACTATGGGGTCATATTCTGGGGAAACAGTACAGATGCACCAAGTCTTCTTACTCTACAAAAAAAACTTATCAGAATATTAGTAAATATTACACAGACTGACAGCTGTAAACCCTATTTCACGGAACTCAAGATTCTTACTATTCCATGTATATATATTTTAGAACTATGTAAATTTGTCCGAAAATTTCCCGACCTCTACACCAAAAGAGGGGAAATATGTAAAACGTTACGCTATAAGAATAAATTATTATTGCCATCATCACGACTCAAGCTACACTCATCCGGCCCTCTTGTAATGTCTATCAAAATATACAACAAATTACCTAATAATATAAAAGACGAAAAAAAAGATTCCATATTTATAAATAAATTAAAACAATTATTAATCATAAAATCATATTACACGGTACAGGAATATTTAAATGATAATCTATTGTAATATTTTCTATTGTATCAATTATTGTAATTTATTAATTTTTGTATCAATATTGCTCAGTTTTGTATGACATGTGTATTAAATTAAGTTTTATTTTTTTTATATTAAATTGTAATATTTAAGTTACCTCCAATTGCTGCACCCAATCAACTGGGTACATAATGTGATCGCATTGATGTAAATAATGTAACACCTGTAAAACCATTATGTGCAATAAAGTATTGAGTATTGAGTATTGAGTATTGACAGTCCTCAAGTTTTAATGGTCCTTGTTTGAAAACAAAGAGCTTAATCGTCTGGCTTAAAACAGGGTATATTATTTTTAATATTTTCTTCTGTTTCTGCTAGTATTACTTTTAAATAAATATAATAATCAGGCATTGGATAATCGGATAGATATTTACCTAAACTCGGCAAAAGTTGGGCAAATATGGAGTCGGCTTCTGTTATTTTTATAATATAAGTTATTGCATGAAAACGACACGAGGAGGTAAAAATAAAAATACACAAACATGTTTAATTTACTATTTTGGTAAGCACGTACATGCATATGTAGGTAATGTAATAATGTATATAAGTATTTGTTGTAACCGCGGTGTGAATTAATTTAATTTCAAGGCATATGTAACATAAGATAATAATAAAACCAGCATTGTCTTTCATAAAACATTTACAAGTTTATTAGGCAAATTAAATTGATCCTGTCTTCATACCGTTCAACATAGGCGCCGCAGCCAAAGTTTAGGTAAATAAATATCCGATTATCCGATTCCTGATAATAATACTGACACGTTAGACGATAAAGGATTTCCCCGGTACAGATATATATATATACAAGGGAAAGTAGAATCTCCTCCTTTACAGGCGCACAAAGTGTTTTCCGAAATATATTTCCTAAAGGGGTGAATGAAACGAGGAAAGAAAATAAAATTGAAAAGGTTTATAACGTATAAAATCGCTATAGGACAATTTTATAGTCAGCTAAAATGTCTGGTAACCTTTAACATTTGATTTTTACTCCAAGGTAGTAAGTGGATACAGTAATATAATAATAGCTCTCCCTTTTAATAATATAAAGCGCAATTATATTGAAGATAGGGTAGCAACAATGGAAGTAAGACATTGACCTTATAGAATTATAATTTACAATAATAATCCATGAAACACTTAACTTCTGTACCACGTCATATAATAGTTCTAAAAATACTACAGTCAGTTCCAGTATAATTTTAAACGATGACTTAACTTTTTTTAATTTCAATCACAAAAAATATATCCACTGCAGGTTTTGTCAATAAGATGATAACGCATAGATGATTAACGGTGTAATTGGTAAATATCAGTACACTTATAAATGTAAAAATTAAATGCCTGTAGGTTACATTGAATATATTATTTTCAAAATAAGTGATAGGTACGAAGTATTTCAAGGTAACACTTTTTTGAGTTCCGTAGCCAAAATGGCAAAAACGGAAACCTTATTTTTTTCATTTCCGTCCGTCCGTATGTCACAGCCATTTTACTCAAAAACTATAAGATGTATCTGTCTTGTGTGAGCCGCTACTAAGTTTGATAGTTAAATAATTATAAAAAATCGAGGGGGGGGGGGGGGTCACTCCATACATATATACATACATACAATCACGCCTTTTTCCCATTACGGGGTAGGCAGAGACTACCTCATTCCACTTGCTACGGTCCTGGTATACAACTGCCGCTTCATCAACATCCATGAATCTCTTCATTTGTGCTGTCAGAACCCTTTCGCTTTGTCTCATGCACACACGGAAACACTCCATACATGTTACCGAAAAAATACTTTTTTAGTTAATACCAATGTGTGACACATACGTATTACGACAGTTCTTTTATAATCGTTTGGAGGTTTCTAAAAACATTTTTTGATTTAGTAAATATTTTCGGAAATAATCGCTCCGAAAATAGTATAACTTGTATCCCCCCTCTATTTTCTAAACGGTACGTCCAAAAAATATGAAAAAAAAAATTAAGATACCACTCAATAAATACTTAAACTAAAATTGTTTCCAACATGATCGGATGTACTGTTTTTGAGTTATTGTCGAAAAACGGCACTTCTCAACAAAACGACATTAAGTGCCGTGGAGATACTGTCTTTTGCTATGCACTTTTTCATATGGATTTTTTTCATCTGTGGTGCATTTTTTCGAATGCATGGCTGCGGAACCCTACACTGAGTAAGGTCGAATGCGCGGAAGAAAGTTCGCAATTCGTTCCGATTAGGCCACGCTGCTCACCGGTGAGAAAGTTTAAGGAAATTCGATTTTTTTGACGTTTAAGCTAGTACCTTTTGATCTATAGTACTAAATATAATGTTTTACATCCAAAATAACCAAAATATTTTTTTGAAAAAATTGCGTATTCCCCATGGCCCCAACGTCGTGATGGCCCACCGATGGTTGATGTGGCGTCCAATGTGTTAAAACAGTTTCTAATGGCAAAGGCATAGTAAAGGCTAGAGGACTATTTAACAAACAAAAATCCATGCAACCAATGAACTTTAACTATCTCTGAATGACCAGCTACCCCTTTTTTTTCTCCAGCGCAATAAACATATTGCGATGAAGAAAAAAGACGGTTATGATTTTTTTCTCCTCCGTGGACGAACTCGCCCGCTCGTATTTACTTATTTTTATAAGTAGTTAAGATATTTCTAGATCTGTTAAAATCCAATTACCTTACAGAATTCCTAGAAAAATCGTTATCTGTTACAACTTTTTAATAGTATTTCCGAAATGTGTAGGCCTGAGTAAACTAACTACCTACACCATATAAAATTTAATCAACTCAGACTTTAACATACACGGCAAAGCTCACTAACTAGTTTAGTTTTCCGCCTACTGGAGACTGTTAGCTACATGAGGTCCTGTTTAGCACCAATTGTTACAATTTGTGTTTAATTTTAGGACTTTATTGCTTGAGTTGTATGCTTATTTATAGCTTCGTTAGAGGTATTATTTTAAGTTACGTCTCACAATAGCTTTGACATTTAAAGTTCACACTATTTTTAAAATAAATCACTATTCCTCTGTAATAAATTTCAATCAAAAAATAGAATATATATCTGTAATGCCATTCCATGATCCGAATGTGCTTAAGCTTGTACCTGACGAGAAACTAATAGGAGGAATCATAATCCTCAACACTCGATAAATCAACAGAGGAAGAGGATTTAAACCTGAATTTGACTGAATTTGAATCGGGTAAGTCTGGCTAGACCTCTTACTATACCTTTGATTAAGTGGTGGCAGCGAAATACAAACGGCAAAGCCATCTGCGGCCAGTTAGAGCAGCAGAGAGACATGGTTTACGTGGTGCATATCACATAAGGACTGCGGAGGTCGGTCAAAGTGGCTCAACCAGACATACAGACATGGAGGACACAAAACCGGACAAAAAAAGAAGAGGAGATTGGGTTATTTCTGTTAAGAAAATACCTTTAACAAACTCCCTGGACAACATCTTCTTCAGCAGAATCGGCTCATGGTCCTCCCTCCTCCACGTGATTTTGGGAGGGGGGTGGCCTGTTGCCTTACAGGTGAGGGTGGCGTTCTCCAACTCCTGGACGGACACGTCTCCTGACGTGTCATCGCTTAAGATGTCAGGTGGTACTGTGGACAAAAAGATATCTTTGAAATTTATTTTCTTACTAAAAAAACTCATTGAGCACAGATCGCTATTCGTGGAAAACTAACTTAGATCATCACAGAGGGAAATAACGTCAAAAAAATGTTAATAGGAAAGAAAAAACGCAGATCTTATAATATTCTTTAAATATCATTATTATTATTCGTTTATCCAAGTAAGTGCGTGGCAACAGCCTGTATTTAACACCGTTAGCGGTGTAAAACTTCAGTAAAACCCCATTCAGAAGATCACGTGTCTTATTATACCAGGGGCGATCTAGATCTATTTTCCGGCTAATTGAATGCTCAGGCTTTTTACCAATTACAGATTTGAGCCTTGTATATCTGCGGGTGATCGCGAAGTCGGTCGCGAATTCAGAAAATATTTTTAGTGAAAACTATTTACAATTTGTAAGACTGAGATGCAAGTATTTCACCTGGTTGTGACATGTACAATGCTCGTACATGATAGGTAATTAGGTAGTGTTTTCTGCATTCCCGTTTCAAGCTTTTCCGTTTAAGTCACCCTTTTTTCTTGGTCCCTTGAGAATCATCTTAACGTGGTTTTACTGTACGCTTACTACGGCATATAACAGACTTACATAACCATAGAACAGACAACAGCTCAAGGCAAAATTAAGCAGCCTTTGAGTATTCGCACACGTGAGCCTAACTTGTCTATGGCAGGCAGCCAATTAGCTTGTTCATAAATCGTCTGTGACGTCATACCGGTCACATTGCCTTGCATTTAGAAATTCTTACTCCCGCGAGTCAAAGGTCTGTCACACTGTGAGACATGTAAATGGCTTGATCGCCTTTAAACACTGTAGCTATTACTTAGTTTTAAATATCTTAGTGAACAAAAACTGAATACTTGTTGAAATTATATATTAGGTAAAATAAGTGTGTGAGTAAAAAGCAAAATATAAATTGTCTTTTGTTTTAGGTAATACTCGTATCGGGAAAGCCGGGTAATTTTCAGTGATTTCTTTGAATAAATAGTATTTCGTCCTTTTTTATATTATTTATTTATTAAACAAAGTACATATTTCTTATTTCTAAGACAGTTTCCTGCAAAACTGTATTGTACAGTTTGACTGCAGGCACGAGTCTCTATACTAATAATACTATAGAATATTCATTATTTATGTACAATTATAGGATAAACGAATATATTTGATGCTAACTTTAATAAAATCATTTTACTCAAGCGACTGCAGCAAATATTTTTCAGGGCCTTTTTAAATTTGGGCTTGCTTGGCTCATGACGGATGTTTTCGGGCAGACTATTTACGAAGTACGGGAGTCTTTTATTTAATGTTCTATCTTCGAAGTAGTTCTTAACGCGTGGTACTTCGAATTTGCCCGCGGATACCAATCGTGTGCCATGCTTGTGCTCTATTAATATTGGATTATGCTCCTGGTTGCTATGGTTATTAACTGCTAGTAGGTATTTATGTTTTAAACTAACTGGGAGTATTTTACAAATTTTAAATAATTTTGAATAGTCTCCATTACAATTATTTTTTGTTTTTTTTATTTACAAGTAATTTTAAGAATCTTATTTGCAATGCTTCTAATTTATCAATGTAAGATGTAAATGTAAGTCCATAGCAATCAAGAGCATATCCCAATATAGAATCTACTATTGCAAAGTATAGGCATTTTAATATATTATTTCTATTCCTAGATAGGTACTCTTTGTTCTACAATCCCACACGCAGGTAATTCGGTTTTGTTATAATCACATTATTTCCAATATTATCGACAAAGTTTTAATTAATAAGTGAGTACCTATCGATGGTTACCAAGCCAGTAACTTTTTGTATTTGCTAGATTTAGGCGAGCATTCACGTTGTTTCCACCTAGTATTTCCAATAATTGAAAGCATGTCTGTCAACTTTAAATCTACAAATTAAGCTTGAAGGTGCCAACTAATAGGATACCGTAGGATAGTGGGACGTGTATATGGAATGCAATCGGTTAACCGATTTGTATGAAATAACCGTCGGTTTCGGTAAAAACCCGGTTTATTCCCATACTAAAAATAACCGATTGCATTCCCTAGACGTGTACCTTTCCCGGTAAGTAAATTATGGCCAAAAGAAAACCAGAGAAGATTTGCTAGAAATTATAGAATAACTAGAAATTCAGTGCTGTATCAAAGGACAAAATGCCGACGAAGAATAAAGAGGAGTGTTATTACCCACAATGTACACCCAGTAAGTACTTCAACCACGGCGAGTCCCAGCGGTCGATCAGCGGGCACAGCATGATATTCGAGCTGGCGCGCCATCGCCTCAACAGCGGGCTATAGCGCTTCCTGGCCCCTATTTCATAAACGTGACAGGTGACAGTTGACAACGACAATTCGGCATACATTACTTTTTCAACATGATGCCAGGCATACACTTACTCGGCGACCCAGCAATGTACGTCGAATTGTCGTTGTCAATTCTCACTTGTCACGTTTATGAAATAGGGGCCTGATAATCGCGTGGAAGCCGTCAATCCGATCCTCTGCGCGCGCGCCACAGCAGTGCTTGGGGTATCCAAGCGCTGCTGTGTGGCGGCAGCCAGAACACCATCCTGTACGCGTTATTGTACTGAACTCGCAGAGCGCTGTATGCCCGCTACATGTAGCTGGTCCATAGGCTGCACATATAGAAGGACTGGCAATATGCTTTAAAAAACGCAGCCTTCACTTTTTCGGTACATTAGTGCAAACCTACGAACCAGCATGTTGCAGCGTACACCCTGCGTCCTTTTTGACAATGACGTCAACATTAATGAAAAATAATTACGTCGTACAAAACTATGTCAATATCATAATTAATTTGTAAAGGTAGATTTTATGATCTTCACTGATGTCAGTAAAATGAAACCCAAGCCAAAATAACACATTTGACTGGCCTCTTCCATTTCAAAATCTCCAATCCCCCAAAGCAAACTTTATCCAACCGGAAAAAAATGCAAAGGATTTTATTCATACAAAAACCTTCGTATTGAAAGAAAAACACATAAAGGAACGGGACAAAACAGTTCAACCCCCCGCAAAGAGGCTGCCAATTTTTTAATGCACAAACTTTTACACGAAACACACGGGGAAAAGTAAATTTGGAGAAAAAAAGTAAATTTCCACAATATTGTTGTGATTTATAGTACCCCAGGCCGGATAACATGAAAACTTTTTTTACTTGAACCGTTTACGTTTGGCCGGGGCACCATTTGCATTCAAGATTGGGACCTACATTTCACCTTTCGCCATATTCTTGTTTAGTAGGTATTTTCTAGGCTGAAGCATTCGTGTTGAAAAACATGGAGTAATATACCAGAACGCTTGAACGTTTGTTTATTACGAGAATTCACTTAATCTGGCTTTTATTATTCATCTAGATAAATTAAATTGATATACCTAGAATCCGAAATGAGGATATCCGCAGTAACCGACTTAGTTCACACAATTGCATCGTTGAAGTGGCAATAGGCGAGCCATGTGCCCGGAGAACGGATGGCTGATACGGGATATTATTGATTTATAAATTACATAATGCTTAAATAAAGTAAAATGGCAATTTCAAAGTTGAAAAAATGCAACTTAGAAATTGCTGTTTTAATTTATAGAGACACAGAAACCGGGAAAAAGAATCTTAGGACCTATTGAATTTAATTGAAATGTATTACAAAAAAAAAATTAACTGCATACTAAGCACATCTGTATAGTTTTAAAGCTCGAACAAACCGCCCCTCAAAAAACGTTGACGGTGCCTTTACGCGGCTGAATGTACAGAAAAATCGTGACGCATTAGACCCGTCACCGCGTATACGCAGCATTAAGCTTCGGCGTGGACGCATGCGGTAAAATCCTGACACGTGAGTAACATCACTGCGAGTCCGCACCGACAGCATATTATGAGCAGCGGTGTAGAGGGCATGCGGTAAAATCGTGACCTTAAGTCACGTCACTGCCATACCGCAACGTACTTTGAACAGCGGTTTGCTCGAGCCTTTAGCCGGTAAAATGTCATAGAGAAAACCTGAGATACGTAAACGCGGAGCGAATTCTAATTTAAAAAATGAAACTTTTTTATTGCACACCAACTTGCCAGCAACTTATGGCAAAATCTCGGTCCGTTCAGAAACTAACTCCACCGAGTTTAGTAATTTTGTAGTCCTGCCGTTATTTGCATGGCGTGGGCCGCGATTTCTTTTTCAATTTCGAACTTGTTCGGTTCTTTATTGAGCCAGGGTGTCACTCGGCGCGACAAGCGAGCAGTTAGTGGAGTTTGCTACGTTTTCGAACGGAAAACGTTTTATTGCAGAAGTGTGGACGGCGTTTCGTTTTTTTGTCGGTTCGCTGCTTAAACGAACGGTTGGAAATAGTGATTTTTGGAGACCGAAAAGTAAAACCCGGTAAAATTCGGTCGAGATAACAAGAGTCATTGGATCACTGTAAGAAAATTGCAGTACCTATATTTTGTACTTTATGAATCATTGCAAAAAAAAAGGTTAAACGGAAAAAAATATATTGCAAAAGAAGTAAAGAGGTGTTTAGTGGTATTTTTGTTTGTGGTTTAAACGAGCGGCTGAAAATGTTGACTTTTGGATATTAAAGGGTAAAAATGTTGCCACAGCATTAACGATCATCATGAAAAAATAGTGATCTGATCGTGCCTACGTTTTAGGTGAAAGATAAGTATTTTATTTTATTTTATTAAATAAATGTAGACGGTGATTAGTTTTCTTTTTACGTCTGGTGGTTGAACGAATAGCCGAATACTACCTACCTACCCACGATAATTTAGCGATTTTTGTAAATCGAAAATGGGCCCTGGTGATAATGTTGAGAAATCTTTTTCTACTCACTTTATTTCGTTTAATAATTGTTGGCTATCTTAGTCATGATACTGTATTGTTAACACATTTACTGCCAGGAACTGTGTTCAATGCGTTTCTCCGTACGTAGAGCTGCTGAGCTATGAAAAACTTGCCAGCAAGTGTTAAGCTATTATGCATTTATTAACATTTTTAAGGAGTAGATACATCTATGCATCTGCGTTTCATTACGTAGGTCTATCTGTATGTCTATCAGAAGCATTGCAGTTCCTAAAAAGATAAAGCAATTTTGACATAAAATATCATAATTATGTAGGACGTATTAGCTAATTTAGTTGATATTCTGGCAATGGGACTCTAAAAATGTTATCCCTAATTCGGAAGTCTTTATTTTTACTCACTATTTTACACATCATCGTCATTATCATCATTTCACCCATAGGACGTCCAGTGCTGCTGGACACAGGCCTCCGCAATAGATTTCCACATGGGCCGGATAGAGGCCACCCGCATCTAGCGAGTCCCCGCAACCCTAACCAGGTCGTCGGACTACCTCGCGGGTGGCCTACCCACGCTACGCTTGCCGGTACGCGGTCTCCACCCCAGAAACTTTCGAACTAAGTATGTGGCCTGCCCATGGCCACTTCAGTTTGCTTACCCTGTTTGCTATGTCTGACGGATTTTACATATAATATAAATAAATAAATATTACAGGACAATTTTATACAAATCGAACTAGTCCCACGATAAGCTCAATAAGGCTTGTGTTATGGGTACTAGACTACGATATATTTAATAGATATATTTACTTATATACATAGAAAACATCCAAGACTCAGTAACAAATATTTATGCTCTTCACACAAATATTTGCCGTTAGCGGGATTTGAACCCCGGATCTCCAGTTTCGCAGGCAACAAAGTCGTCATATATGTATGTATACATTTCAGTGAGCTATGTATAAAGAGGGTTTAATAGAAGTCTTTTTTTACACCACTCGAGTTGTAACTCTACACAACAAGCAAACAAACATTAAATACGTCGCCTGTTTGTTTGAAAGCATCTCTACAGTTACAGTTTTAGCAAATAATAAGGTCGTTTTGGCCACATTATCATAAAGTGTACCCACAGTTTACTTTCTTAAAATGGATAAATGATGTTGAAAGCAGAATCAAGATCCTGTTACCTAGAAATATTGAAGTTTGTAAATTATTCTTTCATGATGTTAATACTCCTAATTGAAAGTAATTCCTCACAATTCCCTTTTCCTCCCCAGCTTAGACATATTATGCGGGAAGAAAATAAAATAAAATAATCGAGAAAGTTTCCGGGACCGCAGAAAAGCAGAAGTTTTATTATATAGAGTACTTCTTTACATTTGGACATGAAAAGTTTTACTATTGCGAATGTAAGGGAAAATGTAACTACGTCGCCCGAGAAATCGCAGGTTTAGGTGTGATTAAAACCAGTTCGGATAGAAAAGTATTTTTATAACGATTTTCTCTCCAAAGAATACCGTAGGGTATACCTACTTTATCACTTATTTTGTTATTTTGATGTTTTTCTATTCTGGGTTTCGCGTTTTTTTGATCGTAATGAGACCAAAACAAATCCATATGAGGTTGTAACTTTGTATGACGGTAGCACTAAACATGTTAAAATTTTGGGGACATTCTTACTAATACATCTGGAGATGCCGAGACGTACCTTTCGCTGAAGGGAGCCGTAACACTCCAATTTTGAGTTCTCGTTGTTCTCCACATACACAGTAACACTTTATGACGACTGCTTTTGGATTTCACGTTGTTCAAAAATATAAAGAAAAAATAAATATCATGGCATAACTTCCTGAGAACTTAAAACTATTGAGTTAAAATCTATTGAGTTGGTAATGGGCAGAGCCGAGTTACTGGGCGTACATAGTTTCCACAAGGAGTTTTAACTCGAGCGACGCGAATTATGTTATCTTTTCTAGAGAAAATCTCCGTAACAATTGCAAGAGGCTTAAACATGGGATGTGAATTATCCTCCCTAACTATGACAACTATCCCCACACTCACAGGTTTTGAAGGTGAATTCCATTTATCGCGTTGTTGGAGTAAAGTAAGATACTCCATGCTCCAGCGTTTCCAATAACTTGAATTATTCTATTTAACAATTGATAAGGAGTGATTCTATTATTTGTAAGACAGAGATCAATGTTTCTGCGGGTAAATATTTTTAAGGCGTGACATTTAAAAAGTGACTGGGAGTCAATGCAGATGGATCGCAAGGATCTGATGAGAGAACGCAGAGTGGTCGGCTATTCAGTAATCCTTCAATCTGCACTACAATAGTGTTGAATTCCTCATAGGTAAGTATTTGTATATCGAGCTTTAAACAAGTGACTTTTTACCGATTTTACATTTGTTTCACTTAATCCGTTGAAATTTTTATGGGGGGCTATGTTGAAATTGAATTTTCTGTTGGATAAGATAATGACTCAGATAATCATTATAATCAGTGGACTGTATTAGGGAGTAGATTTCATCTAGCTTGCATCTCGCGCCCATAAAGTTAGTGGCTCCGTCACTATACAGAATAGAAACAGGGCCGCAACGTGAAACAAAACGTTTGAATGCTGCGAGAAATAAATCTGTACTCAGGTCCGAGACCAGCTCTAAGTGAATTGCTTTAGTCGTAAGACATACGAATAAGCAAACATACGCTTTATGGCTTTTTACACCACGACGGCGTATGTGCGTTACATAAAAAGGTCCTGCGTAATCGACAGCGGTATGGACGAAAGACTTGACTTGAGAAAGTCTAATTGCAAGGAGATCACCCATTTGTGGCATAGTGTTACGCGGCTTAACCTTAAAGCACGAATTTGTATACTCTGTGCCGGATTAAGCCTCTGGCAGAGAGAATCCAATATTTCTGACGAGTTAGAGACAAAACTAAAGCGGGACCTGTATGCAGATTCGAGGTGTGATAATGATCAATTAATAGTGAAACTATGCGACCTTTGGCTGACAATAATATTTGATGCTTTTGGTTGAAATCCAAAAAAGAATGAGTAAGCCTGCCACCTACTCTCAAGAGACCATGGTTATCTATAAAGGGGTTTAGTTTTAAGATAGCTTGGCTAGGGCAACCTTTATTGTTTTTAAGCGCGTGGATTGTATGCGAGAGATACTCAGATTGAGCGTTGCGTATTGCATAATATTCTGCCTTTTCTAAATCCTCTATAGATATACAGCCTGTTGAATCGATTAGTTTTAGAAAGCGGAGTACGTATACAAGTGCGCGAACGAATTTTGTCCAAGTTGAGCAGCGTTCAGCGAGCGCGATAATTGGTTCTGTAACATCAGCCGTAGCAGTACTTTGTACGTGGCATGAAATATTCTTAATCTCATTTATTTCTGTATTTTCGTTGTGGTTTACTTTATATTCTTTTACAGGCCAGGCGCTCAATGGGGCGCACAACCACTGTGGGCCATGGAACCAGAACGTATTATTTACTAATCCTTTTGGCGTTACAGGGCGTGAGACAATGTCAGCAGGGTTTTCAACGCCACGTACGTGATACTAGTGCGACGCGGGTAAGTATTCATTTATCTGAGAGATGCGATTACCTACGAAGGTATGATACTTGTGAGCCAGGTGAATGAATCCATGTAAGGGTAACTGTTGAATCTGAGAATGCGTATATTTTATTTATGCTGCATCGTTTCTCGAGGACGATGCGTGTCGAGTCAATTAATTTAGCGAGTAAAACTTCGGCGCAGAGCTCTAAACGCGCAAGAGTTTTGTTTGGCGTGAAAACTTTAGATTTAGCGGCGAGTAACTTGACCGAATGGGCATTTGCGTTTTCGTCTTATCCACACGTAAGTAGATAGCAGCACCAAAACATTGCTGACTAGCGTCAGCAAAACCAATCAGTGTTATTCTTGTATTAGAAGTTATTCCTATATGACGCGGTATTTTAATTTCAGATAGTTGCGGCAGCTCATCGTGAAACTTCTTCCATTTAGTGAGATTGGAATCAGGAACCTTATCATCCCAATCGAGTTGTAACTTCCAGCAGTCTTGAATAAGCAGCTTCATGTAAGCGACGATGGGACTCAGAATACTCAAAGGGTCGAAAAAACGTGCAGTTACTGAAAGAATTGAACGTTTAGTACAAGCTTCTGGAAAATCGATATTTGTTTCGAAATGAAAGTTATCATCGGTAGGTTGCCATTGCATGCCCACGATCTTGGTATCTGCGTTGGGATCATCGTCAAATTTAACAACGAGAGGGCTCTTATGAGCGGCTGGAATGCGAGACATGAATTCATTATCATTTGAGATCCATTTGACTAAATTAAACCCTCCTGATTGAAACATCTCTTTATAAGTGTTTTCAGCGATATCTAGATTATCAAATGAGCTTATATAGTCATCGACATACATATGATTCTCGGCTTCATAAGCGGCGAGTGGGTAAGAAGTGCGGCTGTCAGTGGCGAGCTGACGTACGACACGTAAAGCGAAGTAAGGAGAGCTGGACACGCCAAAACAGACCTTATTAAATATATAAATGCCAATAGGCGCGGTGGGGTCAAATCTAAATAAAATTCGCTGAAATGCATGGTGCTTTGGCGAGAGATTCACTTGAAAATATTTTATTTTCAATATCAGCGCTTAGTGCGATTAAGAACATACGGAGGTTGAGAAGCAAGTCAAATATATTATTATGTAAAATTGGTCCGGTGTATAATAAATCATTAAGTGATTTAGAAGACGTGGTTTTGCATCTAGCGTCCAGGACTACGCGCGTCTTTGAAGTTTCTTTCTCCGGGCGATACAAAGCTCTGTGCGGCATGTAATAAGATTGCTTGTCTTTAAAATCGTTTTGAACTTTTGTCAAATAGCCTTTATCAATATATGACTGAATGGTTGCGTTATAATCTGACCGTAAATCTGTAGAATCGAGTTTCTTTTCTAGGTTCAGTAAGCGGCGCTTAGCAATAGTGTAAGAGTGTCTCAGAAGGCGAATGTTTGAAAGGTAATTCAACCGTGTATCTACCGACGTCGCCGCGGGAGTAGGTAGATTGAAATATTTCTTTCTTCATAGGCTTCGTCATCGGGACTGAAATGCTTTTTATCAGGAACACTTTCTATTTCCCAAAATCGTTGTGTTAGTTGATTCAATGAGATTTCTTCTGTTTGACAGAAGAAAGTGTTTTCTAGGTTATGCATGTTTGCGTTGCGCGGGGAGTAGGGAAGACATTCGGCCTTACCCATAGCTACGTATCCTGAACTAGTTTCTATACCTACCACGGACGAGTTCGGTGAGGTAGATTTATTCGATCCAAGTAAAAGCAGGAATAATTCGTTGCCTATCAAACAATCTATTTCACCAGGCGCGTAATAAACATTGCTCGTCAGCCATCGGTAAGTCCTGCAAGTTAATTCTTTCCTATCAACTTCGGCGTTAGGTAAATAATCCATTATCGTGTCAATAACTCGAGCGCGAACTGTGTATGAACAGCGTGGATCGAAGCGAGAATGCATCTTAAATTTCGTTATTCCGACTGAGACATTTTCAAGTTGGCCAATGCCCCTGACTACGGAGGGCGCGGGTGTAATTTTTAAATTTAAGCGTTCACAGCAGGCTTTTGTAATGAAATTACTCATAGACCCGGTGTCTAAAAATAAGCGCATGCAGTCGCGATGGGTAATAATACTGTGACTCATTATTAAAACTAACCGTTGGGACGGTTACCGAAAGCGCATAATTGTTATCAGTATTTGAATTCGAGCGCGCAATTGGCGAGTTTGATAGGGAATCCCCATTCGTAAGAACAGTATGCGCGAGAGGCGGACGCGACGCGGGCGACGAGGGAGAGTGCGAAAGAGACGGACGAGGGGCGGCGAAGCTTTCCGGCGGCGGCGCGGGCAGCGATGTTGACGTGGCGCGCGGACAGCCTGAACCGTTGCCATGGTTACTAGTAACACTTTGATCATATGGGCGGGAAGCGCGAGGTGCATTTAAATTATTGTTATTGTCAAAGTGCAATAAAGAATGATGTTTGCGGTTGCACATTGAGCATCTGTTATTTGATTTACATGTATTTATGTGATGAAAACCTAAACAGTTAATGCAGAATGTATGTTGACGAGCAATGTCGTTGCGCGTTTGAGCATTTTGCTTTAAAAATTGTCCACATTTGAACAAAGGATGAGAGACTGCAGAGTTGCATTCTTTGCAAGGAGATTGAGACCAAGTGACATGACCTTTATATAGAGTATGAGGAACAGCACTTTGAGTTTGGGCACAAAATGTTTTTGTTTTGGTTATTTTTGGTGCGGATATAGTGAGTTTACTATATTGAGTTCGACTATTATTACTTGATTGAGAACGAGACGGAGCATGTAGTATGGAAAGTTTACTTTGTTCAAGCAAAAACTCCTTTAAGTCCATAAATGTGGGAATATCTTTTTGCCTATGGGCCTGCTCAAATAAGTCAAGCATTGTTTTGTCAAGCTTGCTAAATGCAATGTGAGTAATCATAAAATCTGATAAATCATTTATTTTTAAGCGCTGCAATGCAACTTTAGCGGAACAAAAATTATCTAGAATGTTATCTACGGATTGGCCAGGCTTTTGTTGTAACATTTGGTCTAGATACATAGAAGTCTGTACCCTGATATCTTGGTATTTAGCTAAAGAACCTTCCATAATATATCATAGTTATCAGCGGTAGCGGTTATGCCAGCGCAGACATTAAGCGCCTTACCTGAAAGGCAACCAATCAAATACTGAACCTTTTCAGAATTTGATAGCTGAGTATTGGTGTGTATAACACGATGATAATTCTCATAGAAAACTGGCCATTTGCTAGGTGTGCCATCAAAACATGTAAGTTTGAGCGAGGGCAATTTAATATTTACATTTGAATTTTTCTTTTTGTTCTCTTGATTCAGATTGGTTTCTGTTTGTCTAATGAAACAATACAACTCATCAAATGTATTGAGTATGTTGTAACTCGGCTGTACCTCTGGTTTAAGTTTGAGTTTTTCAATAAACAATTTATCTATTGTATCTATATATTCAGATCGGGTTTTATCCAAAGATTGCACCCTAGCGATAAACTTTATGCGCGTGGAGTCATCTGAGACATTTAGGCTGAGGTTATAAATCTCTTGAATAATTTGAAACGAACTTTTTTTTTTATGCTCAAAAAAAATTAATCATAACATTGCTCTCATCTGAATTTTCAGGCTTTCTCGTTTTTTTATCCATAATGGTAAGTAAATTTATGCATTTAATGAGTTTCGAACACTGACTGCGATGAAATAGGTACAAAAAATAAAGTTACAATTAAATGAATATGGCGGGTAGGTATTTAACGAGTGTATGATGGCCGGCGGGCAACAACTTTAACAATCTATACAAAAAACTGAAATATTGTTGTTCTATTGAAAATATCTAATAGAAAACAAAGAAGACGTGTAATAATTGAGTTTTGAGAGTAGTTTACTTCGAAATAATAAACAATGTGAGCGATGTTTCAATGTGAGCAAATTTAAATTGGCTATGCGGTATTGCTATGTTGTAAGAGTATGAGAAGGATCCGGTTCGAAGGACCACACTTGGAGATGCCGAGTTCTCGTTGTTCTCCACACACATAACAACACTTTATGACGACTGCTTTGGATTTCACAAATATAATTGGCGAGTTTATGAATTAAAAGTTATTTCTTCAGAAGCGAATACGCGCGCGCGCCGTTAGCTTGTATTTTTTTTCAGTTCGAGACTCGGCACAGGATAGGTGGCAGGGGAGGTGAGGAAATATGTTTCCAGGTAAAGGTCTAGGAGTGTTGGAGATATGTGTATAATCGTTGGTTCTTGTTTATTAATGATTAATGATATAAATATAATTAAACTTAAAATAATATTAAATAATGGCGCAGCCAACATCCATTACATAAAACTTTCGATCTCACCAAAAAAGTGGGTGCGAGTGGCTTTTGTTAAGAAAATCTAAAAATATATTTACGTAATATTTTCCGCTATTATTACTCATTTAAATAAAACAATTTAAAGAATTATATCGCGTTTATTGAAATTGCTATGGAGAAGCTGACGAAGATATGGCGGGACAGGAACATTACTAAGACCACAAAAATCCAGCTGGTACGGTCTCTAGTGTTCCCTATACTTCTACATGGGGCCGAAACGTGGACAGTCAAGGAACGTGAGAGACAAAGAATTGATGCACTCGAGATGTGGTGCTGGAGGCGTATGCTGCGGTTGTCATTGACGGAACGTCGGACAAACTTGTCCATACTAGAAAATCTTGAGGTGAAAGAGAGGCTCTCGTCCATAGTTAGATCTCTTATCCTGAGATACTTCGGACATGTGCCTCGACGTGGAAAAACATGCCTTAGAAAGACTTGTCGTCCAGGGAAGGGTCAATGGCAGCAAACCGCGAGGACGCTCTCCTATGCGCTTGACTGACCAAATCAAACAACTAACAAACACTTCCGTCAACGCATGCGCCAGAGAAGCAACGGCTACGGAAAATTGGCGCAGAATTGTTCGGCTACGTGACCAAGACTGCTCTGTCAAGAGTATCCGACTAAAAAGAAGAAGAATCGCGTGTATTATCCCATTTGAGTTCCCGACGTTTCGGATGCTTTTCAGCTTTCCACGGTCACGGGTTGACGAAACGTCGGGAACTCAAATGAGATGATAAATTTAAAGTTTGATTTAAATATATTTACGTATTATTAGACGCATCGTAAGAACTGCATTTTTTATAAGCCCTGCATTTATATCCCTTTCTCCCAAGTCATAAATCAGGTTGAACCGGTTCAACCTACCTTCGCAGTCTCTGTGCATTTGTGCACCGCATCCCTCTACCCCTCTAACGGTCGCGAATGGCATTCTATGTTGTGGATTGCACTCCCCTGGAGCCAACTACTGGTAAGGTCTAGCCAGGTATACCCAGTTCAAAGACCGATTCATATAAAATGTTTTATTTAGCTTTATCCTGCGAGTGGCTATGGCTTCAAAACATATGTCCCTGTTTTTACAGAATAATGCTGAATTTTGTTTTAATACACATTATAAATTCGTTACACATCAGAAGCGGGAGAAAATTCCGCATTTGACGGTATATAACGTAATCGCTTTAAAACCTTCATGTATGTGCAAACTCAATCACACAGGAACATTATTTTAACGCCCTCCATCACAACCAATTTTCTTTTAAATCTTTTCAACAAGGCATTGATCTCTTTGATGCTCAACGTCAAAATTGCGTGCGTGCCAACTGCCAATCAAAAATGGCTCCCATCAAAACCCCTTTGATCTTCAATCCATAGATCAACGTTTTATTTAGGTATATTTGAAAACACGCCGCTGTAGGATCAAGCGTCGATCCATCATGGGGGATTTACGCCGAGTTTCAAATTATCCCTATTGACACTTAAGTGTTGAATGTGGATTGAACTCGTTTAAACCTGGCCGTTAATGGGGTGGGGAAAGGGCACGTATTAAGCCCCATTTTTTACTGCCAATACAGAAGCTGCTTTAATGTGTATGATAATCAGGAAGCAAGAGATTGGACTCTGTTTTATAATATAACCTACTATTCATTTATAATTCTTATCGTGAAATTGCATATACCATAGTCTAGCAAGGGTTCAATGGTCCGGCTGAGTCAGAAATAATGAATCAGATTAATATATAAGGTTTCCATTACTATTCTGCAAAATAGCGTCCGTTAGTTGTGACAGTAAGTAATATTTACTTGCGTTAATTTTCATGCAGTTTGTAATAGCAATAATCCAATCTCCTTCTAAACAAAGAAATACGAGTACGCAAGTAAATACAACAAACCACTACCAAACAGCCTCGACACGTATTTCGCCTCTACGTGGTATCATCAGCCGTTGCTGGGGATGTTCAAGGTTCGGCGCCCCGAGAAGTCAAACCCGAGAGGCTTCTTGGGATCGATTATAGAATTCTACAAAGTAACGCCAATTAGATAATTACTGGCTTTGTGAAATCAATGAGAACAATGAAGATTTCCTCACAGCTGGAACAGAACCAGTAAGATTTAATCATATAATTCGTATGCACACTCTACAATAAGGATTTTTTTCTTCTTTCGAGACAAGCTCCAACTGGAAGTTAAAAATTACTTTGGCATGCCACGCCATGGTCCGAATCGAGTTAATATTCTAATCTCAAACTATAATAAAAGGCACTAGAAGGTGCCCACCACTTCGTCGCAGAGGAGCAAAAGCCTCCTCTTTTTTTCTTCAGCGTAGACGGGTAAAAAGTATCCTATAACCATCTGGAGATACCCAGTTATGCGCGTACCAAAAATAATTGAAGTCTGTTCATCAATTTGGCGTGATGAAGCCGACATACAAAAATACAAAATAGGTATCCAAAAAAATATTTTTCGATCCAGTGACCTCCAAATAGTGTGTAACAATATATTTTTTTAAATATCTTTAATATATAGACATTTCATATTTACAAATGTACAATTGTTTCAATATTTTTATTACATTAACGGTTACTCACATTGTTAAAGCAAAGTACAAAACATGTCGAACAGTACTCAGTTAACGTAATCTTAGTATGTCCGAGTTTCGCGGTAGTTTTACAATTAACATTATCTAAGGGTCATTGATTTAAACTAACACGATTGTCACTCATTATCACAACACAGTCAGTTCCTTCGAAACCATGGACGTAACACGACTTCCGAAACGTCGAAGATTTACCAACGAAAGGTAATTAAATAATAGTAGATTGTTTGATAAGGGACTAAAATAAGCCATTATGACACGAAGTGATTATTTGGACGAGCTCACGAAGTGAGCGAGGACAAATATGTCTGAGCGTCATAATGGCTTTTAGCCACGTGTTAAACACTCTGCTTTTCACTTCGACTGCAATAAAATAAAAAAGACTTAACATTTAAATTGTTATTGCATGAAAAACTAAAAAAATACATAATATTTTCTTCTGTTTCCGCGATTATTACTCATTGAAATAAAACAATTTAACGGATTATATCGCGTATATTATCTCATTTTAGTTCCCGACGTTTCGGAAGCTTTCCAGCTTTCCATGGTCACGGGAGGAGGGAACTAAAATGAGATAATATACGCGATATAATCCGTTAAATTGTTTTATTTCAATAAAAAAATACAGTTTGAGCAATTCTATCAGAAAGTTTGGCCAATCTGATCACATGATCACATTGGTTTGTTTGTTTTTAATTATTCGTAAGGCAAGTTTTCTTTTTAGTGTCATAGAAATTTTTATGGGATTATATGGCTTTCTTTTAAACCCAAGGAGCTAAATTTACTATTTTAGTCTCGCTTTGCGAAGCTAATATGACGTGTTTTTTGAGCAGGAGAAGTGAAAATCATATTTATGCGCGATTGAGCGCCGTTTGTTGCGTTGTGATAATGAGTATTTAAGGTTTTTGAATAAAATATAAACAAATAAGAACGTGTCGCTTACTTCGTTTATGGAAGAGATAAAGACATAAGTAGTTAGTAGATAGCTGCTTCTGCGGCACCTTGGGACACCCCCCGCGGAGCGGAGATTTTTTATGTATTTTTGACTCCGCCCTTCAAAAAAAAAAAAACGGTTGGTCGGCATATAGGTTGCTAGTTTTTTTGTATCTGTTTTCTATTATGAGAATTTTTATGTATTTTTGACTCCACCCTTCAAAGTTGGCCTCGCTCAGATAGATATGTGATTTTTTCAATACCCATTAATCATTCACAATTTTGATGAAATAAATCGAACAACCTTTTGGTTAGGCAAAGACACGTAAATTTCTTTTGTGACAGGTGTTGCTTTGTTATTTTTTGAGTCGGCTGCGTTAATTTATCAGGGTAGATAGTAATAAACTGGGCTTAAAAGCGTTTAATTTTATATTAAACTCCCGAGTTTTTGTCGTTTTCTCACGCAAAAGAATTCTGTGGGAGTGTTTTTTTTTTTTTAATTATCATAAGTCACACGAGTTGTAAGGATAGAAAAGGTTATAAATAATCTTATTTATTACTAATGGCGGTGTTTTTATATTCCTGGAAGGTTAAAATTACGATGATAGAACCACAGGGCGCAAGTTTAAACGTGTTGCAGCTGCATACCGATTTTAATTGGACTGGTGAGAAAATCAGGTTACGACAAGTCATATTTATGTAGACCTGATACATGACGCTAGTGTTTATGTGTGTGTGTGTATGTATATGTGGCTAATAAAAGCAGAACTCCAAAAGAGGGGGCCATCATTCGTTCAGATTGCTTCGTTTAAAGACAGTGTCGAGGTTCTTCGAAGTAATTAAAATTGTTGAAGTACGGTCTGTGCATTATTACCAGTTGTAAGTTTGAAACTCAGTGTCTACATTGTTGCTTACTGTAGTTACGAGTCAAAAATGGAGGTAAGCTTTTAACTTTACATATATATTCATATTTTGATGATACGGATAACCTAGTTGGTAGTGACCCTGTCTCCAAAGCCGAAGGTCCCGGGTTCGATTCCTGGGGAGGGCAGACGTTCGTCGCACTGAGCACGAACATTTGTTCCTCAGTCTTGGATGTTTTTGATTTATTAATGTATTTAATTTTATAGTACCTATATATATACATGTATATAGTGTCCCTTACTACTCATAACACAAGCCTATCTAGTGCTTAATTTAGGACTAGGTCGATTTGTGTAAGATATCCCCTGATATATATATTATTCACTTCTATTTGTATAAAACCTCTCAAATATTTTTTGTTTTTGTTTTAGGCATTGAGTGAGGACGCTATTGAGTACTCTATGAAAAATTATTATTTTAGTAATTTGGCTGATGAGGAAGAACCAAAACCGCTTAAAATTCAAGCCCAAAAACGAGCCAACAACATTGATATATTTTTCGATAAGCCCAAAAAGAGACAGGCTACAGAATATTCGTGTACTGTGGCTCAATCTGCAAATGGAGGTACCAATTATATATCTTCCCGCGTTGAAGACTCTACTAAGAGCACTCACCTTGTTAAAATCGATGTTTATGACATGAAAAAGTTGCGTGGTGTCCCAAATGATCAACAGTGGAAATTCGCGGACACGAGGATCAAATACTACGCGAAAAGTGACGATGACGATTATTATTGTAACACAAAAGAATTAATTTACAAGATTACGAAACATATTGCTTCTAAAAACGACTGCAAGAAATATTTTATTGACGCTAAGAAATAAAAAAAGCCGCAATTTATGTCCACCCCGCCCACAACCCCACTCCAACCCATCAACAAAGAACTATATAAGCAACATAAAACGACCCACACTCATCTTAATCTGCACCCGTGAAACTCAATCGACAATATGGATCTTGAGAACTCGGCCTACGATATGGACTTATACGAACGTTGCCAAGACCTGTCCGATCTGCAAAAATCAAATTACGATAAGGAGCTATATCAACATTGTGAGGAATTCGAGAACCAATCACCTAAATTGTGAGTATAAATATTTAAATCATGTTGAAACCAGTCCTTCTTCGGGTTCGTCTCCCCACTATTAAGTATAAGTAGGGTAGGGAGGCGGTCCCAATATAAACATCATCCTTAACCAAATGTATCGTATTCGTTATCATGATGTCGTTGACTAGCGAAGATATTAAAATGTTCAGTAAATCGTTGCTATTAAGCAGTTTTCATAAATATTTACGATTATGGTTTATCAGTGGAAAACTTGATGACATAATAGCTAGTGATCCTGACATTAAACCATATATTACCCCTTGTAGTGGACACTTCACCGGTGTTCCATTATTAACATCAGATTACGATGCCATAGATGGCATATTACCCATGGAGGCATATTGTTTTATTTGTGTATCAAAAAAACGAGGTAATAAGGTGTTCCAAGTGACTAATAAAAGTGAAGCATTTATTAATCATATTGTTATATTTACTCATTACTTACGCATTGAATATATAATTTTTGTTATTTTTTTTTTAGAACACGTGGAGTGAAAAGAAAACGCGTTTCAAAAGATTTTTTGCAACCTCGTGATTCGTCTACTCCAGCAGTGAAAATAGAACACCGAAGAGACAGTGAAAAACCGTCAACTTCTCGGTCCACAACTGAACCATCGGCTCCTGCTATCGTCGATGACACCGTGGAGTGTAAAACCTGCCAAAAGAGCGTTTCAAGAAGGTATTATGCCCAGCATTTAAGAAGTAACATCCATAAAAACAACTGTGTAAAATTTGATCATTCTTATCCAAATGTTGAATTAATTGAAGCTGCATTTGGAAATAGGCTATTAACGTATAGAATTATGTCAGACCAGAGAAAAACTGACCTTGAATTTGAGATCCCAGAACTTTTTCTTGAAGCTATCAAAAGCTCTCTAAACAAACTAATAGACGATACAATTAATCAGCTAACCATTTTCAAGGTAAGTTTTATATTGCATGCTGAATTTATACAAGAAACTAAACAAATTATAAATTATTTCGATTTTAACGTTTTGAGTTGGACTATTTGCAAAGGAGATGACAGGGAAACTTTTTTTCAAAATTTAAAAAGCTCGTTGGTTAGTAAAATTTCTAATTTTGAAAAAAAAGACAGTGGTTGGAGTCTTAAACATATTAAATACATAGATATGAACATTAATCAGTTTAATCCATTGCGCGGTTCTTCATATATTGACTTACCCCACGACATTAAAACCAAAAAAGCAATCATTAACGTGCAAAACTACGACCACGAGTGTTTGAAATGGGCTCTATTATCAGCATTGTATCCAGTAAAGGATAGTTCACAGAGAGTATCGTCCTATAGTATACATCGAAATAAATTAAATTTTGCGGATATACCATTCCCAGTTAAAATAACCGATATACATAAAGTTGAAAAATTAAATGACATGAGCATCAATGTTTTTGGACTGTGTTATAATGAAAACTTAAAATCCCATGAAGTAAACGGTCCACTATATTTCACCAAATGCCGCAAATCAACGCATATAAATTTACTTTACATATCGAGAGGTAGTCAAGGGCATTATTGTTATATAAAGAACTTATCTCGATTAGTAAGCCGTCAAATATCGACAACTAATCGCAGCTATCACATTTGCGATGGTTGTTTATTAGCGTTTCGTTCAGATGAACAATTAACGAATCATCAAAAAAATGATTGCAGTCATGTCGTTGTTGAACTCCCGAACCCTGAAAAGACGAAACCAAATTGGTTTGGCGAAGAAATTTCAAGTGACAAGATTGTTTTCGATAAATATCAACGGAAGCTTAAATTACCGTTTGTTGTGTATGCAGATTTTGAGGCATTTTTGAATCCAATAGCGTCTTGCGATCCCGATGCATCAAAATCTTATACGAAAAACATACAACAACATGAAATGTACAGTTTTGGTTATTTTATTAAGTGTTCATTTGATAGCAGTCTTTCACGGTATAGGTCATATGTCGGTCCAGATTGTGCTAAAGTATTTATGAATACCCTTTATAGTGACTTGGCAAATGTACATAAATTTATTTGTTTTCGGAAAAAACCAATTCCATTAGATCAGAATGATTTAAATAAAATTTCAACAGATAAAAATTGTTTCGTATGTGAAAAGGAATTAAAATCTCAAAGCGTTTTCAGTTATGACTGGACTACTGGAAAATTTCAAGGAGTAACACATAAGTCATGTGACCATAAATTCACACCCCCATCACATATTCCTGTATTTTTTCACAATCTGAGCAATTATGATGCACATTTTATCGTAAAAGCTTTGAATTTCCAGGAAGGAGCTATAGATATAATACCTCAAAATAAAGAAAAATATATTTCATTCAGCAAACAACTGAAATTTGATAAGAGACGGTTGACACTGAGATTTGTTGATTCCTTTAGGTTCATGTCGAGTAGTTTAGATAGTTTAGCTAAAAACCTTCAAGAACATCAATTTCGTGAGCTAAGGAACCAATACCCCAAAGATGACGATTTTAAACTTTTAAAGAAAAAAGGCATATTTCCGTATGAGTTTATGAAATCGTATGAATCTCTTAAAGTGTCGTCGTTACCCAAAATAAATGATTTTTATAGTTCATTAACAGATAGCTGTATAACAAATGCAGATTATGAACACGCACAAAACGTTTGGAATCATTTTAATTGTAAAACAATGCTAGATTATTCAAACTTGTATTTAAAAACAGATGTACTCCTATTAACAGACATCTTTGAAAATTTCCGTTCTGTGTGTCTAGAAACCTATAAACTCGATGCCGCAAACTATTTTACCGCACCTGGTCTCAGTTGGGATGCTATGTTAAAAATAACTGGAGTTGAACTTGAACTTTTAACAGACTTTAATAAAGTTTCGTTTATTAAAAAAGGACTTCGAGGAGGTATATCGCAATGTAGCAATCGTTATGCTAAAGCAAATAATTGCTATATGTCAGAGTTTGATTCTGATCAATCGACATCGTATCTCATTTACCTCGATGCCAATAACTTGTATGGTTGGGCGATGTCGCAACATCTACCTATTGGAGAATTTGAATGGGTTGATCCTGCTACAGATTTCAGAATTTCTGAAGATGCTGACCATGGTTATATTTTAGAAGTCGATCTACAATATCCCGACATATTGCACGATTCCCATTCAGACCTCCCGTTTTGCCCCGAGCACATAATAATAGATAAAAGTAGACAGCCAAAATTAGTCCCCAATTTAAACAACAAAGAAAAATACATTATACACTATAGAAATCTTATTCAATGTTTAGAAAATGGATTACATCTAATAAAAGTCCATAGGATTTTGAAATTTAAACAAACTAACTGGCTTCAAAAATATATTGATTTAAACACTACACTAAGAACAAGTGCAAAAACTGATTTCGAAAAAGACTTCTACAAACTAATGAATAATGCAGTTTTCGGCAAAACTATGGAAAATATAGAAAAACGTGTGCAAGTAAAATTATTAACGCATTGGGCAAATCATGGTCATGTCAAAGGAATTGAAAGTTATATAGCTCGTCCCGAATTTCATAGTATTTCAATTTTTTCCGAATGTTTGGCAGCGGTACAATTGAAAAAAACTAAATTTATTTATAACAAGCCTATTTATTTAGGTTTCTGTATATTAGACATATCAAAAACATTAATGTACAACTTTCATTACCAATACATGAAGCAAAAATTTGATAATAGTGTTAAATTGTTGTATACAGATACAGACAGCTTTATTTACCAAATTTATACGGAGAATTTTTATAATGACATTAAGAATGATATTAAACAATATTTTGACACATCCGACTATGTATCTAATAATATTTACGGCTTTCCATGTGTAAACAAAAAAAAATTGGGATACTTTAAAGATGAAAATAAGGGTGAAATTTTGAAGGAATTTGTTGGCTTGAGATCAAAAATGTATGCCTTAAATGTTGGTGGTAATATAGTGGCTAAAGCTAAAGGCGTGAATAAATGTGTTACTAAGAAATTCCATATTAATGATTACAAACGTTGTCTTGATGAAAAACATAATATTATGTCGGAAATGGTTCGATTTCGCTCAATCAAACATGTAATTTTTACACAAAAAATTAATAAAGTATCTCTATCTCACTCGGATACAAAGCGATATATTTGTAAAGATTCATTCGATACTATAGCTTGGGGTCATCATAAATTAAAGTGTATAGATGAATAACATCCAATAAATTATAAGTAGTGTTTAAAATGTAGCAATTTTGTGTAGAAAAATATGATGTGTAATAAATGTAGATGATATTTAACTTTTTTTTTCCTTTGTTTTTTGTATAATTCTGTGTTTTAAGAATAAGAATAATACATTTATATGTTTCTTATATATTTCCATCAATATGATTTTATGTTGCTAGATTAAGAAACTTCGTTTTAATAGTGTATTTTTAACGTTTTTTTTGTTGTCTGTGTGCTCATGGTTTTTTATTGGTTTCTTTTCTTAGTTATAATTTATAAAATAAATTTTCTGAAAAAATATATATACATTTTTTTTATTGTTACACATTGGAAAGCTTTTGTACAAGCACAGTATACATATATAAACACACGTTTTCACATTTGCGTTTTAATTTCATGATAAACTTCAACGAAGAAAGACAGTTTTTTTTTTGTTTAAACAATGAACCATTTCATCCATCCATTTACGGCTATTGTTGCTGGTCCAAGTGGTTGTGGAAAATCGAACTTTGTCACAATTTTTTTGAAAAATGTGGGGCAAATGTGTAATATTGAATTTAGTCAAGTGCTGTGGTGCTATGACGAAATGCAGCCACTGTATAATTTGAATGGTATTGATTATGTTCAAGGTATTCCTGATTTAAATATGTTCGATGGGAAACAAACTAAACTCCTTATAATCGATGATTTAATGAGAGAATCCGACGGACGTATTGTTGATATTTTTACTAAAGGTAGCCATCACAGGAATTTAAGTGTTTTTTATATAACTCAAAATTTATTTCATCAAGGAAGAGGTCAACGTGATATATCCTTGAACACCTCCTACATTGTTTATTTTAAAAATCCCAGAGATAAAACTCAAATACGATATTTATCACGGCAAGTTTATCCAGAAAATCCAAAGTTTGTTGATGAAGCCTACAAGGATGCTACTGATAACGCTCATGGTTACCTCATGATTGATCTAAAACAAAATACTCCAGATGCATGTCGTTTCAAAACTAAAATATTCCCGCTTGATGGTCATTGTACAGTGTATGTTCCTAAAAAAGGATTTAAATACAGTGAGAATCCACAAGTTTTAGTCAGTTATAAATGATGCATGCGAGGGTTAACACACATAAACATTTACTTGAAGCATTGCACCTACTTAAACCAAAATATCGAACGGCTTTGCTCAAGTCTTGCGATGATGAAGAGATTAATATCATTTGTGAGTGTATTTACAACGTTTTAAAGGGTAAAGTTCCTTTAGAAAAAAAACAGAAATCTCAGTTAAGAAAGTATAAAGACATTTTACGAAAGTTAGTTTCAAAAACTAAACACAAAATAAGAAAAAACGTTATTATTCAGAAAGGTGGAGCATTTCTACCTATTGTATTAGGTGCAGTTTTAAGTGCTTTATTTAATACTATAGCAAAGACATAATGGATAACACGAAGAAAATGTTGTTAGTGGAACCTGACTTTATCGAAAGACTCAAACGGAGTGAGAGTTCAACAGAAAATTCATCGTCCCGTTTAGATGGAGACATGGCAAAAATCCTGAAGAGTAAAATTGATGATCGTGAAAAGTGGAAATTATATTCGCAAGCGCTACAACGTTTCTTACATTTTGCTGAATCAAATCGAAAGCCGTTAAAAATACCCATAGTTTTGGGTGGAATGGAACATACTACTAACGAGAACGATTTTTTTGATCAAAAAAATATTAAAAAGGAGGACAATGCTATTAAGGATCCAGCTAAGAAGGAACAATTGCAGGAACCAGAAAGTGACGTTTATGGAACACCACCTGATGCAGCGAAACCTGAGTTATCTAAGCAATATTCCCCCTCTTATATCATGGACGTAATACCCAAATCTTATAGAGCAAAAACTCAAACATTGCTTGCGCACATGATTAAAAGTCAAACAAAAGTTTGGTGGAAGGAGAACGGTGAAGTAGTAATAAATAATCGTACTATTCCAAACAGTAATATTCTTGACTTGGTAGGCGATGTGTTAAGACCTCTTAAACGTTCAAAACCAATAGGTTGGGAAGATTTTGCCACTCTTTTAAATGATATTAAAGTTCCTACATCCTGTATAGGTAACCCGTCGAACTTGGAATTTATTAAAAGAATTCAATCAATTGACTCCAACACTTCACCCGCTTCTTCAAGCAACGGCAACTCATCAGTTAGGGAGAAAAACGCATCGACACCTCTTTCTACTAAGCCACTCAAACAATCTAAAAAAAAATTAGATTGGGAAAAATGGACCCCCTATTAGAGATAAATAGAATATACTATGATGTATCAAATCCAGCTGGTTACAGTAGTATTAATAAGTTACTTAAAGCAATGCATGGTCGAATGAATAAAGATGAGGTTGCTAACTGGTTACGTTCTCAGGAAACATATACATTACACAAACCAGTTCAGAGACGTTTCACTAGAAACAAATATATTTTATCAAATTACAATGAACTTTGGCAAGTAGATTTAAGTGATATGCGTACATACAGTCAATACAATGGTGGTTTCAAGTATATATTGTGCGTTATTGATGTCTTTAGTAAGTATGCTTTTGCTAGACCTATGATAAAGAAGGACTCGGACACGGTAAAAAAATGTTTTGAAGATATATTCACGGAAGCTAGAGTAACTCCACGTCATATTCAATCTGACAAAGGTACAGAATTTGTTTCCAAAGAGGTCAGGAAGTATTTTAAAGGTAAAAATATTAACTACTATACCACAAATAATCCCGATATAAAGGCGAGTATTGTAGAACGATTTCAAAGGACATTAAAAATGAAAATGTGGCGTTATTTTACACACAAAAATACTTATAAATACATTGACATTTTACAAGACCTCCTTTACTCATATAATCACAGTTACCATTCAAGTATTAAAATGCGTCCGATAGATGTTAATTTTAATAATATTATGACTGTTTGGACTAATTTATACGATAGACCAAGAAATAGACTTAAAACATTTATTACTACTAACTTGAATGTTGGTGATCATGTAAGGATAACCAAATACAAACACATATTTCAAAAAGGTTATGAAACCAATTGGAGTGACGAAATCTTTGTTATCGAATCGGTCATTAACAGATCACCTCATCTTGTTTACACATTAAAAGATTTACAGGGAGAAACAATTACTGGTACTTTTTATTCTAAAGAGTTACAGAAAGTTACTTATAACCCCACCATCACCTATAAAATAGATAAAATAATAAGTTCAAGACGAGTTGGCAACAGAAAGGAGGTGCTTGTGAAGTGGAAAGGTTATCCGAATAAATTTAATAGCTGGATCTCTGCATCGAGCTTAGAAGAAATATGAGTGATGATAGTTTTTATTTAACTTTGCTGAGCAATAGCTCAATTTCATACTACCCCGAAAATACAACAGCCAACTTTCTTACAAAACTACCGAAGACAATAAAATTAGAAGGAGAATGGGTCGTAGGATTAGTGGAGTTTCATTACCCATGTTCAATGTACAATGTTCAAGAACATGAAAACGTAGTCTACATAAAAAAGAAAGTCTCATTACCAAACGAAAACAAGCCTATTGATGTTGAATATAAGTCACATATTCCTGCAACCACTTATGATGATATTGATCACTTTTTAACTGCTTTTAACGAAAACACATTATTGAAAAACAAAGTGAAATTCCGATACGACGAAATATCGAAAATGGTTAAGGTCACTTCTTCACATAAAGAAATAATTTCTGTACGTGCTACGCCAATACTTAACCTTCAGCTTGGTTTTAAACCAAATACTAACCTTATTCAATGTCAAATTGGAAAATATCCTGTTAATTTATATCTAGGACTACCATCGCAACTGTTTATATATTCAGATATTGTTCAACCTCAAGTGGTAGGAGATGTTATGACATCGTTACTAAGAATAATACCACTTGATCCAACAAAATACATTTATGGAGCATATAAAATGCATGGTTTTGCTCCTGCACATTACATACCAGTTTTACGTAGAGAGTTTGATACTGTTGAAATTGATATAAGAACACATACGGGTGGAAAAGTTCCATTCCAGTTTGGAACTTCTTGCGTGAAACTACATTTTCAGCGAATAAAATGAATCAAAGGCGTGGAAATAATCTTTGTCCATATGAACATTATTATTCTCATCAAGCTGGTTCTGGAGTTGGAATTATTTACAAAGGTGTTCCTCACCAGCGAGGACATGGCATAGGAAGTTTTTTAGGAGGACTGTTTAGATCTGTATTTCCCTTATTGTCTAGTGGTTTTAGAACGGTCGGGAAAGAAGCATTAAATGCTGGTGTTGGTCTACTGTCTGACATGATGAATTCTCACCCTATCGACGATTCCATTAAGTCTCGTTTTAAGGATGCAAGTACTAATTTAAAAAGAAAAGCTGATGAAAAAATTGAGGCTTTAATGTCAGGGTCTGGGTATAAAATGACACGAAAAAGACAAGACCGCACCATTGCATTCAGAGCATTGCGAGGGAGAGGTACCAAACGAATTAAAAATAAAATAAATTCTATCGATATTTTTTCTAACTAGACATGTCATTTTTACATAACCATTCGTGTGAATGCGCCAAGTCGGAATTAGATTTGTTTGCTCTTCCATCAACGCAAACAAGTATAGAAAGTGGGCAGTGGATACATTATAAACCTATTTCATCTTTAACTGACGACGGCCCCATTGAGTTTCAAGTTCCTGGATCAGGCGATGACTATATTGACCTGTCTCACACTTTACTTCATGTCAAAGCCAAAATATTGAATCAAGACGGTAGTAACATCAAATCAGCAGACACTCATGTTGCACCAGTAAATAACTGGTTGCATTCGCTATTTAACCAGTTGGATATATATTTAAATCAAAAATTAGTATCGCCCCCTAACAATACATATGCCTATCGTGCATATATGGAGACACTACTTAATTATGGACCAGCAGCAAAAGAGTCTCACCTTACATGTGGGCTTTGGTATGGAGACACTGCAAGTCATATGGATGCAACCGATGCAACTAACAAAGGGTGGGTTAAAAGAGAAGGATTTATAAAAGATAGTAAGGAAGTTGAAATGATAGGCCACTTGCACGGTGATATATTTAATCAAGAAAAGTTTTTAATTAATGGTGTCGAAGTGCGTGTCAAACTAGTACGCTCAAAAGAGTCATTTAATCTAATGTGCAGTCAAGAGAAAAAACTCAAAGTGCGAATAACGGATGCCAGTTTAATAATTAGAAGAACAAAAATCAATCCAAGTGTTTTACTTGCTCATCAAAAGGTTTTAGACTCAACGACTGCAAAATATCCAATCACAAGAGCTGAAGTCAAAGTACTTACGATACCGTCAGGAGTACAAGGAAAAACACTTGATAATATATTTCTCGGTCAGGTTCCAAAAAGATGTATTATAGGGTTTGTTGATAACACGGCATTTAATGGCAATTTAAAACATAATCCCTTTAACTTCAACCACCATACTATGAATTTATTTAGTTTATATGTAGACGGTCATCAAATTCCTTCAAAAACATTGCAACCATCTTTCAGTACCGGCTTAACAGTATCAACATACCATACCTTGTTTTCTGGAACTGGTATTCATTTTCATAACGAAGGAAACTCAATAAATAGAGAGGATTATGGAAATGGTTATTGTTTAATGTGTTTTGATTTAACACCTGATTTATCAGCGAGTTCTACTTCTCATTGGAATCTTGTTAGACATGGCAGTGTGAGGTTAGAAGTTCGATTTGAAAGCGCTCTTACTACTACTGTTAACTGTGTTGTTTATGCAGAGTTTGATAATATCATTGAAATCAACAAACATCGTGATGTAGCTGTAGATTATAACAGTTAATTAAGTGGTATATAAATATAGATCTAAGTTTCCCATTGCACCACTGTTTCACAAACCTCAGTAACGAACTCATCAATAAATGTAAGAATTTGTAATGGATACCAAGAAATTGCAATTATGCATGAAGAAAATTTGCCCTACAATCGAACCAAATGTTTTTCCAGCGAACAGAATCCCCGTTTTTATGAATCTTCCGGTTTATATAATAAGCAATTTAGATCCGGACTCAAAACCTGGCTCGCACTGGGTAGCAATTCATATTGATGTAAATGGAAACGGTGAATTCTTTGATTCCTTTGGTAGAAAACCTTCTGGTTATCACAAGTTATTTTTAAAAAGAAATGCAAAGAAATGGTTTTATAACCATAAATCACTCCAGAACTATTTTACTTCGGTTTGCGGAGAATACTGTTTAGTGTATATTTATTTTAAGTTTATAGGTAAAACAATGTTTGATTTTTTAAGTATTTTTTTCGAAAATACCTCATGTAATGATTTCCTTGTAAACAAAATGTTCCAATCAATTTTCATGAAATAAATGATTATTTTAATAAATTATGTGTTTAATATCTACATTTTCCTTATTGTACTTTTTTTTACTTAACTTATGTTTTAACATGAATTAAAAATGCAATAAAGATTAGAACGATTTATTAAGCATTACAGGGGACAAAAAAAAAACATACAAGTACTTCTTAATTAAGAATACATGCATTCATTATAATTAAATGCAAATAAAAAAAAATAAACCGCATGAATACATAGACCACCGTTACTGCGACATTTCTTTATTTTCCAACTCCATCAACCATTCATGGTTTTGCGGTACTAGCGTAAAAACTGATTGGAATGGTTCGTATGCATCATCAGAAAGAGTAACCGATTCGATGTTGTCCATTTCTATGTCTTCTTCATCTTTCCACTCTATCAAAAGAGGGTTTCCCGAGTACGCCAAACACGGAGGTGGGGAAGCTGGTGAATATCCATTTGATTGCATGTAAAGCGCCTCAATTTCATCGCAGAGTTTGCACAAGGAGTCATCGTAATTTGATTTTTGCAGATCGGACAGGTCTTGGCAACGTTCGTATAAGTCCATATCGTAGGCCGAGTTCTCAAGATCCATATTGTCGATTGAGTTTCACGGGTGCAGATTAAGATGAGTGTGGGTCGTTTTATGTTGCTTATATAGTTCTTTGTTGATGGGTTGGAGTGGGGTTGTGGGCGGGGTGGACATAAATTGCGGCTTTTTTTATTTCTTAGCGTCAATAAAATATTTCTTGCAGTCGTTTTTAGAAGCAATATGTTTCGTAATCTTGTAAATTAATTCTTTTGTGTTACAATAATAATCGTCATCGTCACTTTTCGCGTAGTATTTGATCCTCGTGTCCGCGAATTTCCACTGTTGATCATTTGGGACACCACGCAACTTTTTCATGTCATAAACATCGATTTTAACAAGGTGAGTGCTCTTAGTAGAGTCTTCAACGCGGGAAGATATATAATTGGTACCTCCATTTGCAGATTGAGCCACAGTACACGAATATTCTGTAGCCTGTCTCTTTTTGGGCTTATCGAAAAATATATCAATGTTGTTGGCTCGTTTTTGGGCTTGAATTTTAAGCGGTTTTGGTTCTTCCTCATCAGCCAAATTACTAAAATAATAATTTTTCATAGAGTACTCAATAGCGTCCTCACTCAATGCCTAAAACAAAAACAAAAAATATTTGAGAGGTTTTATACAAATAGAAGTGAATAATATATATATCAGGGGATATCTTACACAAATCGACCTAGTCCTAAATTAAGCACTAGATAGGCTTGTGTTATGAGTAGTAAGGGACACTATATACATGTATATATATAGGTACTATAAAATTAAATACATTAATAAATCAAAAACATCCAAGACTGAGGAACAAATGTTCGTGCTCAGTGCGACGAACGTCTGCCCTCCCCAGGAATCGAACCCGGGACCTTCGGCTTTGGAGACAGGGTCACTACCAACTAGGTTATCCGTATCATCAAAATATGAATATATATGTAAAGTTAAAAGCTTACCTCCATTTTTGACTCGTAACTACAGTAAGCAACAATGTAGACACTGAGTTTCAAACTTACAACTGGTAATAATGCACAGACCGTACTTCAACAATTTTAATTACTTCGAAGAACCTCGACACTGTCTTTAAACGAAGCAATCTGAACGAATGATGGCCCCCTCTTTTGGAGTTCTGCTTTTATTAGCCACATATACATACACACACACACATAAACACTAGCGTCATGTATCAGGTCTACATAAATATGACTTGTCGTAACCTGATTTTCTCACCAGTCCAATTAAAATCGGTATGCAGCTGCAACACGTTTAAACTTGCGCCCTGTGGTTCTATCATCGTAATTTTAACCTTCCAGGAATATAAAAACACCGCCATTAGTAATAAATAAGATTATTTATAACCTTTTCTATCCTTACAACTCGTGTGACTTATGATAATTAAAAAAAAAAAACACTCCCACAGAATTCTTTTGCGTGAGAAAACGACAAAAACTCGGGAGTTTAATATAAAATTAAACGCTTTTAAGCCCAGTTTATTACTATCTACCCTGATAAATTAACGCAGCCGACTCAAAAAATAACAAAGCAACACCTGTCACAAAAGAAATTTACGTGTCTTTGCCTAACCAAAAGGTTGTTCGATTTATTTCATCAAAATTGTGAATGATTAATGGGTATTGAAAAAATCACATATCTATCTGAGCGAGGCCAACTTTGAAGGGTGGAGTCAAAAATACATAAAAATTCTCATAATAGAAAACAGATACAAAAAAACTAGCAACCTATATGCCGACCAACCGTTTTTTTTTTTTTGAAGGGCGGAGTCAAAAATACATAAAAAATCTCCGCTCCGCGGGGGGTGTCCCAAGGTGCCGCAGAAGCAGCTATCTACTAACTACTGACATAAGACTAAGACCCCCTCTTTTCTGCGTAAGCGTAGTCAAGTAATGAGTATCCCATAACTATTCTCAGAGATTTTCTTATCCATGTACAAATAATGATTAAAATCTATCCAATTGTTTTAATATGATAAGGCTCCAAAGACGCACATACAAATGAACATAATAACAAAATTTGGAGTTCATAGCTGCAATATTGGCTGAGATCCAGTCACTTGTTCCACTAAAAGCTGAATATCTTGGGGACGAGTGCTTCGATTTTCATCAAACAAAGCTAAGAACACTTGAGATAAAATTATCTATGACACAAAAAAACCGCACTTAAACCGGTCCATCAGTATGGGCGCTACTATGCCACAGTCAGATACACAGAGTCACAGACACGTTAAACTTATCATCCACTTAGCACCCATCTTTTTTTTCGGGGGTTCAAAATACGTATGATAGTAAAATAGCCAAGCCAACGTAATCCCTTTTTCGCAGTATGAACGTGTTGAAATGCCAGTAGGCATTTTAGTATTATATTTGAACACATTCTACGTGGTTTTACTTGTAATTACATCAATTTTCACTGCAATAGAAAAACGTACGACGCAATAAAATAGCTCTGCAGCGCTACGTGCTGCAATTCTCATTGCGCTGACTAACAATTTATTGCCAGAGTTAAGATGAGTTCTAATGGATACATTGTTTTAAACCCAAGTAGCACATAAGCTGTATAAGGGCTTATACAGCCAGTTTGAGCGTTATAAGGGCTGTATAAGCGTTAATACAACTTGAGTGTTACTTGGGAATTGAGAGAATTAATTTTATTTGTGTGAGCGCTTCTTAAAGCATTCGCCGTTGTATGGTTGGTTGCTATTATTAACTCTTTTTTGTAAAATTTTACATGACTTTTCAGCCATAGCATACAATTAAAAGCCAATTTAATTTTAAAGTCTTAGGTAGATGTGTTAATTAGCAGAACCAGCCATTTTGCGCTTAACGGTGGACTTGTCCTTAATCTTTCGTTAGCTAATCCTCCTTAACTCGAGACTCGTTCTAAGTAGGCCGCTGTCAACATAATCGGTGTGGCTTCTTAAGACCTATGCGACTTATTTATAGAGAGTGTTCTTATGGCATTCAATAAATGTGAAAATTAATAAAGTTCGTTAAAATTGATAACCTCCAATGACTTACTTGCCACACCACCGCCTATGAGCCCTCAATTCTGTAACCCTCATGTAGGCGAGACACGAGGGCTAGCGTTCCGACAATCGTAGCTTCGTTGTTTGCGTTTGCGGCGGTTGCAGTGGAGAGTGGGCTCCGGTGAGTTGACATGAAATCTTACGAGGGCTTTGTTTAAACAGCTAATCTACGCTTCAGGGAACCCCAGAGTATCGCCCTCAAGATACAAAGAAGAAAACGACGACGATAACGACGACAAAGATAACGACGTCAGCATAATAGGCACTATGCCACAGGCGGACGTACTGGACGTGGTGTTCGTCTTTTTATTTCCTAATTTTAATTGAATTTAGCTTTAACCGTTTTTTGAATTTCATTCGATAATCTCACGTTTATTGGTGTATTTTTTTTTCTACACTAGGTTTAAAACATAAGCTTTTCACCATCCATCTCCATCCATCTAAAGACCCAATTGAAGGTTGTAAGCAAATCTTGCAAGTTAAAGACTCTAGGCCCGGTTTCGGATGGAGCTTTTTCCGATGGAGAATTTGGGATACTACCATACCATTGAGTAGATCTGATAGTGTAGCTGGACAGTAGTCGCATCAACTCTAATAAAATAACGGAATCCTACCGAATTTAGGTTCCTTAGAATCGTCTCAATGAGTAGTACTAAGAAAATTACAGTCGACAATAAGAACTTGTCACATAAATTATATTTTTGACAATAGTTACTACATAATTGGCGTTATCGCTTCAACGAAAATATAACTGAATATTTTACTTACTCACGGAGTATTTTCTAGGTAAAGATGTTTTGCTAATATAATTGGTTCGTTCTTTAGAAATATTGGGGTTTCCTTCCTAATAATATTATTGAAAGAGGATTTTTCCGTCCTTGTTATTTCTGAAATAATGTTCACGGAATGTTTTGCAGTAAATAACGAATTCCATGAAACTTTTTATGTATAGATATTATTTATTTTTATTACCACTAAATAAAACTTTATTTACTGGTAATTGTATTTATCTGGACTTTATTTCAAGTTTCGCCTCCAGGGGAGAGGGGTGAATAAGCCGCTTACTGACACAGACCGAATTCCACGCGGGCGGAGCCGCGGGCACAGCTAGTTATTAAATAAAACATAGAAATAGATATTATATTTCATAAAGATAAATAATAATAATTGTTTTTTATTAAAAACCAGTAAAAGTAGAAATAAAATTAAAAAAATATATAAAAACAAATAAGACAATCGACAATGCAGCACACAGGTTAAAATAATTAACATTAAAAAACACTTCAATTATAATTATTTTCGGTTCGCATCCCGATGAAGATAATAAGCTAGTATTCAATAAAAATCAATATGTATTATTAACTTCCCAGAAGATGCCCGCAACTTCGTTCCCGGAGGAGAAATAATGAAAACGCCTCTTTTTTCGATAGCGTAGTCAAGTAAAAAGTATGATATAACCATCTGTGGATATCCAGCTACCCGTGTACCAAAAATAGTTCTAATCCCTTTAGCTGATTCGGTGTGATGAAACCACAACGACACATACAAACATACAAAAACTAAAAATACATATTTTTCGGTGACCCCCAAATAGTCCAGACCAGTAGTGAAAATAACTAATTTACAGACATTTTCACTTTTATATCTTTATTAAGTACTAGAAAGCTCCCGCAACTTCGTTCGCGGAGGAGAAAAAGTCATAACCCGTCGTTTTTTGTTCAGCGTAGTCGGGTAAAAAGTATCCTATAACCATCTGGAGATACCCGGCTACCCGTGTGCCAAAAATAGTTGAAATCGTTTTAGCCGATTTTGCGTGATGAAGCCACAACGGCACATACAAACATACATAAAATACAAAAAAATATATTTTTCGTTTCAGTGACCTCCACATAGTCCGTAACAATCATTTTTTTGAATATATCTTCAATGTACAGACATTTCATTTTTACAACTTTAACTTCATTCGCGGAGAAGAATAAGTCATAACCCCTCATTTTTTCTTCAGAGTAGTCGGGTAAAAAGTATCCTATAACCATCTGGAGATACCCAGCTACCCGTGTACTAAAAATAGTTAAAATCCGTTTAGCCGATTTATCGTGATGAGGCCACAACGCGCGTCGGGAACTAAAATGAGATAATATACGCGATATAATCCGTTCAATTATTTTATTTCAATGAATAAGGAATATTTTTAGTACCGGACAACACATCCTGCTAAAATGTAAGTTGATCTCCTACGAATGTATCCATTACGACAATTTTACGACCTTTTCTTTGCTAAGTATCGATGATACATACCTAACATTTAAAAACATATTTATAGGCCCCAGTTGCATTTTTTTTAATGAAAACTTTGTCAATTAATTCATCGACGACAACAATAGAAATAAGTTATTAAAGAGGAAATTTATTAAGACGAGATATCAATCTCGACATTTAATTTTATTATCATTTCTACCATCTTTATTATCATTACCAAACTAAACTCTTAAAATAATAATAAAAATTAAATGTCGAGATTGAATATTGAAATCTTAATTACGTAAACATTGCATTGTTACGTTAAAAAAAAGATCTCGTATAATCAGTGAAAAAAGGTAACTTTTATTGATAAAATTAACTTACCTACTTCTAAAAATGCAGCAATCACAGCAAACGCCCGTGCGCCCGTAAATATTCGATTCTATTATGTATTTCCGATAGTTCCTTAGACATCTAAAGGATGGAGACCTGGTGACCTGACATACAGGCTGACATACAGGCTCCGCCTAGTTTGAGCACCAGTCTTCACCGCATTAGAAATGAATAAATGAATAATAATAGTCTTAAGAGTCCGCAGCAAGCTCGGCCGAATTTCACCTTCCCATACAAACGGAGTTTCGTTCTCATTTTAAAACTACGTAGTGGATTGTAACAAAACTTTGCATATACAATGTCATGAGGTACATCTAGGCCGAAAATTAGTTTATATGGCTCCAGTTCATAAAACAAACGAAATACAGTAAAAATAAGTTTTGTATGAAAAACTTAAATTCGCTGTATTTTTTTTACTATGGTATTTGAAGCTACATAAAGTAATTTCCGGCCTGCATATACCTCAACTTATTCTAAGTCAAAGTTTCAGAGCAAAATAGATAGTCGTTTTAAAATTTGAGCGTAACTACGTGTGTATGGAGAACCGAGCGGACTGCGGACTCTTAAGGAATCTAACTGTAACTAATGTAAATTTCTTGAAGTAGGCGTTTTTGTAAACTTCAACTTACAGTACTTCCGAAAACGTGGTGAAACTACAAAAAGGCAAACAAGGTTGAAAGGGAGGAACCTGAACCCTACGAAGAAATACTTAGGATAAACATTTTTAACATGTGTATAGACATTTATAATCGCTTACCTGACGAAATAATAATTCTACAAGGAAATATGTTTAAAACTAAATTAAATAGCTGGCTCCTTGAAAATTGCTGTTAGTGTAAAATACTTTCTCGAGACATGTAAGATAAGTTGCCAAAGGGGTCAATTTTTTTAAATATATTATAAGATTTAAATTTTTGGTTTATGTATGTAGTTTTTAGTAAATTTAGTCAATATTTTGTGTAGGTAGTTTTAATTTGATATTTAAGTTCATTTTAAGTTTTATATGATCGTAAAGTGTATATTTTTCGTCTATAATAGTATACATTAAAGTACTAATTAGACTTATAAAAATAAGACAAGTTAAATTTTATTTTTATTGTTATTATTTTGAAATTTGTTATTATTTTTGACATCTTTAATTACTATTGTTGCTAATTTATTATTTTGATATTTATCAATGTTACTAATTTAGACTACAAATATTTGCATGCCTAATTATCTTAGGCTGAATACTTTTACTTTTTTTTTTACTTATGACACCTGTATGATACTGTATTCTAGTTTTTGATTTGATTTTTAATTGGTTTTGATTTGAACTTTGTGGTGGAGTCTTTTATTACGTCTTAAGTCACGGGCTCGTACGTCCCCGATTTTTAAGAAGCTTGCGTAGGGATATGGATCCGACACGTAGAGGCCTTTTAGAGTAATCTGCTGTGACTGTACTTCCGCTGAGACTCGCTCCTGATTATATATGTAAGAGAATACGTCCATGAGCATATCCCAGCAGATGTTGGTACTATTGCAATTAAAGAAAACAGATATCGGGCTATGAGATTGTAGTTTGAATGGATTTATTTTTGGGCTATTGCAATAGGACTACGTCACCCGCCATAACGATTAATCGATCGTTATCTGTAGCGGGTATGACTAGATACTCACTTAATTACCGCCCCCCATAATTATATAAATCAGAATATACAGCAAACCTAAAAGCAAGGATTAAAAGGAAGTATTACTTTCTAAACTTTTCTATTACATTTAATATAGGTACTTGTTTATTAATATCTTAATTTAACTACATATTTATTATAATAATAACACCTAACTCGTTCGTACACACCCTTCCTCGGAAGTGGCATTTTCTTCGAATATAATTTACTGTAATGTATACTTATGGACAAAACACATGTTTTGTTTATTCTAGACTGTTATTTGGGTAAAATTTTGTGTCGAAATGGTTTTTACTGCTTAATACTTAAGCTATCAACCGTGTCTTAAAGAATATCGTATTCGAATCACGGTAACGCAGCAAAGTCGCGGCTAAATGGGTACGTAATAGTAAAAGTATAGAATCTTCACTCTTTTGATCTCATCGAAAGCCGCGGCAAATAAAAAGTTTGCAGCTTTGCGTCACCCAAAAAATATCTTTCGTGGACTAAACAGGACGCCTGTCAATCTGTAACGAAGGGTTCTACCGACCACCGGGTATTTTTCGCTGTGTAGCATAAGAGTGCGCCGCGTATATTTACACTCAAAGTACCAAAATAATTATCAACACTGATTTTGCAAAATTTACAACCAATCTTGATCTAAGGCAACTTTATACATAATAAATGTTATGACCAAATACTTTTGAAGCTGCACATATCAACAAGCAAAGCAATTTAAGTATTTTATTACGAAAACGTGTTAAGGTGCGTCCACACTTCTATCATTTGCTCGTATCCGATCACCGTGGCATGGCATGACTGCGTATCGCGCTGCTTGGACGCTCAGTGTCGGCGCGGCGATCGCGCCGCGCTTGTTCGATCTAAGTGTGTGATACGCGTAGCTACATGGATTTCAAGCAATCGGATCGGCGCAACGTCCAAACGCGTGATCGTGACACGCGATCATGCAACGCGGCGAAGATCTGATCGGGCAAATGATACAAATGTGGACGGACCTTAAATTATTACTTTGTGAATAGCGAACAGCACATGCTAAATTAGACTAATAAATTGACCAGTCTAAAATTTAAATCATTTGCGTCAAATTATGGAAATTAAGTAGTGAAACCATTACCTGAATCTGATCATTACATGATCTGTAATTGGTACATTTTCAATTCACTGACGATAACAATCTAACTGTGACAAACTAAAGGTTAAGCTGCCTTTTATTTTGATTTATTATTGATGTTTTGCTAGTTTTAACGAGAAAACTATCGTGAGACTCAGACAAATTTGGAATACATTAGCGGCTACTCACATTGTAAAAGCCGAGGCCTGCTCGGCATGTTTTGGTCCATTCCGAGGACCTTAGTCTTGAGACACTAGTGGAGCACTGCTCTTCTCGCACTATGCTCTGACAGCCTGGCTAATCGAAGCAGGCGCAGGCGCGGTCGGTGAAAGCAACAAACTACCCTTATTTACATTGTGATCTATATTGTCAAGTAGGGTTGCTCACGACACTGACTACTTCACACTCTAAAGCCGCGTTGACACTCCACGACGCAGCATCTAACACTACACTACACTGGGCATCGATCATCCACAATCACGGTTGAAATTCGCATGACGATTGATGCCAATGGCCTTGCGTATAATTCGGAGAATGAATAAATTTAAATAGCTTTGAATTACAGAAAACATTTGAACTAAGTACCCAAAATGCATTTTGGGTAGGTTGTACAGATCGGCAATTGCTAATAAGTTACCGAAATCGAGATGCTAATCGTATAAAATACCGATAGCAACTGCCATCATGGACCTGCGACCATAGTAACTCATAATTACGCCCATGCGTGTATGTGATTAGAGTAAAAAAAACGTCAGAATCTGTCCCAAATTGTTTGTAACGGTAACATTGACAAAGCTTTTTTCTTGTTCGACTGTTGGTACGGTTTTGCCGTGAAATAGCTTGACAATAGTTACAGATGACGGGTCACGTCTCCTTCTATATATAATCAATCAAAATAAATATACGCATGTGTAAAGGTACATGTTTAAGAAAACTAGAAATATTTAAAATTCAAAATTATTAGTTCCAGTGCACGACTCTGTCTCATTGGTTGGTACTTTCAACCTTATAATTGTTAGTAATAGAGGTGACAAGCAGGCTATGACTTCATTCGCAGCTGCTATCGAGTAGTTAGCGTAAATATACGAGCATTTTTAGAAATCATTTCAAGTAAGTTTGCATCCAAAAAAGTTATATCGCGGTTGCAAATCTATATGCCACATCACAAACACAGAATGCAAACTTCAGTCAACCTGGGTCCTCGCATACGTACAACTACGAGTAGCAGGAAACCTTAATTTGTACTAAATTGAGTCCATCTAAAGACGGCGATCCCGGGTTAATCCAATTAGAAGTTCCGCCGTTACTGCTGAAAATGAAAGACAAAGAGTGCAAGAACGCCTTGATAGCTCCCTAGTATAGTAAAATACGAAGGTAAATTATGCAGTGGCGGCCAATTTGCATTGTAAAGAACTGGTACAGGTATTTAGTGCTTAAATCAGCCATTTTAAAAGCACTTTGTCTTACTATGGAATTTAATAGTTTTGACTGGCTTTTTAGGTGACCAGCTGATTTTCACCACGCATTTAAAATCGCAGCGTGGTCCCCCAAATTGGTGGACGGATGACCCCGTAAGGGTCGTGGGGTGTCGGTGGATGCGGTCTGCGCAGGATCGCACCCTGTGGCGAGCTATAGGTGAGGCCTATGTTCAGCAGCGGACGTCCGTGGCTGATAAATAGATAGTTGGATCTTAACTTGCGTTTTCTATGAGTGTGATTTTCATTAGATCACCTACAAAACTTTACCCCTGTTAGAAAAGGAGCAAATAAAAAAAAATCTGCTACCTATCATTTTTGTACCGATCGATATAACACTGCGATGTGTATTTTAAAACTAGAAGTTTTTGATATCGCAGGAAAATGTGAAGTGTAGCTTTTTCTGTGGGTACTTATAAGCGAAGTTCTTCTTAGTAAACGACTATGTAAGCGAAGCACAAAAAGTTGTACCATTTGTTAGCCTAACTACGGCTAAAAGTTGAACCATTTGTTAGCCTAACTATAGCCCAACGAAACTGAAATGTTCCGATGCGCGACGAAAATGTCTAGTAGTATGGTTACCGTCGCACAATAAAAACCCTCAATCCTGCAGTGGCTTCCGAATCTGTTTATTTTATCATGATGAAAGGCCTTTTGATTTATTAAATCAGTATAGTGTCGAGATAACCAACAGAACTGAGATGGTGAGATACCATTATATAAAGAACCCTCAACCATCTTGACCACAACTGCTCTATGAAGAAACTAAAAAGAACATGACTCACCGAACACATCGATGCACCCGATCTGCCACTTCATGCTGGGTTGTGTATTGATCTGGCACATGTAGCAGCCCCGGTCTTCGGCTCTCAACGGCCTGATCCTCAGCTGCCAAGTCCGAGGAGAATCACGGCTGACGGAGTATCGAGCTCCGAGGACGGCGCGGTCGTGCATCGTGAGGACTGTCTGGTCCTCGGCCCTGAGCCAGCCCACCTGGGAAAAAGATTAATACTTAGTTAAGAAAAGCCGATTGCAAAAGATTAATCTATTGCAGATTATATCAGAGAAGGTCACAAAAGATAAAAATATTTTTCGTCAAGGAAGCATGACCAACTTGGTAGGTAAAATATCAGTTTATACGTGGTAAACTGGCTAACAATAAGTTAATGCTTTTGACATCTAAAATCTGCCATTGGCTCCCAAACCAGTTTTCTCTTACAAAACCTCTACGATTGTTGAAACCTATCCTTCTGGAGTTCTTACGTATAAGCTAAAGTCGCAAACCTCGTAACTCAATCGGATCAAATTTTTACAGGAGGCACAAATAACTTAACTTTAACAATATGGCGATCGGGAGTTGCGAGGTTTTCTATTTCGGTTTGAAACTTAAAATTCGCGTTCAGATGTTAAGTATCAAAAAGTGCCAAAATATTATTTTGAAAACAAAAATGCGTTATACAAACTTATAAAAAGATGATTCGTGACATTATAAATATCCTTCAATTTCATTAAATAAAATGACTAGACTATTGCAATATCACTCACAACATACAGATAAGTACTAGAAATCAATAATCCGGTTCGTCTTTGTAATCACAGCTTTGATAAGTACTACCGTTTCACACTGCACGTCCAATTTTTATTCCCTTAATAACCACTTGTTGCCAGCATTACCATCTGAGCATTTTATTATACGAATAAGAAATCATTTACGGGTATAAATTTCGCATTATATATGCGAGTGGCTTCAACAGAGTTTTTCATGTTCTGGCAAAGAGCCAATATACTGAGAAAAACGGGTATTAAGCTAAGCTCCCTGCCAATGGCTCTAATAAAAGGACTATTAACAAGTTAATTCGCTGATAAAGGGAATGAATTAGGATATCTGAGTTTCAGGTGCCGTATTATAATGGTATTATGGCTTGGATTTAGAAAGGCATAAGTAACTTTTAGTTAGCTTAATTTAGAACAAAGTCATCATACTACGGACGTAAGAAGAGAAAGATTAAAATAGTTTTGCATGGCGTGCCTTCAGCAGTGAAGAAAACATTGTGAATCTAATGAGCCATCCTCATTATTATTCGCTTGTATCGCACGATAAAATTATGATAAGAAATCAGACTGTGAATGAATAAATATTTATTTGCGGAATATGGCTTACATTAGGCTGTTATAAATGTAATACATGATCCACCATAGTCGAATTAGATAAACATGCAAATATAAAATCTAAATTTTGTTAATAAAACAGTTTAATAAAATACAGATGCCTTAAACAGTGATTTAGCGCATGATAATTGCAAGCTCTCTTCATGATAGCAAGAGCCGAATGAAATATGTTCGTAGTAAGGTGTTTAGTGAACTAGCGCTGTGAAAAAGAGATTGGCTGGAGAGTTTCTTACGGCATTTTCCTGACCACTTTTTCTTTTTATCCAAAGCGCTGCTAGATTTAAACTTGGTAGTAGTATTTGTGTGGCCAGTTTTCAAAGTGAATTTGTTCATTATGAGGTAACTGAACGTGTAATCGTAATCCCTTTGGTCTAATTTCCCAGTCAATGGGAAGTCTAATGAGTACAGTCGCTCCAAGGCAAACCTGTCAAATGTGGGACTATAGGCCTAGCGGAATCGTAATCATTTATTTTAATACATTAATTTATAATATTTTCTTCTGTTTCCGCGATTATTACTCAATGAAATAAATCAATTTTACCGATTATATCGCGACACCATTTCGAAAGCTGGAAAGCTTCCGAAACGTCGGGAACTAAAATGTAATAATTTACGCGATATAATCCGACAAATTGTTTTACATTAATTTATGCTTAGCCGTATGGCATACAAATAGAAATCAAATTCTGTCATAACATATTTTAGGTATGCAGCTAGCTTATTTATATAGAGTAATTATACTAAGTAGTACTTTTACTAACCAATCTTATCATATACTGTATAATAAGCTTTCTGCGCCAGGAAGTCGTAAAATAATTTCTAAATTGCCTCAGGTAATATCGATTTTTATTAAGATATTTTTAGGAAAGTTGTTGTAAAATTTCGTAATCATACTTAATATTTTTTGGCTAATAATTCGGTCTTATAACGGAAAAAACAACGGAACTCATACGAGTATGTAGGAAAAAGGAATCAATCCTTTGAACTCTGCTCAAATTTTTTGGCATAAGCTGTCTTTTACTTTGTGACACCGATCTAGTGATGTGTGAATTCAGCCACCACTATTTCTGAATCGAAGCTGCAGTCCAACTTTCCTTTTTTATCGGAATGAAATGGTTTCGTTGCTGACCGACCGACTAACTTGACTTGTCACATCTTTGCACTTTAACGATTGTTTCTCGCATTGAGTCACGGGCTCGTACGTCCTGGATTTTTGAGAGGCTTGCGTGGGGATATGGATCCAACAAATAGAGGCCCTTTTGAGAAGTTTGCTGTGATTGTACTTCTGCTGGGACTCGCTCCTGATCATATCAATAAGAGAATACGTCCATGAGCAGGTCCCAGCAGATGTTGGAACTATTGCATTGAACGGAAAGAGATATCAGGCTATGAGATTGTAGTTTGGATGGATTTATTTTTGGGCTATTGCAATAGGAATATGTCACCCGCCATAACTACCAATCGATCGTTATGTGTGGCGGCTGGTGACTCGCCACTCACTTGATGGGCCCCCGTAATTGCCGTCAATCAAGACTGCCGGAAGCAACACGGACGTGAGGGCTCAGGGGTGTCGAGAGGTGTGCTGCTCTTTCTCCGAGGTTACTCGCGGCGTTAAGCCCTTTAACACTTCCACCCCTGGAGCATATAGCTCTAACGCTCTTCTCTGGACAGCCAACGAAGGCAAGCCAGAGCTGAAAGTCCTACGGGTCCTTTTGGGTATCCACTCCGGCCGATGAAGACACACCGGAGGCGAGGACCCTGACCGACTCTCTAAAGATCCGTGGCGTCGTCACTCCCCAACAGCTCGCCACAAGCTGCCCTGCGGCCATTATTGTTATTATTACTATAATTATTGTTATAAAATAAAACATCCCTTTTCCGTATACTTACTTAATCTTTTGTTTATTTTTTAATGTATATAATGGGTGAATGTGTAAAACATCGGTTGTAAAATCAGTCTCAAAACAAAGTTTGTCAAAAACTGTTCCTTTCAACACAAGAATACGGCGGTTGTTAAATTTACGTCTTGAAGTTTACACGATTGCCTTTCGGTCTAAAAACTGCTGTGCCAGCTTGTTAGCCTTACAAAATACGTCTCTAGTGAATTTCTCATTTCACAATTTATCCTTTAAAACAACCCAGAGCTCGTATAGCCTAGAAAAACTGCAGGTATCAATTTGTATTGTACAATGCAGCTTTAGTTTTCTTTCACACAATAGCAAAAATACCGCTGTCTCGACTAGAATGAAGGCCACAAAAATTCACACAGTTAATTACAGTTTCGTTTTTAGAATTCTCTGAAAGCACACGTTATTTGTTTGTAGGACATAAAAAGCTCAATTTCAAATGCATTGTAAGAGACATGTGACTTTTTACCTCTGCGAGGTGGTTTTGGCTGTATGCCTACGGTAACAACAATGCACAGAAATCAGCCTGCACCTTGCAAAGGCGTGGTGTGAATTTTAATGTACAGAGTAGTTGCCCAAATACGTGGTATACGTTCTGGTAATTTCACTTGGTAATTTAATTAAACAGTAATTATGGAACAATTTACGACAAAAATGGTACACAAGCTGCAGCAGTAATAACACTAAAACTAAACTTATAATATCGCTCAACACCTATCGATATATTTAAGAACATAATTTTAAAAACCTTCTCAAATGTCTGTTACAGTAAAAACAACGCTCGCTAGTAAAGTAATAATCAGTAATCTCAAGTATAATTCTGGATATCCATATTTGAATACTTGGTATAAATACTTGTTATTTAATGGAAACCTCCAGTTTTCACGCCCCCCTATCTTCCGTTGTTTCCTTTTTCTGATTTCTTTACCGCTTCCCCGATTATACGCTTTTGTGCCGTTTTCCTTGTGGCTTATAATGAAATCTAATTCAGCCGTGTCATACAAACTGGGATTACGTGTGATGTTTGGGTTTTTATCCCGTGATTTCTGAGGATAAAAACACAAGCGTTGATTGGATAAAGGTGAGATATTAATTAACTTTATTGCTGAATAAGAGCTACTCATAAAAGTCATAAATACAATTTAATGATGACATCTGCAATAAACGTTATTAATCTAATCTATAGATATTAAAAAACAGGCGATAAATGACGAATAATATATTCCAGAAACGAATCTAGAAACGTTGCTCTTGGCATTGTTCCAAAGATGCCTGCGGCATTTTCTCGCTGTACTGCTATGCTAACACGTTAGGTGAAAGTGATGTCACCAACCAGCCCTTTGCTCACTGGTAGTGTTGACGAGATGTTTTTGGAGCTCCTTAAAATAGGAGCTCCTTGGACCCCACTTTGTGAGGTACCTCATCCAGGGTCCACAAAAAACATTACCAGCTTAATCTTAATCAGTAGAATAATACCCGCTCATCTACCAAGTAACAGTGTGATCCGGTGACAACCGATGAAAACAATAGTATGATAGCCTTCCAACTTAGTCTTAAGGGTAGGCAATATCTGGAACCCTTCAATTGAAAGTATATCCAAGGGCACCGGAGACTATTTACTGTTAAGTGACATAGATGCTTGTTTTCTTACTCGGTATAAAATATTAAAATTACAGTACATAAGTAGATGCCACGGTATCGCCAGAAGTCTTGACAGCTTCACTTTCATATTATTAACTTAAAAATACCATGAGTTTCAGACATACTTAGATAACTTTAGCGGTTGGTTACTCACATAGTGAAAGCCAAGTACTGCTCATGTTTCGGTCCTGTTTACTATATTTTATTTCAATTAGAACATCTGGGTATCTGTTATCAAATCTTGTAAGTTAAATTGAACCCTATTCTTGGCTTTCGATTCAGCTAAAGTTTGGCATAGTAAGTTCAATGACAATGTAATATTATGGTATCATCGAGCTGATCTGATGATGAAGCCGACTTGGTGGTCATAGGAACTCTGTATTAACATAACGCAATTCTACTGAGCTTGAGTTCCTTAGAACTATCTCAATGACTAATGGATTGATATTCAAATAAAAGTATATCACAAAAAAATATTTTTTGACAAAAACTTATTTTGTGAGGTGATAATGATAAATACACACTTTCAATTAAATACTGACATACGTCAGTACACAAAACGATACAATTGGTTAGGTAAATACCCCGGCATTTGGTTAATATCGATAGGCGAGTGTTGAACGCTGCGTCAGAACGTCCGCCAATTTTACGCCAGTTATCCGTGTCGTCTCTGGCAAATATGTTGAGGGAAGTATGTATTAGGTACTTTTGTGAGTCTCTCTGTATGTGTGTCATTCTGGTCGGTTTTAATCATTCCTACTTTTTATATGCGTGACGCTCTGTTTGTGTGTTATGTTGTTGTCTTGCATACCCGACGTTGGGCTGCTATCGAGGTCAGTACAAGAGATGTCGTATCAACTATCTGCTGCCACTGAGCCTTTCTTGAAATTCCTTAAAGTAAGTAAAGAATTTAAAAATGCTAGCCGATACATTATGGATAATAAAGTCCCCCTTAAATGGAAAATGCCCTTTGCAGTTTGCTTAGGAAATTATGCAAAGCGTAAGCGAAGACAATGTTCGCCACTTAAAAATTACTTAACTTGTCAGAGTTTTTAATAATTTACTTAGCTTCTCGCCGGCCGGGTAAATCTTTTTCTTTTCTTTAAGACTAAGCGAATTAGTAACGGCTTTGACGCGTTATATTCCTAATACAAAGTTTTTTAAACCTAAAAGGTCGGCAACGCATTTGTGGTGTTGCAGGTGTCAACATGCGGTTTGGGCAGAACGTTAATGATTTATACAGGAGTTTTATTTTATACCTACTAAGATTATCTTGCGGCTTCCTCCTGTCACCTACTATTTTGTTTATCCCTAGGGGACTGTACATTTTTCGGGGTAAAAGGCATATGTCACGTTCCTACCTCTATTAAATCGATATGAAAAAAATAGTTTCCCCATTATTACATGCTAGAAGGACAAACCAACCAACAAACATACTTTCGCATTTATAATATTAGTAAGGATATCCCTGACTGATTGACGACGGTTTAGCTCAGTGGGAGTAACGTTGCCTGCGAAGCTGAGGTCCTGGGTTCAAATCCCGGTAAGGGCAAATATTTGTGTGATGAGCATAAATATTTGTTCCTGAGTCTTGGATGTTTTCTATGTATATACGTAATATATCTATGAAATATAACGTCGTCTAGTACCCATAACACAAACCTTATTGCGCTTACCATGGGACTAGTTCGATTTGTGTAATATTTATTTATTTATTTATCCCAACTCACATAAATGTCAAAATCCTTGTACCTACTGCAGCAAAAGAGCAACAGATTCACATATTCACGTCAATTGGCATAGACATATTTAGAATATGGAAGGAGCCAGTTCCCAGGGCTAAGCAAACTCGTGTCATAAAGAAAAACTTAAAAGTAGAAAAAAATATAAAAGTAGCTTATATTAAGGCAGGAAATACGTCGTGTTTAGTATTAAAAAATGATCTCTCCTTCAGACTTCTTAAAACTAAATGCGTGATAAATTTTAGCACCTGGCGAAGAAATTGGTGCAAATTTTGCACTTGGACCAACTTAGGTCATCTTGGGAATTAGACGGGCTCGTATTTTACCCGAAGTGGCAAAGTTCGAGGCCCGTTGTAGCTCGGTTAGTAAGCGAGTTACTGGAACTTCACTGTAATTAGAGATGACGGAGTTTACTTAAATTACTTTTTTAATTTAGAATAGTTTGGCTTGTAGTGGGAAGAAAATAAATTTATTCAGTACAGCTTACATAATTGATTTTAAGCAACCGATATGTTGTCATCGCTTTAGTGGTATTGCTGTTATGTTAGTGGAATTTAACGTAGCAAAGGATATTTCTTCTCGCGAACTGGTATACAGTACCTTGTAACTAGGATAAGCAATTTGATACGCAGGAAACGGGCAAAACGCTTATTTTTACCACGAACTTGCAAGTTGTGGAATGAGCCCCTGGGGTGTATCTTCATAAAGAGTTATTTCATAAGTACAGGTTATTGTAATCGATACTTTGTAATGACTAGTCCAGCAAATGCTTACGTCCAAACGAGGCTTCCACGGTGAAAACTGGAATAGTTTTCTGATATTCCGTAATGGCCACTATTACGATATTGGTCATTAAGCAGAAATGTTAGTTTTAATGTTATTTTTGAATGCTAATGGTTATTGCCTTTTACATAAGGGACAAAGGTTCATGCGGTGTCTTAATGGGAGTTTGAACGGTGATGTTAATTATTAAAACTGCTTTTGTTAATGAGGTGAGGACGCTTTATTTTAAGTTAATCGACGGTCTCTACGTACATAAAGTCAAGTCTAAAATTCAATTTTTTTTATCGTCTATATGGCTTTAGTTAATTATTGCGCATCAAGCAATATATATTTTATTTTTCTACGTGAAGATATACAGGAGATATTCAAACGTATAAGTGGATAACTTCACTAAAATTTAAGAATTTGTGTTGTACATGCGCGGTCATGTAGACTTAACCGCCTCTACTGCGTTTTGAAATATGCGCGATTTCGTCGCGACCGAGAAGGGGGCATTAAACACTGTTTGCGGGTACCTAACAAGTTTGCGTGGATAAATTGTTTTTATATAGTTTTAAGGTGTTTTTATAATTTGATTATAGGTGCGTTGATCAATAAAACATAAGGAGTAATAGATCAAAGTAGTTGGTTGATATCGTTCACTCCAAAATTTCAACATTATGAATTTGTGAAGCTCAAGATTTAATTGGTAACTTCGACGAAGCTCAGAATGCTAAGTACGTAATATATTCATAGACTTTAATATATTACTTTTCCTACCTTTATAATGTCTTGTCCACGTAAACACGGCCATATGATACATAACCTCATATACTGTGATACAGCGGTTTTCGTCTATTTCTATATTTTTGATTTCAAACGTCATTTAACTTTACAATATGGTTTTATACATGTATTATAGCGTTATAATGTGTACTGTAAGGAGTCAAGTCAGCAACCTTGGGCCGAGGTGTGATGGCACGGGACCTGGGCAGGGTGAGGGGAGAGGTCGCGGGGACTTCATCTTTGCATTCGGATTCGGTGACTAGGACGTGGTGGTGTAGTTTAGAACGGATGATACATTGTGTTACTTCGTAATTTCACTAATTTCATAATTTGTATTATATCATCTGTGGTAAAAATTGGTCTTTGCTTCTGATTCTTAAAATCAGAAGCGGGATCTACTACGTGTCCCTTCCGCTCGTGAGGTTAAAAAAAAATGTTTTTTTTTATTTTATTTTATTTTTTGTTTACTGAGTTTTGTTTTCACTGTCAGTATTTTTCTTGAAAGTTTTGTAAACGTAACGTTTACGTTCTTGTGTGTGTGTGTGTGTGTAATTTTGTTTTAGTTCATTCCGTTAGTGTGTAATATACTAAAATATTTTTCTTTTATTCATAATTCTCTACAAGTTGCTTTTAAACATAGTTCGAAGTAGATAATTGTTAGGCCGGGCGCGCCGGCGCAGCGTCTCAAGTTTTGTTTACATTAGCACTCTTACTGTAAGTAATTTGGTTGTTTTAAGTATTGGATTATTGTTTTGAGATTGGGGCCCTCTTGGGCAAGGGACGTGAGTATTCCTTACGGTTGTATTATAAGCTTCGTGTTATTTTATTTTGTTACTCTCGTTGTTCGGCGTTAAGAACAAAGTCATGTCGGGGCGTTGCAAACGCAAAGAATCACGACGGCGTTACAGTAAATGTCGTTCTCGTAGCCGTAATCGTAAACGTCGTGAAAGTACTAGTGATAGGCATCGTGAAAGTTCGTATGGGTCTCGGGATAACCACCGTACTCGATTCTATGACACAATATTAGGGCGTCTGGAAGCGATCGCAGGCCGTTTATCCGCTTCGTCCTCAGATATACCACCACGTCCATAGCGCGAGTGTATTACGCCGCCGGTACCGGGATCGAGTTTGCAATCGAATGCAATACCGACACCTGAGGATACCGACACCAGTCGCAATGGTGTGACTGACGGTCTGTTAAAACGCACACACACGGACGCGCGCTCGTCGGATAACAGTAATAGTGATGATGTAGACAATAAGATAGCGAACGCATTATCATCCCTGGTTCAAACGAATTCAAAATTCTTCATTTCATGCTTTGACCCGTTAATAAATGACTTTGACGTTTGGTGTACAGAAGTCGATCAAGGACATAAATTAGACAACTGGGATGATAATGAGTGCCTTTCTCGAGTAGGTAACTGTCTACGCGGTGAAGCTAGAACCTGGCTTAATAATTGGGTTTCTAATGATCGCACTTGGACGAATTTTAAATCGGAGTTTCGGTTTCTTTGTCCGCGGAGCATTGATGTCGCTAGTATTTAATTTGACGTCATGTGTACCGACTCAAAAAAATTTGCAACTTATGCTGAATACGCACGTCAATCGCTGTTACGATTAAATATTGTCGAGTAAATATGTTCTACCTGCTGTATGCATAAGTGCTACTATTCTAGTGGGTACTGATGTTTTGAATCGAGAAGGTGTTACTTACGTGCGAACTAATAACAAGCAGTACCTTACAAGGGTAGACAATTTAGTAAACGTCCAACATTTGCGTACAGTAAATATTGAAAATGTAAATACTCCATTGGAAGACGAGGATAAAAACCAATTGATGTCTATTATTAACCAATATTCAGACTCTTTTGTTACTGGAACGGCGACATCTACCGTCAAGACGGGTAGCATGGAGATTAAATTGACCACTGATGTCCCAGTACACTATCGTCCATATAAACTTTCAGATAACGAAAAAGCTCGTGTTCGTAAAATAACCGACGACTTATTAGAAAAAGGAATTATTTGCGAGTCACAGTCTGACTATGCCAGTCCTGTAATACTTGTTAAAAAAAAGATGGTTCAGACAGAGTGTGCGTTGATTATCGAGTTTTAAATCGAGTCACTATAAAAAACAGATATCCTTTACCGTTAATAGACGACCACATTGATAAGTTAAGCAGCAGCAAGTATTTTACAAGTCTCGATATGGCAACCGGATTTCATCAAATTCCTATGAAAGATGAGGAATCAATTAGAAAAACTGCATTTGGGACACCGGAAAGTCATTTTGAGTACCTCAAGATGTCATTTGGTCTCTCAAATGCACCTGCTGTTTATCAAAGAATTATATCTAAAACTTTACAGAATTTAGTGGAAACCGGTAAAGTATTGATATACATCTACGATGTTTTAATATTGTCTCATTCTATTGAAGAAGGGCTAAATACATTGCACCAAGTGCTAAATACACTTATTTCAGCTGGCTTTTCAATCAATTTGAAAAAATGCAGTTTTCTTAATACCACAGTTGAGTATTTGGGTAGAATAAATTCGGGGTCAGGTACGGCCGAGCTCTAAAAAAATAGAAGCTCTCATTTAAGCACCAAAGCCAACTAATGTAAAACAAGTGCGCCAGTTTTTAGGATTGGCTGGATATTTCAGGCGGTACATTGCAAGTTATGCAGTTAAAACAGCCCCTATAGCCAGATTAACAAAAAAAAGGAGTACCCTTCGTATGGGGCAGTGAACAAGAATCAGCTAGAGGTTACATAATTTCCTGTCTCACAAAAGAACCTGTTCTTTCCTTTTTTTGATCCTAATTTGCCTACGGAATTACATACAGATGCAAGTTCCTCTGGTTATGGTGCTATTCTTATTGAAGAACATGAAGGAAAACGAAATCGTGTGATTGGATATTTTAGTCGAGTCACTCAAGGAGCTGAATCGCTTTATCACAGCTACGAGTTGAAAACCTTGGCAATTCTAAAAGCGTTGCAATACTTTCGCCATTATCTTATAGGCATTGATTTTAAAATAGTGACAGACTGTAATTCACTAAAGCTTACTGAATGTTAAAAAGACCTCATGCCTCGGGTATCACGTTGGTGGATCTATTTACATTTTGATGCAACATGCTGTTTTTTTTAGTCGAAATCCGATAAATGTTTCTCATATTCGGAGGCCAAATAATTGTCTCAGATAGCACAAAAAGCTGACACAGAGACACAGGATTTGATTGAAAAGTTAAAGGATGGTCAATTAGACTCCTCCCGATACGAAGTTCGAAATGGGTTGTTATATTACAAGTACAATCCTATTGGGGAGAATACACGCCGCTTATGTTTCATTCCTAAAGGTCACAGGCTCAGTTTACTGCGCGTTTTTCATGATGATCATGATCACAGTGGAATCGATAAAATTATAGATCTGATACTTCGCCATTTTTGGTTTCCCAGTTTAAGGCAATTCGTAAAAAAATACGTAAATCACTGCGTAGTTTGTTTATCACACAAAAAAAAAAGTTCCAAAAGCACCAAATCAACCCATTCAATCCTGGACCAAGCCTGAAATTCAATTTTCTACTGTCCACATGGATGTCCTTGGTCCCCTAACAAACTCTCACGGATTTAAATACATCCTGATAATGATTGAAGCTTTCTCTAAGTACTGTCTGTTGTATACTCTGTATAGGCAGGATACTGAGGAATTAAAGCGCGTGTTTTCAAATGCAATTTCCCCATTTGGTACCCCATCACTAATTACAAAAGGTTTCAAGACCGGGTTGTTTCAATGGGATGTGCACAAATGCACCACGAAAATGGACAGGTCGAGAGATACTGTCGCACTGTTCTAAATATGCTACGAGTTGAAGTTAACAACAAAGGCGCCGAATGGTCAAACTCCCTGTGGAAGATTCAACTTACTCTGAACATTACTAAGCATGCTACCACTAAAACTTCAGCATTACAACTGTTGATAGGGATTGAAGCAACCACCCCTATTATAAGAGCTTTGGTAAGAGATGTAGCCTTAGAAGATTTAAATCCAAACCGAGAAGCAATGGTTGTATTAAGAAGACAAAGAGCTTCAGCGTTGCTAGCAGAAAATCAACAGCAACAGGAAGACAATATGAACAAAGGAAGAAAAGTACCACGTACTTATATTGTAGGTGACTTTGTCTTTGTTAACAAGTGTTCACAGAGTACAGGTAAACTTGATTCCGGCATGAGAGGTAGTATACAGAGTAGTGAAGCAGCTCCTGCACCATCGCTATGAGCTGGAACTCCTGGTGGGATCCTTTGGGAAAAGATCTCAAGCAGCCTCGGAGCACATGGTGCCGTGGTAAGGCGTATGTGAAGCATTGTTTGAGAATGGTGAGTTATACTTTTCATGTCATCAGCTATTTCACAGCTGGCAGAGCCTACTTAGGGCTAGTTAATCGACTTTTTGAAGTTGGCAGAGCCATTTTAAAGGCTATTTGTTTAAATTATACAGTCATTTTTTGACTGGCAGAGCCTATTTGAGGTTAGTTATTCAACAGTTGAAAGTTGGCAGAGTCATATTGAAGACTAGTTACTCCATGTTGACTAGTTATTCCATGGCAGGCAGAGCCTTAAAGGCTAAAAGACAAACTATTACAGTTTGGCAGAGCCATAATTCATGCTAGTTATTCAGTCATTAAAGGTATATGGCTGGCAGAGTCAATTAGACTAATAGTCTCCAGTAAAAAATAATAATTTTGTTCATAATTGCTTGAGTGCACCTAGTAATTATGATACAAAATTTATCTACCATAGCGTTGCCTAACAATTGTTTCTCAATTCCAGATGGTGAAGATAAAGATGATCAAGGTCAGACAGACCTTGAACATCCTGCAGTCTACCCGGCGGGCGAGGACGCTCCGCAGTCAGGAGAGGCCGTGTAAGGAGTCAAGTCAGCAACCTTGGGCCGAGGTGTGATGATGGCACGGGACCTGGGCAGGGTGAGGGGAGAGGTCGCGGGGACTTCATCTTTGCATTCGGATTCGGTGACTAGGACGTGGTGGTAGTGGTGTAGTTTAGAACGGACGATACATTGTGTTACTTTGTAATTTCACTAATTTCATAATTTGTATTAAATCATCTGTGGTAAAAATTGGTCTTTGCTTCTGATTCTTAAAAGTACGATAAATTGACTAATAATTTAATTGATGTGGATGCATTTATTTAAATACTGTTCTTACCTGGCAAATTAGGCTGCCCACGTAGACAAGAATATATCATACTTGACTTTATATACATGACGCAACGATGGTTTTTATTTTAAAAGTGTATGAATAAATTGTTGAATTTTTACAACAGTTTCAAAGTTTCTTCGTTTTAAAACAAAAACATAGACTTTACCTACAAAGAATATGAAGTTAAATCCGACATTACTGTTCCTAGGTACATTTTTACTGTATATTTATTGTATTGTTACTATTTACAAAGGCAGACATGTTAAAAAATACGCATTTTGGACACATTGGTCCTAGTGAGTAGTGAAATTGACGACAAAATAAGCGATTGCGTATTCAATATTTGTACTTTTTTTGTATTGTATTGTATTTTGTTCCGAGTTTCAGACGTTTCTACGTACATATTTTAGTATGATTTATTTATATCTAACGTATATGTATAGAACGTACACGTATACTTATAATACAAGCCAATTTGAGCTTCATTTGTGGTTAGGTATTTTTTTGTAAAGTGTCCCTCATTATTATTTATTACTTGTTATTATTTCGGAAGATGAAGTTTGTATAAACGTGGAGGTATAACGTGATTTCCACAATGGGTGGTGCTAAATGGACAACAAATCTTACTGGTGGTAGGCTTAGGCCGTGGCTGGCTACTACCCCTCGGATTAAGTCTGGGGTCGCCTGCTGAGCAGCAGCAATGCGCCTGAATGTAGTGTAACTGCCAATATGTGTCACAACGACCGCGTCTGGTTCTGGAGGCTAGTGGGTTTCGATGCACGCCGCCCTGCTGGTAGTTGGGTACCCAAATAACAGGAAAACCACCCTTGAAAGGCTACCCCGCCAACTAGCGTAAAGTCCCGGTATGACTCCTCCTTGCCGGTTGGCATCCGGACGGGAGGGCTAGGTGGCCATTTCGGGGGGGTTCAGGGGGATCTCCTGGCTTATCTTTTTATCTTTTAGTTACTCTCTTCTTTACGCACTGCCTATGCAATTGGTTAAACAAATTTAAGGTGGACGAAGTCGCGGGCAGAAGCTAGTAATAAATAAATAATAATCAGGGACAATCTTACACAAATCGAGTTAGTCCCAAACTAAACTTAAATATAAATGAAACATCTATTGTTGCATGAAATCTATTGAACTTTTAAGGAAGACGTAACGACTTTTTACAAAATGGTAATTTTAGTATTTTGTGGTTAAACAAACTATGGCATTGTTTCCCTTAAGTAGATTGGATACAACAAAAACCAAAACATTATAACTATAAATTACCTTTGTCGATAAAAGCCCAGGTTAGGTACAGCAAAGTCTAAGCTTTAGTCCTCGCGGCAAAGAAAGAATGCGTAATTGCCAATTACCCAAATAGTGACTATGGATAAGCCTAGCGTTTAAGCCCCGCCCGCGCTAACCTTCCAAAGAATATGTGGTTTTGCCGATTCTTTAATAGTTAAATATGTTTGTGTGTTTATTTATATAGTACAAACTTACTTTGTGTTTGCCCAGGTTGGTGACCGCGCAGCCCAACACTGCCTCGCGGCCCAGGAAGAATGTGTGGTTGCCGATTGGCCTCTCAAACTCCGGGTCGTCCGGAAATTTCTTTGTGGTTGTTTGAGCATCTGAAAAAAAGGCACCGTCAAAATCTCTTAACGTGATTTATCGTACATCGTAGTATAACGTAAAGTTCTTTGAAATGAATGAAGGGAACTTCGATGTATCATGTGTTTTTTACTGTTTCTAAGAATCGAAAATAAAGACAATTTATTTCTGTCAATATGACGATATTGACAGAAATAAATTCCACGTCAATATCGTCTACCTTTTTCAAAATAAAAATGTTTTGTTGTTAGAATTATGGTATTCTAATTGATAAGGATCATTACTATTATTGATAGTCCTAACAAAGAAAATTGATATAAATTTATGCTAAAACTACGTAAAGAGTGTGACATTGGAATTTTTGTCTTGATTTGAAACAAAACTTTGCATGGCAACATAATCCAAGTGAACTGTGTGTAGAACAATGTAAACATTAGTAGGCTCCTACGAAAACATGTCAACCTTGACCTGATGGTACGCGGAAGTCGATAAGCCTTAATGAAGCTTCTAACATGCCTTAGTTCCGCTTACTTCGATCGGTGATCAAATGATAAAAGTCCAAAGTAATAGCAATTAACGTTCTTCATATTAACGATACTGTTTTTTTATTAAGTACACATATTTGGTCCCCTTTTAGTCGTAAGTTTTTCTATTGAGTTTTGTAGTAATATATATAAAAGGTATATATATAAACATTTGTACCCTTTTATAAAAAAATACTTTAATATTGTTCACTTATATAAATAAAACAATATCGCGTATATTTACTCATTTGAGTTCCTGACGTTTCGGAAGCTTTTCAGCTTTCCATGGTCACGGGTTGACTGAGAAATGATATATTTTCCTCTGTCAATGCTACAATTTGGGCAAACTACCCACTTTGAAAAAACAAATAAAGCTGTACATACATGCCAGATGAGCCTAATCTGTAAAGACAGTTACACATGTGCCAGAAGAGCTTAATAATTTTATTTTCATAATTTACCAAGCAGCATTTCACAAATGAGGCGTACTGAGGAGAAAAGAAACGCTGCAAAGAAAAATTCCCAGGCTACCTTAATACTAATTATAATATTAAAAAAACAAAGACTGTTAAACTACTTTTTAACACATGAGTTCTTTTTACACCGTTAGGAAATTAAGGTTTTGTGTCTAGCTTGTTCCTTGATGAGATGTATTACAGGATCCCAAGCTGGTGGTAGCAACAACCCATCTTCTTTATTGAAATTAGGATGCTTTTTAATCTCAATAGCCTCGCGCAGCATTCTGGGAAAATATATTTTCTCTTTGGCAAGGATAGAAGGATTATCAAACTAAATCGAATGGTTAGGTTTATCAATGACATGTTCACAGACTGCAGACCTATTACACCGACGGTGCTTGACATCTGCTATGTGCTCCTTCACCCGGGTCGATACACTACTTTTCGTTTGACAAATGTATAAAAAACCGCACTCGCAGTCCAGTTTATCTGCACTCTGAAAAGGGGTGCTGCTCTTCACGAGTCTAAGGTATTGAGACACCTCCTTCAACCGCTTGAAATATGATTTTATAGAAGCACGTTTCAAGGTGTCTCAATGGAACTCAAATGAGATAATACACGCGATGTTATCCGTTAAATTATTTTATTTAAATAAGTTATAATCGCGGAAACAGAAGAAAATATTATATTGTTCACTTACAGTTATTAAAACATAACTAGCATTTACCTGCAGCTTTACTCGCTTTATCCGGGAATGACGTATCTTTTGTTCCGATCCCTATATGATTTAATTATTTATGTGCTATTTATCTTTATTTGTTCGATTATTAATGTGTAATTGAGTACAAAACTTTCACATTTATTTATATTATTTAGTAGGATATCACAATATACCCCCTCATATTTAATTTTAATTACCCCATGACATTGTTCAACATAGTTTAAAATCGAGGTTATACCTCATTAGTCTGTATTGTGTAACGGCCGATAATTAGCAAGTCAAATATGTCTCCCTCTATACGTCATAGTTGTTAACAATAACTAGCCACCGGAACTAATGCAAATGCGGTTATTTTAGTCAATGCGTGCAGATTAGCGCTGTATAGCAGTGGTTAATTTGCCTTTGCTTAAATGTGTTCAGGATCACTGGGAACTATCTGTCTAACGATGCGAAACTTTGGTTGATTATATCTAAGATTTGGCCGATTACGAAGGTTGGTCGTTCATCGAAAATCCTGCTCACAAGGCGTTGTGGTTTTGCAAAGTACCAACATCAAGAAATTCGTCTTTTGGCTCTGGCAAAAACGCTAATAATGCGTTGTGGAAAACGCAAAATGGCCACTAGGCGAAATTCTCGTTGTAGCGTTAAAAAATCCCAAAGCTTGTTTTTGCGAGACGCACTCTACAAATATATTTTTTTCGGTTAATATGCGGTAATGTTTATCAATGCGTATTAGCACCGTGTAGTAGTGGTTCATTTGCCTTTGTTTAAATTTGTGCAGAATCCCTGAGAACTATCTCTCTAACGTTGCGTATTCTATTTAAGATTAAGCCGATGAGGAAGGTTGATCCTCCACCGAAAACCCTGCACACAAAGTGTAGAAGATTTTTCGAAACATCCGCATTGCGAAATTCATGTTATGGCTCTTTTTAAAACGCCCACAACGCATTGTGGAAAACACAGAATGGCCACAATGCGCAATTCTCATCGTGGCTTTCATAACAACCCCCACAACCCGTTTTTTGAGACACCCATCAAAACACAATTTTTACGGTTAAGACGCGGTTATGTTAAATTAATCAATGCGTGCAGATTAGTGTTGCGTAATAGTGGTTAAATTACCGTTGCTTATATGTTAACAGGGTCACTGAAATCAATATGCTATATGAAGTGGAAGTTTGGCTCAATCTGTCTAAGATGTAGCCATAATAAAGTTTGCTCTTTAATCGAAAACCCTGCTCACAAGGCGTTGTGGCTTTCCCAAAGCACCCACATCACGAAAATCGTGTTATTGCTCTCGCAAAAACGCCCACATCACATCCTGGAAAACGCAAAATTCTAAATTCTCGTTGTGGCTTTAATAAAAAACCCGACAACGCGTTTTTGCGAGACGCCCCACAACACGATTTTTTCGGTTATGTTATGTTAATCAATGCGTACGGTTTAGCACGGTAGTAATTAATTTCGCTTTACTGCTTTGTCAGTGTAGACGAGCGGTGTCTTTGGAAACAATCTATTCCACAATGTGGGAGATTGCTTAAATTAATACATCCTTTTCCTTACTATATTATAAACATGAAAATATGTATGTAGGTTCTACTTAATCTCAAAAACTACTAGACGGATTTTTATGAAACTTTCCAGTTATGTACCTTATATATCAGAATAGGACACAGGCTATAATGTTTGGCAAAATTTATTCCTTTTAGGGACGAAAAGGGGGATGAAATTTTGTATGGACAGTAAATATTTTTTTTACGTTAGGAACTTGAAATCTTCGTAATATGCGTCACGTTTAAATTAGTAAAATATCGAGTTTTGGGAAAAGATATAAGCTACTTCTTATCCCGGAAAAAAACCTTTTATCCGCGATAATCGAATCTAAGGCGGACGAAGTCGCGGGCGGCCGCTAGTATATAATTTGTGTAAGTAGATTCACACGTGATGCTCACGGATTAAAAACACTCTTTGACCAAAAATTCGCTAACAATGCGTTGTGGCTTCTGCGAAACACCCACATCGTGAAATTCGTGTTATGGTTCTCACAAAAATTCGCACAACGGGTTGCGGAACACGCCGTATGGTGAAGCACGGAGCAAGCAGGAACAAGATCACCGAAAACAATCTGCTCAATGTCACGGAAGTTTGCTCAGATCCTACCTAAATATGAAGTAATGAAATGAAATGAAATTTCAATAATTTTTATAATTTAATTAAATGAAATGAAATAAAATGTTACTTTATTGCACGATTATGGAACATTCACATTGGTGAAGGTGTTACAGTTTGTTGGAAGCACATAATCTACCCATTAGAGCATGCAATAATGGGTTTGATTGACATATTTAATTTAACACGATGATACATCAAATAACTTAAGTATTTAATATGATTATAATTATAATTTACATAATTTTCATTCCACTCATGTTTGTGAGTCTACTTAAAATAGTTACCATTATTACGCTCATAATTATTATTGAAACTGTCGATATATTATTTTTATGTCAAAACTTATATTACTAAAATTATAATTTACAAATAGTATGCAATGTCAGATTAGTTTCAAAGTATTCCTTTAAATTATAAAAGCAGTTTTGTATATCTATTATTGACCGACCCAGCGCATTGAGCGAAGAGTCTTCGTTTGAAATTGGTCAAAAATGCTTTCGTATGTCTGAGAGGATGTTCGGCTGTTTTCATCTAAAGTTCATTTCTCAACCTATTCACCTTAAATTTTGTGAGCAGGTTCAATAATCCAGTCAAAATATCGAAAGAGATGAGGGTAGCCGGAGAGTATTACGGAGTTAATGAAACTTCTACAGATCATTTGTTATAAGGAAGGCTATCCTAAGGTTTCCGCCTTGGGCCCTCAAGGTGGAAACCCTTAGCATAGCCGTAGCAGTGCTAACTTGGACGGACAAAAACCTGTTTATTCTTACTTTTCAGGAGTCATATTTCTTAAACTAAGCACATTTAGGAACATTGCATGACAAAGTTGAATTACGTTAAGTTCTTCGGAGACCCAGATTTTTAGGCCCAATGGATTTGATCGACTTTCTTAAAATGTACAAAATAGCATTGTTATCATCATTTTAAAAAGTAACGAATTTTTAAGAAATTTTATGCAACTTTATTATGGAAATGCGGGAACCAAATGTGCTTAGAAGAAATATAGGTATAAAACTGTAAAGAGTCTGGACAAAATTGAGGTTTTTGTCTCTCCACCCCTATCCCAAGTCAACACTCATGCTACGGCTATCCTAAGGCTTCTACCTTGAAGACCCAAGGTGGAAACCTTAGGATAGCCTTCCTAATAACAAACAACCTGTAAAAGTTTAATTAACTTAGTAATACTCTCCTGCTATATATAGCTATAGCCTTCCTACTGAAAAAAGTCTTGGCGTTTGTCATTAGTTTGTGCTCATTAATAGTTCTATAAACAGAAACTACATTTTTTGTCGCAAAAGGATCTTTAACATTTTAACGTAGGGTCGTTCGTCTGTCGGACTTTTACAGGTTACATTTCAGTGAGTGTGCGGGGGAATTACATGATTTAATTCCACCAGCCCCTTTCCATCATCGGGACACACGACGCGTGCGTTCGTTCCATCCGCACGTGGTCAATATTCCGCGAATCCACACGAAACGCTTTGGTGCAACTTTTATCATGCGTACCGCAAAGGAGTGGAACTCGTTGCCTGCGAGTGTGTTCCCCGGCCATTATAATTTGGGCGTGTTCAATACAAAAGTGAATAGGCTGTTTCTAGACGGGCATGATACATCCTTGACCGCATCGTCACTTAACAACAGGTGAGATTGCCGTCAAAAACCATTTATGACGTCATAGCTAAACGGACAACGGTAAACATAGGAAATGTCTACCCTGGACCAGAAATAGCATTTACCGCCCACTACGCGGGCAGATAATACTTCCTTCCTTCCTTTACAGAGGGAGACGTACTTACCACTAAATCTGTACATACCACGGATAGTACTAAAAGATATCTTCGATCACAAGTTTATAGTACAGTCAAGAGCAAAGATAAATATTCACACAAAGTTCCAATATATATATATAAAATGTATATAATAAAAACCGGTATAGACATTTTTGAAACTATAGATTTTACAGGGCCGAGAGAGAAGTGTAATATTTTGTTGCAAAAGAACGAATTGTCAAATTATGATTTTCATGAAAATTGTACCTATACAATGTTACGAAATTTACTTTTTAATTATCAAAATTGATAAGTTCGGTAGATTCACAAAGTTATTGTCTCCATTAATAAATTTTTTGTGACATGGTTTTGACTTTTACAGGGCCGGTATATACATTTGTACAAATGTCCTCAAACCAATAAAAAAAAATCAATAGCAAAACGAACCTAAAACATGTATAATCTGAGACAAAAATGCCCTTATAACGGTCAAATTGCTACTGTTGACACTGGCAAAGTTTCAGGAAATAGGTTGTTAAAGTATTACTTGAACACTAATCTGTGTGTTCAACTACACACGCCACACATTGACAGACCCGCAATATCCAGTTAACCGGATATTTTGAAGCGTTACTAAGCCCGCGTAATTCAATATTAATATCCTATTATTACATAATTATTAATGCACGAAGGTTTCCATGTTTGGATAATCTGCGATTACACGTTGGTGTTATAATAATTATTGGAGATATGCGGCTCCGTGTTTGAAATGAATTGACTGGATCCGTAATACTGGGTTTATGGGTTTAGGCTTGGTCAAACAGGTCAGAAGCTCGATTGTTAGTGAAATAGAGGTTCGTCTTGAATATAACTTTCTATAAAGGTAATACTGAAATCAATTAATATCAGTAGAGATTTATTTATACTTTAGCAACCTTTGAAAATGTACCTAAAACTCGTAAATAACTAATTTAATCGTAAGACCTTTGTGTAACCATATTTCAAGCAAATAAATGTCTTATTTCTTAAGTTCTCGCTGTCTATATTTAACCGACTTCCAAAAAAAGGAGGAGGTTCTCAATTCGACGGAATGTTTTTTTTTTATGGATGTTCACCGATTACTCGAAGACTATTTGACCGATTTCAATTTTTTTTTTGTTTTATTGGAGGTACCTTAAAGTTGGTCCAATATAATTTTGGTGAAGATCTGATGATGCAATCTACGAGGAATTGAAGGAACTCCTCAAATATTGTAGGCATACCTATAGCGATTTTGGTATTATAAGAAACATAATAAGCACTTTCATTCAGAAAGTGTAAATTGGTGAAGTGGAACTGATGAAGAAGACCACAGAATGCCATCGGATCTCCTCAATGATAAATGATTTACGGGTGGCAATAAGATATCTTGGTTAATTTAAATGTTCCTGATGAAAATAGTACCATCGAATTGATTTGACGATGGAGCCGGAAGGTAGGCACCAGATCTATGTAATCAAATAATGTATCCTAGCCGTGTTTGGGCTTGTTCGAATCGTCACGAGATACACTTTTAAGTAACGAGTAACTAAAAAGTGTAAAATAAATAAACTTTTTAACAAAAAAATAAAACTGACTCCAAAAAAAAAGAAAAAAAATAACGCCATAATTCAGTGTCTTCAATTTACTTACAAGTAACCGTTTGTATACTCAATCTATACAATATATACAATTAATGTTATTTTGGAGTCGGTGCTATCGTGTCACAACTTACTAAAATTGTAAATTTTCATTATTTTACACATTCTTTATATGCCACAGACGCCAAAATAAGATTAATTGTATATACTGTATAGATTGAGTATACAAACGGTTACTTGTAAGTAAATTGAAGAAACTAAATTATGGCGTTATTTTTTTACTTTTTAGTTTTTTTTTTGGAGTCGGTTTTATTTTTTTGTTAAAAAGTTTTCACAAACTTAATGAAGTTAAGCATTCCAATTATGCAATTTGAAAATACATAATAGCGTTTTGCTTTTCAGGCCGAGCCAGGATAGTTTGTTTGCGAATACCAGCATCAAAATTTTAATATGATGTTAGGCATGGTGTTCGGTCTCGAAAGGTGCCGACAGACAATCTCAGTTAGGACGTCATTAAAATGACCGCTGCCGGAAAAGGGTAAATAACGTCTAAACTATGCCATTCTCAAATAAGTGTGGGGTATCAAATGAAATCTGATGAAACATCTATACTTTTATAAAGTTATAAAAATGAAATGTCTGTACATTGAAGATATTTTCAAAAACATGATTGCAACGGACTATTTAGAGGTTACTAAAACGAAAAATATTTTTTTTGGATTTTATGTATGTTTGTATGTGTCGTTGTGGCTTCGTCACGCATAATCGGCTAAATAGATTTCAATAATTTCTGGTACACGGGTAGCTGGGTATCTCCAGATGGTTATAGGATACTTTTTACCCGATCGTGTTAAAAAAAGAGGGTTTATGACTTTTTCTACTCCGCGAACGAAGTCTCCTAACTAATCGACCTGATATCTAATGACGTGATGAAGGGCGCTGAAGTGAAGCGGTGAAGAAGCAGTCATGGTTGAATTTTTTGGGGGAGGCATATGTGCAGCAGTGGATGTCTTTGGCTAATGATGATGGCAATAATATAATTAATAAGCTTTTAATTTATACCTCGTCCTCCATCACCTTTGATATTATTATCTTAAAAAGAGATGCAAGCGCAAGTCTTGTAATCTCCAGTTCGGTTTAAAGACATGTATTCCTCACTACCTGTTGCTCGCGACTTCGTCTGCGTAGAGATGCAATTTAGCACGATTGGGTAAAAAGTATCCTATAACCATCTGCAGATACCCAGCTACCAGTGTACCAAAAATAGTTGAAATCCGTTTAGCTAATTTAGCGTGATGAAGCCACAACGACACATACAAACATTTCATTTTTATAACTTTATAATAGTATAGATAAGAAACACAGTTTCGCTTACATGAGAACTTTAAAAGCTAGGTTAAATATTAATTATAAAAATAACAAGTGAGTTCGCGCTTGGCGAGCATTGAGTTAATTTGAAACAAAAAGTAAACATACCTTAGTCTAGTTGAGTCTTAATCACCTAACTTTTAGGTTTAAATTAATAGTTTCGACATGTTACTTCACTTTTAACGTTTTTTCATATAATTTAATATAGTTGTAAAATAGTAGTAGAGTTGGAGGCCAAGGCAATGCGACGCTGAGCCAACAGAGTGATTGTAATAATGTGTTCAAATTCCGCCTACAGCAAGTATTTGAGTGATGAGCTTGATATTTGATGTATTAATTTGGGGTCTTAAGTATATGTATGTATTTGGGGTATTTTCTTACATTAGTATGTATGTCGTCGTCTTGTACCCATAGTGCAAGCTTTGCTAAACTTGGGATTAGGGTTGTGTAAGTTTATTTATTCATAATGGCAACGCAAAAATAAGGAACCTACTACGTAAATATGAAATGGGTTGTGAGTTCATTTAGTGCATAGTTTCGCTCGTGAATTTTGATTGATCATACATGCGGAACTCCGTCAGGACCCTACCAGGGTATTGTATATTTCCCGGTACACGTTTAATGGAATTTTAAAGCGGTATTTCAAATATCTTCAGAACAGCTCAGATGTACAATATATAGGAATTGTACATATGCACCTAATTCAGTAGTAGTAAGGAGTATATATGTTTGCCTATGTTTCTAGGTTTAGGTATAAAAGGTAATAGTTTTTTTTTTTCATTAACCATCTCAGCTGTTATCGTCTGTATTGATAAAGTTTTTTTGCACTGTACTTAAGCTCTATGTAGTTCAGTATACCGTTTTTTCACCAGTTCGGTTAAAATTTCAGTGGTATAATTCTAACAATTCATACTTAATACAAGTATGAGTGTAGACCCCGCGAGTCTCTCAATCTTCATATCTCCGCCATTTTGAAATCCGTTCAGCGATTTAAGCTTGAAAAAGTAACAGACAGACAGACACAGCTACTTTTACATTTATAATTGACAGATTTCTGCTTGGGCAAAAATGCTTTCGTATGTCGGGCGGATGTCTAGTTGGTTATTTTCCGCTTCAGGTCACATATTTCTTAACCGATTCTCGTGATATTATGTAAGCAGGTTTGATATTTCTTTTTATATAAACCTACGTAGTATCCCACTGTTGAGCAAAGCCTCCCTCCTAGATTTCCAGTCGTCTCGATTTAAAGCGACATCTGGTCCGTAGCTGAGATATCTACCCAAGTCATCCCGCCATTTCCTTCTCGGCCGACCGCGATGCCGGTGCCCATCCTAACCCAGGTAGCACACAAGCTGTATAAAGGATTATACGGCCATTATACAGCCAGTTTGAGCGTTATAAGGGCTGTATAACCTGTTGCTGGCTATACCTTCCTCTGCATGCATGCATGGCCTACCCAGTTCCATTTAAGCTTGGCGATCTTAACACCAACATCGACAATGCGTGCTTTTGATCGGAGCGTTGTGTTCCGGATTCAGTCGATCCTTTTCACAGCTAACATACGGCGCTCCATGGTTCTCAGACAAACCTTCAAGCGACGAGGTCTGGACACCATAGGTAAGGACAGGCACTATACACACGTCAACGACTCTCCATTTGAGAGCTAAAGGAAGGTCACTCGTCAGTAATTCTCTCATAATAGCTCTTCCAAGCGTTTTGGATCCGTCTTTCGACTTCTTGAACCCATCTCTGGCTGAAAGAAACGAATTGGCCTAAATACATTCGGTGACATAGTGCATGCCTTGCCCATCCACCTTAATCTTCCCTTGTGTGCTGTTTGGTAATTACCTGGGCTTTTTAGCGGTTCATTGTAAGACGAACTTGAAGGCTTGCCAAATACAGATCTCGTAGCATTGTTTCCAATGTGATGATGATGAGGAGATAAAGATAAAAGATCATTTATTCAAATAGGATCACAAGTATCTCTTTTGCATCGTCGAAACTTAACATGATCATGTTGATTATTAAATGCTAACATTACATAAGAGATAGCATAGTACTGTATTTTTTTTGTATTCTCTAAAGTATATAAGCTTTAGAGAATACAAGAGATAATAATATTAAAATAATTTTCATAATATTAAGTAGTATTTTATAAAATTGTACACATAAAATTATTTTTTATTAAATACATTTAAACGAAGTTCTGTAAGGAAGACGATATTAGATACTAATCATGTCTTCATACAGAAACTGTGTCAAGTTTTAATAGATAAGGAAAAAACATTAATTTATTAAACACAAAAACAGTCTCGTAATACAGAAAAAAAAGAACTGTTGAAAATTTAGATACATTCAAACTGTAAAAAAAAACACTGTAATTGGTATTGAAACTATATGTAATTAAATAAAAATAAAAACAAGATCGAGGAGAGATAAAGAAAAGATAATAACGAAGGTCTGTTAACTTCCTTCCATCGATGATAATGCTTTTCAATTCCTACAAGAGCTCCAGGCTTTGGAAAACTTAAAACCATCTTGGAAATCTACCTGTTGTACGCGCTTATCAATTTTGAACGTCTGACCATATGTTTGGAGTTTGATATCTGTTTTCGTAAATTTTATTGATAAACTTAATGTATGATGTTTTGCTCATAAAGGCATTATTGAGGAATACGAAATGCTGTTAAAAGCCTTCGTGGAATCAACAAAACCGAGATATAGTAGTTTGTTGAATTCTTCATATTTCTTTATTATCTAGTTTATTGTTTGGAGATGATCGGTAGTGGAAAAACTGGGCAAGAATCCCGCCTTTTCTAGGAATTGGTGCTTATCTAATTGGCTGGCAATGCAAATCTCTGAATACTAAATAAATGTTTCATAAATGAGATATATATGAGATATCAAACTTATTGGGATTAACTTATCGATAATCTGCCGAATCCTACACCAGATCAGACGACGCAATGGAGCCACGGAGTTGCGTCGCCTTGATCGAATTAGTTTGAAGTTATCTATATGTTTTTGTTATTTGTAGTTCATAGTGCTTTGGTTTTTACTGTAATGCTATGTAACTTTTTGAATAATAAATTAAATAAAAAATATATAATAATGTAATTATTTATCGATTGAATTTATGGATTTTTTTCATAATGGCTGAAGCATATGGGAGTTGAAAGACTCACAGGTATTTATTTAATCCTTCTTCTTAAGTACGAAATGATTGCGAATAGCAGATGTTGTTTATGTTTTTCAATTTGTTTATTGCTATCTTCTTGGTATCATTTTATTAACAATATACATTTCAAATTATTTATCATTCAATAGATCCGGTAATCTAATTCTTTATTCAAGATAAAGAAAGGACTAAGTCTCTACATTACGGATATTGGATAAATAGAAGTGTTCCAATCTTATCTGATAGCATCGCGTGCTCCAATGATAATATTTGGTATTAGAAATAGGTATCGGTTGGAATAAGTCTAGTCTTCTAGGTCTAGTATCAGAGAGCTTAGCACTAACCAAGACCGATCTAAATCGGATATGAATTTGAATAAGTACTCTTTGGGGTAGTTTTATAGGCGTTTCAACCCCTATCAGTTTCTTCTTGCATATAATAGTCAAAATAAATGAAATAGAATTAAATATCAATATTTTTTCTTGTATGAGAAAAAAAGTTGAAATACATCCAGCCGTTATAAAATCGCAATGACAAATTGATGGCTGGATGGATTTCATATTTTTTTTCGTCCACAAAGAAGATGCCCTTGTATTAGTACTTACTTATTTCATAAAATGATAATATTGTGCTTGTGATACAATTACTAGTGTATTAAAATGTAACAATTATAAAATAAAATACGTCTACTTTAAGTTTAAGTTATGACTTGGTTAAGTGACGCCGTGCATTTATGCGACGCAGGTTTGTGTATGTTCACGGCACGGTACCGTGTTTATATCAGGCGCCGCGCTATTTAACGTTGACAAAGTTCACGTAAATCTAAAACAAGGATTTTGTAACACATATACCTACGCAGTAATCAAAATTGACTTTCATAGCTTAGTAAATCAATTCTAATCGTAATGAATCGTAATTATTCCTTCAGGCAATAAACATAATATCAGCAGATATTTTGTAGGCAAACGCGTAAGCTTTTACTGCCTAACATGAAATATCCGAAACCTACCTATCTTCAAAGGTACCAATAATAAATTAAATATTCCATAATACGTTTAAAAATAACAGACACCCACTCAAAAGCCGTCTTTATGAAGTTTCAAATAAAGTGTAACTTTCAAGCTTTTACTTCTAAACAATCCATTGTTAACTCGCCAACTTCGAGAACTTCGAGAAAATTCATTTCTTTATAACGAACAATATTTGAAATACTTGCGTTGTAAGAAACTGATCGGTCAGTACTTGAAACGAAGCTTTTTATAACTATTTATATCCTCCAAGAAGAAAGAGGAATAAGTTCACCCGTATATAGTATGACAAAGGTAATAAGGCGCGCGTCAAAGCTCTTAAGACATTCGTCGAGAGGCTATAATTCCTTAATCCGCACGCACCTGTATCGTGCTGTATCTTTGTGTCTATCGGATGTCTTAGCGGTTGATTCGATTTAAATTTTGATAGGTTTTGTTTGAGATGATTTTTAATTACGTGCCAATCTTTAAACAAGAACGCTGTGTTGTATGTTCCATTAAGACAACATTATCATCATCATTATCGTGATAATCATCATCATCAATCATCATCATAATCGTTTTCGTAATCATCTTCGTCGTCATCATCATCATCATCATCATCATCCATCATCATCATCATCATCATCATCATCATCATCATCATCATCATCATCATCATCATCATCATCATCATCATCATCATCATCATCATCATCATCATCATCATCATCATCATCATCATCATCATCATCATCATCATCATCATCATCATCATCATCGCCATTACCATCATCAGCATCATATATCAGCCTCAATGCGTCCACTGCTGGACAAAGGATTTCCACGACGATAGGTTTCTATCGATCCTGACCAGAACATCATTCTATTTTGTTCAGGGCCTTACCACGCTGCGGCGTCTTGCACGCTCAAAAACCTTTCTGCTCCAATGGCTATCAGTTATCCAAGCAATGTGCCCCGTCCACGAGTACTTACTACATACATACAATGTATCACCCAATATGTAAATGATACAATGTAGGTATGCACCGTTACATAAAGTCATACAAATATTATTTCAAAACCCTTCACCTCACACGTCAAGCAACATTTCCACACCAAGCTACAGCCAAATTTCAACTCACAGTTCTAAACATTACCATATATTTTCAGTCGTATAGGTAGCTTTTCACTTGGTATTCATTAACCGCGCTAACAGGCTGGTTTCTTAGTAACCTATATTTTAATTACGTTAATTTATTTTAATTTGGCTGCTTTGAGACAGGACTTGATATAAACTCGTTTAATTATTAGAGGACTGTAAGCGTGTCGCAATTAGGGATAAAATATATTCTGGTGAATTTCAAATGGCTTGCGGTTACGTAAGTTTTTACCTTTTTACCCAACTACGGCGGGCAAAAAGAGAGGTCAAGATTCTAGCGTAGATGTCACAAAAATCTGCAAGGGTTCTGTTTATGATATCTCGGCTTCAAAATAAAGAAAATAGGATATTGATTATAGGCGTTACTCTACGCGCATGTCTAGCGATAAACACATTTGACGACGCATTTAGCTAAGTTAGTTGCACAACAGCTTAGGTAGCTGGCCTTGGGTTCGAATCCAGTTAGAGCAAGTGTTTTTTTGATTAGCACGAATGTTTGTTCCTCGGTCTTGGATATGTTCTATATGTTTAAGTATTACATTTATCTATATAAGTATGTATGTCGTCACCTACTCATAGTATGGACAAGCTTTGTTTGGGACTAGGTCGATTTGTGTAATATTGTCCCTGATATTTATTTACTGCATCATCCATCTTTCTCGCACTATATTTTATAACACTTTCAAATTTTATAACACTTCTTTCACTTTTCAAGCGATCCGGATGTGGAATACTTTGCCGTTGGACGTTAGGTGTGCTAAATCTATTTCTGTTTTTAAGAGTCATCTTAAGCAGCACTATTTATCGCTCCCTTAAACTGAGATGTCGATGTCGTGTAGTTCAGTAAATTTTTGGTTATATGTATGTATTTGTGTAGGTATATGTATATTTGTGTATATGTTTATTTGTATTTTATATTTATTTATTAGTATCTAGTATCTTTGTATGTATCTGAAATGTTCATGTCTCTTTTGTTTTTCTTTCTGGCTTTAATTTATGATTTGTCGCATCTTCATGTGCACCACTTACTTACTCATTGGTTGTTTACTTTGCGCCATCTCTACTACCTTAAGGTTGTCTGGAAGAGATCGTTTTTTAGCGATAAGACCGCCTGTTGTTTACCATTTCTCATACTGGTTTAGATTTAAGTGTCTGATGTTATTTTCTTTTGGTGTGCAATAAAGAGTACTTATTATTATTATATTGAAAGAAAAGAGACGGTAAATCTTTGTGACGCCACAAGGAATCGCGTATCACAAGTCTGCTGTTTTTGGTTTTGATAACTTAAATCCATATAATCAATTATAAAGCTATGGAAATAAAATGTCTGTACATTGAAGATATTTCCAAAAAATAAGTGAACCGGTGGACTATATGAAGGTCACTAAACTTAACTAAGTATGTATATTCCGGTGGAATCTTGCAAGTTATATAACCTAGTTCTCGGTTTCCGATTAAGCTTAAATTGTGCATACTTAAGTAAGTTTCTAGCTCCCAAAAAGTACTTAAAATAGTCCCTAATGGCAAAGGCATATTATAGGGTAGAGGACTATTTAACAGAAAAAGTGCATGGTCAAAAACTGAAACCAAATAATTTACTTTTAGCGGGACAAGGTTCATATAAGGTGGCATATCAAACGTAGGGGAAAACCGGGAGACCTGACCAGGTCAAATATTTCAATTCAAATTTCGCGCTATCGGCGCCGTTGCCAGTACGAAGGAGGCTTGTACAAAGGCGGCGGCTGCGGCGGCGCCACACTGGCCGCCATTTGTACGGTTCGGCGTTGAGCGAGGGAATCGTGTTTTTGCGCGTCAAAAGTGGTAAAAATAATTATTTGCATTCTAAAATGCAATCTCAACAGTTTTGGAGGTAAGAACTATTTTATTATCACATTGTATTATTGGTTAAATGTACTATTGGTAAGTTAGAGTGCTTTAATCGTACGTTGCAATTGCTTAAAGAAAATAATCACTTTTGTAAGGCAAGGGGGTAGCGGGAGACTTGACCACTCCGGTGGTAGGGAGACATGATCAGTGGTTCGAATCTCCCACTCTGCTCTTTAGTAAATTATTATTTAATTTTCATATTTTTGTTTGTTTTTGTTTTACTAAATCATGTCATTTCAGTACAAGGCAAAAGACTCTCTAAGTTCTACCCGCCAGAAATTAACAAAACGGGAAGTCGAAAATGCTCTTCAAGATGTTAAAAATGGAGCATCAATATCATTACGTAGCACTGCAATTAAATATGAAATCGATAACACACTACGGCCAGCAATGCTGATAAAGTAATTTCAGTAAAACATAACAAACTATCAAAATAAAAAGAGAAAAGCAAATAAAAAACAAAAATATAGAAAAGTGAAGATAAACAAAACAGCAAAGACCCAAAAAGGTTAAAAGAAAACCATCGATATAAGTGAGAGCGACTCTGAAAATGAAAATATAATTCCATATGCTGAGACATCCGATGATGACGATCCTGACCGAGACAATCGTTGGTATTGTTTCATATGCGAATCTGAAGCGGTTATGGATATGCGGTTGTGCAATTCCTGCAAACGATACGTTCACGAAATTTGCGTTGGTTTAACTGATAAGGACAAGGACGGTTTTGTATGTCATAAATGTGCATATTTAATTATATGTATGTGTTTTCTGATGTGCTATTATTATTTAAAGGCTGACTAATTTTCTGTTAGAAGTAAGACTATAATTTCTTTTATTTAAAAAAGAGCCAATTTTTTTTATTATTGTTCATATTAATTACATTTGTAAGAGAGACTCAGTTATAATTTTGGCTTTATAAAGCATATAAATATGTTATTAATGTGCATAATCATAATATGTTATTTCTGATGCGCCATTATTGTTTAAAGGTTGATTAGTTTTCTGTTAGAAGTTACATTATAATTTGAAGCTATTGATCTGTTAGATTAAAAGCCAAAAAATGGCTCAATAATGTTAAATGTTAATTACATTTGTAAAATATTCCTCATTATTAATTACGGTTGTATTGAATTATATATTATAAATTAAACAATGGTCTTTTTTTTCTTTTTTCTTTCTAGACAAATGTATGGTCAAGTCTCCCTGACGCCCTGGTCAACTCACCCGTAGGGGTAGGAGAATTGAACCACTTTTTCGTTTTGAAATAAATAATTATATACAAAAAAGATTAACTTAATTAACAGTTTAATAATATCAAATGATACCTAACTATATTTGACACACATGGACCAAATGCCAAGATTCTACGACAAATATGTATATTTTTTAAGCACCTTTTATTAAAGTGGGGTTCATCTCTCCCGGACTTCCCATATGTAAGTTGTTTTAAATAGAAATCATTATATTGCTTTTTTATATTCTATATATTTTTTTTACTTCTATAAGTTTTGAAAAGTTTTTTGGAAGAACTACGCATTGACTTTATACTCAAAACATATATTTAGGATAGGCTAAGTACAAATATTGTATTAGATATAAGAGTTATTTCGAAAAAATGACTGACTGTTGAGTTTGTTTCGGCTTTTTTCTGCTCAGTGGCCTCCTCTTGGGAAACGCTTTAGAGTCAGACTTTAGAATTAAGATCATTATTTCATTATTAAGTTTGGTGACAATGCAATACATAGTATGATACCATCGTGCTGATCTAATAATTGAGCATAGAAACTATTTAATAAAATAATGCAATTTAGAATCCTCTCGGTACTTGATGGATGTTTAAAAAAGTACAGTTGACAATAAAAACATGTCACAAAAAAGGATTTTTTGACAGAATTTTTTTGTATTTGTCTTTGTTTGTGTGTATGTGTCTTTCTCACCTCATCGCGCTAGAATGACTAAGCAGACATGTTTTTAGACATATGTAGCTGGGCATCCACAAATGGGTGTTGGGTACTTTTTACCCGACTACTCGGAACATCTTTGCTGCCTTATCACGTGAAAACAGCTTGACCGATTTCAATATTTATTGTTACAAGGATAGCTAATCACACTAGGTTGGTTTTAGGATATACTTACTAACCAACTACGCAGAAGCATAAACGAGGGCTATGGTTTTTTACTTCCACCGCGAATAAAGTTGCGGGTATTCAGTAAAAATAAACAAAATCTAGTTATTTTTTTTAAATAGGAAAACTTTAGTGATAGCTGTCACTTTGGTGTCTGTCAATAGCGACGCCAAACTTGGTAACATACGTGGCACCGACGCGATCAAGAGGTTAATGTGGGTACTTTAGTAATCACAATAAATAATTTAAATGACCATGACCATTGATAATATCTTCAAAACTAAGTCGAATTTGACTGAACTCCATATAACATTTGTTACACCTAACGATCTAAAGAATGGTTTAAATAATTTGGATTCCTTACAAGCACGCGTATATCATGTAAATAACCATATTTATATGATTTATGTCATATCATTAAAATAAACTCGTCGTCTATATTGCAAAGCACTAGGTATATATCATAAAATGCGACTTTCAAAAAACATTCAAAGCTACACTAAAAAGCTATTCACAATGGTGGTTCAGCGATTTCCAAATTGTGCAAACAGTGATGCAAACAAATGGCTCATACTGGCGGAATGGCTACGCTGAAATGACGTTAGGGTTCTATAGTAAATTGGCGCAAACATTGTATTTTTATTTCATTCGATGACACAAACGCATGACTTCGCTACACGTGTACGTGTAGCGAAGTTGGTTGTAAATGGCCTTTGAAACTGGTGATGTACTGGATTTGAATTCCGCCAGGGCAAGAATATGTGTGATGGAAATGAATGCTTTTTCCTAGATAGAGATGTTTTCTATTTATTTCAGTATTATATTTTTTTATCATTATTATTATCAGCCCATCTACGTCTGCTGCTGGACCTAGGCTTCTCCTATGGTATGCCAAATGAGCTCGGGCCTGAATTGTTTTGTTTCCAACGGCTGCCAGCCACTTTTTTTATGCCGTCGCTCCACTTAGCTGAGCTACTCCAACACACGTTTGCCCCAACAGTTGTTAGTTCTACGACACATGTGACCGGCTCACTGCCACTATAGTCTGCTAATCTTTTGGGCTATATACAAAACTTTGGTTCTCTGTCGGATACATTTCGGATCCGATTCTTCAGAGAAATCTCGAGCATAATCTAGCTGAAAAGCTCGCTGGGCGACCTTAAATTGGTGTACTAATCGTACCGTCAGTGGCCACGTCTCGGCTTCATATGTCACAACTGGTAAGAAGCACTCATTAAAGACCTTCATCTTTATGTTTTGTGGTAAACGCTGCACAGCCCAACCGTATTCTTCTATGGGCCTTTCTCCAAGAGAAAATTTCTCCCTTTCTCTCTATCTATACCTACAAGTATGTATATCGTCGCCTAGTATCCATAGTCTTAGCTTAACTTGGTCAATTTGTGTAAGATGGACCCTGGTATTTATTTATAATAAGCAATCCATTTGATAACGAACAGAAAAAGACAGCCTAGCATAATTGACAACGTTTAATTTTTTTTAACCAAATTTTGTTTTATGAAATCAAATTAAGGATGAAAATAAAAAATAAAAATTGTATCTCGATAAACTTGATATGATATAAAAAAACCAATTTCATCGTACGTGACAGTCATAGCGTAGAAATCCTGCAGAAGCGCTATTACTAAGGCGGATTTAGTATAGAAATTGTACTGCCGTTCATTTTGTGCGCTGCGACTGTGACCCATCCACCTAATTAGTGTCGTAATTTTGAGAGTCGTGTATTTCCTTCACATTTTCCCGAATATCTTCAGAACTAGTTGCTCTAAAAATATGAGTTCCTTTATAATAAAATAACAAAATGAATGTCGATTTAACATTATTACTTCGAAATTTTAAATGTTGTAAATTGACCGCAAGTGCAGCACTTTTCTCTCACACTTAACTCATTGGAGAAAGATAGACATCATTTGTCGCACGACAAGAAGTCAAGAGTGGCAGTTGTGCTAAAAGTACAGCTGGCAAAGCAGATTTATGGTACATCAAACCAACTGAATCATGACCCACTTTGCTGATAATTCGTTTAAAACTGTCAATCTTGTAAGGTCCATCGATAAATGTGTCTAATAAAAAGATAACAAGTTTGTTGCCAAGGAAATCTTCAGGCGAATTTCGACCTACTTGCAATTGGTTTGGCAAAATGAGCTTATGGTGGGTCAAGATTCAGTTGGTTCGATAGTACTTTCAATTATCACACGATAGATGAATAACAAATCACCTATCACTTTCTGCTAAATTGATGGCGAGAGTGACAAATGCCATATCATTTTACTATCAGGGGATAAACGCCACCATTATAGGCCCCGCAGCATAATTTTGTATGATTTTTATTAGGTTATTTATAATCATATTCATGACCGTGACTTTAGTAGTTCCATTGTTGACGCTGTAACTAAATTGGAAAGTAAATTTTCTTTATTTGATCAAAGTATTGCAAAATTTAAAGAATAGTAGTCGGGACATGTTGCTTGTAAAACTGATGGAACCGACGATTTTTTGAACGCTGATCAGGTACCGGAAGAAGCAGCCTCACTCATGCTGGGCTAATTTTTGGTCAAATTCACGCAAAAATTTTGTAATTTTCTTTTCTATTGTTTTTGTTTGGTTTGACATATGTGTTCGTGTAAGAACTGTTAGATAATTTAAGTCTATGATAAAGAATGTTTAACGCATAACTGAGACCACGGAACTCTTTTGCATGATAGCAACTCAAGCTATTTCTTATGCCACATAAAATCGTTCGAAAAGCGAAAGAAATGCCATTTTTGTGTGAGACGCATTAGCATTCGGTGACAGGTGCGAACCGTACCGACCCTTACGCCATATTCCCGTCATCGCCAATACAGTACCGGTATAGCTTTTTATACCGGTTTTATTGCAGTTTTAGGTGGTTTGGAATTTGGCACGAATGTAGCTTAATTTCACGACTTAGACAATGACGATAATAACTTGGCTTAAAAAGTTTTGGAAGAATTAATAAGTCACGTTACCGAGAAGTTTAAATGAGTCCAACTTTTATGGGGAAATTTTATGTTACTGTTTTATAATATTGCTTTGTCATGATTTTAAAGATACAAAGCTCAACAGAAGTCACATAACCTAATTTGCACAAAGAGTGTTCAGAAAATCAGTGCTTAGTTTGACCCATCTTGCTAAAATGTACATATATACACATAAAGAAGTGTCACAAGAAGGTCAAAATTTACTGGCTTGTCGAAATCTACTGGTTCGTCAAGCAGATTGTCAAATTTAACTTGAAAAAAATGTGACTTATTCGCTACAGTGGGATCTATATCGGAATCCCTAACGTCATTTGTCCTAATGTATCGTTTGCGGAACTGTAAGCAATTCAAAATTGTTATAAAACAAACCTAACCTAACCTAATCTATACGACGATCTTTTAAAAAATCCTGAAAAATTTACGGTTTCTGAAAAAAATGCGTTATGCCAAATGATACACTAAGACAAACGATACATTAGGACAAACGACATTAGGGATTCCGAAGGAGACCCCCCAGTGACCAAGCTCATTAAATGAAGAGCAAAAAAACTTGACAAATAAGTTAAGTATGCTATCAGTGTTAGGGTAAAATAAAAGCGATATTAATAGCGGTGCCAGTGTTCTTATTATTAATTAATCGGCAGCTTACCCATTTTAAGGTATTTGAGCATTACATATACATATATACCTACATTCTGCTTTCGAGAAAAAAAAAAACAAATCTAATATATTGGATACTGTCCCATTGTGGATCGCTACTCCATCAGCGATCCACATCGCTACTCGATCAGATAGTTATTTTATTAGGTAAGTATTTCAATTCACAAAAAAAAAAACATTCTGTAAGATTCTGAATCTATACTAATTCATCAGAGTCGAGAAACAATAAGAGCATCAATGTTTACGACCAACAATGAGCAATACTCTATAACAGTGAAACTAGTTAGGAACTTAGACTGTTATCACTATTTGTGAATCTAGTCCCTGTAGTTGGACCGGGGTAGCCGACGGATCTTATTAAATCTTCGACAAAACCTAGTTCTAAACTTTCTGCTAACCTTTGTTTTAACCACAACAGGGTTAACTCCAGAGATGTGGTTTAACTTTGCGGATATGTGTACCTATTGCATCAGAAATACCTCAATCTTAATTCCGGCTTGTTAAGGTATAACAGGTTTGCATTTGGATTGACCAGAAGTATTTGTATTATTGGACATTGGTCTGTTTTTAAAGTAGCCTCAAATCTATAATTGCGTATACATAAAATGCATGCGAACATTCAATCACATTGAATTCATAAAGTATTGTTGAAGTAAGAAGCAATCAGTGAATCGATAAAAAAATCCTGGACATAAAGAAACTTCACGGCTTTCAAACGACTGAACAGATTTTCTTAAACTTTAGAAAAGAAACCTCTTGAAACCGCTTTTAAATCGGTCTATCCTTTCAAGAACTATGATGCCACTAATAGACAGAAATATACACACGTAAAAGTTATAATCCCGTACGTGTTGTCGGGATTTAAAAACGACAAATCAATAAACTCACAAACGCTTTTGTATTTATGATAAGCGAATAAAATTGTATGGTAACTAGAGTAGGTTTTGCTACCATTTATATGTATATATTTTTTATGGATATAAATCAAATCAAATCAAATCAAAATATTCTTTATTCAAGTAGGCCTAGTTACAAGCACTTTCGAAATGTCAGTTACATGAGAGTGAATGTTTGCTGGGAGAAATACAATATGATCCAACATTTGCTGCAAGGATTAGGGAAACCCAGAAAAACCTAATCAGATCATTTAACTTAAGTGTAAAATTATTGATAAAATCATCATTTTTAAAATTAAAATAATCAATAAGATAAATCCCAAAAGGATTGTCAATAAAAAATAAATAATCTAGAATGTGTCTAGAATAAAATTCTAAATGTCAGAGTATATAAAACAATTAAGATTAAAATAATAATAATACCTTAGGTATTCGTTAAAATATATAAAAAAGTATATAAAAAATTGAAACCAGCTATTGACGTCCATTGAATTGATTTTTTTGCATGTTTGTATGCATGCGTTGGAGCCATTATTATGCCTAAATGGCTGGACAGATTTAAACTTTTTTTGTTGCACAGGTAGGTAAAACTTAATTTTTTCCCGGCAACGATGAGTAATATTTTTTGTCCTCTCGTGTAAACAAATTAGCATCCTCTAGTTGAGTAAGAAGCTACTTAATACTATACTGTACGCTAATCAATATAGCTATGATTGTTTTACATGAAAAGTTAGACCGGTACTTTTCAGGTCGTCCCTTTTCCATAAAAACTTATATAAAAGAAATGAAATGGTCAATCAAAATTTTCTGGGAGCAATTAACAATTACAACTTTGTAATAGTCACATTAAACATTCTTTTAACTTTAACGTGATAAAACCACTTTGGAAAAAAAAGAAATATAAACTTAACCTGTTATTTAAGCTATAATCTAATCATCTGTTATAGTAAAAATGTAAGAAAACTTAGTTTCCTTAGGCTAAGTACAAGTTCAGTTCAAATATAAAACAACCGTGCTAACATGCTATTATAAAAGGAAAGTAATCGATCGTTGCATTGAAAACTTTCAAGCTTGCCACCCTGTATAATTAACGTCACGTGCTATGACGTGTGTTAGTGACATGGTTTGTTAATGTGTCTATTCTTAACCGATATATGTTTTTGTAAATATAAAATTACAAAAATAAAATGTCTGTACCTGAAGATATTTTCAAACAAAAAAATATGTGATACGGACAATTTGAAGATCACTAACTCGAAAAATATTTATTTTTTGTACGAATTGTTTGTACGTGATATTGTAGACTCATCCCACCAAAAAGGCTAAACGGCTCTCAACTAATTTAGGTACACGCATAGCTTCTAGGCACCCACAGACCGATAATAGGATACTTTTATCTAAATGAATTCTCAGAACGTAAACAAAAGTTTTGTGATTTTTTGGAATTCTTAGTGTTTAATATGCATTTTTCTGTGGTATAGGCCACGTTACCGGGAATCAATATAATAATATGTATGTTCATTTAATTATATAACCAATTTGTTTTAATCAATGGCCTCATCTGTCGCCAAGCCAAGTCTTTATTGTTCGGGGGTTAACGCGTTTTTAACGATCAAACATACAAATATCTTTACAAACTTTTACATACATAAAAAAAGAGACAATCTTACAGAAATCAACCTAGTCTCAAACTATCAAACTAAGTAAAGCTTGTACAGTCAGCGTCAAATAGTCTGTAGCATGCAAAGTTCCAAAAATATCCATATATTTGGCGCTTTGGATGATTCAGATTATTTCACGCTGACTGTACTATGCATACTAGACGACGTTATACGCAGTCAAATACATAAATATTATTAACTACATATAAGTATAATTGGTCCTAAAATGTTTTTAAGTATTTATCATCTATTGGTTACAGTTTTACCTCAGAGGGGTACTAAAGGTTCTACCCAATCTACCCATATACCAATGTAAACAACTGCTATAAAAGGTGACAGCAACTTTGTTCCTGGAGGAGAGTTATAATCCCAATTTTTTTCGACAGCGTTATCGGGTAGAAAGTATCGTATAACAATCTGTGGATACCCAGCTACCGGTGTATCAAAAATAGTTGAAATCTGTTTAGCCGATTTAGCATGATAAAGTCACAACGATACAAAGAAATATACAAAACATCAAAAAAAATTGTTTGTAATTGTAATTTAGTGCCGTCCAATACAATAATTTGAAAATATCTTTAATGTACAGCCATTTCATTTTACAACTTTATAATGGTATAGATTTTTTTTCTTTAAGTTACACCTACGCCTTGGCGATAATGTTCCAAATTGGACACAAAAAAATAGCGAGAAAGTGTGAAACATCGTAAGGCAGAACAACTACGATCAACCAATAATAAAACCGACAACTCTAAAGCATGCTTATAATCTTTAACAATTATAAGCATGATTATAAGATTTAGAAAGAAAGTTTTTTAAGACTAAACCGATTTTCTTTAATTATAGCTAAGAAACTTCTTAATCAATCACGAAGAAAATCAGTTTAAGCTGATCAAGCTAAACCAAGGACTGAATCAGGCTAAACGATTTTGTTTTGAAAATCAGTTTAGCGCTCTTGATAAAGACATCTTCCATACACAAAACTAAATTGAAATCGATCTACCTGTTCAAGCGCTACGATTCCACAGACAGCATGCACACAGACACACAAACACAAAGATACACCGTCAAACTTTTCAGGCCCCTCTTTTTCATTGGCGGTATAAAATAATTTTAATGCAGGTTTTTGAAAACAAATGAGAAAGAATATAAATAAAAAACAGGAAAATCTTACACAAATCGACTATGGGTACTATGGGTACTAGGTGATGTTATACATAATATATACATAACTTATAATACTTAAATACATATAAAACATCCAAGACCCAGGAACAAACATTAGTGCTCATCACACAAACGTTTGCCCTGGCCGAGATTCGAACCCGTGACCGCCAGCTCCGTAGGCCGTTGTATTACCAACTGAGCCAAACGTATCGTCAAGAATATTAGGTCATATCTCACGTCACGGTAACTGGATAGAAACAATAATAAAGAACTAAATAGAAGGGGAAAAGAAAAATACAAGACCTAGAATGAGTGATAATAATGATATCAAAAAGTAGAAGATAAAGAGGGATGAAGAAAAAGCAGTAAAGGGTTCAAATATCTTTAAAATCGTCTGGAAATTTGCTGTACATGCAGCTTTTTCTACTAAGTGTTTCCGTCTTGAGAAAAAATGTGTTTTCATTATGTTTTCATTGTGTTTTCACTCACCTTTCAAAGCCATAGTCGGCAACAATGCCAAGGCTTGCAGCATGGACCAAAAGCAAGTTCTCTCGATCCTCATCCCGGCAACTATTCACTACTTTACGCAAAAAGTGTACATTTTCCCTCATTAAAAGTCTTCAAGAAGAGTCATTTTCGCTCGAAACTCGGGCGACGCTCTTTTGTTTTCTGTTTCACTTATTTTTCATCGCGCTTTTAATTCTGTGTACATTTGTAATGTGCCAGTGTCTTTTCCTTTTTAGGTACTCTCGCCAATGGATCTTAGTTCATTTCTGCAACGTCTTCATTTAAAATCAAAAAATGTCTTTAAAAGTCAGAAAATGAACTAAAAAATATTATCTTGCATGCTATTATCCAAGTTCTCATTTGGAATAGTTAAATTGTGACTGAATTTGGATTTATTATTATTTGATATTTGAAACTCTTAAGTTATTCAAATTAAGTTGAAAGCCCTATAGATAATCAAATTTTATCAATCTGCACGTGAAAACATTTTATAATTGTTGTGACATGAATAACAAACATTTATTATTTAAAAATCATGTTGATTTTTTTTAAGATCATAATGTGATTGAAAAAATTAACAGCAGTACAGAAAAACTAAAATTTAACATCTTTTAAGTCTTATTTAGTAGTTTAACTGTCGATTGTAACATTTCTACGTAGTATTATAAAATCACGAAAAAAGCAGAATCTCTTACAGATCTCTTACAGAATCATAATATATTTGACCTATATTTGGGTAAGAAAAATACAGGCGTAAGAAAATAATGCGAAGTAGTGTACCTAATATATTGAAGAAAATCTAGCATTCAATTCTTAGTCAGCAATAATGTACTCTTCAAGAGGGAATAAGTAAAAGCCCTAATAATACAAAATCCTACTGGTAATGAAGCTTAAATAAATCATTTTTGTATTATTTTATTACACTTTTATTAATTTTATGTTAAAATATATTTTTTTACGAATTGTTCATTTAATTAAATTAATTCTAAAAATTTGATAAAAGATACTGGCAGTTTACCCACATTTTTTAAGAAATAAAATCACTGGCACATTTCAACCGCATTCGAAATTCGAATCACACAAAACAATTGCAGCTCAAAATCCCGTCATCGGCAACAAGTCGCTAGCGCGCTGCGTCGCACGACCGCCCCGTAGCAGTTCTACGAGCACACTGAGGCTACGGGCCCGTAGCACACAGCTACGGCGTAGACACGTTACGTCATGAAAGGTTGCCACTCAAACGTTTAGAACCTTCGCCTTTTGCATGAATACGGATACGACTGTATTTTTGTTTCCTTTCCCCGGTGTTCCATTTTTGTGGAACAAAAGAACGTGTTTGTATTTCCGTTGATACGTCGACGGTGTTTATGGAACTTGGAACTGTGTGTGAAAGGCTCTTGTTACCGTTTTGTTAAGATAAAATAGAATCCGGATTTTTTAACAACACTAAGGGTTTCGAAGAAGATCCACTTGGTATTTAGCTAGATTTTTACATTAACGATAATTTTAAAGGTGGGTTGCTTCTTAAGAAAGATTATGGATAAGTTCGAGCCAGTAAGAACGTGTTTTAAAACCAATTTGAGAAATGTTTTTATATGGGGGGTTTTAGAGAGGATTCTTTAACAACATCATTGAGGGAAAAATTGAGATGATGAGAGGAAGAGGGAGATCGAGGCGGCTTCTTTGCTCAAGAAAACTATAAAGTTAACGTCAGATCGTACCAAGAAGTCCAGTCTCTTGTCAAAAACAGAGAGCAGTGGCCGTTACTTCACCAAAAGCGTCGCTCTTAAGTTCAATGATGACTTAATGATAAATATCGTTTTTTTAATCATTTTTTTTCCACTTTACTTTTCATACTTTTAATGGGATGGGAAGTTAATGGGAATGAATAAGTTTCTGACAAAAAAATCATTTTTGTAACAACATTTTACTGCCGACTGTACTTTTCTTTGAATGCGTTATTTTGTTACAGAGTTCCTAAGAGCAACTCCCGGCTCCATCATCAGATCAAATCGATGATATCACAATGCATTATCACCGATCCTGCATATGTTTATGTATCTATGCGGCTACAGTACTCGAAAAACGACTGGACGAATTACAGCCATTTCGGTACAAGTTAGCTGCATATCCGAGGATAGATAAATCCCACCAAAAAAAAATCATGTAAAATTGGCAGCCTAGACTCACAAGCTCATAACGCTTGCGCTGTTAAAAGTTATCAGATCCCAGGAAAAGCCAAGCCCTCAAGCTTTGACATTACTGACCACACCTTATCTTAAAAAGTATGGCTTTAACTGGCTTGAAGCCCCTAAGCCCTGATTTTACTAAGCCTACACCTTGGTTTCAAAAGTATAGCCTGTCTGTTTCATAGAGAGGAATTCAAATTAGTAATATTATTACAATATTGAAGACATATACTGATTTATGTAAAGGACAGATAGGTTAAGGATTTTTCGTAGCATACCGTGGTTCTAAAATCCATATTATCTTACAACTAGCGGCTCTATGGATTTTAGAACCACGGTAGGTACCTATGCTACGAAAAGTCCTAAGCCTAGTAGTTATAGGATACTTCTTACGGTTTGGCCATGACAACGCGCGACTGGCGGCATGGCAAGCTAATTATATCTTTATTGCGCGGTCAAGACGCTCACCGCACAACAGTTTATTAGTATAATCAGTTTATTAGTATATAGAATTCGCTTGCCGCACCGTTGGTCACGCATTTTCGTGGTTAGATCCTTACTCGACTACTCTGAAACATTAAATGGGGCTTGTAACGTTTTGTCCTCTGAGAACGAAATTCCTTACCTTCCACTTAAAAAAACCTTATATCCATACTAATATTATAAATGCGAAAGTGTGTCTGTCTGTCTGTTACCTCTTCACTATGAAACCGCTAAACCGATTTGAATGAAATTTGGTATGAAAATTATAATTAATAATATATTAAGTTCAGGGGAAAGGCATAGGCTACTTTTATAGCGGAAAAATATCCTTATCCGCGATAAACGAATTTAAGGCGGACGAAGTCGCGGGCAGAAACTTGTGATGAAATAAATAACAATACCTACTCAAATATATTCTGTTTCCTCAAGAAACAAAGTAACGGAGATGAAAGTTAGCTATAAAAATAAAGGATTTTGTTTAGCCGCAAGAAATAAAAGTAACTAAAAGTCCATGGCAAACTTACCCGGAATTAAATCAGTTGACGAGAAAATTCGTGTAAACGAGTTTTATCTAAAAACTAGTCCTTCTACAAGCTTTTATTTAACTTGCCGTGTTATTAAGTGTTTATCAAGAACAACTAAAATAAGAGCACTGTCAATGGCCATACGGATCGTGCCCCGATCGCAAGATATGTAGGCAAATACTAAATGGCGCTTTAAAACTAATCATTTAACGATGTTATGATTGAACTAGGCCACATGTGTTATTACAGTAACTGAGACTAATCGTCTATATAATATTTTTTTCTACTCGTGAACCTTGATAATCTGCGAATAAGAACGCCGCAAATCATACTAAAAAGGCATACTTTTTAGATTTGACCATCACTCTATACTCTATGGTTTATATTATATGTCACTGAACTATAATACCCATATTATACAACGCCGTACAGAACTATAATGAATTTCAAAAAAAGAACGCAATGTTTCTGCAATATATTTGTTGTGCCATGTTTCATTTACATTCATAGCTTTTTGTATAACTCGTAGAAAAAGTATTGTATACAATAGTTATATAATTAGCTATTTAAGTCTCGTACCTTAATTAGGCTAATGAGCAAGATTCGTGGCCTAAATGTGGTACTCGATTGAAAAAGCATAAATTAAATAATGATTGCATAAAATACTATTGTACAACTTGGACGCGATGAGATTGCACCATAATGATTAGTACATTACCTTAAAAACCAGAGTCAGTTGGACAAAGAGGAATTAATGGAGGAGTCGCAGAGGGCCTCGGCGAGGGTATCTAGACCAAATTGCAGAGATACTGAAAGAAGGCCAAGGTGAAATGTACTCAGAACCGTCGAGCGTGTGTGAATAGATGCATTGATGTAAATGAATCGAAAGAAGTGTGTAAGGGCCGTAAAGTCTGGCATTCGGTAGTCTACTCCAATGGGATACAGGCGTGAGTATATGTATGTTTGTCAGTTAGACAATATATTAACTCTAATATATATCACACAGGAAAGCGCAGTGTAGGACGACCCCCGACTAGATGGACGGATGAAGGTCGCGGGGAGTCGGTGGATGCAGTGTGCGCAGGATCGCACCCTGTGGCACGCTATAGGGGAGCCCTATGTTCAGCAGTGGACGTCCGTGGCAGATAGATAGATAGTACCGTTACATGAAGATTTATTCCTAAGTAACAGACTTGGCGTTACGGAAGAGTATTGATTCGCAATTCCAGTGCAATACCCATTACATACAATTTACGTTTTGAGCATTAAATTTTAATTTGGAAGATTGAATTACGAAACAAGTATTGCATATTCTATGAAATTGTTAATAGTTGCAAGAAAAAAACAAGAACGTCATCTCTCGAAAAATAATTTCCTAAGACAATGGAACAGAGTACAATACTTTGTACTAAAAAGTTGCAAGTCTTAGAAGATGAGACGTGAAATCAGGTACCAAAGTAGTTCGTTATGTATTTTTTCCTAAGAAAACTAATTAAACGTTTAATTACAGTGTTTGTATTAAACACAAAAATATAAGAATAAAAATATCATCATCATCATCATTTCAGCCATAGGACGTCCACTGCTGGACACAGGCCTCCTCAATAGATTTCCACATGGGCTGGATAGAGGCGACCCGGTCGTCTAACCCGGTCATCGGACCACCTTGCTTTCAACGCTGTGCTTGCCGGGACGTGGTCTCCACTCGAGAACCTTTCTGCCTCAACGGCCATCGGTTCTTCGAACTATGTGCCATGCCCATTGCCACTTCAGTTTGCTTACCATGCTTGCTATGTCGGTGACCTTGGTTCGTCTACGGATCTCCTCATTCCTGATTCATTCAAATCCCGAGCATAGCCCTATGGCTATGCTCGGGATTTCGGGATTTTTCTATGGAAAGCCATAGCTCGCTGAGTGACTCTGAGCTTCCTTAAGAGGCCCATAATCAGAAACCACGTCTCGGCTCCGTAGGTCATCACCTGTAATACGCACTAGTTAAAGAGTCTTCAAGCACTGAGGTATGCTGAACGAGAAGACACTTCGCAGTTTCCCAAACGCTGCCCATCCAAGTTGGATCCGTCGATTGATCTCTTTCTTGAAGTTGGACCAGCCTAACTGGATTGTTTGTCCGAGATAGACGTATTCGTCGACAACTTCGACAACCGAGTTACCAACCAATACTGAGGTGGGCGCTACATGGACATTCGACATGACCTTCGTCTTGTCCATGTTCATGTTAAGACCCACCTGTTGGGATACTCTGCTGAGATAATAAAAATATTATATACTCATATTCTACACATAACGCCCAATCTAATGGGATTCCTGCCCATCAGGTCAGACTTAGGTGATTTAATCTAAGTGCTTTTTATTTTTTAACCGACTTCCAAAAAAGGAGGAGGTTATATGTTCGATAGTTTGTATTTTTTTATGTATGTTCACCGATTACTCCGCCAATTGTGGACCGTATTTAAAAATTCTTTATTTATTTGAAAGGATATACTCCCGAGGTGGTCCCATTGCCACCAAGTTGGGATCTGATGATGGGATCCCAGGGAATTCGAGGGCAATCCTCAAATTTTATAGGCACTTATAACGTTTTTCATATATATTCTTAAGTTATTTAAGTATTTGCATATGGTAGTCATCATCTCATCATGGTGAGCTGATGACGGAAGGTACAACTCCTTAATAGTTAAGAGTTAGAGGATAATTCTTAAAAAAAACATCTATTATAGGTAGATACGTTAAGACTGTTAGTCATATTCTTTTTTAGTGTGTCCCTGAAGTAGTCTCCTTATCACCAAGTCAAGATTAGATGATTGAATACCTTGGAAATCGAGAAAAAACCTCAAATATTATAGCTACTAACAATGTTTTGTATATATTTTTCTAAAGTTATCAGTTGTTTTCATCTGGTTGTCATCATTTCATGCTGAGCTGATGATGGAAGGTACAATGAACTAACCAACTTTTACATTTCTTACTTCCAAAGACTCGAGATGCGTGCAAAGTGCCTCCTCAATCTTCCCATTCTGGGCTCTAAAAATACTTAATATCACTACAGTAGTGATATAAAGTATTTTTAGTAGCACCGACTTCAAAAGGTGATTCAAATGTGATCCGTACCGTACATAAAAGATTATAAGGCTGTTTAGTTTATTTTGAAGTCGGTTCTTTTTTTAAAATTATTTTTTTATTATATATACTGCTCAAAACAATATAGGGGCCACTAAGAATTTTGATCGTAACGTGAAAATATATATTAATTAGTTAGTACTGTGCTCCAGTTTGGCTTGAAAGCGCACACATGCAAAAAATGGATGCAAAAATAAACAAAGCTATGCGATGCATTTCAGGCACAATAAGATCGAACCTGCTCCATTGGCTAACGGTTCTCAGCCATATTGCTTCACCACATCTCCGGAGATTGTACGCGCTGAAGAGAGAAGCGGAAAAAATACACTCGCAGCAGTCTTTGTCCATTCACTAGCCAACGGTTAAAATCCCGACGGCCTGCCTGCGTCACTGCTTAAAATCTGAGTGACTTCGACCTCAAGTAGAGGTGGAAAGAAAAATGGACATCATTGGTTACAGGTCCTGCCCTCCAAGCCGTAGACCCCACGGTCAAACCAGATGGTTTCAACCTGCCGCGCAAACTCTGGTGCCGTATTAACAGATTGAGGACATGTCACGGCTCTTTGCGAGTGTCGCGTAGAGGCCCAAACCGTGGAGCATATCATAGAGCTCTGCCCCCTGCACTTGTACACGGGCTCTCCGGAAAATCTGTACAACTCAACACCTGACGCTATTTCGTGGCTCTGGTCCCTGAGTGTGGATTTATAAATTAGAGTAGTTTATATAATTCTCAGATTGTCAACTTATTTCTGAAATGTTTATGTATATACGCCATACGATTAAATAAGTTAGTTAAAAAATATTTAACAAAATCTCCAGCCTTTTGTAACTATTTTTTGTTGCACAAAAACTGAACAGAAATTCTCCGCGCAAAAGTGGCCCCTATTTAGTTTTGAGAAGTATACATATTCAATGTAAATAACGTATCCGCCTGTACATAATTCACTTCTATACTATTATAAAGTTGTAAAAATAAAATGTTTGTATGTGTCGTTGTAGCTTCATCACGCTAAATCGACTAAGCGGATTTCAACTATTTTTGGTACACGGGCAGCTGGGTATCTCCAGATGGTTATAGGATACTTTTTACCTGACTATACAAAAGAAAAAAAATAGGTTATGACTTTCTCCTCCACGAACAAAGTTGCGGGTGCCTTCTAATAATCTATAAAACTAGACCCTAAAGCAAATCTGTGAATGTGCGTTGACTCTTAAAACATTAAATGGTTCTATATGACTTGGACGTACACGTAATCAGATGACTTCAACATAATGGTAATAAACAAATAATATAAAAACCAGATTCAGTTAGACAATGATGTAGTACCGTTGCATGGGGGTGTTCCTCAGTAAAAGAGTTGGCGTGATGGATGAGTATGGTTCAGTACTGGAGACGGAGATATCTGCTTTCTGCCGTATTCATTACATATGAGCTACGTTGAGATCATTACGTTTTAATGTATAATATTGAATTACGCGTCATGTTTATCTGTACTATTATAAAGTTACATTAGTGATACATAAATACCAATACAAATGAAAATACCAATAACTAACAAAATATTACGATTCAGTAAAGGCTGGAATCGAACTAGCATCTTTGTTTCTGTGACATTAAAAAATTGTAATAAAAATTGTGTAATGTTTTTTCATTAAAATTTATAAACAAAAAATATACATTAGGTTGTAAAAATAAAATGTCTGACATTTAAGTTTTGTATTTGCGGCCACATGACGTTAAAGCATTTGAACGAGTTTAGATAGTTTTTGATTCAGAAATCGCTGCAGTACCACAGATGGATAAATACTAATTTTTATCCGACTGCAGTAAAGAATAAGAAGGTTAGGTATTTTACCTTTTTTCTTCGCCGTGAAAAAAATTGCGAGCACGTCTGTTTCACGATTTAAAAAAAATAAGTGTAACGGAGTATTTGAAGGTCACTGTATCGTCATAGCTTCGCGAAGCGAGACTAAAATAGTACATCCAGCCCCTAGGGCTTAAAAGAGCCATATAATCCCATACAAATTTGTATAAAACTGAAAAAAAAAAATTGCAGCCAGTTACATACTACTTACGAATAATTAAAAACAAACAAACCAACCTGATCAGATTGGCCAAAATTTCTGATCGAATTGCTCAAACTGTACTTTTAATTTTTCATGAAATATATAATTTTAATGTTAAGTCTTCTTTCTTTTCTCGCAGTCGAAGTGAAAAGCTGAGTGCTTAACACGTGGCTAGCTTTAGCCCCTTGTCAAAGAATCTACTATTTTTGTATGTTATTATGTGTCGTTGTGGCTTCATCGCGCCAAAACGGCTCGACGGATTTCAACTATTTCTGGTACACGATGGTTACCTAGCAACTATTGAGTTCAATGCAACTTTCATGTCCAAAATTGTACATAACTTCACATTATAACTTTGATACGCCACTAATCGGCTGACGCCACATGTTCCTAGCCATTAGTATGGAACATTTTCAGCGCTCAGTGGAAATGTCAAAATTTGATTATCATTTCTGACGTTTATATCAAAAAAGTATATTGTTCTCTAAGTATATTGTTTGCATATAAGACATGTTTGATAGGTACCTATGACAAATCCCCGCAACTCTCACAAGGCATCCGTCCGCCTAGTCACAGGCCTCCCCGGAACTCTCACAAGGCATCCGTCCGCCTAGTCACAGGCCATCTGCGCTGAGCTTTCCTATGCGTGGTCTTCACCCCAGGACGTAACTGCTTCAACGGCTATCCACTCTCCGGACGGCTAATACGGTTACTTTGTAGTAACGTTGTGTCATAATAAACGAATAAAACATATTAAGATGCAATTAAATAACACTTGGTATATTTTTAAAATTCTAACCATAGACCAGTTCAGCTCATCAGGTACACGGGTAGCTAGACATCCACATATGGTTATAGAATACTTTTTACTTTACTACGCTAAAAAAAGAGGTTATGACTTTTTTATTCTCCGCTGACGAAGTTGCGGCACCTTCTAGTATTAATTACATATATCGTTTGCCCATAACACAAGCCTTGGTGAGTTTACCATGAGACTAGTTCAATTTGTTTAAAATTGTCCCTTAATACTTACTCCATCAAGCTCAAACAACAACGCCCAAAGTAATACTTACAATGTCAGTCACATTCCTTCTTACATTATTATGACTCATAAAACAAATTCAGAATTCATAACTAGAGCTAATGTCTCACCATATTCTCCAAAAAAGTTTTAAAAGCTGCGTCACATGAAACGTTTTACGTCAATTTGCTTTTGAGTAACATGCGGAGGTCTTAAAAATAAGGCACGTAGTACACTGCAGTAAACAGCCAGTCGCTGGCTCCCACCGGGCTGCGAGGAACAAGCCCTTTAGTTTTAAGGGATAAGCGTTGAGAGTAGATACATAGAAAGGTTAATATTTGAAATAAATGTTCGTCTTCGTCGGCTTGACTCTTGGCAGAGTGGTTGTGGTCATCATTTTAGGTGTTGGTGGCAAGCTTCACAAGACGCTGCCATACTTCTCTGATGGCCGCCTTCCTCGTGCATTCGTGTAGTAACGATAAACCATTTACTACACCTTTTATCTGATACCCTTAACCTTTCCCTGAACCACAAGTCACTCAATAGCTCCCCCCAGCGAGGGATCCGGGACTGTACCAAATAAATATGACAAACGCTGCTTGAAGTTCTCGAAGTATAGAATCGTCGGTACGGTTCAGTCCACGATACTCATAGCAAAGCGAGGCTAACGTTTTAGCCACGAGAACGCACGACTGGTGGTGCGGCGAGCGAAGTCTCTTTTCATTGCGCGCTCGAGGCGCTCACCGCACAGGAGTTAGTTCGCACCACTCTCAATTTATTGTGAATTCACGTGCTGCGCCCCTTGGTCGCGCATTGTCGTAGCTGGGCCTTTAATCGCGTATAAATAAGATCGAATTAATTCATCATTCATCATCATCATCATTGCAGCCATAGGACGTCCACCGCTGGACACAGGCCTCTTCAATAGATTTCCACATGGGCCGGAAAAAGGCGACCCGCATCCAGCGAGTCCCCGCAACCCTACCCAGGTCGTCCGACCACCTTGCGGGTGGACTTTCCACGCTGCGCTTGCCACGCAGTCTCCACTCGAAAACCTTTCTGCCCTAATAAATTACCTTGCGCTGATTTTTTCCATGTTTCAGACGTCGCATTAGGTCCATAATCGACGACCGGTTTCGCTCAGCAGGAGTAACGTTGCAAAGCTGAAGGTCCTGGAATCAAATCCCGATCAGAGCAAATATTTGTATGATGAGCATTTTGTTCCTGAGTCTTGAATGTTTTCTATGTATGTATATAAGTAAATATTATCTCTTGAATATATCGTCGTCTAGTACTCATAATTGAGTTTGAGTTTACCATGGGACTAGTTCTATTTGTGTAAAAATTGTCATGTATTTTCATTATATTTTTTTTCGTCTCACAGAAACTCTTATCTTCCCACTAACTAAACTAAAGTAAATAAAGAACTAGTTCCTAGAAGACATCTGAAGCATCGATAAAACAATTCATGTTTATACGCGATTAAAAATGTATTTGTTGTATTGTGATACTCATCAATCTACTCAGCTTTCGTCAAGGCTATACCTGATTCATATTACAGCAGAACCCATGTCCTAACTATACGTTACAAGTAATCTAACTCCCCAAAACAACACTCAATACATAAATCGCCCTAAGTTTCTGTGAAACATCATAACACGCGGTCCCACCTGCCATCGTTTGCGGCCGTAACGGTCTCTCTACACTTAGGGAGTTGCCCTGTGCTAATGACTAAAGTTTTCAGTGTTGCCAACTTAATACATGCGAAATTACCCTAACAGGACCTCTATTCGGAACGCGCTCGTCCACGTCTATTTTTTTGATGGTAAAGTTAGCAAGGTCTATTAAGATTTTTATCGACTGTGCGACTACGAATTTGATTAGTTTTCAGCAGGCACCATTGTAACAAAAGGACTATGTATCGCCATACTTCGAATCGTGCTGTGCCGACCGCAAGGAGATATCCAGGCAAAAAATAGATGGCGCTTTAAAATAAAACATTTACCGATGTTATAAAAAAACAAACATGATACAGTACTTAAGAATTAGTTCGTAAATTATTAATTCTTTTAAATGTGTAATACCGGGAACGGCTTTTTGTGTGGTCATTTATAGTCGTCTTGTTTTAATGTTTCTTGGTTTTCAGATACGTCACTTGTAAAATCTGAACAATTTTTTTAATGATGATACATTTATTGTATTTTAGCGTCTTTGCGGCCGCACCACGTCAATATGGCTAGACAGATTTTAAGAGAAATATAGCTCGTTAGTAAAAATATAGCTGGAAATCTGAGAACAGCTATAGCATACTTGTAACCAGACTACGCTGAAGCAAAAAAGGAGGATTGCTTTTTTTGATGACGTGATAAACCTGCAAAATACATATATACACACAAATATACAAACAACCCTACAAAACTATTAACAATAACCTTAATACAGCAACAACGTTACGTAAAGTCCGTTTTGAGACATTGATTTAGTATATTTTGAGTATATAAGCGCCAAAAAACTTTTTGAAAATGCCATTATACAACTTTATAATAGTATCCCACCAATACCATTTAATATAAAATGTATGGTCAAGTCTGACAAGCTCATAATGCTTTCGCTGTAAAAAAAGTTATCTGATCCCAAGAGAAACCAAGCCTCTAAGCCCTGACTTTCCTAACAAGTAAGTTTTAAAAGTATGGCGTCGCCGGGAGTCAGTGGCTAAATCGTCATATTTTAGCTTAGAGAATTTAACTAATGGAGATGACAATACCGAACAAGTTTTTCATGCATTTAAGCGGAAGATGAGGTAAACACGTACAGCACGCTACGGAAATATTCCTATTTATACAAACGTACACTATTAAAATAAATCACCTACAAATAAAAAAAAAGCACTTACACACACAAGTTTACCGTGATTACTTTGACAGAGGGCGATGTCTTGGTATGGCATCTTCAGTGGTTAAATGCTCTATGTATTTAAGGTATTAACAAAATCTAAAATATTAAAGCTATATCAATAAAACTTAGTGTATTTTTATGTTTTGTTACTACATGGTATCCTGTGAACTTGGGTTCTGTGGTGTTTTCGGGGACGAAGCTGTTAGGGTTTGAAAAAGAGACGAAACGATTCGAGAAAAGGTAAGAAATCTCCCGCCTTCTTTTTTGTTCCTCTTGGCGGGGGTAGTACAAGACAATAGAATCTTTAGTTTAGTAAGAACATTTATGTCATATGACTTTGGACGATCCTAAATAGAGACATAGTAATAGAACAGTGTGACGGCTTATGAGTAAGCTTTAAGATTGATTTTAGAAATAATGTGCGTAGCGGGGATGGAATTCTAAATGAGTTTAATGAATGATGGAAAAGTTTAGTTAGTGGAAAATGGCAACGGATTATTCCGTTTAACAAATAAGAGCAAAGCCACAAATTAAACCGTATTCTTGAAATTGCTGTCAAGGTCAACATAGAAGTTTTCATTTTATTGTCAGTTAACAGTACCAGCTTCTCCCTCTAGACCGCATTCAACGGAGAGCGACTCGTATCGTCGGTTGCCAGCGTATTTCAGATCAGCATTCCTTGACTTCAGGCAGTGTGTGGATCAAAAACTACGAGTTAATGGAGAGGTTTATAAAAGCGTGGAGGGTATCATAGTTATTCAGACGTACCACGACCACACCACCACGACAACATTGTTTGGGCGATAGTTTATATGAACTTAAATAGTTTTATTCACATAGACCACATTTCGCCGTCAAACGCAACCGTGTGGTCGGTTTGCCCACATCAAAGCAACTGCACGAAGCTGCAGCGAAAATATTCACACGTAACTGCTTTCGATCTTTTTTTTTATTTTAACTGAAGTGAGATAATATACGCGATATAATTTGTTTAAATTGTTTTATTGAAATGAATGCTAGTTAGATAAAATTCACTTCAAAAAGTGTAGTGTCCACACTTTGTTGTTTATGTTCATTATTGACTTTCTGAGCGTTTTACTCATAATAAAGAGGAATATGGATTTAGCAAATAAAAAGTATATCCCATTTTTTTATAAAAAATCTGATCGTCATTTAGTGACAGTGACACTCATATAATGTGTCACACTGTCACTGTCAATGTGTGACGAAAATAATGTCACAAAACTAGCTTTTTACTAGGAGACATTTTTTTATTTATCAAAATTATTTTATCAATTCTGAGCAAAACGAACCGAAACAGTCTATACTCTGAGACAAGTGCGGGTCGTACACGTCTTTGTAATAAATACATTTATTTATGAAACAAAAGAATATAAATCTCATTTCTAGCACAGTTTCCTGCGGAACTGTATTGTACAACAGCTTATGAAGACTTTAACAGTTTTAATAGGGAATATACATGAAAAACGCTTTACTTTAATAAAAGCTCATAGACAAAAATATTTTTTCGAATAAATATAAAAATAACGAAGATATAAGCCATCAAACATTTAATTTTATCTCTTTCTAGTAGTAGTAAATAGAACTTAATATGGAGTTTAAATGGCCGGAGTGCACTGTGACGTAACAGTGCATGTCTGACTTCTCTGTCAAATCGCTGTCTAATTAAGTAGTTTAAAATGCCTGTATCATGCGTATTTCTGTGACGATTTTAATTGTTATTTCACTTTTTGAAATCGTTATTACGCCATTTGTTGTGATATATATTTATTTTGATATTTTGATAATAAAAGCGATTAAAAAGTAGCATGCATGTACCATTTCTAGTTCTAGTCTTTGCAAACTCGCACAAGACAGGAACCGGTTCCGGAAGATGGCCGCTGACATCCGTTGAGGATAGGGCACAATGGAAGAAGAGATGTACCCTATTATAAACAAAATCATGTCCCTGAAGCGTCTGCAGCAAATATTTTGTCATCATCATCATTTCAGCCCTAGGACGTCCACTGTTGGACACAGGCCTCCTTAATAGATTTCCACATGGGCCGGATAGAAGCGACCCACATCCAGCTAGTCCCCGCAACCCTAACCAGGTTGTCCGGCCACCTTGCGGATGGCCTTCCAACGCTACGCTTGCCGGTACGCGGTCTCCACTCGAGAACCTTTCTGCCCCCCAACGGCCATCGGTTCTTGGAACTATGTGCCCTGCCCATAATATTTCGCCAGGAGTATTATTTTGTCAGGACTTTTTATATTTAGGGTTGCTTGGCTCACGTCGAATGTTCTCGGGCAGACTATTTCGGAAGTACAGAATTATTTTGTTTAATGTTCTTTCTCCAAAATGAATTACTTTGTTTAATGTTCTATCCCCGCGGACACCATTCGTTTTCCAATACGAGTATTATAATATTAAGTATATATTATAATTTTAAGATTAAGTTTTCCAATACGAGTATTATACTAGCAAAAGGTCTTTTGGAAATTAGGTACTTTTAAAAACTATTGCTACCGCATCGCCTTAAATCCTCCGTATTACAGTGCAAAAGGGACAACTGCAGCTCGGAACGATCTGAACTACAAAAACTTGGCAAAAACAAGGTTTCGTAGTACCCTTTTTCCTCTTCCAAAACTGGACTAATTTTAGTATTTTTCACATAATATTATAACGAGGTCTTCGGCTATGCTTCTGTTTTTTGTTTTCCTTTTATATTCGTTAAATTTGTTTACTGAACTTTAAAATAAAGTTAAATTTGTTTGCTTATGGCGCCGGATTGTAGCATTTTTACCAGTTTTAGAGAACGTCTTATTCTTAAAATAAACAATTTATTAAGAAAAATAAAACATAAGGGCATGGCACAGGTAAGTATAAATTATATTAATAAAAAAATTGCTCTAAGACAATTATCCAAGGAGGAAACGGGGGATTATGTTTGTATGTAGGAACAACCACTAGTATATCCTCTTAAGGGTAATTTGAATGTGGTAATTTCAATTTTAGGCTAAGTTTAATGATTTTAGTTATGGATATGCAACAAAGCCTTTCTTATTTGAGCAATTACATTTCATGGACCATTTGGTAGGTCTGAGTTGGCCCGAAGAGCCAGGACACGTTGGTTCCAATACCGCCAGAAGCATAACAGTTTTCAACCTTTTTAGTTCACATAATTATTTAGATTATTGCATTGAACTACCGCAAAAAAGTATAAAATGTGCCTATCTACATAAACTTGATTATTGGGCTTAGTAAGTTACTCGTATTCCTACTGAAATGCAAATTTTAATCAGAAAATTGAAATTCTGCAACCATAATAAAGTTACCATGGCTAACACACATAGAAAGTGGCTGGATTAGATTTAACGACTTTATTTAGCTGAAGAAGCCGTCACGCCCTCTAGTGGGAACCCATTGAATTAGAATATAAATTGAACTCTTTATAAACATTTATAATTTGCATTTAAGGGGCAGCGCACGCTTGTGAATATTGGTGGCGAAAATTCGCTTTGAAAATATGAATTTATTGTTGAATATGGCGATAAAGGACTGAAAGGTAAATATGGAAATATAGGAAGCGAAGCGAAATAGGTTATATTGAAAATTGCATTTTAAAACAACTTTTATATTGGCTCATACTTTATTGGAGCTCCATGCCAAAGCAAAATGTATAAAGGTAAATAAACAGCTAAATTCATAACCCTTTCTTTTGGTTTTGCCACAGTGGGGTATTAAACTAACCAATAAAATTAACCGAGGTACATTTAGCAGCAGAAATAGCGAATAGAACCAATTTCTGAAAATTATCTGCACACGAATTTAATACAAAGTGAATAAGGTGTGCTGATTAAAGATCGAAAAAAAACTTTTAATCGATAGCTTACATCAGCTACACAAAAATATTAAAATAATAATAAAATATGACCATGGAAAGCTGACAAGCTTCCGTAACGTCGGGAACTCAAATGAGATAATATACGCAATGTAATCCGTTATTTTTTTTTATTAAAATATGAAAATAATAATTTTAATTAAATAATTACCTACATCTAAGTATTCACCGAATATTATATGGAGTGTTTTCGTAGCAACGTTTGCAGCAAGCATGATGATTGCATTACGCAATAGAAAATTACAATACATTGACAACACGTTTCGCTCTGTTGGTTGCACAGCGGCCTTCGAAGCTGGCGGTCCCGGGTTCGAATCCCGGCTAGGGCAAGTATTGCGTGATGTGCACGAATATTTGTTCATGGGTCTTGGATGTTTTCTATGTATTGAAGTATTAATTTATCTATTATATTATGAATATCGTCGCCTGGTACCCATAGTACAAGTTTTACTTAGTTTGGGACTAGGTCGATTTGTGTAAGATTGTTCCTAATATTTATTTAAAGCACCCCTCGACATATAGGGGGAAGTCCCGTAGTGGCTATACATAAAGGTATAGTTTATTTGTAGTACTTATGAATAATGTCACGAACCCCCACTCCTAAACGTTAATGCGATTTATCTGAGTTTTTTTTTCTACTTATTTGAAACAGGAATGAATACGAGTACTTTTACTTTATGGTGTAAATGACAGACTCCGTAAAACCTTGATATTCGTACCGTATTCAAGATCACACCCATTCAACATGGCGTAAATATAGTGAACATTCCAATAAGGACTAGCAAAATAATTGCTTATATTACTTGGAAAAATCCAAAGCGCCTTAACATTCACGGTGGCAACAGCGACGTTCGGCTAATACGTTATAAATATTCATGGTCATAAGTAGCTTCCAACCTATCGAACGTTTACGCCTACCAGTTTAATTAGACTCCTCAACGCCGATACAACGTCGCTTCAAACTTCGCGCCGTCTGAGCAAAAGAGGGAAGCAGGAGCTCAACGTTAATTGGTCGCCTATACATGCTTGGAAGGTTATTCCGATACACATTATACGATATTTCAATACTGTATTTATATTTCCTTCGGGAGTGAAGGAGGATCTGTATGCAGTTTCTAACGGATTGTGTTCGTTTAGCTCGGTTCGGAAAATACCGTTTAAGAGATTTAATAAAAAGTAGCATGCAATTACTCGGATATAATAATATGTATAATATATGTTGGGTGCATTGGGGTAAGATGGGAGTAGGGGAAATTTAATTTTTAATCATCCCCATACTTCCGTCTATGTCTTACCCCCGACGCACATTACTACTTATTTACTACTCTTTTAACATAATTTTAACAAAACGTAAATTCGAATACACTATAAGAAGTCATCATCATCTTATCAGTCCACTGCTGGACAAAGGCCTTCTCCAAGGCTTTCCATAGCGATCGTGCGTCACCCTCATCCACCGGTTTCCCGCGACCTACTTACACCAGATCATTGGTCCATCTTGTTGGGGGCCTTCCACGCTGAGGACGACACAGGTACGCGATCACAACTCGAGAACCTTTTTTCCCCATCGGGCATCGAATCTACGAGCAACCCCCGTCCCCGCCCACTTTCACTTATGTCTAGCGACTCTTTCAGGTATGTTGACCACTTTGGTTCTTCTGCGGATCTCCTTACTTCTGATTACTGTAAGCAGTAATTACGTATAAGTAATATGTGTAGGTATCGCTTACTTTTCTACTTGACTATCAACTTTGTATAATTGAAAATAAATTTATTCCATAGTCACGGGTTGTCCAGCTGAAAAGCTGCCGAAACGTCGGGAATTCAAATGAGATAATATACGCGAGCGGAATCATAGGAAAATATTATAAATTAACTCATATTTCATATTAATGTAACTTACACGTGCGCAGAATTTTGTAGACTTCCTGTCCTATCGAACATTTTTTCATGAAAGTGTAATTGCTATAAATGAATTTATAAAATAGGGAGTGACTACCTATATACCTAGGTATTACTTACTGACTCTTACTCCGTTGGCTCCGCAACCCAAAGTGAGTCTTGGCCTCCAACACGAGAACTCGCCACCCTTCCCGACCCTGCACCAATTTATGGCACGAAGCTAGAGCAGATCCCCCTCCACTATGTCCCTCTAGTGATACCTGGGACGCTTGACAGGACGTCGGCCTACCTAGGTATTAGTAAATCGAATTCAAGTGTGCGTTCTAAATCTTCATTTATTGACCAAAAATGTCATTTGGGTTTAAATACAGTTACAACACTATTGAACCTAACCGTTGTTAACGAGACGGTTTCTACTCGGGCCGGCGCCGAGCCCATATCTAACTGACAACCGGACGCAGACACGGTTAAAAACCGTGCCTAGGCCCGGCGGAAAGCCTTCTCGTTAACAATTGGCATTACTGAATACGAATGAATGATTACACCCACTTCACCCACAAATAAAATTAAGATATTTTATTTTGTACTAGAAGGCGCCCGCAACTTAAAAATCATAACCCTCTTTTTTGCTTCAACGTAATCGGATAAAAACAATCTTATAACAATTTGCCCAGCTACCAGTGTACCGAAAATAGTTGAAATCTGTTAAGCCATCTTGACGTGATGAAGGCAGAACGACACAGACAAACATATGAAAAATAAAAATGTTCGATTCAGTGACCTTGAAATAACAATAATTTTTTTGAAAATAATTTCAATGTAAAGACATTTTTTACTACTTTATAATAGTTTAGATACATTTAATGTTAATTAAGTATGTGAGCGAATGCAAATTACCTGATCTTTTAAGTACCCGTCACTATACGAGCACTCCCATTAATTAATAAATAAGTAACACAGGGACAAGCTTACACAAATCGACCTAGTCCCAAACTAAGCAAAGCTATTGGTACTAGGCGACGATACATAATATATTGATAAATAATAATACTTAAATACATAGAAGACATCCAAGACCCAGGAACAAACATTCGTGCTCACCACACAAATACTTGCCCTAGCTGGGATTCAAATCCGGGACCGCCAGCTTCATAGGCCGTTGTACAACCCACTGAGCCAAACGTGTCGTCAAATTAATGAGTGATTGGCAGAAAAAAACACCGTTTGCTTTTTTTCAGAATATTGTATTGGGTTTAAATCTTACTCCTAATCGTTTATACTTTCGAATCTTACATAAGAAAAAATATGTCCTAAATTTTCCATAAGTTCTGAATATTTTTATATGAATGTTTTTTTTATTTATATAAACGTAACGCACTTAATAAATATATATTTCCTACACAAAAATTTTGGGACACTAAGGCTTTTTTTTATGCAAATCACTATAATATTAAGTCTCATACAATGCTTTTTTAATCAACGATGCCAAGACAAGTTATATCTCCTTTTAATATTTTTATTCATAATGAATGGAACATTTTCAATACTACCACCTTGTACAAAATTTTATTTTATTTTTAACATGGCATATTCAGAAGCCTGATACATTGGAAATACATCGGTGTAAAAACGGCGACATCACTTAACTTTAAAAATACAGGACGCGTTTTACTACAAAATACAAATGAAAATAATTTAACGAATTTCCGCTGCTGGGCAAAAATCCTCTGCGTCTTGCAAAATCTCCCACTTATTTTTGTGAAATGAATCAAGTCTCGTCATCTTCGTCGAACTTTACCACGGCGCCGGACTCTATTTTGAGACATTTGAGTCTACCGTTTTGTCAATGTGTTAAATATTTTGAATTTCTTATTGCACTATGTTACGACTGCACAGATAGTAAATGTATAGTAAATAAAATATCATCTCATCTTATGCATATAAATATTGAGCCGCTTATAAATAATCAGTAAATATCATGCAAGTGCAGTCATGCAAATCAGTAAATACTGTTGTTTTTTGGAGTTTCTTTTATATTTTGTAAGGTGATTTATTTTTTATGATTACAAAGCTTTCAGAACTGAACGAACCGAGGTCAAAGTAAAGATTTTGTCCGCGTTTTTTTGTTAATAACTGATCTATTTTAAGCTGCGCCACAGTGTTGGAAGTCATCTCATCAAAGAGGCTCTATAAATGAGATCGCTTTCTCCCGAATTCCGTATTCTGCCTCCACCACGCATCAATTTGTTGCCAGAAAATTGATGAAATAAGAATGTCCCTGATACTTTTACTGGTTGCTCGTTTCCTTTTCCTGTTATCGAGTTTTATGCCCTTATTTAATTAAATAATTATTACAATTTACTACCGTAAACCTTTAACGTTTTTGTGTTTTTCATTAGACCCTTTTAAATAAAGTTTTCATGTGGGTCAAAGTTACCCTCCATTGGGTCAAAGTAACCCGAGTTTACGGTATATAAAACTACGATTGGTTTAATGCTTATGAGTAGTACAAAAACCATATACTGCTTTATTCTACTATCACGTTTTCTTTTAACAGGACAAGTTTTGGACCTAGCTATAAGTTTAGTCCTAAACATAATATATTAAATTCAGTCACATTACCGTGTTCATAATTTTTAAATTTAATAACAGCAACACGCGTGTCTACAAACATAAATGTATGAGCATTGATAACAATTTCCACCGTCTCGCCATCTTTTGTTCAATCATTCATGATAGTAAGAATACATTAATTTCATAAAACATTAATAAGCACAGTTTGAGCTAACAGGTTAATTTTAACCTCATTTTTTGTATCTCTGACCTGTCAGGTACCCGTGGTGGGTAGCCAACGAACTAACAAGTAGGTATATTAACTCTGTAAATAATTCAGTATTCTTTCGATAAGCCGGATATAGTTCATTATTCTTTCGATAACATCTAGATTGTTTTTGTAGAGTAGACTTGATTTTTTCTACGATATGACAACTTTTGACGCCATTATAAACGTACACGTATAGATTTGTTAAAGTCGATGAAATTCGCTCTTCAAGATAAATTCAAACAGCCATTGACCAGTGTGTCTTGCCCGACCCCCACAAACTGACAGATATCGTTCAGATAAAGCACCTAAAGGTGCGTCCACATTTGTATCATTTGCCCGATCAGATCTTCGTCCCGTTGCATGATCGCGTGTCACGATCACGCGTTTGGACGTTGCGCCGAACCGATCGCTCGAAATCCATGTTGCTACGCGTATCACACACTTAGATCGGAGACGCGCGGCGTAATCGCCGCACCGACAGTGCAAGCAGCGCGATACGCATACGCGTATCGCGCTTTTTGGACGCTTAATGTCGGCGCGCCGATCATGCCGTACTCGTCCGATATAACTGTGTGATACGCGTAGCAAAATGGATTTCGAGTAATCCGATCGGCGCAACGTCCAAACGCGTGATCGTGACACGTGATCATGCCACGCGACGATGATCTGATACGGGCAAATGATACGGGATAATGACGCACCTTTAACGGATAAACACCCGATCTCGTGAGGGTCACAGGAAGCTATTGTATGTAAGAAGCGCAACACCGTCGTGAAGTTCCTCAGCGGGCCTTTGTACCACAATGGATCACCTTTGACTAAGATGATAAAGAAATCAAACAACGAACAAAGTACCACTATCGAGCGTACGTATTTTATTTTCTTGTGTTAATCATAGCGTAAATAATAGTTATTAAAGATTTTGATATCAATAATTTACCCAACATAAATTACTTGGATAGAACTGTCGTGTTATTAAACTAATGTATCATTTTGGATAAGTTAAGATTACGAGTATAATAATTTTTGAATAGCTAAATATATGTACAATTATAAAATAGTTAAAATAAAATGTCTGTACTAATAAAGATATATTCAAAAATATATATATTGAAACGGACTATTTGGAGGTCACTGAATCGAAGTATAGTATGTGTCGTTGTGGTTTCATCACGCCAAATCGGCTAAAGCTAAAGCTAGTTGATATCCGTATCAACTATTTTTGGTACACAGTTAGCTGGGTATCTACAGCCAGATGGTGATAGGATACTTTGTGCCGACTACGCTGAAGAAATAAAGAAGGGTTATGACTTTTTCTCCTCCGCGAACGAAGTAAATAAGAACCTTCTGGTATATATATAAAATTACTATTTTCAATAATATGCGATTTAAAGATCTCACAAATATTCTATATATTAAATGGCATGTTTTAGCTCATTGGAATATCCTGATCTAGATTCTTGGAGGAGGCTTTTATCCAGCGATGGACACATTTAGGCTGATCCTAAATTCACATTGTTATCATATAATGATAAATATATTAAAATAAAAATAAAAAGTAGAAATAAAAAAGAAGGATTTATTTTTATATTTATATATAAAACTACTTTGTCTTGACAACTAAACCACTCTAGTCAGCCAGTAGTAGTCACTATTAGTTATAAACTCTTTGCATTTTGCATTTTTAACTGGCTTATCTGCCACCACCGCCAATTTACGGAACTAAATTTTTACCCTATCGGATCGAACTATGCAGTTTTGAATTTCTATGAAAATATTATACTATCACGATCTTCATAATTTATAACGTTAATATCACTGAATGGACTCTGTAGGTTAGTTGGCAGAGCTTGTAATCCGCCAAGACACAAGGTCAAGTCCTACGAGTATACAAAGTTTTATAATAGTCATTATACATAAGGTTCAGAGAGATATGCAACATTTTTTAAGATTGCATGAATGTTATTGTGCAATTTTTCGCGGAAATACCCTACTACTGATTCCAATTTATTCTTAGTACGAGTACCTTCATCTGTGTTTGGATTTCGATCTTCTTCGGGTGTACCATTTTCGCCATCTGTACCATTATCACCATCTACACCATTCTCGACATCTCCAATCCCACCATTTACGCTATATTCACCATTATCACCATTTCCCCCATGTCCTCCTTCAGTCTCCTCTTTAGGTGTAGTTGAGACTTCATTTGTATTTTCAGATGGTGCTTTTGTAGGGGCAGTGGTACAAGCTACCGCTGAAGACAAGGCTACTCTAGCCTCTTTCAATTGATAAGTCAATCTATCTTTTTGCAGAGAAAGTGATACAGTTGATACAAAAAGGCAGAAACATAGAAGACTGAGGTACACAATGAGTTTGTTATTTATCATCCAAAAGAAAGTCCTTTCTGTGTAGTATTGGCAATTCATTTTTTCTATATACAAAATATTAGTTCTCCGAGTGTAGTCACGTTATGATTGACTGATGTGTTATCATATATTCGTTTTAAAAGAATCAGTCTCATAGGCTTATGGCTGTTTTATCGATTTTTAGGGTTCCGTAGCCAAAATAGCAAAATCGGAACTTTTATAGTTTCGTCATGTCAGTCCGTCAGGCCCGTATGTCACAAGCCATTTACTCAAAAACTACATAATGTAAATTGATGAAATTTGGAGTGAATAAGCCGCTACGTAGTTTCGCAATTAAATAACAAAAAAATATATTTCTAGGGGGGCACTCCATATGTGTAACCGAAACTAAAAAAAAAATCACACATGTGTGGCACATATTTCAACAGTTCTTTAAAAAACTCTTTGGGGTTTCTCGGTTACATATCTGAAACACCAAAAACGTTAGTCCGATTTTCGTTTCGACAAAAACGACAAACATCATTTTAACTTTTTTTCATTTGTACGAAAATTCATTTCGATTTTATACAATTAGACACTAATTAGACACTAATTGTTTAGGTTCGTTAAATCGTTGTATTTCAATGGCTAATTGTTTAGGTTTTTTAATCACTCGACTAATTAAATGTTTCCCTAAATTTCATTTGTCCGTAATATTAATTCTCCGATGTAACGTTTCGGTTTATTAATCTTTCGACTTTTTTTGTATGACTGATTTCATTCGTCCGATGTAATGATTCGATTTTTTAATTACTCGGCTTTTCTCAAATCGACTTTGTAATTTTGGTCATATTTTTTTTATACTACTATTTTGGCAAACAAGCGTACGGCCTGCTTGATGTTAAGCAGTCACCGCAGCCTATGAGCGCTTGCAACGCCAACGCTATTATTGTAACCCTTTTCAACACTTCGTCAAATGTACACATTGCATGTGTATTGTTTGCATTATAATTAACAATGATGCATTTTTTACCTGGCAAACTAGTCTGTCAAATCAAAGCGGTTTTGATTTTAGAAGTCCCATGTTTTTTTTTTAAGCCAAAAAATATGTATTTTTTTAGAGAATATTTTTATTTGTTAAAATGCGTATATCATACATTTGTATGTTGCTTTTTTGAAAAATATAACAGTTTTAAATTTTTGACCCATGTTGCATTTTGTCAATTGTGTAAACGCAAAAAAGCATTTTGACGCTCCGCTCGCTTGGCTCGCTCCGGTATGCATGGTCAGAATACAAACCTAACCTTACCTACAGTTTTCGGTTTTTGACCCATGTTCCATTTTGCCCATTGTGTACATGCAAGCAAGCAACTTGACGCTCAGCTATATGTACATGGTCAGAATACAAACCTTACCTAACCTATAGTTTTCGGTTTTTGACCCATGTTCCATTTTGTCCAAACGTATGCAATGCCAATAGTGTCATTGCGTAAATTAAAAATGAGATTTTTAAACAAAATACCTAACAACTTATAGGGCAAGTGAATGTGACGGGAAAAGTTTTTCGGACAAACGATAGTTTTACTAACCGTAAAATGGTAAAAATAACTTTCGTAAATTCGAAAGTTGTCATCGGAAAAACGATAATGAAGTTCGGTCAACGATTTGTAATGTTTGAGATAGGTTACCGAGGTTTCTCAAAATTATATTTGTCTTTAATGAATATTTTCGGAAGTAAGTGCTGCGAAATTAGCACAAATTGTTTTGTATGAAAATACGTTATGAAAGATCAAACATTTTTTCGTTGGAGCAAGCGTCATTTCGCTGGGCCAAACTGCCACAGAAATGACGCCAGATAGCATGATGATAAACACATATTTTGATGATAACTTTAAAACCATATGCGCAATGAATTACATGGCTTTAACGTAAAAATAAGAACATAATTAACTATTAAATGCTAATAAAACAAAGCCACATTATACCCTTAAATCGATGTCCAGCGATATTACTTTTAAGAGAACCAAAACAGATCGTAAGGGAAACTTACCTCGTTGAGGAGCCAAAATGCGAGAGTTACACGTCCGTTCCGCTTGACTGCCGTAGCACAACTAAAGATCGTTCCGATAAAAACAAAAACATGGCGGAATCGTCGTCGGCCAATCAAATATTTGCAGGTATTTGAACGAAGTGATAGTAGTGGCTACTCGTGGGACAGTTACAAAATGGTGGCCCACTTGTTAACATTACGTGCTTAGGCATTAAATATTATACAGCATAATGCGTTATTTAATATTCTTTGTAATAGTGTATAATTCTTGTCAATACGATTCCTACATACAAAGTTTTGCGCGAATGTTTGAACAAATCCGCGAGTGTGACATGGCTCACAGAATGAGTGCACCGTACTTTGTGAAGTTTTTTTTTAACGTAATTTGTATATTAACCGTTCATTTATTTCAATATGCCTCGGTGTGTTTTAATGTGTAAAATGTGTAAAAAAATATGTAAGTGGTATTTTTAAGCTCGGTGTTTTATTAATTGGCTTGTGACCGCTAAAAAAGTGCCTTTGAAAATACCAGGGACCGGACCACCCTTTCCCTGGCTAAAGCCTTTCAATAGGCTTCCCTTTGTAATGTATAACCCTGTAAAAGACTTACAGATTCTAACTGGTAACCCATACATTTGACTATCCCTTATTATAAGGGGAACCTAAGAATAAGGCTAACCCTTTACAATTGCTAACCGATATTCTCTTTACTCGTATCTTGCTATCCACTTTAAAGGGTTCCCTTATGTTCATAGCGCTTAATATAAAACTTTCCTTTTCAACATGTCATACTTTAAGCCTTAAGAGAATGAGACAAGACTTGTTCTAACCGGTAATATGCGAGCAACGGCGACGCCCAACGCGACGGTCGCGTGATCATGCAATCTCTTTTACACTCACTTCATCTAGGTTTTTGGGGGTGCCGATTCCGAAAATGGCATCAATTTTCGAATTCAAGATGGCGGAAATCACTTTCTATTAAAAAGTCATCATGGGTTTCATTTTCTAGGATTTTGGGGGTGCCGATTCCGAAAATGGCATTTATTTTAGAATTCAAGATGGCGGAAATCACTTTCTATTAAAAAGTCATCATGGGTGACGTTTTCTAGGTTTTTGAGGGTGCTGATTCCGAAAATGGCGTCCATTTTAGAATGCAAGATGGCGGTCATCACTTTGATGACTTTTCATTGAAAGTGATTTCCGCCATCTTCAATTCCAAAATGGACCTCACTGTCGAGATCTGCGCCCCCCAAAACATAGAAAACGACACCCATGATGACTTTTTCCCTGAAAGTGATGTCCACCATCTTGAATTCTAAAATGAACGCCAGTTTCGGAATTGGCACCCTCAAAACCTAGAAAACGACACCCTTAATGACTTTTTCATAGAAAGTGATTTCCGCCATCTTGAATTCCAATATGGATGCCATTCTCGGAATCGGGACCTCCAAAAACCTAGAAAACGGCACCCATGATGACTTTTTTATAGGAAATGATTTCCGCCATCTTGAATTCCTAAATGGACGCCATTTTCGGAATCGGCACCCCCAAAAACTTAGAAAACGACACCAGTAATGACTTTTTCACTGCTATCCAGTACGTACCTCCAAGGTCCATCATTAGAATCCTATTAATCGTTAATAATCCTTTTCACTGAAAAATGCTTGACTGCCCGGAAGGTCTTTATATTCTTGTGACTTCATACTTTAAAAAATAGGCACAAAGCACAAACAAGACACGCCAAGCTAAACCAAAGCCACACGCCAAAAAGCAATTCATTCAGCAAGCAGCAAGGTCAAAACAAAATCCAGTGAAGTAGGTAATGTAATACTGATGACGGTGTGGCTTCCTTCAGTAGTGGTATAAAAGAGAGATTGTCGTCATTGTGAGAAATTAACCGGTGAAGTTGAAATTATTTACAGGTTCATTGCGTTTCCCAAAAACAAATTACGAACGAATTTGGCACTAACGGGTAGCTCAATTGAAGAGTTCTTTAACCAATAACTGCAAACGGAAACTAAACCCTTTTCTTCTGTTTCCGCGATCATTACTCATTGAAATGAAACAATTTAACGGATTATATCCTCCCGTGACCATGGAAAGCTTCCGGAACTAAAATGAGATAATATACGCGATATAATCCGTTAAATTGTTTTATTTCAATAAACCCTTTTCGTTCGCGGATCAATGACCGAAACCGGTATGCCAAAAGAAACGTTTTCCGATCCCTGATTAACCCTTTATAGAACTGTTCTATTGCTGCTTGCAAGAGGGTGGCAGACAAGTTTATCTGAAAAAAGGACTCTAATCAATTCCCATTCAAACATTGAATTAAAAAAATTAGTTTGAAGGTGACGGATCGATATCTGGGGAATCTGCTAAAAAACAATAAAAAATATAAATAAAACATTACGAAAGCAAACGCAAGAGTTACTGTAAAATAAATACTTGTAAAATAGCCAAATTGCTATAGGATAGGAATGAATGCCCATAATATTTGATGACTTCCCTCGATTCATCTATGATTCCACCATAAAATCCTAATTTGTTGGCAATAAAACTACTTAAAAGATTAAAAATACAGATCGGTCCAACCGTTTTTGAGTTGATTCAAAAACGGTTGGACCGATCTGTATTTTACATATAAAATCCGATTTTTGACGAACTACGAACCTATTTTTTTGACATTTAAATTTAGCACAGGATTTAAAAAAAAACATTGTTATTTTCGGCACAAGAAATTGACTACTTAATAATAATAACAAGAAAATACTAATTTATTTATTACGATGCGATGTTAAGGTATAAGTAATAGGTATTAAGTAGGTACTTCGCGTGCTGATATGCCCATATTCGGTGTGTCGGTGGTGGCATTGTAGTACGCAAACACAACAAAAAATTAACTAAATATGACAATATCGCATAGTACTTTAACCCGATTCTAAGCATTGATAGCTGCCGTACAAAAGAAAACAAAAGCGGCAGTCCTTGTCAAAATAAACAAACTTCACGCGCACAAACCTGATGCGTATATCAGTAACATTCCTGGTTTGAAGCGGTCTCGCGCAAAAATCAAGAATGCCACCGCCGACAAAGCGCTCAATAGTCTCGCTCGATGTTACCTACGCGTCGTAAGCTTCATAAAATAGAGGTAACCCTTTGTTAGGCTAACCATTTAGTAAGGATGGGTGAGCAAATTATTCTTATTTTTAAGGGGAATTGTGATACCGCTTGTTCATATGGGTTAGCGCTTAGATAAGGGTTTTTAAGGCTAACTGATTGGGGCTTGATGTTCTTAAGGTTAGCCTTATGCAAAACCCTTACAAAACCCTTTGAAAGGGATAGCGGGCCGGTCCCTGGAAAATACACCCAGGTACTCCATAAAACATGTTAAAGTACTGCTTCATAGTGACGAAGTACGGTATGGTGCGGCTCGTAGCGTTTAGCCACTTCCATATGATTAGTCAATGTTATTTTTTTGAAAGTGATAACCTACCCATTATCCGCGTGTTTTGTTTTTCAATACCTACTTGATACAATAATTGAGGATGTTTAATATGCTTTCAACCCTTTCAACGACAACAACCGATAACCTACCTTATACTTATTGAGTTCTTACCTAATATAAGAAAAAACGGCCAAAACCATATCGGGCCATGGTTAGTGCAAAGGTTCCGTAGACGTTATTGCAAAGAAATGTACTGCAGATTAAAAAAAAAAGATACGAAAAAAGCGTATTTTCTTGATACTTATTACATCCTTTTTGCTAAGAAGCGCAGTTTTTCGCCAATAACTCAAAAACGGTATATGAAATCATATTGAAAAAAAAATGGTTAAAAGTATGTATTGAGCTTTGTTTCATAGCGATTATTTCCGAAAATATTCACTTAGTCAATAAAATTGCTATAAAACCTAAAATTGTTTTGAAAATAACTGTTGTAACTATGTGCCACGCGTTTATGTTTCATGAAACAGTCAGCGTAGGGTTCCGTGGCTGTTTGCTGTTCCTGGCACTTACGTCATTTTGTTAAGAAGTGTTGTTCTTCGCCATTGGATCTTCATGGCACTTACGTCATTTTGTTAAAAAGTGCAGTTCTTCGGCATTCATTCAAAAACTGTATTTTACGGAAAATGTTGATAGTGATCTTTGTAATCTTTTTCGATTTTTTTAGGTAGGTATGCCTAAAGTTTAAAAAGTACATACAGGCCCAATTTATGCTACTCTTATTGCAATTATTTTTGAAAACATCAAAAAAGTTTCTTCGAAACCTTAAAATGTTTTTAAAAGAACTGAAGATATTATCTTCCACACATTGTGTTCCCTAAAAAAAGTTGTATGGAGTGCTCCCCTATACAGGTATTTTCCAAATTTCATCAATAAATAACTTGAAATTTTTGAGTAAAATGCCTGTGACCACAGATGGCCAAATATGACGAAGCTGCGAATATAAGGGTTTCGTTTAAGCCATTTTGGCTACGGAACCCTAAAAACGTTGTTCTAAGTAAAAACCGTGAAGCATAAATAATACTGCAATAAAATTACATCTTTTGTTTCACAGATTTATTTTTGTGAAAAGTTAAGTTAGTTTCAATCAAAATGAAAATAATAACTGTAATAGCTATTTAAAAATATAAAACAAAGGCTTACGTAAACATTTACATCAACTTAGAATATAAGACTAATAAAACACAGAGTGATTCAATATTTACGCTGATATTAACGATAACAATTTACTCGATTTCACTATTTCCCGCAAATTATCTGAATTGAATTCTGGCACATTATCTTCATTTGTTGCTTTTGCCGTTCCGATTTTAGCTACTACTGACTCCAAAGTATCCTTAAAACCTTCATTTGTGGATCTATTTAAACTCTCTTCGGGTGTACGATTTTCGTCACCAGTACCATTTTCACCATCTGTACCATTTTCGCCATCTGTTTCATTTTTGCCACCTGTACCATTTTCGCCATCTGGAGCATTTTCACTATCTGTATCATTTTCACCATCTCCACCATTCACGCCATTTCCATCATTATCACCATTTCCACCATTCGCGCCATCTCCACTATTATCACCATTTCCACCATCTCCTCCTTCAGTCTCCTCTTTAGGTGTAGTGGAGGGCTCATCAGGATTTTCGGTTGGTGCTTCTGTAGGGGCTTCGGTAGGGGCCTCGGTAGGAGCAACGGTTGAAGTAAGGGCTGCTCTAGTTTCTTCCAACTGATCAGTCAATCTACCTTTTTGCCCAGAAAGTGCTAAAGTTGATACAAAAAGGCAGAAACAAAGAAGACTGAGAAACACTATGAGTTTGTTATTTAACATCCACGACAAAGTCCTGTCGGTGTAGTATCGGCAATTCATTTTACTGTTTTTTTTCCTGTGTTAAAAAGGACACTTCTCCGCTTGAGTAAAGTACACGTTATGATCGACTGATGTGTTATCGCATATTGGTTTTAATCTATTCAGTCTTATCGGCTTATCAAGTGCTTTATCGATTTTCAGGTGATAGAAAGCAAACTCAAAAGTAAAAGTATTAAAGTTTTGTTTCGTAAAATGAGCATTATAATACTTTGATAATATTGGAATTGGATAACCAAGTTTGCTGTTAAATATTGTTTCTTTGATTCATTTTCTTGTTTTTGAATATTTTCGTAGTCGCTTGTTCTTGGAAACACATTACGATGTAATATTATCAAAAAATATACCTACATGTTATTAATTGATAATATACAAAAAAAAATATTTATAATAGGGAATAATTAAAAATATATTGTAATCTTTTATCACTCTCGTAATTTAACGATACAAAAAATATTGCAATCGTGTTGTCCGAGAGTTCAAAAGGATACGCTATTTTATTAAAATAATTGTTATAAAGCCTTTATCCTTTATACTTTTTTTTTAATACCCTTCATCTTTCATACTGACTCGGGTCTCAGTTAAGAACAAAAGTAACACAATAATATCCTTATCGAATATTATAAGTGCAAAAGTGCTTTGTTCGTTTTTTTTTCTTTCTAACGATAGCGGGGCAACGAATCGACGTAGTTTTTTGCATAAAGATAGAATAGAGTCTGAAGATATATAGATTTCCTTTATACCAGACAAAATGCAAGATTGCCGAGAGATAAACAAAACATTTGGTCACGCCGACGAAACTGAAGGAAAAATTCTAGTTATTTAAACATTCTATAATATTTAATATTTTCTTCTGTTTCCACGATTATTACTCATTGAAATAAAACAATTTAACGGATTATATAGCGTGTATGGTGTGACTGTCCACCCGTGACCATAGAAAGCTGGAAAGCTTCCGAAACGTCGGGAGCTAAAATGAGATAATATACGCGATATAATCCGTTAAATTGTTTTATTTCAATTCTATAATATTTACTCAACAGCGGGCCTATGATGATCGCGTTTATCACGCGATAAATGATACGATAACGCGTCTGTCACTCTCGCACTCACATACATGTCAGAAAGTGACGGCAGCTATGTCATTTATTTATCGCGTGACAAACGCAACCATCATAGGCCCGCTGGACAAATAAACATACCTGATGTGATGGCTCATGCACTTGAATATAAACGACCTTCATAAAATCAGATAAGAGTCCACTTGAGATTATTTTGGCAATACTGAATGGACCGAATCAATTTCGTGATTCATACTGGTATGTATATAGACTGAGACTGGGAATAATGGCTGGCTGGTGATAGATGACACAGGTTTGAAAGAGGATAAAATAGGGTAAGGTGTGTCAGTTTAAATCTAAAGTCGAATGACGACTTCTGATAAATGAATATACATATTAATAGCCGGAATGAGGGTTTCACTAAACACTCCTCATAAATATATAGTTTGATTTAATTTGCAATCACAGTTTGGCTAAGTAAGAAAAAGACCTAAGATATTGCATATTTGTATAGCTACGAAGTCATGTTGTTACGGATGAAATCGATTTGCCCGCCAAAATAGGCAGTTGTAGGTTTAGGCAGCTAGTAATTTATCACTCACCTCTATATCCATCTATTTTTAGAATAGGCTTCACCTTAACAAGGAAACTTTAAATGTGAGTTCTCACTCACTTCAAGTCATTCAATTGACGTCAAAGATCTCGAACTAAACCTTTCTTAACCCAGTGGCGGTGACCAAATTTTTCACATACCTACCCTTAGTTAGGAAGCAGGGGTGACAAATGTCTGACTGTCCCAGCCCCGATGTAAGGGATGGGCCCGTTAGATAAGATAATGGCGCGGCACCCCTGCGGAATTTGTAGCGAAAATGCTTCTTAGAATAGAAAAGTATTTGGATTCAGTCCAAAGGAATGTTAATTTCATTTTGTGCCGTCTCACTTACTTATTGAGTTTCTTATGTCAGTTTCTGAGTTCTGACTCACAGCGTCAAAACGTTGATCATTCTATTTAAAAGGGTTGTCAGCATCAATAACATGTCATGATGTGCTCTGAGAAGTGATAGCTCTCATATTGAGTGTAATAACAAAAAAAAAATTGTTTTTATTTCCTTAACAAAATAGGTTCACCATTTTATAAATAGATTCTTAGGTATTCGTTACCAGTTTACTACTCTCCTGTGTTAATAATTCCATTGATGGCAATTTAAGAATTCCGTTGGCCAGAACTCATTCACAAGGTATGGATGAAATAATTAGATGGTTGGCAGTCCGTAACTGTGCGTGCTTCTAGAAATTTCCTGCCACGCACGACCGAACTGTGGAATAAATTTTCGCCCGCAGTATTTCCGGACCGATGCGACCTTCAAGCCTTCGAGAAAAGAGCTTACTCCCACCTGAAAGGCTGGCAACGCACTTGTGACTCCTCTGGTGATGCAAGTGTCTATGCGCGACAGTGATCGCTTACCATCAGGCGACTCATCTGCTCACTTGTCTCCTATGTCTAAAAAAAAAAATATGTATCGCTTGGATTACAAATGATGTTTCTACTCTTTATCTTTCACTATGATTGCCTAACAGATGCGTCATATTTCTGAGTATGCGATACCTAATATGGTAGCTAACAATTTATTGCAAAACTATATTGATAACTACAGACTCGCAAAACGACTTCATTTTTATCGTTTCAAACCTACAGTTAATAAGATTTGATAAAAATTAAATTACATAAAAATAGCGTCCTTAGTTAGTATTTTGCATGCAAAAGGAAGATGTAAATTGTATTAAATATTTCATTTTCATGCGCAGTATCATAACCCTCAACCTGAAGATACTGCTGAAATTTAAATTAATACAACAGATAAATTCGGTAAAAGTTTATTAAAACCACTATTAAGTAACCTCTGAAATACTATACAATAAAGTTCTAAAACGTCTTAAAAAAAAACCGAAGCTAATCCACCGGACCGCGACGCCCCGGGGGAAATTACCGGGAGCACACGCTTGACACCTGGTTTGACGTCTCTGGTAGATGCTTTATTGATCGCGTGTGATGTCTGCCCGTTTAATGGTGATTAAGTTTTGACCCTTTGATGGCTACATACAGCTGAGAAGACAAGTAGACAAAATATATTCTGTCACACTTGCTGCATGCTTTTTAATGACAAGAACAAACGAGTATGCAGCACTGATGGTACACCGCAGAAAATTATCTGGAGCACTAATTTCTGGTACATTTTATCTGTCCTTGTGTCCTTGTGTATAAGGCATTGCTTTTCTTTGTTTTGTTCGAATTCTAAAAATATAATACCACGGACATCAGGCCCCTGCCTTGGGCAATTTTACCAATATTAGAAATTATACGCAGGAATAATAATCATAAATCATTTATATACGGAAATATTCTTGAATAATTTGTTTCGAATAAGGTTTTGGCTAGCAAATCACTCAGTTTTTTTGGCAGATAAAATAAGTTGTTGAATAAAGATAATCGTGTCAAGTTCAAAAAGCAAAAACATATTAAGTTTTAGCAAAAGTTAATCGGCTTAGAGCGACCAGTTTGGTACACATATTTATCTAGTTATTGTAATAATTGGTATCTTTAATGAAAAAACTCTCTACAACATTATATTTTCTTCGGTTTCCTCGATTATCACTGATAAAAATAAAACAATTTAAACAGATTTTATCGATGAGATGCTTACTGTTGAGGACGCAGGTCAAAAATGGTTAAATAAGACATATAATGTGGAAAAAAAATAATGCAATTTAAACGGATTTTATCTTATATTTATTTTATATTTTATGTACAGTGCTCGCGCGTCGCGTGGTGAGCATGATAGTTAAGTTAGAAGAGAATTAAAAATGTGCCTCACGCCGGCGCCCTCTGCATTTTATTATTAAGTTTATTTTTAAACGTGTAACAATAGATGGAGTTAGTATGTACAAATTAAGCTTAAGTAAGGTTAGAACATATGGTATAAATTTTTGACATTACATACATATTAATAACGCATTACGTCATCTACATTCCCTGTAGCGAACGTACCGATCAACTGCGGACAGTAATGCGACGGATGAAGCGGGTTTGCGCAGCAGACCTAAGCGTGTGCGCACGTCAACAACTCGCACGCGGCCGTCACAGCCAGCATGCGCCTTTTGCAATCATTACGGCGTTCATAAAGAGATCGTAAGCGTATTACGCACTATGGGCATCAATGTGCACATCAACAGCCTGGTGGTGGATGGGCATCAACAGCCTCAGGACTGAGGCCACCAGAAGGTAATAATTGCGGCGCGGCACAATCGCGTGTGCAAAACGCATGATGACAATCGATAATGATGGTGATGACGATGATAATGATAAGCGTAATAATGATTATATTCTTACCAAAAATAACAAATAAATATGATAACCGATACTGTCTAACCGCCGGTTGCCTGTGTGTCTTCCGCAGCCAATATTCGATAAAGACAAAAAGCGCTGAATTACGACAACAAGTGTAAAATTTACGTTTGATGTTGAAAGCAATTCGCTTATCGTATTGACTGTCTGCGTTTGAGGTTTATTTACTTTGGAGGATTTTATTTATCTACGTTACACATATATATTTTGATTACTTTTTATTCGCTGTTAATATTGTTTTGTAAAAAGTTCATTTATGCTTGGTGCGATTTAATTCATCTGAGATTAATGGTTGCAATTTGAGCACAATTAAAAACTGATTTTCTTTTGTTGTCATATATACGAACGGTGGCATTATATAAAGGTACTGAATTTTAGCTATAAATGTATTTTGAGTTTTACTTTTCAAATAAAACAAATGTCATAAGCTCACATGTTATCGTTAGTCACGTCAAAGCTCACCTTTTTCAGCCGTGACTTATTATATTTTTTTAATATACCTCTATATATATCCGTTCTCGGTGATAATAATTATGGTCAGATATTACGAGTAATTTTAGTTGATAACTGTAGCGAATGTACCAAAATAATTAATTGTAATTGTTCAAACATCATTTCAAATAATCAATACTATTAAAAATTGTACAAATGAATTGTTTGTAAGTTTGTAAGTGTCGTTGTATCTTCATCACGCTAACTCGGCTTAACGGATTTCAACAAATTTTGGTACACGAGTAGCTGGGTATCTCCAGATGGTTATAGGTTACTTTTTACCAGACTATACTAGAGAAAAAAAGAAGGGGTTATGACTTTTTCTCTTTCGCGAACGAAGTTGCGGGCGCCTTCTAGTATATCATAATGATGTATGAATATAATTGTTAGCATAATTTAAAACCAATAAAAATACTATTACAATACATTTAGAAGTTGTATATTTTTTTATGTAATGACTGTCGGTTGTTTAAAGGTCGCTGAGCCGAAAAAATATTTGTTTTTATTGGCATTTTTCCTTTGCGGCTTTATCTAGTCACAACGGTGGTAGATTTCAACTATTTTCGGCACACGGGTTGGTGATGCATGGGATACTTTTAAAAAGACAGTTATGGCTTTTTCTCCTCCAAGTACGTAGTTACAGGGATCTGCTAGTCTATCTATAAAAATTATCTGACTCTAAAAAACACTCGACAGAGGGAAAATATTAATATTTACTTTGGTTTTACTGTATCGTATTTTCAGATCAAATTGCATTAAAAGCCTATACATTTTTATGTTACAGAACCGGGTATTGGGCATTTGGTTCCCTAAATCCGATTTTAACAAACTGGTCGCCGCCGGGTTCGAATGGGGTTCTGCGCGGCCGGCGAAAAGCCCTGCCTTCGCTTGAAGACTTAAGCCGACGTTTATTCTCGATCGGGAGACATTTGTCGATCAGTTTTGTACTTGTATAACCTTCTTTGTCTTAGTGGATTTAAAACTGCTTTGATGTCAATTTAATATGGTCCGATATATTTTGTAACATTTTGGTGATATTTGTGGATATTCTGTGTTAACCTCTGTATAAAGACATCGCGCACCTAACGTGATGAATGATGTCATCTCCATAGAAAATTTACTTATCTACGGATGCGTAAATTTGACTTATATCCAAAAAGTCACGTATTCACATAAATTTATTTCATGGGTGCAATTAATACTTGCTTAGATTTTAATGGATTTGTAATATACGCGGACAATAGTTTTCTTTATATGTCACTTTGACGTATAGGTAACCGATTTTATGATTAGTAAGGTTAAATAACATCATTAATTATTAAAGTCGGCCTCCCAATTGCCTAACGTGTTTGACGCTCGGAATCAGAATCAAGTGTCATGATTTTTTATGGGCTATGACAGTTGATTCAGATAACAATTGTCAAAATTTAGTTAGGCAATAACACCTCTGGTCTATATAGACTGACATAATATTAAAAGTCATAATGTAATGTTAGATCGAATTTCCGTTAGACATAATCGTAGTTTTCTCATAAGCCGCTAACTTTTCAGGATTATCATAAAAGAAACCTAACCTAACCTAATATGGGTTCTATATAGGACAACCTTTTCGAAGTTCCTGACAATTTAACAGTTTCAGAATTATGACAAATGTTTTTATGACTAATATTACTATATGACTTTCAATGATTTAATGTAATAAAGGAATCTGATTTAAGTCATTAAAATATCAATACGAGGTCAAACGCGACGTAAGACCGCCTGTTATTTACCTCTGCTTATTGAAATGCTACCGTCATGTTATGTATTTCTGTGAATATGAGATGCGTAATAAAAAGTATTTCTATTGTATTGTACATTATGAAGATGTATTTTTTTGATATGAACGAATGACTGAACTTGTAGCTACACGTAAGTAAAGCCTACGATACTGTTATCTACCTTTATTTAATTAATAGGTTATTTTTAATGCACTCCTATCTGTAACACTTATACCTACTATTTTTATATTTCAAGTAAATATATTATATACTACTCACGTCCACTCTGCCAAAAGTATACGATTAAGAAGAGAAAAATATTATGCATATAATTAAAAGTTTAATCAGATGTCTTTAAATATTACAAAAATCTTTGCCCGTAAATTTTAGTATCATAGAAACCACACTTTAACTATTTTTAATATTTACATTAAAAAGTAGCATTCTTATTTTTTTTATTCATCTTTTTTATTTTCGTCATCAGGGAACATACCGTTGCTTTAGAATTTAGATCGTCATGCTTTGTAGAGAATTAAATAGGCTCATGAGAATTCTTTGACAATTACAAAAAATAATTGCCAGAAAATAATTGTTCGAATATACAATATCGACTAGTGTAAGAATAGCCGCCTTGCGCTATCTCCTCAGACAGACCACTTCCTCGCTTGTTGGTTCAAACGCTTAATTACTCGTAGCTCAACCGAGCAATATCGCCAAATTTAACACTTAAAATTACTACTGATTTTAAAAGACTCTGTAGCAAAAATGTCTGATCTATGAATTTATTACTTACATCATCTTAGAGTATTTTACCACTTGAAATGGCATAAATTTCCAAATGTATATAACCATAGGGTAATTTCCTGGGTAAAAAAAATATTATTCTAATTAGTCCGCCACTTAGATTATCAGAATATATTGGACACGTATTTTTCTTTTGTCAATTAAACAAAAAACAATTTAACGGATTATATCGCGTATATTATCTCATTTTAGTTCCCCACGTTTTGGAACGGTCACAGACAAGATCGGAAATATCTTGAAGAAGGTGTCTCAATACCTTAGACCCGTGAAGAGTAGCACCCCTTTGCAGAGTGCAGGCATTTATAAGCTGGACTGCGAGTGTGGTCTTTCATACATTGGTCAAACGAAACGCAGTGTATCAACCCGGGTGAAGGAGCACATAGCAGATGTCAAACACCGTCGGTGTATTAGGTCTGCAGTCTGTGAACATGTCATTGACAAACCAAACCACTCAATCAAGTTTGATAAACCTTCTATCCTTGCCAAAGAAAAAAGATATTTTCACAGAATGCTACGCGAGGCTATTGAGATTAAAAAGCATCCTAATTTCAATAGAGAAGATGGATTGTCACTACCACAAGCTTGGGAACAAGCGAGACACAGGACTGCAAAACCTTAATTTCCGAACGGTGTAAAATATCTTATCAGTTTTAAAAAGTAGTTTAATAGTCTCTGTTTTTGAAATATTATAATTAGTAATGAGGTGGCCTGGGAGTTTTTCTTTGCAGCGTTTCTTTTCTCCTCAGTACGCCTCATTTGTGAAATGCTGCTTGGTAAATTATTAGAATAAAATAATTAAACCCTTCTGGCACATGTGTAACTGTCTTTACAGCTTAGGCCCAACTGACATGTATGTACACCTTTATTTGTTTCTTCAAAAATGGGTAGTTTGCACAAATTGTAACTTTGACAGAGGAAAATACATGTTTCCTCAGTCCACCCGTGACCATGGAAAGCTGGAAAGCATTTTTTTTTTAGTTTTTTTTTTCAAACGGTGTACATATCTTCAAGCAACATTAACTCGCCAAACTGCTAAGACAGTTTGTTGGCGAGATCGCGCTCATATCCATTATTTTTAGCTATATGCACCTAACACTATTTACCTTAAAACTATATTAACAAGTTAATTTTACTACTAACAAACATGGGTAACAAGGATATATTCGGAAAAACTGTCCTAGGGCAATTTTTCCAAAAATATCCTTTTTAAGCTACGTTTTACGACATTTCTGCTGTATTGTTTACTATCGTCTCTTAACCACTCAATTTCGTTACACATCCTAGGAATCACATACTTATTCATTCTCCTACCATAATAGTTATTTGCATAATTTTGTACAAGTTTCCCGAGTCTTACATTTCTTGTATTATTCTGCTTACGCACCTTAAACTCTCTAATGTAATTATTTTCTAAGGCTATTAAGTACTGTGCTCTTCCGAAACGTCGGGAACTAAAATGAGATAATATATGCGATATAATCCGTTAAATTGTTTTATTTCAATGAGTAATAATCGCGGAAACAGAAGAAAATATTACAAACAAAACACGTCAAAGATAAAGCGTGTCAAAATTTGGGAGTGAGGGCGCATGACGTCACGCCGTGCGAAAAACGGTCGCACGGCGTGATGTCTTCATATTTTTTTGTTTAATATTTTCCGATAATCTAACTGACATACTATATTTTTTAAGACACACGCCTATTGTTATTTATACGTTAAATCGTCAGTGTGTGTGTGCGTGTTTTTTGGTAGATAATTATTTTTACTGTGTGTGTTTGTAGACATAGGAATAATTTCGTAATTTGCTGTATTGTGGTCAGCAATATTACATAGATAAATGTGGACTAGTGCTGCGAAATCTGTTGATTCATTTTTGCTGCCTAGTGTACACTACCGCTCATAAGTACGTAGGCACTCATTATTATTCCATACAGTAGTATACAAAAAACTACTTTCAGAATTATACTGCCAAATCGGAGTCACTTTTTTTGCGTGCAAATTGCATTTTTTATGTAGCTGACTTATCGAGCTTCAAATGGTACCCAGAATATCCTTGTTTCTATACTATAGTATGTCTGTACGTACATAAGCGTCAAAAAAACTATAAACCTATATCTAGTACCTACAAAATTATTGTATTTTGTATGAAAAGTGGAAATTTAAAAAGGATGCTTCTACTGATATACCCTTATGGATGAATAATAGAAATACCCTTGTATTTCATATGAACTTAGTCAGCCGGTGGCAAATCTCTGTACAAATAACAATAGCAAACATATTGAAATATCAAAATGTAATTTAGGATGATGTTTCATTCAATGTTTCAAACACGTTTTTCGCAAACAAATTGTTCGGTTTTTACAGTTTTATCCTAGAACAAGCGTGTATAAATTGAAGAAAGAAGAATGGTGATTCAATACCAATAAAATGATGGATTACGGTTACTGTCGACATTATAAATATGTTTACTCGTTTAAATTGGTAATTTAAAAAACAGGGAAGTGGGTCTTTAATTTGAAAGATTCCACCCGAATAATATATACGTTACCGTAGCCGTTACTACAACTTAAATTCACTGCAAAACATACGATTTGAAAAAGTGCACCAGCAAAAGAGCGCTGTCTTCAGCAATAACTCAAAAACGTTTTTGAAAACGCATGTGACATACGGACGGATGGATGAACGGATATGATCATATGACGAAATAATAACGATTCCATTTTAGCTACGAAACTCTAAAGCTGAGCTAATTTGCAACATAAAAAGCAAATGAATAAAACGAGATCGGCTAACAAAAGCAGCGCAAAATCTAAAATAAAACAAACCGTACCGTACTCCATCCAAGTTCGAATTAAGCAATCTTCAATCCTCATATCGACTTTGTCTTAAGCTCTAAGCGAAGTCTAACTTTGTTAAGCGTCTCGCCTGTCAAATTAAGATACGCTACAATTTAATCTGTTAACGGTGCTGAGTCAACAGATCGGGGTATCCGTGAATTCGGGATCTACTTTACTAACTTGTGTTTGTCTCACATTATTGAACTACTAAGTAATACCTACATTCCCACAATTTAACGGTTTCACGTGTATTTATTCCTCACAGCCTCATTTTTATACTCCAATATTATTTCTACAGCGTAGTCGATTAAAAACTATCCTATAGGCAATAGTCCCACCGCCGGCGAGAAAGCGAGCAACTATCGACTATTTTCTCTCCCAACTCACTCAAGAAACGCACAATAGATGTAGACTCCGTCTCAATAAAAGAGATACGTATATGAGAGAGTTTTCACCGGCAGTGTAAACAGCTGGCGGTGAGCTAATAACATATGTGTCTCTTTTACTAACACTGGACACAGGATCTATATCTTTTGTTCGTTTCCTGGGCGAGAAAATAGCCGAGAGCTAGTCGCTTCCTCGCCCTTGGTGGGACCAGTGCTATAACCATCTATGCCCATCTATCGTTGTGCCAAAACATTTTAAAATTCGTTTTCCAAATCCTGGCAAAATAATGAGAAATACCATTTTGCCCCCAGATAGACGTTCGATATAAGCCAATGTTGTTTTGACCCGATGGATCCACTTCGCTAATGTGCTCATTGTATTTTTTTTATAATTGCAGTTTGATCGATAAGCACATAATTTTTCAGTTGTTGAGAAAACCGTTTAGCTTTATGAAGTGGCTCAATTGTTTCTACATTGGACGCTTACGGGCGCTATTGTCATTCCATTGCGCTATTGTTAGCTAGAAATTTTACATCGCTTGAATTTTCATCCGTTACATCAGTATTAGGATTTTGGTGAAACATGGTCATTTCATTGGGCAAATCGTCACTTGAATCTAAATGGTGTAATTTATCAATTATTTCGGTGAAGCTTGAAGCTTTTTTCATCAATGGTCTAGAAGCAAAAGAGTAATATTAAGTAGACGTCAATTTTACTACTGCGTTATAACGCCATAAGTTTTCAATTGTGAAAATTTCTGCCAAACAACGTGATATTCGAAACTATTTTATATTACGATTATGATATAATAAAAGGCTATAGTTAGGCTACACTACCAAACGAAATTAATTAAAAACATGCCTTTTCGAAGGCATATTTCAAAAAAGCACTTCGGTAATTTTAAAACACGTCTGAAATTAAAACGACATGTAACAGTGTGACAAATAACAAAAAGATTCGTTGAAGAACCGTTTTTGATTACAAAAACTTAACTCGATATTTGTTTATACACTGTCAAACCCATAAATATTGCGGGTAGATATAACGCTTACTCGGCGGCGTTATAATGGTTTATTTACCAATTCTAGAATTGGGCATAGCTATAGTTTGGCTATTGTATAGGCCTTGTGAATATTAATGCGGTTTTTTTCTCATATACGAGTAATAAATACTGTATTAGTTATAACTTGGCAAACTTTACGTCAGCTTCAACTCCATGAAAATTCATTCATTTATTATTTAAGAGTTAGACTCTTGTCGGTGCAGTTCCTTCCAATCCTATCTTTCTCAATGCAACTTCTTGGTACGTCGCGACGCCTACCGTTCCCTTTATCTGCTATATATTTGTCCGGTCCATGAAAATAACTAACTAATAAATAATAAGTAGCAAGATACTTTGCATCATCTATAATAAATGCACAAGGGCCGCAAAAACGGCCGCAGCTCGACTAATCGGTAGCGAAACTCGATTTTACCGACTCCTGGCCCCACACGCACAAAATAAATCCTCGACTTGGACAGCGAGAGGTAGTCACACAGTAAATAACTGTATAACAGTGGGTAGCACAAATAAGATTTTTTTTTTTTAAGTATTTCGACTGTTATTGGACGACATGTCTTATTTCTCTTTAATTTAATTTCAAAACTAGAACAGCAAAAAATAGACCATTAAATTTAATATCTAAAAACCGGCCAAGAGCATGTCGGACCATGCTCAGAAATACCATTTTGCCCCCGGTTCCGCAGCCGTTCATACAAAAAAATGCACTACAGATGAAAACAATACGTAATGAAAAAGTGCAATAGCAAAAGAGCGTATCTCCACGGCATTTACGTCTTTTAGCTAAGAAACGCAGTTTTTTTGCAATAACTCAAAAACGGGGGGTATATTCGATCATGTTGAAAACAATTTTCATTGAAAGTATTTATTAAGCTTTATCTTTGTGATTTTTTCATATTTTTTGGAAATACCTTTTAGAAAATAGAGGGGGGGGGGGGGACAAAATTTGTGCAAATTTCGGAGCGATTATTTCCGAACATATTCACATTTTTTTTTATAGAATATCGTAGTCTTTTTAAATGAAATGTCGAAATATGTGCCACTCATTGATATTGAGTAGCTGAAAAAAAAACAGTTTCGGTTACATGTATGGAGTGCCCCCTCTAGAAATATATTTTATTATAAGTATCGGTTTATACAAGACACCTTTTCTACACATTGTATCACTATACATATAGTAGTTTTTGAGTGAAATGCCTGTAACATACGGACGGATGGACGGACGGATGGACGGACGGACGGACGGACATAACGAAACTATAAGGGTTTCGTTTTGGCCATTTTGGCTACGGAACCCTAACAATGCTCTTCTCGTCTGGTATCAAAGGTGCTGGCAGCATTTCCTCGCTGTAGGGCGATACTGATACGCTGAGCGAGAAAGCTGCCAGCCCATTGGTCTCCTGCGGTAAACGAGCTGTTTTGATAGCTCCTTGAAAAGGATCCCGGCGCATGGACCCCACAGGTCCAGGGTCTTGACGTCGAATGGTAGAAAATTGTATTGGGACCCTGGTAGTTTTATTATTTTTCTGACTTTTGAACTGCCCCTAGTATAACTGACAACATTACAAACTTCAAAAAAATATGAAATCAACGCTTATTTCATTAATTTAGTATGAAGAACTTTTTTATAGGTACAAATTTTGAAGATATTCGGGAAATGATACGATCGTCTAAATGACGTCATTAGTTAAAATAGTGACATCCGCACAGCGCTGATTCTACAACTTTTCTGAACCGAGAAATTTGATGAACCCCTCTTATTCGTTAGGCACTTTTGTAAAAAAAAGATTCTTTGAATTTAGCGCTCTCACGTGTTACCTCACAGCGCATAAGAAGAACAGCAGTTCAATTTGTACAGTGAATTTGTAATGTTTGTAATAAAATAGTGCTTCTGCATGATTTTCTACGCTATGACCACCTATGCTGTATTTCTTGACTACTCTCTTTTAGAATGAGGAACTTTTGATAATAGAGCTTTGAAAAATGTGAAATCAGAATATTTTCAAAATTATAAAAATAATTTTTTTTTCGGTGCATTAGCGGAATTTTCTTTTTCATTTGGACCATTATCAAAATCCGATTAAATTTTATACAAGCTTTGTCTCAATAGTGATTAAATTGTATACAAGATTTGCACAGTTGGAAAAGAGACTGTTTCAAATCTATCTCTGTAAATAGAGAAACCGGCCAAGAGCATATCGGGTCATGCTCAGTGTAGGGTTCCGCAGCCGTTACTAAATAAATGCACTACAGATAGAAAATAGATATACGTCGTGAAAAAGTACACCAACAAAAGAGCATAAGCATTCATGGCAACTGCAGACGTACTTTTTTGAGAAGCCCAATTTTTTCGGCCGTAACCCAAAAACGGTATATACATGTAACGGTATGATCATGTTGAAAATAATTTTCGTTGAAAGTATTTATTAAGGGTTACTTTCATATTTTTTTGTTCAGTAAATATTCACTTGGTCAAAAAAGTTTTATATAAACCTTAAAATGTTTTAAAAGAACTGTCAAAATATGTGCCACACGTTGATGTATGCTGAAAAAAAATTGTCAGCTTCTGTTGCATGTACGGAGTTCCCCCATAGATATATTTATTTTAATTATTTAACTACCAAACTAAGTAGCAGCATGTTACTATTTATAAGACACCTATACTCCAAATTCCGTCTATATACATTTTGTAGTTTTTGAGTAAAATGCCTGTGACATACCATGACCAAACTATACGTTTTTGACATTTTGGCTAAGGAACTCTAAAAATATTGCGCCAAGGACAAGTCAAAGCAAATTATTGCTGATTAACAATGATGTCATTGTGAGTGCTATGACCTGTGTAAATATTATGTCGTCAAGTGATCGGTATTCAATTCATTGGCATTGGTTGAGCTAAAAATTTACATATTTTACGCCGGCGGCTTAGATGCTTAGCTTTATCCATGCCGTGGAGGCATTTTCAGCAGGTTAAAACGCCGTTTCAGGCTGTTTCAGATGGTGCTCTCACATACTAGTTTATCAAAATTTCACCCTAACTGCCGTTGTTTTCAGGCGCCTGAAACATGTTTTTAGTACATTTCAGGCCACCTTCTATCAGACGATGACAATAACTGAAAACCCATTTTCAGTCATTTTGTGGTCACCTTATGGGCCTCTGAAGTACATTAATTTTAGTACTAGAAGGTAAGTAGAAAAAAACATTACCTGTTTTTCATCATTATAGTCGGGTAAAAAGTAAGTAAAGTATTCTATAACCATATGTGTGTGAGAGAAGAGGTTCTCGAGTGGAGACCGCGTACCGGCAAGCGCAGCGTGGAAGGGCCACCTGCAAGGTGCTCCGACGACCTGGTTAAGGTTGCGGGGGCTCGCTGGATGCGGGTCGCCTCTATCCGGCCCATGTGAAAATCTATTGTGGAGGCCTGTGTCCAGTAGTGGATGTCCTATGACTGAAATGATGATGATGATATGTGTGTGCCGGCTTCTCGTATACCTAAAAATGGTTGAATCCATTCTGGCGTTTTGGTGTGATGAAGCCACATACAAAGATACAAAAAAAATAAAATAAAATATTTTTCGATTCAATTACCTTAATATATTTTTTAAATATAGTTAATGTACAGCCAATTCATTTTTTCAGTAGGGGTAATAGAGATAGCACGATTAGACAAGAGATGGTTATACTGAGAATATTCCAGACAGCTGTGACAGAGACAGCACGATCAAGACATAGATAGCAGTACGCCGAACCTTCGAGAAATTAGTGAGCGAGATACGGTATCACAATCGAATGTTACAGAAGACCTCAAAAACATATACCTGAAAGCGTGGCCCGCAGGTGCCAACATCAGTTCTTTATTGCAAAAACGAAATGATGACATCTCAAAGGAGCGACTGCGACTGGGGACATCAAGAGTGAAGTTACTGTAAAGTATTTTAACGTAAAGTAACTGTGTGGAAATAAATCGTACTCTTATTCATTGGTTTAAAAAGTGCTTTTCAATCACCTATCACTATAGAACATAACAATATGATACGGCAAATTCGATATCATAAAGTGTTATATTAGATCACTATGTGATATTGTTTTATATATGATATTATTATATAAATGAAAAATGTATAATATATAAATGTATAATAGGCAAATGCTTTTCAGTCTCCTTTAAAGGTGGATCAAAAAGGTTTAGCCTGTCAAACAAAAATATCTTGGGTATCTGCTGTTTCCACTCTGATTACTATAAAACTCCCTCGGTTTGGCCCATAAAAAGCCTTGAAGGAGTTGTGACTAACACCGCCCCGTGGTTGTAGTGACGTGAAAAATTATCCTTTTAGATAAGGGGACGGGCCAATTGTTATGTATACCAGAACCAGTATTACCTGAGCTACCATACCTCTCTTTCACAGATGAAGTTCGGCTACTCTGAAGTGTTTTTGGTTGATTTCAGAGGTCCAGTTACGGCGGTTTCTGTAGAGTCTCAGGATGTCCCTTTGGAATAGACGTCCGTTCCTTAACAGTGGATTGTTTAAAATAATTTTCAAACGATGGTGTAAAAGGAAGGGGGTTTTTAAGCGTTGCGCGACTATAAAGATTATCAGCAACCGCTTTTATCTTCATTTTTACGTGGATTTTTGGTAGTTAAAGGCGTTTCATAGAAGACAAGTTTACTGATAACAATGTCCATTATTTCTGCTTTGTTATAATGTGAGTGATTTTGTTTTGCAGTTTTAATTTGAATCCGATGGTTGTAGGAAGGCTCATTAAATGTGCCATTTAGGTACATCGTTTTGATAGGAATGAAATGTTTACTTAGTATCTCGTTATCTACGAAGTTTAAAATTAGGCATAACGTCAGTGTGTGAGTATGTTTTTTTACTAATAAGGTGGCAAACAAGCGTACAGCCTGCCTGATGCTAAGCAGTCACCGCAGCCTATGAACGCTCGCAATGCCAGGGGTATTACGTGCGTGTTGCCGACCCTATAAAAACCTATTGACTGTCTCCATGTGTGTAATCGGCAGCCTCTTTTCAAAGTGGACATTTGGCCGTGTCTGCGTCTGCAGTCTTTTCGCCTTGCGCACTGCATTCTTAAAAACTATGAGTGGCCGCGGATGGCATCCTCGTTTGTGGATTTGAGCTGAATTGAAACTGAATCCGATTACTAGATAGGCTTATCCAGTTAAATTACAAAAAAGGTTGCGTCTATGTTCGCGTAACATTATCAAATGACACTCGTATCTATGAACAATCATTAGTAACAAAAATAGTTGAAAAAACGAATGAAAAGTATCATCCAATAGTTTAACTCATGTCCCCAGTCACGCTACAAATGTAAATTTCAAATACATTTTGCGGATTAGTTTTATTAAAATTGGCGTTATTTAAAAGTCGCAGTAAGAAAACATGGTACTTTAAGACTAAACCGGTATTTTCAATTAAATCATAAATATCCTCAAGCCTAGGAATTCAGTACATATTAATCAGGCAACTTAAATGTTTTCTTAACACAGTCCCCAAAGACAAACTGAAGTAAAATAACTTTATTATCTTAACATTCGGAAACATGAAAACTGGCAATTCAATATCGAAAACCTGTCGTTTCAATTAAGGCTCATCTCGCATTTTTACCAAATTTTGTTATTCATCTCAAACCTTTTAATAAAATTACCATAAACATAAAAGACAGATTCACTGCACCGCGGCAGGGGAATTGGCTCATAAATTTTCATAAAAAAATTACGTCGCATTAGGAGATTGTTGGGTGGGGAGTTATGTACCTATTTGAAATCTGTATTTTGTATTTTTAGAGTAGTGGAATTTTCATCTATCTATCGGCTACGGATGTCAACTGCTGAATATCCCTTAAAGCTCGAAAAAAGAATGCAATCCTGCGCAGACCGCATCCACCGACTCCCCATGACCGTCACGAGGTCATATGTCCACCTAGTCTGGGTGTCCCAAGCTGTGCTATCCTATGCGTGGTTGCCACTCCAGAACCTTACCGCCCCAACAGCCATCGGTTTGCTGGGCTACATGAACTGTCCATTCAACCATGCAATCCTGCGAGCTATGTCGGTTACTTTGGTTCTTCTACAAATATCCTCATGTCTGATTCTATCACGTAGAGAAACTCCGAGCATAGCCCTTTCCATTACACGTTGCATGACTCTGAGCAGCAACTGGGCGGGATTTCCATAGAAACTTTAATTCATATCAAGCGCGCAGTCCGCGAACATGTCATGCAGCAAGAACCTATCGGTGGACTCAATCCTGATGCAATTTCGTTATACGTAGGTCACTCAATAAGTTTTGAGATGCTCGAAATTCGAAAATGGAACGCACCTGAATTATATGTTTTTAAAAAGCAAATTTATTTAAAAATAGAACACAAGTTGCCGATTTGCTCCAATTTAAAAAATGTATATGTTACAGTCATTTTTCTAAAACTACAACGACCTCGTAACGTCGGCAAAAAAATGGTAGCTAGTTTCTTTTCACGGGGCGGACATATATCAACATCAATGCTGGAAAATTATAGGTCAGTCAACTCTGATTGGTATACTTCAGTAGCATTGCTGCAAGTTTTCAAAGCAGTGCGAGGGAGGAGACCAAAGACTGGACTTCGGGGAATCTTGCTGCATTACGATAACGCCTCTTCACATACGTTCCTCAGAACAAAGGCGTTTATTGAGAAAGCTGGGATAGAAACCTCACCCTACAGTCCTGATTTAGCTCCCTGCGATTTCTTTTTGTTACCGGTGGTGAAAGAAAAAATAAAAGGGAAGTTTTTTCGAGTGCTGAAGAAGCCGTGGCTGCATTTGAAGAAGCAATTTCGGACCTATCTGATGAAGACTGCCAAAAGTGCTTCTAAAGTTGGTTCAAACGAATGGAACTTTGTATAGAGAGTAATAGAGAGTATTTTGAAAAAATATAAAATAAATAATACTAATATCTTCAATAGTTTTTTTTATCTCATAATTTATCCTGTGACCTACGTACATTGACGCACATCGTGTGAAATCTGTAAACGAAATATATTTGAACGCAGAAATGGGTGCAATAATTACTTGCACTCTTCAAAAAAAAATATTTATTCAAGTACGTCTAGGTACAAGCACTTTCGAATTGTCAGTTGAGAGAAGTCTTTGCTGGGAGACATACAATATGATCCAACATTTTTTGCAAGGATTAGGGTAAACCCAGAAAAACCTAATCAGAGCATTTAACTTAAGTATAAAATAATTGATAAAATCATCATTTTAAAAAATAAAATAATTATTAAGATAAATCCCAAAAGGATTGTCCATAAAAAAGAAAAAAAAACTAGAATGTGCCTAGAATAAAATTCTAAATGTCAAGGTATATAAAACAATTAATATGCGTGTACCAATTGACTATTACAATATTGTCTTAATTATAATTAAAACTTTTACAATTGTGTTATAACTAATTTATAATTGGTACACGCAGAGGAGATGTACAGATTATCCAGATTAATGTTAATATAAACTAAAAAAAAAACAGAGATATATAAGGTCTCTAGGCGTCACGACATGCAATAAAATTAAACATAATAATTTGATTGAATTCTACTGAGTTCTATAAGGTGAGTATAGATAAAAAACAACAAATTAGGAGATGTAAAAGGTCTCCATGGTCATCAGATTATGCTTTGGAGGTGTTAAGAGTCTCCAAACGTCAAAGACAGAAATTAAAATATAAATACTACATTAGAGAAGTGACTATTAAGCTAACATAACAAGTATGTATTCAGTACATCAAAGAACTATAAAAATAAATTTATTATAATTTGAATGAAATAGCCAGTAGCAGCAAAGCCATAAGCAACACGCAGACCTCTCCCGGACACTGCCCGTAAGTTATGACGCCTTACGAGACGGAATAACTGGCCATGGACCTTTGTCTTCTAAATATTCTTCAACCCTATAATATCTTGTTTTGTTCACTGAAATAAAGCTGTAGTTGTATAATTTTTTATCATAATATATGCTTTGGTTTAATTTCATAGTCTTAGTTCGCCAACGCATGTAGTTTAAAATCTATAGAAGTGACACACTAAGAAATTACATATATTTATCTATGAGCATCAATCATTTGAGTTCGATTTCATTTGTGGTAAGCAACGACGAAAGCGACCGTGGAGTATGCTTATTTAGCTAGAGCTCTTATTCATTCTAAACTTGATCTATGTATAGTGGTAATCTTTTTTGGAGACCATTTCCACTTAGCTTTGTACCTGACAAACAATACCCATTATCTGTATTGTTAAGTGTGGCTCAAACTGCTACTTATAATGACAGGCATTATAAGTGCAAACAACTTTCATACTAAAGGCGTCTTTAAATCGAAAGCAAGAACGTTAGACTTAAACACAAGAGCGAATATGTTGGTCACTTTGAAATTGTATATCTTATACCTTACAAACCTGTTACCTCTCTCTCTTTTACTCGTATTATAGCTGTCAGTGTTATCTAACCCCGCTTACTACAAACCGCAGCTAACTTTCCGAACTGTAATAATTTATTAGTAAACCTTACATCAAAGTAATATCAAATCTGACGTACTCTATCACCGAAATTCTTGTAACTTATTAAAGTTGAATTAGTGGGAACACTGAAACTGAAATATTAATTACTCAGAACATGTAAACACCAGTTTCATAGTTAATAGAAGTTTCACTATCGCGGTTGGGATATTTGACGCACTAGATAAAATAAGTAGTTGTTTTTTTTTACATTATTCGCGAGCCAAACGCAAAACGTACTTAACCTTAGGAACTTGTATATTTTCCTGGTATCAACAGAAGCCACCAAAATAAAAACTTTGTTACGGGACGGCTACTGCAGCTTCCTTATTAAAATATGTATATAAAATCGTAAAAGCCACAGCCCGCGCAAAAGTCATGTTATGAAATATTATCATACCAATTATCAGCTTGCATTGTTAGAAGTATCGAAAGAATGGAGTCACATACTGCACATTCTAGTGGAATGCACGTCAGCTGTTACTTTTCGGTATTCTAACCCAAACACTATTCGCGGATTTATTGATAAGTAAAGAAAAAAACAACTAGTCAATAGACATGCGCCAAACAGTACTTTGCAAAGTAATCCATATCATATCACATCACTCGAAACGTAACATCACACTGAGATATCACATCACGCGAGACATTACCTATAGCAAGCCACTAAACAATTTGTACCAAACTGCACAACTGTTTCTTTTCCCAACTCACTTTTTTTTTCGAAACTGAAAATAAATATAGATATTATTTTAAGCCATAGTGTAGAAACCAATAGGTTTGTTTTATAGAAATTCTGGTAATTTTACGGCTTGCGATAAAAAACTAAGGCTGCCATATATTTTTTTGAAAAATGAAACATTTAAGCAAACAGTGAATTCGCTGTTCGCATAATTTATTACTTACTTAAATAACTCAGACTAGATTCTGTAGTACCGGTTTGTTGTTCAACAATACACTAAAAAATTTCAAAGCTTAATTTCTCCGAAAGCATTATATTATTTCGAATGTTCAATTTTATAATACCGAAAGCAATAATCCTCTAAACATTTTTTTGTAATGTAATTGCTGAATTCCATTATTCGGTCAGGTTAGGTTACGATTGTGTGGAACTGTGGATATGCCAAAAAAAATCTTTCCTAAGAACGCGGCTTACAGTATCATGAAAATTCGGAATAATTATGGATCGCACAAATTAAATTTCAATATTATTTATTTATTTTATAGTATTATATTATACAACTCAACAGTTTTCACCAAAGCGTCGGAACTTTCAGTTTATTACATTACATGCTATTAAACATGTCGTGTACAGTCAACGGCAAAGATAAATATCCACACAAAGTTCCAAAATATGTATTCTTAAAACCATACTGCCATAATAATAAGACATGTAATGTATACATATTATTGAAACTTGATGGTTTATACATTTTGATGCCCTTGACCTCTCTCTACCTGTTGTATACGCATTCTTCTATTAGCTGACTGTAAAAGAAATACGTATATGGTTCCGCTGCTTGCTTGAAAAAGTCGACTTTTTTTTCTTTTGGCTGAAGCCTTTCGGCTGTGTTAGCAGTCGTGATTGGCTGGATGGGGTTGCTCCGAATGAGAACCTCCTATTCCGCCTTGAGAAAAGTAAAAGCTGTGGCGTTAGGCGCCCATGACCAGCTGATTTAATTAAGATGCAACAAAATTAAAAGTATGATTGTGTGTGTGAGTGTGTGTGGATAAGGATGAAGAAAAAGTCGACTAAAGGGACCACGACTATAAGTTTCTCTCATGGGGGGTGGAGCACTTGACTAATGACGTAAGACGGCGAACACCGTCACGGTAATTCTGAAGTATTATTATAAAATATACAACCCCGACCATATCGCACCCTTAGAATTATAGTGACCTAAGTGAGCACTTAAAATTTTGGGAAAACTTTTGTAAAAGTATTTTTATCATTATAACTAAATTATGATTTCTTATAGTTTTGGATTAGGTCATTATAATTGTTAAGGTGCAAAAGGCTAAATAATTTTCATTTTAAAGGATTATTTTTGGGGATTTCGTTCTTTCAAAAACCATATTCCACTACTCATATAATATGGAGTTTATATAGCCGGAGTCAACTATGACGTAACAGTAAATGTCGGGCCTCTGTCAAATTGCTATCTAATTAGTAATTTAAAATGCCTCATGCGAAATTCTTTGTCGATTTTAATTTTAAATTCACTTTTTGAAATCGTTTTTATGGTATTTTGATATTTTGCGATGAAAAGTTCATGCATGTACTGCGTTGCATGTCCCACCACTGAAGGCACTCGGATAGAGAACCTGTTAATGTTCTTGATGTCTACAATTCTTAGTTAACACACCAATATACTAATTTAGTGGAACTGCGAAACAGTTCCATTCAGGCTGCAAGACATAAATACCTGTACGGTATCAAATTGTTCACGGGTGTGATATAATCTAGCCAGGCTCTTGCATTTGAGACTAAACTATGAGGTGCAGAGCCCGACTTTTTGGATGAGGCGACGACAATAGTAAAAGTTAGTTGATTTTCATTACTTTTGCTGGATATATTTTAAATAGGTACTTGTGGAAAATAACTAGGATTAGGAAATGATTAATTGTATAAGCTTAGTTATAAGAGCTAAATCAATATTATGTCGCTATTTTTAATCGTAATTATTTTATTTCATTTACTACTCTGTGTCATATATTTTTTACCATGTTTTATAAAATACGTGTTATGTTGTTCTATAGTATAAGAAATTAATATAACTGTGTATATCATTCTGTTGTAAAACTTATGATGAATAAAGAATATCTTTTGTCGCATTTATTAATTCGCCTGCATCAGCCGATAAGCCGCTAATTCAGGCCCTAGTATGTGGGAATAATAAGTGGCCATTTTGATAGTCAGTCAGTCTTCTACACTCAGTCATCTACTCTACTCTCTTGCGGCTATATTAGCTGATTATGGCTAATTAGCAAATACTTACCATGAAGAAATAAGTATTTTATTTTAAATCAAGAAAGAAGTAGTCCAATACAGTCCACACATTCAACAGTACTCAAAAGAGATAATGAAGAGATATGGGAACAAATGCGACCTTACATGGTTACAGCAAACAACCTTGACCATTGAATGCTCTTCATGGGTTTTTCTTAAAAAGGCCAAAAAGTTCCCACCACCTTAAATAAAATAGATTAAAATTGTCAAATCATAGCATTCAGTGATGTAGCTAAAATTATCAAAGTTTTTACTCGAAGAGAGAGAAAATTAAGTTTTTATCGCCAAAATATAAGTAACGTGACTTAATTGACAAGCAATTCGCAGCTTACACCGTTGAAGGCAGGAATATAGAAATTCATATTCCTTATATTATACTTATATTTCGTTCGCGTAAAAGAAAAAAGTCGTAACCCTCTCTTTTGCTTAAGTGTAGTTATTAAAAGTATCCTGTAACCATCTGTGGATACCAAGCTACCCGTGTTTGTATCTACTAAAAATTGTTGAAGTCCGTTTAGCAATTTTGGTGTGATCAAGCCACAACGACATAATAAACGATAAAAAAAATCGATTCCGTGAACCACAAATAGTCCGTATCACTTATTTTTATGAAAAATTCTTTAAAATACAGCCATTTCATATTTAAAATTGTATAATAGTATAGATTTCTTTAGAGACATAGAAAAAGGTGAACTTAGGAAGTATTTTTCAAAATCCCAATTCTATGCAAACGAAGACGAGGGCAAAAACTTGTGAGTTTATACATATAAGCTTGCACAATCCGTCGTGACATGGAAAATACCGCATCCAAACTTGAATGCAGTTCACCGCAAGACTATTATGAAAACATAAATCGCATGGCTTATTAACTTGGCAACACTGTTCGTTTGCTTTATTAAAATGATAGTTTATTCGGTTTTAAAATGATAAACGAGCCACTTTTGTTTCAGTTGGAATAAATCTGAGCAGTTTTGGGTGAAAGTTTTTTGTACAGTCAAGGGCAAGATATATACACACCAAAAGTTTCAAAAATATGTACACATCTCTACATGCATAGTAATAAAACTTGGATATGATGTATATTCTTGAGATTTTGTGGTAATTACTTATCTATGTATAGTGTGAGCCAGTTTAATGCAGCTGAGGAATTTGACAGCGTTGTGACTGTACGAGCTAGCGTACGTACATCATTTAGAATTGCATTATCTTTATTTATAATTCATGACACATGACATGCGTGACCTAGATTACTCGTTTGGTACTGAAGTATTAGTTTAATTAAATAGTTCTTCCAACTTATTCGAGGTCTTAAAGCCAATCCTCCAACTTCTTTCCCAAATATCTATCTGGGTTCCTTGTGTTTACACCATACCCCGGCCCGACCACCGGGGCAGCTTATTCGGCATCCCCCCGTCTAGGACGCGCACACATCCCCTCTACACCAAGCACTAACGCTTTTGAAGGCTATCCTGGATAATGACAGACAGCTCGATATTTTCTTCACCTCAGAGCCCAGGTTATATAACTTGAATATAACATAAAAAATAAGAGTTTATTGATATTGAAAAGTAATGGAATCGATTTACACAATTGTCATTGGCAAATGCGACTTTTTTCACTTCCATAATAACTTGTTTACTTTGCACCATCTCTACTACCTTAAGGTTGTCTGGAAGAGATCGCTTCTTAGCGACAAGTCCGTCTGCTTTTTACCATTTCTTAGACTGTTTTAGATTGTAGTGTCTCATGTTATTTACTTATGGAGTGCAATAAGTATTGAATTATTTTGTATTGTAACTTACTAACTTGGGTAAGAACGCTGTTTATTATTAGTGTAACTGTTATAATTATGTGTGTGTTACATTAACTGTTAGTAAACCTTAAATAAATAATTTATAAAATAATGCATTGCAGCCTCTCTACGCCTGGGAGCTGAGTGTGTTACGCCTCACCACTGCCCGTGCAACACCCAGGTGGATCGCCTCGGTCACCACGGCTTATCTTGCCATAGAAGCGTTGGGCGTATCCCACGCCACGCCGCTCTCAACGATATCATCCGTAGGGCCCTTGCTAGCACGGGAGCACCGGCGGTCCTTGAACCGGTCGGCTTAACCCGCGACGACGGGAAGAGGCCCGATGGTATGACGCTGATGCCGTGGAAGATGGGTCGGCCTTTGGTGTGGGACGCAACTTGTGTCGACACACTCGCGCTGTCCCATCTTCCATCAACGGAAGTGAGAGCCGGCGCTGATGCAGACTCGGCGGAGTGCCTCAAGCGGCGCAAATATGCAACCATAAGTAGTAGCTGCATGTTTGAGCCGTTTGGGGTAGAAACGTTGGGGCCGTGGGGAACAAGCGCGACAGCACTCTTTAAAGATATTTCAAAGAGGTTACGCGAAGCATCGGGTGATCAGAGGGCTGGCACTTTCTTATTTCTTAGCCTAGAGAATCAGCATTGCCATTCAGCGTGGCAATGCTGCCAGCCTTCTGGGCACCCTGCCGTACGGCAGAGACATGGGGGAACTTTTTTATCTATAGTTTTAAGTTTTTCACCAATATAAGTTATCTCATTCATAAGTATGAACACGAGTAAGTACGAGTAAGTACGAGTACCTATATGCATATGAATAGAATCACTACCGTACTTACACGTATTACTTTAGTAAACATACCTAATAGTAGATGGTTTGACAAGGGGCTAAAATAAGCCATTAGGACACGAAGTGATTATTTGGACGAGCTCACGAAGTGAGCGAGGACAAATATGTCTGAGTATCATAATAGCTTTTAGCCACGTGTTAAACACTCTGCTTTTCACTTCGACTGCGAGAAAATAAAGATTTCATGAAAATTTAAAAGTACAGTTTCAGCAATTCGATCAGAATATTTGGCCAATCTAATCCGGTTGGTTTGTTTGTTTTTAATTATTCGTTAACAGTATGTAGCTGGCCGGAAGTTTTTTTTTTAAGTTTCATAGTATTTTGTATGGGATTATATGGCTTTCTTTTAAACCCTAGGGGCTAAACGTATTATTTTAGTCTCGTTTCGCAAAGCTAATATGACGTACTTTTTGAGCAGGAGAAGTGAAAAAAATAATTTAACTAGCACAAAAAGTAAATCATCTCAATTTCGCTAAATAAATAAAATTATAAAGTTGTATTAATAAAATGTCAATGTACATTGAAGATATAAAAAAAGTGAAATGGAAATCGAAGGTCACTTGAAATATATATTTTTTGGTATTTACTGTATGTACCTTGTTTTTGGGTCATACTGATTTTTAGTATGAGTTAGCGTTATGCGTGTTTCCTGTGGATACCCGAAAGTTGAGGGCTTTAAATACAAATTTTTCTTAGTGCCCTATTAGGCGATGTACAAATTGATTAATACTCTAGATCTAAGCGATGAAAATATCAGTTATATATACCCAAGCCCTTAACTATTCCGTTGTCCACAGGAAAGACAGCTAAATTCTAGAACCAGTATGACCCATTTGCGGCCTCATTACGCCAAAACGGTTAAGCATATTTAAATTGTTTTTGGAAATCCGTACCTGAACAGTAACGGATGAGAAAAAAGACAGTTATGAAATTTTTTATTTTCCACGAACGAAGTTTTCAAGAATCTGTCAATGGGTCCACATTAGTACTTGTTTTTGTTAGTCTCCTGGGGTCTATTTCGGAGGCAGCCAGGGTTCTAGTTGGTAACTGCGCTTACTGGTCCATTCATTATCCTCTAAATAGTAGTCTATACTTAAATTTAGCCTTATTTTGTCTATGAGGAAACTTTTTCACTGGAAAATGGCTACCAAGAAAAACGAAAAGGAATACTTTAAAATGAAATTTTTTTCGTGAATAAATGCGCTCCCGCTTTTGCCACAAGCATGCAAGCATTTTAACACAAAGTATGTATGTTTCCACACTAGTGCATATAAATTATACTACATTTCCCGCTGCCTTGTTTGTTCTTTTTTTAAGTTTTCTTCTCGGAATAGTGCATTATTCTACGATAAATAATACTTTTCGGCTTTTGCAGTGAAGAATGTTTTATAACGTAATTTCTTTTTTGCAGTAAATATTAAATAATGCCTATATCGTCATCTCAGCTGAATGACGTCCACTGGCTAGACAATGGGTTCACACTTAGGATCTTCAGGCTGACCAGTCTTGCACTACCCACATCAAACAGCTTCTCGCAATTCTCACACGATTGACAAGATCGCCGTTTCATCTTCAAGGAGACAGGCCTATGCTGCATCTTATAGTTCGGGTTCGCCACTAGAGAACTTTTCTACCCAAACAGCCGTCGATTCTACGAGCGATGTGCCTCGCCCACTGCCACTTGAATGAGGCATTTTTTTTGGAAAAAGTTTATATTGAACTAGCTTTTGCCCTTGATTTCGTCCGCCTTAAATTAATTTATCGCAGATAAGGGTATTTTTCCAGGACGAAAAGTAGCCTATGTCCTTTCCCTGGACTCAAACTATCTCTATACTAAATTTCATTCCAATCGGTTCAGCGGTTTAAGCGTGAAGTGGTAACAGACAAACAGATAGACACACTGTCACATCTATAATTATATAAATATGGATAATTCATTTATTTTTAAAAAAAACGTCAAACTAGAAAAAAAGTAGGACAAGTAAACAATGAACTAATTTTCGCATTTAATGACATGGGTAACGCCGAAATAACTACCTTTCACAATTTAAATTGATTTGAATTTCTGGATAAACAAAAACATTTCCCAACCGCTGAACAAACTAAAGGGCTTCTAAAGTAAACGCTTTCTTACTAAAGCCTTGACCTGTACCGAAGAGTATTCTATTTCCCGCAAATACCGGTTATCCGGGATACCGGTTTAATCCGGTAATGGGCAAATTACGTGGCGTAATCCGTATTCTGGGAAAGCAATCAGTATTAAATACAGAGTAGGTATTGGCCCGGTTTGATGACGCCCCGATAGAAATTTGATTTGATTGGAGGTGGTATTTTATTTTTATTGGAGATTGGTTGGGGGTTAATAATATCGGTGATATGAGTGATATCGCAAATGGAGTCGGGAATTAAAATTGAGTTGCATTTTTAACTTGACTAAATAAAGCTCCTTATAGCGCTTTTGTTGTATTTGTCCATAAGAACTTTTACTAGACTAGGCGTTATTGTATCCCAGCTGAATTGATTAGATTAAATTTTAACCATGGGCAATTTTGTTATCTGTTTACGTAATCTAAGTATTAAGGGTAGGGGCCGATTTCACTAACAATCAATTTACACGAGAGTGTCTAACCCAGTATAAACAAAATCGAACGATTTACTCAATGGTTAACTTCATTTCCAGTTCACCACGCTAGTCTACGGATAACAATCTCTCGCATAGTTACTAAGTAACGTTGAACGAACGAATTGAATGAAATCGTAATGCACCCAAGTAAGATAGACAATTTGTCCCATGCTTGAGCAATGGTGCAGCGTATTTCTTAAATTTATTCGAGTAATACATCAATTGTGAAGTAAGTAATTAATTCACTTGACAGTGACAATGACAATACTAATCTACATCTAACAGTTTACTCAGCCGAAATTGGCGGTGTAAGATTATTCTCTAGTTTAGACATTTTATACTTAGGTTAGTTATTGGCGAAACGTAAACTCACGTGTAATTAATGATTTATTATTAGAATAAGGCTTATACTACGTCGGTGAAATTTACCCTTATGAAACATATTTGATTGGTTTGTAGAAACATAGAAACAAGGAAAAAAACAATTTTAACGAATTATAGCGCATATATTATCTCATTTGAATTCCCGACGTTTCGGAAGCTTTTCAGCATTGCATGTTCACGGGTTGAAGGAGAAAAGATATATTTTTCTCTGTCAAAGTTACAATTTGCGCAAACTACCCACTTTGAAAAACAAATAAAGATCTTTGTATCAATATTTTATCAAAAAATATGTGATGTTCTCACATTAAAAATATAAACAAACACTAAAGTGATTACAGCGCCATCTCTCTCGTAAGCTTGACACTACTGAAATGGCAGGTCAGCTTGAAGAAATGTTGCGAAAGCGCATCTTCTTGCTATAAGGTAGTAAACCTTTCAAAAATAAATGGTACATAAGGTCGTGAGTAACGTATCTTTACCGAAGGTAGAGGATTAATTCGTTGTGAATCACAAGCGGTCTGATGGTCTAACGGATAGGACGCTGTTCCGGTATAACAGAGACGCTGGTTCGATTCCGGCTTCTCTGTTATACCTCTCTGGCAACTGCAGTGGATCGCAATTAATTTTTCTTTTCTACTTAGATCTTTGTATCAGTATTGTATCAATAAATAAAGATGTACATATATGGCAGATGGGCCTAATCTTTAAAGAAGGTCAGAAGGCCAGAAGCTCTTTAATTATGTCATTTTAATAAGTATTTCACAAATGAGGTAACTGAGGAACGAAACGAAAACGAACGCTGCAAAGAAAACTCCCAGACTACCCCATTACTACCTATATTATTTAAATAAGAAAAAAACAAATACAATTTTTTAACAGATAAGATATATTTACACCGTTCGGAAATTAATTAATCTACCGGCTGCGCCATGTAAAATAAATATATAGTCAGGGGAGTCAATGACACACGCAAAGGCTGGTGATAGACTGATTTTATTAACTTACCCACATATACAAATATACAAGCATGACAGTTACCATGTGAAAGGGGTCACAGACAAGATGGGGAACTTCTTGAAGCGAGCTTTCATAAAAATATATTTCAAGCCGTTGAAGAATAGCACCCCAAAGCAGAGTACAGGCTTTTATAAGCTGACTGCGAGTGTGGTCTTTAATACATTGATAAAACAAAATGCAGTGTATCAACCCGGGTCAAGGAGCACATAGCGGATGTCAAGCACCGACGATGTAATAAGTCTGCAACTCTGTGAACAATAATCGCGAAAACAGAAGCAAATATTAAAGATAAAAAAAAGCCATACATAATTACAGCTACAAAATCATTAAAATTATACGTACTCATTGTACGTTTACGTTAAAACCTTGAAAAGCCAATAGAAAAATTGACTTTTTTTTCCCGAGGCCGTACATTACATATTATCGCGAATCGTGCCGCGAGCTTTCACAGTATGAGCGTCACAATTAGTGATGTGCCGCCGAGAAATTACGCCCTTACGATAATTCTCGCCGTGGTATGTTTCCGTAAATTACCGAGAATTCTCGGTAATATTCTTCGTAAGTAAATTTTGTAACTGTTAATCTTAAGTTGGTAGACAAATTGTGTGGCCAAGTTTTGAATTCAACCGATGTTTTTCAATGTAGTATCATCAAATGAGATAATATATGCGATATAATCCGTTTAAATTGTTTTATTTAAATAAAAAAAAAATCATTGGTAAAAGACTATAACAAGTAGAATATTCATTTCATTAAACTCAAATTAGATAATATACACGATATAATCCGTTAAATTGTTTTAATTAAATGAGTAATAATCGCGGAAATAGAAGAAAATATTAAGTAGAATATTCATTTCATGTATACTCAAAAAAACCCGAGCCCATTTGATGTAAGAGCCGACTTACTATGGAAACCTGAGTATAACCTTTTTAATTATTGTGTTGTTGATGGTTATCATTATTTTTACCATTTTTAGGGCCCCGTAGCCAAAATGGCAAAAACGGTACCCTTATAGTTTCGTCACGTCGGTCCATCCATCCGTCCGTCCGTCGATATGTCACAAGCATTTAAAAACGATTAGATGTATATTGATTCTTTTCTTTAAAAAAAACTTTGTGGTTTCTAAAAAAAATATTTAGTTAATATTTTCGGAAATAATCGATCCGAAAGTTGCATAAATAGTCCCCCCCCTTATTTTCTAAATGGTATGTCAAAAACTATGAAAAAAATTACAAAGATAAAGCTTAATAAATACTTTCAATGAAAATTGTTTTCAACGTGATGACCGTTTTTGAGTTATTGCCAAAATAATGCGATTCTAAGCTAAAGGTCGTAAGTGCCATGGAGATGAGCTCTTTTGCTAGTGCACTTTTTCATATAGTATTTTTTTCATCTGTAGTGCATTTTTTTGTATGAACGGCGGCGGAACCCTACACTGAGCATAGTCCGACATGATCTTGGCCGGTATTTAAGTTTCTTCAAACATTTTTACAATTATTTTTTGTAAACGATGATGTTTTTAATGTTAAGTTGTTTTTTTATTATTTTTGCTGGTATATTGTGTCTACACGAATTGTGTATCATGTTACAGAATACAATATAATTACATTAGAAAGCACATACTCACATTAGATTCCACCTTTTTCAATTCATTAAGTTATTTTTTTTTCGTCAGAAATATTACCTGAGAACTTTCCCGGAGAATGTTACCGTAAATTACGTCGGTAACTTACTGTAATTTTGGTAATATACTAGTTCCTTTGGTCTGGTTATTGTGTGTTTTTTTGAGTAGATTATAATTAGTAATTGAAACAAAATCACGTTCAACAAAATTGCAAAAAATAGAATACTTCTACTACTTTCTCCATAATCACCGTCCCGGAGAACGTTACCGAGAACGTTACCCCCAAAATTCTCTCTGTTCTCATAATTTACGGTAACGGCACATCACTATCACAATGGTTGCACTAATTGATAGATACCGCTCTCGCGCGTGGTTTGCTTTCTCACTCGCACGCAGTTCCACGCGGCTTTCGTTTACATCAAACGGAAGTACTTGTACTATTATTTAGTCTGTTTCTTACAGTTCGTGAGCATTAAAAATAAGATTCGGGCCCTAGGCAGGTTTCTGGTATTTCCGGAGGCACGGGAATGTACTGTAGGTACAGATCTAGTGAATAATGTTTTGCCATCGTATTTTGTCGGAATAGTTCGTATTTATCTTAATGTAAAGCTTTCGCTTAGGGTGGACGGGTACGGAGGATAGGTATCAAATTAAGTACTGATAATTCAAATACAGAAAATTGAATACCTTCCTTTCTTTATTTTATTACTTGTTAGTTTGCCTATCTGAGTTGATGTTTATGTTTCTGTCTCATTTGCTCTAAGGTTAACTGGAAGAGATCCTTTACAGGGATAAGTTCGTCTTTATACACATTGCTGCCTTTTTTATGTGTTTTATGTACATTTAAGTGTTTACAAACAAACATATATACAGAGCTGAGAAATCCCCCTCTAGCCAGTAATAGCAATTAATCTCGGTAAAATAGTATCTAGGTATTATTTACTCTATATACTTCCAAGTTTGTCGTTTGCCTGAATCATTTTAGTACACGATTTTATTCGGTACTAGCCGAATTCTATTCTACGTTCTCACGGATTGTATATATAGTTGTACTATTATGCCATTTGTGTCATAACACTATGAATTAAACTCAAAGCACATCCATTACATACAAAAATAGATAGTGTATCCAGTACCTTAATTTCAAATTACTGTATGAATGTAGGTATTTAGGTATAAACACATTAACGAATGTAAACATATATTTACCTACACTGTTTCTGTTATCGTTATAAACTATTTTTTTTATCTCTCTTTCTATTCACCAATTTAATTGGGTTTATTTGTTAAATAAATGCAAAGATTTATAATACTTATACATACCTGAATATAAGAGTGAATACCTCCCAAGACAAGTGTTACATTACAAAAAATCAAAAAACAAAAAACCCGATTGAGTAAAAAACTAAAAAGAAAAAAAAAACCCAGTACCCTAGAAATTTGTTAAGTTATAATGGAAATCTTTCGTGATTCATGATCGATACTCACAATATAACAAATAATAAATTCTAACATGGAACATAGCGATTTTGAACAGTCACGTCCAGTCAGTCACGTTTAAGTCCCGTTTTGATGTGTTGTGCTAATGAGTGAAGATCGTTTAAGTTTAAATCAATGTTCTAACTGGTAATTCCAAATTTAAAATAATAAAATAAACCTAATAATGATTTTTAAATCCCTATTCATTGATACCACTCGATATAGTACGTCGATTTTCATTTTTTTAAGTTTCACTATATGACGTCTTATTATCGCCATTTTCGGACAGTTAAGACAAATCGATTGACGTAATAATCATCAAAATTGGTCCACGAGTTTGGTCTCTAGAGTGCCAGATAGGAACTCCTTTGCGTCGCGCAGTCGGGTATAAAGGGGATTCGACAATTTGTAAGACATTGGCTATCTAAACTATTATAAAATTGTAAAAATTAATTGAGGATATTTTCAAAAAAATGATTGAAACGTACTATTTGGACTGTAACGTATTATGGTGACTTAATCGAAAACTATTTTTATTTTTATTTTTTGTATGTTTGTATGTGTCGTTGCGGCTTTATCGCGAAAAATCGGCTAAACAGATGTCAACAATTTTTGGTGTGTACTACCCGTGTGGGTAGCTGGGTATCTTCAGATGCTAATAGGATACTTTTTATCCAACTACGCTGAAGAAAAAAATAAGGGTAATGACTTTTTCTCCTCCGCGAATGAAGTTGTGGGCACCTTCTATTTTATAATAAAAGATTTCCATCCTCTTTCTCAGTATTTGACAAGTATTGTGAATACATTGAGCTTCGTTCATTCGTGAAGCAACTTGTTGAAATATTTGTAGAGATATTTTGTACTTATTTTTCTTATATTAAAATGACTGGCAAAGTCCAAAACTTGTCAGCTCTGCGTCTGGTCTTGATTTCCCACGGGTATTAAATAAAAAGAAAATATACCTTTCACAGCTAAATTATTTCATGATAAGTACGATTGTGTAGTGCTGACAGCTGGAAATTTAAAGAATAAATGATGCAAAAACACAAACTATGCCGAATAAATCGATCGATAAAATTTAATTAGTTCACAGTTGTGTAGAGAATTAAGAACTTTAGCTTTTTGACCTAACGAACGCAGCGAGCGAAGCGTCTCCGTTTCAGCTTGGGTGAAAATACTTTCTTATGTCCGACGAATGTCTGTCTGTCTGGCTGTTTACCTATACAGATCGCATATCTTAACCAAATTTTCTCGTGAAATTTGGTGAGCAGATTCGATATGGAATTTTTCGTCCATTCAGTTTTTGTTTTATTTTTTCAAAATGGTGGAGATGGGTTTGAAATACTAGTATTAATTAACCCTGCGAGCATAGTAAGCCAAGCGTGTCTATTTCAGCTTGGCCAAAAAATGTTTTCGTAGGTATGTCTGTCTGTCTAAATTATATACTTTATATTAATAAATCACAATATTTAGATACCTACTTCCTCAACGTATTTTTTACTAGTAGCTGCTATAATAACTGCTATTGAAATACCCGCGTCTACAGCTCACAGTTGCCGTAGACCTAGCGGATATTTCAACCCGGGTGTATCAAATTTGAAAAATAAAATGAGTTGAATAGTTGAAAAAGTGAAATGTTTGTACACCGAAGATATATTCGAAATAGGTAATAACTGTAACGGGCTATTTGAAGGTTACTGAGCCGAAATTTGTTTTTATTTTTATTTTTATTTTTTGTATGATTATTGTATGTAATCCATACTTCCATACTAATATTATAAATGCGAAAGTGTGTCTGTCTGTCTGTCTGTTACCTCTTCACGCTTAGACCTCTAAACCGATTTGGATGAAATTTGGTATGGAGATAGTTTGAGTCCCGGGGAAGGCCATAGGCTACACTTATCCCGGAAAAATACACTTATCCGCGATAAATGAATTTGAGGGGGACGAAGTCGCGGGTAGAAGCTAATTATATATATATATATATATATATATATATATATATATATATATATATATGTCTTTGCAGCCTCATTAGATCAAAGCGACTAAACGGATTGTACCTTATTTTTGGTAGAGGTTAGCTGACTATCCACAGACGGCATACTTTGTACCCGACTACGCTGAAATAAAAAAGGTGGTTATGACTTTTTCCTCCCCGAATGAAGTTTCGGGCGCCTAAAGATAGTTGAAATTAGTGATACAATTTTAAGGTATTGTCTTTCCGACTTGATCACGTCAAAATGACTGGAAGGATTTCAACCATTTTTAGTGCAATAGTAGAATAGTAAAAGGGTATTTGTTACCCGATTAAGCTACAGCAAACAAGGGTTATGAATTTTTGCCCCACTACAAACACAGTTGCGGACCATCTTCTAGTTAATAATATTATTTGAGCTATATTCACACTGAACAAAAGAGGATTTTAAAATATCATCAGATCATAAATTGAAATGACACTTCGCCTGGAAATTCTCGTAGTTCAGAATTATTTGCACTCTACAATTTACATTATACTCTTTCAAAGAATCATGAGTTTTATTGCACTAGTGTTAGAGCTGTTAATGTAATAGTAGAAAAATGTAAATATAAATAGGTTTTGCCAAATAGAATTGACTTGTAGTTAAACTCTTTGCACTCTATAAAATGAGCAGAAAATATTGGTGAAAACTAAACATTGTTACATAGCCTTCATGAATGGATCTATATCGGAATACCTGACGTCGTTTATCCTAATGTATCGTTTGTTCTATCGCATTCTTTTATGAAACTGTAAACTTTTCAGGATTGTTATAAAACAAACCTAACCTAACCTAACCTATACGATGATCTTTTAAAAAATCCTGAAGAATATACGATTTATGAAAAAAATGCGTTAGAACAAACGACATTAGGGATTTCGAAGAAGACCCCTTTAAATTACAATATTATTAAATAACTAGCTGTGCCCGCGGCTCCGTCGGCATGGAATTCGGTCTGTGTCAGTAAGCGGCTAATTCACCTCTCTCCCCTGGAGCCGGAACTTGAAGTAAAGTCCAGATAAAATGTTAAAGAAATACCACTAAATAAAACTACACTCCGAAATCAATTGTTTTTAGGACTTATTTAAATCTTTGACGTGATTTAAAAGACATAGAGTAAATACTTAGAGGTGTACATCGGACGATACAGTACCACTTTTATATTTTACGTCCTTGACTATAGTACTAACTAAATCAAGTCCATGGCAACTATCACCCAAATCGGTCCTCCAGTCAAATCAGTCTAAGCACGAAAAGGTAAGAAATATACACATAGAAATCCATACTTCCTAACAACCTTTCGAATTTAGGTCTAATATTATTAAAAAGTAGGATTAGAGGAAAGGTGAATATTGACATTAAGGCTAAGTATTTACATTTTATTTAGAGTTGTGTTTATTTATGCACAACTAAATATGTAGGGGAAGTACGGGAGAGATGAACCCCAGTTTAATAAAAGGTTCTTAAAAAAGTATATATTAGATGTAGCATCTTGTAATTTGGTCCACGTGTGTCAAATATAGTTAGGTATCATTTGATATTATTAGATTGTTGATTAAAAAAATCTTTTTTTTTATATAATTATTTTTTTAAAAACGAAATAGTGGTTCAAATCTCCGACCCCTACGGGTGAGTTGATCAGGGCGTGTGGGAGACTTGACCATACATTTGTCCAAAAAGAAAAAAAAGATAGTTGTTTAATTTAAAATATTTAATTCAAAACAACCGTAATTAAAAATGAGAAATCTCTTACAAATGTAATCAACATTTAACATTATTAAGCCGTTTTTTGGCTTTTAATCTTTCAGATCAATAGCTTGAAATTATAATGTTACTTCTAGCAGAAAACTAACCAACTAACTCACCTTTAAACAATAATGGCGCATCAGGAATCACATACTTATTATGATTATGCACATTAATAACATATTTATATGCTTTATAAAGCCAAAATTATAAATAAGTCTCTCTTACAAATGTAATTAATATTCAACATAACGAAGCCCTTTTTTGGCTTTTTTTATAAATTATAGTCTTAATTTAAACAGAAAATTAGTCAGCCTTTAAATAATAATAGCACATCAGAAAACACTTGCATATAACAAATTATACACATTCATGACATACAAAACAGTCTTTGTCCTTTATCAGTTAAACCAACGCAAATTTCGTGAACGTATCGTTTGCAGGAATTGCACAACCGCATATCCATAACCGCTTCAGATTCGCATATGAACGATTCGCATATGTACCAACGATTGTCTAGGTCAGGACCGTCATCATCGGGTGTCTCAGCATATGGAATTATATTTTCATTTTCAGAGTCACTCTCACTTATATAGAAGATTTTCTTTTTACCTTTTTGGGTGTTTGCTGCTTTGTTTAACTTTCCTTTTCTATATTTTTGTTTTTTATTTGCTTTTCTGTTTTTATCTGCGTATTTTGATTGTCTGTTATGTTTTACTGAAACTACTTTATCATCATTGCTGGTCGTAGTGTGGTCCTATCGATGTCATATTTAATTGCAGTGCTACGTAATGATGCTCCATTTTCGACTTCCCGTTTTGTCAGTTTCTGGCGGGTAGAACTTAGAGAGTCTTTTGCCTTGTACTGAAATGGCATAATTTATCGAAACAATAACAAACAAGTTATGAAAATTAAATAATAATTTACTAAAAAGCAGAGCGGGAGATTCGAACCACTGATCATGTCTCCCTACCACCGGGGTGATCAAGTCTCCCGCTACCCCCTTGCCTTACAAAAGTTATTATTTTCTATAAAAATAATTGCAACGTACGATTAAAGCATTCTAACTTACCAATACTACATTAAACCTTTAATACAATGTGATAATAAAATAGTTGTTACTTCCAAAACTGTTGAGATTGCATTAGAATGCAAATAATTATTATTTTTCACTTTTGACACGCAAAAACACGTTTCCCTCTGTCAACACCGAACCGTGCTAATGGCGGCCAGTATGGCACCGCCGCAGCCGCCGAACTGGCAACGGCGCCGATAGCGCGAAGTTTTAATTGAAATATTTGAGATGGTTCAAGTCTCCTACCTGGTCAGGTCTCCCGGTTTTCCCCTACATATAATTATATCTACAGTTACATACTCCGAAAGTAGGTATGTAAAGTATATTTACATAACATTGTCATTTTACAATATTTTTTGTACACCAAATTGTGAGTCTTCCCGGCGGGCATCAGCACGAACAGCTCCGTGCAGCTGGTGATGCGCGAGCACGCCACGTAGAGCTACCCGTGCGAGAAGCAGCTCGTGTGCAGGTCCATGCCGGCGGCGCGCAGCGTTTGCCCCTGCGACTTCTTGATAGTCATGGCGAAGCAGACGCTCACGGGGAACTGTAGGCGCTTGAAGCGGAGCAGGACGTTGCTCGGAATGAAGGGGGTGCGGGGGATGAACACGGCTTTTCCGGCACCGCATCCCATCAGGATTTGCGCCTCAATGAGGTTTCGCTGCAGCTGCACTACTTTTCGACTGGTTCCGTTGCACAACTTTGGAGGTGACAAATTCCGAAGAAGCATGATCGGAACTCCAACTTTCAGGGTTAATCAGGATAGTGTGTGCTGGGAGTCCTAAAGCGTTCAATGAGTTTAGGAACTCTTTCAAGTATGTTGTGAAAAAAGAAAGAGAAAAAAGGAAGGGAGGCCTCCAAGACAGTGTGAATGGAATTATATACTGCCTGTTTGCCTTCCATTTACGCCAATATCCGCGCATTAACGGCTCCCTCATAAGCCGAAGAGTTACTTATTTCGTTTTTCGTTGTATTATTAAATCAATTATTCAGTTGAATTTGTTAATATCCGTACCTCCTCTTCTAAACTTAGAGTTAATTTGGCAAAAAGATATTAATTTTAGCGCCACCTGTTAGTTTTGAAAAGTATTCGATACTCGGCTTGTAGCACATATTTGAGAAAAGTTTGCACCCCCTTCCTAAGTAGCGCCATACGATTCAAGTGCAAACTTTACTCAATCTACACTTGATTGGCTACCCCCTCTTTTAGGGGTTGAATTCTTATAGCCTATAACCTGGCCAGATTTTTTTTCATCAGTCATTAAGTTTGCATCAAAATCTGTTCAGCCGTTTTCACGTGATGCGCGCACAAATAAACAGACAAACAGACAAAAATTCTAAAAACTGCTGGAACGTGTTCTGTTATCGATTTTAAGTATCCTCGGCCAATTTCTTTTTTCGAAAATCTTCTATGTACAGACTTTTGACCCTCCTCAGCTTAATTATATGTATAGATGTATAGATAGATAATGTTTCCACCTACATTTTTGTGAATTATAGACGTACATACTTAAAGTTATATCATACTTGTACCAAAAATAGTTGAAATTCATCCTGCTGTCGTAGCGTAATTTCACCGCAAAAATACATACATACATGAATACTTTTTTTTTTAATTTTCATTTTTTTTTCTTCAAGGACCATTAAAACAAGAGGACTGACACTTGTCATATTTTGTCATTGTGTTCCGATCGCAAGGAGATATTCTGGCAAAAACTAGATGGCGCCATAACAATAAACATTTAACTATATTATAATTTAATAAAGAAACTTAGTATAGTAACAAGTAGTTGGAAAATAGCTAATAATAAATAAATCGTAACATTTAATAACTGTGTCACGGTTGCAAAGTTGGATAATTGTAAAAAAATAATTCTTGTATCTAGATAGCGTTGTACCTATTGGTGAACGGCTTTTGGTATGAAGATGGTTAGTTCTCTTGTTTTATTGGTCCCTTCTTTCCTTCAAACGGCCCATTCCACTTATTTCTATTTACGTAGATCAATCTATATCTTCAATATCAGTATATAGTTAATTAAACTTCATTATCCAACATTTTGAATTAATTTTATCCGATAAACTGGTGATTCATGAAATTATATATATACATAGGTACATTTAAGTTTGTTTACAAAACATAAGAATATAAAGTTTTATTATTACTGTTTTTAAATAGAAGTAAAATCCTGAACAACTGCAAACAATAAAAACACAAGCATGAGCTCAACTAATTTAAACTTCAGTCAACAGCGCTTTGATATTATGATATTACGTTAAATATAGTAACGTATACTTTAATAATGGCTCTTTACTAAAAATCTAACATTTTAATTAATCCTCCACGCTAGCCGCGAGCGTTGGACAAGTTGGCTGCACCACGGATACTGTGGACTTGTGCCATATGAACAATATGTGTATATTATTATAAAGAAATTAATAAATAATTAGTTACATCGTTTACTCCAGGCAGATGATGATTAGAGAGAGATCTTGGCTCTATGTGTTTGATCTACCGTTTGTACCATAAAAAAGTACTGGATTTACATTTAACAAACATACATATGTCACCTCTCCACTCAATTGGACACTAGGAAGTTATTAATTTGTTTAAATGGAAAGCTGACTTAGTTACTTACATTGCAAATAAAATATTAGCTTATAATAATATCGAACAAGCCAAAATCAGGCTAGGTCTTAGATGCCAGCATTAGAATAGACTGATGACATCAAGACAAGATAATTTATGCACTCAAACTTATCACTTCCATCTGTACACAAACATTTCTGGCAATAGACTTGTCTTATAAATCAATACAGCTCAAGAAGCTGGGAATATACCGATGCTTGATATAAAATACATTGCACGACACAATATCCTCATATTTGGTTATGTATGTGTTACCACGAATTTGTATGATTCTTGGGTCATTTCATCGCTTAACGTTGTTTAAGATTAGCAGTTGTTAATTTTTAACGTCATAATGTCAAGATGGATTACTTCATTACAAACTACTAGGTCTTATACATTTCAGTCAATTAGAACACACAGTGCTTTGTTTGGTCAAAATTAATTAAACAGTCAAGGATTTTTGTTAAACAAGACATGTGTTGTGTTCTGCGTACTTATGCGGGAAAAAACAGAAACGCGTTTCGACACGACAAAAAAGCACTATTGTTGTCACACTGTGTCTTAACACGACACAAACAATGATTGTCTACCTGTATCAATTCACTGCTGGACAAAGTTATCTCTGTTACACTGTCCTAATAACTGTACAATCTGTTCTAAGCGAAACCGGTTAATTCTTAGTTTGTCATGATATATTAGCCCCGGATAATCTAATTAAGCTAAATTGATTTTGGATTATTAAATATTCAACCACAAAACTTCAGTCACTCTTCCCAAACACTACCAATAATAGTATGTAGTGGACATTGTTACATGCTTTAACCTCAAAGATTAATTGGACCTGTCAGAAGTAACCGCAAGTTTTACAACAACAGTCATCGCGAACGGCAAGTCAAACACGATCCGCACAGTCAGTGGTGACGCTGTTTACAGTGCGCCCTCATTAAACGCGCAAAGAACTTTTCACCAGTTAGAGGACTTAAAACGTTCGCGAAATACCGCTTGGATTTTTAATTTATTACCACTTTTAAAGAAGTAACGCGTTTGTGCGGCATTAAGCTATCTTTTTAACAGTGCAAATTAAAATTGTTGCCACGGAAGTCTGAATTTTATGAATGCTGTTTTGTTTGCGAATTTGCTGTAGGGAAGCTTAATATGAAAGCGCGATATGTTTGAAGTACAGAACCCGGTGCAGCTATGCGTAAACATTAAATGCATTTTTTTCCGCTGGTTTGCGCATTTGGAGTGTTGGTTGTATGCATATTGTGTGGAATAACATAGTTATGACTTTCAAACGCTTAGCTACACTTTTTTTTTTAATTAAATAAATCGTACTTTTTGTTCTTAGTGCTTTTGTTTTTTTTAAGAAGATAGCCGTTACAAACAGGCTTATTTTTCTATGGCCGCCATAGCCACTATTAAAAAGATACTGAAATTTAAATAAAGAAGAGATTCATTACGCATACGTGTTTTACAATCTCAGATATTTTTACGTGCAATAATTTGTTATTAAACTTACAACCGAAAATAAGCACCAACTACTTAATACAAATTAATATACCAGGCACGCGTCAACTCAACTTTAAAACGTTTCAACTTTTAAGTAAATAACACAACATAAAATATCAAGCTTGTTATCCAACATAAAGTTTTTTTAAATCTTACAACCCGGCGAAGGCACAACGAAACTAATTAAAAAGGCAAAGGCAAAAACAAAAAGGGCAAGCTTAAGCAGCTAAGATAAATTACTAAGTTTCTTCTAAAAAGCGACATGCCCACTTTTCCTCAGTGTTTGCGTCACAAAGTCTGTTTTTTTTGCCACCGGTTTAGTAATGTGAATTAGAATTAAATAGTAATCTTGATTACCCTTTCGTTTATTGTACCCTTTCTTGTTTACCCTTTCGATTATTGTACCCTGTCGTATGCGGAAGCACTGATCAGTGTTAGTAAGCCGAAAATAATAAGTGAAATCAGTGACATCACCAAAGGTTAAGCGAGGACCGTTTTATTATGAATATTTTTAGGCGATACATTTATTTATTGCCAGAAGGTGCCTAGGTTATTCTTGCATCCTCTGTTTTTGATTCAGCGCTGTCGGTTAAAAAGAATCCTATAGCACATACTATGTGAATGTCATGCCCTCACCAGACAGAGAATGAAGGAATTTGATATTGGGTACCTACCCAAGGCCAAAGGAACTCCAGACGCTACCGTTGGTATTTATCATCCGGTTTATGGAGATGGTAGAATAAACCATTGAGTAGCAAGAAGGGGTAATTGCACAAAAGATGCCACTGGGTCGAAGTGTATCCGTAAGGACTACTACTAGTAAGATAAGATAAGATAAGATCCTATAGCTATCCTCGGATGTCCAGCTATCCTTGTTCTAAAGTTGAGATCCTTTCAGCCATTTTCACGTGATAAGTCCGCAAAGACATTTTGACCGAGAGATGGCGCTGTATGCGCCATGTTAATTTTTATGGCATTCATGAATCGCACTAATAATATTTTTCTTGAAATAAAGCCTACTGTAAAGCAACTGAAAAAAATTACAATATTAACGGAACGTCAAGATTATAATCCATTTAGGCCAAATTTGCATTTGACGTCAAACAGTCGCACACAAGATCTCGAAAGACAAAGAGAATGTTGATAAGTTCTAATTCTATATTGTCATTGTTTTATAAAAAGTTTGAACATACATAGGTACAATTCAGTCAATTATAGCACATATATGTATGTAGATCCCATCTCTACGAAACTTGTCTCCGTCTAGACGAAAGCTTGAACGAAAGAGATTAAACGAATAACAGCTGCCGATCCCTTGTTACTAGAAAGTGGTGGTGGCTTCAGCATGGCGAACATGGCCGTTATAAATATATAGCCGTAAAAAATGTTAGGGTGACGTCACGACTAGGCAGTCGTGACGTCACCCTAACATTTTTTTTCTTTCGGAACCTGACTTCAAACTGGGTAGGTTTTGCTAAGCCAGTTATCAGTAAACGGATTGAATGGATACAGGAATAACATGAATGATTTATAAACGGGACTGTTATGATGATGATTTTTTACGTTTGAGGAATAAGTATATGTGATATATTCCTCAAACGTAAAAAATCCCGGGAATGGGTACATCACTAGTTACAACTTTACTTTTTCATTCTGTAACCACAGGTAAGTTTCCACTGTATGGGGAGGATGAAACAATAATTAGCAAATATTTAAAAGCACATTTATTGTGAAGATCAAGCAAGTGAAGTAAGTACAAGGTTGAAATAAAACAATTTAGCATTCCAGTTTTCCATGGTCACGGGTGGTCCGGTCCACCCGGGAAGCTGAAAAGCTTCCGAAACGTCGGGAACTTAAATGAGATAATATACGCGATATAATCCGTTCAATTATTTATTTATTTATTTATTTAATTGTTTTATTTCAGTGAGTAATAATTGCGGAAACAGAAGAAAATATTAAGTACAAGGTTATTATGACTCACGAATGTGCCCTAGCCACTAAAGTATGTTTATGATTAAGTTTTAACTAAGTTTGAAGGTTTTATCTGAAGTTTTGAATGATAAATAATTTAAATAGAATATTTTTAAATCATTGAATGATTATTTACGTTATCTTTCTAAATGCAATGTTAGTGTGGGTAATACTTGTTATTAACTGAAATAAAGTTAGGATAAACTGGGTCACGCATTTTTTATCATCGTATATATTTTATTTATCCTAAAATAATTGTAAATGTAAATGGCAGTAAGGTTGTTTCCATAATAGGATGCTTTTTATTAAATGACACGTAAAATATGTAAGTAATAAAAAAAAATGTGTTTAATAGATAGATAAGATCAGTAATTGAAACACAAGCTACTTAATTCCCAATGCCGCGGGTAAATATGTAAACTGGTCTGTTTATTGTAATTTGGGTCTATGATCTGTTATGTTCTCAAGAGAACGTAGCCGGAATCACTATTTAAAAGTGCAATTTTAAACAATATAATGACAGCAAATTTTTTTTTTGGCCAAGTACACCGTGTCCAATAAGTTCGAATGTAAATTAAAAAGTAATTTTAAATTGATGTACGAATAGTTGGCAGTGTAAGAACCATATTTTATTTTATGTATACTTATAAAGAGTATTTACAACAATGGATTCGGAATAAATCCACCTTTAACTTTACTTTCTAGCTTCAAATGTGTTTTAAATGCCTCACACGTTTTCATGGGTATAACGCTTCTAATATGCTAAACAACATAATAAAAATGTTCCACATTGGAAATATTATAATCATTCCGATTCAAAATCTTTTTATAACCATACAAAATAATCTAGTACATTTAAATCCGGGGAACTGAGTCTTTATTTTTTTGGCAGATAATCAGCCATTATTAGCCCGAACCCAATCTTGAACAGTGTTTTCTGTGTGAGTTGGGGCTCCGTCGTGTTGAAAGATGCGATAAAAGATGATAGTAGTCATGCCCAAACATCTTGTTTTTAAATTGGGGCGTAGTTTTATTTATTTATTTTATGAATTAATATTCAGCATCAATTTAACATATTTCTTGACAAATACGAATGAAAAATTTACGAAATGTATGATAATACTTCAGGGAGTTGCTTCATCTTGGATTAAAGACAAACGCCAAATCTTTGCTGATTGAAACGATTGTATTATAATATTTTCTTCTGTTTCCGCGATTATTACTCATTGAAATAAAACAATTTAACGGATTATATCGCGTATATTATCTCATTTTAGTTCCCGACGTTTCGGAAGCTTTCCAGCTTTCCATGGTCACGGGAGGACTGAGAAAAGATGTATTTTCCTCTGTCAAAGTTACAATTTGTGTAAACTACCCATTTTTTGAAAAAACACAAATAAAGGTGTACATACATGCCAGATGGGCCTAAGCTGTAAAGACAGTTACACATGTGCCAGAAGGGCTTAATTATTTTATTCTAATAATTTACCAAGCAGCATTTCACAAATGAGGCGTACTGAGGAGAAAAGAAACGCTGCAAAGAAAAACTCCCAGGCTACCTCATTACTAATTATAATATTTAAAAACAGAGACTATTAAACTACTTTTAAACAGATAAGATATTTTACACCGTTCGGAAATTAAGGTTTTGCAGTCCTGTGCCTCGCTTGTTCCTTGATGAGATGTATTACAGGATCCCAAGCTGGTGGTATTGACAATCCATCTTCTCTATTGAAATTAGGATGCTTTTTAATCTCAATAGCCTCGCGTAGCATCCTGGGAAAATATCTTTTTTCTTTGGCAAGGATAGAAGGTTTATCAAACTTAATTGAGTGGTTTGGTTTGTCAATGACATGTTCACAGACTGCAGACCTATTACACCGACGGTGCTTGACATCTGCTATGTGCTCCTTCACCCGGGTTGATACACTGCGTTTCGTTTGACCAATGTATGAAAGACCACACTCGCAGTCCAGCTTATAAATGCCTGCACTCTGCAAAGGGGTGCTACTCTTCACGGGTCTAAGGTATTGAGACGCCTTCTTCAACGGCTTGAAATATGTTTTTATAGAAGCACGCTTCAAGATGTTTCCGATCTTGTCTGTGACCCCTTTCACATATGGTAATACGGCAGGTTTACGCTCGACTGTTGGTTTCTTCATACTGGGATTCTGCTTGGAACGTGGTATCTGGAGCTCGTTGGCTCGAAGCGCACGTTTGACATTCTGTAACTCAGCAGTCAGATGTTGATTGTCGCAGATACCCCTGGCTCTCTGAAACAAAGATTTACCCACTGTAGCAAGTTGACAGGGATGGTGGTGAGATTTGCCATTCAAATACCTATCTGTATGCATACAAATTCGATTGTATCATGTTCATCTTCATATAACATTATAATTTGTAAAAATATGTTTATGGCCTGAGACATCTATATCGTAAACGTCAGTGTAAAAATCCGTAACTCCTCGACGAGTTCTTCAGGATATTATGATAATGGTGATGGAATAAAAAGTGGACTGTAAATTTGGTAGCTGGTATAATCCAAAGATGGAAAGAATTATTAGGAAAGCAAGTCCGTTACAGTGGGCGTGAATATAAAAAAGGTAAGATGGCAACCGCCAAAAAAGTCAAATTTTAACATTAGAGTAAAATAAAATGAATAGGTACATGTAACATGAATATTGGAAATTAGTTTTTATACATTTTTACTGAATATTTTAATTAAAAAATATGCAATTCAATTATTTATACTAGAAAATTATTTGATTAAAATTATATAATGAATTTAAATAATAATACTTAGTTGCTTCGAAATAGGATTAAAAATAATTAATTTTTAAACGTTTCGCAACATGCTCCCGCCCTTGAAATTTGAAGATATTCAATTTATAGCTACAGGGAGCGGGCAGATATTATTAAAGGCTCGTCGGATGACGCCCCTCTTCGTCCTGATGTCTGCCACGCGCACTACGCCGTCAGCTCCAGGAATGACACGCGTCACTCTGCCGAGCTGCCATAGGAGTGGTGGCAGTGTTTTGTCCTTGATGACAACGAAAACACCTTCTTGAAGTTTCCCTGCAGAACTGTGCCATTTAGTCTTCTGTTGCAGCCAAAAAATATACTCGTTACAAACGATGCCAAAATTGTTGCTTGAGCAGCTCGATGCGCTTCCACCGTTGAAGAGCTACCACATTGGATGTCAGAATCTGTTTATGGGGCACAAAGTTAATCGATCGTCCTATAAGGAAGTGGGCAGGGGTCAGTGGATAAAGGTCATTTGGATCACCGGAAAGTGGCGTTAGCGGCCTTGAATTTAAAATTGCCTCAATCTGGACCAGCAGCGTAGACATCGCTTCGTATATCATGTGAGTCTGATCAAGAACTCGTTGAAGATGATGTTTGATGGATTTGATTGCGGACTCCCATAATCTGCCAAAGTGAGGTGCATAAGCAGGAATGAACGAAAATTTAATACCTTCCGTTACTTCCGTTGATGAACATTGACTGACCATGTTTGAAGATTCGTTATAAGTACCTTGAAATGTGGTAGCATTATCTGAAAATATAGTCCGAGGCTTACCCCGGCGCGCAAAAAATCTAGCTAAGGCTGCAATGTAAGCTTCTTTGGTTAGGTCTGTGACAAGTTCAAGGTGCACTGCTTTAGTTGCTAAACACACAAATGCACAAATATATGACTTGACTAATGTACTGCCTCTACCTTTCCAGTTGGAAATCATAACTGGCCCCGCATAATCTACACCAGTCTCTAAGAATGGATACTCCAACTCAACACGCTCTTTTGGTAGATTACCCATCACAGGCTGTACAGTTTTGCCATTGAATCGAGAGAGCATTTGACACATTTATGAAAACCGTACTTCTGGCCAAATTTCTTCCTCTTATAGCCCAATATTTATGGCTGGTAGTAGCCAGGAGAAGCTGGGGACCTGAATGCATAAACATGGCGTGGTAGTATCTGAAAATCAGTTTGCATGTGTTGCTCAGTTCTAAGCATCATTTGATGCTTAGAACTGAGCAACACTGGATGTTTCACATTGTAGTCGTAGCTAGAGTTGCTCAGTCTTCCCCCAACACGAATGAAATTGTCGTCACCAAGGAACGGAGAAAGAGACCTCAGATTGCATTTCCTAGGCAACGGTTTATTTGTAGTGAGCATTTCTAGCTCCTTGTGCCCTACGCAAGAGAAAATTGCTAGAGCGTTCTAACTCTTGACTCGAAATATTACCTAGCTGTTTGGTTTTCTGTTTGCAACAGTTATGAATGAATCTAAAAACAAAGGCCATGATATGCTTTACCTTTGTGAAGCTGGATGAATCTTAGTAAATACATTTTCTTTTTGTTCTTGCACAACAAGAGATTGCTCAATTTTTTCAGGTAAAGCCACCTGTGAGTGTTTGTTTGGATTTTTGGGCCGCCGTGATTGATCTAGATGTAAAAATTGAGGGCCCGACCACCACAGAGAAGATTAACCAAGCTGATCGGCACTAAGACCACGGGAAACGAGATCCGCAGGATTATCTTTGGACGGTACATAGCACCATTGGTGACCAGCCGTGAGCTCTTGAATTTCACTTACTCTGTGGCGTACGAAAGTTTTGAGATATAGTGGTGATGATTTAATCCACCCTAATGTAATCGTTGAGTCAGACCAGAATACGCAGTCTCTGAATTTCAGCGTGAGTGAGGAGATTATTTTGGAATATAACTTTGCACCAAGTAATGCTCCACTTAATTTCAGACGTGGAATCGTTGTCTGTGGGCGGATCGGTGCTATTTTACTCTTTGACGCCAGAAGACGGACACTGACAGATCCGTCATTAGCGACACTATGTACGTAGACACACGCGCCATATGCTTTTTCACTAGCATCTGTGAAAATGTGGAGAGAAACTTCAGTAGGACTGATTGGTTTTATGCATCTGGGTATTGACAATTGGTTTAAGTACGGCATAGTACGGGCAAAATGAAGCCATGCTTCTTTAATTGGTTGAGATCTTGCTGATCCACAATTGCTGCATGATTATCTTTGCCTCTACTAAACAGGGAGAAACAAGTCCAAGAGGATCAAATACTTGAGCAATTGTGGAGAGGATCGACCGTTTATTGATTTTATGTTGCAAATTAACGTTAATCAAGAACGTAAAAGAATCTTGAAAACATTGCCAGTTTAAGCATAGAGTCTTTGATGATTCCTCACTAGTGAGATTAACAGTGCCGGAACTGTTGTCATCCCTGACACACTGCAAGTAAGATATCCCTATTGTTTGAATGCCATTTTCGAAGATTTCATTTTGCAGACTCTAAGCTACGAGTAACATTATGACACAATAAAATTGTCTCTTGTATGGTGTCCCTACCTGATACAAAATCGTCGTAGGTCGTACGTAAAAATCGTCACAAATTGCATGTTTGACGTTTTCGTCTTTTGAATCATATCCCAATTGAGTGAGACATCTAGTAGCAAGAAATGGCGCAGAAGCCGTGCCGTACGTGACCGTGTTTAATGTATAAACTGATATTGGTGCAGATGGATGCGACCTCCACAATATTTTCTGTAAAGACCTCTGTGATTCTTCGATTTGTATTTGCCGGTACATTTTTTCCACATCAGCGGTCACAACAAAATTGTGTTGACTAAAGCGTAAGAGAATTGACTGTAAGTCGTCTTGCACGGTTGGTCCTACCCTTTGGATGTCGTTATACGATTTGCCTGATGTGGTAGGAGAGGATCCGTTAAATACAACTCTCAGCTTTGTGGTAATGCTTGAGTCTCGTAAAACACCATGATGTGGCAGAAAACATGACACTGAATCGTTATTAACACTACTTTGGCTCATGTGCCCTAAACTTTCGTACTCAGCAAGGAAGTCAACGTAAAGATTCCTCAACAGAATTCTTCTCTAACCTACGCTCTACTGACAGAAATGTTGCTAAAGCACGTTGATAAGAATCTCCCAGTACCTCAGGTGACTCTTTTAACGGCATAGAGACTTTGAACCGTCCCTCAGAATCGCGTGTGGTTGTCTCAAGAAAATGTTATTCACATGCGTTTTCTTCGGAAGTCATTTTATGTTTAGCAGCAACCGTGTCTAACTCCCAAAAACGAGATATGTCTGTGCTAGAATCAGGTGATGATTCGAGACTGAACATGCATATGTATGTATGTGGTTTAGGCTGGGGTATACCTCCTGAATCTAACCACCCTAGTTTTGTTTCGTACAACGTGGGTTGATTTTTACCCAACTGAATGCGATTTGAGCCTAAAATGCTCCAGAATATCTCAGCACCGACTAAGATATCGATGCATGCTGGTTTATTGAATGTCAGATCAGCTAATTGAACCCCTTGTGGCATTTGAATTTCATGTATATGTATGTATGTCGAAGGTATCGTTGTTGTGACATTCGGAAGAACAAAACAATGAATGTCCGTTTTGAAATTTCCATCAAAAGAATGGATCTGAATTGAACATGCTTGCGAACTATTAGATGTGTGACTATTGATCCCAGTCACCTTTGAATTGATCGAGGAAGTATGTAATTTTAGCCTACTACAAAGATCATGCGTAATGAAATTAGTGGTATTGCGTGCAGTTTGCAACTTCCCCTTGTTGTCTACAACCTTTACAAGAAAGCAATACATGATTAGACGATATATTACTAACTGACTGCCCCGCAACTACTGCAATATTTAATAAAACGTCAGCCTTAGAACCTGCCTCACGCAGCGGTTCAATATGGATTCGAGTATTGTGTTTTTGATTGCAATATCTGCAATGCGACAAACGACATTGTGAATCAGAATGACCGTGACAAAGACAGTTAAGACAGATTTTGAATAACTTGGCTTTATTTAGTCGTGCCTCAGCTGGAAGTTAATCGAGACTTTCTAAAAAGTCTGCTCTCTGCAAAAGGAATGTTTTAAAAACCTCCAAAGAAGGTACAGTCGACTCCGAATTACAACGCTCCTCCCATTCCCTAGTCGTCACAGGATCCAATTTATTTGCCATCATGTGTACAACTAGTGTGTCCCAGTTGTCAGTTGGCTGACCTTAGGTTTGAAGCGCACGTAAGTTTTTATTTGTGACATCAAGTATATGCCTTAAGTCCTGGCTCGACTCCCGATGAATAGCCTCGACATTAAATAATGCATTTACATGATTAGTTACTAACAATTTCTGGTTTTCGTACCTATCAGAAAGTAATTGCCATGCAATTGCATAGTTGTCATTTGTCAGTTCTAAACTTTGTATAACAAGTGCCGCGCTGCCCTTAAGTGATGCACGCAAGTTATGAAACTTGTTAATTGTATTTATGGAGTCGTTGTTATGAATGAAAGAGAGATATGTATCCCGAAACGCTAGCCAGTTATGATAACCACCTTCAAAACGCGGCAAGTCAATTTTGGGTAAATTAACAAAATTTGCATTGTGTGGCTTAACAACCGTTGATGCAGTGCTTACCCCGGTTTCATTCGCGCCGGAGTTACGCCTCGTTGTATGTCTATGTATGAGTACTTGCGCCGATGACATGCTCGCGTAGTAGGCATCATCGAAGAGCTGACGCTCATCTCCGACGTCCCCCTCGCTCGCAGCCGGAGACAGCATTTCTATATCCGTCTGTAATGCATCAAATTCATCGAAAATAGGTACAATCTTATCGAATCGCAACTGCAACTCTGCAATCTGCAATTCGCTAAGCTGCGGCTCTGACACTGATTTTTGTAAAAAGTTTTGGAATGCTGTGAGCTTGCCTTTAATAGCCCTGCGTTTATATTTAAGCTTTTTTAAATCTTGCTCTGCCGACATTGTGAAAAAAAAAACTATATATATTTCGTTGAAACTCCAATATGAAAGTAATAGCAAAGTATTAATAAACAACACCTACAATACCTATCTGGCAGCGCCCGATAATTCACTTAACTATTACTTTTTCCTTATGCGTTGATTCCTGCCCGATGCACTCGGCCGGTATGTGATTATGTAAGTTGTTTACAAGTTCGCTCAGTATCGTTTCGCGTTGAGTTTTGAGATAACCAAGCGCTTCGATGTATTACAAAATTAGTTTAAATTTATGTTTTTTAAAATTTTATTGTGGTGGAAATTAAGCTAGTGTACCAGGATATATGTTAATGTTATATATTAAATGTAATGAAAGTGCAAGTACGTCGTGAATTTGTGAATATAAGCTATAATAAACAAGTACTGAGGTTATGCCTATACTTGCTAACTAAAATGAATTACTGCAATAAATACGTTTGATTATCTAGCTACTGATCAGTTGATGACAATGAAATGAAGCTAGCTGTATGAGAAAATGAATATGGGATGAATTTTAGGCTATCATGGAATGCCTAAATAATTGAATCTATGTTAAACCAATGGATGAAATGAATGAACTGGATAAAAGGCAACAACAATATGAAAATGAATTGTGATATGAAAGAAGGAATAGGAACGATCTCACAAATTTGTGTCCTTTGTCCTTATCTGCTGTCTCCTTTTTGTTGCTGGTTAGTGCTCAGATGGCTCAATTGAATGTCTGCAACCCGTTGTAAGTTAGCTTCCTGGTTTAATTGTGCTGGATTGGCTAACGTAACCCTGACTGCTGGTCACGTATGTAAATTTCCCGCTGAATTGGGACGCTTCGTGTGTCCTGGCCTTGTTCACCCGTCGTTGAATATCCTGGCTGATGGGATACGACGAGTGTTAGCACTGTATTATCACGAAGGCTGGATGTGCCCGACGCCAATTTGGATAACCACGGTTCACTGAAGCTTGTACGTTGCAGAAGCTCGACTCTGATGTTCGATCTCACAATCCTTTGTCTTCATTCCACTTCGGAGGATCAGTAAGGACCATGTAAAAATCCGTAACTCCTCGACGAGTTCTTCAGGATATTATGATAATGGTGATGGAATAAAAAGGGGACTGTAAATTTGGTAGCCGGTATAATCCAAAGATGGAAAGAATTATTAGAAAAGCAAGTCCGTTACAGTGGTCGTGAAAAAAGGTAAGATGGCAAACGCCAAAAAAGTCAAATTTTAACATTAGAGTTGCCATACATAAAATGTATACATGAATATTAGAAATTAGTTTTTATACTTTTTTACTGAATATTTTAATTAAAAAATATGCAATTCAATTATTTATAATAGAAAATTATTTGATTGAAATTATATAATGAATTTAAATGATAATACTTTGTTGCTTCGAAATAGGATTAAAAATAATCAATTTTTAAACGTTTCGCAACAGTCAGTATAAAAAGAAGTGAATTTGAATTTATTGGACACGGTGTAGGGTAGACCGAGGTGAGTTATGACAGAGGAGAGTTGTGACATCTTCGTCTTTTTGGAACCTATTAACAGTTAGCGAGCTCGCAACAGTGCGCGTGTATTAGCTTAAAACTTGAACTAACAAACGCGCGCTGTTGCGAGCTTGCTATCAGTTAGTAGGTTCGAAAAAAACGGTGATGTCACAAATCACCTCGGTCTCCCCTATATTGCGTTTTTTTTTAGAATTAGAAAAAGGATAAACAATCTAGACGTGTCTTTTCAATTAAGCACACTTTCGAAAAATAAGTCCCAGAAAATATGTAACAATTACATAGCAAAGATGTAATTTACATTATTTTGGTTTCTTAGTAATAGTTACAATTTTTCTAAAGCGTTCTTCAATAATAAGACACGTCAAAATTGTTTAACTTATTTCCAATGCGAAAAACACGCACTTTAGGTCCATTTTTCAAGGGCCCAACTCGGCAATATGTTGATAGCCTAGATTATTAGTATTTTTCGGACTTACACTGAGACTATTGTCTCCTGACAGAACAATAAGAAGAAAAAGTTAATTTACATGATAACACAAAAGAGGTTTCATACGAATAAATCTCGTCCAGAAACAAAGGCTCTATTAAAATTATTTTTCACAATGCACAATAACACATATTAAAGCAGAACGGCGCAGAAAACCATTTAAAAACAGATTGCCCGGGTACACAGTAACTTAATACATTACCGGGTTGTTTACCCCTCCCGGACAATGGGGGGTGAAATTATAGTATCCGGCCGGTACATCCGGGGTACGGAAGCGGTCAGGAAAGTGGTCAGTATGTTTGCCTTTTATGATTCTGTTTGGTATTCTTGCACTTCATATTTGGGTCATACTGCTTTTTAGTATGAGTTAGCGTTATGCGTCTTTCCTGTGGACACCCGAAAGTAAAGGGCTTTAAATACTAATTTTTCTTAGTGCCCTATTAGGCGATGTACAAATTGATTAATTCTCTAGATCTAAGCGATAAAAATATCAGTTATATGTACCCAAGCCCTTAACTATTGCGTTGTCCACAGGAAAGACGGCTGAACTCTAGAATTAGTATGACCCATTTGTGCTTATTTTTATGATAATTCGATTTTGCAAAGGAAAATTAAATTGGTGCGAATACTTGAAAACATTATTTTTACGTGCGACGGTTCTGTTTGTTTTTTAAATATGAACTATATTCTTAAAAAGTGTATTGTGTTTTAGTTATATTTTTTAAATCCTCGATGTGACATTTGTCAAAGGCCTTTCGCATGAATACATAATTGATTATTTCAGTCTATATACATTAGTAGGAAAAATAAAATAAAAAGTCACGTCACCGACAGCATTTTATTTTTTTATTGTTCTTACTAATCTTGCACAATATTGGTTAAAATATTCTATCCAGCCGGTACCTGGGTACCGAAGCGGCCAGGAAAGTGGTCTATATGTTTACCTTTTATGATTCCGGTTCATATTCTTGCACTTCCTTTTCTTGCTTATTTTTATGATAATGAGACTCAAAAGGGAAAGATAAAATGGTCGTAAACAAGTGGAAGTCCAGGAATCATTAGTTTAATGCGTGTCAGCTTCCTATCGCCCACCTTTCAAAAGTATTTTTTCTTAGTCGTTCATTCTTAACAGACTGGGCATTGTCATGAAGAGTCGTCCACTTCTTTAGTTTTTGCTTTTGCGATTCTTCTCCACCGGTCTCTGTTGATTACATAGCGAGAACACTCTGCCACAGGAGTCTTGGTGACAGATTTGATGTATTCTGTGTATCGGGTTAGTGATCGACCAAGTGGTCTACTGCATTCGACACTACCCTGAATTACTAATCGTTATTTTTACGCGCGTATCCAAAGAATAAAAAAATCTCTTTATTTCACTAAACGTCTACAATCTTCTGCAGACTCTAATCTTAAGTTTAAAAGATTTTCTTGAATCTAATTATTTTTAATTAGAATTAGTTTATATATTCAGAATAGAAACTAGCCCGAAAGGCTGCTTATTAACATTCTTTTGTAAGTGGTCACCACCTGCTTTTCAGTTTTGTTGATCATGGAGTCATATGGAAGTCTATTCAAAGCGCGCGGCAAGGCGTGCGTCTACACTCTCCTACCCCTTATTATTACTTGATTCCCAACATTCATACTAATGAATCTTAGGAATATGAGGATGAATAATTTCACAAGTCACAAGAATCTTTGTTTTATATTCAGTTTTTTAATTAGGTATAATTAGACCTTAGGAGCGTTTATACCCGCTTAGTTGGCAACGTCGCATATTTTGTCTTCTTACTTCTTTATTTTGTGGTATTTGAATGAAACTTGAAGATATGTTCAATACATACCCTAGATTTTTAGCATTTATATTGTGTTTAATTCATGTACTCATCGCTTTTGCCTTAATTTTCTTACAAAACAAGATATACACTTAAATTCATTTTTAGAGCTTTTGTTGTGGCAACATTATGAAATTTTGCACTGTACCAGCTTATCTACCGAAAACGTAATGAATAAATTGAAAACATGTTCAAGTTACATACACATTTCTCAAAATAATCAAGAAAAAATAAAAAATATGCGACGTTGCCAGTTAAGTAGGAATACACCCTATTAAACGCGGGACTAATGTGCGATAATTGATATTTGACCTGCTCAGGGCCTTTTGAGAAACCACGAACTTCCCTAGGACATTATGTAGGGATCAGGAACGTGTTGTCAGCATTTCCACCTCAAGTGTCGAACCACGCTTCCCGCTCGCCAGTCGTCTCCCGGGGGTTATTGCCTAACGAAATTTTGACAGTTGGTATCCGAATCAACTGTCATAGCCCATACACATGACACTTGATTCTGACTCCGAGCGTAAAACGCGTTAGGTAATAGGGGGGCAGATCGTGTGTCAATACATACAATAATTAGTACTTGCGATCTTCTCATTTAACTCACAGTAGATACCCTAAAGTGGTGACTCCGACGTGATTAAATTAATATCATCAAAAATGTATATATGACAGCTACATAATTTGGGCTCAACATTGTTTCGATTTCAAAACGTTTTAATTAATGTATTTGTAAATATACCATAAGCGCAAACGCTTTTCGAACTGCAGTTACCTTCTGAATAAATAAATGGTATTGTTTTCTGCAGCCATGAATACTCGTTCGTTTCGTCGTGGTTAGCCTAGAGAGTATTTTTAGATGTCTCAGAGTTATCGGAATAAAATTGCTTTAAATTAAAAATATTACAGGACAATTTTACACAAATCAAACTAGTCCCATGGTAAGCTCAATAAGGCTTGTGTTATGAATACTAGACGACCACTTCTATTCTATTATAAAGTTGTAAAAATAAAATGTTTGGCTTAATTACGCTAAGTCAGCTGAACGGATTTCAACTATTTTTGGTACACGGGTAGCTCGGTACCTCTAGATGGTTATAGGATACTTTAATCCCGATGATAAAAAAAAACCGGCCAAGAGCATGTCGGCCCATGCTCAATGTGGGGTTCAGCAGCAGTTTATACAAAAAAATGCACTTCACATGAAAAAAATACGATAGGAAAAAAAAAGCACTAACAAAAGAGTGTATCTTCCCAACACTTACGTCCTTTTTGGCAATAACTTAAAAACGGTATGCCCGATCATGTTAAAAACATTCTTTGTTAGAAGTATTTATTAAGTTTTATACTTGTACATTTTTTCATATTTTTTGAACATACCGTTTAGTAAATAGAGCGGGGGGGAAACAAATTTTTGCTACTTTCGGAGCGAATATTTCCGAAAATATACAAAAAATTGTATATAGAAACCTCAAAGTGTTTTTAGAAGAACTTTCTAATGATGTGCGACACATTGATATTTGCTGATTTTTTTTTTCAGTTCCGTTTACATGTAAGTGACCCCCCTAGAAATATATGTATTTTATATTTAACTATGAAATTAAGTAGCGGCCTACACAAAACACCTATATTCCAAATTTCATCAATATACATCGTATAGTTTTTGAGTAAAATGCCTGTGACATACGGACGGATGGACGGACGGACGACTGGCGACGGACGGATGGACGGATGGACGGACATGACGAAACTATAAGGGTTTCGTTTTTGCAATTTTGGCTACGGAACCCTAAAAAGAGGGGTTACGACTTTTATTCCTCCGCAAACGTAGTTGCGGGCTCCTTATTTATTTAATAGATACTAGATGGTGCCCGCAACTTCATCAGCGGAGAAAAAAAAAATCATAACCTTTTTTTCTTCAGCGTAGTTGGGTAAAAATAATCCTATAACCATCTGTGAATACGCAGCTACACGTGTACCTAAAATTGTTAAAATCCGTTTAGCCGATTTGGCGCGATGAAGCCACAACGACACATACGAACGTACGAAAACTCCAAAAAAATTTTTTTCAATTCAATTACCTCAAAATAGTCCGGTACAATAAATTATACTTATCTTAAATGTACAGACATTTCAGTTTTACAACTTTGTAATAGTAAAGATATTTATAAGTAGGTACTTAGAATAATCAGAAAACATCCAAGACTCAGGAACAAATATTTATACTCATCACACAAATATTTGCCCTTACCGATATTTGAACCCAGGACTTTCAGCTTCGCAGCTACTTTAAAGTCGAACTGTTTCTTTCCTGAAAATAATAATTTGGATCTCATGAAGGCATGAGTAAATAGGCTATTGCTGAATTATCGAGTAACATCTTTGACCTGCGGGGTTATTGCCTTACGAAATTTTGACACTTGGTATCGGAATCAACTGTCATAGCCCATACAAAATCATGACACTTGATTCTGATTGCGAGTTTCAAATGCGTTAGGCAATAGGGGGGCTGGTATTCACTTACCATCAGGCGATACTGGGGCAATCGCTGGTCCGTTAAAAAAATAGAACTGAGGAGCTACTCCGAAACCCAAAAAACAAAGTTCATATGGCGCCATCCCGCTCACTCAAACAGCTTCACATAAGAGCGAGAGGGACAGCACGTTACTTCGAATTTTGAGTTATTTAATCCAGAGTAACCCTTCTGACCTTAAAAATAATAATTTCAAGTACAATAATATCGATTACGTCAGTGGTCTTTTTTTTTAACACTGGGGTTTCTAAAAAAAAAAATATTTGGTGTATTTTCGGAAACAATCAGAAAATTACATAAATTGTGTCCTCTCTAACTGCAAAACCCTGCTACGTCCAAACAATATGAAAAATGTGATTTGCATAGTGAGGTCCTTCGGTGAAAAACATATTCCCGTGATACTGTACAAAATAAAAATAGGGGTATGGCTTTTTTTCTCTTCTCAGATCGTATAGGCATCTTCCAGTTACGTAATAGACACGTAATTAAATGGACAAATCTGGTCGGCTAGGCAACCAACAACATAGGTATCTCAGTTCACCAAAATTATGCACATGTGTTAGGTTCAGTTCCGACGTGTGTGTTAATATTAGTTATGTTTAAAGACAGTTGTTCAAAGACGTATGATAATATAATGACGTATGTTGCATGAATATTATGTCAATTAGTTTACAGGCTGTTCCACTAAAAATTAAATTCATTAGAAAATATAATAATATTTATTTAAGTACTAGAAACTGCCCTATATCCCGATTGCGCGGCAGAAAGTCAAAATTCTAATGTTTGCGTCACTGCTGTCAGATAAAAAAGTGTTGGGTTCCGTAGCCAAAGGGTACCAACGGAACCCTAAGCCTTTGTACATACATGTCTGCAACAGGGCTCTAGATCTTGAATTTTAACATATTAAGTAGATATTACTGTGTCCACTATCTATAACAATGGATAAATAAAAAAAATTAGATAAAAAAAGAACCGACTTCCAAATAAACTACAAAGCCTCTAAAATCTTTTATGTACGTTACGGATCACATTTGAATCACCGTTTGAAGTCGGTGACATTCATTTATTACTATTAACACAGATGGCACGCAAGAACCGCGGCGGCGAGCCTTTAGTTATTACCTACCTACCTATATATTTAGTTATAGTAATTCGTATTTTTGTTGAATACAGAACTTTACTTGAGGTTCCTCATCGATCTCATCATCAGATCATCACCAAAATTTTATGGGACCAACTTGGAGATCCTACTCTTAACCGGAAAAATAATTTTCCAAATCGACTAGCGATCCGCGAATTAAATAACACTAGTAGAGCCCTCAGTGGTAACTGATGGCTGGTGTCTTCATCATTGGTTTTTCTCCACTAAATGGTGATTTTCAAATGTAAATGCTTAAACTACTGTAATAAATACCGAAATTGCTATAGATGTGCTCATAAAAATCGAGGAATTCCTTCGATTCCTAGGATCCCGGCATTAGATCTTCACCAAAATTTTATGGGACCAATTTGGATAAACCTACTCATGAACAAAAAAATAATTTTCCAAATCGTCGTTTCCAAATGATGGAGTTCTGAGGTAACAACCTAAAATAAATAAATAAAAAGAAAAACATACAACTGAATTGAGAACGTCCTCCTTTTTTTGAAGTCGTTTAAAAATAGAATTTCATTATTAATTATAAGAGGATTTTTTTAAGCCATTAAATGTCCACCTGAAATTTACAAAAAAAAAATATTGCTGTAGTCACTGTATGTACTACAAATAATAAAATTATACTAAAATTTAAAATTAAAGTGACGGGAAACTTACAAGAAACCTATAGTTTTCGTTTTTGCCTACGATGGTATGGAGCTCCGCGTGCGCGATATTAACTTGGCCGGTGTTTTTAGGGTTCCGTAGCCAAAATGGCAAAAACGGAGTACTTACCATTTCGTCAAGTCTTTGCTACTTTCGGATTCCGTCCGTCACAAAAACTTCATTAACATTTTGGTTTCTTAAGCAGGATTTTTGATTAAGTAAATATTTTCGGAAATAATAGCTCCGAAACTAGCATACATGCCCTCCCCCCAACCCTTCATCTCGTTAACCGTATATCTATTATTTTGGACATGATCAGACCGTGACCATTTTTGAGCTATTGCCGATAAACGTGTAGCCCGGCTAGTCGTCGGGAATAAAAGATAGGACGTGGTAATGTAATACCATATAATAAAAATAGACTATATACAAATTAGAAAACATAAACTAAACAGGATTCAGTCAGTACGCGGCACTAAACGGAAATCACTGGCCTTATCTGAGCAGGGAGATAGGATGGTTGTGAAGATTCAGTTCACTTTCCAATTTTCCATTTCCAGCTTTCCAAGAAGGCATTGGATGGAACCGTCAACCGAGGTGCGACTGTAAACTGCAGATAGGTTTTCAGTGGAAAACTTCAGCGAAGAAGAAATTGCTGTAAAAATGCTCCAGTTAACGGGTGGTTCAAATCAACCTAAGCCTTATTTCTTCATGGTTAAGACCAGTGAAAATGAAATATGACTTGGATTGAGCTGAACAGAACATTACACGAAAATAAAGAAAAATAACTATATACAAAATGTACCTGCGAAGTGGCAGCCCTTGTAGATATTTAATCTATTACAGTATTGCAAAAAACTATACAGTTTTTACAGTTTCAGACTTTTGTAACAGCACATTAATTAGTAATATATTTTAAATCTCAGATCTTTCATAATTTGCGCAGCACAAGTTCAAGTCAAACGAGTCGGGACCTGTCTCCCATAAACAAAACGCAATCGTGGAACTCAAATTTATCCGATTCAGTTTATTACTGGCCAGTATTGTGCCAACGAGGTTTGCTGCGTTACAAACGGCTCTTCTTAACAAAAGGACGCAAGTGCTGTGGAGATACCCTCTTTTGCTAGTGCACTTTTTCATATCACAGGGTTTTCATCTGTAGTGTGCATTTTTTCGTATAAACGGCTGCAGAACCCTTGAAGATGGTTCGACATGCTCTTGGCCAGTTTTTATACACAATGAGTAACAATCATGAATGAGGAAGGTTATCGAAGAGGAAGACTGACGAACATTTTATAGATTGTTTTCAATATGATAGAATGATGCATAAGTGAAAAACAAGGATAAGTACGACCTGCCGAATGGTAAGCAGATATGAACGTTTGCAAGATCAGAAGCATCACATTGGTGATGTTAGTAAAATTCCTCTCATAAACGCCTGCAGATGGGACACGGGTGCATTTCTCTCTGCCAAAGTATTTATACAGGACAGATAATAATCAGTTTTGCTTCAAGAATAGCTTGATATCCAAGGCTAATAGAATGTTTTTACGGAGCAGCAAAAAAACAGGCTAAGGTAGGTTTGGGTTATTTTTGTCTTCCACGTAGTCAAGCATTTAAAAGGGCATCACGAAAATTTACTACACGCTAAAAGAAACGGAGTATAAAAAGACTCTTAACAAACGATTTTGTACTATTTATTCTGTTGCTGCTCTAGTTTTGTCACCCTGTATATGATTTACTCTAAACGAAAGTAACATCTGATTCAACAATACCTACATACCAACCAATAAATTCGTATACTATGGCTCATTATTTATCAGTTAAGTCTAGTCAGCATTGGGGTAGTAACTGAAGAAGCAAACGTTATTGTTGAAAAAAATGATAACAAAATTAATAATATTACTGCAATTAATTGCGTTGGGTTCGAGTGAAACTATTCTTGGAGAATTAAACGCCATGAATATACCCAAAGAAGGACAGATGAATTTTACGGAGCTCTCCGGCGAATGTGGATTTCCCGCTGAGGAAGTTGAGGTGGTCACTGAAGATGGTTACAGGTTAAAACTTTTTCATATACCAGGAAAGAAGAGGCCAGTACTTCTAGTACATGGAATTGGTGATTCTTCAAACACTTGGCTTCTCAGAGGAAACAAGTCCTTAGCTATTACATTGGCTAACGAAGGTTACGACGTTTGGGCAGGTAATATTAGAGGCAACAGATACGGGAGGAAGCATGTACATCTCAATCCAGACAGAAACGATAAATTCTGGGATTTCAGCTTCCATGAAGTTGGTTACTTTGACGTTGCTGCTATGATAGATAAAGTCTTGAAAAAAACTGATGAGACTAAACTCTATGCTATTGGACATTCGCAAGGAACATCAGCATTTTTTGTTTTACTATCTTTGAGACCAGAATACAATGAAAAAGTAGAAATGGCGATTTGTTTAGCTCCAGTCGCGTTTATAGATAATACAGGACCAGTTCTGTCAGCTATCGCAACGGCTGGCCCTCTTCTTTTACCAGCATTGAAACTTATTGGGATAAATGAATTATTTGCTGATCGCAACGCAGAAAAGAAGTTGGTGAAGTTTATATGTTCTCAGGGATTATTGGGAGAAGAATTATGTTCGCTGTTAATATTGTCTCCCCTGAGTGGGTTTGATCCAGATGGTACAGAACCAGAGTTTATTTCACTGTTATTTTCACAATATCCCGCAGGTGCTTCACGTAAAGCTTTGGAACATTATGATCAAGTTTTCGTCAGCAAAAAATTTGCTCAGTATGACTACGGACCTTTAAAAAATCTCCGTGTCTATGGAGGAACAACAGCTCCAGAATACGACTTCAGCAAAATAAGCACAAAAGTCGCTTTACTGTATGGTGAGAATGATATGGTTTCTAGAGTGAAAGATGTTCAGCGTCTTATAAAATTACTTCCAAACCTAGTTTACCATAAATTAATAGATAACAAGCAATGGACCCACGTCGATTTTCTTTGGAGCAGTGAGATGGACAAGTACCTTTTTGGTCACATCATTAAATTGTTGAGTCATTATAAATTTTTAAATTTTTGAATTCGTTTACTTATTGAATTGTCAGTTACATTACGTTGCATGTTAAGACGTACAGATACTCTGGAAGGCCCGAAGGTCAAAATAATTATCTTACAAGCTCAACCTAGCATAATGACATTTAAATTAGCCAAAAACACAATGTGCATGACGCACCTATTTTTATAACGTTTGTACCTTTTTGTGCAGTTTTTCTTTATGTTTTTATACTACATTTATTTTTTATAGCTTTATCTAGCAGTTTTTCTTCGAGCTACACACAATATGATTATTTTTTACCTGTTCATTATTATGTTATTCCGTTAAATTTCATACATCAATAGATTTTTTTCTGTGTAGTATCTATATGCATGTAAACTCCGACCCTTTAGGAGACTTAATTATTTACCTACTACGGGGCGGACGCTTAGGGTTGTCGATGTCTATTTTTAGGGTTCCGTACCTCAAAAGGAAAAAAACGGAACCTTTATAATCTCACTCGTGTGTCCGTCCGTCCGTCTGTCATAGTCAATTTGCACAGAAACTACTGGACCAATTGAGTTGAAATTTCGTACACATACGTAAGTTTTTGACTCGAAGACGGATGTGTAACATATATAAATGAATCTTAAGCATTACTTTTAGGTAGTAAATTGGAAAATATAAAAAAAAGGTTTTCAAATTGTATTGTGTGGTACATCAAATGAAAGGTCTTTTCGATAATTTCATTTTTTTTTATAATTTTGTAATGAGTAGTTTCGATGTTATTAAAGAAAATAAGCAAAAATTTACCATCCCCCCCCCCCATATCTCCGAAATTAATAAGCCTAAAATTTTGAAAAACTACAGGAAATAGTTCTTTGCCCATAGATAACAGGAAAACCTATAAGAAGTCTATGATATTGAAAGTAAGATAGAAATTTGCTCAATATGTGTGCTTATTACGATAACAAACTTATTTGCAGTTCGTAAACTAACCACGACCTATGTTTGTGTATGGGGACAACAGTTTTCCAGTCGCAATATTAAGTTTGTTTCTAAGTACAGTTTGTTTTTCGTTACGTTCGGCGCGGCGTGGCTGCGATGGTGGCGGGGAGAACATTAAACCTTAATGTACATCGGTCTCAATTTCTACTAGTACCAGCTGAAATAATGACGATTCATTAATCTCAAGGCTCTACAATGCAAAAAGTAGTTGTCATTTAAGTAGGATTGTAAAGCGCTCATTGCTTTACGAAGCCTACTCTCGAGCTATATCAGCTAGTGGTTTATATTTAGTTTCATCAGATTGAGATTTAAACCCCTGAGCAAAGATGTCAGAAACCAGTCTAGTTCATGTAAAAATGATGAAGCTGATAGAATATAAATTGAAACCATAGTTCGATTTTCTGCAGTTTCCAGAAGACTACATTCAAATATTTTATAATGTCCAATCATTGCGAAAACATTTCTAGATGTAGAAGCTGATTTTATAATTCAATCATCTCATATCGCCTTATTTGTGGAAACTTGGGGTTCCCAAAACGACAATCTTGTGCTGGATGGTTTTTAGCAAGTTTGCAGATTAGATTGCAATAGTGTATCGAATGGAAACCTGGGTTGGGGCTCGATCGCATATATAAATAATAGTTTTGCCACTGATTTAGATAATGGATCCACGAAAAGTGTTTTTGTAAATATTTCCGGGAGTGGGCATTGCGAATGCCTCACGTTCAAAGCATTAGGTGTTCAATTCATTACCGTACATAAATCACCAAACTTTCGTTCAAAATTTGTTGTGGAATGGATTAGGAACGTTATCAGTGCACACGAAAAGATAATTATAGCAGGAGATTCCAGTATTAAATTTAGGGATAAATCAAAAAATTAAATATCAGAATACTTATCTTTTATCACTCGGTCTGAGTCCTCGTATTCAAGAGTATCCCACCAGACAAAATTCAACAATAGGCAACATATTTAGCAATTTCCCTGTACAATCTGACACTATACATAGTTTTTTCAGTTATCAGGTTGTCGAGATTTAAAAAAACCTAAAGTTACTTAAGTCCCATATAATCGGGTCTCTGAAATCACGCGGCGCTACCTACGCCGCGCCGGTCCGAGCTATTTGTGGAGGGATGAATAAACCTATTATTTATACAATTAGAAGAACTGTTCTGATGTTGTTTAAAATTTTGCATACAGCTTTGGTACACATTTTTTTTATCTCTGTCTATGTAACTGACCAATATAAAATGACTCCATACTTCGTACATTTTGCTTAGGAGTAGGGCTCTGCTAACACTGGTATTTCAGACTAGATGATACGGCTATTTTTAGCGTATATTTAGTACGGAACACTCGGTGCGTGAGTCCGACTCGCACTTGGTCGGTTTATTAGATCTATTATTGGCAAATAATTTTAGAATGAAAGTTTACCGCAAAATTAGTTTGTATGTTACGCATTATTATTATTATGAAAATAAAATCCATACTTAATATTACAAATGTGAAAGTGTGTCTGTCTGTCTGTCTGTCTGTCTTTTACCTGTTCACGCGTAAACCGCTAAACCGATTGGAATGAAATTTGTTATGGAGATAGTTTGAGTCCAGGGGAAGGACATAGACTACTTTTTATCCCGGAAAAATACCCTTATCTGCGATAAATGAGTTAAAGGCGGACAAATCGTACGTTACGCTGGTACGCAAAATCTACATAACAGATTTGCGTAAAATTCTGCAGTAATATAGCTTACATATGAGAATAGGACATAGGCTACAACTTTTGAGGGTATTCATTCATAAAAGGGTAACAATAAATGGAAAAATATTACCTTTTGTTCATTGTGACCTTTTGATGATGTTTGTGAATAAACAATTGGTAACCTAGCAACAGTAATACTACCTAGACGATTAGCAAAGAACACATCTTCCGTATATGACGTATCATACAAATAAGAGTATATCGTAACATATCTGGATAATAGCCCGTTGTACATTTTGGACTTGCGATAATCTCTGAATGATAAACATTTTGTTACAAAATTAAGGTTTACAAATAAGATAAATACATAAAAGAGTTCTTTTTAACACTAAATGGAAAATCATCACTCTTTGTTAACTTTGAAATTTTTATTTCGAAGAATTATAAAAAAATAACTGCTTTGAAACCAATATGACACGTTAGTACCGATTTGCGTAACTGGATGGCGTTAGTTGTAAACGCTTTTTCGTTCTTTATCTGTATATATAAAAAAACAAGTCCTGACTGACATATCAACGCAGAGCCGAAACTACTGAACTTAGAGACTTGAAATTTAGACAGTAGACAATATATTGATAAGGTGGGCAAGGAACAAGAAAGGATTTTCGGGGTTAAATTGGGGTTGAAAATTTGTATTGAATATCTGTAATTTATTGAGTAACTGTTATTATATTTTGGGTATAAACTCTTCATTTCCAACTTAAGAAAACTAATTTCGGCAATTTTTGGAAATTCATATTAGGTGTTAAATTGGGGTTGAAAATTAATATGGAAAATCTGTAATTATTTGAGTAACTGTTATTATATTTCGCATATAGACTCTTCATGTAAAATTAAGAAAACTAATTTCAGCATTTTTGGAAAAAACACCTCCTAACGGAGTTAAATTGGGGTTAAAAGTAGGTGTGGAAAACCTGTAATAAATTGAGTAACTGCTATAATATTTCATATATATTTAAACCTAACAAATTTCAGCATTCTTGAAAATTGATCCCTCCCAAAGGGGTGACATAAGGGGGACGAAAGTACAATGGCGCATAAAGGGTGTTGTGTAGCGCTGAATAGAACTATGAAAGATATTAAAGGGAACGAAGTTATGATGGGTGGAGTCACTATGTTGTTAGCTGGAGACATTTGTCAGACTCTGCCCGTATATCCGGGGGGAACTCGAGCAGATGAAGTTAAAACTTGCATTAAGGCTTCAAATATTGGCCTATAATCAAAAAACTCCACCTTATTATAAATATGCGAGTGGTTCAAGGGCGATATTTGCGCTGGAAAATTCTTCGGCCTTCTTCTTAAAAAAGAAAATGGAGAATATCCCGAAACTGAGGGAAGGATTACAACTCCATCGGATCTCGCCATAGTTGTGCGGACCGTTGACGACCTAATCCCTCAAATTTACCCAGATGTTCAAAATCTACACAGCAAATTCACGAAGTGGTTGTGACAACGAGCGATTTTGACACCTAAGAACGACCAAGCTCAATAACATTTTATTGAAGCTGTTCAAAGGTTCAGAATACGAATACAAGTCTGTAGACTCGATCTGTACTGAACACGCATGATGATGCCATAAACTATCGCGTAGAGTTTTAAATGCACTGAACCCACCCGGCCTACCGTCTCACATACTTATCTTAAAAGTGGGTGCTCGAGTAATGTTGCTGCGACATCGCAATCAGCTGAAGGTGTGCAATGGAACCAGGCTGCGTGTGAAAGCCTTACATAAAAACGTTATATAAGCCATATTAAATAATGGCTGTGCTCAAGGTAAATCTGTGTACATACCCCGGATACCAATTATACCCTCTGAATACCCATTTGAATTTAAAAGGCTGCAGCTCCCCCATAAGGTCTGTTTCGCGATGACGTTCAATAAGTCTCAGGGTCAGTCACTGCACAGCAGGAATAACAGCAGGAATAGATCTTAAGGGGGACTGCTGCTCGCGCGGCCAGTTCTACGTGGGTTGTTCGAGAGCAAGCTCTCCGCGCAGCTTGGTCAGGTTTGTTAATGTGGTATATAAATAAATACTGCAAAACCTACCTAATTTTAAATACTATCAATAGTTCAATCTCAATTGTCCAATAACATCATTTTTTTTTTTCAAATTACAGTTATATAACAAAGAAACGTGACTTATAACTATTGACAGACAATGCATAGCCTAAACTGCCCATGGTAGGAATACGAGAATTGAAACACATATTCTGTTAGAAATGTATGTAGAGGCGCACTAAAGAAGGATTTTTTGAAATTCGAGCTATACGCTGACGAAAAAGCTAGTTATTTATAAATTTGACGAATTGTTTCGTACGATTTATCACGCAAATTAGGTAATAATTAAATGCCACCACCATGTGTAGTCGCGCTCAAATACATATGTTTATCTTATTTCTTCAACATGCACTCTAACGCCAATGCGCCAAGGCGACACTATTGTCTTGACAATAATCCTCTAATTGATAATAATAATAATAATGAGGTTTAGGGATGTGACCACCCCACCGCCCGCTGGTTCACCGGGGCAATCAGTCAACGCAGGGCAGCTTGTGGCGAGCTGTTGGGGAGCAGTGACCCCACGTACCTGAGTGCTCCTGGGGGACCCTGACGGAAGGTGTTACCCCCGCCTCTGGCTTGCCTAAACCGGCCGGTAAGAGTGGAGTTGCTTATAGCTGCGGCTCGAGGGTACATGTGGAACGTAAGTGGCGAGTTGGCTTTGGTAGAAAGTACAGTGACACCTCTCCACCCTTAGCCCTCCGTACCGATGTTGCCCTCAGGCCACTTTATGTGTCGCTATTTACGGGGGCCCATCTAGCGGTGGGCAAGTCATCGTCTACCAATGCTTTTAGCCATGGGACACTTTTTCCTGATGTCGGATTGTCTCAAGCAATAGCCCAGTATTTATAGTCCATAATTTCAATCTCATATCTCAGAATATTTAGATCTCAACACTCTCCAATAGTTCTTGCGTCTAGCGAGTGCTGTATCTGTGCGCGTCCCATGTTACGGGCAGGAACAGCACCCGCACGCCTTACATTTAATTAAATTGTCGAAAGGGACTCTACGCGTTGGCTTCGGCTCCGCGCACGCCTCCCAATCCCAAAGATCCGGGACACCATTTTCCCGTGAGCGGGTGCGACGTACAGAGAAGCTGGAGTGGGTAAGCGAGCGAACGAAAAAAACGTACCGTACCGCGGCGCAGCCCGTCTAAACGAGTGTGAAGTTAGCAGCCTAAAGTTAGCAGCCCAATATAACCCGACCAAATGAAGAAGTCTTTCTCGGTTTCTAGAAAAATATCAAAAAATACATATTTCTGATAACAAATCAAAAGTGACTCGCATGGATTTTAATATTCTCCTTTTGTGGGACGCATTAAAGTGCGAAATATACTCACATGCTAGAAAACTCATTGGTCAGATAACTTCACAAACCTAGCAGCCCAATTTCAGTGATTGATTACAATACCGACACGAAGATGTCTATATTACCCTTTTTGTCCATAATGATTAGAAGCCTGACACGTGGTTTCTATTAAGTTGCACTGTGTAAATATTGAAAGGAGATGGCTATGTCAAAATAAGAGAAAATTATTAAGCAGCCAAAAATTTTAGATGATTTATTTAGGCGAATAAACCGTAATTTTCACTGATTACAAGATCAAGGACCACTTTAAATAGGATCTCGCTAAAAGCTCTAGAGCGTGAGCTTTCAGAAACAACATACAGTGCTAACTTAGCATGATTACTACAGTGTATCTAAAACTGGCCTAAACCTTATAAAAAAATATTCAAATGTCGACGTGATATGTCTAGTTTCAACTTCATATCTATGAAAATTAAATATTTATATCATAAAATTTCTAATGAGGTACGTTGCGGTAACACTAAAAAGAAATAAATATGAAAAAATCAGAGAAAGTGCTAAGCAGCCTAAAATTTTTGACAATTTATATGGGAATAAACAGTACTTCACTATTTTCAAGATAAAGGACCAATCACAGGTCACTTGCTAAGGTTACTACAGACCCTGCAAATGATAAAAAGTAAGGGTTTTTATTTAAACTGTTATTTTGTCCGAGTTCAAAGTCAAAAGCCATTTTATTTCATATTTGACGATCAGTTGCATCGTGTAAACTTTTAGAAACCATTTTCAGGACTCACTTGCCAAAACTACTACAGCTTTTGTAGGCCGGACCACGTCAGCGGCCTAACTTGGTGTGCGAAGTTTATCTAATGAACCGTAATTTTAACTGATTTTAATATAAAAGATCACTCCAGCTTTGATGCCACTGAAAGCTCTATGCATGCATTTACATTCAGAAACAGCATACCAAGCGAACTTACCAAGATTACTACTGCCTTTGTAGGGCAAGTGAAGTGAGCAGACTAACTAACTGCCGGCAAGTAGCCATTAAATAGTAATTTTGACTGATATCAAGATACAAAACCACTTTTAATGAAAAACCATTAAAGCAATAAAGCAAACGCTTTAAGAAACAGCTTTCGACCTCACTTGTCAAGGTTACTACAAAATCTGCAGCTGATAAAAGTTGGCAGCCTAAAATGCTTTTCACCGAAATTCGGATTTTCACCAACTTCAAGACAAAATACCACTTTAAATTGGATGTTTTGAAAAGCTCTAAAGATTAAGCTTTCCGAAATTAATTTTTAGAACTAATAATCCAAAATTAGTACAGCTCTTGTGGGCCAAAACAAGTCAAGGGCCTAAATCTCTGTAGTAAGTAATCTAATAAACCGTAACTTTAATTATTTCAAGATGAAAGACCACTCCGGCGCGGATGTCGCTAAAAGCTCTAGTGCATAAGCTTTCATAAAAAGTATACAAAGCTAAATTGCCGAGATTACTACTGCCTCTGTGAGTACGGCTAATTTAGCAGCCTAAGTTACTGCCGACTAGTAGGTATTAAAAAGTAATTTTGACCGATATCAAGATGACAGACCACTTTAAACAGAAAACAGTAAATAGCAAAAAGGTGTTAGCTATCAGAAACTGCTTTTAGACCTCACTTGCAAAAATATTATAGAAGCTGCAGCTGATACAAAGTAAGGAGCCTCAAATGATTTTCATACCAATTGTAATTTTCACTAACCTTAAGACAAATAGCCACATTGCACTGTAAATTTTTGAAAGCTCTGAAGATAAAGCTTTCCGAAATTGCTGTTAGAACTGACTTGTCGAAATTACTAGATTTTTTGTGGGCAAGACTAAGTCAGCGGCCTAACTCTCTGTGGTAAATTATATAATAAACAGTTATTTTAATTGATTTCAAGATGAAAGACCACTCCAGCGTGGATGTTGCTGAAAGCTCTAGTGCATAAGCTTTCAGAAACTGTATACAAAGCTAACTTGCTCAGATTACTACTGCCTCTGTCAGTCAGGTTAAGTTAGCAGCCTACGTTACTGGCGACTAGTAGCCATTAAAAAGTAATTTTGACCGATATCAAGATGACAGACCACTTTTAAAAGACAACAGTAAATAGCAAAAAGATCTTAGCTATCAGAAACTGCTTTTGGACCTCACTTGTAAAAAATATTACAGAATCTGCAGCTGATAGAATGTTAGCAGCCTTAACTGAATTTCATACCAATTGTAATTTTCACCAACCTTAAGACTAATAGAAACATTGAATTGTAAATTTTTAAAAGCTGTGAAGATAAAGCTTTCCAAAATAGCTTTGAGAACTGACTTGCTGAAATTACTAGAGTTTTTGTGGGCAAGACTAAGTCAGCGGCCTAACTCTCTGTGGCAAATTATCTCATAAACAGTTATTTAAATTGATTTCAAGATGAAAGACCACTCCAGCGCGGATGTTGCTGAAAGCTCTAGTGCATAAACTTTCAGAAACGGTATACAAAGCTAACTTGCTGAGATTACTACTGCCTCTGTGAGTCAGGTTAAGTTAGCAGCCTATGTTACTGCCGACTAGTAGCTATTAAAAAGTAATTTTGACCGATATCAAGATGACAAACCACTTTTAAAAGACAACAGTTAATAGCAAAAAGGTGCAAGCTATCAGAAACTGCTTTTGGACCTCACTTGCAAAAAATATTATAGAAGCTGCAGCTGATACAAAGTTAGGAGCCTAAAATGATTTTCATACCAATTGTAATTTTCACTAACCTTAAGACAAAAAGCCACATTCAACTGTAAATTTTTGAAAGCTCTGAAGATAAAGCTTTCCAAAATAGCTTTGAGAACTGACTTGCTGAAATTACTAGAGTTTTTGTGGGCAAGACTTAGTCAGCGGCCTAACTCCCTGTGGTAGGTTATCTAATAAATAGTTATTTTAATTGATTTCAAGATGAAAGACCACTCCAGCGTGGATGTCGCTGAAAGCTCTAGTGCATAAGCTTTCAGAAATGTTACACAATGCCAACTTGCTGAGGTTACTACAGCCTCTGTCAGTCAGGCTAAGTTCGCAGCCTAAGTTACTGCCGACTAGTAGCTATTAAAAAGTAATTTTGACCAATATTAAGATGACAGACCACTTTTAAAAGACAATAGTAAATAGCAAAAAGGTCTTAGCTATCAGAAACTGCTTTTGGACCTCACTTGCAAAAAATATTACAGAATCTGCAGCTGATAGAAAGTTAGCAGCCTTAACTTAATTTCATAGCAATTGTAATTTTCATCAACCTTAAGACGAATAGACACATTGAACAGTAAATTTTTTACAGCTCTGAAGATAAAGCTTTCCAAAATAGCTTTGAGAACTGACTTGCCGAAATTACTAGAGTTTTTGTGGGCAAGTCTAAGTCAGCGGCCTAACTCTCTGTGGTAAATAATCTAATAAACTGTTATTTTAATTGATTTTAAGATGAAAGACCACTCCGGCGTGGATGTCGATAAAAGCTCCAATGCATAAGCTTTCAGAAACAGTATACAAAGTTAACTTGCCGAGATTACTACTGCCTCTGTGAGTCAGGCTAAGTTAGCAGTATAACTTACTGCCGACTATTCGCTATTAAAAATTAATTTTGACCGATATCAAGATGACAGACCACTTTTAAAAGACAACAGTAAATAGCAAAAAGATCTTAGCTATCAGAAACTGCTTTTGGACCTCACTTGTAAAAAATATTACAGAATCTGCAGCTGATAGAATGTTAGCAGCCTTAACTGAATTTCATACCAATTGTAATTTTCACCAACCTTAAGACTAATAGCCACATTGAATTGTAAATTTTTAAAAGCTCTGAAGATAAAGCTTTCCAAAATAGCTTTGAGAACTGACTTGCTGAAATTACTAGAGTTTTTGTGGGCAAGACTTAGTCAGCGGCCTAACTCCCTGTGGTAGGTTATCTAATAAACAGTTATTTTAATTGATTTCAAGATGAAAGACCACTCCAGCGTGGATGTCGCTGAAAGCTCTAGTGCATAAGCTTTCAGAAATGTTACACAATGCCAACTTGCTGAGGTTACTACAGCCTCTGTCAGTCAGGCTAAGTTAGCAGCCTAAGTTACTGCCGACTAGTAGCTATTAAAAAGTAATTTTGACCGATATCAAGATGACAGACCACTTTTAAAAGACAACAGTAAATAGCAAAAAGATCTTAGCTATCAGAAACTGCTTTTGGACCTCACTTGTAAAAAATATTACAGAATCTGCAGCTGATAGAATGTTAGCAGCCTTAACTGAATTTCATACCAATTGTAATTTTCACCAACCTTAAGACTAATAGCCACATTGAATTGTAAATTTTTAAAAGCTCTGAAGATAAAGCTTTCCAAAATAGCTTTGAGAACTGACTTGCTGAAATTACTAGAGTTTTTGTGGGCAAGACTTAGTCAGCGGCCTAACTCCCTGTGGTAGGTTATCTAATAAACAGTTATTTTAATTGATTTCAAGATGAAAGACCACTCCAGCGTGGATGTCGCTGAAAGCTCTAGTGCATAAGCTTTCAGAAATGTTACACAATGCCAACTTGCTGAGGTTACTACAGCCTCTGTCAGTCAGGCTAAGTTAGCAGCCTAAGTTACTGCCGTCTAGTAGCTATTAAAAAGTAATTTTGACCTATATTTAGATGACAGACCACTTTTAAAAGACAACAGTAAATAGCAAAAAGGTCTTAGCTATCAGAAACTGCTTCTGGACCTCACTTGCAAAAAATATTACAGAATCTGCAGCTGATAGAAAGTTAGCAGCCTTAACTGAATTTCATAGCAATTGTAATTTTCACCAACCTTAAGACAAATAGACACATTGAAAAGTAAAATTTTTTAAAGCTCTGAAGATAAAGCTTTCCAAAATAGCTTTCAGAACTGACTTGCCGAAATTACTAGATTTTTTGTGGGCAAGACTAAGTCAGCGGCCTAGCTCTCTGTGGTAAATTATCAAATAAACAGTTATTTTAATTGATTTCAAGATGAAAGACCACTCCAGCGTGGATGTTGCTGAAAGCTCTAGTGCTTAAACTTTCAGAAACGGTATACAAAGCTAACTTGCTGTGATTACTACTGCCTCTATGAGTCAGGTTAAGTTAGCAGCCTAAGTCACTGCCGACTAGTAGCCATTAAAAAGTAATTTTGACCAATATCAAGATGACAGACCACTTTTAAAAGACAACAGTTAATAGCAAAAAGATGTTAGCTATCCGACACTGCTTTTGGACCTCACTTGCAAAACATATTACAGAATCTGCAGCTGATAGAAAGTTAGCAGCCTTAACTGAATTTCAGAGCAATTGTAATTTTCACCAACTTTAAGACTAATCGCCACATTGAACTGTAAATTTTTAAAAGCTCTGAAGATAAAGCTTTCCAAAATAGCTTTGAGAACTGACTTGCCGAAATTACTAGAGTTTTTGTGGGCAAGTCTAAGTCAGCGGCCTAACTCTCTGTGGTAAATAATCTAATAAACTGTTATTTTAATTGATTTTAAGATGAAAGACCACTCCGGCGTGGATGTCGATAAAAGCTCCAATGCATAAGCTTTCAGAAACAGTATACAAAGTTAACTTGCCGAGATTACTACTGCCTCTGTGAGTCAGGCTAAGTTAGCAGTATAACTTACTGCCGACTATTCGCTATTAAAAAGTAATTTTGACCGATATCAAGATGACAGACCACTTTTAAAAGACAACAGTAAATAGCAAAAAGATCTTAGCTATCAGAAACTGCTTTTGGACCTCACTTGTAAAAAATATTACAGAATCTGCAGCTGATAGAATGTTAGCAGCCTTCACTGAATTTCATACCAATTGTAATTTTCACCAACCTTAAGACTAATAGCCACATTGAATTGTAAATTTTTAAAAGCTCTGAAGATAAAGCTTTCCAAAATAGCTTTGAGAACTGACTTGCTGAAATTACTAGAGTTTTTGTGGGCAAGACTTAGTCAGCGGCCTAACTCCCTGTGGTAGGTTATCTAATAAACAGTTATTTTAATTGATTTCAAGATGAAAGACCACTCCAGCGGGGATGTCGCTGAAAGCTCTAGTGCATAAGCTTTCAGAAATGTTACACAGTGCCAACTTGCTGAGGTTACTACAGCCTCTGTCAGTCAGGCTAAGTTAGCAGCCTAAGTTACTGCCGACTAGTAGCTATTAAAAAGTAATTTTGACCGATATTAAGATGACAGACCACTTTTAAAAGACAACAGTTAATAGCAAAAAGATGTTAGCTATCAGACACTGCTTTTGGACCTCACTTGCAAAAAATATTACAGAATCTGCAGCTGATAGAAAGTTAGCAGCCTTAACTGAATTTCATAGCAATTGTCATTTTCACCAACCTTAAGACAAATAGACACATTGAACAGTAAATTTTTTAAAGCTCTGAAGATAAAGCTTTCCAAAATAGCTTTCAGAACTGACTTGCCGAAATTACTAGATTTTTTGTGGGCAAGACTATGTCAGCGGCCTAGCTCTCTGTGGTAAATTATCAAATAAACAGTTATTTTAATTGATTTTAAGATGAAAGACCACTCCGGCGTGGATGTCGATAAAAGCTCCAATGCATAAGCTTTCAGAAACAGTATACAAAGTTAACTTGCCGAGATTACTACTGCCTCTGTGAGTCAGGCTAAGTTAGCAGTATAAGTTACTGCCGACTATTCGCTATTAAAAAGTAATTTTCACCGATATCAAGATGACAGACCACTTTTAAAAGACAACAGTTAATAGCAAAAAGATGTTAGCTATCAGACACTGCTTTTGGACCTCACTTGCAAAACATATTACAGAATCTGCAGCTGATAGAAAGTTAGCAGCCTTAACTGAATTTCAGAGCAATTGTAATTTTCACCAACTTTAAGACTAATAGCCACATTGAACTGTAAATTTTTAAAGGCTCTGAAGATAAAGCTTTCCAAAATAGCTTTGAGAACTGACTTGCCGAAATTACTAGAGTTTTTGTGGGCAAGTCTAAGTCAGCGACCTAACTCTCTGTGGTAAATAATCTAATAAACTGTTATTTTAATTGATTTTAAGATGAAAGACCACTCCGGCGTGGATGTCGATAAAAGCTCCAATGCATAAGCTTTCAGAAACAGTAAACAAAGTTAACTTGCCGAGATTACTACTGCCTCTGTGAGTCAGGCTAAGTTAGCAGTATAAGTTACTGCCGACTATTCGCTATTAAAAAGTAATTTTCACCGATATCAAGATGACAGACCACTTTTAAAAGACAACAGTAAATAGCAAAAAGATCTTAGCTATCAGAAACTGCTTTTTGACCTCACTTGTAAAAAATATTACAGAATCTGCAGCTGATAGAATGTTAGCAGCCTTAACTGAATTTCATACCAATTGTAATTTTCACCAACCTTAAGACTAATAGCCACATTGAATTGTAAATTTTTAAAAGCTCTGAAGATAAAGCTTTCCCAAATAGCTTTGAGAACTGACTTGCTGAAATTACTAGAGTTTTTGTGGGCAAGACTTAGTCAGCGGCCTAACTCCCTGTGGTAGGTTATCTAATAAACAGTTATTTTAATTGATTTCAAGATGAAAGACCACTCCAGCGTGGATGTCGCTGAAAGCTCTAGTGCATAAGCTTTCAGAAATGTTACACAATGCCAACTTGCTGAGGTTACTACAGCCTCTGTCAGTCAGGCTAAGTTAGCAGCCTAAGTTACTGCCGACTAGTAGCTATTAAAAAGTAATTTTGACCGATATTAAGATGACAGACCACTTTTAAAAGACAACAGTAAATAGCAAAAAGGTCTTAGCTATCAGAAACTGCTTTTGGACCTCACTTGCAAAAAATATTATAGAAGCTGCAGCTGATACAAAGTTAGGAGCCTAAAATGATTTTCATACCAATTGTAATTTTCACTAACCTTAAGACAAAAAGCCACATTAAACTGTAAATTTTTGAAAGCTCTGAAGATAAAGCTTTCCAAAATAGCTTTCAGAACTGACTTGCCGAAATTACTAGATTTTTTGTGGGCAAGACTAAGTAAGCGGCCTAACTCCCTGTGGTAGGTTATCTAATAAACAGTTATTTTAATTGATTTCAAGATGAAAGACCACTTCAGCGTGGATGTCGCTGAAAGCTCTAGTGCATAAGCTTTCAGAAAAGGTACACAAAGCCAACTTGCTGAGGTTACTACTGCCTCTGTCAGTCAGGCTAAGTTAGCAAAATGATCGGAGCGGTGAAACGATACCGCTAGCGCCCAAACTGCAGCATGCAAAATGATCGGTGCGGTGATCGGATACGGTGATACGCTACGGCTTAGTGTGGACGCGTTTCTTCACGTGGCGGCGCAAATGATACGGAATCCCGACAGTGAGCGTCCAAGCAGCGCGATACGCAGTCATGCCAAGTGACAAGTGTGGACGCATCTTTATTTTGAAAAGATAAAAGAAAGATGATTAATTTACTGGAGACTGTTAAATATGTTTTTTTTAAATTTTAAATACGTTATATATATTTTTTTTTATAAATACTTATTCTTTATTGTATGTCTGAATTAGAAACATAGTTCCGTACAATACCTAAGTAAAATGATAATATTTCATAAATTAGACTGTAGAAACTAAGTAGTTAGTATTAGTAGTTTGTTGTGCATGGAATAACATTTGCTTTAGCCTGATTCGAGTAATTAGACATTAACCTGTGATTAGGTTTCCTCTGATTTTACCATCGAGTTTTTTTTTTATCATGTATTTTATAAGAATTTTATTGTTTCTGCGAGTTACTAAAGCAAATGATTAATGATTTGTTTGTGGTAATGATGCATGTTTTCAGATTATTAATTAAATTCATTATTATTATGTATCCAATAGTTTTATTTCGTAGTGCGAATGGCATTAATCGCTATTAGGAAAAATATTTTTTTCCTAATAGCGATTAATGCCATTCGCAAATTTTACCACTTTGTTTTTTCCCGTTCGCTTCCTTTCCCGAAAGCATTTGTAACCATTCGCATATTTGTCCAGTTTATTTATTTTTCAGCAGCTTATTTTTCCAATAGGTTTTTATTATACAGTGTGTTTGGTAACAGGATGCTAAGTTGTAAGGAGGTGATAGCTTAGGCCATTGAGAACATTTTAAGCGATATATGTGATAAGCAAATGTTATTGGTTTTTTTAACCAGATAATTTAAATGGTGTAAATTATTTGGAATTACTTAAAAACGATTTGCCCGGGCTGATTGACGAGGACCAGCTGCCCGGTGCTGTGACATTCCAGCACGACGGTTGTCCCGCCTTTTACTCCCTGGCTGTAAGGGAACACCTAAATAACTGTTTCCCTGACGGTTGGATCGGCAGAGGCGGACGAATCCCTTGGCCCGCTCGGTCACCCGATTTTACTCCACTTGATTTTTTCGTTTGGGCCCGGGCTAAGGAGCTAGTTTACACAGAAGAGGAAATTAATACCGTAGAAGAGTTAAGAGAGAGGATCCAAGCAGTGTTCGAAACCATGAGGGAAGAAATGACTCTCGGAACAACCACCACGGAAATAAAAAGACGGGCTCGTGCTTGTATTCGAAACGACGGGGCCCATTTTGAAAACGATCGATGATTGTTTCTTGTTTTTAAATTAAGTGTGGAAATAAATAACTTAACTTTTATGCTTTTGTTTGATTTCGTCGTAAGTAAAAAGAAATACAAATTCCCTCTTATCAGTTCAGGTAGCTTATTTTCAAAGGTAAAACGGCTGAGTCATCTTTGTTAAACGCCGCCCGTCGCTATCGGTCCCTTTTGTTTCACACCACCGCGAACCTTTGTTTATTAGAATTGTATGTGACAATTTTGTCCACTGCACTTAACCCTTTCAAAACATTTCAAATGTCAGGTAAACGCCTACTTAGTATTAAGAACCAATGTTTTATTACAAAATCATAATTAGATTCGTCACAAGTATCACAAGTCGAGTGAAACATTTTAGCTCTCTAGTTGGTTTAAGTGGCTTATTTTTAAAGATACGATAGATACAGTCATGCTTGATAGCTTAAATAAAAGGGCAATAGCCAAGCATGTTTTTTAAATGGTTTGAAGAACCAAGGCTATTTTATTAATTTTTTTATCGTCCTTAGAAAACACTTAAATCTTTTTTTTTCATGCTATTTAATTTTTAAATCGCTGTAGTTTTTTTTCTTTAGACAGATGTTTCAAATAACTTTTATGGCGTACGATAGACATTACAAGATACAAAAAAAAATACAAAAAAATGCTACCTACATTCAAAAAAGTACTATTGTCGATGTAGTCTGAAATTTTGGAGTTTTCCCAGAAAAATCTTAAAACTTAAATAAAAAAAAACTAATCACATTTACCTAACACATATATCGCTTAAAATGTTCTAAATGGCCTAAGCTATCACCTCCTTATAACTTTGCATCCTGTTACCAAACACCCTGTATCATTTTTTAAAAGTATTGTTCATGTAGAATTGGTACGGAATAAAGAACTCATAATTTTTAAGTTGTCAATAAAACAAAGTGACTGATAAAATATTAAATAAAGATATATTTTTATTTTTAATTAGAACAAGCAATATTCATTTTTCTTTCTGGTGTAAAAGATTTCGGACTTTTGTCGTGATCGATTTCATCATCATCTGAACAACACTTTTGTCCACTTTCTTGGCCTGTAGGTTCCACGTGGATCGTAATGAACCGATGTTTTGGATAAATTTGCCGGTCTTGTCTATTTTTTTTTTCTTCATAATTGCTGCTTTTACCTGTATTCCATTAAAAGAGGTCTCATCTTAATATCAGTCATGGCTACTAGCAGTAAGTTAGGCTGCTCAATTAACCTGGCCCACAGAGGCAGTAGTAATCTCGGAAAGTTAGGGTGGTATGCAGTTTCTGAAAGCTTAAACACTAGAGCTTTCAGCAACATCCACGCTAGAGTGGTCTTTAATCTTGAAGTCAGACAAAATTACGGTTTATTAGATAACTTTCTACGGCAAGTTAGGCCACGGACTTGATCTGGCCCACAAAAGTAGGACCGGTTTTGGCAAATTAGTTCTTTAAGCTGTGTTGGAAAGCCTTATCTTCAGAGCTTTAAAACACATTCAAATCAAAGTGGTCTTTTATCTTGAAGTTGGTTAAAATCACAATTTGTGTAAAAATACCTGTAGGCCGTTATCTTTCTATCAGCTGCAGATTCTGTAGTAAACTTGGCAAATGAGGTCTAAAAGCTGTTTCTTAAGACAAGAAACTTATTTCTTTAAATTGTACTTCATTCAAAGTGGCCTTTAAACTTGTTATTTATCAAAGTAACTATTTAATTGATTCTAGTCGGCAGTAGGTTAGGCTGCTCACTTAGCCTGGCCCACAGAGGCAGTAGTAATCTCGGCAGGTTAGCTCATTTGCTGTTCTTAAAAGTAACTTCGATAGAGCTTTCACCGCCATCCACGCTGGAGTAGTCTTTCATCTTGAAATCAATTAAAATAACGGTTTATTAGATAACCTACCACAGGGAGTTAGGACGCTCACTTGGTCTTCTCCACAAAGGCTGTAGTTATTTCGTCAAGTCAGTTCTAAAAGCTGTTTTGGAAAGTTTTACTTTCAAAGCTTTTGGAAAGTTTTACTTTCAAATTATTCCATTCAAAGCGCTCTTTTGTCTTCAAGTTATTGAAATCACTATTGGTGTGAATATAATTTTAGGCTGCTAACCTTCTATCAGCTGCAGATTCTATAATATTTTTCGCAAGTGAGGTCCAAAAGCAGTTTCTAATAGCCAACACCTTTTTGCTATTCACTGTTGTCTTTCAAAAGTGGTCTGTCATCTTGATATCGGACAAAATTACTTTTTAATAGCTACTAGTCGGCAGTAACTTAGGCTGCCAAATTAGCCTGGCTCACAGAGGCAGTAGTAATCTCGGCAAGTAAGCTTTGTATACTGTTTCTGAAAGCTTATGCACTAGAGCTTTTAGCGACATTCACGCCGGAGTGGTCTTTCATCTTGAAATCAATTAAAATAACGGTTTATTAGATAACCTATTACAGGGAGTTAGGCCGCTGACTTGGTCTTTCCACAAAAGCTGTAGTTATTTCGTCAAGTCAGTTCTTAAAGCTGTTTTGGAAAGTTTTACTTTTAAAGCTTTTAAAATTATTCAATTCAAAGTGGTCTTTTGTCTTCATGTTGTTGAAAATAACTATTGGTGTGGAAATCATTTTAGGCTGTTTACATTTTATCAGCTGCAGCTTCTGTAATATTTTTTCCAAGTGAGGTCCAAAAGCAGTTTCTGATAACCAACACCTTTTTGCTATTAACTGTTTTCTTTCAAAAGTGGTCTGTCATCTTGATATCGGTAAACTTACTTTTTAATAGCTATTAGTTGGCAATAAGTTTAGCTGCTCACTTAGCCTGGCCAACAGAGGCTGAAGTAATCTCGGCAAGTTAGCTTTGTATACTGTTTCTGAAAGCTTATGGACTAGAGCTTTTAGCGACATCCACGCCGGAGTGGTCTTTCATCTTGAAATCAATTAAAATAATGGTTTTTTAGATAACTTAACACAGGGAGTTACGCCGCTGACTTGGTCTTGTCCACAAAAGCTGTAGTAATTTCGTCAAGTCAGTTATAAAAGCTCTTATGGAAAGTTTTACATTTAAAGCTTTTAAAATTATTCAATTCAAAGTGGTATTTTGTCTTCAAGTTGTTAAAATTCACTATTGGTGTGAAAATCATTTTAGGCTGCTAACTTTCTATCAGCTGCAGCTTCTGTAATATTTTTTGCAAGTGAGGTCCAAAAGCAGTTTCTGATAGCCAACACCTTTTTGCTATTTACTGTTGCATTTCAAAAGTGGTCTGTCATCTTGATATCGGACAAAATTACTTTTTAATAGCTACTAGTCGGCAGTAACTTAGGCTGCCAACTTAGCCTGGCTCACAGAGGCAGTAGTTATCTCGGCAAGTTAGCTTTGTATACTGTTTCTGAAAGCTTATGCACTAGAGCTTTTAGCGACATCCACGCCGGAGTGGTCTTTCATCTTGAAATCAATTAAAATAATGGTTTATTAGATAACCTACCACAGGGAGTTAGGCCGCTGACTTAGTCTTGTCCACAAAAGCTGTAGTTATTTCGTCAAGTCAGTTCTTAAAGCTGTTTTGAAAAGTTTTACTTTCAAAGCTATTAAAATTATTCAATTCAAAGTGGTCTTTTGTCTTCATGTTGTTTAAAAACACTATTGGTGTGAAAATCATTTTAGGCTGTTTACTTTTTATCAGCTGCAGCTTCTGTAATATTTTTTGCAAGTGAGGTCCAAAAGCAGTTTCTGATAGCCAACACCTTTTTGCTATTAACTGTTTTCTGTTAAAAGTGGTCTGTCATCTTGATATCGGTCAAAATTACTTTTTAATAGCTACTAGTTGGCAATAAGTTTAGCTGCTCACTTAGCCTGGCCAACAGAGGCTGAAGTAATCTCGGCAAGTTAGCTTTGTATACTGTTTCTGAAAGCTTATGGACTAGAGCTTTTAGCGACATCCACGCCGGAGTGGTCTTTCATCTTGAAATCAATTAAAATAATGGTTTATTAGATAACTTAACACAGGGAGTTACGCCGCTGACTTGGTCTTGTCCACAAAAGCTGTAGTTATTTCGTCAAGTCAGTTACAAAAGCTCTTATGGAAAGTTTTACTTTTACAGCTTTTAAAATTATTCAATTCTAAGTGATCTTTTGTCTTCAAGTTGTTGAAATTCACTATTGGTGTGAAAATCATTTTAGGCTGCTAACTTTCTATCAGCTGCAGCTTCTGTAATATTTTTTGCAAGTGAGGTCCAAAAGCAGTTTCTGATAGCCAACACCTTTTTGCTATTTACTGTTGTCTTTGAAAAGTGGTCTGTCATCTTGATATCGGACAAAATTACTTTTTAATAGCTACTAGTCGGCAGTAACTTAGGCTGCCAACTTAGCCTGGCTCACAGAGGCAGTAGTTATCTCGGCAAGTTAGCTTTGTATACTGTTTCTGAAAGCTTATGCACTAGAGCTTTTAGCGACATCCACGCCGGAGTGGTCTTTCATCTTGAAATCAATTAAAATAATGGTTTATTAGATAACCTACCACAGGGAGTTAGGCCGCTGACTTAGTCTTGTCCACAAAAGCTGTAGTTATTTCGTCAAGTCAGTTCTTAAAGCTGTTTTGAAAAGTTTTACTTTCAAAGCTTTTAAAATTATTCAATTCAAAGTGGTCTTTTGTCTTCATGTTGTTTAAAAACACTATTGGTGTGAAAATCATTTAAGGCTGTTTACTTTTTATCAGCTGCAGCTTTTGTAATATTTTTTGCAAGTGAGGTCCAAAAGCAGTTTCTGATAGTCAACACCTTTTTGCTGTTAACTGTTTTCTTTCAAAAGTGGTCTGTCATCTTGATATCGGTAAACTTACTTTTTGTAACTTAGCCTGCCAACTTAGCCTGGCTCACAGAGGCAGTAGTAATCTCGGCAAGTTAACTTTGTATACTGTTTCTAAAAGCTTATGCACTAGAGCTTTTAGCGACATCCACGCCGTAGTGGTCTTTCATCTTGAAATCAATTAAAATAACGATTTATTAGATAACCTACCACAGAGAGTTAGGCCGCTGACTTGGTCTTGCCCACAAAAGCTTTAGTAATTTCGGCAAGTCAGTTCTCATAGCTATTTTAGAAAGCTTTAGCTTCAGAGCATTCAAAAATGTACAGTTCAATGTGGCTATTAGTGTTAAGGTTGGTGAAAATTACAATTGGTATGAAATTCAGTTAAGGCTGCTAACTTTCTATCAGCTGCAGCTTCTGTAATATTTTTTGCAAGTGAGGTCCAAAAGCAGTTTCTGATAGCCAACACCTTTTTGATATTTACTGTTGTATTTCAAAAGTGGTCTGTCATCTTGATATCGGACAAAATTACTTTTTAATAGCTACTAGTCGGCAGTAACTTAGCCTGCCAACTTAGCCTGGCTCACAGAGGCAGTAGTAATCTCGGCAAGTTAGCTTTGTATACTGTTTCTAAAAGCTTATGCACTAGAGCTTTTAGCGACATCGACGCCGGAGTGGTCTTTCATCTTTAAATCAATTAAAATAACGATTAATTAGATAACCTACCACAAAAAGTTAGGCCGCTGACTTGGTCTTGCCCACAAAAGCTCTAGTAATTTCGGCAAGTCAGTTCTCAAAGCTAGTTTTTAAAGCTTTATTTTCAGAGCTTTCAAAAATTTACACTTCAATGTGGCTATTTGTCTTAAGGTTGGTGAAAATTACAATTTGTATGAAATTAAGTTAAGGCTGCTAACATTCTTTCAGCTGCAGCTTCTGTAATATTTTTTGCAAGTGAGGTCCACGAGCAGTTTCTGATAGCCAACACCTTTTTGCTATTAACTGTTTTCTTTCAAAAGTGGTCTGTCATCTTGATATCGGACAAAATTAATTTTTAATAGCTACTAGTCGGCAGTAACATAGGCTGCTAACTTAGTCTGGCTCACAGGGGCAGTAGTGATCTCGGCAAGTTAGCTTTGTATACTGTTTCTGAAAGCTTATGCACTAGAGCTTTTAGCGACATCCACGCCGGAGTGGTCTTTCATCTTGAAATCAATTAAAATAACGATTTATTAGATAACCTACCTCAGGGAGTTAGGCCGCTGACTTGGTCTTGTCCACAAAAGCTGTAGTTATTTCGTCAAGTCAGTTCTTAAAACTGTTTTGAAAAGCTTTACTTTCAAAGCTTTTAAAATTATTCAATTCAAAGTGGTCTTTTGTCTTCATGTTGTTGAAAATCACTAATGGTGTGAAAATCATTTAAGGCTGTTTACTTTTTATCAGCTGCAGCTTCTGTAATATTTTTTGCAAGTGAGATCCAAAAGCAGTTTCTGATAGCCAACACCTTTTTGCTAGTAACTGTTTTCTTTTAAAAGTGGTCTGTCATCTTGATATCGGTCAAAATTACTTTTTAATAGCTACTAGTTGGCAATAAGTTTAGCTGCTCACTTAGCCTGGCCAACAAAGGCTGAAGTAATCTCGGCAAGTTAGCTTGGTATACTGTTTCTAAAAGCTTCATCTATAATTTTTGGCTGCTTTATAATTTTCTCTTATTTTGATATAGCCATCTCCTTTCAATATTTACACAGTGCAACTTAATAGAAACCACGTGTCATTATAGATAAAAAGGGTAATATATTTAGACATCTTCGTGTCGGTATTGTAATCAATCACTGAAATTGGGCTGCTAGATTTGTGAAGTTAGCTGACCAACGTGTTTTTTAGCATGTGAGTATATTTCGCACTTTAATGCGTCCCGCAAAAGGAGAATATTAAAATCCATGCGAGTCACTTTTGATTTGTTATTAGAAATATGTATTTTTTGATATTTTTGTAGAAACCGAGAAAGACTTCTTCATTTGGTCGGGTTATCTTGGGCTGCTGACTTTAGGCTGCTAACTTCACGCCGATCCCGTCTAATGCCTCCTTAATGCCACCTTATTTTAACGCACAAGCGCAACGCGTAAGTGCATGCGTACCGGCACGCCACATATAAGCAGCACGATGTACCTTTGTGTGCAGTGAGCTTACTCGTTCTACTCTGGTAGAATCACCCTAGAATTAGTACTACATATTTACACTAACATGGGGATGTCATCCCGCGGCGGCCGCCGAGCACTGTACCATCTAACTACGATCGGCAATCCGCCTGCCGAGCCTCACGGTTACGGCATTTTCTCCTCTTTTGATGAGCCAAGTCCTCCCGCTTAATGTATTTGTAATCTACCGCAGACGCCATATCGCACAGCAATTTAACTACTACACATAATGAGGTTCATACCCAGGTAGCACACAAGCTGTATAAGAGCTTATACGGCCATTATACAGCAAGTTTCAGCGTTATAAGGGCTGTATAACCTCTAATACAGCTTGTGTGCTTACTTGGGTATTCAATAGGGAATATGCATGATTTATTATTTTTGCTTTATTAAAAGCTCATTAACGTAACAAACATTAGACAAAAATATTTTTTCGAATAGCTATAAAAATAACCAAGATATAAGCCATCAAACATTTAATTCTATCTCTTTCTTGCAAAACAGAATTTAATATGGAGTTTATATGGCCGGAGTGCAGTGTGACGTAACAGTGCACATCCGACCTCTCTGTCTAATTACTAGTAAATTTTTTTTATTTGAAAATGCCTATATTATGCGTATTTCTTGGCCGATTTTAATTTGAATTTCACATTTTGAAATCGTTTTTACGGTATTTTGATACTTAGTTAAGAAAAGCGATAAAAAAAATCAACAATGTACCCTATTGCGCGCTGGGAGTTTGTGGTGTTGTGCGACATGATGTACGTGGGCTACCATGGTTTCATCATCATCATCTTCAGCCAAAAGACGTCTACTGCTGGATAAAGCCTCCCCCAAAAAGTGCCAATGTGACCGGTGCCACGCATCAAGCGAACTCCAGCGTCTCCAGCGACCTTCATCAGGTCATCAGGCCAGCTTGTGGGAGACTACAACTCGTTAGCCCCAGCGGCCATCGGTTCTACGAGCAATGTGCCTTGCCCATTGCCACTTTAGTTTTGCTAACTTTTGAGCTATATCAGTTACACTGGTTCTTCTATGTACGTCTTGACTTCTGATTCAATCACGCAAAAAAACTCTGAGCATAGCCCTCAATACCTCTATTCTCTATCATGGGTTCATCTATCATGGGTTAATGATCGCAAAACCAAAATATATACCTCTAGTCCCCGGCGGACTAATCTTGTTATTCCGACGAGTCCGACCGACTGCTAAGGGGCCGACGAGCTCTTGAGTGGCGACCACGCATCGGAAGTCGCAGCGTGGGTACCCTTCACAAGGTATACTAACGGGTTGCGCAGGACCGCCCATGGTGGCGTGCTTTGGGGGAGTCAGTAGACGTGGTGTGACTATGATTACGTGCTTTATTTTCACTGTATGTATTGTGTCGCGTTCAACGCTCGCTTCCAGCGTGAACCATGTAGTTTTCACGAAATTGTGGTGTACATATTCGTTAAAATTAGATTTACGTTCGAGCAATGAAGAAAACATGAAAATCATTTAGTAAGTAAGGTTTTCGGATTTTCAGAGGAAAATGTTCACTACTTTCCAGCTCAATTTTTTTTATTTATTTAATTTGTATTGCACAAAATAAAACTTATGGTAAAAAAGGCGAATTTAATGCCATAAGGCATTCTCTACCAGTCAACCTTAGGGCAAAGGAAAAAAATGTGGGCGGTGAATAATAGTTTGAAACTAGGTTTCAAATTTTCGGTAACCCCTCCTTCACACCCTGTATAACATAAAACAACCACTGTAATACAGAGGCGGATCCCATTTGTAAATAAACACAAATTGGCGTAAATAACGGAATAACCGGAATATCCGGGCCCGGCGGGTCAACAAAGTGCTGATCAAGTGCTCGGCTCAGATTGAGTGAGGTTGGGAGTGATTGAACTATTTTAGGACTGCTGAGACTGAGGACATTCCTATATATTAGTTGTTGTTTATAAAAGTAACAAAATAAGTCTTATTTATGTCCAGGTTCAGTGGGTTCACTAAATCCTAGTGTGCTTGACTCAGATTCAGTGTGGCTGAAATTATAAATTCAGGCAGTGTAAAACCAAATCAATACTTATTTAAGGAATTTAAAGATATAAGGTTGAAAATCAACAAGACGATACAAAAAGTAGTTTTCTTCAGAATATAGAGTTTTTGGGCTTATCTCACTCAGAATCGTTCATATATTCAAATCTCATTCAAGAAAAAAGTGACAAAAATGTTGTATGTAAAAATTATGCTTCGTTTAGTTACGATCATAGAACTATAAAAAAATCATTCATATTAAATTGTAACGAAACTGAGATAGAAATTTTGTACACCTTTTGTTTCTTGTATGAGGTTTGAATCTGAGTAAGATAAAAACCAAAAATTTGCTTATTGATGTAAAAAAAAATACTCTTTATAATTTTAGACCGACATGTGTTAGTCATGTATTTACTTACAAACCATATAAGTCAAGGCATTTTCGAACGTACTTAGGTACCAAAACTCAAAAGTTACGCGTGTTACGACTTTAGGTGTGATTGAACCACTTAATATAGGATTGCTAAAATGGCGGACGTCTTATTTAAGCATTTATTTATAGAAATCATAACATAACGCAATAAATTTTAAATTATAGGTAATCCGGATTCGACATCACAAAGTGTTTGGTATAGTTTGGGTATCATTGTTGACCTGCTGAAATGGTAGACACTTGTTTTCTTATTTATTTCCAGAAATACATCTATATCAATTTTTTTAACTGTGTCCAGGGTCACAAGTGTTTGGATTAGATTAGGTGCGGTTCGGTGTGCCTGAAATGTTGTGAGATTTCTACAGTAGATTATTTAATTATTATTATAAAGTAGAAACTGATTATTTTTCAATATTTTATGGGATTTCAAATTTGAAGGTCACCCAAGCACTTTTAATGACGTACAAGGCTGTCTACGAATGCTGCCGCTTAAAATTAATCTATACTATTATAAAGTTGTAAAAATGAAATGTCTGTACATTGAAGATATTTAAAAATAATGATTGTAACGAACTATTTGAAGGTCGCTGAATGGAAATATATATTTTTTGGATTTTTTGTATGTTTGTTTGTGTCATTGGAGGCTTCATCACGCCAAATCGGCTAAACGGATTTCAACTATTTTTGGTACACGGGTATGGTATACGTATCTCCAAATGGTTATAGGATACTTTTTACCCGACTACCCTGAAGAAAAAAAGAGAAGTCTTACTAATGACTAGAAATAAGACGGGTCTAAAGCGATATGTTATATATCGCGTTAAACATATTAATAAGTAATAATGTGTACAAACCGCGAGAGCATAAATTGTTCTGAATCTCACTAAGTTTTCTAATTATGAAATTATACAATGCTTTTCAGTCTATGGTAAATAAGGGCGTGGGGGTATAGCAACAAAAGGGTTGAAAGGGGAAGGGGTCGTTCAAAGGGTTCGGTTCGGATCACAAACCGAATGATACAATTTCAAAGCATGTTTGTGAAAATGACACAACAAAATCTCCGTCATGAAAAAGTAAAGGTGTGTCCACACTTGTATCATTTGCTCGTATCCGATCACCGTGGCGTGGCATAACTACGTATCGCGCTGCTTGGACGCTCACAGTCGGCGCGGCGATCAAGCCTTGCTTGTCCGATCTAAGTGTGTGATACGCGTAGCAACTTGGATTTCGAGCGATCGGATCGGCGCAACGTCCAAACGCGTGATCGTGACACGCGATCATGCCACGCGACGAAGATCTGATCGGGCAAATGATACAAATGTGGACGCACCTTAAGCGGCACCATTGAACGTTGCCCTTGTTCCCTAGTTTTCACAACCCCAGCACCTAAGACAGGTAAATCGTATTAAAATTTGCATGAGTTTCGCCAAACCGATCCCGGAAACAAATATGTGCGATGTGTCCCCCGAATTGAACTGTGAGTTGATGCGTTTCGCACGTTTGGTGTTTTGGCATTTGCTTTGTTGTTTACTTCTGAGCCTTGAAGTACTTGTTTAGAAATGTATCCGTATATCAGTGGACTTAAAAACGACGCTAAAAAGAAAATTTTGAAATGTAATTTACTTAATTGAATATCTAGAGGAAGATCTAAGACATGGACAAATGTGTTGCTAAGAAGCATGGAGGAATCAAACGTTTCCGAAAACCTCAAGGTTTGGATGAAGTGGAGGAAAATAAACAAGGAAGGCTCCACCTCCATGTGAGATGTATCTTCTTCTTCGTCGGTTTCACTCTTGGCAGAGTGGTCGTGGTCTTCATTTCAGGTGTTGGTGACAAGCCTCACAACACGCCGCCATTACTCTCTGATGGTCGCCTTCCTCGTGCATTCGTGTAGTGATGATGAGCCATGTGAGATGTATATCTAGGCAGATAAAGAGCTAAATTACTCCTACATGCATAATCTCTATTGTTAAAATTTGGTCAAAAATATAAGACTCGGCCGTATTGCAAACGTACATTGGAAATTGGAACGCATTGATTATACTGGCAATATAATAATAATGGTTTTTTTTTCAAAGTGTAAGTATGTGCACAAGCATTTCATACTCCAACCTTCTTGAATTCTCAGCAATGGAGACCACTGGTGATGCGTACCGTGCACGTGTGCAAGTTTACACCGCGCTGGCTCCGATCAATCAGAGGGAGTTCAGTTGTTGGTTCGAAAAATATAATAAATAAATAAATAAAATAAATAAATATTTAGGAACAATTTTACACAAATTGAGCTAGTCCCATGGTAAGCTCAATCAGGCTTGTGTTATGGGTACTAGACGACGATATATTTAATAGATATATTACTTATATACATAGAAAACATCCAAGACTCAGGAACAAATATTTATGCTCATCACACAAATATTTGCCCTTACCGGGATTTGAACCCAAGACCTCAGCTTCGCAGGCAACGTCTAATCTAATAATATGCGGTTTTATGGCGGTTTTTCGAATATCCTTCGAGATCATTTCAATATTCTGCTTGTAAAAATATATGCAGCGATATGGCGGTTTTTCAAATATCTTTCGGGATAGTTTGAATATTGTGCTTGTAAATATATATAAACGTTTGTAAGAATAGCGCGTAAAACATTAAGTGATAAACTTTGGAGCAAATCGTTGAATTTGCCTGGGGTTTATGTTAAGCGGATTCATATTGGTGTTGGATCAATCAATTGCACGGGGTCAATCTTACCACCCTACATAATATAGATACATCGAAGAAAATAATTATATTTGACAGTGTCTGATTTCGATTTTTTTTATTTGCCAATTGTTTTTTATTGGCAGACTGATTGATCACGAAATTTAATTAGAATTATTTATTTTATACTGGCCATGAAGTTCATTTTTATTAAACTGACTGATTCCGAAATTTCATTGGAACTACTTTCTTATATTGCCAATAATTTTGTCAAACTGACTGATTGCGAAATTTAATCGGACCTAATTGTTTATACTGACAATAATTTACGTTTGTTTTCAAACTGACAGCCATCATACGTCACTTACGGGTCGGCCACGACAACGCGCGTTGTCACTAGTGACGCGGCGAGCGATTCTCTCTTAATTGCGCGGTCGCGGCGATCACCGCTCAGCAGCTAGTTGGCATCACACGCAGTGTATTAGGAATTCACTTGCCGCGCCGTCTGTTGCAGGTTGTCGTGGCGGGGCCCTTCAGATGCCCAAGCTTAAAAGAACACTGCGTAGAGTGTATATATTTTGGAAACTGACTTTAAACTGAGTTGGCCTGGCTCAATATACCAGTAATCGGAACCGGATGTAGTGGGAGGAGCGTGAACCCACAAACATGAATGCCACTGCGGACACTTAGAGTGGGGGAAGGGACACGTTGCGGAAAGCACAACAACTGGGGATGTAGGTTCAACCGTTTCATCTGACGTGACGCGGGAAAGAGAGAAAATCTGATAAAGGGGAGAAGAACAATGACTATTTGCTTTTGCCGGTCGAGATATTGACAAAAGCTCCCATTAACGCACTATCCCTATTCTCCAACTGGTTAAAAACGTAATTGCGACTATGACTTAGACAGGTTTGTTTTGATAATTTAATTCATTTTGGTTGACTGAAAATGTATTTGAGACTTTGACTAAGGTTTAATGTGAAAAGATTCCTAAATCAGCGACAATATCGACAGTCAATGACAACATGTTTGGCTCAGTTAGTTGTTAAAAAACGGCCTACGAAGGCAGCAGGGCAAGTGTTTATGTGATAAGCACGAATGTTTGTTTCTGGGTCTTGAATGTTTTCTATATATTTAAGTATTATAACCTATCTATATATTATGTATATCGTCGCTTAGTACCCATAATACAAGCTTGGCTTAGTTTGAGACATGGTCGATTTGTGTATGATTGTCTTTGATATTTATTTATTATTAAGCATCCGTCATTCTTGCAGCCACATACCTACTTAGAAGATGCTTTAGTTTTTGCAAGTATACGAGTGCCAGTTGACTTCTTATGACTAAGATATAATACCCATTGAAAATTAAACAATGTTAAAATCGAGTTGCAAAGTCAGGCATAACGCGTTAAAACGAAATATACAAATCGAGCGGCACGTGTGACGTCACTCGTGTAAAAAGTGTATGGAAAAGTAAGAAGTGTACGAGCATTTTCTTATTTTGGTCATTAATGAGTGCGTTTAATTGTATAATTATCTTTTTTTATCCTTCATTGAACCGTAAAGAACCGCAAGATAATGTTTAATTCTACTTTGGACGAAAATAAACTGTAATTTTGCGTCGCAATAACTAAAACAGAACAGTTTATTTTTTCATTCGTTCACATTTGTGAATTATTTTTTAACGTTTTCTTTCGTTTGACTGCTATGTGTGTGACCGTGTGTCTGTCTACATTTCAACGTTTGTTTAATACAGTAAATACGCAAGATAAATGTATCTTCTATTAACGACTGCACCATTTACCTATCAGAAGAGGAATTGGTATCAAAACCAAAATCAGAATGATACGATTCCTGGTGTTCCCTATCTTCCTGTATGGAGTTGTAACATGGACCATCCTGGCTCGAGAAAACAAAGGATTGATGAATTCGAAATGTGGTGCTGGAAACGAATGCTAAATAATACTTTGGACTTCGAAACATACAAATAGGCATCGATCCTGACCCAGCTTCGATTAAAAAATAGCTTATCAACCATATGCCAACAACTAATTTTCATGAAAAAAGTTAGTTGTTGGCATATGGTTGATAAGCTACTTTCGGTTATATAATGCGCAGAGGCGACGTAAGTTTAGCAAAACTGACTGTGGTTGAGAACACTGAATGCAAAAGATCGCGCGGCCGTTCACCAAAAATATGGATGGAACATTTTAACTTCAATTTACGTTTAGATTATTTATATCTATTAATTATTTTTTATTGACATTGATTAAGTAGATTGTAAGTATCATAGTAGGAATTATTTAATTTTTATTTTTAATATTGTGCATTAGTAAATCGGTATTGTCAAATTGTACCAGTAGTTAAGTATTCATATTGTTTTGTTATTTACGCGATGTGGTTCGCAACCCATCACGTCTCAGTCTCAGCGAGAGCGAACAGTGGGCTATGGAGATCCGCTTTGCTACGTTAAATGTAAGGGGAGGAATGAATGATAAAATAGATGAAGTATGTCAGATGATGGATGCGAGAAATAGAGAGATTAATGAATGTTGATGAAGCGGCAGTTGTATGCCAGGACCGTAGCAAGTGGAAGGAGGTAGTCTCTGCCTTAATGGGAAAAAGGCGTGATTTTATGTATGTATGTATGTTATTTACGCTATTGACATGTTTTACTATTATTGAGTACAATAATAGTAAAAAATATTTTCTAATTAATAATATTCTAATGTTCGACACAACAATCATTGTACAGAACTTTGGCTTTGCAAGCCATATTCGAGCCTTTCATAACCCGGATAAGAATAATTGACGGAGTCGCTGTCGCCGAACACGGCGAGGAGATATATATATATATTAGGGTGTGTCACTTAGTATGGCGATAAAAAAATATTGGGTTTTTGGCTTCTAATAGTTATCAAAAGTTGCTTCTAGATCTGAAAGGACAAAATATGTAAAAAAATATTACGTTTTTTATATACTTTTGACTTGCTCAAATCAGTTGAAGTTTGTGAAAATTGCCATTTTTATCTCCCAGTTTAGGACACCCTCACAAAGTAATAAATCATTTTGTGAAGCAACAAGTAACATCCTAGGTTAGGAAATATTATGAATATTATGATTTACTACGAACAATACTAATACTACTAATTATATTTGTATAAAAATATAATTAAAAAAAAAAAAACAAAAAAAAGCATGCCATGTTTGAATCATAATGGTGTTACTTAAAATCTGTTTTAGAATTATAATGGGGCAATTTATTTTTGAAAAAATAAAGCCTTCCCTAGCTTTGTTTCCAGCCACAGAACCAGCAGCTTCAGTCGTCAGCTTGACTCACACTTCCTAGAATTGCGTGGGACATGGGAACTTTGGGAAATCGATTATTTTCGAATTTCCCATGGAAACCATGTCTTCAAGTTCGCTTGTTTCTGTCAGCCGCAATAGCAGAGGCGGCGTTAATACAAGTTTTTTTTCCTGCCAGTCAATGATGTCGTTATAATTTTGGGATACAAAGTTGATATTTGGTATGGTAAAAGATCTCAACATCTTGGTTTCTTTTGCAGCACGAGCTTTAAATATTCTCCTATAAGCATGTTATCTTATATGCTTGTTATTGTCCATTAATATAGACAAAAATATTTTAGTTTTAGTTAGTACTTTTCTGGGTGTGCGAAGACTGGGTAAATGACATTTATAATGTCTTGGGGAATGTCGTGGGGATGCTCTCGATGAGAAACCATAAATTCCTGGCACCATCCTTACATGAGCTATTGATTTTGATTTGAAACCAAGAAGGGCTGTAAGTTTTACAAATATACTTCGCCAGTGAAACTCATGCAGCACTTGGACGCTTTGTTGAAACGTACAGACGCAGTATTCTGTTAGCAGTCGTAAGCAATCGGGCGTGTGTAATTTTTCCGGGTTGCGTTTAGCTAAATCAGGACTTACGACTCCAGTTGACACAGCTACACATATATCAAATATGTATTGCTGATCTGTACTTAACTATACATTTGAAAGCATAGGTAGTTCTACAGAAATAGTTTCGAATTGCGTTACTGACCGGTACCAGTACCGGAAGCAGTTTTCCAGACTTCGATAACGGCTTGAGTAAAAATAATCATACGTAAAGGCGTATGATTATTTTTACTGGAGTTTCTCGTTGATTGAACTGTTTTTTTTTCAGGATGCAGCCACTCGCAATGTTTTAGGACATCTTCAAATGTCGAGAGCACATTTTTTAAAATATTTTCGGGGTGTTTATCAATAATACTCATTTTAGTTTTAACCCTAGTTTCTACGCCAGTTTTAGACTACGTTCTGATAAATGAAATAGCTAAAATGTAATTGAAGTATCTTATTACTGTGTTGTTGAGTACAAAGAATTTAACTATAAGCTAGTTTTATGAAGAAATATGTGTATTAATTGCAAAACCAACTCACGATTATATTTGCCGATAATGACGTGCAACAGTGTAATTGGGGGTAGGTGCGAAACAGCAAATATGTCAAAATGTACTGTTTTTCTAATTTATTGTAAGTATTTAAGGTATTTGTATTATTTTAATGCAGTTTACGTCAATTAAAAGATATTAGATAATTTAAAAAAATGTCTCAATTACGTACATATTTTGCAATTTTAACTTAACTTCAAGGTCGATGAGCGAGCCCAAAGTACCAACTTAGGTGAAATATTTAAATGTAAATCATTAATTTATTAGATGAGTTTATGTCATCTCTCTGTTTTTATGTCATCAATTCAATGTTCGGACAAACGTCCGTCATTTTGAAAGCATAACCCTTTTCTGTACAGTAGACTTCTTTATATTGTTAATAAACAATATTATTATTTTATAGATTTATTATACCATAATACTTTCATTTTTTTTTTATAGGAAGAATATTGTATATTACATGAAAAACTAAAAGTACAGTTATACATACATTTCAAATTAAATTAAAGTAAATTATAAAATTAAAACATTATTATTAATTCGCAACGCAGGCTTCGTCAAGTGGTACCATAATTGATATATATTCAGCGACAGTTAATAAATGACACCGGACTGACTAAACAAAAAAACACTTTTGCGAATCAAAAAAAAGGTCCCGACGAATTGAGAACCTCCTCCTTTTTTGGAAGTCGGTTAAAATAATGACTATTTTTTTCCAAATGTTCACTTGTGAGTGTAACGACGTGTGTTATGTATTTTATCTAACTGGGTGGTAAACAAAGTAATTGAAATCAAGTATGAGTATTTACTTATCTGAAGCGATGATATTTGTTAGAAGAGTAGGTAATTTATCGACAAATGGGTTAAACTTTAAACTACAAGTATTACATATTTTGTGTAAACGGGTAAGTGAATAAATAACATAAAATATAGTATTGTAACGTCATAGGGAAGTCTCTACTATACGATAAAGAAGGGCGTTTGTCCGACCCTTGCATCATGCAGTGGTGGCTCAGTATTTTCGGACAAGGTAGGCAGTTTTTCTGTGCCTATATGGAACCATAGTCATTCAGGGTAGGCAGTGCCTTTGTACCTATAGAGCCTGTACGCTACTGGCATCACGTTAACTAACTTGCGTTGCGATATGTAACTTCTATTAGAGAATCGACCAGCATTATTATCCATTTCATAAACTAAAAAAAATTGCTTCCAAATATTACTACTCTAGGACCCCGCGTCGTCTTGTGTCTTAAGTGTTTTTCGTTTTCTGTTGTAAAAGAACTAACTACCTGAGTAGTAAATAAGTAGCTACTAGATCCTTCTTTGTTTTTATACGTCATTGTTATCATCATCATCGTCATCAACCCGGAGTCGTCTACTGCTGAACATAGGCCTTCCCCAAATCACGCCACCAAACCCGGGCCTAAACTCCGCGCATCCAACCGCTTCCCGCCAGTCTCTTCAGGCCGTCGGTCCTTCTAGCGGGGGGTCGTCCCACAGGGCGAGTCGTTCGAGGTCTACACTCCAGAACTCGTCTGCCCCATCGAACATCGGCTCTTCGACAAATATGCCCCGCCCATTGCCACTTTAGTTTGCTTATTCTGAGCGCTATGTCAGTGACTTTGGTTCTCCGTCGGATATCTGGTTCCGGATTTTATCCTTCAGAGAAACTCCGAGCATAGCCCTCTCCATACCTCTCGGGGCGACCTGGATTTTTTTACGTAACCTCTATGAAATACGAAACTATGATACTGCTCCTTTTAAAAGAAACGCCATATAGTTAATTGACACCTGTTATAAGTACTTATAAATTGCTGACAACATTTAAAAAAAATGCCCCTAACAGAAGGTTTATTTTAAGACCACAATGTACTCGTATTCTGTAGTTACGGAAGTCTAATAAATAAATGACGCAAATTTCTTTCCCCATACCAATTTCGCATCCCCTTACCTGAGTACGTAGCTTAATCAAAAAGGTATATATGTTTATCACGAGATTCCTCCTACAAACTCTTGTATTTATTGACCTATGTCAGCTTTGTGACTATGACTGCTGCAAAGACTTGTATATATTATTATAGTGAAATTAGTTTCATAAACTAGAAATTATTGACAGAATATATTTTGAAATAGATACACGATTCGATACTCTTTTTGCCTTAATGGGAAAGTGTGTGTGTCAGGTTATACATGTAGCAGCGGATATATATATATATATATATATATATATATATACTTTTATGCAAATACACACATTACCTATAAAAGCAAGAGTAACAGTAACTTTATTTTCCAAAACAATATAGGTTAGGTACGCTCTCTGAAGGACAAACCAAATAATTATTGTTTTTTACGAAAATCTTGATTTTTTACCATCACGGTCTTCGCGATTTTTAAAATTAATTTCTTCACTAAGAAACTATATATGATAAACTATAACGGCATAAAAGCCGGTTAAGATGCAAAATGCAAAGATCTTGTAACAAATAGAGACAAAATTTGAAGATTAGGTGACTGGGCTCTGTAGCTCAATTGGCTGAGCGTTCGCCCCGGCAAAGCACAAGGCACTGGTTCAAATCCAGTCGGAGTTTAGAATTTTTTTTCATTATTCAGATCTTTGTATTTTAAGAACAAATAATTTACTAAAATTTGCCCGCGACTTCATTCGCAAACGAGATAAAAGCCAAAACCCTCTTTTTTGTTTCATCTTAGTCGGGTAAAAAATTTCATTTAAATTTATGAATAATAGTTTTTAGATTCAGTGACCTAAAAAAGCCCGTTTCATTTATTTTTCTGAAAATATGTAAACTATTAATGTACATACATTTCATTTTCGCAAGTTTATAAAACATATTATCTACAATTATAAAGTTGTAAAAATTAAGTGTCTGTACATTGAAGTTATTGTCAAAAAACTGTTTGTAGCGGACTATTTGACTTTGATGTCACTGAATCGAAAAAATTTTTTTTGGATTTTTTGCATGTTTGTAAGTGTGTTGTACGTCGTGGCTTCATGCACTTCAAGCTCTATTTTTAGTACACGGGTAGCTGGTTATCCACAAATGTTTATAGGATACTTCTTTACCCGAAGAACGACGAAGTCTGAAGAAAATAAAGGGTTATGCCTTTTCTCCTCCACGTACGACCATTTGTGGATATCCAGCTACCCGTGTACCACATATAGTTAAAATCAGTTTAGCTGATTTGGCGTGATGAAGCCACAGTGACACATACAAACACACAAAAATAAATCGATTTAGTGACGTCCAAATAGTCCATTACGAGTAAAATATTTTTTCGGAAAACATCTTCAATGTACAGACATTTCATTTGTACAACTTATTAAAGTATAGATTTATATAGTAGGTTAAGGGTATTACTGGGAGTTAAATAAGAAGATCGCAAGTACTAATTATTGTATGTATTGTTACACACACGACCGGGAGACGACTGGCGAGCGGAAAGCGTGCTTCGACACCTGAGGCAGAAAATGCTGACAACACGTTCCTAGTCCCTACAGTCGTCCTCCCTAAAAACAAAATTTTACAGATTTCATGCCCGAAGTAATTATTGTGAGGTCAAAGTTCTCACTGATCGGTCTAACGTGCATACAGCCATTAATGTTGTGCTTGCGCTTGCAATAATAAATCTCCTTGATTGTGCTATTCATTCTGAGGGGGAGTTATCCGGCCCTTTGTTTACACGAATATTTTTATGACATCAATAAAGTAAATGACAAATAGTAACTTCCGATACAAAATAGTTATCGGCATCATCCTTTACTTACGAATAAAATGCTTATCAGTGTAGCTCATGAAATGTATTACTGTCTTCATCTAACCCTATCTGGGACTACCTGCTGGATTGACAAACAACGTGATGGCTAATGTATATGAAAATCATTATTATCTACGTGATTCTTAAAGTGAATCTCTTCACTGCCATACCATATTCTTATAAATACAAAGATCTTGTAACAAATAGTAACAAAATTAGAAGACAAAGACTGGACTCTGTAGCGCAGTAGGCAGAGCGTGCGACTTAGCAAGGCACAAGGCACTGCAGCCTTCCAAATTAATTTTAACCAGTGCACTGGTTCTTTGTGGAGTCTCGTTTTTTCTTTATTATTTAGACATTTATTTTTATAAGGACATGAAGTCTGTCTAGGTACTATAGTTTTTTTGTTTCTTGTAGCATATCTGGCTCAGGCTCGTTTGGTCCGTTTCCTAACATGTCTGCTTTCTAAAGGGGCCTTCTTCCCACATTGACCGTTTCCTATGATGTTTACTTTTGAAAATGTCTGTCTCCTAAAATATCTGCTTCTCAAAATAACCTTCTTCCCATATTGTCGCGGCTCAGGCTCGTTTGGTCCGTTTCCTAAAATTGTCTTCTTCCCACAGTGTCAGTTTCCAATGTTGTCCATTTCTCAAAATGTCTGATTCTCAATATTCATTTATTCTTTATCTTGATAATGTAGGACCCCATGGTAACCTAATGTAAAAAGGGTTAAAAATCAAAACAAACTAATCCACTAGTACTAAAATACACCATTCTCGAAATAAAATAGCCTCAAAACACGCCACTCTTAAAATAACCTAAATTGATTTATACTACAACTACAATATTTATTTAATAACTACAATCACTTAATAAAGTAACTATGAAAAAAAAAACATCAAATAGTGAAACATAATAAGAATCTCCATTGGTTAAACAAAAGTTTCTACATGATCAGTTTGTTTTTGGTGTTTTTTGGGATGCTGGTGTTTAGAGATTAGGCTATTTTAAATTTATGTTTATGTGACAATATGAATTTTTGACATTGGGTTGTACTGAGTATAAGGGTAATTTGAGCTTAGGTGCTAATGTACCAGAAGCATTTCAAGTACTTCCGGAAACTACTTCTTGAATTCAGAGACAAAAAAGAAAACATTGTGAAAAGCTGACATTGTAGGAAACGGGCCTTAGAACACAAATAGTGGGCATTATAGGAAGCGTACATCGTAGGAATAGGACATTACAAGGAACGGACATTATAAGGAGCAGGTCAATTTTCGAAACGGACATAATAGGAAACGATCATTCTAGGACAGTGGCATGATAGGAAACCATTTGCTGACATTATAGGAAAGAGCCATTTGTTGGAAGAAGACCAGTTTGAGAAACAGACATTTTAGGAAACAGACCAAACGAGCCTGTGCCGCATATCTTTGGTTTTCCCCAAATAATTGTATTGCAGAAAGTCAGGCCAAACAGTGAAAATAGAAACACCATTGCTTGAATGAACCAAAGAGTGCTGTTTCTTCTTGCAAATTAGGCAAGAAGTGGACTATTGGCAAAATCGTACACTATGTCTACTGCCTAAACACAGTAGGTACCAAAGTAAATGACAACCAATTGTAATTTCCGATTTAAAATGCCGGGTATTTATTTTTTGTTCAAAAGGAAATTAAACATTACCTTGTAATTATTTACGGTACAACGAAAAAAAAAATTACGATAGCTATACACGCACTTTTTTTAATGCCAAAATAAGAAAATGATCACACACTCCTCACTCCTCCATGCACCAGTAAGATGAGTGACGTCACACGTGTCGCTCGATTTGTATGGAGCGTTTCAACGCCCAGCCGTTATGCCTGACTTTGGATGTCGATTTTAAAGTTTCTAGTGTTTCATTTTCATTGGATATCATATTTACATTTTTTAGTAATAAATAAACTCTGATCGAGGCTGCATATTAAGGCCCAAACCCACAAATGATAACACTGTTTTATAAAGGTATAGATTACACGATGTATAACAAGCTCAGGTTATGTTACCTAGTCCAGTTAAGTACAAGGAAAACTTAAAGTAAAGTACCAAGAACTGGACTTGTGTAAAACGCTTTAACGACCCCCACTCTCCCTATTTTATACCATTTTATACGCTAGATGCTCCCCGACCAAATTAATGGTTCATTATTTGCGGAACGTATTACGAACGTCAGGTAAGCGTATCTTATGGTTGGATTAGATACTACGAGTAGTTACTTTACACAGGAAATACCTGGGTAGTTCTACCAGCTATCAGAGTATTCAAACTGTTTCGAATTGGTAGCTCAGTTGGTATGTTTGTATGTTCCCTTACCAACCATATTATTTCTCTTTCGACCCCGTTGTCGCTATTTACTGAAGTCCTCAATCTTCCTCCAAGTTTTGCTCAGTCGTAAGGGACGCAATTGAGAGAATCAGATGAAGGCAAATCATCCACTCCAAGGCTAAAATATCCGATAGTGACTACGATCCTCAGTCATGAGGAAACGACTAGAGAGAGTCGCCATTTACTGTCGGAACCGGCAGCGCGTACTGTGTTCCGCCTAAAATTTCTTCTTGTTCGAGCTTTGAACCTGATAAACTCGCTCCTTGAATCGACCCGAAGCTGTGATGTGTTTGCTAGTAGCTGGTTAGACTGGTGTGATGAGTGTTTGAGGTACTGCGAGAGAATAGATGTACAGCAGTCTTCTGTGTAACTTTTATTAATGTCTATCTGTTTTATAAGTATTCCTTGTGTATGTAATATACAATTGTATCTTAGTTTCACAGTGCTTTGGTGTAACTGTAATGCTGTAAAATTTAATAAATTAAATAAATAATAAATCAGTTTCATGTTCCGTATTTTGAAGTACATTGGAAGACGCCTTTGTTCAATAGTGGATATTCTTTAGGGGTGGTTGTAATAATGATGATTGTCTGCGCGTTTAGACACAGTTGGTGACTGACACGGCTTGAAGATGTGGATGGCAGGAGATGCAATGACGAAGACAGCAGTTTGGCGAATTAATATGTTTAATTCGGGTTTTTACATGGTTTTGACATGAAATATTATTATATAAAGTTTAATCTAAGGCAGTGTAGCTTCTTGTCGCGAACAAAGGAAGAGAAGAATGGTCCACGTACGATGTCCGTGATTGGTAGCTGTCCGGGATGACGGGCCGATCTCCTATTGGTCGATAAAACGTCGTATGCGCCTCTCATTGGTTTCTGAGCTATGTCGTCACATACGTCACTACATACATAGCGTGCCTCGGGTAGGGACGCCGGTCAAAGGTCACCCGTTGCAGTTAGCCTTGGTTCAATACTGGTTTGCACCGTAACATAACATAAGCTGCCGGCCTTGGAAGAAGCGGCTTCCAACATCAAGTAGCCATGAAGCTATTCTTCGTTCACAGGTAGTGGACAAATTTTGGAAAACGCTCGACGAACTATGCCGTGAGCCGTGCGGATGTCAGCGATTCGTGAGAGGCCGTCGCTGCCTGGAAAGGTCTTCGCGATGTGGCCCAAGTTCCACTTAAGGGGCGGTGCGTGGTCCTCCTTAAGTAAGACGAGGGTGTCTGGCTTCAGATCTCCCATTTTGCGTGTCCATTTTGTCCTAATCTGAAGTTCAGACACATACTCCCTGGACCAGCGCGTCCAGAAATGCTGGCGTATTTGCTCCACCCGCTGATAACGTGACAGGCGATGTATGGGAACGTCGTTCAAGTTAGCCAACACTGGAGCAGTCAGCGGACGCCCAACTAGGAAATGACCTGGACTAAGGGAGGAATAGTCTTGCGGATCTGAGGACATAGGGTTTAAAGGACGGGAGTTCAGGATGGCCTCAATTTGCGTCAATGCCCTACTGAACTCCTCGTATGTTGTCAATGCCGTACTGAACTCCTCGTATGTTAAATGGGCATCACCTAATACACGTCGCAGGTGATGCTTGCAACTTTTCACACCTGCCTCGACCAGACCGCTAATATGACTTGCGTACGGCGGCATCATTATAAATTGAATTTTTTGCAATGGTGCGTATTCTTTTATGTCGTCAGCACATGAATTCAAAAACTTTGCGAATACATTCATAAGGCCAACGAAATTTCTGCCTTTGTCCGAAAATATTTTTGACTGTTTTCCGCGACGTGAAACGAATCTTTTCGGTGCTAATAAGTAGGCATCTGAGGAGAGATCAGTAACCAACTCTAAATGGACAGCGCGCGTAGTAAAACATATAAAAACACAAATGTATGCTTTAATAGTTACGGCTCCCCTACCTTTGCGGTTCAGTATGAAGTAGGGTCTGCCATAGTCAACAGAGTAGGTAATAAACGCGTATCCAGGCTCCAGACGTTCTGGAGGCAAATTACCCATTACAGGTGATAACGTTTTGCCGCGGAAGCGAGCACATGTAACACAGCCGTGGACCACCTTCCTTGCGAGATTTCTTCCGCTTATGGGCCACCAGGCCTCCCGAAGCGAGAACAATAAGTACTGTGGTCCAGCGTGAAATAACTTGCGATGCTCATAACGAAACAATAAAATTGTAAACTGATGTTTACTCGAAAGTTGATTCTGGCGATTCTTTGAGAGGAAGTTGCACGCAAAACCTACCATCTTCGAGACGTTTTGTGGTTTTCACGAAATGATCCTCACATGCAATTTCCTCTTCGCTGCGCGAATCATACGATTTATTAGGCTGGACCCCTTCAATTTCCCAAAACCTACGTAACGGATTATCTAATGATTACGTAAAATTACAATTAATAGGCTTAGTGTTTCGCGTAGTTGAGAGAATAGGCCCGCCGAGAATCCATCCTAGCTTACTGTTTTGTAAATATGGACCATTTTGCAACAGCATTTTACCATCGATAAGAAGGTCCCAGAATAGGCTCGCGCCTAGATCGGTATTTTGGCATTCGTAAAAGCTAGGGTCTGCCAGACACATATTATCTGGGATGTGAAACTTATTACGTTGAATCGTAAACGTAGGCAATGTTGACGTTAGCTGCGGCAAAATTAAACATATGTATACAACGCGTTTTAAAGTTGTCAACAAGCGAGTTAATTTCTATTTCACATTTTTGCGAACATTGTGTGTGGACTGTATTATTTGCGGTTTTAACTTATGGCACAACTTTTCCGTTATAAGACAACATTCACTACCAGTCAAGAATTGCGCGGGCCCTATGATAATTTCCAAAATTATCAGGAATCTCGACTAATGCAGTAAATAACATAACAGGTTGCACGGAAGACAATCGCGCGTCGATGTCAATGTGTGCGTTCGTTACCTGCATGGCGTGTTGTGCGTGTGTGACGTTGTTATCAGGGACTGAGGCAGAGGAGGAGGATGGCATCGACGACGCGTTGTCTAGCGCCAGCAGTGTCATGGAGCGCTTGGCGCTGTCACCTTCCTTCTCGTCCTCATGGATTATGGAGTTATGTTTTTTGTTGCACTTTCTACACGGACCGTACCTACAATCACTGGATGCATGACCGGCATGTAAACAATTCTCACACAAACCTTTGTCATGCACGATTTTTAACTTATCTTGCAAACTAATATCAAGAAATGCTTGACACGAATATAAAGGGTGTTTACCGTTACACATTAAACATAACATTTTATGCAATGTAGGTTTTACGTTAGATTTATCTACGGGCTTATTGGTCACAACATTACAATGCAGTTTAGAGGCATTGTGCGCGGATTGGCTGTATTGTTTTTTAGCATCGTGCGGTGTATAAGTGCTACTAGACCTGCTGTGCGTAACCAACAGTGTTTCTAACATGTCGGCGCGGTCTCTGATAGTAATAAATTTAAGTAAATCGTCTACTTTGAGCGTGAATGAAGAATCGTTCGACACTGGTAACAAAGTGGTTTTAAACTGTTCCCACTCGGGTTCTGTAACGGAATCTAATTTGGACACAACCAGATAAATGATCAACGTGCCCGAGAGTCTCGGAGAACCCACAGAGAGTTGTCTCTGTGGGTACTCCGAGAAGTGTTAAAGCACGCAAATTCTTTAAAATGGTGTCGTTTAACTTTCTTAACAGTGCCGGTGACTCCTTAGTAAGCGATTGTATAGAAAATAGGGCCTTTACGTGATTGTGAACTAGCAATCTGCTGTTTTCATATCGGTTTAAAAGCAGTTCCCAAGCTATTGCGTAATTATTAGCCGAGAATTCAAGCGAATCAATCATAAGTTGCGCGTTACCTTTTAGTGATGATTTTAAATAATGGAATTTTTGAATGCTAGATATTTCGTGCGAATTGTGAATCAGTGATGAAAATGTGTCGCGAAATTGTAACCAAGAGTCAAAGGAGCCGTCAGAGGTAGGAAGAGCTATAACCGGTAGCTTGACTGACTGCGATAAGTTATTTGAAGTAGGCGAATTAGTACCATTACGCTTTTCGGAGGATTTTACCATGCACTGAGTCTGAGCAAGAATGCCGTAATATTCGCTTTCAAACTCCTCTCTGGTTTCAAAAAGTTTCTCCATTTCACTGTCAGGTATAATGTACGTCAGAAAAATCGTCAAAAATACCCTGGGCGCCTTGCATGCGTAAACTGAGTTCAGTGCGTTGGGTATCAGACATCTCTAAACCTTCGAATGATTTCACCAACTTTAATAACGAAGATAGCAGCTTGGCGAATTAATATGTTTAATTCGGGTTTTTACATGGTTTTGACATGAAATATTATTATATAAATTGAAAACGATGAAGTTTAATCTAAGGCAGTGTAGCTTCTTGTCGCGAACAAAGAAAGAGAAGAATGTTCCACGTACGATGTCCGTGATTGGTAGCTGTCCGGGATGACGGGCCGATCTCCTATTGGCCGATAAAACGTCGTATGCGCCTCTCATTTGTTTCTGAGCTATGTCGTCACATACGTCACTGCATACGTAGCGGGCCTCGGGTAGGGACGTCGGTCAAAGGTCACCCGTTGCAGTTAGCCATGGTTTAATACTAGCTTGCGCCGTAACACGATGATTCATTGCAGAACAGCGCCATCTCTGTCACTGTCCTAATACTTGCTGGAGAAGCAATGGGACAGAGACACGTAACGTGATAACATGCCTTGGAGTATGCCTAATGCGCTTAGTATCTCAAAATAAAAAAGGCACAGAGGGCGCTACTGGTGCTAAAACTAGATTGTGTTCGAAAATTTCAAGCCATTTTCATAAAGTTGCGATAGCTCAGTAAATCAGAGCACTTCTGTGTTAGAAAAGAGGTCGCAGGTTCAAATCCTGCTTGCTATGTAGTAGGTTCCATTGATTTTTTACTTTACAATCGAACTCTGCGTTACAATATTAATTTGATGATGATGATGATTTTGAAGAAATAGCCTCAATGAGTATAAAAATGTAAGCGATATACTGTGCTCATAGTACAATCTTAATTTATTTAAATTATTCTATTGTGATGGACGAGTATATGCAATTTCGTTCGCAGAGGAAAAAAAGTCTAACGCTTATTTTTCTTCAGTGTAGTCGTAAAGGTGCAATGTGTACCAAAAATTGTTAAAATATGTTTAGCTATTTTTAGCGTGATGTGCGTGTAAATACAAAAAAAAAACATTATCACCTCTCCAAAGTCCGTTTCAATCATATTTAATAGAAGGGCTTGCCGGGTGAGTAGGTATAGACGATTATATAGATGGATAGTGATACGAAGCCGGCAAGCACTTTTCACGGCCAGAGGCATGTATAGTGCTTTTCGCAAACATATGCAATGAAATAAAAAAATACACCACTCAAAAAATTACACGACTAAAGTTTTTTGAAATTTTTCTTCAATCCCTCCAAAATGTTTTTTATTTTACGGAAGTCGTCCGTATTTCGCGTGTGTAGTGTTCGAGTAGACTCTATCAGGCCCATTATACATAACCTTTATAATAGGAATCTTCATTTCTATAATAAATAAAATAAATGCAGAGGATTTTAAATATTGTCTATTGTCTCTGGCGACCTACGTATAGACAATATTTAATATTTAGTCATCAATATATATGCACCATACAGATTTGTGTTCTTAATAGCAGTTCGTGTGTAATAGGCATTAACGCGGATATTTTTGGTCTGATAACCATTCAGCCACTAGAAAAAAATATATATATATATAATTCAGCTGTTGTGTAATGTCAGCCTGTGCATGACACAGACGCCATGTTTACATTAAAATTTAAAAAAAATTACTTCCCGGCCTAGGCCTTCAATTTTGTATGAAATTCCTTTACAGTCCTCTCAGGTTGTTCCTCCCGAAACGTGATACTTTGAAGCCGGTTTTAACGCACGTAATGACGACATTTCATTGCATGTTTGAGAAAAAATATTTTCTATACACACATCCCATTTTAACAACTTTATAATACAAATTATAGACTAGAAATGGCCTTGCCTTGTAACTTCGTTCGTGGCAGAGAATTAAGGCATTTTATTATTTTTTCCTTGAGCGTAGCTATATGAAAAGTATTCTATAACCTTGCTTGATAATCTAACACACCTGTGTAAAAAAACCGGCCAAGAGCATGTCGAACCATGCAGGCAGTTGATACAAAAAAATGCAGTACAGATGAAAAACAATACGATGCCACCTATATCCTTTTGCTGAGAAGTGCAGTTTTATGACAATACCTTAAAAACAGTATATTCGATCATGTTGAAAACTATTTTCGTTGGAAGTTTTTATTAAGCTTTATATTTGTAAATTATTTCATATTTTTTGGACATACCGTTTAGAAATTAGAAATTTTTGCTACTTTCGGGGCGATTATTTCAGAAAAAATTCTCTAAATCAAAAAGATTTTTAGAACCCACACATTGATATTTGCTGATTTTTTTTTTACTTTCGGTTACAAGTATTATGGATTGCTCCCACTATAATTTCTTTTTTTTATTTAACTATAAAACTAACTAGTGGCTCACTCAAGACACCTATGCTCTAAATTTCATCAATATACGAGTACATGTCATAGTTTTTGACATATGGGCGGACAGATAGACAGACAGACAGACAGACATACAGACATGACAACCCCATAAGGATTCCGTTTTATGCCATTTGGCTACGCAATCCTAAAAACCGTCCAGCCATATTGGCGTGACGAGCACACAAAAAAATCCAACCAAGACATGGTGATGTAATCCATGTATGAACTATGCGCTGTTAAGACTTTTCTTAGAATCGTGTCATGACCCAGGCAACTGTATTTTATAATAGTATCGTTTGTATAATATATGCGACTGGAAACGAATAGTGGTTGAAAAGCCTGTAAAACTACCCACCTAGTATTTTACGTTATAGTGGAAGTAAATACTTGGTGCTATGAAATTTAATTGGCCTGGTGCCACGAGAAAATTTTATTTGCATTTTGAATTGCAAGGAGCATCTGCTTTGAATAAAACTCGGTTGGAATGTTTGCTGAGGTAAACTATCCGGAGTTTTGTGTACGTTAATGCTTGTGTGGTATGTAACTGTTGGACACAAAAAGGAATTAAATTAAAGTTTTCATCATATTTGTATTTGTGGAAGTATTTCATTTTTAATGCATTTCTTTGTAGTAACGGCTACGGGAAACCTACACTGAGCATGGTAAAGTCGATGAGATATACTTTTATAATTATTATTTTTTAAATAAAAGGTGAAAATTAAGATAAGTTATAATCCTCTTTTTTTGCTTCAGCGTATTCAGCTAAAAGGTCCTATCCTATAACCATCATTCTTGAAAATGGTTGAGCTCGGTTGAGCCGTTTAAGGTGCGTCCACATTTGTATCATTTGCCCGATTAGATCTTCGTTCCGTGGCAGGATCGCGTGTCACGATCACGTGTTTGGACGTTGCGCCGATCCGATCGCTCGAAATCCATGTTGATACGCGTATCACACACTTAGATTGGACCAGCAAGGTATGATCGCCGCGCCGACAGTGAGCGTCCAAGCAGCGCGATACGCAGTCATGCCACGGCACGGCTCCAACGAGCAAATGATACAAGTGTGGACGCACCTTTAGACTAGATGAGACTGCAAAGATATTACATACACATAAGAGTACATACATACATAGAAACATAAAAATATATGGTTTCAGACTCGGTAATCTAGTATAGACTGGTATAGACTGTATCACTTTTTTCTAAAATATATTCAATGTACACATGTAGGTACAGACCTTAGAGCGTTTAACTAATGGACATGCCATAGGTCATGTTGGAACACGATGACCCTGCGGCGCGCACACTTCTTACTCTTACTCGCCCTCCCCCCTGTCATTCCCCCCGTCACGACGTCGTCGGCAGACCATGAGTGTCGCGAAAGAACTTGTCAAGCTATAGTAGACCGCGGCCCATAGAATAATTTCCGTCGTTGAACTAAACTTAAGTTACACTGAAGCAGTCCTATAACATTTTACGCAATGATATCAGACCAGTTTGTGGCAGTCTTAGTTTTAAGCCCAATTACAGTCGGCTTCAGGCTCTGTTGCAACTGCGCAGAAAATGGAAAATGGTTAGAAGGCTCTGCGGACCCAATCCAATTTGCAAGATACCTGTTAGTCAGACAAACATAGAACCGGACTGAATCGAGTAAGGTAAATCAGGTTCCGAGTAATGAAATAAGATCATGTTCGTCAATTTTGAAATGGGTGATTCTAAGGGAAACTGTGGACACTTACAAAAAATACTTTGCAGCGTAGTCCACAGAATATTTTCCGCAATGAGGCTAAACTTCATCGCAAGAAAGTCTTTACCCTCAACTGTACACGGCAAAGTTAAGTTTCTTTTAGGGATGTTACGGAGGTGGTTTTATCGGAACCGAAGCCGAAACCGGAGTTTTTAAATTTGCTTTAACGGAACCGAAAGCGAATCCGAAACCGAAAGCGAACCCAAAAGCGAAGCCGAAAGCGAAACCGAATCCGAAACCGGAGCCGGAGGTGGAGGGGGACTAATGTGAACAATGTGAACCTAATCTATTTATATATTTTATGTTAAGGCGGAGTCAGGCAATAAAATAAACCAATGCTAGTATATTACTTTTAATATAAATTACTCAACTTCGTGAACCGATTTTAAATGACTTTTTAATGGAATAGTCGTTCCGCCTTTTCTTGAGTATGTTTTCTCACATATTTTACACTTTGCAGTGTTTGCGTCTACTTCAATAAAGTAGTTCCATATGGGACTTACTTTAGCCTTCATCCGCTTCATCGTCAAATGTTACTGTCACTGTCACACTAACTAACACTAACTAACACTGAAAAAACACACTGCAGGCCGTGACGTGAACTCGTGAACCAAAACAATAAATAAACGAATGAGTAAACAATCGTCGTAAAACAGGTGGGGTAATTCCCGGGGAGACAAGTCAAAACCTGTTTGTACTTCTAGGCACACGCCGCGTGCCGCGGCCGCTGACTTTCAGCTCCGTTAAAACCTTCGCTTAAAATTAGACGAAACCGAAGCCGGAGCCGGAGGTGTTTGCTTCAAATTAGACGAAACCGAAGCCGAAGCCGGAGGTGTGAATTCAGCCGAAAGTTTCGGTATATCGGAGCCGAAGCCGAACCTCCGTAACATTCCTAGTTTCTTTATATTGATACGCTATTTTTTACTAATAAAGTATTTTTTACTAGTAAAGCTATTTTTTACTTATGTATATAAATAAATATGAATTGAAGAAATATATTTCCATGCATCACGTCAGAACAGCTGCAGAACCTATTTGACTAATTCTTTTTTTATTGTTTTTGTATTTGTTAGGATTCGGTTTGAATGTAAGAAAATATACTAATAATTGCACGAAAAATCTCCATATAAGAAGTTAGTGAGTGGGACAAAAGATATAAAGGAGATATTCAAAAATGTATTTTATTACATGCTCCATACATGGAAAGTTTATGTCTCATCTACTTCCATAGTACATTCGTGCGAAGCTTGGGCGGTTAGCTAGAATGAAAATAAAAGTGTATCAATGTCTAATAAAATTATACCATCCCTCTTGTTAGGAAGGAAACCTTCCTATAATTTCCGATCCCTACGGCGATACCACTAACACTCCCCATAAACCGCTTGCTAAGAGGTCGGTTAACCCGGCGTTCTAGAAACGCGCTATCTGGTCTGGATAACGAAATTACAGCAGCCATCATAATCATTATCATATCAGTCGTTGGACGTCCACTGCTGGACACATACCTCCTCAATAGATTTCCACATGGGCCGGATAGAGGCGACACGCATTCAGTGAGTCTCACAACCCTAACCAGGTCGTCCGACGTCGAAAGGATGGATCTCCGGGCTATGTGTTAGCGTGGACCTAGGCGGCAGGAGCGACCAGTCCAGTCTCGTATTCTCCGCGATTTCCAATTCTTCAGCTCTTCCTCCCACACAGGATTGTGGAGGTCCAACCCACCTCCGCAATCCTTGTGCCTTGCGCACTGCGTCGAAACCCAGCTTTAAGTGGCCGCTTTGGCCTTCCCGTCGGTGGGTTTGCGCTACTTCACTGACAGACCGAACCAGTTCAAAGTCAGGTCTAAAAAAGGATATTTGATGAACTAGACGGCATATAAAAAGGAACATATAGACGGTGGAAGGGAGATCTGGGATAACCGAAATTTTTGAGACACTGGATTATGCACCTTATAAAATGAGTTCAATGGGTGTATTAATTAATGCCACCAGGCTGTCGCTTATCCCATTTCACCATCTTATCTATGAATTATATCATATACTTACATACAAGTATTACATCATCAACAAAAAGGACTTAAACTTGTTTAAATATGATTTACCTATTTAATATTACTTCATGTTTCGGGTGTCGTGTTATCTCCACAATCTCCTCGAAACCGTAGACTTTAACAGCCAAGTAATCTATACAACTGTAACATTATAAACTTTGCAAAAAGACATGAACACAAACTCATTTAGACAAGAGATATAAGGCACTCACATAGAGGCCTTATTAAAGTTATCACATATAACAATCGTTAATGATTCGTTTAAAAGTGCTTAATAAGATACTTTCCAAAGAGTACTTTAAAATCATAATCAGCAGTAATATGTATAAACTTGAAAATAGTTAAAGTGAAAATAAATTAATTATAAACAAACTTTAACTCTAAGGAGATGAAACTTTCCTAATAAATAAATTTTGCCGCTTTTATTAACTCATAGGGAAAGTTATTTATGAAGAATTCTATTAAGTTGGTGAGCGCAAAAATTCTGGTATTTCGTGAAGAAGCAAATATTATCGACGATAAACAAATATTATATTCGCTTTGGGTTAGCGCAAACTCTACCGATTTTATTTTCCGCTACTTATTTTTTAATTAATTTAGTAACATTCGCCAATTGGGGACCAATAACCTATTGATAAAATTCTTCAACTAAAATTGAGAAGGAAAGGAAAATTTAAATAAAATAAGTGTCAATGACATGTAACTACTTTTAAGTGGAAGACCAATTTACAAACGTATACATTTAAGTCAACTGTACAGATGTCATATCGAGGTTAAAATATATATCAACAAAAAACAACACATCTTTAAAATAAACTATTTGTACATTTGCAGTCCAAATAACGTGCATCATTCAAAATAGATACATTATAAATACCTCTATGAAACTTAATGATCCCAATTATAAGAAATTGTATCATTTCACATTTGATCATTCTACAAGCCAGTGGGTAAACCAGGGGTAAAAGTTTGTAAACAACCTCTAGATGGTTGGCAGCCCACAACTGTACGTTTTGAGCTACAAATTTCCTGCCTCGCACGACTGAACTGTGGAATAAATTGTCGCCGGCAGTATTTCCGGACCGATGCGACCTTCAAACCTTCAAGAATAGAGCGTACTCACACCCGAAAAGCCGACATCGCATTTGTGACTCCCCTAGTGTTACAGGTGTCTATGGGCGACGATGATCGCTTTGTCTGCTCGTTTGCCCCCAACATAAAAAAAATACCTGGCATATAACTATAAGTTAAGCTAGGTTAGGAATGACTTTGACTCACGGATTTGCAAGATGAAATACCGTCACAATCGTTTCAGTAAGCGGTCTTGAGTGGGATCCGTGAATCGGTAAACATACATTACTGTCAGACTTGGCGGATCAACGGCCTATACAGGGTGACTGGAAAGGAAAGAGCTTGATGAGATTAGCGCAATTAGTGGTTTATAGTTCGGAGAGGCCCATTTTCACCAGTGGGGTGATAATAAAGGCTCGTTGTGTTATAAACTCTTAACTGCATTGTTGCATGGCTTCATCCGCTAAGTGATATTTTACTAATACCTACTTCGGCCGCGGCTCATAAACTAACCAACGCAAAATGGCACCCGTTGTTCCGTTGTGTTGCGAAAGGGTGAGCCAACAAACACATTTTTGCATTTAGGTATAAGGAAAAAGATTTGCTACACAGTACCGTACATTAATACTAGTCATTGCACTCCTCAAATACACAGTAAAGAGAAATAATTACCTACAATAAAATTATACGCGTACCTCCAAAATTATTATAATTAAGAAAAGAAATTCTTGATGAAAGTAGAACATACCAGTAACGATAAACCCCGAGGCAATACTGAAACCAAAATATTAAATGGCAAAACTTATTACCCGGCAATACTGTTGGAATATTTGCTTTCAGCTTCCGCATGGAAACTTTTTATTTGATTGGTTTAAAATGTCCTCGTTTTAGAAGCCAGTGACTGCTAACATGTGGTATGAAGAATGACTGATTTATAAAACCGTAAAATAACTTATGTTTCGTGAAAGTTTAATTTTCGAGCCAAATACCGAATAAAATACCTAATCTACTTTAAATTGAACACAATGTGTCTCGCAGTACTCCGCTTTCATGGTGTGAGCTACTACTATTGTATTCTACCTTTTTTTAGCCAAAATCATGAAAAATCATAATATTATTGTTAGTCATAAAATCAGTTCTCATAATTTAGAAACCGTAAAAGTTTGAGGATCTTTAAAGAGGTCAACCTGTAAGACACATTAGGTTAAGTTAGGTTTATTTTTGCCTTGTCCATGTCCATTTTTAGACCTACCTGCTGGGAGACTCTGCCAAGGTCTTCGAGTATAGCGATTACTTCCTCCAATGACTCTGCCACGACAACGATTAAGGATCGCGGGGAGTCGGTGAATGCAGGATCACACCCTGTGGTGAGCTATAGGAGTAGCCTATGTTCAACAGTTGACGTCCATGGCTGATAAATAGATGGATCTATGGTGTGGTTATGTCAATCCTTGGAAAGGTTTCGTAGTTAGGTGCAATTATGACTAACGATCATTCGGACAAACGTCATGACTTTCGATTTTATGACAAGTCAATATTGACTTGTATTAGGGTAGACCGGGTAAGATTGTCTCACGGGTCGGTTGTCACAGCGGCCATAATGGACTATGAACCGACGTCGAAAAACCGTGGGTTCTTTATTTACGAGGGAGATATAGCTCTCGCGATCGTTCGGTCGATGAACTTTTTCGATCAGTTTTCTGTGGCCGTTGTGTGACAAACCAACCTGTCAGACAACCTTACCCGGTCTGCCCTATTCGAAACGTCCAAAATTTTACGTAACCCAGAAATGCCTCCAGACAGTACTTGGTACGATGAAGAGAACAAGAAGTTACTAGAATGAATTTCAAGCAATCGATAATTTATTCGCGAACAATACAGTCACAGATTATTATCATGTACAGTAAAATTAATGGAATCATGTATTCAGCCTATAATCAGGCATGGAAAAAGTTAACAAATATTCCAGTTACAACATAATGAATTAATAAATAATATCATAAAACAATTTAATTTTAGTTCCTGACGTTTCGGAAGCTTTTGAGCTTTGTTGTTCAAGGGTTTCTTGTTTTATTTAAATAAGTGATAATCGCGAAAACAAAAGCAAATATTCATTACTTAATGTTCAATAAAATGTACAATAAAATGTCACTGACCTAATTCTACCCGACTTTTTTCATCCCGTCTAGTACAATTTAAGCATATATTCATCAGCATTCTCATTTCAGTAGCGGTCTATAACATTGACAATCCGATTTAGAGAGCGCTGTCCAATGGCGATTTAATAAAAAGTCAAATTGAAATTTAGTCCGTCGACTGTTCGAAACTGGATTCGATACAATTTGTAGTTTTTTCAATACCTGAATCACAGTGGTACGAGTAGGTAGGTCGCAATAAACGGAATTTATTATGGACCCCAGGTATTTTTATGCGATCAGAGGGAAGATTTGTCGTGTCCTTTTGATTTCCCTAGGGAGTACTATGTTTAGCCACTGTATATGCTCCTTTATTTCAATCACACGATGTCGATTCGGATCCGCTTTAAAATTCAGATATATTTTACCAGGCTTTATCGTAGTATTACATCGTGTTTTTCTTAGTTAGTTATAAGTCAATACGATTTTTTTTATAGGGAGACATTTCGGAAACGAACAAAAAATCTGCCTATTCGTAGTACCTATAATAATGAAAGGGCAGAATAATTGGTGGCCTTACTTTCCGGAATTCCATATTAGTCAAATATAGTTAGAAAATCCATTAATCTGAAGGGGCAGAATTTTTTAGTAGTAGCTGAAATGACATTTATTTTTGTTACCGAAAAGCGAAAAGTCTATCCATAAGAAAAGTATCTAGTTTTCATTGACGGATACTACAATGTGTTTAAATTATAGGAAATAAAAAAACCACGCTGCATATGTACACTAACTACTCTACTTTTCGGTGCTGCTATTAATTTTTTTCGCAATAAACCCTTACTTTTGGAACTTACCTAACGAATTTGAACGAATAATTTGAGAAGCAGTCTGGCGTCTTGACGCGTAACGTATAGGTATAGGCACCATATCTCGCGAAGAACCGGTAATCGCTGAGGTAAACGTGTTCTTGAGTGGAGACAGTGACTCGGCAAACGTAGTGTAGGACGCCCTCCGGCCAGGTAGGATGACGATCTGCGAAAGACTGCGGGCAGATGCTGGATGCATCAAGCTGAAGACAGGGCGCTATGGAACTCATTAGGGAGGTCTATGTCCAGCAGTGGACTAATATAGGCTGATGATAATGATGATGATAATAGGCACCAGGTTATTTGGGCCGGCACGTAGCAACGCACTTGTGTCTCCTCTGGTGTTGCAGGCGATCCGTCAGCTCCTTTGCACCCTATAACATAAAAAAATAAGCTTTCAGTATTTCAGGTTATGCTATTTTGTGAATCATCTAGCTAGTCTGTGACGGAAGTGTTACTACAAATGTTGCATAATTATGAAAACATAGTGTTGCCAGGGCACGTTCTACTCATTTTATCTTGGTTAGTATTACAAGGGACACAAACTACTCGCTATAAGTATAAATACGTGGAGCGGTATTCACATGCAACGCTCCACGCTTGCGCTGCAGTGCCTGAGGCGACAAAACAGTCTGCTTAGGGTTGGCAGTCCTAAAAACAGTGCTGACGAGGTGGGTGATGTATCGAATAAAACGCTTGTCATCTGTCAGTCATTATATCAGTACTTGACGTATTCTATTCATCTTATCGTGGCTAGCATTACGTGTGACGTAAACATAGTCACTCTAGTTATAAATACGTGGAGCGATATTTACATCCATCACTGCAGGCTTGCGCTGTAGTGTCTGAGGCGATGAAACAGTCTGCATAGGGTTGTCACTCCTGAGAACAGTGCTAACGAGGTAGGTGATGTGTCGAATAAAACGCTTATCATCTGTCAGTCGTTATATCAGTACTTGACGTATTCTATTCATCTTATCATGGGTAGCATTGCGAGTGACGCAAACTAGTCACTACAGGTATAAACACGAGGAACGGTATTTACATCTATCGCCCCAGGCTTGCTCTGCCGTATCTGAGGCGACGAAACATGTGCTTAGGGTTGTCACTCCTGAGAACAGTGCTGACGAGGTGGGTGATGTGTCGACTAAAAATCTCATTTCTCACAATAATTACATCAGCAGCGATACTTTTATAAGTGTGATTGTATTCACAGTTGCCTTGAAATTTTCTACTCATTTTATTTTGGCTATAAGTGTAAAAAATATATAGATTGGTATTTACATATATCTCTCGAGGCTTAAGTTTTGGTGTCTCAGGCGATGAAGCAATCTACTTTACCTTCTTAGGGTTGCCACTTGTATCTACTTGTACTCATTATTAAATATAATATGACTACTCATACTCATCTTATCTTGATTAGTATTCAGATGGACGCAAACTATTTAATTTAAGTATAACAAAAAAAAAAAACATAATAAAGAACAAGTACCGAAACATCCGAACATCTTTACTAACTTTAACATTATATTACATAGTAGGATACGTTTCTTGCCATCATTCGTATTAGATTCCTGGCAAATAGTTATTCAAATCTAAGTAAGTGACAACCCTAATAGGCCAATCCCACGAGCGGATCCGAATGTCGACGAACTCTAAAATAAATAAGGGCGCTTGCCGTTTGTCGCGAACACAAACACAACAGTGCAAAGGTCTTTAAACAATGTTACAGTTTCGGGAATCGCGATTGTCTTGTATCTGCGGATTGTGCTTAATGGTTTGAGCACTCCGGAGAGATGCTAAGAATTTTTTATTATTTTAACTCAAAACTACCTAACTAAACATGCATGATAGGTCTGATAGGTGGTTACTCGTGACTCTGCAAATGACGATTCAGTAATCGTATTTATTTTAAATGTGTATAGATAATGCTTCAGTATGCTTTGAGTACTTCATGATATTTGTAGTATACATATTACGTAATGCATTTTTTTAGGTTAGATACTACGCACATGTTTCCAAAGACGTTTAACTAACTGGCACGCGAACACGAACTTCCGTGGTTGCATGGAGCGGGTGCACGCCTGTGCTTCGTCTTAGACAAATATCCTGTCGCAGTGTTGGCCGTAATCATTAGTAAACACTAAACACTAACAAATCACACTAAACACTAACCGAGTGGACTAATCAATCAGACTAAGCGTCAATCACACAAACGTTTAGTATGATTGAATTTGAGCAGGGGTCAAAAACACTAACTGTCAATCACACTAACCGTCAATCTGATTGACTACACAAATCACACTAACGCTTAGTCACACTAACGTTTAGTCAGACTAATTTAATATTTTTCAACACTAAACACTAACGATGTATTTTCTGCCCGAAAATAAATTGACATTATAATTTATATAGGTACCAGAAGACAAAGATGGATCTGGTGACGGTTATTGAATGCAGTACCACAAAATAGACCCGATAATGGACCCTGGGGGTACCTACTGGAACTCAGGATTGGATCAACATAGGCGAATGCTTTTTAGCTTAATGGACTTAGAATGAGGAGCATTTAGACAGGGTACCGTCAAATCGTCCTGATGATGGGCCCTGGGGGTACCTAATGGAACTCAGGACTGGATCAACATAGACGAATGCTTTTTAGCTTAATGGACTTAAAATGAGGAGCATTTAGATAAGGTAGTACCAAATGGTCCTGATGATGGACCCTGAGGGTACCTAACGGAACTCAGGACTGGATCAACATAGGCGAATACTTTTTAGTTTAATGGACTTAGAATGAGGAGCATTTAGACAGGGTACCGTCAAATCGTCCTGATAATGGGCCCTGGGGGTACCTAATGGAACTCAGGACTGGATCAACATAGACGATTGTTTTTTAGCTTAATGGACTTAAAATGAGGAGCATTTAGATAAGGTAGTACCAAATGGTCCTGATGATGGACCCTGAGGGTACCTAACGGAACTCAGGACTGGATCAACATAGACGAATGCTTTTTAGCTTAATAGACTAATAATGAAGAGCATTTAGATAGGGTACCACCAAATGGTCCTGATGATGGGACCCTGGGGATACCTAACGGAACTCCGGATTGGACCAACATAGACGAATGCTTTTTAGCTTAATGGACTTAGAATGAGGAGCATTTAGATAGGGTACCACCAAATGGTCCTAATGATGGACCCTGGGGGTACCTAACGGAACTCAGAACTGCATCAATATAGACGAATGCTTTTTAGCTTAATGGACTTAGAATGAGAAGCATTTAGATTGGTTTACCTCCTAATGGTCCTGATGATGGACCCTGGGCATACCTAATGGAACTCAGGATTGGAACAACATAGGCGAGTGCTTGTTAGCTTTATGGACTAAGAATGAGTAGCATTACGGTAGGGTACCACCAAATGGTCCTGATGATGGACCTTAGGGGTTCCTAACGGAACTCAGGACTAGATCAATATAGACGAATGCTTTTTAGCTTAATGGACTTAGAATGAGGAGCATTAAGATAGGGTTTAGGGTACCACTAAATCGATGGATGATAGAGGGAAACTTTGATAACTTTTTTATTGGCTCTAGAAATAGTGACAGATCACTTCAAACAACATAGAATAACAATTGTAACATACAGCTAAATATAAATAGCCTTTTCCTCTCATCAGCAAGTCCGGAAGATGTACAAAAAGAAATAAAACTACTAAAAAATACAAACGCTACTGGTTTTAACGGGATATGTACAAAGGTTATAAAAGCATGTGCCAACGCTTTGACACCTCCTCTGACACATGTTCTTAACATTTGTACAAGGGGTGTTTCCAGAGCGGCTAAAGTTTTTTGTTGTTAAACCACTGCATAAAAAAGGTTCCAAGACTGATATAAACAATTACAGACCTATTACCTTAATACCTGTTTTTTCAAAGACTTGAAAAGCTCATTTAAGATAAATTATTGAGTTTTATTACATAAAACAATATCTTAGTCAATAATCAATTCGGTTTAAGAAAAAACAGTTTAACATCTCTAGCCTGTTTTCATTTAACAAAAGAAGTTACAGAAAGTCTAGATGAACAGGTACCATTAGTAGCTATATTTTTCAACATGAGCAAAGCGTTTCACTTCGTGAACCATTACATTCTATAACGTAAATTGTAGAGATATGGTGTGAGAGGCCCAGTATGGGATTGGATTGCTAGTTATCTCAGAAACAGACAGGAATGTGTAGAAATTACGAGAGTTCTAGAGAAAAATAAAATAGTGTACACATCTGAGTACAAATATAACGTGGCTGGTGTACCACAGGGTAGTATTCTGGGCCCATTATTGTTTTTGCTCTACATCAACTGCATACTCTTTGCTGACGTCACAACGCTTTTAGTAAAATATGACGATGAAGTAAAATTCCAAGATGAAATTAGTAAGGGTTTACTAGACACCATTACATGGTTAGAGAACAATAATTTATGTAATAATCTTACTAAAACAAAATTGTTACGTTTCCAGACAAACAATAGTAAAAATATTCCTCTAGAAATTCAATATCAAGACGATAGAATAGAAGAAGTAAAATACACATCCTTTTTAGGCATATCCATTGATTGTTACTGCAACTGGAAAAACCATATTAATTGGTTACGATGTAAGTTAGATCTCTTTGTATACGTTCTATACAGGGTCCGGAGTGAGTGTGGTCTCAGAGACTGCCGCACTTTCAGCTTACCACGGATATGTATCATTTCTGATGAGATACGGACTAATATAATGGGGAAATTCGGTGGATGCAAGTATAATATTTAAAACACAAAAAAAATTATAAGGGCTTTAACAGGCGCAGGTTTCTCAGATCACTATAGGCCTCTATTGCAGTGTAAAAAAATATTAACATTGCCATCAATGTATATCTATGAAATGTGTATGTTCGTCAAAAAGCATCCCCACTGTTTCAAAACAACGACTTTAAAGTCAAAAAGAGGTACACATAGGAATAAACTTTTTATGCCAAAGACAAACCTATCCCTCACTAGGAATAATGTATACTGTATGGCAATAAAAATATTTAATCAATTTACAGACAAATTCAAATCTTGTTATTATTCCTTGGAAGAGTTTATGACCAATTGTAAATTATAATAAAATAATGATGAATCTTTATTGTTAATTATAAAAATTAATTTCTATTGTATATATATTTTTTTGATTAAATGACATTAAGTAATTTTTAATTATTCAGTTTTTGCGATTGCGATCTTTATGATTATGTAGGTCGCGTTATTGATGTTTTATTATTTTGTTGTGTTGTGTTGAAAATATTATTAATGTATAATTTTATTGAACTAATGTATAATTTTAAAAATAATTTTTATTAATTTACAATGTATAACTTTATTAAAATATTTAAATAATGACATACAGTAATTTTAAATAATTAATATGTGTACACAATATTATGGTTAAACAAGAAATGGACTCTACATTTATTATAAGATCTTATTGTACACTTGTTTATATATAAAGATTTGAATTGGATTGAATTAAATTGAATGGTCCTGATGATGGACCCTGGGGGTATCTAACGGAACTTAGGATTGGAACAACATATTGGAACTCATTGTAAGTCCATTAAGCTAAAAAGCACTCGTGTATGTTGATCCAGTCCTGAGTTCCGTTAATTACCCCCAGGGTCCATCATCAGGACCATTTCGTGGTACTCTATCAAAATGCTTCTCATTCTTAGTCCATTAAGCTAAAAAACATTCGTCTTTGTTGATCCAGTCCTGAGTTCCGTTAGGTACCCCCAGGGTCCATCATCAGGACTATTTGGTGGTACTCTTTCTAAATGCTCCTCATTGTAAGTCCATTACGCTAAAAAGCATTCGTCTAAGTCGATCCAGTCCTGAGTTCCGTTAGATACCCCCAGGGTCCATCATCAGGACTATTTGGTGGTACCCTTTCTAAATGCTCCTCATTCTAAGTCCATTGACCTAAGAAGCATTCGGCTATGTTGATCCAGTCCTGACTTCCGTTAGGTACCCCCAGGTTCCATCATCAGGACCATTTGGTGGTACCCTATCTAAATGTAATCATTGTAAAAATCATTGTAATCCTCCAGCATGGAAGTTTTCAACATGGACCCGGAGTCTATAAGGTGCTGAACTCTTATATTTACGTACTCTCTTATATTTATGTCCTCGACGAAATTAAGTATCATGACTTAACTTTAATTTGGCCATTTAATCATTATATCAATCACAGGATTGAATATATACTAAAACATAATTTAGTTTTTTAATATTTTCGAAACATAACGATTAAAATATTTAAATCATTAGTGTTTTCAAATGATTGAACACAAACGGAGAATTAGTTTCAATCACACTAAATACTAACCGACGTCAATCATGAATACTTTAGTCACAACTAAATTTTTCAATCATTAGTGTTTAGTGTTCAATCTCACTAACGTTCGGCCAAAACACTGCTGTCGTCGCGGGAACACGCGTGGTGCAACTTCTCGGACGAATATTTAGCTCAACGCAGGCGCCCGCGCTGGGTTGTCCAAACCCTTATAGACCTCCAACATCCCATTTCCTACCTTTTCCCACGACATAACTTCACATTCGTCCACTCTTCACTCACACTCATACAAATAATTTAAAGAAGCCGGTCATGGGCGCTCAACGCCACAGCATTCTCTTTGACTCAAGGATTAGGAGGTTCTCATTCGTTGTAACCCCATCCTGCCAATCCGACTGCTAACGAAGCCGAAAAAAAAAACAAGCTTGCTCCGTGCTCCCGCCTACAGCAGCGGACGCCCTAGGATTTAAACAATGGTATAGATTTTAGGAATCGCAACTGTCTTGTATTTAATATGCGGATTGTGCTTATTGTTCTGAACACGTGACAAGAATTTGTAACGTTCCGATTACCGAGTGCAACTATGTATGTCTATTTTTGCAGCTTAACGACTTGAGAGTGTTGAACTTAGAAGTTTTGTTAGATTCAATCATTAGTATTTAGTGTTCAATCTCACTAACGTTCGGCCAAAACACTGCTGTTGTCGCGGGAACACGCGTGGTGCAACTTCTCGGACGAATATTTAGCTCAACGCAGGCGCCCGCGCTGGGTTGTCCAAACCCTTATAGACTTCCAACATCCCATTCCCTACCTTTTCCCACTACATAACTTCACATTCGTCCACTCTTCACTCACACTCATACAAATAATTTAAAGAAGCTGGTCATGGGCGCTCAACGCCACAGCATTCTCTTTGACTCAAGGATTTGGAGGTTCTCATTCGGAGTAACCCCATCCTGCCAATCCGACTGCTGAAAAAGCCGAAAAAAAACAAGCTTGCGCCGTGCTCCCGCCTACAGCAGCGGACGCCCTAGGATTTAAACAATGGTATAGATTAAGGAATCGCGACTGTCTTGTATTTAATATGCGGATTCTGCTTATTGCTCTGAACATGTGACAAGAATTTGTAACGTTCCGATTACCGAGTGCAACTATGTATGTCTATTTTTGCAGCTTAACGACTTGAGAGTGTTGAACTTAAATTTGTCTTATACTAGCTTGACCAACTCCGCATTTTAGCATTTTCGTCAAAACAGTAGCGGGCGATTGTGTGTCCAACGCTAGTTTTCCATTGCGGCTTTAATTTGACAAACTAGACTTGGCGTGCGTTCAAAACCAGCGATGTAAAAATATGCTATTCAAATTGTCGAGTTACGTTCAAGGTCGATTTCTCATTTTTTCTGTCAAAAGTAAGAATAGTGCTGTACCTCAGTGCTGTAGACTGCGATTTTTTTACTGGGTTAAAATCGATTTTGAAAGCAGGGAAAATGATAATTACAGTTTTATATTATTATGTAATTGGCACATCTCTCCAAGTGTCTCATACACGTCCCCGTCGCCCCAGGATCTGCCGACGTACGGAACTGGGACGAACCCGCCGGATTGATCGCGGGTCGTACACCCTGGAAATGCCAAAGGTCGGAACGGGCGTCGCACCATTTACCATCAACCCCGGACCAGAGGCAGCTAAGTATGGGAGGCCATACCTGGAACGGCACTCCCACCCTCCAGGTATCCTACACCCCAACTCCTTTGATCCCAACTATCCCAATCCCACCACAATCACATCCTACTCCACTTCCAATATTCCTTCCAACTCCCTATCCCGGAGGAGACAACTTCGACCCCAAAAATCCCCAATCTTCGGTGTCACCGTACCGTGCCCAGAGATGCGTGGCTGAGGGGGAGCTCAGTCGTGAACGGTGGATCCTCGAAACCGGGCGAAATCGAGGTGTTAGTTTTGCCTTGCTCTTGCACGCGGGGCTCTGCAGGAGTCGACCTATTTTCCCTAGCTTCTCGTGGGACTAACATGGAAGAAACTTTAAAAAATAAAGACGGTACCCTGGAAGACCTATGCCAGGAACTACTGCCATTGACGGTAGGCGCGGAGGAATCTGCCCAAACGTCGGAGCAAACTATGGAGGTGAAGGAGAGCACCAGCACGGTAGAAAGGTCTGCTTGCGGACCGTTTGGTATACTACCGACTGGGAATCCCCACAACCCCAACAAACCTGCCAAGAGATTGGGAGGTTCTGCAAAGGGCCGCTACAGAGCTCTTATAGGAATAGGAGTGTCACCTGCAGAGGCGACACAACTTTCCACAAAGAGCTTTGCGGAACTGAAAGCGATGGGGTACAATTTTGTGTCCTCACAATCCAAACCCGTGCAAAAGCCAGTAAAACGGCCCCACCCGGAGGAGGAATCACCGCAGGGGAATGCTTCCAAAGCCCCAAGGGTGAGTGAGACCCCTCCTACCCAATCGCACCCAAAACAAGCCTATAGCGAGGTCCTGAACCAGATCCGGGTTGGCATCAAGGACTCCAGTCCGATGACGGACTCACAACTTGAGTCCCTCTGCAACACCATCGTGCAGAAGATATCGACCATGGACTCTGGGGAAGGACCAAAGTTTAAAGGCTACTCGTATAGGCCAGGCTGGTTGCTCATCACTTGCAGTGACCAGCAATCCAAGAACTGGCTTGTGCAGATAACGCCGTCCCTCAAACCATGGCCAACAGCCAACCTCGGGGTAATACCTGAAAATGAGCTGCCCAGGCCAAACATTGGGATGGTGTTTATCCCAGAGATAGATACGACGAAGACAGGGCAGTCGCTATCTCTCCTTCGTGCGCAAAACAAGGGGCTGCGCACGGAGCTGTGGAATGTAATCCACACAAAAGTCGAAAAGGGCGAGATTATGTTAACCCTGTCCCTAGACGACTTATCCGTGGATAACCTCAGAAAAACGGACCTAAAGGCGAGCCTAGGCTTGCGAGAGGTCTAGTTCCGGCTAAAGGGCCCGGACAGGGCCCAACAGCCCGAAACCGAGGCAACCCCCATCCCAGCACCGCAGACCTCAAACCCACTCCCTGTGGACCAAAGGGCCCTAGCGGGTCCATCAAGGTCTGTCCCTCAAAATCCCTCTCCCCAAATAACCCCAACACCTGCACGAAAGGTCCTAACAGGACCAACACGAGCACTCCCACCAAATTCCAACCATCCATCCATCCAGTCAACCCATCAGCGGTTTCCCCCAGGCAGGGGGACCAACAGGGGCGCAAACCGCCCCAGGGGTAGGGGGAATCAGAGAGGCAGCAGGCAAGGGCGCGGCAGTGCCCGTCGCCAGCACTAACGACGCAAGTAGCAGTAGGGGGGCGAGGATTCTACAGGCCAACATCCACCACGCGATCGCGGCCTCAGCGGTCGTGGTAAAAACCTTCAGCGACAATGGCCTGGACATCGCCCTCATACAAGAACCATGGCTAAACAGCAACTCCATGGTAGCTGGACTGAATAGTGTGGGTAAGATTCTTGTACACGAAAAAGGAACTAAACCCAGGGCCTGCATCGTGTTTAGCAAAAATATCAACTTCTTGCCTGTTTCAGAATTATGCAGCGACGATCTGGTCGTTGCCTACGTAGATCTCAAGGGGCAGTGCAATCATAAGGTACTAATCTGCTCAGCCTATCTGCCCGGAGAGAAAACAGATCCCACAGAAGAACTGACTAGAGTCGTGGATTACGCCACAAGACTGAAGTCGGAACTTATCGTGGGCTGCGATGCCAACGCCCACCACACCATCTGGGGGAGCACTGGAATCAACAAAAGAGGTGAGCTTCTCTCTAACTTTATCTTTACTAACTGTCTGCAAGTGTTAAATAGGAGCAACACGCCAACCTTCGTGACTAGGGTAAGACAAGAAGTACTAGATATAACCTTCGCAACTGAAAAGGTAGCTAGATGCCTCGTCAACTGGCATGTCAGTAGCGAAAACTCGATGTCGGACCACAAACATATTTTATGTGTGTTAAAGGTTCATTAGACCCGGAACCAATAAAACGCAAGAACCCAAAAGATACCTCCTGGGACTCGTATAAAGTCCAGCTAGAGGAAAATCTAAAAGGAATCCCGAAAAACATAAAAACACCAGACTCACTCAACTTAGCGGTAAGTCTGCTAACGGAAGGCATTAACAAAGCCTATGAGCAGAGCTGCCCGCTGAGGGAATCAACCAATAGGAATACAACGACGTGGTGGAACAAAAAGCTTGAAAGGCTCCGTGTCTCCACACGCCGCATATTCAATCACTCTACTAAACCGAGCGAATGGTAACGGTACAGTAGAGCACTGACTGAATATAACAAAGAGATCAGAAAAGCCAAAAGAGCGTCTTGGCGAAGATTCTGCGAGAATATCGCTCAAACACATAAAGGAGCAAGAATTCACAAAATACTTGCCAAGACACCTACTAATTATCTAGGTCTTCTTAAAAAACCAGATAATACCTTTACGACCACTGAAGAGGAGACACTAGAGCTTCTTAGGGTAACCCACTTCCCTGGGTCATACACCACCAGTAATACGCAATTGCACACCCAAAGGAGCAATCAAGTCCACAGGGTACACAATACAGACTGGAATTTGGCTGCAAACATATTCAGACCAAACCAAGTTAAATGGGCGGTAAAGAAATTCAAACCATTTGAATCAGCGGGAGGGGACGATATTTTCCCAGCGCTACTACAACAAGGGAGCGACCTCTTCCTCCCGCATCTGGTAAAAATATTTCGGGCAAGCTTCGCCTGGGGTACTACTATACCGGAACAATGGACAAAAGTCAAGGTACGTTTCATACCAAAAGCAGGAAAAAAGGACTACTCTCAGCCTAAATCCTTCAGACCTATCAGTCTAACATCTTTCCTACTAAAAACAATGGAAAGAATAATTGATCAGCACATTCGAGCGAATCATCTAATGGAAAGGCCACTCAGCCACAACCAACATGCTTACCAAAAGGGAAAATCCACAGAAACTGCCCTATTAGATCTGGTCGACAAGGTGCAGAGGACCCTAGAGGATAGGCAATCAGCTCTATGTGCGTTCCTAGATGTGGAAGGTGCCTTCGATAACACACCCACAGAAACGATTCTTAGAGGAATGGTATCAAAGGGCGTGGACGGCACAACCAGCAGATGGGTTCAGAACATGCTATCTAATAGAGTAGCAACCCTGACCCTAAATGCAATCACACACGAATTCTACACCACAAGGGGTTGCCCACAAGGAGGCGTTCTATCACCACTACTGTGGACCCTAGCGGTGGACCAACTCCTTACATTGCTTAAAGGCTATGACTATGGTGTACAGGGTTACGCCGATGACCTAGTAATCATAGTCAAAGGCCCATGTCTCAGCACAATTTCAAACATAATGCAAGGAGCTCTCAAAACCATAAATAAATGGTGCAGAGAAAATGAGTTGTCAATCAATGCCAACAAAACAATAATAGTACCCTTCACAAGGAAGAGGAAGCTTGACAAGCTCAAACCCTTAGAGCTTAACGGGCAAACTGTACCATTTTCAAAAAAAGCCAAGTATCTAGGGGTTACACTTGACCAAAGGCTTACTTGGAACACACATTTGAACAACATAATTCAAAAAGCGAAAATGGCAATGTGGACATGCTGTAGAATGGCAGGAGCAAGATGGGGGGTAAGACCCAATATTGCGATGTGGCTATACACGGCAGTCGTGAGGCCTATAATCACATATGCCTCCGCCGTCTGGTGCGACAAAGCCAACCAAAAAACAGCCATCCAAAAACTAAACAGCCTACAACGCTCTGCCTGCGTTATCGCAACGGGAGCCCTATCATCAACACCGGGGGCGGCGTTGGATGCACTGCTTGACCTAGCACCTCTACACTTGCAAGTGAGGAAAGAGGCTGAGCAGTGCATCTATAGAATCTGCACCCTTTCAAATACGAAATGGCGCTCTCAGGCACTACTCAAAATCAAGGATGCAGTGTTTGAAATCAAAACTCTATTCATGCCTACAGATGACATGCCCACTGAAAATAACTTCGTACAACTCTACTCAGTGGAAATACCCCCTAGAGACAAATGGCAAAACAATCAAATGTCTTTTACAGAGGGGAGTCACATCTGGTATACGGATGGATCCAAGAAAGGAAAAGATGTGGGATGCGGTGTCTATGGACAGAGACCAAAACTCAATGTCAGCGTCAGCATGGGTATAGAGGCCTCAATCTTTCAAGCGGAAGTCTTTGCCATAAATAAATGCGCGGAGATAAACCTTGACGAGAACCTAAGATACCATCACATTTACATCAACTCGGACAGTCAAGCTGCCCTGTTTGCATTAGAATCCCTAGAGACTAACTCGAGGCTAGTGCAAACCTGCAAAAATAACCTAAATGCCTTATACTTAGATGGGTACCAGGACACTCCGACATTGACGGAAACGAACGAGCAGACATACTCGCCAATAAGGGCGCGGACTTGCCCCAAGTCGGCCCAGAACCCTTTTGTGGGATCACAAAACGAAAGGCATACGTTCTGCTCAACGACTTATATAGATCTAAGGCAATCGAGGAATGGAGGCTCGTAAAAGGACAAAATCACTCGAAAACCTTAATTAAGGGATTCAAGCAAAAGTTGTCGAAAGAGATACTACAGCTCAAAAGACCAAAAACCTGCGCAATAACAAGAATCCTGACAGGTCACTGCAAACTAAATAAGCACCTGTTTCAAATGGGTATGAAACAGGACGCAGTATGCAGATTCTGCCAAGAGACAGAGGAGACTGCAATGCATATCCTCAGCTCCTGTGCACCACTCATGAGGAAAAGAAGTATCTACCTAGGGCAACATGTCGTGCCCCCGGAAGAGATACAACATTTCACTGCCCAAAGAATTTGGGAATTCCTAGACTCAACGAGCCTCAGTAGTGAACTCTAATAAAAGGCTGCCACAATAGATCAAATCTGGTCGAGGCGGCATACAGAAGGCTCACAAATTAACAATAATAATAATATCTATTATGTAACTATATAATGGTGGTACGTAGCGCAAAGCAAATATTATTAACAAGCAGGTTATGGTTACTTCTTGTAAGTAACAAAAACACTTCGTAGGTAGGTAGTTTATTTATTTATTATTTTATTATACAGAATTAGCACTAACAGCTGAACCTTAGGTGCTAATTGTTAGTTGTTGGAAGAATACATCATTACTTAATTTAAAGTAGGTAATTTACATTATTGCTTATTAATACATTATTGCATTTGATTGCTTATATAAATAGTTATATAAATTTTTACGAATTTATATAACTAATAACATTCAATAAGTTTTTTTTTATATGCAGTATAACACATAATCATATAATTCTACAAGTAAAAAGTAAAAATAAAACATGGCACAGATTTTGAATACATTACAAATTGCTTGTAGCGTTAATTATATAAGTAGGTAAGTACTCATTCTTGGACACTGCTCGGGGTAACTATCGTTTCCAAGTAGCGAGTTGATGCGGTCAGAAATTTCGCCCCGGAGGTGAAAAACATATCTAATTGGCTGTCACTGTTGAGGATATCGTTCAGTGGTGTTAGTGCTTGGTGCAGAGGAGAGTATTTGAGTACGCGGGTCCTCGCCGGCGGGACGGCGAAAAGGCTGCGGCGACGAGCGCGGAGTAGTATAGGCGTAACATGCGGAACACGTATGGTTATCTGCGTTAGCAGTTCCGGATTGTTCGCAAGTCCACGCATTAGTCGGAAGAAATATCTGATTAAATGAATATTCCTCCGAGTCTCAAGGGACATGTAGTCCACCATGCCGAGTACAAATAGCGTTGGGTAAAGAAAGGGGTAATTGCCATATATTTTTTTGTAGAGAAATCGTAGAAATGGTTTTTGTACCCTTTCTACGAGAAGAGTGTATTATTTCTCATGGTGGTTCCAGATGGCGGCATTCGCCTCTAATTTGCTTCTAACATAAGCATTGTATAAGAGTGCAAGGACACGTCGATCAGTGAGAATTTTCGCCTGGCGGATAACAAATCCTAGGGATCTTCTGGCCTGACTACAGACCTTGGTGGTATGCTGGTTAAATGTTAGGTGCGGGTCAAACCATGTGCCGAGGTCTTTGACTTCATTTACTCGTGTCAGTGGTTTTCCCTCTAATGTGTATGTCTGATTTTTAGGAGATTTGGCTCGAGAGTATGTCATAATAGAACACTTTTCTTCATTCAGAGCAAGGCTATTGTTTTGGGTCCAGGTATACACGGCGTCTATATCTAGTTGCAATAAGGTGGATTCGCAGGGGCTTTCTATTGGCATTGCCAATTTTAGGTCATCGGCGAATAGCAAGGCTGACGAAAACTTTAGATTGGCCGGTAGATCGTTAATTACAATTAGAAATAATAAGGGTCCAAGACTACTTCCTTGTCCGATTCCAGATGTTACTAAGAACGGAGAAGACTTCGAGCCCTCATATTGAACAAATTGACGTCTGTCTGAGAGATAGTTTGCCAAAAATTCAAGTAGGGAAGTTGAGAAACCGGCTAGTGAGAGTTTTTTCAGTAAGATATCGCCATGAATTCTATCGAATGCTTACGGAAATCAAAATAAGCCACATCTACTTGCTTTTAATATGTAATGACACCATACATCGATTCAACAAACAAAATCTTGGTTTTTGGTTATAGTTATATTACAGATCTGTGATTATTACCAAGAAAATTATTAAAATATATTTATTGTATAAACTACAAAAATATTTATTTAATAATTAAAAAAATATTTATATTATAAATCAAAATATATATTTATATTATAAATCAAAATACATATTTTATCTACGGTGCACTATAGTGCAGCGTGATTTCAAAACAACAAATGTAAAACCATGTTTACTTTGATGAATATATGATGACCTGGTTCTTATAAGAAAGCAAATCAAGCGCACGTAAGTCGTTTTAAAACGTCAAATTTTGCTTTTTTTTCTTCTATTATAAATTTACTTATACAATATTTGTATGTTTTCTTATACAACTCCGCATAGAGCGTATACCGCAAAATATATAATGTTCAACATAAGCTAGGCACTAGGCACTAATATTGTAAATTATTTGTAATTATTGCAATTAAAAATTATTTAGAAAAAGAACTGATTGTTGGGTTTCTATCAGATTCCTTCTCAACAGTGTGGTCTCCTCTCCTCTATGGAAATGCCCGTAGATTTTGACTGACTTTTAAAAGTGCCGTTGTGGCCCACTTACTGCATAAAGTTATGTATTTCATTAAAATGTATAATTCCGTATTCGTATTTCTACATATTTTGTCAAAGTATCCTAAAGAAGTGATATGTGCTGCAGATATTGCAAGCTGCCGCAACCACACACCACGAAATTCCGACATTGGTAATGGTCGAGCACAATAAATCAGCTCGCTGTGAATTGACGGTCCGCGGAGCGCGATGCGCAGCTGTTTCCTGCGACACCACTGACGTGTATAATGGCGTAACTGCACAGAAACGCTATAAGGGCGCCAACGGTTTTCTACACTATTAGTATTTTCCCGCGGTTAACCCGCCTTGTTTGCTATTTTATTTGTACCTCGAGAACCTTGGTTTTTAGGGATAAAAAGTAGCATACATCACTTTCTAATCCCTGTCTATCTGCACGCAAAAATCACGCCAGTATAATATGTTGCCTCGTTATTGCGTTAAGAAAGTACAAACCAATAATTCCACAATTTTAGTTGTAATATTACTAAGGACAAAAATTTGTAGGTGTTTTTAACATTTCTCGATACTATCTGAAAGGAATATATACTCTAGATTTTGGAAGAAACAGCAACCACACATCAGGAAATTCCGGCACTTGTAGTGGTCAAGCACAATAAATCAGCTCGCTGTGAATTGACGGTCCACGGAGCGCAATGCGCAGCTGTTTCCTGTGAAAATGCTGACATGTATTATGGCGTAACTGCACAGAAGCGCTATCAGGGCGCCAACAGTTTTCTACACCATTAGTATTTTCCCGCGGATACGACCGCCGCCTGGTTTACTATTTTATTTATACAATACATAAAAAGTAGCGTATATTACTTTCTAATTCCTATTTATCTGCATGCAAAAATCATGTCAGTTTATTGCTTCGTTATTGCGTTAAGAAAGTATAAACCAATAATTCCACATTTGTATTTCATTTATAATATTAGTAAGGACAACAAGAAGGAGTCTATCTGAAAGGAGTATATGCTGCAGATTTTGCAAGAAACAGCAGGAAATTCCGGCACTCCTAATGGTCGAGCACGAGTGCGATCCGCAGCTGTTTCCTGTGAAAACGCTGACAGGTATAATGGCGTAACTGTACAGGACCGTTATATATAAGGACGTATGTTTTTTTGTTTTGTATATATTATTTGTAGGTTGTATTTTTTTTGTAAATGTGTCTGAAAGGAGTGTGTGCCGCAGATTTTGCAAGCTGCTGCAACCACAGATCACAAAATTCCAGCACTGATAATGGTCGAGCACAATAAATCAGCTCGCTGTGAATTGACGGTCCACGAAGCGCGATGCGCAGCTGTTTCCTGCGACGTTGCCCACGTGGAAAATGGCGTAAGTTCGCTGAGAGGATAAATCGAGTTACGCCTTTTTGTTTTCAGGTGTGGTTTGGTTTTGAGAGCAACAAATCTGCTACTGTCGTTTGTGTGAATGCTAGGAACAATATAACTTAACTAATAAAATTTCTTTGACAACGCATGACTCCAACAAGAGCTGATAAAATGCCAATTTTTCTCGTCAGGTCTGATTGCAGTTGGTAGAGTAATCTAAAAACTACCGTAGCGATTGTGTCAGACTAAATATTGGTCGTAGAAAATCCGACGAGGTTATCGAGGCCAGGGATCTCTTGAGTGCTGATGAAGCGCACCAAACGGTAGACTTAAAGCCTGATCGATTGCAAATAATCGCTGGATGCAATTGTACCATTAATGGAGGCTTTCTTAAAGGGTCTCTCATTTAGCCTGTAAAATCTAAATTTAAAGATGACACACCTTTCCCTGGTGGACCAAAATTTTCTCGTTGTTACTCTGTCCCTTAAGTTACAATAGTGACAGTTACTTAAAAAAATGGTAATAATGTAGGCTTTTAACATCCAGACCAGATGGGGTCTTAAATAATGGACCTATATTCCTTAGAATTAAATATTTTTGTTGCCTTTATGTCGTTTAAAATCGTAGTTTTAAAGAGTGATCAGGAAACGTAACTATGGCAGCGAAATGCAGATATTACACACAGCATAAATTACCTAGTATGGGGAGCACTCCAAAACACAATTGTCAGCAGCATCAGCCTGCAATAGTCCTCTACAGGGTATAGTATTAGTTATGAGGGTGAATTCAATTTTAGACCCACACAAATCTGTCCTGTTAGTCATGAATTACTTATACGAATTTTGTTATGGTATAAGTTCACAACCCATCACGTCTCGGTCCCAGCGAGAGCGAAGAGTGGGCTATAGAGAGCCGCTTTGCTACGTTAAATGTAAGGGGAGGAATGACTGATAAAATATTGTAAATGAAGTATGTCAGATGATGGATGCGAGAAATATTGATATTCCGTGTGTGAATGAGACAAAGCGAAAGGGTTGTGACAACACAAAATGAAAAGATTAATGAATGTTGATGAAGCGGCAGTTGTATTGCCAGGACCGTAGCAAGTGGAAGGAGGTAGTCTCTGCTTACCCCGTAATGGGAAAAAGGCGTGATTGTATGTATGTATGTATGTACAAATCTGTCCGCAGCTCTTAAACTTTTTGTAAAATAACGTGTTTAAATAATGGCTTCTCTTTGTTTAAATTAATGGAGCACACAAAACGTTAAATATATTTTTCTGTTAATCCTAATAAACAGGAAAATATTAGAAGCCAGATTTCTTGGTAACTCTAGACACATTTTCGGTAACGCCAGGAACGTCAGAAGTGTGAGTCTAAAAGTTAAATCATCCATCACCTCCTTTCCGCAGTTAGCAATATAAGATTGGGCCAATGTGCGTGGAGGGATTTGCTGTCTGAGGGTTTAGGCAGCCCTATCCCGTCCAGAAGCACAGGGATCCTGATGTCTAAACAGATATCTCAGAGTGACCTGTGTTATAAAAATCTCATATTGGCTACTCCGACGAATTTCTAAATCAAGTGGGGGAGTATCTTATTCGTCGACAAGCACGCTACGCAGGAGGATATTAGTACACTGCATCCTTTCGATTTTTTCAGGCCTTAATTTAGTCGAGTTGAACCGGTTCAACAAACCCAACTACAAGTGGTCACAGATGGCATTCCAGTATTTCCCGTTTGTGCCCGATCTGCTTCTCTTACATTTATGGAAGCCCCCCCTAGAAATATTTATTATTGTACCACCACTAAGTAGCGGCCTACACAAAACACCTATAGAATTAATCATAGATCGTGTAGCTTTTAATACTTTCGCAACAGACATTTTCGTAGCCAATAACATGCGAAAAACCGTATGCCGCGAAAACTTGCTACGAGCAGAGCGCCCGCCGAGCAGGCTTGCGGTCGTGAATGTGTTAAGTAAAATACCTGTGACATTCAGACGGACAGACGGTTATGAAAAAATTATAAGGAATCAGTTTTGGCCATATTGGCTTCGGAACCCTAAAAAGCTTTCTCTGAGTATACAATACCCAGTCAATACTTGCTTGTCTACTTTGTCATGCATCCATTTATAATTGAAGCGCCATCGATTTCCTGTGAAGCCACAAAGCTGAATGCACTCGTGCTTAATTCATGCGCTCGCCTACTTTATCATTTAAAATCCTTAATTGGTTGAGTCCGAAGGCTTAATAGAATACTTTTCTAACTTTAAGTAATTTCAGATGCACGCAAAGGTAAGTTTGTGGTATATATTTGGTGCAACATGAAAAATGTGTCTTGCTCAGCCGATCCCTACAAAGTAAGACCAAAATTTGTCTATTACAGTTTTTTTTGAAGGGATGAAGATTTTTAATAGCATTTTTTTCACATGGGTACAAGTTATAATATTTACAAACAACTAAATTGAACTTACACATAACTTCTTTTAAAGCTTTAAATTGCTGCAGGCGAATTTTTATTTTATTTGTAATTTTTAATGATATTATTATTTGTCATTGAACTTTATTGCAAAATATCATGTTGGATTTTTCTATGTGTCGTACATTACGTACGGTCTTTTAGAATACATTAACTAATTAGCTTACTTTTATGACTTTTTTCCCGCCACTCAATTTAAGCTAGTCATATTATCGAAGTAAGCATTGTATATTATCAACCGTGCTGTATGAGCAGTTATCTACACTGGTTAGCTACGTTATTTTCCTGTAAAAATACATATGTCACCAAAGAGTTCTCATTTCCCTTCCGTTATCATGATTTAGTAATTAAATAATACTCCTTTGATGCGAGCCACTGACCCTTTTTAATAAAAAAATTTCATAAGGACCAGAAACAAAATACCAATAACATTTATTAAGCGTGGAAGTCGCTGGAGCAAAAATTATGACCGCAAACAGATTCCTTCACCCGTGTTATTAAATTTCGTCAGTGCTGGCCACCCCGAATCTTTGTTAAACAGAGCGTGAGTAAGCCGGAGCGTCGAGTTTTTAGGAAATTTATGAGAAATATAATTACGAGTTTTGCTTTTTGGGTTGTGAATGCGAGATTGTATGCTGAAAGGATGCGCGCTTCCGTTTAAATTTGTTAATTATATGGTATTTATAATAGAGCGTTTCAGCCATTGTGGCGTACCTTAGCTGCGTTATTGTTGGAATCCCGTGAGTCCTTATTTCTTTCCCGTTTTTCTGTTTCTATCTCACTCTCTCCCACGCCACACGTCAGATTTAACCGGTTCAAATTCAAACTACCTCAACAGTTCTTTTGTCACGATCCTCCCTCACTCTAAGAGGCCGTGGTAGCGTTTTCGTCTGTAGGTTTACGCTCTTTCCACTGAATTCAATCACTTGCAAGGAAGCTTACCCAGATCAAAGTGAGTGTTAAGGAGCGAGTGGAGTGGAGCAATTCTGGTGTGGAAGAGAAACAGCCAGCTTGGTATATTATTATTATTAATTAAGGGTTATTTGTAGCCTTTTTATTTTAAGACCGCCATCACCTTACAATATTTTACGTTAAAGAGAGAGAATGAATTAATGAATGAATGAATGTAACAAAAAATGGATGTGAATTAATCAATCGTTCTGTTGGAGTTGCCAACAGTAAAGTGCTAAATAAATAAAAAAATAAATAAATACAGTAATACACATTTTATGAAAATATCAAGTATTTTGGTTCTAGTGTGGTATAGGGTATATGACAGAACAGACAGACCGACTGCGGTGGCTTGGACCCTATCCCGTTGGTACTCGAAACATATAATTCTGAAGGTATTTCATTTTATTGGGAAGTTTGCCCATTGTTAATATATACTTGTAATTTCTTTTAAATGTTGTTATCGTAGTGATAAGTAGATGCTCTTCTATCTTCAATTTTACTATTCAGGCCACATCTCAAATTCGTGTTTCACCAATTTCCATTTTCGTTGAATGTTTGTTTATATACTCGTATTACATCACCAGCAAGCAGAACACAAAGTTATTCTTTCTGTTTACAAAGCCGTGACTTCTATAAGCCATTCTCTTGTCACATCAATTTTATCTATGTACACAAGATTTTCATATGATTTAACAATCACACGTTATAAAAAGGTTCTAAGTACATTCCTCGCTCTAATACGCTTACGCTGGTTTGTCTACACTCCAAGTGAAGCGATAGAGTGAGCAAACACTCAGAACGGCTCAATGGTGAGGCTTAGCTGATATTTGCCACGTGATTGGTAGATTTACTTGCCTTGACTGCGCATTTGGGGGGGGATTTCCACTGGGAATGTGTTGAGTCTTTAATCGTAGGGGGGATATTGTTTTAAGTAGGTTTTCGATTGAGGGAAATTGGCGGTTGGTGAAAATATACCTTCAGCTTCATACAAACACGTCTCGCTTAATGGTGCCACCACACAGCGCCGTATTCAAATGGAATGCAAAAACAATATTTTGCAAGGACGGGGCAGTGTAGTCCTAGTTTAAGATGGGAGAATACAAAGTGTACAAAAGGACGGCAGTAAAAATCTGACTAGAACGATGTAGGCAGGTTTTTTATGATTCGAATCATTCACGAATTTCAAGATCACTATACATATCTGGGACAAACAGTCCAGTTGGGTAGATCCAACGTTGAGAAAGTGATGACTGATGGATATCGTTTGGGGAGCTATGCAATATCTTCACGTTTCAAATATCGCACTGTCTCAGGACGGCACTGAGACGTGTTCACTCACCAATAGCAAATAACCCTCTAGGGTACACTACATAAACATAAATACGAAAAATTTAATTCTGATATTCGGAATCCGATTAATAATACCGATTCTTCTAATTGCGAATGGATCAAAATTCCGAATATAACAATTCCGATCTATCATAAATCCGATTTTTATAATTCCGAAATTTAAAAGTGTCTAACGCTTACATTTCCGATTTTCAAAATTCCAAATTTGAATATTCCGAACAATAAGAAGTCCGACTGAATAATAATCCAACATATCAAAAGTACTAATTCATTACTAAAATACCGAATTTCAAAACACCGATACCATTACACCGACCAATAATAAATCCGACCAAACAAAAGTTTGAAAAATCAGAATTACGAATTCCTCTTACTAATAAATACTCAATTGATGATTTGTAGCAAGGATAGTTTAGAACCTTTACCTCTACAGTTTTCGGCTTTTGACCCATTTTGATGGTCCGCTCGCTTCGCTTATATTACCGAATGTTAAAAAATTCCGATTGTCAAAAATCACGAACTTTATATTTCCGAATGTCAAAATTTCAAATAAGCAATGACATTTTGGATAATTAAATATCGTTTTTCGAGACCAAAAACATCGGGCGTTTGATTTTATCGGAAAATCGGAATATTAAAAATGCGGATTTTTGATATTCGTTAAACTAAATTTCGTACTTTTCAATAATTAATATTTGAATACAAAGAAAATATAAAATTTGGAATTTCGATAATTGGAAAAAGCAAATTAGGAATAAAATATGTCTGATTATTTGGATGTTCCCGACCCTCTTATTAGGCTCATAAGAACGCTCAAAGTCACTCAAAGAGCAATGGTGCGCGCTAATCTCGAAGTATTCTTGCGTAATCGAATGCGAAATGAGGAGATCCGCAGAAGAACCAAGGTCGTCTATATAGCTGAAATTTGCTAGACTTAAGTGGCAGTTAGCGGGGCATACTGCACGTTGAACCGATAGCCACTGCGGCAAAAAGGTTCTCGAGTGACGACCTCGAAAAGGACGATGCAACGTAAGGCCTCCAACAAGATGGACCAACGACCTGATCAAAATCGCGGGAAGCCGATGGATGAGGGTGGTGCACGACCGGTCGTTGTGATGATCATTGAGAGGGCCTTTGTCCAGCAGTGGACGTCAACGGACTGATGTGATGATGATGATGTGAAAGTTTGTAAGAAAACCTTGGTGAACGGTGAGAATAAGTTTTTTATACTTCTGACAAAAAAGAGCGGTGTTAAAAGTATGAGGTGTGTCTGTGGCATTGTAGCTCTGTAACGGATCGACCGATATTTATTTAATGTTTGTTTGACAGGTGACATCATCGATGATATCATGTCGGGGTCACCACTGTTGAGGTAGGTGCTACTGTAGCTGAAGAGTTGTAAGTAAAACCAACGTTGAAGATGTAATGAATATTTATTTGGAATTTTGACTCCTTTATATACAATTTCAAACACAAGAGAACACACACAATCACATAAAAAAGGTAGATTGAAACGAGGTAGGTTAGATTTACCCTACACCCAAAATGGGTTTCGCGTGTACATATTTATGCTGCCACAGTGATGTTAGCTACGGATCAAGAAAATTCTTCAAAAAAATTCTGCTAAAATCCTAGCTAATGTAAAACCAATGCAAAGTTGTGAACCTTATTTTTTAAAACCTTGAAATTTTAGTACCAACCCTGTGAAGTTTGCAATTTTGTGAAAACACACGACACCTTTTTTCCACACGCAGTAGATTAGGTAAGTTCTCAAAAATACTAAATCTGCCTAGCAATAACCATTTAGCTGTACCTGATTCCAAGTTTTTCTACAAACATTAGGAGCGGATGACTTCGTAAGGGTCGAGAGGAGTCGCAGGCGCAGGCGAGGATCGCACCCTGTGGTGAACTATAGGGGAAGCTTATGTTCAGCAGTGGACGTCCGTGGCCGATAGATAGATAGATAGTGCTCCAGAGATTTCAGACGCCGCACCGTAGTAACTCACTAGTCTACAGTCTCTTAACCATATTGCCATGTCAATTCAATAGGCGCTGACGCGACGGTAGTTATTTTTTATTGATTGTAGTTGCTTGAAAACTACCTTATCATCATCATCGGCCAAAATGTATCCTCCAAAGTACACCACCACGACCATTCCTGCGCCGCCTACATTCAGGATTCCAGCTACCTCATAAGTCCACCTTGTGGGGGACCTGAGACTGCGTCTTCCTGTGCGTGTCCACCATTTATGATCGGTTCTACGAGCAATATGTTCAACCCATTGCCACTTAAGTTTTGCAATTCTTCAGCAATGAAATGGTCCGTAGTAAAAGCCAAAGTAAAATTATTTACTGAATCAAAATTACTGAAATGTATATTACAAAACTATATACTTAAATTGGGCGATAAATGCCCTAAAATTATTTTTGGTTTGCATGTCGATTAATAATAAGGTTCAGTCAAAAAAGTTATTCTTGTATTGCTCACTGTACTTTTCTTCAATTATCCATCAACTACTCATGAAGACGACTCTTAAGAGTCTTTCAAAACCAAATTCGGTAGGATTACGTTATTTTATTACAGAGTTCCTATGACCACCTTCCAGTTCCATCATCAGACCAGCTCTATCGTTATATTATTGGTGGTATTATTATATTGTATCGTCATCAAAGTAACGAAGGTATACCAAATTTTAGCTCAGTCAGAAATCGGAAAGTGGGTCAAATTTAACTCACAATATTTGACCCACACTAACATACTCGTACATACTATCATCATTCACTTGCCTTTATCCCATTTACTTGGGGTCGGCGCAGCATGTTTTTTTCTTCCATACCTCTCTATCACCTGTCATCTCGTCACTAACATCCTTCCTTTTCATGTCTATCCACCTTTTTCTTGGTCTACGTCCACCTCCCCTTACATCTCTCCACATACATATCTAATACCCCTTCTCGTCACATGACTCTCATCCCTCCGTATAACATGTCCGTACCACCGTAGGCATAACATGTCCATACTAACACAAGTTAAATATAAGCTTGTAATAAATACAAGGATTGGTGATAGAACATTAACTTTTAATGTTAGAAACGGGTCAAACGAATTCTTATATCGATTGGATTACGAGCGACAATAACTTACTTGCTCCGGTGACTGGATCGCTAAAATTCTAGAACATTATTAACAGATTTAGAGTCCCGCACAAAAGGCGATAACAGAATCCTGTTCCTAAGGCTTTATTGCAGATCTAGGCCTAGGTATCTCTCTCAACTACCATATTAAAAGCAACGTTTTTTATGCTGATACAGAACCTTTAGTGAGTAAGTTTGACTCGCGTCATTAGTCAAGTGTTTTTTATGTGTTAGACAAGTTAAGTTTAACTGTCCATTTGTCCTAAAAGGCAAGAGGCATAGACTAGAAGTCGCATTTGGGTCCAAATATCAGTGGCTGGTCCTCTACCAATACCTCTTCTAACTGATTACGACCGTCACCACTAACGCTCGTACGATAGGGGATATTGTGCAATTTTCTCTCTCTCCCTTTCCCTCGCCATAATTCAAGTTGAGCCGGTTTAACCTCTTTGCAATTTCCGAATCAGTGGCCGTAGGCGGCATTCCTGTTTGCGGGTTTGTGCTTTTCCACTGTGTCTCAGTACTAGCAGAGAGGTGTAACCGGAGACAACCTCGCAGCAAGCCTCGCTACAAATTTTGGCAATGGTATGTTCCGGTGTTTCTACTTTCGACTAACCTAGAAAAAAACCTAGAACTTGCGATCTTGCGTAACACATCGCTCTTAAAAATTTAACCTAGGTGTCTAGTTTCTTTTTGTTGGTACAATTAATATGTATTTAGATTAGTCTATAAGGTATTTTATATATGGGCCATGTTACCTGAAATAAATGATTGCATTCATTCATTCATTACAATGGTTAATGGCTTGGGTACATCATATTGCATTTTTATCGTGTGTGTCTGGAGTAATAGAGAAGTTTTTCATGCCATGACCTCATAAGGGTCGCTGAGAGTCGGTGGATGCGTCTGCGCAGGATCGCAGCCTGTGGCGAACTATAAGGGAGGCATATGTTCAGCAGTGGACGTCCGTGGCTGATAGATAGATAGATGTGTTTCTTTCAGACGCTGCACCGTGGTGATGCTCAGTCCAGGCCTTGACTTGTCTACGATCTCATAACCATATTGGAATTCAGTAGGCTCTCACGCGAAGGTATTTATTTTTACTGATCGGAGCTGCTTGAAAACTACTTCATTAACATCCGCCAAAAGTTATGCTCCAAAGTAGGTATGCCACCACGATCGGTCCTACAAGAAATTTTTAAATATAAATTACTTAATCTTGTCACATCCACAGGATAGCGCCTATCTATAACGCTAATTCATACCTACTATAGAATCTGTATGGCCCGTTACGTTTACGTGTTTACTTAGTTATATCTCCGTCTCTTTCTTAAGTTGGACATTTCACCCAACCCCTTATCAATCCGGTCACGGCAGGTTCGCGTGACTGTGATCGATCACCCTTCCGCGACAGAGGGTGTATCAATCAACCTTTTTGTCAATAACCCGATATCAACACCCTTTAAACTGATGGTTTCCTTGGTTAGGGAGAGACAAAGTGGACAACGCGAGACGGGACAGTTCTCAGGATCATATTATTATGTTGGATGATTTTATAGACGTTTCACGAATTTATTATTAAGCATTTGCATTGCCCATAGTTTTCTTTATTTGAGCTAAAGCAGACCGAAAAACGACCTCTAACTATCCTTACTATATTATAAACGTGAAAGTATGTATGTACGTTCCACTATTACGCAAAATTTACACAACAGATTTGCGTAAAACTCTTCAGGAATATAGCTTAGATATCAGAATAGGACATAGGCTACAATTTTCGAGGCTATTCGTTCATAAAATGGGTTTTTTTAACAATAAATGGAAAGGCCTTAGAAAACCCCGAGTTTTGTTCATTGTGACATTTTTATTGCGAAGAATTAAATCAACAAACAGTTGCTAGGAAACCAATTCGACACATTAGTATCTATTTGTGTACATTAGAAATTTTCGTTTCTAAATAATGAATAAACATTTGGTAACCTAGTAACAGTAATACTACCTACACGATTAAGCAAAGAACACACCATCCCTATATGACGTATCATACAAATACGAGTATATCTTAATATAGCCGGATAAAAGCCTGTTGTACATTTTGGACTTGCGATCATCTCTGAATGATAAACATTTTGTTACAAAAGTATGGTTTGTAAAAAGTATATATACATAAAATTGGTTCTTTTTAACAACAAGTGGAAAATCGACACTTTTTGTTAACTCTGAAATTTTTATTCCGAAGAATTATAAAGAAATAATAACTTTGAAACCAATATGACACGTAAGTACCTGTTTGCGTAACTGGATGGCGTTAGTTGTAAACGCTATTTCGTTTTTTATTTTTAATAATGTGCGTAATGTTTGCATCATAATAAAAATCATCATCATTCATGATGAAATGAATGAAAGAAAATTAATCATTTTTTTGAAATGTCATGTAAATTTATACAGTATCGTGACCGCATCATGGAAAGAATGAATACGCTGACCATCTGGTCATCGCTAGATGGAGTAACTGTACTTATAGGTTTGTCTGTAAGTTTATTGTTATTTGATTGCATCAGACGATCTACTATATACTCATTACAATAATTAAATACAAGTTTTAATAGAACGGCTTAAATGGTTTGTAGTAAAAACTATTACAGATATGAAGTGATAGAACTACCACTTCATATTTGTAAAAGTTTTTACTTACTTACAGAATACACAGATGGCGCTGTGCTTTTGATGCGTGAGTTTTACTTCACGCTATTGTCTATCTTCTATATACATACATATATAAACGGAAAAGTCCTGACTGACTGACATATCAACGCGGATCCGAAACTACTCAACTTAGTGACTTGACATTTTCACAGTATTAGTCTCAGTACTATTTATATCATCAACAAGGAATAAGGAAGGATTTTTAGAAATTCATCTCCTAACGCGGTTAAATTGGGGTTGAAAGTTTGTATGCAAAACCTGTAATTATTCGAGGAACTGTTATAATATTTCGCGTATAGACTTTTCATTTAGAAGAAGACTAATTTCAGCATTTTTGAAAATTCGTCCCCTAACGGTGTTGACTTGGGGTAGAACGTTGGTATGGAAAACCTGTAATTATTTGAGTAACTGTTATAATATTTCGCGTAAAGACTCTTCATTTAAAACGAATAAAACTAATTTCAGTAGTTTTGAAAATTCATACCTGAAAAGGGTGAAATAAGGTCTGGAACAAATGTAAAATGACGTATAAAGAGTGTTTTGAAGGGATGAATAGAAATTTGAAAGACATAAGAGGGAATGATGGTATGATGGGTGAAGTCACTATGTTGTTAGCTGGAGACTTTTGTCAGACTCTACCCATAGTTTCGAGGGGAACTCGAGCTGATAAAGTTAAAACTTACATTAAGGCGTCAAATATATGGCCTCTAATCAAAAAACTCCACCTTAAGATAAATATGCCAGTGCACCTTAAGGGTGATATTTGAGCTGGAGAATTCTCCGATCTTCTGCCAAGCCATATACTATCGCGTAGAGTTTTTAAATTCACTTAACCCACCCGGCCTACCTTCTCACATACTTATCTTAAAAGTGGGTGCTCGAGTAATGTTGCTGCGAAATCTCAATCAGCCGAAGTTTTGCAATGGAATCCTTTATTTCAATCATATATAATGGACGGTAGAAATACGAGAATTGAAACACATATTCCGTTACAGATGTAGATATGTAGAGGCGCACTAAACCAGGATTTTTTGAAATTCGAGCTATACGCGGACGAAGTTGCGGGCAAAAGCTAGTACTATTATAAAGTTGTAAAAATGAAATGTCTGTACATTGAAGATAATTAAAAAAAAAATATTGTTAACTATTTGGAGGACACTAAAACGAAAAATATTTTTTATTTTATTTTTTGTATGTTTGTATGTGTTGTTGTGGCTTCATCACGCAAAATCGACTTAACAGATTTCAAAATTTTGTGATACACGCGTAGCTGGGTATCTCCAGATGGTTATAGGATACTTTTACCTGACCACGCTGATGAAAAAACGAGGAGTTTTCTCCTCCGCGAACGAAGTTGCGGGCATTATCTACTAGCGTATAAAGTTTAATTTTTTATGTGTGGGTCTTTGCGGTTTCACCAAGTCAAACCGGGTGGATGGATTTCAACTAATATATTTGGCACTAACTTCATATCCAAGGTTGGCAGAAGAATACTGTTTACCTGACTACGTTGAAGCAAAAAAGTGGGTTACAACTTATTTGTATTCCTCCTGGAATAATGGAAGATAAGTCCTATTCCTATTAAATCTTTGTCCGACTGTTGAAGCGATCTCAGGAATTACTTATGAATACAGAATAGTTATAAATATCGCTAGGGCAATGAAACATCAAAAAAATGGTTTTTATTTCCTGTGAATAATCTTCGTCTTCTTCTTTGCTCTTTCCCACATCAGGTGGAGTCGGTTATCCTAATAAGTCTGCAACATAAAGTTTGGTCCATGTTTGTCGAGTCAGGTATATATTTTTTTCAAAAGCCTGCTCATACAGATCCACCACCTTGTTGGTGATATATGGTTATGGTGGTTATGGTTATGGGCTCCGTTTTTCCGCACTTAGCCCGTAAAAGCCGGGCCATTGTGCGTAGAAATGTTGCTGCCTAGGGGTCTAGCCAGCCTAGCTCCGTCCAGAAGCGCAGGATCCTCCTGATGTCTCCACAGGCTTCTCGGAGCGACCTGGGTGTTGTGAGGATTTCAGCTCGTTGTTTAGCTACGCCGACGCATTCCAGGATCACGTGGGGAGCTGTTTCTTCAGCCGACAGGCAACCTCTACACAGGTGGCTGTCAGTTATTCTTAGAACATATAAACCTTTGTTAAGTGGGCAGTGTCCAGTGATGATGCCTACGATTATACGTAGGGCAGGCCTGTCAAGTGACAACAGGCGCCTCGTCAGGCGCGTGTCTGGGTGTGATACCACTTCGCGGGACTGTCTGCATGTAATGGTTTTTGCCCATTGATCAGCGTGTTGTGTTCGTGTTCTATGACGTAGCCATGTCCGCAGCTGTTTAAAAGCCAGAGGAATCGTAGGACTTGGCCCTATCGCTAGGTACTCTGATCCTCTCTTTGCCTGCTGGTCGGCTGCGTCGTTACCTAGAGAGCCACTGTGACCTTTGATCCATTGCAGCGTGACCTGGTTTTGTAACCCGATCGTCTCCAATGCGGAGTGGCACTCTAGTATGAGCCCAGATTTGATTGTTTTGTTGTCCAGGGCTCAAAGTACTGCAGCGCTGTCGGAAACTATACGTATCTTTTGATCTTTGATACTCCGCTTAGCCACCGCCTTGGCAGCCTATGTGATGGCAATACTTTCGCATTGGAAGATATAGCTGTATTCGCCCAAGGCTATTGGATATATTCACATTTATTTCAGGTGAGTATACTCCTGCTCCCGTACCAGATTTTGTCTTTAAATGCGTAGTTCATGTATGCCGGACTGGTCGTTGGCTTCTTCAACTAGTTCAATAGTGTAACTCTTGTTGAAGTGATGTTGTTTGGGTACCTTATTATTGGGACCGGCTATCAGTGGTTGGAATTTGATAGCTTCGTCGAGGATTTTGGCATGGGTCCCGTATGTTACACCCCAGAGGTTAAATGCCTTTAGCCTGATGGCTGCCGAAGCCGCCTCTTGTTGAATGAGCAGTTCGAGAGGCGGCAGTCTCAGCAGTACCTCCAGTGCCGCTGTAGGTGTAGTTCTCATGCAGCCCGTTATAGCGACGCACGCTAGCCTCTGGAATTGCTGCAGTTTATGCTTGGCTGTGGTCAGTTCGGTTCTTCGCCACCAGACCACAGAACCATATGTCATAATTGGCCTTCACGGGAGTGTAAAGCCACATTGTGATTCTGGGGTGTATGCCCCAGGTTCTACCAAGTAGCCTTTTACACTGCCAGAATACCACGCAGGCCTTCTTTAGTTTATTATCTAAGTGTTTGTTCCATAGTAATTTGTCGTCCAGAATGACGCCCAGATACTTGACCTCATTGGTGAGAGTCAGCGTGGGTCCTAGGAGTTTTGGTAAGCGATGGATGTTTATGATCCGCTTCTTTGTGAACAGAACTAGTTCGGTTTTTGATGGGTTAACTGATAAGCTGTGTTCAGAACACCATCGTTCGACGATTTTGAGTGCACCTTGCATAAGGTCGCAGAGGACTGCCTCAAATTTTCCTCATATGAGGATTGCCACATCGTCTGCATAGCCTACAGTGTAGACCCGCCTTGTTAAGCGTTCGGATCAGGCCGTCCACTACGAGGTTCCACAGAAGCGGTGAGATGACTCCTCCCTGTGGGCATCCTCTCGACACAATTCCTCGTGTTGTGCCATACACTGTTACTAGTACCGCCCTTTGCCTTAGCATGTTGTCGATCCAACCGGCCATGGATTGATCAGCTCCATGTCTAAGAAGGGCTTGGCTTATGCTGTTGAATTGCGTTTGGTCGAAGGCTCTCTCGATGTCGATGAAAGCTACAAGCGCTGATCATTGTGTTGATAGCGCGTGCTCTATAGGCGAGACGACGCTGTGTAAAGCTGATTCAGTTGATTTACCAGAGCAGTAGGCATGCTTTTGATATAGCACCAGGGCCCCATCTCTGAGATCACGATCGCAGTCGCTCCATTGTTTTCAATAGGAACGAAGTGAGGCTTATGGGTTTGTACGACTTTGGCTGCGTATAGTCACTCTTACCTGGTTTGGGTATAAATACTAACTTAACTTCTCTCCATTTGTGGGGAATGTAGCGGTGCCATAGGCAAGCCTGATAGATTTGCACCAAATGTGGTGCTATGATGTCCTTGCACCATAGAAGGAGTCCAGGGAAAATGCCATCAAATCCTGCCGCTTTAAATGTAGAGAAGCTGTTGATTGCCCATAACACACTTTCTAGTGTTATTACTCTTCGGGCAGTGGGTACGGCCTCAACAGTTGGTTGTTCAAATTCCTGTTGACCTGCCTGGTCCCATGTGGTGCTTTCCGTAATGGAGCAATCTGGAAAGTGTGTGTCAAGTAACAACTCGCACATTTCAGTGTCACTGGTGGTGTAAGTGTTGTCTGATTTTTTCAGTGAGCCTAGGTCTCGGTTTGGTTCGCTGGATAGTATTGATTTTACCCTGGCTGCCTGAGCGTTTGATTCAATGTTAGTGCAGAAGGATCTCCAGCATTCACGCTTCCTTTCACGGATTCGTTTTTTGTACAATGACTGGGTCTTATAAGCATCCCAGTCTGTTGCCTCCCTTGTATTGCTCGCTCTGTTAAACAGTTTGCGTAGTTTACGTCGCAGTTTCTCGAACTCAGGTCCCCACCAGCTATTGCGGTTGGTGACCTTCGTCGAGGGCGATGTTAATGTACAGGCTTTTGTGAAGGATTCTATTAACGTTTCCGTTAGTTCATTGACGTGTCTCTCGATGTCGGCAGGTCCCACATACCTTGTTGGGATTTGTTGGGGGGCCATATCTGAAGACATCTACTGCCTGAATTTAGCGCGGTCTGTCCGTCTAGGGTTGCGCCAAGGATCCGGTTTTTTAGAGTCCACGTTTAGTTTATACCTTACCCATCTATGGTCTGAGCATGACAGGTCTTTAGACACATGCCAGTCGGAGATAATTTCCGATACTCTTTCCGTAGCAAGTGTGATGTCTATAATAGTTTGAAATCTGGAGGTAACAAAGGTAGGCTCTGAACTCCTGTTTATAAGCTTGAGACTAGTGGAAAATAGAAATGTAACAAAACCCTCACCTCGACTATTGGAAGATCCGCTGCCACACAGTGTGTGGTGCGCGTTAGCGTCCGCCCAGATGATCAGCTCAAGCTTCTGTTCTTCGCAGTGCCTGATGAGGTTTGCCAGCTCGACCGTTGGTATGGCTGCGTCGGCCGGCAGATAGGCCGACGCAATGATAACCTCTGGGATGCTAGGGCAGTTGTTTTGGAGTCTGACCGTGGTCAGGTCTCTAGAACAGAACTCATTCATTAAAACTGCATTGATAGAGTTAGATGCATATATACAAGTGCGTGGATTAGTTACGGTGGTATCAAGTAATATCTTACCTCCGATGTTGCTTAGACCGCAGATCCTGTCCTTCCTTATCCACGGCTCCTGAATAAGGGCGACGGTCTTGTTGTTGACCTTCAGCACTCTTCGCAAGGTAGCCGCCGCGGCTTGTTTGTGCTGGAGGTTGGCTTGTAAGATGTTAGTGAGATAAGGAGGAGCGAATAGGACTGCTCACTTCCTCATCCGTTTTTAACGGGATGTCTTGGTCCATCAGCTGCGCGACATCCTCCTCCACGCCATCGGAACCGAAGTCCATGTTGGAGGTAGTCAGCGAGCAAGCTGATATCCCATCCTGCCTCTGCCTTTCGGCGGAGTAGTGTTGGGTGCCCGTCGGTTTGTCGGCCTGACTGTGCCTTTTGGCGGAGTCTACCCGACTACCCATGGACATAGACGCGCCTGCTCCCTGATCGTGCCCAGCGCGCTCTCTCTGCTTTTCAGCGGAGGAGTCACTGGTGACCATGGGTCCTGTCGCAGTCTCAGTACGTTCTGGCGGCATATCCTGCAGCTTTCCCGTACTGCCGAAGAAACGGATATAGGCGTTTCCTAGCTTGTAGCATAGTCTTCGCCCCCTCGGTTGAATACCGGGAATCTGATCAGCCGGTATACCCAGCACCAAGAAGGTGCCCGGAGGGCTTCCTTCGTGGCGCTCGATACCACTTGTTCTGACCCGTCAAGATGCGTTGAATCAGCTTGACGTCATCTGAACAATTTGGTAGCAGGACTGCGGTCTTCACCCTTCTCGGGATGTCGGTCTGGCGCTTTACCACCAGCATTGTTCCGGGAATTGGTAACTCAAAATAGGCTACAATGTCTTTGAGCCACTCCACGTCCTTTGTGTCCTCGCACTGCAGTTTGAGCACTCCTTCGCTGCAGAAAGGCTTTCCGCGGAAGGAGGGCCAGTACGGGACGACGACCTTGTTGGTGATATCAAACGGCTTAATTTGCATATTCTCAATATATCTCATGAATTTACAAAGTTTACCGGAAAACAACAGACTATGCCGAAATTAATAGTATACTTGTTGAAGTACTTGACTGGTTTACTATTAATAATCTGCTTGAATGCTAAGAAAACGAAATGTGTTCGATTTGCTTTAACTATTATTATAGTTGAATTATCGAGAAGATGGAATTGCATTTGTAGTGGTTGTACCGTTTGCAACAAAAGGAGAATAATTTTCTCTTAACTTAATAAAATGACATACCCAAGAAGTGGAATAAGTAGTAGTCCTCTGTTTTTTTCTTTTATTCGCTATCATGTTCTTCATCTGAGCTGTCACAAGTATTGATAATAAAATTGTCTGTTATTTGATCCATTTCTCCTTCCTGACATCGATATTTATTTTCTTCACTTTCGACGTGGTGACAAATATTTTCCCAGTCCTCAGCACTGATGGTATTCATTCGTTCAGTTGCTAAACTCATAATGCCTTGCATGTTTAATGAAACGTTTCTTTTTGCTACATATCCTTTTACCATGGACCAAATATTTTCGATCGGATTGAATGTCGGGTGATACGGTGGCAATCGTAATACGGAGTGGCCATGTTCTTTTAAAATTGCATCTATGTGGTACTCGCGAAACCGCTCTTTATTTTGTTTAATTAATTCATACAAACTGGTTTTGTACATCAACCGGTTATACGAAATGTTGTGTTCTGTCAACCAATCCATCATTTGTTGTGATAGGACGCATTATACACGATAAGTACGCTATTCGGTTTGAGGTTCGGTATTAATTTTTCTTTTAACCATTTTTCGTAGTTGACAAAGTTCATCTGGTCATGGTAATCTCCCTTTTTTTGGTTTGCCTTAAACATTAACAAAGCGTTGGGAATAAAACCATCTTTTCCTTCTGCGTGCACTATTATTAACCGCTGGCCTGTACTGATTTGTTTTTTTACACCAAATTCTGTTCCATCGGTCCAAGCTTCTCCGGACACATGTGAAGTGTGGATGTAGGTTTCATCAGTATAAATTAGTGGTCTATCTTGAGATCGATATTCCGCAATTTTGATAAGGTAATTTATTCTTAGCAGTCGTATGTTGTGTTTTTCCATTAATATTTTTCGGTTGTCCTCGGTCTTTTTCCATTTAAATCCTAATTTTTGTATTTGTTTTCGTAAGGTGGAAATGCCAAATTTGTAATCTATATCGGATTTTAACACAGAGTCCCTTTAAGGTTGGAAATTGCTTATGGGACAGATGAAAATTGTATATAGTTCTCCGGATGACTTCCTGATCAAAATCGTCTACTGCTGATGACGGACAAGGACGCAACTTTTTATTCTTCGGGGAGGTGAATTTCTTTGTTGTTGCGAATTTCTCGCTGTTGCTCTCAGTCACAATGTTATAAACAGTAGAGAGACAAACACCTGTAGCTTTTTCAACTAACTGGGCAGCGGTGTAAGGCAAGTTTAAATTTTTCGTCAGTTCATTTTCAAAATATTTATAACAGTTGAAAATTATTTGCTTACATTGACTCTCAATAGGACCAAAATTACTTACAGCCATATTTTTTTTAAAATATAGAAATTATTCGAAGTCGTACGGGCGGGCACAATAATTAATTGAGAATACAATCAAATCAGATGTAAAAATATACGCACAACGTAAATAATATTGTCAATTTCACACTGACATTATTTTTGTTTTTAGTTCTTCGATATATATATATAACAACCTCTTTGTATGCTGATAGTACAAGAAAATAGAAAATTTAAATATAGAATACCTGTAAACTAACTAAAACTTCCAGTCCCCATTTAGCAGTACTTGCAGGTAAATTAAGTTCAGCAGCTTACGCTTTTAGAAAATTGAGACAATTCTCCAATGTCACCAGCTGCTCGGTTCGTTTATCATAGTTATTTTCATAGTATCTTAACATACGGTATTCAGGTTTGGAGCAAAGCAGCGAGTCGTTCTATATATAACCTGAATTCTCGTGACTCCTTAAGATAACTTTTTAAAGACATCAACATATTAACCGTAGCGCCCCAATATATTTATGAGAATATTATTTATATTATTAAGCTAGGTTCTTCCCTTTTACTAAGAATTCAGATATCCACAATTTTAATACTAGAAATATAAACAAAATCGCAACCACATAAATACTAAATTTGTATTTCTCTAAGACGTTGAAGTTATCACATCGATGACAGGATTATCGATGTTATTATTAGTCAAGCACTAGCCACCAGACGTTGGTGCCAAAAAAATCTCTATGTTTAGTGATAAGCTTTAATTGCCGACTGTACTTTTCTTTGAACATCCATCAACTAAATACCGAGACGATTCTAAAGTGCCTAAAACTCGGTCAAATTACTTTATTTTATTACAAAATTGCTATGACCACCATCTGGTTTCATCATCACATGGTAATGATACCATGTGATGATGAAGCCAGATGGTGGTCATAGTTATGAAATTATTCAGATGGTATCTGCATTTTCACCGAACTTACAGGTGCTAAATTTTAGCTCTATCATAAGCGGCAGTGGGTTAAAGTAAATTTGCAAGATATCATTAATTCATTACATACACCGAGACAAGTGAAACTAAATAAAAGCTTATAACTAAATAAAGGCACACTTATAAGTGTAATTATTTTATTTCGCGAAAATCTTGCGCTCCCATTGGATCCGTCCGCAATGCGGAGTCGCATTAACTCGGTGGCAGGTAATTACTACCTAGCTGACCATTACGCTACAACTCATACGTATATACGTGTATGTACGTCGGTACGACACACGGTAGGATTGAAAGGTAATATGCGTAAAGAAATATTTTAATTATATGCTGCAGTTAAGGCCCCATTATGAAAATCAAAGTACAGATCTGATATATATATGCATTGCATAATTTTGTTGATAAATAAATGTCTTTTACAAAACAGCAGTTTTAGCAGTATGTATGTATGTATTTACGTATGTTTCATCAAAGCAATCTACTTGTCTGATTATCATGAAAGATTTACCAATATAATTTTTTTAATATATTAATATCTAATTAAAACTAAATTGAATCGTTATTTTGGTTCGAGTGATAAAGGCGAGTGAAAATTTTAGTCATATATGAAAAAGGAGAACACAATTTACCAATAATTTATTGCACGTGTAATTGGCAATGGATGGCAGACTTGACGTCTGCCTTTTGTCATGGAACCTTAAGATGGATTACGACATGTATTACATTTTTGGAACATATTGACTTTCTATAAAATTATGAAATTTTCTTGACTCGCGTTGTCATTACTATTTTTTTAAGTTATTTATCTCTGAGATTAAGCCCTTTTAGATCGATATGAATATAAAATGTAAAATACAAAAAGCAAGTACAAAATATAAACACCTAACCAAAGGTGCCGCCGGCAGCAGAGCAGGTCTCAATCTATCGGTGATTAGGGCTGCAGAGAGTGGAAACACCTGACAATGTGCGCCGTGTCCAGGATTACTGCCTTTTATATCTAACTTTAGATCCCGCCATCTAGCGAGAGTCTTTTAAGATATTGGTCCACACTCTTCGCTATAGCACCGTTTATCGAAACAACTATCGTGACAATGATCGTCGAATTAACATAATCGATCACTTCGTGAGCCACGTCAAGGTACTTGCTGAGTTTATCTGAGTAGGATGGTGATGTCAACGAGCATTGCCCGGCGCTTAGATCGATCTACCAATAGGATGTCAGGCTTATTGGCTACATTGGTCCTGCCCGTGATTATAGATTGATCCCAATAGAACAAGCCACGACCATTTTCGAGAACTGGCATCATTGCGTACTAATACCGCACTTTAGACCCCACGAAAATTCTAAAACGTTGGGAACTCAAATACGAGTATATACGTGATATAATACGTTTATATATTTTGTTTTATTTTAATGATTTATTTTTTATTTAGACGATTGATCTGGTAAAGATCGCGAAACCGTTGGATGGGGTAGGCACACGACCGGTTGTTATGGAGATCCTTAGGGTAGGCCTTTATCCAGCATTTGACGTCCTTAGGCTGTTATGATGATGATTTAAATTCGTGATAATCGTAGAAACAGAAGATAATATTATAAAACACAAGTTTCAGAAAATGTAACAGGAAGTGGGCACCCAGCTCATACGTCCATGTATGCGAACAATGCACAGCCTTTTGTTTTGTGTCGAATTCATAAGCTCGAATAAAACTATACTGAACGTCACGCGCTTGAAATTTAGGATTGAACGCTAAGTATACAAGAAAAAGACTGGTGACAGGTACCTATAGTTACCAAAAGCAAATGAGTGGTTAACCTTTGCTCAGTCAGAATTACTCCCAAAGAAAAAAAACCGGCCAAGTGCGAGTTGGACTCGCGCACCGAGGGTTCCATACAAAATGTACGCTACAAAAGGCCGTATCTATGAAAATCCAGTGTTAGCAGAACCTTACTCCTAAGCAAAAACACTTCTAAAAACACTTTGAGGTTTCTAAAAAAATTTTTGATTTAGTGAATATTTTCCGAAATATTTGCTACAAAAGTAGCAAAAATTGTGTCCCCTCTATTTTCTCAACAGTATGTTCAAAAAACATGAGAAAGTTTACAAATATTAAAGCTTAATAAATACTTCCAACGAAAATTACTTTCAACATGATCGGACATACCGTTTTTAAGTAATTGCCAAAAAACTGCCTACATCGTCCTACGCGACAATATTTCCATCCTCACCACTTAGATGGTTGGCAGTCCACAACTGTGCGTTTTTCTATATGCAGTATTTCCGGACCGATGCAATCTTCAAACCTTCAAGAAAAGAGCGTACTCCCACCTGAAAGGCCGGCAACGCACTTGTGACTCCTCTGGTGATGCAAGTGTCTATGGGCGACGGTGATCGCTTACCATCGGGCGACCCGTCTGCTCGTTTGCCCCCGATGCCATAAAAAAAAACTGCGCCTCTCAGCAATAGGACGTAAGTGCCGGGGAGATACGCTCCTTTGTTAGTTTTTTTTCATATAGTATTTTTTTCATCTGTAATGTTTGTTTTTTTGTATAAACGTCTGCGGAACCCTTCATTGAGCATGGTCCGACATGCTCCTGGCCGGTATTCTTTTCGTTTAGCCTCACTAAAATACGTCTAGTATAAAATTCAGGATAAATCCATTACTTAGACAATCTCGATTTGGTATTTTTGTAATTTTAGCTTATTCTCACGACTTCATCTGCATGTCTGTTTGGTAAGGTACATTTACCGTTAATATCTGATTTGTTTTGCAAAACGAAATAATCCTAATATTTTCTTCTGTTTCCGCGATTATCGCACATTTAAATAAAACAATTTTAACGGATTATGTCGCGTATACTATCTCATTTGAATTCCCGACGTTTCGGAAGCTTTTCAGCTTTCCGTGTGCACGGCTTAAGTGAGAAGAGGTGTATTATTCTTTATCGAAGTTACAATTTGTGCAAACTACCCACGAATATTGGTGTAGTACACCGATGACGATGTAGTACACTGATGAGCCTAATCTGTAAAGACAGTTTCAGATGTGCCAGAAGTGCTTAATAATTTTATTTTAATAATTTACCAGCAGCTTTTCACAAAATGAGGCTGACTCAGAAGAAAAGAAACGCTGCAAAGAAAAACTCCCAAACTACCTCGTTACTAATTATATTATTTAAAAAAACAATGACCACTAAACTACTTTAGAACAGATATCATATTTTTATACAGTTCGGAAATTAAGGTTTTGCAGTCCTGTGTGTTGCTTGTTCCTTGATGAAAATAATCATAACCTATGACTTCGTGAATTACCCTTTATCCATACACAATTTTATTTGCTGAGCTATCAAATGAGAGAGCAGAGTGGTCTGACTTAAAATATGATGATGACATTAATAACCTAGATACTCATACCCATGAAATAAAATTGATACGAAAAACAAATTGTAATATGCATAAATAATCACAAGAATATATATTATACGCTTAATCGGAAAAATTATATTATGAATACTATTTTATAGTTTACTCAGCTGCAAAAAAAGATATGCGAATTATTTAATAAAATTAGGTTCAAGATATAAAACCTGACATTGAATACGAACAGACTAGTTAATTTTGAGGAAAATAGCAACACCATTATGAAGATCTTCTGTGTCTATTTCGTATCGTGCGTCATATTTTGTGTTGCTGATTCCGATCTACAATCTATTTTGTCCAAGGCCTCAGAAGCAACTCTTTCTGAAGATGGGAAGCTTAATTTCACACAATTAGTGATCAAATATGGCCAATCCGTTGAGCAATACGACGTAGTGACTGAAGACGGATATATTCTAACAATCTTCAGAGTCCCAGGAGAGAAGCCTCCAGTACTGTTGTTTCATGGAATCGTTGACTCTTGTGATTCATTTATTCTCAGAGGCAACAATTCATTAGTGATAACTTTGGCCACGGCAGGCTATGAAGTTTGGGTTGGTAACAATAGAGGAAATCTGTACGGTAGACGTCACATTACTTTCGACCCTGATAAAAACAAGAAGTTCTGGGAATACAGTTTTCACGAAATCGGCTATTACGATCTGGCTGCCACATTAGACTTCATCCTCGATAAAACTGGTGCTGACAGCATCTCAACTATCAGTCACTCTCAAGGAACTTCTGCTCATTTTGCGCTCACTTCGTTGAGCCCAGAGTACAATAAGAGGATCAAAGTAATCATAGCTTTAGCACCCATATGCTTTTTGAACAATTTAGATCCTCCTGTTTCCCTTATAGCCGACGCTGGACCTGCTATTGCAACAGTACTTAAACTGGCTGGATTTGAAGAAGTATTACAAAATCATAAGGCGTTATCTGATATTGTCAAATTTTTATGTAGCAAAGGCGTTTTGAGCTATCTTCTATGCGGTTACGGAGTCGCCTTCCCGATAGTGGGGTATAATCCTGCTGGACTTGAGTCAGAATTTCTGACAGGAGTTGCTATTGGACACTATCCTCGAGCGACATCGAGACAAAGCTTGGAACATTACGATCAAATATATTTAAGACATAGTTTTGCTCAATATGACTACGGACTAAAAAATGTGGTTAAGTATGGGAGTTCAAGTCCACCAGACTATAATTTAAGGGCAATAACAGCAAAGGTTGCTATATTTGTCGGCAACCAAGATGCCTTGGCAAAAGTAAAGGACGCTGAACATTTGAACCGCACTCTTCCTAATGTCGTGTATTATAAAGTGATGGAGCCTAAACAATGGAATCATGCCGATTTTATTTGGGGAAAAGATATGCCTAAATATCTATTCCCGTCTGTATTAGAGGTTCTGGAGAAATATAATTGACAGATCAAGTTTATTGATATTATAACTTTTTACCGTGTGAATTAAATGCGCTGCAAGGATCAAGTGTTTTGTTTTTAATAATACCTAAAAAAAAATCAACTTGACTTTAAAGGTTTACATGGCCAGAATTCATCACATAATATTTATCAACACCGGTGGTAAGGGTTTAGTATCTCGATGCACCATGCCTGTTCTCTGTGTAGCTTTACGGTTTAACCTTAATTTTTCCGGTTGTCATTCATTAACCATTCGAAAGAGTAATAAAACAATTGAATCCGTGTTAATTTATTTATCAGCGCGTCGGCCTGAATGACTGATGATTGATGATCGGTTACTCGATCCCTTGTGATTCTATTTTAGAGTAAAATTGACGGCAATTTCAGATTGACACTCAATAATTATTGATGTCGGGTGACACTTAATAATTACTGGGGGTGCGAGAGATAATTTCAGGGGGATATATTTAGTTACAAATTCAGTAGGACTAAAAAGTTTAATAATTTTTTGAAGCTTTTGTTAAATGAAATACGAAAGGAATTTTATTCGATCTGTGTCACTCGGAAGGACAATTAGCGCGAATCTTTAAGCATTTGCCAACAACATTTGATATCCATTGTTCTTACTTAATCTGGTAAACAAGTGTATAGGAAGAGGGCATTCGAGTATATTTTTTTAACTTGTTTGAAAAAGGAAAGGCTATTTTTAATTCCTCATTCGCCTTATTAATATTCTTGTATCTTAAAACAGGAAACGCGATTAAAAATTTGGGATTATCGATGAAAGATAAAAAAAGATAACAGACGATTATCAAAGGGTTTATTTGTGATAAATATTTAATTAGGTATTGTTGAATTTGCCTAATCTCTACTTGCCTCACAAAATATATGAGTTTTAAGTGTTACGAGTAAGTGTTTAACTGTAGGTACTTAAATTACACTAAGTAGACATTTCAAATTACACAAAGTTTTTTTCTACACATGTATGGGCCAACATTAGCACGTAAAGTGCTGGAGGTCCAAGCATAAGTATTGTAAAATAAATGAAAAGTGTACCTATATCTTGTGAGTCTATACAATATGTAGGTATGTGAATCTTTCCTATTTTAAAGTTGTAAAACTAAAATGTCTCTACATTAAAGACATTTAAAAAAAATAATTGAAAAGGAAAATTTGGAGGTCACTGAATCGATTTGTTTGTATGTGTAGTTGTGGTTTCATCACGCCAAATCGGCTTATAAGATTTCAACTATTTTGGATACAAAGGTAGCTGAGTATTCACGGATGGTTCCTATAGGATTCTTTTTACCCGACTAGGTAACCAAAAAAGGGGGTTTATGCCTTTTTTCTTCAGCGAACTAAGTTGGCACCTCTTAGTTTGTAATAAGATGTAATATTTTCTTCTGTTTCCGCGATTATAACTCATTTAAATAAAACACTTTAGCGGGTCGTCGACGAAACGTCGGGAACTCAAATGCGATAATATAAGCGATATAATCCGTTAAATTGTTTTATTTCAATGTGTAATAAGATGTACCAACTACTTAAAATGAGTACCTATTAGAAAAAATAATGTATAAAATATGTTTTAATTAATCGGTTACCATGCAGTCAGTAGTATGGACGTTATTGCCGAGAGCTGTCCTGTGTCCGGCGGCTGATTGAAATCGCTGTCGTGTCGTCCCGGTCGCGTCGAGTGCGTCCAACTCCACTCTGAGCTACTAAACTAGGACTAGGGGTCAAACTTTACTAGCGGAAGGGCCGTATTTAAGGGAGGGTCATCGGGACTGGAGCCCTGGGCCTCAGCAAGTGAAGGACCAACAGATGGTTTTTTTTAAAACAAAAGCAAATTGGATGTCCGTAAAGTAGGATTACGGAATAAAAAATTCCGTGATAACGTCATAAGAAAGCATTGTTGATAAATTGCATACTTTTTATGAATTCGCAAGCTGAACACTTACGCCGATCGAGCTTCTCTATCGCTTGTGCCGCGCTATCGCTTGCACGCTCGGCCCAGGGGAAACGTGATAATGAGTCATACTTTTTCGTGCGTACCGGGGTTCATCGATTTATAAGACGTTATAACGTCATAATATTTATTGTATCTTGAAAATTACTATGGGCCTGTACTCATTTGTTGCCCCAGGGCCACCAGAACCCTAAATCCGGCCCTTACAGGCGGATGAATGTTATTAAAATAAGCAAAAAAACTAGAATACGACACTGGATATGATTTTCCGGTAAAATGTCGGTCATCTTATAAATCATAATGGTTTATTGGCACCCATTTGTTTGAAATGTGTAAGCCCAAAAACCTAGGAAACGTCACCCATGACGATTTTTAGCACGCTTTTATTAGGTTCACCTGTAAATAAGGCACTAACTATATCTATAAGTGCTTAAGTAACTATGCAAACTAATCGTGCAAGTTAAATATGACCCAATTCCCGGTTTTTGATTGCGCTAAAATTTGGCATACGTGATAAGTTTAGTGAAAATGCAATATGCTACCATCTAGCTAATCTGATGATGGAGCCAGATGATGGTCACAGATACTATGTAATAAAATAACTCAATCCTACCAAAGGACTATTTAGAATCTAGTTGATGGATATGTAAAGAGAAGTGGCGGCAAAAATGCGTGTCACGAAATAAAAAAAAAATGACATAAACTTAAGGTAATGTTAGCCTACTTGAAATCTACAACGACTGCCAAGTTTGAAATGTGTAGTGTACTCCGAAAATATCATGCGTGACAATAAAAATCTCAGAAATAGGTATTGTTCAACCCAGGATAAACCCTGACCTAGATTTTAGGTTTACAATTTGCGAGCCGATCAATCAGTCATGTAGGATTACTCAAAACCACTGCGAGGCCCTATGCCTTCCGTAACGCGTGTTAATCCAAGCCAAACCCGTTAGATGCTAACCGCATTTCTCCGTAATTGCAATGCAGTTCGTGACACCTCCTGCAAAGACAAATCATAACCTCTATAAATAAATCTGACGACGCCAATCAATCTGACATCTGTCGAAGTCAAAAGTGCGTTCAAAAACGTTATAATTGGTTCAGGTCTCAACAGGTATCGCGCGAGAAGCACACCCTGCCCACCGTAACCCGCTGTCTTAAAGTAGAATTTTAGTAAGCCCAAAGAAAAAAAGGACCGTGTTTTATAAAACCACCTGGTTTTTTTTTGTCAGATACGATCGTCCAAAGAAATCATATTTAAGGAGATTGATAAAATGGATAACAAATCATATGAATCGAACAAGTGACGTTTATTCGGTCAATCATTTACACTCGACCCGGCTAAAAACGTCATTCCGCGCGTATTCCGTGCAGTGACAGCGCTTCGCCGAGCGTCTGCGGACGGACAGACGACTGCACTCGTGGCGGGACTTGAGTGAACGGTATGTCATTTGCCTATAACAGTACAAACAGCAACACGATTAAGTGACATCTGTAGGCTTTATTTCAATCAGAACAGCCCCATAACACGCATGACACGTTCTTATTATGAATTGTTAAAGAAAAATCCAGAGCTAGACATCTTCACAGCCAACATCAGTGTTTTTCTTAGTGATATTAATAAGGCAGCAAACACACAGTAACTATTGTAAATATTTATTAAAAACCTATTTAGTTAATGCATGCTAGTTCTTAGTTGCATGCCCTTTACAATCACTCTCAAATGTTGTACGTGGTTGTAATCGAGTAACAAACACATATATGTTTTGAACTTTATGTACTTTAATTAATGACTAAGTTTGTGACTTGTAACCATGCCTTTTCAAAATAAAGAAATAAGAAAGAAAGAAAGAAAGAAAACATATTTATTCAACGCCAGCAACAAGAAATACAAATACTAATAACAAAAAAAAAGAATTGACGACGCTGAAAGGGGTCACCACTCAACTTTATGCCACGGCAAGCCGTGACGCTGATTTTCGGTGGTGCCCTGTAGCTTAAAACTAATTTATACTTAGAGCTAGTGGGTGATATCACGAACGCCCTTTTTACATCAAAATTGTATTTTTATTAAATTTTAACAAATTTATCTAGTTTGTCATTACTTATAAATCTACATGTTCCTATATAATTAAGAAAATACAAATGAAGTTGCAAAACCGGAAGTGCTATAACAAAGTTACTAACTTGTCATGTTACACATAATCACGATCACATTTAGCTCGCCCACCGCGTACCGATCAGGAAGAAAAGAAAAACATAGAAACATTAAGAACAACGAAGAAACATTACGACTAAGTAACACAGAGGTGCTCCGCTAAGGTAACATTCTGAGACGTTTTATGACTGCCCCTCGAGGAAATATGCACGACATTTTAATTTAAACGTATGAACTGAAAATAAGGTCTATCAATGGTCAGTTAAGTGTGTGGCTGATGGTACCCTATGACATTGTATTAAATATACGGCTTCATAATTGATTTCGAGTGGTTAAGTGAAAAAGCATGCGTCACATTAACTTTTATAAACGCGTTGGAAAGCGACGAATGCATTATCATGTACGAATCTATCATGCAATAAACGGCATTATTGTAGGCCTACTGTATTCTCCAAAGAAAACGACGATCGTATTTTATATCACAAAATGATAAAATGGGTAACAAATCATTATGAAATACGCATTTACTAAAATAAACTTTTTAACAAAAAAATAAAACCGACTCCAAAAAAAACTAAAAAGTAAAAGATAACGCCATAATTCAGTTTCTTCAAATTACTTACAAGTAACCGCTTGTGTACTTAATCTATACAGTATATACAATTAATCTTATTTTGGCGTCGGTAAAATATTGAAAATTGACGATTTTAGTAAGTTGTGACATTGCATTCAGAAAGTGTAAATTGGTGAAGTGGAACTGAAGCAGAAGACCACAAAATGTAGGATACATTATTATATTAATAAGATTAATTGTATATACTGTATAGATTGAGTATACATACGGTTACTTATAAGTAATTTGAAGAAACTGAATTATGGCGATATATTTTACTTTTTAGTTTTTTTTGGAGTCGGTTTTATTTTTTTGTTTAAAAGTTTATTTATTTTACTCTTTTTAGTTAATTGTTACTTAAAAGTGTATCTTGTGACGATTCGAACAAGCCCAAACACGTTTAGGATACATTATTTTATTACATAGATCTGGTGCCTACCTTCCGGCTCCATCATCAAATCAATTCGATGGTACCATTCTCATCAGGAACATTTAAATGTGTGACTATGAAGTTGCTTAGCTAAATTAATCAAGATATTTTGTCGCCACCCGTAAATCATTTATCATTGAGGAGTTCCGATGGCATTCTGTGGTTTTCTGCATCAATTCCAATTCCTCAATTTACACTTTCTGAATGCAAATGCTTATTATGTTTCTTATCGTTATATATATGTCTACAATATTTGAGAAAATCGTTATATATATGCCTACAATATTTGAGGAGTTCCTTCAATTCCTCATGGATTCTATCATTAGATCTTCACCAAAACTAAATGGCACCAACTAGAAAGTACCTGCTATAAAACGAAAAAAAAAATTTTGAAATCGGTCAAATAGTCTTTGAGTAATCGGTAAACATCCATAAAAAAAAAAAAAAAACTAAAAAAAAAACATTCCGTCGAATTGAGACCCTCCTCCTTTTTTTGGATGTCGGTTAAAAAATGAATACTTAAAACGGAATTAGAGTGGTCAAAAATTAACCATAGGATAAAGTGTGTATCTTCCATGCATTCCTAGCTTAATGACCAGAAGCAACTCGAACAAGTGACGTTTATTCGGTCCATCATTTACACTCGACCCGGCCGAAAACGTCACTCCGCGCGATGACAGCGCATCGCTCGTCGTTGAGCGTCTGTGGACGGATGGACGATTGCACTCGTGGCGGGACTTGAGTGGCACGAACGGTATGTCAGTGGACTACTAGATGGAGAGAGAACACACGTATAATCTCCTTGTAAAAACAACTGATACTGACAGACAGACAGATAGACAAACAGACGGGCAGACTGCCGCATGGGGACGGATGGATGGACGGATGGACAGCAGAGACTTAGTTGTGTGGAGTTAGTTCCGGTTGGTACCTATGGCCCTTGTGATATCTAAAAATTTAAAGTTCTTCATTGGTAACCAAAGAATAATAAATACGACAATCACTCACGACACATTTGGCTGATTTGGCTCAGTTAGTTTCACAGCGGCCTTATAAGTTTGCTGTCCCGGATTTGAATTCCGGCCAGGGCAAATGTTCGTGTGATGAGCACGAATATCTGTGCCTGGGTCTTAAATGTTTTCTATGTATTTAAGTATTATAATTGTAATCTTTCTGTACAGTACCTAATATGTCCTACATTGTCGCCTGGTGCCCATACCAGAGTACAAGCTTTGCTTAGCCCGGGACTAGGTCGATTTGTGTAAGACTTATATTATATTGTCTTATTAAAAGACGGAATCTGATGATTGACTGGTGCGATTGAATCTTGTTTCCTGATTTTTCTACCTGAAAGATAAATAGGTGATATATTGTTGCACATCAAATAAATGTTACCACATGTTTAAACAGTTGCCAGACGGAATTTTATTACAACACAACGGCCTCAGCTGAAACAATAGTAATATTTTCTTCTGTTTCCGCGATTATTACTCATTGAAATAAAACAATTTAACGGATTATATCGCGTATATCATCTCATTTTAGTTCCCGACGTTTCGGAAGCTTTCCAGCTTTCCATGGTCGCGGGTGGACTGAGAAAAGATGTATTTTCCTCTGTCAAAGTTACAATTTGTGCAAACTACCCATTTTTGAAAAAACACAAATAAAGGTGTACATACATGCCAGATGGGCCTAAGCTGTAAAGACAGTTACACATGTGCCAGAAGGTCTTAATTATTTTATTCTAATAATTTATCAAGCAGCATTTCACAAATGAGGCGTACTGAGGAGAAAAGAAACGCTGCAAAGAAAAACTCCCAGGCTACCTCATTACTAATTATAATATTTAAAAAACAGAGACTATTAAACTACTTTTAAACAGATAAGATATTTTACACCATTCGGAAATTAAGGTTTTGCAGTCCCGTGTCTCGCTAGTTCCTTGATGAGATGTATTACAGGATCCCAAGCTGGTGGTAGTGACAATCCATCTTCTCTATTGAAATTAGGATGCGTTTTAATCTCAATAGCCTCGCGTAGCATTCTGGGAACTAAAATGAGATAATATACGCGATATACTCCGTTAAATTGTTTTATTTCAATGAAACAATAGTATTTTTTTTACATTTGTAGGTTAATAAAGTAGTAGTAAGTAGGTAGGGTAAAGTTGTAATAATTAAATGTCTGTCTTACGGTAAAACTAAACCAAAAAAGCCGGCCAAGAGCATGTCGGACCATGCTCAGTGTAGAGTTCCGCAGCCTTTTATATAATAAAATGCACTACAGATGAAAAAAATACGATATGAAAAAAAAACACTAGCAAAAAAGCGTATCTCCCCGGTACTAACGTCCTTTTGTTGAGAAGCGCAGTTTTTTGGAAATAACTTAAAAACGGTATGTCCGATCATGTTGAAAATAATTTTCGTTGGAAGTATTTATTAAGCTTATTATTTATATTTGTATATTTGTATTATTATAATTTGTATTTTTTTATATTTTTTGGACATAAAGTTTAAAATATAGAGGTGGGGGGGGGGGGCATAATTTATGCTACTTTCGGAGCGATTATTGCCGAAATATTTCTTGCTCCGTTTTTGCCATTTTGGCTACGGAGCCCTAAAAAACTAAATCTAAACTATAAATCTAAAACTGGCCTCTGCGGAATTGTACGGAATTTTAGTTTCACCACACTGAACCAACAGTTATATACAACGTCTGTCTGTACATTAAAGATTATTAGGGGAGAACGGGTAAGGTTGCTTCACGGGTTGGTTGTTGATTGGTCTCACACGACGGCCGTAACAGAAAACTGAACAAACGAATAAGTTCATCGGCCGGTGTCCAAAGATCGCGAAAAGCTACGAAGGAGATTCTATAACTATTGAACCGGTGTAAAAAAATCGTTCATTGTCCATAATGGCCGATGTAACAACCGACCCATGAAACAACCTTACCGGGTGTCCCCTATGATGAGATCATAAGTGCAACGAGCTATTTGAAGGTCCCTGAATAAAAGTTTTTATTTTGATTATTTTATTCGGCTTCTTCAGCGGAATTCGTCAGAGGAGGAGAAAAGAAATTGTTTATTAGTAAGATAAAAAATATCCTATAACCATCTGTGGATGACCCGTATACCAAAAATAGTTCAAATCCGTTAAGCCGTATTGGCGTAATGAGCCACAACGACACATCCAAACAAGGCACTGGTTCAAATCCAATCGGAGTCTAGAATTTTTTCGTTATTTAGATCAAGAAAGACAACTTTATAAATTACGAAGATCGTATGAAGATTTTCGTAATAAATCAATTTTTAGACCTGTTTGTGTCACTTCGATCGTTATAAAAAGGAAAAAAAACTGTATCAAATTATTAATCACCTGATTCTTCTCGCGGTCTCACCTACGTGGTTTTTTTTCCTGTATTTGGTGTGTGTAATACGCTTATTTTTATTTTACATTATATTTATTTTTATTATATTGCTTCACAAACCAAAATAATATCTACTGAACGCCACCACTCGTATTATTGCCTCTAATTGTTTCGAAGCTACATGAAGATACATGTATATTAGAAATTTGTTTTTTTGTTAAGTCACAACTTCACTTGTTCAAAACATGCAAGAATACACACCTTTAATAAAAGGTTTCGCGATAAATCGGTAATAATAAACACTTACTGTATGTCGGTTTGTATATATAAAAGATTACACAAAGATATTAAAGAATTGCCACTGAACAAGTATAAAGGTGAACTGAAACAGTGGCTGATTCAGCTATGTTTTTATTCTGTTGAAGAGTTCTTTAACATACCGTAACCTAAGCGATTGAAACCAAAAACACTCCACGAATTAAGATGGTTTTAATTTGTCGCCATCTTGGGGACCAGTGATTCAAGTCTGATTTGAGTGCTGTATGGCGTGCCGGTGATAAAAAGACGCGAACAAATGAAGGGCAGTTATTAACTTTATCCATCAGACGGGTAGATGGTTAAAGTTCATAGACAATTTATTTCAATAGACAATTTGTCAGGTATTCATACATTTGGACGACATTTTCAGTGACAACTCGCTAAATCATCAGCCCATCGGCAACCATGACGCATTACTACTACTGTTTCTACTACATTGAAACGTTGGATAATAAATATAAATAAAAAAATATCGTTTGAGAAATTTAATTATTAAAATAAAAATGAAAGTAAAAACAAGTCTTATTCAAAAAAAAAAACATGTCACTCGTTCGGAAAAGTTCAATTTACAGCGCCAAATCTACGTGAAAGAATTGGTTTTATCCGCCAGCATGAAAAAATCATTTAAAGTTCAAATTTAGGCATATATTTTTTATTATGGTTGTTTGTTTTGTTCTGTGTGTTTCGTTTCACTAGTTTTACATTAAAAATTATCGGTTTGTTATTATTTCATACTTTTTTACTTCTCACATTTTCCTCGCTGTAAAGAGGTGAAAAGTTGTGTGTTTCTCACGGCTCCAAAATTATTTGACTTCTCGTGCCTTGAAAACGTCGTTACACTCAGGAATCTGTATTTGAATTCAATTTTAAATTCCTTTGCTTCCTTGGCTTTCAATTCAAGCATTCGCGCCAAATAATTTCTTTGCAGCCTTGCACAACAAATAATTATTTTTGTAGTAGAAATTACTTAAAAATTTCGAACAACAGAATAAAACAACTTGTAGTGCTTTTGTTTTACAACGACCTTTGTGTAGTTTTTTAAAGATAAGAAGGACAGATTGACAAGAGGTGCCGCGGCAGTATGTCCTGACCGATGCGCCCTTCAAGCCTAAGAAAAGAGCATAATCCCACCTGAAAGGCCGGCAACGCACTTGGGACTCCTCCGGTGATGCAAGTGTCTATGAGCGACGGTGATCGCTTACTATCAGGCGACCCGTCTGCTCGTTTGCCTCCTATGTCATAAAAAAAAGGTGGTACCGCTGATGTACCTCAAAGTACGATGCATCAGCGATCAACACCAATGGCATCTCGGTTACTGGCGATATTTAGCGGCAACTGAAATGTGCAGCGGTAACTATAATCTGGAATGACGTGCGGGTTTCCACTTCAAGAAGTCTAGTTATGAAATGTTGATGTTAATGGTGCTGTTATATTTATGTTCTTTTTACTTTTATATACTTACCAGGTGGCGAAACATTATTTAACGACCGCTTCGGTGGGTAGCCCTATACTGATTACAATAATAGTGGAAAAAAAAATCGACAATTATTTTTTTACTTTGTATTGGTTGATGAGATAAATTTCGGCCACCTCTTCATACAAAATGAAAAAATTGTGGGCGAATAATAATCTTTCTTTACACTTTTTGTAATCAGTATGGGGTACCGATTGAACCCATAAGCGGTCGTTAAATATTCTTTTGGCAATCTGGCAATATTTAAGATCCGAGCGTGTAAAAGACCTTCATTGATATATTTCTTTTTTATGTGATTCGATAAATAAATAAATAAAGCCACGTCATTGCGAAGTCGTCGTGAGAGTATGTACCTATATATTTAAGAAATACTTTAATGGCAGTGACTAGAATCTTCTTTACCGTCGATATTTGCCACGAGCTCGCCACATAACTTAAGCTGTAAAACGAAGCCGGTAACTGTAGAGTGCAGCGGTAACCACGAGACGTGATCGAGGCTCACGTGCGTTTTTACGCTCTTAGACGTCTTGTTGTGATATGTTGAATTAGTTTAAAAGCAAATTTTATATCTATAACTAGAAGACCCCCGCAACTTCGTCAGCGGATGAGAAAAAAATCATAACCCCTCTTTCTTTCAGCGTAGTTAAGTAAAAAGTATCATATAACCATCTGGATTCATCGCGCAAAATCAGCTAAACAGATTTCAACTATTTTTGCTACACGTATAATTGGATATGGTCATAGGATACTTTTTACCTAACTACATTGAAGAAACAACGAAAGGTCCTGACTTTTTCTCCTGCGTGAACGAAGTTACGGGCATTTTCTGATATTAAGTATATTAAATCTGTAAATATAAGACAAACTCCTCTTTAGATTTCCAATCGTTCCGAACTAATTCGATATCTATAGCCACTTATTGAGGTATAATGCGTCTAGATCGGCTGACCTGGGATTCTACATATACAAAAACTCAGCATCATTTGTTGTGTACTAAATTAACTTTGACTAAATTAGACCAAAATATACCTACCAAATCAATATTAATTAATATAGAGTTGGATTGCAGAGAAAAAAAATGGCACATTGAACTGGAAGGAGGACTCGAACCAGCGACGAACCGACATGAAATTTTGTACCGTAATCATTTATTGCATATTAATATCACATTATAAAATTCAGATGGAATCATAAATTAGTAGTGAGACATGTTGCCCCGCAAGGGCATTTAAATATTTATTTTGTATTATGAAAGCATATATTAATTAAGAACAATTGCAATTGTTTTAATGCTAAACTCATTAGCAAAGACATTCGCACCAAGATACGTCTTCAGTTCCACTCGCTTTTCACCGAGTGTTGGGACAACGATAGGACCGTGGTATTTCCACACTTTTAATAAGTTTCTGTCAAAAAAAAACATTTTTGTGTCTAGTTTTTATTGCTAACTGTACTTTTTTTTTAACACCCGTTACCTACTCATTGAGACTTTTATGTATATATATTAGATTGAGATTTATAAAGCCCAAACTCTGTAGGATAGCGTTATTTTGTCACAGAGTTCCTATGACCAGGTGGTGGCACGAAGGAGGGTTCCTGCTCCATCATCAGAACAACTCGATGATATCATTGCATTGCCACCGAACTTACATAAGTAGGTATGCCAAATTTTAGCTGAAGTGGGTCAGATTTAACTTGCAATATTTGACCCGTGCAAACATATATCGCAAGTTGAATAAAAGCAAAGTTCAAGAAAAGAGAGCGTACGCCCACCTGAAAGGCCGACAACGCACTTGTGACTCCCCTGGTGATGCAAGTGTCTATGGGCGACGGTGATCGCTTACCATCAGGCGACCCGTCTGCTCGCTTGCCTCCTATATTATAAAAAAAGGCTTATGAAATCAGAATTGATATTGGTTCAATTCCTTTATTTTATACCTACCAAAGGTAAACACAAAGTTACATACATTCTATTACATTTTTTTTTCATAGGGTTAATATTTCATCAATTTCACGATACTTGCTTGGGTAGAGACTGTAGCTGCACGCGATTTCAGGTGGCATTAAACTTTACGAACCTCTGTGCAACTAGGCATAAAATGATAATAATTCCACAAGAGAACAATAAAAAGTTCCAGACGGCAGACACACAATAAACCTCACATAAACTCACTTGCTACTCAAATTCGTTTTATGATCTAAAAAACAGTGTCGTATATACCCATAGAGTCTGTATGAACTTCGGTCATTCTTCTTCCAAGTGATGATACAATCAATCGGGTGACTGCAGAGTACTGATGTGCAAGTTGCGGAAACTTTCGAAAATGCTTAAAAGAGGTCTTTTAAACAGGTAAGTTACTACTAGACTAAAGACCTTTTACATACAAAAAAATGCTTATAAACATGTAAGTTTACACTAGACTTAAGACCTTTTTTAAGCCTTTTGGAAAGTTTCCGCAATTTGCACATCAGTTCAGCAGAGTGCCGGGGTAACCACGAAACGTGGTCGAGAGTCACGCGCAAGTTTACGAAGATTCCTTGTACAGTCGAGGTCAAAGATATATTTACAATTGAGAGTTCCAAAAATATCTTAACATTTAAATAAGTTTACACACAGCATGACAAATACATGCTTACAATGTACATGACATTATAATTTTTTCACTCAATGCGCCAAAGTTATGTTAGCAATCTTTCTTCCATAGATAAATTATCACACATTGTGACAAATATTAGTTTACATTTCACGTTACAGAATAATATTTCCTGTCAATGTGCCATAAATATGTTTACATTAGAAGTAACACGTGAAACTTTACGTTCAAACATACATTTTTATAAGTACACCTATTGTAACATACGTACGTTTACAGGTTGATTGAACCGTTCTTAATTTGAATATTAACATTGAATTGTCGTGTTATATTAAATAGTTCTTCCTTTATTTACATCATTTGCGTCTTATATTTGTTGTGTGTGTGTGTGTGTGTGTGTGTGTGTGTGTATCTGTGTGTCTATCTGTGACATAATAGTTTTCAAGTGGACGGACCTACATCGTCTTTAAATAGTTTTATCTTGCTTTAAATAAACAGGGGATTCAAGAAGACATACCTGGTACAAAAAAATTATAAGGAATATTATGTACGAATATTTCGCAATTTCGGCAAGTACCATACAATTATGTATGCTATATGCTTATCCGGAAAACTCTTAGTTCTGACTTAGTTTAAATAAAAACAAATGCAGTTGTAGTTTTAGTGGTTACAAGGATATTTTTGTGACAACCTGTATATTCCTCAAGTGAATCCGCGAGAGCTTGTAAAATCAAAAAATATTGAAAGTAATTATCACATACTATCAATTGACACATCGCTGACGTCACGACCAAAATGAAAGAGACCTATAGATTATTTGACAATATGGTACTGTTTTCGGTGATTGTCATTATTTAAAATAAGAACGGTGGTTTAAATCAAACTGTAAAGATATTTATGTAGCAAGAGGTGTAAGTAAGAAAATGTACGGTTGAACGTAAAGTTTTAAGTGTTGCTTTTAATGTAAATATATATCTATGGTTCATTGATAGGAAATATTTTTCTGAAACATGTAATGTTAATATATATTTGTCACAATATGTGACAAAGATTTTATGAAAGAAAGGTTGTAAACATAACTATGGAGCATTGAGTGAAAAGATGAAATTGTCACATGCTTTGTAAGCATGTATTTGTCATGCTGTGTGTAAACTTATTTAAATGTAAATATATTTTTGGAACTCTCAATTGTAAATATATCTTTGACCTCGACTGTACTATACTTGAACTATAAATTAACGATTGAAATACTTTTTTAAAATTTTGTTTCGTCATCAAAAAGTTATTTTTCCGTAAAAACAATAGCTCATATCACTCTTTAGTCTTAATTTGATCTATATAAATGCAAAAAATCACATTAATCCTTAGGCCTATTATCGCATAAAATAAGGTCAAACCAACAAACTAATTTTTGCATTTATACTATTAGTAAGGATAAATATACGGATGTAGCAGTTAGTATAGTTCGGCTCTTCTCAGGTAAATTTTTCGCTTCGAGCCCTAATCTTTCAAACAAAAGCCATTATCTCTATCATCGCATAGCCGCTAGCTACCGAATTAGCACGTGCCACTACAACATTCATATTGAAAAACAAACGGTATTGTCATAGTATTAACCCCTTTTTGTGTTTACCCCAAAAAATACATTTGGTTTCATATCCGTTTTCCAGAATACCCGACCCCAAAACATCAGTACCCATATTCTAAGTCTTGGAACGGTTATTAAGTTAAAACAGACCTAACACAATTTTGACAATCAGTATCCGAATCAACTGTCATAGCCCATACAAAATCATGACAGTTGATTCTGATTCCGACCATCAAACGCGTGAAGCAATAGGGGGCGGATCTTTTGGCATATAGATGCTATTAAAATGAGTATTTTGGCATACAAATGTTACGAGAAACGGGTCTTTTGGAGAACGGTCATTTAGAGAAACTGTTATTTTGGAACTGTTGTTTTTCCACGTTCCCAAACCGAAGAAGATTATTCTTATTAGAGAGATAACGTAACGTAACGTGTATGTTGTAGTAAGTTGATATACTACATTCATAAATAATTTATCAAAAAAACTTCAAGAAAGCTTAAACATACTACTGCATACATTAAATCACTAAAATTTACTAAGGCAAAATGTGTTGTTCTTTTGGGTCGTGTTCCTGTATTGTGACGGTATTATCAGTTGGCATTTCTGCAGAGTGCATAATTAGCACGGAACGTGATGGTTAGGTACACGCAAGTTATATGGTAAATTGTCAGTGTGCGTGTGTGTTTTTGTTTGTATGTGATTTTTTTAATTGTGTGCGTTTGTAGAAATAGGAATAGGTAGTTCCGTAGTGTGCTGTACGTGTTTACCTCACCCCCCGCTAAAAATGCATTAAAAATATGTTCGGGAATGACACGGCTTATCAACTCCATTAATTAAATGTTCTAAGAACAACTTATAAGTAACAAAAATCAATGTCTGTGCATTTTGGTACAAGTTGATAGTTATTTTAAAGGTCAAATGGTAGTTACAAAATTCTAACCCTATCAGTTAACTGTTGGGGTAGTGATTAACGATACACTCACATAGTAAAGTCACTTGCGTCGTTCTTCGAAGTGATATACAGGGCGACTTCAGAATGCAGCGGTAACCACAATCACGTTCCGAGGTCGGGAAGCACGCGCGAGTTTACGCTGCATAAGATGTCTTGTGACGTCACTCAATTAGTTAAAAGCCATGTGTAGTAAGTAACACATAAGTAAACATTGTTATTTCGCACGGACCGATACTGCAAACAAACGTTATACGCATCATCTCAAAAATGTTACATAAGTAACATTAAAACATAATACATAAAATCAGCCAAGAGGATGTCGGACCTTACTCACTAAGCTCAGTGTTGGGTTCCGTAGCCTTTCATATAAAAATTGCACTACAGATGAAAAAAACACGATATGAAAAAGTGCACTAGCAAAAGATCGTATCTCCACGGCAGTTACGTCTTTTTGCTGAGAAGAGCAATTTTTTTAGCAATAACTCAAAAACGGTATATTCGATTACGTCGAAAATTATTTTCGTTCAAAGTATTTATTAAAACTTTACTAACAATTTTTTTCATATGTTTTGGAGTACCGTTTAGAAAATAGAGGGGGAACACAATTTTAGCTAGTTTCGGAGCAATGATTTCCGAAAATATTCATATGCTATTTTTTTCATCTGTAGTGCATATTTTTGTATGAATGACTGCGGAACCGTTTACTGAGCATGGTCCAAAATGCTCTTGGCTGGTTTTTTTATTGTGCATTTTTTTTAGTATGATCTTTAGTGTTGCAAATAAGTTGTACTATCCTTTAAATAAAATGTACTAAATAACCAATCACCCTGTATAATACGAACCAAATTTTCATGTAAATTGACATTAACGTCTAGTGCAAAGTATGTTTTAAAGTTAATTTTATCGTATTTTTTCAGACCCCGCCACCGTAATTTCAGCTACATCCATCCCCCATTTATAACCAATTCGCCAAACGCAAAATTAAATCCCTGATGGAGTAAAGAGTAATTAAAATATGCATCTGGGTTAACTATTTCGAAGTTAAACGTCAAAAATACATCCATCTCCCTCCGTCCAGTGAAAAGAGCTCCGCAGCTGTCACTGTCGCACTAATCGCATTTAAATTTGCATATTTAAAAAGGACTGCGATATCCTCTCATTAGAATGCAGTCTATTTTAGACGGCTGAATGTTTTCGAACAGTCGACGTCCTCGCTTATTGGAAAAATAATGCATCAGGAATTGAAAAATGTCCGACATTTTTATGGGAAAATTGTTACCGTAAATTGATATTGTATGCGGAAGGTAGAGTGGTGTGATGTAATAAATAATAGATATCGGAAAATGAGTAGCTTTATATGTAGCTAGTGACGTAATGGAGTGGCTACAAACAACATTCGACATAGTTAAACACTAACTTCGGTGTTAGTGAACGTGGGTTTAGTAAACAATGAACCTTGTTTAGTAACTTGATGCCAAAGTTCACCATGGTATGTTAGTTAATGACGCCTATTTAAAGACTAACTACGCGTGCCAAATTGTCAAATGATAACTGCGTAATTTAGTTTCTTCAATGTACAATTAACCATTTTCGTACGCAGGCTAAGTTATACAATACATACAACGAATCTTTTATATTGGCGTAAAAATACAAGGGTGCGCGATCTATAAGTATATACTATACGATAGTATAGCGTATATATTGATGACGACCTTTGTATTCTTTTTTTATAATTTTTGGACATTTCGGTTTAGAAGATAGAGATATAATTTATGTTAATTTACTACCAAATGAAGTAGCGGCTTATACATGACTGCAAGTAATTCAACAAGGCAGTAAGTAGTGGTTTCTACAATACTCCAAATGTCATCAATATTATACATCTTGTAGTTTTTGAGTAAATTGACCTTACCCAGCCTTCCTTAAAGCCGGCAATAAAAGCTTTTCATAAAAAATATTTTTTGACAGAAACTTATTTTACGAAATTACACTGCTTATTAACCCCCGACAAAAAGAGAGGTGTTATAAGTTTAACGTGTCTGTGACTCTGTGTATGTGTCTGTGGCATCGTAGCGCCCATACAGATGAACCGATTTGTGTGCGGTTTTTGTGTGTCATAGATAATATTATCAAGAGTATTCTTAGCTTTATTTGATGAAAATCGGATCTCTAGTCTCTAAGATATTCAGCTTTTAGTGGAATAAGTGACCGGATCTCAGCCAATATTGAAGCTAGGAACTCCAAACTTTGTTGTTATGTTCATTTGTGTCGGGGGGTTTTTAAAATTATTATTTTTTTATAGTTATTACTCAGAATTCCGAGCCTTATTCCATAATGTCATTTTCCAATTACGACATTAGTAATTTTAATACCAATATAGCGGGCGTCATCAGTTGACATGATTTCCCTGGAGTAATAGACTCGCGAAATATTTAATCCGACGTGACGCTTATTGTGTTCACTTGACGAATTATGAATCGGGCTAGTGATTGTTTTTTAAGGTTTATTTATTTATTTAAACTTTCTTGCACAAAATATAAGTAAGTATAAAAGGGCATACTTAATGCAAATGGAATTTTCTAGCAGTCAATCATAGTAGGCAGAGCAGGTTCTGATCTGACTACAGATAAAAGTTACAGATACGTTTTCCAAGAAATAAAAAATATTTATTTTACCTATCAAAATTATATTATAAAGTTTAGGTAAAAGTAAGTGATACGGACTATTTATTTTTTGTATTTGTGTATGTATGTGCCGTCGTAGCTTCATTACGCCATAACGACATAAGGAATCAATAAACTGTGTTGTCACTATTAAAGACCTAGGTGTCATATTTGACTCACACCTCAATTTTCATGCTCATATGAGAACCCTAGCTACCGACTGCTATCGAAGATTAGGATTTGTTATCCGCAACGCTCGTGATTTTGACAACGCGTTTGCCATCAGGACCGTTTATACGGCTCTAGTAAGGAGTAAATTGGAGGCAGCGTCTATAGTGTGGAATCCCCATGAGGTCACTTACGCCTTGCTTCTGGAGAAAATACAAAAGACGTTTCTGAGATTTTTATTTAAAAAAATCTATGGCTACTATCCTTTCTTTTACCCAACAAAATATTTGCTTGGAACCCTGCTATATATAGGTAATGCTGTGTAATTTTTTGAACCAATAATAACGGCTGAACGGATTTCAACAATTTTTGGGACAGCTGAGCATCCTAGATGGTTATAGGATATTGTTTACCCGACTACGCTGAGGTATAAAAGAGAGTTATGACTATTTTCTCTTCCGAGAAACAAGTTTCGGGCACCTTCTAGTAGCTACATATAAAATGTAACAGAATTGACTTTTTATAACTTATTAAAAGGTGCCCGCAACTTCGTTCGCGGAGGAGAAAAACTAGACACCCAGCTTCCCGTGTACCAAAAATAGTTTAAATCTGTTTAGCCGATTTAGCTGAAGTGCATGATTTAGATGAAGCCACAACGACACAATACAATAAATCCAAACAAAAATATTTTTCGATTTAGTGCCCTCCAAATAGTCCATAACAATATTTAATTGAATTAATATATAAATAAGACTCATACATGTGCCTATAAATACACTGAATCTCTTACTCGTCAAACCGGATATCAACGTTGCTATGAATGACTATTTTGAAGTTATCGGTTAACCCACCTGCTTACCCCTGCTTTGGCAGAGTTTTAACTTACACAGGTACCTCTTTCTTCTTCTTTCAGTGCCATATCCTACTAGAGGTTATCGATTCTCGAAACGCGTATTTTATTAAGCATTGGTCTAACTCTGAGCTCACCCTGGAACAATATCTATTTTTTTTAAACAAACATCTCTTACGCACCTCGCTTATGTATTTAATAATCCAGAACCTCTAATAATTGTCTGAAATTAATACATAAATATAATAAGAAACATTAATAGTCACATATTTACAGCCAGTAGCGTACAGAACTATTGCGTATTACGCGCGAGTCAATGCTCAATATTCATTATGACACCGCGCGTGGGCTGTGTACTGATTTCTCTGACTCAGATTGCTCCTTACAGACCCGACCTAGTCACTAGTGCAAAGGATTAGATAAAAAAGGTGCTTGTATGCGTATTCGGGACTCAGGTTTTCATGCTTCAATGCTTTGTTTCTATGTTGTCTGGGTTTTTATAGTGTTCGTTACATTGTTGTTTTTAGAATACATTTATAAATAGTCTCTGTGAAATGTTAATACAGTCCCGCAACCGTACGCACTGTTATTATTGCAGTCGTATATATTGCGTATTCCGAGCGAATCAATGCTCAATATTCCATATCACGCCGCACGTGAGCAGTGTACTGATGCTCAGATTGCTGCTTACAGCCCCGACCTAGTCACTAGCGGTGCAAGAGCTAAGATATATTAGGTATTGGCGATATTGTATGCGTATTGCATTTCGTTTTTAGCCCTACGCCCATCGTATATTGATAGTTAAATAAAATCCTAACCGAACATACACATCAAAATATTTATCATTATGATTAGCAGTTGGGACTACATGTGTGTATGAACTTTGCAATATATGACTCATCCTATATTCTACAATTGTCTGATATACACATAATAATAAACAGTCCTAATGACTTGTTTATAGCCAGTCCCGCAACCGTACGCACCGTTGTTATTGCAACCATTTACGTATATTGTGTATTCCGCGCGAGTCAATGCTCAATATTCCATATCACGCCGCGCGTGGACTGTGTACTGAACTAATGCTCAGATTGCTTCTTCCAGCTCCGACCTAGTCACTAGTGCAAGGGATCAAATACAATAGGCACCTGAGTATTGCATTTCCTGCTCACTAAATTTACGCAATGGATACATTTGATACCTTCGACTGTAAAATTATATTCCAAATCGCAGCTAGGCATGTGTTGAGCAAGGGGCAAAAGAATTTTTAACGCAAAACAGTTATATTTCTCGTAACATCTACGATAAATTTAATGGAGTTGATATGTTAAGAGCTAACATACCTACTGTATCCAAGTAAATGAAGTCTTTTGATATTTACCCCATTTAATGGCCCTTGGTTTAGCGATACCTACTAATAAATACTAAACCGCACAAATTAAACGAAACTGGCTAAAGTAGGCCGAATGTTTAGCGTTCTATTTTATAAATAACTGACTTGAACAGATAAACTTTGAACGCTTCGCAATTTCCCGGACTTGGAATTGAGTTTCTGAAACGTTTGAGTTTTAATACTTAATGAGTAACCCTCATTAAATAACTTCGGAACAAATTTATTAACTCTTTATTTGATGTACTGTACTGCCAGGAAGTTTCGTCCCTCCCTTGTGAAATAATATCGTTTCTATAGCTTCGGATTGTTTCTTGGCTTTAAGAGGAATGTCAGGTCATTTATACTAAGTACCTACTTGATGGTATTATAATATAACATTTCAAATATTTATCTATAATGTAACGATCCTATTGCCAAAACATATAAAAGATAACTTTATGTAAAGAAGTTCCATACAAAGGGAAACCATTTAATATATTACGAAAGAATTACGCGTCTTGCGAAAAAAGATTTTCTTTGAAGGAAGTCAATAGAAAATAATATATTCTACACGTGTAGGTTAAGGCAGCAGTTACTCAATTAAGTAGTACAGTATTTATTTATTTCAATGATAATAGGGTATTTGATGTAGAAAAAAAATTTAAAAATTATATAAGATCCTAATAAAACAAGCATGATAAAAAACTACTTGAATTTTTTGAGTTCGATACCTTACGAATAGCTTGTTTTATGAGTCTTTAAAGTTGGATAGGAAAGTCCACTTTTAAAGTATGAACATATTAATAAGTTATAATACCATTCAATAACACATATTTTTTTTTATAATTTCTGTTATCAAACCGTTTCGATAAACGCAAGTTTTAACATAGCTGCAGAACAAAGTTCTTATTTTCCCTAAACAAGATACAAGCGTGTGACGTCACATTTGTAGGCTTTACTATAAAGCGTTTTTTGGGAAAGTCCAAAAATGTGCTTTTAACGTCGTTGTATCCCGGGGAGTTTGTATGATATTGGCTGGTTGTTTCACCAATATTTCTATTATTGAGACATCATTTTGTAACATACCGACCATAAAAAATTGTGAAATGTCCTATTATATGCTATTATATTAATATTTATTATTTAGGGTTTATGTGTGTGCTACTTTAGTTTTACATGTTTTGTGCATATTAACTTGATGGTTTGTCTATCTGCGTTGATGTTTATTCTTCTCTCTCATTGACTCTTAGGTTAACTGGAAGAGATCCCTGAAGGGGATAAGTTCGCCTTTGTACAAAATTATCTCTTTACCGTCTTCGTTTTATTATTTGTATGTACAATAAAGAGTTTACAAATAAACAAACTGTCATACAAGTTAGAAAAAATCTTACTTTATGTGAACATTTGGACTATCAACGTGTCAATATTCTCTAAACTGCACAATATCGTCCAAATTACACTAGAGATGCATGTATCGCACAATACTCAATTTAGCCAACATGGTGCGCAAATTTTTATTTCTAGCTAAACGACAGACTCCATTGGAATGCGAGGTGAGCGCTGCCGTACGCGATTGTAGCAAATGAAATTTCACTAGCACCTATTCCGGATTTCAGCTGAATTTGAATTTTTTCAAACGTATGTTTGATGTAGATTTTTCTGTGCGGAAAAGAGTTTAATTTAGGTTAAGCTGCTAGTATAATGGTGTCGGTAAGTGGTGGAGGTGAATGAAAATTCTTAGCATATTCGCAGATTTCGTATCGTACTTACGCTTAAAAAAAATATAAATGATCTAAGTATAGGTATTACTTTAGATATTTACTTTGGTCAATTTGGCTGACAAATTTAATATTTGCACTCTTTATTTCAATATATTTCCAGCTAAGGAATTGATAAATAGGATTTATATCACATAATATCAAAGATTTTACTTTCCAATTATTGTATGCTGCTGATTTTTATTCATATCAGTTTGATGTCAGGTGTATCATTTTTTCCTTTTTCGTTTGTATGTATTTATATACACTTTTATTTATTTGTGTAATATTAACAATATTATTTCGCCACCTATAATTTCTAAGCTATTTTATGTCATTTTACGCTACCCAAAGGTTGTTTGGAAAAGATCGTTATTTAGAGATAAGATCGCCTATTATCTACCGTAGTTTATTATAAGGCTATATAACTTAACTGATCATATTCTGTAACTTCTAAGAAATATTTGTATGGAAATGTCGTGAGAATGCAATATTACGTAAAGTGACCACTTTGTGATCTACAATGATTGAAACGGCATTATAATCTATAGTGTAAATGACCCAGTGGTCGACACTGTTCCTATTACTACTCCTTCTGGCCGTTTTCGGCCATGGCGACCACTTCGACTCTTAATCGGTCGAACGCTGGTGCATCCGAAAATGGCTTACGCAGCCGATCTTCGCAGCTAACTCCCTTGCACAACGATGGCACGTGAGAATGCCGCTTAAGGAGCGTCCACATTTGTATCATTTGCCCGATCAGATCTTCATCGCGTGGCATGATCGCGTGTCACGATCACGAGTTTGGACCTTGCACCGATCCGATCGCTCAAAATCCATGTTGACGCGTATCTTCACTTAGATCGGACAAGCGCGACGTCGTCGCCGCGCCGACAGTGAGCGTTCAAGCAGCGCGATACGCAGTCATGCCACACGACGGTGATCGGATACGAGCAAATGATACAAGTGTTGACGCACCTTTATATTATTATAATTGATGGCAGCGGGTGGACGTTGGACGGGCCTTTAGCTCATTGTGCTTTTTTGCTCCTCAAACTCGCGGACTTGCCTCTTCTCAATCCTACGCCGGACGCTGTGCTGCCAAACCTTTCCATTTAGAGGGTCCCTATCATATTATAGGGACCCTCTAAATGGAAAGGTAATGTACAATCTTAATTCATAGCAACCAAAGGGGAGTCTATTATTGGAATTAAAGTATTAAGCATAGGGACATTTACTTCTCCGTTTTAGCTTGGGCAAGAATGCTCTTGTATGTCCGTCTATCCGGATGTTCTCAAATTTTGTAAGCCAGATCGATATTTTTTTTTTTTTTGTCGATTCAGTAATTGTTTTTTTTTTATGGCGGAGATATGTGGGTTTAAAGACTCGCGAGGCCTCATAGACCCACTGCCACTGGTGAGTAACAACGACTACTGTAGTAATTATTCAATAATAATATCGTTCAGGGGTTGCAGTGAACTCATTTCGCGTGGATAAACTTGCCCGATGCTCAAGATCGGGTTGGGTCCTGGCGGCGCACCAACTTCGTGAATGAATTTAGATTGGCATCGGTATCTGTTGTCTACGCCAAACACCGAAATTGCTCAGATAGTTTAACCTTGACTAAATTGGGGCTACTACTCGATACGACTCGAATTATACGTTTGCCTATGACGCTATAAATTTACATTAAAATGTGAAAATAAACGTTAAGCGATTTTAAGCGTCATTTTATACAAATTACAAGTACGTACCAACATTTAATGCAAAACATTTTTGTGCAAATCTTACAATTACATTTTGACAATAAGCTGACCATATCGTAGGTTACCTTAACTATGGTAGTAGGTTGGTATAGTGGTAGGTTGGAGTTACCTTAACTATGACCAAATAAACAACAGAATAAGATTATATTTAATGTTCGTTTTTAATTATGAGTAACATTTATCGTTGTTTTGGGAATAAGCGCTAAGTTTTAAGCTTCGAATAAAAGCAATCCCGAAACAAATCCAATTTAAGACTTCTTTGGGTTTATATCGTGCATAATACGACGAGCCATCGAATTTTCCAATCAGTCAGTTGATTTTCTAATGGGATAACAAAGCTATGAACTTAAATGTGAACATTTAATATTAACAAAGAACTCGCAACTTTATGTATATTTTGAGGTTAAAATACATAAGAAATAAGCCACGAGGATGCTGAATTTTAATATTAACAACGTCTCGAGGGATTTACAGCCATTTCCTAATTATAATAAAATATGAAGATAAAATTGGAGAACAAATTATGATAAATCTCCAATAAATAACTGGTCATATTTTTTTATGTATGGGCTTGATGGTAAGTGATTACCGTCGCCCAAAGACACCTGCAACACTTGTTGTGTGTTGCCGGCTGTGTCTGTTTTAGTAAATAAACCCTATATTATCCAGACAGAGATCCAATAAGCTCTGCATTTGCAATCGAGAAGGACGATACAAAACACAAATACAAACTACACATTTACTGCACAACTTTGTCTCCTTGTGAAAACGTTCCACAACCTAACAGTCTGTGTTTCGGAGATTCGCAGTTCATTAGTGGGGCAATGTTGCCAACTCACAAAGAACCGAGCTTTTATACGATTCGATAAATACCTAGTGCGATATTGTTTCCCGTGCTCTAGCTTCTTCTTACGCACACCCAAATATGTTAGAGAAGGATCGAAGCAGCGCCATCACGTGCGATTACGAAAAGCGAGCGCAGAATATACACTGTTGAGAGCCGTCAATGTTACAAATAATGAGTGGGGATGAAGTGCAGCCAACTTTCTGAACGCGACTTTGATGCTCTTGTTGTAGTGGATTTGGATTTTAAATTACTTTTTCGTTGTTTTCCGGACGGTTCAAAACTTTGTTCTGCAGTGAAACGTTGCTTTGGAAATTTTCACTCATATGTACATACGAGAAAATGCACAATGAAACAGCAAAATTGCACGGTTAGATTTGGACCCAATTGCTGTTAAATGGTTGAAATCTATCCATACAATTTCGCTGCCCAGTGTACATGGCTCGATAAGCCCTCACTGAGTAGCAGGCATAAAATGGAAAGTCACAGGAGCATTTCAGACCCCGTATCTTTCTTATAAAAAAAGGAAAATGCATAAAAATTTTGCTCTAACGCCTAACCCAAATATTATACTTTCTTCTGGTTCCGCAATTATTACTCATATAAATAAAACACCAAATATTATATTTATTTAAACTTTATGACACAATTCAAACTGGTACAAATGGCGGGCTTAATAACATAAGGCCAAACAGAAACTATCTGCGTGATCCTGCATTAACTGCGTTCAGGATCATTAAAGTCGAGAATAGGTACAAAAAAATACAAATACAACAGATACAAATCAATGAAGAGATATATATATACATATATAGTAGTCAGCGGGCCTATGGTAGTCGCATGTATCACGCGATAAATGATATGATAACGCGCCTGTCACTCTCGCACTCACATACGTGTCAGAAGGTGACGGCAGCTATGTCACTTATTTATCGCGTGACAAACGCAACCATCATAGGCCCGCCGGTCATAAGTTCTGTCGCAAGTATTTTGAGTGATAAAAACAATTAACAAATTGTTTTGGAATTAATGGTAAATATTGTTTTAATAGCTTACGTATGTAATAATGCATTCATTAAAATTAAAATAAAAGTGTCGGATTATTATTTCATTACACTCCCAGATTTTTCAGCAAAAATCCTTAAATAAAACACGTCTTTGATGTGAACGTGAAAACTAAACGCAACACAATAAGTTAATATCAGTTGATTATAAAACTTAAACTGATAAAATACAATATATTATATTTGGCAAGACATAATGGCCACACCCATTGCAGAGAGGTGACAAGGAGATGTAGAATCTCAGAAGCTTTTCGCCAACGCATTGGAAGACGCCTTCAAACTCTTGGAATGGCAAGTATTCAGCATCAGCATTAATAGCGAGTACATCACCCACCTTCGGTTTGCCGACGATATTGGGGTCATGGCAGAGACGCTGGAGGATCTCAGTATGATGGTCGAAGATCACAGCCTAGTATCCCAACAGGTAGGCCTTAAGATGAACATGGACAAGACGAAGGTCATGTCGAATGTCCATGTAACGCCAACCCCAGTATTGGTTGGTAACTGTCCTCGAAGTTGTCGATGAATACATCTATCTAGGACAAACAATCTAGCTAGGCAGGTCCAACTTAGAGAAATAGATCAATCGACGAATTCGTCGCCTATGGGCAGCGTTTGGCAAAATACGAAGTGTCTTTCTCGTCCAGGTTACTTTAGTGCTTGAAAACGAAAGTCTTAAACCAGTTCGTATTACCGATGATGACCTACGCCAAGACGTGGTCTCTAACTATGAGCCTTTGAAGGAAGTTCAGAGTCACTCGGCGAGCTATGGAAAGGGCTATGCTCGGGATCTCTCTACGAAATCGAATCAGGAATAAGGACATTGTCAGACCAACAAAGGTCACTGACAAAGCAAACTGAATTGGCAATGGGCAGAGCACATTATTCAAAGAACCGATGTCCGTTGGGACAGAAAGGTTCTTGAGTGGAGACATAGTTCATCCGGCCCATGAGAACATCTATTGAGGAGACCTGTGTTCAGCAGGGGACGTCTTATGGCTAAAATTATGATGATGACAGTATTCGTCAAAGGTCAAGTCTATTATAATATAATTATATTTTAAGTAGTAACTGCATTATTGTTAAGTATTTTTTAGAAATCACGTGGTAAACGTCGACAAAAATTGTGGCCAGTATTCAAATCAATAATCTCAGATCGGCTTCTATCGTTTTTATAACGGGGAGTGCTGCAAGGAATTATTCGGATTGATCCCTGCCGCATCTTTCTACCATTGTCCTATGCGACAATATTTCCATCCTCACCACTTAGATGGTTGGTAGTCCGTGACTGTGCGTTTTGCTAGAAATTTCCTGCCTGGCACGACTGAACGGTGGAATAAATTGTCGCCGGCAATATGTCCGGACCGAGGCGAACTTCAAACATTCTATCTAGCTAAGAGCGTTCCTACTCCCACCTGACAGGCCGGCAACGCACTTATGACTCCTCTGTGTCTATGGGTGACGGTGATCGCTTACTATCATGCGATTCGCCTGCTCGTTTGCCCCCTAAAACATAAAAAAACTGACTATTTGTTTATTGACGATTTATCCTAAGTGTTCGCCAAAATTATCTTCCAATTTCAATATTCAAAGGAAATAGCTGTAAATCCTTGGAGGCGTTGTTAATATTAATATTTTCGCCCACCAGCACCCGGCGTATTTATCATATAAAATAATTATAACCTCAAAATCTCCATGTTATTTATAATAGACAAAGGCAGTAAGTATAATAAACGCTGAGAATAACGAGGCCCCCGCAAATTACAAAAAATAATAATAACGTAAGGAATTTATATTTATTCCTACATAATGTCTAAATATAATGCCTACTAATTCGTAAGAGAGAAAGTCGTCCAGTGGACCAGATTGCCTCAGCGTTATATTCAAAGATATGACACTGTATATTTTATTTCATTTATCACAAAGGAAAATAAAGCCCGGTGCAAGTTGGACCTTGATCAACGCAGGGTTCTTGTCATGGTCGAATTATAGATATTTTTATGATTCCCGCATAGAGCACGAGTATGAAAGAAACTTTAATCGCCTTCAAATTCATGGAAGAAGTATGCCAAGGCCAAGTTAGAGTAGTGGGATTATATTTTTCATTATACCTATACATTTCGTTAAAAGGATAAGGGAAGATAGTTGTCACGCGATATTTTACAGTAGGTACTGTATGTATAACTAGGAACATTTTTTTTGGGTTTCAAACGGATGCTGGTAGGTTTCTTTCCGATAGCCATACACAATTGGAAAGCTGTATTTTTCTCCCATGCGCGAAAATGTATCGCTTCGCAGCCCGGGCAATAATAATGTCCAATATTGCCCGTGATTTAGGGATCCGTAAACACACGAATAAAACGGTTATGAATGTGGTCCCGTTATTGCGCCGTACGTGGGCTCAATTAAAATCACGGCTGGTATTTATCGTTTCTTGGTATTATATTAGCCGATAGGATTATATTATACTAGCTTTTGCCCGCAACTCCATACGCCTTAAATTCGTTTATCGCGGATAAAGTTATTTTTCTGGGATAAAAAGTAGCCGATGTCCTTCCTCAGGACTCAAACTATCTCCATACCAAATTTCATCCAAATCGGTTCAGCGGTTTAAGCGTGAAGAGGTAACAGACAGACAGACAGACAGATAGACAGACAGACGCACTTTCCCATTTATAACATTAGTATGGATATAGACTAGAAGGCGCCTACAACTTCGTTCGCGGAGGAGAATAAGTCGTAACCCCTTTTTTTTGTCAGCGTAGTCGAGTAAAAAGTATCCTATCCATCAGGCGTACCTAGCTATAATTGTTTCAGTAGCGATGATTGTTTCAGTAACTTTCAAATGGTTTGTAACAATATTTAAGTTTTACAACTTTATAATACGAATTTGACGAGCACGAATATTTTTTCCTGGGTCTTGGATGTGAAGTCTAGGACGTAGTAAGCTTAAATTTAGCATCCCTTTATTAAGAGAGCAGAAATAATAACTGCTTTTTTTAAATTCCCACGGAAGCGGATTTAAGGGAGACAGAAGACTTGGCCTTTTATGTATTTTACCTTCATTTATGCATAAAGAAGTCCTGTTGATGTATCGTTGACAAACACACATATACTCGTATAGAAACGCAATACTACAAATGAAAATGGTAAGGAAATTGTATCCAGAATTCAGTTTGATATTAATTCTAATTCCGTACACAAAACATAGAAGGGAAAAGGACAAAGGGAAGACCTAGAAGGACATACATGAAGCAAAAAAAAGAAAATATATGCTTCATTATAATACAAAAAAGTCAAAGATAAAGTGGAATGTGGATGATAAGCACACCCCGTCATCAATGTTGCAGATTCATTGAAACTAAGTCATAGGGTTTTCGCACGATATTTATTTAGTTGTCAATGTGACATTATAATATACGCCATCAATAATTATTGACAAATAACCGACACAAACCTAATAAAACCTCTTTTAAGTTCGTATACTTCAAATATATAAATATCAATAAGTGAGATGTGAAGTTAACATCAAATAGACCAGGTCCCTATTTCAAAATCGTGACAGTTGGGAACATTAAGTTTCTCAAAGATGTGCATTTTATATTTTTTCCCGATAGTTTACCGTATCTGAACTCAGAATCTACAAACAGTTTTTTTTTACATCGTGTTGTTTTTTAGATATCTTTTTTTAAACACTCGTCGTGACATTTGTAGAGTTCCCTCGTATGAATACATTTTTACTTTGTTCTACATACATTACTAAGTAAAATTAAAAAGTTAGCTGTCAATGTAATGTTTTTTTAAACTTTCTTACTAATTTCTGTAGACCAAAGTAAAAATGTATTCATACGACGAAACTGTACAAATGTCACGACGGGTGTTTAAAAAAAGATATCTAAAAAACAGTACGATGTTAAAATAAACTATCCGTAGATTTTGAGTTCATATAACGTATACTATCGGGAAAAACTATATGCACACCTTTGTGAAACTTAATATTCCCAATTACACGACAATTTTATGTTCACGGCGATCTCCGCAATCTTCTGACTTATTAATAATTATACTAGGCACGCAATGTACGTGAAATTGTAATTGTCACCCGACATTTGTCACGATTGTGAAATAGGGGCCTGGTGCATGAAATTATATATACATATAAGTACATGTTAAAAATATGTGCAGTACCTACCGTCCTTAGCGTTTTCAATGATTCTGCAACACTGATAACGGGGTTTGATAAGTTAAAGGTTGGCCCAAACGAATGCTTAAAATACGCCGATGCTGCGCTGATTAGAGTATTTAACTAATGCAGATGACAAGCCGTTTCATTACCGAATAAAATTGAGGGGATGGGAGGGAGTGACGTAAACACGCAGAGTATCTACGGAAATATTCTTATTTCTTCAAACGCACACAATAAAAAGAAGACACCTACAAACAAAAAAAAACATTAAAAAAATTGGACAGTATATACCTATAGGGATAATAATGGCCAAGTTAGAGTAGTGAGATTAAATTTTTCATTATAACTATTCAATTCGTTAAAATGATAAGGGAAGATAGTTCTTCCCTTATCCTTTCAACGAAATGTATAGAACCTACAAACAAAAAAACACCCATACACTAGCAATTCGCCGTATAAACTAACCGGAGATTACGCGATTACTTTGCCAGAGGGGAATGTATACGTACGGCATTTCCAGTAGTTAACTGCTTAAAGTCACGGTGCGTCATCGCAGTGACGTGACTTACACGTCAAGATTTTACCGCATGCCCCCACATCGCTGCTCACGCTGACGCTGCGTTTACGCGGCTGAATGTATAGAGCAATAGTGATGCATAAAACACGTCACCGCGTAGGCTTCGGTGTAGAAGGCATGCGTTGAGATAAAAGGTTTTGACAGATAGAGAGATGGAAAAAGTGATCCTATAAGGGTTCCGTTTTTCCTTTTGCGGAACCCTAAAAATGACTTTTTTATCGCAATAACGTACAAAAATGTATAGACAATGCTGTGCTACAGTGAACGTTAATTTCAATCCAACAATAACAGCGTCAAAGGATCGCAACATGGGATTAAAATTCAGTTACAGCGAAAATATTTCTCACTAGGGATTGGGTAAAAATGGGATCAACTCTTAATAGAGTTTGCCTGTCTAGACCAGCACTGCTCTAAAATTTATGAATATTATGCTAGTACCCGCAAATTTAATCAGAGGTATTTTTAACAGTTTTTGTGAACTTAATTAGTTTTTATGACTTTTAATCGTGGCGTGGTGACTTCAATATTTAAGTATTTGCCCGAGGGTGTCTTAACTGACCTGTTTGACAAGACAACGATATACGTTTTGATTTAAGCTTATACTACATATTATCACACACAACAGAACAACACGGGGCCTAATCGCGTTTCTAATACTTATATACCAATGTATAGGTTTATAAAGTGGTAAAAATTAAAGGTCTGTACGTTTTCAAAAAACTTAGTGATATGGACTATTTAAAGACCACTGAAAAATATTATTTCTTATTTTTTTGAGATTTCAACTATTTTATACCCTAGGGATAATTTATACCCGGCTAAAAAACTAGTAATGTTTTTTTTTGTCTTCTAGTGGACATCTAATATAATGATTTATTTAAATTTACCTTTTGTTTGTAATGCTTACCAAATGTTGGATAATGTATACGCCGCTGCACTAGTCTTTTCATGACTATGAACATAATACAATCACGTGCTTCGAGACTTACGAAAATCGTCAACTTTCAATATTTTACACATTAAATATATGGCACCGACGTCAAAACAATATTAATTGTATTAACTGAATAGATCGAGAAGACAAACGGTCACTTGTAAGTAAATTGAAGAAACTGAATTATGCAGTTTTTTTTCTCTTTAGTGTTATTTTTTGGAGTCAGTTTTATTTTTGTCCATTAATTAAACTTCTTTTGCGCCGGCTTGGAAATTTCAAAATAATTGTGTAGACCCTAAGACAGACAAAACAACAAAACGGAACATACATAGATTCGTTTAACACTGTGAAAATGGGTAAATAATGTCCTGAATAAAAGTAAGTCGCTATTAGAGGACTAAGACCCCCTAGGACAACTACAGCTATAAAAAAAAGTTTTAAAAATTACAACGATATGCAACGTTCGAAAAACGCAAACCACAGATTTTTCCCGCCAAACACATATTCGAAACACTCGGTCAGTTCTCCTCCCTCAATTTTGTCGCGTGGTTTTGTAAATCGAACACGTCCGCGTTACCAACTTATCTTTGCTAACGAAAGCGGCGCTACAGTCGCTTATTTTGTGTGAATCTGTACGTGATATTGTTAGTACCAAAATTTTCCAATAAACAATGTACGTTGGTGGCTGTATTCGTAAAGGTACAATGGAGTAGAGTGACCGGTAGGAAGGAACTACTTGGGCGGTGCTTTAAAAAGTTTCGGATGACTCTAAAACGGTGCTACGGACTAGTGCTGTTTACGTTAGTTTAGATTTAAGCAATCGTACATGTTTTATTTTATTGTTTTCTAATTTTACTTATGTTAAATATTGGTTTTGGTTTTCGAATGTCATTATAAAATTAACAGTAGGAACGGCGGCAACAGCAGTGAAAACAGTACATACAATTTTATGGTTTTTTTTACACGCCAGTAGAGGCTTTGCTGCAGGACAAGTAAATACATAATTATCATATTTTTTTTTATGATTATAGATTATACCTAACCTACGTGTAATAAATAATTATAATAAAATTTATCATTAACATAATGGGCGAAGTCAAGGAAGCAAGACTTCGTTTTTTCGGTCATTTGGAGAGGATGGGAGATGATCGTGCGGTGAAGAGAGCGTATGTAGGCCAGCCCGGCGGAAAACGTCTGGTGAGCCGCCTGAAATACCGCTGGAGCAATGAAGCCCTTAAAGATTAACCACCCTCGGAGTACCCGATTGCCGTAAAGTTGCGCAGAAAAGGGAAGAGTGGAGTTCTCGCGGGCCAAGATCCTCTTTGCATCACCGAGCCAAGTTAATACGTAGTACAATTTATCATCATTCTATCGATAATTGCTGGGCTCTTCTCAAGGATTTCCTCAATTACCGAACGAGTGCTGCCGTCAAACAACGGTTTCTTGCAATCTTGGTCAGATCTTCGGTCCATTTCGGAGAGGCCTGTCCTGTACGTGTTCAATTCCAGGATCTGTCCCAAAGGCCAGCAGTTCTACGAGCAATATACGCCCACTGCCACTTCAATCTGAGCTACTTAAGTCAATGGCCTTGGTTCTGCTGATCTCCTCATTTTGAATTCAACCAAAAAGCGAAACTCATACCTTGCTCCATTGACTGACCTTGCAATGAAGCCCATTTTGAGGCGACCATGCAAGTCTCAGTGTCGTATGCCAGCACTGCTAGCAACACGCACTGATTACAAACTTTTCTCTCATGAAGAAAATAATATTATCAAGGGTATACCTACATTTTTTATCCAATATCGACGATTCGACTAAGACTTATCCAAACGTTCCGTTAATGCCGCCAAATCTTCAAATTACCTAATCACTTACCTATAGAATTCGCCAGAAAAACAAATCGCCGTCTAAAAAAGTTAATTCAGGCTCTTATCGGATTATAGCCGATATCCGAGCAATTACAGGAAGAGGGGTCTGTTGGATGGAGGGTTCCGTCGGGGGGGTTCGTAACGGTTCCGTTCCAGGGATTTGTAAATAGCGTCCATTTCACCCGTAATTCTTTAAATTCCATCGTTAATTTAAAACTAAACGCTTCGGTTCTCTTGTAAAATAGACTGAGGGACGCGTTTCTTTTTGGCAGCTGGTTCATCATCATCATATCAGTCCAAGGACGTCCACAGCTGGACAAAGGCCTCCTCCAAGGATTTTCATCGCCCTCATCCTGGTAGCTGGTTCAGTATCGTTTGAATCTTAACTATACTTTTCCCTCGGCTTTGTCTGCGTTGCTAACGTATTATGCTTACATTTGGGGAATCGCACTTTTTCTGGGAGTAAAAAATAATATCAATATTCTATACTATTATAAAGTTGTACAAATGAAATGTTTGTATGTGTCGTTGTGGCTTGATCACGCCAAATCGGCTAAACGGATTTCAACTATTTTTGGTAGACGAGTAGCTGGATATCTACAGGTGGTAATAAGATACTTTTCACCCGACTACGCTAAAGAAAAAAGAGAGTTTATGAGTTTTTCTCCTCCGCGAATGAAGTTGCGGGCGCTTTCTAGTAAAAGCGGATTTGTTAGTTAGATTTAGAGGAATCTGGCTGTGGGTTCAATGTAGACAACTAGCATGATGCGACAGACAGACACACAGACACCCACAAATACACAGCTACTTACGTCAAAGTTACAACACCCCTCTTCAAAAATGGCGTAGAAGTTCGAAGAAAACAAAGGAAAAGGTAATACGTTACCGCTTTTTAAAACTGCGACCGACTCTGAACCTAAAACAATGTCACATAAATAACAGAAGTAAAAAACCCTAAGAATTTATGTTTAAGTCAGTTTACTTGTTCCGCTGCCGGTTTCGATTAATCGAGTAAATAGGCTCTTTAAATTTGTTCAATCCCATTTATTTGAACAACTGTTTAATCAATGTTTAGTTATTAGCCTACAGTTATTACCCGGTTGGGTGCTCAATTAAATAAGGCAAGTTTGGAATGATTACGGAAAATTATTATCTTGTTGAAATGAGTAATGATTTTAGTTGTAACTTCGTCTGCGGCAGAAAAAAGTCATAACCCCTTTTTTTCTTTAGCGTAGTTGGGTAAAAAGTATCCCATAACCATTTGGAAATACCCAGCTACCCGTGTACCAAAAATAGTTGGAATCCATTTAGCCGATTTGGCGTGATGAAGCCACAACGATACATGCAAACATACAAAAAATCCTAAAAAAGTATTTTTTCGATTCAGTCACCGCCAAATAGTCCGTAACAATCAATATTTTGAAAATATCTTCACTGTACAGACATTTAATTTTAACAACTTTATAATAATATTTTCTTCTGTTTCCGCGATTATTACTCATTGAAATAAAACAATTTAACGGATTATATCGCGTATATTATCTCATTTTAGTTCCCGACGTTTCGGAAGCTTTCCAGCTTTCCATGGTCACGGGAGGAGCTTCCGAAACGTCGGGAACTAAAATGAGATAATATACGCGATATAATCCGTTAAATTGTTTTATTTCAACTTTATAATAGTATAGATATGCGCGGTATATAGAATTTGCGAGATGCCTGGCAAAGAATGAGTTGTGACTGACGCTTTAAGCAAATTGATCTACACCTATACAATAAATCCTCTTTAACGTGTTCAAAAACCATAGGTAACGCTTTGCAATACTAAATTGAACATTATCATAACTGCATATATGAATAGAATGTGCCCGCGACTTCGTTATTGAAGGAAAAGAAGTCATTACCCCTATTTTTTATTCAGCGTAGGCGGGTAAACATATCCTATTACCATCGATGGATACCCAGCTACCGGTATACCAAAATGTAATGAAGCCACAACGACACATACAAACATACACTAAATAAAAAAAAAAACGACTTAGTGATTGAAAATATTAAAAAAATATTTGTAACTAAAGTTACATTTCATTTTTACAACTTTATAATAGTACTAGCCGTTGCCCACGACTTCTTCCGCGTAGAGATGGAATTTATAGCTTACAAAGTTTCATCCCCTTTTTCGTCTAAAATTGTAGCCTATATCCTATTCTCATGTATAAGGTACATAACTGGACTAAGGATAGATGTAGTTATGAGATCACGCACAACTTTACAGAACACATTTATAGATTTGTCTCCATGTAAACATGGGTCCTGGCTCTGTGGTGGAACATAAAACAAATGAAAGAGGATTTAATATATGGCTGTAGATAAAGAAGTGTGCATAACTGTACATAATTTGGGCCTTACAACATTCATGTGATCTTATTATGAAACGCGCCTTCTCTCATAATATATTTAATTATTTCTTTAATCTTTATTGCACAAAAGAGAATTAAACTTACAAAATGCCATAAGGCATTCTCTACCAGTCAACCTTAGGGTAAAGCAGAAAAATTGTGGGCAGTGCTGAGACTTATGATTATTGACGAGACTTAAATTACATGAATAACATAAATCCATACCAATATTACAAATGCGAAAGTGTGTCCGTCTGTCTGTCTGTTTCATCTTCATGCTTAAACCAATATGGATGAAATTTGGTATGGAGATAGTTTGAGTCCCGGGGAAGGAAATAGGCTACTTTTTATTCCGGAAATATAGCCTTATCCGCGATAAACGAATTTAAAGCGGATGTAGTCGCGGGCAGAAGCTAGTTATATATAAACACAAAAATATTGTATGTATGTATCAGTTGTATAAACTACTATTTAACATTTGTTGTTAACTGTGAGTCTGTGGTATCGTAGTTTCTAAACTGATGAACTGATTTTGAATTAGGTATTACTTTTCTTTGAAGTGAGACTTGATCGACAGTGTTCGTAGCTATGATTCAACCCGTTTGAAGACTACATTTATTTTCTATATATATAGCTACGTATATATCCAGAAATTCAGCAATAATTTGTAATCATTGGAACATGCGACGCTTTGTATTTTATATTTTCAGAAATATCTTCCAGTTCATGGCTAACATTTTATTTTAAACGCAGTAATTTAAATATCTATACTATTATAAAGTTGTAAAAATTAAATGCTTGTACATTGAAGATATTTTCAAACAATTGATTGTTACGGACTATTTGGAGGTTACTAAAACGAAAAATATTGTTTTTGGATTTTTTGTATGTTTGTATGTGTCGTTGTCATCACGAAAAATTGGCTAAACAGATTTCAACTATTTTTGGTACACGGGTAGCTAGGTATCTCCAGATGGTTATAGGATACTTTTTACCAGACTACGCTAAAGAATACAAGAGGGATTATGACTTCTTCTCCTCCGCGAACGAAGTTGCGGCGCCTTCTAGTATATAATATAAATATGCCTATGTAACGGTAACGTAGGCAACTATCATACGTAGTAAACCTTTCCTGCCAATATGTATATACAAAATAGCCGAGACAAATGAACCGCTTACATATATATATATATATATATATATATATATATATATACGGGACACTTAGACGACCGGTTTGGCTCAGTGGGAGTAACGTTGCCTGCGAAGCTGAGGTCCTGGGTTCAAATCCCGGTAAGGGCAAATATTTGTGTGATGAGCATAAATATTTGTTCCTGAGTCTTGGATGTTTTCTATGTATGTAAGTGATATATCTATTAAATATATCGTCGTCTAGTACCCATAACACAAGCCTTATTGAGCTTACCATGGGGCAAGTTCGATTTGTGTAAAATTGTCCCGTAATATTTATTATTATTTATTTTATTATATATATATATACACACAGTCATATAACTAATACTTACCAGGTATAAATAAGCCGCCTAAAGTATTAAAATCCAATAAAATGTTGGCCATCTATGCCTAAGTAACTGTAACACACATTAAACGGTATTATACAATTTTAAGTGGGCGTATTCCTGCCGACATAAATCTATGTATGATATTTTTTCCTTTCCTTAATACATAGGTACGCACTTACAAATAAGGCGATTACAGAATACCGGGATCTGTAATACGTTTTTTCTGTACATCACACACTTACAAGTACCTACGACTATTACATATACGAATATACCTAGTTATTTCCTATTGGGCCGACTAAGCCGCTTAAAGTATTAAAATGTACGAGTATTGTTTCGAAATTGATCGCATCCCTAACCAAAAACAATACATACATGAAAGACAGTATCACTAGCAAGGCACTAAGGACGTAATAGGTATTTATGAGCACAATAACCCATTAGTGCGGTCGCCTTGTGTTTTGTTTGGTGTTGATGTAAGGAACTTGTTGAAACAGTGGATGTGATGAATAAACTTAAGTATATCTAGTTTTTTAACGATACACGTTTTTCATGTAGTTTGCCATCTGACACTGACAGTTCTGTCACTGACAAAACTTGTTCGCTTATTTAACGCAGCGTTCGACATAAAAAAATCAGTCGTGTCGTGTGCATTGCTCTCCGTGACGTCGCCTCAGAAATTCGATATTAGAAGTTCGTATCGCGCCATCTCACTCACTCAAATACAGTCTAACAAGAAAGTGAGAGGGATGGCGCGATACGAACTTCGAATATTGAATTTCAGAGCAGCCCCTCAATGCTAGTTTTTGAGCTAGCGTTATGCTTAGGTGGGACCTTTTTGTGGCATACTAGTTATTTTTATTTTTTTGTGTTATAATTTTTGTATGCTAACAAGTAAAAATGCCTTCTTTCTTTCTTTCTGAAAGTGTGGTCGAATTGGGAATATGGGCAACTTTGAAATGTGGACGAGATAGGAAGTGACCATTTGAGAATGTTGACAAAGTGGACGATCTCAAATGGTCCATGGGAAAAAAAATATTCGCCAAGGATAAGTATTAATTACATAAGTTCGGTGGCAATGCAATAATATTATCAAGCTAGGCAACGCAGACAAAGCCACGTCAGCCAGCTCATATACTTCTGTTTTTTTTGCGAATTACGTAGATATCAAGTTTAAATAATATTGGTTTACCTGCTGTAGTTTGTTTCAGCTGTGCGCCGGTAGCCGTAAGGGCCATTACGTCTTGCGTGTAATGCGCCGCGATCGCCTATATCGGTCGCCGCTGTTTTATGTTGCGGAGGAATTGATGTAACGAGTTACGCGACTAGTGGCTTGTAACTTGTAATTGCCAGCTATGTAAATAACTTTATATTTATTGCTTCTCATTAAAGGAAATATATCAAGCAATTTCATCATCGTCACCCGAAAGACGTCAATAACTGCACCTTTTTTTTCGACAGTAAACCTGCGGGACTTTCGACCCTTTGCCCTGGGGCACTCCTAGTCCATGTCTATTGTCTACACAATAAAGTAACAGGGGAAGAGCTGCCTTAATTCTTGACCCCCAATGGAAAAGACGACTACTGGACCTATGTCCAGCACGCCCAAAGAACGTCACTATGACCGGTTATGCACACAACGGATTCCAGGAAACTTCATCAGATCATCAGTTCACCTTGTCGGCCGCCTTCGCACACTACCGTTAACTGGGGTTACTTTGATCAACGGGGTTACCCCAGTTTACCGGTACCCGTTGTCTGGTGTAATCCCATAAAATCACTTAAAGAAAATAAGAATAACTTATAAACAACTTAGAAATAAAATAAAATAAAAGAAAACTATATGTAATAAGTTTTTGTCCAAAAATGACATTTTCGTGACAAGTTTTATTGCCGACTCAAAACTACTCACTGATACAATTCTAAAGAGCCAAAACTCGGTAGGATTGCATTATTTTCTTACAGAGTTCCTATGACCACCTTCCTGCTCCATCATCAGATTAGCTTGATAATATTATTGCATTGCCACCGAACTTATGTAAGTATGCTAGATTTTAGCTCAATTGGAAACCGGGAAGTATACATAGTTACATTGCAAGTTAAATAAAAGCTTTAAAAAAAAGTCCCGTGGCTTTATACTTTAGATACTGGTGCATATCTTCTTACTGATATGCTTGGCGAAGAGCCTATCAGCTATTTGGCCAACCAGCCGTTTCGATGGCTCCTTAAAATGGACTAGAGCGCTTGGGCCCCACGGACAATAAAAATCAAATCATGTTATATAGAATTATAACATGTAACCGTTATGGCAACTGAAATTACCTGAAGTGAAATTATGTAATACAAAGGAATCTCTGCAAGACGTCGGCTGCTGGACTTCAACCAAATATAGAAACCATCTATAGCCGAAGGCTGTGCACTGCTCTTATCTATCGGTTTCCTATGACTTTCACCAGATTTGCTGGAGGCACATTGGGCCTTCCGTCCCAACGACTCGTAGCATATCTCTTTCAATACGAGGAACCCGCTACGTACGCGTTCTGCTAGTAGCAAGCTTTCGTTTGTTATCGGCTACGCGCGTAGCGTTCATAAGTTTACGCAGGCTGGCTTTTCGTAACTCTGCGGCGTGTGAGGTCTCAGCTGATTCACAGTTAATTCGAACAGATGATTTAATATTTAATAGATGGAAAATTGAATAAAAATAGGGACTCCTTTTATAGAACAACTTTGAACAAAAACCTTGGACTATAAACCTTGAACTGTAGTATGACGCATATTGCCTATTGGAACGTGTGTAATTCCGTATATGGTAATAAGCTTTATAAGCACCTCAGTTTACCTAATAAACGAACATTACGACACCGAATCTCGTTGTGTCATTACCTCCGTACTCCCAACACTTCAACTCGACGTCTTACTGCGCGCCTATTTTGCGTGGCCATATTAGACTATACAGCCATAACAAGTCCCAAACAAAGTGTATAATAGCTGTGTCTTGTGTACTACCTAGGATGTATCGCGTCCACTGTCTATTAAGACTAATAACGATCTTATCATTTGTAATCTAATATTGCAGGGAAACTGGATGCATAGCTCGTTCCATATCCTTTTGAGAAATTTTGATTAATAGCTGTGCAGTCAAATAATGTTAAGTCAGGGTCATCAAATACTAGAGGTTAACAATAAGCTTCTATACAGTAATCGAAATGAAAACACTGTTTAGCATCTGTTTCAAGTATTATGTAAACTTTATTAAGTAAGTTAAATGTCCCACAACTGCCCGACACTGACAGATGGAGATAGATTTATTTATTTCATGATACCACTCTGAATGTTAGGAATCAATAATTATAATTATTACATTATATTTTATTAAAAAAAAACTTTTAAGATAAAATATAATGTAATAATAACAATGTCAAATATGCAAAAAAATGTAACAGTTATAATTAAATTTCATGTCACATTAACGATCGTCATCTAATTTAAAAATAGAGTAATAATTATATAATAGAAACCATCAATACAAAGTAAATAAGAACAACTTACTATCATTTACTAGTTGATTCAGATGTTATATTTTCCTAAACGATGGGAGGCTGACTTACAAAAGTGCTCATGAGGCAAAACCTATTTGCGGGTTAACCTTTTGATTATGATTCCTAATGGCAGAAAGTGATATTTGCGGGTGAAGTGACAAATCACTGGAATATTTTTATTTATTTATTTATTCAAACTTTATTGCACAAAACAAGAAAGTATAAATAGTCGACTTAATGCCATAAAGGCATTTTCTACCAGTACACCATTAGGCTAAATAGAGAAATTATTGGTGCGGGATATCGGTATCAAACTTGTACAAATTAATAATTAAAAGGGCAAAACACCAAAATTATATTCTTGTTGACTTAAAACAAAGCAATTAATTCGCAATATACAATAGCATTAAATCAGATAAGCAAAATTCTCCACAAAATTTGCACCATACAACAAAAGGAGATTTCATAAGAGATCGCAATTTAAGCTTTCGAAGTGTATAGAGTAATAAGATAAGATAAAGACACTAGGTAATTGCACCAATGTATAAGTAGGGTACAAGTGAAACTGCCATTAGTTGGCAACCTCAGTCTTGATTTATAGCAATATTAGACAAAAACAGGGTGTCAAGTATTTGAATTAGTGTCATGCATTGGCACATTTACCTTACGTGTACATTTCATGTACTGTACTGAAACTGGAAGGATTTTTTCATAAAGTTAATAAATACAATGATTTTCCTTATTGGATCACTTTGATGGACGTCTGTCTGTTCGTCCGCCTATCTGTCTTTTTTATGTATGTCCATGTCAATAACAATATAAAATGACCCCACACCGCGTACATTTTGCTTGAAAGTAAGGCTCTGGTAACACTGGATTTTTATGGATATGGCCGTCTATATAACAGAACCCTCGTCGCGCAACCCGGATTTGCATTTGGCCATTTTTTGTATATAATTATTATTGCAAGACACCACATATGTATACAGGTGTTTATTATCTGAATCATTATTGCGACGTTTCAATATCACCTGTGTCAATCTAGTATTGTTTTAATAATATCCGTTACTTTTTTTATACAAATTTAATTCGATATTCCAGTTTTGATATGCCATTTCTCTCTGCACGGAAAAATAAGTAGGTAACAATCAATATTTTCCGTTCCGGTCTTCTCTAGGTATTACGATATTTTAATGTAGCTGAAATTCTTGACTCTTCCTTAAATCACAGAAAGATTTTGTATTCCTTGAAACAATTTCAACAATTCAATCAAACAGGAATGTGACTACTAAGAGGAACAAAATTGTAGGACGATTTATTGTTTTTCCTCATCTCTATTCCATTCTAGTCAGAACCAGTCCAAAACACATAATTCGGGCTCAAACATTATATGCTCGCGAACTCGCAAACAAAAGCTACCGCATTATTAAAAAGTGTTACAAAACAAATGGAAAAACCTTTCTATTCTAAACAGCGCAGACATTTCTGGCCCTAAATTCGAAAAAAGAAACAATTACGAAACAAAAATGGAACACATCAGAAAAGGCGGCAGACAATCGCTCACCCATTCCTTTAAAACAAAAGCGGTTCGCGCCAGGGGCACTACTTGTGCACGCCACCAGTATATGTTGAACCACCATTTTGACATGACAGTTTAAATGGCGTCAAGTATTTGCATGCTCAGAGGTCTAGCTGAATGGTAATTCGTTGTTGGCGAAAAAAGGTAACATTCTGTCTTTTTAATAGTTGATCTTTTTTAGATCATGTTTAACGAGGCAACTTTTGGAACCTGATACGTCTCAATTGAAATTCTATTTTACAAGAAATCCGTTTAAAGTTTTTATTACTTAACTGTTGATTAAAATATTTTGGTATTATTGGTTTCCAGGTACTGACTATTTTATAAATTTAATATTTTATATATTTATTATATTTAAATTTTAAATGATTTGAAGATAAGACGACGAATTGAAATTGGCCGCCTTAACTACGCGTATATAAGATGCCAAGTTACCTAAGAAACGGGTATTTATTGCATGTAATTATATTTTTGAATAGTAACGTAATGGCTTGACTAAATTACTAAGGGCATTTGTAACAGTTTGTGAATTATTTGACAAAACCAATTTGATGTTTGGCAATACTTACACCCATTATTTTGGTACCTTGTCAATTCTTGAGCTCTCAAGAAAAGGCCCAAAAATTGGAACAAATTGCACTTTGAATTTGGATATGGATGGAAAAGATACACTTTCCTGAATATTGTTTCTATTAGTAATTAAAATTAGCCTTTGACAGTATTGATCTAATATTTTATGGTATAACGTAGTTATATTAAAGTTAACAATATAAACAGGGTAAGACACATAGCAAACAGGGTAACCCAACTGAAGTGGCAATGGGCAGGGCACATAGTTCGAAGAACAGATGGTCATTGGGGCAGAAAGGTTTTCAAGTGGAGACCGCGTACCGGCAAAGGCAGGTCAGCAGTCCACCCGTAAGGTGGTCAGACGACCTGGTTAGAGTTGCGTGGACTCGCTGGATGCTGGTCGCCTCTATCCAGCCCATGTGCAAATCTATTGAAGAGGCCAGTGTCCAGCAGTGGACGTCCTTTAACTGATGTTTACAGATACCCGATACGTCAAGAAATTTTCAGAACAAAGGTTCTACTAACCAAAGAGTTAGTTTAATTAGTGTATTTTTTTTGAGAGGCGCAATGTACCTACCTAGTAGGTACCTAAGATATATTCTTTGCACTCAATTCGGAGTTTATATATACTATTTTAGAATTTAACTTGGTTTTCTTTCTGCGGGCGGTCTATATAGGCTCCTTAAAATATGGGCATTGACAACAGACCCCCTATTGCCTAACGCGTTTGACGCTCGGAATCAGAATCAAGTGTCATGATTTTGTATGGGCTATGCCAGTTGATTCTGATACCAAGTGTCAAAATTTCGTTAGGCAATAACCCCCGAGTCAATTATAATGCTCTCTTCTTGTCGTTGAATTGATTCAAGTCAAATGTTTGAATTGATTTAACACATAAAAATAATATCACTGAGCTTACCAGGTAAACAAATATTTTTCTTCATATATGCGTCAATAAAAATCGCATGCTGAATAAAGAAATATGGTAGGTAATATAAAGTATAATTGGCAATAGAGAATTTAAACTTTTTATCATACCGCACTTATTTCGCTCCAAACAGAACGTATTATCTTCAACAAAAATGTTCAAACTATCTCAAACTAATCTAAGTTTCTCCCAAAAATTTACTACAAGCCAAGAAACTCATACACAGCAAGTACTCGCCTTATAAAGCCAGCGTTACTCAAATACTTTGAACCGGCAATAATGGTAAAAGTTAAAAACCCGCCCGGTTAAGACCACCATCAGAACTTGCGCCATCTGTTGTCGCGCGCGGGAACCATTTCTCTCGTTTGATTTATAAACGCTGGTACGAACACTTTCAAGCGCGACGAATGGCACAAGTCTAAAGCGTTTATATTTAGTACATGATTGTTTTATTTCAAAAACTTAATTTATTACTTCGCCACATCCTCGAAATGTAAATATTAATAAAATATTTGTTCATAGCTGTTGGGGTAGAAAAAATCTCGAGAAGCGACAGGACAACACAGGATAGGACAACAAGATGGACCGATGATCTGATGAAGATCATGGAAAACCGTTAAATGAGGGCGGCGCACGACCGGTTGTTGCGAAGATCCGTGGGTGAAGCCTTTGTCCAGCAGTGGACGTCCTTGGGCTGGGCAGTACAAGTATCGTGCAAATACAAATACAGAATAAAAATCAAGGGACTTTATCTCTTTTGTCATCGTAAGAAACAAAATTATCAATAATTTTTACATTTATGATTTAACGACTGTATGACTGTTGGCGTAAAGCCTTATAAAATGGCTGACCTTGATCCCATGTTTCATATTGCCACAGGGGCAATAATGAGGAATTACTCATCTTGCTGCTACAACAATGAGCTCCTAGGAGGCCTCCAGTTGTGACGGCTGTTCCAGAAGTTTTATTCAGTGACACCAATATGGGTGAAAGCTAAAAATTAACCAAAGTTTGCTGGAGTTTATTATTTTAATCGTTTGAATGTCTTTTATACACACTCTGGTAGACGAATTAAACGTGACATGTGGCAATTTCTTTTATTGTTGTCTTGTAGTAGTAATTCCTACATTATTATACGTATATTAACTAGCTTGAATGAATATAGAGCAAACACACACATATTTTAATAGCTTATTAAACCAATTTTCGCTTATAACTTGCACCATACGCTAACTCCAGAACTTAGCTAGACCAGCTAGAATGGATCTCCAGCACTAAGCTCCGGGGACCAACAGCGGACAAAAAGAAAATATAACGAATGGAATACATTTCCTTTGCGCCAATAATATTAAGGGTCTGAACAGAAATCACCCGATTACAGTGCATTCTGTATCTAAAGCTCCTGGTTAATAACCCAGGAGCGATCCCTATTGGAATATCACACTAAATGCAGTGTGAGATTCCAATAGGGATCGCAAATTGAGCAATTTCGAATATTTAGGGGAAACCGACATGAGTTGTGACAAAGGAGAGTTGTGACATCGTCGATTTTTTGGAATCTATTAACTGTTAGCGAGCTCGATACAGTGCGCGTTTCTTAGCTTGAAACTTGAACAAACAAACGCGTGCTATTGCGAGCTCGCTATCAATTAATAGATTCCAAAAAATAGATGATGTCACAACCCTCCTCGGTCACAGCTCACCTCGGTCACCTCTAAAGGTGCGTCAACACTTGTATCATTTGCTCGTGTCCGATCATCGTCCTGTGGCATGACTGCGTATCGCGCTGCTTGCGCGCTGCTTGGACGCTCACTGTCGGCATTCCGTATCATTTGCGCCGCCGCGTGAAGAAATGCGTCCACACTAAGCCTTAGCGTATCACCGTATCCGATCACCGCGCCGATCATTTTGCATGCTGCAGTTTGGACGCTAGCCGTATCGTTTCACTGCTCCGATCATTCTGGCATTTCGGCGATCATCATTTTTCGCGTGATCGTTCTTTTGTAGTAGCGTTGTGTTCCGTGTAAAACTGTTGCACTCTGCGATCGCACATCAAATTGGTTGACACCCGTGCAGAAACTTGAAGATCATTATCACGACAGCTGATAAGCCGCGAGCGCCGAGCACCAGCGTGGACAGCAGTGCCTATGCGTCGGCGGCACCGCGCGCGTAGCAACTAAATTACAGTACTTTGGAAATTCGCCGTAACATACCTGCGCCAGCGACTCAAGCCACGCCTCTCGGCCATCTTTTTCACGCGTAGCTGCAATGAACGAGACAAAAGATGATCGGACAAAAACCGCGTAGCATGATCGCGTGTCATGATCGCTAGTGTGGACGTCGCACCGTCGCGAACATGCCGCGCTCGTACGATCCGAGTGTCTGATACACGTAGCAACATGGATTTCGAGCGATCGGATCGACGCAACGTCCAAACGCGTGATCGTGACACGCGATCATGCCATGCGGCTATGATCTGATACGGGCAAATGATACAAATGTGGACGCACCTTAATGTGTACCAAAAACTGTTAAAATCCTTCACCCGTTTTGAAATGAAACCGTAACGACATATACTTACAAACATACGATCCAAAACACTTTTTGTGTTTCCGCGTAGTCGGGTAAAAGTATTGTATGCAGACTATCTGTGTACCAAAATTAGTTAAAATCCATTCACCCGTTTTAAGATGAAGCCGTAACGACACATACAAACATACGATCCAAAACATATCTTTTCTATTCAGCGACCTTTAACTACCCCGGATCAAGAATTTGGATGAAAATTAAAATTAAATTAAATGTATAGACATTTCATTTTTACAACTTTATATTGGTATAGATATTTATTTATCTGGCTCACTCAGCAGCCTAAGTGGCTTGATGGATTTCAATATCTTCAGATTTTATAAACCTTGTTTATAGTTTAGGGTTTGAAGTTACAGGAACACTCAACTTTTTTCAATTGTTTTAATCCCTTGATAGAGAGTTATAAAAAAACCAACAAGTAATAATAATGTATAATAAAAGATAGAAACAGTATCGATGGTAGCAGTTCAAACACAAAACTAGTTACATCTAAATTGGTCTAGCCGTTGAAGATATACGATCCTACAGATAAACACGTAAAACTTATAACACACCTTTTTATCGCTGGTCAAAACATCAAGGCTATATTTAACCAAAGTAACGTGGTTGTTCCTTTACCTTTCTCTAAATATCCAAAGGGACGCAGGCAGAATAGGTAGGCTACCAATACAAATTTAATTGATGAACTGGTGGAGGTCGCTGGTTTCTGCTGCTGCATTCAGCGGACTCCAGAGGGGTTGGGCCGGTCATGATAGAGTTTTTTTGGGCAGCAGACGGCCAAAACACGTCAATTTTAGGTGATGACGATGTTAATTAGAGGGACAAATAAAAAGAACACTCTTTTAATGAATATTAAACCAAAACAATCGTAGTTACCGTTCAAACTGCACCTGAAAATGGCTGCGATTGAGCTATTTTGAGTGTGCAGTGAAACAAACAGACGTCATTCGATCGCCCTAGGGATTAAAAGCTGTGGAATAGTGAAATGCAGAAAGTAGGTCACTCAGAGGTAGTTCGCTATCCTAACCTAACGCTACAATAACGCCACAAACAATGCACGCCACACAAAGTGTACACAGTACCATAACATACAAACATGCTTTACTGTAGCCCAAAATAAATTTACAAAAGAAACATACAGACATTTAAAGACCGCCAGTGTAGCTTACAAAACCAATCTCTTACAGATAACTTAAACCACAATCGTTAGGATCGACTAAGACTGTATTTATTATGAGCACAATTTATTGCACATCGTTAGATTGCAAGACACTATTTTGGGGCAAAGCAAAGTAATTATAATCCATTAATCTAATATCTAATTTCGCAAAGTAATGCCTCTATAAATTATTGTATTTATTATTATTTCTCGAAAATATACGCAACAGCTTGTACCAATCATACATTGTCAGAATTGTTCCTGTGTAGCGACCACACGTACCAAAGACGTTGCGTGGGAAAACCTCCAACAAAGTTCAACAATCTGGTCAAAGATCGCGACAAACCGCTGTATGAGGATTGAGTGCAATAATGAGTCGTCGTGGTGATCTTTGGCAGTAGATCTTTGTTAGTACTGGGTGTCTTTTGGCTGATATGGTGATAATTATGACTAGATTTACAAGCGTTTATTAAATCCCGGCAAGCGCATTGTGGGAATGCCACCCGCAAGGTGGTCGGACGACCTGTTTAGGATTGCGGGGACTCGCTCCAGCGAAACTATTGAGGAGGAGGCTCATGTGAAACTATTGAGGAGACCTGATTCTAGCAGTGAACGTCCTATGGCTGAAATGATGATGATGATTAGACCGCGAAATCTATTTTAGTTTTGTTTTTGGTTAACTGGAAAATCAATTAAAATCTATGTAACCTTTTTGGATCTTGAACTAACCAAACCCCTGTTAATGTTTTACTTTTTTCTTTTAACGTGTGACGTCTATTACAGGTTTATTTGCGCTCATGAATTCGACGCATACACTCTCACAGGCAACGTACTTGGATTGTAACATGCATCAACACACCGGCACACGTGTTCACTGCCCACGTCCTGAGAGACCGGCTGTTTGTACGGGGCCTGAGTATTAAATTATAATAGAAACTACTAGATTTGTACTACACTTACTTTGCCAATCATGAGAGAATAGGGTAGTTTCCTGGGTAAAAAGTATTAGTGCGTCAGTTAGTTTATCAAAAAATATTGGACACGTATTTTTTCTTTTGTCAATCAAACAAAAACAAAGAAAGATAAAGCGCGTGAAAGTTTGGGAGTGGGGGCGCATGACGTCACGGGGAACTTTAACTGCCTAGGGTAATTCCGGGGTAGATGGCCATAAGTTTAAGATAGCCAGTCGAATTTTTTCCAACTTATATAATGTCGCTTGTTTCACGTAAACTTTATTCGTTCAGAAGATAACACTTGATATAAGTGGAAAATCAAGTAGATCAAAAGAAAAAATCTCACGAAAAATAACTTTGTTTAAAATACGCTACTTGAAAATTTATAAATAGATTGCCGATACATATATCGAGTTACGTCATAACGTAACTCTATTTGTTTTTTAACTGGCCCAATAATAATGATTATTTTAGAAAGTACTGAGGTTTTCGTACATTATCAATTTAAAATAACTTGATTGATTTCATTTTTTTTTTTTTTATGTCGTTGATATAATGAACCGGGTACATGGGGAGAGAATGGCCATACGCAGCTATTTAGTACTGGAAAGCCATGAACTGGGACCTCAGATACTAAAAACAAAGAAATAGATGTTATTAATTAAAATCATAACAGTTGTAATAATAATATGCTAGAGATGACAAATACATTACTAAAAATCCAGAATAATGAAGAATTGACTATTGTGAACAAATATCTAGTGTGAGTTCATTAAAATCGTACCGAATTAAAAAAATTGTTTATTTTATTAGAAAGAAGGAGAGAAATGTGCACAAAAATAGAAAAATGTACAAATCTACTCATATTCAATGTTATGGCCATCTTTCACGCACATATCCGGGAGAGATGGCCAACCCTTATTTGATTTCAAAATATTGTTTGACTATGTTCGCATGGTTTTAACAATGTTTGCGGTTTTGTTTACGTTAGATAGATAATCAAAGTTTAATCTTCAACTAAAATCAAAATTCTAATGTTCATAGTTTCCGCATAATCGGTCTTAGAAAAAACTATGGCCATCTATCCCAGACTTACCCTATATCTTGATATTTTTTTTAGAATTGACATAAGAAAAAATACGTGTCTAATATTTTCTGCTAATTTAACTGACGGACTAGTTATATTTTTTTAGGATACAAGGCTATTATTGTAGTAAGCGTACTTTTTCGTAAATATCCTCGTTTACCAATTGATTGTCACTAACGGTACGGCCATGACAACTTGTGACCAGCGGCGCGGCAACATTGCGTGTGATGCTAACTGCTGTGCGGTGATCGCCTCGACCGCGCAATGAAGAGAGAATAGGGATGTTGACAACTGTTTTCTATGGTATGTTATAGAACGACCTTTCAACAATAGAAATACTGGTGAAAAAAATACTTCAAAATAATATTTTCTTCTGTTTCCGCGATTATTACTCATTGAAATAAAACAATTTAACGGATTATATCGCGTATATTATCTCATTTTAGTTCCCGTCGTTTCGGAAGCTTTCCAGCTTTCCATGGTCACGGGAGGACTGAGAAAAGATGTATTTTCCTCTGTCAAAGTTACAATTTGTGCAAACTACCCATTTTTTTTGAAAAAACACAAATAAAGGTGTACATACATGCCAGATGGGCCTAAGCTGTAAAGACAGTTACACATGTGCCAGAAGGGCTTAATTATTTTATTCTAATAATTTACCAAGCAGCATTTCACAAATGAGGCGTACTGAGGAGAAAAGAAACGCTGCAAAGAAAAACTCCCAGGCTACCTCATTACTAATTATAATATTTAAAAACAGAGACTATTAAACTACTTTTAAACAGATAAGATATTTTACACCGTTCGGAAATTAAGGTTTTGCAGTCCTGTGTCTCGCTTGTTCCTTGATGAGATGTATTACAGGATCCCAAGCTGGTGGTAGTGACAATCCATCTTCTCTATTGAAATTAGGATGCTTTTTAATCTCAATAGCCTCGCGTAGCATCCTGGGAAAATATATTTTTTCTTTGGCAAGGATAGAAGGTTTATCAAACTTAATTGAGTGGTTTGGTTTGTCAATGACATGTTCACAAACTGCAGACCTATTACACGGACGGTGCTTGACATCTGCTATGTGCTCCTTCACCCGGGTGGATACACTGTACTTCAAAATCATAAAAACTCCACGAAATATAACAACGTTAAAATCACATTTTTCGACTTTCCCAAAAACGCTACATAAAAACCCTAGGAAGGCGTGACGTCACACCTTCCTACGATAATGGGGAAATCAAGAACTTAGTTCTGCAGCTATGTTAAAACTTGATTTTATCGAAACGGTTTCATAACAAAAGTTACCATACATTTCATGGGTTATTCAATGGTATTATTATTTTCATACTTTAAAAATAGACTATCCTACCTATTTTTAAAGGCTCATAACACAAAATAGATACACGTAAGGTATCGAACTCAAAGTATTTTTTCCGTCTTAAAAGCTACCTTTTCGCATCAAAACTTAATTATTATTTGAATACAGTCAACATCCCAGACGCTGTTTGTGCCTCAAAGGCGGATTAGCACATGCGGACACGGACACACTCTCGTTCTAGAACACCGGCTGTGTAAACGAAGAGCTGAGGCTGATAAGTGTTCATTCTTACTTATCTCTCGGGTTCCCGACTTAAACGCAACTGATTTAGTCTCTGGTAAATATATTATTTCTGTTTTCAAAACGAGCAACATCATAGCAGTTTTAAGGCATTCACTTCTGGTCAAAGGCTTCCCCTAAGAATTTCCACACCGACCGATCGTATGCTGCCTATAACCAACTCTATCTGGACAATTCGGAAATAATAGGCGGTCGGTCGGGGTCTTGATGATTGGTACACAACCCACCCTACCCACATGTCCAACGGATCTTCTGTTAAACATGGGCGACCTACCAATTGGTCTATCGATGCTCCGAGCTCTTGCGTCATTTTTCAAACAGTTGCTTTTTCTAATACGCCTTAGGGATTAGAAGTTCATTTAATTAATATATTAGTTGCTATAAGAATGAAAGTTAATATTGCAAAAGTAAGACGGTTTAATTTAGTAGTAATAAATTTCTGTCAAAAATTTCATTTTTATGACAAGTTTCTATTGCTGACTTTACTTTTCTTTGAATATCCATCAACTACTCACCGAGACTATTCTAAAGAACTCAAACTCGGTAGGATTGCATTCTTTTATTACAGAGTTTCTATGATCACCTTCCTGCTCCATCATCAGATCGGTTCCCCTTGTTTACGCATATATATATATTTTGTCATAATTCCATGTCGAATAATCACAATAGGCATAATTTAATTACGCCGAATCCTGTTTTCGCCGAATGGTCTTACGCATAACTTTTTAATGCCAAAAACCTACTTTTCTAGCAGCAGTCATCTTCTGTTTGGGCTTGCAGTTCTCACCTAACCTAACCTACTTTACTGGCAGCAGTTTTTTATTGTTAGAGGTTGAATTTGCAGCTAACTAAAATTCGACGATACTTAATTATGCGTATTTAGATTCTGACAAATAATGATTCGGCAAGATGAACATTCGGCGAAATCAAATTATGCGAAACCTGTGCGACGAAATCAATTTCGGACATAAAAAAATGCGAAATACGTAGCACCCCCAGATCATCTCTATGGAATCATACTATTGTAATGTCATCAAGCTTGTAAAACGTGGCAATTATTTAAAAAAATCTGTTTCTCAGTTGTGATACAGTATAATTTAAAGGTGTTTTGACTTCCTAAACCGGTACTGGAAGTTCTTTATAAATCGCAGTGCTTGTTCTATCGTACGGATTGTAACAGTACAGTTAGCAAAGATACTAATTACCTGCCAACGATTTGACGCCACGCCGCATTGCAGATATAATTTAGCTCACAAGATGTCTTTGTCTTATCTTTACTCTTCTAAATTATGAAGTCTACTGTATTCCATAGTTTTAAATGGTAGATTTCAGAATAAACATAAGGTTTTTGCGTGTCGCAAAGGTAAATTGTCTTTCAATTTATTTATATTTTTTGTTTATTGCACGAAAGACAACTTGCATTCCCTACCAGTCAACCTTAGGGCAAAGCAGAAAAATTGTAGAAGGTGGTGATTTATGTAACTACAAAACACATATGTGTACTTAAATGAATGATAAAAAATGTATAATGTAAAAATAAAACTTCTGTACATTGAAGATATTAAAAAAATACTGTAAGGAACTATTTGGAAGTCACTGAATCGACCGTCAAATTGTCCGTAACTATATTTTTATTAAAAGTATCTTTAATGTAGGCATTTCATTTTTAAAACTTTATATAATTTTGTCTTCTGGCTGAAGTTCAATAGAAACATGGAAAGTAACGTGAGATCCTGTGAATGGGTCGTTTCAACTATTTAATATACTAATTACATAATTTAAGCTGATTTCTTCCTTGAAGTAAATAAATAAAAAATAAAAACGTTTACAAAATGCTGGAAATCATTTTTTTGCAACCACATCGAACTAACGAAACTATCAAACGAAGGCCGAAGAACCCCAAATTGACATCAATTATGTTAAACAAAAGAACATTCAAGATATATAATAATATCATGACGACGACGATCTCAGTAGTTAATCTTGTGGCAAGAAGTAACCAATAATACAAGTACACCATGGATACAAGCGTATTCTTTGTACTGGGTACCATATTTTTTACGTTGAGTATCTGCAATATTAATTGTGATTCTGATGAACCAATTTTGACTTTGGCCTCCGAAGCAACCTTAGCTGAAGATGGAAAGCTTAACTTTACGCAGCTGGTGATCAAATATGGCCAAACCGTTGAGGAATACGACGTAGTGACTGAAGACGGATATATTCTCACTATCTTCAGAATCCCAGGAAATAAACCTCCTGTACTGCTGCTTCATGGAATCTCTGACTCCAGTGATCCCTTTATTTTGAGAGGTAATTCCTCGTTGGGGATATCATTAGCAACTTTAGGCTATGATGTTCGGATTGGAAATAATAGAGGAAATCTGTACGGCAGACGCCACATTACTATGAACCCTGATACAGATAAAAAGTTTTAGGACTACAGTTTTCACGAGATCGGCTACTACGACCTCCCTGCAATGATTGATTTCATCCGCAAAAAAACTGGTGTCCAAAGCATCTCCACCATCAGCCATTCTCAAGGAAATTCTGCCCATTTCGTGCTCACTTCATTGAGACCTGAGTACAATAAGAGGATCAATGTGTGTATCGCCTTAGCGCCTATAGCTTTTTTAGATAATTTAGATCCGACTGTATCCGACTTAGCGGTAGCAGGGCCCTCTATTTTGGCAGTGCTAAAACTGGCGGGGTTGGAAGAACTACTGCAAGATCATAAGGCAGCATCTAATCTTAAAACTCTCATATGTAGCAAAGGTTTTGTGAGCTATTTTATATGTGGTTTTGGATTGATATCTACACTGTTTAGATTTGATCCTGCGGATGTTGAGTCAGGTTTCCTGACGGGAGTTTTCATTGGACACTTTCCTAGAGCAGTGTCAAGAAAGTGTTTTGAGCATTACGGTCAGGTAACTTTACGTCATCGTTTTGCTCAGTACAATTATGGAGCCGAAAATTTGCTTAAGTACGGGAGTTAAGTCCACCTGAGTATGATTTAGCGAAAGTAACAATGAACGTTGCTTTATTCGTTGCAAAGTTGTCAAGGGTAAAAGACGTTGAACGCCTGAGAGATACCCTTCCCAACGTCGTGCACTATGAAGTGATGAAACCTCCTCTATGGGGTCATGTAGACCTTATCATAGGAAGAGACGTACCTAAATATTTGTTACCACCTATATTGGATCTGTTAAACAAATATAACTGAAGAAATCAACCAAGATTTTTAATCAACAACTCCTCACTTTGTTCTTCGTCCTACTTTAGCTTATAATCATTTTTTGAGGTTAGCGCGCATTTTTTGCAAACATAATCAGCCCAAAGAAACTATGTGCTTCAATAGGAATCCGTTCGCCGTGGCAGTCCTTTTTATTGTAAATGTTAAAATTATGTACATTTTTATTATGAAAAAGATGGGTATAACTTATTAATGCCATCGATTGGTGTACTTTAATTAATAGATTAAGATTGTTCATTATTTTTTAAGCTATAAGGAGTTTGTTTTTGATTGCATTCATAATGCATTTTATTTTAATTGAGGTTGCCAACCTCATTAATAAAATCTTACCCTAATCAATTTGAAAATATATAATTATGAAAGCGCTCCGTATCTTTCTTAAAAAAATTGGCTAAATCTGTTGAAGATATACAATTAATGTTTTACAAGTTTATCCATAATTCCATGATATGAATATAGTGTTGGACGTAATCATTAGTAAACACTAAACACTAACAAATCACACTAAACACTAACCGAGTGGACTAATCAATCAGACTAAGCGTCAATCACACTAACGTTTAGTATGATTGAATTTGAGCAAGCGTCAATCATACTAACCGTCAATCTGATTGACTACAAATCACACTAACGCTAAGTCACACTAACGTTTAGTCAGACTAATTTAATATTTTTCAACACCAAACATTAACGATGTATTCTCTGCCCAAAAATAAATTTTCATTATAATTTATATACGTACCAGAAGATAAGATGGATCTGGTGACGGTTCTTGAATGCAGTACCACAAAACAGGAGTATTTCGTGGTATCCTATCTAAATACTCCTCATTCTAAGTCCATTAAGCTAAAAAAGCACTAGTCTATGTTGATCCAATCCTGAGTTCTAGTAGGTACCCCAAGGGTCCATCATCATGACCATTTGGTGGTACCCTATCTAAATGCTTCTCATTCTAAGTCCTTTAAGCTAAAAAACATTCGCCTATGTTTGTCCAATCCTGAGTTCCGTTAGGTATCCCCAGGGTCCATCATCAGGACCATTTGGAGGTACCCTATCTAAATGCTCCTCATTCTAAGTCCATTAAGGTAAAAAGCATCCGTCTATGTTGATCCAGTCCTGAGTTCCGTTAGGTACCCCCAGGGTCCATCATCAGGAGTATTCGGTGGTACCCTATCTAAATGCTCCTCATTCTAAGTCCTTCGAAAAGTATTCGTCTATGTTGATCCAGTCCTGAGATCCAGTAGGTACCCCAGGGTCCATCACGGGATCCATCCAGCATGGAAGTTTTCAACATGGACTCGGAGTCTATAAGGTGCTGAACTCTTATATTTACGTACTTTGTCCTCGACGAAATTAAGTACCACGACTTAACTTTAATTTGGCCATTTAATCATTAATATCAATCACAGGATTTAATATATACTAAAAGATAATTTAGTTTTTTAATACTTTCGAAACACTAAAGATTGAAATATTTCAATCATTAGTGTTTTCAAATTATTGAACACTAACGGAGAATTAGTTTCAATCACACTAAACACCGACCGACGTCAATCATTAATACTTTACTCACAACTAAATTTTTCAATCATTAGTGTTTAGTGTTCAATCACACTAACGTTCGGCCAACACTGATATTAATAAATGCGAAAGAAACTCGGTCTGTCTGTTACCTTTTCGATAGAGATAGTTTGAGAACCTTGGACGGACATAGCGTATAGTTTTTATACTGGAATTATTTCCACGATAAGAACTGTGCTACATCTTTGTCTTTTTCATCCTCTTAAAGGATCATTTCCTTAAGAGGATGATAATGTGGGTGGAAGTGTTTTGTATAGGGAATCGATGATTAAGACATAGGCTAACCGGTTCTCAGTAACGCGAACGAAGTCGCGGTTAAATGCTTGTCTATGTATATAATAGCGCAGCTTAACAATAATAGCGACACCATTTTTTGTTTACATTTAGACAGTCTTTTGACTTTCAGACTTTTTAGGACCTTAAATAATAACCGTTCTCCAAAACCTTAGAGTTTTCCGTTAGATTACTATAATTCTATATACACCTAATGGTTGAGCAGAATCAAATCTTCACCACAAGATGTCTCAAAGCGCTAACTTGTACTCGTACGTGACAACCGGTCACGTCCTGTGGTTACGCTGCACTCTGCAGTTACCCGATACGTTTTACGGCTTTAAGGCGGATTTTTAACTAGCTGGAGTAATTTGACATATTCTATACTACAAAAGAAAACACCAGAGATCAGGTAACAGATCATTACCATTCCGGTTGACACATTGATATATAAATCAATGCGGATTCAATTGTTTTATTACCCTTTCGAATGTTTAACGAATGGTAATGGGAAAAATAATTTGGAGCCATTTTCGACTGCGCGCACGGAACGTTGTGAATCTTAATGAAGCCACTGTTCTGAGTTGACTTGACTTTAGACCGATTTAAATAAATGACAATGAGTAAACTCGTTTATTTAATTTCTTACAAATCATTTCCTATCGACACTGTTCAATCATAATAGGGTAGTTTTCTGGGTAAAACAAATATCCTCATTAGTCTGTCGCACATTGGTTCAAGGGCGGAATAAAGTCCGAAAATTACAAATCAACTAAAGTTATTTATTTGACTTAAATCTAACAGTAGAATATTTTACAACCCTATACTGAAAGAATTTTAATTTTGGTGTATTATTTATTTGTAAATAAATAATACAAAACACATGATGCTGAACACTAACAAATTTTCCGTCAAAAAAGTTGTTTCTTTCTGGTAATATATTTCTAAAACCGGCGCTAAAGTATACAAAATGCTATTTTTATTTGATAAACCATATAATAAGGTATTTTTATGTTTTATAATATCAGTAATTTCGGCTATAGGTTTGGGTATGGCTTGGATTAAAACAACATGGTCGTTATTTTGGCAATTTTTAATATTCAATTGGGTATTACTTTCCAGCCTCACCTAGCCTTTCACCAAAAAATAGCACAAATGATACCTTAATTATCCAAAATAATGACCTAATTGATTCCAGCTGCCGGTGCCTGCAATCATTTGAATAATGACCATTTAACTAAACAGCGTATTTGGAGGTAGGAAAAATAATGACATAGATAAACACATTTATGAGGGTAGTTAATTAACAAATGGCTTGATTTGGATATAAAATGCGTACATTATTGTCTTTTCCTTCATTTACTATTATCAACTCGAGGAAGTTATACTGTTATTATTTATAGTCATGGCAAGTTTCAGCATTTCGTATGCAGATTTAGTCGAAATTGCTATTTCAAGTGACCGGGAAGTGCATAAGTGTATTGAAAACCTGAAAATTAAAAATCCAAATCTTTCAGAAGCAATACTAGACCAAATCTGTATTGAGTTGACTAAACACTTTTTACCTACTTTCACGAAAAAGTGGAAAGCTGCATCAAGGACGCGAAAATATTTTTTTGAAAAAAACAAGGATTGGCTGAGTGGTATGTTTTCAATACATACGGTGCCTTCAGTTTCGAATGCTGATGCTGCCGTAGACGCCGAACCAGGACCTTCAAAACGACTTCGAAATGGTCGTCCAGAAAAACCTTTTGAAGAGTGTTGTAGCCGTACAATACGAAAAAAAGTGAGAAGTTTATGTGAGAACTATCCCGAAGAGGCGATTTTGTCTGCTGCCGATAAAATTCGACAAAACCCCGTAAAATATCCTGCCTTCAGTCCAGAAAAGGCTTTGGCTTTGATGTTAGATGCGGCTCTAACAAAACATCAGTATGAAGTGCTTAGAAACGCGACGAAAGAAATAGGTTGCGACATTTTTCCTAACTATCATAGAGTCCTTGACTCAAAAAAACAGTGCTGCCCTAAATTTGAACATATAGATGTAACCGAATATTATGCCTGTGTTAGCTTGCAACCATTACTGGACCACACTGTAACCAGGATTTTACAAACAAAAACAGCAGATGAACTTTCAAGCATGAATGAAGATATGACTCTTATTTCCAAATGGGGCTGTGATGGTTCATCTGGTCATAATGAATACAAGCAGAAATTTAAAGAAGAAGACGTCACAGATGCGAACATGTTCTTGACTTCTTTAGTCCCTCTTCGCCTTGCCCATAACAAAGATGACGATACATCTGTGTATTGGAAAAATGAAAGCCCATCTTCTACGAGATTTTGTAGACCGGTACAGTTTCAATTTAGTAAAGAAACAACTGAATTGACCTATAACGAAAGGTCAAGAATGGAATCTGAAATATCCAATTTACATGAGACTTCTGTCTGCATTAGTGGCAAAACCTTTAAAATAAAGCATGAGTTGTTATTCACGATGATCGATGGCAAGATAGCACAAACGGTTACCGATACACAGTCTAATGCTGTTTGCTTTATATGCAAGGCAAGGCCTACAGAAATGAACTTATTAGATCTCGTGCGAAACAAAGTAGAGAATCCTGATGCATTGAAAGTGGGCTTATCGCCGTTACATGCCCGAATTAAATGTATGGAATGTATTTTACACATCGCCTATAGAAAGTCTTTTTGTAAATGGAGTACAAACGCAAACACACGGCCACAGAAAGAAGCAGAGAAAAAGAGAATACAAAAAGAGCTGTTTGACAGATTGGGTTTAAAAGTTGACTTCGTGAAACAAGGTATGGGGTCATCTAATGATGGCAATACTTCCAGGAGATTTTTTAGTAGCCCAAGTGTAGTTGCGGAGGTTACCGGTGTAGATGAAGAATTAATTCGCCGGTTTTCAGTCATCTTACATGCAATTAATTGTGGTGCCACAATAGATGCTGAAAAATTCGGAGATTACTGCAATGAAACAGCAAAAATATATGTTCGCTTATACAAGTGGTATTACATGCCAAACACTGTTCATAAAATACTGATGCATGGAAGTAGAATAATATCAGCTGCTGCTCTGCCAATTGGAATGCTAAGTGAAGAAGCCCAAGAAGCTCGGAATAAGGATTATCGTCGGTACAGATTGTACCATTCCAGGAAATGCTCACGGGAATCTGCGAATGAAGACATCATAAACATGCTATTGACATCTTCAGACCCTTTTATTAATAGCTTAAGGGCTAAACATAACTATAAAAGAACAGAAAGAGAGCATGAAGAAATAAAGGATTTATTATAATTAAGTAAATGTGTTTTTTATATATTTTTTTATTTTCTTGAAGTATATAAGTACCATTATTTAATGTAATTTTATATTATACATCTACTTTGATAATCCTATAAGAGGTATTTAATTTATTTAATAATTATTTTGTATTTGATGGTACATTTTAGATGATTTTAATACAAACTATACACATTTTTTAATGTTTGTTATATTTATTTTATTTATTTTATCTATTTATATTAATAAAATCACATTTCATAACTTTTAAAATGCCCGCCTGTCATAAAAACAATTAATTCCGCGCTCCCATACAACTCGAACCACTGTGTGTCGGTTAGATTATCAAAAAATATTGGAGACTTTTTTTTCTGTTGTCAATCAAACAAAAAAAGACAAAGATAAAGCGCGTGAAAGTCGCACAGCGTGACGTCACGGGGAACTTTAATGGGATATATCTTCATAATTTTTTGTTTAATTTACAAAAGAAGAAATACGTGTCCAATATTTTATAATAATATAACTGCTATAACTATTTTTTTTAGGATACAAGCCTATTATGATGAGCATAATTATAACCTAAACTTCAATACTGGTTACCTCGAACTTGTTTTTATGCATATTGCACTTAAGTTTGCCATAAAGCGCCGCTTCAATAACAAAGGTAAATAAATTAAGTAAAACCTTAACTTATTAAGAAAAAGATTTGTTAGCTCCTTGAAATTTGGTAAACACCTTGTTTTCCCGAGTTTCATATTTTATTATGATGCGCCAGTGTACTAAAAAGTAAGTGCCCTTTATTTTCTCGACATAACCATTTTAGGGTTTGTTTGTTGTTTACCACTCGGTCATAACTGTTTGTTGCTCAAATAAATCAAGAATGATGACATACGTATATCAAATAATATATTAAGACTAGGTTTGAATTTCGTAAACTAAAATCCGCCTTATATCTGTCATATTAAATGCTCAAATGTAATAATTATTTACGGAGTAATTATTTCTTCCTTCTATTCTATTTAGTACAGATACACTATTAATATGTAATATACTAGCTTCTGCCCGCGACTTCGTCCGTCTTAAATTAGTTTATCGCGTATAAGGGTATTTTTCCGGGATAAAAAGTAGCCTATGTCCTTCCCCGGGACTCAAACTATCTCCATACCAAATTTCATCCAAATCGGTTCAGCGGTTTAAGCGTGAAGAGCTAACAGACAGACAGACAGACATATATTCGCATTTATAATATTAAGTATGGATATAAATATATAGACATAGGGTGAGTAAACCTACAAGCATATTTTAACAATCAATAAAAATATGATACCAATTCCACCTAACATTTCATATGCAGATGAAGTATAAAATCTCGAGCAAAACTGTTTAAAAAAAACTACCCTGAATCCGACGCAACCACATGCTCCATCTAAAACGTGGTCAAAATATTTCTCTTTTAAAGCTACCACAGACGTAACTTTCAACTCATACCATAACTAAACCGCGCGCTTGAATTTTAAGCTCAAAAACCTTTTTTTACGGTTGTATTCGGGTTCCTAGTTTAGGTACATAAGAGTATTTCAGCAGTAGTGGAACTGCTCTGCTCTAAAAACTTTCTCCTATATTTGCCAGGACGTAAAAGGCGCCGAGCCGCATCCAGTCCCCCTTTTTACGACCAACCACTTGCCACAACGTCAGTTGTAGTTGTTAGGACGACATTTTTGTTAGTTAAGGGCGGTGGCCTGAGAATATTGTATTAAGGTTCCAGACGGTTATGTGGTATTATACGGGTAGACAGGGGAATAAAGAAAAATTGGGCTTGTCAGGACAAGTCACGTGATTTATAAAGTACGGTCGCAAACTGTGCTACAGGATACATATACGATGATTTTTCGTGGGCATTTTATTGCAGGGGACGTAACCAGCAATATACATTGATACACATAAATATGACGATTCTAACGTGATATATTATGAATACTAATTTACCTTTATTTTCCTTAACTCATTTGAATGGACTATTGGTCAGTTATTTATACATTTGGCCCGACATATTTTGTAACATCTCGCTGATTCACCAGTTCATCCGCAACCTGACTGCGTTGAAACCTTGAAAAATATTACATTCGATCGGTTATATTCATGTTTTGAAACCGGCAAATGTAATTATCAGTTGATTAATTCACATTAACACAAATTTTCATACGCAAACTATACATATGTCTTTAATATAGTACTAGACGGAGCCCGCAACTTCGTTCGCGAAGGAGAAAAAGTCATAACCTCTGTAATTTAGCCCGGTAATTAATTGTTAATGATAATCAATAAGGTCCACTGTGAACATCCTCCATTTTTTTCTTTTGTGATCAATACTATAAATTGTATTCCTCGTTCTGAAACATACATATTTTCCTAAACAAACAATTTTTACACCGGACGTGACAGCTGCGACCGCCATTAGGTAAACAATGTATAAGTAGTAAAGACATGTCCCTCGATTCGAGTATCTGTTAAAATGCATCATTTACTTCAAAATTGTTTTATCAGACTTTTAATTCTGGCAATTCATCATCATCATCATCATCATCATCATCATCATCATCATTTCAGCCAAAGGACGTCCTCTGCAAGACACAGGGCTCCTGAATAGATCTCCACATGGGCCGGATAGAGGCTACCTGCATCCAGCGAGTCCCCGCAACCCTAACCGTGTTGTCCGACCACCTTGCGGGCGACCTTCCCACACTGCGCTCGCCGGTACGTGGTCTCCACTCCAGTACTTTTCTGCTCCAACGGCCATCGGTTCTTCGAACATTGTGCCCTGCCCTTGCAGTTTGCTTACCCTGTTTGCTATGTCAGTGACCTTGGTTCGTGTACGAATTTTCTCATTTCTGATTCGATCTCGAAGAGAGATTCCAAGCCTTTCCTTAGCTCACTGAGTGGCTCTGAGCTTTCTTAAGAGGCCCATAGTTAGGGAACACGTCTCGGCTCTGTAGGTCATCACTGGTAATACGCACTGGTTGAAGACTCTCATCTAGAAATTCACATATCTGGAAAAGTACCTCTGAAGGCTTTTCACTGCCGTTGACTTTACAATTTAACATTATTTCATTTTACTCCCATCATTGTGCAAACATTGTTATCAGTTCTTGGTAAAAATGCTTGCAAAAGTTTGGGTACGAACAAATTTGTATGCATAAATCGTAAAAGCCTTATATTTAATACGTAAAATAAAACAAATTACCGCTAAGGTCTGCGAAGAAAGTGTAATTTTCTACGCTTAGCAGATAGGAATCTGCCACTGGCGCCGCTAAAATGCCGCCCTGCATTTTAATACTGCCTCCAAATTGGATTTGTACCGACCAATTGCAATGAAAGAAAGGAAAATGTAATGGGAAAATGGTACGTGTCAGTATTATTTTGTGAATAAGATTATTCGTGTTTCCTTTCAATTACAATTATAATTATATATAACATATGACTTTCTTCTTATAATTACACTATTTAACAGTTTATGTTACGTTACACTTTATAATTTAATATCTAAGTTCAGCAGCCCTTCCGTCCAGTGTAAGCGCCAGTAGACCCTGCATTCGCCCCACAAAGCTTCTCCTGGGACAATCCTCAACGATATGGAATAGTTTGACTCGGCTCTCCACAGTCGCAGGCTGTTGAGGAGATTATCATCAGCTGGCGCCACTGAAAATGCTTCGCATAATTAGCGAATTTTGTACTTTTTAGGGTTCCGTACGAACTGAAAAGGAAAAAACGGAACCATTATATCACTTTGTTGACCATCTGTACTTTCGTCTGTTTGTTTCTCTGTGCAAAACACTTTTTCTCAGGAACACGTGTATCAAGTTGAACTGTTGAAGTTAACAGAAATACTAAAATGAGATAATATACGCAATATAATCCGTTAAATTGTTTTATTTCAATGAGTAATAATCGCGGAAACAGAAGAAAATATTATAAATACTTATGTTTACCTGAAGCTGTAAAAAATCAAGCTTCTAAGTAAGGCAATCTAAAGATACACAGTCATTAAAAAATATGTTTTCATAATAATTGTCGTCCATGGAAAACCTATAGGGTAGTTACAATTGTCCTAGAAACTTTTAAATTGGTATAAAGGTAGCTCTTATAGCACAATCCACGAAATAAACCTGAAAAGCTTACATTTTCATGTCTGCCTGTCTATGACAGTAACCAATATAAAATGACCCCACACCGCGTTCATTTTGCTTTAAAGTAGGGCACTGGATTTTCATAGATACAACTGCTTTTAGCATATATTTTGTAGGGAACCCCCGTTGCGTGAGTCCGACTTGCACTTGGACAGATTTTTTGACAAAATACCTCTCACTAAATTGGCGCCATCGTTTTTAGGAACCTTCATTACAGATGAATAGACCAAACCGGTGAATATAGAAATATGATATTTTTCACTTCACCTGCTCAAAAAGTACGTCATAAGGTGCATCCACACTTGTATCATTTGCCCGTATCCGATCATCGTACTTTCATTTCTATTTTCACAGCGTTTGTCAGAATGCTTGACAAATCAGATTCATTCATGTAAATCAACTAACAATAAATAGGGATCCACGTCATCTCGGTATATTAGAGGACCCATTGAATACGATCCTGAATTTCACAGCACCTGGCTCAATAGCCGGGCTTCAAAGCCAGACAAGTGGAATTTTAGGCATCCTCGACTAATAATCGTGGGGCCAGGGCCAACCCCTTTTCACCCCGGATTTATATTAAATTCCTAAGTCCCAATTTGTCGAAACAATTCCTTAGGGCGGTATCTGACCACCATTTTGCTATCCTGCTGGGTATTTAGTAGTATGGATACAATAGTATTAATTGTTAATTAGTTTTGGGGTTTAACTGATTTTGAGGTTTCGGGACTTTGCCGGCAATGTACTCTTATTAAAGGGATATTACAGATAAGATTAGACAATCAAATGGAATAGTTTATTTTTATGTGATCTTCTCATAAACCATACAGTGAAGGCGCCCAGCAGTTTTTCATATCTTATTATTATTATGTGTTAAAATATTTGTTAATATAAATGTTGTTTATCAATACTAAAATATGACTCGCAAAGTTTAATTTATTTTCAAGCCGGTAAGAAGTTACTGATAATTTCAGGACGATTATTAACATCTTTGTTACATTGCTGAATGCATGGCTTTATGCAAGTCACAACTATATAAACTTTTAAAAATATTTCAAAAGTAGTAAACATAAAAAAGTAACTATGAAAGGCACTTGTTTCCCACAAACTCATACGCCAACTCAAAATTTGAATGCTTCTCAAACTTTCACAAATATATTTCCTACAAGACGTTGAGTACGGTAACCCAAAACACTTTAAATCCCCCATGTATTTTTTCCCGTATTCTGAACTTCGGCTGAAACAAGACAGCAAACGAAAGTTTCAGTTAATGGACGTTAGAAAGTTTTAATATACGCCGCACTAATAGAACAGGGGAAACTTGTACCAGAGTTAACAGGTGATATACAGTCATGTACTTCCTCGAACTCGTTACGGTAATACAGACAAACATACAACTTTGGAAAACTCGGAAGCACAATTAATCACCGACGACCTAATCAGAAAAGCATGGTCTGTCAAAGAGGTCAAGCGATGTTTCTTATCTAGATTCACTTAGAAAACATTGTCTGGGAATAACATTGGAAGACCAAAGCTGCGCTTTAAAGACTACGCGATGTGATATGGTTGCTTTTAAAGTTGAGGTTCGGAAAACATTTGCTGGCGACAAAGATCGATGGCACAAACTCGTTTTGGGTGGTCTTTAGCTTAGTAGTTGACCCTGTTTTAGACTTAAGTGACTAGAAAGATGCGTAGACAAAAAACTAGGACTAGAGTATCCAGCGTGAGCTACTTCTGATAGAAAAGCGGACGACTCTGATTTTTAACGGAATGCAAGACTGCATTTGAAATCGCTGTTTTTAAGTTATCAATTTTAGCCATTCATGGTGAGTAGAAATATTGTATAAATATATAATGAGCAGCAAATTCTTTCAAGATGTTTCTTTCTTTCAAGATGTTTTTGTTTCTTTCAAGATTTTTCGGGGTTTTTTTTTTAACGGGTCACTGATTACTTGTGGTCGTTATTGTTGTTGACCTTTGGGATGCCTTACGACCAGCTCCTGCAACGTCTTTCTATCCTCAGCAACACTTCTTTCCCTGGTTTTGTTTTGTTTTGGTCATAGTGGTAGGTTCGCATAGATAAGTATGAAAAATCATACAGATAAGCAAATTAATAAAAAACGGGGAAAATACATAAACGATTTAAAAGATTTGGGTCACCGTACTCAATGTCTTGTAGGTTTATTTGCGAATGTTTCAGAAGCATTCGAATTTTGAGTTGACGTATAAATGTTTGTGGAAAACAAGTACCTTTAGAAATATTAATTCAAAGTTATATACCTATTGATGATTAAATCATGCATTCACCAATGTAAGTCAAGTTGTTAATGATCAGTCTGGTCTGAAAATATTGGAAACTTTTTAGCGGCATAAGAATACATTAAACTTTGGAAGCCATTTATTTTTAACATTAATAAACGGAATCCCGTTTATTAATGTTTAATGAATATTTTAACAAAAATATCAAAGACTTTTTAGCGGCATAAGAATACATAAAACTTTGGAAGCCATTTATTTTTAACATTAATAAACGGGATTTATTATAATGAATATTTAACAAAAATATCAAAGACTGCTAGGCGCCGTCACCGGCATACTGAAAAATCTGAAAAGCAATTATCAGCTTTTCAGACAGATGGACAAATTTTTTGAACGTCAATGTCACTTTTCGAAGTTACCTTCGTCGTGAAACTAGATCAAAATCGGTCTATCCGTACAAAAGCTATACAGTAAAACACGTAGATACACAAGTGCATAACAGACTCATAAAATCCCTCGATTTTCGCCAGGGGTTAAATACATTGCCTACTCATACCTAAACCGCCACTGGCTTACGATTACAAAAGGGTTGAAAGAACCATAGGGGGTTAAAAGTCGAATTGTTCTCTTTCCACTGCACCGTTGTGTCCAACACGTTAGAAAAGGAGCCTTTAACGCCGACACGTGTTCAGCGGCTCGGAAATTAAAAACGTGGCTTTGAAATGCAAAAGGGGAAACTTTTACCCTCCAGCCGTGTTTATTGCGGGTAGTTTTATTTATTACCCTACTTAATTGAGAAGGGAATCCGAATTTTACAAGCTTTTTATATTGACATGACTGTAATTGTTGTTCGGAGTTTGCATTTAGGGGGAGGAAATTCCTTATTCTTAAATTGTAATGAGTCTTCGGGCACAGTAAAACTTTCCAGAATTAAGACAGCATTTATCACTTTCCAGTAAATACATGCGGTAAGTAAATAATTAAACTTTTATAGAATAAACATGTATCATATTGATTACTATAAATGTTGATAGGAAAAGATTTAAATCGAAAAAAAATTGTTATGTTATAGGGTGCAAACCAGCAGACGGATCGCCTGATGGTAAGTGATCACCGTCGCCCACCAGTGGAATTACAAGTGCGTTGTCGGCCCTTTAGATTGGATTGGAGTACGCTCTTTTTTTGAAGGTTTGAAGGAAGCGTCGGCAATAAGTGCTGCCATAGATGTTAACCTAAATTGAGTTTTGGTTTAATACGAGATTACTTTTTTGCTGTTAAATGTGTTGCAAGACACGCATTTAAAAATATTTTGTTTGTTTATTAAAAAACAATTTGAACCTCATTTGAGTTCCCGGAGTTTCGATAGCTGTACAGCTTCTATGGTCACGGGTACATTGAGAATGACATGATTTTATTTCGATGGAAGAAGGTACGTACCCAACGACGCACAATACATTAATCAATTAAATATTTAATAAATTTAAATGTTGCTACAATTATTTTCTGACATCAAAATACCTCTCAGTATAAGGGACTGTATAAACTTCAAAATTAAAACCAGTGTCACTATATTTTTACTGAACAGATTTTGCGACTGACGTAATCTGTAAAACATTTGACAAATACCGTTTGTGATAACATGAGCCAAGCTCGCTTACCCGTAAAACCGTCACTAGTTTGCGAGTTAAAACATCACCAATCTCAGAAGCTGTGTGCACCAAAAAGTGTTCTTTTTGCACGCAGTTAACGTAAAATTGCCTAAAATACACTAACTACAATAAAAAAGAAGCAACAGATTTTTGCGCAATGGCTTATTCAATATACATACTTTCAGTAAAAAGAAACTTGTGGGCAGCTATAGATAAAAAAAAAGAGAACAGTTTATTTACCATAAGTTAATAGGTCATAGTAAATAGGTGAAGGTTAACATTAACGTAGTTAGGCGATTTTTTTTTCTACTATTTTTCTTTGAATTTTCAATAACTATGTCAATTTGAATATTAATGCCGGTTCAACCTGTACAGCGTATTCCTTCCTCACGTTTTTCTCGTTTTTACGCTTTTGATCATTATGTGTCCTAGATTTAAGTGACAACACCAGATTATCAAATGATAATCAGGTCCTGTCACTTTACTTATTTTCAGCGGTTCTACAATCCTTCGTGGGTCTTGGCCTCTTTTACCAAAATTCTCCAACAGTCTCGGTATTTCACTTGCTGTTCTTAAACAACTTTAGGTGAATTATATCTCCGGGTTGCTGTGGAGTCTTGGTTCTCAAATAGCGTGGAGCTATATTGTTCTAAAATCCTCGTTTACTTTTGTACTTACGTTTTAAACGAGACGGCTATTTTAGATTAACGATGAAATACTAAATTATGTACAGGATTGATATACAGGTGAAACTATTTTCAACGTCAACATTTGTACGATTTGAACAGAATCGGTCACCAAAAATCAAACATCCTGCTTGATGCCAATTTGTACTGAATAACAGGTCTTCAGCTCCATTTAAACGATAGATGAAGAGGAAGACCACAGGAAACAGAAATCAACTGTCATAGCAGCTAACAGTTACGCATATTTCCTTCTTAATGCCGACTAGAACTCCCGTTAAACACTCAATTTTCTGTTTTGAGTACGTACTAGTAGTCGCCACTTAAGAAACCATCTGCCCTATGGCCCATGCCAACTATTCATATGCCGGTGCCAAGAATTTTACGAGAAATCTGCCCCAGTCACTTCCTCTTAAATTCGAAAATATCACAAGATTCTCCTCGTCACCTCTGATAATACATACATACAGTATACGAGTATAGAGATGCTACTATAATGTTTTCTAAACCCGTGTATACGCGCTTTAAACCCAGCGTCCCGTATAATTTAATTTTCAATTACTATCCAGCGGACGAAGATGCTAATACCAGTCTCGGTATTTTCATCAAAATCTTTTGCATAGATGTCTTTATCCGATACTTAAGCCTGGCTGTATTTACATAGTCTTCAAAACGTTGTGGAGCCCTTAAATTTGCATTGGAATGAGCGTAAAATGACCGGGGCCCGCATTAAAGCTGTGGGATGAGATCGGACCTTTATTCTTTTGTCTATGTGTGGCGGCCATTTTGTTGTTGCCGCCATTTTGTTTCGCGTTATGAGATGCGGTTTTTTTTGTGATTATAATGTAACGTCCTTTATAGCGTGGGATCATCATAATCTGGATTTGCAAAAGGTTTTTGTTATTTTATGCAATCATTTGTACGCCATGATACAGCATTAAGCTAAATAAAAAGTAAGTACTATACGAAACAAAAGAAATGTTAGATCAATGTTTTTATTAAGGAATACGAACAAGTAATTAAACGTACTAGGACTAGGTATGAAGAAAGCTGTGCTTGGAAAGCTATAGGTACTTGAAACGATTAAATCAGAAATAAGGATATATTGATGAACCTAGGTTACGGACGTAGCTCGAAAAAAACACGTTTAGTGGATTGCCACTAAACGTGTTTTTTTCAATTGTGAATGAGCACATTGTTGCTGGGCATATAAGTAACAGAACAAATAAGGAAATGTACGTAAACCTAAAACGTGGTCAGCTACCAGCGGCCCTATAATGGTCGTGTTTATCTCGCAATAAATTTTATTTATTTAGAAATATATGGTACTGCATCTGTCACTGTCACACTAACATACTTATCAGAAAATGACTGCTGTTTTGTCATTTATCAATATCGGTATAAACAAAACCATCATACCTGCTGATGGTGGTAATTTTGAAGGAGACCAATGTTTGACGTGGTAGTTCAAAGGGTGTCCTATTTTATTCATGTTTGATAAAAAAAATTAGGGTTCCGTAGACTGATAGCAAAATCGGAAAACCGGAAACCTTATAGTTTCGTCATGTCCTTCCATCCAGCCGTATTTCACAGTTATTTTATTCAAAAACTGCAAGATTTATATTGATGAAATTTGGAGTATAGGTGTCTCATATAAGGTGATACTTATTTTGGAAGTTAAATAATAAAAAAAAGATCTAGAGGCATATATTTCCATAAATGTAAATTAGGCTAAAAAAATAATAATTAAACATCAACGGTGGCACATCATTTCCGACAGTTCTTTTAAAAAACTTAAAGATTAAAAATAAATAATTTTATCAAGTGCATATTTTTGGAAATAATCGCGCTATTTTCCAAACTGTAAGTCCAAAATTGTGAAAAAGTTACAAAGATCACGCTTAATAAATACTCACAAGAAAAAATACTTTCAACATGATCGCATATTCCGTTTTTGAGTTACTGCCGAAAAACTGCGCTGATCAATAAAAGGACGTAAGTGGCATTAAGAAACACTCTTTTGCTGGAGAATTTTTTCACATCTCATTTTTTTCAACTGTACTGATTTTTTTATATAGGTAACGGCTGTGGAATCCTACATTGAATATGGTCTGTCATGCTCTTGGCTGTTTTTTACTAGTATCCTAATATTTTAATCAAACAATTATTAAAGATCTGTAATCCCATGTGTACAGGACAACGCAGCGTAGGCAGGCCCCCAAGAAGATGGACCGATGATCTGGTGAAGATCGCGGGAAACCGTCGGATGAGGGCGGCGCACGACCGGTCGTTGTGAAGATCCTTGGGAGAGGCCTTTGTCCAGCAGTGGACGTCCCTGGGCTAATATGATGATGAATCCCATGTGAACGTGTTAATTTCATCAAAGTATATTATTGGTTTCTCACAAAAGGGCTATATCAATAAAAAATCCCAGATTTTGTGATTAATAACGTTGTTTAAATAAAACAATTTAACGGATTATATCGCGTATATTATCTCATTTGAGTTCCCGACGTTTCGGAAGCTTTTTAGCTTTCCATGGTCACGGGTGGACTGCTGACTATGGAAAGCTTTATTTAAATTGTTTTATTTAAATAAGTAATAATCGCGGAAACAGAAGCAAATATTAATAACGTTGTTACTTAGCGTAGCTAGTATAAAACTTGGAACAATAAAAGGGGAAAAAATGTAGCTCTATATTTGTGGTACGAACACTGCGTTAGTACGAGTAGTGAAGTGAACCCGCGGGACATTGGAATGCGTCCGTTGTCTCGTCGCGTGCTTTATTGCATTACCCAGCTAAATCACGAGTGCCCAGCGTATGTTAAACTAAACTTTACTAGTGGCAAGCGTAGCCTCACTCCGTGATTACGTCACGCAGCTTTAAATATTCAGCTTCAACTTCGACGGTTGCGTACTTATTTTGTATCGGTGACAAGGCAAATTACACCCCCAACATCGAGTCACAAGCACTAGTGGCGCCGAATGCTACGTACTGGTCTGTTTCAACGTGATAAGTACAGTCTCATAACTTCGCCGAGTCTACTGCATTGGTATATTGTAATGTATTAACGCAAGCAAAGAGAGCAAGAAAGGCCAGCAAAGTATTTGGTGACTCCTTTGATGCTGCAGGTGTCCATAGGCGACGGTGATCGCTTACCATCAGGCGATCTGTCTGCTAGTTTGCCCCCTATAATATATAAAAAGAAGTATTTTTTTTGTTTTCTTACCTAAACTAACCTTATATTATTTTATGCCTTTCCGATTAGATTATGATTTTTTTTTCTGGAATTATCTAAGTGATGCTAGCTGCCTAACGCGGTGAACTAATGTTTGGTACATGATTGAACTTCAAATATCGAGCACTATAATATGGGCCGTTGCAAATATGTCAAAACCCCTCTTGGCGACCATGTATCAACGATATTGATACATCGGTCGCGGCAGGGTCACTAATGATAGAAGCTGTCTCCTATGACCCACTATTAAGCACTTAATTACAAGTTTTAACCCTTTTTTGTCGTCTCACCTAAGAATAAATTTCATGAACACCAAACTCCTGTAACTTATACCACGCTAAGCCTTACATGGCCCGGTTACTCTTATAAGAGTCAATTTTGAAACTGCTCTGCATCGTTAGAAGCTGCCCACTGTACTGTGTGACAAGGATAAAAGGAAGAATATAAAGGAACTCCCTAGAATACAGGATAATGAGGACTACAAGTATCAGTTTTGTGCTCACTTATTGGTAAGTAGCGTTGCGAACTTCTTTTCTTTATAGTCATCTCCCTCTTATCAGAGTGGTCGTGATCTCGATGATGATGTAATCGTACACGGCAGATCTTCGTCCTCGGTCCTCTTGACTTGGGTAGCCGCCTTTGCGATTTGTCTCCACTTTATTCTGTTGGCAGCATTTCGAGCACACTCGGTGATGCTGGTGTCTGCCACAGTTTTTGTAAAGTTGGGTGTATGACGTTGTGAACTCAATTTGGTAGTTGTCTTTCTCTGTCGTTTAAGATATTACGTCCATGGTCTCGAAATGATCACATGACTGTTCGGTGCAGTCATTGCACCTAACACGCGATTTAGCCTCGAGCGCCTCGTCAGCAGAACGCGCTTCAATCAATAACCTAATTAACATAGTCAGTGCATATTTCGGAATTATCGCGGCCGGGTGCATTTGAACATAACATTTATAACATTTAACGTTTTCTAACATTCTACTAACATTAATATAATTCAGTTTGTAATAATTAGTAATTTAATACAATAAACACTTTGTTACTTTTCTCCGGACTTTCTAAACATTCATCACCAACGACGCACCCCACATTGGTCCTTCGAACCGATCTCGCGCGCTAGAGATAATTCGTTAGTGTGTGAGGTGATTGAATTAGTGAACATTTGAACATTGTGCTAGTTGGCAGTGATTGAAGGAGAGAAGCAGCTAACAACAAGTACAGCGAGAGGAGTATCGGGTAACGAGGAACACTGAAGACATTCAAGTAAGATCTTTCTTATTTTACTAACAACCCGACAAGATGGCTAGCGTTACTCGCCAAGAAGAGATTCAACGTCGTATCGAGTCTATGCTTACTAACTTTAAAAAAGATGGCGTGGAAAGAAAGAGGGATCCGGAATACTTTAGGAAACGCTTGGGCGAACTTAAGGAACTATGGCGAGAATTTCGAGTTAACCATGAAAAGATAGCATTGCTGGAGGACCAGTCTCATACGTATTTCGTTGACCGCACGTACGACAAAACAAAACAACTTTATGTGGCTTTTAGCTCGGCTTTAAGCGAGGGTTATAAGGTGATAACCGAGGGAACTGCGTCGGCGGAAGGAGAGATGATATTTTCAACACCGAGGAAAACTCACGAGCAACAAGGCTCTCAATCAGGCGGTCAACAACTTTATCTAGAGAATCCTCAATTTAAAACTGAAACTGGGACTTCTAGTAAACTTGACGAAATGTTTCGGAAACAATGGGCTAACATGAAGGCGTTCGTTAGAACCGTAAACCACATAGAACTGATCACGCTAACGGATAAATGGGAGCTAGAGGACGCTCTGAAGTCTCTACAAGCTCGATGGTCAGTGATAGATTTGCAACATTGGGAATTAGAAAGTGAGAATACTCAAACTAACGTGGAATACGAGGCTACTTTCAATAAACATGAAAGTTCATTTAATAACCTGAAAAAAGAGATAAACAGGAAGATATGGTCAGTGGCACACAGGGAGAAATCTACACCTCTTTTGGAAATTCCTATTTTCCATGGGAACTATAACACTTGGGTTTCGTTTAAAGACTTGTTTTGTGAAGCTATACACAAAAACACTGCCTTATCCGACGCTCAGAAAATGCAGTTCTTGAAATCGAAAGTAAAGGGCGAAGCTGAGCGGCTTATTCAACATTTACAGATAAGTTCAGATAACTACTTGGTATGCTGGAAAATTTTGAACGACCGCTACAACAATTCTAAATTAATCTTTACTTCTCATATGAATCTATTGTTTTCACTTCCGAACATGCAGCAACAATCCGTGGCTCAAATCAAGAAAATTCATGACACTACTAACGAGTGTTTATGTGCTATTAAGAACCTAGGGATCGACACAACTACTTGGGACCCGATCATTGTTTATATTTTATCACAGAAACTAGATCCTGAAACTCATAAAGACTACATAGAATCGCTAACCAACGCCCGAGAGCTACCCGTTTTACAGGAGTTCATGGAGTTCATGGAAGGTAAATTTACCAGTCTCGAATCATTACGTCGGAAACAAGAACCGGTGGTACAAAAAACATTTCCTACACCGACTTCAACAACGAACATGAAAAAACCTTTTCAACAAAACCGTCCATATTCTAACACGTATACGAACAACGGGGTCAACAGAAGTCATTCAACTACTATTGCGAAAACTTTCCATGTGTCAGGCATTAAATGCCCTCTGTGCAGTAACCAACATGGAATTTACAATTGTCGGCAATTTCTGCAAATGCCGATTGAAAAACGATATCTGACGGTCAAGAAACTCGCTTTATGCGTTAATTGTTTATTCAGTCATCACGGCAATACCTGCAACTCAACAAAAACATGTCATAAATGTGCCGGCCAACATAACACGTTGATACACGAAGCATGTGTAAAATCGGTAACTTCAGCACCTCAGGCATCGAACTCTAATGCAACAGCCAATGCGGCTATTTCCGGAAAACAAAAGGATTTAACTAACATATCTCAAACACCGGATGAGTTTTCCGAAATTCTACTAGCTACGGCCCAAATAAAAGTAAAAGGCGCTGACGGAACCTATCATGTCCTTAGAGCATTAATTGACCAAGGTTCTCAAATTTCACTCATAACAGAACTGGCTGCCCAAACACTAAATTTAAAGAGACAAAGATGTAATGGCGTTATTTACGGGGTCGGACAGAAACAAAACAATTGTAAGGGCAAGCTTAACATTCAATGCGCATCAACTTACAACGATTTCACATTTCACGCCGAAGTAATCATTATGAACAATCTAATTAAACACTTACCTAACAAAACATTCACAAAACCGTCATGGCGTGTAATAGAAAACATATCTCTGGCAGATCCAGAGTTTTATGTGAGTCGTCCCATAGACTTACTTTTAGGCGCAGACATTTATCAACAGATTCTTCTTAACGGAATTATTAGAGGTGAAGACGCTTCTCAACCTCTAGCTCAACAAACCCGAATCGGATGGCTGTTGAGTGGAAATGTAAGGACCTACCACTGCAATGTTGTTATAAACAATTTGGAAGACATTAAACAGTTCTGGGAAGTCGAGGAGATTGCCGAAGAAGGGGAGTTGTCCCATGAGGATCAGGAATGTATTAAACACTACCAGGAAAACACGAAACGGAACACTGACGGAAGATATGAAGTACGTCTTCCCATGAAACCAAAATATGAAGAACAGCTTGGAGAATCCAAAGCAAAGGCCATAGCTCAATTTAAAAACATGGAAAGGAAGCTCCAAAGGCAAGAAAAACTAGCCAAAGCCTATAAAACATTTATGGACGAGTACCGAAACCTCGGACACATGAAACCAGCTAAAAGTGACGGGACCCTCGAGTGTTATTTACCGCATCATATTGTAGAGCGCACCGAGTCAACCACTACGAAATACAGGGTAGTTTTCAATGCTTCAAGTAAAACATCTACAAACTTGTCTCTGAATGACCTGATGTACACAGGACCCAACTTACAGCAAGATCTACAAGTACTGTTGCTGAAGTGGAGACAATACCAATATGCTTACACAGCGGATGTTGAGAAAATGTATCGCCAGATACTTATAAATGAAGCCAATCAACAATTACAAAAGATAATTTGGAGGGAGAGCCCAGAAACACCGTTAACATCGTTCCAATTGGCGACGTTAAGTTACGGAATGAAACCCGCCCCATTTTTAGCGATGATGACCTTGAAGAGACTCGCAGCAGACGAAAGAAATAACTTCCCAGAAGCAGCTAAAGTAGTGGAGGAAGCTTTTTACATGGATGACTTGGTGCACGGAGTAGAACAAGGGAAGAAATTGATTGACGACTTAAACAACCTCTTAAAATCAGGAGGATTCAATCTTAGAAAGTGGTCAGCGAATAATGAACATATCTTGGAAAACATAAACAAAAAACACGAAAGTGGGGAAATGATCTTCAACTTTAAAGTAGACAACATTACGAAAACACTTGGGTTATGCTGGAACCCTACCGAAGATACTTTCACATTTAAATATAACATAACACAAAGTTCAGGAAAACCAACAAAGAGGACTCTTTTATCAGAAATTTCTAAATTATATGACCCTTTAGGATTTCTCGCGCCATTCGTAACAAAACTGAAAATTTTATTCCAAAAGGTTTGGAAAGAAAACACTCAATGGGATGACCAAGTCTCGGACGAGATCTACGCGGAATGGCTAAAAGCCAAAATCGATATCGAACAAATAAATGAATGTAAAATACCAAGATGGATCCTGTGTAAAGAAAATGACGTAATTGAGCTTCACGGCTTCTGTGACGCATCGACAGAAGCTTACGGTTGTGTAGTATATGCGCGGATAAAACATCAAACAAAAATAGTTCTTGTTGCAGCGAAAACTAAGCTTGTACCTCATAAGAGCCATGAGAAAACATTAACACTAGCGAGACTTGAACTAAGTGGAGCGCATTTACTATCAAGGCTCGTTAAAAAGATTAAACATTCCCTACAAGAACGCGAGATAATAACATTTGGGTGGACTGATTCTCAGATTGTGCTCGGGTGGTTGCATGGCGAGCCGAGTCGCTGGAAACCCTTTGTAGCTAACCGAGTTGAACAAATAAAACAAATAATGCCTGATAACCAGTGGCGATATGTCAAATCATCTGAGAATCCCGCGGATGCGGCGAGCAGGGGTCTCACAGCATCCCAGCTGAAGAATCATGCCTTGTGGTGGAAAGCTCCATCCTGGCTAGGAACATTCCAACCAATCTCAGAAAACTCCGAACATTATAATACAAATGAAGAAGAGAAAAAATCGCACTCAAAGAATGCTACTCAAAATAACATTGATAAAATTACCCTCCTTTGTACGACGCAGTCGGTAAAGCAAGATAATATCATAAACAATTTATTGGAAAATTATAGCTCGCTTGCTTTCATAATAAGAATCGTAGCGTGGCTATTCCGAGCATTAACCCCGACACCGAAGCGCAAAACATTACCTACCTATCTCACATTACCGGAGTTGCGAAAAGCTAAATTGACAATAATTAAATGCGTTCAAGCCGATGAATGGGGATCGGATATAGATTACTTGCGCAAACATAACAAAGTTGAAACAAAAAGCAATCTCATTAAATTAAAACCTTTTATTGACGAAAACAACATCTTGCGTGTAGAAGGAAGGCTCAAAGAAGCGCATATATCTTACGAGATGAAACACCCACAAATCATCCCAAAGGAGTCACGTTTCACGACTTTGATCATAGAACAAGCGCACACCTTAACATTGCACGGTGGTGCTCGGATGACTATGGGAAAACTGAGAGAACAGTACTGGGTAATGGGCGGAATGAACAGAATCAAGAACCAAATAGCGAAATGCATTAAATGCAAGAAAACGGAGGGGAAAAAACAAGCTCAAATTATGGGGTCCTTACCTGCAGCCCGGGTCAACGAAGCTACTCCATTCTATCACACCGGCGTGGATTATACTGGATTCGTGAACATAAAAGCCAACAAAGGACGTGGCATAAAAACATTGAAGGGCTATGTAGCACTCTTCATTTGCATGGTCACGAAGGCCGTGCATCTGGAGTTAGTGACTGATTTAACAAGTTCAGCATTCCTAGCTGCATTGCGAAGAATGGCAGCCAGAAAAGGAAAACCGTCTCATATGTACTCCGATCAAGGATCAAACTTTGTACGAGCGAACAAGGACCTACGGGAACAGTGGCAAGAGCTTAAGAACATTTTTAATGACAGTTTCCTGTCAGAAATTACCGAGATGGAGATCGAGTGGCATTTTAATGCCCCTGCGTGGCCAAGTGCTGGAGGGTTGTGGGAACGAGCCGTAAGATCACTTAAACACCATCTGAAGAGAGTGATCGGAGACCAAAAACTTACCTACGAAGAATACGCAACGATTTTAGCACAGATAGAAGCCTGTTTGAACTCTCGCCCGCTCACATTTACTCACAGCTATTTTTAAACGAGGACTCCATGAAGCCATTGGTAGTGCATGGGAAAGTCAACGGCTTATCAAACCTGTGACACACTTCAGTATCAATGACAATTCTCACTTCACCAATCTTACAGCAACATGGCTTCGCATCACCAGTGCAGTGGTAGCTCAAAATTCAACCAGTACTACTTAGAAGAAGATAGTATTTAAGCCATTGCTCTTTGCGCTACCTTGTGACTTCTTATAAGACCCGTAGTAAGCGACCAAGTCTCAGTGTTGGCAGGCTCCCCACAAGATAGACCGACGACCTTGAGAGGATTGCACACTTAACACACACGTTTGGCGTTTGCTTTGATTGCAATGACTTACGGACGCGGATTCGAATCCCAGGGCAAGTGTTTGTGTGATGAGCATGAATGTTTGTTCCTTGTTTTTGGATGTTAAGGTACTCTTTATTTAAGTACTATATTTATCTATGTTTATCGTCATGTGGTAGAAACAAGCTTTGCTTAATTTGGGACTTAATCGATTTATGTAAGATTGTCCGCTAATTATTTTTTTATTCCAGGAAGCTGTTGGATGCGGGTTGGGCGGGTTCAGTAATGGACATAATTGTGCTGATATGATTGTAGTATCGATTATAAAGTTGCGCTTAATAATGAATGCATAATTTTGAAAAATAAATCTGAACCATTTTTAGGGTTCTGTACCTCCAAAGGAAAAAACGGAATCCTTCACTTTGTTGTCCGTCTGTCCATCTATCAAATCAAATCAAATCAAACCAAAATATTCTTTATTCTAGTAAGCCTAGTTAGAACTCAGTCTATTCGCGAGATTAGCAATATGGGGACCCCATTGGAGCTTGAATGTTATACCGAGAAAGACTGTACTATTAACTAGTTCCAGTTCCTCACCTTTAACCATAACGCTTGCTTGCTCGTGTTTTACGTTACTCGTGACAAACTTAACACATTTAGTCTTTTTCTCATTCAACAATAAATTGTTTACATTAAACCAATTTACTACTTCACAGATAGCATTGTTTACGTCATTGTAGGATCGTTGATTTCGTACGACTTATCTGTCTGACAAGATCCTTTTTCTCAGAAACGCGTAGAACTATCAAGTTAAAATTGACATCAAATACGTCTACGATCCCTTAAAGCTGTAAAAAAATGAAGCTTCTAAGTCAACGCAATTTAAAGATACAGTCATTAAAAAAAGTGTTTCAATACAAATTGCCGTCCATGGAAAAACCAATAGGGTACTTCCAGTTCTCCTAAAAACATGAAATTTGGTATGAAGTTAGCTCTTATAGCACAAACCCACGAAATAAATCCGATGATCTTATTTTTTATTGTCTGTCTGTCTTTGCCAGTAACCAATATACTCCAAATCGCGTTCATTTGGCTTAGAAGTCGTGCTCTGTTAACACTCATTTTTCATATAGGTATACGGCTGTTTTGAGCGCATATTGTGAACAGAACCCTCGGTATCCTAATATGGTACCACTTTTTCATAGCTCTTTTACACTAGGTAGTACTAATACACATTTAATCGTATCGTGAGTCTGTCATCTATACTATTATAAATTTGTAATAATGAAGTGTTTGTATGTGTCGTTGTGGTTTCATCACGCTAAATCGGCTAAACGGATTTCAACAATTTTTGGCACACTGGTAGCTGGTTATCTCCAGATGGTTAATGGATACGTTTTCCTCGATTATGCTAAAAAAATGAGGGGTTATGACTTTTCCTCCTCCGCGAACGAAGTTGCAGGCGCCTTCTAGGTAGTAAGTAATAAGAACTGGCACAATATAAAACTCATGAATCATGAATAATCATATTAGAAAAACTGTAAGGCGGCCACATGTATATATGTTCGTAGAGGGAAACGTCATAACCCTCTTTCGGTTGTATGTTTTTTTTTTTAATATTTGTTACCTCAGAACTCCTTCATTTATAAACCGATTTAGAAGATCCTTTTTTTTGTTTGAAACATAAGGTGCATCCAGGCCAAGAATCACATATAATGTTAATGTAGATTTGATTGAATTCATGAGGGATTAAAAGAACTCCTCAAATTTAATATTGTAGGCTTATATTATTGTATCTTAGGAAGCAAATTTAGTATTCGCGTTAAAAAAAATGAAAATTGGTGAAATGAAACTTATGAAGAAGACCACAGAAGTTAACTGAAACTCCTCAAGGATAAGTGATTTACGGGTAGCGACAAGATATACCTCGATTAAAATAGCTAAGCTACTTCATAGTCACTTAGAATTGTTACAAGATATTTAACTAACGAGTAACTAAAAAGTGTAAAATAAATTAACTTTTCAACAACGATTTTAGCTATAGCCTTAACTGACCGACTCTGGACAAGGGATTCACATTTATGTCCTAAAAGCCTTGTCTAAAGTAGCTTAGGGACGTAGAACTTGTTTATTTTTTGTTTTGACAGGTCAAACCTAGCATTAGATGCTATTGACATATGCCAAATGAACTAATTACGATTGATACAGGTTTTAACAAGTAATTGATGAACCGATAAAAGCACTTAGATATATTTAGAAGAGAAGATTCAAAAGTGGCATTTGACAGGAAATCGGGTACGTGACTCCATTACTCGTATTTTAATATTTCTAACAATGCGCGAGAGGCGATTTTTGGTTTGATAATCCATACTAATATTATAAATGCGAAAGTGTGTCTGTCTGTCTGTCTGTCTGTCTGTTACCTCTTCACGCTTAAACCGCTGAACCGATTTGGATAAAATTTGGTATGGAGATAGTTTGAGTCTCGAGGAAGGACATAGGCTACTTTTTATCCCAGAAAAATACCCTCATCCGCGATAAACGAATTTAAGGCGGACGAAGTCGCCGGCAGAAGCTAGTATTTTATAATTTTGACTTGTATATTGGCAGTCTTTTCTAGGGCTTTATAGTATTATAAAGTTGTATAAATTAAATGTATATACATTGAAGATATAAAAAAAATATTGCAAGGGGTTATTTGGAGGTCACTGAAGCTAAATGTTTGTATTTGTCGTTGTGGCTTAATTACGCCAAATTGGCTTAATAGATTTCCACAATTTTTGGTTCACGGGTAGCTGGGTACTCTCAAATGCTTATAGGATACTTTTTCCCGACTACACTGTCGAGAAAAAGAGAGGATATGACTTTTTCTCCTCCGTGAATGAAGTTGCGGGCACCGTCTATTATATTGATAAAGTAGCTGCCATAGCCGTCAAGTGGGTGAAAAAAATATTATTTGGTGGATAACTCCTTAATTTATGACGACCGGTTTAGCTCAGTGGGAGTAACGTTGCCTGCAAAGCTAAGGTCCTGGAGTCAAATCCCGGTAAGGGCAAATATTTGTGTGATGAGCATAAATATTTGTTCCTGAGTCTCGGATGTCTTCTATGTATATAAGTAATATATCTATTAAATATATCGTCGTCTAGTACCCATAACACAAGCCTTATTGAGCTTACTAGGACTAGTTCGATTTGTGTAAAATTGTCCCGTAATATTTATTTAAGTATAATTTTTGTAAAACAAAAAATATTTTCTAAAGCTTATTATAGCACACAAGACTACATGAATGATGAAGCCGCGTGAGATTAATGTAAATTATAGCGTCATGTAGGTATATGAATAATTATTTTAACGAATACCTAAGGTATTATTATTATTTTAATCTCAATTGTTTTATATACTCTGTCATTTAGAATTTTATTCTAGACACATTCTAGATTATTAAATTTTTGTTGACAATCTTTTTGGGATTGGTGATTTGAAATGGTGATTTTATCAATAATATTATACTTAAGTTAAATGATCTGATTATGTTTTTCTGGGTTTCCCTAATCCTTGCAGCAAATGTTGGATCATATTGTATGTCTCCCAGCAAACATTCACTCTCATGTAACTGACATTTCGAAAGTGCTTGTAACTAGGCCTACTTGAATAAATAATATTTAGATTGATTGATTGATATATTTATTATTTATTTATATTGTTATAAAGTTGTATAAATGAAATGTCTGTACATTGAAGATATTTTCAAAAAAAGAACTATTTGAAGGTTACTGAATCAGTTTATTTTTATTTTTAATGTGTCATTGTGACTTTAAAAAAGCTGAATGGATTTCGACCATTTTTGGTTCACTTGTAGCTGGTCATCCAACGATGGTTATAGAATATTTTTCATCCCACTCCGCTGAAGAAAAAAAGTGTTCAGATTTTTTTTCTCCTCGTAAGCATCAATAATTTGTAATAGAAAACTTATATACATACAAGGAAAGGTGAGGCACAGTGTAGATCTCATGGGGAACAGTCGATCATTGCCTATATTTTAGAGAAATGATGAATTTACATATCTGTCTTGTTTGTACTTTGATAACGTATTAGGCACTCTTTCAAGTCCCATGACAAAGATAATTTATTATTTCTCTAAAATATAGGTCATATCCACTATTCTCCACGAGATCTACTGCTCACAACATTCCTATTTCATTACAGTTCTACGGTTAGCAACACAGTCATTTGTGATCCACATACCATCAGAAGCCCCGAATGTCTGGTCACATTATCACGGCAAGGCTGAAATAAGCATGTTGCCGCGTCGGGCAGATACACGGTGCCATGCCGTATTGAGCAAATGCACGTTAAAGTGCCGCGTCTCGTAATTGCATCCATTTCGCAAAACCCATTGCGATAACGCGGAACGGGGCGGCGCCTTAGAAAGGTGTCTTGCCGTACATTTACACGACGCGGTAACTTTCTTGACGTGATAACGTCTTATAAATCTATGAACGCCCGCTGCACGCACGAAAAAGCATGACTCATTGTCACGTACCCCTGTCACGTTCTGCCAGTTCTGCCTGAGCCGAGCGTGCAAGCCAGAGCGCGGAACAAGTGATAGAGAGGCACAATCGACCTAAGCATTCGGCTTGTGAATTCATAAAAGTATGCAGTTTTTCATCAATGTTTTCTTATGATGTGACGTTATCACGTAAGTATAATTATCGTCCGTAGTCCGACTTTACAGACAAATTTATTTTCAGGCGGCACGTGGTTTCACGTTGACAGCGCCGCGCTGGTGGTAATGTAGCCAGGCTCTGAGTTGTGTGAATAGTAGGTGCCATAAAAAAATCTAAATTTCCGTCAGTTTATAAAGAGCGTGGGGTTTTTCCGCGCAATCATCAATATTCTGTAACAGTCATATAAATCTGCTCTATCCGGTGATCTCCGGCTGTAACATAAATCGTCGATTAACCTCTCTTATATATCTACCATGTCACAGGCAACATGAGATTACAGAAATGCGACTACAGTAGGGGTTTGTAACCGTTATTTATTCTATAATGCCTCCTTTACATAATCGAAAAATATGTATCGCTCTCCCTTCTTCCTTGTATCGTAAGTTCCTGAAACTTCTAATTTGTTTGAGACATTTTGTGGATTAAAGAACCAATGCTAAATGTGAGTTGCAAATCATTTCAAAATAATTTATTAAGGAGTATTTACATATGTATTTCACTAAATGACTTCATTTTTCACTTGCACTCTTATAGCATGACAAATAGTTTAAAATGTATTGTGTTTTATCTATATTGACATTATAAATTATTTATATACATTTATAATGTTACAATTGTATCCGTCCCGTAAAATATAAAAGTTCTGTTATTATTTTTATTTTATTTTATCTGTTTTAAAATAATTTACGAATGTTATGTTTCTTATGTAGCTGAATAGACATAAGTAATTGCTATAGGCTGTGAAGTAGTACATACACCTTTTAATTTAGTCAGTAAGATTATATAATATTTAGGATTTACTAGTCCTTAAGCATATAATATCCTGTTTTAAGTGTTGCAGTACCCTACAGGGTTTCATAGCGGTAAAATATAAAATGTACCATCTTCCAATGTACCTATGAAAGCAATAAATAAACTGATAACTGAAAACTAAAATAATTGATTAACTAAAATAGTTATTAAGAAAAACACACCCATAATAACAAATACGTTGGTCTGATATTTTTCACACAAAACTGCGGCAAAATTGTCTAATAACAAACCGCATTCAAAATGGACAGTCAGGTAGTCTTCGTCTAGAACTGCGTCGACGTCACCACCAATCCTGCGGCACCCACTTCGTCACTACATGGGCCCACCTGTCCGGGTGCATGCGGCTTATGACAGATATATACAGGTTATGTTTGTAACATTCGTGTCATCTTCCGTCGAGAGCTTACAAATGAAATGTTGTCAATTACAATTGACATGGATGAATTAAGTGGTAGTCTTACATCAATTTAATTTGCAAATTGGAGCCTCAAATGCATTTAATATAAGCAGATATTAAAATTTCTGTATTAAATATTTTCTGTGCCCCATAACCTTGAGTGATGCTTATAACGTAAGTTATCCTTAATATTGAATAAGATTGTTGGAATAAGTGGGTTGGAGGCTGAATAAACCCTTTAGGCTATAAGTAGAAAATATCCATTATTATTTTTAGCGAACGAAGTTTCGATTGAGGAAGATGAGCCTACAAGTGCGTAGGTATTAGCGATTTAGCGGGGGGCGGCCATGTAATTCTTTTTTAAAACATAGAGAAAAACTGGCCAAGTGTAAGTCGGACGCGTGCACCGAGGGTTTCGTGCAAAAAATACGCTACAAACGGCCGTATCTATCAAAATCCAGTGCTAGCAGAGCCGTACTCCTAAGCAAAGTGTACCTACGCTGTGTTCGATCATTTTATATTGGTCACTGACATAGACAGACAGATATAAAATTATACTGTTTTTTGTATTTGTTGTTATAGCGACAACAGAAATACATTATCTGTGAAAATGTCAACTGTCTGTCTACAGCCTGGTGACAGACGGACGGACATCCGTGTCACAACTGACTAAAATCGTCAATTTTCAATATTCTATACATTATTTATATGGCACTGACGCCAAAATAACATTAATTGTATATTCTGTATAGATTGAGTAGACAAACGGTTATTTGTAAGTAAATTGAAGAAACTGAATTACGCAGTTATTTTTTTTACTTTTTGTTTTCGGAGTCGTTGTTATTTTTTAGTAAAAAGTGAATTTATGATATGTAATTTTCATGCTGATTCAATGCTTATTTAATTCTACTCGAAACCTGTTAATTATAATTATATTTCTATGTGTTTTGGCTCAGTGCTGTGAGAATCCTCAAGTTATCCATATCCATACTAATGCATACTAATATTATGAATGCAAAAGTGTGTCTGTCTGTCTGTCTGTCTGTCTGTTACCTCTTCACGCTTAAACCGCTGAAGCGATTCGGATGAAAATTGGTATGGAAATAGTCTGAGTCCCGGGGAAGGACAAAGGCTACTTTTTGTCCCGGAAAAATACCCTTATCCGCGATAAACAAATGTAAGGCGGACGAAGTCGCCGGCAGAAGCTATTACACTAATAAATATGAATTATAAATGGGTATACAGTACTATAGTACAAATTGCTGACAAGGAAAATTATATATTTATATAAATTTCACGATTTACGACATTTCCATGCCCTCAGCTTGGGCTTAATCGTACGTACGCGACGTAACGCAACGTCCGAAACGTCGAAGAATTACCAACGAAAGGTCATTAAATAAGTCATATTTATACGCGATTACGTCCCGTTTTACTGTGATGTGATGACGATTTTATTTCATATGAAATAACCGGTATATTTTCTCATTTTGTTCTATTACGAGATTTCCGTAAATTTTATTAAAAGTCTAAAACTAGAATCAAGTGTTTAAAGATATTTGTCGTCTCCTAAATACAGTGGACTTATAAATACATGTTCCGAGCCCTTGCTGGGATGCATACTTCTTTATCATTATCATACATGGAATTAGAAATTCTTAGTACTTTTACATTGTCATACATAATATTATGCTCTCTTTCATATAAGCCAAATGCCAAAGTACAGTCGGTGTCCTCACATAAGTATCCAGGCATAGACTTAAGTAACTATATGGACCTGTTCTTAAGTGAGGGCACCGACTAGGTACATATGCTACATATCAGGATGTAATTTATTCACTGAAAACTTGACAATAGTATTTCTATGTAAGCAATTAAAACTCTTAATTAAATACAGTCACAGTTCTCCTTACAATACGCATGCTTCATCAGGATTCTCGTTTGTTAACTTTTCTCGTGGTACAATCACAATTCTACTTCGAGTTTTGAGGGAATCTCGTTAAGGTTGGTGTATTTGACGCTTATCTTTTCAGGTTTTTCAATTAACATTTCCCGCGGCTGCATTTCCTTCTAAAATTAAGTATTTTACATTTTATCCCATGATATGATTTATCGGTGTGGCAAATTTTATCTAAATCTGTCCGACTGTTACCTGACGCCTTATTGAGTAACACCCCCTAAACCCCCACTCAAAAACCCAAGGGTTTATTTATACAGAGAAAACACTCGGAAAGGACTAGGTTCTACCGGCGGCGTTGCTTGGGACAAAAGAAAGAAAGAAAGAAAGAAAGAAAAACAGTTTATTTACCATAAGTTATACAAATCACAAAGAAAGAACAGTGATTTCCACACTAGGCAAGGCCTGTTTCAGTACCAAAAGAGTTACCATAATAATGCGGCTATTTATAGGTGTTATAATTACAATGTAAGACACATTTGGCAGAAATACATAGGTATTACACTCACTATTTTAAGATGTGGACATGTTTGTATATGTGTGTAGTGTGTAAGTTAGTATGTGTATGTATGTGCACAGTAAATAAGCAAAAGTGTGAGAGGTAAATATCAGCCCTGCGAAAGATAACATTTCTTGGGATCGATGACAAAATTACCGATCACTACGTTTACCCTCCTACACATTAAGTATTTCCTTGGACGTGTCGAAGTCCCACAATAGCAAAAGGTTCTGTATACAAGCTTTTAAAACCGCTCTTTGCGTCCTCTCCAGCAATATTAAGTTAGATTTAGCAGAACCACCCCACGCAAGTATGCAATAGCTCAAAATAGACTGACACAGGGCCAGGTACACGGTTTTGAGGAGTTGAGCATCAGCAGCATCCCTTAGTAACTTTATTGTGTAAATAAGTTTACGAACCCTACCAGCAGTCGTGCAGATGTGACGTTTAAAGTTAAGATTGTCATCTACTATAACACCTAGATATCTTAGTGAGCTGGCCTTGGTTATATGACTACATGGGTAGACTCAAATTTGTGAGTCCCCCTGAGACACGCAACTATCTTTATGGAGCCTAAGTTGTGTGAGCCACTCAGGAGGCCGAGATGCAGCTGTTTTGTGAAAACATAGGAAATTAGTTTTATCTGCATTCATACTCAATAGATTGTGATCTAACCACGTGGATAAACAGGAAAGTCCCGTCGTAGCTACATCCTGAGCACTCTGTAGGAATTACCGTAAAAAACTATAGCTGTATCATCAGCGTAACAAAGTACTTTACTTTTTAAAAGCTGAAGGGTCAAAATATCATTGATATAAGCTAGAAATAGTGTAGGACCCAAAATGCTTCCTTGTGGTACGCCAAAAGATACAGGCTCCGAAACACCAGCAACCCTGTTACCGATTTTTACCTGTTGACTTCTGCCCGTCAGGTAACTAGAGAACCAATCATATGCAGTTCCACGTATGCCGAACATTTCTAATTTCCTTAACAGGATGGGAATCGAAACCGTGTCAAAGGCTTTCGCCAGATCCAAGAAGAAACGTATCATAGTTAAGCTGAGTACCAATAACAGCTAGAGTTCTACACAACATAATAGTGAAATGCAAGATATTGATATGATCGTTACGTGGTTACGAAAAAAATATGGTACTATTGGATTCACATTTTTTTTCTACTATTGTTACTGCTCGATCCTCTTTTTAATCTTTATTGCTTTACCAACGTATCGGTGGGAAGGAACGTTTTAGGCGGATCTGCGTAAGCTCCAAGTCCTTACGATAAAATAGTCCCGAGGGCCAAGATCCTTTTCAGATCCTTAAACTTGGTTATGTCTCGAGAATTGTGGAGAATCAAATGCGGTGTCTTCAACGGGAGCGAAGTGGCACACTTCGAGTTTTGGTACATTAACAAAGCCAGCGAGTTGACTCTGTACTTCCGCAAAATGAAATGCTGCAGCAAGCAACTCGTTGTTACAACACACTTAGAAAGGACTAGATTGTACCGCGGCGTTCCTTGGGAAATATAGAAACTGGGATAAAACATATCTTGATCAAGTTCATCACTAATTAGGTACTGTTACAAGGGCTAAGTTGAAACATCACACACTATAGAAGATCATATTAGATACAGAATCTTGATTTAAACGTTACCTTATTAGTTAAAATCAGCTCCGCGCCTTTCCAAAATGTATTGTTCTGTTTTCTACTGATCGATGTTCGTCTGATCTTTATTGGTAGGCCAAAGTAACGATGGAAAGACACGTACAAGGTGGATCTGCGTAAGTTTTAAGCAATACAATGATACTGCCTAGGATCGAGAAAACATCGCTCATTTTGAAGCCCAAAATTAAGCTTAATTTAAGGAGGATTAGCTAATTAAAGAATTGGGTCCATAGAAGAAAAGTGTTTTTCCTTGCATTTTATCAAGCACGTTTGTATGCGATTCTGACTGCTACTAGCTGATTTCTTTGGTAAAATGCTGCAACTTTTGCTTAGTAGTCTACAACTTTGCCTGTGGGAAAAAGTGAACTATATTGGTCCCGTTTGGGCATTGATTTAATTTAAACTTACATGGTTTTCACACATTATCACAACCAAACGGCTCCTACTCGTAACTGCGTATAGTTATGGATAATTTTGTTCTAAAGGCAAAGTTGTAGGCTACTAGGCAAAGTTGCAGAATTTTACGGTTGTATGTATCATTGTTCGAAGTTTAAAAAAAGACTCCCTCCATTATTTTAATTTAGAACTCATATTTGCCTCTAAAAATTATTCAAGAACTCTTTCGATGCAAATATGTCCTTATTCGACAGCAAATTGAAACGTCCGCGTCGCCCGTTAAAATATGCAAATGTCTCTCGAAACGAGACCGTTTCTGTATTTGTTTAGCTTCGAGTATTACCGTCGAGATTCTGTTATTGATTCGCGAGGAAACAAAAGAATTTCTTTCTATAAATGAACGGTAAAAACCTCCATAAAGATCTATAGAATAAACGTAAAGTATTAGACAGGATGCTCTTGTAATATCTCCTTAAGCAGCAAATGGGAATCACAAAAAGTTACTGTAGAGAGAAGCTGTGAATAAGACTCAATAATTATAATGTGAACATGTATTTTAGAGATTTATTGAATATCTACGCAGGTATTTTAGATGAAGTTACCATTAGTGTGATGAGATTAATTCATTTAATTGCCTTTGCCTTCCGGTCGACGTTTCAAACATGACGGAAGAACTACCGAAATTTCAAACTTTCATCTTCATGGAATCTAGTTATTAGTAAATGCAAAACAGCATCAAAAATTATCCAATATATCGCCAGATGAAGTGAGTGTAGTGTATTGTACGTGCTGCAGGGTTTCAAGTGTTTATGTCTCTTTGTGTCTCTAATCTCGAAACACCCAGAGTAATCTTTTCATTTTTGAATTTCGGACCTACCTTAAAACTGGATTTGTATTTGTTTTTTCTCAGATAGGCGGGGATTTACGAGGTACACTAAAACCTATGATTTTCTTCAATCAAATAAAAACCCCATTCTATGCTAAGCTAGCTCTAGCAGATCAATCCAGGACAACGGGAAGGCCTGACGCCGCGAAACCAAGTTTTAACGAGACCCCAAACTTTGTGCAATTAGTGCTGCATAATTATAACCATGGCAAGACTTTTCGCTGCGACGGACACGGACAGGAGCGTGATTTGGCTTACGACTCTAAGGACTTTTAAGGACTTTGTCAGCACTGTTTGCCTGACTAGGTGTGTTTATTAAAGTCTGTTAGAGGTTGTATGTTATCCTAGCCCTCAATGTTCCTCAACCAATAAAAAAATTGCTGGTGCGGTGATGTTAAATTAAAACATGTATTCTTTATACACATGTTTAAAGAAACACGATTTCTTGTAATTACCGACTTTACAACAGCCAATCTTTGTCACAAAAGGATGAGCCCTTACTACGGTCTGACTAGAAATGGGTAAAAAAGTTATCCCGCTGCCTTACACTTTGTATAGCAGTTAGCTATTGTCGAATGTACCTAAGTAGTTAATTTAATAGCAGATTTTAAGACAAGAGGCTAAAACGAGACATTTTGACAGGCAGTATCAAAATGGCTTATCACCACGCGTTATGAACTCTGCTTTTCACTTCGAATATAAGAAAAAAGTTAAACCAATACTAAATAACTAATCATAATCATACATCTTAGCCCACGTTTATCACCGACGTGTTGTTATACTAATTCTTAACACATTGTCTGCCAAGAACCCCCATAGCGGGCGCTGTGTTCGTAGTCGTGTAGCCGATACCATGGGTTTCCCAGTATGTAGAGGAAAATGCGTAGCGCTATGGAACGCATGGCAGCGAAAATGTTAAGACGCTTCCGGTTGGGCCACGACAACGCTTGACTAGCGCGACGCGGCGAGTGATTTCTCTCTTCATTGCGCGGTCAAGACGCTTACCGCACAGCAGTTAGTTGGCATCACACGCAATGTATCAGGAATTAGCTTGCCCTGCCGCCGGTCGGGCGTTGTCGAGGTCGGTTAGGTCTTGGCGCCCTGCCGCGGCGGCCGGCCCCGGTCCTGCGGCTCTGAATCCACTCGCTGGGAGGCCAACTTGGCCTCCGCGTGTCAGTTTTAAGCCCTTGGGGCTAAAACAGTCACTTTGGCTCCACTACGCGATGCTACAATCAGGCACTTTTCGAGCATGAGATGTGAAAAAGTCAATTTTTGGAAATATCTTTCCATCACAGTTTTACATATTTTATATACATTTGCATTCCGCATCTTGAACCAATAACAGAATATAAACGGAAATGCTCAAAGCTACACAAATATAGAAAGTCTCTCATTACAGAAAACATTTGCACATTTTAAGGGGCGAACGTAGACTCTTTAAAATCTTTGTCAAATGAATGTCTTCATTAATTTGCATCGAAGAGTATTAGGAAGATTTGGTTGAGAACTAATGATTTTCTTTTAAAACAAGTGTTTTTTTGAGTACCGCAAAATTAACCTTAACATAAAAAAGCAATTTTATAAAATTGTTTGCTCTTGGCATAAAATATAAATATTTTATTTATAATATATTTTTGTGATTTTTCTATATCTTTTTGACATAAGACTTAGAAAATAGAGGGGGGAAACAATATATGCGACTTTCGGAGCGATTATTTTCGAAAATATCCACTAAATATAAATAAAATGTAGCAACAGCAAACTCAAATATTATTTTATTATAATTATATTTTAATGAATGTTTACTTAAAAGTCTTAAAACTTGTGGTGATATCTCCAAAGTCAAAGTATATTGGATACGAGCCACAGTTATGTATGTGCAACTGACCAATTTACTCACAATTAACTCATATTGGTCACTCATTACTCCCTTGGCGCTTTATCATATTATTTATCTACACAATAAAGTAACCGTCTTAGGTCCGCAATTGAAGTCCGAAAATAACTCTGAGTCGTGGGCGAAACCAACATTGATGGTTGTTTATTTCCTTTCATTATCGTGAATGCAGAAACGTAAGGAGTTTTTGCCACCTACGTATAAATGTTATTGAGTGAGAAAGAAGGTAAAAACAAACTGCGTCTGTTAAACCTCGCGTTTTATTCGATTACTTTTTTCAGAAATATTAGTTACACAAAAACCATCAGTATCATTTTTTTACTTTCCCGCCGTTGCATGTGATTAGGGTTCCGTACCAAAAAGGTAAAAAAGGAACTCTTATGGTGCGACTCTGTATGTCTGTCAGTCTGTCTGCCCGACAGACTGCCCCCCCCCCCCCCCCCATATTGGTCCTTTTTGTAGAAAATAAAAATATATTTTATAATATTTCCTTCGCAATACATGGGGGGGGGGGGGGCAAAAATTAAAAGTCTCGTCACTAGGTCAAGTAGGGTGTCATATGAAAGGGGTCGATCTGTGCATTTTAAAACATTTTTTTTCTTATTCTCTAATTTCGTTTTATTAAGGAAAATGTGGAACAAAAATTCCTTCCCCCCCCCCCCCCTGTATCTCCGAAGTTTATCAAACGAAAAATCTGGATTTTTTTGGAATTATGTAATTCAATATGGATATTACACGAAAATTATAACCATACATCTATCTGTCTTACTTTTTTTTAATCACCAAAAATCATTTTCGTATGCCCGGTTTGGTTAAGTTTTTCCCTCATTTGTATGTGATGCCATAGATACTAGAGGCAAACTTAAGTCAAGCGGCAAGTTAAGTCGGAATAAGGGAAAGTCTGAACGAACCCTCGGTGCGCGAGTCAGACTCGCACTTGCCCGTTTTTTTTTAATTCGATGTTGCCAGGACAGAGCGTAAGGTCAACCATAGAGGTTGGTAGGAGCCTCGCCAGCCAGCCTCATCGTTAATGATAAATATTATTTATTTTATTTATTTTTATTTAATCAATGAAATCATTTATTATACGATTACTGGTAATACGTAGATCTACCCAGTTCAAAGTCAAATTCTAACGAAAAAGCGGCCAAGTGCGAGTCGGACTCGCACCTGAAGGGTTCCGCAGCCGTATATACAAAAAATGCACTAAAGATGACCCCCCCGGCACTTACGTCCTTTTGCTGAGAAGCGCAGTTTTTTGGCAATAACTTAAATCATGTTGAAAACAATTTTCGTTGGAAGTTTTTATTAAGCTTTATATATATACATTTTTTCATATTTTTTGAAAATACAATTTAGAAGATAGAGGGGGGGACACAATTTTTGCTACTTTCATAGCGAATATTTCGGAAAATATTCACTAAATCAAAAATTTGTTTTAGAAACCTCAAAGTGTTTTTAGAAGTACTGTCGAAATATGTGCAACACATTGATATTTGCTAAAAAAAAATTCTCTTTCGGTTACATGTGTGCCCCCTAGAAATATATATATTTTTTATTTAACAATCAAACTAAGTAGCAGTTTACACGACATCTATGCTCCAAATATCATTAATGTACATCTTATAGTTTTTGAATAAAATGCCTGTGACATACGGACGTACAGACAGACAGACAGACATGACGAATCTATAAGGGTTCCGTTTTTGCCATTTGGCTACGGAACCCTAAAAATGATTGAACATGTAAAACACTTAATATGAAGCTAGCGGTCCTCGGTTTGAACGGCCTAACGGTGGGGACCCTCTGCTGAGTGCCGCTGGATGTGAGTGTGTGATAAGCTCTAATATTGAATTCGATTCTGTGTCTTGGATGTTGTTTTCTGTGTATTTCAGTATTATATTAAGTAAGGTAACTTACTCTTCATCGTCATCTTCTTCTGCTGTCATCACCGAACAAATTTTTCATGCATTTTTAGCGGTTAGTTGGGGGAGGGTGAGGTAAATATACGTGTTTACCTCACCCTCCCCCGGAAATATGCCTATTTCTACAAACGCACACAATTAATAGACATCACCTTCATACAAAAAAAACATGCACACACTGACAATTTACCGTATAAACTAGCCGGAGATTACATGACTACTTTGGCAGAGGAGAATGTATACTTATGGTGGTAGTGCTCTAAGAGCTTTCTAATAAAGGAACAAATTATGTTTCTCGAACTGTTTCATTCCTCAGTTATATTTTTTCCTAGCCACAGTTTTTCAGAAATCGTAAAATTTTCAAGATTTCTATGAAACAAACCAAAACTAACCAATTGGATTTTACCACAGAATAGATAATAGTACAAGTACAGAAGGCTCACTACTTTGATCTTTACAAAAGCCGCTTTTTTCTTAGCAAAAACATTATGATTTATGGCCCTCTGACGTCGTCGACTACAGCGCAAGCCAAACGGAACGTTAAGGCTGCACTCTCTGCGTCGCCGATAGTGAGGGCTGTGAACGGCTAAAAATAAAATAATAATGTATTGCCCATTTATTTCTTGCGTTCAATATAGAGAGCAATAAATGTATATTCTTCATACATTATATACATTATTTCATTATTTAACCCTAAAACAATAAAAAAACAACAGACAGACAGACGCGACAGGGGACTTCGTTTTATAATATTTAGTGATTTGAACGGAACGGTTGTTAATACATAGATATAAAATACATACTAAAGCCTTTCTGAAGAATCAAGCTGCACGTTAGTGAAAACCGCATCAAAATCGGCCGTGTAAATTCTGAGCTTACCGAGAACATACATACAGACAGACAGACGCGACGGGAGACTTAGTTTTATAATATTTAGTGATTTGAGCTTTCGAGCAAGCAACGTTTTATGAATACTTCGAATATACAATGAATAAATCGTCAATAGGTTACTATAGCGTGCATTAAAAATAACATTAAGTTTGTTTGAAAAATCAAAAACAATAAATTATTTACATAAATCTTGAAAGTTGATGACCAAATGTTAATTCTTTTATAAAGTAAGCTCAACTCCTGGGAGTTAAAAGGTTAATGGATAAAAGGTTATGGTCAGAGGCAACCGGGAAAATAGTGAAAACTCTATCTAAACCTGGTAAGTAGTTTAGTAGAAGAAAGCGCACACATACCTACTGGATATGCGAAAAGTAATTTAAACTTACTAGGTATTAAGAGAAAATCAAATACCGTTTACCTGATACCGTGGACATGATAATTTATTATAAACAATCGTAGAAACGTGAAGGAAATATTAATATATTATTTAACCAAAATAACTAAATAAATGTGGAATACTGCTATTATAACATGTTGCCAGCTTGCTTGAACAGCTTTTTTTAATAGTACTGGTAGGACCTACCTGCATACGAATTGTTGTTTTAGTAAGTCTGTATACCCTACTTACTACACTAGAATTTAAATATACAAATGTCAGCAAATAATCGATTCAAAATTACATAAAACCAGATAAAATTGTTCTGAGTATTACCTACTTGATTAATCCAGTGTCAAATATGGAAGTAGGTTCTTACAATATTTTTTTTATTATTATACGGTGACTACCTAGTATCTATTACGTTCATTTACTTATCTTCCGGCATCCTGATGTGTCGGGAGAAAGTAAAACGAGTGATTTGAATTTCTGTCATTGCTCCTGCAACCCGCTGCGATACAATATTTTTAATCATTTAAGCACCAGTTATTTCATAATTTCAAACATTAAATACACGAATGTGGCAAGTTCACTTGCGACGTAAATCCAGAAAGCGAGAGCGTCTAGCGTGCGCGAGCGTTCCGAGGCAGAGCGTGGCAGCCACTGAATAGGCCCCTCCGAAGGTGCCGCCGGCATGTACTTGTAGCGACGAACGTAAATCGCGGAGTGAGCCGCGCCTGATTTTACACAATGGCTTAAAAAAAATCGGTTTCGGAGAGAAGCGTGAGTTGGGAAATGAAGCAGCTTGGGAAAAAGGGCGCAAAATGAAGGATCCCAAGTAAAGTAAATCGTTCGTAACTAGTTCGGTACTTGGCCCATCCATCGTACAATCTGCGTTTAGTTTGTGTTTAGGTCGATTTGTGTACAAGTAAAACGTCCAATAATTTATTTATTTTCTAAAAATCATCTTTAAGGTATGAACGGGGAAAGAAAGTTTAAATCAAAGAGTTTAAATACAAATAGTCACGCGGCGGAATCTAGTTTCAAATAAAAACAACACTTGATGAGTTTAATTATTCCGATATATTCAGAAAGCAGTTCTCTCCTAATTTATGTGAACATCATGGAACACCATTAAAACTTCACAGCGCGCGGGTCAATGGGGAATTCTTTCGGCGTCCGGGCGCGCGCAATAAATGCAGTGTCGACATCAACTTTACGATAAACAAAGAGTAAGATCCCTTCTGGAACGTTTCTTAAAAGTCCAGAGGATAAAGTTGTCCGTGTTCGAGCTCTTTGGATGTGGTATTCCATGCCTATACCAGGGATTGGCAAACCACGGCTCGCGAGCCACATGCAGCTCCTTAAAGGGTAACGCAAGTTACGCAAGTGGCTCTTCAAGCTCTCCTTAAAAACGTCCTATTAATGTTTGGTATACAGTGATAAACCTAAAACAGCAAACAGCGGCTCTTTTTCGGGCATCTGGCTCTACGTCTAAAAACTTTGCCGACCCCTGCCCTATAATATTAAGGCAAGAAGGTACTTAAGCAGCAACCACATCCCGGGAGATGCAGCGAGAACAGGCCCTAACAAGGTAGTCCATGGATCTGGTCGAGATCGAAGGATCCCAGTGGATCCAGGAAGCGGACGATCGAGGGTTGTGGAGATTCTTAACCCAATGTGTGCACTACAGTGGATGTCTATCGGCTGATATGGTGATATTGGACAGCACAAAAAGTCGTCACTTTCTGGTAAAGAGCTTTAGCTGGGATTTGTTACCAATATCCAGGGCAAGCTGCACTAAGAAATTTAACAGATTAATTAACAGGCAACAGCTGTCGTCTCTTAGAAAAACGTCAAATATGCTACCGATTGGAATGTATGTGAAATCTGATGCAGTTCTCTCCTAATTTATGTGCTTATCATGGACATTGCATGTCGATAAAAATATATAATAAGCTACTGAGTAATATATCAGCTGAAGACAAGTACAAAGCTTTTGTTGGAAAGCTAAAGGAGTATCTACTGTCCCATGCTTTTTATACTCTTAATGAATTTATGATTATGTAATAGATAATACAAATAAAAATAAATGTTAAATAGTCTATTTTGTTACCTATATAATAAGGTTAAGTTAACTCTAAGTCTGTGCTTCACCCTAGCAGGGTACATGTTGAACTTTTTACCTGTAACATCTTATAATACCATGTTGTGCACGAAATAAAATTGAATTGAATTGAAAAACTTCACAGCACGCGGCTTAATGGGGAATTGACAACATTTCAAAAGAACTAGTAGAGAATGTCGTTTGGCGTAAAGTCCGCCATTTGACTTACTTTTGTTTTATGCAATAAAGTTTAAATAAATAAATGAATAATAATAAATTATAAAATAAATAATTAGAACCAAAACACCTTTTTTATACAGCTACAAATTTCAAGGTATCCTGGGAAAATGTGAAAAAAACTATGCGATCCTCTAAATGACATCAATAGCGAAATTGTGGCAATCACAGTACACAAGAACAGCAGTTTGATTATTATAGTAAAATTCATCTTTGTAATTAGTTCTTCTCTATGATTTACTTCGCTGTCTTCGCTTTAAATTGTGGTATATTTAATTTTGAATCATCTACCTGATTTCATCAGAATTAAACCTGCGGGCCTATGATGGTCGCGCTTATCACGCGATAAATGATATGATAACGCGTCTGTTACTCTCGCACTCACATACGTGTCAGAAGGTGACGGCAGCTATGTCATTTATTTATCGCGTGCAAAACGCAACCATCATAGGCCGCTGGTTGAAAATAATAAACTTTATCAATTATCTCGGCGTCTGGGTGCGAGCAATAAATGCAGGGTCACCATAGACTTGATAAACAAGGAGTAAGATACCTTTTGGAAGCTTATTTTTTTTAATGAGAGGCCTATTCGCGACATTTTCCTCATGATTAAGAAAATTAAGGGTCTTTTCAAATCGTATTTAATGCTGAGTAGCCCCTTTCAGCATTCAGTATTGGAAGAGCCGTTTTTTATAAAATGACAGCTGTCAGAGACATTGTTAACCTTCACCGGTGTATTGGATGTTTATCTCTAAGGCAACTTGACCTAAGCTTCTCTATCTCTAGTGGGTGTCTTTTACATCTTGGATAGGATATATATGACGAAAAGAGCTAAACATTTTATCTCCATAGAAGGCAAACTCCTACATCGTTTCTGAACAGCGATTTTGATTGATTGATTTTGATGTTTTTTGGCATAGGGTTAAAATAAACCAGATATAAAAAAAATTGAATCACGGTGAATTAAATTAAAACCAAGTTTTTTTTTCGCCCATGCGCATAAATTAGTAAGCACCTAGTTATAAATATAAAGAAGGTCACATCTAGATGCTTCTAGTCTGCGTCCTCTTGCAAACCGTATCGGACATTGTAGTTTTACACCGTTCATTTTAGTTTTTATCACAGTTTAAAGTTGAGCCACAAAATTGTACTCCACTCTTTTAAATAAATATTGAAATACAATATGACCAATCTTCGTAAAAGGTAAAACGAGTATTTCTATCGTTGAGGAGAAGATAAGGTATATTCATTGTTTTGCATAGTGATAGAAGACTATGCAAATACACATCAGACTAAATTAGATTCTTTAGACGATACCATTGCTCAGAATAGCAGTAACTTGCTCTCAATATCATATTGAGCTTTCTTTAATTTCTGGTCTTATGTCAGCTAAAAAAGTCTATATGTATAGCCTCTTTTTCCGCAATGATTATCTGCCGTCCAAAAATATAGCAACCATCGCTTAGGACGCTTGTGCTTAGGGTATTCTGAGCCTGTCTTGTTCAAAACTATTTGACAGTATCATCATTTCAACCTGCAAACTACTCCTCAACTTCTAATAAATAAGTCTTAGAATCCCAAATTATGGAGGATATGAGTATTATTATGATCACCACGCCTGGTAGGCGAGTAAGCGATCGTAATAGATGTTTATTTGATTCCAGAATGATGCTGTTACCTGCCTCCTGTAATTCCCTTGGGCGTCTTTATCCAACGGGTAAAACATGAGCGCTTTCCTTAAGGTTCGGGGACCACAAAGTCAAAAGATGATATATATAGTGATATGAGCTGGCCACACCGAGCGAGCAGCGCGCCAAGATTGAAACTCAACTCCAATTTAAAACGACTTAAAAACATAAAACATCTATTCATTTATCGTTACAGATTCTACTTGCAGTACGTGTTATCTAGATTAAAAATTCATCTGAATCTGCCAGAGTTTTTTTCCACCTTACAGTTGACCTAGTTCATACACCAGGCGCAGTCTACTTAATTGAGACGCGGCAGATCTCGTTGACGATAGCAAGATGAGACCCAATAAAGAATGGCCAGTAAGCCCAAAACTATAGGATGAAGTAAGCTGATGCTCGGTGAAACAAATCCAGATTCAATACAGATAATAAGTAATCTGAAAAGAAATTAATCGTAATCGGTTACCTTCTCCCGCCGTTTTAGCAGCTCCATTTAAGTAAAACGCAAAACTAAAAAACTGCAGTTTTAGTGGAGCTAGAGTGTGATCCAACATAACACGCTTTTAACTGCCTCTATACATTTTAATACTGTCGCAGCCAAGTTTTACGCGGTACGAAAGATTCATAGCTTATTGCGTGAGCTTGGTTTAATATTCAAAAAGACATTCCGAGGTACACCTCGCAAGCTTCAATACTTTGAAGTTCTAGTTATTTCCGCGACTGCGTCTGCTTCTGGAATGGATTTCATTTATCACTGGGAAACCGTGATTTCTTTTTTTGCTAATTACACAACATTTTTTTTGTATTCTTCGTTGAACTTGTCTCTATATTGACTTGATCATTGTACAAATGTTGGTGCTGTAAATCGCGTAACCAGAACCTACAAATGTTTTCAAACACAAATCACATCGAAAGAAGAAATAGTAGCAAAATTTTTAAACGTAACGATGTTATGACTTGACTTTGCAAGTCCATTCTAACCGAGTTAAGCCTGAAGTTGATCAACCCGGTTAGGGTTTTCTCCAAATCGAATTGACAAAATCCAGGGTCAATAGGGCGGACATTAATTGATTGGTTTGAAACAAAGCGGTCTGATTGTCTGTCTGTATGTCCGTCTGTCACCAGGCTGTATCTCTTGAACCGTGATAGTTAGACAGTTGAAATTTTCACAGGTGATATATTTCTGTTGCCGCTATAACAACAAATACTATACAGTACAATTTTATATCTGTCTTTGTCAGTAAATACAGTAAATAAAATGATCGAACACCACGTACATTTTGGTTAGAATTTTGGATTTTTATAGATACGGCCGTTTGTAGCATATATTTCGTAAGGAACCCTCGGTGCGCGAGTCCGACTCGGACTGAGTCCAAAATAACACTGTTGTGTGTTCTTAGTTGTGGTTCTAGAAAATCAGTTCTATCGTTTCAAAATTATCAGCTTTTCTCTAGATGTGTCAGGGATTTATTGTAGTAAAAAAGGTTGATGTATGTAATGTATGACAAAGTCGCCCACTTGAATTACTGCGGAACTTGAGTAAATTTCCTGCAGGATCAAGATGTTTACCAGATTTTCTATTCCGAGCAGAAAAATAAGAATATTATAAGGTGAAACGTTTTGAATACCTTAATCCCTTACTGCTGTGGGTTTTAGAGAATTTCCATAACAAATACTTTCAGCAAACGATAAACAAAGTTCATTAGATACAAACAAAAACGGATCGTAATTAAATTAACTTAATATTAAGTTTCTTAGTAAGCTCTAAAGCATTATTTAAATTTAATAACAAGAAGGTGCGCCCTGTGGTTGCGAAAGAGAAAAAGTCATAACCCTTTTTTTACATAAAACAAAAGAGACATTTTAATATTTGAAATGTTCATAAAATAAATAGATTAATATTAATTTTTTCCATTTTTGAAAAATATGATTTATTTTGTGAACTCCATTACGTTTAATTTCGTGTACGTCAATATCTGTTAAATATAAATACCACAGACCACTTAACCCTATAGACCCCGCTTCACACAATTTTATTTAGTATCTGATGAGATACTAAATAAAATTGTGTGAAGCTAAAATGGCGGGGCACGGGGGGCAGCAAGTGCACCGTGATTACATACTAAAGCGAAGAGTTGAAACATTTTATATACTTTTTTGTTTTAATATTTACATTAACCAAGCATACCTAGTGACATAGAATTCAAAAGCAAACTAAAAAAGGTCGCTAGTTGAGCAGAAGTTTAACAGTATAGAATGATTCGCTAATGGTTGATTTTTATTTGCTTTGAACGCATGATGATGATGACGGGGTATAAAAATCAAAATCCTAATTAGTCCGTCAGTTAGATAACCAAAAAATATTGGATATATTATATCAGATAAATCGCATTAAAGTTGAGGTTCGCAGGAGTGGGGGCTCGTGACGTTATTTCTAGGTAAAATTTGTACCTAAGAGTGACGTTTCGCGACATTTTGACTCAATGTATCGCGTTTATTTTTGGATTAAGTACGTAATAGTACATTGAGCACCGTGGGGGTAGAGAAGGAATAACAAACGAGAGTACATTGAAGGCCGAAGCCGCAGGCTGAGGGCTTCAATGTCTCGAGTTTGTAATTCCGTTGCCGCCCGAGTAACACACATTGTTTTTCCTCACACTTACACACGACGACGCAACCAACCGCACACTCTACTTGCACGCCGACGTCTCCGCCGGCGGGGACGCCCACCGCCGAAACAAAATAACCACAAGACCGTAGAGACAAGCATACACCGACAAACAACTGACATACAGACTGACGCAACAACAAAATAGTGTTTAGACTAGGAACACTATTGCTGCTCGTAGCGCCTGCGCGCGGCAGCCCCACACGCTAGGTGCCAAGGATGTCGTGACATCCTGCCGCCTAGCACAAAGGACGACGGTAACAGCCAACATGCTGCCGTACAAATTAAATAAACATGACATGACATGACTCATCACACTTGTGAGGAAACTAATAAATCATTAAGTTACTACAATATTGTTACTCTCACGTGTCACAAGGCGAAACATTGTGTCATAAAATGTCATTTCGTGATTGGTAGAATATCATTCCATAGATAACATAAACAAAGGTTTCGTTCCGAAACTATTTTTTAATTTTGTTGCATACAATCTTTTACGTAAATTAATAATTGTAAAATAGACAATAATATTTTCTTCTGTTTCCGCGATTATTACTCATTGAAATAAAACAATTTAACGGATTATATCGCGTATATTATCTCATTTTAGTTCCCGACGTTTCGGAAGCTTTCCAGCTTTCCATGGTCACGTGTGGACTGAGAAAAGATGTATTTTCCTCGGTCAAAGTTACAATTTGTGCAAACTACCCATTTTTTGAAAAAACACAAATAAAGGTGTACATGCCAGATGGGCCTAAGCTGTAAAGACAGTTACACATGTGCCAGAAGGGCTTAATTATTTTATTCTAATAATTTACCAAGCAGCATTTCACAAAACTAAAATGAGATAATATACGCGATATAATCCGTTAAATTGTTTTATTTCAATAGTATAGACAAGCTATTTTAACGTATTTAACTATAGCGTCGACGTGTATTTTATTGATATTACATTATGTATAATTCAAATTTGTTGACTTTGACTAATTCCGTTCGGTTCCGTTCTAAACCTGGTATATTAGAGTAGTGAATGCAGTAAAAAAAAAAAAAAAAGTCATTACGCCCGTGGCCTTAATGGATAAATAAAAACAGCGGCCAAGTGCGAGTCGTACTCGCCCATGAAGGGTTCCGCAGCCATTTATCCAAAAAAATGCACTACAGATGAAAAAAATACGATATGAATAAAAAGACTAACAAAAGAGCGTTTCTCCCCAGCACTTACGTCCTTTTGCTGAGAAGCGCAGTTTTTTGGCAATAACTAAAAAATGGTATGTCCGATTATGTTGAAAACAATTTTCGTTATAAGTATTTATTAAGTTTTATATTTGTAATTTTTTTCTCATTTTTTGAACATACCATTTAGAAAATAGAGGGGGGGGGGGACACAATTTTTGATACTTTCGGAGCGAATATTTCGGAAAATGTTCACTAAATCTTTTGTTTTTTTAAAAAAACCTCAGTGTTTTTTTTCGATTACGGTGACATGTATGGAGTGCCTCCCTAGAAATATGAATATTTCTTATTTAACTATCAAACTAAGTAGCGGTTTACAAAGATGTACTTACGATGTACATCTTATAGTTTTTAAGTAAAATGCCTGTGACATACGGACGGACAGACAGACAGACAGACATGTCGAATCTATAAGGGTTCCGTTTTTGCCATTTTGGCTACGGAACCCTAAAAAGCTCACGGTTTTCATTAAGACCTTGTCGCTCGTTTTGCTTACGTGTAATGACACCGTTTACGAAGAAGTGTGATGAAAATAAATAAAAAATACGTCTCCAATATTGTTTATTCATCTACATGACAACTGATTATTAAAATTTAGTCATCATCCCTTTTATTTATCATTGATTATATATATTATTATGATTTTTTCTGTGTTTTGAATAGTATATAATAACTATTGTACCTACATATAACAAAACAACGCTATTAATTAAGAAATTATTGTAAAACTCAAATTGTCTTGTAATTAGTAAAGTTATGACTGATTATAATCATTTTGATTTTCACTAGCAGACTTTGCTTACTAAAAAAGAAAACATTTCAATATTCGTAGAAATTGAATACAGTTGAGATTTTCAATGTGAATATTAAAGATTGATCCATCGGCGCGAGTAATCTATTAATGGATGTTTATACTTCCTTACAACGGAAAAAAGTTATAATTATAACCCTGTTTTCAGGTTTAATAAAGTCAGGTAAATAGTATTTTATAACTCTTTATCTCTGTATCTCCTCGAATTCCCAGCCACGTATCACAAATTTGTCAAATCCGTTTAGCTGTTTTCATACGATTTGACACAAAGATACAAACATATTCTTAGATAAACCGAGGTCACCGCCATAGCAAACGAGTAAGCGAACGGAATTAAGGGCCTGCATCGACAAGAAATGCCTATTCGTAAACCACGCCACAAGCGCCGAGCAGGCCAATGAGCGTAATTTGTAATAAGGGACGCATTTATTGCTTATACGCGCATTAAAGAAAGAAAAAGGTAATACACTATATGCTTGGGGTTTTTTGGCGTAAGCGCCAGATGTAAAAGTACAATGAAATCAAAGATATTATTATGTTTTGTTAACATTTAAGTTAATCCCGTAAAAGATAAAGGGAAGAATGTAATTTTTGCATAATTTAGCCGTTTATTGATCTGTCGTTTGTACAAACTAGACGAAAAACGGAAAATGACGACGCGTTTTCGGATTTGTTTTCTATCGAGGAAATTTTAAACAAACGTGTTTCCGCGTTAGGCGCTGAATAGGTTATATAGTCACAAAAAAATATCTGAAAATTAGCCTGTTTCATATACTAGATTTGACAAAAAAAATGCTAAAAAATAACTTCGCTACATTTTCGATGCAACCCCTTAAACAATTTTTAGTTCTCAGATACTTCAAAGGATGGTTAACGAATCAAAAAAGAGTGTAATGACGTTTGCTCCCCCACAAACAAAGTAACTGGAACTTTCTAGTAAATATTGAATTATTAGTTAAATACCTGAATATTTTATTCAAGAGTAGGCTGGTAATGCTCGACTATCCCATGATCCCGCTCGTGACGTCATCAATCACGCCGAGCCCTCTTTTTACCAAGACTTTGCCGCCGTGCATCAACATAAATGCGAAATACATTGGATTTCGCTTAAACGCTGAAAGGCGTTGCTTTATTTATTAGTTTGGTTTCGGCGTTTCATAAAAAATGCGGTCTTTTGAGACGGTAAATTCAGGTCTTAAACCTGAGGTTAGGTTTGCGATCTAAGGCCAACGGTTGCGTTGTAAAAATGGGGCGATGTTGGGTGAAAGCAGCGTAATAATAATTATTTTTCTATGAAAATACCACCATCATCACATGTTTGAGTTACTTTTGCAACCAACGTTACCTACAGTGTTTGCAAGTGACTCGAACGCCATCTTTCCTTTTGGGTGTGCTGTAGTCGGGTAAAAAGTAAATCTATCACTTATTCTAGTTCGTTTATGTCTTAGAGCTTTAGATGGACATACGGACTCATTCTACTCTGCCACAGTGTATGACAAATATCATGTCAATTTACACGATTCATTTTCAGTGTGTGTTTTTTGTTTTAAAGATTTTTTTAATAAGTAAGTATTTTCTGTAGTAGGAATAGAAATATTTCTGTAGCATCCGTTTAGTTAGAAGTCTTTTTTTTTTCGATCTTAATAACGCCTTCCATGGATGTACAAAATTTACCGAGTTCCATCCAGTCTGTTGTACATAATTGTTGTCCTGTTATTCGTAGTTTAAGGTCTTAGGCTGATATGTAGAGGTGAAGTGACGAGTGACTGAAACACACGAGTATTCAGTGAACCGATAAAGGCTTCTGACATATTTCAATAAAGCTCAGTATAATCTGCAAACGACAAAACCGATGTTTTTTAACTTTAGCTAATAACCCTCTCAATGAAGTCGTCTTTCTAACAAAAAGAAAATCTAAGTCGGTTTAACCGTTAAGGAACTACGATGCAACAGACGGATACACATATACACAAACATACCGATATACTCGTCAAACTTGTAACACCTCGCTTCTTTCGTCGTGGTTTAAAAATATACGGTAGGTACAATTTTATAAATAAACAGTATTGACGTCAAAGAAATAACAAACTACTTGTAACTTTCAAAATAGTATCCACACCGTACAAATTTTACCTGCGCCGTACAAGAATATCCAATATCAGACATCAGTTACGAATAATCTTCAATATAATTAAGCTCCAAAGCACTTAAATTAACTTGTAAATCTTGAGACTTCGAAAGTAACAAAGTTCGATATTCGATAAAAGACTTAAACCATTTAATGCCTTATAAAGTTTCGGCGGCCATTTTGATTTCAGTTCTGTTTTAATTTTAACTTCGCACATAGCGTGTTTTAGAGACGTTAATCGACTTTTGTGAATTAAATTATACCGTGTATAAATTGATAATAAGTCATCATAGTTAATGATTATATTACTTACGCTAAAACAGCTGGACGGATTTTAACTATCTATGTGCGATTGTGCGTGCGAGTAGGTGTGTGTAGTTCGTACTCGGGTGACTAGGCATCCACAGACGATTATAGATGATAATAGTATGTTTTTATCCGACTATCGCAAATACGGTTATGACTTCATGATTTTTCTTCTCAGTCTTTATGACTTTTGTTAATATTTCATTTACGTCCATTGAGCAAGTAGGTCATGTCAACAATATATCAGTGATGTTTGCTAATGATAACGAATACATGTCAATATCTGTACTCAACTTAATAGATTGCCACAATATATTGAATAGTAAACAATCTACTATGAATTACATTAGTAATTGAAACATCCACAAATACAGTAAACAAGCACTAATGAAATTGGCAGAGCATTTCCAGGTAATTGGATTAACTTTGTTTCAGCTGTCTACTGCTAGAATAGATAGCAATTTGCTGGGATTCATTTACTGAGGTGAATATTTGACTGCAAATATTAATGTACATTACAATATCAAGTTTTTCAGTGGCTTCACCCATTTGGAAAGGTTGTGATGGTTTATATCGCTAGCCGGCCCATTTTCAATCTCTATGCAAAACATCACGTTGATCTGATTGCTTGATATCAACGTTGTAGCATGACCAGAGGTTGGAATAAGTAGGTAGTTTTACTTAAACTTCGCGGAAGGACATCATTAAGATTGAATATAGTATCTAAACTAATAATAATGAATGATTCTGATTGAATGCGGGATTTATCGGATTAGTTAATTATTAGATTACTAATAAATTAGGTACACTCATGACAGATTATTTATAAATACTATTATAAAGTTGTAAAAATTAAATGTCTCTACATTGAAAATATTTTCAAAATAATTATTGTAACGCGGACTATTTGGAGGTCACTGAATTGAAAAAGATTTTTTGTATGTTTGTATGTTCTTATGTGTTGTTGTGGCTTCATCACACAAAATCGGCTAAACGGATTTAAACTATTTTTAGTACAGTAGCTATAACCATCTGGATATCTCCAGATGGTTATACGATACTTTTTACCCAACTACGCTGACGACAAAAAGAGGGGTTATGACTTTTTTCCTCCGCGAACGAAGTTGCACGCACGGTCTACTTAGTTAATAACCTTCTATAAAACCAAAAATAATAATTTGAAATCGGTCAAATAGAAGTCGGTTAAAAAAAATAAAGAACATTGACAGCCCAAAAGTGGACATGCAATAGGTCCGTCCGACATACTCGTAAGGTCAACCCCGAGAGTGAATTTATGTGTCCAGGAAATCCCGCATTCAATAAAGTAAATTAATAATTTTTGGTTGTTATAACCACTCTTAATTAAGTCCTCCCGCGATTGTAGCGCAACAAAAATTCTCTGACTCTTTTCTTTCAATACAATGTGAGAAAGGCGGGGCATGCTATGTTGTGGCTCTCCACAACATAGCATGCCCCGCCTTTCTCACATTCATAAAATGTACCATGTAGCAGCAACTCAAACGAACCCTTAAAATCCATCCAGCCGGTCCAGCACAACTCTTTGTGCTGGACCGGCTGGATGGATTTTAAGGGTTCGTTTGAGTTGCTGCTACATGGTACATTTTATCATCTCGTCATCAAAAAACATATCCGATATATCCTAACTGTTCTCTGTAGGTTATCTTCTACATCCAATCGTTTTGTTTTTTTTTCTTATATGTTATTTTTTATTGATCTTTCAAGGGTCGCTTTCATGTAATATTAACATTTTCTCAAATTGTAACATACTAACAAAATACTGATTTTCAAATCCAGAAAGTGATAAAGATTTTTTAAAAATGGATGCATATTTTTTAATAAAAATAAAAAAGAAAACTAAAATGATTACGGTTTCAAAAACGAAGCAATTTGGGAATCATAATAAGCCAAGGCGTTTGTCAAACTAAGGGTAACCCTTTTGGAAATTAATGTTAACACAATTTCGTAACAAAAATCCTCGCTAAATCACATCCAATTTTCAAACATCGTAAAATTGGTAATAACTGTATTTCAAATGCAGCAAACTGCAAGCAAAAATAATTCAAGCCCCACACGTCGTCTGCACTGGGAAATAAAAATGCCTTTAAAATCTAATATTTCGACGACAACCAGTACAGGTGGCGTGAACTAATGCGCCAGCGTGAATAAAATATTGAAGGTGACGGGAATTTAATCGGAATGAAATTGGAGAGAACCGAATGCGTTCTGATGCAGCAAAGTGATTGATTTTGCTAGTTGAGTCATAAGCGATTCTTGAGAACAACTTTGTTTGAATAACGAGCTTAGAGCAGTTAGAACATTTAACCACTGGATCTGGCATACAGATGCATTCCACTCTGTAAAGTATAACAAAAATGAGATCAAGTCAGTCTATAGGTCAAATTGTCAGTGTGTGTTTTTTTATTGTGTGTTTGTGTAGAAGTTGGAATATTTCCGTTGTGCCATCTAAGTTACCAAGTTTCTACTGAATATTAATTATATTTATAATGTTAATGCATCCGAATGAACGAATATAAGGGCTAATTCAGTCAGAAACAAGGACCATTAAAATAAGGTTAAAAGTCAAGGACCTGATAAAATTACTGACTATCGCCATACTTTGAGATATTCATGCAAAAACTAGATGGCGTTTTAAAACGAAACATTTATGTTATAATTGAACAAAGAAACATATGTAGTAAAAATTAGTTCGTTAACAGCTAGTATTAAATAAATCGTAAGATTTAAATACTGTGTCACGCTTGCAACGTTAAAAAGAATCAACATACAACGTAATCAAGACCCGTTTTATGATTTCCGAGGTACCGTAGTGAGACGAACCATGAGGGATTCTTTGGGCCGAGAGTGGTTCTTTATAACGTTTAGACTTTGCCTGTTGAGCCAAGAACGGTCTTTAAAATCAAAAGTGACTCTTCATAATGAGAATTCGGTGATTCAAAAGTTGGCTAATTCACGAGCTTACGAACTGTTTTATGTTAGATACCTATTTAATTGTTAAACATAATTTCTTTTATATCATTTGTGGTATTAGTTTGTCTATCTTCTTTATATTTTAACTCATTGCTCACAGGATAACTGGAATTATAATAGGGAATTACATATATATACCTTTGTACTTGTATCATATAACATCATACATATAATCATACATACAAACTCATTCTTATCCAAATAGCACAGAAGCTGTATTAGAGCTTATACTGCCCTTATAGATCTTAAACTGGCTGTATAATGGCTGTATATAAGCTATATATATATATAGCTTGTGTGCTGCCTACCCTAGATGGATTTACTTAGGCAAAAATAATGTCAAAATATTTTCTCCCATCTCGTCTAAAATCGAAATTATAGCTCCTCTAAAATATTTGAAAATTATTAGAATAGAAGACCAAAATCTAAAAGTAATATTCCAAAAACATTAAACCTAAATGTCAAGTCAAACAACCCTGAAACACCAAGTTTTTTTAATAGGCTTAAGCCCAAGAAGACATAAACAAAACGCCGAAACGAGTGTTTAAGGCAATAATGAAAAGCCAAGGCCTAAACAAAAATATTTTTGCTTGTTGCGAATGTTTTCCTTTCATTATCTTTGTTTCTTGCCAGCATTTTATTCCTTTTGCTGACAATTTTTTTCGTGAAGTTGAAATTTTCGCGAATCCTTGTGAAATGAGTTGCGGGCTTCGAATTATAATTTAAAACAAGGAATATTTGAAGGGAACGATGATAAGATGTATATACAGGGTGGAAAGGCACGATGATCCTTTCTGCAAAAGGGGGTTAGTTTTAGTGACGGAGACCCGATTCGTAATGTTTAGATTTTTGCTACGAACAATTAGTAAAAATATTAAAATTAATTAATGTTCTTCTTAGTGACAACCCTACTATTACTACGTACTATTTACCCACATGTAAGTGTTCACACACAATTGTAATATTGACTGGGAAATATTATGGGTAGAAATGTTGTTTTGATAAAGGTCACTGACCCTTGTGTTATTGTTAAATGTTACTAAATCTAAACAACCCCCCTTTTGCGGACAGGATCGTCATGCCTTTCCACCTTATAATATCGAAAGACAACGGAGTGGCGTTATCGATAGCTTTTAGTATGAAAATATAACGGGTCTACTTAGAATCGTCCATACTATGAAAAGTACGTAATAAATTGTCAAATTTCTAATATCACTTTTCTCTTTAATCTGTTATCAAGGAACCCAAAAACGTATTTTATTTATTTATAGCTACTGATACTAAAAATATAAAAGAAGTATACGATCCTCTAAATGACGTCATTAGCGACATTGTTGCAGTCACAGCGCACAAGAAGAACAGCAGTTAAATTTTCGATACTAAATACGTCTCAGTAGGTTATTGCCTCTATCCGGCCCATGTGGAAATCTATCGAGGAGGCCTGTGAGCAGCAGTGGACATCCTACGCCTGAAATAATTTATTTATTTATTTATTTTACAAATGTTTATATGACTTTACAGAATCATCCAAAGCGCCATGAAACTTAAACTTAGAGAATTACATTAAGACAAATTCCACACTTAGTATTACAAATTACTTAACACTCTTTTATTACAGTAGTAGGCCTAGCATCCATCATTTCGCAGAGTCTCAGGCATTCACTTCTCACAGCCGTCTATCGCCACGCAAACAGATCACACTCCGGTGCGGATGCCAGGAGCGCATTCATCAGTGCGAGAGCACGAAGGAGCGGAGAGTTCTTGTGCGACACAGTGCGCGCCACTAGCACCGCCAACAGATCGCGTCGGCGCGGTCTAAGGGCTATCCTGGGGACGTCTGGTACGTGCAGACGCACAAGTTGCGTCACCAGTTCCGGACAGTCTGAGTCACCACGCAGGGTCCGACACGCGAACGTCAGCAAGCCTAGGTTACGTCTCACCTCCAAAGAGTTGTAACCTAAGGTCCCAAGGAGATACTTAGTTGGGTAAAGACAGGGTAGTACCCGTACATTTCCTTATATAAAAACCTTAGAAAAGCTTTTTGATTTTTTTCTAGAATGATGATGATGATGAATAGTGCATATCGGTGCCTAAAAGTGAAAACGTAGTAACCGCCAAATGAATCTTTTGGTGGTTACTATGTTTCGGCTTTTTGCCATCGATATGTACTTTTGCTACCAGCTTTGTTGTATTTGTCTGTGTCTACCGTCATTTCGAATGAGGAACTTCTTTTTTATAATAAAAATGTCGTTATATTTATTTTTATCGTCTATTCGCCTCTTATGTGCCTCTTAAGGAAGCTCAGAGTCACTCAGCGAGCTATGGAAAGGGCTATGCTCGGGATCTCTCTACGAGATTGAATCAGAAATGAGGAGATTCGTTCACGAACCAAGGTCACTGACATAGCAAACAGGGTAAGCATACTGAAGTGGCAATGGTCAGGGCACATAGTTTGTAGAACCGATGGCCGGTGGGGCAGAAAGGTTCTCGAGTGGAGAACGCACTGGCAAGCGCAGCGTGGAAGGGCCATCCGCAAGGTGGTCACACGACCTGGTTAGGGTTCGCGGGAACTCGCTGGATGCGGGTCGCCTCTAACCGGCCCATTTGGAAATCTATTGAGGAGGCCAGTGTCCAGCAGTGACCTATGACTGAAATGATGATGATGATGATGATGCATTTATGCCATTTATAGACACAATATTGACATTAACTTTAATGTCAGTTTGGTTTGGAATATGGACATTTAACAAACGCAACCAGCACAGTGATGTAAGCACTCATATGTGTGAGACGTATATGCCGTATATGGCGTACTTAGCTCCCAATGTATAGAGGTAAATTATTATCCTTGTTGACGTATCCATCAATATAAACATGGCTTTACAAACGTCAATCCGTTGGCCGCATGTGGCTCACAAAGCCAAACTAGATTATTACGAGTAAGGCTATATTGCTAGGTTTGCAATACTAAACGATTACGTAAGATCACATTTTTAGATAAAATTAAAAATTCCTTACGGCCTGACCACGACATCGAGCGGCGGCGGCAGCAGCAGTGGTTTTTCTTATTCATTGCGTGTGATTCAAACTAACCACAGTTCGTTGCGCGTCTCGACCGCACAAATAATTTTCAGTAAAATTACTTAGTAAACGTTATTTATTTATTTATTTATTTATTGCATCCATGGTTTACATTTGGCTGTTACAGTAGTTAATAGGTATTGCTGTGCCCTGGTAGGGCACAGCAATTCGAAGTCTTAAGTCTAATATTGAATATAAATTAATTAAAGAATTAAATTGCATCTGAATGATAATTGGGTAATTGAGCAATATAAGACAATAGTAATAATTTAAGAAATAAAAATAATTTAAGATGTACAATGTAAGACTATAACAATAATTAAATAATAATATACTAATAATACACTATGAATACAATTGGTCATTAAAAAAGTCCTTAAGGCTATAATAACATTTATCTATTAAGAAAGTCTTTAATTGTTTATTGAGCTGCTTGTCATTTATAATCATTTTAAGGTCATCATTAATTTTATTATATATTTTGACTGCCATCATGTTCGGACTTGCTTGATGGAGTTTAAGTTTGGAGCTGGTGAGTGGTGCCAGGTTATATTTGAATCTGGTTTCATATCGCCGATTTTGCTCTGCTAGTTTAGTAAACAACTGTGGATACTTTCTTACAAACTTGCACTTTTCTAAGATATATATTGAGGTTACTGTCAAAAGTTTGGGTTTGACAAAATATGATCTGCAGCTATCTCTGTTTTTAATATTAACTAAAATCCGTATGCATTTTTTTTGTAAAATAAATAAATCGTCTATGTCAGTGCTATTGCCCCAAAGTATTATTCCGTTTGTTAACCATGAAAAAGCGTATGCGTAATAAGCAGTTAAGGCGCATTGAAAACTTGTTGCTCTCTTCATTCTCTTAATGCGTACACAAATTGAGAAAGTTTGTTTTTTATTTTTTTTATATGTGATTTCCAGTTTATATGTTTATCGATATCTAATCCGAGGAGGGTAAATGTGTCTACACATTCCAATGCTATTCCGTTGAAAGTCATGTTAATGTCCAATGGTTTTTTTGATGGGGTCTAAATTGCATAATTTTCGTTTTGATATAATTAATTTCTAAATTGTTATATATATATTTTTTTTTCTGTTTCCGCGATTATTACTCATTTAAATAAAATCGTCATATTTTTTTTTCTTATCCGGAGGTTATCGTTATATTTTTTTTATTCGGAGGGAGAGCACAATTTATGCAACTTTCAGAGCAATTATTTCTGAAAATATGCACTTTTTCAAAATATTTTTTCACATACCTTAAAGTGTTTTTAACCCCCGACATAAAAGAGGGATGTTATAAGTTTAACGTGTCTGTGACTGTGTGACACTGTATCTGTCTGTGGCATCGTAGCGCCCATAGGGATGGACCGATTTGAGTGCGGTTTTTTTGTGTCATAGATAATTTGACCCAAGTGTTTTTAGCTTTGTTTGATGAAAATTAGAGCACTTGTCTCCAAGATATTCAGCTTTTAGTGGAACAAGTCGGGGGGTTTTTCAAATGTTTAATTTTCTAGTTATTAAAAGAAATATGCCAGGCACTATGTAAAGTCTCACTATTTTATTAGTATGCGTCTTTATCGTCTCATATACACCATGCGACTTCTGCTTTTGAAAGTGCATAAAGCACGTAAGTATAACATCATACCTACCAAGAAGGTACCTATACGGACGCAGTCCTCTCTACCGAAGTTCAAAGTATATGAATAAAATGTCATGTCGGTTTGTACCATAAATTATCAGCGTGTGTTTTTTTTTTGTTTGTAAGTTTCTAACTTTTTCAACTATCGGTTTCGTTTTTTGAAATAGAAATCATTTCCTTAGAGCGATGTACGTGTTTACCTCACCTCCCTAAATGTGAATTAAGAAATAGCCCGGTATTGACACGACTTGGTATCTCTAGTGGTTTAATGGTCTAAGCTAACGGGAGTGTACCATCGATCAATATTATTAATAAACAGAGGTCCGGTTTCAAAGTCTCCTCCTGGAGCTGCGGCAATATATCGAAGGTTTAGACTGAGCGCTAAACAAACTAAGTCTTTGATTTACTGGACGCAGGACTTAGATAATTTGTTGGTTATTAGCTATCTCTCTCTAGTTTTTAGTCCATGCTTTGAAGGTAACAAGTGATCTTTAAAAAAATAAAAACCCTGACACTTTAGAAACAAGCTGATGATTTCTAAGAACGATTTAGGCGACTAAACTAGTGATAATCATAAGGAAAAATGTCTCGGTAGAAAAATGACAAATGTCAGTATAAAAAATGACGATGTGTGATTGGGTTCGAATCCCGGCAAGAGCATGTATATGTTTGATGAGTATAAATATTTGTTCCTGAATCTTGGATGTTTTCTATGCTCATAACATAAGCCAATATGGCGCTTACCAATCTTAACCATGGGTTTTTCATTGCCCCCTTATATTTATTATTTATTTATTTATTATTGCCGATGCGCTGAGCAAAGCTATATCGTCAGCATAACTTACGAGTATATATTATAAACACATTCTGAATCAATATGTCAGCCAACATGTTAGTGTTAGAGAGTGTGGGTGATGTTAACGCGTGTAAAACGCGATGTTCCCTATTAAAAAAAAATAAGCTTCTGTGACATGTTTAGAGTGTCCACCAGAAATATTTATTTTTGTTATTTAACTAAATAATAAACTAAGTAGAGGCTTATATAAAACCCAAATTTCATAAATATATTCTTAATTTTCAGTAAAATGCATGTGACATACGGACGGGCGCACGGAAGGACGGATGGATGGACATGACGAAACTATAAGGGTTCAGTTTTGCCATTTTGGCCACGCCTAACAAACAACTATTAACTTTTTAATAAAAAATACAACTGACTCTTAAAAGAAAACACTAAATAGCAAAATAACTGCATAATTTAGTTCATTCAATTAACTTACAAGTAACCGTCTTTCTTACCGTCTTCCATCTTATTTTCACTTCTCCTGCTCAAAAAGTACGTCATATTAGTTTCGCAAAGAGAGACTATAATAGTACATTTAGCCCCTAGGGTTTAAAAGAAAGCCATAATAATCCCATACAAATCTCTATGACACTGAAAAAAAAAACTTGCAGCCAGCTACGTACTCCTTACGAATAATTAAAAACAAACGAACCAACCTGATCAGATTAGCCAAACTTTCTGATAGAATTGCTCAAACTGTTCTTTCAGTTTTTTTATGAAATATACAATTTCATTGTTAAGTCATTTTTATTTTCTCGCAGTCGAAGTGAAAAGCAGAGTGTTTAACACGTGACTAAAAGCCATTATGACACTCAGATATATTAATATAATCACTTCGTGTCATAATGGCTTATTTTAGCCCCTTGTCAAACAATCTACTATTTGGCATCAGTCCCACCGTGTCACAAATTACTAAAACCGTCAATTTTCAAAATTTTACACATTCTTTAGATGGCAGTTATTTATTTACTTTTTGGTGTTTTCTTCTTGTTAATTAATTAATTTGTAAAGAAGTTTATTTATTTTACACAATTTAGTTAATCGTTACTTGAAAGTTTATCTCATGACAATTCGAACAAGTCCGAACACGGCTAGGATAATTTATTTTCTTAAAAAGAAATATAAAGATCGAGAGACTTTTCAGTTATTTATTATTCAAGGTAATTTCTTCAGCCATGTGAAGATTTTCTGTAATAGTCTTTGATCGTAAAGAAAATTTATATTGGATATCTCCGTATATCAGTCGGAATATCAAATTTAATTCTGAATCTCTCAAAACCTCAATAACTTGATCCCGACTAAATCAACCGACAGACATAAACTACGTCGGTAATTTTAGTCTAACGCATCGGGACCCATACATTTCTGTCATTCATTTCAAATGTCAATAGATAAAACGTATTTACGGTACCAATAAACCATCCGGATTGCATGGACCGTTATCAGAGAGATAGGTAAATTTGGAGGCTTTGCGGATATCCAATCAGAATGTTTAGGCAGAAGGTACTATGTTAGGAATTTCTGTTTGTGATGAATAGCATATCACTCAGTGTTGTACATTCAAGTGCAAAATGTATCGAATTAATCCTCTCGTAAATATGTACAGTCAGCATCAAATAGTCTTAAGCATCCAAAGTGCCAAAAATATCGCAACACATCTTTATTCTTACGGGGATAAAAATGTGCGACGAAATTATATTTGGCGCTTTGGATGCTACAGACTATTTGACGCTGACTGTACCACAATTTTATTTCATTGACATAAGTGCGATGGGGCATTTCTTTGAGAAGGATTAGTCCACCTCATCATCTTCACCCTTGGCTGTACACTGACACTTTCAAAAGGCTGGCTGGTTTTCTGGCAGCTCAAATCAGCTATCTTTTTATAGCACTATAATATACGATGATAAATCGGACACCTATACAATCACTGATGGGTCCATCTATATGTCAGATCATCTATATAATAAATAATTTGATATAACTACCAGAAATTCGATATAAGTCTACCTAGTGCAGTGCCCTCACAGGGTTCGTGATGGAACTTATTAGAAATACACACAAATGCATTTAATAAATGAATATGAATATGATTGTTTCCTTTGAAGCTACTGGATGAAAATAATTGAAATTTGGTATGTTTATGTATTTTGATGACCAGATAATGCGCGTATCGATTATATGACATTAACTTATATATATAATGTAATTATGCTCAGAGAGCGAATTATTACAGAAATGTAAGAAAAAATACTTATTATCTCCGAAACTATTGAACTTAAAATCTAGAATGAATCACATTATATAAGGTTGATTGCCTAGATTACAGGAAAACATGATTATTACAGTCCTTCCTTTCCCACAGGAAAAATAAATCTTTTTTGAAAAATAAAATAGTTTTTGTGTAACGTTAAGTTGGAACCTCATTCTTATGCGAAACCGTAGATCAACTTATCCTCTTATTTGGTTTTTGCTTATTTTAAAATATTCATTTTCTCAAGCTGCGTAGCTAAGACGTATAACACAAATCATTCGATCTATGCATATGCATCTTAGCTAGGCTGTTTTTTCTAAAAAGGAACTACCGGTTCGGAAAAAAAACCTTACCTATACCGAATATAATAGCAGTCTCACATCCTTCCTGTTCATGTCATTTCTCACGCGATCTATCCACCTTTTCTTAGGTCCCCTTCTCTTACATCCCTTCAAATACATATCTAATACCCTTCTTGTCGCATGAAAAGATGTGTACCATCAGCCACACACTTAACTGCCCATTTGGTAGACTTATTGACATGGACATAAACCCTTCAAATGTCCACTTCACCGATAGGAATTGTTTATTTGGGTTCCGTAGCTCAAACGGAAAAAACGTAACCCTTATAGGATCACTCTGTTGTCCGTCTGTCCGTCCGTCTGTCTGTCTGACAAGACCCTTTATCTCAAGAACGCGTGAAGTTATCGAGTTGAAATGAACACCATATACTCAAGTCTGCGGTCCCTTGAAGCTGTAAAAAAATGAAACTTCTACATCAATGAAAAATGATACGGCTATTTATGCCGCAAAAAACGTATAATTTGGTACTCTCAAGGGAATCAAAATGATAGGGTACTTTCCATTGACATAAAACTATGAAATTTGGCAAGTAATATTGTGACATACTGCAAATTCATACAAAAATCTGAAATCCATATATTTATAATTAAATTATAAAAAATATAGTCTTTTTCAAAAGACATATTTGTACAGCCCGGTTGCGTTGAGTTTGCACATTTGTATCCAGTGCTATAGATATCTGGTGCAAACTTAACTTAACCGGAACCGAGTAATATAATAATTTTAGGGTAAGTGAAAGTTTCTACGAAACCCTCGGTGCACGAGTCGGACTCGCACTTGGCCGGTTTTTTTTTATAGCTTACTTAGCTACGCAATCCTAATTGGTGGGTATCACGCTACCCTTAAAGCTATGCAGCTTACACCTCTCTAGTTAAAAGTAGGCAACCTGAAAAGCAACCGTAACCGATTTCTAAAATAATACCTTTGTTCTGATTACCTAAATATCTTAACGTTATTTACATATCTTAGCTTGAATAAACGGCACATTTCCAAGGAAGCTTAAGAAGCAAATTTTCCGCTATATAAAGCAAACGGTTCTAGGTAACCTCGTGGAATTTTCTTAATTATAATTGTGCCAAGTGCTGCCCTTGTCTCGGCTCTAATAGGTGCCCCATCGATTTATCTTGAGAAGGGCGATGGAAATTATTACAGAACGAACTATGGATCTTGGCCTAGTTCACGCTAACAGTTAACTATCGTTTAAGTCATTGTCAATATTACATTTTTATATTATTAAAACCGTGTACTGGGGCCGACGAGTTTTTGAGTGGCAACCAAGCACTGGAAGCGGAACCTTTTTAATTTAAATACTTTTTAAATTTAAAGTAAATGGGTTGTGAGTGTTTTAAATTGAAATTATATATTCGACAAGATTTTTTTAATAATTCATAAAAAGTAAATAATTTCTTTGATTTTATTTCCTTTTTTTGTCGATAAAATTGCATCTACTTTCATCCCTATTCGTTTATGCACTTTATCCTAGGACACACTGTATTGTATAATACACATTTGATCACTTCAAAAAACTAATATGTTGTCATTTAAAAATAAATCATCAACCCAATTCTTTATTTAGGTATACTAAATCCTACTATACCGAAAAGCTATTTCTAGGTAACGCTTACCTACTTTGGTTTCGCTTTAGTTGAGCTAGCTTTTCCTAATCGGAAATAGACACGCAAAGATTATTTCTACTTTCCTACCTTCTATTGTCGGAATAAAAATAGACTAGGTTTTTTACAAGAAAATCTGATTAAAAATCTTTCATGAAATGAACCATAGACGAACGGTTTAGTTAATTCAGCATAGTGACCCTGCCTGCGAAGCTGACTGTTCTGGATTTAAATCCTGGTACGGGCAATTGATTGTGCGATGAGCATAAATATATGTTCCTGCGTCCAGGATATTTACTGTCTTATGTCTACGAGTAAAATCTATTAATTATAACGTCGTCTAACAAAACATTACAATGTGTCCAATCGTCAAGATATTTAAGGATTGGATTGACTAGTTCGATTCGTGTAAAAAAAATAAAAAAATATCGAGTTCAACGACCAGTTTTGCTAAGCGGGAGTGTCTCTTCTTGTGAAGCTTTCGGTCTTAGGTTCAAATCCCAGTAAAGGCTAATAATTCTGTGATGAGCCTAAATATTTGTTCCTGAGTCTTGGTCGTTTTCTATATATATAAGATATATCTATTGAATATATCGACGTACTAGACTCATAACATAAACATAACACTGGCCTTGTTGAGCTTAACATGTATATGTTTAGCTCAAACTTAACATGTATATGTTTAGCTTAACATGTATATGTTTAGCCCCTTGTGTAAAAAAAACTGTCCCTGATATTTTTTTACTAACCGCTACAATAATTAAAACAACATACCACTTACAAGACAAGTTTTTGTTGGAGTTTACCTACTCGTAAGCAAAATTTACGTGATGATCGTGATGTACATGATCGAGATCATTTTATATTGGTAATGATATAGACACACATAAAATTATACTTTTTTAGTATTTGTTGTTATAACGGCAACAGAAGTATCTGTGAAAAATGTAACTGCTATCACGGTTCGTCGGATACAGCCTGGTGACAGACAGGCAGACAGACAGACGAACAGCGAAGTCTTAGTAATAGAGTCCCGTTTTACCCTTTCGCTACGGAGCCGTACAAACTATTTTGATTTAGACGCCAAAATTAGATAAATTGTATCTTGAGTAGACGGTTACTTGTAAGTAAATTGAAGAAACTGAATTACGCAGTTATTTTTTGATGTTGCAGGTATTTTATTTTTGTGGTAAAGATCGAAGGTAAGGTAATAAAGTCTGAAAAGACATTTGAATGAAACTAACTAATCACTTTACCACCGGCCCGGATTCAAATGAATTCTAAACGAAAGTTAATTGGAGTCCTCTAAAGCATTTCTAATAAAATATATTGAAGTCTGGTAATAGTAATCTATTGAAACGTTTAAAATAGTGGGCTGCCATAAAACGTTTGGCTAAGAGTTGGTTGCACAACGGCCTACAAAGCTGGCGGTACCGGGTTCGAATCCCGGCAAGGGCAAGTGTTAGTGTGATGAGCACGACTTATTTATTTACTAGAAGGCGCCCGCAACTTCGTTCGCGGAGGAGAAAAAGTCATAACCCCTCCTTTTTTTCTTCAGCGTAGTCGAATAAAAAAAATCATATAACCATCTGGAGATACCCAGCTAGCTACCCGTGTACCAAAAAATGTTGAAATCTGTTTAGCCGATTTTGCCTGATGAAGCCACAACGACACATATAAGCATACATAAAATCCAAAAAAAATGTTTTTCGTTTTAGTACATAACAATCATTTTTTTGAAAAATCTTCAATTTACAGACATTTCATTTTTACAACTATAATAGTATAGAAGTATTATATTTGTCTACATACTAGAAGGTGCCCGCAAATTCGTCAGCGGAGGAGAAAAAAGCCACAACCCTCTTTCTTATTCCGCGTAGTCGAGTCAAAAGTACCCTATACTAACCACCTCTGGATGTCTATAGCTACCCCGTGTACCAAAAATAGTTAGCCGTTTTGCCTACAGGCCCATAAAAAATTGTTAGTAACATAGTTTTTACATAATGTTAGTATTATTTTGTTACACACATAGGTAGGATTTATACCCTACTTAACATATTTATATATAGGTTTGACTTGCCCAATCCAGTGCATTAAGATTGGGCAGTCAAACCTGCCAAAGTCTCAGGATGCTGTTGTGACTCTTCCTGACCCGGGTCATAAGCGAAGCAAATTTTTTCCGCATTATTGCTAAGAAGCCGTCCGTGCGGGCCTTAGCGAACATGCCCGAGGCACTGTGTAGTACCTCGGCAGACCCAACAGCATCCTGAAGGCGTTATTGTACTGCACTCTCAGGGCGCTATAAGCTCATTTCGTGTACTTAACCCACATGCCGCTCGAGTGGAAGGATTGGCTATACGCCTTAAATAGCGCTATTTTGACTTCAATGGAACATCTCGCGAACCTGCGGGCCAGCATATTACTCCTCACTGATAACGCCCTACGTTCTCTTTCAATATGTCGGTCATCACAGAGGTCATCCGTAATTATGTGACCAAGATATTTAAAGCTACGCACGACTTTGAGTGCAGTACCCCCAAAAGTGACGGGATGTATGTAAAAAGGTTTAATCTTACATGTTTTAAATACCATCACCTCACTCTTGGCAGCATTGTACACTAAAGCATGGTCTTTGGCATAATCTTCACATTTCTTCACCAGTTGCCTGAGTGCTCCAATAGACGGACTCAGCAGCACCATGTCGTCGGCATAACTTATATTATTAAGACAGGTGTCTTCAATGTGACATCCCGCATGCATGCTGCTGAGTTTGCCTATTAGATCATTTACATATTGGTTAAAAAGCTTGGGAGATGTAAAACCACCCTGTCGCACTCCACATTCCAACCTGTATTCATTGTACAAGGTCTCCGCCCATCTCACCTGATTCGATTGATTGCGATACCAATATTTCAAAATATAATGAAGCCACAACGACACATACAAATATACAAAAAATTAAAAAGAAATCTGTTCAGTCACCTTCAAGTACCTAGTCTATATCGCAATTTTTTTATTTTCTATGTACAGGCATTTAATTTTTACTATTTTGAAATAGTATAAAATATAAGTTATGTATATCGTATCGTCGCCCAAACAGCTTTGCTTAGTTTGGGACTAGGTCGATTCGTATAAGATTGTCCTTGATATTTATTTATTTTTTAATGCCTGTATTTGTGTCCCACTGCTGGGCAAAGGCCTCACCCTCGGATCTCCACAGGTCCATTTTTGATGTCTGTTCCGGCCAGTTGTTGAGGAATGCGTCTAGGTCATCCCGGCATCTCCGTCTTGGCCTGCCCCGTCTGCGTCGTCCATCTTTAGGCACCCACTTAGTGGCTATGCTGGCCCATCTTTCCGGATGCATACGGCATACGTACTTTACTTAACTTATTTACTTAATGAAGTTTATTTTATTCAAGTTTTGACGTAAAAGTATTATTGTCTATTATTATCATCATCATTATTAAGAGTGCCGGGCCCTCTGTCGCTGCAGCATTTTCCAGAGCGGCCCGTCCTGGGCGTTTGTCTTTACTTATTGGTACGAGTGGCTACAGCACCACTCCTTCACTTGCATCATGTATGGTACTCTAGGCCTTCCTCTTCCCCGGCTTCCTTCTATCTTGCCTTCGAGGATGGTAATATTTAACCCTTCGTGTCTTAGTATGTGGCCTATACACTTAGCTCTACGTTTATCAATGGCGGTTATTAGTTGCCTCTCTTCTCTTGCCTTTAACAGAACTTCGTCGTTGGTAAGTCTTTCCGTCCAGCTGATTTTAAGCATTCTACGCCAACACCACATTTCAAATGCCTCCAAGCGTCGCCTATCTTGGGTTGTAATATTCCAGCTTTCGCATCCATATAGTGCTATGCTCCAGATGTAGGTTTTGATCAGATTCTTCCGTATGTTGATGTGGATCTTGCTATTATAGATATGCCTATTTGTTGTGAATGCCCTTTTAGCCATCGCTATCCTTGATCTTATTTCCTTCTCACTTCTTCCTTTTTCATCGATAATACTTCCCAAATAGGTAAACGACTTTACCTGCTCTAATCGTTCCGAGCTAAGCATGATGTTTACTTATGGGGACTGTGTTTTATTGGTTACCATAATTTTGGTCTTCTTGATGTTTATTTTAAGGTTGTATTTTTAGAAGATCTCGTCCATCTTTTGCAAGTTATACTGCAGCGCCTCTTCTGTGATCGCTACCAGTGCAATGTCATCGGCGAATCTAACCCAGTGTATATGGTTTCCATTGAAGCTTAATCCCGGGATGCTTTCTTTAATTTCACGCATAGCCTCTTCTATATACAGGTTAAATAACAATGGCGACAGGCTACAGCCTTGTCTTACTCCTTTCTTTGCATTCGCAGTTTTTGTAGTGTCGTCCATTGTTACTTCTGTCTTTTGGTTTTTATACAGTTCCAAGATTATTCTCCTGTCCCTCCAGTCTATGTTTTTCCGTTTCAGAATGTGAAAGAGTTGGTTCCAATTGACATTATCGAACGCCTTTTCTAGTTTTTATTCAGGTCGAAGCGTCTTTCGATAATGTAACGTAGTGCCAGGATAGCTGCCAGGGTTCCTTTATTCTTCCTGAACCCATACTGGTCGTCGCTAAGGTTTTCTTCTACTGTTGGGTATAACCGATTTTGTATGATTTTGAGGATAATCTTGGAAGCGTGTGACAGCAGGCTAATCGTTCTATAGTTACCGCAATCTGTAGCATTCCCTTTTTTTGGGGATGGTGATGGTCTTGCTCGAAGAGAATTCCTCCGGCACTTGTCCCGTGTTGTATATGGTTGAGATTAGTTCGTATAATAGTCTCCTAGTATTGGGACCGCAGGCCTTTAGTAGTTTGGCTGGCAAGTTATCTATGCCAGGAGCCTTTTTATCAGCCAATGCGTCAAGCGCATTCTCAAATTCACTCCAGAGTATGTCTGGTCCTTTCAGATCTTTTAGTACGTCTATTTCTTCTTCGAGTATATCGTAATTAAGATCGGCTCCTTCATACAATTTTTCAATGTATTCTACCCATCTATCGACCACATCGCTGCTTTCGTACAAGAGTTTTCCCTCTTTGCTTTTTACGATTTTACTCTTTGTTTTCTTCTTCTCCTGTAGTGTTTTGACTAAATTATAACCCTTTCCTAATAAGCTTCTTTTCATGCAGAAGTCTATCTTGCTGCATTGTTCATATAACCAGTTTTCTTTATGTTAAATACGTAGCGTCTGGATTCTGTTTTTATACTTTTTGTACAACTTTTGACCCTGCTCTGTTTTATCATCTCTGTATTTATTTCTTAGGAGTATTAGGTCCAAAATTTCCTGTGTGATCCAATTTTTCCTAGGTGCTCTTTTGGTTCTACCAAGTACAGTGGATGCTGATTTTTCGACCGTTTGAGTAATAGTTTTCCACTTTACCTCCAGGCTTTGCTCTGATGTTGACCCTTCTTCTGTAGTCCTATCCGTTAATTCTTCATATTCGTTTCTGAAAGCTGGGTGTTTCAGCCTCTCCAAATTTATGTTGCTTAGTTTGTTTTTCTTATGCTTCAATTTTTTGGGCCACTCTAGTTCGCATTTTGCCATTACCATGTTGTGGTCGCTATCGATATTCGGGCCTGGGTATGCGTGACTGGAGCGTATTTTATTTTTGTTGCTGACTCTAGAAATAATGTAGTCTATTTGGTATTTTGCCAGGTCTCCGGGCATCTTCCAGGTGTATATTCTCCTCTTTGGCGTTTCAAACATGGTGTTGGTAATGTACAAATTATATTGTTTGCAGAAATTAATCAATTTCTCTCCTCTATCGTTTTTGTTGCCTAAACCCCATTTTCCCACGGTTTCTCCCTCCTTTGTATTTCCCACAACTGCGTTGAAATCTCCCATAATGTACAAGTTTTCTTCGGGTTTTCGTGATTGTAGCAGTTCGTCCAGTTGATCGTACATTTCGTCGATTTCTTCGTCCTTATGTGCTGAAGTGGGCATATACATTTGGATGAGTATGGTTGTTGGTTTCGTGTCCAGAACTACCATAAGTTAATTACTTTTTCCCCTATATTTTTGATATGTTGTCTATTATTATATGTTCCAAAAAATATATAGGTGCAATAGTTTGTTTTGCAAGGTAACTTACTCGTTCTAAGGACGTTTATGAGATTTGAGGCTATACATAATTAAAGGTGAATTGCACTCTATCAAAAAATATATCATCATTATAATTATGACCAAAGACGTCTACTGCGGAACGAAAGCCTCCCCTTTCGATATCCACAACGATTGTTCCTACCCTGCCCTTATCATTTGTTTTTAGAACCTGACTTTGAAGTGGGTTATATGTCTAAGGCTCCAAGGGGTTTTTTTTGGTTCAGTACCCAAAGGGTAAAACGCCTATTACTAAGACTCCGCTGTCCGTCCGTCTGCCCGTCTGGCACCAGGCTGTATCTCATGAACCGTGATAGCTAGACACTTGAAATTTGCACTAATGATGTATTTCTGTTGCCATATATTTTTCTTTATTTTCAAAAAAACAGTTTTGACAATCCGGTTGCGTTAAGTTTGCACCTATAGATACCAGGTGCAAACTTAAGTTAACCGGCCAGTTAGGTAAGGTTAAGAGAAAGTATGTACGAAACCCTCGGTGCGCGAGTCCGACTCGCACTTGGCCGGTTTTTGAATGCCCTCATCCAACGGTGTCACAATGAACAAAAAATATAGTACATAAAAAAAGATAGAACAGATTGCAACGATTCCGCGTTTTGAAAACTTTTATGTAATACAGTAAATATTGATAAATGAATTAAATCTTTGGTTAAAAAAGTATAATACTTAAAAACCGCATCGCTAAACCTAACCTAAAAAATATAAGTCACCAGTGATTATAAAAAAAATGTAATTACTCGAAACAAAATCCAAACAAAGGGCACCATGAGGCCCTATATCAAATTCATTGGTCAGTTATTAAATCATGTTATAATGTTACAATAAACGGGACAATACGCAATATGGCTAAATCGGCCGGACCGCAGAAAATAGTGACGTCACTTCACAACATCCGCATACTCGGCGGTTTGCGGATCTAATAACATTGTGAGGGAAAGGGTAAAAGGCTCTAGGCCTAGCCCAGTTTCCAGGTATTACTCGTATAAGTGATGTAGGTGTTAAATGTGGTTTGTACCTCATACCTTATGAAATTTAAATACAATTTAAATACATCCGCTTCCATTAATGTTTAACCGTATAAATTTTAAGTAAAAATTTATATTTTACGTGATTATATTTTGCGTGACTTTATTTCACTCTGTAAAGGATGACAGGATCATATTTACTACATCCATAAGGCCAAGTAGAGAAAAAGACGGGAAATCTGTAAATAGGTTATCCGTATACATAGTTTAATCAACGCTTATAGGTGCGTCCACATTTGTATAATTTGCCCGTATCAGATCATCGTCGCGTGGCATGATCGCGTGTCACGATCACGCGTTTGTACGTTGCGCCGATCGGATCGCTCGAAATCCATTTTGCTACGCGTATCATACAGTTATATCGGACGAGTACGGCATGATTGGCGCGCCGACAGTAAGCGTCCAAGCAGCGCGATACGCAGTCATGTCACGGCACGATGATCGGATACGAGCAAATCATACAAGTGTGGACGCACCTTATGTTGACGTAGTCTTTTGCGATCGTGTAAAAGCAAAAGGCTTTGATCGTTCTTAAGATGGTTCCCAAATTCCAATTTGAAATTAAAGTGAATAGTTAAATTGAATAAAATTATAGCACTTGTTTAGTTTTTTATATGAAACACATTTATTGTGTTTCTGTGTTTTTAATGTGGGAAAATTAACACCACATTATTTGATATTGTGATATAGATAAAAATATCAAAGCGCAAAGTAAAACACGATTGCTCTCGCACGTGGTCACACCAGGAATCGAACCTGGTACCTTTGGATTACGCGTCCTACGTGTTAACCTCTCCACTAGCGAGCACTGTGCAATCGTGTTTTTCTTTGCGTTTGGATATTTGTATCTTTATCACAATTTGTTTAGTTACAATCCTCATCATCGGTCAAAAGACATCCACTGCTAGACATAGGCCTCCCCAAAAGAACGCCACCATACCCCATACAATGACCGGTTCTGCGCCGCTCTCATCCAGTGGACTCCAGTGACCATTATCATCATCAGTCCACCTTATGGGGGCTTACCCACGCTGCGTCTTCCAGTGTGTGGATACAATAGCGATTAAAAAAAAATACAATAGGCTCGATGCCAAGATATTCAAAATCAAAATTGTGTTTAGTCCGTCAATTAGAAAATAAAAAAATATTGGATATGTATTTCAGCTTTTTCAATTAAATATAAAATATCTCAGATAAATAGCATTAAAGTTTAGAAGTGGGGGCTCGTGAAGATAACTGAGTATAAACTGTACCTAGGCGTGACTTCACGAAACATTTTGAATCATTTTAGATTACGCTAAAAAGAAAAAGAAATCTTCAATATTTTTATTAATCTACATGACATTAATTAAAATTTAATCTAATAAATTTTAATTATAAGTCTGTCATTTAACAACACATACTGTTAAATAACACATACTCGTTCATAGGCTAAGTTTCAAGGACTTTACACCACTAACTAACTACAAAACCCTGAAAACAATACGCTTCTCCATCTTCACCGTTTCCCCTCACTAGTCATGATATTGTGACGATATTGGCGCGATAAAACAATTTTATTGCCCTGTAAGCAATAATACGGCATGTAACAACGGGAGGGAATTAAGGCGGCGCGCGTGATTGCTGCCTCGTATTTAAGGGCCTTTTTATATCGATGACGTAATGGTTATGTCCACAGAGCTGACGGTGAAAGTGCTGCTGTAGGAAATAAACCGTGTCGTGACAATAATGCCGTATCTATATTTACACGATAGGGCAGCTGAAATTGCGAGCGTTTCGTACTCGCCAGAGATTTTATGACAAACTTTTTTTTAAGCGCAGCTTTTGTCGTTGGAATAAAGGATAATATATCAAATATAACATTTTAACACTTTTGAAAACATCCCGATTTCATATTAAAAATCCATTTCAATAGTTCCTCGTTCTAAAGGTGCGTCCACATTTGTATCATTTGTCCGATCAGATTTTCGTCCCGTGGCATGACTGCGTATCGCACTGCTTGGACCTTCACTGTCGGCGCGTCGATCACGCCTCACTTGTCCGATCTAAGTGTGTGATACGCGTAGCAACATGGATTTCGAGCGATCGGATCAGCGCAACGTCCAAACGCGTGATCGTGACACGCGATCATGCCACAGGACGAAAATCTGATCGGGCAAATGATACAAATGTGGACGCACCTTAAAGGAACGTAGGTGACAAGTAATTGATCACAGCCTAGAAAATCATACAGAAGCAGTATTTACTAAGGCGGATTAACTACAGAAATTGTATCTACTGTTCTTCTATTCGTTGTGACTGTCATAATTCCGCCTAGTGCCAGTGACGTCAATTAGGAGATCGTATGCTTCCTTCGCATTTTTCAGAGTCTCTTCAAAACTAGGTGCTATAAAAAATGGTTTTTGGTTCTTTGTAGGTACTTGTAAATTTAAAAAGGTCGTCAGTACCTACAATGTGACATCTACTGACAATGACAATTTACTTTTAGTATGAGCCAATTATGAAAAGATTTCTCCATAAAAAACTTTAAGCTTACCGTAGTCGCTTAGTATGGGAGTTCAAAATATCTCTCATGGCCGCGGCCTCATACTAATACGTATTTATCGTAATTGAGCTAACCTCAATCACGAAAAATTCTAATCCCTAATTTTCAGCCCTAGCTGTTAATTATTTTACTACTATGAATATTTATTTTGAACGTAAATGCTCTAAGGATGATAAGGATGACAATTTGGGTGACAATTGGGATGATGAAATATGTATAAATATAACCAAACTAAAAGACCGAAATACAGGTTTCTTTTATAGTTCGTATACCCTTTTATGCTCAAAATTATTTATTTTAATTTTTAGCTGTTACTAGTTCCACAAACTTTGTAAAAATTCCAAGTGTATACATGTTACGGTTCAAGAGATAATATGATTCAAATTATTAGGTAGGTGCTTTGAGGACCGCATAATTTGTCCGAAGAAGTTCACGGCTCGTTGACGGCATATCGTAGAGAGTCGCGCCGTGATAGCTCTTTTAAAATCGACAAGGTCCAAGGTATACGTAGCAACCTTCGCCAACACCACATCTCGAAAGCATCGATCTTACTGCTATCGCGGCGTCCCAAACTCCTAGTTTCGGCACCGTAGGTAAAAATTGAGAACACCAGGCCTCGAACCAAGCGCACTTAGTTGTGCGTCGAATACCACGCTTTTTCCAAACTTTATCGAGGTTAGCCATTGCACTTTTTGCCATACCGGCCCTACGGCGTATTTCGTCAGTACAGCCGCCGTCGCAAGTTATCAAATACCCAAGATAAGAGAAGCAGATCATTGTAGGGCAAATTGATGGCAGACGTGCGCAAGGCCTTCCTTACTTCCTCAGTGCATCAGACCATCTAGTAGGTGTCCTTGCACCTACTAGATGGTCTGATGCACTGAGGAAGGCAGTCGGCGGCTGCATGCACCGGGCGGTCCACGCAGCATATAACCGCACTGAGTGGAAACAAATATGTTGTCGCGATCCTCATAAGTGAGGGAACGACGAAGAAAAAGAAGAATTAGGTAGGTACGCAAAAGCACCTGAAACGCTTTTTGTTTTAATTTTTGTGATAATTTCAAATGTCAAACCCGAAAATGAGTCAGATTAGGGTCGATTTCATCAAGATTTAACTTTCACGAAAGTAGCTACCTCAGTATGTACTGTACTCCAACGATTAACTCGATGCTTAACTTTAATTTCGTTTCACGATAGTCTACGAACTTACTCTGACATAGTTACTCTGTAACGTTGAACGAATGGATGCAATGAAATCGTAATGCACCCAAGTAATGCCGGTAGCACACCTCCGCCGCGAAACGTCAAACCCAAGGAAGTTCCGCTTTAGTTTCACGAGCTCTATATGGCGTTTCGCGGTTTCGCGGCCGAGGTGTGCTACCGGCATAAGATAGACAGTTTGTCCCGCGCTTAAGCAATGGTGTTGCGTATTTTTTTAATGTTTTCGGGTAAATACATTAATTGGGAAATAAGTAAGGAATTGACTTGATAGTGTCAATGACAATACTAATCCACAACTATAACTTTACTCAGGCGAAATCAGCGGTATAATATTTTACCCTAGTATAGAGAATGTATCCTTAGGCTAAATATTGGTGAAACGTAGAACGAGTTTACTCGCGAGCAATTAATAAGACTACGTTGGTGAAATCGACCCTAATAAAATCTGACTTTCGGTATGCCGATATCATGTCTTATGACGAGCATCACCATCAAATTTGAGTCATGACATAATAAATAGAGGAAGCAATATCCTTCAAGTTTTAATATTTGATAACAGAGTAAACACCCATGTCTCGGCACGATTTATTAAATATTTAATACACGTGGAGCTATGAATGGTAAGAGTTAGACCTATGTATCTTCAGATGTTTACACTACACTTTCTCAGAAAAACCTATTACGGGTTGGGTCTTGGAAGTCTTTTTTTTTAAAAGATTCCATTGACACTGTAAAGTTATATTGGAAATTTTGAACAGAAATTGAGTGTAGTGTCCGCCACAAGAATAAAATCAGACTGTTTACATCTATATTAAATTGGCTAAAGAAAACAATTTCAGTTACATAAGCAATAACGCAGTAACAAGCATTGAGGGCAATTACCTACATAATATTTTCTTCTGTTTCCGCGATTATTACTCATTGAAATAAAACAATTTAACGGATTATATCGCGTATATTATCTCATTTTAGTTCCCGACGTTTCGGAAGCTTTCCAGCTTTCCATGGTTCAGAACTAAAATGAGATAATATACGCGATATAATCCGTTAAATTGTTTTATTTCAATGAATTACCTACATGTTACACATATTGGATGCATCAGCGAAAATACCTATATACAATTGTTCATTAATATTCCTATATAACAGTTCCGTACAAAATATACTCTACACACGGCTGTATCTATGAAAATATAGTAGTAGCAGAGCCCTAATCCTAAGCAAAATGTAGGTGTGAAACTTCCACAGTCTTATTATCACAGCTCATAAGATACAGCCTGGTGACAGATGAAGAGACATACGGACGAACAGATAGCGCGGAGTCTTAGTAATGGGGCCCCATTTTACCCTTTTGGATACGGAACCCTAAAAAAACTAAAAAGGTAAACCTTAATGAATTCTTTCAATGAAAATTATAGTCAACATGATCGGATATACCGTTTTTGAGTGCGTAGATATTTATGAAAATATTCAATGACTCTTTTTTTTTTGATATTGTACTTTATGACTTATGACTTTTATTGGCTCCGTTTATTTCACGGCTACGGAAACCTAAAAAAAAGCTTTGTATGTAATAGAAGTGACTCAAGCGAAACTTATAAGGTCCTAAGAGAGACAGCACAGTTACAATCACAATACATCTTAGTCCCTAGGGAAAAAACACAACTGCAACTTTTTCCATTACAAGTTGCATGTGTGTTTTACAGTTGCAGTTTCTGCGTTCCATCACGTGTACTCTGCAGCGTCTTACTTCTTCATTTATGTTTTCCCTAGTACTAATGTTTTTACAATCTTCTTAAATATATAAAAAAATACAAATAAAAAAAGAACCGACTTCAGAATAAAATAAAAAGCCATAAATAATATTTTATGTACGGTACGGATACATTTGAATCAACTTTTGAAGTCGGTGCCAAACCATTCATTTATTACTATTAAGAACCGCGGCGGCGAGCCGTTAGTTATTATCTACCTACATATATATTAAGTCATAGTAATTTGTATTTTTGTTGAATAAAAAACTTTATTTACTTCAGGTTTGGCACCGACTTCAAAAGGTGATTCAAATGTGATCCGTACCGTACATAAAAGATTATTTATGGCTTTTTAGTTTATTTTGAAGTCGGTTATTTTTTATTTATAATTTTTTTACGCATACACTTTGCACGCATCTCGAGTCTTTGGAAGTAAGAAATGTAAAAGTTGGTTAGTTCATTGTACCTTCCATCATCAGCTCAGCATGACATGATGACAACCAAAGGAAAAGATCTGATAACTTTAGAAAAATATATATAAAACATTGTAAGTGCCTATAATATTTGAGGGTTTCTCTCGATTTCCCTGGTATTCCATCATCTAATCCTGACTTGGTGATAAGGAGACGACTTCAGGGACACACTAAAAAGAATATGACTAACAGTCTTAACGTATCTTTCTATAATAGATGATTTTTTTAAGAATTATCCTCTAACTCTTGACTATTAAGGAGTTGTACCTTCCGTCATCAACTCACCATGATGAGATGATGACTACCATATGCAAATACTTAAATAGCTTAAGAAAATATATAAAAAACGTTATAAGTGCCTATAAAATTTGAGGATTGCCCTTGATTTTCCTGGGATCCCATCATCAGATCCCAACTTGGTGGCAATGGGACCACCTCGGGAGTATATACTTTCAAATAAAAAAGATTTTTTAAAATCGGTCCACAATTGGAGGAATAATCGGTGAACATACATAAAAAAAAATACAAACTATCGAACATATAACCTCTTCCTTTTTTGGAAGTCGGTTAAAAATGCGTAAATGGCATGCGTATTTCTTGACCGATTTCAATTTTAATTTCATGCTTTGGGATAGTTTTTACGGTGTTTGGATATTTTGTTAAGAAAAGCGATGAAAAAATGTCATGCATGTTCCCTTTTATCTATGTTTTAAAAAAAACCTCACCCAAATCAGTCCAACCGTTTTGGCACTACCATGCCAGAGACAGATACACAGAGTCACAGAATCACAGACACGTTAAACTCTTTTTTGTCGGGGGTTAAAAAGAAGTCGACTTACCAATAATGCAATATGCAATATTCGTAAAAACGTATCGTAAAACCTCTTTCATCATTCGTAGATTCTGAAACGCTCGTCAGAAGTTTTCATATGCAATATTTAATTTCGAATACCGTGTGATTTGTGTTGACATATTACACACGCCGCTTAAAACATATATCCATATACTTATATCTCGTGAAGTCTCTTTGAAGTGAGAAATGGAAATTAATAAATGCCACCCTGTTGGCTTTTGCGGTATTGTAAAAGTGAATCCCGATTTTATTTGACGAAATTTCAAAATTGTTGAGCATGCGGGTTGTGATGAGTCTTTCGTGAAGCGAATTTCTACAAACATTTGTAAGGTATAGGTACCCCAGTTCTGGTACTCTGTTGGTAGGTACTTACACAAAGCTGAGGAAGTCTAGGGCGGGTTGTGACAGGCGGAACAAGGGGTCAGTCGGATAACGTTTATTGCACGCATAAAATGGAAAACTACTTTTTAGGGTTCCGTAGCCAAAATAGTAAAAACGGGACCCATTTAGTTTCGTCATGTCCGTCCATCCGTCCATATGTCATAAAACTACATGATGGATATTTATGAAATTTAGAGTATAGGTGTCTTGTATAAGCCGATATAATACTTAGTTTGATAGATAAATAATAATAAAAAATACTAAGGGCGGCACTCCATACACTGATTTAGTGGATATTTATGGAAATAAATTGTGTCCCACTATTTTCTAAGCGGTATGTCCAAAAAATAACTTCTTAAATACCTCTTCTATCCCTCGATCCTATTTTTGGAAAGGGCGACTGCCGTGCCGTTGGAGGCAATTGGATTTTATTGAACGCCATCCGCACCACATCATACAGTACCGCTCATAAGTAGGTATGTGCCCACTCATTATTTACTTAGCCGACTTATCTTGTTTCAAAATGGTATCCAGGATATCCTGTAAATACTCTATTTGCCACTAGACAAGCGTTAAAAAATCCATGAACCTATTTCTAGAACAACTTTATTTCGGGCCCATATCGGGTTGCATAAAATTGAAAGTCATATTGTTGATAGGCATAATTTGTTTATAATTACACATAACGGTTGATGGTCGTAAATTTTTGCGCATAATGTTTTACCCGTAACGATTAAGAGCACACATTGTAATGGTCATAAATTTTTTGCGCAATAAAACTTTAAGCATAAATATAGATGGGCATAATGGTTTTGCGCATAACATTTCAAAGCATATTATACAATCGCCAAAATAGTATTACGGATAAAACTTCAAGCATTTTTATTTTTAATCCCAATGTTTTTGTTAGCAACCCTCACGCAAGCAGTTCTAACCTAACGTAACCTACTATTCTGGTAGCAATTCGTTTTTGTTAGGGGTCACAGTTCTAACCTAACCTACTATTCTGGTAGCAGTTTGTTTTTGTTGGGGGTCACAGTTCTAACCTAACCTAACCTACAATGCAGTCCAAGCATGCATTTTTGCAAGCAAAAAGATACTAAAAATCATATTTCATTGAAATAAAACAATTTAACGGATTATATCGCGTATATTATCTCATTTTAGTTCCCAGATATTTCATTTCTTTTTAGGCAACCATGGCATAAATATAATTTGTCATAATGTATGCATTACAATTGTTATGGCTAAAAATAATTATAATCATCAATATAATTACTAAAAAATTAATATGATATTCAACGTTCGGATAGGGGCTCTGTTCTAGCACCTACTGTGATGCAAACATCCACTGCAATCGACGGCAAATTTGGATCGGAGATCGTCCCGGGTACTATTGTAGGGGGGTTTGAACTGCCGACACGAACCTGGTGCAACCTAAATAGACTGCGCACCGGTCATGGTCGCTGTGCCATATATAAATATCGTTGCGGCTGGCTGGACTCCCCTGCCTGTCATTGTGGTGCAGAAGAGCAGAGTATCCACCACATCTTCCAAGTGTGGACATCTACTGGATACACCGGAGGGCCTCCGGAGGACCTGATCAATTTAAACGACGAAGCTCTCAAGTGGATTAATTCTCTGGAGTTAGATTTATGATCCTCTGTATCTACTTTTTTTATCTACTTTTTTAATTATGCCATACGAATAAATAAAAACGTTAGGATCAAAAAGAAATATGACATGTTGCAATTATGAGAGGGAACAATTTTGACATAGGACAATTTATGTCCTTAAACTTTTGTGATCAACAACTTTATGCGTAAAGAGTTATGACTATCGATATTATGACAATAGTCGTTATGCGATTAAAGGGACACCCGGACCGATGACCTGAGTATATGGTGTTAATTTCAACTCGATACCTCCACGCGTTCTCGAGATAAAGGGTCTTGACAGACTGACAGACGGGCAACAAAGTGATCCTATAAGAGTCCCCAGCAAGTTCGGCCGAATTTCACCTCCCCATACAAACGGAGTTTCGTTCTTATTTTAAAACTACGTATTGGATTGTAACGAAACTTTGCATATACAACGACATGAGGTATATCTAGGCCTGAAGCTAGTTTATATGCCTGCAGTTTTTAAAACAAACGAGATACAGCAAAATCAAGTTTTGTATGAAAAACTTAAATTCGCTGTATTTTTTTTACTATGGTATCTCAAGCTACATAAATGAATTACAGGCCTGCATATACCTTAACTTATTCTAAATACAAAGTTTCAGAGCAAACTAGCTAGTCGTTTGAAAATGAGAGCGTGGCTACGTTTGTATGGAGAACCTAGCTTACTGGGGTTCCGTGTTCTCCGATTGAGGTACGGAACCCTAAAAACATTGATTGATAAATTAGATAAAAGTAAAAGTGGAATTCTCCAATGAATCCCTAACCACCATTAAGATCCGGTTAGTAAAAGTAATAAGCTGAAATAGAAAGGGACCAGAGCAATAACAATTTTAATTGCGTTAAAAATAGCCTAGAAACGTGTTCGTATCCAGTCCATTAAGCCTTTACTGTTATGATTAAAACACTACAAATTTATTATTGCAGGTGGTGAAGTTCTGAAACTAACACCTTGAACTGAATTCTCGAATAACCTCGATGAAAACGACTCCGCAAACTGCATTTATATCTTGGTAATGGTATATTCCTTTAGGAACGCGGGGTATTTTTTCGATGTGCTTTTATTTTCACAGCGCTCTGTAATAAGTAGTTAATTAATATAGATCTGGAGTTACTTTTGAGATTATGAAAAATAGGGGGTTTGGCGCGGCCTTGAACGCTTATTAAAAATATACAACAGGTTTTTCAGGAAACAGGTTTTTTCCTGAGATAAAAAATAGCTTATGTCAGAAGAAATCACAGTCCATATTCTATTTCTGTGTTAGAAAGAAGGCTGTTTTGTTGCGTCACTATAATAAGATAACTAACAAACAGGCAATGTAACATTATACTCTCGCGCTTTTTAGGGTGGCGAAGCCAAAATGGCAAAAATGAAACCTTTATAGTTTCGTCACATCCGTCCGTATGTCACGGGCATTTTACTCAAAAACTACATGTTGTATATTAATGAAATACGAAGTATAAGTGTCTTGTGTAAGCCGCTTCTTAGTTAAACAGTTAAATAACAAAAGTATATAATTCTAGGGAGGACACTCTATATGTAACCGAAAGTGAAAAAAAAATCTAAACGGGTCGTCAAAAAAATATGAAAAAATTGAAAAGATAAAAACTTACTAAATATTTTCAACGAAAATTATTTTTAACATGATCAATGTCCTTCTTTAGAAAAACGACCCTCACGGAAAATTTTAACGAAGAACACTGATATTTTCCATTTCCCTAAATATGTTTAAAAATAGTTGATCAATAAACCAAAATACCAGGCGGTCGTTAAGTGATACCATCTGGTATCTGGGAGCACGTACCGAGCGCCTGCCAACTTTTTAACTCAATTTCCTTACCGCAATGATCTTGGCAAGCAACATTACTATATCTACTAAAATGTAAATCGTACGGTCTCATTATCATTAAAATGGGCTGTATTATGTTTACAGACACATTTATATTGGTAACTACATACTGGGTGCCCGCAACTTCGTGAACGGAGGAGAAAAAAATCATAACCAGGCATCGGATAATCGGACAGTTATTTACCTAAACTTTGGCGGCGGCGACTATGTTGAACGGTATAGACGGACTCAAATTCGATTTTCCTAATAACTAAATGTTTTATGAAAAACAATGTTTGTTTTATTATACCTTGATATTAAATCAATTCACACCGCGTTTACAGCAAATACTTATGCAAAACAACGTACGTGCTTACCAAAATAGTCATAAATAGCCATAAACTAAACATGTTTGTGTATTTTTACCTCCTCATATCGTTTTATGTAATACCGGAAACCCGGATTTATATTATAAAAATAATCTAATATTTGCTCAACTTTTGGCAGGTTTTTGGCAACTTTAGGTAAATATCTATCCGATTATCCGATGTCTGATCATAACCCTTGTTTTTTCTTTAGCGTAGTAAAAAGTATCCTGTAACCGTCTGTTGATGCCCAGCTACCCATGTACCAAAAATATTTGATTGTTATGAAACTATAACGATACATAAAAACATACCAGAAATAAAATAAAAAGTCAGTTATAAACTGATTTAGAAAATACTTTTTGTTTTACAAATATCATGATAATAATCACAATTTTTGCAATTTATTAGTGGATCACTCCACTAGTGTTATTATTATAAACAAAGATCAGAAACAAATGAAAAAAAATTTCGACGATACTGGACTTGAACCAGTGCCTTGAGCCAGACCGGGGCAGCACGCTCTACCATCTGAGCTAATCGTCCACACCAGTAGTCGACGAATTTTGTCATCTGTTCTTGCTTATGGATCTCTGTATGGTGCATCCGACTCTTTAGCCGTTAGCGCCGCCTAGTGAAGAACTATGAAGTTACTTTCACCCCACCACGCCAATAATAATAGCGCCACCTCTCGCCGAGCAATGGTATCTGTAAAGGTATCTATCTGCTCGGGGTGAAAGTAACTTCATAGTAAATTGCAAAAATTGTGATTATTATCATGATATTTGTAAAACAAAAAGTACAGTCTTGATAATAGCGCCACCTCTCGCCGAGCAATGGTATCTGTAAAGGTATCTGCTCGGGGTGAAAGTAACTTCATAGTTCTTCACTAGGCGGCGCTAACGGCTAAAGAGTCGGATGCACCATACAGAGATCCATAAGCAAGAACAGATGACAAAATTCGTCGACTACTGGTGTGGACGATTAGCTCAGATGGTAGAGCGTGCTGCCCCGGTCTGGCTCAAGGCACTGGTTCAAGTCCAGTATCGTCGAAAAATTTTTTCATTTGTTTCTGATCTTTGTTTATAATGATTTAGAAAATGTTTTTTTTGTTTGAAAGGACGCCCTTAAATACTGTAGGCGATTTTGGTAATTTATGTAACAAAATATGCATTTGCATTCAGAAATGTGTAAATAAATTATGTGAAGTGGACTGATGAAAAATAACACGAAAGGTCACTGAAACTACTCAATGATAAGTGATTTATGGGTGGTGAGCAGATATATCCCGATTATAAGTTAAATAATTGAAAATATCTTCAATGTATAATAGTATAGATATTACTTGCTATTAACCCGGGACTTTCTCCGCGTACCATGCGAAATAAAAAATAAAAACTAAAACCTGTAAAAATCCCGATAAAACTAGGATATTTACGAAAGGTTTCCATTTTTTTAAGGTTATTTTAAATTTCAATAATGATAAAAATGTGATTTGTAGATTTTTTTATAAGACTGTAAATTTGTTTGTTTTTTTTAGAATTTTACACATTCATGTGTTTTTTTTGCATGTACCTAAAATTACTTAATTTTAACAGTGTAATTGATATACCTTAGTACCGGACCGACATTTTCGTAGCAGTAAGCGCGTAGCCGATAACATGGGAATATGCGTATGTAGCGAAAACTTGCTACGAGTAGTGTTCCTACCATGAGCTGAGTTTACGATCGGCGCTAGCAAGTATCTTGCATCGAGAGTCAGTGCACCTCTCTCGCACGCGCTGATAGTGCGAAAGTGATAGACCGTCATCGAGCGTTCGATACTCGCTCGTGCCGAACTCATGGTAGGCGCACTGAGCGCCCGCCTAGCGGGTTCCGGTCGTGAAAGTGTTCACTAAAATTGTGGTAATTTTTAAATGTACAATTCCTTCGTGTTCGTGCGACGGGAACCTCAAGTTTCAGAATTTTCTGAGACGACAAGTATGTATTGTGTTTACAATAAATTTCAAAATATTACCCTCCGTCTGACACAGTACGGTAATAAAATGCGGTATTTTAAAAGATTCAATTATGTTAATCGAAACAATGTAAGTAATATTTTCCCAGTCTTCATTATTTTAGTAGCAGTGATTGAGGTAGATAGCGATGCACGATGCTGGCAAGGAACCAACCAGACAACGCGAACGTAGCATCGTTTAAATCAAAAGTTTTATTTGATTATATTGTGGGTAGTGTGGTTTCTGACTACAATAACTGCCAAGAATCCAGTACAATAACTAAGATATATAAATGGTGGTGACAGTTTGACACAAATCTAACTATTCCCATGATAAGCTTTTAAGGTTTTATAAGACTTGTCTTATGAGACGATAATATCCATATTCAAATAAATAAAAAACAATTGAAAACACCGTATGTTCACTTCACCTAACTTCAGAACAGCGGCCGTTCTGAAGTTAGGTGAAGTGAACATATGGTGTTTTCAATTGTTTTTTATTAAGTACCTCTTTGGCTAATACTTTTTTCGTTATGTTTGTAATAGGCTTGTGTCCTAAAAAAATATAATTAGTCCGTCAGTTACATTATCAGAAAATATTGGAGACGTATTTTTACCCGACTGCGCAACGCAAAGGAGTGGTTATGTGTTTATCAGTCTATGTATGTATGTATGTTTGTTCCTATCTAGCACTCTAGAGTCCAAACGCGTGGACCGATTTTGATGATTCTTATGTCAATCGATTTGTCTTAACTGTCCGAATGTCACTGAAGACATGAAAATGATGAAAACTCAATATGGCAATAATGAGACGCCATAGTGTGAAAAATAAAAAAAATAAAATCGACGTACTATATCGAGTGGGGTATCAATGAATAGGGATTTGAAAATCATTATGAGGTTTCTTTTATTATGTTTAATTTGGAATTACCAGTTAGGAACTATATCGATATAAAGTTGGTTAGCAAGCCGTTCTCACTAAATTTTCATTTAATGGTATTGTAATAAATCTGTCCAAGCTTCTTAATAACCCCCATAATGAAGATTGCGAAATTGACTGACTTTTATAATTTTAACTAAAAAGTGTAAAATAAAAAAATATATTAAAAAAACAAAAACCCGACGGCGTAAAAAACTAAAAAGAAAAAAGCAAGTAGATTTCTTATGGGTCCCGACTGTTTGAAATCGCTGTGTTCCATATTAGAATTTATTAATTATTATATTATGAGTATCGATCATGAATCATGAAAGATCTCCATTATAACTTAACAAATTTCTAGGGACTTGTTTTTTCTTTTTAGTTTTTTACGCCGTACGGTTTTTTTCTTTCGTCAATCAAACAAAATAATATGAAGATATAGCCCGTTAAAGTTCCCCGTGACGTTTTTCGCACGACGTGACGTCATGCACCCCCACTCCCAAACTTTGACGCGCTTTATCTTTGTTTGATTGACAAAAGAAAAAAATACGTGTCCAATATTTTATGATAATCTAACTGACTAATTAGAATAATATATTTTTCACCCAGGAAACGACCCTATTGTCAGGACAAGGTTTGTTTTACGAAATATACTAAAAATAGCATGAAAAAGTGGACATTTTGGGCTTAAAAATCACCTTATAAGAAGAATTAAGTGTGTTAGACAAAAGATATAAGGCATATATTTGAAAAATATTTCATTTAATGGTCCATACGGTAAAGGAAAGTTTAGATCTCATCTTCTTTCTTATTTCACCCCTGCAAAACCGGGGCGGGCAACTAATCTAACAATACTTCCATATCCGTACTAATATTATAAATGCGAATGTCTGTCTGTCTGTCTGTTACCTCTTCACGCTTAAACCGCTGAACCGATTTGAATGAAATTTGGTATAAAATAGTTTAGGTTCAGGAGAAGGACATAGGCTTTTTATCGCGGCAAAATAGCTTTATCCGCGATAAACGAATTTAAGGCGGACGAAGTCGCGGGCAGAAGCTAATAAAGTTGTAAAAAATAAAATTTCTGTCCAATGAAGATATTTTCAAAAAATAAGTTATACGGACTATTTGAAGGTCACTGAATTGAAAAATGTTTCTTGGAAACTTTTGTATGTGTGTATGTGTTGCTGTGGCTTCATCACGTCAAAACGGCTCAACAGATTTCAACTATTTTTGGTACACGGGTAGCCGGATCCACAAATGGTTGTAGGATTAAGAAGAAGAATTTGCTTCTAGTTTGCTGGCTCAGTGACCCATAGAGCATCTTGGCCTCCGACAGAAGACAACGCCATTCTTCTCTGTTTTGTGCTATTTAATTTTTACAACTTTCCTACAGTAAGTCACATAGCTACCGAAAAGCACTTTTCTGACTGTTTCAACCAGTAATTAGTTTGTTAAGAACCAAAACTTGAATGAGCAATAACTCAATTCGCAGTTATTGGGTGAATGGTGCTTGCTCATTGTGGAAGCCAGGTAAAGTTGTACAAATTAAGTTGCCAACTTAAATTGACTCCACTATCAGTCGATGTAAAGGTTGGGTTAAATATGTTAAACTGAATCCTTAACCATATTTTAAAGTCAAAAGTTTGTTCGTTGGTTTGAATTGAAATAGTAAAAGAAAAGTATGTGCAACACCTTCTCTTTTTTCTGTTTTTTTTTTAAAGATAATCAAACCCAGTAGATCTACCAAAACTATCAGAAAACCAAGAAAATACCAGGCTACATTTGTCATTTGAATTCATTTTTTATGTTTTTTTACGTAAGTACTAAGAATTTTTGAATTTTGAGCCGATTTCCTGATTTTTGAATTGGTCGTGTCGACCTGAACACACTCGCTCCAGAAATGTGGGACTCTATCAAAAGCCTGTATTGACCAGAATGGGAAAGAGCACTGGGAAAAAGCTGATTACCTACAAGTATAACCGGTTTAGCTCAGCCGGAAGTGACGCTGCCTGCGAAGGTGACGGTCCTGAGTTCAAATCCCGGGAGGGCAAATATTGGCGTGATGAATATTATCATTTGTTCCTGAGTCGTGGATGTTTTTTTACGTATATAAATAATATGTCGTCGTTGCCAACACTGACGGAAAGTGAGCATGCGGCCGATAGCCAACATGATGTTCTGACCAAGTGTATTTTTTTTTGATTTGGCAACAAAATCAAAGTTGGCAACTAGTTCCTATAATATTATAAAGATTGTGAAAGATTATATTATTTACTTCCCTTAGCATAGATGTTCATCAGTTGCATGGCAACTATCCTGCGCACCTTAGTCAAAGTTGCACATTGTGCGCAAACATGGCGTCGTAATTTGTCGTGGCTTGTTTGTCGAGCAACTCGGTTGAGGAAATGGACGATTTCCAATATTCCATTGAACTGTACCTTGTGACCAAAGTGATTATGTTCATAAAAGTACGGTTGGGAATCAATTTAATGATGCTTACTTATTTACCACCGGCGAATAAGAGGGTTAATAAGGGTTATAATAGAATAAGGTTAACTGAAAAAAAAAAAAAAAATGTATTTTTTTGTATATATTCTATAGTTCATATCATGGTATAATAATATAATTTCATATTATGCAATTGTCTCTAGAAAATGCACAACATTGGCCGGGTGCAAGACGTCAGCGCCGCCTAGAGGTGCGTCCACATTTGTATCATTTGCCCATATCAGATCATCGTCCCGTGTCATGATCGCGTGTCACGATCACGCGTTTGGACGTTGCGCCGATCCGATCGCTCGAAATCTATTTGCTACGCGTATTACACACTTATATCGGAAGAGTGCGGCATGATTGGCGTGCCGACAGTGAGCGTCCAAGCAGCGCGATACGCTGTCATGCCACGGCCACGGCACGGTGATCGGATACGAGCAAATGAATCAAATGATACAAGTGTGGACGCACCTCAGCGTCCGCAACTTTACTGGCTTTGTCAAGTGTTAAATAATGGACGCAATAAAAAACAGCTAAATAATTGAAAAATTTGATTGTAGAGCACCTATTAAGTGCAAAATCTGTTTGTTTTTAATGTGAAACACATTGGGTTTTTAGCTTTATTAAAGATAGTAACTATTATTATACGTGTATTTAGTTTTATTATATCAATTTACTTCTGTGTTGTTTCTTAAAAATTAAAGGATAAAAATAATGTTTTATTCCAGATGATTGAAAAATGACTACTATTATCAAAACTACGTGCTGTCCCTCTCGCTCTCATGTTACGCTTTATTTGAGTGAGCGGAATGGCACCAAACGAACTTAGTTTTTCGGAGTAGCCCCTCTGGTTTCCAAAGCATCGGTCACAACATAAGGTTTCAGCCTCAAACCGAGAGTAAAGGGAAGCTCTTACTTAGAGCCATCAGTACTAAAACAATAAACATTTACAAATTATTCTACGTTTTATATTTTCGAAACATTATAATTATTATATCATAATATTATTATTGCACTAAATAGATAAAAATATTTAACCAAGGTTTTAGTTTAATACTGTTACTATATTCTTCTAACAGCAACTATCCATTTCATTTTCTGGTCTTGTTTCCAACTCGGTGTAAGAAAGCGATAAAATTTGCAATTGCAGTTTCGTCCTGCATTATTACAGTTTAAAATATTGGCAAACGGCTTTTTGTATGGTGATTGACCGTCCCCTTGTTTTAATGGTCCTTAACTATGATTAACAAAGGAACTTAGTTCTGCTGATAAATAAGAATAAGAATGATTTATTTTGTAAGACATAGGTAGGTACATGGGTCTTAAAAATTGCTTAGCAACATTGGCAACATTATATTTTGCCGTCAGGTATACAAAATTAGAGACTGCGGCATGCATAATACAAAAATAAGTATACTTGGTATACTTGTACTGTTAATTTACACGTAAATAAATAAACAAATTAAAAATAAAACAATTTAACGGATTATATCGCGTATATGATCTCATTTTAGTTCCCGACGTTTCGGAAGCTTTCCAGCTTTCGCTTTCCAGCTTAAATTGTTTTATTTCAATGAGTAATAATCGCGGAAACAGAAGGAAATATTAAATTAAAAATAGTCGAAATTCATTATTATCTATTAAATATTATTGAGTAGTACGCCTTTTTTAATAAGAAAATATTCATATTTTCCAACCATAACGATTTGTTACTATACAAAAGAGAACTGTTCTAAACAGGAAGAGTTATTGCTCCGCCTTGACTAACATGCTAAAACCGCGAATAAATCCGTCGATTTTTGTCAAAGCTGCGTGACATTTGGTATCACACCCCAAAGCCTAAAACGTTAAAACAAAAACATATTTTTGAGCGCCTGTGGCGGTTGTTTCGTTTCGTTGTTTTGTGGAACGTCCTCTTCTACCACCGTATTTTTGAGTCTAATTTATGTTTTTGATTTAATTTTTTCTTCAAAATTTCCCATTATAATATTTTTTTCTGTTTCCGCGATTATATCTCGTTTAAATAAAACAATGTAACGGATTATATCGCGTATATTATCTGATTTGAGGTCACGACGTTTCGAAAACTTTTCAGCTTTCAATGTTCACGGGTTGACTGAGAAATTGCTATTTATTATGCAAGGATGCAAAGTTGTTATTTGGCGCGAGTGCTTCAATTGAAATCCGAGCAAGCGAAGGAATCAAAAATTGAACCATGAGCGAAGCGAGTGGTTCAAATATAGATTCCTGAGCGTAGCGGACTTTCAAGGCACGAGAAGCCAAATAATTTTGCAGCCGTGCGAACTTTGCACCTCACTAAAGCGAGGAAAATGTGTGATGTAATAAAACTATTAAAATATTATAAATATAAAGATAATACGAGGCCGGGATGCCATTTCCGTTCAAAGCATAAGGTTTTTGTCAATAATATACTTAGACTAAATATACTAAGACCACTTTAAATTACATCTCACTATTTAACATGGACTTTGCGTTTGATTATTTACAGGGCCTTATCATAGAAATCTAATGATTAGCGTTAAAAGTATTTTATATTCCATAAATAATTTAAATGAAACAATTTAACGGATTATATCGCGTATATTATCTCATTTTAGTTCCCGACGTTTCGGAAGCTTTTCAGCTTCCCATGGTCACGGGTGGATTAATTTTTTATTTAAATTCATATACGACCTTATCGCACTCCCATCTTTAATCTTTTGCAGGTTGGGTTTGAGAAAAAATATAAATTCGAATTTCAAATGACTTTTCCACGCTAGCACGCAAACTCTGCTCTTGAAGTTGTTGACGAGTATGTATACGTGAGACAAATCGTCCAGCTATGTAAATCCAACTTCGAGAAGGAGGTCAATCGTCGAATTCAACTCGGCTGGGCAGCATTCGGGAAGCTGCGTTAAATCTTTTCGTCAAAAATAGCACAGTGCTTGAAGACGAAGGTCTTTCGAACAGTGCGTGTTGCCAGTGATGACCTACGGAACTGAGACATAATCGTTCACAATGGAACTCATAAGGTGGCTGAAAGTTACGCAACGTGCAATGGAAAGAGCTATGCTCGGAGTTTCTCTTCATGATAGAATCAGAATTGAGGATATCCGCAGAAGAATCAAAGTAAACGACATAGCTCACAAGATTACATCGTTGAAGTGGCAATGGGCGGGACATGTAGCCCGGAGAACGGATGGCCGTTGGTGCAGTAAAGTCGTGGAGTGTCGACCACGCATAGGAAAGCGCAGCGTGGGACGGCCCCCGACTTGGTGCACACATGACCTCATCAGAGTTGCGGGGAGTCAGTGGATGGAATCTGCGCAGGATCGCACCCTGTGGCGAGCTATAGGGGAGGCCTATGTTCAGCAGTGGACGTCCGTGGCTGATAGATAGATAGATATATGAATATTTATTTATTATTTTTTACAAGCTCTTATTTAACTTGCAATGTATATATGTATGATATTAATTCGTATAATTTTGACATTAAGCAAATTTGTAATGTAATTTTTACCGTGAAATAAAATAATCTAATCTAACTATGTAATGTATGTTCGGATGGAATCTTGCAAGTTAAATTTGACCTACTTCCCGGTTTCCAGCCGAGCTAAAATTTGGCATATATGTTTATGTAAGTTCGGTGACATTGTAAGAGTGTGATACCATCAAGCTGATCTGATGATGGAGCAGGAAGGTGGTCATAGGAACTCTCTAAGAAAATAATGTAATACTACCGAGTTTGGGCTCTTTAGCATAATTTCGGTGAGTAGTTGATGGATGTTGTAAGGAAAGTACAGTCGGCAATAAAAGCTTGACATAAAAAATAAATTTTGGACAGTAACTTATTTATGTAATAAGGCCGCCGGTCAGGCGAATATCATCAATCAATATTATTAACTAGGCTCTACGGTGTAAGTTGCGTCCGCGGTATCAGGTCTGTCGGCCTGTCACGTAGTATCAGCCAACTGTAGCCATTTTTTTCTTTGCTACCTGGCCCTGACGCGGCAGAGATAGAAATCATGCGTCGGTATCTTGTATTGGACTGCATTCAGTTTCGGGCAGTTTTGCGGTTACAATTGATAAACTACCAAATTGAAAAACTATACCTGCATATGGGGATGGGGAATTCGAGAGGCGCTGATGAGTTAGAAGTCTAGTAACGTATTAAACAATTGAAAATAGTTTTAAAAATTATGGAACATTTTATTTCTTTGAATAAATCAATAGTACCTAAGTGATGACTCACCCAAAACCAAAAATTCGTTCATCACACAAACACTTGCCCAGGCTGGGATTTGAGCCCGGGCCGCTAGCTTCGTAGGGCGTTTTACAAATAACTAAGACAAACGTGTCGTCCCGATAATGGAATGGAATATGTAACCAGATTTTCCCCCAGAAAAGTTATCACCCACGAATTAAAGTAATGCATACATTTTTGTGTAGTTTGATCTTTCCATTTTTGTTATCTTTCCAAGTTTGATCCTTGCATTTTTGAAAATTGTATAAAGTATTTATGTCAATTAAATTATGAGGACGACACAATTAGTACCACCAATGTTTGTGCATTATAGTGATAAAGATTTGTTATTTGATGCTGACTGTACGAGATTACAAAGATTTTTCGTATCTACGCCATCTGTGTGTTAAGACTCGCACTACTTAGGTGCTTAGCGAAATAACTTGAAGCGAAGTCACACCCGCCCTCTGTACTAAAGCGAAACAAATGTTTTTATGTCTCATTATAGACACAACTTTTAGGGGCACGAATATTATTTTCCTAGGAATTTTACTTACGATATTAATTGTATAATAAACCTACTTACGTATACTTAATAAAGATATGCAAGTTGCATAATATAACAGTATAAGTTCCGTATAGTTTAAGTAAGAAAGATGATAAAGTTTTATTCCTTCATGGATAAACAAGACATTTAACTTAAAATTACAGTCTTGTCCGCTCAGTGATAGTGGTGACTACTTGATGGAAATAATTTTACTTCTAAAAAATGCCGCGTAAGCACTGTCGTTAATTGCTTTTTTTCACAAGTTTCTAAAAAGTAGTAACGTATAATATAGAGTATTATCAGTATATAACATCGATAATGATCATACAGGTTAATTCCTATTTGACCCGATGACCTCAATATCTAGTATTAAATAACTACGACATACTTTAGTTGTCAATCAATTTAATATTGGGAGAAGTCCGTAGTTGATTGTCATTAATTGTAATTTTTGCCACAAAAACTTCTGTCTTTTTTAACAATTGTTTGTTACTCATTAATGGGTGATTAAACTCTGTCTAGCAGTCCACATTAACAGGCACAAAGAAATTGGCTCTAATCCTTGCAAATGAAATGTCCTAAATACTATATTTAAAAACGAAAGAATAAGACGCTTTTCCTCGACCGTTTGATTAAGAACACACTAAATTTTGACATCAGCATACGGGTAAAGTTATCTTTTAATATGTTTCGGCTAACGTAAATTAGGTACCAAATACCTATTAGACTTAACGGGCAATTTACTTGGTGAAGATAATTACGCATGAGAAACTCATTTAAATAACACAATTGAAATAGTATTTTCTTCTGTTTCCGCGATTATTACTCATTGAAATAAAACAATTTAACGGATTATATCGCGTATATTATCTCATTTTAGTTCCCGACGTTTCGGAAGCTTTTCAGCTTTCCATGGTCACGGGTGGACTGAGAAAAGATGTATTTTCCTCTGTCAAAGTTACAATTTGTGCAAACTACCCATTTTTTGAAAAAACACAAATAAAGGTGTACATACATGCCAGATGGGCCTAAGCTGTAAAGACAGTTACACATGTGCCAGAAGGGCTTAATTATTTTATTCTAATAATTTACCAAGCAGCATTTCACAAATGAGGCGTACTGAGGAGAAAAGAAACGCTGCAAAGAAAAACTCCCAGGTTACCTCATTACTAATTATAATATTTAAAAACAGAGACTATTAAACTACTTTTAAACAGATAAGATATTTTACACCGTTCGGAAATTAAGGTTTTGCAGTCCTGTGTCTCGCTTGTTCCTTGAAGAGATGTATTACAGGATCCCAAGCTGGTGGTAGTGACAATCCATCTTCTCTATTGAAATTAGGATGCTTTTTAATCTCAATAGCCTCGCGTAGCATCCTGGGAAAATATGTTTTTTCTTTGGCAAGGATAGAAGGTTTATCAAACTTAATTGAGTGGTTTGGTTTGTCAATGACATATTCACAAACTGCAGACCTATTACACCGACGGTGCTTGACATCTGCTATGTGCTCCTTCACCCGGGTTGAGTTATTACAACACTGCCTTACATCTGGCTATATGCTATGGAATGGTGAATTTTACGGGCAAGTTGATGGTGTGGCAATGGGGTCTCCGGTGTCTCCTGTCGTCGCCGATATTTTCATGGAAGACTTCGAGGAGAGAGCGCTTTCATTGGCACCTGTCAAGCCGAGGATCTATAAAAGATATGTAGATGATACCTTTACTATTTTACCTAGATCTAGTGTTTCAGCTTTCTTAGACCATCTGAACTCCAAGCATAGTAAAATTAAATTCATTATGGAGTTGGAAAATCAAAATTCTTGCATTCTTAGATGTGCTAGTAATTAGAGGTCCTAACAATGACATAGGTCATAATGTATGTAGGAAACCTACGCATACAGATAGGTATTTGAATGGCAAATCTCACCACCATCCCTGTCAACTTGCTACAGTGGGTAAATCTTTGTTTCAGAGAGCCAGGGGTATCTGCGACGATCAACATCTGACTGCTGAGATGCAGAATGTCAAACGTGCGCTTCGAGCCAACGAGCTCCAGATACCACGTTCCAAGCTGAATCCCAGTATGAAGAAACCAACAGTCGAGCGTAAACCTGCCGTATTACCATATGTGAAAGGGGTCACAGACAAGATCGGAAACATCTTGAAGCGTGCTTCTATAAAAACATATTTCAAGCCATTGAAGAAGGTGTCTCAATACCTTAGACCCGTGAAGAGTAGCACCCCTTTGCAGAGTGCAGGCATTTATAAGCTGGACTGCGAGTGTGGTCTTTCATACATTGGTCAAACGAAACGCAGTGTATCAACCCAGGTGAAGGAGCACATAGCAGATGTCAAGCACCGTCGGTGTAATAGGTCTGCAGTCTGTGAACATGTCATTGACAAACCAAACCACTCAATTAAGTTTGATAAACCTTCTATCCTTGCCAAAGACAAAAGATATTTTCCCAGGATGCTACGCGAGGCTATTGAGATTAAAAAGCATCCTAATTTCAATAGAGAAGATGGATTGTCACTACCACCAGCTTGGGATCCTGTAATACATCTCATCAAGGAACAAGCGAGACACAGGACTGCAAAACCTTAATTTCCTAACGGTGTAAGATATCTTATCTGTTTAAAAGTAGTTTAATAGTCTCTGTTTTTAAATATTATAGTTAGTAATGAGGTAGCCTGGGAGTTTTTCTTTGCAGCGTTTCTTTTCTCCTCAGTACGCCTCATTTGTGAAATGCTGCTTGGTAAATTATTAGAATAAAATAATTAAGCCCTTCTGGCACATGTGTAACTGTCTTTACAGCTTAGGCCCATCTGGCATGTATGTACACCTTTATTTGTGTTTTTTCAAAAAATGGGTAGTTGCACAAATTGTAACTTTGACAGAGGAAAATACATCTTTTCTCAGTCCTCCCGTGACCATGGAAAGCTGGAAAGCTTCCGAAACGTCGGGAACTAAAATGAGATAATATACGCGATATAATCCGTTAAATTGTTTTATTTCAACAATTGAAATAGGTATATTACATTGTTTCCTATTTTCTTTTTTAGTAGTATTAGCATTAGCATAGATTTAGTATTGTTATGTAATGTTTGTAAGTAATGTAAATAAAGCATTTCTTTAAACAGAGCGAGACAGTACGAGCTCTTCACCCCGTTCCCGATTTGACTTTGCCTACAAATCTCAAGTTCGATCCAGTATGGAGTATAGCTCTCATCTCTGAACCGGAGCACCCAATATCAACTTCTCACCTTGGACTCCATCCAAAGCTCGGTAGTTCGATTTGTCAACGATCCCGAACTGACAGAAAGATGGCAAGGAACCACTTAGTTTCTGGAGAGATGTTCGATGTCTGTGTTTGTTCTACTATTGGTACAATGGGGATTGTTATGAAGATATTTTTGAATTAGTGCATTCCGCCTCAGGAACGAAGTAAGTTTCTCAAACATGCAATGAAATATTGATATTTTGTTCCTTGATAGGCTGCGAAGTATGACGTTTCATGTACGACTAAGACAAGAGGTTGTTAATGGAATTTCATACAAATCATGCAGGCATAGGCCGGCAAAGTCCTCTTATCCATTCCACATAAATTGGTGGCACAGGAATCATGACAATGTCCTGCTTCCAGTAGTTCTGCCACTATGCGTGTTAAAAAATAAAACTTTGTTTTTTTTTGTTGTTTAATTCATTACATGTTTGAAGAAAGCACTATACATACCTCGGCGGGAAATATGGGGTTGCCCGCCTCAGGCTTATCCGGCCTCGCTTTGCTGGGCCGTCTATATGTCTTCGGCCGGCAACCCCTTTCGTCCCGGCCTCTGTAGTAATATACTATTTTGCCACGAAGTTGTAAGTTGTGGAATGAGCTTCCCCCTAAGGTGTTTCCGGAGCGGTATAGCAAATCCTCCGAATTCCATGCAACTGTAATTGATCATAGTCGCTATTTTACACAAGTTTTACTCCTAAAGTCGCTAAAAATTATTAATAATAAAAATAGATTTTAAATAAATAAGTGAATAATAATAAAAAACATTTATTCAATAAAATAACTATTAACTCTAATTCATCCTCTGCCAAACCACATGGCGGTTTATTGGCAGTTGAGGCTCCATATATTTTAACTATAAGTGCTATACATACTTGCTAACTACACTACACTTACACTAGGTTAGGTAACATACTTACGCGGTAACGCACCTAATTGACAATGCTTAGCTTTGTAAGTATATAGGATACAATGTGATCACAAAAACTCTTTGCGATTTAGCACATGCTATTCGAAATCAAATGATGATGCCCAAATGTCCAAAAAATATGTTGATCCGTCAAGCAGAATGTCAAAACTGACTTAAGAAAACGAAGCCACCTGCTAGGAGACCTATGATTACGAATACTTACAAAATCTCTGGGGGGTCATATTATAGCCCCGACGTGCTGCGTTCGACGATGATACCTCATTTTGTGAATAAAATAGCTGTACAATAGCGAAAGTAATCAAAGGCAGTTGTTTGGAACTCATATTATAAAGAAATGCGAATATGTAGGAAAGATGTTGTATAAAAATAACGACTTTAGAGAATAGCAAATGTGGTCAACTGTTCTTCTAATACTAAACGACACATCTGTTTAGAATTCATTTTGTGCAAAATCTCGAATAGGAAGAACCGCGACTGCCATAAACATCGAATAATCCCATCGACTAAGCTACTATCACAAAGCGTGGTAATTAAAATATTGCTAATGAGTTCGAGACCGGAAGCAGAATGCGGGTGAGTTCAAAATGCTGAAGACACAAAAACTACGTATTCAAGTCGAGAGAGTCATTGTGTACAGAACTAACTAACAATGATCCTTTTTCAAATTATAATAACAATAACGTGTACTTGTGTTATCATACTCGTGTCAACCTCGAGTGTAATAGATAGAAGAATACCAGAAGATGCCTTGCTGAACTTCACTGATCTAGCCAAGAAATATGGTCATCCAGCAGAAGCACACAATGTTGTTACAGACGATGGATATATTTTAAAAGTCTTCCATCTTCCTGGTAAGAGTAAACGACCGTTGTTCATCATGCATGGGTTGGGAGACTCGGCAGACTCTTACGCGTTGAGAGGCTACAAATCTTTAGCCATCACGATGGCTAATAAAGGATATGATGTCTGGCTAGGAAATAACAGAGGCAACAAACACTCACGCAAACATATATCCCTGAATCCTGATAAAGATAAAGAGTTTTGGCAATATAGTTTCCATGAAATTGGCGTACATGATTTACCAGCAATGATTAATTTCATCCTGAATGAAACAGAATCAAAAACAATGGACGTTATAGCACATTCTCAAGGCACTACAGCATTTTTTGCTTTGCTGTCCACAAAACCAGAATACAATAAGAAGATTAATGTATTAGCAGCGCTTGGCCCTGTTGCCTTTTTGGCTCACTTATCTCCACCTATTTCAACAGTCGCAATAACAGGGCCAGTAATCAACCATATTTTGGTAAAAATGAAAGTAGAAGAGATCGCTGCTAATGGTACGGCCGCTAGAGAACTGCAAACAAATCTTTGTTCTCTAGGTTTCATTGGAGGAAATTTTTGCCGTTTTGGTATAATATTCCCTCTTTTTGGATTTGACCCTCAAAGTCTAGAAGCAGATTTTGCATCCATCGCTCTAGCTCATTTTCCTGCTGGCCTTTCGAGAAAGTGTATGGTGCATTATGATCAATTGTTTTACACTAAAAGATTTGCCCGTTTTGACTATGGACCATCGAAGAACCTTGAGTTATATAAAACATTCGGCCCTCCAGATTATAATTTGAAGAATATTATGGCAAAAGTAGCACTGTTTGTGGGGAGAAATGATCCATTTTCGAAAATTAAGGATGTTGAGAAATTGAAGGAACATCTGCCCAGTGTAGTGCTTTATAACATTATGGAGTCAAAGCTATGGACCCACGTTGACTTTGTCTGGTCTAATGACATGGGCGAAGAACTGTTTCCTTTGATTTTTGATCTACTGAAAAAGTACAAATGATATTAGACTACAAAGTTTATTTACTTGAGGGATTACAACCCCTTTTTTGTCTATAGCAAGAGATGTCTTCAAATTGTTGATGTCAATTGTAACTTTAAACTTTCTCCCGTAGAATCCGTCGGAGGACAGATCTTCCATTACTTTCTAATGACGGGTTATTTTGTATGCTTGCTTCTTTCTTCAATGTTAATATTTTTATGAAATAAAATGGGAATAGAACTTGTTTGATTTTTTCTCTGACACATCCAAGCAAATACATATAATTATTCATTACTAGCTCCCCGCCCCGGCTTCGCACGGATGTAGGTACTTATATCTTTTGTCTCACTCACTCACTAACTTCTTGTATAGAGAAATTCGAACGCGAAATGTTCACTTTTGCATGCAATTTTTAGTATATTTTCTAACCTTGTCCTGTGTAATACAAACACAAAGAAAAAAAAATTGCCAAATTGTTTCTGATCTTTGTTTATAATAATAACGCTAGTGGAGTAATCCACTAATAAATTGCAAAAATTGTGATTATTATCATGATATTTGTAAAACAAAAAGGACATTGAAGATATTTTCAAAAAAAATTATGTAGGTCTATTTAAGGCGAAGAGATGGGGAAATGACCTTGCTCGTTTGGCCCGAACGTAATACTTCGAGCACGCGCGCCATCTAGAGTTGGCAAGCGAAACATGACATTAGAAAAATGCTGCAAATTTGAAAAAATCATGACCTAGCAATACGGAATGCATAGAAACGAAGTAGATTTTATAATTTGACAGAGTTTTCAATATGTAAAATCATATAAAGAATTATCTTTCAAGGTCAATATCATGTTTCTCTGGCCAAACTCTAGTAAATATTAGTTGCTCTCTCTCGTCTCCTTTTGCAGTATGGTGGCGCTTGTTATGAGGCTACTTTATTCCAGTTTGTTTTTTTGACCTTGCTGCTTGCTGAAATTATGTGTTGTGTCAATAGAAAGATTATTGTTTGTGCCTATTTTAAATTATGGATTCGGAAGGATATAAAGACCTATCGGACTGTCAACTATTTTCTAGATTCTGATGGACCCTGGGGGTATCTACTGGTATTCAGGATTGGATGATTATTGGTGTATGGGGGTGGTGGATGGTGGTGGTGACGGTGGTGATGATGGTGGTGGTGGTAATGGTGATGATTAGGATGGTGGTGATGATGGTGGTGATGGTGTTGAATGGGATGCTGGTGATGGTGATGATGGTGACGGTGGTGGATGGTAGTGGATGATGGTGGTGGTGATGACGGTGGTGATGATGATGATGATGGTGGTGATGATGATGATGGTGGTGGTGGTGGTGGTGGTGGTGATTATGGTGACAGTGGTGGATGGTAGTGGATGATAGTGGTGGTGGTGGTGGTGATAGTGATGGTGTTGATGATGATGATGATGATGATGATGATGATGGTGGTGGTGGTGGTGTTGATGGTGATAATGGTGGCGATGGTGATGGTTATGGTGATAGTGATGGTGATTTATTGTATTTAAACTTTATTGCACAATACAAACTGTTACAAATGGCGGACTTAATGCCTTAAGGCATTCTCTACCAGGTGTTGATAGTAGTGATGGTGGTGATGATGGTGGTGGTGGTGGTGATAGTTACTTTAGATAGGAACGAACTTACTCTATCAACTCAAAATTAAGTATATATGTGTCCTGAATAGTTACTTTTCGGATCTCTACATGCTACAAACAATATCAAAAAAATGGTACAAAAACACTTCGATTTCCGTGATTTGCCCACCCCTTCGCCTTAAAGGTCACTGAAGCGAAAAATATTTTTTGTATAACGAAAAATATAGTACCTATGTTTAGTTGCGATGTCAATGTCAACACGCCAAAACGGCTAGAAACGGATTTCAACTATTTTTGGTACACGAGTAACTGGGTATCCACAGATGATTATAGGATACTTTTTACCTGACTACGCTGAAGTAAAAAAGAGGGTTATGATTTTTTTCTCTTCTGCGAGCGAAGTTGCGGGCTCCTATTTAAATTACACTTTCTAGTGAGAAAGTGTAATTTAAATAGCACTCCGTTTCACGGCAGTTTTCTAGTTAAAATTGAAATTAACTCGTTCGTATTACCCATACGTCATGAGCTAATGACTATTCGAAATAAAAATGCGAGTATAAAAAGTTTTATTGAACTTCAGCTCATACAGTTCTGGAATGACTTATACAAAAATGCCACCGTTTTTGAGATGGTACGTTGTAGATACGTATTCATCAAGCGTATATGTAGATGTCGTAGTGAAGGTTCTCTCCCCTCTCGCTCTTCATTGTGATGTTGATGAAGTCGTATCCCAAGGCACCTTGCGTCACGTTTGCAGACGCCGACGTGTGCGTCTTGTCATACGCCATCACACCCTGAAATTAAAAGTCCGGTGAAATAGAGGAATTCAGGACACGGGGTTACTTCAAAAACGAGCAGGGTAACAGCTAGGGTAGAGTCACACCTATCAGCATCGAATTGCTTATAGCTGGATGATTTCAGACACGTGCTTTTGGTTTGTACTAGTATATGTTTACTAATCCTGCAAGGAAGATAGATCGACAGCGTATTAACCGCCAACTAATGTTTCAAATATATAAAATAATATATCTTGCTTGCAGGATCTGTAAACATACATACAAATATGAAGTTCAATAAACGCTTCTAATATAAGTAGTGTTCAGGATTTAGTAATGTTGGGATGGAGTCAGCATTGAATTGCATTTTTTGTATCGATGAAAGAGGAAAATCGTTGTTTTGTATGAAGAGGCGTGCGCATCAATTTACTTTTCCGTATAGATCCAGTTTCATCATTAAATGCGTATAAGTGTAGCGACCCATTTGACGTGCTGAAGGATGCTTATTCAAGTTAACACACGAGAATGGTTGCTTGTGCATAAGACAGGATGCTTGTGAACGAGAACGGTTGCTTGCACAAAGTAGCTTTTCTGATCATGCAGTCAGTGGTCAAAGGAACTCTGAAATTACACACTGTTACCCCGTTCCGCTCAATGTTTGGGCTCTTTAAAACGCCTCGGTGACTAATGGATGGATGTTGAGAGAAAATTACAGTCGGCAATAAAAGCTTGTCGCAAAAATTAGATTTTTGACAGAAACTTATTCTTCTCTGAGATTAGCGAGCATGAGAGTTAACAATTTTTGTCACCGTTGCGCCGCTGATAAAGCAACCATTCATTTATTACGCACGATACGCGTCAATGTATATTTTCTAACTCCGAGTCTCTTAATGTTTTTTTTTTATAAATATTGTATACTCAGTTAATCAGCATGCTTGTTTATACTGGGTGGTTCATGAGTCCTGAGCAGGAATGACAGGGGTAATGGGAGGGTCACTCACAGGCAATTTTTTCAATTAAGAATTAATGGATAGCTAATTATCCAAAATGTATTGTTTTTTTTTTTAGATTTAGGGTCTGTATCCTTAGTAAAAGTTGCTCAAAGTAGCCCTCTCTCCTGCTCACGACTCATGAATCACCCAGAATACTGTATGTGTTGATTGTGAACTAATAAAAGAATAAATAGTTAAATAGAAATACCAATTTTTTTTAGGACTGAGTGAGGCCGGCTATAAGTAGGTAATTTTTGCTGCAAAAGCTTTTTCTAAAGAAATAAATAAAAGGCATACTTATTGAACCAATTCAGAAATAAAATACGCGTTTTTTCTATGAATCCAAAACGGTTGATAAATATTGACACGTTATCCACGTTAAGGTAATGCTATTAATTGAATAGTTTTCGCAGCATTTCACATACATGTGTCACATTACTTAGTGTACTTGTATCAGACGTTTGTCAGTTTACTGGTATAACTAATACGCCTACATTTATACAATAGCAAATCGTGTTATTAAAAAGATTGCAAAACACGGAAAACGTAAATAAGTTTAGGTATCTCTACTATTATAAAGTTGAAAATGAAATGTCTATGCATTTATATTTTCAAAAGAATATATTTAAACGGACTATTTGGAGGTCAGAATCGAAAAATATTTTATTTTTATTTTTTGAATGTTTGTATGTGTCGTTGTGGCTTCATGACGCTAAATCGGCTTTACGGATTTCAAAATTCTTTGATACACGAGCAACTAGGTATCCACATTCGGTTATAGGATATTTTTTATCCGACTACGCACAATAAAAAGTTGCGGGTAGCTTCTAGTTTGTATACCTACCTATAAATGTATATAATTATGGCGTAGTAGTATGTATGTATTGGCTTCGTGCACAAGTTCAGCTCCACTAAGTGTCCACAACTTTGTTGGCTCTGGACGTTTTGACATTTAATCGCGAAGTTGTAACTAAATATTATTATAATCCAAAATTATCTATTTATTTGTTTCCGAAATTACTGTGATACCTTAATTTAGGTGGAGAAAGGGTTGTGAAATCAATTTTCGTCATTCAAATCAAATGGGGTAAGTAAAATTGGTTCAGAAAGTGGGTTTTATTTTAAATATGTCAGGGTTTGTTTACTTATTTTTTAGTTGTACTCGTAGTTTTACTGTAAAACAAGAAGCTAAAGCTATTTTAATGGTTTCATTCAATAATAATAAACATATATAATTGTTCTTGCATCGCTAGTGATAAACTAAATATCGTTTTCAGATCGAAATTTTTTTTTTCAGGTTTATTTAAATTAGGTTACTAAGTCTAAACTTTGAGATATGACAGATATGAAAATTACTTTGAGATATGACAGATAACAGCGCCAACATTAGTTTTACTTTTGGCCACTATGAGCGCTGCCATCGATTATATTACCCCCACCTAGTCCTTCGCACCCAGCGAATCTAAACATTTTATTGTACATTGTATCTAGTTACAAGTGCAATCAACTTAAAAGATATAAGTGCAAAGGTGAAATTGTCCCTATAAGGGATCTCTTCCAATTAACCTTGGAACAAGTGAGTGAATATAAAAGGAAGATAGACAAATTAACACCATGTACAAAATTTATAAAACACTTAACTAAACACATATGAATAAAAAAATACATACACTACAGTGGTGTTTGAACTTATTTGTTTTGTAAAGATATTCTGTTTATTCAAAATCTCTTTATTGTAGAAGCACTAGAGTATAAAATACAGAATCGCTTCTGGCATTAAAACTCTCCCTCTCTAAAATATTTTTACAGAAATGGTCAGTTTTTCATAACGAGTACGCACAATTCATAATAATTGAAATACTTAAAATCCAGATAAAAATAGCTGAAACCGAATCGTATACATTATAGACGAACACACGCGTATAGATAGGTACGATAGGCAGCAAAATTGCATGGATAGATTTCAACCATAATTTTGCAGCATTACGGTCCAAATCTATCATTAGCATTTTGCTGCCTGCTGTATATACTGTCAGCAGAAACAGGGATGTCATAAGTTTGGCCAATTCATATGAAACTTATGAAATGCCTGTTTTTTGCCGGAGTTTGAAAAATGAATTTAGTTTGGAATTCCACCGAAAACCTATGAGAGCCAGGAGTGAGGTGTGAAGCCACGTCTGAAGCCTTAACCCTAATCTCCCATTTATAATTCAATTCCTTAACACCCTTTGACTGTTATTTAAATATTATTTCTTCTAGAACTAGTGTAACTAGAGAAATTATTGTTTCTTAATAACATGAATGAGAACTAGTGTAATCAGTCAAATTATTGATTCGTAAGAACTTCAATGAGAACTAGTGTAGCCAGTGAAATTATTATTTCTTAAAAACTTGAATGACGAGTGTAACTAGTGAAATAATAGTTATTTAACAACATTAATGAGAACTAGTGTAAGCAGTGTAGTTATTGTTTCTTGATATCATGAATGAAAACTAGTGTAACCAGTAAGATTATTGATTCTTAAAACATGAACGAGAACTAATGTAACCAGAGAATTATTGTTTCTTAATTACATTAATGAGAACTAGTGTAACCAGTGAAGTTATTGTTTCTAAAAAACTGGAATGATAACGAGTGTCACCAGCGAAATAATAGTTTGTCAAAAACATTAATGAGAACTAGTGTAACCAGTGAAATTATTGTTTCTTAATATCATGAATGATAACTAGTGTAACCGGTAAAAATATTTTACTTAATATCATGAATGATAACGAGTGTAACCAGCGAAATAATCGTTTCTCAAAAACATTAATGAGAACTAGTGTAACCAGTGAAATTATTGTTTCTTAATATCATGATTGATAACTAGTGTAACCGGTAAAATATTTTTCTTAATATCATGAATGAGAACTAGTGTAATCAGTGAAATTATTGATTCTTAAGAACTTGAATGAGAACTAGTGTAATCAGTAAAATTATTGATTCTTAAGAACTTGAATGAGAACTAGTGTAACCAGTAAAGTTACTGTTTCTAAAAAACTGGAATGTGAACCAGCGTAACCAGTGAAATTATTATTTCTTAAAAGCTTGAATGATAACGAGTGTAACCGGTAAAATTATAGTTTCTTAGCAACATTAATGAGAATAAGTGTAAGCAGTTAAATAACTGTTTCTTAAAAACATGAATGAGAACTAGTGTAACCAGTGAACTTATTGTTTCTTAAAAACATTAATGAGAAATAGTGCAACCTGTGAAATGATAGATTCTTAAAAACATGAATGTGAACTAGAGTAACCAGTACAATTATTGATTCTTAAAAATATTAATGAGAACTAGTATAAGTAGCGAGATTAGGGTAAGTTTTATTGATACACATACTTGTACATCAAACAAGATGAATTACAGCGATTGTGCGTTCGTAAACGTTCGATTTTGGAATTGAATTACAAATCGGACAATAGAAAGTAAAGTTGGCGGTAACTTACCTGGATCGTGCGTGGTACAGAATTCGGCTCAGATTTCAACGAGAAATATACATTTTCCACTCTCTTATGAATTTTTTTTTTACCGAAAAACACATGATCACTATCCACGATGATGATCAATGTTATTATTAAGAAAAATAGTCCGAAATACTTCATAGTCGATGCTTAAATACAATGCTCTCTCCAAAAGACTTAAAAGTAATGAACACAATCAGAATGAAATGTAAACATACCATCACCTTTGTGTATTTGGTCTTCATTGATAATAATGGTCAAAACAGTAAAAAGATAATTCGATATTTTATTATTACAAGATTTTATTTAACGTTACATTTGTACAGTCAGCGTCAAATAGTCTGTAATAGCAACTAAAGTGCCAAAAATATCGCAACACATCTTTATTCTTGTAGGCATAAGGATCTGTGACGATATGTGACTGTTTTTGGGAAAAGGTCCCACTTTGTCGATATGGAGTTATGAGTAGTTCCTAAAACTACAGATCATACGCTATCTTTTGGTGTAAGATGTATGTCTCTAGGTGCTATAGTTATTTTTTTTTAATTCTTCAAATTTGCAAAAGTGAAAAAGCGACAATTGAGAAAACGTTGGTTAAACTTTGGGACGCCAAAAAACACACTTGAACTTTGAAGTTATGGAGTGGTTAATATCAAATGAATTGGCATACTTTAAGGATTTCAAATTAGTCAAAATCATGTATGTAACCTTAGTAGTTTGTATGTTAAGGAGGCTTGAACATAAAAAGAGAACGAAAATATGTCAATCCTGAATATGGGTTTATTTTCTATATTTATAACATGACACGCAGATTTATCATTAAAGTTGTATTTATAAATGTATTCTCATGCTAAAAAAGACAGAAATAATTCTATGGATCCCTTTAGTTAGTTATTATTTCAAAAAGTTAAGAAAAACTGAATTGAAAAGTACAGCATAAAAAAATACAAACGACAAGTGTATTTTAATATATAACATAAGATTACTTAAAAAACACACTTATCAAACATAAAAAGTATTAATATCAAATTCTAAGTACTTTTTTATGCATTATAAAGTTTAGTGATTTTCTATAGGTAGCGTCCCACTTTGTCGATTTACTAAACTTTAGTGCTCGTTCAGTGAAAAGTATGTGTTTGGTATATTTACCCCATTTTACGTATGAGATAAAGGTTTGTTATTGTTAATCTAATAGTCGTTGATACTAATGTCGTTTGTTTGATCTTTTTTTACGGAATTTGAACGGAATTTATTTCCGACTCAAGTTTAGTGTCCCACTGACGGTTTGGTTTCTTTCCTATGGACATGCGCAAAAAAAATACTACGAGTATAAAATCAACTTTTAAAACATAGGTGTAATGTTTTTCGAGTTAGTATTTATATAAATGTTATTTTATATCTATTCGGTTTTTTTTTTAATAATTCTGTTTTTTATTTAGCGGAATCATCGATAAAAAAGTCCATTATCGATGGTTACCCAACCCAACTATTCATATTCCGTATTTTTCTTTTCTCATGCTCAAAAAGTACGTCATATTAGCTTCGTGAAGCGAGACTAAAATAGTACATTTAGCTCCTAGGGTTTAAAAGAAAGCCATATAATCCCATACAAAGTTCAATGACACTGAAAAAAAAACTTGCGGTCAGCTACATACTCCTTACAAATAATTAAAAACAAACAAACCAACCTGATCAGATTGGCCAAACTTTCTGATAGAATTGCTCAAATTGTACTTTTAGTTTTTTATGAAATATACAATATTAATGGTAAGGCTTTTTTATTTTCTCGCAGTCGAAGTGAAAAGCAGTGTTTAACACGTGGCTAAAAGCCGTTATATGACACTCTTATATATACTTGTCCTCGCTCACTTAAAAACACATAATCACTTTGTGACATAATGGCTTATTTTAGCCCCTTGTCAAACAATCTTCTATTTTTATTCGTATTTTTTATGCTGTACTTTTCAATTAATTTTTTATAACTTTTTGACATAATAACTAACTAAAGGTATCCATATAAATATTTTTGTCTTTTTTAACATGAGCATACATTTATAAATACAACTTTAATGATGAATCTGCGTGTCGTGTTATAAACATAGGAAATAAACCCATATTCAGGATTGACATATTTTCGTTCTGTTTTTATGTTCAAGCCTCCGTAATATTCAAACTACTAAGGTTACATACATGATTTTGATTAATTTTAAATCCTTAAAGTATGCCAATTCATTTGATATTAACCACTTCATAACTTCAAAGTAAAAGTGTGTTTTTTGCGGTCCCAAACTTTAACCAACGTTTTCTCAATTGTCGCTTTTTCACCTTTGCAAGTTTGAAGAATATAAAAAATAGAACTATAGCACTTAGAGACATAATTTTTTTCACCGAAAGATAGCTTATGCTTTCTTATATTACAAACTACTCATAGCTCCATATCGACAAAGTAGAAATGTTTCCCTATAACAGGCAGAAATATGATATCGACGATTATTTTCTGTATTCGACAAAGTGGGACGCTGGGCACTAATCTTTGAGGCCTTTAAAAGTTGCTTAAATTGGTCATTTATGGATCTACATCAAAATCATAGTTTTATTACTGTATGTTCTATCAGTTTTCATTGAAAGTCGATTTTCGGTAGGTTTTGCCATATTACACTAAACTGCCCGTAACTCCGAAACTAGAATCGACAAAGTGGGACGTTTTACTAAACTCCCTTACATATATTTGGCGCTTTGCATGCTAGAGACTTATATATGTAAAACGACGTAACTTGCGAGTAATTTTGATTTTGTTGCGACGACATTACGATGAAATAAAAATTGCAGGCTCTAACACTAACTTTTTTTTTCAATTTAAACAGAAAATAGTCAGCCATTAGGATAAAAAATACATTAAATAATCCGAGGGCCTGAGGAGTTAGCAAACGACCCCCTATATTCCTTTTTAAATTGGCTAACAATTCACTAAACATCCTGTATATATAACAGCGTAAGTCACGACCTCCCCAATCCATGCGCCTTACGCACCGTGTGACACCCTACTTCAAGTGGCTGCAGATAGCACTCCCGGTTGTGGGTTTGCGCTCCCCCACTGAATCTGATTATTAAGAAAAGGCTTGGCCAGATCTACCCAGTTCAAAGTTAGACTTTAAAAAAAGTTATGTGTTGCCTAACAAAGTAGGTTGATCAACTTTTTAATGTTTTTATTTTGTCCGGTAACTCAGGAGACAATAGTGACAGAATTACTTAGAAAAATGCTTTTCGTCTTGGATATTATTAACATACTGACGAGGAGGGTCCTTGAAAAATAGACCGCAGCGATTTGACAGTGAGGTCCGACATGTACTGTTACGTCACAGTCACTACAGTCATATAAAGTCAATATTAAATTCTGTTTTGCTAGAAAGAGATAGAATGAAATGCTTGATAGCTTATATCTTGGTTATTTTTAAAGTTATTCGATAAAATATTTTTCTCTACTGTTTGTTCCATGAATGAGTTTTTAATTAATCAAAAAGAAAAAAATATGCATATTCCCTATTCTGGAGCAGCAAGGGCGTCCATCCTCTGCGATCGCTCCGCTAAAGCCGGCCACACACGCTCAGTTTTACGTGTCGGTTTTACGTGTGCAAGCAATACCAACACACACGTAACTACAAAACTGCACTTACTGAAAGAATGGAATGATGCGCTCCACACATGCTCTTCACAAACTGTCAGTATAATTTCATTTCTTCAACACTGACAATAATTAAAATATTCAAATCTTCTTCAATCCGTACCGTCATTCCTTAATTCCTTCATTCCAATCACTACACTGTCATTAATAGTGTAATTATTTAAAAATAAACATTACTACTGATAGTGTCTGGACCCTATCTATAATTATAGTGCTGCAGTTCCGATTACTGGCCATAATTTCCGTGAACTAACGAATTGATGCGTAGTTGCATTAAGTGACGACCTCTGATGTAATTTGTTTGAAGCGAGGGCATGCATAAATATGCATATCAAGTGTTATCATCAATTAAGGGTTCCACTAAGGTTTATGTTTATTGATCGTGTATAGCAGACCGTAAGATTAGGGTTCTTTGACCTTACTTGGTTACTTTGCCCACCCATAAAGACCCATTTTATTGAATGAATCCTAATACTTTAAACGAGCAATTCTTATATGTATATACACGGTGCCCGCGAGGTCTAAAACCGTTTAACCACGCTTTCCTGAGGTCATAATGGCATATGCGCCCAAGTCAAATTAAGAAAATAATAAAAATCTAGTTTAGTTAATTTTTGTAGTAAAAATTGCAAATCTCTAGTTTTCTATGAAAATTATATCCCTGTTAATGAAATGGGTCCGACATTTTTTTCAAAAAAAGGATGACTTTAGGCACTTGTCCCACCGCCAGCGAGTAAGCGATGAGCTATCAGCGATTTTCTCGCCCAAGAAACGTACAAAAGATAATCGCTCCCGTGTAAAAAGAAAGAAAGAAAAGAAAGGGATATATTTTTAGTTCATCGCTGGCTGTTCACACTGCCGGCGACCTATCTCTCTTTTATTTACACGGGAGCGATTATCGTTTGTTCGTTTCATGGGCGAGAAAATCGCCGATAGCTCATCGCTTATCGCCGGCGGTGGGACAAGTGCCTTAGTGAGTGGTACCTGTCACTTTGATGTTTGTTAATAGCGAAGCAAAACACGTGCAACGTGGCAACGTCGCGATCAAGAGAGAGACAGATATAGTAATCACAATAAATTGTTTACATGAAAATTGATGATATCTTCAAAACTAAGCCGGAATTGACTGGGGTCCATTTTATTTTTACTCCTAATAACCTAAGGAATGCGTGGTTAAAATCTGTTGGGTTCCTTAATTTTATACTTATCAATATAGCGTTAATGTAATACTTATTAGGATTCCACTACGTATGTCTGCGCTCGTTTAGTCAGCATATGTTACGTATATTTTAGGAACAGTATATTGTACCGGTTAAAAGTGGTCTATGTCAGTTTCCGCCCCATTGTATGTGCTCAATTTCTATATAGAAGGGTAAGCTAACAAATGGACGACCCATTATACACCTAATTCGTATTAAGATCGTCCTGTAGTTTTATTTTGAGAAAAAATATTGAAACTGAAATTCACTTTTGTGCATACTGAACCCTCCTCTATTCTTTTTTATTTGTATTGAGGTTCAAAAGAGGAAGACATAACCCTCCCTTTTGCTTGGGCGCTATCCGTATACCAAACATTTTGAAATCACCCCAGCCGTTTTGGCGTGATGAACCTATTTAGAAAGACACATAAATGCATACACCATACACAATATTGAAAAAAAAAAAACAACGGGTTGCACTCCGGGAGTGCCGGCAGAAGTGAAAACTTGAATATTAACGTTGTGCATTTATTATGTGCGTTGTCAATGACATTGTGTAGTACCGTGTTTAGGCCACGAAGCTTGCTGAGTCGACTGAAAAAGCATTAATTATATAACGATTGCATACAATACTTTTTCTACGAGTAGGTATCATCATCATCATCATCGTCGTCATCATCATCATCATCGTCATCATCATCATCATCATCATGATCATCATAATCACCATCACGATCACGATCACCATCACCATCACGATCACCATCACCATCACCATCACCATCACCATCACCATCACCATCACCATCACCATCACAATCACAATCACAATCACAATCACAATCACCATCACCATCACCATCACCATCACCATCACCATCACCATCACCATCATCGTACCTCAATTATCTTCGACTCATTCATTCGACATATTCATAAGCCAACACTTCAATTCAAAGTGTTGGCTTATGAAATAAAGTGTTGGCTTATGAATATATCAGTTCAGTTGGAAGTGCCATAGAGTATCCGACATTGAAAAGTATGCTATTAAAGTGTTCTAATTCTACGAAGTTCTTATTGAGGGATCAAAGTCGACGGGTAGAAAACAGTTTTTCGATCAGGTCACGTGTCCATCTTACGAATTTGCAATCTGTCGGTCACGTGACCTGTCGCGAGTTTAATATTTTTTTTCCCCATCACAAAAAGTGCACAGCGCCGCTAAAGAAGTTTTCGCTTCAAAAATTGTTTAGGAACCTCCGCATTTTTTTTAAATATCTGCAATGTACATTTTATTTGTGCAACTTTGTAATACTCATAGTATAGAATACTAGAAGATGCCATCAAGTTCGTTCGGAGAGGAGAAAAAGTATTAACCCGTGTACAAAAAGTGGTTGCTGTTTTGACTTGACGTGATGAAATGCAAAGACGCATAAAAATGTTTGCGGTTTCGTTATAAATTTAAACGATACTTATTTTCTTTGAAAACTTTATCTTTACAATTTCAATACCTAGTATAGAAGAGCGTTTGAAACGTCCGTTTGTTATACTGGACCCACTATGACCACATCAGTGTGTACTTATCAAGTTTACTCCTTGACGTCACCACCTTGATCCACTGGCGCTAGGTCGCTTATCACTAATTATCATACAATATCGTACGTAAGACAAAACTAGTTCCGCAAGGTCAAGAAGCGTTTCCGATATTGTTAAAATGACTGGTCGAGCCTAACAATAGGAAATATGCGGTGCGTATATTTTTCATAATCGGGATGTTGACTGTATTCAAAAGAAAATGAAATTTTAATGCAAAATGGCAGTTATACAAAAAAAAATGAGGTCGATACTTTGCGTGGAGCCTTGTTTTATGAGCCTTTAAAGTTGGATGGGAAAGTCCATTTTTAGGGTTCGTACCAAAAATGGTAAAAAAGGTACCCTTATGGTGCAACTCTGTCTGTCTGTCTGTCTGTCTGTCCGACTATTAAGGCGCCATATCTCAAAAACTACTTATGATATCTATTTCAAATTCGAAATATTTATAAACATGGTCAGTGTATTGCAAAGGAAATATTCAAAAATATATTTCTATTTTCTAAAAAAAAGACGAATATGAGGGGGGGCAAAAATTAAAAGTCGTAGTAGGTATATCATATGAAAGGGCTGAACTGTAAATAAAATCTGCATCTTTTTTTTATTGCTATTAGATTGAATTTGACCAAGGAAAATGTGAAAAAAACACCATTCTCCCCTTTATCTCCGAAGTGTACCGCACGAAAATTTTGAAATTTTCACAATTTGTATAAATAAACATAAATATTACACGAAAATTATAACGATGTCTGTAACTAGTAGTTGGTGCAAACTTAACCGGAACCGGGTAATATAAGTGTTAAGGAGGTTGAGGGTTTGAACGAAACCCTCGATGCGCGAGTCCGATTTGCACTTGGCCGGTTTTTTTTAAAGTATGAAAATATTAATAACTAATAATACGGTTTTTTTGAGTTAACTTTCTTAGGCTGAATTTTATATTTCTAAGTTGGTTTCATCATCATCATCTGCCTACATATACGTCGCCCTGCCGGGCACAGGCCTCCTCTCTTGGGTGAGAGAAAATGGGCTGTAGTCTCCACGTTGGCTGAGTGGCGATTGGAGACTTCACATACACCCTTGAATTTCTTCGCACATTTATGTAGGTTTCCTCACGATGTTTCCTTAAACTTAAAAGCTAGCGGTAAATATCGAACGATATTCCGTACATATATCCCGAGGAACTCAATTGTACAGGACGGATTTGAACACACGACCTTCTGTTTGAAAGTCGCACGCTTGAACAACTCGGCTACCGAAGCGGTTGTATAATATACAGTATGTAGGATAATTTTTTACAACTTTTTTCTGTGGTAATACGAATACAGACAGATTACCCAATAATATAAACAATGGTGAAAAAACTAATTTAATCTCCTAAAAGCCAACTGAGATCACAGAATAGATAATAGTACAGAAAAGTACAGAAGGCTCACTACTTTGATCTTTACAAAAGCCGCTTTTTTCTTAGCAAAAACATTATGATTTATGGCCCTCTGACGTCGTCGACTCCAGCGCAAGCCAAAGCGAACGTTAAGGCTGTGTACGAACGGTGAATATGAATTGGCTCACTCGCCGTGTCGCCGACAGTGAGGGCTGTCAACGACTAAAAATAAAATAATAATTTATCGCCCATTTATTTCTTGCATTCAATATAGTGAGCAATAAATGTATGTTCTTCATACATTGTATACATTATTTCATTATTTATCTCTAAAATAATAAAAAGACAACAGACAGACAGACAGACGCGACAGGGGACGTCGTTTTATAATATTTAGTGATTTGAACGGTTGTTAATACATAAATATAAAATACATACTAAAGCCTTCCTCAAGAATCAAGCTGCACGTTAGTGAAAACCGCGTCAAAATCGGCCGTGTAGTTTCCGAGTTTATCGCGAACATACATACAGACAGACAGACGCGACGGGAGACTTATAACATTTAGTGATCTCAGCTTTTCGAGCAAACAACATATTATGAATACTTCTAATATACTATGAATACGTCGTCAATAAATAGGTTACTATAGTGTGCAATAAAAATAACATTGAGTTTGTTTGAAAAAAATCAAAAACAAAAAAATATTTACATAAATCTTGAATGTTGTTGAACAAATGTTAATTCTCTTATAGAGTAGACTCGACTCCTGGGTGTTAAAGTTTATGGTCAGAGGCAACCGGGAAAATAGTGAAAACTCTATCAAAACCTGTTTAGTAGTTTAGGAGAAGAAAGCGCACACATACCTACTGGATATGCGAAAAGTAATTTGTATTTAGAGAAAATCGAATACCATTTACTGCTTTTTAACACGATAATGTATTATTGTGAACATGATAATTTATTAGAAACATTGATAGAAACGTGAAGGAAATATATTATTTGAGCAAAATAACTATATAAATGTGGAACGCTGTTATGATACCATGTGGCCAGCTTGCTTGAGCAGCTTTTTTTAACAGTGCTGGTAGGACCTACCTGCATACGAATTGTTGTATTAGTAAGTAGGTATGTGTACCCTGTATACCCTACCTACCTACTTAATACACTAGAATCTGAATACCCAAATGTCAGCAAATAATCGATTCTAAATTACATAAAACCTACTTGATTAATCCAGTGTTAAATATGGAAATAGGTACCTACAACATTTTTTTATTACTATAAAGTTACTACCTAGTATCTGTTATCTTCATTTACTTTTTTCCCGACACATCACAAGAAAGAACAACGAGTTATTTGAATTTCTGTCATTTTCATTTTCTATATTTAATCATTTAAGCACAAGTTATCTCATAATCCTGCTGAATAGTCCGTCTTTACACATTAAATACACGAATGCGACACGCTCACTTGCGATGTAAATCCAGAAAGCGAGAGCGTCTAGCGTGCGCGAGCGTTCCGAGGCAGAGCGTGGCAGCCACTGAACAGGCCCCTCTGGAAGGGGCCGCCGGCATGTACTTGTAGCGACGAACTTAAATCGCGGAGTGAGCCCCGCCTGCTGAGATGTACAGAAATGTTAAAATCACATTTTTGGACTTTCCCAAAAAACGCACCATACTAAACCCTATATGGGGAAATTAAGAAGTATGTTTTGCAGCTATGAGACCTGTGATGTTTAAACTTACACTTATCGAAACGATTTCATAACAAAAGTTACAATAAATTTCATGGGTTAGTCTGCCGGCCAACAGCATGTCCGCCCATGAAGGGTTCCGCAGCCGTTTATACAAAAATTGCACTACAGATGAAAAAAAATACGATATGAAGAAAAAACACTAACAAAAGAGCGTATCTCCCCGGCACTTAAGTTCTTTTGCTGAGTGCACAGTTTTTTGGCAATAACTTAAAAACGGTATGTCCAATCATGTTGAAAATAATTTTCGTTGTAAGTATTTATTAAGTTTTATATTTGTAAATTGTTTCATATTATTTGAACATACCGTTTAGAAAATAGAGGGGGGGGGGGGGGGGCACACAATTTCTGCTACTTTCCGAAAATATTCACTAAATCTTTTTTTTTTTTAAAACCTCGAAGTGTTTTATCTGAAATTCATTCTCATTTTTAAATATTTTTCAAATGATCAAAATAACGGTAACTTTAATATTTCGTTTTTTTTTGTCTTTAGGAAACTACCTATTATCATACTTTTTTTTTTTTTTTTTTTTTGTTTGACAAATATCATGATAATAATCACAATTTTTGCAATTTATTAGTGGATCACTCCACTAGCGTTATTATTATAAACAAAGATCAGAAACAAATGAAATTTTTTTTCATTTGTTTCTGATCTTTGTTTATAATACCTATTATCATACTAATTATATAACACATTGCCTACTTACTTAACACAAGCCATAGTACCGCCAAATCGCGAGATACGGAGATGACAACCTTGAGGAATTGGTCATTTGGTCATAGTCTGAAATAACTAGGTATACGGACCAGTTAAAACAGATTCCGATCCGAAGTCGTCTTTACCAAAAAGTAGACAACCGATAATCACCACCTCCAGTCATGAAGTTACAACTACAGAGTGATATAGGTCCTTCTTATTCATTGTGCCATATCCTCAACGGATGTCAGCGACCATCTTCCGGAACCTGAGTCTGCAAAGACTGGCAGTGTCGTTAATGTCGGTCCAGGTCAGGTTTCTCCTGTCTTTGCTCCTCTTACCGTCGATTTTCCCTTTTAAGATTTTTCTGATTATGTCGTATTTGTCCTGTCTATATGTAGGGGATATATGTAGAGCGGGGTTAAAAGTGCCGGAGGTAAGTTGTTCCGATGATAATAGGAACGCAACCAAAAAACGGAGCAATTCGTATGGTGTTTATTGCGAATCGTTATGACACTATACCGTTGCAGGAGCCTTTTTTTTTATTTTAATTTTTTTTTTATATAAAATGGATGGGCATTTGACCGCAATCTCACCTGTTGTTAAGTGACGATGCGTTGCTTCCATTATAGTACATTAGTAGTTATGGAAAAAAAAACAAAATCAACGGAACAGCTAACCCCACAGAATAATGTATTTTTGTATATTAATACAAAATAAATAATCACATATTTTGACGTATTAAGAGATACTCTTTTAGCGTGTGTGAACTGGGAATTATTTGAAGGATAAGTTTGTATTTAAAACGACGGAACAACCAGCCCCATAGCGGGGTTAGTTGTTCCGTTCCGATCGACCTCATAACAAATGTTTTGGTACAAAATCTATTTAAAGATGCACAAAACAATATCACTTTTCAGAAACGACAATAATTATTATTTAAATGTAAAACTTCAATGTTTGACACTTTATCTCTGCAGGATTGTTTAAACATTTTTCGATACAGCCACAGAGATAGGTCCAAGAAGCTTTAAAAATAGTAGGTACAATATAGATTACAAGAGCACACAGCCCTTGAAGACAACATTTGGCTTTGCTACGCTGAAGATTAATTATATGTATTTCTCTAATACTCTGATATTCTAGCTAACTATCTCTTTCTAGCTAACATCAACTGATAGCTATAATGAGAGCATTTGTCGATTCGTGAATGTCGGCTTATTTGCTTATTATGATTCCAAATCTGCTTCAGTTACAAACTGGTTCATTTCGCCAACAAAACTCATAACTACAAAAATAAACCGTACACTTATGACAAACCTAACCTAAGCCACTGAATATGCTATTCAACAACTTTTTTTTAGTGGTATGGTCTCTCTTTAATAACTCTAACTCTCAATAATAAAAATATTGGTTAAAAAAATAATTCAATCTCATAAAAACTGACATGTTAAGATCTCATTATTGGACTTTCCCAAAAAACGGTTCATAATACTAGCTTAGTGACGTCACACGGTTAGTACCTTGTATGTGGAAATTAAGAAGTTTGTTCTGCAGCTATGTTGAAACTTGCCTGTATCGAAAAGGTTTCATATCATAACACAAGCTACCATATTTTTTGGTATGGTAATGGGTTATTCAATGGTATTATTAGTTATTAATATTTTCATACTTTAAAAATGGACTTTCCCGTCCTACTTTATAGGCTCATAAAAAAAACTACACGTAAAATATCGTACTCAAAATGTTTGCGTAGTTCCTCATTTTGCTTGTTTTATCAGGATCTTATATAAATTTATATATCAGGAACTTTACAGTTTCAGAAAAGCATGAGTATGGGAAAGAAACCCTGCAAAGATACTGCCACACTACCTCATTAATAATTATATTAACGAGTTTATTTCTTATCATTTTGTGAAACGCTACTGATAGTTTATCTTTAAAATAAAATAATTTAACCCTTCTGGCACATGTGTCTGTCTTTACACATTAGTTAGGCCCATCTGGCTTATATGTACCTACTCCTTTATTTGTTTTCCACTAGTTTGCACAAATAACTTTGACAGACTAAAAATATATCTTTTACCAGTCAACTCCGTGAACACGGAAGCTGTAAAGCTTCCGACACATCGGGAACTCAAATACGCGATATAATCTCTAGAAGATCCGCAATCTCTACGAGTAATTTAGCCAGTAGAACCGCTCTACTTAGATTTAGTCGAGGTATACTGATATGCTTGATTGGTGAAACTCTTGTCTTAGCCCCAACTAGGCCAACATGAACTTCACCCAAGGCAATATGTAACATTTATAACAGCTAGTGTGGGAGCACCATTAAAGTGTCCTAGGCATAGTGAGCTGGAGCGAGATCAGGACTGAACAACGTAGAGACGTTGTGCTTCCTGACAAATGGCAGCAGTCGCTTCTTTAACCACTCATTAATATAGATATCTCGGTTAGCGGTACCTTTCATAAAAATTATCAATTTTTCGCTAATGGTCTCCCAAACAAGGATTTTCTTAGCGATTTTTCGGACACAAACTTTTTAATCGTGCTGAGTGAGACTCGTTTTAATTTGGGGAACGGTTTATGAAATATTGAGCTCAGAAAGTGTTATTTTTTTCTAAAGTGTAGCATTATTAAAATGGCTGAACGGATTCGAATCATATTTCGTACAAGGATAGATGAACCATGAGTAGTTGAATTTAATGATTTATTTAAGGTATTTATCCGGTAGACCCATATTATGTTAGTTACAAATGTCTGACAAACTATTTTACAATATGTCACTATGTGGTTATGGATATAGCCTTTGGACTAGTTATACACAACGTTCATATAATTTGCTTCTTCTACATAATACTATTATAAAGTTGTAAAATGTAAATGTCTGTCTGTACATTAAGAATATTTTCAAAAATATGCTTGAAACGGTCTATTTGGAGGTCACAGAATAGAAAATTATTATTTTTGGATCACCCCAAAATGCCTAAACAGATCTCAACTATTTTTAGTATATGGGTAGTTGGTTAATTCACAGATGGTAATAGGATACTTTTTACCCAGCTATGCTGAGGAAAACAAGAGAGATTTATAACTTTTTCTGAGCGCAGGCTGTTTTTGTACTCAAACGTATGGCCATAGTTTTAATATTATAACAATAATTTGGATTTTTAGGGAAAGATTGCTGGACAATCTACTATTTTTCAAAATTACAAACAAACCAAAAAAATCTTCCAATTGATCCTAAACCCAGCTAACTAGAAGTTGAAAAGTCGCTGGTTTCAACGATATATACGTTACATACGATACATACGTTATTTTTTAAGCAGTATATACAGTTTACAATTTATTGCCAATTTACAATCTTACTAGATAGATTATAAACTATTGATGTTGACAATCTTACGGTGACGTACATATGTTACTCCACTTACCCACAGATGATCTGTTAGTTAATTGAGCGTTCCAACTTCGAATTGTTAAATTTATTAATTAGTAAATCGTAAAATACCGTGTTAAATTAAACATCAATAATTCATCAATTACATACCTAAATTAATAAGCAACTATTTACCTGAGTGGACATTACTTCAATTTCAATGTAAATTCCTGAATATTTCAGTTTTCGTACCCTGGGCGTATTAAAAGTCAAAAGTTTGTTTGTGTGTGTCACTCCCACAATCTCTGTCTGACTGTCCAACTGTTGCAGCACTATATCCGGGGATCTTCTTATATTAACATATTTGGATATATAAATACAATTGCATAGATAAATACAATCGAAAAATATAATTCTGTTTCTGATAATCGTGTAGAAATATATTGACCATAAAGCATTGCTATCTGATTATTTTCCACATATTTCCACTTATTTATTAAGCAAAAACATGCCATTTGTAAGTATTATATTCAATAAGCACTTAAATACAATAACATATCATTAGACGTATTTTGTCATTGTTACTCGAGTAAATATAAGAAGATCCCCGGATATAGTGCTGCAACAGTTGGACAGTCAGACAGAGATTGTGGGAGTGACACACACAAACAAACTTTTGACTTTTAATACGCCCAGGGTACGAAAACTGAAATATTCAGGAATTTACATTGAAATTGAAGTAATGTCCACTCAGGTAAATAGTTGCTTATTAATTTAGGTATGTAATTGATGAATTATTGATGTTTAATTTAACACGGTATTTTACGATTTACTAATTAATAAATTTAACAATTCGAAGTTGGAACGCTCAATTAACTAACAGATCATCTGTGGGTAAGTGGAGTAACATATGTACGTCACCGTAAGATTGTCAACATCAATAGTTTATAATCTATCTAGTAAGATTGTAAATTGGCAATAAATTGTAAACTGTATATACTGCTTAAAAAATAACGTATGTATCGTATGTAACGTATATATCGTTGAAACCAGCGACTTTTCAACTTCTAGTTAGCTGGGTTTAGGATCAATTGGAAGATTTTTTTGGTTTGTTTGTAATTTTGAAAAATAGTAGATTGTCCAGCAATCTTTCCCTAAAAATCCAAATTATTGTTATAATATTAAAACTATGGCCATACGTTTGAGTACAAAAACAGCCTGCGCTCAGAATAAGTTATAAATCTGTCTTGTTTTCCTCAGCATAGCTGGGTAAAAAGTATCCTATTACCATCTGTGAATTAACCAACTACCCATATACTAAAAATAGTTGAGATCTGTTTAGGCATTTTGGGGTGATCCAAAAATAATAATTTTCTATTCTGTGACCTCCAAATAGACCGTTTCAAGCATATTTTTGAAAATATTCTTAATGTACAGACAGACATTTACATTTTACAACTTTATAATAGTATTATGTAGAAGAAGCAAATTATATGAACGTTGTGTATAACTAGTCCAAAGGCTATATCCATAACCACATAGTGACATATTGTAAAATAGTTTGTCAGACATTTGTAACTAACATAATATGGGTCTACCGGATAAATACCTTAAATAAATCATTAAATTCAACTACTCATGGTTCATCTATCCTTGTACGAAATATGATTCGAATCCGTTCAGCCATTTTAATAATGCTACACTTTAGAAAAAAATAACACTTTCTGAGCTCAATATTTCATAAACCGTTCCCCAAATTAAAACGAGTCTCACTCAGCACGATTAAAAAGTTTGTGTCCGAAAAATCGCTAAGAAAATCCTTGTTTGGGAGACCATTAGCGAAAAATTGATTATTTTTATGAAAGGTACCGCTAACCGAGATATCTATATTAATGAGTGGTTAAAGAAGCGACTGCTGCCATTTGTCAGGAAGCACAACGTCTCTACGTTGTTCAGTCCTGATCTCGCTCCAGCTCACTATGCCTAGGACACTTTAATGGTGCTCCCACACTAGCTGTTATAAATGTTACATATTGCCTTGGGTGAAGTTCATGTTGGCCTAGTTGGGGCTAAGACAAGAGTTTCACCAATCAAGCATATCAGTATACCTCGAAGAGATACTCTTTTAGCGTGTGTGAACTGGGAATTATTTGAAGGATAAGTTTGTATTTAAAACGACGGAACAACCAGCCCCATAGCGGGGTTAGTTGTTCCGTTCCGATCGACCTCATAACAAATGTTTTGGTACAAAATCTATTTAAAGATGCACAAAACAATATCACTTTTCAGAAACGACAATAATTATTATTTAAATGTAAAACTTCAATGTTTGACACTTTATCTCTGCAGGATTGTTTAAACATTTTTCGATACAGCCACAGAGATAGGTCCAAGAAGCTTTAAAAATAGTAGGTACAATATAGATTACAAGAGCACACAGCCCTTGAAGACAACATTTGGCTTTGCTACGCTGAAGATTAATTATATGTATTTCTCTAATACTCTGATATTCTAGCTAACTATCTCTTTCTAGCTAACATCAACTGATAGCTATAATGAGAGCATTTGTCGATTCGTGAATGTCGGCTTATTTGCTTATTATGATTCCAAATCTGCTTCAGTTACAAACTGGTTCATTTCGCCATGTTTACAGCTTCCGTGTTCACGGATTTGACTGGTAAAAGATATATTTTTAGTCTGTCAAAGTTATTTGTGCAAACTAGTGGAAAACAAATAAAGGAGTAGGTACATATAAGCCAGATGGGCCTAACTAATGTGTAAAGACAGGCACATGTGCCAGAAGGGTTAAATTATTTTATTTTAAAGATAAACTATCAGTAGCGTTTCACAAAATGAAAAGAAAAAAAACTCGTTAATATAATTATTAATGAGGTAGTGTGGCAGTTTCTTTGCAGGGTTTCTTTCCCATACTCATGTTTTTCTGAAACTGTAAAGTTCCTGATGTATAAAATTATATAAGATCCTGATAAAACAAGCAAAATGAGGAGCTACGCAAACATTTTGAGTACGATATTTTACGTGTAGCTTTTTTTATGAGCCTATATTAAAAGTCAAAAGTTTGTTTGTGTGTGTCACTCCCACAATCTCTGTCTGACTGTCCAACTGTTGCAGCACTATATCCGGGGATCTTCTTATATTAACATATTTGGATATATAAATACAATTGCATAGATAAATACAATCGAAAAATATAATTCTGTTTCTGATAATCGTGTAGAAATATATTGACCATAAAGCATTGCTATCTGATTATTTTCCACATATTTCCACTTATTTATTAAGCAAAAACATGCCATTTGTAAGTATTATATTCAATAAGCACTTAAATACAATAACATATCATTAGACGTATTTTGTCATTGTTACTCGAGTAACAATGACAAAATAGGTTCTTATGTGGGTAAAGCAAAAAAACTATCCACAACTGGAAGCTTTTAATAAACTGTATATCAAGGTCTCAAGGCGGAATTGTGATGATAATAAGATGTATATATATGAGAATAGGGAAGTAAAGCCTGTTTCATTATGATCAGTAACACATCCGACGTAGGTGGCAACATAAGCATTTTATAAGAAATAATCAAAATTAAATAATCAAAGAACATTTATTGATATTATGACATTCATCGTCATATTCTTAGTTATCACAGTGTACAGTGTAGTTAACTCACTTTTTATACCAAGACCATTGACGGAAGATGGACGCTTGAACTTTACTGGACTAAGCAAAAAATACGGCTACAAAGCTGAAGAACATAGTGTTGTTACAGAAGATGGATATATACTTGGACTATTTCACATTCCAGGCAAAAGGAAACCTCCAGTTTTACTGCTACACGGCATACTTGATTCTGCAGACACATTTATTATAAGAGGCAATAAGTCTTTGGCCATTACACTAGCTAACAGAGGTTATGATGTTTGGGCAGGAAATGGCAGAGGAAACCCATATTCCCGACGACATACCAAACTCAACCCAGACACAGACCCATCTTTCTGGGACTTCAGCTTCCACGAACATGGATACTACGACCTCGCCGCTATAACGGACTATATTCTAAAAGCTACAGGAGAAGCGGGTCTACAAAGTATAGGACACTCGGAAGGAACGACGGACCATTTCGTACTAGCATCCCGAAGACCTGAGTACAACGATAAATTCAAAATTTTCATAGCGCTTGCTCCTGTAGCATTTCTCAGCAATTTAATACCACCCGTATCTACTGTCACTGAATTAGGTCCTTACATAAATCAATTGCTACTTGCTTTGAAACAAGAAGAATTACTCCGCGACACAGGATTTGAGAAGAATCTTACAAAATTGATCTGTAACCAGGGACCAATTAGTTACGATTTGTGTGTTCTCGGACTTATCTTCGCGGGGTCTGGTTCCGATCCTAAACGTTTGGAGCCTGAGTTTCTTCCAACTGTTATTGGACACTATCCATCATCAGGTTCAAGAAAATCTTTATTACATTACGATCAAGTGGCATTAAGTAAACGTTTCGCACTCTTCGACTACGGCGCCGAAGAAAATATAAAACACTACGGATTTTCCGTTTCGCCTGATTATAACCTAAGACAAGTTACAATGAAAACAGCCCTTATGGTGGGTAAAAATGATTACTTATCCCGAGTCCTGGATGTGGAATACTTAAGATATCTTCTTCCAAACATTGTCCAGTATCATTTGATGGAGTCCAAAAGATGGAATCACTTAGACTTCGTTTGGGGCAATGATATGCCAAAGACGCTGTTTCCACACATATTTTCATTGTTAGAGAAATATACTTGATAATAGGAGTTGCAAGACTATTTCAAAGTGAACCCTGTAACACGAAGACCTGAGAAGCGGTGGATGGTCTGTATTGTAAAGGATCTAATGTGCATAGATGAAAAACATATAAGCGAAGGTCAAGGACAAAGCACCATGTAGAAAGTCAGAAAATAATATCGAATCTTACAGAAATTAAAGCGTTAGCCCATGATTGTCTTGCCAATAAGAATAACAATGAAAATAGTGACCAGTAAGAAGTGCATGTTCAAATGTGTAGTAACAAAAGAACAATTGGAAGCATAAAAACATAAAAGTGTAATTTTACGGTTGGCACTAGTTTTAACGAATATAATGAATAACATTTAAAGGAGCATGTGAAAATTAACAGATTCAATTCCCTGGGCCATAACTTTCTCTGACGATGGTAACAAAGTTATAGCCATTGCGCAAAAAATTTCATTTATAAAAAAGACACGAGATATTGATAATATTATAAGCACGGTCAAATTCTAAACGGAGCTGCAAAGTGACTGTAAAGTGAGAAGTGTCTGCTTTTGCCTTTCATTTTATTTTCGATTTATATTTGCAAAATTACGAGGCACGTTAGCTGCTTAATGTTTTATTTTTAATTTAAGCTACTTTTTTCAATAAAACTACCCTATAAGCTCTTAAAGGCAAAAGGGATTATGCGGCATGTCAAATTTTATTGTTAAATGATTAATAAAATACCCATGTATCATGAAATACACGAAAAAAATATCTAAATGGCATTGAAATATTAGAAAACTTCCAAGCAACGCAAATTTTTATGATTTATTATTAAATCCAAAATTGAATTTAAAGTTTTTTTCAGAATCCTTATAATTCAATAAAACAGTAATTGTCTAGCACTATGTAAATAAACGCAGCTTGTCACGACAAAAATGCCAAAATGCTTCTTTTACCATTATAAAGGTACGCCAACTCAAGACAACACTTGAGTTATGGGACTGATGACTAAATTTTAATAATTAGTCCGTCATATAAATTTTCAAAAAAAAAATTTTTTCGTAATCGAAAACTAAAGGAGATACGATGAGTCAAAATATCGCGTGACGTCACTCTAGGTACAAATTTTACGTAGGTACAAATTTTATGTAGGTAGCCCCCACTCCTGAACGTTAATTCGGTTTATCTGAGTATTTCATTACATTATTATTTTAGAAATAAAAAATAAAAAATACATGTCGTATATTTTTTATTATACTAACGGACTAATTACCATAAAACCCGTCATCATACAAAATAAAGTAGAGCAATTATATATATACACACCAGAGGTCAGGCAAAGATCAAGGTTAGATGATCTTATCAGTTTAAACGAGCTCTTCCGGAATGGTATTTGGCACTAGTGGTACTACTTATTTTTTGACCGACTATGTGAAGGCGGGTTATGTTTCTAAAGTGTTTATACCCGGCTTGAAGCGGAGAGGGAAGTTGCTATGGATGAGGGGGATGCGGGGGATGAACACGGCTTCTCCGGTGCCGCACCCCATCAGGATGTGTACGTATATCTATTTCTTTGGCATGGCTACTGGGCTAAGTATATGGTGTCGTTAGTAATGTCCTCATTGTGTAAGAATAAATTTATTTATTTAATCGTATGGCATTTTTGACCGAGTCGCTCAAACGCCAATTATAGGCAATAGGCATATATCTAAATTCTTTAGCCTTCGGTGGCGTTTTCACTAGGAAAGTGTAGATCCAGTATACCTTCATTAAATTTCCGTTTTGGGCAATCATAAATTATGTGATTGATGGATTGTATAGGTGCCCCACTCTCGCTCATAGAAATAAATAATAAATAAATACTAGAGGACAATTTAATAGGTATAAAGATTTCATTACAGTATATAAGAGGGAAATTTAAGGCGACTATTATACACGTATCTACTTATGTTATTTGTTTTTTAAATTCTATTTCAAACTGTTTCCTAGAACGCAGTATGTTAAGGTAGGGTTTATTTTATGAAAGTTGTGAACAGTTAACGATTCCAGAGAAAAATGTGGGCCACGAAATGTATAACCTTATGGAATATAAACATATTCGAAATCATAATTTTTCCCATAAATTTAACAACTGTTATTTGGCAATGAGATATTATTGTGGCATGGAATTTTAATAAAAGAGCAACAAACTTGTTTTGCAGGTCGTGGTTTTACTGTCATAAAATTATGCCATTGCAACTGTATGGAAATGACGCTGGTCCCAAACTTAACCTACTGCATACAATAAATTTGTAACAGTACTTAAGTAATTTACAAAAATAAAGTGTGAAGCGTCTCGTCGTTTAATAAAACATGTTTAAGGTCATCGTGTTTCTTTAAGTTAAACAAATTATAATTCAACCTTGAGTGAATTAAGTTTATTTTTCATTTTTTTTATAACAAAGTATGTTGCTTATGTTTATGAACCCATAAGATAAGTTATCGTCATGTAATTGTACCTGCACTTTATGTATACAGAATACAGTGAGCTGTATTAACGCCTAAGTACCTACGTGACTGAGTCCGTAATGACGACGAACTCAGTCTAGTCTACATTTAACTACTTACTCATACCACTCATACACTGCTAACACAAAAAAAATCGGCCATAAGCATATCAGACCATGTTTAATGAAGGTAGCAATTACTATGGAGAAATGAACTAGAAATTTAAAAAAAACGGTCAAGTGCGAGTCTGACTTGCGCACCGAGGGCTCCGTACAAACTTTCACTTATTCCGACTAAACGTGCCACTTGAGTTAAGTTTGTCTATGGCTTCACATACCAATGAGGGGCAAACTTAACCAAACCGGGTTTTTAAAAAAATGATTTTTAGTGATTAAAAAAAAAGTAATACAAATAGATATGTGGTTATAATTTTCGTATAATATTCATATTACATTACATCATTCCAGAAAATTCCAGATTTTTCGTTTGGTAAACTTCGGAGATAAAAGGGGGAATGGTTTTTTTTTCCACATTTTCCTTAATAAAACGAAATTTAGGCACAAAAAAAATGTTCGATAATGTACAGATCAAGCCCTTTCTAATAATACCCTACTAAATACGTTTAGGCTCAAAATTATGTAAAAAATATGTTAATGCCATCTCACAGAGATATTCCGATGGCATTGAAGTGCACCGGCAGGTGAAAAAACTTATCTTCAATTTATGGAATGCAACCGTCAATGTGCTGTTTAAGGTCCTTGCCTTTTTCATATTTTAACCTTAGCCAATAACCTGAAATGCTGTGTCACGGTAAACCGCCTTAAGCAGGAACAGAATTTGCGATCCATTTAATTATACTCTCAATAAGGCAACTCCGGTAGACCTCCGGAAGACGTACCTTCCGGTAGACGGCTAATGTACCTAGCAATTTTTACGGTTCCGTAGCCAAAATGGCAACAACGGAACCCTTATAGTTTTGTCATGTCCGTCCGTCCGTCCGTCCGTCCGTATGTCACAGGCATTTTACTCAAAAACTACAATATGTAGTGTGTCTTGTGTAAGCCGCTACTTAGTTTGATAGTTACATAAAAAAAATATATATTTCTAGGGGGAGGCACAAAATACATGTAATGTAATCTGCATAAATTCAGCAAATATGATTAATTGTGTGGCACATATTTCGACAGTTCTTTTCATAACATTTTGAGGGTACCAATAAAAAAATTGAATCAATTCCTCCCTCTATTTTGTATACAAAATGTCCAAAAAATAAGAAAAAATATAAAGATGAACCTTGATAAATACTTTCAACGAAAATTGTTTTGAACATGGTCGAATAAACCATTTTTGAGTTATTACCGAAAAACTGCTCTTCACAGCAAAAGGACGTGAGTGCCGTATAGAAACGCTCTTTTGCTAGTGCACTTTTTCATATCGTATTTTTTTCATCTTTAGTGCATTTTTTTAATGAACGGTTGCGGAACCCTACACTGAGCATGATCCGACATGCTCTTGGCCGGTTTTGTTATCCAACTATCAAACTAAGTAGCGACTTATACAAAACACCTATACTCCAAATTGCATCAATATAAATCTTGTAATTTTTAAGTAAAATGCCTGTGACATATGGACGGAGGGACAGGCATGACTAAAGTTTAAGGGTTTTGTTTTGCTACTTTGGCTACGGAACCCTAAAATGGACTTTATTTGGAGCAATGACATGCCGGAGACGTATTCTCACATATTCCCTTTGTCAGAGGACTATTAATTAAGGACTAAGAAATTAGAAAAACTATGCTAAGAATTAGTATCTTTAATTTCTTATTTGGACATTTAAGGTAATGTAAGATTCTTTGCAAGCTCTCTTATTCGCGTTTATTGGATAGTGCTTCAGGAGCGGATTTGGTGCGCCTTAAGGCCTTGCAAAGCCTGAGGTCAGGAGCTTGGCTCCATAATTTGCCGTCTCCAATTGGGTACACTGCTTGATAACGACTCGTTAAGATTAGCAGTGGCCTTCAAACTGGGGGGCACGGTGTGTGAGGCACATCGCTGCATTTGTGGGGTGATGGTGGAGGAGAAAGGACATCATGGATTAAGCTGCCAGAGATTTGCGGGGCGTTTTCCGCGGTACCATTCCATCAATGAGATTGTCCGTCGGGCCATGGTGTCAGTGAATATCCCATGTGTTTTGAAACCGCCAGGTTTATCTAGGACGGATGGCAAGCGACCGGACGGACTGACATTGGTTCCGTGACGGAGAAGGAGTTGTTTTTTATGGGATGCAATGTGTGTCAGTACTTTTGCTGCTTCCTATTTAAGGCAAAATCAGCGGGTTCAGCGGCAGAAACGTCCGCTAAGTTGAAACACGCCAAGTGTTCTGATTTGGAATCAATGTATGATTTCGTGCTGGTCTTAGTGGAAACTGCTGGACCTTGGGGCGATGAGGCTTGCGAGCTTTTAAGCAGTTAGGGCGGCGATTGAGAGAAAGGGGCAACGATCCTTGCTCAGGGGCATGGTTGGTTCAGCAGGTCTCCATTGCCATTCAGCGGGGCAATGCTGCTAGCATAATGGGGACCTTTGGACCGGGCATGGCGCTGAGGAAGAATTGGATAGCGTAATATTTTCTTGACGAAGCAGGTTGCAGATTTTCTTTTTGTTTATTTTTATACTTGACGATGCTTGATGCAGATAAACTTTGTTGCATGCTAATTAGAGTAAATCAAAATTTTAATAAATAAAATTTTAAATTTAAAACAAATGTAAGAGAATGTGTGTCTCTTTGGATAATATGATAATAAAATATATTTTATTTTATTTGCAACTTGGTAATAACAATATATTAATTGAATATTTTGAACACAATGTTCGACTTGTTGTGGAGAGACCTATGTTCATCAGTGGACATCTGTGATTTAAAATTATGACGATTCTTTTACTGAAATTAAAAACAGTAAAAGTAAGTAAGTAACAATTAAGTTTTGGCTTATCTAATATATTTATCCTCGCCTATAATACGAGTAGGTCTACTAAAAGAAAATGAAATGTTTTAGCATGGCTGTGATACCGGGTAGCTGAGCTGTGCGCAGGACAGATTCGTTTGTTACACGATCCCTCCAGGTGATGCCCAGTATGCTGCGAAGACAGCGCATGTGAAATGTGTTCAGTCGGTGTTCTTGTTTTGCATTACGTTTCGTCGTCCAAGATTCCGCTCCGTAGAGAAGTGTGCTGAAAACGTGAGTTTTAAGTACGTGAGTTATAAGTTAATACGGTAGGTATAATATCGGTATTTAAAAAATCCGCTGCCTAGATTTGTTGATTTTTTTAACGATGAATTATGAAACGAAAAAAAATATGAAAGCGGACTTTTATAATCTTGGTTTCATAATTGGCGACTAAAGAGGAATTATTTTTATAATCATAATCATAATCATAACAATCATAAGCATCATTTATTTGCAATAAACATTACCATGGGTTATATTCACTTAGATCCAAATAAAGTGTTGGTAGGTTTACATGTTTAACCATATTTAATTGGTATGCAAAATAATATAGGTCGCAACATAATCTTAATCGGCTAGCAGTTTAACACGTTGACTGCGAGACTGATTTACATGTTTCTTATTCTGGTGCGTTAATAGGTCCATTGTGCCCCACGACGCAAGAAAACAAAAACTATTTTTTTTCCACGGAAGTTTACCGTACTGCATATAGATTTATATACCTAAGCAATCTACATCTGTTAAGCAACAAGATTCTGGCTTCACCTCGATCTCGGACTTTTAGAACTATGAAAAAAAAAGATATATATATTTGGGGTCTTTCAGACCTTTGGCTGAATTGACCGACTTAAGCTATACTAGGGATGGGAAACGATTACTTTTTTGTCGGGTGAAAATACGTTTGTGCAAAGAAGGTTGTATGGATATCGCACAAACGTATTTTCACTCAACCACATCAGAAAAAGAATATCGTCGATCCAATCTGATTTTAATGTATTCTTTAATTATGAATGTTTTTCGCCTTACGACATTTTAAGTTAAAAATCATAACTATCCGAATCAAAAAACGTGTTCGCTATGTCTACGTAGGTCACATTCTCATTATTTATATTTTGACTTACTTGGTACACTTTTTGGTACCTTAATCCCTCAGTGTCGTTTTGTTTATCCGAGTCGAATAAAAAATCCAGCTTCTTTTTTGGTCCTTCTCTCTTTGGCACTCATTTGTCTTTAGAAATTCTTCGAAACAAATTTAAACGATACCCAGTTAAAACAATCGTCTATCGTTTTTCATGTCCGGCACCTCACTGGCCGTTGACATTGGTGCACACTCAGTGCGGATGGGGCGTGTGAAGGGTCGAAGGTCTATTGGACCCCTTCCCGCACTGACACGAAAAAAAGGAATTCACTCTCACGTAAACTAAGTATGGCATATTATCAAAATTTAAGAGCTATACAGAAAACAATATTTGTCTCTGTCCTACTGCAACGATTGGCTCAGATACGCTCCCCGCACCGTGCGAAAGTTCACTATTTTCGCTGCCGTACAGGGTTTCGGCCACGCATGGGGCTTTTTGTGCCTTCTTCCGCAGTGAACGTGTTAATTGTATTTCAATATTAATTTTAACTTTATTATCAATTACTATGCTACTTATATTATTTACTAACCATAATTATATTAAAATATTTTTATATCATGTCAATTTATAATTAATTATCAAACAAGAATTTATTTGCTATTTTCGTAATTGAGTTTCGTAATTATTTACGAAAATTATGATTTTCTGTGTTTGTAGTGAATTGGCTACGAAACAACTGATTCGTAATTCATTATCAAACAAGAATTTATTTACAGTTTCGTTATTAACTACGAAATAAGATTTTTTTGCCGTGCTCGTAGTGACTTGGCTAGAAAACAGGAATTATGTATGTCGCTGTTTTGTAATTAATTATCAATTGTAACGATTTTTGGAATATATATATCGTAACACATGTCCTATCTGCCGCAGTATTATAAAATAATGCATTAAGTTTTTGAATTAAATGAAAAAGCTAATATTCTGGACGTAGGTCTCCCGCAATGATCGCTACAATTGGGGAGACCCATGTCTCAGCTGTGGACGTTGATATGATGGAAAAAGTTAATAAACATTGGTTAGATATGAATAATATCTTTGTTGATAATCGAAATATGCATAGTCATCGACTTTAATTTTCTCGATATGGAATATAAAAACTCGTTGTTAAAATAAAGTAACTGAAGATTAAATATGACATCACCTCCGTTACAAAAATATACCTCGCACTTAAAGAAATCATATCTCTTAGCCTAATACATATTGGAGCAATAATCTCCACACAGTGCCGGTAATTTTTTAAGTAACTCGGATCGGATTTTTTTGTTTCATTAAACGGTTCATAATTACGAAGTTTGGTTTCCATTTTATAACTTCCAGTAGGTATTTGTTCGAGATCGGGATTATTTCTTCCCACTTCCCACTTCTTCGGTTTGTGGTTCGCTGTTCCTCGTCTTAGCAGCACCAATTTTTTAAAAAATCTTATGTCTTTCATCCATTTCATTTGGTATTAGAATGTTAAATAGTTTAATACGGATTCGATTACTACAATAAATTATGAGCGTTACGTGAGCGTCTTTATTAGCATCATGTTACTACCTATTGTACGCCACCAATGTATTATTTTTGATGTTGGTTCGCCGAATAAATAAATAAAATTAAAAATCTTGCTTAATGATTAATTATGAAAAATGAATAAGGAACGAGTTTTGTAATTCTATGAAAGAAGAAAACATACTCGATTAAGGAAACAGCAAATAAATTCTTATTTGATAATTAACTACGAAAGATCAACAATAATTCTTCTTTATTAGCCAATTACGAAGCCGCAATAGGGAATATGAATGAATTTTAATTTTTGCTTTATTAAAAGTTTATTCGTGTAACAAACAGTATACAAAAAAAAAAATCCGAATAACTATAAAAATACCCAAGATATAAGCCATCAAACATTTCATTCTATCTCTTTCTAGCAAAACAGAATTTAATATGGAGTTTATATGACCGTAGTGGACTGTAACGTAACAGTCTATGTCGGACCTCTCTGTCAAATCGCTGTCTAATTAGTAGTTTAAAATGCTTATATCATAGGTATTTCTTGGCCGATTTTAATTTTTATTTCACTTTTTGGAATAGGTTTTACGGTATTTTGATATTTCGTTAAGAAAAGCGATGAAAAAATTTCATGCATGTTCCCTATTATGAAAACTGACTAAAGAGAAGAGACGGAACGAAACCCATTGTCTGAATGATCTGTTAAAGCAGGTAGAGATGTACACACAAAAACATCATTAGTTCACGATCGAGTCTAACTTACATGCAGAGGGTTCCGCACCTACTTGTTCTATAAATCGTCGTATACGCATAACGCATGGATTATTCCATGCAATTTAAAGCAGCTTCCAAAGGTAAGATGACGCAAAAGGTTACAAAATTAAGCAAAATGTTCCTAAAAACTAAATCTTTAAGCAAAAAACGTTACGTGTTCAACAGAGTAAGTCATAGTGGTAGACTGGTAGTACCCCGACATCGCGTCACCGGCTTTTAATTTACAAAACCCAGACTTGACTCCACATTAATATTATTATTATCATCTCTGGACCGGATTAGCCCAGTATTAACATCTCTCAGACTATCCAACGCCGATTTCAATTTGTCAATTTCACTAATTGACTACCTACATGATTTCGTTCATTGACTACTTTCCTGTAGTCAATATAAAACATTATGTTACTTACAATTAAATGCTATTTCCCAAAATACGCATGAGATATGCATGAACATTTATATTTAAGCTTTTGGCGATTTTAAAATTACCAAAAATTAAAAAGATAATTTGACCACATATAGCATTATCACAGAACAATTTTTCTCTGTCACTTCATACTCTATGAGCATTTTGATAGTCTTAAAAGGAACTGATTTCATCTGTCAGTCAAGTACACTATTTAGAATTTGATAAGACAATTTAACCTCTGTGACATCTGAAGTAAGACATTAGTACCAAATTAAAAGTCCCATTTCAAATTAAAATAAAAGGCAGTTCAAAACTGATTACACATATCAACGTCCGTTTGAAAAGCATTTTCAGCCTTTAATAATCACAGAGCTTGTGTAACTGAAAATTAACCTCACTCAATGATAAAAGTTTTATTTTTCAAATACACAAATCAGAAATTGTTTACGGTACAAATCTACAATGTATGGTTATGCAAGCTAATTACACACAAGGCAATCCTGGCACGTAAATTAGAACCTACCTTAGTATATAAAGTAGAAACAATCAGGTAAGCGCAAGCGCAACGTTAGGTCACCCCAAAACAGCTTGATGACTAAATAGAGCAAGAATTGGGCTTACTAGGGATGCAATGAGTGAGGACAACCTGCCAAAGACTGGGGCAAATGTTAGAGGTGATTCTTGACCGGAGCAAATGGAAGAGTACTCTCAAAGATTATTGAAAAAACTTAAACCGTGATAGATGAATAGATACCGAGAGCAGAACAGGCCTAGCAATTGTGTAAGGATACCAAATTTCAGTGGAATGGAAGGAACACAAGAAATATTGAATACTGGGTAAGCAACAATATTTATTTTTTTCCATGTCTACAAAGGTCAACGGAATCAAGGTGTCCCTTGTAGCATATTTTTCCATATAATTAACGTGCTTAGTTGTTTCAAGTATCATAAATGCTTGATATATGCGTTGTTATGGCAGTCTTTAAATTTCGGAATTGAAAATTTGATAATCTGCCATAAACTAAAATATTAAAAATGAAAACTATTTTAAATTACACCATTGTGCTACTAAATATGTTCATTTCATCAAACTGCATATTGCGGAAATCTTTACCAGAAGACGGAATACTTAACTTTACGGAGTTAGGAGTGAAATATGGACATCTAGTCGAAGAACATGAAGTGATCACTGAAGACGGATACATCTTGACAATATTTCATATTCGTGGAAAAAGAAGAACACCAGTTTTTCTACTACATGGACTTGCAGACACTGCAGACTGTTTTATTATAAGAGGAAAGATATCGCTGGTCATATCATTAGCGGATGCAGGTTATGACGTATGGGCAGGGAACGTGAGAGGAAATAAGTACTGTCGGCGACATCGCGAGCTAAACCCAGATAAAGACCTAGAATTCTGGGACTTCACATTTCATGAAATCGGTTATTACGATGCTCCTGCTATGATCGACTATATTCTTCAAACCACTGGAGAAAATAAACTCCAGACTATTGGACACTCACAAGGAACAACAACGCAGTTTGTGCTTTTATCGAAAAGACCAGAATACAATGAAAAAATCAAGCTTTTTATCTCAATGGCGCCGGTAACTTATTTAACTGATTTGATAGAACCATTATTAACTATTTCACAGCTAGGACCAATTCTTAGCGATCTATTCAAAAATATGGGTACCGAAGAAACATTTCCAGACAACTCAATCATCACTCCCTTTTTGAGACTATTGTGTAGCCAAGATTTCCTAAGCTACGAAATCTGTTTCTTGTGGTCGACATTTTACTTTACTGGTTTCGATACAAAGCGACTGGAGCGGGATTTTATTAAGATTATCATCGGACACTATCCAAATCATACTTCAAGGAAGAATCTCAGACATTCCAATCAGCTACAGCTTAGCAAAAGGTTTTGCGAGTATGACTATGGCCCTGCAGAAAATTTGAAACGTTACGGTTATATGGTGCCTCCCGATTATAATTTACGTGAAGTGAAAACCAAAATTGCGTTGCTCATTGGTGAAAATGATCCTTTAGCAAGGATTAAAGATAATGAAATACTTAGATCGGTTTTGCCGCACGTCGTGTCGTACCACATAATGGAAGATAAACGTTGGAGTCACATAGACTTTAATTGGGGTAATGATATCAATATAACTCTGTTTCCTCTTTTACGTCAGTTACTAGATAATTACGACTAAGAAAAGTGTGTTTAACAAATGAATTTTGAAAAAAATATATATATTTGCAGTTTCAAATTTTCAACTCCCATCTTTCTTCTCTGTGTCTGTAGGTGTGAAATTTTAAATTAGTCACGATGGTTTAATAAAAGATACAGAAATGTACTAAAATTAAAACTTTGACTGTCAAATAGGTTATTCTCAAATAGTGTGTGTTAACACTGCTTAATTTTAATTTTTTTAGGGTTCCGTAGCCAAAATGGCAAAAACGGACCCTTATAGTTTCGTCATGTCCGTCCGTCCGTCCGTCCGTCCGTATGTCACAGGCATTTTACTCAAAAACTATAAGATGTGTATTGATGAAATTTGGAGCATAGGTGTCTTGTGTAAACCGCTACTTAGTTTGATAGTTAAATAAAATATATATATATTTCTACGGAGGGCACTCCATACATGTAACCGAAACTGAAAAAAAATCAGCATATATCAATGTGTGGGACATCATTCGATGGATCTTCTAAAAACAATTTGAGGTTTTTTAAATAAATATTATTTCTTGAATATTTTCGGAAATATTCGCTCCGAAAGAAGCCAACCCCCCCCCCCCCCCCCCTCTATTTTCTTAACGGTAAGTTCAAAATCTATGAAAAAATGTACAAATTTATTATAAAACTTACTAAATACTTCCAACAAAAATTGTTTTCAACATGAACGGACATACCGTTTTTAAGTTATTGCCAAAAAACTATGCTTTTCAGCAAAAGGACGTAAGTGCTGGGGAGATACGCTCTTTTGTCAGTGGTTTTTTTTTACAAATCGTATTTTTATCATCTATAGTGCATTTTTTTTGTATAAACGGCTGCGGAACCCTACATTGAGCATGGTCCGACATGCTCTTGGCCTTTTTTTTATTTACACACCGAAAGCTTGACAACACGTCTAATATATAAATAAGTATTAGCATATTTGATTTGACCCTTAACTTTGCACATGGTTTTGACAAATTGTACACGTTTCCTTTATCCTAAGATTAAGACAGTGTGTTATCTACCGTTCAACACTTTTTCGAGTTCCGTAGCCAAAATGGCAAAAACGGAACCTCTTTAGTTTCGTCATGCCAGGCATGTAACCAAAACTGAAAAAAAATCAGCAGATATCAGTGTGTGGCACATATGTCTACAATTCTATTAAAATAATTTTGAGGTTTCCAAAATGTTTGTGTTATTCCCGAGAAACGGTGCTTCTCAATAAAAGGACGTAAGTGCAGTGGGGATACGCTCTTTTGCTAATGCACTTTTTTATATCGTATCTTTTTCATCTGCTACGGAACCCTACACTGAGCATGGTCTGACATGCTCCGGGCCGGTTTTTTTTTTAAATTATGAATTATGACTAAATAACACAAATATATCCAACCTCTAAATTGGCAATGGACGTAGCAATATGGCATTTATGATAAACAACTCGCATGCACTATGCGTAAATTGAAGGTTAATTCCAAGGAATTTCCTAGCATCAAAACGGCTATATAGCAAAATAGCTAGCCTAGCTAAGTTGACCTAAGTAGTCGAACAGAGTGTGTTACTTTGCTAGTGCTTATCGTGATTCCAAGGTGATTTGAAAACTGGTAAATTCTATTTTGCTATAGATACAAGTCAAAGCGCAAAGAAAAATACGATTGTTCTCGCACGTGGTCAAACCAGGTCTCGAACCCGGTACTACGTGGTAAATTCCGTGGTAAAATCTAGGCAAGAGTAACGTTATAATACGTTATTGTTTGTCATAAGCAGAATACATTTGGCGAACCTACGGTAAAAATCTTAGTCAGCAAAAAATGGACGAAAGTATTGGTTGCACACCATAAGACCTCCCCTCCTCCTTTTCGGGACATTCACCAATTATAACACATTAACAGAGACGACGATATTTAAGAGAAATAAAAAACATTTATTTGAATAATGGTAGAAGACTTCTTCGGGTCACCTAATTAGGTATCTTCTAGCTTATATCTGCCACAAAGCAGTAGACGCATACGCGTAAGAAAGCCAGTCAGCGATAAAATCTTGCTCTTTGCTATCGCTTATTATCATAACGCATGTCTTTTGCATTCGAGATTGCAAATACAAAATTATTTATTTACCTGAACACTTACAGGCTTTGTACTTGACTTAATGCTTAAGAAGAGTATCATTACCTACAATATGAGTATCACTGATATCAGTAGGAAACGCAACCGTTAACCCTCGGTTTTCAACTGGATGTACAACGGTTTCAAGCGCGGTTAAAATCGTGGTTTCGCTCGATTCAGAAACTTAAAGAAATATTATATTGTTTATCTTATTAAGTATAAGTTACAAAGTATCCGTAGATTACACGTAAGTATATCCAGTTCCAGCTTTTCATCAGGTGGGTTCCTTGTGGATTAAAATGCGTAAATGTTGATACAGGCCTTTACGATAACAGTATTACTTAATATTGTATAATACGTTACCAGTTTCGGCGTCAAGGTTAAATATGCGTTTCGTATAAAAAGCGTGTTAGCAACTTATATAATCATTTGTATTAACATCAAGCACGACGCTAGTACTCGTAGCGAGCAGGAAATAACAAAAGCGGAAATATGACGTCATTTAAGAAACAATGTTACCGAAAAAAGATTTCTGTTGATTTAACTGCTAGCACAAATTTATAGTTTTTTATACTAAAATTGTACCCATTATCGAAATATTATTATGACATTAAGTAATGATAAAGAAACATTGAGTCGAATATTGATTATAAATATATAGTTACAACAGCGAAAAAGCTCGATAAATATATAGAGAAAGTGTTAGCGTGCACATATGCAAGAAACATAAAAATGAAAACAATTAAAATTAGCATATGGGTGTTAAATGTTTGTGTGCTTACCAATGCAAGCAGTGCTTTCAGTTCAAGAACACCAGAAGACGCAAAACTGAATTTTACTGGCCTTGCAAAAAAATACGGACATCCTGCTCAAGAATACCAGGTGATCACTGAAGATGGATATATCTTGACTTTGTTCCATATCTCTGGTATGAAAACGAATCCTGTACTTCTAATGCATGGTACAGCAGACCACGCCGATAGCTTCTTGCTACGAGGAAAACAATCTTTAGGAATCACGCTAGCAGACGCTGGGTATGACGTTTGGGTTGGAAATCTAAGAGGAAACAAATACGCTCGAAGACATGTCAAATTGAATGATACCGACCCTGAGTTTTGGAATTTCAGTTTTCACGAAGCAGGTTATTACGACCTTCCAGCTACTATTGATTATGTCTTAAACGCAACTGGAGAAAAAAGCTTGAAGAGTATTGGCCACTCACAGGGAACGTCGATTCATTTTGTACTGTTGTCCTTGAAACCAGAATATAATGAGAAGCTAAAGCTCTTTATCGCTTTAGCACCAGTTGCTTTTTTGAATAATGTTGCACCACCAGTGTCAACTCTTACCGAGGCAGGACCTTTGATTGACGAATGGGCAAAAAGCAACGGAATAGAAGAGCTCCCAAACGAAAAGCTACCAGCACCAAAATTTGATAAACTAAAATGTGGAGAAGATCTAAGAGATCATATAATATGCATGTTGTTGACTGTGTATTATTCAATTTTTTTCGATCCTAAGACCATAGAGCCTAGCTTTTTCCAAGTTCTTCTCGTACATTACCCAGGCACAACCTCAAGGAAAACTCTAGTTCATTATAACCAAGTAGCTCTGAGGAAGTCCTTCTCAAGTTTTGACTACGGTGCCGAAGAAAATAATAAACGCTATAGTGATATAGTACCTCCAGATTATGATCTGCGTAAAGTAACTGTTAAAACCGCTTTGCTTGTTGGAAGAAGAGATCGGCTAGCAACGGTAAAAGATGCAGCGTTATTAAAAACGTTGCTACCTAATATTGTTTTGTTCCACGTAATGAAGCCTCAAATGTGGAATCATATTGATTTTATTTGGAGGAATAATATGAATGTGCATATGTTTCCTATTATATTGAAACTAATAGAAACCCATACCTAATTTTTTTTTTTTCGGTTAGCAAAGCGAATAATAAAATAAAAAAAAAGCAAAGCCCAACTTCAAACTTCGCCTTTACCTTTGCTATTTAGGTATAAACTTAAAATATAATCAAAGAAATCGTCAATCACAGCTCGTGTGCTTATAATGTTTATTTGCGTAGATTCTTTATTAGATTTTAAGTGAATTTCTATGTGAACCTGAAGCCATCTTTACACGTGCCATATTTTGTTTACTCGACCCACCGACCATTGTAACATATTTTTTACGAATAAATACCAAATAATATTTAGGAAACTGCTCTTTTTTGAAGTCGGTTGAAACAAAATATTTAACTCAATCGTTTACGTCGTATCACATTCACAGAGATATTCAAAAGAAACTTCTTTTTATTAAAACTTGACACGAATTTCACTCATTATCACAACACAACTAATATGTGATACATGATTTTTTTGTTGTGCCCGCGCGTGCTCTGTTTTGTTGTGTTGTATTGTGATAATCAGACTTCTTTAAAATTTAATTTGTAACACGTAAAGAAGTTTAGCGCTTTTTTTAATAACCTTATATTTTTTATGTCTGTAGTATACAGTATTATCGTACATATATTACATGGTTTATATGTTTTTAGTTGCCTCTATACCAGAAAAGAATCGAGGCATGCCTTAATGTCAAAAGTCAAGTTTAAAACACGTGCCATTGACATTCACAGATAAGTCAATGAAGGTAAATTCGTTCTGAGGCTAGTATATAAATTAATTTAAGGTAATGTACTAACAGTTAATAAATCACGTAATATTTAAATACAGCAGTTGAAACTGTCAACTTGTCTTTCATTTAATATATCTATAAGGTGCACTGGGCTAATTTAAAATGAATTACACAATGAGATACGTAAATTTTACGCACAAGCCACTCTACAACGTCACTTAGTGTCTAACATCTGTAGTCGATGGCTAAAAGATGGTGTGCAATGATATGGCATCTGATATGATAGAATTATGAGTAATGTTTCAAAATTAAAATAATGACTTAGGTAAAATGGAAATCATCCCAACGTAACATATCAAAAAACCTAAAAAATACTTTGGCCCAACTTTATTATGGTCTGTTAGCGTATCAACGCTATAAAAAAATCGGCCAAGTGCGATTCGGACTCGCGCAGTGAGGGTTCCGTACAAATTTTTACTAGCATTGCACCCTCGAAACCGGGCGAAATCGAGGTGTTAGTTTTGCCTTGCTCCTGCACGCGGGGCTCTGCAGGAGTTTTCCCTAGCTTCTCGTGGGACTAACATGGAAGAAACTTTAAAAAATAATGACGGTACCCTGGCAGACCTATGCCAGGAACTACTGCCATTGACGGTAGGCGCGGAGGAATCTGCCCAAACGTCAGAGCAAACTATGGAGGTGAAGGAGAGCACCAGCACGGTAGAAAGGTCTGCTTGCGGACCAAACATACCGACTGGGAAACCTCACAACCCCAACAAACCTGCCAAGAGATTGGGAGGTTCTGCAAAGGGCCGCTACAAAGCTCTTATAGGAATAGGAGTGTCACCTGCAGAGGCGACACAACTTTCCACAAAGAGCTTTGCGGAACTGAAAGCGATGGGGTACAAGATTGGGTCCTCAGAATCCAAACCCGTGCTAAAACCAGTAAAACGGCCCCGCCCGGAGGAGGAATCACCGCAGGGGAATGTTTCAAAGGCCCCAAGGGTGAGTGAGACCCCTCCTACCCAATCGCACCCAAAACTAGCCTACAGCGAGGTCCTGAACCAGATCCGGGTTGGCATCAAGGACTCCAGCCCGATGACGGACTCACAACTTGAGTCCCTCTGCAACACCATCGTGCAGAATATATCGACCATGGACTCTGGGGAAGGGCCAAAGTTTAAAGGCTACTCGTATAGGCCAGGCTGGTTGCTCATCACTTGCAGTGACCAGCAATCCAAGAACTGGCTTGTGCAGATAAAGCCGTCCCTCTAACCATGGCCAACAGCCAACCTCGGGGTAATACCAGAAAATTAGCTGCCCAGGCCAAACATTGGGATGGTGTTTATCCCAGAGATAGATACGACGAAGACAGGGTAGTCGCTATCTCTCCTTCTTGCGCAAAAAAAGGGGCTGCGCACGGAGCTGTGGAAGGTAATCCATATAAAAGTCGAAAAGGGCGGGATTATGTTAACCCTGTCCCTAGACGACTTATCCGCGGAGAACCTTAGAAAAACGGACCTAAAGGCGAGCCTAGGCTTGCGAGAGGTCCAGTTCCGGCTAAAGGGCCCGAGCAGGGCCCAACAGCCTGGAACCGAGGCAACCCCCATCCCAGCACCGCAGACCTCAAACCCACTCCCTGTGGACCAAAGGGCCCTACCGGGTCCATCAAGGTCTGTCCCTCAGAATCCCTCTCCCCAAATAACCCCAACACCTGCACGAAAGGTCCTAACAGGACCAACACGAGCAATTCCGCCAAATCCCAACCATCCATCCATCCAGTCAACCCATCAGCGGTTTCCCCCAGGCAGGGGAACCAACAGGGGCGCAAACTGCCCCAGAGGTAGGGGGAATCAGAGAGGCAGCAGGCAAGGGCGCGGCAGTGCCCGTCGCCTGCTCTAACGACGCAAGTAGCAGTAGGGGGGCGAGGATCCTACAGGCCAACATCCACCACGCAATCGCGGCCTCAGCGGTCGTGGAAAAAACCTTCAGCGACAATGGCCTGGACATCGCCCTCATACAAGAACCATGGCTAAATAGCAACTCCATGGTAGCTGGACTAAATAGTGTGGGTAAGATTCTTGTACACGAAAAAGGAACTAAACCCACGGCCTGCATCGTGTTTAGCAAAAATATCAACTTCTTGCCTGTTTCAGATTTATGCAGCGACGATCTGGTCGTTACCTACGTAGATCTCAAGGGGCGGTGCAATCATAAGGTACTAATCAGCTCAGCCTATCTGCCCGGAGAGAAAACAGATCCCACAGAAGAACTGACTAGAGTCGTGGATTACGCCACAAGACTGAAGTCGGAACTTATTGTGGGCTGCGATGCCAAAGCCCACCACACCATCTGGGGGAGCACTGGAATCAACAAAAGAGGTGAGCTTCGCTCTAACTTTATCTTTACTAACTGTCTGCAATTGTTAAATAGGAGCAACACGCCAACCTTCGTGACTAGGGTAAGTACTAGATATAACCTTCGCAACTAAAAAGGTAGCTAGATGCCTTGTCAACTGGCATGTCAGTAGCGAAAACTCGATGTCGGACCACAAACATATTTTATTTGGTGTTAAAGGTTCATTAGACCCGGAACCAATAAAACGCAGGAACCCAAAAGATACCTCCTGGAACTCGTATAAAGTCCAGCTAGAGGAAAATCTAAAAGGAATCTCGAAAAACATAAAAACACCAGACTCACTCAACTTAGCGGTAAGTCTGCTGACGGAAGGCATTAACAAAGCCTATGAGCAGAGCTGCTGCTAGGAATACAACGACGTGATGGAACAAAAAGCTTGAAAGGCTCCGTGTCTCCACACGCCGCATATTCAATCACTCTACTAAACCGAGCGAATGGGAACGGTACAGTAGAGCACTGACTGAATATAACAAAGTGATCAGAAAAGCCAAAACAGCGTCTTGGCGAAGATTCTGAGAGAATATAGCTCAAACACATAAAGGAGCAAGAATTCACAAAATACTTGCCAAGACACCTACTAATTATCTCGGTCTTCTAAAAAAAACAGATAATACCTTTACGACCACTGAAGAGGAGACACTAGAGTTTCTCAGGGTAACCCACTTTCCTGGGTCGTACACCACCAGTAATAAGCAATTGCACGCCCAAAGGAGCAATCAGGTCCACAGGGTACACAATACAGACTGGAATTTGGCTGCAAACATATTCAGACCAAACCAAGTTAAATGGGCGGTAAAGAAATTCAAACCATTTAAATCAGCGGGAGGGGCCGATATTTTCCCAGCGCTACTAAAACAAGGGAGCGACTTCCTCCTCCCGTATCTGGTAAAAATATTTCGGGCAAGCTTCGCTTGGTGTACTATACCGGAACAATGGACAAAACTCAAGGTACGTTTCATACCAGAAGCAGGAAAAAAGGACTACTCTCAGCCTAAATCCTTCAGACCTATCAGTCTAACATCTTTCCTACTAAAAACAATGGAAAGAATAATTGATCAGCACATTCGAGCGAATCATCTAATGGAAAGGCCACTTAGCCACAACCAACATGCTTACCAAAAGGGAAAATCCACGGAAAATGCCCTATTAGATCTGGTCGACAAGGTGCAGAGGACCCTAGAGGATAGGCAAACAGCTCTATGTGCGTTCCTAGATGTGGAAGGTGCCTTCGATAACACACCCACAGAGACGATTCTTAGAGGAATGGTATCGAAGGGCGTGGACGGCACAACCAGCAGATGGGTTCAGAACATGCTATCTAATAGAGTAGCAACCCTGACCCTAAATGCAATCACACACGAATTCTACACCACAAGGGGATGCCCACAAGGAGGCGTTCTATCACCACTACTGTGGACCCTAGCGGTGGACCAACTCCTTACATTGCTTGAAGGCTATGACTATGATGTACAGGGTTACGCCGATGACCTAGTGATCATAGTCAAAGGCCCATGTCTCAGCACAATTTCAAACATTGTGCACGGAGCTCTCAAAACCATCAATAAATGGTGCAGAGAAAATGAGTTGTCAATCAATGCCAACAAAACAAGGGAGCTCAACAAGCTCAAACCCTTAGAGCTTAACGGGCAGACTTTACGAGTTTAACGGTTACACTTCACCAAAGGCTTACTTGGAACACCAAAAAAAAAATTGCCTGTATGCCCTCGAAAAATCTACCAGTCTGATGGGTGTCAGCATAGTGCTGTAATTCAGTAGCTTTCTCTTTCCACCACTTATCTTTTAGTTCGCGAACCTTCGACCCCAATTTTTGATGAGCTTCCTTTTTACTGCGTGCATCTGCTGTTTGCGAGTTTAGTTCACGTCTGTGCGCCTCAACTAGAGTTTTAATCTCTTTGTCTGATGAGTCAAACCAATCTTGGCTTTTCTTTGTAGTTCTTCCTAAAGTTTCCAGCGCACACCCGTAAAGATGTTTGGCATATGATTGCCACTCCTCATCGACGGATAAAGAGTCAGTTTGCCAAGCGGTAGCAGAAAATAGCGATCCTAAATAGGGCTGCTTTGTCGCCAGTCGTGCTGCCGAACCCCGAGTCCCGCCTACGTCGACTCCGGAAGCGACCACTCTCTCCTGGCCGCCTACGTGCAGGATGCTAACTAAGGCCTCGGCACATCGTTGCCTTAACCTATATGAATAGCCAGGGTCATCTGCGCGTGAAGTTATTTTAAGTGGACAAACGGTTGCGCTGGTGCAAGTCCACTCTCTCGTCAGCGAAAGACCGTAAACCACTATATGGGTCCTGGTAAACGCACTTAAGGTGTTTCGCGTTACCTATTTGCAACAACAGGAGATAGTGCCATGTCGGTGCAGGTTGGATCGGGGATCATCCGATAGCTACTCTACAGGTGTTCATAGATGTAGCCCCTTTCCCTAGGTTTAGCCCACTATCGTGATTTACCGGAGTGTGGCCGCTGTGACTACAGCTTCTTGGATCCACTAGGGAAGAGATTGTGGAGGTTGAATAACGCGGAACACTCCATTACACCAAATTTTTTTTTTTTTTTGGTTCACGCATGAGAAAATCTGCACCCATGTACTCGAGGAACAAACAACACCGAGTTACAAATAAGGCCGATCTGCTGATGCGCTGGCCTGAACATTTTAATGATGTTCTGAATCCTGACGCAGCTGGTGCTGATCTTTCCTATGTGAACTCTCTGAAGGAATTGCCAGTTTGCCAATCTTTATACGTTCCCCCATCTTTCGAAGAGTTCGTGAAAGCAGTCAAACGGCCCAAAAACTCGAAGACACCCGGTATGGACCAACTTCCTGCTGAAGTGTACAAATATAGTGGGAGAAACATCATACAAGGGCTCTACCATCTTGTTCTGAGAGTGTGCGTTAGTGAAGAAGTTCCACAAGACTGGCGGGACACGGTGATTTGTAAGTTGTACAAAGGGAAGGGAGATGTCTCCGATTGCATCGCTCCTTGCTAACGCCGGTAAGGTCCTCGCACACATTGTTAACACCCGCCTTAGTGAATTAGCTGAGAGGTATTTTCCATAGAGCCAATGCGGCTTCCGTCCTAGTAGGGGCACTATTGACGCGATTAGTGTAGTAAGGCAACTACAGGAAAAAGCCTTGAACATCAACGGCCACTCTACATGTGCTTTGTCGAATAGGGAATATGCATATTTTTTTCTTTTTGTTTTATTAAAAACTTATTCATGTAACAAACAGTGGAGAAAAACTATTTTTCGAATAACTATAAAAATAACCAAGATATAAGCTATCAAACATTTCATTCTATCTCTTTCTAGCCAAACAGAATTTTAATATGGAGTTTATATGACCGTCGTAGACTATGACGTAACAGTACATGTCGGACCTCTCTGTCAAATCGCTGTCTAATTAGTAGTTTAAAATGCCTATAGCGTGCGTATTTCTTGGCCGATTTTAATTTTAACTTCATTTCTTGGAATAGTGTTTACGGTATTTTGATATTTTGTTAAGAAATGCGATGAAAAAAAATCATGCATGTTCCCTATTAGAGAAAGCGTTTGATAGAGTCCCTCGCGAGGCTCTCTGGCTTGTGCTCCTAAAATCTGGGTACCCGAAGAAGTTCGTCAACCTCATACGCCAATTTCATGTTGGCATGAAAGCGCAGGTTCAACATGAAAACGAACATTATGAGGAAATCCAAATCACAAGTGGTGTTAAGAAGGGCTGCGTGATGGCACCCACGCTTTTTGCCATTTACTTCTCGGTTGTGATGAGAGATGCGCTGCAGTCTTGTGGCAGTCAAGTCCAGCTTAACTTCCGGTCTGAAAAAGGTGTGTTTGAAATTTCGAGATTTAGGGCGAAATCTCTACCGCAAAAGATTTCCATATTGGAGATACTTTATGCTGATGATGTCCTTGCCTCATGTCCGATAGTATGGTACATCTCCAAGAATATCTCGACGCAAAACATCTATCCTGTCAAAAATTCGGCCTGGTTATTAGCGCTACTAAGCCCAAATTCTTAAACAACCACCTCGGGGTTGCGAAGCTGATAATGCAATGCTAAATCTAGATGGGAGACCAGTAGAGGAGGTATTGCACTTTAAATATTTAGGTAGCAATATCCGGCACGACAACACGTTAGCTTTGGAGATACCATCGTGCATCGCCAACGCCGCAGCCAATTTCGGACGACTCGCTGATCGTGTCTGGAGGTCTCATGATCTTAAGCTTGAGACTAAAATTAGCGTCTACAAGGCGCTAATCCTGCCAGTCCTTTTATATGGCGCTGAGACATGGTGCCTCTACAAAACAGACATAAAGAAACTCGACACATACCATCTTAGGTGTCTAAGATCTATCCTGAAGATCAATTGGCAGGAGCATGTCTCTAATTCAGAGGTTCTGCGTTGCTCCGGAATGCACGGCATGGAAGCTCTCCTCATGCAGCGCCAGCTCAGGTGGTGTGGGCACGTCTTCCGTATGGAGGACCACCGCTTACCTAAAGCTGTATTCTATTCAGAGATGGCGGAGGGTAAACGGAAGCACGACGGTCAGCATCTGCGCTACAAAGACGTGCTCAAGAGACACCTAAATGCCTGCGCTATTGATCCTGCAGGTTGGGAGGAGCTCGCCTCAAACAGGTCTTCGTGGCGTTCTACCACCCATAAAGCTGTTAAGATTTTTGAGGAAAACCGGCTTAAAGCGCTTGACCTAAAACGCCAAACTCAGAAAGAAAGACCTAAGCCCTCCTATACCTATTCATATAACTCACAAGGCCAGCTCTATTGTATCCCGTGCGATAGAATATTTAAGACTAAGTTCGGTCTAGCGAGCCATATTAGGGCTCATGCTAGAAAATAAATCTATTTAAATATTTTTGTTTTCTTTGTAAATATATATGTGTATAATGTAGTACATAATTATTCGTAGTCGGGGTCGCCGTCATCGAAATCGATGAGGAGGACTATATATATACTTGGAACACACATTTGAACAACATAATTCAAAAAGCGAAAATGGCAATGTGGACATGCTGTAGAATGGCAGGAGCTAGATGGGGTGTAAGACCCAATATTACGATGTGGCTATACATGGCAGTCGTGAGGCCTATAATCACATATGCTTCCGCCGTCTGGTATGACAAAGCCAACCAAAAAACAGCCATCCAAAAACTAAACAGCCTACAACGCTCTGCCTGCGTTATCGCAACAGGAGCCCTATCATCAACACCGGGGGCGGCGTTGGATGCACTGCTCGACCTAACACCTCTACACTTGCAAGTGAGGAAAGAGCCTGAGCAGTGCATCTATAGAATCTGCACCCTTTCAAAGACGAAATGGCGCTCTCAGGCACTACTCAAGATCAAGGATGCAGTGTTTGAAATCAAAACTCTATGCATGCCTACAGATGACATGCCCACTGCAAATAACTTCGTACAACTTTACTCAGTGGAAATACCCCCTAGAGACAAATGGCAAAACAATCAAATGTCTTTTACAGAGGGGAGTCACATCTGGTATACGGATGGATCCAAGAAAGGAAAAGATGTGGGATGCGGTGTCTATGGACAAAGACCAAAACTCAATGTCAGCGTCAGCATGGGTACAAAGGCCGCAATCTTTCAAGCGGAAGTCTTTGCAATAAATAAATGCGCGGAGATAAACCTTGACAAGAACCTAAGACACCATCACATTTACATCAACTCGGACAGTCAAGCTGCCCTGATTGCACTAGAATCCCTAGAGACTAACTCGAGGCTAGCGCAAACCTGCAAAAATAACCTAAATGCCCTGGCTAATTCCAATAAAGTTATACTTAGATGGGTACCAGGACACTCCGACATTGACGTTTCCGTCAATGTCGGAGTGTCCTGATGCCGGGTACGAGCAGACAAACTCGCCAATAAGGGCGCGGACAAGCCCCAAGTCGGCCCAGAACCCTTCTGTGGGATCACAAAACGAAAGGCATACGTTCTGCTCAACAACTTATATAGATCTAAGGCAATCGAGGAATGGAGGCTCGTAAAAGGACAAAACCACTCGAAAACCTTAATTAAGGGATTCAAGCAAAAGTTGTCGAAAGAGATACTACAGCTCAAAAGACCAAAAACCTGCGCAATAACAAGAAGTCACTGCAAACTAAACAAGCACCTGTTTCAAATGGGTATGAAACAGGACGCAGTATGCAGATTCTTTCAAGAGACAGAGGAGACTGCAACGCATATCCTCTGCTCATGTGGACAACTCATGAGGAAAAGAAGTATCTACCTAGGGCAACATCACGTGCCCCCGGAAGAGATACAACAGAATGTCATACAGAAGGCCCACAAATCAACAATAATAATAGCATTGCATACAAATCAGGTGCAAACTTAACGCAACCGGGTTGCTCGAGTAGGTTATTTGCGGATTAAAAAAAAATAGCTAGTTACATGGCTATAATTTTCGTATAATATTTATGTTTATTATAATACAAATTGTGAAAATTGAGTAAGTATTTTTAATTACTACTCCATACACAAGATTATAAAAAAGTAGGCTAGGTTAGGTTAGAACTATGACCCCTACCCAACCTAAACCATTAATCTAGTTCTAAGGCAGGTCCCACTTGGCATAAGTTAGGTACGACGACGAGCGAAGAGAGGATGAGTGTTAGGTTGAACTGCAACCCTAACGAGCGAGCGAAGCGAGCGAGCCGCGGAGGTAAATCCTCGTTTTACGTTCAATCACTCACGTACTACGAAAAACATAGGCTTATGCGTTTTGCAATGTATGCGTTATAAAGTATTGTTAAATTGTTTTATGAGTAACCAATTTATAACCATTACAAAGAATGCTTAAATCATTTTATGCCCATCAAGTTTATGCCCATTACACAGTTTGTTCTTAAACATTATGATTGAAAAAGTTATGCGCATAAATGTATGACTATTTGCAGTTATGCGTTATGATGAGTATGACGAATCCACGTGTGCCTATCAAAAATATGACTAAACTTTATGCAACCCGACCCCTACCCAGTTTTGAATTGTGATCATGTGTAGCGGAGCGGCAAAATGGGTCAAAAACCAAAAACTGTAGGTTAGGTTAGGTTTGTATTTCGACCTTGTAAGCGGGGCGTCAAAATGGGTCAAAAACCGAAAACCGTAGGTCTAGTTAGGTTTGTATTGTGAACATGTATAGCGGAGCGAGCGAAGCGAGCGAAGCGTCAAAATGGGTCAAACACTGAAAACTGTAGGTTAAGTTATGTTCGTTTGTACGTACCATGTATATCGTCCATCCTCGTCGTTTGAATAAACGATTTCGGAACACTTGATAATAGGGAAAATTCTATTTGTGGCAAATGTATCGTTCTGGCACCTAACAATATGGCAAATGATTATTATGGCATATGAATCGTTACGGAATATAAAATTATGGCAAATGAAAATATGTCAAACGATTATTATGGCATATGAATCGTTTTGGAATGCAAAATTATGGCAAGTGAAATTCGGGCATAAGAGATTAATTCATATGAAATTCGGGCAAACGATAGAGAACCACTTTGCACCAGGTACGAACCCGAGCGGGCGTCAAACCCCCTCTCCCTAATTCGACGTCCCACTTCCCTGGTGAACGCATAGCCTCCGTCCCCCAGCACCTAGTAGTCTCAAACGCCAGGGGTACACAATAATTATTGCCGTCCAAGGCCGAATATTTATCCCGCTTTTCAACCGCGGCAAAATCTGCAGCGGCACCAGCTGTACGGACTGTTCGGCTAAGGTGCGAGGCGGCGAAAGTACTGACGCACGTGGCGACCCACAGCAGACAATTCCCTTTTTGCCACGGCACTAAAGTTAAGCCATCCGGCCTTTTGCCATCGGCTCGGCAAAGCCCCGGAGGCTCTAGAATTCTATGCTCTAGGCTTTAGAAATGTAAGAACAGTGGATTCTACTAAATGGCTCAATGGCGAATGTTTAGAAATGGTGGATAGGGCTTCTTAGGTATAATATACGACGAAAACTTGCAATAGAGTCCCCATTTAGCAGTACTTGCAGGTAAATTAAGTTCAGCAGCTTAGCTTAGAAAAATGTGACAATTGACCAATGATGATACTGCTCGCTTAACTATAAGTCAAAAACGATATATTCGGTCGTGTTCAAAATTATTTTCGTTTATATAGCTGTGTCTTCGTAATTTTTTTCATATTTTTTGCACTTAAGGTTTGTAGAAAATAGAGGGGTAGCAATAAATAATATATGTAACTTTTGAGCGATTACACCCGAAACTATCCAATAGATCAAAACCTCATAATGTATTTAAAAGAACTGTTAAAATATGTGCACACATTAGTATTTGCTAAAATATTATTTTTTTCAGTTTTGGATACATTGGAGTGCCCCACCTCCCAGAAATATATTTTTTAAACAAATATGGAAACAGACATCTCATTTTTTTTAGGCATAACAATAACTTATGTATATTTATTGCAATAGTAGATAAAACAATATCCGTTTTCCGTCTCTACGAAGCAAAAGATCAAGAAATTCAAGGTTCCACAATAATGTATAGGTACCAAGGTAAATATATAAATTCCGAGATTAAACTAAACCAGTTTTACTTCTAGATTAGATTCCGACCGTTGTTGTCCATATTGTGTTATTTAAATTAAATAACAAGAAATATTCTTAAGCGTTATTAACAGTTTTTTTGCTGAAATAACGCGATATCACTAGCATGAACAATGCAGTTACATATATAATAATCTTAATGAATATTTGTATTCCAATAAAGTCATTATTTCTCAATCCTCAATTACCAGAAGATGGAAGACTGAATTTTACGGAGCTCGGCGGCAAATATGGACATCGAGTTGAAGAGCATGAAGTCATTACTGAAGACGGTTACATATTGACAATGTTCCGTGTTCGAGGTAAGAGGAAAACATCAGTTTTTCTTCTCCATGGAATTGCCGATAGCGCTGACACATTCATCATTAGAGGAAAGACATCACTGGTAATAGCTTTAGCTGATGCAGGATATGACGTCTGGGCAGGCAATGTGAGAGGAAACAAGTACTGCATGCGGCACCGTACGCTAGACCCAGATAAAGACCTCCAATTTTGGAACTACAGTTTCCATGAAATGGGGTACTACGATATCCCTGCTATGATCGACTTCATTCTACAAACTACAGGGGAAAAGAAGCTACAAACTATAGGACATTCACAAGGAACAACCGCACAATATACGCTTTTATCTAAAAGACCGGAGTACAACGAAAAAATTAAATTATTCATTGCTTTAGCCCCTGTGACTTTTTTATCTGACTTGCGACCTCCTGTGTCTACTATTGCGAAGCTCGGACCAGTGCTTAATGAACTGTTAAAATCTTTAACAATAGAACACCTGTTTCCTGAAGAATCTCCCGGGACTAATTTGGTAAGACTGATTTGCAGTCAAGACGGTCTAAGTTATGAAATATGTTTTCTGTGGACTGGTTTGCATACGGTAGGCTTGGATGCTAAGCGTTTTGAACCCAGTTTCTCGAAGATTCTCATTGGACACTATCCAGGGTCAACCTCAAGGAAGAATTTTCTACACGTCGATCAACTAGCATTAAATAACAGGTTTTGTGAATTTGACTATGGGCCTAAGGGCAATTTAGATCACTATGGTTATTTAGTGCCTCCGGATTATAATTTACGTGAAGTAACAACAAAAGTGGCATTGCTAGTTGGTGAAAACGATGCCTTATCTAGAGTAAAAGATGTAGAAATACTAAGAACTATTTTGCCTAATGTAGTATACTATCATTTAATGGAAGATAAAAAATGGAGTCACATAGACTTTACTTGGGGTAACGATATGAATATCACATTGTTTCCTACCATATTTGAGTTACTTGAAAAATATAATTAATAAAAAAAAAACATCATCACCATTCGCTTGTCCTTATCCCATTTACTTGGCTTACCAAATATTTCAGCTATTATTATTTTAGTATACATATGAAATTATCATAATTAATAAAGTTTCGCACTTCTAAATACTATTTTGAATTTCGAATGATGTGTTTTAAAAAATGTTGAATTTGTGTATTGAGTCGAATAATTATTGGAGGGAAATGGATAGTGATTTATAACTTACAAAGTAAACATATATATTAAACATAATATAAAACGTAGTGATATATCGACAGCAATAGTGAGTAGCACGTTCATTTTTTTTTAAATTTGCATCGATGCGCACTTGTAGTACAACGCCAAACCCCACAACAAGTGATCAAGAGCAAGTTGCTTATGAATAATCGTGTATTCTTACTAGCTTGTTTGTGCAAGTAGAAGTAGGTGTTTCTTATCTGACTGAGATGAAATCAATCGGTAACTCTCCTGGATGGCTACATACGACAGCAACTCCGTTTTCCCCGAAGACCCCACTTCAGCATAGCCAGTTCACCGCCGAAAGCAGATCAATATCGGGTCATATAAGGGCTCTGTAGAATCATACATGTAGCCGTTTTACTATCCCATACGTCCTTGTGATCTTCGATGTTAAGTACTTTTGGTCAGCGCCAGTTCTCGTTTGTCAAGGAGGCAGCGGTGAGGCCCATCTGTGTCACAACTACTACATGTATCCCTTTAATTTTTTTTAGTATTTTGACTTGACGATGCTTGTTGCAGATAAACTTTATTGCATGCTTTTATAACAAAAACCTACACTTGTGACAAGAATCAAATTAAAATAAAGTTAGTTAAAAAAATGATTAAGTAGTGTTAATTTATTTAATTCCATGGTTGCGCACACATGTCAATTGATATAGAAATCATTGCTCCGTTCAGGCGTAAATACCTTCGTTTAATAGTGTGCTGTGCCTGTAATTGGTTGTGCATTAATATACCTAATTAATGTACCTTATCATGTAAGTTTATGGATGTTTTGATGTAACAACTGTTGTCATAAATAAATCCCACTCCCTTAAACACATATGTACTTACTCCCTGAGACTGCACACCTCGCGGTTATAGGGTCCTTTGGAAAAGCTACAACCTCGACATTGACGCGGGACGTACATTTTCATAATTGACGAGCGTAGGTATAACGGTGTGTAGTGTAGCAGTTTCCTTCTCTGTTGTTAGCTCTTTCGTTGATCAGCAGGAGGACCACGTGCAGGCTAATCGGCCTTTCGGGTCACGTTCCAAAGGGCCGCACTTTATTGGACACTGTTTAAATCATCTTTCATAGATGCAAGAGGCCAATGATGAGTGTAGCAAGCAGATGGACCCTCCTGTCCAACTCAGTCTGAGTCCACCTTAGTGCCAAAGGAATAAGTGAGCAGGAACGTCACCCAAATTAGCAAAGCGCGAGTTTTGTTGCTACTAAATAAAAGACTATTAAACACTTGTCCGGCGATAAACAAGGAAGGAAGAATAAATCTAATAAACGAACACGTGAAGGGTTCATCCGTGAAGAGCTACACATAAGTAAGAAAATATATTTCTCGCTGATGATATGAAGACTGTGAGAAGTGAAAAACTATTTGAATCTCGTGTATTTGAATTTTGAATATATCGCTACGCTCAGGATCCACTTGCTACCAGTGATGGGCAAAATGTAATCGGTTAACGATTAAGACTAACCTAATTAATTGCGATTAACGATTAAAGTGACGAATTTTGAATCAATTAATTTTCTCTGGATTAATATTAGGAACAAATAAGATATATCTTTGTAAGTCTAAGTCTCGAGTTACGTAGACACATTGTTACATCTTAAGGAATTTGTACCTGGGGCTTGAAGCATATTACTTATTTATTACAAAATATGTCTACCTGTCTTCCATGACTCCATCCATCTAAGCCGTAAATCCTAACCTAGGAAACCATAGAGTACTGCACTATAAAAACCACCTTGTATTACTAGAACAAGTTTATTTCACACTGCACACTAGAATGTTTTTTTAACAGTGTACATATGACAAGACATATTGCATTTTTGTGACGTGCACAAATAAGCGTGTGCCAAATTGAGAAATTTAATCGATTAAAATGATGATACTTTAATCGTTAATCAAAACCTCTGTCGACTAATTTCATCGCCATTAAGTTAAGATCGCGATTAAGTTTTGACGATTATAGTTTTAATGGATTAATTTATTTATTAAAATAATATTCGATAATTCCCATCTCTTCTTGCTACTACTTCTCTACTGGCTACGCACCTACTCAATTAGAAGTATAAGAAGATTATAACGTACCTATTATTGTCATTCAAATTCTTCCAGTACCGAAAATAAATACGGATACAAATGTAAATCCACATCATTAGCCCATAGATAATCAAGATGGTTCCATAACTGTGGTTCCATTAAATGGTACTTAGGTTTCATAGGAAGCATTGATCTTAGAATATCTACATCTTCTATTTTAGACAATGCATCAGTTTTTCCAACAATCAACGATATATTAGTCGTAATTTTTCCCAAATCGTAACTAGGCGGAACCAAAAGCATGTACCGTCTCAAATTTTCTAAAAGCCCGTAATCGTAGTAGACGAATAGTTTGCTTAGTGCTACTTGATCGAAATGAATAAGGCTCTTTCTACTAGTGGCTGCTGGATAGTGTCCTGTAATGACTTCCCAAAATGCAGGTTCAATCCTTATAGGATCGAAACCGGAGAATGGAGAAATCACAAGTAAATAACACAGATCGTAACTAATTAATCCTTGGCTGCATATTAACTCGATGAGTTCAGTGGCCGCGGAATGGTCTCGCAACAATTCCTCTATTCTGAGAGATTTCAAAAACTTATTCAGCACTGGACCTACTTTTACCACAGTTGAAACTGGAGGCGTCAAATTATTCAGAAACGCGATAGGTGCTAAAGCTATGAATCCTTTAATTTTCTCATTATATTCAGGCCTTGTTGACAACAAGACAAAATGTATTGTCGTCCCTTGGGAATGTCCTATTGTCCTCAAGCTCTTCTCACCCGTAGACTCAAGAATGAAGTCGATTGTAGCAGCAAGATCGTAATAGCCGCCTTCGTGAAAACTGAAGTTCCAAAAATCTGGTCCAATATCAGGATTCAGATACTTATGACGCCGTGCGTACTTGTTGCCTCTTGTATTGCCAGCCCATACGTCGTAACCTTCATCAGCTAATGTTATAGCCAAAGATAGCTTCCCTCGTATGATGAAAGTATCAGCAGAATCAGCAATCCCGTGCATGAGGAGAATAGGCCCTTTTTCTTTCCCAGGGATATGGAATATAGTAAGAATGTATCCATCTTCAGTTACAACATCGAATTCTTCTACGGTGTGTCCATATTTATCGCCAAGTGCAGTGACATTCAACTTAGCGTCTTCGGGTCTTGGATACAATGATAGCGATAAAGAGAAAGTGGCTAGCAATATAGCTAAACTAGATACAAAGAGCATCTTTCTGGACAACTACGAAGATAAATTGGTACAAAACGAAGAAAGCGTGTGGATTGTAGTAGGTACAGTAGTACACTTAATTACCCTTATAACGACACTTGTAGGTCTTACAGCGGAAATGAAAACGAATGAAGATAAACATCATCAAACACTCTTCAGGTAATAAATTATTCCTGCGGATGTCACAGATAAACATTTAAGTGACAGTCACTGAACCGTTCTAAATTTACATTAGGTGAAATAGTTTCTGTCTGTTAATGAATTAGTTCAGAAATAGGTACCGAGTATGTACGATTACTTTAAGCTATAGCCACTCGGTTCTTTTCGGCCTTGGTCGGCAAAGTTCGTATTTTCATATAGAGTATACAGGATGGAAAAAATCTATGGGCTCTGGAGGGAAACTACTTTAAATTCTTAAGATAGCTTATTTTACTCGAAGGAAACAATCTTGCAATTTTCCTAACATGAATAACTGCATTCACAGAATTTGTGAAAAGCTTACCTGAACTGGAAATCAAACTAACTAAAAGTGCATAATATAAATATTACAACTCATACAAACGTCATAAGAATATGACTAATGTAAAATTCCGATTTAATAAATAAATAAAGTTTAATCTAGGTATTGAAAGTATTGAAACGTTATCATATTCTAATGGAAATTAAAACAGAGTTTAAGGTGATGTTATGATTTTTGAATTTATTCAAAAAAACCGGCCAAGTGGGAGTCGAAACCAACCGTAACTATAAATCTCTAGGATTACCAAATCCCTACTCCTAAGTCCTAAGTAAAATTGCTGACATAGACCGACATCGAAAAGTAAGATTGTTAGATTTATTATGCTATAAGAGCCTTACCTTCATACCATTTTTTTTGGATAACTGGAAGTACCCTAAAGATTTTCCATGGACGGCAATTTATATGGAAACACCTTTTAAAATTACTGTATTTCTGAATTGCGTTGACTTAGGAGCTTGATTTTTTTACCGCTTTTTTTGAAATAACCGCAAAAATCAAAAGGATCTTTGACAGACGGTCAGACAGACAGACGAACGGACAACAAAGTGATCCTATAAGGGCTTCGTTTTTTTCCATGCGGTTAAGTATCTTATTACAGCGGTGGCGGGTGAGGCGTACTGGGGCAGGTGATGTACATTATTGTGGTGGCGGTAGGGCCCGCATGAAATGTCACTGGGTCAGGTGATTTGAATTAACGCGGTGGCGGTAGGGCCCGCATGAAATGTCACTGGGTCAGGTGATGTAAATTAATGCGGTGGCGGTAGAGCCCGCATGAAATGTCACTGGGGCAGGTGATGTACATTAATGCGGTGGCGGTAGCGCCCGCATGAAATGTCACTGGGGCAGGTGATGTACATTAATGCGGTGGCGGTAGGGCCCGCATGAAAAGTCACTGGGTCAGGTGATGTACATTAATGCGGTGGCGGTAGGGCCCGCATGAAATGTCACTGGGGCAGGTGATGTACATTAATGCGGTGGCGGTAGGGTCCGCATGAAATGTTACTGGGTCAGGTGATGTACATTAATGCGGTGGCGGTAGGGCCCGCATGAAATGTCACTGGGTCAGGTGATGTAAATTAATGCGGTGGCGGTAGGGCCCGCATGAAATGTCACTGGGGCAGGTGATGCACATTAATGCGGTGGCGGTAGAGTCCGCACGAACTGTCACTGGGACAGGTGATGTATACTAGAGCGGTAGTGGTAGAGCAAGCACGAAATGTCACTGAGCACGATGTACTCGTACATTAGACCAGTAGCGGTAGATTCCACATGAAATCTCACCAGGGCAGGTGATGTACATTAAAGCGGTGGGGGTAGAGCCCGCACGAAATGTCACTGGGGCAGGTGATGTAATAATCGCGGAAACAGAAGAAAATATTATGACAATAAATTCAGTTTCTCATAAGGAGAATATGTATATAAAGGACCAATAGGGATTGAGCATTATGAACGTTAGAAATGTCAGTCAAAGTTAGGCAATATCTACCGAGCGTAGGTAGTACGAGTATAGGTACAGCGATTCATTTTTGCATCAATATAAATGTTAAGTGAGTTGTTATTTTGAAAGCTGTTACGCGATACCTGTTAAATGCCAATAATTGGTATATAGTAAATTATATACTATGAAACTCAAGGCGATTTTTCAGCGTGAGACATATATAACGGCGTGATTTGACGCCAACAAACTGTTTTACAGTTTGGCGTACTGTAAATATATTGTTAAGTATGTGCGAATATTATAAATAAATTAAAATATATATATATATACGCGTCTGTCGGCCGGGAAATGAGAAACTATGTTTAATTTATTATCAAAATAAAATGCACGATATAATCTTTAGACAAGTAATATGCCTCTGTCTTCAACCTATTTATATATCCTATAAATAAACAGTTACCGGACTCGCTAAATCATGAGCTGTACACATGCATGTATTAACAATAAACGCCTGTGAAAATTTTAAAAGCAATTGCTCTTGAAAGATTGCTCTTATAATAAATACTTTACACACACGAAAGCTGAAAGCTTCCGAAAAGTTGGGAACTCAAATAAGATAATATACGCTATATAATCCGTTTATTTTTTTAACTTAAATGAATGATAATCGTGGAAACAGAAGAAAATACAAGTGTTAGACTTAAAGGGAGGATTAGACAAGTATTTTATAACATGGTTAAAAATCATTGATTTAGATTTTTTCTGCATGGTTTTTATCTATTGATCAGCGTGACGTGTTTGTGTTCTATTACGTAGCTTTGTCCACAGCCGATTAAAAGCCAGAGGAATTATAGGATTTGGGCCGATTTTTAGGTGGACAGATCCTCTCCTTACCAGCCTGGTCGGCTGCGTCGTTACCTAGAGATAACATTTTTTACGTGCCCTAATCAATTTGTTTTCGTATATGTCCAGCTGTATTGGTGTGATACAACAATATTCCTACCGAGTTACAGGCGACTGCTGTCTAATACTAGCTTAACACGCGACTTCGCCCGCCTTAAATTCGTTTATCGCGGATAAGGGTATTTTTCCGGGATAAAAAGTAGCCTATTTCCTTCCCCGGGACTTAAGCTATCTCCATACCAAATTTCATCCAAATCGGTTCAGTGGTTTAAGCATGAAGAGGTAACAGACAGACAGACAGACACACTTTCGCATTTATAATATTACTAGCTTCTGCCCGCGACTTCGTCCGCCTTAAATTCGTTTACCGCAGATAAGGGTATTTTTCCGGGATAAAAAGTAGCCTTTGTCCTTCCCCGGGACTGAAATTATCTCCATACCAAATTTCATCCAAATCGGTTCAGCGGTTTAAGCATGAAGAGGTAACAGACAGACAGACAGACACACTTTCGCATTTATAATATTAGTATGGATATGGACTAATGTCCATACATAAGCAAGTCGTGCATCGCGCTGTAATTTTAATTCTAGTATCTAATCATGAAGCATATCGATCGGTATATGAAACTTCATGATAATATAGGTAAAGTACCTAGGCTTACAAAATACCATACTTCGTAAGTTTGTAATACTATCCCGAACGAAAAGACTGATTTTCCGCACACGATTGAGAAAAGCCTTTTAGTCACCTTGTGGTTTAACCGCTCGGATGCAGCAATGTAGGTCAAGTTATACGAAAAGGCGGCACGCGACAAGTTCTGATTTCAAGATGGTGCCAAATTGACACATCCGGTGTGGGTGCTTTGACGCATCCCTTTGAAGGGCTTTCGAACCTTTTGACACCTTATACGCTAAGTGTGAGCTTCCTTCGCATCTTTATGGCGCCATTATGAGAATTTGCTAAAGGTTACCTTTGTTGCTTACACCTATAATATAAATTTGATACTTCATAACGTAGTTTTTCTTAAGTGAATATTCCAAGATTTTATTCCAATCATCGTACCTGAAACAAACCTAATTAAGGTTTTAGTCGTCTCCAATAGCCTCCTGACGCCGAGAGTGATTTATGCATTTTTGAATTTCGAACCTTCTTGAATTTTATAGGAGTTCAAAACTCGATTTTATTTTGACCTTTTAAAAGGACACGAGGACTGACGAGGATAGAAAGAGATTTAAAAAAAGACAAATAAATAAGCCTAACATATTTCAAAAATGTTTACTTCCATTGCGGTGCTCAAAATGTTAACGTTCGTGCGTTATGACTTGCCCCCCTATTGCCTAACGCGTTTGACGCTCGGAATCAAAATCAAGTGTCATGATTTTGTATGGGTTATGACAGTTGATTCGGATACCAAATGTCAAAATCTCGTTAGGCAATAACCCACCTAATATGTTCTTCTGTTTCCGCGATTATTACTCATTTAAATAAAACAATTTAACTGATTATATCGCGTATATTATCTCATTTGAGTTCCCGACGTTTCAGCTTTTCAGCAGTCCACCCGAGACCATGGAACGCTGAAAAGCTTCCGAAACTGTTCACAGTAGTAACGTTTGCTTGTAGTAGTAAGATTTTCCGTGTTTGGGTTTATACGAAGTATGGAAAATCAATCTTTTCATGATTACTCAAAAAAAACTTACGAAAAAAACTGGCACATGTTTTTAATAACTTCAGTAGCTCGTTATGGTTCAAATGATGTAAGATACTAATGAAAAAAAAAGGACTTTCACTTAAACTTTACCTACCTGTAACACGGTTATTAAGGGAAAAACCCAAAATTGCTACTAAAATTGTGAATATCTCGGAAATTACTAAAAATCGCAGAACATACATAGGGTTACAAATCGATAGCTTTTGAGCTGTTCTATCACCACTTTTCATTAAGGCGTTGGTTTTAGTTACACCGAGCATACGTTTTTGATGGAATAGCACAGTGTTCTCAAACATTTTTGACGAAAACTTTATGGACCCCAAAAAATATATAACGTATAACATAAAACTGTTTTTTTTTACATGTACAATTGTTTTTATTCAGTTCAAGAGTACCTGAATAGTAGAGTTAATAATTAAAACGTGTTAATAATTTATTATTTTATTTTGGAATTAAATATTTATTTATTAATTTTTTCTTCTGTTTCCGCGATTATTACTCATTGAAATAAAACAATTTAACGGATTATATCGCGTATAACGGGTTGGCTTAAAGTAATGAGAATGTTTTTAAATAAGACTGGCAGCATGAAAAAAAAACATAATAAAGAAACAATTACACCAATATCTGTCAAAAACGTCTGTTGCTCTAAATATCATCCGAATAATTATCATATTTAGTAAAAAAATGTCTGTAAGGCAAGTTCTTCGTGAACGTGTCTATCGGCTGCTTGGACAAAGGAAAAAATCAGACGTAATCGCTCACTTCAAAAATGAAAAAGTTCCCATTTCGACTATTTACCGTTTGATCAAACGATGGGAACTTGGTGTTGGCACTAAGGATTTACCAAAAACTGGTAGACCTCCTATCATTAATGCATCAAATAAAAAAAAAGTGGCTAAATTTGCACAAAACAAGGTTGGGGTGTCGCAAAATAAATTAGCCGTGAAATATAAGGTTTCCCGTGGCTGTATCAGAAATATTTTGAAAAAATACAACATCGAATATTTCAAGAGAGAAAAAGCACCAAAGTACACCGAAAAACAACTCGAGGAAATCCCAAAAAAATGCAGAAAGTTGCGGCGAAAGTACTTAAGTGAAAACACTTCAATAGTTATGGATGACGAAAAATACTTTACATTCACCAATGATAACATGCCTGGAAACGACGGGTATTACACAGCCAATAAAAAATGCGTTCCTGAAAATGTAAAGTTTAAATGCAAACTTAAGTTTGAGAAAAAAATCCTCGTCTGGGTCGTGATTTCAGAAAAAGGGATTTCGAGGGCAGTGATCAGAGACTCGTCGGGTCCAGCAATAAACGCTGAAGTGTATCAACGTGAGTGCTTGCCCATCGTTCGCCAATTTGTTAATAAGCACCATTCTGATGGTAAATACATCTTTTGGCCCGATCTAGCTAGGTCTCACTATGCTACGAGCACAAAGAACTGGTTGAAAGGCCATGGCGTACATTTCGTACCAAAGGACGCCAACCCTCCGAACGTCCCTAAAGCTAGACCGATCGAAGATTTTTGGGCAATCTTGAGTAGACACGTGTATAGTGATGGGTGGGAAGCAAAATCACCGCAACAATTGAGACGGAGGATACAAAGTCAATTAAAAAAAATTGACATGAATGTCGTCCAAAGTATGATGCGAACGGTGAAAAGCAAGCTACGGAAGATCGAAGATGCGGGGCCTTTTGCTATATTGTAATATTTACTTAAAACATAAAATACGATTGAATTTACCATAGTAAAATCCATAGACCTGTAGCAGTTGAGTTTACATTTATATTTTTGAAAATAAAAATTCTCATTACTTTAAGCCAACCCGTTATTATCTCATTTTAGTTCCCGACGTTTCGGAAGCTTTCCAGCTTTCCATGGTCACGGGAGGACGGACTCAGTCCTCCCGTGACCATGGAAAGCTGGAAAGCTTTTAGCAACATTTATTTATTATTATTGACATTTTGGTAATTTAAATTATATAGTTTAATAATTTTGTAAATAATTTATTTTTATTTGACATTTGTCACCAAGAACTTTTTCAAATTTACACGTCGCGCCAGCGGCCAAATATGTGAGACTAAGTTATAATGAACATCTTGTATTCTTGTGCCATATTTGCATAAATAAAGCTCATTCATTCATATGAACTTGGTCGTTTTTAGGGTTCCGTACCTCAAAAGGAAAAAACGGAACCCTTATAGGATCACGCGTTGTTGCCGTCCGTCTGTCCGTGTGTCTGTCAAGACCCTTTATCTCAGGAACGCGTGAAGGTGTCGAGTTGAAATTAAAACTGTATAGGTACTGAAGTTTACAGTCCCTTGAAGCTGTGAAAAAATCAAACTTCTAAGTTTACGTAAAAAAAGATACGGCCGTTTTTGCCCCTTAAAACGTATATTTCGTGACTTTTTGAAAATGATAGAGTACTTCCAGTTGTTCCAGAAACTTGAAATTTGGTATGAAGGAAGCTCTTATAGCACAATCAACAAAATAAATCTGAAAAATTATGTATTTTTTTTCTTTCTTACATAAAATGATCGAGAAATGCGTACATTTTGCTTAGGAGTAGGGCAATGCTAAAACTGAATTTTCATCGATCGCGTCATTTGTAGCGTATGTTTTGTACGGGACCCTCGGTGCGCGAGTCCGTCACGCACATGGCTGGTTTTTTTATTTTATTTATGTTCACCGAAAGAGTAAGTACCTATACTCCCGAAGTGGTCCCATTACTAAGTCCGGATTTGATGATGAGATCCCAGGATCCCAAGGAAAGTATCCACCTCTATTTTCACTAGAATGTTACTTTATTACAAGTGCGGTCATATTTGTGACCCTCCTTTTGTGAGCCTTCTGGGATGTCTTACGGAGGCCCAGGGCTCCGCTCCGCGGAGCACACTTTGAGAACTGCTGGAATAGCATATTCCCATAACGGAATACTATATGCAAGCCGGCTTCAGTACAAAACTATTTGGTAATAAAACTTTACCCTGCTGTTCCGGATTGCAAAATTTTCATCGTCATTTCACCACACATACGCCGCATATTTCTAGCTTATGAAATATGCCCCCGCGCGGCACGTTGTCAATTCTAAAGAATTTGTATTAGGTTAAAACGGTGGGCTATTTTAAAATATCTGACGTACGTGAGATTATTTGAATAAATTCACAGTCGTATCATAAGATTTTGAATTTGAGTTTATCTATCACAATATTAATGTGCATTTTTTCATATATTGTCATAACAAAATGGAACTTAGTGGTGTGACAATCCTAGTGTACAAACTAATACAACGATCATGTGATTTTCTTCACATGACATTGAGTCCCTTAAAAAAAACCATGATATCGAGACGTCAAGGTATATAATTATACTCAGTGAAGTCCTTTTTTAGTGTTCGGTATTCGTCATATTGGAGTTCCTTTGATTTCTCTTGGATCCCATCGACTTTCAATCAAAATGATATGAGAATAAATTGTTTAAAAAAAATATTTAAAAAAATAAGAACATACTACCTAATTGAGAACCTCCTTTTTCGAAGTCGGTTGATAAAACATACAATTTTTCATGCACATGGAGTCCTATTGAATTTTCAAGGTGGCTTTATCGACTTTATACCTTATGGTTTGGTGTTTTGCTATCAAACACACTATAACATTGTTTCCTTTGCGTGAAAAGGACAGAACAATAACCGAAATACTTTTCTTATACTTGATGTATATACCTTGTGTAGGATGCATGAGCGATGGATGCTTAGAACGGAACGCAAGAAAGAGATAGAATGTATGAGTGTGAGCGAGAGTGTGATACTAGGAAGTAGGTTTTATGGCCGATGTGCACTAGCACATTGTGGTACAGAATTTTAATTAAATAAAACCAGTGTTGTCAAGTAACGATCCATTTTATTTCCACACCCGCAGTCCCACACTTGTTTTATCGAAAAAAAATCGAATGCTTCATTTCGTCGACTTCATATTATTTCATAGAAAGCATTTTTCTCTGCAACTGATAATAATCTCGAATTATAAAGCAAACCTAACCGAATGTAACAAATTTAACTACAAAAATCTACGGTTTCAGGCGAATAAGATTTCGATGCAATGAAAATTCCATGCAAGTAAGCATTCTAGGAAAAGTTTTTGTCAATGACAAAACAAAAAGAGATCTCGACGAATTGAGAACACCGCTTGTACTATTAAAAGGACACCATTGTTGTGTTATTTATTCAGCGCGCTTCTCTTACCGCGGACGCGGTCCCAATTAAAAGGTCATCCTATTTTTTTACACTCGACCTAACAGCGATTTTAATTTTCCCTAAAATGCTATAAAATTCCGACATACCACCAATAAAGAGCAGAGATCCGATAAAAGTTAATCATTATTACAAATTCCAATTATCACGAAAGCATTTGGGGATCGTTGTTCTGTCCATTAATTCCTTATAATGATACCTCAATCTGCCATCTTGAAGGACGCCATATTCGGAATGGGGTGGTAGATTGAATTAAATTTCAGGATGAGATGCTGTGTCTTAATTAATTGTGTATTTTAACTCGTGGGCGTGCTACGAGTAAGTGCTTTCAAATGGCATCTTCTCCACTATTATAATAATATTGTAAAGTGAAGGGCTAAATGGCGCCATATATATGTGATGTTGTGTGTTTATTTCTATTGCCACGTTTTAAGAGTTCCCGGCAAGCGCGGTTATCCATACACAGGTAGTTACGCTCTCATTTTAAAACGACTAGTTAGTTTTGTACTGAGAATAAATTAAGGTATATGCAGGCTTGTAATGAGTTTATGTAGCTTCAGATACCACAGTAAAAAAATACATCAAATTTAAGTTTTTCATAAAACTTGTTTTTGCTGGATTTCGTTTTGTTTTGTAAACTGTAGCCATTTATATTAATTACAGATACACCTCATGTCATTATCATTATATATGCAAAGTTTCGTTAGAAACCAACATGTAGTTTTGAAATGAGAACGAAACTCCGTTCGTATGAGAAGGTGAAATTCGGCCGAGCTTGCCGGGGACTCTTAAGAACTGCACCAAGCGGGACATGGCCTCACTCTCGTGTTAAACTGTGTTATGAGCGAGGGTGAGGCCATGTGATGTAACGCTATCCTTACAGGAATATCGAATTTCGAACTTTTGGGTTCCACTATTTCATCGCCAGCTCTTCTAGCACAACTCTCCGCGACTACACTTGTCACACATAGCATCACCCGTCTTTCTCGCATTGTGTCGATAGGAAAGAGACAGACAATCTTTGTCGTGTGACAAAGAGTCACGTATCACAGTTGTCCTAGAGGTGCAGAATAAAAACATCCTAACCCTTCTTAACCCTAATCCTAATATTAGGAAATATTATAAACGTGAAAGTTTGGATGTTTCCATGGATGTACGTTCCACTTAATCTCAAAAACTACCGAACGAATTTTTATGTAACTTTCCAATTATGTATCTTATACATGAGAATATATATGGCATTTTTATGTCAAATTTCATCCCTTTTAGGGACGTAAAACGGGATGAAACTTTGTATCGAGAGAAAGTATGTTTTTAAGCTATGAAATTCAAACCTCGGTAATATGCTTAAAATTCATAACTTAGGCAAGAAAGCATTTTTCGAAATTCATCCTCTTATAGGGTAAAACGAGGGATGAAAGTTAGTACGGAGATTTTTTTCTACTTTAAAAGATCGGAGACTTTGCAAATAAAGTCTTCATTTAAAGTAAGGAAAAGTAATTTTATCGTTTTTTGAAATTCATCCCCCAAGGAGGTTAAATTGGGGTTCAAAGTTAGTAGGCTATGATATAATTGCAACTCTATGCGGACGTAGTCGTAGGCAACAGCTAGGGATGAAAAAGGGGATGAAACTTTATATCTAGAGCAAATAGGCTATAAATGTCATCTCTCCGCGGACGCAGTTGAGGGCAACAGCTAGTAATGTTTAACGGTGTACAACTGGAAAACGTGAGTTCTATTAAGTTGCTAGGCATGATCATTGACACTCACTCAGAGTATATAATAGGAAAATTAAATAGATTTGATTATGCGTTGAAACGTCTACGAGAGGTTTCATCGGAAACAACAGCTCTTCAAGCCTTTCACTCATATGTCACGTCAAATCTCCGCTACGGGGTAATACCTACTGTGGGGTTATGTTGGAAATGATGAACAAATCTTATAACTACAAAAGAGATGCCTCCGAGCTATACTTATATGGTCTGAATCAAACAAAATCATGTAGCCCATTTTTTGTAAAAAAAAAACTTATTACTCACCTTTCCACCGCTATATATATACCAAATTAACTTCGTTGTGAAAGATAATATGAATATGTTTACAAGTATAAAATACGTTGAAATCTGTTTAGCCGATTTGGCGTGATAGACGAACGTCACTCTCTTGCTATTTGTTTATAATTGTTATATCTGCATCCTATGTCTGCTGTACTACGTGTTATTGTTTGTGTTACTATATGAAATTCACAGTGCCTTGGTCTTATGCTGTAATGCTGTGTAATTTAATTAAATAAATAAATAATGAAGCCACAACAACACATAAAAACAAGAAATATCACAAAAAAAATGTTTTGATTCAGTGACCTCAGTAGAATTCAAGTTACCTAAAGATTCAGTAATCCGTGCAATTTTTTTTTTAATATTTTCAATGCCCCTTCAACTACATTGAAATTTAGTTTTTACAACTTTCTAGGTACTTTTTGTTTTACAAATATCATGATAATAATCACAATTTTTGCAATTTATTAGTGGATCACTCCACTAGCGTTATTATTATAAACAAAGATCAGAAACAAATGAAAAAACGGCTAGAGTCGGATGCACCATACAGAATTCCATAAGCAAGAACAGACGACAAAATTCGTCGACTACTGGTATGGACGATTAGCTCAGATGGTAGAGCGTGCTGCCCCGGTCTGGCTCAAGCCACTGGTTCAAGTCCAGTATCGTCGATTTTTTTTTTCATTTTCTTCTGATCTTTGTTTACAACTTTATAGGTAGTAAAGTATAGATTACGACTCAGATCGGATGTTCTGCTTTTGCGCCCTAACAGATATCAGTCGGATCATTAATTCAGACTTAACACAGGCAATTTATTAGCTTTCATACCCTCGTCACTGAAGCCACTTCATTTATCCGGCGACAAACACTGCACTATATTAACATTCTAATTTAATAGATGCTTATATTTCTTAGAACTTAGAACATAATCACTGGAAATGGCAATTATAACATTACCCGACCATTTTTGCATGCACTTAGCGGGAGACGAGGTAAAAACGAAACCCAAAAAAAGAAGATCGTATGGCGCCATCCGGCTCATTCAAATACAGCTTTATATGAGAGCGAGAGAGACGCCACGTTACGAACTTCGAATTTCGAGTTTCGGAGTAATCCCTCAGCACACTGCGGAAGATTTTGATTTCTATAAACGCAAACAATATTAAGTTTCTGTCTTTTTAAGGGTTCCGAACCCAAACGGTAAAACGGGACCCTATTACTAATACTCCGCTGTCCGTCTGTCAGGCTGTATCTCATAAACCATGATGATAGTTAGACAGTTGAAATGTGCACAAATTATGTATTTCTGTTGCCGCTATAGCAACAAATACCTAAAAACAGTATAATTTTATGTCTATGTCAGTAACCAATACAAAATGATCAACACCGCGTACATTTTGCTTAGGAGTAGGGCTCTACTAACATTGGATGTTCATAGATGCGGCCATTTGTAACATATATTTTGTACGGAACCCTCGGTGCGCGAGTCCGACTCGCACTTGGCCGGTTTTTCCTGTCTTTTTTGAGACATGCTTTTATTTCCGACTGTACTTTTCGTTAAATGTTATTTTTTATGTTATAAGAGGCAAAACGAGCAGATGGTCCGCCTGATGGTAAGCAATCACCATCGCCTATGGACACTTGCAACACCAGAGGAGTCACAAGTGCGTTGCCGACCTTTCAGGTGGGAGTACTACGCCCTTTTCTCGAAAGCTTGAAGGTCGTATCGGTCCAGAAATACTGGCAACAATTTATTCCACAGTTTCGTGCAAGTCAGGAAATTTCTAGGAAAACACAGTTGTGGACTGCCAACCATCTCAGACAACATCCATCAACTACTCACCCAGATGATTTTAAAGAGCCCAAACTGGTATGATTGCGTTATTTAATTGCAGAGTTCGTATGACCACCTTCCGACTCCATCATCAGATCAGCTCAATGGTGTCTTAGTCATAGTACTGTATTGTCAACTAACTTACATAAGTACAGTCACTAGCATCTGCCACAACAAAGCGCGCATAAATATCTGACACGACTCTATTGCTAGAACCGTTCGAAAGTGTCAAATATTTTTGCCCGCTTTGTCATGGTAGATATTGATGCTGGTGACTGTACGTCTTTAACTTGCAAGATTTGTTTACATATTTACTGATATATTTACAGGTGAACCTTATATAAAGCTTGACAACCAATTTCGCTCAGCGGGAGTTACGTTGCCTACGAAGCTAAAGGACCTGAGTACAAATCCCGGTAAGGGCAAATATTTGTGTGATGAGCATAAATATTTGTTTCTGAGTCTTGGATGTTATCTATGTATATAAAGTTAATATATCTATTAAATATATCGTCGTCTACTACCCATAACACAACTACCTTATTGAGCTTACCTGGACTAGTTGGATCTGTGTAAAAATAGACCCGTAATATATATTTAAAAAGAAACACCTACAAACGAAAAAACACATGTAATACACTGACGAATTTATATCGTATAAACTGACCTGATATTTGTCATATATAGATAGTGGAATTCGGTCTGTATGTCATCTCCATTTTTTTAACGCTCTAAGTTATGTCTAGATGATTTATACATATGCCACACTCTTTAGCTACGTTCGTCTTTGTATTGTTTCCACCCCATAAATGTTTAAACTTGTAATTAAATTTACTTTGGTTTGAAAAGATTACTGACCCATCAACTGCCTGTTTCAGTCGAGGAAATCTTTCTCACATGCGGTAAGCGAGTATAATGTTGGGGCAACAATGTCGGCGCTTAGGGTTACCGCGTTCATATAAATCAAATACGAGCAAAATTTTTAATGGCGGACCTATGACTATAGTATACTGTAGACACCGGCTCGAGGAAGGAAACGCGTATGAATTTGGTATGCAGGTTTTATTCCGTAAGAGTAGGTATACAGATTAGCCGCCGTGTTGTTTGCGGTTGGTAGCGGACTAACGGTCCGCCGTACACAAAACCCAAGAGTGGGTGGATCAATTTTTACTTAATCTACCTTATTCCTAAAACTATAGCTAGCACTGCCCTAACTGTGTAAAAGGTCGTAAGTGACATGATCCTGGCGACATACATCCCTTATGTAAGCAGGGCACAATGATAAACAACTCTAAATCGACTGAATGTTTTTGTTTAAATTAGTACATCTGACTGACTTAAAGTGTCTAAATCTTCTGACAGTCAGCCAAAAGGCCAAGTAAAATATATTTCAGCAACTTCTGACAAAAATAGCATTTTTGTCAGAAACTTTTAGTTCCAACTGTACTCGTCTTTGATCATCCGTTAACTACTCATCAAAGCAACTCTAAATTGCCTTAACTCGGTAGAACTGAGTTATTTTATTAGAGAGTTCCTATGACCACCATCCGGTTCCATCATCAGATCAGCTCGATGGTGTCCATAATACGAGTATTGTATTGTCACCTAACTTATATAAGTATAGTATGTAGTACGCGCTTAGTATTTCAAAATAAAAGAAACTGTAACTGTGCTAACTAAGTAAATGATATTCGAAACTTTCAAGTGTACGTAAAGTTGCGATAGCTCAGTTGGTCAGAGCACTTCTGCATTAAAGAAGAGGTCGCAGGTTGAAATCCTGCTTGCAATTTAGGTAAATGGCAAAAACGGAACCCTTTATAGTTTCGTCATGTCCGTTCGTCCGTCCGCCCGTACCGTACTCCTAAGCAAAATGTAAGCGGTGTGGTATCATTTTATGTTGGTTGTTGACCGATATAAAATCAATTAAGGGTCCCCAGCAAGCTCGGCCGAATTTCACCTTCCCATACAAACGGAGTTGCACCCTCATTTTAAGACTACTCGTTGGATTGTAACGAAACTTTGCTTATACAATTACATTAGGTATATCTAGGCCTGTAATTAGTTTATATGGCTCCAGTTTATAAAACAAACGAAATACAGTAAAAACAAGTTTTGTATGATAAACTAAAATTCGCTGTATTTTTTTTTAAGTAGGTATCTGAAACTACATAAACTAATTACAGGCCTGCATACACCTTTATTTATTCTGAGTACAAAGTTTCAGAGCAAACTAGCTAGTCGTTTTAAAATGAGAGCGTAAATACGTTTGTATGGAAAACCGAGCTTACCGGGGACACACGTTGCATTTTTATAAAGTTGGTTATAACGTTAAGTTATACACGTACTGGTAATACTCGTATGTCCATAAACTATAATTAATAAGCTTTAAGAAATTCATTTCCATACATAAAATTAGACGCCTTCCTGAAAAAACTCCTCAACACTGTAGAGAGACCTTGATCACAAAAAATGTCTTAGAATTCCTTATTATTTTAGTTCCATATGCCTATTAAACCATTTGATGGCTTGAAAATCATAACCGTAACTTGCTCATTCATTAATTAAAGTTTGATTTGCCCAAGATTTATAGTAGCCAGTAGGCTTGCAGTTAACCAGTAATTAAATAAATACGTTCGATAAAAAAAATGGGCAAAGAAATGGATTCGCTTGATCAAATCGATTGTACATACAATTCATAATCGCTAGATTTGACAAACAATTATGTCTTAGCCACATCACTACAAATATCAATAGACAAGTGTCAAATACATTGATTTAAACTTACACGATCTTTACTCATTATCACAACACAGCAAAACTGGGCTGAATCGCTTGTATAACGGGCAGTGCTCTGAGGAATTGTTCGGGTTGATCCCAGCTGCATCTTTCCGCCATTATCCTACCCGACAATATTTCCACCCTCACCACTTAGAATCTTATATGGTTGGCAGTCCACAACTGTGCGTTTTTCTAGAAATTTCCTGCCTCGGACGACTGAACTGTGGAATAAATTGGCGTCTGCAGTATTTCCGGACCGATGCGACCTTCAAGCCTTCAAGAAAAGAGCGTACTCCCAACTGAAAAGCCGACAACGCACTTGTGACTTCTCTGGTGACGCAAGTGTCTATGGGTGATAATGATTGCTTACCATCAGGCGACTCGTCTGCTCATTTGCCTCCTATATCATGAAATATATATATATATATATGATTTAGTTAATTTTCTTTCGTTGGTTGTGATAATAAGTGTCAAATATGTGTTCTAAGGAAAATCCTACTATAGTAAGTATTGTGCACCTCACGCGCCCATTCTGGTGTGCTCAAGTAATACCCGGGTCGTAAACGGAGGTGCGCGGAAAGGAAGTCACGTAAAAAATTGAATAAAACCCGCCTGAGTGGAGGCAGCTGCGCGGAAATCACTGCGCTCGGGTTTCCTTGCCAGCGTTTCCTTTAATCGTTCATTAAATCCTTCCTGGCTAAATAAACACCGAATATGTTCTGAGCGTCCACTTAAGCCAAATTGTATCAACTACATTTATGTCTGCGTATAGAAAAATCTCTTTCTCGCACAATTTTACCATGCCCCGTAGATTGCTAATTACTAATTAACGACAACGACTGACTATAGGTATAAGTTAAGTAAGCCTTCTTATTATGGCTCCGCATAGGTGAACTAAAAATACTTAATTCATTACAAAAAAACGGGACTTAACCGTTTTTTACAAAATTCGTATGTCGCCGTCCCACATACTCAAATACAATTTAACACGAGAGAGAGAGAGGAACGTATACGAACTTCAAATTTCGAACCTATGAACCCCTTAGTTCCTTTTCCTGCCAGGATGAAATCCACTGTTGCAGCGGTATGTAATGTACACGCAATTAACGCCTATATAATCCTTAAATTCTTTTTTTTTCTACAAATACAAAGTAAGTATATGAAAAAGAGACACTTTTTTTTACGCTAGGCGCGTTCCTATGTGTGCGTGGGCTGTGACACTGCTCCGTCGAATTAATTACGTTTTCTGAATTTTGAACGTAATTTGACAGAGGGCGTTAATTGCCATAGCTACCCTAGTGGGTTACACAGTAATGCATTTCTTTAAATCAATCTAATATGCTCTATGCAGTAAAATTACCGACTTCGAAGAACTATTATATAATCTGTGCCGACACATGTATTGTCATAGTCATTACATATGGCCATAGCATTATATAAATGTTGATATGTTTTCTTGGAGAACTACGCATATATATTGTATTTAACTGCCAAAGTTACATTTAAAGTAACCTAAGATCTAATAAGACTTATTTACAAAAAAATACTGACTATTGAGTTTATTTTCAACAGTGCAGTGGTCTCCTCTTGGGAAATGCTGGTATACTCAGACGTGTAAAAGTGCCCTTGCGGCCTATTTACAGACTAAAGTTCATTATTTCATTAGCATTTTACTTCTTAGAGTGTACTCGTATCCCCAACCTTTTATCTTATTGCTTATTTAATATAATGTGGATGCAGCTAATCGTTTAGATGCTCATAATTTATCATAGTATTATAAAGTTGTAAAAAAAATGTCTGTACATAGAAGATATTAAAAAAATGATTGTAACGGACTATTTGTAGTCACTAAATCGAAAAATATTTTGAAATAAAACAATTTAACGGATTACATAGCGTATATTATCTCATTTTAGTTCCCGACGTTTCGGAAGCTTTCCAGCTTTCCATGGTCACGGGTGGACTGAGAAAAGATGTATTTTCCTCTGTCAAAGTTACAATTTGTGCAAACTACCCATTTTTGAAAAGACAAATAAAGGTGTACATACATGCCAGATGGGCCTAAGCTGTAAAGACAGTTACACATGTGCCAGAAGGGCTTAATTATTTTATTCTAATAATTTACCAAGCAGCATTTCACAAATGAGGAGTACTGAGGGAGAAAAGAAACGCTGCAAAGAAAAACTCCCAGGCTACCTCATTACTAATTATAACATTTTAATAACAGAGACTATTAAACTACTTTTTAAACAGATAAGATATTTTACACCGTTCGGAAATTAAGGTTTTGCAGTCCCGTGTCTCGCTTGTTCCTTGATGAGATGTATTACAGGATCCCAAGCTGGTGGTAGTGACAATCCATCTTCTCTATTGAAATTAGGATGCTTTTTAATCTCAATAGCCTCGCGTAGCATTCTGGGAAAATATATTTTTTCTTTGGCAAGGATAAAAGGTTTATCAAACTTAATTGAGTGGTTTGGTTTGTCAATGACATGTTCACAGACTGCAGACTTATTACACCGACGGTGCTTGACATCTGCTATGTGCTCCTTCACCCGGGTTGATACACTGCGTTTCGTTTGACCAATGTTTGAAAGACCACACTCGCAGTCCAGCTTATAAATGCCTACACTCTGCAAAGGGGTGCTACTCTTTACGGGTCTAAGGTATTGAGACACCTTCTTCAACTGAAATAATACCCACAAAAATGAGATAATATACGCGATATAATCCTTTTATTTTATTTCAATGAGTAATAATCGCGGAAACAGACGAAAAATATTTTGTTTAGATTTTTGTATGTTTGTATGTATCGTTGCTCACGCCAAATCGGCTAAGCGGATTACAATTATTTTTGGTACACGGGTAGCTGTGTATCTCCAGATGGTTATAGGGTACTTTTTACCCGACTACGCCGAAGAAAAAAAGAGGGGTTTTAAATTTTTCTCCTCCGCGAACGAAGTTCCGGGCACCTTCTAATTTAGCTTATAAAAACTATTCACCTAACGCAACTTAATAATTTTTGATCCCTACATATTCCTATTACGAAAATTGCACATACAACTCGCTAATAAATCTCAAGGGCCGCAAATTCATAAATTCCTTTATAGAAGACATATTTACATAGCTATTCGAGTACGAGTATACGAGTTAGCGTAGCCAGCGTATAATATATCACGTCAACGTAGCTCATGCTTGAAATGTTTTACAATTTAGCGTAGGTACTCACTAGGTGAGTAATGTGTGAAACTGAAATGTGGTCCCCTACCAGTGCAAGTATCATCGATCGTCACTTATTTGCCGTAAAAAAACCGACCAAGTGCGAGTCGGAATCGCGCACTGAGGGTTCCATACAAAATATCTGATAAAACCACCCGTATAAGAACCACCAGAATAATAAGCAAAACTTAAGTTGATATAATTTTTTCTTCTGTTTCCGCGATTATTACTCATTGAAATAAAACAATTTAACGGATTATATGATTAGTTTGCACAAATTGTAACATTGACAGAGGAAAATACATCTTTTCTCAGTCCACCCGTGACCATGGAGAGCTGGAAAGCTTCCGAAACGTCGGGAACTAAAATGAGATAATATACGCGATATAATCCGTTAAATTGTTTTATTTCAACTAAGTTGATATAGTTTATTTAAATAAAACAATTTAACGGATTATATCACGTATATTATCTCATTTGACATATGTATACCTTTATTTGTTTTTTCAAAGTGGGTAGTTGGCACAAATTGAGGAAAATATATTTTTTCTCTGTCCACCCGTGACCATGGAAAGCTGAAAAGCTTCCGAAACGACGGAAACTCAAATGAGATAATATACGCGGTATAATCCGTTAAATTGTTTTATTTAAATGAGTAATAATCGCGGAAACAAAAGAAGATATTATTGATATAGTTTAGCTATTCTTAAAAGTTCAAACAAAGCTGTAGAAAATCCAATGTTAACAGGGCTCTGCTTCTTAGCCAAGTGTACGCAGTGGTGAAGTCATTTTATATTAGTTACTGACATAGCCAGAAAGACGCAAAAAAAATCATCTCTCCTGTTCGGAAAGTTTAATTTTCATGGGTATTTAGCCGGGTGGAAAATAGTTTTTCCATGTCTAGGCTGGAAAAGTATTTTATTGTTACGATTAGCCACAGAGTCGAATATAATTGAGTTACGTCATCTTATTAAAATAAAAGCTGTTCATATCGCGATTGTGATTAATGATGATGATGATGAAGATGATGATTATGATGATGATGATTATGATGATGATGATGATTTTTTTTCTCACAGTCGGAATAAAAAGTGGAGTTGTGTTGTGATACTGAAAATTTGAGTGTTTAACTCGTGTGAAATTACCCATTTCACCCTCGAACTATTGGCGCTCGAACGAAATCTCGGTTGAAATGGGTCACATTCAACTTCAACCCTTGGTTAATTTTCTACTATTAACTATTCGCATTGGGTGTGCTATTAAGAGCTACCTTTAAACCCAATTTCAAAAAGTTTCTAGGACAACTGGGACATTTAGTACGGTTTCGAACGAAAAACAATGCTGAATTTTTACGAAAATCTTGATGTTTTACCATAAGGATCTTCGTGATTTTTAAAGTGAATTTCTTAGTGAAGAAATTCACTTTAAAGTCTTGAAATACAAAGATCCAAATAATGAAAAAAAATCAAGACTGACCGGATCCGGTCTTTTGATCTTTGTAATTCAAGAATAACAACATTGTGTATGGAAATACATTTTTTAATGACTGTATCTTTCGAGTGTGTTGACTTCGATCGAAGTTAAATTTTTTCACAGCTTCAAGGGACTGCAGCATTAAGTATATGATATTAATTTCAGCTCGATATCTCCACGCGACGGACAACAAAGGGATCTTATATGGATTCAGTTTATTTCCTTCTGAGGTACGGAACCCTAAAAACAGACTATCAATTTAAATAAAACAATTTAACAGATTAATATCGCGTATATTAACTCATTTGAATTCCCGAGGTTTCAGAAGCTTTTCAACTTTCCATAGTCACGACACATATAACAAGTTAATTATAATCATTAGAAATTATAAAAACTCCGTAATCGTATCAAAAACCTACGTCAATGGCTGGTTACCTGTCATGAGAATACCATAGTCGTTTTTTTCATAAGTGGGAAAGTATGGGATTTGCATAAGTCCCGAGGCGTCTAACACGAGCCGTGAGGCGAGTGGCAAGACTCGGGTCGACTGAAAATAGCACTTCCGCACATGTATCAAACGACTATTTTTATACAGTTGCGAAATATTATAATTAAAGAAAATAGTAATGTAAAAGAGAAAAGTTTAGTTGCGTTCATTCATAATGAGTGCCCCGCGCCAGTCATATAAAAAAGTTAAAAGCACTAGTGCGAAAAATCCAACATTCCGCAACGCACGAGACCTACACAGCTACAAAAAGCACCACTTTTGGAGCAACTGTATAAAAAAAATATCCTCCTGATGTGACGTTTTTGGTTTGGCGCGATTCTTGTTGGGAATGATTTGGTTTTGGTGGCAAATTTGACAACTCGATGAAAATGTTGCCAGTCTGTTAACGATTTACTACTAAATCTTTGTGTAATTTATTTTTCAACTGGGAACTCACGTTATTCTCATAAGAGCTAATGAGAATAGTATGCGTATGAAAATATTTCAATGGTAATGGTGCGAAATGTAATGCTCACTCAACATAATAAAGTGCAAACTTCCATAAAATGAATTACCAAAACGTGAGGAACCTGAGTTTTGTTTTGTTAACATAACTCCTACTTTTTCTAGTAGGTATTGTAATGTTTTACTGGCATTAATGGTATGAACTAAACATACCTACAGTTATTTTATTTCTTAAAAATCATTTTTGGATTAAAAGCGAAAGAAAACAAACTATGCAATTTGGAAACATATATTATTACTTCTTTTTCCAGCGGTGATGAACAAATTTTATAATACTACTGTCAGTTTAATTTAAAACGTTTAGCACATATCACAATGACATCACCGCCTCTTTTCGACTTAAACGTTTTCTTCTCAGCTGGATATACTGAAAATATAAAATTTGCCTATTGTCTGACTCCATTTTGTTTGACTAATATAAAATACAATTGTATTTTTAATGCGTAGGTATTTTATTTTATAGCAGTAAAATAAAAATATTCGCGGTCGGCATATTTAATAATTGCTCAGCATGCGAGCTTGCTCACCAATCATTTTATTACGTTAGCTGCACAAAATACTTGTTTAGTTTAAAGTTTCTAAGTCTTAAATGAATTGAGTTTTCTTGAGGTAATACCGCTTCATTAAAGTTATCTATATTAAAACATACCCGTATCCTGATAGACTGGTAAGTAAGTGGTAGACTTTATAGGTTTGAGTTTTCGCCTATTATCTTTATAAAATCTTGCTAAGTGATGAGAACCGAGTTTAAGGCCCAATTCGAACATATTAAGACGTCTCCTCAGTTTTTTGTTGCTTAATATAATTTGTTTCCAAGTGTTAGTTACACGTACTGCAATCCTTAGTGAAACATCATCTAAATATCTGAAATATAATTTATTTAATTTCAATTAAAGAACAAAATAATAAGCAAAACTTATGTTGATATACATAATAGGCTGTTTTTAAAAGTTCAATCAAAGCTGTAGAAAATATTCTAGAGAAAAATTATTTTAACTAAATACTGCACTATTGTTCATAGAATTATTTGATCAGAAAAGCTACATGAAACATTGTCATTTCTGGCACAACACAAGCGTCTAACCATAATCAGATTACTTGTAAAATATGCGCCTGTGTTCAGAGCAACTTACGAAAATATTTTCCAAGACAGCTCTAATGGTAAGGAAGTTATTGCATCGTGCCTTATGTCACTAAAGGATTCACCGAAAGTAAAAATATTACTTGTATACATGACGTTAACTTTGTACACTGATTCAGAAAAGAGGGTAGATACAATTACAGTTCGATCAATATTGATTTGGGGTTCGTTCAGAAATTGATGAATTTTTATTACGGAAGGACATATTTGTAAGATAAATCTATCTAAAAAACTGGTATTTATATTCTGGTAATTATAAGAATATGATTTTTACTTAATTTACTAACAATTGACAACATTTACAATTTGAAAGAACTATTAAATTCATATTTCGACACGCATTTCGTAAATGTATTATCAACGAACCCAAAAAAAATATTGTATAGCTATTATTTTTTAACATATTTGGAAAAATGTGTAAGGAGTATGTATCTACGATCTTATAAATGACCTCATGAGCGAGTTTGTAACAATCACAGCGCACCAGAAGAACATCAGTTCAATTTCTATACGAAATGCGTCTTAGTACGTGATAGTGCTTAGTACGCTGTGACGATGACGGTCACCTACAACAGAAAAAAGGCTAATTAAATATCGTCAATTTATCTATATCCCTGTAAAGTAGTCTGTACATTAAAGATATTTTCAAAAAAGTGATTTTAACGGACTATTTAGAGGTCAGTGAAACGAAACTATTTTTTTTGTTTTATATTTGTGACTTGTTGCGGCTTTATCAAGCCAAATCGGCTTAATGGATTTCGACTATTTTTCGTTTAAACTAGTTGATAACTTTAAACACAGGTAGCTGGGTATTTCCAGATGGTTATAGAATGCTTTTTTTACCGACTACGCTGGAGAAAAAAGAGACGTTATGACTTGTTCTCCTCCGCGAACGAAGTTGCGCGCACCTTCTAGTATTAACTAAATATGAAGTACGCGTATGCAAAAAAAACTTTCACAAAATCGCCAAGGTATGGATGTATAATTTGATAAAGTAATCAGAAATAATCACATTCCTACTTATTATTTATTATATATTCCTACTTACTTGACAAAAAATAATGATTTCTCATCAAAAACATAAGTGTGAAAGAATGCCAACTTCGTTAACGGTTTCACTAATTAAAGAAGTCTAACTGGAAACCAAGATCTTTCGAAGCCCCTTAAATCATACTTGCTGTCATGCATCACGTTCTTATTGCTTAAGATGATTTGTTATGTTACATAGAATGGTGCTATAAGTTCTGTCAAGTATTTTGATTAATAAAATGAAGTAAAATACGATTTAATGGATATGTAAAGATACGCTTTAAAATCTTATTATTTATACAGATCAATAAGTTATTAGAATTCTGATTGCTGATTTTATGAAATTTCATGTTAAATTAGATATTTGGCTACGATAAATCACGCGAGCAATTTGTGGATATAACACTTTACAAAACTAAATAAAAGGAAGTGTTACAGTTAGTTATGCTACTTTGTTATTGTGTAAAACCTTTGTTTCAGCGTATGTTTTGTACTCAACATTTTAATTTAGGCCAAGTTTCTTCTCCAGCTATTTTTTTATTCATGAACCTCATTTCTCACTTTTCACAAAAACACGTCAATTTCTTTGGCAGGTGGTAAAATAGATTACGTATAAAACATTAACTAAGGATACTGTGTCTCTCAGACCCACTATCATTATACCTCAAAATATAGATAGATAAGGTACAGACAGGATCATTTTCTAATTTTAAAGTGTCTTGAGAAACCATTAAACAGATCAGGGTCTAAATTTTGTGTGTGTGTAAAGTGATTTTGACGTATTTTCTAAGGAGTTTTGCCGCAAGGAAAGCCGGAAGGTACTTAATAACCCGAAAGTGTTTATAATATTTTAATGAATCCAACATTAATTAATAAGCTTGAAACCTTATTATATATAATTAATTCAAAATCAGTTTGGGGATTGTTTTCATCACTCAAAATACTTTTGTGACAGAACTTATGAAGTTTTCTCTAATTCATGTGTTTCTACTTGGTTGATCTGAACTAAAGTAAAATCATTTCCTTAACTGATCAATACTCAAACTCAGACATACTTATTTGAATACCTCAATAGAACTTTGCCAAGTTTACCTATGATGAAATAAAAATTAATGCGTGCCGCAGTCTATTCCATAAAGTGTTATATTGGATAATGACAAGGAAAAGAAATCAAATATAAAATAAAATAATATATACGAGATCTACAGTTGAAACTGCAGCTTTATGTCTTGATTAAACGGTGTAAATACTGTTAAGTTAATCTAAGGTTCCTTTTCTGCGTTGAATCTGATTTTAAATACGCCCACCAAAGAAAAGTTGCCATTTGTTAAAATTATGGCGAGGAAATATTTCAAAATGTACAAAATTTATAAAAAATATATTTAAATTCATTTAACAACAAAAATCACACCTTTAAATTTGTACTGTTATTTTTAGTAGAATATCTTAAAAGGAACTGGCAATACTAAAAATCAACAAGCAAAGCAAGCAAGCGGGTCGGGCTTGCGGAGCGGCCGACTGTTTGACATAATCTCGTCGGTGTTTTTGCCTCGCGGGAATTTCTTCTCAATTTCTTTACCTTTTCTAACGTTCTTTACGATATTTTGATCAATATCAATTATTACAGTGGCTTGGTCACATAAAATTTCTTAATTTGATTGCTTACTTACTCTCAAAAATGCCTACTGTTACGAAGTGACAGATGTTTTGAGTGCAATAACGCGTCATTTCTGACTCGAAAACACAGTATTACTCAAATTTGACACCTCTTTTATTACAAGAGAACTAGCAGCCATGGATTCTGATCCCCAGGAAACAGGTAAGCTTAGTATTTTCAATATAAATCCATTTTAAAGATTTCAATTGGACTTGACGTTCAAGCGTATTAACCGACAAAATGTGGAAGCCGTTCATGTAATTATGACATGGCATGATTTTCAGTGATCTGTTTTGAGTTGTCTTTTGTTTTAACTTACTGTCGTCTTTATAAAACACTGTCTTAGCACATGTAGTATCTATAACGTTACAGTTTTTAAAATAATTTGTTAAATTGTAACTATAACTTATCGAAGTTTTCCCTGTCATCACGTACGTATTATTTGGCTGGGTTATAATCCAAACATCAATATTGTTAGCTAACATAAGTAACAAGTGCACTCCTATCTATTCTCTTTTGTTTATGAAAACAATGGAACAAGGTGCTTATATTTAACATCTTAATTGCAATTACGCTTACTATGGTTGTTTCAAAAGTAAATATAACCTTTTAAACTTAATACAATAAAATGACCTGTATTGTTTAGGCTTTAAGAGTTAAGTATTCTAACCTTAAATATTTTCTCCTGACAAGTTCTCACAAGTTTGATTTTTTTTTCTGAGGTCCTTGAATTCTAGATCTATGGACAGGTTGTTTTATTAAAAATAGAACCAATAACTAGTTGACCTCCAATTTTTTCACATTTGACTTCGCTTACTTTTTGAATTACTACCGGTACCCATTCTACCGGGTCCATTTTGTTTATGAATTGGGACCTTAAGATTTAAAGTTTAGTAACAAACTTTTATGACACTTTCTGTGTATGAAACAACCTATCCCTGAGGTATCTATTTTCTAATATAATATATTAAATGCAAACAGGCAGACAAGCCACCTGACGGTAAGCAGTCATTGTTGCCCATGGAAATGTGTAACACCGGACATGGATATGTGCAATACAAGCTAGTAAAAAAACTGGCCAAGAGCATCTCGGACCATGCTCAGTATAGGGTTCTGCCGCCGTTCATACAAAAAAATATGATATGAATAAGTGCACTAGTAAAAGAGTGTATCTCCATGCCACTTACCTTTGCTGATAAGCACAGTTTTTTGGCAATAACTCAAAAACGGTACATCCGATCATGTTGAAAACCATTGTCATTGAAAGTATTTATTAAGCTTTATCTTTCTAATTTTTTTCATATTTCATTAGAAAATAGAGGAGGGGGACACAATTTATGCTACTCAGAGTGATTACTTCTGAAAGTATCCACTAAATCAAAACAATTTTTCAGAAACCTCGAAACATTTTTAAAAGAGCTGTTGAAATATGTTTTTGCCATTTGGGCTTACGGGACCCTATAAAGCATTTAAAATGCTGCAATATAAACAACAACCTGGGGGATACCGGGGGTACCCCTATGAACAGCATTCCACCTGAAGAACAACTTTTTTACACACATTTTGGCTATGGCAACTCATTCCAAAATTCATCTCCATGTGCTAGCACAGCTAAAAATATCAATAGAATGGTGTCAGATACAATGGTGTATCATCATATAAGGAAGTAAAAGAAAAAAAAGGAATGTAGAATAAGCTGGAATTTACTCCACCAACAAGAGCCTAGCTCTTAAATATATGATGATGGTGTCAGATACGCGATGTTCTGATGGAATGCCCCATGAGAAGCGTCTTTTCAGATGGCTAATCTGCTCCTTTGTCATTTATGAAATAAAATAAAAACCAACTTACAAGGTGTTTTACTTCCATGGTCTTAATTTATTTTCAACTAGAAGTCTTCATTAGTAGAGGAGAAAAAGTCATAACTTCTCATTTTTTCATAGTATCCTCAACTTTATAATTGTATAGATATAAATATCACACATTAATTAATTGACCCTTGAAAGGAGAAATCGGATAAACAAAACTTTCCAGACATTTAGTTATACCCGTATATATTTAGTTGTATGGATTTGTAACTAGCATCGAAATAAAATGTCCAGAAAGGTGGGAATTTTTTTCATGTAAATACATATGCTTAATGCTGCCGGAAAACCTATTTGTTAAAACATTCCATACTTTTTTCAGAACAAAATCCTCTTGGGCTTGCCTCTGGTGACGGTGCAGTGAAGACAAATGGCAACATGTCACAAGCCTTGTTCCCGGAGAGCCCTGTGTATGAGCCTGAGGAGGATGCTGCAGATCTCTTGGAGAAGGATGAGGTGCGTAGCAGTTTGCAATTTACATGAGTTGTTCAAAAATACAGAAAATTAAAATGCTTTAAGAAAATAACACATGGTCTTACTCTCACTCAGACGTGCAATGGAAAGGGCTATGTTTGGTGTTTATCTACATGATATAATCAGAAATGAGGATATCCATAGATGAACTTAAGGTACCTAACTGATATAGCGTACAGGATTGCATGGTTGGAGTGTCATATGTAGCCCAGGCAATGGATGGCTGTAGGGGCCAGGGATCGGAACCAGTATTTTTTGAATCTTCTAAAATACACACTATTTCTGGAAGAACTGTATTCAGGAGAGGAGAAATTAATCACAAAACACCTGATTCAAGTTGTACAATTTTAATAAAATATACGAAAATCTCGTATTTGAACAAAAAAAACAAATCGTTATTTCGGATATTTAGTATGAAAAAAACCGGTTCTGATCCCTGGTTGGGGCAGTAAAATTCTGGAGTTGGGACCATGCATAGGTAAGCATAGCATGGGGCAGCCCCTACCTAGGTGAACGGATGACCTGGTGACCGTCGTGGTGAGTCACTAGATGCGATGTGTGCAGGATCCCACTCTGTGGCAAGCTATAGGGGACGCCTATGTTCAGCAGTGGATGTCCATTTCTGATAGGTAGATAGAATAAATAAATACTTTAATTAAAAATACATACATACATAAAATCACGCCTTTTTCCCATTACGGGGTAGGCAGAGACTACCTCCTTCCACTTGCTACGGTCCTGACATACAACTGCCGCTTCATCAACATTCATTAATCTCTCTTCATGCATGTTCGCCGGTTTAGAGTACTTTTCACTTGGCCTTGTTTCAGAATGTCTCCAATATGATCGCGAAACGTTCGTCTAGGCCTTCCTCTTCCAACATTTCCACTTACATTCGCCTTGTAGATCTTCTACCTCTTTATCCTTCCATACATTCTTCTGCCTTCTTACTTTTCTCCTTTCAGAAACCCCACATACTTCAAATAGCAATGTTGATTAATTCTTCCTTAAACAACCACCATAGTTTTTCAATCTCGCATACTTCATCTAACTTAGTAAATCATTCTTTTATCCTCATGACATATTGTTCTTTCACTTCATCTACTTGCAAATTTTCTACTTTCACACACGTTCTCTAAACTTAAAATTAAAAATATTTTGTCTATTTGGTTATAACTATAGATTACCTAATACTAATATTTTTAATGAACAGATGTTATACTTTCAAACACTAAGATAACATTTAAAAACAATAGCTTTTCATTATCTTGAAGTTCTTCTTGAGTGAGTGAGTTGTGTTATTAAATTATAAAAAAAATCTCAAATCACTAAATTATTTTATGTGTATCTTAAATAACGTTTCATAACTAATCATGTAAATTTAACATTTACAGACATCAACCAGCGTTATTGATGATAGCAAAGAAGAAATAACATCTGAAGCAAAAGGTAAGAAGAAATAAAATCTGAAGTAAAAGAATAATGCTATCTTAAAGGTTGGTTAGTAGGGAATGCCTAATGGCATTAAATCTGCCTCTTGTATTATAAGTTTGTCTTATCTATACTATTATAAAGTTGTAAAAATGAAATGTCTGTACATTGAAGATATTTTCAAAAAAATGATTGTTACGGACTATTTGGAGGTCACTAAAACGAAACATATTTTTTTGGATTTTATGTATGTTTGTATGTGTCGTTGTGGCTTCATCACGCAAAATCGGCTAAACAGATTTCCATAATTTTTGGTAGACGGGTAGTTAGATAGGATACTTTTTACCCGACTACGCTGAAGAAAAAACGACGGGATATGACTTTTTCTCCTCCGCGAACGAAGTTGCGGGCGTCTTCTAGTGTGCAATAAAGGTTAAATAAATAAACTTCGCCAGCGGAGGTGAAAATCGTAACCCCCTTTGTTTCTTCAGCTTAACCATCTGTGAATGCCCAGCTACCCCCCAATACAAAAAATAGTTGAAATCCGTTTTGGAGTGATCCATACAAACATAAAAAATCCCAAAAAATATTATTTGATTCAAATAGTCCGTAACACTTACTTTTTTGAAAATATCTTAATGTACAGACGTTTAATTTTTACAACTTAAAGTATAAATTATAATGTTAATAATTTTCTTGAATACAAATGTGAACATCAATAATTGATTAAATTTCCGCAGCTGTTGCAAATTTAAATTCAAACAGTTTATTCTGTAAGTAGGCCACAAGGGCACTTTTACAAGTCTGACTCTACGGCATTTCCCAAGAGGAGACCACTGTTGAGAAGAAAGCCGAAACACACTTAACAGTCAGTCATTTTTTCAAATTAATTCTTAACTATTGCAATGTTAGCCTATCTTAAACATATCTTTGTACGTATAACTCAATGCTTAGGCACTTGTCCCAGCGACAAGCGATAAGCTATCGGCGATTTTCTCGCCCAAGAAACTAACAAAAGATAATCGCTCTCGTGTAAATAAAAGAGAGAGATGGATCACAGCCAGTGATGAACTATAAATATACCTCTCTTTTATTTACACGGGTGCGATTTTCTTGGGCGAGAAAATCGCCGATAGCTCATCGCTTACTCGCCGGCGGTGAGACAAGTGCCTTAGTTCTCCAAGAAATCATATCAAACGCCAACTAATTGTATATCGTATACCATATAGCGGCAAATGACGTTGTGGCATCTGAGGCACAATTTCCCGTTGACGTGATTTGCCGTCTTTGGCGGTCAAAGGGTTTATAACATTATAACAAATTCCCCCTTGTCATTTTCATCACTCCTAGTAGTGTTTCATTGACATATATTTGTTGTGTATTGTTTTTTTATTTTATTTACTAAGACATATATAGAGGTATGTATTCCTTAAACATTTCTGAGTATTTAAATGAATAAATTTTATCTTATTGCATGTTATGACGCCTAGGGACTATATACATCTCTAAGAAAAGATTTAAGATGTATAAACATCTAAGTAGAATTCAATGTTTTTTTTTTATTGCATGTCGTGACGGCCTAGTCGCCTAGAGACCTTATACATCTCTGAGAAAATGATTAGCTTATATTTTATATTACTACTGTAGGCACCTAACATTGATTTGGAGAATCTTGTACATCTCTACGTGTACCAATAAGTTATAACCAGAGGTCGGACAAATGGGCGTCATTGCTCGCAATAACATGGACATGACTCAAGACCCAAGAAAATAACAAAAGATAATCGCTCCCGTGTAAATAAAAGAGAGAGATGGATCACCGGCAGTGTGAACAGCCAGTGATGAACTATAAATATACCTCTCTTTTATTTACACGGGTGCGATTTTCTTGGGCGAGAAAATCGCCGATAGCTCATCGCTTACTCGCGGGCGGTGAGACAAGTGCCTTAGTTCTCCAAGAAATCATATCAAAACTTATAAAAGTAATATTTTCTTCTGTTTCCGCGATTATTACTCATTGAAATAAAACAATTTAACGGATTATATCGCGTATATTATCTCATTTTAGTTCCCGACGTTTCGGAAGCTTTCCAGCTTTCCATGGTCACGGGAGGACTGAGAAAAGATGTATTTTCCTCTGTCAAAGTTACAATTTGTGCAAACTACCCATTTTTTGAAAAAACACAAATAAAGGTGTACATACATGCCAGATGGGCCTAAGCTGTAAAGACAGTTACACATGTGCCAGAAGGGCTTAATTATTTTATTCTAATAATTTACCAAGCAGCATTTCACAAATGAGGCGTACTGAGGAGAAAAGAAACGCTGCAAAGAAAAACTCCCAGGCTACCTCATTACTAATTATAATATTTAAAAACAGAGACTATTAAACTACTTTTAAACAGATAAGATATTATAAAAGTAAATTCAAATTCAGATAATTTATTCTGTAAGTAGGCCACAAGGGTAATTTTTTACAATTATGAATCTGAATCTACCAGCATTTCACAAAAAGAAACTGCTATATATTCAAAAGCAAGTATTTTTTTCGTAAATTATACTTAAACTTTTACAATTGTGTTATAACCAGAGGTCGGACAAATGGGCGTCATTGCTCGCAGTAACATGGACATGACTCAAAAGATTGATTGATTGATCGAAGAATTAAATTAATTATTGATGATAATGATAATTGATAAGATTTCAATGGTATACTAAAATTAAGATATTATACCTTCTTTGATTTCCTTTTAGCAAAACAGAACAATCTATTTTTTGACATTGACTTTACTATTCTGACATTCATTCCTATTAATGTTATATACATTATATTTACCTTGTGATTCATTCATAAGCTCTATATCACCAAAAATATAAACCATAAAAAAGGTATAGCAATTTTTTTATTGTCGCGAATTGAATATCATCAATTTACCAGCGAGCTCATGGCGAAAATTGAAGTAAATAGAATACGACGAGGAAATGGTACGTCAAAATTATGTTTTATTTATTATGGCTTATCTTAAACAATTTGAAGGAAAATTAAATTATATTTTCTCTTATATATAGGCAACGAAGAAACAAGCTTGTGCCGCTGTTATTTCAATTTTGAAGAAATCCCGCACGTAATACAGAGTTTGCAATCTAATTCAAATACTATTGAATTTTCATTAAGTATAATACGATGTATATTGAATAATCTGGAAAGCATTCAAAGTGAAATAGGAATCAGTTTGCAAGAAAAAATGAAAGCAGTACTTAAAAGAAATCCAGATTTTGAAACTGTCATCCAATACATAGAAGGCAAAATAGACTCTGAATCCTAATGGCATGAAAGTATTCCTATTAAAGTATTGAAGTTTGCTTCGTTAATTTCAGTACATTGCGAACGGAGTTTTTCAGCTCATAAGTATATTTTGGATGTAAAAAGGAATAAACTTACCACGGAAAATTTGGAAAAAATACTGTTTATTTACTTTAATAAATGTACAAAATAAGAAGTCTGTGTTTTTATTTACAACAAATACAAATAAAATTACAGGTAAGAAATTAATCAATCAATCTTTTGAGTCATGTCCATGTTATTGCGAGCAATGACGCCCATTTGTCCGACCTCTGGTTATAACTTATTGGTACACGTAGAGATGTACAAGATTCTCCAAATCAATGTTAGGTGCCTACAGTAGTAATATAAAATATAAGCTAATCATTTTCTCAGAGATGTATAAAGTCTCTAGGCGACTAGGCCGTCACGACATGCAATAAAAAAAAAAAACATTGAATTCTACTGAGATGTTTATACATCTTAAATCTTTTCTTAGAGATGTATATAGTCCCTAGGCGTCATAACACGCAATAAGATAAAATTTATTCATTTAAATACTCAGAAATGTTTAAGGAATACATACCTCTATACCTCTTATAAATAAAATAAAAAAACAATACACAACAAATATATGTCAATGAAACACTACTAGGAGTGATGAAAATGACAAGGGGAATTTGTTATAATGTTATAAACCCTTTGACCGCCAAAGACGGCAAATCACGTCAACGGGAAATTGTGCCTCAGATGCCACAACGTCATTTGCCGCTATACGGTATACGATATACAATTGGTTGGCGTGTGGCGCACAATTTCCCGTTCACACGCTAGGCGCTCAATAGGTTAAACTTTATTTCAGAAAACTAATGTAAGTGTAAATAGCGGACTTAATGCCTACTGGTAGTCTCTACCAGTCAACCATAGGAAAGAGACACATGGCATTGGTGCGGTGTTTAAAATTAATTAATATTTGTAAAAAAAAAGTTTTTGGACTTCAAGGAAAGTGTTCAAACCAAATATAGAAATGTCTTAAAAATCTTTTTGATGTTAGTTTTCTCATTTATATTCGCAGAAGATAAACCAACACCCAAGAGAAAACTCACTGACGACGCAGAAGACAGCAGCGCCAAAATACAAAAACTTGACATTGACAATTCTGAATTCGCAGTCAACACCCAAAACCTGGACGAAGAAGTATCGAAAATCATGAGTGCAGCTAAAAAGAAAGTTGAAGATATTTTACCATCGAATAAATTAGAGCGCAGAGTTCGCACTCCAGTACGATCTAGTCCTAGAATGAAGAGAAGCAACAGCGCCGATATTACTAAACCCAAGACACCTAGAACACCCAAGAGCCGCCCAGCCAGTGTCGATACAACAAAGGAAAGAAAAACCCTAAGGAAACTTAAGATCGACGATAAAATCGAAGAGGTTCCAGAAAGAAGCTCGCGACCAAGCGTCGAATTCGTCAAAGAAATACCACCCAAAAAAGTTCCTGACACTATATCCGAAGAAAGCGGATCCGAATTGAACGATTCACAGAATTTCCATCTAGTCCTATCGCCAACGACTGATGACGATGTAAAACCTACGACTAATAACTATAACAGTGATCCCGTACTAGTCAAGGATAGGGAAGAGATTATATGCCCAGGTAAAATCAATGAAACTCGAAGCGAAGGTTACAACTACTCTGATCAAAGCAATATTGCTTCTCAACCAAAAAGACCAGACTTCACCAAAGGGAAGACCACAGATCAAGAAAGCACAGACAGTGTGGATTCTTTACTGAGTCCCGATAACATGCCATCAGTAGCATCAAAGTTAATCTCAAAGCTATCCAACGGCGATTCTTCAACTCCCACTGAATTGACAACCGGAAAAAGAACTGATGACAGGGACGGTACTCCAGACATGTTAAAGCTAACGAACAATCTAGGGAAGCATGGGAAAAATGAGTCTTTCAGAGTTAGTAACAATACAACCCCATCAACTATTTCCCCTTTGCAAAATGGCCACGGTCGAAATGATGCGTTGTCTGAAACCCAACCCCAGCCAATCTTCGATGTTCTTGTGAACTACAACGAAGATGGCGAGTTCCTATCTCTATACGTCGTCAAAACTGATAGTGATTTAGGTTTGGATATGTGCAGGGAATATCAAAGATTTTCAAAACGCTTCACCATTGATCCTTACTTGGGAGATGTTTCTGTTAGCACATCTCCTTCCAGCGTTACAAGCACAGGGATGATCAATTTGCCTATCAACAGGACGTCATTCGCATCAACCGTCAGTTCGACTTCAAGCTCTAGCAATCGTACTAGCGACGGGGCTTTCGTAGTTCCACAACCACCAAGGAAATCCGTCGTTAATCCTACAAGCTCTGTCAAAGGATTCGATGCCGTTATAAAGAAAGTACATGACGTTTTCAACCAAGCCAAAGAGACTTTTGAAGGATACCGTTCGTGTAGCGACGAGAAAATCTCCGTCGCAGTCCAAACTACGCCCTCAATAGACTCCTTAAGCAACGGAAATCTAAGCCCGGAGGAATCCTGCAAAACCGACAAAGCGACACCAAAGAGTTCTCTAAAGAAAACCAGGGTCAGAGGTCGACGGAACCTGACCGGCAAAACCAAGAGGAACATTTTGCCGACGCAAGCAGAGGAGCCTGAATACATGCACGGCATGAATTCCCCAGAAATGGTGCCCAGTAACGGGGAAAGTGACAAGAGTCACTTGAAATCCCTGAAATCTGAGAAGCCTTTGTCTTCTATGGTTGCGACACCAAAGTCCGTTTCAAAATTGAAGCAGAAACGACGACCTACCTCGCCTAGACCTGCAACGCCTGTTGAAAAGTCTTTGCTCAAATCTGAATATCCAGGATATGCCCCGGATACTGTAGTGTTGGCCAAATGGGTAGACAAACGTTACTACTCTGGCAAAGTGCTGGAAATAACTGAGCCTAACAAATATTCGATCAAATTTGATGATGGACAGTCCAAGGTTTTGTTGGATGACTTCATAATCTTTGGAGATACGAAGACTCTGCCTTTGCTTGGTCAGTCTGTGTATGCGATGGTGGATGAAGAGCAGAATTATGAACCTGGTTTGGTGTTGGGAGTGGAGGAAAATGACAGTGGCACTGTTACTTATAGGTGCACTACCGACGGGTAAGTCATTTATTCATTTAAAAAACCGGCCAAGTTCCGTACAAATTTTCACTTATTCTGACTTAACAGGCCGGTTCAGTAAAGTTTGCCTCTGGTATCCATGGCGTTGCATACAAATAAGGGGAAAACATAACCAAACCGGGTTATTCAAAGATATTTTGGGAGATTAAAGAAAGTAACACAGTAACACAGATAGATGACGGACATGGTTATGATTTCCCTGTAATATTCATATTAAACTATGGGCTTCGACGGAATAATACTCAAGAAAATTTTAGAATTTTCGGTAGCGAAACTTCCGGGAGTGGTATTTTTTGCCACATATTCCTTAATAAAACGAAATTTATCCACAGTAAATAAATGTGGGAAATGTGTAAATCAAGCTCATTCATATTATACTCTACTTGACCTAGTAGCTAGACTTAATTTCCCCCTTCACCCTCATATTCTTTATTTTTAATAGAAAATAAATATGTATTTTACCATTTTTAATGTGCAATAAATTTGGGCTGGCTATGTTAACTGTTAAAAATTCCAAATAGATAACATAAGTAGTTTCTGAGATAGCGCTGTAATAGTCTGACCGATAGACAAACGGATAGAGTCGCTCCATAAGGGTTTCTGTTTTACCGTTTTGGTGCGGAACCATAAAAATGCACATTTTATACACATTAATATCATAAATAGAAGGTGCCCGCAACTTCGTTCGCAGAGGAGAAAAAGCCAGAACCCGTCTTTTTTTCTTCAGCGAAGTCGGGTAAAAAGTATCCTATAATCATCTGGAGATACCCAGCTACCCGTGTACCAAAAATAGTTGAAATCCGTTTAGCCGATTTGACGTGATGAAGCCACAACGACACATACGAGCATACAAAAGAATAAAAATATTTTTTTTTTCGTTTCAGTGACCTCCAAATAGTCCATTACAATGTTTTTTTTTTAAATATCTGCAATGTACAGACATTTCATTTTTACAACTTTATAATAGTATAGATTATTTGGTATTTGGTAACTTCTGACGTATGATGCTTATGGTCCCGAAGGCGCAATAACGTAGAGATAAACCATATGGTTTATAATAATGCCACAAACTTATAGTTTCATGTCCGTTCGTTTGTCTGTCTTCTAAGTCACAGACATTTAACTCTGAATCTGTAATATTTACTCGATTGTACTTTCGAATCCCTTGCCACACTTAGAAATCTGTAGACTCATTCGCACGCTCCGGATTCAATGTATGTACGCCCTCATAATTTTGCTTCATGCTTCATGAAAATTGTAATGAGCACTGAGCATTGACGCAAGTGTAACAATTCCAGTGATACGGTTGTCATGGTGACGGCTAGCGAGCTGTACCTGACGGAGGACCAGGCGCGCTCGCTGAAGGAGTCGGCGCGGCGCTCGCCCGCCTCGCCCGCCACGCCGCGCCGCCGCCACCACCGCGAGCTGGACCTGGACAACATCATACAGGTCAGTGTACAGCGACACGTTGTCATGGTGACGGCGAGCGAGCTGTACCTGACCAGGACCAGGCGCGCTCGCCCGCCTCGCCCGCCACGCCGCGCCGCCGCCACCACCGCGAGCTGGACCTAGACAACATCATACAGGTCAGTGTACAGCGACACGTTGTCATGGTGACGGCGAGCGAGCTGTACCTGACCAGGATCAGGCGCACTCGCTGAAGGAGTCCACTGAGCCTCTTAAGACATCTCTGAGAGCTCCGACGGAATAATATAAACATGACAGCAGATTAAGTCACATTTTAGTAAAAATAGAGATCATTTCAGAAATTTCAGAAGGGTTTCCTTTTCATTTATACCATGAGGACAGTTATTTAATTTGCTAGTGAAATTTTTTTTGGGATCCATAAAACATGCCATTTTTAAAATAATTAAAAAAAAACACTGCACTAATTGGTCACTAACAGACTTTCCCCATGATAACAATGCGATTCAAACGATACCGGCAGCTCCAAAGAGTCCCATCTTCGTTGCCATTTTTTTTAAAATATCTTAAATCTTACATATACAGACATTTATTTTTTATTACTTTATAATAGTAAAGATGTACATTACAGGGCCCTAGGAGCGCAAGGACCAGAGATAAAGGCAACTCCAGTGCAAAGAAACGTGTGACGTCGCCGAAGAGTCCAAAGGCATCTACTTCAGGTAATAACTTAGCATAACTTTCAAATGACTCTTAGCCGCCTTATGAGTCCCATTGTGAACGACCATGTCTCAGTTCCGTAGGTCATCACTGGCAACAAGCACTGTTCCAACTGACCTTCGTTTTCGAGCACTGGGGTACTTTCGACGAAAAGATATCACACAGCTTCCCGAATGCTGCCTTACTTAGTTGGATTCGACCTCCTTGACGCATAGGAAAGCGCAGCGTGGGACGGCCCCCGACTAGGTGGACGGACGACCTCGTAAGAGTCAGTGGATGCGGTCTGCGCAGGATCGCACTCTGTGGCCAGCAATAGGGGAGGCCTATGCTCAGCAATGGATGTCTGTGGCTGATAGATAGATAGATTTGAAATGAACACAGACTACCTCCACTAGACAGAGCATGTAAGGCAAGTTGCGCTTACCACGCTTATGTGTTTTTGGTCTTATATACGTCGTTTAATAGCGGCCATGTTTGCGACATGTGCGTGCGTAAATTTAAATAACAACCGGCTAAGAGCATATCGGACCCTGCTCAGTATCGGGTTCCGCAGTCGTTCTTACGAAATATGCACCACAGATGGAAAAAATACGATATGAAAACGTGCACTAGCAAAAAAGCGTATCTCCGCGGCACTTACGGCCTTTTGTTGAGAATCGCCGTTTTTCGGCAATAACTCAAAAACGGCATATCCGGTCATGTTGAAAACAATTTTCGTTGAAAGTATTTATTAAGAGTAATTTTTGAGAATTTTTTCATATGTTTTGGACATGATGTTTAGAAAATAGAGCTATTTTTTCCGAGATTATCCATAAAATCAAAAAATGTTTTTAGTAACCTCAAAATGATTTTAAAAGTTCTGTTGAAATATAATATATGACACACATTGATATTTGCTGATTTTTTAAAGTATGTCACAGGCATTTTACTCCAAAACTACTAAATGAATACGATACGCTCTTTTTGCTAGTGCACTTTTTCATATCGTCGTGCATCTGTAGTGCATTGTTTTGTATGAACGGCTGCGGAACCCTACAATGAGCACGGTTTGACATGCTCTTGGCCGGTTTTTCTATATCTTCAATGTACTGTACATGTACTTTTTACAACTTTATAATACTAGATTTCACTTCCATATTTTTCTAGGACTCAAAACAAAAAGTACCCCACTCAGTCGCAAGCGTCTAGCGAGTGAGAGCAGCGAAATGAGCGAGAGCAGCAATTCTGCGCCGCCAGTGAGACTCGAGGAAGTCGCCGGCGTGGAGCCCGAAGTTCAACGAACTCCACGCAAGATCGACGGTGTTAAAGGTATAAATACCTTACAGTAGTACCACAAATATAAGTTACAACGATGTACCTGCACAGAAAGCATTTTTTGAAAACAGATTAACCAATTATAAAGCAGTGCGTTTGCGCGGGTAAAATCTTCAACGCCCATTGGCCAAAATTTTGCCCGCCATTTTGTCTGGTGCCGCGTTAGTCGCCATGAGCGAGAGCACGAGTTCACCTGTCATATGTACCGTACGTATAGTGCAACAAGGTCTTTATTGAAATGGTCACACGTTCGGTTTCATTCGGTACTTGGTAGCACTTGTCGGCGCGGCCGAAGATTGCCGATGTAACTTATATTCGTGGTACTACTGTACTCGTACTCTGCACTGAATTTAGAATCCATTTTGGACGTAGATAGTATAAAGGCGGGAAAGTGATATAGGGTACTTTTAATACCGGAAAACCATGCAAACCAGTCTAGTAAACCAATAAACAAAAAAACTTATTTTTCCCAATTAATATTTCTTAGCATGACTAGAGGAGATCCATTCTAAGGATATGTTTATATAACTTTAAACTTAGTATATATTTATTGTGATATAGATACAAATATCTAAGCACAAGGAAAAAAACGGTTGCTCTCGCACGTGGTCCCATCAGGAATCGAACCTGGTACCTTTGGATTACGCGTCCAAAGTGTTAACCTCTCCACTAGCGAGCACTGTGTTGTACGCCTCTAATTTATCTATCCACTTTGACATCCGACAACCTCTATTGCTCATCATTAATGAACAACTTAATGTTATCAAGATATGGAAAATCACCTAACATCGGTGATAACGTAACATTAAGTTGTTCATTAATTCCATCTCTTTCTAGAAATCATATTCAGGGTATATAGGGCCGACCGTTTTGGACAACTCCTCGGGTGGACGCCGGACCGTGAACATCTCCTGCATCTCCTGATGATGCCTCGTAGAGAGGCGAAACACGTGTCGAGGATACAGTCTGGTGGTGGTTTGTGGTATTTGCATGCGTATATTTTTTGTGGAAACTGCAGGAAAATATGCGCATGTGAGCTCAATTTATTGTCACATCTAACCAAGACACAATTTCGCGGAAAAACATAGGAACTATGATCCATTAATCTAATATGGAATTCCGCAAAGTAACGCTTGAATCTATCAATTAAAGTATGTAGTTTCAAAGAAGTTGCACGAGAGGGCTCTCTTTATCTATTATATTATCCTCCTCGCGTCGTGTTCCTCATTGCTGAGGGCCGCTCCGTTATATTATACTACTCTTCCAGTTACATAACTTGTTGATATTTTGTTCCCAGCGGGCCCTCTCCAACTGAAAGGCGCTGCCAAGCAGAACATCGGCAAAAAGAACTCCAAACTGACGAAGTTCGAGAACGATGAAGACACCGTGTCGACTCTGGGGCCCATACCTGGTCCCGATAGCAAGTTGTTCGCCGGTCTGCACTTCCTACTGACCTGTACTGAGCCGCCTAAGAAACTCACGTCCGATAAGGTAACATTATTTCTAGTGAAGACACAGTGTCTAATCTGGGGTACCTATGGGTACAAAATCACTTCCTGTCCTGAAAGACCATGGCTCCGTATAGTCACCGAGAAATGGCTATTTATTTATTATTCAAAAAACTTACACAGCATTACAGTAAAACCAAGGCACTGTGAACTGCAAAATAACAAATGCAAATAGAAAAACTTAAAACTAGTTTGATTTAGGCGACGTAACTCCGTGGCTCCGTTGCGTCGTCTAATCTGGTGTAGGATTCGGCAGATTGCCCCGGAACTGCCGAAACACTACACCCTTCGGCCAGAAGTCTGCGCTTGCGATGGTGTGCTGCAGCGGGCGCGGCACGCGCACCACAAACCAGCTGAAGTGTACGTAGTGGCGGGACTGCAGCTGGTGCACCCTCACCGAGAAGCCAGTCTTCTGGCGGACGAACTTCACCACGTCATCAGCCACGGCGGAGTGATGCAAGCGGGACACGTCGTCTATCCTGAAGCCCTGAACGACGATGGCTCCATATAGGCACAGAAAAACTCTGGCCAAAAGTCCTGTGCTAGCCAGTAATCTGGGGCCTATTCATCACTCTGATACCATGTTGATCGCCAGATTGCCCTGACTGCCAGACTGACCTGTACTGAGCCGCCTAAGAAACTCAAGCCCGATAAGGTAACATCATTGCTTGTGAAGACACCGCGTCTACTCCGGGGCCGATACCTGGCCCTGATAGCAAGTTATTCACTGCACTTTCTATTTGTACTGACCTTTACTGAGCCGCCTAAGAAACTGAATTCTGACAAGGTAATATAACCATATTCAAGCGTCAGGACTAGCATACCTGGCCCTGATAGCAAGTTGTTCGCTGGTCTGCACTTCCTACTGACTTGTGCTGAGCCGCCTAAGAAAGTCAAGTCCAGTAGGCTAACATCATTGCTTGTGAAGAAACCGTGTTCTGGGGCCTATACCCGGCTTTGTTAGCAAGTTTTTCACTGCATTTTCTATTTCTACTGACCTGTACTGAGACGCCTAAATGCCGTTCTATTTGTGCTTATCCGATATAACATTTATAAGTACTAGTGTAAAGTTGTAAAAACGACATGTCTGTACATTGCAGATATTTTAAAAAAAGTGATACGGACTATTTTAAGGCCACTGAATCGAAAAAATATATACTTTTTGATTCTTTCATAATCGCCTTCATCACGCCAAAACGGCTAACCCTGGGTATAGGTTAGCTGGGCATCCACAAGGTGGTTATAGGATAAATTTTACTCGACTACGTGAAAGAAAAAAGGGGATTATGATTTTTTCTCCTCTGCTGACGAAGGCACCTTTTATCATAAACATTTACCAAATACCTAAAATGTGTTTGTTTTTAGGGTTCCGTACCTCAAAACCCAAAAAACGGAACACTTATAGGACCAGTCTGTTGTCTGCCTGTTATACGGACGGACGGACATGAAGAAACTATAAGGGTTCCGTTTTTGCCATATTGGCAACTGGACCCTAAAAACATCGCTACGATTGGAAGATCTGAAATTTAGGATTTAAACCCATTTCCGAAATTACCTCGAGATAATTGACACATCAACTCATTATTATTGTTTTTTTTTTTTATTTCAGTGCCAAGACACGCGGCATTACTCGTCGGAAGAAGATGGGGAGACGACCGCGGGTACTGACTGCGAAGACCTGGTGTTCAGCAACCGGCCCTTCAACAAGGAACGCCTCAAAGAGCAGTTAGAAGCCGGCGGTGGGATCGTTTACAGGTGAGAATATTATATCTATCTTTCTTTTTTCTGTACGTGTGTTTATATCTTTCGGTAGTTTATTTAAAAAAATTGGCCCCATTATTAAAATACTTTTTGCATCAGGGCTGTTTTCGCCATAGTGACACATACACCTCAGCTTTCCTCGGCCGTAGGTTTGTTTTTTGCGATGGCTTTTTCATTTCACACAAGTCCGGATTAGTTTTAACATGCAAAAGTTAACAATTTCAATGACTTAAAGTATGGCTCGCAGCTTTGTGAGGGATTCAGACCAGTAATAGCCCGAATACATCGTTTCTGAATATCATATAGGTAGGTGCAATTTCCCCAAAACACAATACCGTAGCGCAATGTTGCTGCAACAGAACTATGATATGCGATGATAATTTATGGAGAGCATATAAGAAACGATATATCAATACCTTAGTTTACACTCGTACTAATTACAATATTTTTGCCCATGGAATTTCAACTTTACGTATTTGTGCACTAACGTACTGATTACAAGCATTTTTCTCAAACAATTAGTACGATTGTGCTCTACCATATCGATATTTTCCTACACACTTCCATGGAGTGTGAATTCCACGACATATAATTATCTATTTATAGGCATTTATACAGGGTGTCCCAAGAAGTAGTGATATACTGAAGCTGGGAGGTAGAGGACCTAGAGGGCTATCTAAATCACCCCCATGTATGTTCCGCGATTTTTCGTATTTTCGGAGTTATGACTTTTTTTTTAACTTTTCACCTATCGCCGAGTACGATGAGATTTTTATTTATGATGACGTGAATTATTGCGGTAGATGCTTGATTTTTTTTGGGTGCTAAGCTGATAGATAGGCCAATTCAGTATGGTAACATTTACTATCGTTAGATCTTTGAATAAAATAAAAAAAAATTAAATGCCAAGAATGATAAAATTACCCAATATGTTCACAACTTCAAGGGGCTTTAAAAAGATACAATCACATAAAAAAAAAATACCGTGTGGCTTTAAAAAACTTGCTCTATCTATCAGGTAGCTACCCTGAAAATTTCATTTTATTATTCATAAGGCTTCAATCAAAAAATTGAAATCTAAATGTGGTAAGTGCAAAATTTTAATTTACATGATGATTAATACAAACAAAGTAAAACCAATTACAAGGTGTTTAATAACAAGAAATTTTCAAAATGGCCCCCCTGTTGCTCAATGCAAGTGCGACATCGCCGGAAAAAGTTGTCTTTTAAACGTCTGAATGCACTTCTAATATTTTTAATGGTTTCTTCTGCTACTCTCAATTTCCGGGTTAACTCGTCCAAATTGCGGCATTCTCTTGAGTAGACGAGGTCTTTGTAATAACCCCATACAAAAAAATCAATGGGGTTTAGGTCGGGGGACCGTGGAGGCCAGGCTATAAGGCAGGCGTCACCCCGGCCGCAACGACCAATCCATCTTTCAGGGTATCTTTGATTGAAATAGTTTCTTACGTCCAAGGCAAAATGTGCACCATCACACTGCAGTACTATGCTTCTGCGTGTCTCCAAGTCCACATCTTCTAACAGCAGGGGCAGATCGACGCGTAGAAAATTTAAAAAGTGATTGCCGCCCAAGCGGTCTGGCAGCTGAAAGGGCCCGATTAGCTGACCGTTAAGTATGCCAGACCAAAGGTTAACACTAAAGTGTTCTTGGAATGTCGATTCCCTTTTTAAATTTGGATTTTCAATTGCCCATGAGTGAGAATTGTGCATATTAAAAATCCCATTGCTTCTAAAGTGGGATTCATCCGTCCACAAGATTTGGTTAAAAAAGTTTTCGTTTTCCGCTTGTCTCCTCAGCATTTCCTAACAGAATTAAATTCGCCGATTGTAATCTTCCGGTTTCAACTGTTGCACTTTTCTAATGTGAAACGGATGATATCCTACGCTCTGTAGTGTACGGTGTACATAAGATTTAGAAAGTCCGGTACGAAGTTCCATACCTCTCACACTGGTCGACGGGTCTCTTTCTACTTCTTCAACCACTGCATCTACTACATCAGGATCCGGCGGATAGTGTCCATACGGCCTGAGCTGGTACCCGGTATGTAACCTTCCAAATACGCATTATGTTCTCTTAAGATCATGCGATAGTCAGGAAACGTTTCAGGTTGAGGCCCGCCTCTTCGTTCCACATGTTCCCGGTACAGCCTTGAAGCTTCCGCCGCATTCCCCCTAGCATAACCGTAATAGTAATGCATTTCTGCGTAGTCACGTGAAGTAAACATGATCACTTACACGCAAACTCAAGTCCAGTTAAATAATGCCAAGTCGTCGATTCCAGGTAATAACACTAATCCAAATCGTAATGCAAGTCAAAGTCCATATGAATAGCCAAAATGATTAGAGAAACGAACAATTAGCAGTATTAAAACACAATTTTTAAATTATTCAAAAGTACCAACGATGACCAAACAACGTGAAAATTTTCTCATGCGTCAACCGTCTTTTGTTTTTTGTTTTTTTTCTATTGATGGCCAGTGCGTGATTTAGAACGAAATTTATTTAAAAAGTTAATTAATTTTGTACTTGCCACATTTAGATTTCAATTTTTTGATTGAAGTTTTATGAATAATAAATAGAAATTTTCAGGGTAGCTACCTGATAGATAGAGCAAGTTTTTAAAAGCCAAACGGTAATTTTTTTATGTGATTTTATCTTTTTAAAGCCCCTTGAAGTTGTGAACATATTGGGTAATTTTATCATTCTTGGCATTTAATTTTTTTTTATTCCATTCAAAGATCTAACGATAGTAAATGTTACCATACTGAATTGGCCTATCCGTCAGCTTAGCACACAAAAAAAATCAACCATCTACCGCAATAATTCACGTCACCATAAATAAAAATCTCATCGTACTCGGCGATAGGTGAAGAATTAAAAAAAAGTCATAACTCCGAAAATACGAAAAATCGCGGAACATACATGGGGGTGATTTAGATAGCCCTCTAGGTCCTCTACGTCCCAGCTTCAGTATATCACTACTTCTTGGGACACCCTGTATAGGCAAATATATATATAGGCAAATATATTTACCTTTAGTTGCATTCGTTTTATTTAATACTTTATCAATATATTTAACATCCAAAGGCGTTACCATCTATATACAGTGTGATTTTTTATTGAGTACATTCCTTTTAAGGGCTTATAGTATAACTCTTTTGCAACAAGAAATGTCATGTAGTACCCTGTCCGAAAATTATTAGTTTCGGAGATATTCACAATTTTACTAGCAATTTTGGGTTTTTTTCCTTATAACCGTGTTTAAGTTAAGTTTAAGTGAAATTCCTTTTTTTTCTCATCAGTATTCTACATCATTCGAAACATATCGAGATACTGAAATGTTTAACTTACTACATGACCTTTTTTGTTGCAAATTGTACTATAAAAATGAAATGAAATGAAATGAAATGAAATTAAATTAAATATGATTTATTTGCAGAAAAAGGGTTAGTTAAAGGTCTTAAATTATATTATTCCACCTTTTTCAGCTGTTTCTAAACAGCATGCAAATGTGTCTTAACAAAAGTTTATACAGCAAAATTAATTATGTAAGTAGGTGAAGTAAAGTTGTACAATTTAATATTATCACGATTAAATATTGACAGTATTAATTCGATATTATATAGGTTCCTTATCATAATAGGCACTTAAAAGAAAAACCAGTCATACTATTACTAACTATGGATACAATATATGGTACAATACAATAATTGGTAATTTAATTCATGTCACAGCATCTTGCTTATAGTTTAAAAAATCCTTTGTCATAAAAATTACGTTCGTTCGTTATAACCCCTTAAAAGGAATGTACTCAATAACCAATCACCACGTATGTGAATACATAAGTGTTATTGAAAATAAAATGTGCATGTTCCAGCCATTTCGACGACGTGCCAAAAGCCAAGTATAATGTGACGAAACTGATAGCCCCTCGGCCCTGCCTCACCGCCAAATACATCCAGTCTCTCGCGGCCGACATCCGCTCCGTGTCCCACCAGTGGGTTATCCTGTGTTGCACCAACAATACGCTGATGGATACTGACGCCCACGCGCTGCCGGCGGGCTGGTCCATCATCAAACAGGTGTTCGTCAACTGGGTAAGTGACCATTGTCATCATTTTAACGCAGCCATAGTATATATACTGCCGAAAAAAATCGTCTCCAAGGATCTACAGACACGGTCTAGCGCTACCCGCTATCAACAGCTTCTTGCAGTCCTCGCAACAGCTTTCTGCCCTTGCGGCCGTCGGTATTACGAGCGCTCTGCCTCGTCCACTTTGTTTTCACAAATTTTCTGGCTATGTCAGATACTCTGGGTTCTCCTGCGAATTTCGTCATTAAGAAATAGGGAATATGCAGGAATTTTTATTTTTGCTTTATTAAAAGCTCATTCATGTAACAAACAGTAGACATAAATATTTTTTGAATAACTATAAAAATAACCAAGCTATAAGTCATCATAGATTTAATTATATCTCTTGCTTGCAAAACGGAATTTAATATGAAGTTTATCTGGCTGGAGTGCACTGTGACGTAACAGTGCATATCGGATCTCTCTGTCTAATTAGCAGTTTAAAATGCCTATGTCATGCGTATTTCTTGGTCGATTTTAATTGTAATTTGACATTTTGAAATAGTTTTTACGGTATTTTGATATTTAGTTGAGAAAAGGGGTAAAAAATTTCATGCATGTACCCTATTGTCTAAGTTACTACACCATAATGAAGTTGACCGCCCCGCGGCTCTGTCTCACCGCTAAATACATCCAGTCCCTCGTGGCAGACATCCTCTCGGTATTCCATCAGTGGCTCATCCTGTGCTGCACCAAGAACACGCTGCTCGACAGTAACGCCCACGCGTTGCCTTAGGGCTGGTCGATCGTCAAACTAGTATTTATCAATTGGGTTAGTAACTCGAATAACATTTGCTGGACAAAGTCCTCCCCCCAAAAAATTCTAGAATAATCAGTATCGCAATTCGCCACGACTCAAGAACGTGCTCCAGCGACCGTCGGTTCTACGAGCGATGTGCCTCGCCCCCTTCACTTTAGTTTAACAATTGTTCGGGCCTTCCCAGTTATTTCGATACTACTGCGGATTTCGTCATTCAAAGATTACCTAAGTAAGTTATACAGCGTAATGAAGCTGCTTGCCCCGCAGCGATTCCTTACCGCCAAATACATGCACTACCTCGCGGCGGATATTAAAATCCTTATCGGTATACCTCTGCTCTGTGTCGCACCAATGGGTTATACTGTTTCACCAATAACACATTGCTGGAATCTGATGACGGCGGGTAGGTCGATTATGTATCAAATAGGTTTTCGTCTATGTAAGTAAATATCGAATCTTAAGGATAGGAAAACGCTGGATTAACCCTTCAGCAAAAACTCATCCTTCATGAGTGTCGCGCTTCACGCTTGGCATTTGATAGAACTGCGGTCGCCAATCCGCCTGGTAAATGTTTGCTAACTTCGCCATAGCAAATCTTCAATATAAGATAACTAAGTTTAACAGTACATAGCAGGTAGAAATGTAGATGGCAAGTTTTGTATATTTTATTTATCAGACAGTGTATAATTAATCTTTGGTTGTCCACAGCTATCTTACTGTATACTCTTGTGTCTCCAGGTCCCGTCATCAGGCAAACGGAACACTCAATTCTTCAAAGACAAAGTCATCCTCCTGTGCGGCGATCAGGACACATTCGTCAAATTCTGGGAGCGCGTATGCACCCTAGTCGGGGCGACCACGCGCGTTGTCAACGAGGAAGACCTCAATATGTCCGGTGCCCTCGCTTTGGTCACCGAATGGGACTGTCCCCACGAAGTACAGAACAAAGCAAACCAGGACAATATCCCGTTAGTATCAACTACTTGGGTAGTCCAATGCTTGATCGAGGCTAAGGTCATCGCCCCCACCAGCCACGACAAGTTCTCATTTATGTATACGGAGCCAGAATGATCCTGGGACTTTAAGAAGATACTCATTATACGTGAAATTTGACACTTTAGTGAGTGGCGACAGGGACGCTGTAGTTTAAGTGACAGTGCGATAAGTTAAAGTGAAAGTACAAGTGTGTAAGTTACTAGATAATTATTACTTCTATTCTTCTAATGTTACGGTTACAATAAATTAATTCTTGCATATATTTTCTCCGCACAAATACAAAATATAACTGCTTTGTGGTATAAATTTATGAAGTATTCTCAGTATCTACTTGACTCTAATAGGCCCAGGGTGCACCAGAGGAATTCAGGAATAATTTTCTAATAACTTAACATATAATTCGGCAAAGTGAACTATTACGAAAAGTGAGTGAGTTTAGTGAAGTAACGAAGTGTGACGTGGATTTATCAGGTATGTTATTAGTTAAGTATAGTTTACGTTGTTCGCTGTAATCGTTTGTCAGTACTTCAATGCTAGGAAGTAAGTTACTGTCAAAGTTTTGTGTACTTGACATTCAAGCTCTTTTTATAACTTAGAATACCTGCAGCTATTTTGGAAACTGCTTTTTTACACTATGAAAAAATTGTTACTTCTTAGTAATGGTCAAGGCTAATGTTTGTTTGGTGTATATGAGTAAAAGCATATGGAGGTGTCCCTTTTAAAACCTCCAAGCTGCAGGAAACTTCTTATATGTATCTCATTCATGCAGGCATTAGGTGGGCATGTCAGAACAGAATAGATATTTAATCCTTATCGAAAGCCGCGCGTGCCAGCGAGAAGGAATCGCGAGTAAAAAAGAAATAAACTGGCGGTTCGTAGATTTACGCACGATGTGCTTCAAGGCATCGGTACCATTGTGCTGCGTGAAGTAATTGTGACGTGTGTTGCACCTAGCAATTCTTTTTTCAACTCGGATAACGAGTCGAGTCTAGTTCGGTGTACTCGTATTCTTGATTCATGTTCACTTAACTTACCGAGTCCACGCTAAGCCGATCCGTATCAATCCCAGAGTCGTGTAAGTGAAACCGGCAAGTTGATTCGAGTTGCGAAAGATTTTGATTAGAATCAACTCTTTCAGACTATGATTCGTGTTTTTCGAATTAGAGAACTCGACGCGCCATCGCTCGTTGCGCCTTACGTTAAGTGGTAAAGTTTAAAATATAACAACCGGTTAATTTCGAGGTCAACACATAAGTTTAAGTAACACGTGTTCAGTTTGTACGTAAATATGACACAAAGTGTTATCCACTTTTACCTTACGCGCTGACGTGCCTTCTTAATGCCCGCTGCGATACTAATGGCTAATAAAAATCTCACCCAATTACTAAAATTTTATTGAATATGATAAAATTGGTATTGAAAATGTTCCATAGGAATTGTAGCGTAAGAAATTTAATTTTACCTCAATAGTTTTAAGTCGAAATTGGTTTTTAGATCTCGATTTTTGTTGCATTTGTTTACTTGTTGTTTATTAGTGCCATAGAAATAACAAGAAAATGACATTGAGCTAGCTTATATTACCCATTTGGGTCGACTTCGAAAAGTTGGACATATTGACTCAGGTAATTAAATTTTACACAAGTTTCCGTTGTGCAACAAACAATTAACCATACAAATGTCTTGAATATTTCGTTGCACAACGGAACATTTGTATTTTGTTTAAGTTGTTGTATGATTAACGCCTAATGATCGGCCAACTTTTTGGGCTTTACCCATTTATTGCCACTAAAAATACCAACTATTGGCACAGAGTTTTTGAAGATAGTCAAAGGCCAAACTGCTCTAAGTTTGGATGTGTCAATAGTTGGAAGGGTGTTGAAAAAAGGATTGTTTATTGTATATCATGACGTCTCTATGGTGGTTACTAATTTGTTATTTCTATGGCAATGTGGATATAAATGTAATCGAACAAAATTAAGTTTTATAATAAAATTATGATTCTTAGTCCACTATTTTCGTAACTATTTTGGATTCCTTTAAATTATACTATCAGTATTTTGCCTTTTTTTTAATAAATTGTAATTTGGAAATGTATTTATACAGCAACTTTTTTTTAACATGACTGCAGTATTTACAGGATACTATAAGGAGAGCTTAAAAGAAAATAAAAAAGATATAAACGCAAATTCCGTTTAAGGCACTAAAATGAAATGGTCCTTGTTTGGACTCTTGGACTTGTTCGGCTCTTCGCGGAAGCTCGGCATTCGGCCGTGCGATGGTTAACATTCACAACACGCTCGGTGTTATAATAAATATTTTAGCAAATTCTAGGAAATGATAGTACTATATTTTAGTGGCCTAATTTCAAGTCATCAAATGGACTAAACATTTTCGTCCAAAAAACTTAGGAAACACTTTCATATTATGCTGTGATACAGGGATTCTTATCATAGAGATTAACATGCTGTGGTCATGATGAAAAAGGATTTGATTAGGTTATTGTATGTACTAAATCTTCTCAAGCAAGCGGGTGATTTCACGATCTTTAATTTTGGTGTAATAAATTAACATTACCTTATACATGCGCTGCCGTTCAATTATTTTTATACCAACGAGTAACGAACAAGCATGCAGCTCATCTGATGGTAACTTATCTGCAGCGTTACACAAGCAATCCTTAATGGAAATAATAATAGATGTGCTGTATCCCAAAGACTAACATGCCTTATGACTTGAGTATATTGAAATACAAAATATAATATGTGAAAGAATTATACCATGATAATTAAAGGCAAACGGAAATTATAAACTGTTATCCAATTAAAAAATTAAATGTTTACTGAACACGCCAATGTTCAAAATTTCACAATTACTCTATTTTAATGAAATCGGTATTATTGTTATAAAGTAATGTGGCATTTAAGGAATTTGCATTATAATAATTCTTGATATTTTGAAACCTTGTTATAGTATATGAATTTTCTCTCTCACGTGAGCGGCAAAGTTGGAAGGAAGGGTCTAGAAAACATTGATTTAAACTATCACGATTTTTACTCATTATCTCAACACATGAAACGGAATGATAAATATGATTTAATTTAATTACCTTTCGTTGGTAAACCTTCGACATTTCGAACGTCGCGTCACGTTCATGGTTTCGAAGGAACTGGAGAGGCGGGTATCAACATCTTCTAACCGCGCGACATTTCCGATCTGCCCGCGCTAAATCATATTTCTAATGTATAAATTAAGCCCCGTTTGATGTGTTGTGATAATGAGGAAAGGTTTATATTTTAGTATATTTATTTCATACACTGTGATGGAGGCTATGGTAGAAAAATATCAGCACGTGCAGCAAACTGTTTATTATAAGACCTGTGTCTTTCTAACCACTGCAGTGTAAGAGATGGGTGACATTATGACATACGACAAGCATAGTCGGGACCAGTCTGCTAGCCCGGTAGGTCACCCACCAGATATTTCGGTAGTTGGGGTGAGAGAGACATTCACTGCCACAACTCTGGTATACATTTTTTGCAAATTGTGAATACGGTAACTGCAAGGTTTAACATGTGTTATTTTATAACTTTAGAATAAGTGATTCGGCTTTCTTTAAAACAGACCCTGCGCGTTTTGGTTTATGATATAAAAAACTTAAAACAAGCTCAGTTCAAGTTTTAAATGCGCTTACAATTAAAGTAAGTAAGTTTCTAACGAACGGCGGTGATGTAAAACAGGAGCAAAGCGTATAAGTATTAACACCGATACGAGTTGGGAATTACCTATTCTCACGTGTATCATACAATATTTCACAATGCATATGCTCAGAAAGTGCCTCTTTGCAGGGCCAACATAGGCACGTAAAGTTATACTTACCGTGTACACGTGCGGTAAAGTATTTTTCTATGCCTTTATGGGCCAACATAGGCACGGTAAGGGCTAGAGAAGCATTGTAAAAGTAACAACAATTATGAACATACAAAAAACATTTCTATGACATTTTCATAGAAATGTTTTTGTCCTTGGCGCTTTATGCTAGCATCCATCGTTTCGCTCTAGACTCAAACTGCCTTCCTCAATTTTAATCAATAATTTTGCTCCCATGTGGGATATAATTAACTCCACCGTTAACAGGGTCTGTGTTATGGAAAGTCCCTATTATAAGAATTGTAAGATAAGCTGTTATAATGGCTATTGACTATTTTTAATGTAATTTAGTAGACAAATTGACTCAAAATTGAGTAAAATCCAGCCCAAAACGTATGGATAATGATCCGTTTTAATAAGCCCTTGTCCTGTATATGAAATCAAAATAACAATTATGAAAAACTGACATAATCTATTCTATTTTTGGTCAAATTTCATGCATTCAAATTGTAAAATAATCTCATAAATGTAAATATTTGAATCATAAGTCCAATAGTGTGTTGTGTGTCAATCTGTACATAGTTGTAGTGATGATAGGGTAATTCTAAATGATATTGGAACTTTGAAATGTATCTAAAAGTCTGATTCTGTTTAGATTTCTTATGCATTTTTTAATAATTTATCATTTAGCCCTTGAACATTCTTGCATCAGTTATTATCTGTCCAATTTCCTTCAAACTAGAATCTGGCCAGTGATTGGTCATATCATCTGGTAAATAGCCACGTAGCTCGCCAGTTAACCAGGAATAAATCTAACCTATTCAATAAAGATGGGCCGAATATTCGGTAAATATTCGGTACTCGGCATATTCGGCAAGTTTTTCAATGTTCGTATTCGGCCGAAGAGTTCGGTTACATTGCCGGATATTTACCAAATAAACAAAGTAAAGAACGCGCATAGGTTGTTTCGTAATTCGTCGGATTGTCATCCTATTTCAGCTTTCTAAGAAATTATGAGAAAGAGATACGTATGCGTCAATAAATGAATACATTTTTTTGCAAAAAACCGTAGCTTAAGCAAGAAAAGCCAGAGTTTTAATATGGTAAGCGGAACCGAATATTCGGTTCGGTAAGAGCTGAACAGAAGTTCAATGAATTTTCGTATTCGGCCCATCTCTATTATCCAATTTATTAAAAGTGCAGAAATATTTACTTATTAAAGAAAACGCGAATTTAAAATATATTTTCAAAACCTAATCGATATCGTATAACGTACTACGCGTCACCCTTTTAACACATTCACTGCCAGTATCCCGCCTCGTGGGCGCTCTGATCTCAGACGCGTATTCAAATATCTACCATGCGTTTCCCAGTATGTAAATAGGAGGAAGTGAGTAGCGGAATTAAAATTCTGGCAGCGAAAAAATAAATACACTTAATGGGTTTACTCTCCTTTTATAAATAAAAGTTGCAAGAACGTGCATTTCATAGAAATCATCTTTCTCTCAAATTAATAACTTTTTCGGATTGCTATAGAACAAATCTAACCTAACGAAATGACTACGATGTATTTCTCAAATAGCAAATATGATTTCCAATTCTGTAAAATGTTTCTGCCGGTTTACAGTACGAACAACATCTATTGTTTTCATGAAGATTTTTCAACACCCTGAATAAATTTCAAATAGAGCAAAGTCATAGGAATCGAGTACGCTTCGTTGTAAGAACAACACGCCGGATTCGAATGCCGTAACATAATAATGTATGCCAATAAAAATACATTCTCACTAACCGGTTCACTGACACAGTCATGATATCAAGACTGGCCTCTATAAGTGCACGCAAACGACCGCACTAAATGACATAAGTTTCGGTCAAACAACATATTTTTGGGACAAGCTTTTGTCGCCGACTTTACTTTTCTGTAAGTATTCATCGACTACTTACTCCTCGAGACGATTTATGAGCCCAATCGAACGCCAGGAAGTGGTTTTAATTAAGCTTCCAAGATTTGACCCAAACTGACACAATAACACGGCAAGTTAACACCTCCGCTGCCAAGCTACGCACTTTCTACGAATGGGGAAACGCATGCTATGCGTCTGCGAGCAGCGCGCCCGCTAGGCGGGTTCCTGGCAGTAAACGTGTTAAAAAATATTTGTAATTAAATTCAGCGCGTTTTCAGTGAAAGCAAGAGAATGTGTTGGAACTTTAGATTATGCTCACGGGTCGTGAATGTTTTTCAACACTACGTGTGTGCAAGGACCATTAAAACAAAAGGACTGACCATCTCCAAACAAAAAGCCGTTCCCTGCCATGTACAACGCCATCTATGTATAAGAATTAATTTTTACAATTATTCAACTTTGCAAGCGTGACACAGTATTTAAATGTGACGATTTATTAGTTATTAGCTATTTGCGAACTAATTGTTACTATACTACGTTTCTTTATTAAATTATAACATTGTTAAATGTTTAGTTTTAAAGCGCCATCTAGTTTTTGCCAGAATATCTCCTTGCCATCGGAACACGATGCAAAGTATGGCAAGTGTCAGTCCTCTAGTTTTAATGGTCCTTGGTGCGTGTAACCTTTGGGGGTAATCAGGTTTGATCAAGAAAACACACATTTAAAAATCGATTTGTCGTGTTGCTACCGTACTGTTGTATATACTCTTAAGACAACTGATGCCATTCTAACGCCATAATGGAAAAAACCTTTTGAGCGCCCCGCGTGACGCGTTACCGTGCGCCATACGCCAACCAATAAACTGTATGATACCGTATGGTGGCAAACGTCGTGGCGTCTGAGGCACAATTTTCCGTTGACGTGTTTGCTGTTTAGGCGCTCAAAGGGCTCATATGGTTCTACGTTGTGGAGGAATCAAATTAGTTGCAATGTATGTTATAAACTAACATTTTTCCGGTGTCTGTGACATTACACTTAGAAGGACCCATAAATTTAAACAAATGACATTCTAAAACAATGTGTACCTAAATATTTTAAACGTCGCCTCGTTTGGGATCGAATTTGTGACCCCACAGGCATTGTATGGTAATTGTAAGTTAAAAACAATGTGCTTAGCTGTAAAATGGCATTTGTGAAATGTTTTGATATGTTTAAACTTTGTTTTAATAGGCATTGGAACGTGTTAATTATTTTTAAATTTCTTTTGTTGCATTTGGCAGGCTTTTTTAATTGTTTTCGTTGAGTCTAATATCGTTAAGCGATAGTGGGTGTAATTATGTGTAAACTGAAAATAAAATCATTAATAAATACTTACATGTTTTACTTTTGATTGTTACCCTATGGTTTCACAGAAATAAACTCGGTACTATATATTATTTAGATCTATTAACGATACTTGCAATCTACTGTATTTTTTACTTTAATAAATTCAGTACTATTGTATTTTTAACTTTACTAAATTCAGTACTATTTTATGCTACTATGTACCACCATCTACCGTTGAATAGCAAAAACAAGAAGTTGTTCTTTAGGTTCCTCGTTTCTCTAGCCTACAATAGGTGGCGCTGGCAGTCTATTCTAAAATGTGATAGATTATAGTCTTCCTCCTTTAATGACTTCATGAAATTACTTGATGCTGATGTGTGTAATAAGGTTACTGCGTAAAATACCATCTGTCACTTGTCCCCAGATCATGTTTCGTTTGAAGAAACAAAATCGTACGTAAAGTGATTTCTGAGCAAGTTGCAAAACACTAGTTTGGCAAAGACTACCCTTTAGGCTAATTTCGTCCACACAGATAAACACTATATTAATTTTAAATTACCCAATAGTAAATTAAATGCAAGTATCCAAATTTTTGGTTACAAGAATATACATATAAAACACACAACTTTACTGCCCGCTATTAACTAATCACGTCGTACGTATGCCCATTTTGTACGTTTTGACGCTCAGCAGATATATTGCCTGACTTTGACTCACATTTCTGACGTTCCTTATGCTCAATCCCTGTTGGTCTTTTACATAATTATTCTCCTTGTGAGAAACTGAATTCTTTGATATTACAAAAATAATGGACGCAAGTTCAAAATCACCATACACAACAATCATAACATCCCCCCACTGATCCGAAGATATATTAAAACCATCTTCCCGATTGCATAGTTACCGAAGTATTGCATAGTTCTTAGGATGTTTTTTGATTTCGTATAATTCAGTGAAAATTATCTTTGGATTATGTAACGATCATTAGGATTAGGAGCCGAGACGTGGTCTCTGACTATGAGCCTCTTAAGGAAGCTCAGAGTCACTACAGTATTTCTCTACGAGATCGAATGAGAGAATGGGGGAAATCAGGAATGAGGAGATCCCCAGACGAATCAAGGTCACCGACATAGCAAACGGTAAGCAAACTGAAGTGGCAATGGGCAGGGCACATAGTTCGAAGAACCGATGGCCGTTGCTGCCCCAAGGTTCTAGAGTGGAGACCGCGTACCGGCAAGCGCAGCGTGGGAAGGACACCCGCAATGTGGTCCGACGACCTAGTTAGGGTTGCGGGGGCTCGCTGGATGCGGGTCGCCTCTATCAGGCCCATGTGGAAATCTATTGAGGAGGCCTGAGTCCAGCAGTGGACGTCCTATAGCTGAAATGATAATGATGATGATGATGATGTAACGATCCAGTGCTTCGTTCCGGGCGTTAATAAATGTTCTGCTATTGCCGATTTTTGTATTTGGCGATTTTACATTTTACAGGTATTATGATGTTCGTTCACCTCATGAACGTCCCGTTTCGTTTGGCCAATACACGAACTTTCACGGTACATTGTATCTTATGCACGCCGGGATTTTGGTACGGACTGACTTCTTTACACTGCGTAAGAGGTTTGCTACTTTGGATTACAGTGAAGTATTCCATCCAGATTTATTGATTCCAAGATATTGGCAAACACCGGTGGAACTCATTTATAATGGAGAATTTCTTCAGTATTACTCCTACTTTACTTTTCCGTTACCCCTTTCAAATATGGCAGAAATGCTGGTTGTGTACTGACCTTTGGATGTCTATCTCTTTCTTCGGTAGGCGTTGCACGTTCCTCTTGTTCCTTAGGAGCACATGTTCAACGTGACCTATCTTCTTATTTATGTGGTCAAGGTCTCATAAGTCCCGTGCTCTATTCACTAGAGATGCGATGACAGACTATATATTATGATATATATGATTCCGGTGGTGATGTGAAGAGGCTCGCAAATACCTGTCCGTGTGTGTAAGCTTTTTGTACTTTGGATGCGCTAAAGTGCCGTCCGCTCTTACTACCAATCTGATGTCTAACACGGGCAACGACTGTTGAATTCATTACGTGAATTTCACCTTTGGATGGATGGAATTGAGATGTTCGCCAAACTGTCTGACCGTGGTATCATTTTCCTTCACAATTCTAAAAACTTCATCCACATATACCTCTTTCACAGCCTTAATTATCACGGAAATTTCATGCCAACTCTTCGAAGTATTCCATCCAGATTTATTGATTCCACGATATTGGCAATCACTGGTCGAACTCATATTTATGTTCAATAATATGTACAAACCGCGAGAGTATAGATTGTTATTTAATGTATAAATCGCGAAGGTCCCCATCATGATGATCTGTGACTTCCAACTTATAATAAACTCAGTCAACGACCTACTTACTCGCAACTGACCGCCTCGGCTCCTAGGTCAACGGGGTAAGTACTATAAATAGTTGAAACAATGTCAAAAGCACACATTTGCGTATTATCAAGGAACAATACAGCAGGCTAAAGGTGAGCGTCGATACAAAAGTGTATCGTTTGCAGGGCCAAGTGAGGTTACCCGCATATAAGCCATTATAATGTTTTGTGGACCCAGTTTTGTTCAAACTAACGTAAATGGCGGTTGTAAGACCGTTGGAATGAAGTGTCTGGAGTGATTTTTAGACCTGACGTGAAATGGAAGGTCGCTGGAAAACTGGTTGCTGGTGACCACTCTCGATTGTGGCTGAGCTCCCTGTGGTAGAAAAACTGCGGTACTTCAAGTGGAGTTGTCGAAGGGTCGGGAACACCCGCCCGCATAATGCTTCCTTCGTTTTAAGCATCTGTAGGCTACGAAAAATTCTTATTAGCCATGTCGTCCTCTAAGCTCCAGCGGAGGCAAAATTCGCAGACCTCAAAGTGTACCGACTAGCGGAGTTCGGTTTAAACGATTTAACCTATGTAACTAGTGCGAAAAGTGTGAGTGAATAGTGTGTCCTCTTGAGGTGTTTCCGCAGCTCTAATAGGCACCATGGTGTTCTTCAAGATCCGAGTAAAAAAATACTTAAAAGTCAGCAATGTTTAGGCGACTCTTCGGGTGTTGCCATATCAGTGGGCGACGATGACGACTGTTTCTCAGTTAACTATCACATAAGCAAAACGTGGTAGTAAAAAATGGTACGTTCGCTTCAAACCATAGTGCTTGAATATTATTCTTCGAGATAACAAACTGTAAACAATTGTTCAAACTAAAGATATGACGGGCGTTGGATAACGGGAATGAAGTGATAGAAGTGAATCAATTTTGTAGAGTATGATCGTGATAGTAAAGGTTGGTAGGGTCGTTTCGAACCATGGATGTGCCTACGGTGGCTTGTACTTACATTTCACCCGTCCTGTTAAGTGATTTGGTCATATCCCTTAGAGAAAATGATGGCCGCTTTGAATTGCTGATGAATCTTAACTGATAAAGTAACTGAAAGCATTTGTGGTTATCTTTAATGAAAGGAACTGGATTTTCTTTGTTTTCATAAATTTTATAAGTTACAAGTCAAGCCTGCGTTGAATAAGACTTTAAATTTCATATCGTTTTTTTTTAAACATTTTCGGCTTCTATATGCTTGTTATTTTAAAGGTGGTTCTTTCTTAAAAATACTTTTATTAATCTATTTAACTTTAAAGAAAGCACAGTGGTTGACGCAAAGCAAGACAATTTTGTAATATTCACATAGAACTCCAATATTGTACAAAGTTACTATACTTCCGTCATGAAATAAACCAATCAGATGTAATGTACACTCCAGTTAGTTCTAGCAACTGTGACTGACACACGACTCATAAGTGTTGTCCTTTCTATTCAGTACAAAGCGACAAAGACAGGTTACCAGGAAGAACCATTATTTATTTAATTGGTTCACCTGTCATCACGTATATTTATGCCATGCGTATGCCGCAATGCAACCCAAAACAGAGATTAGAACAAATATCTAAGGAATATGTCCAAATTACGCAGGATGTTAAAATTGCGAATCAATTTTAGAGATTTGTTCTAATCCCTATTTTGGCCATTTGCCTGCGACAGATATATAACGGTGCTTGATGACTAGGGAAAGTACACGAACGAATAAAAAAAGTGATATTTCGAGCGAGATTGCACGTATAAAAGACGAACTTAGTACCAGTTAACCTGGTCAACTTTACATATTTTCGTCGTAAAACACTTCGTTGCAGAACCTTGTTTTATTACCTGTTTTTATTTTTATTAAATTAGGTAGGCATTACTTTCATAATAATAATATAAATAAGTATTGACAGTTTCCTGGCGGGCGTGATGTAAAAGTAATTGATTCAATAAGTAATAATTATGTATAATATCGAAATGACCAAATATCTAGCGCTACATAATTATCTTTATGCCTATACTACCCAGATAATAAAGATGTGTTGCGACGTATTTGACACCCTACAATGTCATACTATTCGATACTGACTGTACCTATATACTATAGTACAGTCACCGATGGCCTCATCTCGGACTGACGGTCACACTCCCGTTTCTGAGAATCACGCGCATATCAGGGCCAATAAATAATGTTATTGTAGTTATACCGTGGTCGATAAATGCGACACAGATAAGGCTGTTTATGAAAAGTTGTGTACGTCTTCCTCTTATCAATGACATAGTAAATGTAAGAGAAGTTAAATAAAACAGAAACATTATTTTAACGCCTTTGTTATGTTTCTTTTTCGTGTAACTCGAAAAATAATCTACTCATTTTTTCCTGGGTGTAGAACAGTCATCATCAAAGATTTTCACAACGATCGGTCAAACGCCTTCTCCATCGGCCTCCAGCGACCTTAATTAGGTCTTTGGTCCATCTTGTAAAACATCGAAATAACTGCGTTTTCCAGTTCGTGGTCTCCATTTGAGAAATTATAATTTAAAAAATTATGTAGTTACTTAAATAAAAAATTATGTTACTGAATATATACATCTCTTTAAGTACCCTTCCGTGCGTCTTTACCGGATCACGCAGTGGCGCCCAAAAACTCCAAGTTAATCCACCTCGTATGAGCTACATTTATGAAATCTATTTTAGACAAGCTAAGGGGTTTTAATAAATGTACCATATTTTATGTACGTAGTTGCATAGGTTCTGAGTTGCGAAGGGGTCAAAAGTAGCTCGAAATAGTTCGTGTAATATTACACATGGCTGCAGCGTCTCCAGTTCCTTTTCTTCTGAACTTGGCTGGACATTCTGCCACGTGTCTAGCTAGATTCTGTGGAACTGTCGAGTATGTAGATATTGTTCGTGATTCCAAAGATAGAACGCTGTGACAAATGGATAGACAGCGGAGACTTAGTAATAGGGTCCCGGCTACAATTTTTGGGTATATAGCAAGACAACAGAATAGGTATATGTTCCGTTTAGCATATACAAATAGGGATGACGACTAAATTTTAATAATGAGTCCGTGTTGTAAATAATTAAAAAATATTTCACACGTATTTTTTCTTCTTTACGTAATCAAAAAATAACGCAGAAACATTGAGTTAAAATATCGCTTGATGTAACCGTGAATAGTGACGTCACGAGCCCCCACTCCTAAACTTTTAATCCGATTTATCTTAGTATCTTTTGATTAATTTGAAAAAACAAAAATTACGTGTCCAATATTTTTTTAGTATCTACAATACGGACTTATTGGATTTTTTTTTATTTTCGTACCGTCTTCATGGCTATTAAATACAACATGAACTCGCCGCTTTTCGCCTGCGTTACGGAGAAAGGAGATATGTGAACGCCATACATTCAAATGAAACCGCCTTAATTCCGCTGAGCACCAGGGGGTGTTAACGTCTCGTTGTACGTCTTTTTGACATCTATATATTTCCCCTATGCCGAGAACGAGTAGACTGTTTCAAATATTGATAATCAAATAAATTATTAATTAAAACAGGCTACTCGTCAACCATTATGGATTAATGGAGGATTTCCGGTGTAAGAATATCGTACCTACGTTTTTCCCAGGGTCTCAAACTATCTGTATACCTCATCTAAATCCGTTCATCAGTTTAAGCGTGAAAAGGTAACAATCAGACCGACATAGTAGCTTTTGCTTTTATAATATAAAAAATGGTATAAGTATAGAATACATAATATATTTATGTAGGCATTGTCTTATGGACTTAGGTAGTCTGGCCAAGTGTCAATAACATAGATAATAGGTAGAAACATGTTTACACAAATAAAACCAATTTTGGAACTCCAACAAGCGTAATTTTCCATATAGTTCACTATGTCACAGAGATATGATTATATACAGTTTTATGTAGTACTGTAGACAGTAAATAAAATTGACATCATTATTATTTTCGCCTGCTACCAACGTACCTACGAGAATAAATAATTGCATACCTATAAACATTTAATCAAAATCTGTTTGTCATGTTTATACTTTTTCAGCTAAAACTACTGTCAAAAAACTGTCTTTTTATGGTTCCGTACCAAAAAGGTACCAAAGGAACCCTTATTGTGCGACTCTGTCTGTCTGTCTATCTGTCTGTCCGACTATTAAAGCGCCATATCTCAAAAACTACTTATGCTAACTATTTGAAATTTGGAATATTTATAAACATAGTCAGCCCACATGTATTACACAGGAAATATTTAAAAATATATTTTTATTTTCTAAAAAAACGACGAATATGAGGGGGGTAAAAATTAAAAGTCTAGCTACTGGGTCAAATGGGGTATGATATGAAAGGGCTTAACCTGCACATTTTCACAAAATTTTTGTTTTTCTTTTATTGTGATTAGTTTTTGTTTTATTAAGGAAAATCTGATCTATCTCCGAAGTTTACCAACCGAAAATTTTGAAATTTTCACAATTTGTATTAATAAATATAAATATTTCATGAAAATTATAGCCATGTTTCTAACTATTTTTTTTTAATTCGCATGAAACCTATTTGAGCAACCCGGTTTTCGTTAAGTCTGCACCTGATTTGTATGCAATGCCATAGATATCAGGTGCAAACTTAACTCAACCGGATCCGGGTAATTTATTTATTTTTATTTTATTTATTTATTTGGACCTTCAACAATAAGCATACTTTTACATGTGTTATAATTTACATTTACAGCTTAAGACTAAGCATCTTATTACTTACAGAAGGACACAGCATGCACGAATTAGCAGTAAAATTTAACTATAACAAAATTATTGTTACTTACTCCACCTTAACTAATAACTTTAGCTAAACTTAAGTTGTATACCGTTATTAACTAAGCGTAAATTATATATAAACATTTGTAATAAAATTAGGATAAGTAAAAATTTGTACGGAACCCTCGGTGCGCCAGTCCGACTCGCACTTGGCCGGTTTTATTTAAGTTGAAGTGGTATTTCACGCCGCTTCTTACTTCTTACCAAGCTCAAGTTTGTTCGTGCATGCACTGCTGCCATCTTTATGACGGCTCTGCCAAGTAAGTACCAGTTAGCCGCTTAGGACGCCGAGCCTAATTAGATACTTAATCATAAATAAGGTAGCTTATGTTCGTGCCTAGACACGTGAAGAAAATAGCATTTTTTAAAATTATTTTTTAAAAGTCTTAGGCGAATCATACTTATCTATTGGTTAACTAATTGTGATCAGTTAAATCAATAAATAAATAAAGTTCGACTTAAAATGCCAATTAATCATGAAAAGAGTATTTTCTTAGTCTAAAACACTCCTTAAAGTTACGGTACTTATTTACCAACACAAAATATAATCTAACAATAATAAATAACTAAGTTTCTCTTTCAACACAGTCATAAATAATTTCTACCATAAAAAAACTATAGCGACTTATCTCCAAAAGAGATAATATTCCCAAATTGGTAGTTTCTGGAACCACAAACTGGCCACTTTGCGGGTAGATATCTTCTCACCGAAATAGCAACACTAAGTCGTAAAAATAAAGAAGCATTTAAGTCACAAGAGCGAGCGTTTTTACAGTACTCGATTATTAGCAATAATTACTCATATAAAGTTGTAAAAGAGAAATATCAGTACATTGCAGATACTTTTAAATAATTACATGTGTGGATGGAGTATTTGAAGGTCATTGAAACGAAATATATTTTTTTTAGTTTTTGTATATGCCGTTGTGGCTTGATAACGTCAAAATCGTTAAGCGGAACTATTTTTGGTACACACCCATACTTGGGCATCCGCAGATGATTATAGGATACTTTTTACGTGATTATATAAGCTGAGGTAAAAGAGGGTTATGACTTTTCTCTCTTCCGTGAATGAAATTGGGCACCTTCTGTTTAGCAATAAAGTTATCGTTATATTTGCGAATTTTGGAATATTTATTGATTTGGAAAACTACGTTTCCTGTATTTAATTGTAATTTGACGCAGCAGGTGATGGATCGCAGGGACACAGAACAAACATGCAAAAAATCCAACTTTATACTGAGTATAGATTAAAATAACAAAAATGAAGTGCGTTTTATTAAATATGGCCGCCCTCGACTTCGATTCGTTTATCGCGGTCAAAAGGATTTTTTCCGAGATAAAAAGTAGCTTATGTATTTCCCAAAAACTCTGATATTTTACTAATTTAAATATGAAGCATATTACCAAGATTGCAAGTTCCTAGCGTAAAAAAAATTACTGTCCATACAAATTTTCATCCCCTTTTTCGTCCCTAAAAGGGATGAAATTTCACATACATTATAGCCAATGTCCTATTCTAATATATAAGGTACATAACTGGAAAGTTTCATAAAAAAACGTCCAGTAGTTTTTGAGATGAAGTGGAACGTACATATATACTTTCACGTTTATAATATAGTAAGGAGTAAGGAAGTAAGGAGTAAGGAAGTAAGGTTAAGGATAACTGAAGTACCCAATAAAAAAATATGACTTAGCCACTCACGTGCTCGTAATTTTGGTTTGAACTCTATTTATACTTGACATAAGAGTGGTCACATACAACTACAGTTGCGGAAAGCACTCTAGTGGTTAGTAAGTAAAAACTAATTTAATAAATCAAATAAATCCGTTGTTTTTTTATTTAAAAACTGCTAGTTGCTGTTACCAGTTCAAATGCATCAAAGTGGCCAAATTTCACTAAAATTACTAAAAGACGGTTTGACATAAACTTTACGCACAAAAACTTCACTTCAAGCCGCATTAGTATATTGATCTTCATATCCATCAATATGATCGTTTACGCGAAATACCCTAAAAAAGGGCATAATATTGGAAACGTCTCTTGGGACCGTCCACGCGCTGATAGGGGTTTGCGCGACGGACGGACGGCGAAAAAACTGCCTTATCGCCGCTTTTTATGAACAAATATTATGACGGTAATAGATTAAGTGGCACTTCAGATATCTTAGGAGGAAGAAATTATTGCGAGCTATTTAAGGGCGGAATTTTGGGTAAAATGTGCATGGTTTCTTATTATGAGTAAAGCTTTAAAAAATTGGAAAGTCAGGTGCATGGGGAGTTTCGAAATAAAATATACTTAAGATCCATTCGAAAATCCCGTTTTGCACTAATCACATGTAATGCACTGGTGAGCTAGCTTGGGATGTCCACGTCTACATGTAAATCACTAGCCAATTGTGCATTAAAATGCATAAATGCATGTGAGATGTATAACGTATGAAAAAAAACCGGCCAAGAGCATGTCGGACCATGCTCAGTGTAGGGTTCCGCAGCCGTTCATAGGAAAAGATGCACTACAGATGAAAAAAATACGACGGCAAATAAGTGCACTAGCAAAAGAGCGTATCTCCACTGCACTTACGTCATTTGCAGAGAAGCGCAGCTATTTAGCAATAACTCTAAAACGGTATATCCGCTCATGTTAAAATCATTTTTTGTTGAAAGTATCTTAATTTATACTACATTTGGAGTGATTATTTCCGAAAATGTTTCACTAAATTGCTACAAGTTTTTAGAAACCTCAATATCTTTTTAAAAGAACTGTCGAAAAATGTGCCACACATATTTATATATTTGCTTATATCTACTCCAAATTTCATCAATATACCTACATCATGCAGTTTTGAATAAAATGCCTGTGACATACGGACGGACGGACGGACATGACGAAACTATAAGGGTTCCGTTTTTAACCGACCTCCAAAAAAAGGAGGAGGTTCTCAATTCGACGGAATGTTTTTTTTTTTTTTTTATGGATGTTCACCGATTACTCAGAGACTATTTGAACGATTTCAAAAATTTTTTTTTGGTTTTATAGAAGGTACTTTCTAGTTGGTCCCATTTAATTTTGGTGAAGATCTGATGATGGAATCCATGAGGAATTGAAGAAACTCCTCAAATATTGTAGGCATACATATAGCCATTTTGGTATTATAAGAAACATAATAAGCATTTGCATTCAGAAAGTGTAAATTGGTGAAGTGGAACTGATGCAGAAGACCACAGAATGCCATCGGAACTCCTCAATGATAAATGATTTACGGTTGGCGACAAAATATCTTGATTAATTTAGCTAAGCAACTTCATAGTCACAAATTTAAATGTTCCTGATGAGAATGGTACCATCGTATTGATTTGATGATGGAGCCGGAAGGTAGGCACCAGATCTATGTAATAAAATAATGTATCCTAGCCTTGTTTGGGCTTGTTCGAATCGTCTCGAGATACACTTTGAAGTAACGATTAACTAAAAAGTGTAAAATAAATAAAACTTTAAACAAAAAAATGAAACCGACTTCAAAAAAAACTAAAAAGTAAAAAATAACGCCATAATTCAGGGTCTTCAAAATACTTACAAGTGACCGTTTGTATACTCAATCTATACAGTATATACAATTAATGTTATTTTGGAGTCGGTGCCATCGTGTCACAACTTACTAAAATCGTCAATTTTAAATATTTTACACATTCTTTATATGGCACCGACGCCAAAATAAGATTAATTGTATATACTGTATAGATTGAGTATACAAACGGTTACTTGTAAGTATTTTGAAGACCCTGAATTATGGCGTTATTTTTTACTTTTTACTTTTTTTTGATGTCGGTTTAATTTTTTTGTTTAAAGTTTCTTTTATTGTACACTTTTTAGTGGTTTTATTTTTTTGTTTATTGACATTTTGGCTACGGAACAAGAAACTTGTTCCCACCAGAGCATAACAAGTGCAAAGGTTGCAGCAACAATTTTAATTTAGACAGTATTTTAGGCACTAAGTTAGACAGAGATGTCCACTTTCGCCGCTAATGTTATAAAACTATTATTATGGAATTACAAATAGACTCAAATACAGGAGGGGTGAAAATGTATGGAGAAATCAAATCTATACCTACGTTTTGCAGATGATATAGCAGCAGTTGCAGAAAATAGCATAGAACTTGAGGCACTGCTGTCGAAAACTTATACAATGTTTTCGGAAAGGGGTCTCAAATTTTACACAAAAAAAAACAAAAAAAACTTTAGTAGTCTTAAAGAGAGTAGTAAATAGCTCGATTATATGAGAAAACATAGTAATGGAACAAGTGAAGTCATTTATATATTTAGGCAGCACTATAGCAAATGACTCCAGATATACACCTGATATTATTACCAGGATAGCCATGGGAAAATAATGTTTAACACTAAAACGGATTCACTCTCATGTAACTGACATTTTGAAAGTGCTTGTAACTAGGCCTACTTGAATAAAGAATATTTTGATTTGATTTGATTCGATCTACTCAATGCCAAAATATTAAGTAGTACCAGGAAGAGACTGGTTAAAGTGTATTACGTCTGGAGTATAGCCCTCTACGGCTGTGAAACGTGGACCATGCTACAAAGAGATAGAGAGAGACTGGAAGCATTTGAAATGTGGTGTTAGAGGATGGAAGAATCAGTTAGACAGAATAGAAGAATTACGAGGAAGTTTTAAATATCGTAAAGAAAAAAAAAGAAATTTGACGAAGATTATTGTGAAGACGACAGGGAAGATGTAAGGTCATCTTATACGGTATGACAACTGGATGAAGAGAATAATAGAGGGAAAAGTAGATGGCAAAAGGAAAAGGGGAAAGACCTAGAAGGACATACATGGAGCAAATAAAAGAAAAAATAAATGCGTCATTTTACAAAGAAGTACAGGACAAAGCAGAATCTAGAATAAGCTGGAAATTACTCCACCGACAAGTGCCTAGCTCTTAAGTTGATGATGATGATGATGATGGTGATGATGATGATGATGATGATGATGATGATGATGATGATGATGATGATGATGATGATGATGATGATGATGATGATGATGATGATGATGATGATGATGATGATGATGATGATGATGATGATGATGATGATGATGATGATGATGATGATTTAAACTTTTGACTTGGCCTTAATGTCTTTGGGTATATGGCTTTGTCTACCAGTCAACCATAGACTCATTGAGATACATGAAATTGTTGTAGTAGGAAAAACCAATCAGTACTGAGAGCGTTAGGTTAGGACGCACAAGCAATCAATCGATCAATCAAATAATGCTTTATTCAAGTAGGCCAGTTACAAGCACTTTCGAATAGTCAGGTACAGTACATTAGAGAAGTGTTTACTGGGAGAGATACAATATGATCCAACATTTGTTGCAAGGATTAGGGAAAACCCAGAAAAACCTAATCAAATCATTAAACTTAAGTATAATATTATTGATAAAAATTATCATTTTAAATAATGCATACATGTATCATGTGTAGCTACCTTTATTTTCAAAGCTTTACATTTTTAGGGCGTTTATTTTATAAATAGTACGTTTGTACGTTTTGATAACGCTGTATATGCTTTAGTATATTTATAATTATAACCTACGTCACGAATAATCGAGCACACTATCTTTGCCACACGAACACAAACCCTTTGCGTTGCGTAAAAATCGAGCACTACGCATCGTTACCGTATTTAGAACGTAGTGGGTGTCAGATTTGGGCCAATAGTAGCGCCGCGGGTCGTGACCCCGCCGTGTCGCCACGCCCTTGCGTAATTATTGACTGACTGGCTGAAAACATACAACGCAGCTAAGAAAAAAAAAACACTTTTTCACTTCTCCTGCTCAAAAAGTACGTCATATTAGCTTTGCGAAGCGAGACTAAAATAGTACATTTAGCCCCTAGGGTTTAAAAGAAAGCCATATAACCCTATACAAATTTCTATGACACCAAAAAAAAAAATTGCGGCAATCTACATACTTACTCCTTATACGAATAATTAAAAACAAACAAATCCACCTGATCAGATTGGCCAAACTTTCTGATAGAATTGTTCAAACTGTACTTTTAGTTTTTCATGAAATATACAATTTTAATGTTAAGTCTTTTTTATTTTCTCGCAGTCGAAGTGAAAAGCAGAGTCGTGTTTAGCACGTGGCTAAAAGCCATTATGACACACAAAAATATTTGTCCTCAATTTTGTACACTACTGCATACAAAAGGTGACTTACTTAAGTTTTTCACCTATAAGTGATCTGACATCGGGTCAAGTTAATACGTTAATTATTGTTTAACTGTAAAAAAATATTAATTTATTAGGTTGCTCATACCGTTAAAGCGTAGGTATTCATACTAGACAATTATCGTATGAGTGTAAAAAAAACTGGTTTACAAACTTGCACAGTAGCAGCAAGGACCATTAAAACAAGAGGACTGATCATCTCCATAGAAAGAGCCGTTCCCCAATGTGTACAAATGTATAAGAATTAGTTTTTACTATTATTCAACTTTGCAAGCGTGACATAGTTATTAAATGTTACGATTTATTTATTATTAGCTTCACGATGTTTTTCTATTCAATTATAGCAATGTTTTTTTTTTCAATAAAAAACTTTCAATGGCTCTTATGCAAACTTTATATAATGTGAGTAATGTGACTTAAAAAAAATAACCAGACATAAAACATTAAGTGGCACGAATTAAATTTTTCTAGGGATTTACTAACGATATAATTTTATCCATAAATTATATTTCTATGACATACGTATAATTTGAATATGCAAGTTGCATATAACATTATAAATTCCGTATAGTTTAAGTAAGAAAGATGATATAGTTTTCATACTTTATGGATAAATGAGACATTGACCAACATGATAGTCTTGTCCGCTTAGTGAGGCAATGCATGATTTTTTATCGCTTTTCTTGACAGACTATCCAAATACCGTAAAAACTATTTCAAAAAGTGATATTATAATTAAAATCGGCCTAGAAATAAGCATTTTAAACTACTAATTAGACAGCGATTTGACAGAGGTCCGACATGTACTGTTGCGTCATAGTACAATACGGCCATATAAACTCCATATTAAATTCTGTTTTGCTAGAAAAGATAGAATGAAATGTATGATGGCTTATATCTTCGTTATTTTAATAGTTATTCAAAAGAATATTTTTCTTTACTGTTTTTATATGAATGAGCTTTTAATCCAATTTGATGGCAATAATTTGACGTTTAAAAAATGCCACGTCAAACCAGTGTCGTGATTTTTTTTATAAATTCGCTTTTTCACAAATCTTTAAAAAATACTTAAATATAATGTACTATACATGCATAACATCGATAGTCATCAGTATACACGTTAAATTTGACCCGATGAACTCAATACGTAGTATGAAATAAAATAATAAGTATTTCAAAAAGTTATCGACAAATTTTATATCGGAAGGAAGTCCTAAGTTAATTGTCATTTTTGCCACATAAACTTCTATATAGAAAATCCCTTTACATCGAAAGTCCTATATCATAACGAACCTTTTTGCAACTACAGATTGGTGATAAATCCTTTATCTTGGTCTTATTGTAAGCCAAGAATGAAGCTTAGAATAAGGCGACGAAGTATACTCGTACGTATGTTAGAAGTTCTTCAAACAAAGACGGCGTCTTGCGCGTCCTGGGGATCGATACGGCGCCGCTCCCCGCTCTCGGTCAACGCGCAAAAACTTTACCTAGAGATGTATAACTTTATAAACTTAGTATACTCTGTTTAGGTATTCTAAAGGTAAACAAAAATCATATGATTTGGGTCATTCAGCTAATGGGGAATGGATGAAAATTTCCAAAAATCTTGAAATTTTGTTTATAGCTAGGAATAAGCCTCCTTATTATCGGAAAAAAATTACAGATTTTTCTGTGGCTTAGGAAAAAATAAAAAGATATAAAGGTGTTGGTGGGCCTACATATATACCTGCCTTATACGGTACGGCAAATGCAGCATTGATATTTTCGATTAAAATGGCTGTAAATGTACTGTTATCCTTGCCGTACATATAAGGCGGGCATATCGACCCACCGACACCTTTATATATTTTTATTTTTTAGGAACCTATAAACGAAATTTCAGGATTTTTGAACATTTTCATCAATTCCCCATTGAAGTAACATTTAGTATAGATATAGGCAGAGTTGAGATCACTCACACAACTTTCACGGAGAACGTCATTACCCCTATTTCTTTATTCAGCGTAGTCAGGTAAAAAGTATCCTTTTACAATCTATAGTTACACAGCTACCCGTGTACCAAAAATGGTTGAAATTCGTTTTGCCGTTTTGCTGTGATGAAGGCACAACGGCACATACCTACAAACATACAAAAAATATATTTAAAAAAAAAGTCGATTTATTGACCACCAAATACTCTGTTACAATATTTTTTTTTTAAATATCTTCAATGTACACACATTTCACTTTTACAGCTTTAAAATAATAGGTATACTTACTAGACCTAGATACGCTGTTTGTTTAAGTATACTATAAACTAAAGGTAAAGAAGAATCACGTGACTTGGGTCATACAGCTAATCAAAGTAACATTCTGTATAGATATAGACAGAGTTAAGGTCACGCCCACATTATCATCTTCATGAACTTATTGACCATCGAGTATAGAATTAAGGAGAACAATATCTATATATCCAAAGTGTCATCCTATATTCAGTTTTTTAAAATAAAGTGTTGAAAGTAAAAACAACGCACCATACTTGCCCTGCTGGTTTTACTTTTATACCCTGCACTTTAGGAATTTTAGGTTTAACAGGATTTACCTGAACACCCCAAGGAAGTCCCGTACCGATTTAGAAAACTACACGAATTATTCACGCTGACAGGCGTAGTTGATGTTAATTTTCTCAGCCTATATGGAATTACACGATTCCCTAAAACGTTAGCAAAATATTAAACCTCTAAATGAGAAGTATTATTGGCCACTACATCTGTAACGGATGATTGTGGCGGCGACCGTAAAGGGTGGCATTTTCTTCAGATTCCGCATCTTCTTCGGTGACTGTAGAGTCCAATACGAGCCCGGCATGCCCTTCCGCACCTGTCGCAGGTGTAACGGGAGCCTGGATTTGTAGTTGAAGCAGAAATGCGGCGTCTTTTCTTCAAGCGGTCCACCCATGCTTCGTCATGCTTTGACATCCCTGTTCTCAAGGAGTGACGCCATTCTGGTCTCATCTCTTCAAGGTTTTGCCATCTCTTTATATGACTTATCATATCGTGTATTTATCCCTAGCTGCTCGTGGGAACGCAAATGGCGGCGATGTGGTTCGCAACCCATCACGTCTCGGTCCCAGCGAGAGCGAAGAGTGGACTCTGGAGAGCCGCTTTGCTACGTTAAATGTAAGGGGAGGAAAGAATGATAAAAAATAGATGAAGTATGTTAGATGATGGATGCGAGAAATATTGATATTCTGTGTGTGAATGAGACAAAGCGAAAGGGTTGTGACAGCACAAAATGAGGAGAATGAATGAATGTAGTTTATTCACTAGAATATATGGTACATATACAGGTGTTACAATTATTATGATTAGCATTCCCATAATATATTCAGCCACTATATAGTGGCATGTGAAAATTACAATGGCAACATAAGACTAGGTACATATTGCTTAAGAAAAAATAAATATAAATACTCGGTCCAACAATAATGAAATGACACAATTAATGTTAAGACTGACAATGATCAATTAAAAATAGTAATCAATTAAATATAATCAAATTAATAACTAATTAATATATTGTGTACAGTCGGGGCTTTACCATTATATGTCATTATTAATTAATATTATTGTAGATCGTTCACAATTTAAATAAAAAATAAAATTAAGAATAAAAATTAGGGTCAGTTAAAAAATAATAATAACAATAACAGCAACAATATTAATATGTCCACGATCAAAATTTATGTCCAAAGAATTCATTAATACAATAAAAACAATTTTCACCTAATATTTTAAATAATTTCTTCTTAAATTCTTGGTCAGGTTATATGTATTATGTTTTTAAGGGTGATGGTAATTTATTATAAATTTTGAAACAAATGCTATGGGCACATTTATTTCTTATTACTAGCCTATTACTTTCTGGTAACAATCGTGTCTTCTGTGCGACCTAGCAATATCCTTATTAATAAAATTGAAGAGTTCAGGGTGAGTTTTAACGAAATTGGCTACTTCAAAAATGTAAATGTAGGGCAGTGGGAGTAAATTAAGTTTTTGGAATAAGGGTCTGCATGACTCACGGCTATTGACTCCACATAAGGTCCTGATACATTGCTTTTGGGCCACGAAAGCGCGATCGGCATCCAATGAGTTTCCCCACATGATGACTCCGTATCTTAAAGCTGACATAATGTACCCGTGATACGTCGTTAAGGCTGAGGCAGATTAATGAATGTTGATGAAGCGGCAGTTGTATGCCAGGACCGTAGCAAGTGGAAGGAGGTAGTCTCTGCCTACCCCGTAATGGGAAAAAGGCGTGTTTGTATGTATGTATGTATATCGCGTTTGCAAATGAGGAGACAAAACAAGTAATATTATTATGTTCGTTTACCAAAATGAAAGCCAAAATGAAGTGGAATGAAATGCCAAATAACAGTCTTCACAAATGAATGTCGCGACGCGTAATCGCGCATAAAGAATACTCAACCTTTGTAATTTCCCCGTTTGTGTGACATCCTTTAAAAGCTAAAGTCAGTTCACACGAGCAGTGCCACTGCGCCCTCATTACAGGACTGAAGCTCGCTTCCTTTGATCTCGCGCGTCTGAACAGGCTTTATGTCACCCACGTACACACATGCAATCTAGTATGCACGTGTTTTAACATACTACGAATCTGTGCGGAGTTTATAGAGTCTGGAGTTTACAGAGATATCGCAAGTCATCGTCATTTTTGAATTGATAAACGAGATGAAATTCGAAATAATAGAGTCTGGCAAATGAAAGATAAGAATGGAATCAACCGCGAAATTTAAAAATCTGGCTGCAGTGTGCCTGTATGAGGTAGATATAAACAAATTTGAATGCTTTTCTCAGTAACTAATATAAGAATTAATGACAAAAGCAATGAATTTGTTTAACTCTAGCTCACAGGCACACCGCAGCTACATTTTTAAACTTCGCGGTTGATTCCATTGTCATCTTTCATTTGCCAGACTACATTAAGGGTTTCGGTGTATTACTTCGAATTTCATCTCGTTTATCATTTCAAAAATGACGTTGACTTGCGATATCTCTGTTAAGGTAAGGGGCTAGTGTCCGACACTTTTGCATTAGTTGGCACCTTCAATCTATATTCGCAGGAATAGAGGTGACAATCAGGGTTCCAAATTGACAGTAAGTTAAGCATTGGGATTTTTACCTTATATAATACTAGAATGTGTCCGCAACTTCGTCAGCGGAGGAGAATAAAATCATAAACCTCTTTTCTTCAGCATAGTCGGGTAAAAAGTATCCTATCTATCACCATTTGTGAAACCAGCTACCCGTGTACAAAAAATGGTTGAAATTCATTTAGTTGTTGTCACGTGATGAAGCCGCAAAGACACATACCTACAAACGTATGAAAAATTAAATACTTATAAAAATAGATATTTTTTTACCCGACTACGCTGAAAAAAAGAAGGTCATCCACAAATGGTTAAAGGATACTTTTTACTACTTTAAAGAGGATTATGAATTTAGTTTTGTAAATGGGTGTGGCCCAAAAAGTTCCATCGTTAGCTGTAGTTAGGTAACCATACTATCGACAGCAAAATTGGCTGGTCACCTTGCGGGCGATAATGGCTTCTAGGCCGGTTGCAGGCTAACTTTGCAAAAATTAACTAGATGGCGTCGTTGTGACCAAAACTGTCGATTTTAATGTTTTAATTAAATTTAATAGTCTTGTATTACTAAAATGTATGTTCGATTTGTACAAACACGTTGAAAGTGAAATGTGCCACGAAAATATTCAATACAGTTGTATGGTTAATTGTTCGTCGCACAACAGAAACTTTCATAGAAAATTTAATTACATGAATTAACGTGTCCAACTTTTCGAACTCCACCCAAATATTACGATTATCTGACTTAAGATTTCAAGCCTGTATTTCAAAATCTTCTAAAATACACGCAATTTCTGGAATGTTTTAAAACTGTATTTAGGGGAAGAGAAATTAGTCACAAAACACCTGATTCAAGTTACAGAATTATAATAAAAGTACAGAGAGCCCGCAACTTCGTTCGCGGAGGAGAAAAAGTCATAACGCCTCTTTTTTTCTTCAGCGTAGTCGGGTAAAAAGTATCTTATAACCATCTGGAGATACCCAACTACCCGTGTACCAAAAATAGTTGAAATCTATTTAGCCGATTTGACGTGATGAAGCCACAACGACACATACAAACATACAAAAAATCCAAAAAACTTTTTTTTCTATTCAGTGACCTCCAAATAGTCCGTTACAATTTTTTTTTGAAAATATCTTCAATGTACAGACATTTCATTTTTACAACTTTATAATAGTATAGATACCTATACTAAAATCTTGTAATTGAACGAAAAAAACGAATTGTTATTTCGGATATCTTGTATGAAAAAAATACTAGTTCCGATACCTGGTTTCAAGTCATATCGAGATAGGATCATGGATCAAGACTTGATGCCAACTCGATATGTTAATCAAAGCGTACTGATCCCCTTAAAGCACGCCGTAAACCTGGGATTACATCGACAACAGAGGGTTATCTTAACCCTTCGATAGCACGTAGTGTGAGTTGGTTTAACTTGTGGTGATTGGGCGTCACTACGAGATCCGGTAGAGACCCAAGGAAGGGTACTTAAAAAAGTTTATTTATTCAGTAACATCTATACTACATATTCTGCACCTTTAGAAGTATAGTTTTCTCATACAAAGTTTTATAAAAATTACTTCTTGTCGTAAAAAGACCTATTCGAAAGAACATTTAGAATTTTAAGTTAGTTCACTATCATTCTAAAGGCTTGAATTATAAAATTATTTATTTAAAATTTATTGCACAATACAAATGGTGGATTTAATGCCAAATGGCATTCTATACCAGCCATATGGTCAAACAGAGATGCATGAAAGTGCAGTTATCAATTGAAATTGAAGATATTTTCATAAGCAACAATATTTTTTTGGATTTTTTCATACGCTTCTATGTGACTTCGCAACTTCATCACGTCAAAACGACTGAATAGATTTCAACCATTTTTAATACACGGTAGCCGGTCATCCACAGATGATTATAGGATACTGTTTACCCGACTACGGTGGAAAAAACAGAGGGTTATGACTTTTTTTCCTTCGCTGGCGGAGTTACGGGCACCTTCTTGTAGATATATGTCATCACTGTGCCAAGACAGTGTTGCCCCTTTTAAAATTAACAAATGAACATGTCGTTCATTAGAATATGGCCAGTATATTATTGAAAATAATGATAGTCCCTTGATGTCGGTCGAGACTCTTCGCTATAAGACCGTTTACCGAAACGATTATCGGGATACTAATCGTCGAATCAATATCCCACATGGCGGTCACCTCTTGAGCCAAGTCAAGGTACTTGCTGAGTTTGTCCTCGGCCTTCACGAGGTTCTCGTCATGTGGGATGGTGATTTCGATGAGTATTGCCCGGCGCTTATATTGATCTACCAGCAAGATATCAGGCTTATTAGCTACAATAGTCCTGTCCGTGATGATAGATCGATCCCAATAGAACGTGGCACGACCATTTTCGAGAATTGGCATCGGTACGTACTGGATAAATACATTTATTATTATGCAATACACATCTTTAGACGAATTTATGTCAGATTTCTATCTTGATCTTCGAAAAAACCTTATCCCAGTTTTGATGAACATTGCCTACTAATATATGTAGCACTTTACGAGTATTAGCTTAACATGTACTCCAATCAACATGTGATACCCTAATCAATTCACCCCTAAAGCTGTGTTGGCGTCCGACTGTTTGTACACACAGCTGTACAGCTTTGTACACTACCTGTACAAATTATGCGCGTGTCTCGTTCAATTAGTACTCAATGTACGGAGGAGACTACTGAGACTGTGAACTTGAGTAAGTGTTAGGTTGGGTTCAAACAAACGGACATTTCAACTTCAATAGATATGTATAATGGGAAATGCTCGCTGACGCAGTCGACTAGTTAACAGGCATATACATACATGTCTTGCTCAATCTTGGAGACGGTAAGGAGGATAGCTTGCTATCGGCGTAATGGTCCGTGCTTAAGGCCCTTCGCGTAAGGTCGGCGTTCTGCTCGCAACTTGAAGCTCACTCTTCGAGGTCGTAAAAATCCGTATTTTATTTTTCAAAATTTTAGAATTAGAAGGCATCCTGGGTTTAAAAATGGCGGCTTACTTCCCAAGTCCACAGCTTCACGAGGCAGCCTGTTGACAGCGGCGGTAGCGGGTTCACTCCCGGTAATTAACTGCGCTTTTGTGCCTGTTTAGACCTGCCCGGGGTTCGTTAGCGAGGGGCGATATCGAGAGGTGATTGATACGATGAGGTATAGCTATGGCGTGTAACTTGCTCGCAATTAACGCCAAACAGGGAATTCTATTGCAGATAATAAAGAGTGCACGCATTTTTATGTGAACCTTTGTACTTAATACGGTCTGTTTATAATTAGGTGGCTCTTTACTACTAAAGAGAAAAGGGCTGGTAGACAGCGACGCGAAGACTTTTAAGAAACATACACGGGTCAGACCGATTTTAAAATATACTGTCTTTCTTTGGTTACATATAATGTATAAGTTTATCGTATGTATAGGTTGACTAGTAGAACATTTGTACTTGGTGATACAAGAAACAATAGAATTTAAATTCCCTTAACTTTGAAATATCCTTAGGTAAGAAAGACGCATAACGCTTACGTACTCAAATTAAAAAGTCTGTAATTATGACTGACATATTTCTAAACATTCTAAGAAGAATTGTTTGCACGTATCTCAAAAATATTTCAAACGTGTCTAACTTGCTGTAAGGGTTTGAGGTTTTGAAAGGGGTTGAATCTATATCAGTAGTCTGGCAATCTCTTTAATAGAGAAGAGCTGTTATGAGGCGTTACGATATGAAAGTTAGCCCCGTGTAAGATGCATGCCGGAAACATTTCCAAATATATGAAAATTGGGTGTGACCCGTTAAAAAGGAGGACCAAATTATATAAGGCCTGTATATAAGGCCGACAAGCTCTTGAGTAAAAACCACGTCTCGGTAGACGCAGCGGGGGTACAACTAAAATATGAAACACAGATGGCTGATAAAGTGACGAATCGGCGTTTCCTTAATACAAATGCTTTGAGAAAAATTTAAAGCTAAACCGCCGTCCAGTTTATTTTTAAGAAACTTAAGCCGCTCGTCGGTTCTGAGTTGTTGTTTGTAGTTTTATTTTTATTTTACAAGCTTTTATTTGTTTTCACCTGTCCCGTTGTCTGTCTGTGGGTCTGTAATCGAATCTTGCAAGTTAAATTTGATCTACTTCCCGGTTTCCGATTGAGCTAAAATTTTGCATACTTATGTAAGTTCGGTGACAATGCAATAGTATGATACCATCGAGTTGATCTGATGATGTAGCAGGAAGGTGGTCATAGGAACTCTGTAATAAAATAATGCAATCCTACGAGTTTGGGCTCTTTGGAATCGTCTCGGAGAGTAGTTGATGGATGTTTAAGGAAAAGTACAGTCAGCGATAAAAGCTTGTCACAAAAATGTAATGTTTGACAGAAACTTTTTCTTAATTATATTGCAAACGGAATGTAATCATTAAAACCCCACAATAACTATTTCCATGTGAACTACATTTTTTACTTACGACTTACAATAGAGGAATAGCAAGAAGCATCGCCTATCCCTTGAAACTGTTTACTGTGCTAAAAAGCACGCGCCTAAAACCTCTGCAATCACAGATTCAAATCTCAACACATTTTTACCCCATCGCTTCATCACGGTACCTTATCCCACACATTCGTTCACACTAAACCATGCTTTTAAATCGGCACGGTTGCATCGCTAAATCCTTAAACCCCAGCGGAACCCTTGCGATCAATCCGATACGATTTTCTACCACTTGAAGACTCGACAATTCGTGATGTCACCAGTTAAAAGAGACCTATCACCCTTCCGTATTTTGAAGCGGTGAAATCTACACCGACGCGTCTGATAACGCTATGAGAGCTCTCTTTACACTGGTGTTTGGGTTATGCGGCACTTGTAGCACCCCCGTATAAACCGTGTTTTAAACGGTGAAAAGATTTAAGTGTAGCGAAGTGTTGATTCCATTATGTTTGTTTGTTTACGAATGGATACGTGTGAAGCGAGTAAGATGTTTTGTTCAATGTTTTCAGCTGAGAGGATAAAGCAGTAGAGGAACTGATCTACGCATCTATTTTACTTTTCAAAAAACACTACCTACACCTACAATAGTTTTTCATAAGACAAATGTATTTAATACATTTTATGTTGATACATTTTTATCTTTATAATATCATGATACAAACTGTAGTATCTACGAGTATCTACTATTACTTAAAGCAATTAAATGTAAGGGTACTTTATCAATATATGTGTAATAATCAGCTTCTGACGATGGCCTGTAGAATTTTACGAGGAGACTGCGACTGCTTGGAATTAGTAAACAGAGTAGTACGCCTGCAAATTCCCTTGCTATCAAGGATCTGTTTCCGCCCACGCAATAGGCATTTACGCTGCACTAGAGGCGCGCACCGTCTCTCGCAGAAGCTCACCATTAGTTCGAGCTCTGCACTGTCTCAATGCATGTCTCGCATCAGCACCTGACTGGGATATTTTTGCAAGCAGCTGGAGTGATATATGTCGGGAATGCTTAGAGTTTTGTGAGGCGATGGACGAACGTCGTAGTTCTATTTTATAGATGCATATATTGTTATTTTTTATGATGTATCGATGTTCATTTAAAAATCTCCATTTTATACATATTATAATTCACAGTGATTTAGTTTTACTGTTAGCTGTGTAATTATTTGTAAATAAATAAATAAATAAATTACTTACTGTAATGTTATAAAAAAGTATATATGGTCTGCTCCTTGACTAGCCGTAACCGATCGGAAGGACTTAATCATTTGCACTTTACATTCGTGTTGTCCAAAATATTTAATTGATTCTTCAACATTGCTGTTCTTTTTTTTAATTGTTGATGATCTTCAAGTAAGACACAATTTCAAGACTCATTGAGTCCAATTAGATCGTGAAAAGACCGTCAAAGTGAACGCGGCAAAAACCGCGGAATTGTGAGGGGCAGAACCATCTGCGTTCCGCATACTTGTAGCTACAGGGCGATCCCAAATTCCTAATACTTTTTGGGACAATTCATACTATCCACATGTTTGTATTTAAAGAGAAAATATAGAGCCCCATATTGCAATGCAACTATACAAAACAAAACTTTATAATTTCAAGCAAATATTAAAAAGAAATCCTAAAACAAAGTTCAAACCTAAAAGGGCCTACTTCGTCATTTGTAAATCACGTCCCAAACGCGGAGCCAGCCAATAAGCGTGATTTTTAATAAGGAAGGCATTTATTGCTCGCGCGCATCAAAGAAAGAGAAAGCTAATACACTACATGCTTGGGGTTTTTTGGCGTAAGCGCCAGATGTAAAAGTACCATGAAATCGAAGATATTATTATGTTTTGTTAATATTTAAATTAATCACTTAAAAGATAAAGGGAAGAATGACATTTTAACATAATTTAGCCGTTTATTAATCTGTCGTTTGTACAAACTAGACAAAAAATGGAAAATGAAGACGCGTTTTTGGATAACTTTTCTATCCAGGAAATTTTCATTAAACATGTTTCCGCGTTAATCATTGAATAGGTTATATAGTCAAAAAACACATATCTGAAAACCAGCCTGTTTTATATTCTAGATTTGACAGAAAATGCGCTAAAAAATAGCTTGAACTGTCGATACATCCCCTTAAGGCTATCTATCTATCATTATCAATCCATGAGTCTTGTATTGGCTGCTACATAGCAGTCACAACAAAGCAATGCGTAACGAAAATAACATTATTTAACTTAATAGGGGATTTAAAGAATGTTCTTGATGTACACATTGTTTTTTAATTGTTGTGAGTGGATGCAGCTTTAAAAATAATAAAATATTTGAAACAATATATACTGTAATATCCAAAGTGGATCTTGGCTTCCGACATCAGTTTACGCCTCGCCTCTCGATCCTGAGCCAGTTCTCGCCAGTTATCGATGTCGAGGTCCCTTAGATCTTTCTGATGGGCATATCCAGAACGTCCTCGGATGTATCTACATCTGGTCTCGACAAAGTCCTGGTGTCCATGCAGAAACACTAAGATACTGTAATAAAAAACTAATGTATACTTTATGAATTACAATAAAATAGAATGTTAATAAAGCAAAAAGCTGTTCAAGTTCATATCAATTTATATGAGTAGATATATAATTTATATTGTTTGTTTTTTCTTTTACTTTCCTATTTTCGAACGTTTTATTCCATTCAGGTTTAATCGAGATCAGCGTTAGTTAAAACTCTTTGTTTATTTATTTTCGGTATACTGTCTTCACAAACACCCTGTATGCGCAAGTTGATCCCGTGGGAACCCGGGATGGTTCATCTCCAATAGTCAATAGTTTAAGGAAACCGGTGTTTCTGCTGTCGCCATACCGCGTCTTATTGGAATTTAGGACATTTGGAGACGGAAGCCAATGAGACATGAATGAGAATTTAACTGTTATGTTTATCTGGCTATTTATTTCAATTTCTAATATAGCACCGGGGTGAATATTGTCGCGTTTAATGCCTCACATTATTGACGAACTTATCTGTATAAATTGTGCGTATATATCTAAAGTATTATAAATATATATGTAAAAATGACATGTACGTACATTGAGAAATATAAAAAAAAACACGTACTGTTTGGAGCTCACTAAATCGAAAAATATTTTTGTATGATTTTTGTGTTTGTCTGTGTCGTTGTGGTTTCATCAAGCCAAATTGGCTAAACGGATTTCAACTATTTTTGGTCAACGGGTAGCTGGATATCCCCAGATGGTTATAGGATACTTTTTACCCGACTAAGATGAAGAAAAAAAAGGGGTTATGACTTTTCCCCTCCGCTAACGAAATTGGGGGCACCGTCTAGTTTCAAATACAAATAAAATAAAAAAACTGTCCTCGAATATTTATTTATTTATTTTATTAAAACTTTGTTTGGGAACACCGTCATCTTTATTAGTTCATCTCCTTCTGCTGGACACAGGTCTCTCTCATGGCATACTAATGAGCTCAGAATTGAGTTTTATGTTTCCAGTTACTGCTAGCCACTTATCGTATCCCGTCGCTGCAATACACCTGGGTGGAATAAACTTACACAACTTAATCTTGGCACAAACTAAGTAATAAATATCTGTAGGAACTGAATACACAACATAATACATATTTATTTGATAATAATAAGTAATCAAGGAACTGGGGTCACCGAACGTCGTTCGATATGGGCATGATTTTTAATGGGGTGATAGCTGTAACTTTCACGTCTATGAATAGTGATACCAAACGCGACATATTATGTGCTCAAACACTTGAGTAATTAATCACAGTAAATAGTTTACATGAAAAATTAAAATAACTTCCAAGCTAAGCCGAATTTAGCTAAGGCTCATATAATATTTTCTGCTCCTAATAACCTAAGGAATGCGTAGTTAAAATCATTCTGGTTCCTTATAAACCCCTTTTTATTTATAGAATAAATAAATACAAGAATTGCTCGCTTAAATAAAAAACGCTAAAATGAAGTAAGTATAAGCACTAGGAACCAATAAATCTGCTAATCACGCAATATTTTTATCAGAATAGCTAGCTTTGTGCTAGATTAAACGGGTTATATTATCTCTTCTGTCTCTTAATCGATAATGAACAATTATTAGCAACATATAATAGAACGAAAAAAATTAGTCCTTTAAAAATTTTAATGAGCAGCCTCATTACATTTTATGCGAAAATTTATAATATCTCTAAGTATAGTCGGGGAAGGAAAAGGTTCGTCATTTTTCGACTCTATAAGATGGTGTTAAGGTCTAAAAGTGACGAACCTTTCCATTCTGCGGCTGTACATATACCAATTTGACCGCTTCTCATTTGACGTATACACCAATTCACGGCATACTCATACGAGACATTCAAAACAACTTAGGATATGTATGATGAGTTGAACGCTAACTAGAAAAAAATTAAAGCTAACTAGAAGACGAGGAACTTGAACATTATAAATACTGGCCTAAATCATATCATAATTTATCATAACCCAAAAACAATAATAAAAAAATGCATTTCAAAATTGGAACACAGTTGACACATATGGGTTCCGTTTGACCGAATCTGCGTGGGAACGCGCACAGGTGCAACAAAATCGGAACAAATCACCCATCAGGAAGTGTGTGACATTCCCATAAACAAAACTAATTAAAAAAAAATAAAGTCCGCATGACAAACAAACACAGTCGAATTTCAAATGAGGCGCGTTCGGCTTAAAGACTTAAATTTTAAAACTAGCGAAACCCTTACCAATTTAAATAAAGAATTATACTAGTGGCTCTGTCGTCTATGTGAAATTTGAAAATTATTATGGGACAATTTTAGTTCCATTTGTGGCCTCAGAGCAAATTAAGTTTGTCATAGCTTCGTTTGGGGTCGTGTAATTATGTTTAGATATCGTGTTTGGGAATTGATTGTTGTGATAGGTGCTGTGATTAGGTGTAGGTATTTTAGGATTATAGTTATGTAATTAGAGGCTAATAAACGGTTATTGGGTTTGGAGAGTAATTATAGCAAACACGCACCCCCTATTATAGGTACAGGTACACCCAACGCCAGGAGTATGGAAACTAAATTGTTTTCTTTACTATTTACAGTTCCATTTATTTATTTATTATAATTATACTTACTTATAGTGTATTCGCAAAAAAAAAACAAACATTAGTCATCTTAAAAGATTATACACGCAAGTATTAAAACCCTAATAGATATATATACAGATTGTAAAAATTAAGAATATAACCTTCGGAAAAAAGGTTTTATTGCCTTTGTACAAAATGGTGAACTGTCAGTTTTCGTATACAGATTTTGAGTTATTTACATTTAAAATTTACTGTTATCATTGTTTCTGTTTTGTTTTGTAATTATCAATGAGTCGTAAAAAGCAATTTTGCCAACGTGAGATTTTTTTTTTTAAGTTGGATCTCAGTCGTTAAAGGAACAATCCACAGTTAATAGGAATTTTAATGGGAATCTAATTAAAATATTACTATAATTTGTTTGTTTTAAATAAAAATGCTTTTTGTATGAAAATAATAGGTTTCTATCGTCTTTTTAGGGTTCCGTACCAAAAAGGTACAAAATGAACCCTTATGGTGCGACTCTGTCTGTATGTCTGTCCGACCGAGCGCCTTATCTCAAAAACTTATTTCGCTATCTATTTGAGATTTGAAATATTTATAAACATGGTGAGCCCATATGTATTGCATAGGAAATATTAAAAAATATATTTTTATTTTCTAAAAATACGAGGAATATGAGGGGAGGCAAAAATTAAAAGTCAGTATCTACTGGGTCAAAAAGGGTATCATTATGAAATGTTTTGACCTGCACATTTTTGAACAATTATTTTATTGTGATTAGTTTTTGTTTTATTAAGGAAAAGGTGAAACACCAAACTTCGGAGATAAAGGGAGGGGGGGGGGCCTTATCTCCGAAGTTTACTAACGAAAAAATTAAAATTTTCACAAATTGTATAAATAAACATAAATATTACACGAAAATTATAACCATGTCTCTAACTAGCTATTTTCTTTTAATTTTCAAAAAATCTATTGGATAACCCGGTTGCGTTCAGTTTGCACCTCCTTTGTCCTCAATGTTCTAGATATCAGGTGCAAACTTAACTCAACCAAATCGGATAATAATATTAGGGTAAGTAAAAATTTGTACGAAACCTTCGTTGCGCGAGTCCGACTCGCACTTAGCCGGTTTTTTTTGTGACAACGGAGGTAAGCGAGCAGACGGGTCGCCTGATGGTAAGCGATCACCGTCGCCCACAGACACTGGCATCACCGGAGGAGTCACAAGTGCGTTGCCGGCCTTTCATGCCGCTCTTTTCTTGAAGGCTTGAAGGTCGCGTCGGTCCGGAAATACTGCAGGCGGCAATTTATTCCACAGTTCAGTCGTGCGAGGCAGGAAATTTCTAGAAAAACGTTGTGGACTACCAACCATCTAAGTGGTGAGGGAGGAAATAAGGCGGCGTCATATAAGCTTGTTTCCATACTTTTTGTTTTGGGCGTAGGTATATTGGTTTCACTGTCAAGTGTTAAACAATGTAGAGGTTATAAAGCAAAATACTTATTGGGAAGTTTTTTACTGAAGCTATGATTATTTCAAGGTCATTCAATGGATATTTTTTTCATGTTTGTATGTGTCGTTGTGGCTTCATCACCCTAAAACGGCTTACCGGATTTCAACTTTGTTTGATATACGGGTAGCTTGGCATCCACAGATGGTTATAGGATACTTTTTACCCGACTGCGAACGAAGTTGCGAGGACCTTCTAGTTATACATTTTGTAAATAAAAGTAAAAAGATCTTGTACCGATAACCTACCTATATTACATCCGTTTAAAAAATAATCAACAGGATTTAATTCATAACTCAGACAAAAAAAGGTTTCGCATTTCTGCAATTATTATAAAACGCGTACTACGTTCCAGTGGTATCGCTTTAAATTAATTAAGCGATCAGAGGTAAACAACCCCTGGCACGGGACGATAGCGCTGATAATTTATTACCTCCACACGATGCATTGTCTTACTCTTACTTCATTAGGGGAGGAAAGATGTTTAGACTTTTCTTTAAGAGACGACGTTGGCAGGCAGCAAGGGCAGTTTTTTACAAATATTTTTGTATTACTTAACTTTTTTAGAAGTTTATGTAAACATCTTTTGCAGTTTTATTTTATTAAGCGATCATAAGATATTTTCAAAAAGGGTGATAATAAGTTACAATTATCAACAAAAAATACAAACATTCGAGTACTACCTGAAGTAGACTAGGAGTTAAAAAAACGTATGTTTTATTAATTCAACAAATTAAAGTTCCTAACTAAATGGCTTGAAATGCTGGTCTTGAATATAAATAAATATTACGGGACAATTTTTACACAAATCGAACTACTCCCATGGTAAGCTCAATAAGGCTTGTGTTATGATCACTAGACGACGATATATTTAGTAGATATTTACGACGATATGTTTAGTACATAGAAAACATCCAAGACTCAGTAACAAATATTGATGCTCATCACACAAAATTTGCTCTTACCGGGATTTGAATTTGAACCCAGGACCTTCAGCTTCGCAGGCAACGTTACTCCCGCTCAGCTAAATACTCGTATATGACGACGAGTATATTTTGGTTATAATTTTCAACACATAATGAAGAGCAAGTTGAAAATCTCGTATAAATACTGAAACGCGAAATAAATTATAAATGAAATGAGGGCATTTCATTTATAATTTATTTATTAAACAAAAGCCTTTGTTTAATCTATAATTTATTAGTATTTTTAGTTATTTTAGTCCTACTTTAGTTTTATAAGTAAAAATTAGTTGTGTTATATTTTTTGCGTTAATGCAACACCAACATAATAATATAATTGTTCTCATAACGTTTATGAAATGGAAAAAAATATATTCCAAAGTTGACTGAACTTACGTCCCGGAAGTCCAGGTGTAATAAATCAGGCCGTTGACGGAACACGGTGCAGATTAATTTCATTCCTCACCGCGACTTAAAACTTTACCATACTAATTTGAATCTCTGTCGTTAGCGGTTGTGCACCCCTGGAACCTCCATAAAACCTTCTCAACCCAAAATAAAGGCGGATAAAGTTTAAATTCGATCGAAAGTGGATTCTAAATTGACCGTTATAGAACGTATAAATTTGAACGCTGTTCTTCAATTGTTTAAGTCGAAATAGGGTTGCCAACAAAGGTGACACAGAATGTTCTAAATTATGTTGGATCCATAATAAATGGTTAGTGAGCGTCGTGACGTATGAGAGTTGGATTGTCAATTTGTTGTGCCCTGAAACAGCTTATGACGATATGAGTTTTGGTGGTTCTTACGACGTTTTTATTTTGTGGGATTATGTCGTAGGCGATTGAAACTGTAATATAATTTCTTGAGTGACTTTCGTATAGAGTTTTATTATTTTTGAATAAGTATACGACATTTAATTGTGATTTACTGGAACGTGCCGGCAACAGAGGCGTGCACAGAGTTTTTCGCTAAGGTAGGCATGTTTTCTGATGATGGAGCCATGGTCGTTCAGGGTACGCAGTGTCTTTGTGCTTATATGGACCGCACACCACAGGTCGGCAACATCTTCCATCGAGATGAAAAAATACAAATTTCACTTTTCTAGCATCTCTGCTGCTTTGCAAGAAATAATGATGATGATACATATGACTATGACTTGACTGATACATTCTTTTTTGACGACCGGTTTGGCTCAGTGGGAGTAATGTTGCCTGCGAAGCTGAGGTCCTGGGTTCAAATCCCGGTAAGGGCATATATTTGTGTGATGAGTATAAATATTTGTTCCTGAGTCTTGGATGTTTTCTATGTATATAAGTAATATATCTATTAAATATATCGGTCGTCTAGTACCCATAATTCAAGCCTTATTGAGCTTACCATGGGGCTAGTTCGATTTGTGTAAAATTGTCCCGTAATAATATTTATTCTTCCTTGCAAACGCTTGTATTTTGTAGAGACTTGAAAATATGCATTTTTTTATCTCAAGGCATCTCAGCATATAATTGGGGCAGGTAACAACTGTTGCAGTTAAAATCCAAATCATTGAATATCTTTAGTAACAATATATTCTAAACTGACGATCCTAAATTAGACCAGCTTTAACTTTTAAATCGATCTTCGCAATCGGTCGCAATATACTTACAACCAATTATCATTCAATCCAAAATAAATGCATCACTCATGATAAAGTTTGCCATCAAAAAGCCGATTCATTAACACATTTCCATTTAATTTCCCGGTAATTAAACTCACCAAAGGTTTACACAATTCAAAAATGCCGTCCAAAATCAAACCTACATCCCCTATTTCAATCATATTAAGTTCATAATTTCATTGAACGAATTGTTTTTGTATTTGTGATAAAGTCAGATGCTCGCAACTTCAATAAAGTTTGTCGCGCCTCTGTGGGTGGACGTAAATCAATGAACAAAATCAAAATGGCGACCGCAGCTGTCAATTCATGAATGAAGACATCTTTGTTCACGAATTTACTATTTGCCGACTTGTGAATATTTCACCAACCCTAAATCATATAGTTGTAAAGACCAATTTCGTTTATCGCTAGATTTTTGATGTGCGTGTGATATTTGTCGGTAATATTTGCCTACAAAAGGCCAGTGGTCATTACAAGTAGATTCTACGGTCATTTTATGTTATTGCCGTGTAAATGTATTTGTTACAATTAATTTTATGGACGTTTAGGTAATTGTCGTGGAAAAAAGATATGTGGGCGGCGAGAATTGTACAAATTGTCGGCGGCTTTGAAATGGTTTCTCAAGTAATTTATTGCGAGTTGGACGGTTTAAGGTGGCACGTGGCTTCTGTGTGAAATGACAAAGATAACAATGTCAAGAAACAACATACAGGTATGAAATATCCTCCTTTGAATCGCGCAGTTGAGTAATAATTCATTTGTCCGTCACAGATTTCTGCTACAGAGTATTGCATTTCAAAATTGGAACACAATCGGGTTATACTTTTATACTGTTTATATCGACAACTTTTTAGTTAGTATAAATCAAACACAAATTATGAATCATCGATACATTTTTTTCATTGTTACATTCAATGTTAAAAAATAATAATAGGGAATATGCATGAATTTTTATTATCGCTTTTCTTAACAAAATATCAAAATACCTAATAAACTATTTCAAAAAGTGTCATTAAAATTGAAATCGGCCAAGAAATACGCATGTTATAGGCATTTTAAACTACTAATTAGCCAGCGATTTGACAGAGAGGTCCGACATGTACTTTTACGTCATAGTACACTCCGGCCATATAAACTCCATATTAAATCCTTTTTTTGTTAGAAAGAGATAGAATGAACTTTTTGACGGGTTTATATCTTGGTTATTGTTATATAGTTATTAGAAAAAATATTTTTTTCTATAGTTTGTTACATGGACGAGCTTTTAATAATGCAAAAATAAAAATTCATGCATATTCCCTATTGAGCGAAGAAGCATCTTAGAACGCATTGAGATTTGTGGTTTACCATATATGGGGAAATTATGAACTATGTTTGAACTTAACAGCTATGTTTCAACTTGCTTTTATCGAAACGGTTTCATAACGAAAGTTACTATAAACATGGATTATTCATTGGTATAATTAGTTATTAATATTTTCATACTTTGAAAATGGACTTTCTGACCCAACTTTAAAGGCTCATAAACACGCTACACGCAAGGTATCGCAAAGGTACGCAATCGAACTCTATTTTTGATTTAGGATTTCTATCATAGAAACTGTCATTTTGCATCGAAATTTCATTTTCATTTAAGAACAGTCAACATTCAAATTCCTAAAATGAATTTGCTTCGTGCTTTGTTGACACAAAAAAAGCTATGTTCTTTTAGAGTAATTGGAGACAAGTATTCACTGATCCCTACCCCTGATACATACAGAACGTCGTCTCAAATGTCTTATAGGAAAGGTTTCTAATACCATTAAGACATAATTTACGCTAATCCTGCAATTGGGAAGTCGTACAAGTTCTCATAGAAAAGTTACCATTTCGTTTGTGATTCGTTACGTTCCTTCCGTTAAAGACGGTTGCGATACGGTGACCATCGTTCTGAAGTCCTGGCCATGTATTGTCACAATCGTGACAATTGACAGGTGAGAACGACAATTTTACGTTCCCGGCGATCCTCGCAAGCTCGATACATCATCTTACTTTATACTGCGTACGCAATGTACATGAAATTGTCGTATTTAGTCATCCGACAATAGTCACGATTGTGAAACAGGGGGCAGGTATTTACGATCTCTTGATTTGATGTAATGATGTGAAAAAATACCAAAAATAAAGTACAAAAACATATGTGTATATGTTTGTACTTTATATTTGGTATTTTTGCTGCATTTAAAGCATACATGAGAATGGGTAGAGATTTCAAGAAGCATTGTCAATTTTGAATTACCTATCCTTGCTTATATGTATATTAAAAGTACCCTTAACCAACCAAAAGTATCTATAACATTTGTTCAACTATTTTGACGAGATACGGTTTTTTTGCTGTACTTGTTGCGTTTATTTTTAGTAAAATACAGAGTACAGACTATAATTTTTCGAATTTTTAATAGTATAAATTATTAAAATAACTAATATAAATTATGTAAACAACACAGTTTAAACGAATTATATCACGTATTTATGCCATTTGACTGAAAGTCAAAAAAATATCAGTCTACCCTGTGAACTAGGGAGCTGTAAAGCTGCCGTAACGTCGGGAACTCAAATGAGATACTTAATATATTATGCGATAAAATCAGTTTCAATTGTTTTATTTGAGAAATATTGAGATGATCGCGGGAACAGAATAAAATATTAAGCTTAAATTATTTTCATGAAAACACGTTCCGTGTATTGATTATAGGAAACATTTATTTAGAAAAGTCTTATAAGAGCAGCCAGAATGAGGCACACCCTACAATCAGCGGTACAGTCGACGTAAGTATTACATGTCGACCAATCCTCTTACCCTGCGTCTTGCTGTAGGGCTTCCCGCAAAACTTGCGAAGCCTAATTTACCTACCGATGGCAAAACAGGAAGTAATGGTTTCAATTCAGTTCAATAGAGTAGATAGTTTTGTTCGTAGTAGGTACTACATATATGTACTACATTGTTTATTGGGCATAAAGATTAGAGTGTTAAACCTTCTAGACCGATAGATTATAAAGGTGTAAAAATTGAAGAATGAATGATGCTATTTCCGATGGAGATCCCTGGTTAAAAAAAAGTTTCTTTTTGTATGTTTGGATACATGTTTTGATACATTCTCAGATGCATCCTCAGATTAGTTAAAAATACTTTTTACTCGACTTTTTTTAGCATGAAGGAAATCAGAAAGTTTTAATAAAAATAACTTTTTCTACTTCAAACACGTAAAAATATTAGGTACGAGTATACATTCGTAGTTATTGGACATCTGAATACATATTACAGTGATTTATGATGGTGAATGTAGTGTTCCTTAACTCAAAAGTCGGCTCCGGGACTCCTTGGTCAAAATTTTCCTATTGCCTATCAACCTCGACGTTTCCAAAGTCTCATTACGTCCATTGTTTCGACAGGACTTAACTGTTATAAACATATTACCCACCTACCAACCAACCTTTAACATAATTATCATTGTATAAAGTATACCATTCGTTAGAAATTTTATTTTGTCTAACTATTCCTTAATTAGACAAAATAAATCACGTGTAACACAACCTTTAGCCCCACGAAAAAACTACCATTTTGGTAGAAATAAGTAAACAGCATCTAATGGCGGAACTGACCCTCACCTTCCGTTTCCGGCGCACCCTCGTAATTTACGATTTATTAATAAATCAGTTTTACATAAATCATTTGGAATTATTCACATGGGAATTCCTTTATTACTGGTATGGTCATAAGAGCCAAAATTGCGTGGGAACGGAGGACTTTTGACGAATGGAAATAGATTATGGAGGGTGTTTTTACTTAGAACAAATAGGAATTAAATCATTAATTGTAATAGTGATCGTCATAAATATAAGAAGATAGTTTAGTTTTGATTTTTACGCATTAAAGTTTGACTTTGAATCTTTTCAAGGTCAGATTTTATAAACATAGACATCTAATCTTAATAAAAAAGTACTTATACAGACGTGTAATTTCTTTTTTTTTAAATATGATTAGACATCAATTATAGATACTAATACGTAAACTTTTAGATTACAAATCTTACAAAACTTAATTGATACTTAAAAAGTAGATGTAAATATATATAATTATATATATGTATATTATATATTTTAATAGAATCGTGGCTCCCCATTTATATGTAGGCAACTATTTTAATACTTAGTTTCTCACTTCTTGCAAAAAAAAAAAATGGTGACAGCTTTGAACTCAAGATAAACATTTTCTTGAAGATAATATTTAAAACAGGTTTTTTTCAAGTTTGGTAACCTGTTTTCGAAATGTTTCGTAACAGTGCACCGAAACCGGTTTAACCCTATCCTACTTTAACATAGGGTTATTTTGCTTCGTGTTGACCACATTGTGCTTATAAGCGTTTAGGAACTGAAAGCCTCGGCAAAAAGATCCAAACAGTAAAATGACGTGTCAAGGGTTTATTTAAAACTAGCTTCTGCCCGCGACTTCGTCCGCCTTAAATTCGTTTATCGCGGATCGCGGATAAGGGTATTTTTCCGGAATAAAAAGTAGCCTATGTCCTTCCCGGGGACTCAAACTATCTCCATAACAAATTTCATCCAAATCGGTTCAGCGGTTTAAGCGTGAAGAGGCAACAGACAGACAGACAGACAGACACACTTTCGCATTTATAATATTAGTATGGAAGTATGGATTTGTGATGGTTTCTTACATTTTCGTGACAGGTGATGAGTGTCACCAACGAAATTATAAATATTATCAAGGACTATTAAACAAGAGGACTGACAGTTGACATACTTTAGATCATGTTCCGATCGCAAGGAGATAATCTGGCTAAAACTAGATGACGCTTTAAAACTAAACATGTATTTTGTTATAATTGAATAAAGAAACATACTATAGTAACAATTAGTTCGCAAATAGTTAATAATAAATAAATCGTAACATTTAAATACAGTATCACGTTTGCAAAGATGAATAATTGTAAAACAATATTCTTATACATAGATGGCGTTGTATATACTACGCTACGTCGTTCCCCGATATGTACCTACATATCGGGGCACTGAAATGAAAAATATGTTTTATGTTTATATGTGTCGTTGTGGCTTCATCATGCCAAAACGGCTAAACGGATTTCAACTATTTTTGGTACACGGGTACCTGGGTATCCACAGACGGTTTTTACCCGACTACACTGAAGAAAAAAAGAGGTGATATGACTTTTTCTCCTCCCCGTAAGATGTTTCGGACACCTTCTAGTATTACATAACGTTCACGTTAGAGCAGTTTTTGGTATAAGCACATACAATCTTTCCTCAAATGGTCCCCCAGGATGAACTTGATAACGTTTGCCCAGGACGGGGTTTCCGGGCTCAAGTAGCGGGGAAGTCGCACGTGCTGTCACAAGACACCGCACCGGCAAGGAACTGTGGTTTTCGCTGCTCAAACAAACATACATACTGGTTAACAGAAACCTAGTAAGTTAGTTAAAGGTGCGTCCACATTCGTATCATTTGCCCGATCAGATCTTCGGCGCGTGGCATGATCGCGTGTCACGATCACGCGTTTGGACGTTGCGCCGATCCGATCGCTCGAAATCCATGTTGCTACGCGTATCACACACTTAGATCGGACAAGCGCGGCGTGATCGCCGCGCCGACAGTGAGCGTCCGAGCAGCGCGATATGCAGTCATGCAACGCGACGGTGATCGGATACAAGCAAATGGTACAAGTGTGGACGCACCTTAAGAAATAACTGTATCGCTGGTCTTTATTCTAGCAAATTTTAATCAACACTATTTTATGAGTACAGTTGTAAAATGTAAGGTATGCTCATTGAAGATATTTTTACACCCACAGATGGTACCCTTAGGATACTTTTTTTCCGACTAATCTGAAGACAGAAAGAGGGTTATGTTTTTTTCTTCTGCGCTAACGAAATTGCGTGCACCTTCTAGTTACGCAATAAAAAATAAGAGTCACTTAGTTAGGGCTTATATTCTAATGCTTGCTGTGCGCTAGAAGTCAAAATGTATGGAACATAAGTATTTTACGTATTTTCCGCAAAAAAATCGATATACTCGTGTAATAAACGACAATGACTTGGTACACATAAAAACTACAAACCTTTTTACCTACCTTTTAAAATTAGTAATTCAAAATAAATGCAACAGTGATTTCTAAAGGAATCTTTCACAAAAAACAAAACAAAACTAATCGCCCATTAAAATTCATCGGCTCTAAACATCTTTCCATTGCCTTCTATATTTTTATAAAGACAATTCGTAAGCAACTTCCCGCCATAATATTTCCATACCCTCAGATTTACCAATTTAAATATACCGGCGTCGAAATTCGAATAGTGCAATACTGATCCGTATTGAGACTTTTATAAGAGCTTGGAATGGTTTTTCTAGTTCAATTTTTATGTTTGTATACCACGAAACGTAAAGTGCTGTATAATTTAATAATATACAAAAATGTTTCTTATTACTGGGTCTACAAGATCATTATTGTTGTATCATAACTGCATTGAATAAATTTGTAAAGGTGTACGGTATCAAATAATCGCGAAATAGGGGAAGTAGAAATGTCTCCTTTATAACCGCATTATGGGGGTTTAAAACCGATGGTTTTAAATCGAACGGTTTAGTTTTATTCATAAGTTGTAAAAAAATGTTTACATAATTTTGCCTCATACAAGATAAGTAATCGAAACGTGATGTTGGTATGGGCTATTTATCTTTCCTTGTCCCAAATAGTAAGCAAAATTCTAACCTAAAATATTTTAAAAATTTAATGCCCGTACTAGCTGCTTTCTCGCAATGAAATAAATTTAATGTATGAAATTGGCAATGTGGCACTAGAAATATTATTAATTCCTGTTATTTTATTTACAAGAAAATAGGAGTTTTAGACAAAAAAGGTGTACTTTTAGGTTAGAATGTCGTTTAATATTGACGACTTTGTATTACAGGATAACTGATACAAAGTCAATTAAAATTTTGTGAAATCTCCGATATCCCGATGAATCCGTCTTGTATTAGTTTTTGTTTGAAAATTTCAAATTTAATTGGCGCTCATGTTTTAGGTTTCGGGAAAGTTTAGGTTAGGTTTAGGTATGCTTAGTGCTTGTCTCTGAAGTAATCAGAACAGAATAGCGTGTGTAACGAGTAAGTATTAATTTCGAGTATCAAGAGAATTTATCCAAATTTTCCGTGACCATATTCGCTAATAATAAATAAATTTGGGAACTTTTTTCTTTTGGTAGACATATCAATAAGTACTGACGATTCTGAGGATTATTTTGGTTATCCAAAAAAAAATTGAAACGCAAAAAAATTATGTCCTGTTTGTTTTGCGTCCTGGAAACTTTTTAAAACATTATGCATTCCGTCTCGCCAGTTCTTTCCAAATTCAAATAATATTATGGAGAATTGTCGTTGGCAGTTTCCTTTTGCGTTGAGAGTTGAAGTGGTATGTATGCGTACGGAATGCGATAGTACTTCTTGGATGCATTTTATGAATCTGGCAGCAATTATGAAGATATTGATGATTTAAAATCAATATTCGAATTACTGACCGCATATTAGAAGTGGAAATGTGGCACATTGATTCAATCAATCAGTCATTTAATTGTAAGACATACCTAGGTAAGTAGGTACAAGGGTGTTGATATTGCATACAAATGTAGAAATAGGAACGTTGAAATATTAACATTAAATTAAAATAATTGAATTAAATTAATATTTTCTTCTGTTTCCGCGATTATTACTCATTGAAATAAAACAATTTAACAGATTATATCGCGTATATTATCTCATTTGAGTTCCCGAAATCACGAAAAGTAACTTTGACACAGGAAAATATATCTTTTCTCAGTCAACCCGTGACCAAGGAAAGCTGAAAAGCTTCCGAAACGTCAGGAACTCAAATGAGATAATATACGTGATATAAGCCGTTAAATTGTTTATTTCAATGAATTAATTTTTTTATATGAAATTTTATAACGGCATGCAGCGAATTTATTTCTATAGAGTTATTACACAACATTATTAAACAAATATTATTTAGGTAGGTCATTACTTATTCACTAATGACTAATTTTATCATTTAAAATGTTTTTGTACTGAATAATACGCTTGCTCAACCAGGAAGTCTAAACAATGTCTTATTAAATTGCTTTAAGTCGTTTGTATCCAATATTTTTGCAGGCAAGCCATTATACATTTTGGGCGCCATACCAAAATACGCTTTCCGCTAGCAATGCAGATTGATTGATTAATAGATTATTAGTTTTTGGGTGGGTGGTGTGGTGTAGTGTGTGGTGGGTCTTAATTTCATCATAGTATCTAAACATTAATACAATATAAAATCCGCAGGTGAGTTAAATTAACCTACATTGCTGGAAGCACGCCACATTGGTAGTAGGACGTTGCCGCAGACAGGTCCTCGAATGGTGACCACGAACCGCAAGACTCAGCGTGAGAAGGTTCTCTAAAAGGAAGGCTACGGGTCTCATATTCTCCCGTATGTCCGATTCTCTTACCCTCTCCCTTCCACGGCGTAAGTCAGGTTGAACCAATTCAACCCAACTCCACAGCCCTAGCGCCTTGCGCACTGCGATCCAACCCTACTCCAATTGGCCTCGGGCATTGTCACTTGTGGGTTTACGCTCCCCCCACTGAATCCGATTACTGGTAATAAGGTTCAGCTAGATCTACATAATTCAAAGCAGGGTTGTAAAAGTGAGGATCGCGACGTACCGCTGTTTGCAGATAGCACAAGGTTAGATAGCACAGATTGTGGAGATCCTTTCGGGTTCTTCCAAGTATTTGACCAGCAGTGAACTACTCTCGTTCAGCTGTTTAGATGATGATATAATGTTGTCATCAGACCCTGTTATCAATGGAGCAAATCCATTGTAAGCGCCAGAGTTTGTGACATGTACAAAATAAATAATCTGATGTAAACTTCACTTTAAAATCTTCACTCCACTAATGAGAGGATCTGGCTATCATCAACATTTTATTGAAGGTTAGTGTATTTATTCAATAAGGAAACTATAAAATGTGGACCCAGCTTCACGCGTAATATGGCGGCGCGCAATGTCGCGGAACGCATCCAATGTGGAGTAATGGAGCGGACCTCTCTCCAAACTGAGGCGATTTATTGGCGCTACAGAGCGCTATTTATTGTCCGGATAGCTAAGATACCCTTATTTTTAAGTTTAAACAAACCGAATAGTACTGCCATTTACTGCACACCGTGGACGAATAAAGCAAGTGGACCGCCAGTCGCTAAACTTTGATTGCAAGGGGACATCCAGTATTAAAACTAGATGGTGTTTTAAAACTAACTATTGACAATGTTATAACTGAAAAAGGAAACATAATCCATTGAAATAAAACAATTTAACGGATTAAATCGTGTATATTATCTCATTCTTAACCGACTTCCAAAAAAGGAGGAGGTTCTCAATTCAACGTATTTTTTTTTTATGGATGTTGACCGATTACTTAAAGACTATTTGACCGATTTCAAATATTTTTTTTTGGTTTTATAGAAGGTACTTTCTAGTTGGTCCCATTTAATTTTGGTGAAGATCTGATGGTGAAATCCATGAGGAATTGAAGGAACTCCTCAAATATTGTAGGCATACATATAGCGATTTTGGTATTATAAGAAATATAATCAGCATTTGCATTCAGAAAGTGTAAATTGGTGAAGTGGAACTGATGCAGAAGACCACAGAATGCCATCGGAACTCCTCAATGATAAATGATTTACGGGTGGCGACAAAATATCTTGACTAATTTAGCTAAGCAACTTCATAGTCACAAATTTAAATGTTCCTGATGAGAATGGTACCATCGAATTGATTTGATGATGGAGCCGGAAGGTAGGCACCAGATCTATGTAATATAATAATGTATCCTAGCCGTGTTTGGGTTTTTTCGAATCGTCACGAGATACACTTTTAAGTAACGATTAACTAAAAAGTGTAAAAAATAAACTTTTAAACAAAAAAATAAAACCGACTCCAAAAAAACTAAAAAGTAAAAAATAACGCCATAATTCAGTTTCTTCAAATTACTTACAAGTAACCGTTTGAATACTCAATCTATACAGTATATACAATTAATGTTATTTTGGAGTCGGTGCCATCGTGTCACAACTTACTAAAATCGTCAATTTTCAATATTTTACACATTCTTTATATGGCACCGACGCCAAAATAAGATTAATTGTATATACTGTATAGATTGAGTATACAAACGGTTACTTGTAAGTAATTTGAAGAAACTGAATTATGGCGTTATTTTTTACTTTTTAGTTTTTTTGGAGTCGGTTTTATTTTTTTGTTTAAAAGTTTTAGTTCCCGACGTTTCGGAAGCTTTCCAGCTTTCCATGGTCACGGGTGGACTGAGAAAAGATGTATTTTCCTCTGTCAAAGTTACAATTTGTGCAAACTACCCATTTTTTTGAAAAAACACAAATAAAGGTGTACATACATGCCAGATGGGCCTAAGCTGTATCCACCATGGAAAGCTGGAAAGCTTCCGAAACGTCGGGAACTAAAATGAGATAATATACGCGATATAATCCGTTAAATTGTTTTATTTCCATGAGTAATAATCGCGGAAACAGAAGAAAATATTATAAACATAATCCAGTTAGCCCGTGTAGCAATTAGCTCGTTAACATCAACAATAGTTAAATACTGTACCATGGCACAATAGTTAAAAATCGGTTACCACACTAGCAATGTTGAATGATTGCAATCAATCATTCGTATACATAGATGGCGTTGTAAATATCGGGGAACAGTTCTATTGTTTTATTCGTCTATGTTGTACACCGCCTGCATAAATGGCGTGCAGTTCTCAAAAAAATATAAGTGGAAATGCAGTCAGTGTGTTACCTTTATAATAAGTTTTGCAGTTACGATGTCCTCTTCAGATCCAGTCGCGTCGCTAGGCGTGGTCTCTTGAAAGAAACTGGGCCTTCCAGATGCGCTTTCGCCCACGTTACGCCATTGCTCAGATTCAAATACAAATTAAACGGTGGATAACACACCTTTTCCTTGTAAATAAAACAATTTAAACGGATTATATCGCGTATATTATCTCATTTGAGTTTCCGACGTCTTGGAAGCTTTACAGCTTTCGTGTTTACGGGGTCAACTGAGAAAAGAAATATTTTCCTCTGTCAAAGTTATAATTTATGCAAACTATCCACTTTGAAAAGAAGAATAAAGTATAATATAATAACTGAAGATTTTCCTCGCATTTTACGAAAATAAGCGTGCGAGCAGAAATTTGTATGAAGTATTGGTAATATCAGTTTGTCTCTCTTTCAGAGAGCACATTGAATCCTGTATCATCAGTTATCCAGATAAATATTACGGTTATTATGTTGGTAGACGCGATTTTGCGTGCAATTTTATTTTTAACCCCTACCGTGACCAATGCGTTCTCTATTCCCGGATTTTGTATTAAAAATGCGCAATAAAGTTAATGTTACCAAACTACCAACATAACTATTACACCTTGAACGGCGTATGGTGTTGGAATAAAGTTTATATTTACGTGTTTCTTAATCATTTTATGCTGTTTTATTGACAATGGCGGACTTCGGACTAGGGCGACTTGATTTATTGTTCTAAATAAAAATACGTGTGAAAAAAATGGACGTTAAGGTTCGACCGTTATGATTTTGATATAGTTTAAATTTGAAAACTTTTAAACAAAAAAATAAAACTGACTCCAAAAAAAACTAAAAAGTAAAAAATAACGCCATAATTCAGTTTCTTCAAATAACTTACAAGTAACCGTTTGTATACTCAATCTATACAGTATATACAATTAATCTTATTTTGGCGTCGGTGCCATATAAAGAATGTGTAAAATATTGAAAATTGATGATTTTAGTAAGTTGTGACACGATGGCACCGACTCCAAAATAACATTAATTGTATATACTGTATAGATTGAGTATACAAACGGTTACTTGTAAGTAAATTGAAGAAACTGAATTATGGCGTTATTTTTTACTTTTTAGTTTTTTTGGAGTCGGTTTTATTTTTTTGTTTAAAAGTTTATTTATTTTACACTTTTTAGTTAATCGTTACTTAAAAGTGTATCTCGTGACGATTCGAACAAGCCCAAACACAGCTAGGATACATTATTTCATTACATAGATCTGGTGCCTACCTTCCGGCTCCATCATCAAATCAATTCGATGGTACCATTCTCATCAGGAACATTTAAATTTGTGACCATGAAGTTGGCTTAGCTAAATTAATCAAGATATTTTGTCGCCACCCGTAAATCATTTATCATTGAGGAGTTCCGATGGCATTCTGTGGTCTTCTGCACCAGTTCCACTTCACCAATTTACACTTTCTGAATGTAAATGCTTATTATGTTTCTTATAATACCAAAATCGCTATATGTATGCCTACAGTATTTGAGGAGTTCCTTCGATTCCATTATCAGATCTTCATCAAAATTAAATGGGACCAACTAGAAAGTACTTTCTATAAAAGCAAAAAAAAATTTTTGAAATCGGTCAAATAGTCTTTGAGTAATCGGTGAACATCCATAAAAAAAAAGAAAAAAAAAAACATTCCATCGAATTGAGAACCTCCTCCTTTTTTTGGAAGTCGGTTAAAAATAGAGGCAGTTTTCTGTATGAAATGGAGGAAGTTCTATATGTTCCATTGTATGTATTTTTTTTAATGTGTGTTCACCGATTATTCTGACAATTGTGGACAGATTTTCAAATTGTATGTTTATTCAAAAGAGTAGGTAAACGCCTGAGGTGATTCCATTGTCACCAAGTCGGGATTTGATGATGGGATCTCAGGGAAATCGATAGCAACCATAAAAATTTACTGGTATATATAAAGCTATTTCAGTAATTTAAGAAACAAAGTGAAACTCAGGGAGAAGATCACAGAAGATTCCCGATGAAGTTAGCTAAGCGATTTCATAGTCTCAATTTTAAATGCTCCCGATGAAAATGGTACCATCTAATGGCTTGTTCTACTACTTAATAACTAACTTAATTCATACTTAGTCCCAAAAATACACGTGATCTTGAATAGGGTTGGGGGGGGGGGGGGGGGGGGGGCGTTCTAATCATCTAATATCACCAACTGATGATAGAGTCAGAAAGTAGGCACCGTATATCCGTAACAAAATAGTGTATCCTAGACGTGTTTCGGCTTATTAAAGTCGCCACGAGATGAAGGTTTACTCCACAATTCACTAAAAAGTGAGAAATAATTGAACATATTTAACATATAAAATAAAAACGGACTCCAAAAAATTAGAAAAAAAGAAAGTAATTTAGTTCCTTCAATTTATTTTCAATAAAACTTGTTTCAACTAAATATATACCAATTCATATCATTACTTTTTGGAGTCGTTGCCGCCCATGTAACAATTAAATTTAATATTTCCTCAATTTATTTGTTTTAGATAAGGATTCATATCTTTAAAATATACTTTTGCTTGCAAGAAGCTTTTCTTTCTAACATTTTAAATATAGATTTTAGAGATTAGTAATTTAATTTGTAACATCACTCATAAATGGCTAAAGTTCAATAAGCATAATTTTTTGCTAAACCAACTTTTACGTGAGCATTTTGTGTTTTCACTCTTTAGAATAAAATTATGTGAATGTACAAATAGTAAAATTTTACATTGTAATTAATGTTTTTTAAATATATTTTTTAAACACTTGTCGTGACATTTGTTCAGTTCCGTTGTATGAATACATTTTTGCTTTGGTCTACATAGATAAGTAAAAAAAAAATGACCTGGACATTGACTGCTAACTTTAATTTTTCTTACTAATCTATGTAGACCAAAGTAAAAATTTTTCATACGAGGGAACTGTACAAATGTCACATCGCTGTTTAAAATATTATATCCAAAAAACAATTCGAAATAAAAACAACATACTTATTTGTATATTCAGAGTTCACATAACGTATGTTGTCGGGAAAAAATATAAAACGCACATTTCTGAGAAACATAAAGAACACTCAAATCGCAGTAAACGGCGGAACGTCACGAAGTTCCATTTATAAAATTCAAATTTCTTTTTCGAACGCCATTTGGAACACTCAACTGCCAGTGTGAGATAACTGTACATTAGCGCCTGAAACAGATCTTTCGGTTTAATGGGTGATATTTTTTCATGGGTGGGGTTAAAGGTTAAGATCGACCAATCGTGGTGCTGCTTTTGTCTTAGTCTGCCAAATGTGATAGAAATGTGTTAGAGAGAGATGGGATAGGTTTATTCTGGGCAACGTCTGGAAGTTTGGTACAGGTGGGATGGAAGTTGTTTGAAATGGCTTCATTAAGATTTTTACGAGATTTGGTTTCAAATATCTTCAAAATGAACTAACTGAAGTTTTTATCGAAATCGAGATTGGAGATTTGCCAGAGTTGGGCAGAGGTTCGGAATCCATATGTATTATTATTACGCGGGTATTGCAACTCGAATTCATTATAGTCCTAAGAAGTAAAAAGGGTATTCTGCCAGCGTAACGTGGAATGAAATAAAGATAAATAAATAGTATTTAATAAGCTACTAAAGGTTTTAGAAGGAAATACAGTTAAAACTAAGCTTTAAACGTGGCTACTTCAGAAAGTCTTCTATAACCTGGGTGAATCCTAGGTGTAAGTGAGATTTTAAGTACAATTATGGTATGCCTGAAATAGAAAAAAACTGTTGGAATTAATTCACTATGTACATCGTATAAATACACTCAGTTATTCAATAAAAATGTCTATTCTATTCTAGATATATTTAGTAATCGATAAGAAATTATCACAAGGGATAATACAAGTTAAGAATCGTTGAATCATCATTTAAACTTTGTAAAAGCAAAGTCATAAAAAAAACCACAACAAATATAATCAGGCCGACAGTCCATGTAATCACATTACGTCTGCTGGTTTGTAGTCTCCATTAGAGAATCATTGCAACGAAAATTGCGAATTTCAAGAAGAGTGCGGAAAAGTGAATCGCACAGCATCAATTAGCCTGTAGCGTCTCATCATCAACATAATCAGCCTGTAGATACGGTTTAACCTCACCTGGTAGAAGCTTTTTTGTAATAATCATCATTGGGCATAACGCATTTTTTCTGAACAGGTAAAGTTTTGAACCTTATCAACTCAGAATCTACAAATACTTTATTTTGACATCGTATCGTTTTAAAGATGTAATTTTAAAACACTCGTTGTGACATTTGTACAGTTCCCTCGTATGAAAACTTTTTTACTTTGGTCTATATAGATTAGTAAGATTTTCTTTTGACCTGACCATTGACAATTAATTTTAATTTTTTCTTAGGAATCTATGTATTCATACGAGGTACAAACGTCACATCGTGTGTTAAAATGATATCCGAAAAACTCTTCGATATAAAAAATTACATATTTGTAAATTCAGAGTTCACATAATTTATACAATCGGGAAAAAATAAAAAAAGCAAATCTCTGAGCTACTGACTTGACGGACAAAACCCAATGGAGACAAATCCTCGCAATGAGGAGTTGTGTGTATGAGTGTACCCGTGTTTTATTCCCGGCCCTCACGTGTCAAATAAATCCGCATTGAGAGCGTGCTCCGGATCGCTCGCATTTGTTCCTGGATATAAGGAGCTGAGTTTCAGACTGAACTAAGGCATTGTAGACTCTGACAACTGTGACACGCACCTCTCTGTTACGCGAGAAATATTACACCCACCCAGTTCAAAGCCAGGTTCTAAAAGAAACAGACGCTTTATTCTATCTATCTATTAGCCACGGACGTCCACTGCTGAACATAGACCTTTCCTATATCTCACCACAGAGTGCGATTCTGCGCAGACCGCACCCACTGACTCCCCGCGACCCTCACGAGGTCATTTGTAAATCTAGTCAAATCCACTAGCCACTCTCAACGGGCAATGGAAAGGGCTGTGCTCAGAGTGTCTCTGCGTGATAGAAGCAGAAATGAGGTTATCCGCGGAAGAATCAAAGTAACCGACATAGCTCGCAAGATTGCATTGTTGAAGTGGCAATGGGCGGGCGATGTAGCCTTGAGAACGGAGGACCGTTGGGGCTGTCAATTCCTGGAGTGGCACCACTTATAGAAAAGCGCAGCATTGGACGGATAAGTAAGGGTCGCGGGGAGTCAGTGGATGCGGTCTGCGCAGGATCGCACCCTATGGCGAGCTCTAGGGGATGCCTATGTTCAGCAGTGGACGTCCGTGGCTGATAGATAGATAGATAGATATTGTCTGACTCTTTCCTTTTAATTGGCTGTATTACTAAAGAACATCGTATACTTTTTTCATTGTACGCTATATTTCAACTATACAGTTGCAACTGTTGCAAGCACTAAACACAGAGTATTAATTATTAACCTGTCATCATTGAATCCTCTCCTTGAATGTATTGTTTTCTATACTCTGTTTTGTGAGATGTGTAATAAAGAGTATTGTTGTATTATATTATTGTAATACAGATACAACGATCGAAGCGCAAAGAAAACAGACAATTGCGGGTTTACAGGTCCAACGTCTCAGCCATCCCACCAACGAGCACTGTCATCATATCAACTGAAAGGGATGCCTTTCAGTTGATTTGATTGACGAAGGCGTTGAATGAAGGCATCTCGTAGGTACTTCCGACGGTTTCTTGCGGTCTTGACCAAATCGTCAGTTCCCGTTGTTGACAGCCCTCAGCGATGCGTCTTCCGATACGTTGTTACCTCTAAAGAATCTATGGTGGTAGTGGTATTCTTTAAATAGGCTTGTGTCCTAAAAAAATATAATTAATCCTGTAGTTAGATTATCAGAAAATAATGGACACGTATTTTTTCTTTCGTTAATTTAACATAAAAATATGAAGATATAGCCCGTTAAAGTTCCCCGTGACATCACGCCGTACGACTGTTTTACGCACGGAGTGACGTCATGCACCCCCACTTCCAAACTGACGCGCTTTATCTTTGTCTTTTTTGTTTGATTGACAAAAGAAAAAATACGTGTCAAATATTTTTTTTATAATCTAACTGACGAATGAATTAGCATCATATTTTTTTTACCCAGGAAACTACCCTGTTGTCATTGTTCTCCGTGCTATGGGGAACAGAATAGGAGCCATCATATTTTTCACTCCTTTTAACATTACTAATTACTGTTGAAGACATAGACACATGCAATATATAAGCCTTAAACGTGGGCCATTAATAGTTTTTATCAGAACAAATAAAACAGCATTTTAAAACCGCGCTAAAAATTACTGGCAGTAAAGAAAAGTCATAAAAATTAAAAACGAAACAATTCACCAAAAATCGCTCCCAAGCGCCACATCACACCAAGTGACACTTCATTTACTTCTAACCGTGACAGTTCATTTACCGAATTTACCAACATAATATTTAACGAACAAATCACTCGAACAAAATCTTATCTATCACACAAAGAAGTCCTTAAGTCGATGGTAACACGTACACTTTTTCAAAATTCAAACCACATATGAATTTGTCAGAGTATACGGAAATAAATAAATTCTTGAAAAGAAAAAACGTCCCGCAATTAAAAAAAGTCGGGAGTTATTTAGATTTCCATAAATACTGCGGTTGAGATATATCTTCCTGGTGTTTTTTGGGGGCCAGCGGGGTTGCCGCTGTCGAACCGAAAACTCTACGTTGTCGAAAACAAATTATTGTCGAAAGTGAGAAACAAAACTTTAAGCAATCGCTCTAGTTAAATATTCCAAAACACATTTTTTTCGCTAACCTCTGCTTAAAATAAAAATTCACAAATATAAAAAAAATCTTAAAGCTTTTTTTTTCTAAACTTATTTTCTGTTTAGTTTATAGAATATCATAGTATGATCATATATTTTTTAAAATCCACCGCGCAATCTAAACCTCGGCTATAGTTAATTGTATTAGCATCTATTAGATGACCAAATTAGCAATTACTATCCCGTTGACATGTCTCTTATTGTAACTACTGGATGGAAGGATAAGGAAGGATAGAATATAATACTTGTCTTGCGAGAACACGCGCATCATGCAGTTTATGCTAGAGGTACTTCTCAGCGTACAGTAAAGTAAGATTTCGATAACGAACATTATTTATGTCACATCTCCCGCCAGGCCCCCGTTTATACTGTCATTGTTTCACAGTTTGACAGCATAAATTGTCAAAACCGTCCCCCGACAAACGCATCTACTAATAACATTTTGTCCAACTGTCTGTAATGATTAAGTAAAAATAGTTTTGGGGCGTAATTTATTGTTTTCGTTTGGCTTTTTAAGGTAAAGTTAACGCTTAGAATAAGAGTAACGTTAGATTTTACATTTATGTTCAGTTTGATAACCAATGACAACGATTTGAGATTGCCTCAAGAAGCTGACCTATTACACAGCAGTATGGTATGGTATAGACCGAGGTGCCATTGTCGAACGACGCAAAGCTATCTGAACAGCAACTAGAACTAGTGACACCTAGTCAACGGGTCCAGGAATTATTTCAATGGGCCATTTCTCCCTTAAGGTGCGTCCACATTTGTATCATTTGCCCGATCAGATCTTCGTTTCTTGGCATGATCGCGTGTCACGATCACGCGTTTGGACGTTGCGCTGATCCGATCGTTTGAAATCCGTGTTGCTACGCGTATCACACACTTATATCGGACGAGTGCGGCATGATCGCCGCGCTGACAGTGAGCGTCCAAGCAGCGCGATACGCAGTCATGCCACGGCACGGTGATCGGATACGAGCAAATGATACAAGTGTGGACGCACCTTTATGGCCCCAGAATTAACCTAGTAATCCCGATAGGCTCTGTACAAATTTATTAAAAGTACTGTTTTTTTTCTTTATCTATGTATTGCTTGGCATCACTAAAAGTTAAGAGTGACCCTTTTTTGCTAGTGCTTATAATTAGATAACTTTTACCCATAATATTTTTTGTTAATAAAACTTCAACAAAGTAGATTTTCAGTAAATACCAGAAAATCTGACATTAATAATGTTGTGGGGTCATACGCTTATGAAATTCCCTCCTGGGTATAATAATACTAGATAAAACTCATATCTACATGTCGATATAATATATCGAGGCCCGTTGATGGATGACCGCGTTTGGGGGATAAGTGGTATTTTCTCTTTTTACGCAATCTCTGTAGTTAGGCGATTCTGAGGGGCATTGAGTGGTTAGCTGCCCTATCTATTTTTGTAAAAATATCATTTTTATTTTAAGAGACGCATAAGGTCTTAATTTTTGCAATACACTTATAAAATAGTCGTTGTAACTTAAGCAAATAAAATAAGGTATGTTTGAATTATGTATCCTTTTTCTCTAATCATCAAGATATTAAAGCGTCATTCTAAAACAAGAATACGAATTATAATTACAAGCTGCCTTACCTAACCTATAAAACGACACACATGCTCGCATAAACAGACAATAAAATACAACCTCCGTTTACGACCGGCTTGATTAAAAACAAAAACTCAAATAAAACAATCCAAGATTGAATCAAACGGAAGGTCAGACTTGTGTCCACCTGCTTTTAAATTTAAATAATAATATGATGACACTGAACGCACATGCGACAGAATATATTAATCGGACAAAAGGCCGGCCCGCTCCGCACAATACCACTGTTTTCTTAACGGCCACGGCTGTTTTGAAGGGGATTCTATATTCAAATTTTAGGGTCGCGATTTTGAATATCGATTTTTTTTGCGAGTGGCCAGTTCTCACGGGTCAAGCGATGACCTTTTGGACAATAGTCGATAGATCAAAGTTGCGTTCGGAATTTATAATTAATATCTATGGTAGCTTTGTGATTCGCGGGTGAAAAGATCCGCCATCTTTTGAATTTTAAGAACTAGTTGTGGAAAGTGGTTTGAATATTGATGAATGTGTATGAGAACTGGACTGACACTTGTTAATGTGTTTTGTGACTGACCTTCCCTTCTTGACCTAACGATGTATTCAAATTTTACAACATTTGAGTTGACGCGCAAAATAATATATGATCGCGACAATATTCGGGATGGCATGATCTAATGTTGGTAATAAATAATTGTTTTCAGGAACTAGGTATTGAACTAGTTATTTTAAGACAATTTAGAAAATATTTTCCAAAAAATATTAAAAATACGAAACCGACCCGTGATCCTTGTGTTGTTTATCCAAGATGCTTTTCTTCAGGAACGGGTAAACTTATCAGATAGACATTAATGTTAAACAATTTCTAAGCTTCTAATCTCGAATATGTATGTAACTAGTTATATGTCAAAAACATTCGTACGTTCGAAGTCTTACGAAAATGTATAGGATATTTTGAGAAGATACAATTATTATTATTACCAACACAACAACACACAACGTGCAAAACCGATTAAAGAAACAGTCCGAAAACTTTTCACTGCCAATACCTAATTGCAATTGATTTCGCCATGTCAATTAGATAGGTACCTGGTTTTGCTGGTTTGCTTATGTGTGTATGCGACATCATAGATGCTAAGCGTAAGACCTAATCTGTGGTATATTTGCCGATTTCTTATAATTGTTTCATCAAAGCAGCGATTTCTTATATTTGGTGAATATTTAACTATATCATGCTATAATAACAAGAATAAATAAAATTAGCATCTACAATAGGGATGTTGCCTAATCTCAATTTTTTTTAAAATTGTATAAGATCCTGATAAAACAAGCAAATTAAGGAACTAAAAAATGCGTAAAAATTTTGAGTCCGATAACTTATATGTAGCTAAACCCTATAAGTTGGGTGGGAAAGTTCATTTTAAAAGTATGAATGTATTAATAACTAATAATACCATTGAATAACCCATAAAATGTATGGTAACTTTTTTTATGAAACCGTTTTGGAGAAACGCAAGTTTTAACATAGCTGTAGAACAAAGCTCTTATTTTCCCCTTACATGGTACTAACCGTGTGACGTCACTAAGCTAGTAAGTTTTAGTATGAATCCTGTTTTGGGAAAGTCCAAAAATGTGATTTTAACATTGTTGTATCTCGGGGAGTTTTTATGAGATTGAATTAGTTTTTTCACAAATATTTTTTCACTTCTCCTGCTCAAAAAGTAGGTCATATTAGCTTCGCGAAGCGAGACTAAAATAGTACATTTAGCCCCTAGGGTTTAAAAGAAAGCCATATAATCCCATACAAATTTCTATGAAACTAAAAAAAAAACTTGCGGCCAGCTACGTACTACTTACGAATAATTAAAAACAAACAAACCAACCTCATCAGATTGGCTAAAATTTCTGATCGTATTGCAGCCCTTCACATTAAAAAGTAAAAATTGTCTATGGTCATTATTAGTTAAAAAAAAAAATAAGCTATCAATTTAACTATAAAGAATTGCTCAAACTGTTCTTTTTATTTTTCATGAAATATACAATTTTAGTGTTAAGTCTTTTTTATTTTCTCGCAGTGGAAGTGCAAAGCAGAGTGTTTAAAACGTGGCTAAAAGCCATTATGACACTCAGACATATTTGTCCTCGCTCACTTCGTGAGCTCGTCCAAATAATCACTTCGTGTCATAATGGCTTATTTTAGCCCCTTGTCAAACAATCTACTATTGTTATTGACAGGCGGTTCTTTAACATACCACAGAAAATGGTTGTTAAATAGCCTATTTTCCCATTCGATAACAAAGAAGCGTTAGCGAATTTTTCCGTTAAACTTGTAATCTCAAATAAACGGGGTATAAATCAAGAACGTTCTGCGGTGTCCACCGCAGGGAGTGAAAAGTGTGGTGAATAAATCCAGAGGCGTATTAAGGAGATCGCCCGGACAGCGGGACGATCGCCGATAAAGTTTTACGAGCCGTGCTGAAGAGTGGGAGTATCCGTCAATTGGACGGGTTTCCAATGTCACAAGAATTTGAGTAGACAGTACCTTTGTATTTGTCATAGATAGGCACTACTTAACCAAGACTGGTCAACAACCGTCAAACGACATAATTCACTCGCGATGAAGACGAAATTGCAAAAGAAAGACATAATTCAGCGGGGGTGGTCGCATTCCACTTAGTGCACAGTGTCTATATGGCTTATTTGAGTAGTGAGAAAATCCATTTGACATGCTATGAAGAAAACAGCGAAATACGCTGGCTTAGCTAAGGCATCAAGCATACATGTTGTGTCCACTATAGTGTGTTCCCCGACCATTATAATTTGGGCGTGTTCAAGACAAGAGTGAATAGGCTGTTTCTAGATGATTCATCTTCGGCCGCATCGTCACTTAACAACAGGTGAGATTGCGGTCAAATGCCCGTCTATCGTCAATAAAGTCAATAAAAGAAAGGAAGTGAAATACACCCAGAGGCGTATATAGCGCGGGGCAGTATAAGCCAAGCCAGCTTATTTCGCCGTTTTCTTTGCACTGTGGTCTTTTTGCATAAATGCAAGGAGAATCCAGGAGTAAGGGGGTATGGCGAAGGGTATAAGGTATAAGGTATGACCAACGTGAAGCGATATGAGCACGATGTGAAACTGACAAAGGAGAACTCTTAGATAACGGAAAAGAAATCATACACTGTGACTTTGGTAGAACGATTATTATTGGAACGATTTTCATAATCATCATAATGTATCGTGCGTAATCTCTGCAAAGGGTTTGTTCCTTACTTTGTTAGCATATAGTTATTCTGAGCGCTTACTACGATGGATCTTTAAATAAGTAGTCCATGAGATCACCATAATGATACAGTATATATTGTTGACTTTTTTATCCCCGTGGCTTTTACTAGACAGTAAATATAGTTTACTTAGGGAACGGACCAATAAGCTATTTTGCGTTTCAAATGTGGGTCAATAAGAATGGTATCAAGATGAAGTATTAGGCCCGCTATCATAACGTATCGCGTGCGAGAATGGACACCAATATCCAAATCTCGGCAAAGGGTTCATCCCCAAAGCCGTCGTAATGTATGCCGCGCCCATGGTCTTACGGTGTTAGCATATGGCTATTTATTCTTATGGCGCGCTTACATTGATGGACCTTTGTATAAGAAGTCTGTGGGATCATCATTAACTATTATGGTGCCGTATATTGCGGTGTCATCCGCGTGAAAAAAAGTATTTTGCTTATCCACCGGGAATCGAGAGTTATTCCCCTATCCCTTTAGTGTTTCATTCTGTTTCAATATATTGCCGCTAACAACTATAGAGCAAACACTACATTACGTCACTATTCAATATTTAGCCAATCTATTGTTTTGTTGTAACGTGGACAAGCCAAGAAAGATTGTTTTCTAATTTTGGATTCCGGGCCATTTTGTTCAATTTTACCAAAATGTTGATTGCGCAATTGTAATACATGATAGAAAATTATATTTCGTGTTGTAAATGTAGATTCAGTGTTTATTATTTACACACTTCGCGACACCGTCCAAATTTGAGAACTGGAACACAGAGTACTGGAATTCTTTGGCCACATCGCCAGTAAAGATAACAATAGCCCTGAAAAGCTGATGATCACTGAGAATTTCGAAGGCAAGAGACCAAGATGCAGAAACCCGACACGCTGGACAGACCAGATTCGCACAACGCTCTATACCACGTTACACGATGCTCTACACACGGCTGCAGACAGAAATAAGTGGCGTCGCATCATAATAAAAAAACTTTACCGAGGACATGACCGCAACCTTCGCTGAAGAGGAAAACGATGATTGGTATGTACAAATGAGAAATATCTAAAGAAAATACGCTTCAAACACGATTAAACCACCTGAAACCCAGCTTCTTAGTTCCATTTTCCATGAGAATATCTCTCAATGACATCATGTTATCTTTCAAATATAACAGCGTATTGTCTCTTTGGTTCAAGACGGAACATTTATTGTTCTTAAGCCCTCGCCACATCAACAAAGCGGTCGCCAATGTCCAAGAAATTTTACACTAGAATTTTATTTATAGCGAAATTATACGGACGCCGTGAGACTCTTGTTCCCTACTTATACGCTGAAATAAAAATGTTCTATGTTGATACTAATATTGCGTTTCATACGTCTTTATGGAATTAACGAAGCGAAGTCTGGGGGAACTGCGGATTACCGCTATTGCCGATTTCGAAAATGGAATGTTTGGATTTGAATTTGGAACAAAACCATTTTTTTCTAGAGAATTGTTACTCAGATTCAGGACAGTGATCTGTGTCCTACCGAGTAAGTTCTGTTCAACTATATTTAATATTCTGATTGTCATTATATGCGAATATTACATGTTTATCTTATGAGTTTCATAATTTAGAAATCGTGATTAGTCTTTTTTTAATATTTCTTTTTGCCTTTTTAAGAAAAACGTCAATTTTAATACTTTCATAAATTATCATATTAATGTCTATCTGTATTTTTAGGACACCAGTACCATTAATTATAATTTCTCGTATTTTAATATTTTCTTCTGTTTCCGCGATTATTACTCATTGAAATAAAACAATTTAACGGATTATATCGCGTATATTATCTCATTTTAGTTTAATTCTCGTATTTTCTTTTTTTTAAATCTTGTATACCTAATTCGAATTACTTATTGCAAATACTGAAATAAGACCATTCACATTTACTGGGACATATTTCAGGGTGATGAAAATAATTTTAATCTACCTTTTAAACTGCTCGTATGCGCGAAAAATATGAAACCAATGTTACAAAGGAAATGCTAATATTTTAAAGGAATGCTCTTTTAGCGTAATATTGAAACTTATGAACAAAATAAGATGGCTTTTGCGTAATATTACATCACTACCCCTATCCATCAAGAGGGAGGGACTATTGACAGAAAATTTACGAGATTAATATTTACAAAGCGACCCTCTTATACAGGCTTGTATTTACTTGGTATGGACGCTTAAAATATCTCTTCAGATATATTTGGAGATAAGACAAGAAAATATTATGAACTAGGTGTTCTACTTCGTTCGCGCCTTCGTTTGACACTTCTAGTCTATACTATTATAAAGTTGTAAAAATTAAATGTCTGTAACGAACTATTTGCAGGGCACTAAAACGAATAATACTTTTATTGGATTTTTTGTATGTTTGTATGTATCGTGGCTTCTTCACGCCAAATTGGCTAAACAGATTTCAACAACTTTTGGCACACGGGTAGGGTATCAACAGATGATTATAGGATACTTTTTACTCAACTATGCTGACGATAAAAGAAGGGTTATGACTTTTTCTCCTCCGCGAACAAAGTTGCACCTTCTAGTCTATACTATTATAAAGTTGTAAAAATGAAATATCTGTACAATTGAAGATATTTTCAAAAATTGATTGTAACGGACTATTTGCGGCTCACTAAAATGCAAAATACTTTTTTTGATTTTTTTGTATGTGTCGTTGCGGCTTCATCACGCCGAATCGGCTAAACAGATTTCAAAATTTTTTTGGACACGGGTAGGTATATGATACTTTTTACCCAACTACGCCAACGATAAAAAGAAGGCCTCCTAGTATGATATAAAGCCAGAGTTCAGATGAAGGGTATGTATTAAAGTTAGTTTTTTTTTAAATTGTAACTATGTACATATTGTCATAAATAGCTCTGGAGTATTTTTACAAATTGCTTGGTAAGCGCCGAAAAAAGTTGTGGCCATTAATTAAATAACTCGGCCTGTTATTGGCGATACTCGTCATTGTTGTTGATAATTTGTTATTTCATATTAGAAAACTACCGCACGTTACTACCAGCTACACTACCGGCGTTACATGGACATTCGACATGACCTCCATGTTCATCTTAAGGACCACCTGTTGGGATACTCTGTGGAGATCGTCAAGCATCATACCTAGATTCTCCAGCATCTCCACCATGACCACGATATCGCCGGCAAATCGCGTACCGGCAAGCGCAACGTGGGAAGGCCAACTGCAAGGTGGTCGGACGACCTAATTAGGGTTACAGGGACTCCCTAGATGCGGGTCGCCTCTATCCGGCCCATGTGGAAATCAATTGAGGAGGCATGTGTCCAGCAGTGGACGTTCTATGGCTGAAATGATGATGATGATAAGAAAACTGGCCAAGACTGCTGTAGATGTTGTGGTCCAGTCACTGTTCACTGATTGCGACGAGCTAGATTCTTCTTCTTCACGAAAATGAAGCCGTCGTGCGATAGCAAGGCACACTACTTTTTAGGGTTCCATACCAAAAATGGTAAAAGAAGAACCCTTATGGTGTCTGTCTGTCTGTCCGACTATTAAAGCGCCATATCTAAAAAAGTACTTATGCTATCTATTTGAAATTTGGAACATTGGTCAGCCCACATGTATTGCAAAGGAAATATTATAAAATATATTTTTATTTTCTAAAAAAACGACCAAGAGTTTAGTTACTAGGTCAAGTAGAATATCATAAGAAAAGACTTGATCTGTACATTTTTGTAATTTTTTTAGTGTTCTCAAGGAAGTGCTTCCCCCCCCCTTTATCTCCGAAGTTTACCAAGCGAAAAATCGTGAATTTTCTGGAATTTATACCATATATATATGAATTATAACCATATATCTATCTGTCTTACTTTTTCTTAATCACCAAAAATCTTTTTTAATAACCCGGTTTGTTTAAGTTTTCCCCTCATTTGTATATGACGCCATAGATACCAGAGGCCAACAACAACAACAACAACATTCTTTATTGCTCACCAACAACAGAAACAGTACAATAGAGCCTTAACATAAAATAGGTAAACAATAGGCAATAACTTAAGTCAAGCGGCAAGTTAAGTCGGAATAAGTGAAAGTTTGTACGGAACACTCGGTGCGCGAGTCAGACTCACACTTGACCGGTTTTTTATCACAAGATAGCTGGCAGTATAACGACATATTCTGCACTTTGATGCGGCTACCGTGGTTCTGCAGCGCCTCGATCATGCAGCAGGTTCCAGACTTCTATCTTGTTGTGCGCACGCGCATTGCTGCATTCTGGGAGAAATGAAGTTGCTCTCACAACAGTATCCTAACGGCTATATATCACGACATAAGTAGCCATATCTTTAAATACTGGCTATCTGCGCACTGAAGTGAGAATCGCAAATAAATAATGACGTTTGCAAATTGTTATAGTAATCTGTAAAGTTCATTTTAAATGTTTATTTTTATGACACGTGGCTTTTTATATCATTGTATGTTTTATTATGTGTGCCCTACATGCACAATAAAACTATTTTTATTTTTTTTCTTATCCATTTTGAGGAGCTATAACTTAAAAATATATAAAACAATTAAAGCCTGACAAGTTCCTATGTAGCTCTCGCTATGTTGCGGATTTTCACTGGAGTTCATTTATTTTAAATGATTTTTTTTGACAACAGACGTTGGAAGTCATTGAATTGCGAGCTGCCATATTTGAACATAATAATATTAAAAATAAGTCACAGAATGTCACCGATGTAAACAAAACAATAATAATCCTTCATATTTTAGAATAATAATCGATTTAGCAATCAATATTCCCAAAAAAGTTCACCCCGATACAAAAAAATATAATTTTAAATACATTCAAATGGTTGCGGCAGAAAAAGGACGAAGGATTCAGCAGCATAAAACAATAAACAATGTTTTGAAATTAGTTGTTGACATTACGGGTACTGATATTCATAGTGCGGTTGTAATGAACTGGTTAGCTTGGTACTAAATAAGTATATTAATTAATATTTTCTTCTGTTTCCGCGATTATTACTCATTGAAATAAAACAATTTAACGGATTATATCGCGTATATTATCTCATTTTAGTTCCCGACGTTTCGGAAGCTTTCCAGCTTTCCATGGTCACGGGAGGACTGAGAAAAGATGTTTTTCCTCTGTCAAAGTTACAATTTGTGCAAACTACCCATTTTTTTGAAAAAACACAAATAAAGGTGTACATACATGCCAGATGGGCCTAAGCTGTAAAGACAGTTACACATGTGCCAGAAGGGCTTAATTATTTTATTCTAATAATTTACCAAGCAGCATTTCACCAATGAGGCGTACTGAGGAGAAAAGAAACGCTGCAAAGAAAAACTCCCAGGCTACCTCATTACTAATTATAATATTTTAAAAAACAGAGACTATTAAACTACTTTAAACAGATAAGATATTTTACACCGTTCGGAAATTAAGGTTTTGCAGTCCTGTGTCTCGCTTGTTCCTTGATGAGATGTATTACAGGATCCCAAGCAGGTGAGCTTTCTTAGACCATCTGAACTCCATGCATAGTAAAATTAAATTCACTATGGAGTTGGAAAATCAAAATTCACTTGCATTCTTAGATGTGCTAGTAATTAGAGGTCCTAACAATGACATAGGTCATACTGTATATAGGAAACCTACGCATACAGATAGGTATTTGAATGGCAAATCTCACCACCATCCCTGTCAACTTGCTACAGTGGGTAAATCTTTGTTTCAGAGAGCCAGGGGTATCTGCGACGATCAACATCTGACTGCTGAGTTGCAGAATGTCAAACGTGCGCTTCGAGCCAACGAGCTCCAGATACCACGTTCCAAGCAGAATCCCAGTATGAAGAAACCAACAGTCGAGCGTAAACCTGCCGTATTACCATATGTGAAAGGGGTCACAGACAAGATCGGAAACATCTTGAAGCGTGCTTCTATAAAAACATATTTCAAGCCGTTGAAGAAGGTGTCTCAATACCTTAGACCCGTGAAGAGTAGCACCCCTTTGCAGAGTGCAGGCATTTATAAGCTAGACTGCGAGTGTGGTCTTTCATACATTGGTCAAACGAAACGCAGTGTATCAACCCGGGTGAAGGAGCACATAGCAGATGTCAAGCACCGTCGGTGTAATAGGTCTGCAGTCTGTGAACATATCATTGACAAACCAAACCACTCAATTAAGTTTGATAAACCTTCTATCCTTGCCAAAGAAAAAAGATATTTTCCCAGGATGCTACGCGAGGCTATTGAGATTAAAAAGCATCCTAATTTCAATAGAGAAGATGGATTGTCACTACCACCTGCTTGGGATCCTGTAATACATCTCATCAAGGAACAAGCGAGACACAGGACTGCAAAACCTTAATTTCCGAACGGTGTAAAATATCTTATCTGTTTAAAGTAGTTTAATAGTCTCTGTTTTTTAAAATATTATAATTAGTAATGAGGTAGCCTGGGAGTTTTTCTTTGCAGCGTTTCTTTTCTCCTCAGTACGCCTCATTGGTGAAATGCTGCTTGGTAAATTATTAGAATAAAATAATTAAGCCCTTCTGGCACATGTGTAACTGTCTTTACAGCTTAGGCCCATCTGGCATGTATGTACACCTTTATTTGTGTTTTTTCAAAAAAATGGGTAGTTTGCACAAATTGTAACTTTGACAGAGGAAAAACATCTTTTCTCAGTCCTCCCGTGACCATGGAAAGCTGGAAAGCTTCCGAAACGTCGGGAACTAAAATGAGATAATATACGCGATATAATCCGTTAAATTGTTTTATTTCAATAAGTATATTAATTATTAAACTAATATTTTTTTTCTCATTCAAGGCGTCTGTAGTGCTACAATTATTTAGGAATTGACTATAGAAAATTGGAGTTAATGCTGCGACCACGTAAAAAAAGAAGACAGATATAGCACACAAGCTCCTACAATCGAATCACAGACCGAAAGATTTATAATCGAGGTTTGTGGTCCTGAAAGTGACTCATCAACTGACGAAAGTGAAGATACATTAGGGTCCAGAATCTGATAAGTATATGGGAATATTTAGAATCTGATTTTGACGTATAGTTAATTATTGCTCTTCCGATTACCTGAAAACGTAGTTTCACAATCTACCAGTACATAATTGTATATCTCACTGGTTCTTGCACGATGCCAATACACACTGTCCCGACTATTCATGACGTATACGTAATTGCCATATATAAGCTGTTTGTAGCGACACTATATCCGGGCTAAATAGGAACTTGTCAGGCTTTAAACTAATAGCAAAAGCGATCATGTGGAATAAGCAAATTAAAAATATTATTAACCATAAAGCCAAAATCCCCTAATAAAAAACAAAATAAAAACGTTACAATGTCCAGATCACATAAAAAGCAACAAAAGATGTTTTCGTATCCACTCAAGGAGAGCGTTGTACAAATTTACACACCTTTTGTAAAATATATAAAAAAACGACTGACCACTAAGTAGCTGTATACACTTTTTCTTGTAAAAAAGTGTCTCACGCCCCAGAAATAATGTAAGCAAATTGGAGCGGCATAAATATAGTTTTTTTTTGTTATAAAAAAAGAAAAAGGGGCTGATTTTATAATCCTAGGAAATACCACACATTCACAATATATGTATCTACGGATGTGAATATAATTAAACTTTAAAATAAGATTTAAATGAAAATAAAGCTGAAGTTCGTACTAACAACACTTATTGCTGTACATTACCTACTAATTGCTAGATTAATATGACATTTTCCATTTAAGTATACCTACATAGAAAGTAACTAATACCTAAGACATATCTATATTTAGAGATTGGATTCTGTCACTTGAAAGTTTCATCATCGTTATCATCATTTCAGCCATATTCATCATTCCACTGTTGGAGACTGGCCTCCTCAATAGATTTCCACATGGGCCGGATAGAGGCGACCCGCATCCAGCGAGCCCCGCAACCCACAGACCATATAAACTAGATTATAAGGTCTGTGCCGCAACCCTACCTTGAAATTTTGCATTAATATAATTAAGTTAGTAAAAAATCATACCATCTATTTTTGTTTATTGTTTTAGTCATTAACTCTTGAGTGTGTTCTTAATCCTATAAATATTTAATTTTTTCTATAAAATGTAATTCTTTATTATTACCTTTCGTGTTTGAAAATTAATTTGGTACCTATTTTATGGTATGATATGTGTTTTAAATATTTTTGGCAAATAACAGAAACAGAACCCAAGGGAATTTATTCGTGAACATTTATTTAAGTAAACCTATGTATATTATTGACGTAACATAGAACTGTCATCATATCAAAGACATTCTAAAATTAAATTAAACAAAATCATATCAGACCCCCCATCTGAGAAAATATTCCAAAACATTATCAAAAAGATAATCGGCCAGTCCCAATCTGAGCATAACATGTCGGCATTAATAAAGACACGTCCAAGGTGCACCCCATGCATTGTAAACTTTACAAAAAAAATAGAATCCGCTATTCATTGTGCTGGTCGAAAATATAATTGCTCGGGCCCCTTCGTCCATTCTTAAGAAAAAATAGGTTTGAAAAAAAAATGACATTCGGTATTCAAAACATATGTCACTTTCCGCGCCGATTTATCGCGTTGCAAATCGAACTGTCCCCTGCTGTTACCCGAAACAAAAGGTCATAAATGCTCTGACAGAAACTTAAGACATTGAATATTACTTGTTTATTGATAAAGTTGAAACTGAAGTGACAGGAGAATGTAATTGTGATTGTTGGGATAAGTAGGTTAGTGGTCGAAATCTCTTATTAGCTAGAGCGTGAATTTGGTGACACTTCCCATGACGACTGAATTTTGAATTTTACGATTTCTTCTCATTGTCGAATTTATTAAGGAATTCGGAAGTGAAACGGATTAGCCGCGTCGTTGGGTTTATTGAAAATATCGTAGAATTGTCCATTTTGTGCGTTTTGATTTATCGTCGATTCGAATTATGAAATTTTACAAATTTGTAAAGGAATGAACCGTAGTGCCACTCAATTGTTTGAAAGTATCATATGAAGTGTTAACATAAAGAGCATGCTTAAGTGCATTTCCAAAAAAGTTTGTCTCTTACATCAACTAACGCAACGTTAATTGTTTCCATTTTATTAAGAAGGCTTGCAACTTCGTTAGCGGAGGAGAAAAAAATTATAACACTCTTTTTTCTTCAGCGTAGTCGGATAAAAAGTGTCATATAACCATCTGTGGGTGCCCACACCAAAAATAGTTGAAATCCGTTTAACGACACGTACAAAAGATGACAGTGACCTGCATATAGTCCGTTATAGTTTATAGTAGATTGTTTGACAAGGGGCTAGGTATCCACAGATAATAATAATAATGTGAAGACCCCACGGACCCGAGATCTCCAGAGAGTCGGTCAGGGCCCTCGCCTCCGGTGTGTCTTCATCGGCCGGAGTGGATACCCAAGAGGACCCGTAGGACTCTCAGCTCTGGCTTGACTTCATTTGCTGTCCAGAGAGGAGTGTTAGAGGTATATGCTCCAGGGGTGGAAGTGTTAAAGGGCATAACGCCGCGAGTAACCTCGGAGAAAGCGCAGCACACCTCTCGACGCCCCTGAGCCCTCACGTCAGTGTTGCTTCCGGCTGTCTCGTTTGACGGCAATGACGGGGGCCCATCAAGTGAGTGGCGAGTCACCACCCGCCACAGATAACGATCGATTTGGTGGTTATGGCGGGTGACATATTTCTATTGCAATAGACAAAAAAAGTCCATCCAAACTACAATAGCCCGACATCTCTTTCCTTGAAATGCAATAGTTCCAACATCTGCTGGGACCTGCTCATGGACGTATTCTCTTATTGATATGATCAGGAGCGAGTCCCAGCAGAAGTACAGCCACAGCAAACTTCTCGAAAGGGCCTCTACGTGTTGGATCCATATCCCCACGCAAGCCTCTCAAAAATCCGGGACATACGAGCCCGTGACTCAATGTGAGATACAATAATAAATAATAATAATAATCTTTATTCAAGGAACATATTACAGTAATTATATATAGATGGTTATAGGATAATTTTTACTCGACTACGCTGAAGAAAAAAACAGGATTATGACTTTTTTCTCCTCCGCGGACGAAGTTTGCACCTGTTAGTCTCTAGGTAACGATATAACTAATAGTTGATTTTAGAAATGTAACTCTGTACCTTTTGCATAAACAAGTCCTTGTAACCAACAAGCTTTGTAAATGAGATGTAAATATCAATTTCCACCCGCGACACAGCGGTATGCAAAAAAATACAAAGAATGGAACCCCTGTACAGTTCTGCTAATAATCCCGCGATCGCCTGATTACGGTCTAGATGGCGAGATAACCCAGGCCGACTGTACAGGGGTGGATGTAGGGTTGAAACAACTGCAACAAAATAAAAAAATGAGCACCGTCTATTTTGTTTTTGTGTATTCGTTGACGTGATGGGGCTGTAAGACACCATACATCATCTATACTATTATAAAGTTGTAAAAAGCGGCCAAGTGCGAGTCAGGCTCGCCCATGAAGGGTTCCGCAGCCGTTTAGACAAAAAAATGCACTACAGATGAAAAAAATACGGCATGAAAAAAAAAATTGTTTTTAGAAACCTCAAAGTGTTTTTAGAAGTACTGTCGTAATATGTGCCACACCTTGATTTTTGCTGATTTTTTTTTTCAGTTTCGGTTACATGTATGGAGTGCCCCCCTCCCTATAAATGTATATATTTTTTTATTTAACTATCAAGCTAAGTATCGGTTAACACGCGACACCTATGCTCTAAATTTCATCAATGTACATCTTATAGTTTGTGAGTAAAATGACTGTGACATACGGACGGACAGACAGATAGACATGACGAATCTATAAGGTTTCCGTTTTTGCCATTTTGGCTACGGAACCCTAAAAATGAAATGTCTGTACATTGAAAATGTTAAATATTTTGTATGGATATTGTATATATATATTTTGTATGGTTGTATGTCTCATTGCGGCTTCATCACGAAAAATCGGCTAAGCGGATTTCAACATTTTTAGATACACGGGTAGCTGGGTATCTCCAGATGGTTATAGGATACTTTTTACCCGACAATGCTGAAGAAAAAAAGAGGGTTTTTATGACTTTTTCTCAAAAATATATTTATTTTTCGATTGAGAGACCTTCAAAAAGTAAGTTCCATTTTTTTTTGGTACGGAGCAGAGAGATCTTCAGTGCAGACATTTTATTTTTCAACTTTGTAATCGTAGTAGGTATAGATAAAGTGATGATAGACAATAAAAAAATAATGAAGTACAGAGCGAGTTCTAGTAACAAGATTAAGATGGACAAAAAATAGCAGACTTCACTAAAATTAAACACGATATCGTGTGTTATCGGAGAAGTGTTTTTATGTAATCATGCGTACATACTTAATATACATAACAGATATCTAAAATATTTATTGTAAATTGGAAACATATAAACTACAAGAAACATTCTTCTAGTGATTACAAATTCAATTATTTTTCTGGTTATTTCTTTCTTTTACGAATTTCTTATGTTTTATTTTAATAGTTAATCTTCAATGGAACTCTGACATTATTTAAAATACGAACACATTATGCATTCCGTCCTATATAAAAGTTTTTGAATTTGAATTTCTAGTAGTCACGAATCAGATTTCACTTTTATTCTTCACTTCTTCGGCTAAAACAACAAATTCTTGTATCAATCGTTTAGAAATTTACCACCCTTAGTCCTTAGCCTTAGCCCTCCAAATAGTCTGTTACTATACTTTTTTTTTAAATCTTCAATGTACATACATTTCATTTTTACAACTTCATAATAGTGTAGATTTAATGGTTTCGATGCAACGTTCGTCGGCAACCCTAGCGTCCGCACAAAAGGTGACTGAAAACCGCGAGTGATATAATAACCAACGAAACAGATCTGAGATAAGACATTAATTGGGCTTAACTATCCATACAAAAATCTAGAAATCACAAAACAAACTCCAACTAAAATTCAACCTTACATTTGATACCACACACATCAAAGCTGGACAATCACGGAGTAGTTCAGTCTATATTGTGTTTAAATGGTGCAGAGTACAGATTTGTATAACTCGTGGTGTATGGATTTTTTCTCAGTGTAATTGATATGGTTCTTTTGTGTATGGATACAATGGTGATATTGTTTTGTGCGTTTGATGTAATGATGCGGCTGATTAGGGTTGAGCCCTTGGGCGAGATTGATTAGTTTCTCATTTTTTCTATTCCATTGGATGAATGGAGGCAAAATGTTTATTTGCTAGTGGTTACTAAATCCTGCATGACTATACCGTATAGATCGATGCAGCTACTGAGTGATACGTCAAATATATATACTTTTCGTCATATCGAAATGATTCGTTAGTATGAAGTTAGTGGGAAAATTGTTTTGTGTGACGTCACAAAATTCACTAAGCAAGCAGCAGCTCTTTTTTAGTTTTAGTTAAATTAGATATCATTTATAGTGGCGACAGGTCTCTGAAACAGCTTGTGCTCCACGAATGCCCCATAAGAGTCCCCAGCAAGCTCGGTTCTCCATACAAAGTTACGCTCTCATTTTAAAACGACTAGCTAGTTTGCTCTGAAACTTTGTTCTTAGAATAACTTGAGGTATATGCAGGCCTGTAATTAGTTTATATAGCTTCAAATAACATAGTAAAAAAATACAGTGAATTTAAGTTTTTTATACAAAACTTGGTATTGCCGAATTTCGTTTGTTTTATATACTGGAGCCATATAAACTAATTACAGGCCTAGATATACCTCATGCTATTGTATATGCAAGGTTTCGTTGCAATCCAACACGTAGTTTTAAAGTTGTATGGGAAGGTGAAATTCGGCCGAGCTTGCGGGGGACTCTTAAAGTTAAGGGGAAAATCTATAAAATGATCACAAGACCTGTCTTAATGTATGGATCATAATGTTGGGCAACGAAAGTGACGGACGAAAGAAGAGTGCACACAGCGAAGATGAGAATGTTGAGATGGATGTGTGGAGTGACGAGAAAAGATCGGATCAGAAATTAGTATATATAAGGGGAAGTTTGAAAGTAGCACCCATGACGGACAAAATGAGGAGCAGTAGGTTAGTGTGGTATGGGCATGTAATGAGGAGGGATGAGGGTCATATTGGTAGAAGAATGTTAGAGATGAGTGTCCAAAGACGAAGAGCGATCGGTAGGCCAAAAAAGCGATGGATGAATTGTACGAGAGAGGATATGAGAAAGAAAGAATAATAGAGATGAATGGAAGAAGAAAACATGTTGTGCCGACTATACATAAGTGGGGTAAGGGCAGGGAGATGATGATGAGGTATCATTTATAGTACAAAAATAGCTGATATTTCTTTTTCAATTTTCGAATGATATTAGCGGACTTGACTGACTTGAAGTTGACCATAGTTAAATTTCAGTATACCTGCACATTCCGTTGGTCAAAAAGAGGTGCATTAATTTTTCTCTTTAGCTGACTGTAGTTAGTTTTTATGCTGAGCCATCTCATTGACGTTTTAACAGCAGCAAATTATTCTGATGTTGATGTTCACCACCTTAATGTGAAAGCCCCAAGTCTTCCAAATTTTCTGTTATTTTTGACTATGTGGCATTGGACCGAAGCCTTTCGCCTGTTTCGGCAGTTTGACTGGCTGGACGGAGTTAGTCATACAGAAAACCGCCTGATCCACCTTGTTTTACTGAGATTGGAAAAGGAAAGGACGTCTAGAGGGGTTCATTACGTATAGACCTCTTTTAGGGAGGTCGCTCACGGCGACTTTTTGCAGGGACTTTTGGCATTTCCAACGCGCGACAGAAGCGATCCAGTAGCGAAAAAACGCGAGACTGTTGCATGCAGTCGCGCTGTTTTAATTCAGCTTCGCTTCTGAATATGCGACATCGGGTATAGAAAGAGTGGAATAGGGAGGGAGCTGTTCAGGCTCAGACTGGACTGAGACTACCGCTGTTGCGTTGAACTTTCGGAAAAACAGCTACAAAGACATCGCGATCAGACTTTTCTCGACCGAGTCTCGATGACTTAATGTTCACGTGTGCGAGGGTATATGACTAGCGACAGCTTCGCGACTGTAACGCAACCTTTTTGTGACTGCATCGCTACTGAATCACTGCAAAAGTCGCCGTGTGCGAACTCCCTTACAGTCACTGCTACTGTTACTAGCGCCGTCAGGAATAACTCCCACATAATACTTCTAAAGGCAAACTACTTCCTAGCTCACTTAGCTTATATAAGCACTCACGCTTTTTGACAATTTGAGGGTCAGCGTGAATAGCATCGGCAGAAGTGATTCGCTTATAATATCGCCCTGTGCACTTCTTTCTATGCTCCCTTCCCTGCTCACTGCGGCTATAAGTTACCCGAAGTGGCCGCACCTGGCATTACCGTTTGTGGGTTTGGGCTACCCCCACTGAATCTGATTACTGGCCTCCTTACTGCTAAGGGTTCTGAAAAAAGACTGCTTGAAAACGACCTATCAGTATTGAAGTTGTATATCTAACGGACTTCCAAGTATCACCAATATACCCATAAATTAATTTTTGAACCGCAAAAAGTTTCGCTTGAAGGATTCTCTTGACAAATTTACGACACTTTTTGCCTATAAATGTACCAACTTAACTCCAGCAGGTGAACAACATTAAAAGTGTCATTATTTCATATTAAATAAAGCAAAGCTCAAAGCTCTCCTCTACCTTTAACAGCATGTTTAAGTTGGTGCAAAAAGTTTTTAGGGTAGTTTTTGCAAGTAGGCTGCCTGATTCTTGAAAATGGGTGTTTGCGGTATTTTTTTGCTGAAATATGACCCTTAGGTGTTAAATCCAGTTATGTTTTAATCCATATCTCTTTCGAGACACCGATTTGTAACAGATGTTCAGTTTTGCAGTTTTTTCATATATTAGTTTTTGTAGTATTCGTTATGAATCGCCGTGTATGACTGTATAAAATATTTTTTTTCTTCATCTAGCTTATAGTAAAAGGAACACAGGTAAAAGCATTCATGATGCGCTAAAATTAATGTATTAAGTTACAACAAAAAAGTCTACCTGCCGAACCATCACCATTTCGATTTAGAAACGTGTTTGCCGTTAATGTCACATTAAGTGTAAAAATATTGTTTCCTAAATGCGCTAATTGATGATAATTAACCTCTGTTCTGATTTTTTATAACATACCATTATGAACCGTACTAAGATTCAAGAATTAAGTGACATTAATTAGAAAAAAGCCAGAACACAACATGTGAAAAATATGAAAATGAATTAAGTTTTGCATAAGTCATCCGGTAGAAAATTAGCTTTCTAGGTTCAACAGTTTGAATCAATACTTCTGTGTTTAATACAACGTAAACTCTTGTTACAATTACGGTTACTTATCACCATTTAAAGTAATTAGAGGAAAGCCAAATTACTTACATATTACATTATATATAAATTACTTACATTACTTACATAATAGGTTTTTTAAATTATTTGACACTAATTAATATAATAGACTATTATTCGGAATACAAAACTGTGTGATGATAATTACGATATTTGCAATATCTCGCTCCGTTAACGTTTTTATTTTTCATGGGTTTTAACCTGAGCTCGAACACAAACAGCGCCTCTCATCTGTCTTTCTGCACCGGATTCTTCAGTATTTTGGCCATGTGACCCGCCGAGAGGCCGACAATTTAGAAAAGCTGATGGTGACAGTTGAAGGGAAGAGACCCAGAGGCCGTAGCCCTAAACGATGGGTAAACCAGGTGTCGGAGTGCCTTGACATGCCGGTTAATGCAGCCCTTCAACAGGCAACCGATCGAGCTTCATGGAAGGGACTACTCGCTAAACTACGTCGGCAGAGTCACGATCCTCAGCATTGAGGGATTGATTGAGGAGGAGGGTTTTAACGAGGCTCATTTAGACCTGAAATCGTAATTTTTTTGCGGTTTTTTTTGTAGTATCGATGTGAAATTAAATAAAGACCCCCACAGGATTAAAAAACTTAGCAACCCCGCACTATTGTAGGAAGTATCTCTTGAGTGTATTTGAAATGATGGTTTTGTTTTTACTAACTTTTTATTCACATGAAAAATTTATGTCTAATGACATTTACGCTACCTATCGCCCGTTAGTAGGAATTCAAAGTCACATTATGTGTTTTTATTCACAGTTGAAGTTAACCTCACTCCTTCTGTCTACAAATTTCAAAATACTCCCAACGCCTTCCGCAAAAACAGACATAACTCAACATACATACTTTTATTCTGAACTTAACTGGCTTTTAGTAGGATTGAAACTATATTACACTTGGGTGTTCAGTTAGTTGGTCTTAGTTTTAAAGGTAAATAAGTGAAACTGTACACAAGTATGGCGACTATGGCTTTGTGTGCTAATGAGATGAATATTAATTAGGTATTTATGTATGCTCTTACCTGTTTACGGGGACACGGAAATATTACTTGTTTTTTTTTATTTATCTACGTTTTTGACTGGTAGAATGAATGCCCTTTGATTTGCTGTTTTTCTTTAAAATTAGAGCACACAAAAATCACAAAAAATTGCCTAATTTTAATATCCTCAAAAAAAAGTCACATGTTGAATTTTAAGACGGAATTAAAAAAATACAATACATACAGACCTAGTTCTACTCCTTCTGGTGCTACGTTCAAAAATCTCTTAAATACTTAGGTCAAAATCTGGAGGAGGCCACAGACGAGAGCCGGACCTCGAATTTCATCTTGTTTATTAAGGACTAGAAGGCGGGCGCCTTCATTCGTCGAAGAGAAAAAGTCATAATCCCTCCCGTTTTTCTTCAACGTAGTTGGGTAAAAAGTAACCTATAACCATTTGGAACGGGTAGCTGGGTATTTCCAGATGGTTCAACTATGTTTGGTCCACACTTTTTCGGTTCGCTTCAGTGACCTCCAAATAGTCCCTTACAATAGTTTTTTTTAAATATCTTCAATGTACACACATTTCATTTTTACAACTTTAGGTATAATAGTATAGATATTCAGCCAGAGTAGTAGGAAGTGTAGGTGTCCCTTTCCCACCTAGAGCGATAGGATCGTGACAGCAATATTTTCAAAAACCTATTTCTCAAATATTTCGTTGCCATTGCGTCCTCTTAAATATACGCGGCTATTAACAGCATATAAAAAAAAACAATCATTCCACTGTTAGGGTTACATAATTTATATTGACTACAGGAAAATATTCCATTGGGCGTATATACAGATGCAGTAAACCGCCCTTTAAAACTAGTAATTTATGGCGGTTTAAAAAATAAAATAAAAACCCGTTGTGGCACGCGCAGCATCCCTTTCTCAAAGTTAACCCGTCGCGTGCTGGATGAAAGAGATCGAAAACTATTGTAAATCTTAACCCTTCATCTAAACTTGTCTTACAAGATTACAAGGTTGACATATGTATAACTTTACAGATTCGGTGCTTGTAGCTTAAATTTCCTGACATGAGATTTTTTTTTGCTACGGGCTATTCATTTTACTCCAAATATATATTACACACCATGACTTCGAAAATAAATAAAATAATAATGTATAAATAATCAGCGAGAATCTTACACAAATCGACCTAGTCCCAAACTAAGGAAAGCTTGTACCTACTATGGGTACTTGACGATATACATAATATATAGATAAACAATAATACATAGAAAAAATTCAAGACCCAGGAACAAACATTGGTGCTCATTACACACACTTGCCCTGGCCGGGATTCGAAGCCGGGACCGCCAGCACGTTGTGCAACCCACTGAGCCAAACGTGTCGTCTTAACTTTTTATTTTGTTTTGTCACGATTTCTTAATTACCATTATTATCATCTCAGCCGAATGACGTCGTCTGCTAGACAAAGACCTTTAAATTATGTATTTGTATGTGTTCAAATCAAGTTTTGAGTTGAATATGCAGTTTGCCTAATTTGAGTTCCAATAAATAGCCTTTAGTCCCATCTCGTAGCTAACTTCGAAATGAGAAAATATTCCCGATTCGAAGCTAAGCAGCTACGAAACGGGAATCCTTGAGTCCTATTTCGTAGCCAGATTTGATAGCTAGCTACAAGATAGGTAGACATAATACCCATTTCAAATCTGGCTTCGAGATGGGACTAAAGGAGACAATCAAATTTTCTCTAACGAGTTTTGCTTGAACTTCAGTAAAACAAGTATATAGTACTTTTGTATGTCACCTAAGAATAATACCTGCGTGAATCTTGTAACGATTTATTAACACAATAAATGTAAATAAATAATAAAAACCTGTTAGCCACGCGCAGCATCCCTTTCGATCTTCTTAACCCGTCGCGTGCCGGATCAATGAGATCGAGATCCATTGTAGATCTCGAACCCTTTATGAAAGGGTGCGCAGGATTCTGTACATGTGCTATTTATCTTTATCTAAGAACTATTTGTAAGAATTTGTGTGGAATAAATTTGAATACTTTTATATTATTTACTTATCCTTTGTATCTTTGTGGAAGGAATAAACTGATATATTGATTATATAGCGTTTTAGATACATAGTTACTTGAAGATTAAATAAAAATTGGTACCTAATGTCATATGTGTAGTTATTTCATTCTTGCGTAGGTAATCCTGCTTCAGAAAATTATATCTATGACTGCTGTCACTTGTTGACGTTAGAATAAAAAGCCAAGCTTTTTTACAATTTTTTTCACACAGTACCAAAAACCAGTATCAAAATCAAGTTTGTGAACACGTGAAACCGTGAGACCACCAGCGTAATAAAGAACCAAACCAGATTTCTTTCTTCATCAATATTCACAATATTAGCCGAAGCCCCTTTTTTCTGTGTATTTCTAAGAGGGTAGCGTTTTTCTTTGGCCCATAGACGACAGTGACCTGTGACCCGCGCATAGACAACTCGTTTGAAAAAAGCGTGTCAGCCAGTTCTATGTGAATGGATGTCCGACGCGGTTGGGGCAGTTGCGTTCTATTTTTGAAAAAGTTCGTTATTTTCTCAAACGGTCGAAGAATGATGTATTTTTTTTATAATCGTTATTTTTGAACGGTTTAAAACTGTTAGTTTTGTTATTCAACCTCACAGTATAGAATGAACAAGTAAATTAAAACGATTTTTTTTTTAAACGTGGACTAGGTATGTGTCAAGGATAAAAACAGTTAGTTATTTACGTCAAAAGGCTGCTTAGGCCGATGGCTAGTGATGAATGCCCTATCTAAGCAATCAAGTTCGCAATTTTGAATAACAATATTAATTTTAAGCACGAGTCGGTATTTGGCCTTTGCTATAAAAGTGCGTATCAAAGTCACATTGATTTGCAGCCGTATGTATTAATTATTCACTACTGAAATGAATGGACTAAATTTCATATCAAACCATATCAGTTTCTAAGAATTATGACAAAATATCACATGGAACGGAACAACACGGTCTTATAAAACTAATTAATTCTAATTCATTCATAAAAATAAAACCATGAATTGCTAATCTTACTCTTACAAGGAAAATATTTATTATATAATCTAATTTAGTTAATGAATGGACCCATTTAAGTTTCCTTTTAGCTAAAAACAAACTTATCTGCAACGTAAATATCCATTCATTATTTTATAACAAGGCCTCTTTAATGATAACTTGGACTAGATGACTTCATCATTAATAATTTACAATTATAATAATAATTTATCAAGCCAATCATTATTTTCTCGTGCCGTTCTGGTAGCTAAACACGTGATCGTAAAAACATAAAGGATGTGTTTTTTGCTGTAACTTATGCGTCCCTTAAGATTTCACACAATAGTAACGTGCTCCCGATAAGTAACCCAATTTTTGCGCCATAAATAAAGAAGAAAAAAACTAAAAGCTAACGGTCTTCCTTTTTCAAAAAAATGACGACGTATGAATTAATTTGTGATACGCCCTAATGCTTACACACAAAGTGGGTATTGAGAGTAAAAATTAGCCTACATTCAAGGTTTTTTATGATTTTTATAGTTTTTTATGTTTTGTAACAATATTGACAGATCCGGGTAGGAGATTTGGCATCGTCTCGAGGATTTGTAAATAATCTCATTGAAAATTAATACTATTCTGCTCGGGCCTGATTGGGTCCTTTGTCAGAAGTTTTTTGGAGAAATAAGAGCGGTTTGATTTTAGAAACACGGTTTTGATATTCCGATGTTTATTATTCGTGACGCGATTTTCATTATACTTGCGATTGACTTATTGTTTTTGCGTCAAGGTAATTAAATCCGAAAGAACTTTGGGATTAAGGCGACATTTAAATTCAAACACAGTGTCACCTTTATTTGGCGTGATGTCTAACGGAGTATCAGTGATAATTAATATGTTGTACCCACTTTTTTATTTTTCGTTTAAGATTGTTAGAAAATTATTTAATAATCTATTGAGACACGTACAAATATACGACTAATATTATCCTAACGAAGATAAAAGCCAAATAAACGAAATGTTTAAGTAAAACATTTCTTGGAAGCCTTGTAGACTAGGCGTTCAAGAAATGTTTTACTCGTAAAAGTTAGAATGACAGTTGTGATGATAAAAAATCTCCCTCAGTACTTATTAAATTAAGCTTACCGCTCAACACCCTTTTTCTTTTTATACAAAAGGGGTTATCATAACGGCCCACTAATACGCAGCATCCTACCTTAACCATTTTAGGGTTAATAACGTCAATCTCAACGCTAAAGATAACACGTGCGCAAGACGAGGGTTGAAGAGATAAAAAATATAAAAGTGTTAACCGAGTGTTTGGGGTTAGTTAAGTTTTTGTGGACGTTTAACGGCGGCCTTTTTTAAAACGAGTATTATTTTTGATGTTAATTTTTTTTGAGCTAATATTGCAAACTTTCATCCGCATTCTTACAAAAGGATCACTTTGAAATCTTTAGTGGTCACCTAAAAAGGAATTTCTGTATTTTTTTTCATGCTAGATAGTGTTATCCATTATTATCTATTTGGGCGTTATCAGGACCATTCCTCAAGCGCTTTATTATCAGTCACTGGCAACATTTGTATTACGTAATTTGATTAGGAAATTGTAGCTGGATAAACAATTTTTCAAAAATCTATTCTTAAGGGAGTAAAAACTTAGAGCGGTTTCAGACCAGCGTTTTTTTTTGTGCGCGTGTAGGTACAGTCCGTTTCGGCGTAAGCGCTTACATGCGTGCTACATTTCGCGTTTAATATGTTCTTTAAAATATGGTCTTAGGATACGCGCGCATAAGTTGCTGGTCTGAAACCGCCATTAAAAACTTAGAAAAAAAATGTAGCTGCACCCTACAAGTTCTTCTGAGCAGCGATTTATACGCGCGTATACATCGCTGGTCTGAAACCGCCCTTAAAAAACTTTAATAAAAATTGGCACTTAATAACTAAATATTTTCAGGGACCTCTAATCTGGGGGCACGGCAGTGCCCCCGCCAAGTCAAGCAAAACAAAGGCACGCTGTACCATACTTTTCTCGAAGCCATTCACGTTATTTTCGACCCCCTGTAATTTATTTGCTGATGAAGTTAGAAGCCTGAATTGTCAGTGACCAAGAGGGCTCAATACACCTTACGTATATTCCAAATTACAGCCAATTAAAAGTTATAGTTAAAGATTTATTGCAAGTCAAAGTTCCTTAATTTTGTCACTCACTCACTCACCGATCATAGAAATTCTAAGGTACTTTCAGCAGATTTACACGGTTCAAATTTTGAACCCTATTATCGTTTAGTCTGTAAAGCACCAAAAAACTTAAACATTCTGCAATTTCAGTCTGGTATTCCAGATATATCAGGAGCATAAATAAATTTGTACTTCTATATAAATGTATGCGATTACAAAGTTACATTTGCAGCTCAGATAAACTATACCTTTTTACGTTACTTAAAAGCGAAATAAAGGACCGAAAGAAGGGGGAATTAGGGGAAAAGGAGTGGAGAAGGAAGGGGGGTAAGGAGATGGAAAGCAGAGGGAGAGGATGGTGAAAAGAAGGGGGAAATCGGGAGGTGGAAGAATGGGGAAGCGGAGGGGCTAGATGAAAGGAGGGGGAACGAAGGGAGAAAGAGAAAGGAAGAGAACGGAGAAGATGAAAGGATGGCAAGGAGAGAGGGGAAAGGGGGAAAGGAGAAGAGAGGGAAAGGGGGGTAGATAAAAGACAAGAAAGCAAAGACAAGATACTAAATACCAGAAATAAGATATCAGATATACCCGTTACCCCATACCAGATACCTGATCTGCAGCGATCAATACCATATAAAGATAAAAGATAGACTTAAAGATAAAGGGTAAAAAATAAAGGATAAAGGTTAAAAGATTAAAGATAAAAAATAAAAGAAAGATAAAAGATACAATGATCTTGGTCCAGTCAAAACTAAATTTGAAATTATCAATAGAGCTCATGTCCATCGCGAACAGTTTCCCATATGTATAGCTTATGCTATTACCATACATAAAAGCCAGGGTCTAAGTCGGTAAGTAGTTAATGTCGATTTCGGTAGTATTAAAGCGCAGGAATCCACAATTTCAGAAACAATAGACTTAGAAGCATTTACAGTCCAGACTGGTCAGAAATTGTCACATTAAAGCCTCGGAGAAAAGCCTACAAAGACAGGGTGTAGGCTTTGAGAAGACTGGTAGCTGACGTACAAGTAGTACCCGAAAAGAAAGAAAGAAGGACTGCCTACAAAAAGCGATGAGATCCCATCAAAAACATAACATGTAAAAAAAAACTTCTGTTTCCGCGATTATTACTCATTGAAATAAAACAATTTTACGGATTATATCACGTATATTATCTCATTTTAGTTCCCGACGTTTCGGAAGCTTTCCAGCTTTCCATGGTCACGGGTGGACTCACACTCTAGCTTCCACATCTTCATATTTTTAATAAAAAAAATGACTTGGCCTTCGCACGGCAACATAATTCAATCTCCTTTCAGGCCAAGTTTACGTTCAGAAGGCTAATACAATTAGGTTTTATTGCCGTGTGCGATTGGCCAAGTCGTTTTATTTCTTAAAAATATGAAGATGTGTAATATTGATACGGTCACTATCACGGTCACAATAACATGTTCCTAGTTAACTAATTCGATGAACATTTATGAATGACAAAGGTGTTGGATAGATGCTCACATGGATAGGTACTACTGAATAAATTAACCGTCACAATAACATGTTGTTAGTTCGGTGAACATTTATGAATGACAAAGGTGTGGGCTAGATCCTTCCCTGGATAGGTACTACTGAATAATTTAACCGACTTGGTTATTATATCTCACAACTTTTTTAGGTAGAAAAGGTTGCGAGACTTGGCAATTTTTTTATATGTTATGTTTTTGATGGGATTTTGGTCTTTCTTACTTTTAGTTAAATATCTTGTATACGAGTATACAAATTCCATTTTTACATTTTGTGATCGAGCGAGCGAAGCGCCTCCGTATCAGCTTGGGCAAAATGCTTTCGTATGACCGGATGTCCGGCTGTTCTCCTCTACAAGCCGTATTTCTCAACAACCCTGAAATTGTTTGTCGATTCAGTTTTTGGATTTTTTTCAAAATGGCGGAGATATGAGCGAAAGACTTGCGAGCGCACAGAGCCACTAGTATAATAATCTTAGAAATTGGAGAATCCACGGAAACAAAGTTGCTGAGCGGATATATTCTTATAGGCACATTATCATAGGAAATGTAATAGAATGGGCAGATAAAGGAAAGGGCTTTTGGATGACCGCAGATTAATCAGGGCCCTCTGGGAAATATATAGAAGTCCCTTAAGACTTATCGATTTGCGGTCAAATGCAAACCACTTCTTATTTGAGAGGCTATATTTACTTTTAGTAAGGAAAAAAATGGTTGTAAAATATCGTTGATTTGACGAATTAAACAATCGAGAAAGACAATCTAGTTGTAAAGTAGAATTTCGAATTAGGCGAACTAGATTAACAAGTGAATTGTCAAACACCAATGCTACCTACCATTGTTTCATTAGTGCTATTAATGGGTTAAGCCCAAAAAGTTGAACCATGTATGGTTAATTGGTCGTCGCACAAGGGAAACTTTCATAAAAAAGGTTATTACGTGAGTTAACGTGTCCAACTCCGCCATAATATCGACATTAAAAAAAGTTCATTTCATGAAGGTTTCATGCCAGTAGGTTAGTTTAGCGGAATTATTGAGTTTGAAATCAAACTAGTAATTAATTCACACAGTCAAATTACCGATGTCAATCTTAAAGCTGGAAAGTATAAAGGAATTTAAAAATAAATTATTTGAGTTCTTAGTATCTAAGATATATTATTTGGTTTAAGAATATTTCAATGATGACATTACATGTAGCTCTGTAATTAAATTTAAGTCCTACTGTATGTACATACCATGTTTAGAAAATAAATGACTGATTCTGATTCTGAACAAATTAGAAATAAAATGGGTGTTTATTTTAATTGCCTAGAGAATTCAAATGTATAAGAGTTCCTAATACAGGTGACGTATTACGTCCGTACCTACAGATGTAATGCATAATTGTTTTCCATCGTAATTTCACGAAAACATACGTACGTGTCTTGCTATTTCAGTCGGTGGCAGTACAAAAAGTACTGAGGTTGATTGAAGTAGCATGATTAATAAAAACGCCTTTTCCGAGAAAATACGATGGAAAACAATAATGCCCTACATCTGTACATATCATCATCATCGTAGCGTTTTCCCGGTTGCATCCTCAGCTGCTGCTTCGGAGCCCGGGGTCCGCTTTCCGGCATGTTCGTCTCCACTTCGCACGGTCTCCTGCATCCTTAGCTGAAAGGCCCTACATCTGTACATATGGATGTAATTGCTGAGGACAATCATCTATGTCTATTGACATCTTCTGTTTGAGGTGTTATAAAAGTAATCATTAAAGGTACTACATGTCTTATAATATCGAATTCCGACAGGAGCCTTAAAATGGCAGTCTAATTAATCCATAGCGGCGTTTTAAAAATGTAATAACTATTTTAACTCGTGTTCGGGTGTAAGCCAATCGCGTCACTCGCAAATCTCGTTCGCAGTGCACTTTAATCCGATATCAACGGATTGCCTTCATTATGACATGGCGGCGATTTGTCGAAGCACGATATCCATTGCTTACACGGTAATTTTTTTTTTAATACAAACCATCGTTTATCAAGGTTCCGTACCCTAAGAGTAAAATGGGACTCCATTACTAAGACTCCGCTGTCCGTCCGTCTGTCTATCCGTCTGACACCAGGCTGTATCTCATGAAGCACGATAGTTAGAGAGTTGAAATTTTCACACATGATGTATTTATGTTTCCGCTATAGCAATAAATACTAAAAGCAGTATTTATTTTTATGTCTGTAACCAATATAAAATGACCGAACACCGCGTACATTCTGCTTAGGATTGGGGCTCTGCTAACACTGGATATATTTCGTACGAAACCCTCGGTGCGCGAGTCCGAATCGCACTTGGTCGGATTTTTAATAATGAATAGCTTTAGCTTACTTTTGCAAATCAGAGTTTTTTAATAATAGCGCTCCGTAAAATATCATCATTATCAGCCGAAACTTTGGTAGTTCTGCAGATATCCTCATTTCTGATTTTGTTACGAAGAGAAACCATAGGAAATTGCAGCGTAGGACGACCCTCGAGTAGGTGGACGGATGACCTCGTAAGGGTTGCCGGGAGTCGGTGGATGCGGTCTGCGCAGGATCGCACCCTGCACCGAACTATAGGGCAGGCTTTTATTCAGCGTATTCAGTGACCCATTTCTCGGTTTCCGATTGACAGTACAATATTTTAGCCTCCATCGAACTGTTCTGATGATGGAGCCGGTAGGTGGTCATAGGAACTCTGTAATAAAATAAAGCAATTCTACCTAGTTTAGGCTCTTTAAAATCCTCTCGGTGAGTAGTTGATAGACGTTTAATTAAAAGTAGAGTCACAAAGAAGTGTCACAAAAACGAAATTTCGACAGAAACTTATTTTAATTATTTAAATAATAAATAAATAATAATTTAATATTACAGGACAATTTTACACGAATCGAACTAGTCCCATGACAAGCTCAATAAGGCTTCTGTTATGGGTACTAGACGACGATACATTTAATACATATATTTACTTATATACATAGACAACATCCAAGACTGAGGAACAAATATTTATGCTCATCACAATTGTGTGCATCTTACTATTGAGTAACGAGCTCTTACCGGGGTTTGAACCCAGGAACTTCAGCTTCGGAGGCAACGTTACTCCCGCTGAGCCAAACCGTTCGCCTACTTTTCTATTTTTCCTAACAGCACTTGCCTTATATTCTTCGAGTACTTAATTTGTTGCAGCAATCTAGAGGACTCTTGCAATTGGAGTTATAGATTTCTGTAACAATTGGCTGAGGAGCCAATGTACACCAACCGACTCAATCTCATCGTTTTCCAGACGAACTCCAAAAACCTCTCGCTCAGTAGTCAATTAAGTGATCAGCCAGGGGTGCCGCACAATTGGCCGCCTCCGCACAAAGCGGGCGCCGCCGCGCGGCCGCTTTCAGAATCACGAGCGCGCACGATATTGGGATTGAGGTGGGTGTTATTTTGTAAAGTTACGACGGTAATCCTTTTCTTATTATGTACTTTATTAATATTGGCTAACAATTACCGTGGGGGCTTCGTTTTTAAAGTACCGTTTTGTACATTATCCTTATTATTAAAAATCACTTCAGTGTAAGCCAATTGACGCCAAAGTTATAAGAAATACTAAGAAGGAATGTTAAGATTATCTAGATATATTTTTCTTTTCTCTACTTGCAAGGGCTTAACAACTGGCTATCTTATAACTAAAGGGCGATTTCTTCCATGGAAGCTTTAGTTAGTGGAAAGTTTGAAAAACAATAACTTCAATGGAGTAGGTGGTACCAAGCTAATGAAGCTTGCTAAATAAATACGTATACCATACTTTTTGTTTTAAAAATATCATGATAATAATCACAATTTTTGCAATTTATTAGTGGATCACTCCACTAGCGTTATTATTATAAACAAAGATCAGAAACAAATGAATTTTTTTTTCGACGATACTGGACTTAAACCAGTGCCTTGAGCCAGACCGGGGCAGCACGCTCTAACCAATTGAGCTAATCGTCCGGTCTGGCTCAAGGCACTGGTTCAAATATAGTATCGTCGATTTTTTTTTTCATTTGTTTCTGATCTTTGTTTATAATACGTATACCATATTAAACTTTTTGTCGGTTACTATACAGATCACGGCTTTGCCCGCTTTACCAAGAACTCTGCACCTATATGCTTTATTTTTAAGCCCCGACAAAAAGAAGGGTGTTATACGTTTTGACGAGTTAACCTTGTATCTGTGTGTCTGTGTCTGTGTCATCGTCACTCTTAAACTGACGGACCGATGTTTTGTGTTGGAAAGGTGACTTCTTCGAGAGTGTTCTTAAATGTGGTTCAATAAAATCTACTCAGCCCTTTGAGAATTATCCGCTTTCTTATACGTGTATGGGGGGCTATTTATCGGTAACTACTTTCTTGTGGTCATTTTGTTTGCCAAGTTTCATGTAAATTCGTTCAACAGTTGATGCGTTATTGAATAACAAACATCTTAACAATCTAAACATCTTCGCAAGCTATCGCATTCAAAATATTATATTCGAAAGTAATATCACAATAAGACTTATCGGTATCCACGCCTGTTGTTATTTTAGTCACCTCTTAAATGAACATCCGTTAAACTTAATAACAAGCCGTCAAATGACTGGACAGTTTAATTCTGTAATATTTCGTAATCGGTAAAATGTCGGAGCATCAAAATGGTCCGCGACAAACGCGACCGCGCGGAAAATCGCATCAGCCACCGGACCGCCGTCAGGCTAGGGTTGTCAACTTTATATTTTCTCGTATATTTCTGTTTTGTTATTTACTGTATACTTTATGTACTTATTATCTACACATGATAAAAAAAGCTTATTTAATTTATAACGATCAAATTAAATTAAATTTTACATTTCAAATTTTGGTTGTCTTATTTAAAAGTAAAATTATTTATCCACTCACTTGCTTTTGGTAACTGTTGTTTCCTGTGCCCATTCTTATTCTAATTATAAATAGAGATCAATCCTAAATGTCAAGCAAGTGAAGTGAGTGTGTATGAATTTTACATCTTATCAAAATCTGAATGTCGATGTATTTTTTCTAGGGTCTATTCAGACGTACCAAAACCACACCACAATGACAAGCACAGTCGGGCGATAACATATATGAAAATAAATAGTTTTATTCACACAAATCACATTTCAGCGTCAAACGCAACTGTGTTTTCGGTCCGGCCACAAGAAAGACCGCAAAAAGCTGCAGTGAAACTACTCACATATAACCACTGCTTCGCCACTTTTTGCCGCTGCGTTGTGGTGCGGATATGGTCCATGTGAATAGACTCTTTACTCGAATGATACGAATATACGGACCGGACCTAACGCTTAAAAACTTTACAATAAAGTAAAATAAAAAAAAACGGAGACAAGCCTACAGAAATCGACCTAATCCCGAACTAAGCGATGCTTGTATTATAGGTACTAGAAAACATCCAAGACCCAGAAACAAATTATGCAAATACTTGCCCTTGCCAGAATTCGAACCCGGGGCCGCCAGATTCGTAGTTAACGTGTGGTCTTACTTTAAAATGGTAAGTGTCAAAAAACAAACCACTAATTATTTATGGATAAATGAAAATATATATTTCAGGCACAAGTCTCATTCCCATATAACGTAAACAATTTTTAAAACTATATTAGTGACATTTATTTTGTTTATTTATTTCATCATATTTCTTCAGTTTTATTGATAAACTTAGGACCACATGAGATCATAGTCAACCCTAAGCTATTGCGTACCGACCAACGATGCGCACTCCTGACCGCGGATTATACGGGGGCCATTTTTTTATGAATCCGCCTTTGAATATCCGGCCGGGGTGGTTGGCGATCCCTGGATTACGGATACTCATTCAATATTCACGAAGTAGTTTGAAAACGTAAGTGGATTGTTGATAATATCTGCTGACATCTCGCTGGCCCAATATTACAGGGCTCTATGTTACATTTTCAGGGCAGTTAAAATTAGACTATATATCACTATGACAATGTTCAAACTTCAATTCTATAAAAGTGAAACATAGAACCCTGTAATATTGGGCCAGCCCAACGATCTGTTATTACTATTATAAAGTTGTAAAAATGAAATGTCCTTAACATTGACGATATTTCAAAAATAACCGGGCAAATGCGAGTCTGACTTGAGCACTGAGGGTTCCGTACAAACTTTCATGTATTCCGACTCAACTGACCGTTTGAGTTAAGTTTGCCTCTGATATCTATGGCGTCACATACAAATGAGGGGCAAACTTAACTAAACCGCGTTGTTCAAATATGTTGTTTAGTGAATAAAAAAAAGTAACACAGACAGGTATATGGTTATAATTATCCTGTAATATTCATATTATATCATATAATTCAAGAAAATTTCAATTTTTCCCTTGGTAAACTTCGGAGATAAATGGGGAAAGTATGATACGGAGAAAAATCTGACGACGTAAATGTACATTCTATGGAAAATATTTGCTGTGTAATATTTAGCTCCAAATTACGATTTCAGGCTTGTTTTATATTTATTTTATTTGTTCATTTAAACTTTATTGCGCAAAACAAAACTGAGTACTTACAAAGGGCGGACTTAATACCAAATGGCATTCTCTACCATACCAGTCAACCATTTACGTATATCGTATTCGAGAACCTATTCTAATTTTCTAACTTATACCACTTGTCAATAGTCTTGCAAGTTGATCTAATCAGAACAGGTAAACAAATAGGTACATATTATTTTATATATATTCGTGTTTATCTGATTAAGTCGCAGTATATTTACCGAACAGAATTTTCGAAACATGTTAATACGTTTATGTATACTATTATAAACTCCATTCAGACTACAAAATATATAAATACCTTTTATGTTAATGCATATTTATATTTTTTTATTTACAATATAGCATAACCTCTATATGTGAGGGAACTGTGTGGCTGCTAATGAAAGTTATGCCATATTGATTAGCTAAGCTTAGCTAAATTAAGTTAACATATATCTAATTTGGCCACACATTTGTCTCTCTAAATCACCGATCGCTCTCTGAGAAATCTGTCACACAATACGTAACTAGGCCCCGGTCTTTTTGGGCTGTTACTGCACACTATGTCAATAAACGCTTGTCTGGACCATTAGCTTCTCTAAATATAAATAGTGAATTATAAGTTATATACTTGTTTGTTAAATAAATAAAAAATAAAGTTGTAAAAATGAAATGTCTGAACATTAAAGATATTTTCAAAAAAATATCGTGACTAATTTGGAGGTCACTAAATCGAAACATTTTTTTTTTGTATGTATGTGTCGGCGTGTCGTAATGTCTAAACGAATTGCAACTATTTTGGTACACGTGTAGTTGGTCCTCAACTCGGCTTTATTCGATTACGCTGAAGAAAAAAGATCGTGAAGACTTTTTTCTCCTCCGCTAAAGAAGTTGTGGGCACGTTATTGATTTTTGTATAAAATTAGGCCCCGTTATAAGTTTATATTCTAATCTCTTAGCGTTATCAGCAGTAACACGAATGTGACGAACTAGTTAAGATAATGTAAGTATTTATGTGACCGGGCGAAGAGCACGATAACCTCTGCTACCCCCCTCTCTTCAGCATCCGTTATCAAGAAATATGGGGCTCTGTCATCATATTGACATATTTTAAGTTATATATCGAAGCTTAAAGACAGTAGTATAGATACAATTTAGAGGAAGTTAAATCTTAATTGAACAGGACATAAGTTAAAATAAAATTCAAATGCCGTATTTGATTAAAACTTTATCCTAGGCTGTATGTGTTGAAATTAATAAAAATACGCTTTTTTACCATAAATCCAGGCCCTCTAGATCTAGACTATTGGATGGAAAAAGATGGTGAGCCTTGACATGGCGTCTGATATGAATTATGAGCTATTTTCAAATTGCCCCAAATTCGACATTATATCAAAGTATTTTATTTGATTAATATTTAATACCAGGTTATAACTGTACTGTACGGGTATACTCGTAGTTGATTTATAATACTTAATTACATATGCCTATTAGATGGCTGAATTTGAGTTGACATTTTGAAGTGTCTATCTAGCTCTAGACATCATATCTTTGCTGTCGCTACTTTGAAAAAATCTCGGATCTCAATTTACTCAAACGAAAACATATTAACTCTGTCTGTATCACGCTTGTATACCTATGTACATACGTATTTACTGCCTTTTCCTTTAACATGATGTGTAGCTACTTCTAAGGTTTTTTTTCAAGGTGATGATGATGTTTTTTTTTCTTTCTGATTTTGGACTAATTCTACTCAAGATCGTTTTTGCTATGAGATTGCCTGTTATTTAACATTAATCACTGTTTTAGTTTTAGGTATGATTTGTGATGCTCTTTTAGTGTTCAATTAAACATTGTATTGTATATTGTACTTTATCATGCCTAATATGCCTATTCATTAAAATAAAGAAATGTTGAACAATATATTTTACTAATACGAGTATCTATAATGTATATTGTGATAATGTCACAAATTTGGAGGCCCTTACGTTGTTTCATGCCGAACCTGGAAGTATTACAAATAGAAAAATCATAAAAAATCTCCACATTTCGCTCCTTTGAATTCCAGTCTTAATATATCTCACCCATATAGCTCGCCGCACAGCAAAAACAAATGAATGCCTAAACAAGCGAACAAACAAAACAATGGCAAAACAAAAGAGCGGGAAAACAAAAGAGTGATTTAAGGTTGACGGATCCGTCTGTGCTCAGTTGGTCTTGTTGGCAATCGATCTTTACTAAATTGGACTAGAAACTTCCACAATTTAACATACTTCTTTTCATCTTCATTACAAAACTGATCTTCAAAGTTAATACCGCAAGGTGACTTTTCCAAAGAAATTATTCTCTGAGATAAGAGTTTATTTAAATTAATTGAAGCGGGATGCATCCTGATTGATTTAGTTGCACTTTGCAGCTAAATTTAAACTTGTCGGCTGCGATTACTTTTATGGATGCAAATGGTTTGGTTCAAAGGGTGGTGCAGTGTAGTTTTAATCGTGATTAAAACCTTGAGGACACATCAAACGGATACCATTCGCATTTTGACTTTTGCACGTAGGTACTTAGTATTTTTTTACATCAGTTACATAGGCTGAAACTTAAATGTCACGAATTTTCGTGTTTTTTCTTTTTCAAATAAAGTAAGGCGAGGAATAAACTGGAAGCAGAAAAAATAGTAAATATCTAAATACGTTTTGTTTACGGTTTGCTATGTTTCTTTTGAGGGCATATTTTCCTTTTTCTCAAGTGTTTTTTTAAATCTTCAAACCATCAAACTGCAACCAGTGAGTCCATCGTTTACCACGCGATAGATAAATGGCAAAACCCACGTCACTTTCTGACAAGTATGTGAGAGCGAGTGACAGAGATGCCTTTTCATAAACATATTTATCACACGACTAACGCAACCATGTTGTAAACCCTATTTAAGGTGTACTCAGGATGAGTGGTATATTTGAACGTTATCGGTAAATTGACTCCAGCAGATGGTTCTATAATCAAATCACAATCCTAAAGATTCCTTTAAGGGGCTCCAACCCTCATTATTTTTCATGGGTTTTGTTATGTATGGTAATGGTAAAAATAAACTTTCCAAACATGATATATGATAAGTTCAGTTTACATTTAACATTCTTCGCATTCAGAAATTAGAATATTTTTATGTATGTAATACACATATTGGTGTCAATTCGGAGGATTATTTCGGGGTATACTTAGAGTAACTTATTTTAATAAATTATTATTAATATATTTTCTTAATGTATTCTTTCGCATAAATGTATTTTCTTTCATTCTTCTTCTCTCTTTTCTATCAATAAAACAACTTGTAAATGCCAAGTTTTGGGTCATACTGTATTTAAGCTGAATGGAGACATCTGACTCAGATGCGACACGACGATTGACTAATATTACATTCTGTTGTTCCTTTTGCACCTTACTCGGCTCTCCGCAAACATTTAGCAGAAAGATTTAAATTTATACCTCGTTGGGATATTTGATTTTAATTGTTAAAGTAGTTTAATAGTAGTAATAATAATAATAAGAAGTAATATATCTTTATTGCACACCAAAAGAAAATAAAATCAGACACTTAAATCTAAAACAGTATGAGAAATGGTAAACAACAGGTGGTCTTATCGCTAAAAAGTAGAACTTAGTATGAGGTCTTGTCCTAAAAACATTAATTTTGTATGTTTACAAATCTTGCAAGGAAGAATTTGACCTTTTCCCGGGAACCGATTGTGCTGAAATTCGCTATACCGACAAAACTTTAATGACAATACAATAATATGGCTATGGCACCATGGAGCTGGTCTGATGATGGAGCCGGAAGGTGGTCGTAGGAACGTTGTAATAAAGTAACACAATTTTACAGAGTTTCGGCTTCTTAGAATTGTCTCGGTGAGTAGTTGATGGATGCTCAAAGAAAAGTATATTTTTTTGTAGAAATAAGTATACGAGTATATTACAATCCCATGCTTTGCTTGGCTTCCATGATCTTTCAGATTTATGGTTATTAAACGTATTAACTTTTTGTAAACGGCTTTTAGGCCCATCTTCACTGTATTACAGTTAACGGCTGATTAAAATTTGGTAAAGCCTGTCAAAAGGTCGACAGGCGAAGTCTTAATCAAGATTTCGATTGAATATAAAATATGTAGGTAAACTTAAAAATAATATTTCAATAAAACAATTATTTCGCGTAGGTATATTATCTCATTTGAGTTCCCGGCTGAAATTTGTTAAATTGTTTTATTTAAATGGTTAATAATCGCGGAAACAGAAGAAAATAATATTAAAAACAATAATTAAGTTTTTTTTGATGGCGGTAATTTACTAATTATTTCTTTGTTATTAGATCTACATATTCATCTTCAATGGTTGATGTCAATCTGACCAAAGGATGTAGTTTAGTTCAGTTTTCAATCTACTGGCGACTGTCCATCAGGACAATTTTGCCAGCATCAAATTAGAAAGCCGGGGAACGGTTTAAAAATATTAAAACAACGCATTGATCAACACCGATTTATGTCGACCATCCAAGATGAACGACAAGAAGCTGTTTTCCACAGGACGTAACTGTGAAGTGAAAAATGACTTACACGATTTGAAGTAAACACATATACATGAAGGTTGTAATAATAAAATCAGAAGAATAGCACAAATAATTATACGATAATATACGAGTCAATAAAACATTCCATTTCCAAGATTCATTGAATCCCCTGTAAATCTTCAGAACTTCAGGACGCAAAATGTGAAGGTGAATACAGCATACGTCTATTCACCTTTTTGCGTCCTAACAAACTTCTGAATGAGCAAATAAGGCCGAAAACGTCTCGTACCTGCTCCCAATTACTCAGGGAGGGGGAGGGCAGCAGACGGATCGATGCTGAGATGAAAGTATATAAGTAAAGGTCGGCTCACACTGCGTCATAATCATTAGCCTAAAGACAAAAATGTTACGACTCTGACATTTATCGTTAGGGTAGCGTATGCTATTTACTCGGTGGAGTGGAAGAGAAACATAAAAATACTTTAATTTGAGTTTTCTTTAATTGTCCAAAGCATTAAACTGCTAAAACCTAATTTTGCTGTAGGTAGATATTAATACTTGACATACCAAATTAGATTAAGTTTGATCTGAATGATATCCCGAAGAAGAAAATAATCTATCAGAACGTGTTTTCGGAATAATGATTATTTCCGACAATGAAACTTCGAAACGGAAGGATAGTTTTTCCAGATGGAAGGCCCATTTATATTTATGCTAGGTATTCAACAAAAAAAAAAAAATGTTTATAGCGGTTCACAATTTAGCAAAACACGCGTAACAGAACTTTATATCTAACACTCTTTGAGCTCGTTTCATTTTTGAAAGCGGTAAATGAACTAATTACTACTGATCATTTAGATATGGGCATATCGCTCGTCGTCGTCACTTGGGTTAGAAAAGTTCTCCAGTGGCGGAAGACGAAGCGTGAGCCCCCTTCAAGAGAATTAATGTTTATTTTCCGAAAACGGCTTAGATTGAACTGATAAAAATGGAATTTCATAGTTCACCATACTACTTAGTCAAGCATGCAAATATATAATCTCAATTTTGTAACTGTGAAACAGTCGAACAAAATACAGGTGCCCTAGACTTCGCCTTGTGACTGTGAGTAAGTAGGTATTGCAGGAAGCTGTTGCGGGCTGTGCAATATCGACCGTCGTGGAGATTCTTGGAGAGGCCTTTGTCCAGCAGAGGATGTCTTTCCGCCGATTCGAACATTGTAACATGTAAGTGATTTACGAACATTTTGACTGTGCTGTATGGGTGAAAACCAACGGCCAAGCGGTTGACTTTTCGACATTTCTACGGGAAGAACGATGCAAAACCTAAGTAGTTATTGTACTATCAGTTTAAAGAGATATTACAAAGCTGTTTTGACTGTTTATAAAACCTGCTTCGATAAAGTATACCAATTAAATAGGTGAGTCAGTGTAGCAGATTTTTAGATAGTTTTATTTTTTCCATATATCATCAAACAAATTATTAAACAACATAATTTGACTAAGACGTACTTATACCTGAATACAAAATTAGTTTGACTACTCATGAAGCTTACCAGACATGATAAACTTTGGGAAAGAATAGTCAGTCACACTAGAAACCTTTTCCCATCCGACATGTCCCGTCAACTAATAAACACCAACATAATTTGACTAAGATATACTTATTGATACCCAAAGACAAAGTTAGTTTGACTACTCATGAAGCTTATGAAGCTTGATAAAGTTTACGAAAGAATAGTCACACTACACACCTTTTTCCATCCAACATGTCCCGACAACACCAACATAATTTGACAAGACATACTTTTTTATAGGTACCCAAAGACAAAGTTAGTTTGACTACTCATGAAGCTTACAAAGTTTGATGAAGTTTACTAAATAATGGAGATTTTTTTTCCGCTCAACATGTCCTGTCAACTAATAAACACTAACATAATTTGACTAAGACATACTTATTTATACCCAAAGACAAAGTTAGTTTGACTACTCCTGAAGCTTATGAAGCTTGATAAAGTTTAAGAAAGAATAGTCACACTAGAGATCTTTTTCCGTCCAACATGTCCCGTCAACCTACTAATAAACAAACCAACATAATTTGACTAAGACATATAACGAGACTGGCGCGCTGGGCGGGCCAGAAGGTGCGACCTTTGACCCGCCCTACTCGCTCCCTCACCCTCCGCCCTCAGCCCTCAACCCTCAACCCCACGTTATTAGCTCTCCGTTCGGATGTCGAGACTCGAGACGTTTTCTTCGGACGTTTCAAAGGACGAATTTGGAGCTAGGATTCTGGGGATGGTTTATAGGGGGTTTTGGGTTCTTTTGTTTGAGTTTTGTTAAGTCGGAAACTGAATTGGGTGTTCGGTTTTTGCGCCGTACCTAATACAGCTACTGGGCTATGTAGTAAGTAATATATATTTCAAATTCTACAATATGTTGTGGAGTGATAGACATTTATGTGTATAGAATTTTGTGGACACACGTTATGTGGTTGTTCTATTTTATTGATGTTTTATTTTTAATATTTATAAGGTGTTTTCATTTATTATTTACTGTTAATTTCATTACACAAGAATGATTACATTGAGAGTATTTTATTTTTATTGTTTTTATCTTACAAGTATACAAATGGTAATGAAATAATATTGAGAAAGAAACTGCGACCTATATAAATTATATGAAAACAAAGTTATAGAAAATGGGTAAGTAATTAACTATTAGGTTTATTAAAACATCGAGATTATAATCTTATTGGAAATATCTAATATTTTTGTCTAATAAGAAATCAAAATAGTATGTATTTTTAACAGAAAATAAGTATAGGAGACACCGGTGTTTTTTTTTATAATAAGTTGGGTTACATTTTCTTTTGAAGCTATGGAGACAATTGATTTAAACGAAAACCTAAAATCTTGACTGGTTAATTTGTGCGTAAAACGGTTACGAGCCCTGAAAAAACCGCCGCGTGGCAAAAGCGCGTAATCCCAATTATACGCAAACACGACGCGACGTCACGCGACGGCGTCACGCCGCCGAGTGCGGGAGGCGCGCGCGCAGGCCACGCCCCTCGCGCCGCCCACGCAGATCTAGATCGATCTAGATCATTGGCGTTTCCAGGTGTTTGCGTTACGCATTTATATAAGGGAGGGCATTGATGCGATAAGAGCGTCTACTCGTAAAGATTTGAATGTTTTTGTTCTCTTTTTTAAGCGCGTATGCATTGAGACTAAAATTCCACTGTTTGTTGAATAATATTAGGTAAATTTTAGCCAGGGTCAAGAAATGTCATGAGTTTCTAATTTTAATATAGGGACACATTTTTTTATTTACTCGTTATCATCAATAACATATTTGTAGATCATTATCACGAGACAGTTTGAAACTAAAATAGAAACTTTTAATTAGTCGTGAAAGATTTCAGTAGATAGACCTGATTTTTTACTGCAGTTATTTATAGCTAAATACACTTCGTTTCGTTTGATTTCTTTAATGGTTTCAATGTTAATCTTACGTAAAATTGTTCTGATTTGAATTAGTTACTTACAAAAACACTTTAATGATGAAGTGAATTTTAATTTTGTGGTTCTTAAAAACATGAAACTATTTTCTTTGATTCTTTGATGACAAAGACGAACAGATTTAAAGATGCTACCTATAATAATGTAAAGAGAACCTCATACCCCAACGTCTGTTATAAGTCGCAATGATAACCTAACCTACATTATTCGCAATCTCTAATATACTCTGCGTAAATAAAATCCCATCTGCTGAAGTGAGGTACCCGCCTATCAGTGAGAAATATGGAGGCGATGGCGCTACCGAGCGCCGAGTTTCAGGTACCGTCTGAAGAGAAGATAAAGTCTGCAAAAACTGCGCAAATAAGATAAAAACTTTTTATGAAGGAATGGATAGTATAACTTGGTATACTACTGCATAAAAATACTCGTAATAAAAAAGGATTGTTTAAAATTACTTTTAGGCATAATATAAGAAACTTGACAGAAATGTATGTATGAAGGAGTGAATTTATTAAAATATAATACTAATAGATGTCGATTACATGGGTAGTTAACCTACTAAAAGTCCAGAAATCAACGACGCAATCAGAAAAAGTCCCATAACAAACAGAACCGCAACGAAAAATCATAAAAACCGTCGTAAACAAAAGAAAACCGCCCAGCGAATTTCCCGACCGTACGCTCGCCCCCCGCGCGGGGGGGGCCCGGTCGAGGTGGCGGGGCCTTCGCTCCCTGCCCCCGGGCCACCGGGCCAATGGCGGAGCGGCGCCCTGGCCCGACCTGAGCTCAGTCGCGGCTCAGCGACCCTTGACACACGACGCGCCGCGCGCGTTCGCCTCGCGGTACAACCGGCACCATCACGCACGGCGCGCTAGTATACGGTGGGGTCGGCGGCCCCGGGCTCTGCCCGCCGCGGGGCCCTGACCTCCCGCCTTTAGAACTAGGCTTCCGCGGAAGCTGGAGGGATGATGAACTTCTTCCTTCCACTCCCGCGAGCCAGGCCGCCTCCACGCAGAGCGGCAGTTCCGCGACGGATAAAGGACAGAATGTGGAGTGCGTCGTCTGTGGAGACAAGTCCTCGGGGAAGCATTATGGCCAGTTCACTTGTGAGGGTAAGGGAGTGACAGTGATGTGCTAGTTTAAGTGCATGGTGTTCTGTGCGTTACTGTGATTCGCGTCGGTGTATTTTTTTCGGGGAAATTTTTGGCGAAATATGACTTAGGCGGTTTTATCAGTTAGGTAAAGTAGGTCACTAGTGTTTTGGGATATCGATGTTCGTCGTTGCGGTGATGTCAGTTTTGAAAATTATGATTAAAATGGAAGTTTTTAAACGGATTAAAACGATTAAAAAAAAACTCAGTTAACAAATTACATGTTTGCCAAAATTCCAACTTTAGGTCCGGTCGCGTATACTTTGCGCTAGGAGTATTGTAACTTGTGATGTTCATTGAGATTTGGAATCCAAATTATAAATCTCTATTTTTCGGTGTAGTTACTTAAATAATAAATATCTATCTTGTAATTAAAATATTTTGGGTGTTTTCTCATCTCCGCCGGGAAAACTCAGCGTCGCGGAAGTCCATTATTGACCCAATTATGGGTCTCTCATCTTAGAGGATTCCTTGTTAAAAGTACTTTTTTTTGTAAAAGTGTATTTGTTTTATCATTAACGTTACTTAGGTATTTGGTATTCATCTACATCAACAATATCGAAATATATGCTGCGTAAGAAAAATGGTATATCTTTACTTGAAGAAGTATATTTAATTAAATAGGTTCTTATTTTTATACACGTTGAATTTTTTTAATGCTGACTCTCTATTTGGACAACATTAGGAAAAATGTTAGAAACATCAGACATTCAATTACAATTATACTAGTTATATATTACGCCAACAATGAAAAATGTTATCATGTTCAGTAGTTCAAAAAAACAACGCAGATAAGTATTTCTTGGTTATATGTATGATATCTCACTCTCTCTTACAAAGTTGCAATTTTGAATTTTGAATAAGTCACGAGTTAACTTCTTATTCGTTTTATTTTTGTCGGTTTCGGGATCTGATTGAATGGACTTGTGCAGGTGTAGGTACGACTACAAGATTAATTCGTAATTAGCAGATTGAGACTTGAATTAAAACAATATATTATATTAACAATATAAAATGTCATATGACAAGTCTTATTTATTTTATAAAAAAAACTGCCTCTTTTGCGGCATGTGTTGTTTGAAATCGTGTAAAAATCTTCACTGAAAACATCGAATTTAGAGAGGGTTATAGAACTCAGTTAACAAGTCAATGAAATATTATGATTTGTGACTGTTTAATTTTATTTAATACTTCGCCATATTACAATATTGATAGAATATAAATATGTTTAAAAATAACAGAAAATATCAACATAATATGGAATAATCCCTGTTAATTAGCTATTGTAATTTGATTAACAAACAATAACAAGCCAATGAATCTCCCCCTGTAACCTCAAAAATCTCAATTAGCGTAATCAGAATGCAATAAGACAAAGTTTTCACAAAGTGCCTGCTTCCAGAGATAAGGGGTGCTCCACTTTTATGCAAATGAGGCAATCGCGCCAGTTTTGAGTCACAACGTTTTGTCTTTTAGTGGCGCAGTGACAGAAATAAATAGGATTCAATTATTTAAAAAATATTAAAACTAGAAGGGAATCCCTTACGCCTAAAAGTTAATTACATACTAGAAGGTGCCCGCAACTTCGTTCGCAGAAGAGAAAAAAGTCATAACCCACTTTTTTGCTTTCTTAAGGGTGTTTGATTAAAAAGTAGCTCGTGTACCAACGATAATGGAAATCCGTTAAGCCGTTTTGGCGTGATAAAGCCACAACGACATATACAAACAATAAAAAAAATCAATTCGAACTCCAAATAGACCGTATCACTTTTTTTTAATATCTGTACAACTTTATAATAGCATAAAAGGTTTTAAAAAAATCGAGTGCTGAAGGATTAATAGGTAATTAGGCAAGTGAATGGCAAGATAAAAAAAATAAAAAAACAAACACTCCAAAAAAAAATTAAGACAATTAATGAGTGAGGTGTTTTGAGTGTGAACGCGTCCAAATTGCTTTAGTGGTTAAACTGTTCCTACTTAAACGTTTTCGTTCTGTATTTATTATGTAAGTAATTGCACTGCCAAAATTTGCTATTATTTTTGTACTTAAATAAGTTGTGTAAAATATTTTTGTTAAAATTAATAACTGTAATATTTTCCTTAAGATTATGTCACTTAGTACTAGTAAATTAAAAGCTAAATAAAATTAAAAACAAAGCAATCTCAATAATAACAAAAGAAAATGATGTAGTATAAACTTCAACCGCTGCTTTATTATGAGCCATTGACGTCCAAAGATGTAATTAGTCGTCACGTCACCAAATAATTATCTAAATGATGCCGATAGCCTCACGATAGCGTTGAATGGGACTCCCTGGGAACTGTCGTGAGACAAAGGGTGAGTGTTGTAAGAAAATTCTTGGGCTAATTAAACGAAATTGTGGACTTGTACCGCATTACCGCGCGGCCGCGTTTTTAAATGATTATTTTGCTCAATGTTTTAATCGACGTTAAATAGTTATAATTAACGAGAAGAGCTTTAGTCATGTGCTTTGAAATATTTTACTATAGTGCGATAGTCACAAAAAAAATTGAATTGAATCTATTCAAAGTTTATTGCGTTTTGTTCGCTAATTTTGTATAATATTAATTTTAATTATTATTTTATCAAGTGTTAAAATCGACGTTAAATAGTTATAGTAAATGAGAAGAGCTTTAGTCGTGAAGATTGAAATACTAAACTAAACGATTAAACCACAATAAAAAGAAATTTGAATTCAAACGTTTTTACTTTAACGTTTTTTCATGTCATGTATTTTATAATTATTGTATTCGTGTGCATTATTGTAGTCAGCTAAAAAGTTGAGGAGACCTTATTGCAGCGAACAAAAAACTGTAATTTTTTTTACTTCAAACGGATTTTTAAAATATTTTCTATCAGAATATGGAAATTTCAAGCTCAATTTATGCAAAATCTTGAGTCTAACCACCAAGTCTAATAAGGAAAAAGTATCCCCAATATTCATAGAATTTTTCATTAGATATACGTTTTGTTATCGTTTAACATTAATATAAAATTTTTGATCTATACGAATCAGTAGTGCTTTCTAATTTGAATTTATTGAGTATGCAATTTTTTTAACGGTTTTTATCATTAAATTTGTGGTAGTGACGGGCACTCAGACATCCTCACCGCACATTATGAAGTAATGCATGCTAACCTGTTATTATTGTGGTGTTGCCTTGACCTCTGACGGGTCAAATCGCCCCGATGATACTGATGCGCATTTACGACCATTTTAAGCTTTTATTAAGCCTTAATATAGTTTCGACGATCGCTTGAAGCTGTAATTATACTTACCTACTGACGCATCTACATACGAAAGCAAAAATTTCGGGTAACCGTAATTTAAAAGCAATAGTTTTGTTTGTATTATTTGACACTAGTTTATACTCTATTTTATACGTTATACGTTTTTACGTTATATACTCTTAATCGCAATACCCAACTTTATCAGTAATTTCCGAAAATTACTGCTTTTTCGCGGGTTTTTACGAGTTTGATTTAAACCTACAAACGTTATTTTTTTAGAGTTATTTTTGCAGTTTTGATTTAAGATCAGAATTAAAAATCTTCCCTTACTAGGAAACCCTTATTAGGTGATACTAGAAGGAGTCCGCAACTTCGTCGTTCGTCCCTTTTTTACTTAAGTATAGTCGGGTAAAAAGTATCCTATAACCATCAGTGGATAGCTATTCGTGTACCAAAACCAGTTGAAACCCCTTTAGCCAATTTGGCGTGATGAAGCAACAAAGACACATACAAACACAACAAAAAAAATAGATTTAGTTGATATCCACATAGTCCGTTACAATATATTTTTTTGAATATCATCGATGTACAATACATTTAATTGCGATCCGAAATTTTGCTCTAGAGTATAGTTGGTTAAATAAATGTGATCAGTGAACACGCATATTCAATAGAATATGCGTTTGCGTAGCAACTGAAGATTTCGACTACTTTAGTGCAAGTTTGCAGAAAAACTTTAAAACAGTAAATGGATCTATTTGTAAGTATTTAATAATAAAAATGTGAATCTCAAAATGCTATCGAAGAAGTATCATTAAGCTTTTCTGATAAGTAATTGTTTTTTAAACTAATATTCAGCTGGTTGACGTTCTGTACCAACCTGCTATACAAAAAAAATGCTCGCTGCAGGTATTGTATCTACGATGTTTTTAAAGTAATTTCTTTTAAAACTTTTAAAAGTAAATCGCTTTACTTCAATTTTTGAAACAAGTACAGTATGAGCAGATACTTTTCTAGCTGATCTGACTCTTACTTTGTTACCTAATTTGTGTAATATATTTACGTTTTGTATACCCAACTATACGCTAAAGCAATAATTTTGATGTACCAATTTTTTACATGGTACAGCATTCAAAAATCATTTCGAGGAATAGGTTTAAAATAATATCTTATATGAGACATTCCATTAAATCCAGAACTATGTATCAGACACGTTAATCACGTCCGACAAAAAAATAAAACCTATTCAAGGGTCTTGTCCTTTTCTTATGAGGCGAAGAGGAAGGTGAAATAAGAAAAGATTTTCAGAAAATCTAACCACAAAAAATTTCACGGATGGGGAAGACTGTATGAAATGATTCAGACACATCAAGCAGAATATCTTCTTCTTCTTAGTTGGTCCCTCATGGGTGAGGATCGTGACCAATAGTAAAGGTGCGTCCACACTTGTATCATTTGCTCGTATCCGATCACAGTGCCGTGGCATGACTGCGTATCGCGCTGCTTGGACGCTCACTGTCGGCGCGCCGATCATGCCGCACTCTACCGATATAAGTGTGTGATACGCGTAGCAAATGGATTTCGAGCGATCGGATCGGCGCAACGTCCATACGCGTGATCGTGACACGCGATCATGCCCCGCGACGATGATCTGATACGGACAAATGATACAAATGTGGACGCACCTTTATGTCCCTCCACTTGGCGTGGTCAAGGGCCATATGGACAGCCCTCAGCATGGAACCACAAGCATTTTTCATGGTGTCAGACCATCGTGTCGGGATTCGACCTCTGGAACGTTTGCTTTCGACTTGGCCCAGTAAAATGCTTCTTTCGAGGTTGTGCTGGTTAGATCGCATAATATGCCCGAAGAATTTGAGGATTCTCTCCTGGCAGATAGTTGAGAGCAGAATATAGTACTTGATAAATACTTAGAGATAGGAAAGGAGTAGATAACATACAGGCGTATACTCGTATCACAAACACAACGTCTGATTATTAATAAATAGATTGTGTCTACGCAAACAATTTGTCTTATGACAACCAATATTGACTAAACATAAACTCGTTTGTGTCAACACTAAATAGTAATGCATGTCAAGCGAATGTCATATTTACTTCATAGTAATATCGTGCTGAAGCGAAAAACGACATATACTCGTACAGCGTGAATTATGTCCACACGCTCACATTTTGTATGGGCATGTTTCCAGTAATTTCTGTGGCCCTCAGTTCAGTGGTCGCATTATGTCGCATATTCAAAAGATTTCGACTACACGTTTGGCTCAGTAGGTTGTACAAGGGCCTACGAAGCTAGCGGTCCCGGGTTCGAATGCCGGCCAGGGCAAGTGTTTGTGTGATGAGCACGAATGTACATAGAAAACCATCCAAGACCCAGGTTTCGTGGATATTTTTTATATATTTAAGTATTATAATTTATCTATATATTATGTATTCGCCAGGTACCCATAATACAAGCTTTGCTTAGTTTGGGACTAGGTCGATTTGTGTAAGATTGTCTTTGATATTTATTTATTTATTTAAACGACATTTCAGTATTTGAAGGCTAGTACCAAAGTGCCACCACTTTGGTACTAGCCTTGACCCCACTGGAAAAAAAAACCTGAAAAAGTTGCAAAATTTACAATTATACGGCCACCGAAGTTAGGGCATGGAAATGATAGGATAATTTTCTTAAGAATTTTAGTTTTCGTATAATATTTAGTTTTTATCTGCATTGTTGTAACTCCTTGCACTAAATAACCTTACTAGATTCCAATTTCAATGACACCAAAACTATTTTGGGTTTTTAAGATGTACATGTATCTATATTAGGAAAATTTGATTAATCCGGTATTTGTGCGCCTTTTTAAGTGAAATTAGAGAGTCACGTGTGCCAATAGTGACATCTAGCGGCACAAAATGAAAACATCATCATGATTAATTAAATGAAATAAGTAGTAGACACAACGCAAGTTTTGAGTGTGATCGGTGTTATCAATGAGTTTCAAGATACGCGGGCTCAAAGCCTTAAGGTCGTAACTCTAATACTCTCACTACAGCACGTAAGCTTTTGTATTTTGGGGCTAAAATGCGGCGATAAGGCGGGGTCGAGGCCTTTTTGGCGCCGGTCCACATCCACCTACAGATATCTGCCATACACTTCATTAAGACAAGAAAATTTGCGTCGAAAATCTATTGATTAAATAAATAGTTTCTTAGTAATAGCTGGTATTACCGGTCTCAATCTTATAAATTAGAACCACTCACATATGGATGCTGTAGATCACAATAACTAATAAAATATGTATATATAAATTGCCTATCGAATTTTGTAGTGAATCGTCACAATCATAGAAAATAATTGCTTCTAGATAATTATTATTAGTTTATGAGTATAAACAAGTTAGCTTAAAAACTATATATGATAGTGAAGTTTATGGGTATATCTAAGTCTGTTTAAAAATATATGATCGTGAAGAATAGGATTTAAAACAGTTATAATGAATAAATGTCTGAAAATAAAAAGTAATATACAAGAGATATTTATGAGCACTGATATTATGGTTATAAATGGTTCGGAGCTATACTCGGTAAGTCATAGTGACTAGTATTATATTGGAAAATTGTATAAGAAACAATTTTGGAGTTGCAATAATCATTTACATTGACACACTCTCACTACAGCACGTAAGCTTTTGTATTTTGGGGCTAAAATGCGGCGATAAGGCGGGGTCGAGGCCTTTTTGGCGCCGGTCCACATCCACCTACAGATATCTGCCATACACTTCATTAAGACAAGAAAATTTGCGTCGAAAATCTATTGATTAAATAAATAGTTTCTTAGTAATAGCTGGTATTACCGGTCTCAATCTTATAAATTAGAACCACTCACATATGGATGCTGTAGATCACAATAACTAATAAAATATGTATATATAAATTGGCTATCGAATTTTGTAGTGAATCGTCACAATCATAGAAAATAATTGCTTCTAGATAATTATTATTAATTTTTAGCAAAATAGCCTGTTCTCTATTTACTATGATTTGCAATCACATTTATTTGTTAAACTCAGACGAAATAAATATATGATAGATTCAGGCCTTTCTTTGCGTAATTCCATATTAGATGAATGGATTTTAGTTCCTTTGCTATTCCACGTACCTAATAGTGTCTTGGTTAGATGTGATTATGTGACAATAAATTGTGCTTACATGCTCATATTATAATGCAAATTCCAAACAAAATATACGCATTATATTGTCAATGTTGAGTGATGGTTTGTTACATTTACATGTTTTTTTTTAAACTGCATGAAAATATTCACATCTAATCAACTAACTACAACTATAATCCATTAATCACACGCAATGATCACTATATTGTACACTTGTGAAACGACTGACAAAAGCTTCCAAATCGAATTAACAATTTTAATTCTGACACATTTCGAAGACAATGGCACAATGGCCAGCATTTGAGATTGCGAGAATGGCCGGCCATCGGCAGGTGTCCGATAAAGGGTCATTATTTGGTATTAAAATATAATAAAGGAAAGAACCTGACTTTGAACTGGCTATAGATAGGCCTTCTTACCAGTTATCGGATTCAGTGGCAAGCGCAGGCCCACAAACAAGAATGCCGTGCCAACTTACGGCCCGGCCACGACTTCAAGCGGCGGCGGCGGCATCGGTTTTTCTAATTCATTGCGTGTGATCCCAACTAACCATAGTGCGTTACGCGTGTCGACCGCGCAATGAACAGATAAAACGCTCCCCACGCCGCAATCCGCGCGATGTCGTGGGGTCGTTAGAGCTGAGTTGGGAAGCAGTGCGAAAAGTATAAAGACTGTAGAAGTAGATTTAACCGGTTCAACCCAACTGGGACGAGGGAGAGAGACACAAAATCGGACATCGCGCTTTGGTAGCCTTCTCGAGCATTTACCCGCGGCTTCACTCGCGTTACTGGGAAGTAAGTAGTCTAATGTTTTAATTTATTAGGTAAGAAATATGGGGAAGTTCGAAAGGTGAACTTAATTTCAACGCCTTCAAGAACATTTTCGGTAAAGTTTTAGTCTTTCCCATACTTCCGTCTTACCCCAACGCACCCTACCTAATCTAACTGTGAGTCAAGTTTCATCTAAATCCATTTAATGATTAACTCGGTATGAATAACAAACGACCTAATACAAAATCTAAACATTTACACAAACATCCAAACATCTATATTATATTCAAACATCTAGGTATATACTAAAAGTGGTAAAAATGAAATGTCTGTATATTAAAGATTAAAAAAAGACAATATTTGACGGTCACTGAATGGACAAATATATTATATTTTGTTTTTTGTATGTTTGTATGTGTCGTTGTGGCTTCATCATGCCAAAACGGCTAAACAGATTTCAACTATATTTAGTACACGGGTAACTTAGCATCCACAGATACTTATTATAGGATACTTTTACTCGACTACACTGATGAAAAATAGAGGGTTATGATATTTTCTCATCCGCTGACAAAGATTGGGGGCATGATCTAAGTAGTTATTATATATTAGCACTATTAGCAGGGAGTAAGCTACTAACTCATTATTTGACACTCAGTTTAAGTTAACAAAATTTCTAAACTACCATTCGACACGAGATTACACACAATACAAGGACTCTTTATTACACATCTCACAAAACAAATAATAATATGAAGTAAATAAATAAATAAAAATTACAAAACAATTTTACACAAATCGAACTAGTCCCATGGTAAGCTCAATAAGGCTTGTGTTATGAGTACGAGACGACGATAAATATATTTAAAGATTTCTTAAGGCTTAAAACTACTTGTTATAACTGATTTTCCTTACGTTCTTGTTTAGCTACCTCATTACAAATCTGACAAGTTTGCGACAAATATAAGAAAATAACAATTTATCAGTCAAAAGAAAGATATAAAGTTTGATCAAACAATTCGATTGAGGATTTAAATAAACTCCATTAAGGTGACACGTCTATCAGTGATGCATTTACTTTCGATTATGTATTTTTTATCCTTTTTTAAGGAGCTTTGATCAATGGAAACGAACATGCCAGCTCCAGCAGCCCTCAACATAAGTCCAACAAAATTACTACTTAATATGAAAAATACAAAAAGAAAAAAGTACTAATAAGGAAACACATTTATTTACAAAATTTCGCAGCTCTCGACATGCGTTCTACCAATAAAGATTGGAAAAAACCGACATGATTACAATTTAAGTACACCCCAAATTTTCGATATCGATGAAAAATACTTTTCACATAAGTAAGAGAAAGCGGCAAAATAAACATGCATTATAATTTCACAAAATCATCTAAATTCTTTTACTGTCTCCTTGACCATAAGCTTCACACATTAAGCTACGGGTATAATCTCATAACATATATTTATATAACTTGGAGATTACAGATTCTAAGTCACACCGCTAAGTCCACTAAGTGCAATCTCTACAGTAACTAAGAACATTACCAATATACGTTTTCCCGCGCATCCCTATCTGTACCGCATTAGTGATGAGCCATAAACTGTTATTTTGATGTCGACAAATCCACTTTATTAACACTTGGACCTCCCGCTGTTAATAACAGAACCCTGTCGCAGTGAAGCCTGACGGAGCGCGGTAAAAGTCGCGTGTTAACTTTTATGGGGCTTGTTACGACAGAGTTCCTCGGCGCAGGGCCCTTTTTGACTTAAATGCTCGCGTCCGTGAGCGACAATAGTGGTCGCAGTTGACACCTGTGTGTAGTGATTGGAAGATGTCGATGTGAACAGTATCGATTGTTAATTAATTTTTCGATTAGTAAATAATTATTACTCCCAATTAAAAACTCAGTGATCAAAGCTCTTAAAATAACAATTGAAATAAAAATATTCAGCTATATAAAAAAAAATTAGTCCCATGAATTACCCAAGGAGTGGGTCCAAATTCATCGGTACGCAATATGCTTTACTTAGTGCCTGAAATAGTTTATTATCAACCTTTCATAAATTTGAACTGCCACCAACCGAGTTCATAATAGACAGTTTTCAGAACATTGTAATTCATAATGTCGTCGCTAAGATTATGCTTACACTCATAATGCTGGTTTTCATATTTCTTTTATTCATAACCATAAATTCCAATAAACTTGTCCATCATAAGATTTAAACAAAATAAATTCCAATAAACTTGTCCATCATAAGATTTAAACAAAATAAATTCCAATAAACTTGTCCATCATAAGATTTAAACAAAATAAATTCCAATAAACTTGTCCATCATAAGATTTAAACAAAATAAATTCCAATAAACTTGTCCATCATAAGATTTAAACAAAATAAATTCCAATAAACTTGTCCATCATAAGATTTAAACAAAATAAATTCCAATAAACTTGTCCATCATAAGATTTAAACAAAGATACAGATTTTCCGTATATTTTTTGTACTCATAATGTTGCTGCATGCATACATTTTATTTACGTTGTCAATCATTATATTTTAGCCGTGTCATGTGTCTGTTCGTGAGTTCCTGCAATGGGCTCTATATTTGTATTTAAGTTTCTATTGTACTCGTTGCTGGTTCTCCTACAATAAATAAATAAATAAATTACATAATAAAAAACCCGAACCTAATCAGCGCGTGTCGACGAAGCCCCGCTTCGCGTGCCTTCTAATTCTGCTCTGAGAGACGAACCTAACCAGGCTAAAGAATGTTTGTTTGGATGTTTTTTTTTAATGCTCTCCAGCATGTGAGCGTGTTGACAATAAAGATAAGTGACTTTATGATGTTGAAGTTTATGAGTATAAACAAGTTAGCTTAAAAACTATATATGATAGCGAAGTTTATGGGTATATACAAGTCTGTTTAAAAATATATGATGGTGAAGAATAGGATTTAAAACAGTTATAATGAATAAATGTCTGAAAATAAAAAGTAATATACAAGAGATATTTATGAGCACTGATATTATGGTTATAAATGGTTCGGAGCTATACTCGGTAAGTCATAGTGACTAGTATTATATTGGAAAATTGTATAAGAAACAATTTTGGAGTTGCAATAATCATTTACATTGACATTTTGATCTTACACTAACAGAAAGTAAGTTATAAGTGCCCGGGCTATTTCTTACTTATGTGTATACTCTGTTTTTTAATAAAAAGACCAAAATTTTACGTCAACTGGCGCACTTTCGCTGTGATCACTGCATACTGGTTTAAGTGTCAGTATTTTTATCAATAAAACTTACCCTAATATGTTTTTATGAAATAATGTTTATTTGATGAAATAATCAAGATGAGAACTGTCAGATTTCGGTCTTGAATTAAAAATCAGAGTTTAGTGTTGGCGGGCCATCGATACCAGCACACCGTATTCCGAATCTATCGATAAAAGCTCGGCCCCGCCGACCACTATACCAGTCGGTTTATGGTATGTTTTGTCCGCGACGCCGTGGCAGTTAACCCTATCTTTACGGCCAACTCTAAACATAAGTGTCTGCCCCAACTTATTTATTTTTATCTCATTCCACTTCTTAAATTGAATCCGCCATCGGCGCGTGTGGCTACCAATAAAACGGAACGTGGCATTTTAATGAAAATTTGACGCTTTTAACGTGTAGTTTATATGAATTAAAGTTGCGTTTTTTGCATTTTTTAACGTGCGGCTTTCTTGTTTATTTCTTCTTTCTTGAAGTAGCACAGCTGCCTAGTCTAACTGCTCTTTTCAAGCAGAGATGCATGCGGTGGCTAGGGCATGTGCATCGGATGGAACCCTGTCGTATACCGCGCCGTGTCATGCTTGGTGCTGTTGCTTTTGCTAAAAGGAAGATTGGAAGACCGATGCTGCGCTTTAAAGACTGCGCTAAGCTTGACATGGATGAATTTAGAATTGACACCAAGGCTTGGGAAAAATTGACTGAAGACAAGGATGGATGGTGCAAACGTGTTTTGGACGGCCGTAAATTTTGTGATCAGTCCTGGTTCGAAACACTAGCCAGTAGAAGGATGCGTAGACAAGGAATCGGCGCAGAAACATCTGGCGAGGACTATATCAGTCCGAAATTGTGCCGATCTCGCATCGGACTATACAGTCATCAAAAAAGATGTCTCCATCCATAGCACTGCATACAATCGTCTGTAACAGACGAAACTGCCTAAGATAATGATGATGATCTTTGCATACCGTTTATATTTATATCAACATCTACCTACATAACTACCGAAAACTTAGAGAGCGAAACTGAACATTTTCATTTGAATATTTACTATTACATTTATTTATTTATTTAAACTTTATTACACAATACAAGAGAGTACAAATGGCGGACTTAATGCCATAATAGCATTCTGTACCAGTCAACCATTAGGCTAAACAGAGAAATTATTGGTGCGGGATATCGCTATTAAACTTGACTATTATCTAGATAGCGGTTAGTGGTCGTCCCGAAACTGACGGATATCAAACAGACTCTATTTTGTCACAAAACTGACAAATTACACTTTTTTTTATATGATTTAATATTTTGTCTTATCGTATAATTTTAAATAAAAATGCCCAGTTACCTTACTGTCTCCATTGATATTAATTTTATATTTCGTGGACTAATATAATGATTTACAAGTTAACAATAGTGTCTCAAATGGCAAGTTTTTATACATTGTCATTTTGCTTTTCTGATTGCAGTTTTCGACCTTTTTAAACTCAAAACTCGATCCAAAAATAAGCCAGTTAAAATACGAGTATAATAAAAATTCAAGCATTCTTTGTCATGTACCTTTATAAATTCAATGAATCAAACTCAAATTTATACGAATTAAAGTACCCCAATAAGGCAACATTGGGTACCGACATTTACGACTTCTCTAATAATTTAAGGCCATATTTGTTAGTCCGTTTGTCACATCGTAAATCGTAATTTATGTGTTATTGTTTAAAAACGCTGCCGTGTCACCTGTTTTTATTAACGAGGTATAATGTACACTACACTGGTATGTTTCATCTATGACGTTTGGATGGGAGGAAATTTAATTTTCATTTATTAAATATATTAAATAAATAACTTATACTGTGCTATATTATCATTTATCAGCTTTAAATATATTTCTTCAATTTTGTATACATATGAAAGATAATTTGAAATTGGAAGCATTATGTTTCCCAGCGGTATTTACTCCGTAGTATACGTTTCATGGACACATAATTTATAAATAGTTTATTTGTATAATTATCGTATCATTTTTTTATATATTTTTTTACAAGATTGTAAAAAAATATATAAAAAAACGATACTTCGTGAACAAATGTCACATCTAGATGAATGTGACATTTGTTCACGATACAATGGACTGTATAATTTTTTCCTTTGGTCTTTAGTTTAGCAAGAACATTTTAAAAAAAAGTTGCACTGACAGCTTTACAGAGCAAAGTAAAAATGATATCTAAACAACAATATGATATCAAAACATTTTTTTTTTCTCAACGCGTAGGTACCTACTATTGAGAAAAAAATATGAACACTTACAATCTGAGAAACATAATGATCTCATTTGGACGCAATACTGTCAGATGAGTAAAATATGTAAATATATAACTTTAGCAATGTACGATAAGGTTAAGCAAGTCGATTCGGATCGTTTTGTCTGACATAGAAGTATCGGTTTTGTTTAAACAATACGAAATAATCGATTTGTGTAGGAATAAAATTATATCCATAGACAACTAAACTTGCTTTAGGATAAAAGATCCAGACTTGATTGATTTGACAATGACAAAAAAAAGTTCAAACCCATGAGACGGTAATGATTTTTAGGGTTCCGTACCAAAAAGGTACAAATAGAACCGTTATGGTGCGACTCTGTCAGTCTGTCTGTCTGTCTGTCTGTCCGACTATTAGAGCGCCATTTCTCAAAAACAACTTACGCTTTCTAATTTAAATTTGGAATATTAATAAACATGGTCATGGTCAGCCCACATGTATAGCAAAGGAATTTTTTATTTTCAAAAAAAAACGACGAATATGAAAGGGGGGGGGGGGGGGGGCAAAAACTAAAAGTCTAGCTACTGGGTCAAATAGGGTATCATATGAAAGGACTTGACCTGCACAATTTAAAACATGTTTTTTATTTGCTTATTGTGATTAGATGTAGTTTTATTAAGGAAAATGTGAAAAAAAAAACACCATTTCCCCCTTTAGTTTACCAAACGAAAATTTAGAAATTTTCACTATTTTTATAAACAAACATAAATATTACACGAAAATTATGACTATATCTGTAACTGACAATTTTTTTTTCATTTTCAAATAACCTATTTGAACAACTCGGTTGCGTTAAGTTTGCACCTCATTTGTATGCAATGCTATAGATATCAGGTGCAAACTTAACTCAACCGAAACCGGACAATATAATAATGTTAGGGTAAGTGAAATATTGTACAGAACCCTCGGTGCGCGAGTCCGACTCGCACTTGGCCGGTTTTTCAATTGTATACTGTTCTTCAATTGTGGGTTCCAAATCCCTCTAATTACAATAAGACACGGTCATTGTCCTCTCTTTATTAATATTCAGTTTATTACAAAACAACAATCGGTTCCTCGATGTACTATAAATATTCTGTTTTTTTTATAGCGCTCGACTTCCTTTATTTTACTTAAATAATGCTAATCAATGGCGAATTTAAGGATGAAGTTTAGGTCGAAACATTTTTTTATATACTAACAAGTTTTTATTTACCTTGCAGCTTCTAAAATGAAATGTACGAAAAAAAAGTCTTGAATACCTGTTTGTCTATAGACTTCAGGAACAATATTTAGCATATAAAGAGTTCATTGGGTTTGCCAGTAACTTGCTTGCGTGGCCGGCTATGCAACACTCTCATTAATAATACAAATAAGTATAGACGTAATTTGTTGTAGCTCGTTCAATGGTCTTCAAACCCCGATTAGAAGATCAGATGATTTTTTTTAACATTATATTTTCATAAAATCCGTTATTCGGCTTACCCACATGTCCAGCCCTACAATACAAGAACACTTTTTCACACACCTTACAAAACAGAAATTTACACATCTAAGGCACGCTATAGGTCCAACATTGGTATGATATTTAAACACCCTCAGTGTAATTCATAATTATTTATTATGTTGTAATCATATTATACATTAGGTTTACATTATTATGTAGGCTACTCGTATTGTCTACGAGGCAGTTAAGTGAATATTAAGCGAGGATAGAAAATATATACATATTCGTATTTTTAGTTCTTAAGTCAAATGGATTCGACTGTACGACTAAATGATCGCCAAACCTAAACTAATTAAAGACTTAAGTCGATTAGACATCCTGCTAACTTCCCTCGCTGCGCCCGCGCACAAAAGAACAAATTAATGAAAAATTGCTGCACTAATGACTCTGGCGTATGACTTAACGATCCAGGTCCTGTCTAGATCGTCGTATTTAACTTTGATAAATATGTAAATTGATCATTTATTTATTTATTTAATGATGTAAAGGGTCTCTTGGCGTCAAGAAAAGTAAAAAAGATTAAAATACTCCTAGCAGTATACTGCTAGCACGCGAGTGAAATAGGTAACTGTAAACAATGTACTGTGTTCAACAGTGCCATATAATTTACATATTTTCAATCCATACATTAGTAACAGTATATAAATGCAAAATAACTCTGTTTGTCACCTTATCGAGCTTAAATCACTTTTTCAATTTAAATTAAATTTGGTAGGAGTTATTTGACACCCTGGAAATAGGGTTGTCAATATAGTATTGTGCTACATTTTGAGTCTGTGTACTATATACTGTCGAAGAAATATATACTACGCAAAAATACTATATTTCGGTCAGTCCTTACGCATATCAAGTAGATTTTAAGCACCAATCAATGTTGTTGGAGTGGGGCTTGGGCTTTAATCAACTCAGATAGTTGCCGAATGTTAGTAAGTAGTAAATATTATGCATTATGTTTAATTAATCAATTTTCGCTCTTATATTTTCGCTTTTGTACTATTTTTTTTTCAGAGAACTATTTTTTTGTACTTTGGGCTGGGAAATAGTATATTTGCTTAAGAAATAGTTGGCAACCCTACCCAGAAAAGATATAGGATAGTTTTATTCCGAAAATCATGCGAGAGTGAAAATTGGGATGAAAAGTTGCACGGGGACTCTATCATATAAATACTGCCTACCGTACCTACCTAACCTACGCTTCTTGGCATCGCGAGCGAAGCTGCGGTTAAACACTTGTTGTAAAAATAATTTCGTGTTTTTTTTAAGATAATCTTTACCCTATTTGTATCCTAAGCGCCACAAATGTAATTAGTCCACAGGGCAATCATCCTCTAATGATTTACTCCTAGCGCCTCCGATGATTAATGTTGGCCGGAATGGAAATTAATTGATTTATTTTAAAGTATAGTATTATACGAATGGAATTGATCAATAAGCACATCGTAGTAGACGCATCTCTACGTGAAAGGGGTATAGCTATTATATTATATGTAAAGTATAAAGTTCTGTATGCTAAGAGACGCAGATTTATTAAATTAAAAATCGATAGCTTCCAATCCTCTGATCTATAAATAAATAAAATAAATAAATAAATATCAGGGACAATCTTACACAAATCGACCTAGTCCCAAACTAAGCAAAGCTTGTACTATGGGTACTAGGCGACGATATACATAATAAATAGATAAATTATAATACTTAAATACATAGAAAACATCCAAGACCCAGGAACAAATATTCGTGCTCATCACACAAACACTTGCCCTGGCCGGGATTCGAACCCAGGACCGTCAGCTTCGTAGGCCGTTGTACAACCCACTGAGCCAAACGTGTCGTCAAAACACACACAATAACGGCGGAGATATAGGGTTAAAAGGCTCGCGAGGTACAGCTTTCAAGGCCACTAAGTTCTTATCATTGATATTCAAATTGAAATAAATTCTGCACAGTATGGTAATTTTTTTATTCATATTCGTTAACTGTTGCCGCTGGCAACGTTTCACTGACAATTTAAATATACATTCATAGATTTTCAAGTCCAATTTAAAGGAAAGTGGAAAAACTTGTATTCGAAAAATTGTGAAGACTATGGGGTCTTCACAATTTTACTAGGCTCTTTAATAAATGAAAGTGTAGTCTATTATACACCAAGTTGGGTACTTTAATGTCTTCTTCCTAAGGTTATAAATCCTACAATATGCGTGTAACAAAATCACTAGAAGCTGCGTACAAGGCCGACAAAGCTATAAAGGAATACTTGTATAATTGACCACGCTATAACTACCATTAATTACTTTATCACCATTTTATTACTAACACACAAAATATTTTATTTTATAAAATCAATGTTATGATACCTTAGTTTGTTACATCGATTTTTTTATGTAATATTATAAACTTGTAAAAAAGAAATAACTTTACATAAAAGATATTAAAAAAAACTTAATCTGACTATTTGAAGGTAAACAAAATGATATTTATTACATTTTTAGGGTTCCTTAGTCAAAATGGCACACTAGGAAACCTTATATTGCCGTCATGTCCGTCCGTCCGTCCGTCCGTTTGTCACAGGCATTTTATTCAAAAACTACAAGATGAATATTGATGAAATTTGGAGTATAGGTGCTATAGGTGTCTTTCGTAAGCCGCTACTTAGTTTAATAGTAACTATGACTACTTTCAATTCTTCGTCCGGTTGTCGCGTTCAACCTTCATATCTATCCCATAACAAAAATTTAAACTAACTAACTTGACTGGCGCAGCGACCCAAAGTGAGTCATGGCCTCCACTAATAAGAGTCTCCATCTAGGTCTATCCTGTGCCACCTCCCGCCATACAAAAAGTTAAGATGCAACTATTACCATGGCGTCCTTGTATTTTACGCAACAACACGCCAAGAGCTTTATGACTCCGATAATTCACAGTTTGCAGTAATCGCCATCATTACTGCCAGGTGTTTAATGGCTCTGCAGTAAAAAGAAAATTGGACGAATATTGCTCCGCTCACTTCTAAGGACTTATTATATCATCGCGGAATGTAAGGTATCAATAAAAAGTTAGGATTAGCTATACATATCGAGAATTAATTAAAGACACGTGCCTAGAATACTTTTAGTGCAACAGAAAAAAATACAGAGAAAATCGTAATTAAGTACAGTGGGTCTGGGTAATTCTACAGGCATTTCAAGCACTCCCAGTTTCCTGTCGTATATATCGTTGTCCTGTAATATTTATTTATATTGAAGAAGTGAGCCACAATATTGTAATAGTTTAGTAACTTAAAATTGCACTGTGTCGGTATATCAAATATTTACGCTTATTGTCCCTCATTGCTTCAAAATATACGACAGGGAACTGAGAGCGGTAGAAACGCGTATTGAACTATTCGTTACGAAAATGTTGAGTAATAATAAACTTGAATTAAAATAAATATTCCAATTGCAAAATTAAGACCAATCACTTTGCTTTTTAATCACTCTGCAAGTATTTAATATAAGCTGCGTTGTGATAAGACGGAAGTGCGGGAAAAACTAAAACTTTATCGGAAATAGTCGTAAAGGCGTTGAAATAAAGTGAAACCTCTACCGATCAAACCTCCCTACATCTGTCTTACGTCAACGCACCTTAGTATAGGAATCAGATAATCCCTGTGCCGCGACGTTATCTCGAGTAATGTGGTGTTTTCCTTAATTATTGCCAGGAAATTAAAAAATAATATAACAACAACCTGAATGGCATGGAAAAAGCGAACAAACATAAACATATTTTGATTCGGAAAAGCAGGATAGCGATTTTGGGTCCCTTATTGTATCACAAAGCGACAATTCAATGCAACCCTCTTGAAATTTCTGCTTTATGATTGACCTTTATATTAATATTCAATAATATATGTTTTATCATATTACGTTGTACATTTCATTCGCATTGAAAACTAAAACCATTGTTTGAACAACATGGATAACCTAATAAGTTGTTATTAGTGACGAAGTTATCTGATGAATAAATAAATTTGAATTTGAATTTAAATTTGAAGCATAGGATGGATTCGTTCTGTGTTATATTTTTTTGCACTTTCACTTGTACACTTTGTACGTTTCAATCCGAACCGCTCTGTCTGTAATCAGACAACTGGGCCAACCTGTCTTTGTAGACACGATTAGTATAACTACATCGTACACTTCTTACGGTCCTCCGTTTATCACCATGCCATTTCGCTCTTCACTTTCTCAGTAGCTCAACGCGATGAGGCTATTATGTCATCAGGCGATGTAGGCTAGCAGGCGATGACACCTAGACATACCTAAGGCTACATAAGAAAAGCTAACGATAGTTTAAATAATGATTGTTTCGTAGTTAAAAGTCAACTGTTAAATTGTTAAAAATCCCATGTTTATGTAAAGCTGCATTCCACCAAGTCGGGGGTGGTTCTTCGCTGCGCTTTCCTATGCATGGTCGCCATTTCAGGAGTTTACCGCCCCAACGACCATCCGTCCGACTAGGTGGACAGATGACCTCGTAACGGTCGCGGAGAGTCGGTGGATGCGGTCTGCGCAGGATCGCACCCTGTAGCGGGCTATAGGGGAGGCGTATGTTCAGCAGTGGACTTCCGTGGCTGATAGATAGGTAGATAGAAAGCTGCAATACCAGATTTTTTTTCGATAATTATTATAAGAACCCAACGTTTGTTTTTTCCTAAACCAAGTAAGGCAAGCCCTCTCTTCAGGTTACAATCAGTGATTTTATCATCATCATCATCATCATCATCATCATCATCATCATCATCATCATCATCATCATCATCATCATCATCATCATCATCATCATCATCATCATCATCATCATCATTCATGTTATAATAACGCCAAACACAATGGAGCCACCTGCCCAGCTTATGGTGTGTAATATGACACCTAAACTATTCGTTTTTATCGGTCTCGCCCTTAGCTTCGTGTCCTTAAGTCAGATTTGAGAAGCTGCTTGCCGGACCAATATATTTTGACCTGCGATCTAGAACACGTACCGAGTTTCACGGATCTCTGTCTTGAGCACTTCGTACAGTTTCTTTCAACAATGCTCGACTTTCCTTCAGCTCATCTCACAGTTACTGCTACATATTTAACTCCTTTGAAACTGCATAGATGCACGCTTCCTAGTACCACCCCTGTTTATCTTGAAAACAGCCACTCCAGCCACCGAGATCTGGCATTGTTACCGAGGTCGACGACCCCTTATCGTGGCGGAATACAATTTGTTGCAGATATTCCCAACGATAGCAGTAATTGGGTACCGTGCGCGACGACGTGCTTTTACGACAATATTAAAACGATAGAAGAGTACTAAAGAAAACAAGTGCCAGCTACAGTCAACTTAGAAGTCACTGGACAGTTTAATACGCTGTACAAATATGTGCCACTTTCAAAGTTGACCGAATTGAAATTGTGCTTGCCTACACTCACGGAGTAATGCGTTAATTATAACGTTAATAACGCGTTAAAACATGTATTTAATCACATAAACGACATGATACAAATGAATTTTTGATGATATCCAAACTTTAGGGGTTTTTACGATACATTTTGTATTCTTAAAGAGCTTCTAATCTTTAAGGCAATAACTAAATGAATATCAGAGACAATCTTACCTAGTCCCAAACTAAACAAAGCTTGTTATAATTGGTATCAGGTGACGATATACATACATATATAGATAAATGATAAATATAACATTAACTTAATACATAAAAAACATCCAAGACCCAGGAAATAACATTAGTATTGATCACACAAACACTTAGCATGGCTAGGATTTGAATTTTGAACTCGGACCCGCAAGCTTCGTTTAACAAAAGCAAGCATTTAGCTACTATACTATCTCAATTAAAACAAACTTATTTATTTATGAGAAACTCAAAATACTTCGTGTTTGTAAAGTTCTCTCCGGTTTTTAATTCTTTACAAAACTATCGCATATATTTGAGTTTAACTGTAGGTATGAAAAGGAAATAATAAACAATGTGTTTACGTTTCTCCGCAAAAGCATAGACAACAAGTGCAAGATGCAGAAATGCATTTTAAATGTGCATCCTGTCTTTATCGCGCGTTATGCGTATCGAAGTTGCCGGCTAGCCCGTTGTCGCTGGAATGCATCTTTTAGTATAAAATAAGCGTATTTTAAAACATATTTCTTAAAGTTTTGCTTCAGTATCGAGTCGCAGAAACGCTAGTAATATAAAGCGTTTCTCGCCTCCTGGATGATACCTTTTAGTGTGCCGATAAAAGTAAGCGTACATCGTATTTTGCAACCTCTTTAATAGAATACATGATATCGCTCTAATTCTGCAACATCCAAACGTAATTTTTGTCGAAAGCAAATGAAATTACTTGTACACGAGTAACAAGTTTATGATCACGAACCTGTCTGCAAAATATCTGGTGTCCCAGAAGGTAAATAATTCGTTTCCTAAATCATTTGTTTTAATTTATTTCTGATTACTAACATAGCTTTACAAATGTAAATATGGACGTTGAAATAAAATGACATAATTTCATTGTATTTTATGTTTTATTTATTTTAAAATATGCCACTTCCACAACCAAGACGAATCTGAAGACACATCATAAGTCAAAATCCACCAAGCCAAACGGCTTAAGGGCGGCTGTAGAGTATGCCAAAGAAATATATACGTATACTTACTTAGTCGAGGACTGAAAAGTTTTCTCACTTTTAAATTCTAAGTGACGTGTTAAGGTTGATACCCACATACTATCATACATACGCGTAATACCATTTCAAATTGTAGTTATGAAAGTTATTTATCAACTTGCCGTATATACTATAAGTTACTTATCAACTTACCGTATAGACTATAACTTACTTATCAATTTACTATATAGACTGTAAGTTAATTATCAAGTTGCCATATAAGTAACTTATTAACTTGCTTTATATAGGTACTATAAGTTACAGATATTAAATAAAAAGGGTTAATATTGTATCTGATATATAACCCATTTCATGATTAGTCACTAGTCCACATTAAAACATCAGACCATTTATAGATAAACGAAACGATACAATCTCTAAACAAAAACGTTAAATGAAACGGATGACCGCTTTTATACAAACAATTTAATAACTTAACAACTTAATTTACAAAACGATCGCATCCTATTTGGAATCCGATATTTCGAACAAACTCAATTACAATAAAATTAATATCAATTCTAATGATAGAGAATCACGCGAGAAACTTACTAGTTTTTGTTAAGGCATTACAAAATAATTTAAAACTGGTGACTGAATTCTAAACAAAGTTTGTTACGTAGGAAGTAGCTACGGACGGTTAGAAGACAGACGTAGCTACCGGAATAAGAAACTTTGTAGTTTTCTCCATAAGGAATCCAGTTTGGTAAATTAAAAAGAGGTTGTATGGCTACTTGGTGACACGATGTCAACAAGAGCAGACACAGGCCATAACTATGTCAAATTTAATAACCTAACGTCACATTACGACGTCCATGATGTTTTTTTTTCTAATTTACAGCGTTCTGAATCAGCATAATTTTTGTGATGAAAATCAAATTATTTTCACAGTTTAAGTGGTAACTTTGGATTATTCATTTTATTCCCTACTGCTTTGTACATAAGCATCTAAATATGTTTATGAAGGGATTATTTAAATTTGTGGTTGTATTTAGACTCGTTGTCTAACAGAAATTATTTCTTATTCTAATTTTTACGCATAATAATATTCATGAGAGTGGTCTTAACTGTCTTAAGCTCGTTAAGACGGTATTTTAACTATTTTATCGATTCGTTTCGATACGATTCTTCCATACGAATAGTCGAATTAAATGCCGAGTAGCCGATGATTTATTGTTTATGATGATTCTACTAATAACATTATATCTACATACTAACAAGTGATTATTATTGAAGTATGGATTTCTTTGGTCGATAATGTAAATGCCCTGATTGGTTCCGAAACTTGTTCCAAAGATAATTATTGCATAAATATTGATTATTAAAGTAAAATTAAATTTAATGACGGTAACCTACTACATCTAATCTATTTGATGGACTTAATGCAACTATCATTTGAATTTAACTGGTTTATTTTGGGAATAAATCGTTTATTTAAATCTAATTATCAACGAAATACATTGATTGAAAATTTAATCCGTAATTGTATATAATAAAGTGCTATATCGACTTGACTTATCCGTCAACGGAAAACCTGGTTCCACGATCATCACGAGCGTCGGTCTTGTCCCCGAATGTGGCTTGCAAAGCCGAATTTGGTTATAAAGGGTCACCCCTAAAATAATATAAACTGAATAGTTTACATACATACTGGATCGTAATTGCCATTTTTTGTTCCTCAGGATGCAAATCCTTCTTCAAGCGGTCTGTGAGAAGAAACCTGACGTATTCCTGTCGAGGGAACAGGAACTGCCCCATCGACCAGCACCACAGAAACCAGTGCCAGTACTGTCGGCTCAGAAAATGCCTCAAGATGGGCATGCGGCGAGAAGGTGAGTCGAGAACATTTTATAACTTACCAGCATATACTTATGTCTGTTTTTTTTCAGACATAATGTCGCATCAGCCTGGACAAAACTGCACTACTTATCACAATATAGGAACGCGCTTGAACATGCTCAGTTCAGTTCACTTTTTAAGTTTAATAGATTTGTCCATATAGACAATTTTGCCAGCGTCTGAGAGTCAAGGTACGGTTTCATACTAAAAATAAGGAGTTGATCCAGACTGATCCACCACGACAACAATCCTTGAACATTCTCATCGTTGTAAATTGTGAACTATTTCTCAAAATGACAAAGCCCATAGATAAAGTTTATCTACTTTAAATACCAAAACGATAAAAAATACACATTAATTGAATACTAAAAAAATAGCATTGTAAACAGAATGTGGTCTTAATATACATTTGTGGTCCACTCTCTTGCCAATAACGGCTTTCTCTTAACTGGTAAACATATGCTATCGCGCAGTTTTTTTTAAACCTTTAAGAGTTACAGTCCCACCGTACATTATGTATGTGTAACTAACGGTATATGTAGCATTCAAACGGTAGGATTTTGTCCGACTTATTCTACTATTCTTCTCATATTTCAGCCAATCTACACTCAAATGAATTATAATATAATAATACACCTAAACCTTCCTCATAGATTATCCGTCCATTGGTGAAAACCGGATTTTCCGTACAGTAGTTTTGAATTTATCGCGAACAGACAGACAGACGCGGCGGGGGAATTTATTTTTTAATAATATAGTAATAATAATATATGCGGGGATATATTTTATTTAATACGAAGATTTATTGCAATCAATAAACGATGTTGAATCAAAAAGCTGTCACGTATCGTTCTCGGAAGACGCTGGTGAACTTAAATTTACAATAGTGTCCGTGACAATCAAGAACTTAGAACTAAGATAAGAACTGAACTTAAGAATAAAGTTAATTTATTTAAATTTTATTTCATATAGGAAATGCTGGGTCTTTGGCAGCTAGGTGCAGTACTTTAAGGGGTGATAGCCGATGTATTTTTGATAATTCTTAGCCATATATGTCTTAGACGAAATTTGTATTTTTTGCAGTTGTAAATTTAAGTATTTTAGAAATTTACCCAGATAGTTACATGTAACTAGTGCCCCAATAAACGTTAGTGTGTAAACATCGTTTTATAACTCAGATAATTTAATGTGTAGATTTATTGGGGTTTTTTTCAAGCGACTCTGTTTTCCAATTTAAAGTGTGTCCTAGGTTGGAACAGAGTCATTTTTCAGTGCAATAAAACACTGCAAAGTTCAAACACTTTTAAAAACATGTCTGTTTATTGTTCTTTCTTTTCTTTCACATCGCTTGCTTAATCTCTGAGTTTAGAAGTAAAAATCGAATTTAGGCAGCAACATGAACAAATTTTCAACTGCAGTGACATGAACTAAAAAAAGCTTAAAGTACATGTTTAAAATGCATCGCTTTTCGTTATACAGGAACAGGTCCTATTCTGCACTTCTGTGGGAGTTATTTTCAGTTGCATCTTATCCCTCATAAGACAAAAGCTTAGTGAATTCTCGTAATTAACTCCTCTTCTGTCATATACCTTTCAAAATGCTGCCCCAGTGGCTGTTTTTCGATACAACGAATATTCGTTGTATCGAAAATCACCGATGATGAACACGCCATCTTCCAATTATCTTTAGACACTGATAGTCTATTACTTTCATGCTCTCTGCTTCATTCATGCTCGTACGCATTTTTTACTGGCTTATAGGCAGCCAATAAAGAAACACTGAATTCTCATATTATTGATGCTTCTTTTTGTCCGCCGGTACTTAATCCTACTCTGTAAGCACTATGTTATATGTTGTCATTTATTACTTGTACGAGTATGTAAGTAACATATGAGGTCCGTCATCGTAAATTTAATTGCTTCTAGAAGTGTCTATATTTATAGTTTATTTTACGATACGATATATTATATTTACGTGTACGTGAACTGTCTATTCCTTAAATTGGCTGTCAGTATTAAGTGGTGACATTCATAATATGTTTTAGTATTTGTTATTAAAAGGAAAACAACTATGAAACCCTTACTGGACTGAATTACTTGGCAAGATTTCGCATTCATATACCTAAACAAAATCTGTCAATTGTATTTGAGTGTGTCATACTTTGACGAATTATCCTCGTCTTTGTGGTCAAAACGACGTTATTTCTCACTCAAATGATCACGTAAGCGATGTAGCATATCTATGATAAGAATAGATTGAAAAATAAGTAAATAGCTGACTTTATGATGCATTCATTGTCGCTGGCGTAATTAGTGAAATCATCAATCTTACCAAGTCATTAGGCGATCTGCCCAAGGGCAACTCTAACAAACTGTTGACGATCAATGTTAATATAAAGTTATGAGCCATAATAGCGTATTATTACGATGGAATTAATATACAGGGTTATTGTTTTAAAGACAGCGATGTGATTGATGATACATATGGCAAAGAATCTGAGAAGATTAATACAGCAACGAACCTTAATGAAATGAAACCAGAACTGTTTCATTGTATAGTCAGTGTCATAAGCAAAGTTAAAAAAGAAACATAAATGTGCACAATTATATATTAGGAACTAGTAAAACTAAGAACATTTTTTAAAATGTTATACTAAGAATTTCTAGTATCCATTATTTTGAGACAATATAAAGCAAATATTGGCTGCAAGCACGGCTGCTATTTGAACAAACCCGAAACAGAAAAAAAAATCACATCTAGCAGATAAAATGAAAAGCGACAGCTATGCCGACTGTACAAAATGCGTAAATGGTTGTCGTGTCAAGGCTAAACAAGAATGAGCCATGACAGCTTATGACATTGCTTACGACTTTAACAGCCCATTGATCAACTTTGTCCGTACAATTGGCGGGTCAAACGATGACAGTCAGTTCAGACTGATGAAGAAGCCAGTAAATGTGAATGTATAGAATAAGCACTTGAACAGTCTAATATTACAACATAAACTCGGGATTAAAATTTGAAAATGATCAAAAAACTATCCTCATCGTATCGTAACTATTAGATGACTACTCCACTGCAGCTGACTCTGTAAAGTAGCTATAAAATCAGTTTCGTTAGATCAAAATGATGATACGCGTGTTATGACTCGTAAAACAGTAGTAAGTATATAAAAAAAGTTAAAAAGCGGGTGATAAAACTGGAGAATATATTAAAAGCGTAAAATAAATGAGCATCACATCGTTTGCCTAGGTTTGAAGATGTCATTACTTAACCCAACGTGTTTTAACACGCATGCCACATCAGAAATTCAAATATTCGTTTAACCTCTAAACTTTTAGTTAGCCTTTAAAGATTTTAACCAAAAATACATGTCGTATTCAAAACAATAACCATCAGAGGTATTCAAGACCTCGTTAACGGAATTAAGTACGAGGCAGACAATAATGCCCACAATTTAGAAGATAACGCGACCCATCGTAAAGGAAGCGGGCCGAAGGGCACGGAGGTGGGCAGGTCATAGCCACCCGCGGAGCACGATTACACTTGATGCGTACACCTGTCTGGATTCCTGAGCCTTATTGTGCGTGATATAAAAATTTGGAGTACTCTCACTGGTTTGTTTACATCCTGTCTTTGATATGAAAAGTGTTAGTTGGAATTCTATTCTATCTAAGATCGTCAGAGAGTAGAAATATTTGATAAAAATTGAGCCATGTCGAAACAGACATTAAATGGTCCAAATAATTATTAATACGAGTATATTTTTCTAAATCATCGTTGGCTCATATACTTATTAAGTATTAGTTAGCACATGATCGGTTTACCAGTACCTACTACTTGATCGGAGTTCTAGATGTCCGATTATTAACTCCTTGGTAATATTTCGTGATTATACGCATTTATCGCTTATTTCTAAATAACTCTGTAGAAACAGACCAAACAGAATTTAGTAAAATCGGCATTTCAGGGCAAGAAAATTTTACACGTGTACACAATACCTTCATCTTTGACACACTCGTTTAATAACCAAGCACCACAAGTAACTGGACACCTTTTATCACCGCCATAAGGACCCACATTCACACTTCCTACCTCACCCGGAAAGGACACGGTAACCCGCTGCTCTCCATTCCACCCTTAAGTACCCTTTCGACCCCAACAAAAGTACCCTGTATTTTGCTCAAACGATTTGTTTGCTGTCAACAAAGATACAGGCTCTTTTTTAATGATCATTCTAAGATAACTCATAATCTTTATTACGAAGCGTTACGTACTATTCTAGAGAATCAAGTTAGTCTTAGGGTAAAAGTGTGCTTCTTTGTCGTGATTATAATCGTCTTAGATATCAGAGTAGTGGAGATGCATTGACGCTTCTTTTATGTTTTTTCTGAGCATTGTTTTCAATATAGTTCGTGTTTTAAGAGCTTGAAAGAACCTATTGAAATGTGCTACTAATACTTTTAATTGTGAGCTTGATCTGTAGATACGGTCAACCTTTGTTAAGCGGTATCGGATAATGCTCACAGAAATGAAATGACTAAGCTTTTAAATTGTACTTAATAGTAAACTAAAGTTTTGTTGAGGATCAAAATAGGAAATAACAGTCGGTGTTTCTTGATAGAAATAAAGATTTTATTTATAAGGCGAGAGAGATTTTGTAAGAGGATGAGATAGTATCGTTTACACAAAACTTGCGTGTCAGGAACATTGTAATGCAGTTTAGTGATATCAATCACGCGATTGAGTCTCCCATGGTTTACGCAAACTCAGACAATGCACACAACGATTGATTAATTAAACACATTAAACTGGTTTATTAATATTAGAGTGCATGTTATCTATAAAAGCCCTTTGGGTACCGTCAGTGTGAACAATGGTTGGTACACCTTTTGTCTGAGGCGCATCCATCACGGCACATTGTTTGTAATATCTTAATAAGTTTTTGTGTTGGTCCGGTCATTTAGAAAGATTGCTCGTATCGCTTCCGATTTTTTTCCCCCGAGTTCGAGATGAATTTTGATGGGGAGGTGATTTATGGCGAAATTGAAAACGTATCGGTGGGATCTTTGTTTTATAGATGGGCAGGGATGGTTTTCTAAATTTTGAAGTATATTTTTTTAAATATGAAACACCTAATATATTAGTAAATGCCTTGAATTTGTTTTCTATTATATTTCATAAAATGATCGTATTTGCATCAACTAGAAAACTAGGAAGGAAAATAAATCTTCTTTGGAAAAAATATGTTCATTAGTACTGTTTCTACGGTAATTACGTACATTTTTTATTTTAAATTGCAAAAATGCGCGTGTGCACACACACACTCAGTCTAAATAATTTACCTTTACAAATGAGTTATGATTTTAAAGAAAGTAAGTGCATGAAATTATTATAGTACAAAGTGTTAGAACCCCATTTTATTCAGAAACCGTTACTTTTGAACACTTTGACCGAAACTAGAGTCCACCTAATCCGCTGTCTTCCCGCATATTTCCTTAATCCAAGCGTAAACACAACGGGAACCATGCACAATGCACCACTGCAAGCCCACAGAGCTGTCAAAATCGTCATACGATTCCCAGGAACAACCTGGAACCAAAAAGAATGCACTGCTTGAAAATGTCCGTTAACTTAAGTCCTTTTGTAATACAGAAATTTGGCAATGTTTGCGTCTTTTATTTGAAGGAGCCCAGAGTACGCCTATATTTGACAAAGGTCGTGAAAGGAAGCGGTCAACCGTCCCGAGGGTGGTGTCTTCGCCAGGTGTGGTCATTATTGACCTTTGTTGACCGACTGACCGTCACATTAGACCCGTTTACTAAACATTGATTGCGTGACCGTGAGAAATGCAAAGTAATCATAGAAAGAGTGGCCAGCTTATTGTCTCCCCGGAGTCCCCGGAAATTGCTGACTACATAGATAAAAAATAACGGTGTTACACATTACCATTCCGAGAAACACAAGACCAAATTACTATAGATATGGACAAACAAATTAAGGAATACATTTTGTACACACGCATTAATCTAATAAGTTAATCGTGTCAAAATCACTATGTTTAAGAATCTTCTGTAGGGTGAACTGTCCAGTATGTGAACTATGATTACCTACCAAATTTCTAGTTCTTCTGTAACAATACGTTACGTTTAGAGAACTTAAGCGTTTCATTAGTATTTGAGTACCTAGGTACTGAGAAAAGCAATGTGTTAATTAAAATTTACATCGCAAGTTCCTATATCGGCTTGCATAAATAATATAGATACTATACGAAACGTACTCATGCGACTAACTAAACAGTTTGGCTTAAGTAGACAGACCATTATGTTACTACCTGGCTAGAACATCTCACGTCACTGAAAATGGTAATATATCAATGAAATGGACAATAAATAAAACTGATTCCGGGTGATGCCAATATGTGTTTGTTTCTTCAGCGTATTTATTTCAGCGGATTCGAATCAGACTTAGTATGTTAACAAAACACTGTTGCAGACTTGACTTGTGGTGTGGGTGTTTCAACACAAGGATAGATAGAAAGCGTACAATCGTTCGCTATTAAAAGTTTTTAAGGGATGGTGCAAACTTTGATACGATGATAGCACTATATTCTAACACTTCTATCACGCATAGATCAAAACTAGCGCGCCTTACCCTGTACCCACTTTGTTTGCCGCGTCACAGCCGCAAGATATTATCTTTTTTAAGCATAATAACTGTGACATGTTTCGTATGACGCTCCAGGGCCGGATTTTATGGCCTTCTTTCTGGGAAAACTGAGTCTTACTAGCCGCGTCTGACATAAAGATAGCATCGCGCGTGAGGCGGTGAGGAGCGTTCCCACGGCGCAAAATACCCCAATACTGCACTGACCCTGTTGCGTGGTCAGAAGCTGAGGATTAGCGACTGAAGACTAATCAGCTCTAGGACTTATTGCCACTAGCACCACTATGACTTTAAATGAAATGAAGTCTCAGACTGGAATCCTGTAGATATCACAATAACTCCAGCGATTTCGTGAATTAATATGTTTTTGTCTATCTAAAGTATCTTTCTTAATAATAACGTAGAGTGCAAATGCAGGAGTCTAGTATAATGTACTATTAATACTTTAAGAAGTTTTTGCTGATAATTAAAGTAGTTACAAGATATTAAATACATTTATCCTTATTGAAAGACACAGCTCATTAAACTCTTCTAAGAGTCATTTCTGTGAACATTCACTTTAACTTCCTGAGCCCCCCCAGACACACATATGTAAATTGACGACATTTCTCACACTTTTCGCAAATGCCCTATGGTCAAAAGTTACTGTCCGGTGCAAACATTAATTACGGCAACAGATACCGGTTCTGCACGGTCAAGGCAGAGCCCCTAAGCCGATAGTGCAGGCGTCGTAAGCTAATTATATTTCCGCACGTTTTGTCCAAATTTGCATATGAATCGGGGTTCAACTACAATAGGAATAACGCTAATTTGTTATAGAAAGGTTCAGGTAAAGCTCAAACGGATGAAAGTACGAACAAGTTCAACCCACCCTCTAATTCCTACGTCAATCGCCACCTTCTTGGCGTAGATTTAAAGTATAATTTCCTATAGTAATTACAAGGCTGGTTGGACATTTGTCACAAGGGCCAAATATGGGAATAGGGCTGCTTGAATGCGCGCTAGAAACTTGATAAGTTTTCTCTGTAAACATTGAACGATAGAATGGAATAAATATTCAATTTCACTTAATGTTGTATGGAGATTTCAACGAGGCCATCTATTGTGGATTTATGCGAATAACTGGCCCAGAAACCTTTGATCCTTTTAAGCAAGATCTATTATAGGTTTATACATTATTTGCAAATGCTGGATATACAAGAATAGCTGTTGTGTTGACTCAAAATATTTATATTTTTGACGTGCACTAAAAATGCACGATATTCCGAAATAATCAGCCAAATTTGAAATTAGATAAACCTTATAGCCACCATATGGGTCTTCCACCAGAATATCGGGTACGTGGCGCACTTCTTTTGATACTTCTAACAGTGCTAGGGAGCAAAGTTTTGGTATAATAATATTTTAGAGAGATATTTCGATAAAATAGCTGCTATAGCCACCCCGTGTGCGACGAAGTTCTTATTCTGGTGAATTGCATCCATGCCAGAAAACAAAAAAAAAACAGAAAACTATTCGAAATAATGAAATAGAAATAGCTACCCTTGATTCTCGAGTTTCTGGGGAAGCAGTTTCATATAATTTGATTATCTTTGGTATTCCTCAACCGTGTACAGAAGACATGATCACTATATAAGTAGAATAATCCACAGCCACAATCCAGTTCGAACACCTCGTAAAGCCAGAGCGAAATGGCGTTACAAAAAGGAATCAAAGTGTAAAATCATTTGTGTCGGATTAAAAAAGGAGCTAGCGTACGAGCGTGAGATATACACCACTATCAATCATGCTATGATTTATACTCTCCCGAGATGATGTATCGTCCAGGACTGCAGTCCACTGTGAAAATATTCGATAATTAACTTTTTAAAATTTGAGTGACGCCTTCATCTCATGGGTGCGGAATCGAAAACATCAACCACACTCAACACGCCATTCTCATCGCTGGACACAACCAAATTAAGATCAATTTTCGATGCAACGGCTAACAAACCAGTTGAGCCGTGGAATGCCTTCAACCGCTTTTCTAATACCACAAAAGATACTGTACTATTATTTAAATTCTTGCATATTTTACTGTGAATGGCGTGATTTTCTTGGCCATTTCCTTACGTGGTTTTAGAAATGTCAAGCACCCTACTGCTGAGAACTCATAACAGTCTAAAATTCTGAATTATACTTAATAAACGATTGTTCTACAAAATATTCAGCGGTATAAACTTAAAATCAAACGATTATAATAAAATGCTTGTTTTGCACAATTTGTGTGCTAATCATGGTTCTGAAACACTTAGGAGAATCCTTGTTTGGATCTTCGGACATAACTTATTTATTTCCGGAGGCGTAACTGTTTTTTTTAAACATGCGTATTACTCATGCTTTAATTATAAACCGCACTCGGTTTTACATCTACAAGTGTCATTGATCATGAAGATGCAGCAAATGGAAGTACCGTTTTGCATTTTAATTCTACTAAAGAAACGTTCTTATAAGAAAATATTGATCAACATACTTACAGAATTAGAAATCATACAGAACCACAATTTATCAGCCGCAACACGACACTATGGGCACGTCAAAATAATCACCTACACCTATACGCGGTCGGGATCGAAGCTGGACCCCCGCGGAGCGCGGGCGGTAACGAACTATGCAGGTGATTTATCTGACCGCGCCGATGCTAATTCCTTTACAACGTGTGATGTTAATGAAATATTGGGGATTTTTTTATGTTGTTTTGTTGGTGTTAATGCGTATTTTGTCGTAGTGTTTTTATGTTAGATTATCATTTGGCCCGCGAATTCCTTCACCTGATACAGAGTCCTTTCCTCGCGAGGTCCCACTCAACTCGAAAAAATCCGTTGCTAGTGTTTCTTTATTTATTTTTTTATCTGCAAGCGTTTATTCTGTGCGTTATCTAAACATCTGTTGCGGTTCGTAAAATTGGTCTCGGGAAAAAATCTACTTAACTATAGTCTTTAAATTTTACATCCTCAACTATGTTATTCGAGAAATCCTATCCCAAAACATCTATTATGTTAATCACATCCGACACCTCGGATCTTCGGCGGCTACATTTGGGCATCTGATTAGCAGTATTATTTTGAAAGGCGTTACTTTGCCTAATACGAGTGAAGCAGATGACCATGCACATATTTTTATGAGTTTAAGTACAAAAACATCTACGCAAAACGATGCTCTAAGAGGGCCTTAACTTAAGCCATAATGTAAAGTGAAACTATGGGGCTATAGCGCGGTACAGAGGGCACGAGCTCAGAACGGGTTTGTACGTACTAGTAACCAATATACATGCCGTGCATTACTCGTAGCCAGCGTTCAAGTTTATAAGGCCTGAGAAGATTTCACCTGCAGAATGTTTGAGGGAACTTATACTTATTTGTTTAGATCAGCTTGGACTTTTGCCTTGTTTCTAACGTTGTTGTTATCATATTCACTATTTTATTATTTAGATTTGATTGTCGAATGTGAATAATAAATGGAGTCAAATAATTATACGGAAATTGAAGAGTTTAATGGATCCATTAAGCCCAAACTAAAATGGAATTCCGGAAAGTGCCTAACGCCTGAAATTTAAGAGTTAGAAGGATTGAGAATTTCGAGCGTTACCAAACCGAAGATAGTAACGTTAATTTAATCCATTTGATTATCTTCCATTTGTTTCTTTTAATAATTTGTACGTCCATAAAATTTGGGACAGAGATAATCATTTTTTATTTGTTAGAAAAAGCCTGATATGCCGATGCGCAGTTATGCCTGATTTAGTCAATGTTAAAATGCAAAGAATCCAGTACAATCGTAAACAAATACTAATTCCATATGCTAATATAAATGATGGCTAAATAAAAGTAATAAAAGCCGGTCGAAAGTTTATCTTGAAAGCTTTGTGGCCCGGCCCTGTGTGGCCTCGGATGCGGGTTAGGTTGACAAACAGTAAAAATAGTGGATTTTATTCCAATAATAGACCACTATGACATAAGGAATACGCTAAAGATACAGATTTAATAAACACCGTGCAAAATCATTGATTAAATTGCAGTATATTATTGTATTACACCTAAATACAATACAGGTATTAATTTACAATAAGAAGTGTCCAGGGTTAGGTAGCAACGTATTGGGAAATGTAAAATTTTTAGCTGTTGAGTGTTGGTTAGTCCACTCAGTCAGTACCATTAGGTGGCCAGCGTCGTTTGGCTGCCATAAAAAGTTGGTCAGTTATTAGTAAGAAAATACAGTCACTCCAGAAATCGGTCTTGAAAGTGTATGAAATTCAATCCAAAGTCTGTGTGTACGATTCTTCATTATTAGTGAATCATCATATCGTGCGCATATTTCGTGAGGTCACAGTTTACTATAGCGGTCGGGGAGCCTGCGGTCGTTTGCTAGACTAGGACAAGTATATACAAAGCTTCATGCATCAAAACAGAGCGGAGGATCTTCTCTCTGTCTAACACCGACCGTTTCGTGACCCCGAAGTCTCGTCGAACCAAATGACGCAAGTTTCTAAGCAAGTGTATGTTTATATGCTGTTTTACGCTGGTCAGGTGTACAGCTAATCACATATCTGCAGTATGATTATCGCAAGGTTTAGTTTCTCGTGTGGTCAGTGACTCGGATATTCTTTAGTTTACGATGAATATTGTTTTTAAATCATGATTTTTATTGGGAGGTCAAATCGCAGACCGATTGATTGTAATCAATGCTTAATTTAGGAGGTAATTTCTTATGTCAATTATTTATCAATTTTTACTACAAAATTTTGAATAATCTTATACATTTATATATTTACTTTAGTCAAAGTTATTTTTTTGAGATGTTACACACAACCAAATCTAGTTTGGAGTAGTCAATATCGTTCAGTTCTAGATCATATCAGAATAATTGACATAATCCATTTCCTTCGTCACTTATTCAAAATGATCTTTTAAATCAAACTCAAACTTTTGAAATAAAACAATTTAACGGATTATATCACGTATATTATCTCATTTTACAAACTTTTGAGTTTTTTCACGTTCAACCCGTTTTTGTAGTATCCATTGTTATTTTAAACGCCTCACTCTACATAATTAACTGATTATCAAATCTGTTTTAATTCATATATACCTACCTAATTGCATTCATAGCATTGTGCTTATTTATCTTTACCTTCAATATTCTAAGTGAGTATTTTCTTTCGTCTTTCCGTAAATCCGCTATGGCAGTTAATCTTATCCACGCGCGTGTCAAGTTTTTTCATCGACCTCCGATATCTTAGCCGTATATTTTGGAATTTAATAAGTCGATAATTACCCACCGGGCCGGTCTAATGGCGCGTACGCATCTCGGCACGCGCTAGATCGCTTTATTATACAATCCTCACCATATTCGAAGATTTTTATCTCGACCATAAATTTAATTAGGTTTCGTACTATTTTGATGTCTTCCGTGTCCGGTTAGAGTAATTTAGATATAAACTTGTAGGTGGGCTGAACTTTCCAAATTCCTGTGAATTGTTTTCGATTGCACAACAATATGGCGTCCATATTATTCGCTGATTGGCGGTGACATTAAGTGAATTACGATTCTGTTGCGTAAATTGAGAATCTGCTGTCTTTGCATTTTATGGTCAAATTTATGGGCAATATGATTAAGTTTTCTTAAGTAAATTGATAAATGCAAATTTTAAAATAAAGCATTAAATTGAATAAATTACTCAAAAAAAATATTTACTTAAAATGCCAATATAATAAGACTGAACGGAAAAAGGGAGAGAACAAGTCGCGAAAGGATTGTAGTGTGAAATAAAAAAAAGAGAATAACACATCCTGTTATATCATAGGTACCAGATAAAAAATAGAAAACCGATAATTGAAAACATATTTATTGAGAAGAATGGATTGAAGTGAACTGCACCAACCAAAATCAAACTTAATTATTGATTTAAAGAACTTTGCATATTCTTAAAGCTTGCAACAACTGTTACAATGTTTATCTTTATCTCAAAAAGAGTTTTTAATAAAAATGACTCAATTGTTAACTTCGAAAACATGCCGCTTTCTACATTAACAGTTTTATCTCGGTTTCCCGGTATCCGAGGCGTAAAAATCTTAATGATATCAAAGATGACCGTTAGAGGAACAAAGCTTGGTCGTCGGCCATTTGTCGCGCGGTAACACGCGCGGTTAAGATCCGTCTACACGTGATGTTGTGCGGCATAGTCGCATGCTACAGCAATTAGGCTGTCACATTACATTTATATTTGTGCCGAAACTACGTTTCATTACTAACGTCTTCGTCGGCGAAAGACTACAAAGTGTAGATAATGTAGTTCATTGTATTTTTTACATATTTGTAAGTTTTAGCTGTATATAGTCGCTTGTGTTCCTTCGGGATAAAATATATAGTGGCAATTTTCTGGTGGTAAGCTTTGTCAGTGACTTGTCATCCTCTTGAATAAGTCATGCCACCCACCAACCAGTCAGGAGTGGTCACCTAGGAAATGGGTCTGAGCATGTTAACCTCTTCATTTTGAATATAGAAAGAACGTGAAATTACTGTTACTGTAGACTTATTGGCCCTGTTAGTCAAAAATGGATTAGTTGTCAGTTCTCAATTACAAATCAATTGCAAGATGTTTTTTTTTCTCGACTCAATCTTTCTTTCAATGACAAGTATGTTATTATTGTTATTGACAAGAAACTCATTAATTCCGTAAGCAAGCAGATAGTTATCATTTAAAAATAGCCGTCTTTCAGACGACCGCTGGCTGTCTTGAAGACATGCGCAAAGAGCTTACTACAAGACAATACTTTACATTCATGCTTATATTCTTAAGCAGATATTAGTATGGTCATGCTACATGCGACACTGTGGCACGGCCGGTGTAAACTCACCTTGAGATCCACATAAAGAATCGTAGACATAAATAAAATTGTACACATAAATAACAGATTATCAACTGGTATCGGGAGGTAACGAGATAGAATAAGTATACAAGTAAAATAAATAGGCAAACGGTAAATGAAGTTGTTCGGGACGGCGGTTTGGACGTAATGGTGATGTATTCGTGGGTCCATGTGTCTTAGTAATGGCCGGGTAGGGCTGCCGCTTTTGTTATGATGTCAAAATTAGACAGATAATTAAAAACATTAATCTAAAAGTAACCTGCGAGAATTACTACCTATATCATGACTGAGGTTAAAGAAAAAGCTTAAAGTGCTGCCTTAATTTAACATTTCAAACTTAACAGTTTTTTAAGCATACGTAGAATTTGTTAATTTCGGTAATATATATTTAAGAATAATTACATAAAGTTTACCGAGAAATAATACAAAATTATAATCGTTGTCAACATATTTTCTATACTAGAATTGTCTACACTTACATGCATGTAAATCAATTTCTGTAGACACTACGCCACTATATTCTCTGAAATAATGACATTTATTTTGTAAGTCGGCCACAAGGGCACTTTACAATTCTAACTCCACGGCATTTCTCTAGAGGAGACCACCGTTGAGAAGAAAGCCGAAACAAATTCAATATTAGTACAAAGCCTATCTTAAATATATATTTCTAAGTATAAACTGAATGATTATTTCTCCAAGAAAACATAGGTATCAAAACTTGTAAAAGTAAATTCAAATTCAAATAGTTTATTCTGTAAGTAGGCCAATTTTTACAAATCTGTATCTGAATCTACTATATATTCAAAAGTAAGTATTTTTTTCGTAAATTATACTTAAAACTATTACAACTGTGTTATAACTAATTAGTACACGTAGAGGAGATGTACAGATTTTCCTAATCAATGTTAGGTACAGTAGTCATATAAAATAATATAAGCCAAGTCGTTACAATTGTACAAAACTGCAATTAAAATATTTAAAAGGGCTAGTAAATTTTGTTCTATAAAATTAACCTTATATAACTATTTTAGAAAACATATCGATATTATTATAAAATACAGTTGCTCTACAGTTGTCAAGTATACAATATAAATCGTAAAAAAGACGATCTATGAACGACTTATGGTCATCCCTCGGTCGGAAAATCTTTTTGAGCTCATCATGTCAAACCGACAACAAAGACACATTTTATTCTTCGCCGCGAACGAAGACATAATATTGTGCAGCAAGGAGCAACCCTAGGACAATCTTGCATCGTTAATGTTGGAATTTATGGCTTGTTATGAATAACTTACTATGTTTTTGTACGGACAACGCTTTTTCAGAGCAGTGAAGTTTTTACTGATTAGCTTGTTAGAAGCTTGTGATCAGAAGCATAGCTTTTAAAGTGGCAAAATTACGTATGGAGATAAAAGTATTTTTTGTGTTTAATTCGAGGTAATAGCGGTTTTACCTGTTTGTGTAATGGCATAGCACTGTTTGTCACCAGATTTTATATCCTTAAATATTTTCACACGTCTTTTTCTATTCTTCATATAAGCGAATACTATTTTTTATAAATGTAGTTACTTGTACTTAGTAAGATCATCACATTCTTGATAGTTATAAACACACTTACTTTGCCTAAAGAGTGGTAGACTTTTTACAGTCGGTATTATTAATTATTAATATACACAAAAAGTTACACTTTGTTGTACCTAATAGGCATGACTGGGTATGAAAATCTCAATTCTAATTAGTCTGTCAGCTAGATAATAAAAAAATATTCGACGTGTACTTTTTGCTTTTCAAAATAATATAAAAATACTTAGATAAATCGCATTAAAGTTTAAGAGCGGGGGCTCGTGACGTCACTCCTAAGTAAAATTTGTACCTAGAATTGACGTCATGCGATATTTTGACTCAATGTATCGCCTTTACTTTTCGACTATGTAAAAATAGTTGATTGTTTGACAAGGGGCTAAAATAAGCCATTATGACACGAAGTGATTATTTGGACGAGCTCACGAAGTGAGCGAGGAGAAATATATCTGAGTGTCATATAATAGCTTTTAGCCACGTGTTAATAACTCTGCTTTTCACGTCGACTGCGAGAAAATAAAAAAGACTTAACATTAAAATTATATATTTCATGAAAACTAAAAATACAGTTTGAGCAATTCTATCAAAAAATTTGGCCAATCTAATCAGGTTGGTTTGTTTGTTTTTAATTATTTGTAAGGAGTATGTAGCTGGCCGCAAGTTTTTTTTACAGTGTCATAGAAATTCGTATGGGATTATATGGCTTCCTTTTAAACCCTAGGGGCTAAATGTACTGTTTTAGTCTAGCTTTTTGAGCAGGAGAAGTGAAAAAGAAATAATACGTGTCCAATATTTTTTTTTAAATCTACATTTATTAAAATTTAGTCATCATCCCTATTGTCTATAATTCAAGATGAAGTTCTCCTGTTTATATCCGTGATAATATTTTACCTTTGACTGAACTGGAATTATGAAACGAACGCTTTCATAGTTCACATAACTAAGCAAGAACAACCGATTATTGAAATCTTATGCCTTGAGTTCTAAACCTTCAAATATTTTCAGGGCCCCCTTTTCTGCGCTGATAAAAAAAAACAAATTGGAGCTCGAGTTATTGTAATGCCAACCCCCCTTTTTTAAGACCTAGCGACCCCCCGAAGGGTCGCGACCCACAGATTGAAAAACACTGCCCCGAAAGACGATGATTAGGTGCAAATTCAATCGGATATACAGCTGATAGCTAAATTCTTAATCGAACTACGTATTTAATAGGCTAGTATTTAATTACTTGTCTTTAAGTCATCGTAAACTTTGTTCCAACCGCATTTGTACGTGATCCAATGTAGTACAGACAGACGCATTTTAAAATGTTTTTATACGGCAATTAACATACAAGCGAACTGATGAAAACTGCAAGTTGTGAATTCAGTATAAAAAGTTACCGCTATGTTAGAAAGAAAGAAGAAGAAAGTAATTGTATATTTATTTAGCGCCACAGACACGAATTTCATAACAAGAACAATAATAAACCAAAAGAAGTGCTAAAAAGGTCGCCACTCAGTTTAATGCCACAAAGCAATAGAGTTTACTCCGTGACGCTGGTTTTCAGTGACGCCTGTTGGTCACCAGGGCGAAGTGATCGTTTTACACATTAAAAATACTTACATACTACGTATATCTTACAACTCAGACTCGAACTTAAAGGGAGCATGTTAAAATCTCATTTCTATATTATGAACACTGAACTGATATTTACACAATAAATACAATGTTATGACCTAAGGTGTAATTTCTTCATCATTTTAACCCATAATTCTGCCCAAAAATCTATTACAACAACCGACAGTGGAACTCTTTCGACAATCTAACAAAGGTCGTTCTCATCTTATTCTTATGTCATAATTATGCAAGGTGTCTATATCAAAACAAAAATTCTTTTTTTTGTTGAATTTGACTTGGCTTCATATTTTTTTTACAAATGACATAAGAATCTGGTTAAAGTCTTAAGTATTCCTGACGAGCACGTTGTATAATAGTCATAACTGACCGATTAAATTTGAGTAATTTTTTTTTATCCGACTCTACATTTACATGATATTCATTAAGTTTTTAAAGGAATTACTTATTTGTAGGTAAGTAATAAGTAACAGAGTGGAACAATTTTTTCGCGTTGTTGTATTATTATTGTATAATATTAATATACTCGAGAGCAAAAGTTTTGGGTCACCCTAATGTAAATAATAGCAATAGATTTTTATTATTACTAAATATCTCGTAATATGTGTGTAGTTTATTTCTAATGATTTACTATTCGTTGAAGTATTTAGCAGCTTACGCTCCGCGATCTTATCATAGAAATAAGAATAGGTGTCCAAAAATGACATTTTTGCAATATCTCGTTCCGTTAACGATTTTTTTTTCATAGGTTTTTTGATTTATACCTAATTAAGTACATTTTAACTGTTATTTTTGCGGTTTAAACATAAAATTTAATAAAGATTATGACAAAATTAAAAAAAAACTGTACAACCTAGCATTATTTTACGAAATATTACGGTATTTTACCGACCCGAAACTTTTGGTGTCGAGTGTATTTTATGTGACTGTACTACGAGTAGGTATGTAGGAAGTAAACCGTACAGTCAATTATCGTAATTAATTCTCTGGCACGTGTCACTTTTAAACATTTTTCTTGAAACAATTACCCGCTTCGAAGGAACCATTAATATTGTTTACACTTTTGATCCAAATTGTTCTGATTGACACGACCCTTGTAATTATGTTGTGGTTAACTAGCTGCCACTGAGTAATAATCTAATATAACTTATCTTAATAATAAATATTATGATTGTGATTTTTTGAATGATTGGATGTTTATTACTTAATACTATGGAAGTCGTCAAGCGGATTTTGGTAGTTGAACTTTGGCACACAGATAGGCCAGTCATCATTATATCTGCCCCAGAACGTCCACTGCTGGACAAAGGCCTTCCTCAAACATCGTCACAAGGATCGGGTCGTGCGCGATCTTGACCAGATCAACGGTCATCTTGATGGGGGTATCCCTACGCTGCGTCCGGCCATCGGTTCTACTAGCAACGTGTACCAACCTGTGCCTCTAAGTCTAGTAACTCTCAGAGGCCTGAGCTGTGTCGACGACCTTGGTTCTTCAGCGGATCTACTCATATATACGCGTTCGCCACTCGGGATCCTTTCTGCCCCAGCGGCCATCGGTTCTACGAGTAATGTGCCCCGACCTGTACCACTAAGTCTAGTAGGTAACTCTTTGAGCCATGTCGACGACCTTAGTTTTTCTGCGGATCTCCTAATCTGATTCGATCACGCAAGAAAACTCCGAGCAAAGCTCGATCCATTGCACTTTGAGCATTTGAGTATTTTTGTTAAATAGTTTACAAGATACCCTTTAACTTATCTTAGGGCGTATTTTAAATGCACCGTCGAAACGCGTGTGTATCGATTCAAACGCTATACACACGCGAGTCAGTATGCAGCTCTATAGAATGAAAAATGCGATGTCGATGTGACGCGTATAAAAACGCGGTGTACAAAGGCCTTTACCCATAAATGTTATACTTAATTGGAGAAAGAGGTGAGGAGGAGATGAGTGTAAGTCATGGCGTAGATTCACAAGCAATAAATGCCTAAGTATACTCATCAAACTTACAACATTTAACTAATAGTAATGACAAACCGTGTCATTACAGAACAATTTTTTCATGCATTTCTATATAGTTAAGACTCGCGTGCGACGGTCCTTGATCGTAATTAATGTCAGAGCATATCACTTCCAACAACAGTAAGTCACGGTCAAGCGATGATCTAGATTCTAGATTAATTAGCGGAAAATAGATCAATTCCAGCTAGCCAGTCTGTACGTGTCGCGAATGTAAACAAATTAAAACGATTACACAAATTTACATAACAAAAGTAGGTAAGTATTTTTGTATTAATAATTGCATTATTTACTATAATCATTCTATACTTGTTTTATTGATTTTGTTTAAGGAAAAAAACGTCAATATTGACATATATATATATACTTTACTGTCAGAGTGTTGGGCTTTAAAGGGGACGGATAAAATGATAATGCATATGACAAAAACCGGCCAAGTGCGAGTCGGACTCGTGCACCGAGGGTTCCGTACAAAATATCTATGGAAATCCAGTATTAGCGGAGCCCTACTCCTACACAAAATGTACGCGATGCCCGATTTTATAGCGGCAACAGAAATACATCACGGTACATGAGATACAGCCTGGTGACAGACAGACAGACAAACAGACGGACAGCGAAGTCTTTGTAACCCGTTTTACCCTTTGGGTACGGAACCCTAAAAATGAGAATGTTACGATGGATGTGTTGTGTTCGAAGTCAGATAAAAAAAAAGAAAAACATGAGTTATAATAAAAATAGCTTATATCACTCTCGGACCTACAGGTATACTACTTGTTAATCACCATCCGCTGTGTTGCTGCCTGAAAGAAGGAAAAAATTTAGCTAGAAAAAAATAACAATTTGAAACGTCGAACCAAACTTTTTCGAATTCTCATGTTTTTGGTGGCGTGAAATAATGTTTAATTATGAAATTTACATTTCACCTCAGGCAATGCATTCGTTTTCTAGTTGATTGTAATTTACTGCTTTGGAACTAATTTATACTAACACAGAATTAATGCGTTTTCAGTATACTCGTTAAGTTTCATATTAGATAAATTAGCAACTTCATAGATTCAATGTAAAAAGCGTTAATTGACTTTATAAAACGCCTAGATTCATAGTTGACAATGTTTATTTAATACTTTTATCTCCAATAAAAAGAAAATATGATTTGTGTTTTTAATTGAGAAGTGTTCTTTTTGTTCACGAAATTTCATGTACAAATAATATTTACACACAACATCTAAAATCATCTGACAATCTTTAACGGTTTAAGTGTTAGTGTCAGATATTTTTAAGGGTATAATTTTCTTACTAGATACGAGTTGCATTTTTGTACATATTGTATTCTGTACATAATGATAATAACATAATATAGCTAAAACACATTTTCCTCCTTATCGTCGCGCAGTCGGGTAAAAACACGGATTACAGAATAAAAGGGATATGTTATAACTGTGAAATAGTATGGGCCCGCGTGACGCCTATTTTAAGAATAAATAATAAATATAAATAATAACTGTGTGACTTTTACACTGATACTTTGTACTTCTACAAAAACAAGTTGATCGTAATTGGTCACAATTCCCAAATTCAATAAACGTAACGTAGTTTAACATTTATACAAGATTTTTTTTACGTTGTAATTCAGCAACTCGCCGCCGGTGCTATTTGGACGTATTACCACGAAGGGCTACTCAACGCTCGATGGCGCTTAAATCAATAGTACTATAGAACCTTATGCAAGTGTATTTAAGGTTTCAATTTCATTAACATTACTTTATAAGCATGTCGAATATTCTAGATCTACTCGCCTAGGGATGTGACCATTACTGTTTCAAGAATTATCGATAACACTAGAAGCTTGCGTGACTAAAAAGGTGTAAGAGGTCGCGATGATTTAAACGTTTTATAGATTATACTACTAGCTTTTACCCGCGACTTTCTTCGCTTAGATTCAGTGTATTTGTTAATTCGACAACCCCCAGAAAAACTGAAATATTTGAGATTTTTTGTCGTTTGAGAATTGGTTTCTTTAAAGTCCTCCGAACAAATCGTACTAAATAGTTTTGGTTGGAAACCAATCATTCGACCTTTTGTATTTTAGCTATAGGACGGAAACTAAAATTATAATTATTATACAAATAATGTCATTTCTCACAACGAGTTAAAAGTTATATAGAAAGTGTTTCTGTATAACTATAAAAATATTTTTTTTATCTTTGATCATTTTAACCCATTTACAAGGTTTGTTAAGTATCGATAGTCGATAAACAATTTCTACCTGCACTACGCTTAGTGTGTAGTCGGAAATAAAGCTACGACTTTGAAAATCAAAACTAAATAGACGCAATGCTTGGAAATAGATTTACCGGTGGTATGTTATGCCTTTTGATTTTAAATAAACATTTCTACTTCGGTTATTGCATACTTTTACCGAACAAACTGTCATTTTTATTTTTCACGCGAGCTCGATCAATGTAAGCAATCGGGAAGCGACTGAGTCAGCGTTTGCTGCGTTCCACGCCGGTATGTAAATTTTGACCATATCGGGAAGACACGAACCAAGCCCCCTTGACATATCCCTTTTATTCCGTAATCCGTGGGTAAAAACTTAACTAATGCCCTCTTGGAACTTATTTATTTTGTCTAATCTATCAGCAACAGACATCCAACTGCACATAGGCCTCACCTATAGCTCGCCACAGGGCGCGATCCTCCGCAGACCGCATCCACCGATTCCCCGCGATTCTCAAAAGGTCATCCGTCCACCTAGTCGGGGGCCGTCTGTGTTTTCCTATGCGTGGTCCCAACTCTAGGACTTAATTGGCCCAGCCTGGCTACGTGGCCCGCCTTTTGCCACCTGTCACTTTGGTTCTTCTGCTGATATCCTCATTTCTGATTCTATTACGCAGAGACTTCAAGCATAGCCCTATTCTAAAATGTCACGTCAAATTGTACATGCTACTACTAGATACACTTTACTGAAGTTTTTACCTTCTCTATAGTATTATAAAGTTGTAAAAATGAAATGTCTGTACATAGATGGTATTTTCAAAAAAAATATTGTTACGGACTATTTGGAGGTCACTAAAACGAAAAATATTTTTGTATGTTTGTATGTGTCGTTGTGACTTCATCACGCAAAATCGGCTAAACAGATTTCCACAATTTTTGGTACACGGGTAGCTAGGTATCTCCAGATGGTTATAGGATACTTTTTACCCGACTACGCTGAAGAAAAAAGAACGGGTTATGACTTTCTCTCCACCGCGAACGAAGTTGCGGGCATTTTCTAGTACTTAACAAAATTATAGCGATGTACTCAGATACTGCAACTTTGACAAGTCTCACGGCTAAGATCGTTTCCTTCGCACAATCTGTGTCAAGTACAACAATACAATCCTTCAATTCACTTCATACCACATTTGATTTCATAGTATTAAAGTCCAAACTCACTTGCTGAACTGCTAAATTCAAAACAGCTTCCTTTACCCTTTATTATTGAAACTGATCCTTATTGCCTGATGTTATTAGGTCGCATGTAGAATGTTTTGGTATATTTGGTGGTTATTAAGAATTGTACGTGTGAAGAATATAAATATAAATATATTACTAAATTGTGGATTTTGATGCATTCGGCACAAGTAGGCTGTACGAGACAGGGTTTTTAAATAGCTTAGCTTGAATGTAAACATGTGGAGTTTAACTAAATATAATAACTAGAAAAACAAACAGCTACGCAGACTTTAAGTGATTCTGAGTGGGTATGGGTAACTACAGAAAATATAATTTAGATTAAATCGAAGACATTACTTTCTCGTAAGAATTATAATTACCTAAAAATAAATAATACAATATAAAAGTATAAACGTCATCGAAAACAAAAATAATTATTAAAATCAGTTAATTGACGACAGCAATATCAGTACACCACTTACTCATTGATCGGTTACTTTGTGCCAATCTCTGCTATCCTAATGTTGTGAGGTCAAGACCGCATGTTGTGTACCATTTCTCATACTGTTTTAGATTTGAGTGTCTTAAGTTTTGTTTCTTTTGGTGTGTAAAGTTCGGCAATGAAATATATTGTATGTCCTCATACAAAGATCATAAATGAAAATTGGACAAAACTTTATATGAAATTATTAACATTTACAAAAGTATACGAAACATAAAATCCCGGATGCCATACAACTTCGTCTAATTTATTTAATGCTAGTTAAAACCCAGGCGCCGGCTATTTATTACACCTCAACAGGTATATGTTAATCTCCAACTAACGCCTTGTTAGAGATATTCGCATAAATAATGTATAATCTTTATTTACAGTATATGACGCATCTATTAGTCACGGCGTTCACCGAATTTTAATTTTATTTATTTTATTAATTTTATTTATAATAGGAATGACGTTAATTTCACTTAATCCGATGTGGTATGCGTTTATAAGGTTGCGCGCAAACGACAAACTGACCAAGAGTCTCGAGCAGTTGTATAATTAAGTTACTGCAGATTTGTTTTTAATTTATCAAATGTTATCAACTCGAGAATTTGAATTAACTTTTGATTATTTTTGGATCTTTATACATCATAATTCACGTTGCGATAAAAATTGCAACAAACTTTATTTTCTAGTACCTACATGTTTAATCAACTCAATACAGGCTTGATCTAAGGCACTACATTTCGATAGCATTTTGTTAAAGGCAACGCGATCAAAAACGCTTAGTAGAGATAGACGTTACACATTTCTGACGCTATAATTCGTATAATAAGATAAGTCATTTGTCCAGAAAATAAAAGCATATACATGGTGCCATACTGCCAGACTAACTTCATAGATCCAATTAACTATGGCTAGTCGACCGCGTTCGTAGTGCCTTAATATATGATAAAGACAGACTTACGAGTGAAATCCGAAATGAGACGTACGCGTATGCAAATGTCCACTAATGGAAGACTTCTCCGGAATGGAAGCCCCTGTTAATACTAATTTACATTAATTATCATCCATAAACGAATGGTGGCCATAAACTTGACAGTATTTTGACTTGTACCTACTATTCTATTGTACTGAATAATGACCAATTAAATCATTTTAATTACTATTCAAGGTATTGAGTCACTTACTATTTTAATAGAAGAATAAGAAGTGAAGCTTAAAACGGTAAAAAATAATTTATTACGAAATCGAAGCGTTACGAGTACTTTCATGGATAGAATAGACATGCTAACAGTTTTGTTAAGTATTGTCAAGGTAGAATACATTGTCAATTATACAAGGATTATTTAATGAGTAACGCTCAGCTAGCGAAGGCATGGCACTTTGGAATCAAATTGAATGCTATGTGAAATTAAGAAAATAAAACAATATTCATAGCACGCCACGATTAAGTCGAACGACACCTTGTCACTAGCGTTTATAATGAGTTAAAATACTGGTTTAATAAATTCACTGTGATAAAGGTGCCTGCTCAATAGTTTGAAAATCGATTCAGCTTAATGGGAAAGTGTACAGTGATCTTAACGAGTTGTTTATTGTATGAATCCAGATTCCGAGGCAATTTGTTTGATTTAAATCAATTATAAATTTAAATGGTTTTCTTAAGAATAAATGTATTATGCAGGGAATGTGAGATGGCTACTATTATAAATTTGTCACCAAAGTAGGTTCCGTTGTAGGACGAAATAAATAATGGATATTATTTATTGCGTATAAAATAAATGACTGACTGGAAAAGATATTTTATAGAATATATATTTCAATTTTGTTTAAATGTTATTATGTCCAGCAAAGATTGGGTTATAACTTTACTTTAACTAACTAGGTACATGTTAATATTTTAAGTGGAATCTATACGTTACGATCGAGTATTGTATATTTCCGTGTTATTTTATGGCAGAGGCAGTTTAATTTTCTGATATAAAGGTCTAAAAATATACAATATTGCATAAATTCATATATGGAAATTTTTAAACCCAAAATTTTGACTTTTCCATGCCATTTTTAGTACGTATACCTACGTTGTTTTCTTACATATAGAGTTTGTCCAAACGTTATTAAGTGAAGCTCGAACATACATTTCTTCAATTTATTTTTATTTATAGATATTAATATAAGTAACCGTTAACTATGAATTCTATGCGGTATTGTTTCGGTATCTGTTACTCCAAAGAAAACCATCTCAAAAAACATAACAATAATGACGCCTTTCAAAAATATTACCATACGATATCTGCCACGAAGCATAGACAAGTGAACGTCACGTTCTAAATTCAAATGTTTAAACGCATCGAATGAATGACAGCGGGCGCCTGTCTGTGCGGCCATAGACACGAGGATGAGACAATACAGCTAAATACAGAAGGTCCACTAAGATATATGAAAAATAATAAAATTATTGTTGGCCCATTACTCTTAAAAAAATATAGAAATAAAACAATTTAACGGATTATATCGCGTATATTATCTCATTTTAGTTCCCGACGTTTCGTGTCCTCCCGTGACCATGGAAAGCTGGAAAGCTTCCGAAACGTCGGGAACTAAAATGAGATAATATACGCGATATAATCCGTTAAATTGTTTTATTTCAAAAAATATAGAAATCCACCAGTTAAAAAGTTAAAATGAACTTCAATGTATAGAAAAAGCGTGTATTTTTTTCCTGTTTAGTAACAGCATCGGTGGTAAGGACTTGTTAATTTTGTGCTCTTCTTTGGCACTTAGAAATCCGCTACTTGAAACCCTTTCATATAATTATGCTATACATGCATAAATGCAATAGTCAAATCAAACTTATTTCTTCAGCTAAGATGCACTTGGAAAAACTAAATAGGTATGTTATACACATAAAATCGTATTTCCTTACACCGTTCTTAAAGCAACCCTACGATTTTAATTGGACTATATCTATCTATCAGCCACGGACGTCCACTGCTGAACATAGGCCGTCCCTATAGCTCGCCACAGGGCGCGATTCTGCGCAGACCGCATCCACCGACTCCGCGCGACCCTTACGAGGTCATCCGTCCACCTAGTCGGGGCCATTCTACGCTGCGCTTTCCTGTGCGTGGTCACCAATTACCACGATGCAATTGAAATTTTGTGGACTAATATCATTAAATATTTTGAATTTTGTGACATAATCTTCTTCTTCATTATTGGCTACGCATCTTTCTAACACACGACCCACTTCATCCGTGCACTGTCTCCTACGTTTTAAGTTCGGTCACTTTGTGGCTGCAGCTGTCAGGCTGTCCTGCAACACTTGTGTCCATTTCTCTCTCAGTTTTATTTTGCCAACACCTAATTATGGGACAAGGGTATTTATTAGTTTTGTATACGCATGCGTGTCTTGCAGGCCAAGTATGATAAGCTCTATTTTTTGTGACAATACAAGAAACTTCGAATATAACTGTCTAGAGCACGTACTGTATTGTAATCTCTTTTGTGATCGATTAGTGACGTACGCCGGTCCGAGATGTATCGACGGATAGTGTAATGACGCCATTAGGCGAGGTGTCGACGCCGTGGGAGCGACCCACATCGGTATATCACGAGCGCAATTACTACAATTGGGACCGAATTATACGAATTAATTCGGCTGTTCCCGACGTGATTTTGGTGGTTTTATCTGATTAATTGTTATTGGCTATTTTATGAAACCGGTAATAATTATAAAAAAATGTACTGTTTGATTTGAAAATGTATTGACAGTGAGTAACAATATGTCATGCCAATATTATGACTACATGCTGTATGTCAAATATTTTAATATGTAGTTGGATTCGCGTGACCCCATGTACCCCAAATAATATGGAATCTGACCTGGGCGGGAGCGGCTGGAGCCTAACTGGACTAGAAGAAGATTTGACACATTATTTTAGAGACACCATTTGTCTTAATTTTGTATGGGAAAGTAGCTAATTTACAGATTTATTTTATCGAATTTATGTTATTAGAGAGATGATACAAATAAGCCATTGCATCGGTTCTGAACCATCTTCAACATTTTTCATGCTGTCTATATCTCCCAAAAGTGGCTCTATAAATCCGCTCACACTAAACATAAGCTTACCCAATGACAACGACCTCTTTTCAAATCTTTATAAATACAACCTGCTTACGATTTACCCCGAAAAAAAAAACAAAAGTCTAACAGCGCGTGCGCGAGCATTCGCGCCGGTGATAGGCCTACCAACACATCTGTAGCATGTTTAAAGCAAAATCAGTCTTTACAGTAAGGTGGTAAGGACTTTAGGTTAACTTTTTAAAATGGTGGGAGTGTACGGTTCCCGCCAAAAAACGAATTCACAAGAAAATGCTTCGAATGCTTCGCGCGCTGCGCATTATTGTCGTCTGGGCACAATTCGGACCGTTCGATCGGGATTCGTTCGACATTTTATAGCTGATTCGTTCCGTATTGTGCAAGTGCATATGACGGGATCGTTGAGAGTAATTTTGTTTTTTTTTATTGTTACTGTAATAGTTAATTAATTTTGCGTTCTACGAATTTCTATTTACAGTATTATTGTAATTTGAAATTAAAAAGAAAGAGAGAGATTTTTTTCATAACATAGGATATCAGTTTACTAGAGAATAATTATAATTTGGTAAAAACAAGAGCCAAAATAACAAGAGTACCAGTAAAAAAGGAACTTAAAAACAGCGGATTACATATTTTTTTATGTACATACTGTACTGTGTATGTGCATATGGTTATTATGACTCGAAACTACGCTACGATTTCCAAAGCAGTTAATTTATTAAAACATAAGAATTAATATTAATTAACCTAATCTAAAGCCATCGCCATAACGTCATCGCTGCATTAGTCTGTCTGTCCGTCTTCTTTGCGCGTCAATCACTGTGAGAACTCATTTAGCTCATAAAAGTTTGGTAATAAACTCTATGGTTTTTGTCTTTGGGCGCATTGCGTTCAATCAATTAAGTGCATTTAGAACTTACAATATAAATACAAATCAATTAAGTAATGAATAAATACACTTTGCATAAAATAAGGAGAAGAAAGTACTAAGTGAACATAAAAAGCTTTTATTTGTCCCCTATAAGGGTAATTAATTTTTCATCTATGAGCTGTCATTTCGTCAATTTAGTACCTACGGCCAATAACGGCAAAGGAATGGAATTACCTCCCTTTACCGGCTCCCGGTTTAAGTCATACAACCGGCAATTTTTCTTATCTCGGATGCCAGTATATGTACCAATGTATTTTTGTAGCCACTTCACGTCAAAACAGGTAAACGCATATTAACAACTTTTGGTACATTGATAATCATAGGACGGTTTTACCCGACTAGTACAGAGAAAAAAGAGGGTTATGATTTTTTCTTCTCCGCGAACGAAGCTGCGGGCACCTTCTAGTATCTTATAACTTAAGCCTCTTGTCTCAAGTCAACAGCCATTAATGCGATTTAAATCGCGCTCCGTTGACCGCTATAGCCTCTATTACCTCTGGTTTCTGTGTCACCGGTCTATGGGCTATTAGTATAACTCCTTTGTCTTATTAAATGACTATCATATATTTATAACATGAGAACATTTATGTCTAAATGCATTGTCATATTAATACTCGTACTGAATTTCACGATCCTATCTTAACAAAGCTAAGTTTGCACAAGTTTGCATTTAATTATCTGGCAACACCGCGAAAACCGTGCAAATTATTACGGATTTTTGACGTTTACAATGGGGCTGGCACTGTATTTCAGATTATTTCTGTCCAGACACAACTTCGCCAGACAATATAGTTAGAAAAAAAATCACCTGCTATATTAAAATTAACAAAATATTACAAAAGAAGAATACTCGAACTGTGTCTGTGGTACATTTTTTCACGGAGTCATTTTCTGAATAAGTAAGCTGTCCGTTGAGGCATTTTTTAGTGGATCTGTTGTCACGATCTAGAGTAACGCACGTGACAGGTGACAAAAGAACGCTTAAACATTTTTCTCCGCCATTCTCAATGACTCAAACGAATATGAACATACTCGTAGACCAAAAACCAAGTCAATAAATCCGTGCATGGCGTGTAGCACTTGTTAAGTCGAAATATACGTTTAAAAAAATTTGAATTTAGAACACGAGTCTTGTAGAAGAGTCACTGACTAATTATCAAGTTGACTAAGACACACTAAAATTGTAAAAAAAATTGAAAAGTACAAAACTGCCAAAACCAAATCTCCTCTTCTCTGCTTGCAATATAGAATAGTAACATCAATTCAATTTTCCAAAACACTCGCACATCTATGTAAATTAGATCCAAAACCTCTAGACATACCTATATTAATTTGACTGCACTCCCTTTCCTAGCAGTAACTTCAGAAAACTGCTATCAAAGTTTTCCTAGTGTGTCAAAATGAAACGTTGTTTCTTTCCCTACAAGGTTGTATGTTGTATTCCTTCTCAAATTAGATGATAGGTTGTCAAAGGTTCTTGGGTCCTATTGTCGGGGGTCATAAACTGAGTTATTACACAGTGACGCGGGCAATCAAGATGCTCATATGCTAATTGGTACGAGGATTGCGAATTACCATGCAGTTAAATTTTAAGGGACTGTAATTTCATTACATTATGGCTTGGCAAGTCGTCAGAAGAATCTAAGTTTCTGCTTCGATTGCTTCTGCAGAATATTTGCGAGGAAGTAGCCTTCTATTTAAAAGTTAAAAGGGACATTTGTTTACATGAATAAGTAGTTCCTGTCATATAACTGAGAACTGAACTGAACCTTAGTTACACAAAATCTTTATGCATTTCCCACACACGTTAAAGTTATTCTTGAAAACGATTTAAATATTACCCAGTTGCGTATGCGATGACGTCACTATTTTATGTTTATATGCCTATTTCCTTGTTCCAGCTGTGCAGAGAGGCAGAGTGCCGCCAACGCAGCCTTCAGGTCTCGCCCTGCCCGGCCAGTTCGCCCTGGCCAACGGCGACCCAGCCGGTGGCCTCAATAGCCACCCCTACCTCTCCTCCTATATCTCCCTGCTACTGCGAGCAGAGCCCTACCCCACTTCAAGATATGGTCAATGTGTGCAGCCCACCAACGTAATGGGAATAGACAATATCTGCGAACTAGCGGCGAGACTACTGTTTTCCGCTGTCGAATGGGCGCGGAACATACCCTTTTTCCCTGACCTACAGGTCACTGATCAAGTAGCGTTACTCCGGCTCGTCTGGTCGGAGTTATTTGTCCTAAACGCCTCCCAGTGTTCCATGCCCCTCCACGTGGCTCCCTTACTGGCGGCCGCCGGTCTTCACGCATCGCCGATGGCAGCGGACCGAGTAGTCGCCTTCATGGACCACATCCGAATCTTCCAAGAGCAAGTGGAGAAGCTGAAGGCCCTCCACGTCGACTCGGCGGAGTACTCCTGTCTGAAGGCAATCGTCCTCTTCACGACAGGTAAAATTTTGGATAGTCTTTTTGGGGAAGCGCGGCTGTTGCTTTACAGGGTGGCCGGCGCTAGCGTAACTGTCACCAACTATGGAGAACTCTTGGTATTGGTGAGAACTCATTTAGACGCTTATTCGGAGGCTAGTAGGGTGCAACCGCCGCCAGCGCCACCACCACCATCCGCAGCTTCTTCGGGCTACTATTCAACTCTGGATTCTACTCTCGGCGTCAACTCCTCATTATCCTATGGCAGCTTCTTGTCCACACCTTCTCGATTACCACCAAATTACACAAGTAGTCCTCGAATACCAGAGGCTAGTACTTCATCCCCGTTTAAACCGTGGGACGGTTCAAGCGGGGTGAAGGTTCCGAAGGATCATGGGGGTTGACGTTGAGAGTTTTCCACTGCGGGCTTTTGATACTTTGGATCTGGGGTGCTATTCTTTAACACGACCTAGTATCGTAAAATCTCGCGGGATTTCGGTGACACTTTCGAATCAAAAAATGCAACAGTCCAACTAACTAGCATGCACCAATGACAACAAAGTGTGATTTAAAGCGCAAAAAAGCAGTTACCTTCCAAGATATCCCTCGAGATTTTTACAGGAGTATGAAGGTGTTTTACTGAGTAAGCATAGCTGGTGTCGGTACGGAAACGTCACTTGAAGACTGGGACACATAACGTTATAACCAACAGAACGTTAACGCATTTCATTGTACTTGGGGATAATAACTCTCGCTCTTCGAACCTAAAGTAGGTAGTTTACGCCTAAATTAGGTAGTCTGGGACTGTGGGGAGCTCGCGACTTATTGTTCTCTAACACCGTGGCCTTGAAAACATTTGTGATATGTATTTAAATTTAACTTATAGATATATCGATATATGTACTGGTACTTGCGTCGCGGTACCAATTGACTTAAGAAATATTTAATGTAAATACTAATTTATTACTAATTTATTAATACACTCGCGTAATTAATTCGTAATAGTTTTTGTTTCATTTCTTTTTTCTTACTTTCAAGCTTTGCCCTTTTATAGTTGATAGTAAATGTTAGAAGTGTCATTACAGGTACTTTTAAAGGCATTTTTATTTTGTAGTAAAGTCTAATGTGAGCATAGGGCTCATAAAAAGAGCAGTCTATTGAATATTAAAGTTAGCGTAAGTATCACTTAAGGATAATATCATATACACAAATTCGTTTAATTTATTTCGGTAGTAATCTAAAGCTTTATGCTTAGGTGCATGAAAAGTATTAAGGTGTACGCATGATCGAGCGTTAAAAATTTATTTAGCGAAATTTATCTCCATTTGAGAATGATCCAATAATTGGAATATATATATTCATATTATATTTGTCATTGCGGCAAATACACATTCCAAATAAAAGTGTAAAGAAGTTGTCAAACAAACACGCGAAATGCAGTCTTCTGTATTGTTTGATTATATACTGACAATCAAACTATTATTTATCTTCAACCACGGTAAAATTTACGTACCTACTAGTTCTCACTTGTTTCTTTTATACAAATTGTATGGCGTTGTACTTTAAAGACAAAATAATACCGGGTTTCCGACGCTTAGGAGAAATTCATAGTAAGTATATTTCTGTAAAAGTATACACACATACTTTTAAACTAGGAGTATTTGTACGTATGTTTTGCCGCAAAATAAGGTGATATAACCGCAAAAAAGGCACCGCGATAACTCGGTTAATAATTAATAATTTGTCGCATTGATTAGTCACGCGCTTTCGCAGTCAAAAACTAATCGAACGTCGTTATTTGTCGGATTTTTCCGTTGCAGACATAATCTCGTCGCAGACGTCATCCGTCACACCACACGGCACCGATGTCTGTGACGAAAATCGCTGAAAGCTCGTGGGTAAAACCTTTATGGTCTTTAGGGCTCATGGCGTACTGTATGTTTGGTGTTTAAAGAATGTCTGATATGCTTGAGAGGCGTTTACACATCCGTGACGTCATCTGTCACACGACACCGATGTGTATGACGAAAGTCGCTGAATGCTCTTGGGTAAAACCTTTATGGTCTTTAGGGTTTCTGGAGTCCTTTATGTTTGATGTTTAAAGAATGTCTGATCTGCGTGAGAGGCGTTCACAGGAACACGTGTTCTCTCGTCAAGAGACTTATATTCCTAAGTGTGAAAATTACGGTCAAGTAAGTAAATTACCAAGATATACCTCGTCCCACCCGAAACAAACAAAAACATGTAGTTTTTCACAAACCAGGGGACTCTACTGGTTCTAAATTGTTAACGACTTCATCAAAAGTTTCAAAATCAATTTCTAGTTTTGGGACTTCTTCACATACAAATAAACATTCTATCACACCTTTAATGTCATTGCTTAATTATTACAACACAACAAACGGGACGTAACCGCATATTAATATGATTTTATATAATTACCTTTCGTTGGTAAATTCTTCGACCTTTCGGACGTCGCGTCACGTCCATAGTCTCGAAGGAACTAAACGTCCGTAACGTTGAAGAATTACCAACGAAAGGTAATTAAATAAAATCATATTTATACGCGACCAAGCCCCGTTTGTTGTGCTGTGATAATGAGTGAAAATTGTGTTAGTTTAAATCAATATGATTGCCAAAATTATCACATATCCGGCATAAAAATCAATAACTCATCCTAACTCCACAGTACCCGTGGTCCACATCTCGCGAGTTTGCAACTTCGACATTGATGGAGACTTGCATGCATTTGATTATCTGACGTGTCGAGTTGGTCGCACTTGTCTCTGGCAATTCGTTTTGCTATATGTACTATCACAAACTTATCGGTTCTACCGGCGGCTCGCCGTTGCTATACGTCGCTACATCGACGTGCATTCATAAATGTATACATACTTTTACATTTGTCCGTCTGCACAGATAATTTGGCCGCCCTAACTATTACAGTGTCTTTATTGCATACAGACGAATATTTTAATTTTTTGATATTTCTAAATATAAAATATATAAAAAAACGTTGTACCTAAGCATTAAGTACAATAGACGTAGGTACTTACTTAGCATAGTTAGTCACGAAACTTAAAGGTAGGTAAGTAACTAGTTTATTTAATGATTAATTATTTACTAAATAATATACAAGACACACATACATTGTGACACACGGCAATATGATAGCCAAATTCGCAAAGGAAAATGGCGACAAGCGCGGGTGTTACTCGTAGATAGCCAAATATGCAAAGGAAAATGGCGACTAGCGCGAGTGATATTCTAGTTATTACATCATATTTCATATTCAACATTTTCACCCTGCGAGAAAAAGAAAGTCCAATATTTCCCACATATTTCAACGTAAAAACCTTCAACCGCACTAAACAGACTTCAAAAGCAGTTACCGCCCCAACCACCGTCGCACCCAAAAACCAGCGTATCCCGACCTTTCTCTCACTTTAACATGTTCGGTATCTTGGGGCACTGAGGGGTCTGGATAGCCTGGCTAGTGCCCGAAGGCCCGATGAATATGCAGTAGTAATAATGTAGTTTTATAGATAGCTAACTTTCTCTGTGAGAACTTAGTTTGCGCGGTAGCTGTAGCTGTATCGGGCGGTGATCGGGTTAGGTTAACCTGTAACCTTTAGTGTGGAAAGGTAGTGTTATAGCTAATTTAGTGTTAAAAGTTTAGTGATCGTTTAGCGGTAGCTTTAATGAAATGATCATTTATTGGTTTAACTTTTGAGTATTAAAATGAATGTGAACAATTACATATGAATCATTTTAGTGTTAGATTAGAAGTTAGTTTTCGGTTTAAGGGACGATTTTAACTGAATGCTTAACCTTTTGCTCGATAAAGGTTATCCATAATGTATTTTTAGAAAAGCAATTAGTTTAGCCTTAAAAGGTAGGTAATAATGATGCTTTTTATAAATAAATAAAAAATCTACAGCTACATTTTCCGATTAAATTTTAATTTAATTTTTTTATGTTTCCTCGCAAACAAGCAATGCAATTATATAGTTAACAAAATGTACTTATTGAAAAGCCTATGACAAACAGACAGACAGACATGGAGATGACCCTTTTTCCAATTTTGGTTTTAATGTATTTTTAGTTCTTACAATGAAATAAAGTATAAAATAATTAATTACTTAATTTCCCCTGTTCCTATGATGATCCATCGCTGAACATTCGGCGGTGCAACTGAGGAACGCAACTAGAAACATTCACGCATCAAAAACAATCAAAAAACGCCCGCAGCCCGATCCTTCAGGCTACCGAAACCCACCAAAATATACCCGTCTCCCTCCCACCAATGTATATCCCCGTTAGAGGGAGCAGTGTGTGTGTAACGGGACCTGGATCGTGACCGCTGGCGCGGACGAGTCACGATTTTGAAAAAGTGTCGGACGCTGGCCTGGGTCCCTCGGGTCCGATGTTTGGTGTAAGCTATAAAATGTCCGTTATTCGGAATAACATACATACAATTTATCGATACTACCTTTGTTCAGACTTACAGTTTTTATATTAAAACCTTTTATCTCTCACTTTTAGGGTTACGTAGCCAAAATGGCAAAAACGGAACCCGTATGTCACAGGCATTTTACTCAAAAACTACATGATGTACCTATATTGATGAAATTTGGAGGATAGGTGTCTTGTTAAAGCCGCTGCTTAGTTTGATAGTGAAATAATAATAAAAGATATTTCCAGGAGGGGCACTCCATACATGTATCCGAAACTGAAAAAAAATATTTTAAGCAAATATCAATCTGTGCCGCTTATTTCGACAGGTCTTTAAAAAAGACTTCGAGGTTTCTGAAACATTTTTTTGATTTAGTGAATATTTTCAGAAATAATCGCTCCGAAAGTTGCATAAATTGTGTCCCCCTCCCCCTCTATTTTCTACACGGTATGTCCAAAAAATATGAAAAGATAGAAGTAATCAGTATTAGGTATGTAGATTTTTTTCCAGTCTCATTTTTTGCTACTTTTACCATATTGAGGTAAAAGTTAGGTTAATCTCACTTAGGTTAAAATAAAAGCAGCACCTTTTTGAACTTGCTCACATTTAAATCGTCAAGGTAAGCCAAAACGTGATTTTACATGCATATAATGCATGTTTTAAAACAAACGGAAGTCTCCTGTGGCTTGGCACACCGGTCCTCGAACAGCTTCCCAGCCTGTATCGCATGTCCTCGATATCTGGCAAGAGCTATGTACAAACATACGGAACGTACCAAACAAGCATGGCTGGTGTTATGATTTAGTAGCTTTTTAAACTTGACCCGAGCTCCCTAGGGCGTAAAAGCTAGAGGTAGAAAAATCGATGACGCCTCGGTGGCCCAATTGTTACATTGCTTGTATTGACTCCTATCTCCTTAAAGATATATCCTTCCATTAATCCCAGACTAAGCAATTCACCTAGGCTCTATACCGGGATTTCTTATTCTTTGAGGCAATTTTTCATTGCATTTATTATTATTAAAAAACAACTCACAATGTGTGTAAATGATATAAATTACTATATAAATAATTAAACAATAAAATTAGCCTAATTACAAACCTGTAGAAGTTTTCGCCCTAGGGGCAAATGTATAAGTTTTTGCCCTAGGACCAAAACTTCTATTTTAGCCCCGCTCCGCAAATTTCCAGTGCCGTTTTATTTGCCGAATATGAGAAGTAGAAAAACAATGAAAATTAAAAGCTCACTGTACCATTTTTATTCTTTTATTTATTTATTAATACAGATAAAAAGATACATTTTCTTCACCGTAACGGACAAAATCATAAAAGATTTAACTGCCGCTGTGTTCGCTCATTTAAATATTAAAAACATTTTACTAGATAGGCTAAGGCATACGCCCCAGCGTTCGACACTGATCCTATACTTACAGGTAAGGTTAGTACGAAATACGAGTATAAGGTACCTCTACTTTTTACTGTTTCGGCTTATTCAGTTGCATTTTGCGGTATCATCATATTGTATGGTTATAATAACGAAATTCGCTATAAAACTACGTACGAAGCCAATTTCAACGGAATTCTATTAGCCCGGGCATGCATCCGACATTTCAATCTTGCAAAACCCATAGTCATAGTCCATGCATCTGGACCGCAAACCACACGTCAACCTTTTACGGTAGTGGAGAAAATACAGTAGACGTGTTATGTAGCACTATGAGTACACATTGACGCGAGTTAAGGCGAGGCCGAGATACATTGAGGTTTTATTAAAAGTGTTGCAATTCTTCACTTATTTAAATACGGTAATCTATTTTACCGTCGTCTCCACTCTCGCCAATATATAGTACCGGTGTAACGGCGCTGCGTAGCGATTTCAGAACTCCATCTGTCAGTATGAATCGAACAGTAATGTATTCGTATTCGCATGTAGGTACAAGTTTTACTGAGCACCGTATGTGCGATGTGATCATAGCTACTTAACTTAGAGGTGGTGTAGGAAAACGGAGCTATCAGGTATTTTATTTCGTTCTGGATCATGTATGCCGTAATTTATCACAAAGGCGTTTTTTTACTTTTAAATTTTGTATCGTAAAGCCGGGTTACTTTTTACTCGGTCCAGGTTATATTATTGCACTGTAATTATGGACATATGCCATGAGGTTGGTTTTAGCTAGCCTTGAGCATTTTTGTGTTATTAGACCCTTTTAAATAAGGTTTTCATGTGGGTCAAAGTTACCCACCATTGGGTCAAAGCTCAAAGTAACCCAAGTTTACGGTATATAGAAAATATTAATGAAAATTAAATTCACTTATTTTTTTAAGAAATAATATTTTCTGAAGTTTCACTTATTATAACTAATTATGGTCTCATCCGAGTCAATACAGGAAAATTTAATATATTTCAAAGAAAAACCGAATAACGTATTAGGAAGTTATATATAAACAAAAAACAAAACTTCCTACTGTATTCCTTTCACCAAATTTCAGCGCTAAATACATCGCTGGTCATCCGAACAAGTTTCCAACTTTTCATTCTCATGCATCATTGAACACGAAACATATTAAAATTCACGTCAATACCTCACAAGTTTTTCAATTCTGCAAGTAATGTGGCACAATGGGCAGATGATTGCTATACAATCTTTAAACTTTACTTCGCAGTCGAATACAAGCTTTAATGTATTGCTATAAGATTTGAGGATCGTTCTATAAGTATTTCAGAATATAGGCGTGTGTTGGACTTTTGAAATGGACAATGATGTAAATTGAGTCTTTTCTTTGGGATTAATTTTTCTCGGTGTATGAATTTGCTCATTTAATTGTTAAAAACCTACATTTGTGATGGAGACATTTTAAAATGCCAAGTCACTGAATTCTTAGGCTAGATAAAATTGATGAAGTTTTGGAATTATTTGCGTTACACGCATATGTAACGCATTGTGTAATAGACTTCTTAATCCTGGACAGTGGTTATTTCATTATTCGGTAGCTAATAATTATATAACGGGGCTCAGTAACTTACAATTAATTAGAGTATGAAATTCTGAAAAACAAATTGGACAGCAACAGTTTTTTTTTTGTAAAGTAAAGTCAGTCGGGGTAAGAGAAACATCGGGGTAAGAGAAACACCGGGGTAAGATAAACGTTGTAAATGTGATACTGTAAACTGACATATGTGTCAATGGAAATAGAGTTGGGCCAATTGCATGGAATCTCTTTCCCCACGAAATAAATTATGCCCCACCTGACCTTAGGTACCTTAGATTTTATACTAGTTTCGATTTGTAATACATTTTGTACTCGTGTTTTTAAAATAACAATTATTAGATTAGCTAAGAACTAACCGCAGTAAACTGTCGAATATTGGCTTGACATTCGAGTAATAGGGCGTCGAATGTCGTCGAACGCACAGATGCGTGCCAAATCATGCGGGCGCATAATATTAATAAAACACATCTTGCGACACACGGAGCACAAGTGACACATAATATAACCCCAAAACAAATAAGCAAAATATGAATTCGTCGTACACGTCCCGACACGTAGGTAAGGTTGCATTCTGTATTTAGTTATACTAATAGCGACGCACTAAGTTGTTTTAACTACAAAGACGCAAACTTAAGTGGTCAAATTATAAAAAAAACCGGCCAAGTGCGAGTTGGAGTTCCGTACAAAAAATACGCTCTAATGGCCATATCTATGAAAATCCAACGTTAGCAGAGCCTTATACTCCTAAGCAAAATTATATTGCTTGCTGATATAGACAGACACAAACATAAAATTACGAGTATACTGTTTTTAGTATTTGTTGTTATAGCAAAAACAGAAATACATCATCTGTGAACATTTCAATATTCTAGCTTACATGGTTCATGAGATACAAACTGATGACAGACAGACAGATAGAGAGACAGCCGTCTTAGTTATAGGGTGCCGTTTTACCCTTTGGGTACGGAACCCTAAAATGTTGTATATCTACCTAATTGTATGTTTCACATTTTAATTTCTTGAAAACAAGAAACATCATCTTGCTTCGCCGAACTGGCAGCTATTTTTAGGGTTCCGTAGCCAAAATGGCAAAAACGGAACCCGTATAGATTCGTCATCTATTCGGGTCTGTCTTTCTGTCCGTCCGTATGTCACAGGCAGGCATTTTACTCAAAAAATATAAGATGTACCTACATTGATGAAATTTGGAGCACAGGTGTCGTGTATAAACCGCTACTTAGTTTGATAGTTAAATAAAAAAAATATATATTTCTAGGGGGGCACTCTATACAAGTAACCGAAACTGAAAAAAAAAATCAGCAAATATCAATGTGCGGCACATATTTCGACAGTACTTCTGAAAACACTTTAAGGTTTCTAAAAAAAATTTTGATTCAGTGAATATTTTCCCAAATATTCGCTACGAAAGTAGCAGAAATTGTGCCCCCCCCCCCCCTCTATTTTCTAAACGGTATGTTCAAAAAATATGAAAAATTTACAAATATAAAACCTAAGAAATACTTCCAACAAAAATTGTTTTCCACATGATCGGACATACCGTTTTTAAGTTATTGCCAAAAAACTGCGCTTCTCAGCAAAAGGACGTAAGTGTCGGAGAGATACGCTCTTTTGTTAGTGGTTTTTTTTCATCTGTACTTTAATGCATTTTTTTGTATAAACGGCTGCGGAACCCTTCATGGGCGAGTCCGACTCGCACTTGGCCGCTTTTTTGGAGTACCTATCGAACGATCGAAAGTTTTAATAAACTAAAACTTAAAATCGTGATTTATTCCAATTAAAAAAATACGAAAATTAAGTTAAACATCTTTTTTATTTATTTTACCTATTTAACTTTATTTCAGGATAGTAATCCCTCTATTTTATTTTAACTTAATGCACAATACAATAAAGTAGGTACAAATTGTGTACTTATTGTGACACTAGCTTCTGCCCGCGACTTCGTCCGCCTTAAATTCGTAATTCGTATCGTATAAAAATTAGCCTATGTCCTTCTCCGGGACTCAAACTATCTTAATACCAAATTTCATCCAAATCGGTTCAGCGTTTTAAGCGTGATGAGGTAATAGACAGACAGACAGACACACTTTCGCATTTATAATATTAGTATGGATGAAGGCATTCTCTACCAGACCGCCATTAGGCTAACAAAGAGACATCATTGGTGCGGAATTTCAGTACTTACGAAACTTTGTTTTCATATTGTAAATAAATAGGTTCTTTTTCCTGCTGGGTATTTATTTTCTATTTCTCGTCGTCGTTTCTAATGCTCGCTTCTCAAACCCACTTAATTTTAACCAACCTTCGCGACACCTCTTAAAGTGTGATTGAAATTGTCGTGAAAAAAAAATATATTTCCAACAAAACAAGAACAATATAAATCTGTTAAACAGTCACCAAAAGCCTCGGGCAACCCCGTCCGAGATTAGACTCGTGAACATATACAATTGTATATAAACAGGCGATAGATCTGCCTTTTTCTATCTCGCAGTACTAACTGTAAAGGGAACCTTTAGCTTTCAACATAAGGTCAGGTTTATATTGCAGCTATTACCCTAAATGGTTAATGTATGGAAATATTAATCAGCCCGATAAGTGTAAGGGTGCGACTGTCCTTTTCCCCAGTGAAGGATGTAAAAACAGTAGGTAATTAGAAAATATAACATCAAAACCGCGATCATGAAGAATAAATCTTTGTCAATTCACTCGGTACATTTTTTTATACATTGTACACATTCCCGAACTGAAAATTAACCTTTAGTCCATCCACTCCGCGTTTTTCACATATTTTACACATCCCCGAAGTTAAATAGTTAAAGTATTATGATTTTTTTTTTGTTTTTTAATTCTGTAGTTTATAAAATTGAAAAAAGATGTAAAAATATAACTTAGTTTTTTTGATACTTACCTAGTTTAACTAAATAAAATACACGTATTAGCACGATGAAATAATAGCATTAAAAAAATGGAATATGTCTTTAAGACAGTGTACCTCCATGTTCTTTAATTATTCGTATTTATGTCTTTCCTGAATTGCGAAATCTGACTTCAAATATTAACGCAATGAATTTCGAAGCCTCGTGTACTTTCAAAAGTACAAATTAAAAACGAGTTTCGATCTCTCATAAAATTCAAGAAGATTTGAAACTGAAAAATTAAAAAATCACTATCTACCTTAGAAGGTTAAAAGAGGTCAATTAAATACAAATCTACCTACTTGCTTAATATCCATAGTATAGTTCATTTGTGAAATGTAATGGGTTTGAAGGCAAATCCCGTTGGAAGAACGCCTTGCTACATATCTTTGACATTGAGCATGTCCAAATGAACAACTATTGTACACTGTTCTTGCAATAAAAATATCTCAAAAACGGTTATTATCATACTGTTTGTTCGTCTATTTACTATAAAAGCTTATCAGATTCGGGAAGCCAAGGGTTTGGGGTTAGGATAACACGTGCTTCGATATCGGGCACTGAGATGCATTTGAATTTTAAATCCGCACTTGAAGAGACTGTTTTGTAGGGCGGAGGGACATTTGAATACGAAGCCTGAAGTACAAGTTGGGACTTTAATGCTTAAGCTGATTTTACAATACTTCTGAATCTGAATGAAGGATTTTTTTTAACAGTGTGACTTTAGAAGTGTAAAACTTCCCAGCTATAGGCCAAATTACACGATATTATAAACCATTGATATAGTATGAACTTATATAATATAAATTACGTATTAAATTTTGGTTGAGTGATGTGTTTGGACATGGCCGGTTTTTTACACTGCCGGCGGGGTGTGAACAGACTGCAACACCTAGTCTCCGGATTCGAAGCAGTTTCTATAATGAGGTCCATTTTGGTTACCAAATAAAAACCTCTGTAACCAACATTACTTCAAATTCATGTTTTGTTAAAGCAGTTTTATTCAGAATACATTTCAATTTACGTAATCTAACCCTGTTTTCCAATAACACAAATTTCTGCCACACCAAAATTTTCATCATAACGTGTTGTTTTGATAACTTATATGACTATTAAACAAAATAATAAATAGCGAAGATAACTGTATAATTAATACTGCTTATTAGCAGTTCCAATGTGTTTTTTAATAATTAGTTTATCGTGTGCGTAATTGAAATGGCGTTTTCCGGTACCAATGTTTATTGTTTAACCCTTTGACTGTATAAATTTTTTTTCGTATTCATAAAACAGTTGAAAATTAAAGTTGATGAATGAAAAAGAAGAATGAAAAACCTATAGACATTATAATTTAGCTAATTTACATTCATATTGTTACAATTCGATCAAATCTTGATCAAATATAAATAGTTGGGTGGGTTGGGGTAAGACTGAAGTACGGAAAATAATAAAATATTACCGAAAATGCTCTTAAAGACGTTGAAATAAAGTTCACCTTTCGAACTTCCCTTTATTTCCATCTTACACCAACGCACCCAATAGGCAACGCACTCAACTGCTACTGACTACGTGAGGTTTGCTGGTCTAGCAAACCTCTACGAGTACGATCATGACTACAGTATGTATAGGCAAATAATGATGTTGACTTGTACTATTATATCGAGTAATTGCATTATTTGGCTAACTAAGATATTCATGAGTTTGATTGACAAGCTATGTGTCTTTTAAAAAACTACACTTCCTGTATTTCACACGAAAAGGAAAACAAGAACATTAAATATTGAATATTCAGATTGAAAGCCATACGATAGTGGTGACATACGATAACTTGTATTTTACGTGTTTCATGTAACAACATAAAACTTTATGTTTCAAACAATAAATAAAGTTAATCCCATTCGATGCTTTACACCCGTAAAATAAAAAATATTGAAATTTTATAACCCATTGTTGTTCCGGTTTGAACATTAGACACAATATTTATACACATATTTATCAATATTGATTTTATACAGTTTTCGTTTATAGGTTTTGGAATCACGCTTCGATATTTGACACGATATATACTTGAATTGAAGATATCTGCTTAAGTCTCAAAACTTTGATATAATTAAGGCATGCTTATACATTACAACCAAATTAAATCTTCAGGAAAAAAAAAAAAAATTCACCATTTTAGGTCACACACATTGGAAGTTGCACTACTTACGGCGCGTTTAATAAAATACAAAAGTTATACAAAAGTTGTTCATTTTATCATTTATTGTTTATTGCTCACTGAAATAGATCATTCGCAATATTGCTATGAAAATGGATTTATCTTGAAAATGCACTCTTCGGAGTTCTAGTGTGCTCCTAGTAGCGACGCCGTCGACTGAACGGATAAGTTGGTACTAAAAGTTTTAATTATGGAAGTAATGTCCGCCATGATGGATCTGTCGGCTGACCACGGACCACAGATGTCGTATTTTGAGAGGGTCGCAATAGGGGTTCGGACCTTTTGCCTGATTATTTTCATAACATCTTATAATATTTAATGTTTTAATAAGTCAAAGGTTTATTTTGTGTACAAGATTACAAATAACATGTGTTTGAGTTTGAAAACTGCTTAGTTGATTAAAAAGGAATTCATTCCGTCTTGTTCAGTCCTATTGTCCAGTTTTGTTTTATGACTCTAACATAAATTCAATAAATCGACGTCTATACTGACAAATTCGACGATAACCAGAAATAACGAAACCTGACGTCTTCATTTTTTATCGATTCGATTTGATATCTGTGTTCCTATCATCTCAAACCTGAAGTACGTTATTAAATTATAAATGTATTTTAAGAAGCTCTTCATTTTGGACCATCTTAATTGTTTTTTAACCGAAATACTATGGGTCTCAAATGTATTTTCTTCAACTACGACCAAAACTACCCTTTAACATTTCGGACATCTTTATTTATTTTAAATTATAACCATGGTTAAGACAGTAAAAACGCCAATGATTATTGCTTTTTTTTTAATGCAATGCTACGACCACCAGTTTAGTTCATTGTATGGAATCATCAAAAGGGGTGACTTAACCCTGCTTGTGCAAATATGAGGTGACCAGCGTTGGCGGTGTTGCCAGTGTTGATTAAATTACGTGTCAGTTCGAATTAGCGGGGCGTCCGTTTGTTTTTACTAATTATTTGTTTAGAGCATTTTCACTATAACGCACGGGTAGGTAGTTTTCTAATTAATTTTAGTAGTGTCAGTTCGAGAGTGAACAAAATATCAGATGTGTGTAACACAACAGAGAGAATCGTTTAATTTTGGCAAAATAATAACTAAAAGCCAACGATTCGAAGAATTCCTTTATTGCACTTAGTGTGTAAAGTTAGGAATGGTTATATACCATTATATGTAAAGGCTACTAAAAAAAAATGTAATAAGATATGCACATTATAATTTATTCTCAACCAATTTCATTTTACGAGTAAAGTAGTGCTAAGACTATAAGTACCTTTAGTACTTAAAGTACGTCCTACGTATTCTAAAACATTAACTTTATGATTCGTGTATTTTTGGTGACAGATGGGTAACAAAGATCTTTGTACCACAAATATACAAGCACGCTCGAAGGTCTCTTTCTAGCTTAATAATAGACTGCGCATGATTAGTTCATCTGTCACCTCAACTGTCTAGTGTTAGGTCCGGAGCTGCGATAGGCGAACTCGACGCGTCCACACTAGGACTCCGGCTAACTTTCACAAAATACTACATTGTTTTGGGAGGGCTGTAGTGCCACTTAAGGGGCCGCTCTATCAGTTGCTTTCCGTAAAAAGCTCGTCATTTTTAGCATTTTTTAAAATACATTGCGTGTTAAATATATATAAATAGTTGCTAGCTATTCAATAATTGTATGATAACTGACTCATATCAGCCATTTGGTTTCATAAGCTTGCCAAAGTTGTCAGCGGTACTCGTACCAGCAAACTAGTTTAAAAAATTAAATAATACGAGTAGGTAGCTTCAATATTTAGCTTTGTATTGTTTCCATTTATTACATTTGTTTGTGACATGGTTTTGGCTTTTACAGGGCCGATATGTACATCTGTATAAAGGTCCTTAAAACAATAAATTAAAAAAATATCTCATGTCACGTCACGAATTGGCAATCACTCTGACCTTACCCGCCACCGCTTGCGCTTCAGTGTCTTACCAGCCAGACCTCTGAGAATTGAAAGTCCGAAACAACTGTAGAAATATTATTAACTATAAAAATATATTTATAGTTAACTAGCTTCTGCCTGCGACTTCGTCCGCCTTAAATTCGTTTCTCGCGGATAAAGGTATTTTTCCGGGATAAAAAGTAGCGTATGTCTTTCCCCGGGACTCAAACTATCTCCATACCAAGTTTCATCTAAATCGGTTCAGTGGTTTAAGCCCCCCGTTAAGAGGTAACAAACAGACAGACAGATAGACAGACAGACAGACAGACAGACAGACAGACAGACAGACACACTTTCGCATTTATAATATTAGTATGGATAGTGTGTGTACAAACCGCGAGAGTATAGAGTGTTATAGTTTTAGAGACAGTCGATCTGCTTAACTTGCAGCTGAAATGATGACATGAGAGCTTCTTTCATTTCACAAAGCCTCACGCGATATCGCGTGTATAAGTCGTACACGAGAACAACCCCTTAAGTTGGAGTAAAAGTCAGACAGCCGTCACTCCCGCATTGTCTAAGGAGTTGGCGATAAGGACTCGGCACAATGGATAGGTCCTAAGTTGGCGACGGCTGGTGTTTTGGTCGCAGTGAATGGCCTTTAAGGGAACTGTACATCTTGGGGTGTTTGCACTTATAATAGGGACCTCTAATGAAAACGCTGCCCAATGGGTGGGGAATCTAGATATTGTTTTATAGTTAAAATTCATTATTTAAAGTTGTTAAAATGCCATACTAATATTGTACGTTACTTTTGTATGAGATCCAGTATGTATAATGTATAATGGTGATAAGTAATAGGATTTTGATATCACACTTTTCCACTTTTAGACGTTAGAACAAAATAAAAATTTGATTGCATTAAGATGTCTATTAGATTCAATTAAATATTATTTTTGCATGGACAAATGGAACACCTACATAAGCATCTAGGGTAGAAATGTTTTAGAAATCAAATTTTAACGTAAGGAATTTTATTAGTCGAAAGGATTTATTTACAAGAAAACACTAAACAACAACAAACTTATTCAAAACGCTGGCTAAAACTATTAGAAATGATTATAAAAATTTTGGGCATTTATGCAGCGTGCCCATCACACAGGCAGCATTCCCGCGCTGTTCTTTGCGCAAGAAAGCTGCCTGTGCGAGGGTCACCCGTTGCCTCCCTTAGGCGCTTGCTTAGTGCCTTGTGAAGCCCACGCGCAGCCCTGCCCCACGGACCCAGTGTCTCGACGCCAAACGGGATAAACTCGTACTGGGCGCCGAGACACCTATATTTATTACATTTGAAATTCTCCCGGGCGTCAGCCGCCGCCCCGGCCGCTTTACTGGTTGCTGGGAGGTAGGACGCCGCCAGCGTGTCAGCGCAGGTGGAGTCCCACATCAGCGCGCGCCCCATTTGCCATGGGACCAACGACATCCCGTCAGGGCGCTTGCCATCGTCCCGCACGATCTGGGGCTCCAGTGCTGCGGGAACGTTGGCGCTGACGACCGCCCTTTTGATGATGTTGTTGAGCGCAGCATGACGGGAGAGGCGGCCGGCGCCCGAGGAGCAGGAGACCCCGTGGTGGCCAAGTCGGTCGGTACTGGAGCCCCACAAGAGGCGCAACTGTGGTCAACGTATACATCAGCCCCAACCCGGAGACCAACATCGGATATGCGGAGCGTGCAGGAGTCAATGAATGTGCCGGCCTCTGGTCTGGACACTGCGAGGAGTCGTGCCCGGTCCTTACCTGATGAGGAATCAATTAATGAATTGATGGTGGCGACGGAGGCTATGGTGTCCCAGGCCCTTTGGCTCTTCGGTTTAGGGGGTAAATATGAGCTCAGTCCAGCTTGCCAGGCATTCAAAGCTTCATCCAGGCATGCAATCTCTCAGTTTGTAGCCGTTGTGGCTTTCAGGATTGCGAGATCGGCAGTGCCGGCAAAGCAACACTTGAAATTTTGCGGGTTCCCAAGCCGCCGTGCCTTATCAGTAAAGCGGCTTAGGTCCCGGCCTGCTCGCTGAAACGTTAGTCGTATAAATAAGTACGTGGGCAATTCTCGAGAAGTTTAGTCGTTTAGTTAATTTCGGCTCCCTCTTAAAAATCCTTATAGCTTTGTAAAGAGAATGTCAAATGCCAAACCAATTTCGTCTTCAATCAAAGTGACGGCTTTGAATGAAAAACCCAGTCGTTATAATAACCGTCCCTCTATTAACTCTAATTGTTAATCTACGACAACGGATTATACCCACACCCACACCTGATCTAAATACTTAATAGCGTCTAATTTAACTAATTTACGAGATCACACCCAAAACTCGAAGAAATAAATACAAACTTATATGTGCGTGTGTCAAACTCTGTAACTAACATTTTCACACACTAAATCTCTTCCATAGCCTACAACAAGAGCGGCACTTTCAACGGCACCGTTAAATTTGTACCGCTATAATCGAATCTGTCATATAACTTCCGAATAGAATGACGATATTTTAAATTTGGAATTTAACGTAAATTTTACGATATTTTTTTTAATTTGATGACATTTCAGATAACATTTTATAACGAGGCAGTAATTTAAGCTGTTCTGGATGTAATTTTATTTTCTCTTGTGAAAAAAATCTGCCAAAGAAAAAAAAACAATAATCAAAACAACGAATGTATTCACGGGTTTGAGCATTAAGTAAGATTCCACAGATATAACCACATAAAAACAGACAGACCACAGATCTCTCTTTGCATCAGGGGCTAAAAAAAGTGTACCAACGTACCGTACTACACAGACACAGTCAAATCAGAAGAGTAACGTCGTTTTCATAATAAACGCACACGCGAACGCGATAAAATAGCCTCCAACTAACAACCATTATATTTATAACCTTAAAACCCAGTGTCACTAAAACAATCTATTAGCTTAGGTCGAACTATAACAAACAACAAAATTACCTAGACCTTTGACGTCAATTATAATAGCTCTAATAGACTGTAATGACTACGTGATAGAGGAACCAAGAGGGGTCAAAGATGTCTGGTATTAGAGGGTCAGGTAAGAGTCAGCATTGTTTAGGATACGTCTGACCCGGAATTGATTTGTGTACGGAACCATTATGTTATGATAATGTAATGGTTATGGGCTAATAGTGTTTTGTAACCGGATTATATTGCTTTGTCATTAATACTTACTGATATGTCTTAAGTGTTTTGCACAAAAAAATGTATAAACTTGTAGAAAAACGTTTAGGAATTTAAAAGAAGATTTTAATTAGGACTGTCATTTTTTCATTCCCTAAGCCTGGTCTAGGTCAACTTTTGTATCTTTTTTTAAACGTTATAGAATCATGTATCCTTTCAAATTTGAGCGTTACAAGGCCCTTTTTATACGTGTTATTATAATATCAAAAATATCGTTTCGATAGCACCAATATTCAGGCAATTCACATTCGCTGGGACACTTTACGCCATTCTCAAGGCAGTATGGATTAAATATTTCCCTTCCACTCATTTTGTTTTAGCGCTATTAGAGCTTTTATTAAGCCCTCTTTTGGCAATAACGCATAAGCGAAGCACACTTAAGAAGGTAAATAGGTTTAGATAGAAAAAAAAAAATATAGCAATTAAGTACATTATAATCGTTCCCTCTAAGTACTCAACTCAATAGTTTCAGCGCTATACAAGCGATATACACGCTGTAACAGCGTGTTTCTGTATTTCGATAATAACGCATCAGCATTTCAGCAAATCACACTTGTGAGGGCACTTACAGCATTTACAACATGGCGGTTACATTAAAATTCATCCCGGATGTCGTCCGCGAGCAGATACCACCGATAACCATTAGGATCCCTTAATTTGTTCGCAGCCCTTCACCTATCCTTTCCGTATCCCTTTACGGATCGTTAAGGCGAACTAGGGCGGCTAGATGTGGCCCAAAGTTATTATATTACTAGAAGGTGCACCACTCTTTTGACGTAATAACGTCTTACAAGCGTAATGCGTTCATCGATATGAACGCCGACTGCATGCAAGAAAAAGTATTATGTTCCGTTCCGGTGTCACGTTCCGCGTGCAAGCGAGAGCGCGGAACAAGCGATAGAGAGGCACGATCGGCCTTAGCGTTTGGCTTGTGACACATCTATATCTCTTCCACGTTATCACGTAAAATGAGCGACCGTAAACCCGACAGACTACAGTTACAGAGAACCAATTTTTATTTTAAGTATGAGAATATCGAAAAATTATATAAAACTATAAGGCGAATTTTTTTCTTCAGCATAGTCGGGTAAATAGTATCCTATAACCATCTGTAGATACCAAGCTACTCGTGTACCAAAAAATGTGGAAATCTGTACAACCGATTTGGCGTGATTCTATTCTATTAGAAAAATCAACAAAAAAATGTTTTCGTTTCAGTGACCTCCAAATAGTCCGTACGTGAAAATATCTTCAATGTACAGACATTTCTTTTTTACATCTTTATAGTAGTATAGATTATATTATTTGTCTTAAGTAGAGATTGGTACCTTACTAATGTACAATCTGCGGCAAACTCTAGGGCTGATTTAGCAACCCCTAGACTTTAACACGAATCCCGATATAACAGACGAAAAGGGGAGTCCAAATACTACTTACAGAAACACAATTGATTTCTTAAGAAAACCTTCAACAAATAAAAAAAAATACATCTCCAATATTTTTTATTAATCTACATGCCGGACTAATTATTAAAGAGTCATAGTCCCTATTTACATCCGTATAGTTTGCCGCATCGCTCAATACAGTTACCGATATTTGCTGAAATGCTGATGACACTTCCAGTAACGTAACGTAGGTAACCCTTCGCCGAACTATCGCTAATCCCCGTCCCCTCTATATCTGATGCGATATTCTAATGTTATTGTACCGAGATTGAATATCTGCCTGATTTGTAACCGTTCTTGCGCAAGTTTACCTAAACTCCCGCTAATGGTCATTGTCTGGTGTTTAGTCGGGGTATCAATGCTTTAGATACGGTATGGTTCCTGTTAGATATTATAAACGATGCTGAAGGTACTTGAAACTACTATCCGAAAGGACTAATGTGTAATCCCATAATGTAAAAAGAACAGTTTTCGACTTACTATAACAATATTATTCTTGTTTTCAAACAAATTTAATGCATAATTTTGAGGTAAATATATTTTTGTTTCGTTTAATATTTCGTGCGGAGCTTTAATACTTTGATGAACTGCTAAACTTATTAGTTTTAGTAATTTATTGTATTTATAAAGTCTCGTTTGATATCTGTTTTAAGAACAAGTTTTCTAGAATAACTCGAGTATGTAAAAACGAACTAGATATAATTTAACACAACTTTCTGCTTTCTCATGAGCCACCGACTTGAGCCATAAACCACCTCGATATATTCCGCAATAAATAACGAAATGTAACCCATAAATAATAACTTTCGTAATAATAAATTCCAAGATGCTGTATTCATCTTCAAAGCAAGTCTGTGTAGTAATTATTCAAATTACAGCCTTATCAGTCTATAGCAGTTTTCAAGCCCTCCTTCGAGAGTATAAACACACTTTGCATTCGCCTTGGACTTATTATCTAGACATTCAAAGTTCAAATTGACGTAACTTGAGTCAATATAGATCGTTACTTTGTTATCATTGTAACATTCTTTGATAGAACTAATTATATTACCTACGGTGTTGTAATTTAAATAATAATTTTAATGTTGAATACGAAAACAAAAGATAATTCATAATCATCAAACATTACAATAGAAATCATTGTGTATCATCCTTTATATATTTCAATAGCCAAGCGTCAATATGTACAATACAATGCATTATTATCCTCTCGTTTAAATTTGAACTCTTCGTGGCCGCGGATGGCATTTCCGTTTGTCGTACGCTCCCCCCATTGAATCCTATTACTAGTAACATTGCCTAGCCAGATACTCAATTCAAGGTAAGGATCCAAAAAAGGGTATTGTTTGAAGAGTGCGCAAATAGAGATGAATTCAAAAAGAATTTGGTACAATCTTTTAGTGAGCCAATTCTTTTGCAATTTTTGGCAATAGAGGATTCAATTTCGCTTTTAAACGACTACCAAATTGACTATTCACATGCTATGTTACCTATCACATGCAGATGCTGCTTAAATCACGTGTCAAGATGTTACATGACGCTTCATGGCGATTGAGGATATCAATTTCTGTTCTCCTCCACAGGCGGCCATTTTGGCTTCGAATGTGCATTACAAGATGAGGATAAATTAATAGAAAGTACTAGAACATGCAACTACGTCAACGGCGGAGAAAAAAAATATAATCCTCTTTTTTTCTCAAGCGCAATCGGATAAAAAGTATCCTATAGCCGTTTTGTGGATGACCAGCAAACGTGTGGGTAAATAGTATCCTAGAACCGTCTGGAGATACCCAGCTACCCGTGTACCAAAATTAGTTGAAATCCGTTTAGCCGATTTAGCGTGATGAAGCCACAACGACACATACACACATTTAATTTTTACAACATTATAATAGTGTAGAATAGATAATAGTAACAGCTTGCCATAAAAATATTATACAATATTGAGGCCCGGTCAGTTTTAGACTCTCATTCATTTGTGTTAAATTTTACACCTTTCCTAGATTAGAGCGCACGTCTGAAACTTTTAAAATGTTTACAAATTCCTTTAGAATCTAAATTCAAATTTCCTGGCAGTATAAGTGGCCGGTGCCGTATCTTCGCCCATAAGTTACATCCCGGGAGATATCGATCTAATCTATCGATTCACGTTTATCGAGTACTGCTTGTATCGATACTCGCTTATCGCTATAGTATTTGTCACGATTTCGGTACCGTAAGACAAATCGTATTTAAGGCAAAGCTCGGAAGTACCTGTACCTAATGAGGGGGGGACAAGGCACAACATTTTACTTATTTGGTAACTTGACTGTATCTAATTAATAACTAGAAGGTGCGCCCGCAACTTCATTCGTGGAGGAGAGAAAGTCATAACCTCCTTTTTCGTCAGCGTAGTTGGGTAAAAAGTATCCTATAACCATCTGTGGATATCCAGCTACCCGTGTACCAAAACTTGTTGAAACCCATTTAGCCGATTTGGCGATATGAAGACACAGCGGAACATACAAACCAGACCAGACAGATACAGACCTCCAAATAGTCCGTTACAATCATTTTTTTTATATCTTCAATGTACAGACATTTCGTGTTTACAACTTTATAAAAGTATAGAATATTATTTTAGCACCAAACATGAAATTCTAAAATGCCTTAAGAAATAAAGGCAGTTTTAGATATATCACTCTTTCCTTCCTTTCCTTTTCAAAAACTATACTTAATAATTTAATGACGGATTTAGTAGTACACTTCTCTTTAATTGTAAAGACTACTTTCAGTGCTAATGTCTAAACTCCAAAAAAGGTCCTACCAGCGCTGTGTTTTCTAGGAATTTCCTTTAAAAAAAACTGCAATTTCTCACGTATGAAGCTGCAAATAGATTCAGTTTAAATCTAAAACATTGAGCGCGATAAGGTACGATTACGACACTTCAATCAGTTATAGAACTTTCTGACACGCTCAAGATTAGCGATGCAATTACCGAAATTCTTCTCCTTAACTTACACAATAGTAATTTCGCTTACGTACATAGCAACAAGAGACTCTTAAGCATTGCGATCATCGATTACGTCCGAACCATCGTCATCCCATTGTTCGGATCATTCGATTTATGTACCCAGATATGCGATTAATAACTCGTGATATTTTTATCGATTATTTATCGATACCGTCGTGTTTTGGTAGTTTTCACATCCATTTCACGGTGATAACGCTGTTTTACTAATTTGTCGATATCGGGTTCTGATAAAGGTGTCTCTTTTATTTATTTGGTGTTTTAAAAATGAATTGTTATAGTGTTCTGAAAATAAATAGGTCTCAATTTTTCAGTTGGAATACAATATTGTGTACGATCAGTCTTATTATCTTCACTTATTTTCTTTATGGTTTATCACCAATTATAAATTACACTATGATCAATCTTTTTTTGTCTGTTTTGTTGTGTTATTTATCGTCGCAAAACAGTATTTTAACTTTGTAGTTCAAATACTACTACGTCTAATAGTATAGAATTGAATTTTTTCCACATCATCCGTCTTTCCAAGTGTTCTAATTAGTGGCGTAGCGTTTTCTTATACTTATAAAAAGTCAGTTCCGGCTTGCACAAAAATATATTAATGTTATGCTACTTTTGTACATAAGTGGTATATTTTACACAAATCGAACTAGCCTCATTGTAAGCACATAAAGGTTTGGGTTATGAGTACTAGACGGCAATACATTTCATATACACTTAGGAAAAATTCAAAACATAGGAAGAAATATTTATGCTCACCACACAAATATCTGCCCTTACCGGGGTTTGATCCCGGCACCGTCAGCTTCGCAGGCAGCGTCACTACCGCTGAGCTACACTGATCGTCCGGTCGTTTTCTCACCACTCGGACCGGCGGGTCTGTCAGTGCGCCGTTGACAGGTGTTAAATCGCTGGACGTGTGTGCAAGCGCAAGATCAGCTGACTCACGGTTATGCAAGCCGTAATTACTGTTACGATGTTTTAAAAAGAAAATTGAATAATCGTTTGGAACATTCGTCATTTTAGTTTTTTCCAATGTTTGGTAGAGTTTAATTCAATGTAACGTTTTGTTTTTTAGACAAGAATAAGTCATATTACGATTAGATTTTTGGAAAGTAGTCTTTAAGTATCTTATTGTGTGTTGTTTTATCGATTATTTTTTATGCTTCAAGAAAAAGAATGGATGTCTGTATGTGGATATGTATTTCTATATTTTCTATCTTCATTTCTATTTATATATTATGAAGTTGTAATCATGAAATGTCTGTACATCGAATATATTAAAAAAAAGATGATACGGAGTAATTGAAGGACACTGACTTGAAAAACATTTTTTAGATTGTTTTGAATGTGTCGTTGGGGCTTTGTCACACCAAAACGACTAAACGGATTTCAACTATTTTGGGCAAAACTATTAAGTTATCTGTGACACGGATATCGAAACATTTTTTTTTCTCTGCCGCTGACGAAGTTGCGAGCACTTTCTAGTTATCTGTATATTCGTGTATCGTTAACCAGTTGTTAGTGCTCGTCACAAAACTGATTATATTTCCATTGGCGTGTTTCATCACATAAATGACAGTCTTATTTAAAAGTAACTTAACCATTACATTTCAAATAAAATGCACTTTATGAAGAATGTTCAATTTAACTATCATTATCATCCGCTTTGGCTGTGTATGTACGCAGATTGTACAAACAATTAAATGTACATATGAGATTTTAATAATAATAATAATAAGTAGCTCAGTTAGATTATCAAAAAATATTGAACACATATTTTTTTCTTTTGTTAATCGTACAAAAAAAGACAAAGATAAAGCGCCTCAAAGTTTGGGAGTGGGGGCGAATGGCGTCATGCCATGTGAAAAACGGTCTATATCTTCATAATTTTTTGTTTAATTGACAAAAGAAAAAATACGTGTCCAATATTTTCTGATAATCTAACTGGCGGACTAATAAAATTTTTTTTGAATTTTATTATATTATTATCATGATGATTATGTGCTTTGAGCGTAAGTACATTTTGCGTACTGTATATGTCGCGTACTGTTCGTTTTTCATGATGTAGATTTTGCGTATGTACATTTTGACTGTTTGCACATTATGCGTGAAGTTTTATTGCGTATTGTACGTTATCAGCCGAAGCGTTATTATCAAACGGTTAGCTGTTTTATTTTTTATGTCATATTCAAATGGTATTTGAACCACTACAAGCTTACATAAGTTGGTCACTAGTAAGTCCAAATCCATTTTGATAGTTGGCGAATACGTCTTCCCATAAGCGGCAACACAAGGGGCATCTATTCACGGCTCGCGGATCTAAATCAATGTCCACCGTGTAACGGGTCTGTCTCGCCCGATACGAAGAAGCATGTATAATGATAGTTTTGCGTAATTTCACCTACGGTGTTTTCTCTTGAAACTGTAACTATTTTTTAGTAAAATCAAGGGTGAGATCGGAGACGTGATGCATTTTTACGGTAGGTATAGTAATTGGGTTGATCAACTTTTTCGTATTGTTATTCTATCCCGTAACTCAGAAGACATTATTGGCAGAATAACTTAAAATAATTATATTTCTAGGCCTATATTATTAACATGCCTACTTATGAGATGAGCCCTTGAAAAATTCACCTATGTTGGCAGAAAAAAAAAATTGTTGCCTTCATTTATAGTTTGAAAATCGATGTTTTAGTTAGAGAGTGACTCGGGTCGGAAGACGAAACCATGGCAATGAGGTTGATTGACCCATTTAATGGCTATTTAGAATTATTGGTAAAAAAACCCGACTGCGTAAAAAAACTAGAAAGAAAAAAACGAGTCCAGTACCCTAGAATTTGTTAAGTTGTAATGGAAACGTTTCATGATTCATGATCGATACTCACATAAAACAAATAATAAATTCTAATGTGGAACATAGCGATTTTAAATAGTCATCTAGATCGACGCAAATCTTCCCAACAATGGGTCTAAATATGGCCAATACGATCCAATGCACTCGTCTGCTTTGCGGGTAATGTTGTCACACTAGACGGTTATCACAGCGGCCATAAGGGACTATAAATCGGTGTCGAAAGATCGCAAAAGCTATATGTCCCTCCTAGATAAAACTCTCGCGATCTATCGACACCGGTCAACGAATTTAATTGTTCGTTCACTTTTCTGTAATGGCCGTCGTGAGACCTTACCCGGTCTCCCCTACGTCAAACTAGCTGCAGGTCTCTACTGCACTCGCAAACCTCACTCTTTAGACCCGTTAGTATACTCATATCTTTAACTGTACCCATAAACACTAAAATAAATAGCCTCGTCTCAAGTAAATGAAACGAAAAGTATTTTCTCACTTCATTAAGTGCAATTTAACCGTCGGTGTGTAATTATCGGGGAAGACGGTTAAATTAATAACATCGCCATTTTACCTTCTGTAAGGTAGGTCTACGCTCACGTGCCTTTTTAACTCAACAAAGCGCTATTTCACACTAAGACAGTATAATTGTGCTGAAACCGAGTGCCATTAACAACCCCAATTATCAAGTCGTTATTTCTTAACCAGAATTGGATATGGGTGAACGGTGGGCTTCAGAGGCACCAGAAGATAGAACAAATAGGTACCGTAACATTGAGTTTGTCAGTGATACCAAAAATTTTAGCTCTGATATGTTATGTGTAATTATAGGTTACTAGAAGGCGCCCGTAACTTCGTTCGCGGAGGAGAAAAAATCATAACCCTTGTTTTTCTTCAACTTAGTCGGGTAAAAAGTATTCTATAATCATCTGGAGATACCCAGCTACCCGCCTACTACTACCAAAAATAGCTGAAATCCGTTTAGCCAATTTTGCGTGATGAAGCCACAACGCCACATACAAACATACATAAAATCCAAATTAATGACCTCCAAATAGTCCATAACAAATTTTTTTTTAAATATCTTCAATGTACAGACATTTCATTTTTACAACTTTATAATAGTAGATATATAGAAGTTATAATCTAATGAATCAGGAGACAATACACATCCATCTGTAAAGTGCGCCCATTTATTTATCTGTTGCATTAATATTGCTATGCACTATAATCTTATTAGTCATTATCTAGATTATGAATGTTGTCTCTGTTTATTGTAAAATCAGACTAGTAAAAGTGCCCTTTAGGCCTACTTTCAGAATAAAGTTTTGAATTTTGAACGAGTGCATGACTTATTTCTTATCATTGCATAATCGAACATAATGGTAATTAATATGTAGTAGCACAAAACTTGAATCTCCATCAGACGTAATTGTGTCTACGCATTATCATGAAATGGTACCTATATAAAGTCAGAAAGTCACTCGATGTCATGTCGAAGCCGATCGAGTCATAGCAATGGGGAATGGATTAAAATTTTCAAAAAACTTGAAATTTTATTTATAGGCAAATAATAAAAGTACATTGCTCTTGCCGTACCGTATAAGGCAGGTATATAGGCCCACCAACACCTTTTAATTTTTTATTTTTTTTTCTAAGCCACAGAAAAATATGTATTTTTTTCCTGACAATAAGGATTCCTACCTATAAACAAAATTTCAAGATTTTTCTATCCATTCCCCATTCGATATAATCAGAGCTGTTGTTAGAAACTAAAAGTAATATAGAGAAAGGAACCACATATCATTCTATTCTTGTAGACTAATAGCTGCATAATATTCCAAAGTGTTTTAATAGATCAACATCAAACAAAATTCATCCGTGAACCAATGAGTTCATCAATAAAAAACAAACGCCGCGTGCCTTACTATAACATCTTTGTAAGCCGATAATTAAAAAAGTCATCAACGAAGAAAGCAAAGGTACACCTGACGTGCCTCCTCAACATGGCAGGTTAACGCGGATTCACACGTGAACCCAGAGGTGAGAGCGATCCACCAGCGGCAAGGCCGGTCGATTCCATCAAGTCGAAAATAAACTCACCATGTTTCTATTAAGGTCAATATTCCCACGGTTGCTGCTTAGAGCACAATTAAGAAAGTATCCGATAACAGGGAATTCAGGTTAAAGGATTGAGGACTTTGTACGCGAGGGTTAGAGATGGTTTTGTTTCGTGGCTTAGCCACGGACCGGTTAGTTCGGTCGCGAACTTTTACCTATAAATTTGTGTCGGGCGGCCGGCATGCGGTACATCTAGGAGATCTTCTATGGCCTGTGCCTTAAATAGAAGCCATTAAAAATTACATATTATTAAACTACAGTTTCGCTTTTTACAGCTGCTGAACGCCTAGTTGAGCCTTATTGAAATGAGACTCTTTTAATGTCATTGTAAATATTAACACAGTATTAGACTGCAAAAGAAAAAAAATGCGATACACCAAGTAAGTAGGATTCGGAAATTTTGGTATGTAAAAAACCCGATAAATATGGAACCTGCTTTAAAAATTTCATGAACATCGGTTGAGGAATGCGACATGTAGAGAAGAACAGTTCGGACAGACCAGGGATCGGAACCGGTATTTTTTTCATCTAAAATATCCGAGATAACGATTTGTTTTTTTCGTTCAATTACGACATTTTCGTATTTTTTAATAAAATTTTAGAACTTGAATCAGGTGTTTCGTGATTAATTTCTCTTCTCCTAAATCCAGTAAAAAAAAAAAAACAGAAATAGCGTGTATTTTAGAAGATTTAAAAAATACCGGTTCCGATCCCTGGAACAGACAGACATAGGTACGAAAGCAAAGAGTCTTACGCCAAAGAAACTGTAGGTTAAGCAGACTTAATAAAAATGGTTTCAAGTCTTTTTCCGATAGTATTTTCTTCTGTATCCGCGATTATTACTCATTTAAATAAAACAATTTAACGGATTATATCGCGTAGTTGAGTTCCCGACGTTTCGGAAGCTTTTCAGCTTTTCATGTTCACAGGTTGAAGCTGAAAAGCTTCCGAAACGTCTGGAACTCAAATGAGATAATATACTGATATAATCCGTTAAATTGTCGTATTCTCATGATATGATTTAAAATTGCATTTATCGTTCGCTACCGCTTGCAGTTTAAGACAGTTAATACAGCAGGGAATGCATTTCACAACGAGTCAATTAAACCCGGCGTCATTACTGCGATCTCTTTACCCGACACGACTGCAACCATATTATACTTTTCACTCACTCTATTAACTCAGGTACCAGATTTTAGTTCCATGTAAAAACATTGTCTACCAGAGATTAGGACTAGCGGTACGATAAAGGTAAATGGGTGGTCAGCTTTTTTTTATCTGTTATTTTGTTCCGTGCATACGCGGAAATGCCACCCTTGACGTAAAGTGGGGACGCGGTGCGCAAGGCACGAGGGGTTGCGGAGGTTTAACCAGTTCAACCTGATTTAAGGCGTGGAAGGAGCGATAATCGGGCATAGGAGAGATGATGAGAGTAAGCTGATATGATGATATTGTCAAAACATTGGTATCTCCAATGTCATGTTCATTACTGAAGATCGTTGCTAATTTTGAACACTCTTCTCTGAGGCCTAACACGCTTCATCATCCGATCGTTCACATTTTCGAAAAGCGGCAGTGATCGGGGAAACCAGGTATATGCCTTTACTTGGTGCGTCCAACGGGTAAATCGTCCGCATGGTCTTGTTCGATCCACTATAAGCACTAAAATATCACTGAAATACGCTACTTTCCCAAGAAAATATTACGCATTTCGAGGTGTAACATTATTAAAATTACATTTACATATCTGTAGAGTAAAATAAAAGGATATAGCAGATCGTAAACGACAGTAAAACTTAACGGTGAAATGGAAATATATCTTATCTTGACAATAGCTATAAATGCCTAATGATATCCCAACAATCACTTTTCCGACGTTGAATAATCAACGTGAATAGAAATTTAGCATCGAGTTAAAGTCGGTATACAATATTGCCACAAACATCGTATATAAACTTACGCCACTAAAGTCACTTACGCCCAAGAGCTTATTACATACACATATAACTGAATAATTGACTTAAATGATCGACATGAATAGTTTAATAACGAGTTAAAGTATATGTCACGGCTACATAGTATCTACACTTTAATCACTTACGTCATTTTCGCCTAAAAGCTTATTACACATGTTACTGAATAATTGACTTAAATAATCAACATGCATAATTTATTATCGACTTAAAATGGGTACAAACATCGTATCAACACTTTCGCCACTAACGTCACTTACGCCTAAGAGCTTATTATACATGAAATTTAATAATTGACTTAAATAATCAACATGAATAGTTTCATATCTAGTTAGAGCATACGACATGGGCACAAAGTCACAAACGTCATATTTACTCTTTCGCCACTAACGTCACTTACGCCTAAAAGCTTATTACACACATAACTGAATAATTGACTTAAATAATCAACATGAATAGTTTAATATCGAGTTAAAGTATACGACATAGCTACAAACATCCCAGCTACACTCTTGCCACTAACGTCACTTACGCCTAAAAGCTTATTACACATGCACCCTCAGTTTTTTGCGATATATCGAGTATTTTACTTCGTGGAAGTGTTTGCGTTATTTACAGCGAGAGTGCAGGGGTCACCGCAAGATTTGGCGGAAGAAAAACGCTTCTGACGCAACTAATGAATTGAATGAAAGAATGTGTTTTTCTAAGAATGGGTGTTGGTGCGAAAACTGTTTTTTTGTTTTCCATATTTTGAAAGTCGAATTTATTATTTTAATTATTTTTAGATGTGACGCATTCAGCGTGTATTTGAAAGGTCACAGATTTTTGTTCAAATGGGTAAATTAATGTAAGGACGGATGACACTTAATGTCAAAACTTAAGATATCGTGTTTAGTTTATCGATTAGTTAAATGCTTTTGTAAAATAATACGGTCGTTGCATCAATTCTAATAAACTTCATTTACATACAAACCTGTAATAAATAATGCAAATCAATAGAAATCCCGCATATATTTTTTACACACAATTAAATTATAGATTAAGATGTCGTTAAAGAAATTTACACCTTTAGAAAATCCATAAAATACATCACACGATGACCAAATTATACTCAACCATGAAGTCCCTGAACGCTCAGCAAAGTTGTAGGTATCAAAGAGTTCAGTATACACTGGCCATAGGGTACCCACCCGAATTTGTGTGAAAGATAACACCTCGTTGAATGCTTTTTATGTTATTTAAATTACACTCGAGTTACATTCCACGGCTCCTATATTAAACGATTGGATTCTTAATGTCGGCACTAAATTCTTATACTAGTATCAAATGAAGCGTTAGCACGTGCTCAGAGGTACTTACGGCACATTGTTATAAATTACATGATTTATTTACCAATATTGATCCAAACATTTGGTGGCACTTACGACGTCGGGGCCAACGTTGGGCCAGCGTGACCAACATCGTCTGTATTGGCATGGACCAACTGATTTATTAGCTCCAACCCCTGGAATGAATAAAGAACCACCACGGCCCGCCATTTGTCTCTATCCTGTATAGTAAATGGGAGATTTAGGGAGTATTTTAGCTTAAAAAATATATTATTCCCGATTTATACGGCAAAAAGGCATCTATCAATTTTGATGTTTGCTTACGGCAAAACGAGGATAAAAAACTTAAGCAGTGTCCGAATAATGTAAAATAAGTCTGGGTCTGGCCAAATCGAAGCAACAATATCACGAGTAGTCTTTGACGACTATGCTTGGAAGCAGAGGTTAAGCAAAATTACACTATTGTGTAATTGAATGCCTTCCGTCATGTTAATATATTTCATTAAAGTAATGAATTATAAATAGTTTCTATGCTAGTCGGCGAAAAGTGTCTTGTTTACATGTGACATAAATTTTGCTCACATGCGCAAATTTTCATGCAGTTTTCACAAAAGAATACGCATGTAAATACAACAGACCACCCAGACAGTATAATCCTCGACACGCGTTTCGCCTCTCTACGAGGCATCATCAGGAGATGCAGAAAGTATTGACAGTCGCGTCCACCCGAGAAGTCTTCTAAGGAACTATAATCCATTAATCTAATATGGAATTCCGCAAAGTAACGCTTGAATCTATATATTATTAAGGCATAGAAACAATTTCAAATGGTAAAAAAGTATATTTAAATAAAACTTTATGTACCTATATTAACAATTAGGTAAAATGGAGCCTTTTGGAGATGTGGAAACACTTTTACAACACGGTAACATAATAACTGTTTTTAATGCCACACAACACTAATAATTGTAAAATTCAGCCATTACCATGAAACAAACATTTACGCCACAAACCATTAGACGTAAGTGAAAATATCTTTAACTCCCCCAACTATACCACAAAACAAGAGGAAACTATTTTCGTCGAACAAAAAATCGTATCCGGTAAGAGATTTATTGCCAGACTTACTCGCAGCCCCCGGTATAAAGCGTGAAATGAGGTGTTGCCATCCTCCCCGCTTTTTCATCGCTTTTTTCCGCTGCACTGACAGATTTTTTTTTATTGCTCAATTAATCCAATTTCGCGGAGATTTGCCTGATCTGTGTAAGTGGGATGATTTTCGTGGGATTTTGTTGAACGTTTAATCTGGAATCACAGATAGACTTAATGAGGTTAACGAAGCACTTATGCTACTTTGATACTGACACTTAAAACAGTTATTTTTATTTTTAACTCGAAAATGCCCGGAACTTCGTTCGTGGAGGAGAAAAAATGCAAAACCTTTTTTTTGGTTCAGCCGTAGTCGGGTAAGATGTATCCTAAAACCATTAGTGGATGACCCGTGTACCAAAAAATGTTGAAACCTATCTCGCGGTTTTGACGCGATGAAGCTACATAGACACATTTAAACATACAAAACATGAAAAATAAATATTTTCGTTTCATGAGCTTCACATAGTCCGTTATTTAATTTTTACATCTTTTTAATAGTATGTGACGCAGTATGTGATAGTTTGGAATGAAGTCACAATTTACATAGGCATCTATAGCCCATCAATTAACGCAACAATTTCAGCTCAGTTGATAATTCTTAGACCTTGCTCCACGACTAATAGCTGAACCAGCCATTTTAGCCCTTTTTCTTGAATACCTGGAAGCTAATTGCTAGAAGTATATATTGAACACTGGCGCAAGTATTCCAATGTTAGATTCATTGGCCAATAAAAGAGCAAACACATAACTCAACCTTCGATACTTATTTATTTTTACACGTTCATAAATCTGCTTAACAGCTACTTATTTTTATACATTTAAAACATAATACAACACAGACTTATGAAGCCTTTGATTTAAATTAATGCTAATCCTAATACTACTTACTCACCTATTGTATTTGTTAACCTTGTCAACACGATACAAAGCTTGATTATTTTCTGAATAAAGATCATTATTAAAACAATCAAAGCTTATTCATTGTTTTTTTGTTGAAAACTATCATCCATCAATGCCACAAGGCTATATATTCCGCTATAGTGAAATTATTGCATGTAGGTATAAATAAATCTAAAAATCGTTGTTGAAGGTTTTTCTTGCCTTTTTAGGTAGGTTATTAGTTTTTATCAGTATTCAATACCGATCAACCCGCTTAGCAGTAGACAAGTGATGATTCGGGGTATAATGAATCATCTTGGTTACGTCTCAGAGCACTTGCCTATTCCTTATAGTTGCGATCATCTCGTACGGCTTCTGGACTAGTTAATGTTTGTGGCGAAATAATACGTTGTATCCCAAATATAACCAATAAATCTAACGAGTACGTGGGCACTCAATAACAATAAAAAACTCGACCAATGGACATTCACGTCACGCGCCCCGCATGTCGCCGTGACCATTGCTGAAATTGATATACATTACTTACCACAAACTACAACACCTAACACTAACTCCCACAAAACAAAGTCTACAGTCGCTTGGACGTAGCGCAATAACAAAATTGTAGCATAATAAAACGCCCAATAAGCCCTGACCTCTAACGGAATGCAAAGATTCCCTTTCTGTAGACTAAGTATTTAGGTTCACGGCGGGCGAGGTATGTCTTCATACATTGGTGGTTTTTTGCCTACTACTTGACCGCACACTTTCAGTGGCTCTCTGAGCGCCTGGTATCAATTGCTGAGGAAATATTATTAGTATTACGTTTCAAGTGACCAGTCAATGTGACTCGGTAAAGACAATGCGACGCCATTTTTTATACGTGTAGGTATTAACTGTATCAGTTTACAATGTTATATTTTTATTGATTGAAACAGTTTTATGTACACAAATGTACCTTTTTCGCTCTTGTTACAGTAACAATAAGAACTAAAAAGGTACGTGTTTCAGTTTCCCTTACTAAACATATGTAAGTATCAAACCTAACCTATTTTCTTTAACTTAAAATAATTTGGAGTCAATAACACAATTCTCTGTGTCTTCGAGTCATATTCCTTTTAAACTTTCTGCTTCTTTAATGCGTGAAAAAATAAATCAATCTACACACTTTCCCATCGATAATATTAATAAGAATTACTGATTGTTACGAAGCACCCATAGATAAAACAAAACAAAAGTAATAAACTCTCCAGCACTAAAAACCTAGCACAGTACCATAGAACATGACTTTTGATAGCCATACCATACCGCAGCGAAAACGTAGTAAAAGTTGTAACACTAGATCGTTCAGAGATATGCCTCTAACATGGTGTAGGCGTAGCCGGGGCGTTACCGTGTGATATACGATACGCCGCGAACGATACGATACACAAACGATCCGATCGATTTAATTAATCAAAGATCTTTAGCAGATCTAGCGTTAAAATTGCACTTTTCAATTTGCGGAACGCTGTTTGAGCAACAGAGTTTGAGCAAGAGTGTACTAATGTTTTAATTTTTACAATTAAAATAGAGACAAATTTGATTTGAGATTTGAGAAATGTATACATATTTGAAGTAACTACGAAAATGGAACGTAGGTAAGTTTATAAAACACAAATATTCTCAGTATATTTCATAACTTCAAACTGTGCAGCTGCAAATTTCTGGGAAGAGGAAGCATAGATGGATGAAAGATAAGGTATTAATTAATACGTTGAGTGTTAATGTGACAAATAGAAAAGTAATAATTATTAAAAATAAAGAAAACTCGCGCTGCGCTCTAATTCAGTACAACTACCTAACACAAGCTAAATTATTTATGAATAAAAAGACATACTTTTTACGCAATCCACGAGATGATCATTTTCAGAATCGATAACGCGGTTACCCGTAACGATGTTCATGGAAATCGAAGTGAATCGATTCAAATCGAATCAGTGTTTCAGTTATCGATACGATTGGTTACTCGTGTCTAATCTGTGGTCACGGACTTCACGCCTCGCGTAAGATATTTTCAAGAAAATGCGGTCAATGTTTTCTCCGCGATTAACGTGTTAATACGTAATTTCTTGGATAAAACTTTTGGTGGAGGTAATAATTCGTTTGGTGGAGGTCGTTTTTGATGTGTGTTGTTTTAAAAAAAATGTTACCTAATAATAATAACTATCTATGCTATAAAGTCTTTGCATGTCATAATGTCAGATACACGTTTTTTATTTTTCAATTTACCTGTTTAGTTTATTTCATTATACCTAAGTACAGTCACCAGCAACAATATCTGCTAAAACAAAGCTGGCGAAAATATCTGACAGGTCCTAACTGCACTAGAAATACATAGAATCGTGTCAGATATATATGCGCGTTTTGTTGTGGCAGATATTAATGCTGGTAATTGTATACCTCGTTTAGAAGCATTCCACTAGAATAATAACATCGTTGCTTGTTAATAAGGATACTATCGTGAGACTCAGTCATATTTAGATGACATTCTGCTCATACCGTAAAAACTGAGTACTGCTAGACATGTTTTGGTCCATATACCCAAGTCATTAAACACTAATGGAGCCCGATGCTGCCTTTCTTGCACTCTTTAACTTTGTCGCTTACGTGATGGCTATATCAGGTACCATAATTATCAAAATAAACAAGGGCCTAGAAAATTCTACTAATACAAAAGTCTATAAGTAGTTATGAACTAATCATACAAAAAATCGTCGCCTCTAGCATTGCTATAAGCATCAAAAGAATGGAGTCACATACCCGTCATTCTGGTGAAATGCATTGCACGATTTATATTTTTCATCAGTTTAAAAAAAATATTTTCATAAATATCTGTATGGCAATATTCGGAAATGTTTATTCCTTGCGTTTATTTGTCTGTACACGTCTTTCATTTGCTCAGATTGAAAATATGAAGATACAAGATATTGGATATTTCATATATCTGTTTTTTGTTTTGTTTTTATTTCACTGGCATGCATTGGAATACTTTTGAGGATATCTACATTATTGTCGTCCATTTTGGACGGGCGACATAAATCCGTGTTGATTAATATAAAACCGTACCTTGGCTTTAAAACCTTGACACTGGCTAAATTGTCCACACGGACAGTAGCCATTCAAATTAAAATCTGTGAGATATTTACTAATAATCTTTGAAAATACAAGAACATATACGTTTATCATCATATAACAGTATGTTGTTACCCTCAAAAGTGTTCAGGTCAGGTGATGGTTACTTGGTGTTGGTCCTTTCACCATTAATGTAACATTCACTAACCACTTTTCTGTTCTGAGCACCTAGTCACAGGTTCTATACGCACTGTCACTAACCATAAACTTCGACTGAGCTACACCGGAACATACCACATGTAAGTTTTATACACTTTTTTATACTAGGTATTTTCTGTTTATTTCATTTTAATCTCCATTTCATTAATTCATCTATAAGTACTTATTTTTACAGTTTTACCTTAAAAATACACAGAAAATACCAATTCTTCATAATTTATTTAATTTATTTCATTTTCTTTATTGATTTAAATGTAGTTTAATGTAAATTTAGATGCTTCGTAGTTTTTAGCGCTGTAAAAATTAACTGCATCTTCTAGGGCTTGTAATTTGATCTTTTTATTAGTAAGTTCTAAACATACGACATTCAAAAAGGTATCTGTCATCGGCAGAGCTAATTTCATTATCCTTGACTCCCCATCTTCAATCACCCTCATCCAGTGTGCAATAAATTCGAAATAACTCCACACATCCATTTCCCAAAAACCATTAACTGGACACTTCGCAAAACCACCGCATTCCTTATTTGAATCTGATTCAAAAACAACCAAAGTCACTATGCAACCAACACTGACTTTAGTTGTTTTCGAAACAACCTATTAATTTCACCTCGTCGCCAATTTAACCCTTACCATCATCGCCGCAAACCAAACAACCCGACCCCAGGCTAATAAGTGAAACCGAGATTTATGACCGAGGAGATATGCAAATAGAAATGCACCCCCGCCGATAAAAAGACGCGGTTTGTCCGCCGGGATGTTCTAATTATTTTGTATTAATATAGATTTATTTATGAGCTGAGGGACTCTCGTCAAAGAGCAGTGTTTTTTATCAATCATTAACTTGATACTCGTGTGCTTTAACACGGTCACGATTGCTATGCGACGAAGTGTTATGTCGATTTAAGGTAGGTACTTCAATCGACATAACAATGCAATAATGACGAATACGACTGACACGAAACTAATATAATGGACATGACATTGTGTGCCAAGTTTATATCTCCAGTAATTTAACCTAATAGCTGTGCCCTAACCAAGTTGGGAAAAAGCAGAATAAATCTACCTTTTCTCAGAGCTTTTGTCGATGTATCAAACCTTCAGAGTTTCGGCCTGGATACTTGTAATTACAAGTCCAATAAATTTCCTGGTGGTAAAACTCAAAGTAAGTAAAAACAATGGACATGGCGACGGCATTCAATTTTTTTTTTACTAATATAATTGCAAAAACGTACAAACAAAAAATACATTCATTTCAATTATAACTTCCCAATTTGACGACACTTTGCCCTCCAGGGCTAACGATCTATGGTATTCAATTCTAAAGGGCATAAGTGGATTTACAGACCAAATGGCGTTACGCCATTTTAGTCACGATTCCTTGGATGTTCGCTGATTCGTTTATCAGTTCCCCCGAATAAGGTAATTACTAATTACCTGCATCAGCGCGAGGTAACCAAATTATGAGAATAAGGTTTGATATAATGACTGTTGTTTTACTGTCGACTCTATTTGTTTGCGGTAGTCTAGAAACATCTTTGGATAGCTTCATGAGTATTTGTGCCTAATGAGGGTGGATTTGGTACCTATAGCAAAATCACGGCTCAGGACTCTCTCGAACTCGCCAGATTTACATATCTTGCCAGTCTCTCTGTCAAAGGGGTGTTAGAGGTCAGATAATAATCGGTTCAAGAACCTTATCTGCCAAATATGGCAGCATTATCGCGTATTTCGAAACAAATGGGGAAAAGCGGTGGGGAATGATTATGTAACGTAAGTAACGCACCAAAGAACAATTACAATTTATATATTTAGAATATATAAATTGTAATTTGTAGCAGTCCCAAAACATACCTCTTTTCTTATTATTTGTAGTCTAATATTTGCGTTCCTTACAGAGCAATATTAGTTTCACAGTTAAATATTATTTGACAAGCATTTTAAACAAATATTGGTCGTAACATTTATATTTACCATAAAATAAAAAAGGAAGTAAGTGAAAGTAAACCAAACAACGCAGACGTAAAATCAAAGAGGCCAACAGACCGTGAGAGGGCGATTTATACATATGAGTCTGTCTGTGTGTTTGCTCATTAGTCAGGGTGCCGTTGACATTCGCAAGGTTTTATCGTAATTATTAAATTTAATAGGCACTTACCTATCGTGTGCGTTATTTTAGTAATGAGTCTGATTGTGACTGCAGTTATTATTTTATGGCTCTTGCCTGTATTTATGACTAACGTCATAATATGGCAAGAGTTATGGTATCTATAAATTAAAGTTTTTGACTAAGCCTCGTTGTATCAGTGCCTTTAATAATTTGGATTAGTTTTAGTATATTTATTACGTATGTAATTGAATTTTCGTTAAAAAATCTTCATTCTCTGTAACCGAGATCAAAAGGCACTCTCTCGAAATAATATTAAAACAAAAGTGTAGATACTCCGAAAAAAAGTTCCTTTTAAATCTGAATCTACGATGTATGTACGGTCGCGTTCTTCAATTTGGGGTCCATTTGGCAAAAATATTATTTGAATTCCTATACGATATGACAGACCTGTCAACCTTAAGTGGATCCCAAAATAAAGTTCGCGACTGTACCCACATAACACGTACCTATACCTAACTAGTAGAATCAGGGTAAAAAGAGGTAAAAGTACTAGCGTAGTCTATGTACAAAAGCATTCCTTAGCCCTTTTTATGATTTCTTTTCATATCATGAAATATAACACCTGAAATCATAATTGACCGAGCGAGCGTAGCGTCTCCATTTCAGCTTCAGCTAAAATTATTTTCATATATCTTTCAGGATGTACTCCTTAATAGGTCGTATTTGCCAAATTTCGTGAATATTTGAATACTTATGAGCAGGTTCGACAATTATGTAGATTTTTTTGTCGATTCCTTTTTTGTTTTTTTTTTTAATGGCGGAGGTATGGGGGTTGAAAAACTCGCGAGTTCCATAGACCCACTAGTGTAAAATCCAGCTCACCATTGACTAACAGAATGATCACACATCATATACACAATGGTATTCAATCATACGTCCCCAGATTGTTGGCTGACCTAACGAGTCCATGAATATGCAGGCCGGATTAACACCTACCTCGGCAATTCGACGTTCTGTCTTTAAAGCTATCTGGTTTCATTTACATTCGGGAAATTAAAAACTTACTGTCCGGAATCCCCGAAGGAGAACTTGTTAATAAAATGGACAGTCGCAGAGGACATAATAGGACAAAGTACTCTTTAGTGACGAGTACATGTAGAAAGAAAGAAAGGAAAATGGAAAATTGGTCAACGAGGTTAATTGAGTCTGTGGGGGTTAATGCGTCTTTTCAAATTATCATAGAAACTTTTTTTTCTGAGAGTCCGAGTGTTAGCGAATGTCTCCGATTCAGCTTACGATAAAATGCTTTCGTATATTTGGATATCTGGCTGTCTGTTCTCCTCTACAAGTTTCGCATAAAATTTTGTGGGCAGGTCCTATAATTATATGGATTTTTTTGTCTATTCATTTTTAGGACTTGTTACTTTTTTGGAATACTTCTTTGAAGTTGGTCGCGAGGTCTACAGCTCACCGGGCCACTAGTAGGTACTAACAGTAGTAGGGATAGTTTTAAAGACGCGTTTGTCCCCATAGGTGCAATTACCCCAGATGATCTTACTCAGAAAGGTTCAAAAATGAATCCTACTGTCATGTAATTTATGTAATCACAACAGACTACTAGATCGCATTGCATTAATAACAAAAGTAGTATATTTTCACTCGTTTTCGTTGTCGTATTGTTTTTACTTCCAAGGATAAACTCAAACCATTTACCTACAGTAAAGGATACTGAAACACGTACCTTTTTACCTCTTAGGATTATGGGTATTTCAATTTTAAATACTGTACATATAAGTATTACATACATGCTTCGAGTATAAATATAATCGAATTGCAGTTACGTTATTAAAATTCATTCTTATAATGAAATTAAAAAGAACGTTAGCACAGTTTCAATAATATTCAAAAGAGGTACACATAATATTTGATTATCACAAGATTATCACCGTAATAATTTACAAGTTATTAAATATTTTTCAATAAATATTTAATAAATTCGAACCGATCACGATTAGCATCGCCGGAATGTTTGTATAATTTATTCTGTATACACGTCACCAATTACTTAATAATTTATTCATTAGGCTAATAAACGTCAAATCACTTTCTCAGTTTAAAAATAAAAAGAAGTAGCACTGGCAACACTAAATTTCATCGTACCTACTATAAAGCTTGGTATACACTACTCACTCGAATCTGACCTTATTCAACTTGGTATACGAATAAGTATAAAGGGAATCTCCTTTCCTCAGGAAAGTCAGGTATCTTATGTATATATATTTTAATTCAATTTAATCCATACTAATATTATAAATGTGAAAGTGTGTCTGTCTGTCTGTCTGTCTGTCTGTCTGTCTCTGTCTGTCTCTGTCCGTCCGTCCGTCCGTCCGTCCGTCTGTCTGTCTGTCTGCCTGTCTGTTACCTCTTCACGCTTAAAACCGCTGAACGGATTTGGATGTAATTTGGTATAGAGATAGTTTGAGTCCCGGGGAAGGACATAGGCTACTTTTTATCCCGGAAAAATACCCTTATCCGCGATAAACGAATTTAAGGCGGACGAAGTCGCGGGCAGGAGCTAGTATTGTATATTTTTAATTTTACAAAAGCCATAGGCGCCTCATAGGCATGAAACTTTCCTTCTTGTCTCAATATATTTATATGTCGTGACTTTCTCACGACGAGACTGTTAACATAGAAGTACTTCACACTGAGGCACAATAAAGTAAAAACATATTTAAAAAATACTTAGGTAAATAAATACTCTACTAAAATGGTCTACGCAACAATAGCAAATTATTTTTCTCCACCATTTCCACTAGTATGTAACAGCCTTAAATTTGGTCGCATAATTGCCACTGAGCTAGTGGTTTCGTAACATCGTAAACAGCGCCAAAGCAGCGCCCGGTAGCGCCACCCGCCGCTTTATTTATGTCCCGATGGCGCGATAAGAGTATTGTGTGCACGCACCTTAGGTTTAAGGTTTCGCGCCTTTTCGAGTGTGTACCTGCCTTATACGTTAGGGAAATTTGTTTAGGGTGATGTTCGGAGAGGTTAGGTTACTCGCGATTGTTTATGCTGTTTTGTAGTCTTTAAAATTGCTTATGTTTTCCATTAAAGCTTATTTAGGTGGATTGCTTCACTAATGCATAAATAATACTTTCTGAAATGACACGATTCATAGCTAATTAACCTGTTGTAGTAAAGTTGACCTTTTTGTATAGAAAATTCGAATGTATAGTCCTGTTTCCGTGTGATTACATTCTTTTACTATCTTATTGCTCATGACTCTAACGTCGACAAGATGTCAGCTACTCTTTAATAGACGAACCACGAAGTTGGCACTTAGTACCACGTTCCTGCCCTTTGCTTGACCTTTCTGTCATTTTTATGGCCCTTTTAAACTTTGCGACTAAGGACAGGCATGGCTCTTTTTTTAAAGGTCAATAAATGTAGAGAAAAATTTAACAAATTGGCATTGATTTATAATTTACTAGCTTCTGCCCGCGACTTCGTCCGCCATAAATTCGTTTATCGTGAATAAGGGTATTATTCCGGGATAAAAAGTAGCCTATGTCCTTCCCCGGGACTCAAACTATCTCCATACCAAATTTCATCCAAATCGGTTCAGCGGTTTAAGCGTGAAGAGGTAACAGACACACAGACAGACTGACACACTTTCGCATTTATAATATTAAGTATGGGTTTTTTAGTTGCTACAAATACGCGATAACTACTTACCTAACAAATCCGAGTTAATGAATTTAGGAAGATGAAGTTCTAATTTAATTATTTCGTGTATTGCTATACAATCGTAACAATAACAATATACGATATTAACGTTTTTCTACCCAAGAATTGCAACGTTATAGAAAAAAATGATGCAAAGTTTTGAAAAGCCTACAAATTGACATCGGTATTGTATTTTGTTTTCTTGACAACGCGCGCATTAGGGCACGCGACAATACTGTCAAATACCCTGCAGGACATCGCAAAAAACACCGAAAAAAGACCATTGTGGGACTTTACAAAAACCTATTTACAAATACTCAGACTCCCGCCCACTCAAAAGGTGTTTATTTAAAATTTTCTCGTAACACAATACGATTGTCGCCATTATTTCTTTTCGCGCCATTTAAAGCTATTCCAGACCATTATGATGACGCGCGAATTTTGCAACTGTCAAAATCTTCGGACCGTTTTCACCTCAGTTGCATTGATAAAGTCTATCGGCTTCACTTGAATTGAATATCATAGTACGTTTTGCATCGAAACAACGTCTATTTTACCTTGTTTCTCGCAAAGATAGTTTGCTGATTTTTAAAATATGACGATGTTCCAAATATGAATTTGTTTTTTTTTTACGGACACGTGTCCCTGGAGTTCAATTTGCGCCCATTGAGGCTTTTGTTGTGAATAGGATTTATACTGTTACTATAATGTTCATTATTGGAAATATAAAAGGTCTATGGTCTAATGCGTCCTTTGATAACGCAATGCTCTGAACTTGGCAGTTTTATCACTTTAACCTCCCTATGAATGTGCATGTCCGCTCAAAAACAGGATCCAAGTTTCGAAAACCGAACTTATACGTCATATTTAAATACAATTTTATTGAAACTAAAGAATAAAGAAAACAACCAAGTAGTCCCTACATGTTACGACGTACTGGTATCTAGTAAGAATAAACACTGCACAAATATAAGAAGCACTAAATCGATCTACATTTTGCCACACAAAGCAACTGGGTCACACGCTTCGTGCCGGAGGTGTCACAAAGTGTCGCCAAGTGTCGACAAGTGTCAAATGTCAGTGTCAGAGATAGGTCCGAGCCGCATAATGGCGGGGTCTGATTGTGTGAGCCATTCAGATGTTTCGAAGTTTGTCTTTGTCTATGGACTTTGGCAGTGAACTTTCACCTCTCACAGCACAGCTTCGTATAGGTATTTTGTGAACGCTCGTATGTCAGAAGGGTTGGATGTATAGGATATTCATTTTTAAGATTAGAAGATAAGCTGTGTAAAAATAAAGGAATTTCTTTGAAATTAACGGGTGTATTTTTTTGGGATATACTGTAGTATATGTTGGTAACACAGATTTCACATTTGACGTTGACACCAGACACCGGGATCTCAATTATCTGCGCTGTTAAATAATAACTTATTTGTAGTCACACAATTCTGCAAATAGATTAAGCTAAACGATTTTTTTAAGTCCTGACCTAACGCGCATCTAAACTAAAGTAAGACACGATATATGAAGAAGTATTGAAATATCAGCCTCACATGTCTCTTTCAATCCGCCATTTCTGTAGACCAATATCGCCGTATAAAGCATGTGATTTAAGCGTACTTTAAAGTTAATCTCACGCGGGCAGGTGATTTACTCCATCGTTAGGGCAGGCTAATTCTTCCGCATATTTGCGGACGCTCGTGCCGTCTCGCTCTGGCCTGGCAGACGATGGCCAAGGATGCACCGGGACTATAGAATATGTATGTGTAAGATAAATGTGCCAGTGCTCGAGACTGTCCCATTAGTTGGCACCTCATAGCAATAGAGGTGACGAACAGGGTGTCGATTATTGGAATAGGGCGGTTATCCAACGGGTGGTTTATTTTAAATTTTTCTTTTTAGCGTTCACGTCTGATTTACAGCTGATAACGCCTCTTAGATGATTGCCATTGACAAGCGTTTTGTTGAACCTGAATTTGTAAACTGGGTAGGCGGCTAGGCCAGCAATGGGTTTCTTTGGGGGAAGCGCAAATCCACAAACGGGAATGCCACCGTGTCCACTTACAGTTGTGGTGGGACTCCACCACAGGACAGGTGGATTGTATCGGTTCAACCTGACATAGGGCGTGGGAGAGAAGTTGACAAGCGTGATCAACCATTAATAAGAATAACGAACAGACCAGAGATATTCCGAAGTCTATAAAAATTTAGGACCTTTATTTCTTTCTGGTACTTAAATTAAATTCAAACTTAGGTCTGTGAAAATCTACGATCTCAACCATTGGCTAGGTTCCTGGCGCATCTCCCGCGAAGGTTTACGGCGTCATTAACGTTATCACTGCGCCGGCGCACGTAACTTAGTCGTATCGCGCCTTGAAAGTACGCTTGTTAGGTTTAAGCCTTTATGTGCGGTACTATTTTGTTAACGGTTCGGTATTGCCGGTGGCTTAGGTTATAAGTTAGCTAGTTATTGTAATTTGAACTTTGTAAAAAAATATAGGTTTTTTATTACGACTAAAAGTGGCTCAGAGGTAGTTTGCAACATAAAACAACAACATTATATACACACAATTATACACTCGGGTAAACTTGGAGCATGCGTATTAAATAATTCTATACATATAATAAACTTTGCGGTAATATCTAACAAAGCTTTGGGCTGAACAATATGTTAAAAATGCCGTATAAAGTTTACACGATAGCATTTTCCGTCAGTTTATTTAAAAACCAGCGACGAGCACATATTTTCACAAGATGAAAGGAGCAGAATCTGAGCACATTTTCTAGGCTAAAATTCATATTTTAAAAACGCATCAGTTAATTATTCCCCCATACAACAGATGGCGTGTTTGATTTGAATAACAAAGAGCTGACCGCTCGCCGCTCGTCGGAAAAACGAAAGATTGACACTGAACCGAGGGCGCGGATGCCAGCTCTTACATAAAAGGCACATGCACATAAAGAGATAACTGAATATCCGCCATTTTGGTTTTAAAGCTGTTCCGCGGATGAGCTCGTGCTGCGGTACACCAAACGACATACGTACAACACAATTTAATCAACATCTACGCCCTTTTGCCGCGATCGGATTGAATTTAAATGGGATACGGCGTAAGTGTTTAAAGAGTTGATTAGATTTGGAGGATTTTATTACGATTTAAAAAAGGAATCCGGTTTTTTTTGTTTTTCGACGCGATCGGTGTGGCAACCTTTTACATTGATCAAACAGTGTGCTGGCTGTAATTGGTGTGAATTTAAAACGAGCACTTTGAAACTTTAAATTCAGACGCAGTATAATAATACTGCGCCTGAATTTAAAGTTTCAAAGTGCTCGTTCCAGACAATAGTCTGGAACGTACGTTAGTGCCAACACGAAAATCGCCATATATTTGCTGTGAAAATCCGCGCTGAAAAGAAGTGAAGCTTTTAAAGCTTTCGTTAGAGTCCATATTCATATACATTTATTTGACTGTACCGATAACCGATCGGTGCTAGTCTGAACTCATAAAAAGTACTCTATAGCTACTCGTATAATTTAATAAAAGATTTACCCCAAAAATGCCCAAAGCCACTTTTACATAGGCAGTTTTTTGCTGTTACATTTTTTGTACGTAACCAGTTTTTCCAGGCTACTCCACCTAGAAGCTCGAGTACATACGCTAATTATTAGATTATTAGACACACTAGAGAATTATTGAAGGCCACTAAACATCCTCATCACATCCGATCACCCTTCAAATCTACGATAACGTCAAAAAGTCACGCCACAGATAATGCTGCTGAAGAGGCGATATCCGTCCAAAGAGGTTGTCACAAAACCAAGAACCTCCGCGTTCATGCCAGATCCTATATCATAGATAAAAAGGCCGTTTTTTCCTCGATTGATAACTTTTTATCGAGGTTGTTCGAGTGGCGGCAGCAGTGTCAAGTGAGCGCTGATCTCCCTCAGACACTAGCGCCCTCTATGAGGACGTGATTAAACCGCGAAATGTCAAAGTGCAAAGATCGGCCCTTTTAAAGCAATAGGACAATAGGGGATTATGAGGTCTCAGTTCCGTTTTCAATTCGATATATAATACTGTCTTTCGAACTTGAAGAGCATAAGATTGTTGATCTTTTGCTTACTGAAATAGATGACAATATGAGAATTCGCATTGTTGTAAAAAAAAATGGGAATTCACCTTATCAATGTTTTTAAACTATAGACCCAACGAAAATACAGTTCACATGAAACTAAGAACAAAAAATTGTATCAATTTGTCGGCGTTCCTTATACCTATCTTAATTGATAGCTTAATATTATTGAATGTGAAAGTTTGTTTGTTGGTCGGTTCACGCGGTTTGAAACAAAGTGAATAAAATTAGCGACCATTTAGTAATGATTATTAAATACGAACACGACATACCCATGGCGTGATGGTATGGTGGTAGCTTCCAGAGCGTTAAGAGATTTTAATCCCGATAGGTACATCCTGTATGAAACATTCGCATAAAACGGATTTGGTTCTTCTATAAAAAATAGATATGGATTACAAATCCTAGGTATAATCTAATCAAGCTTCTGGTGTTGTCTCCTTGCAACATTACACTCGAGAGCAAGAAAGAGGTCACCCTAATGTAAATGACAGCAATTTATTATTTGTCCCTAGTTTTATTAATTATTATTATTTGCCGTTAATAGTATATCCTGTCTCTCCCTTAACACACTGCTATTGAAATCACTTTCTCAACTTTGCGGCTGACACTGTTATGGCTATTTATTTACTTACTTTGCATATGTTATATTGATTATGTATAAGTATCTACGCAATCTTATGTGTGTATGTTTATTGTGTTTACATGTGTATATATGAGTTTTTTGTTTTGCTTCATAACTGTTTCTCGCCACCTACTCAACCAAAATTGTTGTCTTTTAAACACTCCGCTACCCAAAGGTTGTCTGGAAGAGATCGCTATTTAGCGATAAGACCGCCTGTTGTTTACCTCTGCTAATTCGAATGTTACTGTCATGTTCTGTATTTCTGTGTATCTGAGGTGTGCAATAAAGAGTATTTGTATTGTAAATGTATTATTATTCATCAGTTGGATATTATTATTCGCAATACCCAACTGTATTAGCAATTTCCACGACCTATCATTAAAATATCAACATGCAAAAAATCGATCTTTGTCATATCTCGCTCTGTTAACGTCTTTTTATGGGTTTTTACGAGTCTGATTTAAACCTGAAAACGTCTGTTACTGTTCTTTATCAGTTAAGATGTAAACACAGTACAGAATTTACAAAAAATACAAATCTGCATATAAAAGTCCTAAAAGCCCTCTTTTATTCGACAGCGTGGTCGGGTAAAAAGTATCCTATACCCAACTGTGGAGAATAGCTACCCGTGTATCAAAAACAGTTTAGCGGGTAACACGGATAGCGTGTACCAAATATAGTTGAAATCTGTTTAGCCTATTTGGCGTGATAAAGCCGCAAAGACACATACATACAAAAAATCCAAACATAATATTTTTCAATTCAGTGACCTCCAAATAGTCCGATATTTTTTTTTGAAATATCTCCAATATACAGACATTTCATTTTTACACCTTTATAATAGTAGATGACGGTATTTTACCCCCCCGAGGATTTTTGCTCTCAGGTGTATTTGCGGTTTTGGCGGTGCGTTGACAATCAATTGTCAAAACACGGTACTGTTTCACAGGCACAGTGCAAAAAAATACATAACTAGATTCCAGAACGTCTGTCAGTCAGTAGTTGCCATCAATCCCGCCCCGGTTCATCCATCACGGCACGCCGCTGGCGATGCATTGTTAACACACGATTACGAGGACGCCATTGTTCCGAACTTGTGTTTTTGGATAGTTTCAATCGTAGCTCTCTGAAACGGTCTTAGTTTGCAACATGTTGTTATAGCCTGAAACTGTCGTTCGTAAAGGATTGGGGTACAGTTTTGCTGAACAGATTAAAAAAAGTCAATTAAGTAAACTGCGTGTCGTTTACCTATACCAAACCTTACAGAGCCTAACGATTATTGGTTTTTATTTGTGTATTTTCTTGTATATTTTGCCTATCATCTACATTTGTATTTATCCCTCATTTACACAGAAGTTAACTAGAAGAAATCCCTTGAAGGGATAACTTCGCCTTTGTATGTAAGTATAAGAGCGAACTTTTATTTTTTCTAAATGTATTCACTGTTTTTTGTACAGTGTTTACATTCATAGATTCATACTACTGAGTCTATAACCACACTTACTTAAGTATCGTTCAGACTTTATCTCCTTGCATCGCTCAAATATCTGTACATTGAAGATATTTTCAAAAAAATAAGTAGTTCGGACTATTTAAATCGAAAAATATATACCTATATGTATATTTGGATGTTTTATGTGTAGTTGTTTCATTATCATCACGCCAAAATAACTTCTCTATTTTTGGTACACGGGTAGTTGGGCATCCACATATAGTTATAGGATACTTTTTATCCAACTACGCTGAATAAAAAAAGACTCATATTTTTTATTTATGAATATCCACGTAGTTATCACAACGGCACTTAATCATGTATAAATATTCTATTCGCGTTGAAATAAATACCGACATACCCACAATCATACGTACATAAGTAGATGTACCTATAAATAATTAAATATAACGAATAAATAAAAACATTTAGTTTAGTTTCCACGTAGCTAAACAAAAAATTTGAGTCATAAAAATAAAAGCGGCGCTATTTCCAAAACTCCAGAATAACAGTGCCATATATCGCAAACATATTGCCGACTGTACATACATGTGAACATTCATTTTCACCAACTGTACACGGAACGGGATGGCCACTGTCCGAGTTCGCAACTAATGCTTCCGCTAGGGCTGTCAACTCGTGGAAATTAAAAAAACATTGACAGTTGTGACAGTTCCGTGTTGCGTATTAGTCTGTAAAGTTTGATCGAGATGCGTTGGATAGTGTAAAACTGTTGGGATTTACACGGAGCTTAGGTTTCCTGTGCGATTACGCTCAGGAAATTGATCTATCAAAACTTAGCTGTTTATAATCAAAATATTGTGTTTTTTGTAGCGGATATGAACATTTGTAACTATTATTCGGTCACGTGTTAGTAAACTGGTTGCACTAATAATATTGTTTTGATTTGTAAGACTACGAAAGGCTAGCTTAATTCGATAGTTATGTAAAATAAACACTTAAATTTACTAGTCAATTAAAAGAAACTTTAAGAAAAGCAAGCCAAAAGAAAACGAATGCACCGTTAATACCTTTAAAAGCGATGGAAATTCTGTCAACGCACCTATTTTCCGATAACACATGTTACTCATCAAAAGGTTCAAATAAAAAAACAAAAAACCCCGCCTGTCAACCCTACTAGCTGATGGGGTGAAATAAAGCCTGCCTACACGACGAATGGAGTGAAAAAAATCCAGTTCAAAAAGCCATGACTACACGACCGATGGCAAAAAGTCGCATTGTCTGTGGTTGCGTGGATGTATAAACGGCCAGCGTTTTGTCTTCGCAGCGTCTAGGTTGTCTATGGCAGCTCACGAAAGTTATGTTTGTGTTTAGTTGCAAGGGCTATAAGTAGAATAGTTTCTTTTAAGTTAGGAGTGATATCTATCTAAATACTTTTTTATTAAATTTACGGTAAATATATGGACATGCCGTAGATACTCTTTGATATGCTTCACGATAATAACAACACCCCACATATCAAACGCGATTTTTAAAACAACACAAAATCATACAGTATTAATTTAATAATACGGTAATCGCCTTTTGTTCTGGTTGTAAAACGATATAACACTGATATTTATCAATAGCCATCAGAGGGTGCTTTTTGTAAAAGCCAGCCCGAGGGACGCGGCTCGACAGCTTTTGAGCTCTTGACGCGTGTCGAAACACGACACTGGCTGAACCCTCATTACCGTTGCCTACTTAATTAAATAATAAAAAAAGAAAAACGTCAACGCGTCGTTTATTTTTTAATCAAATCAGCGTTCGATTTTTGAATTAAACACCGTGTAACCAACCGTGGTGGCCATGCGGGCGCCTAAGGCGTTTTTTAGACGCTCAATTGTTTTATGATGCTTTATTGTTGTAAACATATTTTTTGGGAATGATTAGAATGTTGATTAGAAATGTAATAATTCTATTTATTTTTCAAAACGCTACCGTTGGTTAAATGTGTATACCTAACATAAAAATATTTTCCTATGGAGGATTAAAAGTTACTAAAGGTATTTTGCTTACAGTACTTCGGATATTTTGTATTTTTTCCTGATACAGAACCAACTTATTTTCCATACGTGCGAAAAAAATTAAATAAGTACATCGAATAGAGTAAAAGTACACCAGACCCTACCTTTTCAAGTGGACACACATTTTAGTTGGCATATAATTTAAGGTCTTAATTAATACCTACACGATAATATTTTCTAATTATGTGTGGAGGTCTCAAATTGTTACGGTCGGTCTTTTGTTTCCGATGACTAGTCAATATTCGTATATAACTTGCACAGATACCTCGCACCTAAAGGACATCAAAAACAAAAGCCTGTAATAGAATTGCAACACCGTGAAAAAGGAAAATGGCGACGTCGAGGGGCGTCGGTCCGAGTCAGCACTTTGCGGAATAAGCTCCAACGTTGAAAACCCAATTTGACGCCTCGATTAACCCAAGTCTTACTTGCGATTGATTTTTGGTTTTTAAGGTCATCGCTTTGACATTACAATAGTTTCGTAACTACATAGAATCGGCAAATAAAAATCACTTGTAGTATAAAACAGAATGAGTGGAAAATTCACTTCGGTTTTCGCGATTATTACACATTAAAAAAAACGTTTTGCACGGATTATATCGCGTATATTATCACAATTGAATTCCCAATACTACGAAAGCTTTACAGTACCAGTCTTCATAGGTAGACTGACAGTCTGCAGTTTTTTAAAAGAAGGAAAAAGAAAGTATGTAGTACTTTTTTAAAGAAAGTATGTAGTTAATATACGTATCGACGGTGGAATGGCAAAATGGGATAACTGATATTTTCGCGACATTGAATTATACACCTTATAAAACGAGTTAAAGGGGTATATTACTAAATGCCACCAAGCTGTTGCTTATTCCATTTATTCTTACCACCGTCGATATCATCATCATCCTGGGTTGGGATCGGCTAATCGAATGTCTTACCCAAGAATCTTCACGATGATTAGTACTCCTACCCGTATCCATAGCCATTTCGCGCATATTCACCAAATCGACGGTCCACCTTTAAGATAGGCCTGCTCGCGCTACTAGTTCGTAGTCGCAGTCAGTGGATAGTTAGCTGCAGAGTAAACTGACACCACTGCCATACAAACGTATATAATAATAATGATACATATTAGGAACCATCTTACACATATCGACCTAGTCCTAAACTAAGCAAAGCTTGTATTATGGGTACTAGGCGACGATATACATAATATACATAAAGACAAATTATAATTCTGAAATACATAGAAAATATCCAATACCTAGGAACATTCGTGCTCATCACACAAACACTTGCCCTGGCCGGGATTCGAACCCGGGACCGCTAGCTTCGTGGCCGTTGCGCAACCCACAGAGCCAAATGTGTCGTCAAATATAAAATAATATGGCAGGAGTGTCAAGTTTCAATGCAGCTGACGGTGCCTATAATACTTGCATTTATTAAAATCGGTCATTTTTAACTCACTACACTAATGTATTGAGTTAAAAATGATCGATTTCATTATACACCTAAATGTATCTAATGAAGAAAATTAAATTGAGAAAACAATTGCCCTGAATTAAAGGAAATGTCCCAGTGCTTGATACAGTATTAGAGGTGACAAACAGGATGTCAATTATTGGAATAGAGGTATCAAGTATTGAGGCATTTACCTACCTTAACGTCTCTGACGATTTCCAAATCTTCTTCAAGGTATACCTTGATGACGATTTCCATATCTTCTTCAAGGTATACCTTGAAGAAGAGAATAGAGGAAGACATAAAATATATTTCGTTTCTTTTTTTACGTAGCATAAGCAAGTTTCTATAATATAAGTCGCTAGTGAAGGTTGACTTCTCATGGGAACTTGATGTCAAGTTCCAAATATTATTAAATATTCCAAAGCATTTTATACATAAGCTTCTCAACCAGTGCTGTCCAGTCAGCCAAGAAATTAATCTACCACTATTCGACTCTATCTCATGTGTATCAAAGTCCAAATGTGTTAGACCAATTTCTTGACCGGCCGTACATAAACTCCGTTAACTGAGTGCTCTAACGCTGCCCATATAGCTCCTTACACCGACCAAATGTCTTATACAGCTCCCATATAGATCTGAGTCGTGCACCGCGGACCATTGTGCTCAATTCCGTCGCTAGTTAATTGTTTTTAATTCTCCCGTGTATTGTACGTCTTTTAATTACGCCCACGTTTGCTAATGGCCGCTGAGCGGAGATCACGAATTTTATTTAATTGTACAGTTGTGTGGTGATGCCGTTTGGATACCGCCAATGGGGTTAAGGAAGAAGGAAACGAAAGCTCCTTAGTACAGTCAGTGTTATAGATAAAAAACTTGAGCTCGTAATATTCTCTATAATTTTTTTTCGCGTAATATATATAGGGTGTCTCTAAAATCAACGCCAAAATGGAGAGGAGTGATAGAATAGCTCATAAGCTACTATATTAAGTAAATTTTACCCTAATAAAAAGTTAATGGTCTTCGAGATATTAACATTTTTCAAAACTCGTGTACCAGTAAAATATACCATTAAGAAAAATAATACAAGTACAAAAGCGAACTTATCCCTATAAGGGATCTCTTCCAGTTAACCTTCGAGCAAGTGAGTGAAGATATGCAGAAGATAGACAAACTAACACCATGTACAAAATGTGTAAACAAATATTTGTCGTAATAAAATATTTGACATAATGTAACGTTGCATATAACACGCTGTTTGCTGAAACTTTTATTCTTTAATGGATTTTATAAAGCTAGGAAAAGTACCAGATGAATTGCCAGCAAAAATCGTGAAAATGGTTAATTTTTTCGAATAAATCGTACTATATCAACGAATACATTGTGCAAAACGTTACATTAGGTCAAAAAAAGTTAAACATAACTAAGCACAATTGACATTATGGCCCCTAGAATTCTATCGAACGTAAACATGCGAGCAATATCACACATGTGACATTCGTCTCATTAGTCTAATAGAAAATGGCATAAGGCATTAAGCCAATAATTTCACTTTTGTGCAATAAAGAAACAATAGACTACGCCATATATCATGCAGTAATGAAGCATTTTCGCATCCGAGCGTACGAACAAGCCAGGCCGGTGTGTCGCCCTCATTTGGTTAATTCGCCAGATCTACCCGAAACACGTAAAACGACGTATGTCCACTACATCGCATCTATACATACGTCTTTCTGCGTCAGTGAAGGAGAGATATCCTCAATTAACCAGGTACAAAAGTTTGCGGGAGGGAATCACGACGCCAACTTTTAAACGCATTTTAATGAGCCGTTTCGTTCGAAATTTGAACTTTAATTATGGAATTTGTGAAGTTTTTTTTGTTTATTGCCGGGAAATTGAGGCGGACAGCATTCGTCCTAATTTGCGTTGCTGGATAATATAAGGATTTAAAAACCATGGTGTAATTTTTTTTGTCACCGACGATTAACTCTAGAGAGATAAACATTTTTAAAATTTTATGGGTAGTATAATAGTAGGTAGGTATAATGGTTTATATCGAATGTTCAACTTTATTACTCCATTTATATTTCTATTCTTTTTTTAAATTTCGAATATGTTTCTGATAGTTACAGAATCTAAGCTACTTACAGCTGAAATACTGACAAAAATTAAATAAGACAAACAATGATTATATAGGTCAATGAACGCTAAGAATCAATGATACGCTAAATAAAAATAAAAGACCAAAAATATCTAAACACCACAAACCGCGAAACCACAACCCCATGGCGTTGGGGACGCATCCCCCGCCCTTGGGGTTACGGCCCTTTGGACCGCGATCTAACAAGCGACTTTTGGCTTGACAGCCCGCGAGTGACAGCGAGGTTGAACATGCGGGATAAATGCGATGATAACGTTTTTTATCACTGTATTTTTTTAAGTTTTTTTAAAGTCATATCTTTTATTCGGAGTAAAATTTAATTTAATTATAAAACAGGCACAATCCAGACAAACTATAATAAAGCAAATACGTGTTCTTAGTCTATTATTATTACTAACTCAATTCAAAAAAATATGAAATGGTATTTTTTTCTTAATTTGGTTATTTAGTAGCAGCTATTCAAGAGTCTTCCTCATAAGTACTAAACAGTACTTAATCAAAGTAATTAAAACAACGTGTTGCTGTTTAATAGGTACTTTTGATGTTACCATTTAACACAACAAACTAATTGATAAATATCAAACACAAAATATTTTGAGTCCAACTTGTGTCAATATTTCTGAAGAAAATTGAAAGGAAAAAAACAGCTTTAAAAAAATTTAATAACTATAAACAAAATGGCAAAAAATAAAAATTAAACACTAACCCGAATTAAAACGAAATCAAAAACTTTTATCTTCGAATGTATCCCCTCTCGACCTTTCATTTGTACTTTTTTAGCATTCATCCCCCGGGCGCGGATAATCGTATCAGCACACGTCACTTGCGTCGACACCCCTGACCACTAATCAGGGAGAAGCATAAAACACTATCATTATAAAAGTTAATATCACCCTTATATAACACCTCATGCTTCCAAAAAATATCTACTCCGCCCACGAAAAAACGAGCCCATAGAATTCTGCACAAAAACATAATCACACCAAAACAATAGCCCGAATATTTTTTTGTCGTAAAAATGCTGTAAGTTGACTTACGCCTAAAAGGGTGACTATAATATTTGTAATGTATAACCAAAACAGAAACGGCGTAACTGATTGTTCGGCGCGTGCCGAAATGACAGGCTTGAGATGAAAATTACATCCTTCTGCCGATTAAGAGGCGAGAAGGTATGATTATTTTGTTCGGTAGGTGAACAAGTTATTTTATAATTACGGGAGCCTCCGCAGATGTCGCCGCCGGCGAAGCCACCGTTTGGCGGTCAATTGTTTATTTAAAGACTTGACTAAGTGATTATTTGTACTGTTGAGAATATTATTTGAAAATTACTGATTTTGTTTTAGCGGGCTAAAGTCGCTTAAATCATGTGCTCGACTCGTGATTTCGGTTTAAACTCTATTTATACTTGAAATAAGAAGTGTGACATGCAACTACAGTCGCAGAAGCGTGATTAAGATATCCATAAACATTACCAAATATTACCTTGAATTTAGTAATTTATGATAATATTTCGAGAAAATAATCGGACTCACTGTCTACTACTCTGAGAAAAGCCGAAAATAGATATCAAAGCATGTCAGAATGGACACGAAGAAGAAAAACAAATATTACCACAAAGAAATCCGTTTATACACACAACATTTGTACCATTATCCCACTAAAAACTTGCATTGAAAATAATTTGAATACTTATAAATATATATTGAGTCATTATCAGTGTACATTTCTGCTTAAATTGTATCAAGATCCGACGGGTCAATTCTGACAATAAATCTCGTTCATATTCAAAGTACGCTTCTATTCTGACACTTATCTTTTTTCCCCATTGGTTAATTTCCATGAAAATGTCGACATTCGAAAATCGAACGTAAACATCGAATTCGAAACTCACTTCAATCTGATACGAAGGGACCTATTCTCAAGATGGAATCGCGGTGACAAACACCGGGTCCCTATTGTGGGTGCTAAATTTGTTTCGCTATTTCCGATCTTCCTTACGAGATTATTTTACGATTGTAAAGACGCCATTGTTGCTTACTGTATTGTGATGTAAATTATAGGTTATGTTATCGGCCACTTTACATTGTTCAAAAGGCTAACTAATGTATGCTGGTGACCAAAATTGGGTATAACACCATAACTTGGGTGCAAGTAAGAGATAAGTCCAAAGGCTAAAGTTACTTCTAACTCATATTGCTTGATAAATATAAAATGTAATGCCATGGTAAACTCAATAATAACACTTGTGTTAGTTGGTCGTACATATTCTACATAGGAGACGTCAAAGACCCAGAAACAAATATTTAGCATAAATATTTGTTCCTGACTTTTGGATGTTAAGTTGGGAGAGAGAGTCATTACTGCTGGCCTAAACCAGTCATCAAATGATGTGTGTGATACAGTTGATCAGGATGAAAGAAGCATAGTGCCATGTAGATACACATAATTTTGTAGTACACAAAGTTAACGCACTGCTGTGCATATATTTTGTTTCTGTAAGAGATAAAAACACATCTGCAGAGCATTATTAAATTAAATTTACCTTTGCGCAACTGGTCAATCAGCAACCGACACCTAACGTTACTTCACGCAACACAAAAAACAGAGCTAAAGCCACAAAGCATAGGTTGTATTATCATAAACATTCAAAGATACTCATGTCCGCGTCACTTATAATAAGATTCGATCTAACAGTCGTCTTTTATTCAAAAACCAACGTATCTTTGCCGTCCGTGAAATCAAAATAGCAAACAAACATTACCATCCAACGCTTATGGTAGCAGCGTTTATAAAGTTGTACACACGCTTTTGTTACACTAATACCCGCTATTGCATTCAACAAGATCATCCCAATGTTTGCAAAGTAAACATCTGTCGTACAGTCTGCCTATAAGGAGGATCTATTCTCGACCTTAAAGCTATCACCATTAAGGTTTAGTCATCGGTCGTTGCTTGTTGTACCGCCTACGACGTGTTTGAGTAACCGCCTCTTTGAGGCATTGTCGGATTTTGTATTCGGTTGATCGACTTACCTTAGAATGTCTATTGATGGTTGAAGAATGCCGTCTGTTACTGGACAAAATCGTAGTTTTTTGTCCTGAATAAATGAGTGACATTTAGGAACATATCAAGTTTCAAAAATTTTGAATTATTGTTCGTATCGAAAATGTATCTATTGCTGTAAATACGCAAAGTTAGCCAGATAGATACCTACTGCACAAATTCCGCTCTATCTCTTCGAGATACAAAGCTTCGAGTAAAAATAAACGTATTTTTTTCTATATTTTAATGTCACCAGTCAAAGTCAAGTTGACCAAAATAAGACCATAACCCCAAAAAACATAAAACCTAACCCGCATATAGTTTAATAAGAGATTAATTATATATTTTTATAAAAGATACAGCGTGAACGATGAATGAATGAGTGAATGAAACGAATGCGGGCATCGATTTAACTCGCTCGATTATCACCCTTTACTCTAATGAATGATAAATTGAACATTATGTATCGAAAGCAAAATCAATTGATGACACTTGAAATCATACAATTTATTACAATCTGTTGTAATTCAAGAAACAGACAAAGCAAAGATATGACGCATCTCTTTGCGACTGTTGAGAAGGTAAAGTTCTTTTACTTATTTATGAGTTCGTCTCCTTAGTTTAGGGTTACTAGACGTCAGGAATTTTCCTGACATAGCAGTAATTTTGGCCATTTGTCAGGCGTGCAAAACCAAGGGAAATACATATTATGTATCTGAAAATTATATATTTTTTTCTTATCTGGAAAAAGAAAATAATTAACACTTGCAACTCAATAGTAAACATTATCTTTGCACTGTAAACAAGAAAATAGTAAATTTAACAATTGATATCAACAGCGACAGCCCCCCCCCCCCTTATACAAGGTAAATGTCCCTCTGCTCGATGATGTGCCATTACTTGGCACCTTCAATCATAATACATTGCAAAAGAGATGACAAACAGATTGTCAATTATTAGAATAAAGCTGTCAAGCATCAAGCACACGTTAAGCTCAGATATTTGTGCAGCAGAAAAATAAAGCATTCGAATTGTGTCATATCAAATCAAATATCGTATCGTAAATCGCAATACAAACTAAAAAAAACATCACGTTTCTGACATCATTTATTTTGACTATGAAGCAACTTAAATAACTTAGCAGTAATATCGTCGGATTTGCAACAATAAATATTTAAAAGACCTCATGGACCAAAATCTTTGAACTGATGATAAAAATTATCGCCGAATTGGCGCCAAGCTGATTCCTGATAGAACTTCATGAGTGCTGATGGGACATTGATTTAGCGGGTCGCATCACTTGACCCGGCCATCAATACTATTTAAGCCTCTAACTGCTTGGTTCGTCGAAACTGATTCATTTCGGGGTACACTAATATGTCTCGTTTATATGCATCATTGATGTGGATTATACTCATATGCTACGAACCTGTATTTTTCTTCCGCAATGTATATCACTAGATCTGGAAAGCCGATTACTATTCCTAGGATTATCTTGTGTCAGACTTAATTATTATCTTCGATTCTGACAACCATTTTCACCGGTGCTTCTATCTTGTAAAACGTCACAAGTTTTTTTTTTTTCATAGTATATACTAAGGATTCAATTATATTTAGTGCTCCAGACCTATTATTTTCTCCCTCCACGTGTACATTAGTTATTTTCTCTATATTTAAAAGGCTCTTTCTTTTCCACTGTTAGCAACATCAATACATTTAATTATCATCTTCGTTTATGAACTGTTAACTAACTTCAGTGTAATGTCTCTCAGTATTTTATAAATCTACATTCCTGTGAGTCTCCGTCATCATCGACACACACAACCCATTCATTCAGTCCATTCATTCAGATCACCCGTTCGTTCACCAGGGTCGTTCTAATCAAAGTTATTACATTGTTGCCCAGGCGCAGGGTTAACAGGCTATCCTGATCTTTGGTCTGTAAAACCAGTGCGTATACCTTTTGAATCAAAGAGGCGAGGGATTGCCCTTGGTCAATGGAATTAGTTCTTTAATTGATGTTTTGTATACATTTGTTGATCTTTATTCATCGAGTAAAGGATATATGTAATATATTGGTACTGAAATCAAAGTACATTAAATAAGTAAGAAGTTTAATAAGCAAGTAAGCGGAACAGACGATGATTTTAATATAACCGTAGACAACATAGAACTTTAGCCATTGAAGAAAGGCTCGTCTAATTTGGAACACAAAATAACGAAAATAGCTCACAGAAAGACCGTAAAATTAGCCTTAGAAAAATGAAACAAAAGGTAAAAACAATTTCTTTGTCAAATCCTTGCGAAATTCTCGAGCACGCATAAAAAAACACAGCCCTTTAAGAAATGTTTTCTTTTAATCAAATGCAGTTTTTTCCGTAATCAATTATTTTTTCTGGAGCGCCTAATATTTCCATACGCCATCTTAAACGCAGACTCGGGTGCCCAACAATTACGAGCAGCTGTGACCATTTAACGGCATCGCCCGGACAATTAGTACAAGTGATCACAATTGTCTCATTGCGTCATGTCCCGAGAGGCTGGAAGGCGTGGACACACGAATTAGAATTAATAGATTCACGGGGAACTAGGTTACATTCATTAGTGGTTACGCATCTGTCGAAATCTTGGGTGTTTTATGTCGGGTCTTGACACTTAGCAGTTGCACTCCCATATGCACATTCAGCATCAAGCAGTTTGTAACATCCACAGAGCCATGTATAGCAACATGTCTTCATTATTACAGGCACAAATATGTATGACGTATTTGTCGCTTTGAATGATACAAGCTATTTTTTACTGACTGTACTTGTTGAAGTATACGTCTCATGGTAATTGTCTCTCATTCTAATTGTAATGCTAATAAAAATTATTACATTAAAGATCAACTGAGATGATGATATAGGCGATGATGATGGTATGTTCGGTATCGAGCATTTTTAATTAAGCAATCATGAAGACTCATTTTCTTTCTTTTATAAAATTCTAAGATTTAAATCCATCAAGTTATTGTCTCTTGAATTTACTGTAACATACATCTATATTTTAACTAGTCAATATTATCATAGCAGCTGTCTACAGATAACTGACTTAGCCACATAATATATGTTAAGTCTCCTGATATTATTATTCATGTTCATATTATTTGAACATTCACGTTTAACAAACTTATTTTCCCACAAACCATATTTCCAAACTCCAATATTAACATCTAAACTCCACTTTTCAATATTACTAATACTAATTCCATTACCATAAAGAAAGCTTAAATTCCAGAAATACAATTTTAATGCAAGTAATCGAAATTTGGAATAAAATTTAACGAAGTATTTGAAATGGTGTAGTTAATTTTTAATCACCGACATAGTCGCAGTCTCAAGTAATTAAGCCGGTCAGTTGGTCTTCATACATCTTTAATGAGTAAATTACGTACTTCATTCCGCCGGTTACGTTTTCATTGGTATGAATTATCTAATATTTAACGATGTAATACATCTTGGTTTGGGCGTCTCAACTCGTTACCGGTAAGAAATGTTTACGGAAGATGGACTTTGGAAATTCTATAAGTGATTTCCTTTCTTAGTCAGCCTTTCACGTCTAAATATTGCTATGGCAAATGACTCTCACACTGAAAAGAGATAAATTTAAGATCTATGTGTGCACTAAAAAAATCCGATTTAATTCTTTTTTTTACGAACGACCTGCAATTGTGTCTGGCTGGGCACTTGTTTTTAGCTTGGTTAGCTTCAAAGACTAAGGCTAATACGGAAATAGCTCCGTTGAAAATAGCCTAGCTCTTAAATATGCGATGTCTCATACTTCAATTAGCTGTAAAAGCCTGAATCCCAAACGCTGCCGCGATTTTCCAGGACTAAAGTCGCAATCCAATTATATTCCATAACACTAATTATATCTGCCTTACGTCTCGTTTCCAGACGTCTGCGGTAATGACTGTGTTGTTCGCGTCATTTCTGCCACAATAAAAATATATTAATGTCTGCATCGAGCAAATGTACCAAGGGTTCGTAATCGGATTAGGGGTGTTCACGGGTTATTATCTTCATTTTTATACTGGGGGAAGGATTACATTTGTGTCTTGGAGATTTGTTTCTTAAAGTTTACCCTCTATCGAAATTTTGACTGATGCAATTCATTCAAATGAAACGATGCGGAAAAAAATTCGTTGATTTTGTCGGTTCAATTGCCAATTCCATTATAATACGTATAAATGACTTTGGTGATTTGATCGTAAACTAAAATTTAGTTGGCATTTGGATTAGTATCTTAATACTGCTGTTCAACCTAAAAACTATACATTATAATGTGATGGATTATACATTACTCTGGAGTTTGTACTAAATGGATTCAAGTGGTGTGATGTTTTGTTTTCGTAGACTATAAATAGGTAATTTGTATTGTCATAATCCCGACCCTTCAAACGATTTACACAAAACGACGAGCATCATAACTTTTTCTATGTCATTTAATACGTTCATTTGTTTACGGAAGACCATTATAAGAACATTTACTACAAAATAAAATTGAATAATGCTCAATTTAAGTCAAGGAAACCGTATTTTTTCTTCTAATTTGGCAATATCGGATTAAATGCGGCCAAATGGCGTTGACAACTAACATAAAGGGCGGATTTGTCTCTCATATTGAAACCGATAATATTCCTACGAATATTAAGCTACTGTTTCCCGCATTAAAATCTTCTTTCTTTTACAGATGCCTGCGGCCTGTCAGACGTGTCGCACATAGAGAGTTTACAAGAGAAGTCCCAGTGCGCACTCGAAGAATACTGCAGGAGTCAGTACCCCAACCAGCCCACGCGGTTCGGGAAGCTCCTCCTACGGCTACCTTCCCTCAGGACCGTGAGCTCCCAAGTCATCGAACAGCTCTTCTTCGTGAGGCTAGTCGGCAAGACGCCTATCGAGACGTTGATAAGGGACATGCTGCTGTCAGGGAGTTCGTTCTCGTGGCCGTACATGGCGACCATGTGACACACGATGTGGAGACAGCTGGCGGCCGCCTGATCCTCGCCGTACGGCTTCCCGCCGTACTTGCCCAGCCAGCGGTTCGATCCGTTCCAACGATTCCAGCGTGAAGTCCCCCAGGAGGACGCTGTGACCAGCTCCAGTGAATTCCACGACAGCACCGAAGCGGCGACCGAAGAATATTTTGGATCTAGGAGCAGGGAAAGCGAGCGAACTGATCCCTGCCCCACCTTCGATCCAGTATCAGCGTTTTATCCGCCGAAGACTACAGAAAGTCAGGAGTTTGATGCGACAACGTCCGGTGATACCCAGAAGAATGCTCAAAAGACTTCCATGATGATCGACAACTTACTGAACCTACGGCCAGAACCGTGCGACTTGAAATAAACGATTTAGTGGTACTAGTGTCTATTAGTTCAAGTTTTTTGTTCCTCTGTAAAAATACTTAGGCTACTTATATTTAAAGATGTACATAAAATGTTTTATTGTAATATAGTTATGATAAGGTGCGAAAGGCATAGAAATTTTCTACAATGTTTGTGATAGGTCTTCTCGGAGGAATCCGCTTTGTTATCCATTGCTGCTGTGAATGGTTCTTGTATATTATACAGCCACTTTTATGAGTCAATGGATAGCGGTCTATATTGTTATTTATATTTTCTTCTTTATAAAGCCAACGAGGTTTTTATAACAAATCAATTTATATGATAAAATGCAATAAGATTTTACATCAGTCGTGCAATGTTGATGTGTAGTAATAGTGTAGATAGATACTTAGTCGACGACATAGCTTTTTTTTGATACATTTTATTTCACAGTGGTGCTCTTTGGTATTTATTAATTCAGAAATAAATGGGAGACTTATATCGGACTACCATAATGCCTTGGTATCTGCATAAATTGAGAAAAATATTTATCCAAATTAATTTATACATCCATGAATAATGGATTGAAATTGCATGTTTTCAAGCATATTAAAATGAGATTGAACAGGCCGTAAGTGACCATTTATAATATTACTGCCAAGTGATTTTGGTAGAGCTTATAACCAAAATATACAATTTTATTTAGTAATATGTTTCGGAATAATTTTCTAAAATGTAAATATTAACATGGTACGTATCTACTTAATAATTCCGCAAAAGCATTTATTGTATCGTTCCTTAACTTTTTAGAGTTTTACGTTTTATATTATTGAAAAAGTAGCTTTCATAGAAAGGGTATTTTACTTTATTGTATAAACACTACAGTTTATTTTCGTGTGTCTACGTTACAAGAGTTCTTAGTGAGAAATAAATTATATTTGTTTTGAAGGGATTATACCCAACTTTGATTATAAGGATAATGTATGTGTAGAAGAACTACATCAATGCAATACCAACAGAACTGTGAAGATATTACACAAGTGCAGAAAATGGCACCTACCATACGAACTAACAAATAATTAACACTTATTCATGAGTATAAAAATAGGTACACTCAGAATCAAATAGCCTGCAGCATCCAAAGCGCCAAATAATTAAATAATGATCTTAATTTTGTAAGTAGGCTGCAAGGGCGCTTTACAAGCCTGACTCTACGACATTTCCCAAGAGGATACCACTGTTGAGAAGAAAGCCGAACATATCGGAACATATCTTTATTCTCATAGGCATAAAGATACGTGACGATATATATGGCACTTTGGATGCTACAGACCATTCGATGCTGACTGCACTATCGGTACCTACCTATATATGAAAACGCATCAAGGAGTTTTTTATATAGCTTGACAAGTTCTTTCGTCACACTCCCATGGTCTAAGGGCGACGGGGGGAGGGGGGGGGGGGGGATGACAGCACGGGTGGGTATGAAGTGTGCGCGTGGCGGAGCACAATGACAATGACAGTGCCGCGCGCACACTTCTTACTCGCCCCCGCTGTCTTTACCCCCCGGTCGCCCGCAGACCATGGAAGTGTGACGAAAGAACTTGTCAAGCTATATATACCTACGTATTTTATCCTTATAGTTAATCAGTCACTTATACAACAATTTGTGAAATATTAAGCACAATTATTTATTTTATTTTGCATTAGCGAGTACCGTGACCTTGTCGACGAAAATGAAGGGCATGATGCTGACGTTCTTTCCAAATAATATTGATAAAATATTTACCTATATAAATATTTATTTATATTATTTTGTTTATTTTATAATGGCACATGTCTCTTCCGATTTTTGTTAAAATATGTTTTTTTATTTAGAAAGATTGTTACGCCATTCTTACCGCATTTATTTTAAACTAGCTTCTGCCCTCGACTTCGTCCGCCTTAAATTCGTTTATCGCGGATAAGGGTATTTTTCCGGGATAAAAAGTAGCCTACGTCCTTCCCCTGGACTCAAACTATCTCCATACCAAATTTCATTCCAATCGGTTCAGCGGTTTAAGCGTGAAGAGGTAACAGACAGACAGACAGACACTTTCGCATTCATAAAATTAGTATGAATTCCGATATTATTTACATTTAAGAGAATTTTGAATGTTCACGTTGAGGTAGAATATTTCTGAGATTAGAGTTATTATTTTTAACATAACAAAATTGTATGGCACCTAATTGTTCTACCTACCTTTTTTCACTTTCACTGGTTTGGGAAAATTGAGTGAGTTTGAGATAACCTACAATCAACATTGATGTTATTAAAATCAAAATAATCTTTCTAAATAAAATTTAAATGTCACAATGACATTGTTTCCTGCCAAAATATTTACTGCCCTCAAAAACAAAAGACAGAATACCTAAACAGCATTACTTTATTTTATTATTTTTATATTTTCAGCATTTAGATGACTCGTAAAAATTATATGTATATGCATTTCTAAAAAAGTTAATACACATCAATGAATGCACCGTTATCTATTTTGCTATCAATATTTTTAATGATTATATATTTTTTGTATTGATGTGTTTTGTTCTTTTAAGTAGAATCTTTATTATGAAAAATAAATTGTTGGCGAAATAGGAATGTTAACGTGGTTAAACTAATCTATTTAATTTTTTTTTAGAAACGATAAATTTCAGATTCCGTCTATTGTATTAAGAGGGCAGTGAAATGCATGTAAAAAAGCAATTTAGGTATTTATTCGCAATAACTTGTACAGTGATGGTGTAATATAGACGGTGTGTATGAGACTGTATGCAGTTGTATGGCGTTATGTTGAGGAATAAAAAATGTCTCTCTGGATTTCGATATGTTTGTTTTATTAAACCTCTTACACAATGCAAGCGTAGAGCAATATGGCTAACAGTATATTAGAAGAGGCCACAGCTACCATGCCTATGGCAAATACATGTACAAGACTAGGGGAAATTGTCTAATAGTAATCTCAGGGCGTACAAATATATTCCCCGAAAACTATAGAATATATGTTATACTATAGGTGATCGTTTGACAGTCCTTTTTCGGAGTAATTTAAGCGCGATACATGGGCTTGAATAGAGAACATGCACTGCATTTTTTACATAATTAGCAAACGTTATGTCGTAGGAATATAAAATTAAGCCTAAAAAGGTGAAATAAAGAATTAAGTTTTTATTTTTTTAGATATTGCGATGCAATTTTTTTTTTCTTATCCAGAGAAAACTTTATGTTACCTTGTGATTCAATTAAATGCAGGAAAAATTATGACAAATAACTGTCACTAGTATAAGTGTAAATGTATAGACACTTAAAGCACTTTTGAACTGCAAAAGAAGAAAATGCTCGTACATTTCACACTCCTCCATACGCTTGTGACATGAGTGACGTCACGCATGTCGCTCGATGTGTATAGGGCGTTTTAACGCACTTGAATATCCTTAGTTTAAAATACTATGTAGGACTAATGTGGGGTTTTAAGTTGAGGCACTTCTTTCAGACGATAAGACCAACGCCTTACGTTGGTAAAATCTTGACATAGCAGAAACCAACTGATATGAAATAAAAAGTTTAAAATCTTTGATACTAGTTAAGGTGGTGATGCTTTTATAATCGGATCTATCCGCATTAGAAGACGGTGAGAGTTGTTACATCTTGCATTTTTATCTATTCTTAGGCATTGAATATAAATTTATATACAAAGTAGTAGTAAATTTCCTACCTCGCACAACTGAACTGTGGAATAAATGGCCGGCAGTATTTCCAGACCAATGCGAGCTACAAGAGAGTATACCACCTGAAAGGCTGACAGCTGGCAGGCACTTGTTGCAGGCAACACCAGAGGAGTTACAAATGCCTAGAGACACCTGTGTCTATAGGCGACGGTGATCGCTTATCATCAGGCGATCCGTCTGCTCGTTTGCCCTCTATAACATACAAAAAAAGTTCAATGATAATCTTTGGATTACAAATTGTACTTAAGTTCCAACAAAACCAACTGTAACGTAATTGTTACGCCATAAGTGCAATCAAAAATCGCCCATGTGCAAGTATATTAGTGAACACAGAAAATTCCCATACACAGAGCGGTAGCGTGACCACGCGGCGCACGCGAGCCCGCGGCCGCGCGGGAAGACTAATTACTGCCATGATAATTAACTGTTGACGCGGGTGCTTTATCAGGTCAGAACTCAGAAGTACGAGTATGGTCAGGCCAAAAGTGGGGTCATTTTTGTACCGTGTTTTACGAATTTGAGACATTAAATTGATTGCAGTTTAAGATTACCTCAACATCATGGACGACCACTGCTGGACAAAGGCCTCTCCCAAGGATCTCCGTAAAGGCCGGTCGTGCTCCGCCCTTATCCAACAGTTTCCCGTTATCTTCATCAGATCATCGGTCCATCTTGTCGGGGCCTTATCACGCTCCATCGTCGACACTCGAGTACCTTTCTGCCTGAGCGGCCATCGTTTGTACGAGCAATGTGCCCGCCCACTGCCACTTAAGTTAAGCAACTCTTTGAGCTAAGTTGACGACCTTGGTTCGTCTGCGGATCTCCTCAGATTACCTATTGATATCGAATATCGAACGTAACATTCTTTATGCAAAAGTGATGTTTCTTGACTGGACCGAAAGACGCAGATTCGAAAGGCCTCTACAACGTGGTCAGACGATCTAGTCGAGATAGCAGTAAACAGTTAGATGAGAACAGCGCACTACCAATCGTTGTGGAGATAATTGGAGGGACCTTTGTGACACTGGACGTCTATCGATGATGTTATTCGTTAAAAAAAAATAGTTAATCCACTCAATAAGGAAGGTTTCCAGAAAGCCTTTGCGTTTCGCGATAAGTATTCCAGTAGCTTCCCTTACCTAACCTTTTAACTTTCCTTCCATATATTCGTGAAATATGTGTCAGCGTGAAACACAGCGGTGGCCGACTCGTTGCTGTTATAATATGAACCGTAGACACGTACCAACTATTCGAAATCATAGGTCCCGCCCTTGGCTTCATTTTCTTAAGTTAGTTTTGACAGCCTGCTAGTCGAAGCAATATAGTTTGACCTATGATCCGCACTATGTACCACTTCTTCATGTGTGTTGTTACATCAAGGATGAACTGAAGGTTTGACGCAATTTTCCAGAATGACTCCCCTGTATTTTTTGTGGAACACCAAAAAAGGATTGTCACTATTTCAATAAAAAAGTTAAACTAACATATCATTACCAATCTGCTAGTGTAGTAATTTGGTAATAATTGAAGGAAACACCTGTTAGGGTTGGTGCGCGGGAATATTGTGACCGTGATTGTTTCCCACGGCGGCGGCGGCGGCCGCGACCACAATCACACCCCTGACACACAGACATACATGTACAATAAGGATGATGACTAAATAATAATTAGTCCGTCATGTAGATTAATTAAAAATATAGGAGAGGTATTTTTTTTACGAAATCAAGAAATAAGTCACTCCTAGGTAAAAATTGTACCTAGGAGTAACGTCACGAGTCCCCACTCCTAAACTTATATGCGAGTATCTTTTTTAATTATTTTGAAAAAGCAAAAAATACATGTCCAACATTTTTTTATTCATCATCATCGAAGACGATGCTCTTTGGTCAAATGGTTGACTTTGGACCGGTAATTCAAAGATATAAATATAATATACTCAATTGGGAATATGCATGAATTTTAATTTTTGCCTTATTAAAAGCTCATTCATGTAACAAACAGTAGACAAACTAAATTTTTCTAATAATTATAAAAATAACCAAGATATAAGCCATCAAACATTTCATTCTATCGCTTTCTAGCAGAACGGAATTTAATATGGAGTTTTATATGGCCGGCGTAGACTATGACGTAACAGTACATGTCCGACCTCTCTGTCAAATCGCCGTCTAATTAGCAGTTTAAAATGCCTATATCTTGCATGTTTCTTGGCCGACATAAATTTTAATTTCACATTTTGAAATCGTTTTTACGGTATTTTGATATTTAGTTAAGAAAAACGATAAAGAAAATTCATGCATGTCCTATTGCACTCATATAATAGAAATCACAGTGGTATTTTTTTACGCAGATTAAAAACACAAAGAACCATGCGTCAATAAGTATGGATCAAGAACCAACAGAGATGAAAGTTATGTCATTGGATATGGAAAGTTATGTATTGGATAGTTTACAGGCCCTGCACCCATATAACAGTTTCTGTTTAACCCAATGGTTGAATGGTAGAGAATGCCTTTTGGCATTAAGTCCGCCATTTGTACATTTCTCAATTGTGCAATATAGTTTAAATAAATAAATAAATAGGCCGAACACGAAAATAATGATGCCACGCCACGATAATTAAACTCCATTTTTTCAAACATTGCATTTGCTCTGACTAAAGTATGTATATCTCAATTCTGCTATGGAATTCAGCTTGATGCCGCTAGTAAAATACCTATTTAATGACCTGACTCTCCGCTGAATTCCCAGACCCCTTACAAAGTTGGCCATTGGTCCTTTATATTTCATAAAAAAGGCAAGCACTGTAATATGTGTGTCATCTTTAAGTACTGAATTTTGATGCGATTTGGTAAAACAGCCAGTACTATTAGTTAAATAAATAAATAAATATCAGAGACAATTTTACACAAATTGACCTAGTCCCAAACTAAGCAAAGGCGACGGTATACATACTTTTGTAGATAAATATAATACTTAAATAGAAAAAAAACCAAGCCCCAGGAACTCAAACACTAAAAAGTTGCCTCCCTTTTTTATTTTGACATTTCTAGTTACAATCTAGTACGAAATAGACGTTTGATTCTCGTGACAAACATAATAGACGCATATTTCCAATTTCTATTTAAAGCATAATTCGGTGAAATAATATTTTTAGCTTAGCTGCAACGCATTGATTTAACTTACTGGCAAACTTTTAGATGACTTGAATTAATTACCATAGACGTTCCACTTAACTGCACTTAACGACGATTTGATGGTGCACGCAGGTGCTTCCTATGACTGCTGAGCTAGGGTTGTCGCACGCAGGAATGTCACCGTGATTATTTCCAAAGTTCCCACACTCCATGCCACATACCCCTGGAAAGCGGAAGCGATATGACACTGCCTATTGCGAATGTAACTTTTTAGGGGCATAGTATAAGTATAGGCGTAAGAATGCAAAAAGAAGTATTTTTTTAATTTTCTTTGTATATAGCAAAAACTTACTATGGGTATTGGCGAAAACTGCCAAATTAAGTACAGCTAAACATAAGACTTGTTATTGATTATTGGCTGTCAATAACCCAGTGCCAAACTTGCAATATTTTATGATACTACTTCTGTTTACACAAGAAAACATTGATAATCTTTGTTACAGCGCCGGACCAGTACTTATAGAGATTTAATAAAATAGAATATGAACTGGAAGGGAAATAAATAATAAATATGTTCCCGAAGGATACCTTCGCAAAATACATTTGGTACACGAAAGACACCGCGGGAGAGCTATCGAAAGATAGCATAATAATGTAGTTGACTGGTCTTCATCACACTTCAGTAAATAGCAGTTTGGCCAGGTCAAACGTTAGGTCAGGAGTCGCCAACCGCCCGTCACGCAGACTGCGCCTTTTGTGTCCTCAATTAGCCAGTGGTTTAACGGACGCACTGATTTATTTAAAAATGGAACGTTCCAATTTGGAATATATGCCGTGTTTTGTTTTTAACGGTTTTTGTTTTTGAATTTAGAACCTGAATGTGTACTTTAATTGGAAACCTGGTGTATGGACAACCTGTGATTCGTTCTGCAATTGATTTAAATTTAAATTTAGAAAGTCATCTTCGTGTTACAGGTTTTGCACGGTTGTTGTATTTGACTTAAATGAAATCAGTTTTGTTTAGTATGATAGTACATTAACGTGTTTCTAATAAAGAATGCTATCACGTAAGAGTAGGAATGTACTATTACGCACTATTATTAGGGTGTGTTACGCAGCCATAGAAGTACCAGGTTCGATAGGTAAGGTTACGTATGTAGGTTCTAATAACCATCAATAATTTTAATTGCTACAACAAGGTCCCTTTTACCTCGATATGATAACGTACGTAACTTACGTACGAACATCTTCTATATTGTTAATACAATCACCTACGTTTAAAAACACTGTGATTTAAGTGCGTGTTAACTGACTTGGCGAGATCATCGGCTATTATTATTTGGATATTTTTTTAATGATAGTCAATTGTTAGTGAAACTGCTGCTTTTAGTGCTAGTTGTCATCTATTATATCGTTAAGGTGTGTGTGTGTTGAATAACCTATTTACCAAAAATAGACTATTTGAAGATTCCTCCATTCCTTCCTAAAAGTCGATAAATATATATATTTTTGTATGTTTGTTTGTATCTTGAATATGAATGAAACTTTGCATCCTTAACACGCCAAAACAGCTGGACACTTTTCAACTGTTTTTGCGACACGGTTAGATGGGGATCTACAGATGGTTATACATATGATATTACCCAACTACGGTGAAGCAAAAAAGGGTTATATCTTTTTCAACAGATAGTTTATAATGTTTATTAAAAATATGTGGTGTGATAAGGGTTAGGAAATACATACATTTCCTGTTTCTCGAATAAACTATTTATGTCGTTTGTTTCTACATATGATATTTTTACTAAAATTTAACATCTTATTAAACATATGTTATCATAAAATACTCCTCGTCTCATAGCTATAATATAATTTTGAAACAACACCATTGTTTAGTTACGCAAATAACATTTAAATTACATATTTACCCGTTATTACAATAATTACATACTTAACAAACACACATCACTGGTGCAACATCCTCACGCCATCTTTTTCAGTTTCAGCAGTGGGCGTGGCAGAGGTCGTCCAATGGGGTCACAGGTCGCGACCCTCGACCCACGCGCAACTCCTGAACGATTGATTTGTATAGGTATATAGCTACGATTTGGTAGTAGGCACCGCAGGTTTGACGCCCCTGACTTCGATAGGCTTACAGTAAATGAAGGAAAATAAGCTTCAAATTGATTATTAATATTACAAATTGCTTTGAATAACGAAATATAGCTAAGATCTGCTTGTAACTTTGTCGGCGAGTTGATAAGTTGACACCGTTCACTTCTTGAAATGACTTGTTCGATTTGAATCACTTCAAGATAGTTGTAACTCGTAGCGCGGTATTGAAACAGCGTAGCTTACTAATTTTAGAATGTATGGACTTCATAGTCACTCGAAGAGCAAATGGGAAGCTATGCTCGGAGTGTTATTGCGAGATCGACGCAGAAATGAAGAGATCCGTAGAAAAACCAAAGAAGCCGAAATCGATATACGACAAAAGACGTAACTGAAAAATAAAATAAAAGCTGCACTTTATACCCCTGGTGGCTAAAGTTGCTATATCTACATAGACAAATTCGCGGGAAAATATAATATACACTATAGAAGGCGCCAGCAACTTCGTTCGCGGAGTAGAAAAAGTCATAACCCCTTTTTTTTCTTCAGCGTAGTCGGGTAAAAAGTAGCCTATTACCATCTGAAGATACCCAGCTACCCGTGTACCAAAAATAAATAAAATCCGTTTACCCGATTTAGCGAGATGAAGCCGCATCGACACATACAAACATACAAAAAATCCAAAAAATATATTTTTCGCTTCAGTGACCTCCAAATAGTCCCTTACAATAGTTTTTTAATATCTTCAATGTACAGAATTTTAATTTTTACAATATAATATTATAAATGTATCACTCTTTAATTTTTCGTATCCACTTAAGTATAGTTTCTTTATTCACAATAAGGGCTCTTTTTATATGTATTTTCCGGGATAAAAAGTAGCCTATGTCCTTCCCCAGGACTCAAACTATCTCCATACCAAATTTCATCCAAATCGGTTCAGCGGTTTAAGCGTGAAGAGGTAACAGACAGACAGACAGACAGACAGACACACTTTCGGATTTATAATATTAGTATGGATAGATTTATCACTCTTTAATTTTTCGCATCCACTTAAGTATAGTTTCTTTATTCACAATAAGGGCTCTTTTTACAGGATCTATGAGTGAAAAAATCTTTTAAAATCAATATTCCATTCATAACAACATTTAGATACATAACATTTTCTTCTGTTTTCGCGATTATTACTCATTGAAATAAAACAATTTAACGAACTATATCGCGTATATTATCTCACTAGCTTCTGCCCGCGACTTCGTCCGCCTTAAATTCGTTTATCGCGGATAACGGTATTTTTCCGGGATAAAAAGTAGCGTTTGTCCTTCCCCAGGACTCAAACTATATCCATACCAAATTTCATCCAAATCGGTTCAGCGGCTTAAGCGTGAAGAGGCAACGGACAGACAGACAGACAGACAGACAGACACACTTTCGCATTTATAATATTATATATAGTACAATAGTACATATAGCACATTTATAATATTATAGTATAATATGGAGTATGGATTTGAAACGTCGGAAACTCAAATGAGATAATATATGTTATATAATCCGTTAAATTGATTTATTTCAATGAACATTTAGATACACCAGAATAAGTGTTAATACATTATACATTGACTAAAAAACGCATCTTTGTGAAGGCATTTTTTCCTGATATCCCCAAAGGGATTGGTCAGACCAACTGCCGCCGTTACCTCAGTCAGCTGACAGCCGCGAGTAAAAAATCATTATTCATCCAACGTTCGATTCCGTCAATACATTACCCTATCAAAGGCAACACTTGAAACGCATTCAATGCCTTGAAAGCCTTCGTCCAGCCACTTGTTAGTTTCACATTACCACGCTCTACAATTTCTCCAAACTTTTCAAACATATACCCCACCATTGCTGCTTGTGTAAGTACAATATGTTTACAGTTTGATAGGCAGAGAGTAGTGGATAGCGTGGGAGTGGGAATGGCAGTAAGTTGGTGTGTTGAATTGTGTGCTGTGACGTGGGACTGTCAATCACAATCAGGCCCGACCACCCGCGCGATTAGGCACGGGTTACGGAAATGGAAATGATTGGAGAGGCTTTATTGACAAAAATAACGGCAATGTATACAGAGACCTATGATTCCGGCCCGAAAAAAATTGTATATTCTACAATTTGATGATAATTACTTACTTACACGTAGTGGAAGCGAGCGGGTATCCGCTTCGTTGAGCTGGAGCCCGGCGCGGGCGTCCGCTCTGAAAGCGTTACCTGTATAGTCACCTGCAGCGGGCGATCCACCAGACCCAGCGCTACTCCATGAATATACAGGGTACGACACCCGGAGCTGATGCCCCACGTCGGTCCTGCTCAATCCTGCATTTGCCCTAATTAGTTACTTAGGCAAAATGTTTAAATAAACCTGAAAACAGTATTTTTATAGTTTTTTTTTCTATGCGTGTCTATTACCTTTTTAACCCCAGACGAAAAAGAGGGTTCTTACAAGTTTGAAATGTGTATATGTGTGTCTGTGGCATCATAGTTCTTCAACGGATGGACTTATTTTCATTCAGTTTAGATTTTTATGGTTCAAGAAAATCTATTGAAAATATCGTTTTTTCATAATGTGTCGGAGGTTTTTTTATCGATTCACCGATTACTTATCCAGAGTAGTGACACCAAGCAAATTATAGGCTTACATTTAATGTGTTTAAATAAGCCTTAATTAGAGTAGAATAGTTTGTCAAAGTTTTGTTGAACAATGAAACACAGATATAATCATGAATTTTATAAACATTTTCTTCGTGCACTAATTAATAAACTTAAATTGCAGTTAGATATTAAGTTTCCCAAAATTGTGCATATTGTATTTTTTATCGATAGTGCACGTTATTAGGACCCCGAATACACAAACATTTTATTTTTCTGACACATTATGAGTCCGAATAATGTGCATTATCGAGAAAAATACAATATACGAACAACTTTGGGAAACTTAATGTTCCCAATTTAAAAGGCGTAAAAATTAAATGTCTGTACATTGAAGATATTTTCAAAAAATCTATTGTAACAGACTATTTGGAGGTCACTGAATCTAATTTTTTTTTTTTGGATTTTTGTATTTTCGTATGTATCGTTGTGGCTTCATCACGCCAAATCGGCTAAACGGATTTTAACTATTTTTGGTACCCGGGTAGCTGGGTATCCACAGATTGTTATATGATACTTTTTCCCCGACTACGCTGTCGAGAACAAGATGGGTTATGATTTTTTCTCCTCTACATATAAAATCTCGGGCACCGTCTTGTACTGAATATTAAAAAATAGTTCTCTTTTAAGTATTTTTAATGCTTTTAATGAAATAATAATTAGTGAATATATTAGGCAATTATAGTAAACTAATTTAAATAGTCAATGCCGTCTCCATTCCACCTCTGTTCAATTTCAACAATCAACTAGGTGTACAAGCATCGCCGTTTACCAGATATCCGTCCGTCCGTCTGTCCGTCTTATCTCCATCTCTCACATACATAACTCACTGCTAGAAAACAGTTAATTCTAACTTCCCCCCTTAACTTTTGTTTTTCGTCGCGTTTTTTATTTTTTTTTCTTTATACTTTGGTTTGTTTGAGAGTGGGAATTTGTTTATAGATTAGAATTATTGTCATGATATTCTTGTTATAAATACCTAGTTGGATTATTTGAGTACAGTTGACCGATAAAAATGTGGCACATACTTCCTAGCATAGTTACATTCGTAATTTGTTATTGGCATTCTTGATTTTACTTATTATTCCTGTCACTGCAGTTTGTTGTATCCAGAAACCCTGAATAAATCACCCATTAAATGATGAAATAGGATTATTTCTTTGGCAGTTAGGTAAAACCAGTTCGATTATAACACCTTAGCCGAATATTTCATTCTTATATCCAGCCATCTAACGAGAGTCTCTTGGGATGCTGGTTGAGAGAGTCTCAACCAACATCGCTATAATACCGTTTACCGAAACGACTGTTGAGGCAATTATCGTTGAAACAACTTAAAAGTCCTAATTATTATTATTTTTATGAAACGTATAACATAGTGATAGGTACTATACAGGGTGATTCATGACTCATGAGCAGGACTGACAGGGTCGATGTAGGGGGGAGGGTTACACTGAGAAACTTTTACTATGGGGGGTTCGATACATTTAGGATAATTAGGTATAAATTAACTCTTACTTTACTGTTTTCCCATTCGCGTTTACGTGGTTGGCTCTATAATAAAAGTTGCTCAGTGTGCCCCTCCCCATTACGACTATAACTCCTGCTCAGGACTCATGAATCACTCTGTATAGTACCTATCATTACGTTATACGTTTCATAAAAAAATGAATAATAAGGACTTTTAAGTTGTTTCAACGATAATTGCCTCAACAGCCGTTTCGGTAAACGGTATTATAGCGATGTTGGTTAAGACTCTCTCAACCAGCATCTCAAGAGACTCTCGTTAGATGGCTGGATCTAGGGTCAGATGGCAGTGCTCCTGGACTCAGCGCGCATCGTCAGGAGGTTCCTCTCTGTAGCTTGAGCCCTGCTCCGCTCCCGGCAACACCGTAGGTAATAATAATAATAATAAATATCAGGGACAATCTTACACACATAGAAAACATCCAAGACCCAAGAACAAACATTCGTGCTCATCACACAAACACTTGCCCTGGCCGGGATTTGAACCCGGGACCGCCAGCTTCGTAAGCCGTTGTACAACCGACTGAGCCAAACGTGTCGTCGCAGGTGTACGTAGGTAATGTATTTATTATCCGTGCTTGCATTTTTTATTTTTCTTTTTATACTCAAGTGGTAGAAATGGCTACAGTTTCTACACGTAAGTCTATTTTACTTTAGTTATTTACGAACATAAATAAAGAAATCCATAAACTAATAACAATAGCTTCACTAAGTAAAACAGGATATGGAAAGTACTTACCTACTTACCTCTTCGTTCAACTGCCGTCGCATTGTCGACACGTGTTCGGTTCGTTTATGACGTCACTTTATCCCTCGGACTGCTTCGCTGAAGAGGGTGACTTTTTACGCCACCACCGTTTTATTCAATTTGGGGAACACATGAGATCGTAATATCTTCTGACTGCGTCTTAAGATATTAGATATACTTATTAGTATAAACAATTTTGTGTTTTACCCTAACCGTGTTGTAGGGTTCTAAGAGAAAGTTAAACTTGTAGGGTTGAAAGAGAAAATAGACAGTAGTATCGTGCTGTCTGAATAGTGTTTTTTTTTCTACTGTACAGTCACCAGCATCAATATCAACCAGAACAAAGCGGGCGAAAATGTCTGTACACGTCCTAACAGCCCTAGAAATAAAGTCGTGTCCGATATTTATGCGCGGTTTGATGTGGCAGATATTAATGCTGGCTAATATTTTTTTTTCTTTTTTTAAATCTTTCAAGACCCTTTTTTCTCAGGAACGCGTGGAGATATCAAGTTAAAATTAAAAAAAAATACGATTGATCAGCATAATAATTAATCCGCAACCCGACGGGTAGCTTGCTGACTAATCATCTATCTATTTTTGTTCTTGCTTATGGATTTCTGTATGGTTCATCCGACTCTTTAGCCGTTAGCGCCGCCTAGTGCAGAACTCTGAAGTTACTTACACAAGCGTCAGGACGAAATTTGTATGTAAGAAAATATACTTATAAATTGAATGGAAAAGCGAAAATTTTGGGTTTGAAAAATCTCCATGTCAGAAGTGAGTAATAAGATATGACTTCAAAAATGTATTTAATTACATGGTCGAAACTGAAAAGGGCCAAGACGTGGTCTCTAACTATGGACCTCGTAAGAAAGCTCAGAGCCACAAAGCGAGCTTTGGAAAGGGCTACGCTTGGGATCTCACTACGAGATCGAATCAGTAATGAGGAGATTCATAGACGAACTAAGGTCACAGATCACCGACATAGCAAACAGGGTAAGCAAACTGAAGTGGCAATGGGCAGGGCACATAGTTCAACGAACAGATGGCCGTTGGGGCAAAATGGTTCTCGAGTGGAAACCGCGTACTGTAAAGCGCACCGTGGGAAGGCCATCTGAGGACGACGAGACGACCTGGTTAGAATAGCGGGGACTAGCTGGATGCGGGTCGCCTCTATCCGGCCCATGTGGACGTCAATTGAGGAGGCTTGTTTCCAGCAGTGGACGTGTTATGGCTGAAATGATGATGACAGTGAAGGGAAGTTTAGATTTCATCTTTTTTCTTAGTACACCCATCCGAAGCCGCGGCAAGCAGCTAGTGTTTAGACTAAAGAAAAGGAATATACGAAGACATATCTGTAGACACTCACCCACTGACAGTTCGCTCGTCATTTCATTTGAGCACTCGGGGAAGTGGCGAGCTTGTTTTAGAGATGCGTTGTCACTTAGAATAGTAAGTGAAACTTACTTAGAACTAATCAGAAAGATTGGGCCGCAGTAAACTTGTTTTTTATTTTGGGAAAAAGTGGAAAAAACTATTTTTAATGCTACGAAAACTGTGTATGGTTTTATCTATTTTTCTTGCATTGTGCGGGGCATTTAGAGTCCAAAGTGCATAATAAAAGGCCTTTTGGCCTCTAAAGGCCTATTATTATACTCTTCATGTCCTTAGTGATATAGGCCACGCAGGGAAAGCCGCGAGAAAATCTTAATAGATTTAAATTTTCATCCTAAAGTATGAACTTTTCGATGAGCTCAATATAAGCAAATTCGACACTCAGATAACAAGGTATCCTTCAAGGGTCGGTTACCAGCAGCGGCGGTCTTAGGGGCTGGTGAACAGGGCAATCGCCCGGGGCCTCGCTCTTGCAGAGATTTGCCTCGCGCAACAACCCAAGCAAAAAAAAAATGTAGATTTTTGACAACAAAGGGCCTCGAAAAGGCCTGCCGCCTGGAGCCTCGCAATGGGTAAGGCCGCCGCTGGTCTAATCCATTAAGCTATTATTGCTACGTATAGAGAAGACGGCGCGAACAAAATCTGTGCTACAAGCGCGGCAGTGCGGGGCGCGCGCCGTCATACTGTCATAGGCGCGACACTGAGTGAACTGGGGCCGGCCGACTGCAGTTGCACGGAACACTAAGTGATTGGGCGACGTCTTCTCTATACGTAGTAATAATAGCTTAATGGTCTAATCACACACATTTCGATTTTTATTTACATTCGATTGTTAATAAAAATCTAAATGTGTGTGATCCTTATTAGTAAAAGCGGATAAATGTTAATAGATTTCCCCGCGGCTTCGTCCGCCTTACCGAGAGATGAGTAGCGTATGTTTTAATGATTGATCCCCGATACAAACTTCCACGCCCCTTTTTACCCCCATAATGGTTCATAATAACTGCCCTATGTCCCACCCAGGGTCACAAACTATCTCCATACTAAAGAGGTAACCGACAGACGGACAAAGTCACTTTTGCAATATTAGTCACGGTACAAGGGAATCATTACTCAATTTATCTCAACATCACCCAAAATCATAACAAGTGTTCACAGAACCGGAATATGGGACATTATTTTCCACTACAAAATCCTTTTTCTTAAACCTATCGATCTCAGTTTTTAGATCATTCTCATTTAGTAGATACCCTTTCGGTAGGTTAATTAATGAAAATTTGTAAATTGCCGCCTAGTACCCAAACATATTTTTCAATGGGCCTTGTATAAGCAAATACCAAACTCAAATAACACCAGTGTCGTATAAATGAAGCGACAACGGTCCCCAATAAACTCCATCTGTTACTGAACAAGGTAACCACACCGCTTCCTTCAAGGGTCGGTCACAACGAAGCTAGACTCTCCATACAAAGGTAGTTTGGTTTTTGTTAGAAAACTAGCACCTGCGACTTTGCCCACATTACTGGGACATAAGTATCCTTATGACAGTCCAAGATAGCTAAAAAACGCCTCATTTAGGTGAGAGTGGAGTAAGAGTGAGTGATATTGACAGAAAGGGATCGAAAAAGGCTACAAGCTTTTGAGGTATGGTAATGGAGACGAATGGAAGGTATTAAGCTGGACGAAATCAGAGAGAGAGTGAATGAAAGTAGATCCATACTGAAAACTATACACAATAGAAAAGGAATGATGGGTCACTTGATGTGGCATGATGCTTTCTTTGTAAACTCTGAAAAGTACAGTGAATGGAAGAAAGAGTAGAGAAAGGCCAAGATTAACTTATTTCATTCAAGTGAAGGAGAAAGTGGGGAAGTGTGTTGTACTAGGGGGCCAAAAGGTAATAGGGAATAGGGAAGAGTGGCGATTACTCCGCCGACAAGAGGGTATAGCTCTTAAGTAACGAACCAATGACAGGCACTTCGCGAAAACGCTGCACAGCGAAAAATACGAGCGTCCTCAGACCTGAGGAGGTATTTTATGCACGTGGATTCACAAACTTTTTGACATAAACTTTTATTTTCCTTTCTAAGCGCACCTTTTTGCCCTAAGTAACATTTACTTCTAATCCTATAATCATTGCATTACCATGTGCTTATCCAATTAAGGCTATAATTAATTTATAAGATGACATTATAAGAACAGCGCATAGAAGTTTAGATTTCCTTGAGAATTATCTCGCTTTTTAAAAATCCCTGCAATCTTATCTGCTATGTAATCGGACATGACAGTAATAATTTTGACCAAATGTAACTGTTAATAGTTTTAATTTTGACAAGCAACCCAATCACTCCGCTTTCATTTATTTAGTGTAATATAACTTAATGCATGTACACCTGGAAAAGGTAGAATTTTGGCGAAACCCATTGAAACTATATTTAGGTACATAGTTTTAATGGGTTTCGCTACTACTACACTATTGTTACCCAATATTCATATGCAAATAAATCATTCATACATTCTTTCATAGAATGTATCTAGGTACTCGCTCTAAATTGTGATTAAAGATTCATTTCATTACATTTCCTTTCAATAACTTTTAGGCAACAAAGTTAAATGTGTCGTACCTCACACTACTTATTTTTATCCTAAGTTTCATTGTAAACCTATCATACCTAGTTTTAAAATCAAACCGAAACTCTATTGTATGGAGGGTTGAGTTACGTCGAACCTCCTGGCGACTCTTAACATCTGTTGCGAGACCACCGTGATTTGAAATTCGGCGTAGATTGAAGCAATTTACATAGTCATAAATACATTTGATTTCCGCCGACAATCTTGAGGTGTTTCGCAGTTACACAGATAATTTGGGGACAGAAGAATCAAAATCATTTAGACCTTTTTTTGTGTCAGATACTATGATGTTTCTGGTAAAAACTCACAAATATGTAATTTTCAATTTCGATCTGAGAATCGTACAAATCCAACTGTGCAACCATTATGGTGACGAGACTCCATATTCAAAGCATGCACTCCTGGTAAGCAGTTCGTGACTCATCTTTGAAGACGTCTGAATCAATTATCAATAATAATAATAATGATTTATTACCATATAAAGATTGCTACAAACACATACAGTGACTTCCACACTAGGCTCAGCCTGTATCGTAGAAGTCGTACCATACACGAGTTTATAACAAAGTTTAATGCGGCTAGTTTATAAAACGTATGATGCACAAAATCAAAGCAATATATAGTTTACCAAGAAAAATAGCAATAACATAAGGTAATTTTACGGAGCAGTTAAAACAAAGCTAATCAAACAGTATAGAATGAGTTAACTCGAAGAAGTGCGGCGAAGTTAATTTGTAGGTGTAGGTGAGTGTAGTGTGAGTAGGAGAGGAAAGGATGATAATGAGTGATTTATCTCAAAGCGTCTTCAGCCTGATCATATGTCCAGGACAGAAGGAGCTCCAGTACTCGCGTTTTGGCCGTAGCAACTCGGCAGAGTTTGATGTCGCATCCTTTAACAATATTGTTATATAATAAAGGGCAGAATAAATACTCTATAGCGTTTTGCGAATGAAGTTTTTACGGTAGGGTGTGGAGCTTTAAATAATCTTTTCTTTAGTAGGTCAGGATACGATGGGAATAAATACCAATTTTTGAGTTTCTTTAATGCGGGGAAAAATTATACCTAAGCTAAGGTTACCTTTCAAAAAATAAAATAGGAACAGGGGTCAAAGCGGATGGATAAATTCGAGGCGGTCAGCACAGTGCTCGCTAGTGAAAGGGTAACACACTCGACGCGTAATCGAGAAGTACCGGGTTCGAGTCCTGGTGTGACCACGTGCAAGGGCAATAGTATTTTTTTGTGCGCTTGGACTTGTATCTATATCACAATATTCACTGGTTACTTTTGCTACTTCTTATTTATTTTATACTATTGTATACAATTCATTTTTATTGTTTTTAATCTTCCCTTGAATAAAATGTACTGTCATTTTTAGGCTACATTCGCCCCCGGGGTGGCCACCCCCGGGCGTTTTTTACCCGCGCGATAAGACCGTCACCGCCTGACAGTTGTCGTGGTTACGATCCGCCAAGATAGCACTCCCAGCCTTGGCTGTTTGACACTTTCTTCACGAGATTTTATTAACTGTTATCCCTTTTAAATCTTTTAATATTTTTTTATGTTTTTACATGCTTTTTTTTTAAAGTAGGTATTTGCGTATGTGTATATGTCTCTGAAGACTTAAATCAAATGAGTGTAATTATAAGTATGTATAACATAGAGCATTTAACTACTGGATGACAAGGCGTGTCATTACCGAAAAAAATGTTCATGGATTTTTAGCGGGGTGCAAGGTAAACACGTACAACACACTATGGAAAAAATCCTATTTCTAAAAATGCACACAATTAAATGAAATCACCTTCAAACAAAACAACACCCACTCATGGACAATTTATCGTATAAACTGGGAAAGGGGAAAGTATCCATGACATCTTCAGTGGTCAAATGCTCTAAGATGTATAAAGATTAAATTACGAATCATAGCGATGCACTGTTTCCGATCTTTAGTCATGAGTAACCCTACTATTTCTTAAGCAATAGTATTTCCCAGCCCAAGGTACAAAACATATAGTACTTTGAAAAAAAATAGTACAAATACTTAAGAGTGAAAATTAGTTCATTAAAAATAATGCATAATATTTACTACTTACTAACAGGCCTGTTATTGCAATTGGGCGGGGCAAGTGTCTGAGTTGATAAAAGCCCATTTCCACACTAACAACTTTGATTGGTGCATAAAATCTAGTTGATATGCGTAAGGACTGACTGAAATATAGTATTTTTGCGTACTATATATTTCTTCAACAGTATATAATAATAATAATAATAATAAGTACTCTTAATTGCACACCAAAAGAAAATAACATCAGACACTTAAATCTAAACCAGTATGAGAAATGGTAAACAACAGGCGGTCTAATCGCTAAAAAGCGATCTCTTCCAGACAACCTTAAGGTAGTGGGGATGGCGCAAAGTAAATAACCAATGAGTAAGTAAGTGGTGCACATGAAGATGAGACATATCAAAATTAAAGCCAGAAAGAAAAACAAAAGAGAAATGAACATTTCAGATACATACAAAGATACTAGATATTAATAAATGAATATAAAATACAAATAAACATATACACAAATATACATATACCTGCACAAATACATACATATAACCAAAAATTTACTGAACTACACGACATCGACATCTCAGTTTAAGGGAGCGATAAATAGTGCTGCTTAAGATGACTCTTAAAAACAGAAATAGATTTAGCACACCTAACGTCCAACGGCAAAGTATTCCACGTCCGGATCGCTTGAAAAGTGAAAGAAGTGTTATAAAATTTGGAAGAAGAAGCAACAGGTGCAAGGAGATGATTTTGCGAAGATCGTAAAGATGACAAATATTTAAATCTTAAATATTTATATACATAGTACACAGAGTAAAAATATAGTACAATACTATATATTTTAGTACGGTTGACGTGCATTTATTTACTATACTCGGTTATCCTCCAAACCCTGCATACATGGGCGACGGTGATCGCTTACCATCAGGAGACCCGTCTGCTCGTTTGCCTTCTATGTCATGAAAAAAAAACATAAATTTTATAGCACTATAAGTGTCCGCAAGTTCGTAAAAACTTCATTCAACAGCGTAGTCGAGCAAAAAGTATGCTGTAAATGGTTGAAATCCATCCAGCAGTTTTGACGTGACGACGCCAAACACACACATACATACAAATGTGCCAGTATCGTGGCGTTCATAAAAGCTGATTCCCACCGGGCTGCCCAAGGAAAGGCTTATAACCACCCTTTTCTTTAAATATGAGTAGATGAATACTCTTTAGCTTTCCTTGTAGTTTTCCTGTCACCATCACGCCTCTGGTATAATTCAATTATGGAGAGATAAAAAATAATACATTTTTCGATTCAGTAACCTAGTACTTATAGGTACTAAAATATCTTCAATTTACAGACATTTATTTTTACAACCAAGTATATAATACATAGTATGGATGCACAGCAAATTAAAAATCGTGTTTTGTATGTATAATACATATATCATGAACCAACCGTATTTTTTTTCTGTATCATATAATTGAAATAAATAAATTATTGAGGTTACTCGTAATTGAGGTTATGTCACTCCAAATTTATAGTCAACTCAATAATGTTAATATGCCAGTTATCCATATTCAGTCTCTAAGGCGGCTTAAGATTTCTGTATTTCTAGAATTGGGAGCTCTCGTCTGTACTCTCTTATTAATACGTATAAAATCGTATCGTAAATACAGTATAAAAAATCACAAAAACATACAACAGAGTTAAAACCCCGTGTTCCTTCTTACCACCAGGGTTACAATCAATAAATTTCAAAAGGACAGTGTCCCTTCCCTTTCCCATATTTGCTTACCGTTTATGAGACTTTGGACAAGATTCCACATTCCAGCCACTTACTCTAACAATCTCCTATATTTTCCTTACTCATCCTTACAGAATCAATTTTTCTATGTTCAAAATTAAGTTCATATTGCTATACAATACTAAAGAGATATATGAGATTCCGGAAAGAACCGGTGAATGTGACGTGATTAATGACAACCCTACGAAGAAAACAAATGACACCACTAATGATATGTTTAATGGTGCCGAATAATTGTCCTGGAACCGTTTTCTGTTTGTAAATACACAAATAACGCGAATTGCGTAATGGGCCGTAGATTGAATGAGGTTCTGTAGAATATTTATCAAGATATGCATGGCGGTTTTCTTGACGAAGTTCGTGGAAAAGGCCAAACAACAATAAAGGGTTTGCCTATTTTGTATAGGTGTCCTATTGGCTATGTTATATCATAGAATAATTAGGTCTCACAATTTAATCCATCCACATTAACTTTAAATACTTTCTAACTGTAATATTATAAATGCGACAGTAACTCTGTCTGTCTAATATGTCCCTGTCTGTATATACGCTGAACAGATTTAGATGAAATTTGGTATGGATATAGTTTTAGATCGTGGAAGGGACATAGCATAGTTTTTATCCCATAAAAATACACGGTTCCCAAAGTAAGTAAGTAAATAAAAAAATAAATGCAACAGTAAAAAGTTTTAAATTTTTTGGTCTGCTCGGCTCTTGAAATTTAGCATACAGACAGCTTGAACTATAAGAAATACAGTGATTATTTCTTTGACTTATACTTGAAAAGCTATTTGCAAAACATATACAATTATTGCTATATTTGTTATTAGTTACCTATAGGTATGCTATGGTATACTTTTATGGATTTACAGAGTTCCGTATGATGGGAAAATTTATATTATGGTAATCACTTGGCTACTACCTTATAGACTCTATATCTAGTTTATATTTATTGCAATAGACCGCATGAGAGCTTAGAATTTCACCAACGAACCCTAAATCCGTTTAACGATTATAATAACACTAGGCGACGCTAAACGTCCCTTTTCTTTTGTGACCTGTTTGCACAGATGACCATTGCGACTTACAAGCAAAACTGTCGTGACATCATTAATTATACGATTGTTAGAGTTTTCGCACGGTAACCGTTTCGGTAGTCCATGTGATAAGATTTCATCTAAGAACACTTTTACTTCCGTTTTTGACCTTTTACGTAGTCATTTATTCGGTAACAATATGCATTTGTGTTCGAAAATTGGGTACGTTATAGTAAGGTAAACACCAACACATCAAATAATAATGGTAATTAATCCTAAAGACTAAAATATAAAAAATACAGCATAAACATTGAATTAAAGAGTAATTTTCTACAAAATAACATACATAATTAAATACACACTTTTTTCATTTATTCAACTGTAACCAACAACAAATATAAAATTAATTCATACCCTATTTGCATTCTTGCAAAATTCCTCTACAGAATAAAAACACCTCTTCAATAGAAATGCCTTCAGCTTATTTTTAAATAAATTTACGCTTGTCAACGCCTTAAGCACAATAGGCAACTTATTGGAAATAAAAGCCTAATAACCTGCCATGTGCTTGACTACCTTGAGTTTAGTGTTGTTTCGCTTTTGTAATTTTTTTCTTCGAATAGTCAAGTGTGTTTGTCTCTCCTCAGGTGTTTCTATGTCGCCAATATTCTTGATTAAATCAGCAAGATCACCTAAAATTGAAAGACTCGGCACTGTGAGTATTTCAAACTCTATAAAGTTTTTCTTACATGATGTTCTCTGATGTACCCGAACTATAGTTCTGATAGCCCTTTTTTGTGCCGTACATTTCTACATTGGCTTAAAAATTAAGGTAGCTACTTTTAGCTGACTAGGTAATTTGAATATTAGGGGCGTGCGGTTCATATTAGACACTCTAAAAGACGACGTCGACCTAGAAAGGGAACGCAGAGCACTATCGGTCCGGGGTAACATGCTGTCACGCAGGTTTGCACGCTGCTCAGGCGAGGTTAAAGTAACTTTATTTAAAGCTTATTGTCAGACGCTGTACACGTGCAGCTTTGGAGCAATTACACCAATAGGGCGCTTAGTGCTCTGGGTGTCCAATACAATAACGCCTTCCGGGGACTGCTGGGGCTGCCCTGGCGCTGCAGCGCGTCGGGCATGTTCGCTGACAGCGGCACGGACGGCTTCACCGCCGTGCTGCGCAAGCGCGTGGCGTCCTTGTGGGCGCGCGTGCGGGGCAGCCCTAACACTCTCCTGAAGGTAGTCGCCGAGGGGACAGATAGTCCCATAGTCACACACTGGATGTCTATGCATGTACAGCCAATAGTAATTTTAATTTAATGTAATTGTTTGATTTAGTTCTTTATGGCAAATTTCAATTGCATTTAGATTGAATTGTTTAATTGGATTAAATTATTATTAAATTTCTATTAATTGTAAGTTCTAACCTAGTTATTAAGATGACATGTTACCTACTAACCAAATATGGATGGATAATGTCCGAAATAAATAATTTCATTTCATTTCATTTCATATAGTCACCCAATTCACTGCCTTCCCTGAACGACCATGACTCCATACAGGCACAGAGATACTGCCAACCATGAAGCCCTGAACGACCTTGACTCATATAGGAAATTAAAACTGCCTACCTTGGCCAAAAACCCTGTACACGCCACTGATGAATATACAGGGGTAATTCAGCTAATAAAAAAAAACCAACATCATAGAAAGTTACTATTATTAATTCGCCGATTATAATTTCGCACTAAAAATTAAAAATGACAGTCTTTTGTCACACATTCTCAAATCCTAATAAACGTGACAGGATAAATCTCTCAGACCGGTCTAACGGCCGCATTAATATCCCTTTTTACCTTTGTTTATGCCTTTGTTCCTTAAATTATGCATGTCCATTAACTTCTTGAGTCCATTGTGACTCAAAAGGGCTGTGACTGATTAGGTAGGGTCATCTAATGATGCGAATGTGGGAAGTCCTGGGTTACGTAGGCAAATTTTGTGCGAAGTTTTTTGGAGATTGATTAGCTTTCCCACGTACAAAAGGGCTATGGTAATGCGGAGGAAGCAACGGAAGGAATGAAGCGAGACAGTTGCATAAATAAGAGTGTATATACTGGACAGTTGGTACCTAATATTCTTTAAGATGCAGTTATGGAAAATTGTAACACATGTTCAGTCTTAAATTTTAAAGACAATTACTGTGATAAAATAATCAAGAAATTCCTGAAATCAGTATTACATAGTTAGAACCAGACAAGCGTGTAGTCTTAAACCTTAACGAAAAAATTACAGAAAATTCCAGCCACCCACGAAATTTAATTTGTAGTAAGTCTGTTTGGAAAATACGAAATACTCAATTATGTAGAACTTGAGTAGGTGTATACGGTTGGCATCTGGATAAGAAACTAAGTCAGTCAAGAATTTCAGTACCTCATCAGTATTGACTATTGATTGGAATAGTAGGTTCATCAAATCACATCATCAACTGAAACAAAATTACTGTAATCGATGATTTGCCGTGAGTAATCGATTTTTCGGTATGTCTAAAATATATCAACCCCAGTAATTACTACATATATTACTAAAGTTATTACAAAAACATCACACGGTAACTTCATACGTGCATTAGCGAAACCGAAATCTATAATAACATAATCTGTCCCCAACCCTTCACCACGCTGGCTTTAATAATGCAACCGCCATTAGTTAACCCGCAGATGCCGGCCATCTTCCCCGAAAGGGATTACCTATTTTACTTAACACTTAAAAATTAACGAGGTAATGAAAAAAAAACAGCAAGACTGCGAAAACAAAACCGGCAAGGTTTTCGCACACTTTTCGCAGGACAAAGATTATTTTTTGAGGACACAAAGTGCCTTTTTTAAGGAGGAAGGTGTCCCAGATGGGCGCTAATCTGCGGCAGCACTTGTTAAATATTAACGCAGTCTAATTACAACCCCCTACCCCTCTCTAATGGCTTTTAAAACTGATTCCCGCCCCAAGGATGCGTATTTGATGACAACTTTCGTCGTTTTGGCTCTTTTACAATAAGGGCGGACGCATGTCGTTTTGCTCTCCGGTTATTATTCAACGATTTGTCGTCTGCTTCTTTACATTACTCTTTTAAAATTACTTAAAAACTCAGTCTCTAACGCAAAGCCAGCAACGGATCGTGTTTGGCTTTCGGGAGATACTTTTATGCATGATTAAATTTTCGAATCCGGAACAGAACACATGTGACACGTTTCAGAGCAGCTTCAATGGGTGTTTAGCATAGAATGTTGGTTTAAAGCCGCTACCGTTTCGACGGTTGCATTTAATATTTCCATATACTTGCATTCCGTAATGTATTTCCATATTTAGTGTATTGCGGCCAGTTCTGTTTATCGATAGCGTTACCGTTATTCTCTGTTATAATATTTACAAAATTCTGCCATCCTACCCCCAGACACCAGACGTATCGAGTATCGTTATAATAGGCAATTAGAACTGTGAAATACAACAACTGAGCCATTACAAGAGACCTATTACTCCCCTCGCCACCGGTTACTGTTTTGAAGAATTCGGAGAGATTTTTAAAGGATTACAGCTCTTGCTAACGTGGTCGATTTAACCATATCAATTGACCTCCCATTTCCCCTTACACCGATGCGTTCGTAGAAGGATTAGGAGCCTTTCTTTAAAACAGCATAGATCTTTTTATTATGGTTTGGTCGGCGATGGGGTTGCAACTTGCACGGTAAAAGAAGCTATTTGTTTTGCCGTCACCTCTGTATTAAACAAACAATATTTGAATAAAGGAGTCCATTGTGTTTAGTCTTCTTTTGTCATTATTGTCACCTTTGTAGACGTGAATGAGGTTTTTTTTCTTCTTAACAATGGTAGGTATTCGGCAACAGTTGGTCTAGCGTTTTTTAACTGTGAATTTGTGGTTTTAATACTAATTTATGGCTTATTAAAACTTCAAGGTTAATCTTTTTTGGTTTGATCCATATCGCTTCGCTCCTGTGTTTATCTTCAATTGCAGCTGATTTTTTGTTTTATTACCCTTGCGATTTCTATCTTATTTTGAGCGTTATACTTTATGCGTTATACGTGAAACGTCATAATACATAACGGACACTTAGAGGTTATGCGTTTTCAAATATGTATTTACATAAGTACATAAAGTAATTAATCATATAAATTATCTAAATTGAAGAAATTATATGTTTTACTTATCTATTAAAACATTTAAGGTACATAAACGAGTGGGCAACTGGCTGTTATAGAATCGTGATAGGAACGAAGGGAATAAAAGTCTAATGAAGGCACACACCGCACACACCAAACGTCCATGGATAAATTATTAATAGTCATGTGAATATGAACTAGCATTAAATTTCTGACACTGTGATGTTCATCAGCACTATCAGACAATTATCTACAAATTAACAGTTAGCAAATTGCGACGATCGCTCACGAGCACGTCATGTTGGGGTTTGACAGACACCTTTCACGATTTATCAGTTCGATCCGATATGCGAGGTTAATATTGACTTCCATTTGGTAATAAATATTGTACGCAAATGTAGCTTCATAGGTTTTAAATACCACGTAAAATATTATTTGGAAAGAATAACTACTGACTGCATGACGATCTGGATTTAGGAGAAAGAAAAAAACATGACACTGAAATATCAAATAGATAAGTATAAATTTGGAAAGAAAATAAAATGGAGAAATAAAATTCAATACGAGATGGCACTCAGAATATACAACAATAAGTTTAATATGTTTGTAGAAAATGTATTTCTTGTCAAAGTCTTTTGAATAAGTAATTGGATCGAATACAAACATTACACTACATTACACGACCAGAATAACAAAATAACTCCTGAATGGGAGTTAACTAGCGAAGAATCCTTCCATCTCCAAAATTCCTAAAATTTCTCTCGCTGCGCGTGTCAAGCAAACGTCAATCAAACGCACCACACAACTCGAGCCAAAGGTCACCGATCATCTACCATGAGAAAAACCACATTCTTTAACCCCCAGCCAAGACCACAATCCAACAAAACTAGCCATTATGTCCCAACATTAAAAATAAATTTAAGATGACCAAGCAGCAACATTAAGTTGGTTTTTTCTCAGTTACGTCTCCCTTACTTGCCTTTTTTTAACATCTAAACGTTCACGTCACTCCGTCAAGTAAACAAGTCCTTACAAAGGACCAGTCATCCCTTTTTTATTAATATCAGTGGCTGAATAGTAACAATAGTCTTTGTAGTCATTATGCGTAATCGTAGTCGCTCAGGTGTTATATTATACGGTTGCGGTAATAATAAACTAACCGTCTATAGTTTGGGTGAGGGTAGAACTTTAATTACAATGGCCCCTTTTTTCTTAGTCAATCAAGCAAATTTTATGAGCTTCTATTGAGTATGTCCACTTTTCCATTTGCATAATGCTTGTCTATTATAATCCGGGGATAATTACCGTTTTGGCTAGTAACTGAAGCGAGCAGTAGCAGTATAATCTCTCGACAAATCGTCTTATTTCGACGTATGCAGCTGCCATTTTAGAGATTAGATTAACATATTTGGGATCGTGTTTCAGATTATATGACCAAACTATTTCACGACTAAGAAATTATGTCTCCTTTGTATCTCCTTTTTTATTCAAACCTCTTGATAACATTCTTATCTGTGCTACTTTTGTTTTCAAGGCACATTTCAAACAATGCCTACAGATACCATGTTTCAATAAACAAAAGTAATAATTTTATAATCTTATCAAACCTTATAAAAATATTTTTCTTGTTCATGTATATTCCTAATCTTACTTTGATTAAATTGAATATTTATAACAACTTTCATTCTTAACACTTAACGGTAATCCGAGACGACAACGAATGGAAGACCGTTGGCCGTCTGTGGACAACCATTAATATCCTCACCTAGGGGACGTACATGTGAACCGTCTGCGAGGTTAAAAATTGAAATGATTAATGAAATATCATCCTTTAATATAACACGTTTTGGAAAGAACATTGTGTTACTTACCGACGAGGTATACGACTGTGATTTGTTTATTGTAGACAAGTTATGGTGTTAATCCTTGTGTTTTGCTTTCTGAACAGTGCCATTATCAGATGTCTGACCTATCCTTTGGTTAATTTAATTCCAAAATATATGAAATGTTTTTGTAAATAATTGTGCACCATATTCGAATCCTAATAATATCTATGAGTAAGATCTACGGCAATTTATGTAAACTGAACTACTTACGGCTGTTGTTATCCTGAATATCAATAAATAAATAAATAACTAAGCCTGACGATTGAAATGTAGCTTTAGAGGACTTGAAGTTAATGTATTTCTATATTTATTAGCCATGCAACCGATAGGATGTTCATACAAACTTTAAGCGAAAATAAATAAATATACTTTAGTTAGGACATGAATTAACAAATGCTCTCGGTGCTTACTTGACTTGGAGTAAAAGTGTATAAATTAGTCAATGTTTAAGTTTTATTGAACTGATACGTGTCATTGTGAGCTTATCAATCAATACTTAATATTCACACCACCAACAAATGCCTGAAAGGCGTCAAACCACCGTAAATCATCACATGTGCCGTTACCATTTAATCTCCCAAGCACCCTACTTCATTAAACACCATGCACCTGCAACGCGTGTCCATCGCGTGGCTATTCAATAAAAATCATCTCCCCAAATAAAAATCTCAAAAAACCATCTCTCTGAATTAAAATCTCGAAATATTAATACCCCAGTAAAATTCATCCCTAAAATGTCTTTATACAAAGAAAGCGTGTTAGACGCGTGTTCTGAAGCTGAAGTGACCGGGTCGCGGATGCTGTGGTCATCTGGATTGTGATGGAGATGTGGTCAAGTGATCTCGTTAGACGGGTCAGCACGAGTTGGTTGTTATGTAAAACAGTTGGGAAGTATAAAAGGGATGTTTTATTTAGATTTACACACATTGAAATATAATACAAATTTTTAGACATTTTTTTAAGTAATCTGACTCAAGTGAAAACTGCTACGTGTGCTCATAATATTGTAATCAGGGCAGGATTTACACTTTGATTAGTGACAAGTACGAGTTCATTAATTTGCTACTGGCGTTTACTAAACGCTTTTACTAATCAAAGTATTTTTTTTTTTCAAAATTTAGTTATATGAACTCGCATTTGTCACAAATTAAAGTGTAAATCGGGCCTTAGTTTATTTGCAAATTCGAAGAGAAAAGTCCTCACTTGTCGATTGGCTTATCATAGCTTTGAATCTACAAAACTGAAATGTTGCATAAAGAAATTTTCCTTTAATGTGTCAAGGTAGGCTAAAAAGGTTTTAAAAACAAGTAATAATCCTTGTGCCTTGCTTACCAGTGCAAAACTTGAATAAGCAAAAAGTCGCTAAAAATCGAAGGCAAGGGTTACAAGGCGTTTTAATATAACGCACTGTCTAGGCAATATTTACATTCTCATAATAAAGTACTGGTTCAAAATAAACGGTAGGCCAAACTATTATTTACAGAAACTGGTAACCAACCCCACGACCTGAGAACCTGAATGTCCGAAACACCGGACAATCGGTCGTAATTCATAAAATTCGGACATTGGACAAAATCGAACCCGTTGGGTCATTACCGGACACCGACAAAGGGTCCAAGGGCCACGTCTTTTCACTAGACACGGTTAAGAATAGTTCTTGTTTAAGAATGATAAATTACCTAAATAGAGTCGGTATGTCCATTCCCACAGATATTAAAGTAGGTAACAAAAGGACCCTCGTGGACCCATGCTGTGGTATTGAAAATATTGCGGAATACCCTTCTTTGTTGCATGCAAATCCTTTTGAGGGTTTTGGTAGAAATTGGAAAAGTTCTGCTTTGATGTACGAGATTCTAGGTCCCAGAGGGCAGGCCTTGTTTTTAATCAGGGGTGTAACGTAGATTTATTGGAAGTGAAGTACTTGTATTGATACCGCCATATTACTCCTAATAGAACAGATTATAAACCTCTAATCCAGGAAAAAATCGACTTTACAACCACCGGTACCATTTTTGATTGCAAAAATGTGTATGTACTTAATTACTACATCAAAAAAAAAAGTGTCTTAGAAATACGAGACTGTTCTAAGATTGTTAATCCCCGGGTCGTTATGCCATTTCGTGCCATTTTAATTAAATAAAATATATTACTAACAAGTTATTTTTATGCTCTTGAATGAGATATCCAATTGCAGTTTTCGAATGAAAGCTTTTCGTTATTTTTTTGAAAGACAACGAAGGTAATGCAGCCCAGGAGGGTAAAGAAATCTGAAAAAGTTATGTGTGTGCTGTAAACGTAAGAATAACGGATAAATGGTTAAATCGTGTATATTACTCAATACCCTTAGCTTGCTAGTCAACTTATAGATCTCAAATACGGAAAAAAAACATTACCATCCCATTAGATAGAAGTTGGATACTATGAAAAAAAACCGCCTGCACACATACCATTTGACGCAGTTAGCTAAGTGAAGTGTACTAAGTAAAAAAAAAAGTTTAAGCTTTTAATCACATTTCTGTGATTAAAAGCGTCATTATAATAACCGAAATTGTATAAAGATATTTTGTAATTTTATGTACAGGCAAACGCGCAATTGGAAGAGACAAGCATTCAAACCGCAGCGGCCGGATGGGCGGATATGACCGAGTTTGCTTTCTGAATGAACCTAGTTCAGACCAGGCTTTTAATACGCACACATGAATGGCCAAATGGAACAACTGGCCAGTGTTTCTACATGACACAAGTTTGTTATTTTAAAAAAAGAAAAGAAAGAAGTAATTTATTTGCTTACACACATACATAAAATAAAACAAAAGGTGTAAAATAATTGCGGCAGTGTGCAAGCAAAAAGGTTCAAGCTCAGCATATAGCTGGGAGACCGCGACGCTCATTTTCAGCTTGAACCGTTTTGGTGGCCAACGACCACCACACAGGGTATTGGGCTAAGCCCATTCTATAAGACATCAAAAAAGACTCACAATGTGTAAAAAGTATGAAAACAATAATTACAACTATGACGGGGTACATTGGGTCAGGACTCCTACCTTTGGCTTGCCTTAACCGGCCCGTCAGAGTAGAGTCGCGCTCAAGGGTTGGTGTGGAACATAAGTGGCGAGTTGGCTTCGGTAGAAAGTCCAGTGACACCTCTCCACCCTTAGGCCTCATATGTGTCGCTAATACGGGGGCCCATCTAGCGGAGGACAGGTCATTGTCTATTAGTGCCTTTAGCCATGGGACACGTTTTCCTGGTAGACGACCGATTATCTGAAGCAATAGCCCAGTATTTAGTCCATCATTTCAATCCCATTACCCAGCATATGAATTTAGATCTCAATCATCAATCTCCAATAGTTTTTACATCTAGCGAGTGCTGTCTCTGTGCGCGTCCTACGGGCAGGAACAGCACCCACGCGGTGTACCCTTAGATTTAATTAAATTGTCGAAAGGGCCTCTACGCGTTGGCTTCGGCTCCACACACGCCTCTCAAAGGTCCGGGACACTATTGTCCCGTGAGCGGGTGGGACATACAAAAATAATAAGATACGTCACTCAGATCCACTGAGCTTTTTGCATGCAAATCAGATGGACTTTGTATTTATATCTGAAGCTGTTAGCTGATTTAGAGCTTCTTATAGGTGGTGGCAGATGGTTCCAGCACTTGGTAGCAGCGTATCTAAAACTGCCACGAACAGCGGCAGTTTTGTGGGCGGCCATTGAGAGACGGAATAAAGCACCCCTGGTTTGGTAAAAAAGCTATTTAAAAAAAGTGACACGGACTATTTGAAGGTCGTTGAATCGAAAAATATTTTATATTTTGTATTTGTGTATTGTATGTGTCGTTGTGGCTTCATCACGCAAAAACGGCTAAACGGATTTCAAGTGATTTTGCTACACGGGTAGCTGGGCATCCAAAGATGGTCATAGGATACTTCATATTCATGTTCATTCATATACATTTATTCAATACTTTTTACTCGACTACGCTGAAGAAAATAAAGAAGGTTATGATTTTTTTTCTCCTCCACTGACAAAGTTGCGGATACCTTCTAGTAATCTATAAAAACAGACAGGGACGCCAGCGATACCTATGTTGTAAAGAAAGGAATGCAGTGCAGTGCATCTGGCTCCAACGTATTTACTGTATTCTTGTCGGCAGTGACTAAATTAGGAAGTTCTAATATACCTGTTTAGTATTCTTGATTTAAGTCATAGTTTCACCAAGCTCCGTTAATTATTAACGGTTGGTTGACCGGCGTCTGCCATTAGCAACTAGAATAGCATCGTTACATTGGCCCTTAGCATGTAAACTTATGTCCGCTATTAATTGTTTCTTTAAGTCGAATTATGTGTTTTTTTTTAGACAGCGCATTTGCCATTAGATAGTCCGTGTTGCTTACTTCATACCATAAAAAACCGGCCAAGTGCGAGTCGGACTCGCGCACCGAGGGTTCCGTACAAACTTTCACTTGCCCTAACATTACTATATTACCCGGTTCCGGTTGAGTTAGGGTTGCACCTGATATCTAAAGCATTGCATACAAAAGAGGTGCAAACTTAACGCGACAGGATTATTCAAATAGGTTTTATTAAATTGTAAAAAAAAAATGTTAGTTAGAGACATGGTTATAAATGTTATAATTTTCGTGTAATATTTATGTTTATTTATACCAATTGTGAAAATTTCAAAATTTTCGTTCGGAAACTTTGGAGATAAAGGGGGGGGGGGATATATGTGGGCTGACCATGTTTATAAATATTCCAAATTTGAAATAGATTGCATAAGTCGCACCACAAATTTTCCTTTTTTACCATTTTTGGTAAGGAACCCTAGAAATTACAAACGTTCATATTCGAAACAATTACATAAAATAAATAGAGATACTTGAGATGCACCCAGAAAGTAAGATCAAAAGATTGTGTTATCTTGAATCTGGCTGGACAGATGTGGATGTTGCAAAACTATTAAAATAGGGGATTTTATAGAGTATTTACAAGCAAGATGACTGAGATAAGAAAGCCGACAGTAAACGCAATGTAACGTCACATTTACCGGCTTACAATGTAGCTTAACATACTAATAAACTTAGGTATGTTCAGCTGTTTGGTCTTTAAAATATATTAAATAAATGTTTCGCCGTATAATTTTGTACAACTTTTTCAGCTTTTATTCATAATATTTAAAATATCCATTACAAAGAATATTTAACTATAAATAACTACACCGTACGAGTACGTACAAGTTCTGCGCAAGAAAGAAATTAGAATGTCGAACATTTCGTTTTACTATAGACATTATAGAAAAATAATAGGGTTTCGTACCCAAAGGGTAAAACGGGACCCTCTTACTAAGACTTCTCTGCCCGACTTACTGTCTCTTTGTCTGTCTGTCTGTCTGTCTATCTATCACCAGGCTGTATCTCATGAACCGTAATATCTAGACAGTTGAAATTTTCACAGATGATGTATTTCTATTGCTGCTATAACAACAAATACTAAAAACAGTATAATTTGATGTCTGTTTATCAGTAACCAATATAAAATGATCGAGCACCACATACAGTTGCATAGGAGTAGGGCTCTGCTAACACTGAATTTTCCTAAATACGGCCATTTGTAGCGTATATTTTGTACGGAACCCTCGGTGCGCGTGTTCGACTCGCACTCGGCCAGTTTATCTATGTAATAAGTGGCAAACAGATGAGCCACCTGATGGAAAGTGGTCATCGTTGCCCATGGACATTGCAACACCGGAGGCTTCACCCATATGTTGTTAACCTTTAAGTATCCTGTTAACTTGCTTCTAGAAGAGTACCATGTTACGTATAGCGCTCTGGAACACCTTTGGGGGAAACTCATTCCACAAACAAGTTTGTGACAAAAATGAGCGTGATGCCCGTTTATTTTTGAGATGCCAAGAATCCTGATGTATGTGGGGATGTACTTTTTTACCTTCTGAGACGGGAGGTACGATGATAGAAACATGACGTTGGCACCAACTCAACAGGTAATTTTAAAATAATTGATTTTTACTTGTACAGTCAAGAAGTACCATCAAGGCATAGTTTACCGCTCTAGGCGTGTAATGTAGTTTTGCCGGCTTCCGAGAACCACAGATTGTTAATGATAGAACCCTGATAAGCATCTCATGCATCTCATACACTATGGATGCCGTATAAACGCGTCATTAGCGCATCGATGACGGTGACAGGCTGACAGGTGACGTTCGGTGATAGTCATTTGTCACGTCGCGGGGCGTACGAATGTCCGATCGTACCGTGTGGTCGTGGTTTCGCTTTCAAAACGGTTTACAAACATAGAAAAATAACTTTCTACCCACGCTAACGCTTAACAATGCCAGAGAACTGTATTTAAGATTCCATCGTCACTCACTATCAGGGGATTTGGAGGTAATTCGTTGGACAAATATACATTTTATGAAATTAATGAAGACATGTAAGAAAACGGATTTTTTGTTACAAGCGAATTGTCTATGAGTGCTCTGGCATTAGGACAGAGGTCTTATAAAGACAAGGAAGTAAATAAAGTTTCTGAAACCTACTGACAGTCGCGAAATAAAAGGGTAGGTTACCTTTCAGACCGTAGAGTCAAACTTGTAAAAGTGCTCTTGTGGCATACTTACAGAATAAACAATTTGAATTTGAATTAAACTCTAAATCATGGAATTGATTGGGGTAAAAAAGTGACGAACGTTTTCATTGCGCGATTGTGTTTTGTTTTCAATTGTAATTGGACCTCAAATTTAAAAATTAATTCACGCACTGGAAGTGGGTAGAAATAAAATATCGAATACATTTTGGCATCAACATGAGTTTATATGGATGGACATTGATGGTATATATTAGAGTCAAACCTTTTAAAACTCCTTTTAAGAGGATATCTTCATGATATGATAAATTTAAGAGTTAAAAGTCAAACTCTTGTGAGTGAAGCTGATGAAGCGTGCTGGTATCCATCTCGCTCTAGCCACTTCTCTGAACGCACTATACGACATGTCGTAGTCATGACTCAGACTGATACTTAGTGGGTTAATAAGTTCTGTTACTCAGTTATTTGCAAATAAAATAATATTACGGTAATTTTTATATTATTGGCATACATCAATTTAAAGCCTAGTTTTTGCCAACTAAAAAACATACAATTTACTCTTTAGTCCTTCTACTTTCTTTGGCAATTCTTAAGCTTCGAGATATACCACCGATGCAATTACGCGCAAGTGTTAAAGATGGTTAAGAACTAAATGTTATAATTTTGAACAACCTATTTCGCACCTTTATGCATAATTCATAGCAAATTAAGGTTAAAGGTGACCACTAATGGGAAAGCGTCAAGCATTGGCCTCATAAGAAAGAAAGAAAGAAAACATATTTATTCAACGCCAACATAAACATATAATACAAATAACAAAAACAATTGACGACGCTGAAAGGGGTCACCACTGAGCTTTATGCCACGACAAGCCGTGACGCTGATTTTCGGTGGTGTCCTGTAACTTAAAACTAATTTATACCTACCTAGTTTATTATCTAAACTTAGATCTAGCGGGTGACTTCACTAATAAACTTTTAGTTTTTGTCACGGAACATTGCAAGAGGATTGCCAATCTGCATATTCATTCCTCGATATGTACAACGCCATTTAAGTATAAGAATTATTATTTACAATTATTTACCTTTGCAAGCGTTGTTTATTATTGCTGTTTACGAACTAATTGTCACTCCACTATGTTTCTTTGTTCAACTAAAACATCGTTAAATGTTTAGTTTTAAAGCGCCATCTAGATTTTGCCTGAATATCTCCTTGCAATCGGGCTCGAGTCAAAAGTACAGCAAATTGGCAATTGACATTCCTCTTGTTTTAATGGTCCTCGGTTAAGGCTAATCCGCTTTTTTATCACAAACCGTTAATTCCTAACGAACTCAGTCATAGTTAAAGCCTCAAAGGCAACAATCAGCCGACAAAATTCAGCGGGTTCCTTCCTACCCAATCGTGTTAGATTTTATAGCAAGATTACCAGGTTATCCGGACATCTGCCTTCACCAAAAAACTCGCAAAACCTCTAATCTAGCACGATTGAACCGCTATTCCCTATATCCATTACTGTTAACATGGAGAACTTTCAAATATAATAATGAGTAAAAGAGGCAATGTATGGTGTAGACGAGAGATTTTCTTTAAAATACGCCTGTAGATTTTATTGAGGATTAGTGTCAAGCGTGACCATGGTTACATAAGGTATTTATGTAAAATGTGGCTCCTATCTTCTCAGTTTATCTGTCTGTTCGTTCTGATACGCGAAACGGACGAGGAAGTGAATTACGGTGATTGCATGGAGTTTGTTTTACAGGAATTCCTACAGGTAGGTGTAAGGCATTAGATTAGGTGCCCAGCTACCTGTGTAATTAAAATGGTTAAATTCACTTGTTTTTTTAAACACTTTACAGACATTTTTTACAACTTTAAGTAAACAGTAGGAAAGGTGTATGTATATTGTATTTAATTGAAATACTTACTCTTTTCCCATTTGCTATTAAAAAGTCAGAAAACAAAGACAAGAAATAAAAAGTAATTAAAAAGCTTTCAACAAATTACAAACAAATACTAACTCTCTTAGTTAACTTATCAAGATCAACCCTGTAATAATAAAAATAATAAAATTGTTCAGAAAATAGGGTAGCATTTTTTACTTAACATTTATTGTAAAACAAGAGTACTTAAATTGTTTTCTAAAATATTATATATCTTATACTTAAAACAATAAAGTTGAGATCATCTACTTTATAAAAGTGACATAAACGGACATACAAAACCAGCCAAGTGCGGGTTTGACTCGCGCACCAAGGGTTCCGTACAGACTTTCTCTTAACCTAACCGAACTGGCCGGTTACGTTAAGTTTGCACCAAATTTGTATGCAACGCTGTAGATACCAGGATTGATCACAACGGATTTCAGAAAATTAAAAAGTGTATATTAATTTTATTGTTTTTACGAGTAGTATTTGTTGCTATAGCGGCAACAGAAATACATCATCTGTGAAATTTCAACTGTCTTAGTAATAGGGTCCCGTTTTATCCTTTGGGTACGGATCACTAACAATTGATTATTTAGGATTATAAACATATTCCATAAAGAAAACATTATAAAAACCAATTTACCCTCGACCGTATCACCAAAGCCCACGCCATGCGAGTAAAATGACGAAGGTCGAAAAACAATAGCAAACAGGCATGAGTGAAGGGCTCGAAAAAGATGAAAAACTCGAATTTGTCCCAGCATCCATCTCAATCAGTCCCTTCGTCCCTTAGGAGCCAAGCAACCCTTTACACCCTCGCCCAATTAAACGGGGGGTAATGTTACCGGCCGCAAAAAGTGTAAATTGAAAAGATCAATGACCTGATGACAGTTGGTAATTGAATTTTACTATTATATTGGAAATTATGAATCATGATTTAAATCGAATTGTTAATGTTAACTTATGACGAAATTAAAAATGTATTTATATAATTGGCATTATACAATTTTAACTTTACTACTATGGTTCTGTTTTTACAAAAAAACGGCCAAGTGTGTTTCGGGCCACGCGCAATGTTTCCATGGTTGCCGATCACAATAAATTCAATACATTTAGGTACTCAATTTAAAAACTGTGCAAAACTATTGAGAAATAAAGAACTACACTACTAAATTGTTCTTATATTTAACAAACCGGTTTAATTTCGTTATACATAATATACTATTTATTACAATGATTTATTCACATAATCAAAAATAACCATTTAGCTGTACGGGACACTACCAAAAAATAGCACTTAGAAGCTTAATATTTCACAAACCAAAACATTTTTATAATACCACGTACTGGCAAGTGCAGCGTCGGAAGGCCACCTACAAGGTGGTTGGACAACCTGGTTAGAATTTTGAAGACTCCCTGGATCCGGCCCCTGTGGAAATGCATTAAGGAGGCCTGTGTCCAGCAGTAGACGTCCTTGAGCTGGAATGGTGATGATGATGATAAATTAATGTATGAGTATACATATACTGACTGACTGATTTTTGACTCCAGCCTAACTTGGGAGCCACAGGTATCTGATGTATGTCGCAGAGTAACTAACACGCTTCGATCGCTTTACCGGCTCATACATTTTCTTCCTGTTAGCACCAAGACTATCCTCATTCAAGCTCTTGTCCTACCCGTTGTTGATTACGCTGATGTATGTTATTCAAATATCACCCAGGCTTCATTGAGCCGGCTGGATCGTCTTCTCAATAATTGCATCAGATTCATCTTTGGACTCCGTAAATTTGACCACATATCCGCTTTTCGCCGTCAACTTAATTGGCTTCCCATTCGTGAACGTAAGTCCTATGTACACTTTATTCCATCTTATTCGACCCAGCTGCGCCCCAGTATCTCAGATCTAAATTCCACTTCGTAACTGCTCGACCTGGTTGTGATCTCCGCACTTCTCGCAGTCTCATGCTCATTGTCCCTCCACACCGCACCGGTTTTATGACGAACTCCTTTACTGTTCAGGCAATTCGACTCTGGAACGAACTCCCACTCGCTATCAGACAAGCACAAGGCAAACTCAGCTTCAAGAACATGTTGCGCAAGCACTTTTTTAGTAAGCTTCAAGATTAGCTCTCTCTCTCGGTATGATGTTTTTAACTAGGTACATAAAGCAATATGTATGTAGATATATTCTATTGTGTATGTGTGTAAGTTTATGTGTAAGTATATCTGTGTATTATATTTCTCTTCAATTGTCTCAGTTTACAGGCCCTGCACCCATATAACTGTTTCTGTTTAACCCAATGGTTGACTGGTAGAGAATGCCCTTTGGCATTAAGTCCGCCATTTGTACATTTTTTAATTGTGCAATAAAGTTGAAATAAATAAATAAATATATACTAACGAACCCTAAAAACCATCGTTTTGATTGGGCCATAAGCTAAATTGTTACTCATACTCTTTTTTAATTTAATCAATTTTAAGTTTCATGTTCGTCCTATGTAATGTAATCATTTTCTTGCAAATGTTTTTTTCGTTCATTTTAACAACATTTAATTTACTAGTCGTAATTAATATGACTATACAGTCTAGTCACCATAGGGTCCTTAGGGCATTTAACCATTGCAGATGCCATACGTATACATTCTCCTCTGCCAAAGTAATCGCGAAATCTCCGGTTAGTTTATATGTAAATTGTCAGTATGTGGGTGTTTTTTGTTTGTAGATGATTTTGTTTATTCGTTTGTAGAAATAGGCATATGTACGTAGTGCGCTGTACGTGTGTACACTAAAAATGCAAGAACAATATGTTTGGTAAATGACACGACTTGTCATTTCCATTAGTTAAATGGTATAAGACTTACACACAACTTTGTTACAAATATCTATATTTATCTCTAAATATAACGAGCAAAGGAGGAAAACAGTATTTTTTATACTAATACGGCTTGCAACAAAGGAATGAAAATCACTTACTATAATACTATTAATATCCCCGATAAAACCAATTTGTTCGTACAAGCAGGAATTATAATTACAAAATGCAACATTAAGAAACACGCAGTGTTATAAAACAAAAACGAAACCGGTATGCAAAGTGCCTACATTACAGGGACGAAATAAATCTAAGTGTAACAGATTAATAGTGCAGTCAACACGTCACTATACCTCACTATCATTCATGTTGAGACAATTCGATTTACACTGCTCTTTCAGTAAACATTCGCATGAAATTTTCGAGTAAGCTCATGAAGTAACTCATCGTTGGATGTAAATCAAAGCGATAGGGTCGTCAGTGGATACTTTAGATGCGGTATGAATTATAATGGGTGTCCGAGCGTTTGAGTGTGGTCGCACCTAGCTTTGGCAGCGTTTGACAGATGGAATGATAAGGGGTGATCAAGTATTTTACTTTCGGAATATTTTGATAACCGTCACTAGCTAAAATGGACTAGGTTCCAAAATACGCGTATGTAGTACACAATTTTATGGCTACAGGTGGTGACGCAATTTTTTCCCCTCACTAACTCGGAAAGCCGTCTTTTATCCTTTAAGACAAGTGGGTAAAAACGCATTTTATCCACTAGTGGGGAAAGTAATTTGACCTTGGAGCGTGTTTAAGTAGCTTTTGACAGATATATAACAATGGTTTGTTCGATATTAATTATCATGAAATAAATGCTTTAGGAATTTAATAAAAAATGGTATTTAGCTTCATTGCAATGATTTAAAGTCATAAACCTTAAAATTCCATAAGAAACATTAGTTTTTTTATAATGATGTTGAATATAATTCTGAACGCATAAGTTGAGTTGATGCAATTACAAGACGCATCGTCAGAAATGTCAAAATTGTCAACAAAATTTTACTTAAAAACTTTTCTATTGATGATGATTTTAATTAACCGGATGATGATTATAATGTGTACAAATAGAGACTTATTTTTTATGAGCTGTTTTTTGCATGTTGCACTTTCCCCGCTAAAGTGCTACACACGCGTGCAAAGTTGTATTTTACTTCTCGTGTGTTGAAACACTCTACAATCCTTTCGCTTTCTCTTGTTTCAATTCCACACTCGCGGATAAAATAGAACTTTGCAACCTTGTATAACAAATAACTATTGAGCACCCGAACCTCGAGTGTAAGTTTCCAATTCCAACGTAACAAAACATCTCGATAGCGTTTACGTTTCTTGTATAATGATAATGAATATTATCATAAACGTGTCGCGAGGCATTAACGTGTGAGACACAAGTGTGGGAAAGACATTTTTTTGACCGAAAATGCTCTTACTTCAATCTCCTTACGGTTCGGCCATGACAACGCGCGACTAGTGGCGTGGTCAGCGAATTCTCTCTTCATTGCGCGCCCTAGACGCTCACTACAAAGCAGTTAGTTGGCACCGCACGTAGTGTATTAGGAATTCGCTTGCGGCGCCGCCGATCCCGCGTTGTCGCGGCCGGGCCCTTACAATAGAAATCCTCTCCCACTTGGAAGCGGGACGTTATTAGACGTCCTAGCATATTAACTACGACTATCTATACGTATTGCAAATTTTACCTGGTTATGTTTGGTGGCTATATATTTACTAGCAAGCAAGTAGAGACACTTACTATATTCTTTATGTACATCACTTTGATACCTACTAGAGTTTAGTATATGTATATACTAGAGTTTAGTATATGTATTATCTCTAGGACTTTCCCGTGACTTTGCCCTGCCTGTAGCTTATGCTTCGAAGACCGAGATAGATAGGTTAAATAGACTAATACATATTACTCCCCGGTTTCACTATAATCTATCACCTTACCAAAACACGTTGATTCGTCGCCGTTACCGTTAAAAAAAGTGAAACTAGTATAAATAATTTTGCTTTAATACTTATGATTATTGAGTTATAGATACAAAAATGCAAGCGCAAATAAAAACAAAATTGCACTCGCACGTCGTCACACCAGGATTCGAACCCGGTACCTTTGGAATACTGCTCCAACGTGTTGTGCTGTAGGCATGCCTTGTATTCCTCTATACGCTTTGACCAGTGTACCTTTTTAGGTTCCGTAGTCAAGATGGCAAAAATTGAACCCTTATAGATTCGTCATGTCTGTCTGTCTGTCCGTCCGTATGACACAGGCATTTTACTCAAAAACTATAAGCTGTAGTACATTAATGAAATTTGGAGCATAGGTGTCGTGTGTAAACCGCTACTTAGTTCAATAGTTAAATAAAAAAAAAATATATTTCTACGGGGGGCACTTCATACATGTAACTGAGACTGAAAAAAATGTTTTTTACCGAATATGAATGTGTGGCAAACGGTATGTTCAGAAAATATTAAAAAAATTACAATTATAAAGCTTAATAAATACTTCCAACGAAAATAGTTTTCAACATGATCGGACATACCGTTTTTAAGTTATTGCTAAAAAACTGCACTTCTCAGCAAAGGGACGAAGGTGCCCGGGACATACGCTCTTTTGTTAGCGTTTTTTTTCATATCGTATTTTTTTCATCTGTAGTGCATTTTTTGTATAAACGGCTGCGGAACCCTTCATGGGCGAGTCCGACTCGCACTTGGCCGCTATTTTTAAATTATAATGAAGGAGATACAATTTTTCTTTTATAATAACAATATTACGTATGGATTATTGCGATTCGGTAAGGATACTGTATAACTAAAACTATTCCTTTCGATTCGAGCGATCTCTACAGTAACCGCGAAGCGCGATTTAAAAAAGGCCACGCATTCAATAGGGCTTGATTAGCTATGATTGGACCGTAGGGGGCGCGGGGGGCAGAGGGCCCTTCTAAAATATTAATTATTCAAAGTGTGTCGCCGGACTTCGGAAAACGGAGTTTCCAAGACGCTTGTTACGGGTCATTGTTTGTGGTTTGCATTTTTTCAGCAATTCTGGGGATTTGAATATAAACCGCCTGAGGATTAGAGATTTTTATTATGTTCTATTGTCTTGTATTTTCATGCCAATCCCATCTAGGAATATAATCCTTGATGTCAATTGAAATCAGAACTAATCCGACTCTGATTTTAAGGCCCAGTTTTAATTATATGATGATACTAGAAGGTGCACGCAACTTCATTCGTGGAGGAAATAAAGTCATTACCCCACTTTTTTTTCTTCAGCATACTCGGGTAAAATCCTATAACCATCTGTGTATACCCTGCTACCTGTGTATCAAAAATAGTTGAGATTTTTTTTATTTAAATTGTGACCGATCTACAATAATATTAATTAATAATGACATGTAATGCTAAAGCCCCGACTGCACACAATATATTAATTAGTTATTGATTTGATTATATTTAAGTTATTACTATTTTTAATTGATCATTGTCAGTCTTAACATTAATTGTGTCATTTCGTTATTGTTGGACCGAGTATTTATATTTATATTTTCTTAGGCAATATGTACCTAGTCTTATGTTGCCATTGTAATTTTCACATGTCACTGTAACTTGGCTGAATATATTATGGGAATGCGAATAATAATAATTGTAACACCTGTATATGTACCATATATTCTAGTGAATAAACTACATTCATTAATTCATTCATTCCGTATAGTCGATTCGGCGTGATGAAGCCACAACGACACATATAAACATACACCGTATTTTTTTCATCTGTAGTGCTTGTCTTTGTTATAACGGCTACGGAACCCTTCAATGAGCATGGTCCAACATTTATTTATTTATTTATTATTCAATAAAGTTACACAGCATTACAGCAAAACCAAGGCACTGTGAACAACAAAAAACAAAAACAAATAGAAAAACTTAAAAATTAGTTTGATTTAGGTGACGTAACTCCGTGGCTCCGTTGCGTCGTCTGATCTGGTGTAGGATTCGGCAGATTGCCCCGGAACTGCCGAAACACTACACCCTTCGGCCAGAAGTCTGCACTTGCGATGGTGTGCTGCAGCTGCCGCGGCACGCGAACCACAAACGAGCTGAAGTGCACGTAGTGGCGGGACTGCAGCTGGTGCACCTTCAACGAGAAGCCAGTCTTCTGGCGGACGAACTTCACCACGTGACGACATGCTCTTGGCCGGTTTTTTAAATTTATAAACTTACTTTCTTATTTTTATCAGAATCTCTTTTCATTTATTTACCGATGTCTGATGTAATATAAGTATCTATACTGCACGTACATAGGTCACTCGATAAATTTTGAGATAAAAAAACTATTGAAGATGTTAGTATTATTTATATAACGTTTTTTCAAAATACTCTCCATTACTCTCTATACAAAGTTCCATTCGTCTGAACCAACTTTGGAAGCACTTTTGCCAGTCTTCATCAGATAGGTCCGAAATTGCTTCTTCATATGCAGCCACGGCTTCTTCAGCACTCGAAAAAAACTTCCCTTTTATTTTTTCTTTCACCACCAGGAAAAAACAGAAATCGCAGGGAGCTAAGTCAGGACTGTAGGGTGGATGTGGTTAGATTTCTATCCCAGCTTTCTCAATAAACGCCTTTGTTCTGAGGGACGTATGTGAAGAGGCCTTATCGTGATGCAGCAAGATTCCCCGAAGTCCAGTCTTTGGTCTCCTCTCTCGCACTGCTTTGAAAACTTGTGGCAATGCTACTGTAGTATACCAAGCAGAGTTGACTGACCTATAATTTTCCAGCATTGATGTTGATAAATGTCTGCCCCGTGAAAAGAAACTAGCTACCATTTTTTTGCCGACGTTACGAGGTCTTTGTAGTTTTGTTGGTAACTTTCCCTCTGAGAAGACCCATACTGACGATTGCCGCTTGTTTTCCGGGTCATATTGGTAAATCCATGTTACATCACCTGTAATTATTTCCGATACACGCCGCGATGTCCCGTTGTCGAATCGTAGAAGCATCTCACGACACCAATCTACACGAGCCTGTTTCTCAGTATTGGAGAGCAAACGTGGTATCCAACGACAACAGAGCTTCCTTACTCCAAGATGTTAATGTAGAATGATGCTAACGCTCCCCGAACTGACGCCTAAGATATTCTCTATCTCTTTGTATGTTATTCGTGGATCTTCTCGCACCAACATTTCAGCAGTCCAGTTACTGCTGTTTGCGGGCGACCACTTCGGTGGTCATCTTCGAGGCTGGTTTTACCCCTTTTAAATTCGTTGAACCATCTAAAAACTGTTGCCCGTGAAGGAGCAGAATCTCCTAACGCTGACTGCAATCGTTGCAAACACAATTGTTCAGATAAACCAAATTTAAAATCATAAAATATCATAGCACGCAAATGTTCGCGGTTAAGCTCCATCGTTACAAAAAAAAACGCGGGAACCGTTTTAGAAAAATGAGTGTAACATATTTATCTTTAAATTGGAGCAAATCGGCAACTTGTGTTCTATTTTAAAATAAATTTGCTTTTTAAAAACATATAATTCAGGTGCGTTCCATTTTCGAATTTCGAGCACCTCAAAACTTATCGAGTGACCTACGTATAGTGAAACATACGTATGACGCAATTACAGGCAACCATTAACATGAATCATAGACCTAATAATCGAATGCAAAAGGTTTTAAAGTCACCATTCCTGTACAGACAGCCTCTTCACAAAGGATCTAAACTCAAAGAGAAAGAAGCCCATATTAAAATTTTCCTTCAGAGTAATCCGAACACAACACAATATCAAAATTTAATATCATTTTAATCTTAATTCTACTTATTAATATAGCCCAAGGAACCCTCTCTCGACAAAAATCTGCACCATTGCTTAGCTAAGATATGGACCCTATTGTGAACACGTTAAGGATGCAATTGTGACAGCTTTTCGACTCAGGTAGAGTTGGGAGAAAACCTCACTGAGATATCAAAAGAAATTTAATTTTGCATGAGTACGGTTAAGGTTTGGATTTGTATGAGGTTTTTGTATGTATGGAAATTGTAAGAGAAAATCCGAGCAGGTAAGTTCAAAGATAACTTTGTAATTGAAGGTTTGAGGTTATTAGCATTTTGGTTGAAATTAACAGAAAGGGATATTTGATAATTGGAGTCTTATTTACATATGACTAGAAAGTATCAACTTTGGAACTTCGTTAGCAGAGGAGAGAAAAATCATAACCCTCTTTTTATTTCCAGCGAAGTCGGGTAAAAAATATCCTATAACCATCTGTGGATACCCAGCTCTACCCGTGTACCAAAAACAGTTGAAATCTGTTTAGCCGATTGGGCGTGATGAAGCCATAGCGACACATAAAATAATAAATAAATAAAAAAGCCTTTTATTCCATGCAATTACATTTACAGTTTGAAATGTTACATTTATCAACAATTTTTTTGTATATATGTTTTTATTATTAATTGCAAATTAATAAGAGTAGGTATTATAGTTATTAATTACATAGTATACTTATTGAATTGAATTTATCACCGAAGTTGTTGCATTGTTATCATTGATATATCTATTTATCTTCTATCTTAAGTCTATTTTTTATCTAGGCATGGACCCCCTCTAGGGTAAAGGCCTCCTCCAAAGATTTCCACTTGTCTCTGTCTTTAGCTAATTCCATCCAGTGGGTTCCAGCGATCGTTTTGATTTCTTCTTCCCATCTTGCGTATGGTCTTCCAACCCGTCGCTTGCCCAGGGGACCGTTCCATGTGGTAGCTTCGAATATCCACCTGTTATCTTCGAATCGAGCTACATGGCCGGCCCATCTAAACTTTAATATTTGTGCATAACGCAGGGCATCTATACTCTTGGTGACGTCTCGTATCTTTGTGTGTCGGATCTCGTGTATTTTCCTTTTTTTGAGCATGCTGCGTTCCACTTCTTTGGCAGGTGGTTATTTTTTTCTTTATTTTGCTGGTGAATTTCCAGGTCTGGCACGCATAAGTCAGACTTGGGAGAATGCAAGTATCCAATATATTCTTTTTTAGCTCTACAGGCATATTGCTCTTCATTATTTCTTTGTAGCTCCAGTAATTATTCCACGCGTTCCTTGTTCTTCGTTCTATCTCCAGTTCATTGCTGTTATTGTCGAATCCGATCTGTTTCCCAAGATAAACATACTGATCGACATATTCTATTGGTTCGTTTTCTATTGTGATCGTTTTTTTAGTGCTCTTTGTCATAAGTTTGGTTTTCGATAGATTTATCTCTAAGCCTACTTTCCTACTAGCTTCATTGAGAGTTTTTATCATATATTGGAAGTTGTTGCTGGTTTTTGATATTAGGACAAGGTCGTCTGCGAATCTCAAATGGCTCAGGTATTTCTGCCGAATTTGATTATATTTAAATTCGGCAGAAATACCTGAGCTAATATACTGTTACAACTTTACAATACATTCTAACAAACATGAAAGCGTTCTGCATCGAAGCAAAATCAAATAGTTACGCTTAATCGCAGCGGTCTGTATTTCCTTTATCAGTTAGCCAATGGGTTAACCATAGATTACTACTCGTAGAAAGTACCAGGAACTGCGTTCGTGGAGGCGAAAAAGTTATAACCTCTTTTTTATCACGCTAGTTGGGTAGAAAGTATACTATAATCACCTGTTACCAAAAATGGTTGAATCAGCCGTTTTGACGTGACGAAAGCCGCAATGACACATACAAACATTTAAGTTGGGTCCCAATATCCATTAGAACAGATAGGCCCAAAACAGAAACCAAATTATTTACTTTTACCGAAACACGGTTCTTATAAGGTGGCATTATCAAACGTGTGTGTCTAATTTCTTTTGAATAAGAAATCATTATTTTGCTTTTTATATTCTGTATTTTTTTTACTTTTATAAGTTTTGATATGTTTTCTTGAAGAACTTCGCATTGACTCAAAACATATATTTAGTACTAGTTTCTGCCCGCGACTTCGTCCGCCTTAAATTCGTTTATCGCGGATAACGGTATTTTTCCGTAATAAAAAGTAGCCTATGTCCTTCCCCGGGAATCAAACTATCTCGACACCAAATTTCATCCAAATCGGTTCAGCGGTTTAAGCGTGAAGAGGTAACAGACAGACAGAGAGACAGACAGACAGACAGACAGACAGACACACTTTCGCATTTATAATATTAGTATGGATAGGCTAAATACAATTTTTTTAATAGATATAAGAGTTATTTCGAAAAAATGACTGATTGTTGAGTTTGTTTCGGCTTTCTTCTCCTCAGTAATCTCTTGGGAAACGCCGTAGTCAGACTTTTCAAAGTGCCCTTGCGGCCTACTTACAGAATAAATATCATTATTTCATTATTATTTCATAGTATTTCTATAATTCTAAGAGGGTGGGGGGGGGGGGTCTAATAGGGAAAAGTATAGGTAACCGCAAAAACTAAGGAAAACGAACCTGATTATTTGTGCTCAGTACGTTCACATACTCGTATATCCGACTTGGAAGATTGGATTCCAACTTTCACTTACCCTAACATTATTATATTACCCGGTTCCGGTTGAGTTAAGTTTGCACCTGATATCTATGGCATTGCATACAAATGAGATGCAAACTTAACGCAAGCAGGCTGTCCATATATGTCTTTTGAAAAATACTATATTTTTTATGATTTGTATGTATTTGTGCAATGTCACGATATTACTTGCCAAATTTCATAATTGTATGTCAACGAAAAGTTCCATTTTTCGATAAAAGTTGTAAAAATAAACTGTCTATAAGATATCCTTGAATCAACCTTTTATGCTATGTCAACTGTGTATACTAAAGTAGTAAGATTTTTATGGCTGTAATTTGTTTTTGCCGCTATAGCTGTATATTATTAAGTGACACGGGCTATTTAACGTTCCTTATTCTAAAATTCTACTCCTATATCTCTATCCCAGATTCTACAAAGTGAAATCGAAAACCACTCGATAATTGACAGTCATTTCCAATCAACAATACATAATCGAAACAAAAACAATATGTTTTGTCAATTTTAACCTTAAAATAATTTTGACGACACGTTTGGTTCAGTGGGTTGCAAAGGCCTACGAAGCTGGCGGTCCGGGGTTCAAATCTCGACCGGAGCAAGCGTTTGTGTGATGAGCACGAATTTTTGTTCCTGGGTCTTGGATGTTTTCTAAGTATTTTATTATAATTTACTGGGTATCTATCTATCTATAGATAGATAGATAGATCGTCGCCCAGTACCCATAGTACAAGTTTTGCTTAGTTTGGGACCCGAGTCGATTAGTGTAAGATTGTCCCTGTGTTATTTATTTAATGATTTTTCTGCATTAGCCACGTATGGATTCTTAACCAAATTCGACCATTTGTAAAACTCCTACATTTTTCAAGTCTGTTAAAAATGTTAAACCCAATATCATACTAACAGCTTAATTTCCCAAAAGCCACAGAGAGAGGTAAAAGTATTAATTAACGAATACGGTCATCAATTAGCGCCGCGATCCATCACGCGGCTTTTTACTCGCTTAATTAAAGCGAGTCAATGGACGCGTGCCTATATCGACAGGACTTCTGTGTTTATATGATGTAGAGGAATGTTGAATAGCAGTTATTTTACTTTATTTTCTTATGTATTTAATTTTATTTTGTTACTAGTTGGTGCCAGCAATTCGCTGAGTCATAACGATCTATTTTGCTTTACCATGATAGGTGAAATAATGTACATGCATGACATTTTTTATCGCTTTACCTTACAAAATATCAAAATATCGTAAATACTATTTCAAAAAGTGTGATGTAAACTAAATTCGGCCAAGAAATAAGCATGGGATTTTAAACTACTAATTAGACAGCGATTTGACACAGAGGTCTACATGTATTTTAATGTCATAGTACACTACGGCCAATATAAACTCCATATAAAATTCTGTTTTGCTACAAAGAGATAGAATGAAACATTTGATGGCTTATTTCTTGGTTATTTTTATAGTTATTCTAAAAATATTTTTCTCTAGTTAACTGTTTGTTACATGAATGAGCTTTTAAAGCAAAAATAAATCTTCATGAATATTCCCTATCGGGTTAAAAGTCAAAATTCGTCCAGCCGTTTCGATAACGTACATAATCATCCAAAAATATCCAGGGTGAAATCGGAGACGTGATCAGGAACCATTTTTTTAGACTCGGTAATTGATAGTCATATGTTGTTTCGTATTCAGAGTATAAAATTTTATAGCAGTTGATATGCTTACAGAATGAGTAATTAATAATAATGATAAATATCAGGGACAATCTTACACAAATCGACCCAGTCCCGAACTAAGCAAAGCTTGTACTATGGGTACTAGGAGACTATATACATAATATACAGATAAATTTTAATACTTACATACATAGAAAACATCCAAGACCCAGGAACAAACATTCGTGCTCATCAGACAAACACTTGCCCTGGCCGGGATTCGAACCCGGGACAGTTGGCTTCGTAGGCCGTTGTGCACTGAACCAAACGTGACGTCAAATATCTAATAGATTATTCCTGCGTATTTGTTTGCGTCTGAAAAAAAACGCATTAAAAAAATCTTAAATCTTAGTGTACCTGTAAATGAAGTGTTGGATTTGATATCGTAATTAATGTATTATTATCCTATTCGCTTTATCAAACTTAACCTAATAGGTCGGTACGAGTAATAAAAGAGAGTAACGCCATATTTGAAAAAAAAATCATAAATTGTCGTAAAAGTTCTATAATTACCCTTGATTTCAATAATACACAACTCTTCCAATCGATTTCAATTTCCCAATTTACCCCTCAAATGAAAGCGAGTGAACAAAAAGTCAATCTACTAGAGACAAAACACGCAAAATAAAAAAGTTAAACTTCATTTCACAATTCAAAGTCAACTTTAAGTTGAAGACACAGGACGCAAAATGTGAGGAATAATATTTAGGTATTTTAACATAGGAAAAACAGATAGGGAAAAGCGTGTCTGTTGTTCCAGTTTACAAAATATCACTGTGACTTTGTCACTCTTGATACTCCGGCTACGTTAAAGTTACTTTCTAGATAATTTTAACAGATCCTTACAATAAAATTGTCGTGGTTCTGACTACACTATTTGCTCACAACAATAGGTAAACGCTTTTTGGACAGAACTATTTAATAGATAAAAGTTTTATATGACATTATTTTAACAGAAAAAAATGTATTTTGCCATACCTAGACAAATTTCGCATTTTACTGACACCGACCGTAACCAAAGTTAATATTATTAACACAGTGTATTAATGATTTTTATCTAACATATAAATGAATTGTATTCAATTGAATTAAAAAGTACTTACAATAATATTGCCGTGGTCTTATCATTATCATACTTGGTGCTCAAAATAATAAACTCGTTTTGGACGAAATTATTTAACACTTTTACCAACAAATATAGGTACTAATAGTTACTGCAGTGCCGCGACAGGCAGAACAAATATCATTAGAAGCGAAAGGACGGTCCACGTGACTTTCTAACGATGTTCCTTCGTTACAAGTCATACTTCTAGACGGCCGATCACTGTGATTATTTCATTGTGACGTTAATAATCACCCACCTCTAGTAGGAAATTGCGGTTATGGAGGAATGACGCGATATTAAAGAACCCATCACGGCACAATGCCTCGATGACAAAAGTCTTACTTTGAACTCGTTCTAATCGTAGGGAAAACTTTATTTTCTGGTGGCGCGGATGTCGCGTTGCTATTGGTGGATTAGACTCAATTAGTAAAAGGGAAAATGGTTATAAAATGAAAACGGTCACAAAGGATTTTTTATGGATTTTTCTGTTCTTCCGTTGTCACCGAGCCCAAATAGCTTTTACATGCCAGTGGCAAAAAGTTGCCACTCAAAATGAAACAGTATCGTACCTATCTTCGCCTATTTTTATAAAAGTTGAAATTCCCACCTTGATAAGGGCAGGTTCCACACAAAACTACTAAATCGAAAGTGTTTTTTTTATTTCTGTATCCAGTGTAATGTTGAATTGTTGTATAATAAATGTGAATAGACAATATCGCATTGGTTTCAATCATACGACATCAACGGGAATGCAACCGCAGTTTAAAGACAAAGGGTGTGCTCGTTTGTTCGACAGCAGCGCGGGTAATGAAAATGCCCTCGTCGCATCAGCCGCTGACTTTTGATGTGTTGTGGTTTAAAGGTGTGCAATTGTTCCGTGTTAGCTGCTTACTTACATATTTACTTGCTGATTATGCCTTAAAAGCGTTCAAGTATGTCAATTCAACACGGGATGTTACGATACACATATTTTGTAATGGAAAGAAATACTCGAAAAACTACCACATTGTGAAAATTAAAGCCGATATGACGAATAGTAGCATTAATGGGGCGTTTTGAGGATTCAATTGCCTTCAGCGTAACTTTAAAAGCCTTTGCATGTGCGTTTAAGTATACAAGGTGTCTCGTGGGGAAATCGTAAGATTTTAACCACATATTCCGGAGGACATTGGGAGTAAAAAATGTTATATGAACTCAAACTCTACAAAGCAAAAACAAATAAAACTAGAAGATGCCCGCAACTTCGTTCGCGGAAGAGAAAAAGTCATAACCCGTCGTTTTTTCTTCAGCGTAGTCGGGTGAAGAGTATCCTATAACCTGGAGATATCCAGCTACCCGTGTACCAAAAATTGTGGAAATCTGTTTAGCAGATTTTGCGTGATGAAGCCACAACGACACATACAAACATGCATAAAATAAAAATAAAATCGTTTTTGTGACCTCTAAATAGTCGGTAACAATATTTTTTTTGAAAATATCTTCAATATACAGACATTTCATTTTCACAACTTTATAATAGTACAGATGTTGTTTTTGTATTATGTACATAAAAATTGAATAATATTCGCTTTTCTAATAAAATTATCCCTTTTAATAAAATGGTGCCTAACGATTATTTTTCCAAAAAAGGGTGACTTTAGTAAGTGGTAGCTGTCACTTTGATACCTGTCAATAGCGACACAACACTTAGAAACATACGTGGTAACGTATCTAAAAAGCTTAATGCATTTTAGTAGTACCTAATCACAATAAATAGTTTACATGAAAATTTATAAATATCTTCAAAACTAAGCTAGATTTGCCTGAGGTTCATGAAACAGTTTTTCGTCCTAATGACCCCAGGTATACGCTGGTAAAATTATGCGGGTTCTTCACGAGCACGTTGTATAGTTGTTGATACATTTTTCCTTCATTACACCGTAAATAATCACTAGGTAACGTTTAACTTTTGGACAATAGAAAATATTGCGCCACAATATCTCAAAAAACCGGCCAAGAGCATGTCGGACCATGCTCAGTGTAGGTTTCTTCAGCCGTTAATACAAAATGAAAAAATACCATTATGAAAAAGTGCACTGGCAAAACAGCATATCTCAACGGCACTCGCATCCTTTTGCTGAGGAGCGCAGTATTTTGGCAATAAATCAAAAACGGTATATCCGATCATATTGAAAACAATTATCTTTTAAAGTATGAATATATTAATATATTCATACTTTAAAAGATAATTTATGCTACTTTCGGGGCGATTACTTCCAATATTCACTAAATTAAAACACTTTTAATAACTTGACATGACGTAAATTGATGAAATTTGGAGTGAAATCATCAATTTACGCCATGTAGTTTTTGAGTAAAATGCCTGTGACATATGGACAGACGGACGGACAGACATGGTGAAACTATAAGGGTTCCTTTTTTGCCATTTTGGCTACGGAATCCTAAAAAGAGAAAACTTTTTTTCTTTATTTCACCTTTTTAGTCTCAGTTTGTTATTTCTAAGTTTGTTTAATACAGTAATTATGAAAAATAAAAGCATACCATCTTTTCTTTTATTGCAGAACTATTAATACCGATACCACTGTTGCATTTCTCATACGGCGTTCTCCCAAACCATTCCTTGTTCTCAAGACTAGTACTAATCAGAAACCAAGATGTCATATGCCTATTTGTTGCTTCAACGAGCATAAGACTTTTTGCAGTTCAGAAGAATATGGAGTGCACAAACAATGGGTGCGCATAAAGCGGTGTTGGTGGCGATATATCACCGCAACAATGCGCAGCTGGCGCCTGCGCAGAACCATCTTGATACTTGCGTAGATCCTGCTATGAGTATAATAAATACTAATTTAAAAATATATTGTAACTGAAAACACAGTTAGTGGCATTAAGTCCGCCTTTTAAACGATAAGTTTTGTTTTGTGAAATAAAGATTAATAAATAAATTAGTATACCTAAGTACGGCTAGAATATGCTGTTTAAAATTAAGCATCCCCGATTTTCTACCCTTAAATGTGATTTGTTTTCTTTAAATGAGAATATCCAGAGATACTTATCCTAAAAAAATATTGTCATTATAAAATTTTGATAAGAAAAGCCATCTCTTTTTTGAAGTCGATTAAAAATCGCTTTCTTCGCACTAAAATAATTTTTAGGGTTATATAATTTATATTTCAAGTACTAAAGTTTTTATGTGGAAATTAAAACATTTTTATTTTAAAGTAGCAGCCATCGCATCCTCGGGATATTAATAATCAATAGAATAGACATATACAAAATCCACGTTCTTCATACTAATATTATCCAAATTCATCCATACTTCTGTACTATTATAAAGCTGTAATTATTTAATATCTGTGTATTGACGGGAGGGAATCCAAAAATATATTTTTTTTAGATTTTTTGTATGTTTGTGTGTGTCGTTGTGGCTTCATCGGGCCAAATCGGCTTTCAATTATTTTTGGTACACTGGTAGCTGGGTATCCTCAGATGGTTACAGGATACATTTTACCCAATTACGCGGTCGAGAAAAAGAAGGGTTAAGACTTTTTCTCCTCCGCGAACCAAGTTGCCTCCTAGTAATTATAAATGCGAATATAACTCTGTCTGTCTGTTACCTTTTCGCGCTTAAACCACTTAACCGATTTAATTGAAATTTGTTATGGAGATAGTTTAAAAGAAGGGGGGTGAAAGTTGGTATGGGAAATCAATTATTAAAACATAGACTAGGTACTCAGTTCTCGTTAACGCGGGTGAAGCCGCAAGTAAATGCTAGTTACGATAATTGGCTCCGTTCTCCACACTTAGCCCATGAAAACCGGTCCAATGTGCGTAGGAATGTTGCTGCCTAGGAGTCTAGCCAACCTAGCTCCATCCAGAAGCGCAGGATCCTCCTGATGTCTCCACAAGCTTCCTGGATTGACCTCGGTGTTTTGAGGATTTCAGCCCGTTGTTTAGCTACGCCAATATTCCAGGATCACGTGGAGAGCTTTTTCTTCGGCCGACAGGCAACCCCTACAAATGGGACTGTCAGTTATTCCTAGAACATATAAAATGTTTGTTAAGTGGGCATTGTCCAGTGATGACGCCTACGATTGCACGTAAGGCAGGCCTGTCAAGTGACACCAGGCGCCTTCGTGTCTGGGTGTCATACCACCAATGGTAAATGTGCATGACGCACCTTTTTTTATAACATTTGTACCTTTTTATACAGTTTTCCTTTATGTTTTTTTACCACTTTTGTTATTTGTTGTCTTCAGTTAAAGTTGTCATTAAACTCGCCCCATAGCTTGAACCAGCAGTTTTTCTTCGAGTTATAGTAAATGCTAGTTCTAACTATAAACCTATTTCCTTCTGAAAGTATCAAAACCACTCCCACGCACTATCATCACGATGTACTAAATACCATGTTATGAACTGACCGACAATGTCCTGTGGTCAATAATCTTTTCAAAAACTCCGAAGACAACGCATTCCCACGACATTGTGTCCAAAACAATTCAAAATGTCGCAGAAACATACACCTCACAAAGAACCTATCAAAAATGGGCATAACTTTTATCCCTATGTCATAGAACTGAAAATAGCTGGATACGTATTTAGTTGAATAGAAACTTAAAGTTTGTGTACCAAAAAATTGCCTTTATCAAAAATCTAACGGTAGCTGTTTGTGCTGTTTTAAATAGAGATCAAAATATCTGAAATTTAATTTCGTAAAGGTAAAATAAGTTTGTTATTTGCGGTTGAGATTTTATGTTTCTGCATTATTTTAAATGTTTAGGGTCAAATATTTTTGTCACAGAGCAATGCATCAAGCGACAGTGTGGGTGATCGAATTCGGATTGTATTGGCATTGTATTGGTACTTATTTACAGATCGTTTAGCTTTAAATATCGTGAGAAAGTGGAACATCGTTTAAAAGACGGTATTTAAGTTTGAGTTAAATTATGACAGTTGACACTGACCCTCGTTAGCTGGTTACTTAAATACTGTGATCGCTAGCAATGGTTTAAAGTAGATTTCAATGCGGAACAATAGAAATATTTTTTTTTTATACTACTAAGGTAGCAAACGCGCTTACAGCCAGCCTGATGTTAAGCAGTTAGACATTTATTGATTTGATGTTTCTTATAAATAAATAAATATTAAATCTACACATATTACAGGACAATTTTACACAAATCGAATTAGTCCTATGGTAAGCTCAATAAGGCTTGTGTTATGGATATTAGACGACGGTATATTTAATAGATATATTTACTTATACATAGAAAACATCGAAGACTCAGGAACAAATATTGATGTTCATCACATAAATATTTTCCCATTCCGGGATTTGAACCCAGGACCTCCAGCTTCGTAGGCAACGTTACGCCCGCTGAGCCAAACCGGTCGTCTTATAGATTATCAAACTTATTTGAAATTAAAAAATTATATCTAGTTATTCTTATATACAATCACCGGACGCAAGCAATTTCATACATAGGTTGGTACATACACGGTGTTTATTTTATTATTTCCTTTTAATTAATAAAAAACAGCCGTACCTTACTTTTTTTTTCATTTCATCATTGAAAAAAATCTGCCATTTCCTTCATTTTGGTTGAGTTACTGCTAATTCATAGTCTGCAATTGCAGATTTTGTTTTTATGTGTCCGAAATTTCTCCCCATACGAAATATTGTTTGTATTTACGGGTACTACAACCTGTTAAAAATAAAGGAAATCAAAAATATATATCTGTATATAAATATGTCTGTGATGACTTATGCTTATATCAATACTTGTTCTTGATATTCCACAGTACAAAAGGCGGTACGGGTGACGTCATCATATTATTTACCTTTTTTTCACCACAAAATATGTCTTTATCTTTAATTTCAATTCACTAAAAATTTTACTTGTGCAAATAAATAGGTAACACGTAAAATTTATATCTTAAATTACCTATTTGGTTTTTGCCATTTAAACATGTGTATCATACTACTTAGGTAATAATCACAAATAACATAATGCCAACTTTACTTACATCATTTAGTTACCATCATATTTTCAATTTTCGTCACAAAAACCCGAAATAGACGCCATTTTATCTCGAATGCAAATACCTCCCCTTTTAGCCGCACAATAGTCGACTTTGCGGGTCCATTGTTTGTTTTCTTACTAGATTAGGCTGTTGCGAGAGATAGACGAACGCATTTGTTCAAAGAAAATGATATACTACTCATCCGTGCGTACGACGCCACGTATGAAAAATCCAACAAACATTTGCAGCTCAAAAACACTCCAATTCGCTGAAAAAGTCCTTCCTCTATTGATAAAAAAGCGGAAACTCGTGAAAATCTCCTTTTGTGACGGCATTTATAAGTTTGCAAAGACAAAGAAAACCACAGACAGCGAAAAGAGAATAAAATATGGCAGAAAAGTGGACCCCGCGTGCAATAAAATATCAATTTTTTTATCGTCCCCTCGGCATAGTTTTAGTTTTCAAGTTGCGCGCGAATAGCATTGGGGTGGAGTGGTCTTTAGATGATGGATTCGACTGTAGATTTGATGGAGAATCAGTAAACTGTTCACAATTTTAAATTGCTTTATTTATATCTGAACCCGCGCTAATATTCTTTGAAACTTGAATTATTTATAGAACACAACTAAGAACCACTGCAACTGAACCAGTTTTCTAATAAAAAAATGCCACACATAGACCCGAGGACCCGACCCACAAACAAACAGACACATAAAACTTAACATAACACCGCCTTAAAATTCATAACACCCTACTTTTTCCCGTTGGGTTTTAAAAAGCCAATACAGGTTCATTTCACACTAACACTTTTCTTGATACCTATCACAAATCACAATGGTAAACTTTAATTTCAACAAATTCCACGCATTTTCGTTAAATGAAACACCATTGGAGCTTTTAACACTACGCGCGTTATAAAAATGAATAACCGAACAAGTGACGAGCGCCGCAATTAAAGGGGGGCAAACAGGAATCAATTCACTGCCGGCTATTGACTCATTATGCTGTTTGCATGATCATATCAGCTAGTCTTACAGTGGGAGATATGCTATAAGTAAAGCACAGTCACCAGTATGAATATCTGCCACAACAAAGCGCGCATAAGTATCTGACACGACTCTATTTTTAGGGCCGTTTGGATTATTACCCGATACCCGACAGATATTTTCACCCGTTTTGTTATGGCAGATATTGATGCTGGTAACTGTACCTGTATCTACAATTATTAAAAAAATATACGTACGTATGTAGCGTGGAAAGCCAACAGAAGTTGAACCAGCGATGAGTTCTGTCTATCTATTTGTCAATCAGACACTGACATCTACTGCTGATCATAGGCCTCCCTTATAGCCCGCCACAGTGTGTGATCCTGCGCAGACCGCGTCCACCAACTGCCCGCGACATATAAACGTGGAAAAAGAGCCGTCCTTTCGTCCAACGTTTAAAACTAAAGAACTTCAATGACTGTTTATTGTTTATTCGGAAAGTAGCTACGTATTCAGCGATCAACTGAGGATTGTAAAGACACTCCACACTCCTCAGTTCAGTTTCCAAAAGTTAAAAGAGCTCATTTCTCTGTAAAAGCCCAAAAATACCCTCCTTAACTGACACAATAACAATTTTTAAAGCGCGTATCAATTATTTTCAGTCAGTTGTTCTCTTTGCTATAGCATATCTTCCAGTACCCTCAATCACATACAAAGTCAAAGGACAGATGTGGAGAGCTATCGATCCTACGATACTTTCCCGTATGAAATTGTGGTTTGCATTGACTTGCTAATACGCCCTTGGCCCAGTGGGTGTCGCTGACTGCTGTTTTGTGATAGCCCCCTATTAATTATATCAGCATTCGATCATCTCAATTATATTAGCACAATTTTCGAAAGTTATTAAGTTATTTTAAGATTTTTTCTTGAGTCATAATTCGTAGATGTAGAAAAGAAATTATGAATTAAGTATTGATGCACTGGATGTGGGAGCACAGGACCAGGCATGGCGGCGTTCTTTGGGAACGGACTTATCTAGCAGTAGATGGTATTTTGGCTGATGCTGATTTATTGTGAATTTGTACGGCGTAGGGCGAAGACTGGAACTCACCTGCTGAAGTGTTCATCTAAATTTCTCATCCCCTAAACTTAATCCAGTGTTCACGATATTTCGAAATAGTTTTCCACAGAATCGAGACTCACAGTTGCGCTGTGTGCCATGATAGCTCCCGTAATCCATTCTTATATAAAACCAGCAACCCACGGGTAGCAAACCATGCCTACTTTTTTTCAGACATAATGTCATATCAGCCTTGGGTGGAACTCCGCATAAATCACTCCGTCCATTGGTGGTAACCGTATGAAAATCCGTTCAGTAGTTTTTGAGTTTATCGCGAATAGACAGACAGACACGATACGAGGCCTTTATTTTATAAAATGTATGTAGAGATTATAAATGCGATAGTATAACTCTGTCTATCTGTTACCTTTTCACGCTTAAACCGTTGAACCGATTTAAATGATGATAAGAAGATAGTTTTAACTCTGACAGTTTTTATCCCGGAAATCATCCATTAAGAAGTTTAAAAAGGCGGTAGAATTTTGTATGAAATGAGATGTAAATATTGTGGTCTTAACAGCAGATTGTATCAATGTGTTCTGCCTTCATCGGCATGCAAATTGTCATTTCTCCTAACGTTAGACTATGGGAAATCAATCATTTAAATATATAAGTACTATTATAAAGTTGTAAAAATGAGATGTCTGTACATTAAAGATATTTTCAAACAAATATTCAATCGGACTATTTGGAGGTCACTGAATCGAAATATATTTTTTTTGGATTTTTCGTATGTTTGTATGTGTCGTTGTGGCTTCATCGCGTAAAATCGGCTAAACGGGTTTCACCTATTTTTGATACACAGGGTATCTCCAGATGGTTATAGGATACTTTTTACCCAACTATGCTGAAAAAAGAGGGGTTATGACTTTTTCTCCTCCGCGAACGAAGTTGCGGGCACCTTCTAGCTGTATCATAAACTACTCAGTTCACGGCAACGCGGACTATGCCGCGGGTAAATACTAGTAGTGTAATAAACGCGTCGTGCAACGTTAGCTAAGTTAAGTTTGTAACTTTTGTGACTACGCGTGAATCACAGAACAGGATCTTAAACATTTTGAGCCTCTGACGTATTATTTTTGTAGAAAAAAATATGTGACTCAAACCCGATGATTTAGGAGCTGACCGAATGGGATTTCGTGACCGATATCCCATAACCAAATCGATCGTGTAAAATCGTTTCGCGAAACGCAATTTCGGATGCATTAAGAACGGCGGCGGGGCGTGAAATTTGTTGCAACTTACACGACATTAGCGCGGTGATTTATGGCTGTGTTCGATTCCCGGTTGGTTTTATTGGTCGATGACGTCGTACAGTCCAGACAAATTAAAGTTTGAGACCAACATTCTAACGTCGATCGCAGGAGGTTACAAAAAAATAATTTAAGTAAGCATTAAACAGCAGCAACCCATGGGTTCTTTTTTGGACAGGATGGCGCGCTTTAGTGAAGAACTCGGACTCCCAATTAACAGAACCAAGACCAAGCTTATGATATCTGATCGGACGGGCAATCTGGAACTCAGTGGTACACTAAACATAGACGACGGGAGCCAGAAACCTGACACATTGGACGGATCGGATTCATACGACTCTCGACACCACAGTGTACGATGCTCTGCACTCAACTTAGGATAGCAACAGATGGAGCATTATTCGAGAGAGATTGTTCCGAGAAAATGAGCACGATCCACAGCAATGTAGGAACCTAGTGGCATGCGGTCCAGTCATAGGCACAAAGGTATAGGCACAAAGGTACTGCCTACCCTGAACGACCATGGCTCCATACGGGGGCACAGAAACTGCCTACCCTGAAGCCTTGAACGACCATGGCTCCACATAGGCACAGAAAAACTGCCTATCTTGGCCTGCTACTTGTAAACTTTCCTCCTCAAGCAATAGCAACTACCGTGGAACCCTATTACTAAGGCACTACTTTCCATCTTCCAATAAGTAGAAGTATAAAGTCAAGTTGGCTCTTAAACAAGCAAAAAATTTTTTTTATTTTTATGCAGTATGTATCTCCCACTGATGGGCAAACCCCGGTGGAATGCATGTTCCTGCCACGCGTCCTGAAATGCGTCCAGGTCATTTATCCTTTAATCTATGTCACAACTAATAAATTAAATTCGAACGAACAATCAAGGGTCTATAATTGACTGTAATAAAGTCATAATTTAATGTTTATACGAATTTCCTTTTTAGTCATTATCTCATTTTTCTATGAAACCGGTCACATTTGAGAATTATCACAAAACCACTATGATCGGTGTCTCTTTGAGTGATCGTATCAGAAATCAAATGATCCGTCACAGAACCAAAGTGACAGACAGAGCCCAAATAATTAGCAAACTGAAATGGCAATGGGCTGGTCATATTTGCCGAAGAAACGACAACCATTAGAGTTGACGTGTTCTCAAGTGGAGACTGCGTCTCTGTAAAAGAAGCGTAGGACGTCCTCAGGCAAGGTGGCGCGATGATATTAGCAGAGTAGCTGGCGGCGGAAGAAAGTGGCTGAAGATCGTGCTCAGTGGCGTACCCTTGGAGAAACCTATGTCCAGCAGTGGACTGCAACAGGTTGATGATGATGATGAAACCTAAGCTAATCCACTTTCAAAGATCCTGGAAATTTTACCGTTTCTGAATAATAACTATCATTACAATGCTTATTAATAACAAAGGGATACCTACGTAGATAATTACCTAGACGTTTAAATCAATCTAGGTATCTAGTAAATACATATACCAATTAGATTACTTATTAGATATAGCTACTTTTGTTAGTTGGAACTCGTGACTAGTCGTATATTCCATACTAATCCATACTATCCATACTAATATTATAAATGCGAAAGTGTGTCTGTCTGTCTGTCTGTCTGTCTGTTACCTCTTCACGCTTAAACCGCTGAACCGATTTGGATGAAATTTGGTATGGAGATAGTTTGAGTCCCGGGGAAGGACATAGGCTACTTTTTATCCCGGAAAAATACCCTTATCCGCGATGAACGAATTTAAGTCAGACGAAGTCGCGGGCAGAAGCTAGTAAGAATATATGGCATGTGGTATATGGCTGGTATACTTAAACCAGACCCAAGAATAATAGCGCCCAAGTCTTAGTAGAATAAAAGGGATTATATCGCGTCTATTAGATATCTTATTTGAATTCCCGACGTTTCGGAAGCTTTACAGCTGCCAACGTTCACAGGTAAACTAAAAAAAGTTTCTACAAAGATTTTTTTTTCTTCCTGAATGGCTTTCACTTCTTGCCGATTTTAGCAAGAGGTATTTCGCCAATGTCGACTTTAAACGTTAATGTAAATTGGGTCGTTTAAAAACATTGTAAATACACTTTGTACATAAATGCCATACATACCAGAGGGTCTAATGTGCCTTCCTTCTGGTAAATTGGAAGCAAACAAAATCAAGTCCATCAATATTGACAAACCAACATACACATGTAGAGACGAAAATTTACAATGAAAGCGGAAATGGAGACTATCAAGGCATTTGTAAACAACGGGAACATATATGAATTTTGCAGTAGATGCATCAGTGAAAAACAGTGGAAAAAGAACAGCATTTTCTAATTGGTTGCTTATTGATCGCTCATTGCTTATTGTTAATTGCTAATAAGATTAACCTATAATACTCCATTATCTAGTTGAGCTATTTCTTCCTATCGGGTCCTTTGTCAAACTGTGAACACAACGCTGTATCGACACATCGTCTGTTCAGTGGCCCACTTTTGAGCATCTCATACCTCCTTTTTGTTTCATCTAAGCTATAAATGAATTTAGAACAGCAATACCACGTTGAAACTAAGCCCCTGGCAAAGTCGCATCCTCGCCTTTTACCCGGAAACCAGTACCTTAACATCTCACCCGAGAGCGTTCACCCCTGACCCTGGTCATCTCGAGACGATAGCCGTCTCGCTCTCACCTACAGCTGGTTGGGTAAGACCGTCTCTGTCGTCGACCGCGCGCGGTTCGATCGCAGGGCGTTTGGATCCGTGTGTCCTCTGAATTGCAGGGAATCTCGGAAGTCTGTTCACAAATTGTGGAGTTGAAATTATTGATCGAATTTTAAATTTTGGAACTTTTAGTGAGCAATTAAATGAGATGAAGAAAAATGGATGATGTAAAAACGAATACAACAAATTTTATAATGATGGCTAAACCTTTGGTGGCAAGCAAGATACATACATACTTCTACCTCCACTAGTGTACTAGGATTAGTAGGAAGTACGAAACTAGCAGTTTATAAGATGGCCCATCGAATGCGCCTGATATTTATTATCTTAGAGTGTATGATGGTTATGTGTGTTTTTATTAAGTTTTAGAGGCGTGGCGAGGAAAATTACAAGGGAAGCCGAAGCGTTTGTCTCATGTTTAAAGAAAAATGGGTGATAAGCTTTTCCTTGGGCAACCCGGTGGGAATTGGCTTATATGGACGCCACGCCACTGTTAAGTATCATAACTGGTTAATTGCGTAGGTATTGCAAGAAAAGGCGGAGTTCAAATTACCGAGAGTACGTTGAACCGGCAAGAATAGGTGAGAAATGCCAACGAAATTGTATCTGCTGGCGCTATACCGGTACCTATCGGTACAGATGCGTGTGCGCCGCTATCGCACCACATTCTAACATGCGCTGTAGAATTAACACCACTGTTGAATCAAGTTCGCACCTGATGTCTATGACGTCGCATTTAAATGAGATCCAAAGCTAAGTTGCTCGGAATTTACTAGGTAACTTATAATAGTTATTTAAGTCCCAAAGGCGCATACTGAATTAAAGTAGGCGCTTGAGCCGTCCTTTACAATGACACAGCTTTCATCCCATTTAAGTCGTAACGCTAGTTGCAGAAGTAGACAAGGCTGAAAGTGGCTTAAGAGCATGTTTATTTTATTTTTATTTATTTATGTAGGAACAGTAACAAATTACAAACTAGAACTTCACACATCATTAACACTATACATACATGTTTGCAACTTAACAAGAACTGTCCATATTTTACACTCATGTGCAGTATACCTAATACGAGGTCGGTAGCTTTTAACATGATACACTTTTATCTAATGATTCTTTCCTGCGAGAGCCCTTTGGGAGTCCTCTATACTCATGCGCAGTCACGCCACGTTTCGTGTACCGCGTATCCCGCTGGGAAGACGCGCCGTACCTGCTGGCGCTATACCGGTATCGGTACAGATGCGCGCGCGCCGCTATCGCACCACATTCTAACTGGCGCTGCAAATTAACAGCATTATACATTACTAATAAATAAATAATAAATAAATATTACGGGACAATTTTCCACAAATCGAACTAGTCCCATGGTAAGCTCAATAAGGCTTGTGTTATGGGTACTAGACGACGATATATTTAATAGATATATTACTTATATACATAGAAAACATCCAAGACTCAGGAACAAATATTTATGCTCATCACACAAATATTTGCCCTTACCGGGATTTGAACCCAGGACCTCAGCTTCGCAGGCAACGTTACTCCCACTGAGCCAAACCAGTCGTACTAGGTGTTACGTATGTAATGCACAGCTCGGCTGGGCAGCGTTTGGGGAGCTCCGCAATATATTTTCATACAATATCCCGCATGTCTCAAGCCGAAAGTCTTTGACTAGTGTGTGTGTTGCCACTGATGATTTACGGCACTGAAACGTGGTCACTCACAATAATAATAATAAATAATTATTACAGGACAATTGCACACTAATCGAACTAGTCTCACGGTAAGCTCAATAAGACTTGTGTTATGGGTACTAGACGACGATATATTTTATAGATATATTTAGTTATATATATATATATAGAAAACATCCAAGACTCAGGAACAAATATTTATGCTCATCACACAAGTATTTGCCGGGATTTGAACCCAGGACCTTCAGCTTCACAGGGAACGTAACTCTTGCTGAGCCAAACCAGTCGTCTAAACAGTCGTCGTCGGCTAAACGGATTTCAACTATTTTTGGTACACGTACCCGTGTATCTCCAGATGGTGACAGGATACATACTGTTTACCCGACTACGCTGAAGAAAAAGAGAGGGTTATGACTTTTATTCTCCTCCGCGAACGAAGTTGAGGGGAACCTCCTAGTTTAATATAGGTAAGGTAGACGTTTCAACCTTGACAACGTAATTCCAATAAATGACGCTCTGTTTGTCACCTCTATTGCTACGAATTAAGGTTGATGGTGCCAAATAATGAGAAGTCCAGTTTATGTTTTATATGAAAGTTTTTTTATGTAAAAAAAAGCATTTGACTTCAATCTCATCCGTTGGTAAGCGACGATGAAGCTTGTGTTATAACATTGCTAAAAAATTACGATCTCAGAAAACAAAGTATACTCGTAACTACTGCCCTGAGTAATTATTGTAATTTTAGGGTTCCGTACCTCAAAAGGGAAAAAACGGTACCTATACTATAAGATTACTTTAGTGTTCGTCTGTCCGTCTGCGCGTTAGTCTGCCTCTCAAGACCCTTTTTCTCAAGAACGCGTGGAGGTATCTACCTAGTTGAAATTAACATCAAATACTGCATCTCTGCGATCCCTCGACGCTATGAAAATCAAGGTTCTAAGTCAACGCAATCCAAAGTCATTAATAAAGGATTTTCGATAAAATCACAGGCCTTGGAAAACCTATAGGGCACTTCCAGTTCTTCTAGAAACTTGAAATTTCATAGATACTGGTTTTGGTGTTTATTTTGTACGGAACCCTCTGTGCGCGAGCCCGACTTGCATTTGCCCGGTTATTTAATTTCAAACCTTTGAATTTTATGAGAGTTCAAAACTCGATTTTAATTTGTACTTTTAAAAGTACATGAGGTATAATGAGGTTATGATACATAAGAGGCATAGAAACGCTTTCGATTATTACGCGAACCGAAGCGTGCCGTCAAAACACGTGCATAAATTAAAATCAATGACCACACGGTAACCACACATCGAAAGCTATCCGAAGATAATTGCTCGTCGACTAGACGTCAGTGGTGTCATTACAAACAATAGGGTAATAAAGTTAACAACATAGTTCCGAAACGCCGTGATTTTACACGCAGCGATGCGTTGCGTCCAAGGGCGATTGGGAGGGTGGTTTAGCTGACTCAGTCAAAAAGTAGGTCCACTTGTACTATGTTACTAAAACTTCATCCTAAACAGAAAAAATATTTAAGAAACATCCTTAAAAAACTAGTAGGTATAGTATAAATATACAAGCTTTGTTTATTAGGGTCGATTACCCTGATAAAAAAGGGTTCTTTTTATATAAAACCGATCAGTTTGGCTGAATTTTTATTTTAGTATGTTTCTATGTGTCGTTGTGGCTTTATCACGCGAAATCGGCTAAACGGATTTCAACTATTTTTGGTACACGGGTAGCTGGGTATCTCCAGATGGTTATAGGATACTTTTTACCCGAGTATGCTAAAGAAAAAAGAGGGGTTATGACTTTTTCTCCTCCGCGAACGAAGTTGCGGGCGCCTTCTAGTCTTCTTCTATACTATAAAGTTGTAAAAATGAAATGTCTGTACCTAGGTACATTGAAAGTATTTTCAAAAAACTGATTGTAACGGACTATTTGAAGGTTAATAAAACGAAAAATATACTTTTTTTATTTTTTGTATGTGTCGTTGAGGCTTCATCACGCTAAATCGCCTAAACGGATTTCAACTATTTTTGGTACACGAGTAGCTGGGTATCTCCAGATGGTTAAAGGATATATTTTACCCAAGTATGCTAAAGAAACAAAAAGGGGTTATGACTTTTTCTCCTCAGCGAATGAAGTTGCGGGCGCCTTATAGTCAGTAATAAAATAGGGTCAGTAATAGTTTCGATGCGCCGTGATTTAACACGCACCGATGCATTGCGTCAGTTAGTGGGTGATTCGAAGGGTAGTTTAGCCAACTCTGGCAAAAAGTAGGTCAATGTAAAGTCTGTTGTTCTAAGTATTTACGCAGGTAAACAAAAATATACTTGACTCGTGACATTTCGCCATTAAAGTAATCTTTTTGTATCTGTGGTACGACGAAATGGTTGAACGACCTGAGTAACGTACTTTATTTGTTCACCTTGTTAAGGGTTCCGTACCCAAAGGGTACAACGGGACCCTATTACTAAGACTCCGCTGTCTGTCTGTCTGTCTGTCTGTCACCAGTCTGTATCTCATGAACCGTGATAGCTAGGTGGTTGAAATTTTCACAGATGATGTATTTCTGTTGCCGCTATAACAACAAATACTAAAATCAGTATCATTTTATGTCTGCCTGTCTATTTCCGTACCTAACCAATATAAAATGATCACCGTGTACATTTTGCTTAGGAGTAGGGATCTGTTAAGACTGGAGTTTCATAGATACGGCCGTTTGTAGTGTATATTTTGCACGAAACCCTCAGTGCGCGAGTCCGACTCGCACTTGGCCGGTTTTTTAAGTACTTAAAAGAACAGCTTATTTCACTCCTACTTTCATTTTCCTATGATATTCATATTCGATATCTACTTCAGAATTATTATTATAAAGTCGTAAAAATGTCAAAGTCATTACCCCTATTTTTTTCCTCAGCTTAATCGGGTAAAAAGTATTCTATAACCATCTGTGGATATCCAGCTTCCCTTGTAGGAAAAATGGTTGAAATCTGTCAAGACGATTTGGCGTGATGAAGCCACAAGACACAAAGACACATACAAAATCCAAAAAAAAATTAGTGCCGTACAAATAGTCCGTTACATTTTTTTAATATCTTTTATGTACAGACAATTAATTTTTACAACTTTATGATAGTATAGTACTCCCGTAACCAAGACGAATCTAACGACACCTCATACGTCTAAATCCACCAAGCCTGCAGAGCGTGCCAAATAAATAGACACACATACATATATACATACACTCTCTAAAAACAGAACCCACCTTCTGATGCAATCGTGTAAAACTGCATGTTTCACAAAGAATGAACAAAAACTAGCTGTTGATTCGAAAATCTAATTGATTCGATAGATCATTCAGAATACATGATATAATAACATGACCCACAATTGTTGAATTTACACGAGTGCCTAACCTTATATCGTAACTTAAAAATGAAAAGGGTTTGTAGGGTTCCGTATTTCCTCATACAGCCAAACTGTTTCACCTTTTCACCAAGCCCATTTCACCCGTAGTCCGTAGTTAAAATATTATCGCGCCAAATTAACTCCCATCGAAAACAAACTACGTATTTATAACGATTCGGATTAAAATCGTAATAAATTAACAATATTTTCACTAGTTAATTAAAAGGGGAAACTGACAAAACAGTACAGACTTACGAACTCACAAAAACTTACATTCTTGTATTATCTTTTCATCAAAATACTAACTTTTGTTTTTGGAACTAAGGTCGTTATTGTAGCCACAAATATTATTGAGTTACGACATTGTTGAAGTAACTTTTGGGAATGAGTTCGGTTATCGCGACAGAGCGAGTTGTTCCAAAGGGCAATCACAGTATTATGTTTTACGCCATCTATCGGGCTCCGGACGCAACTTTAGAGCGGCAGCGAGCGTACGTAGGTTATAAATTTAATTGTTTGTTTATTGTAAATAACAGGATTATTTGTATAAATAATTTGTCTTCTAATGCTTTGATAAGATAGCTGAAGAAGAGTATTACGGATATTCGACACCCATATGTTAGCTTAATGTCCAAGTAGCGAACAAACTGTTGTTAGGGCTGATTCACACTTTAATTACTGACAAGAGTGACAAGTGCCATTTAAACGTTTCCTACTTGTGTTTAGTAACAAATGAACTGTAATTTTTCACAAATCAAAGTGTAAATCAGGCCTAGTATAGTATTACATAATCTGTGCCTGTACTCAACTTCTCATTAAAAAACATAAAATAATAAAATATGTAAAGAAATTACTAATGGACTCAAAAAGGAGTAGGTTTTTAATTCGTCGATATGTTTGTTTGTTGCTTGTTTCATTATTTTAGATATAGCATACGTACGAGGAAAAAGGTACAATAATATTCCAGAAAAGGTTGGGAATTGAATACATCAGACTAAGTACACGGTAGTCTAGATTTGTTGCGCTACTATTGATACTGTGCTGGTGACGTCATAGTACGCGATAACCCAACACTTATTTTGACACGTTATCCGAGCGGGGATGTAACTCAGTGGTAGAGTGTCTGCTTCGCATGCGGAAAGTCCTGGGTTCAAATCCCAGCATCTCCAAACGTTCTTTTTGCATTTTTTGAAATGACTTTATTTATCCTTTTTGAAACTAGATTACATATAAAATGTTTGCGTCACTAAAATTTTACCCAAGGTAAGTCAACATTTTTTATGTGGACGGCCCATAGACACGGATTACTTAACCTCTGGATATAAAATGTTATTTCCTCACTATTTTTTTTTTTTTTATCGACACCTCGATGTTTTTGCCAAATAAAAAAAAAACTGGCCAAGTGCGAGTCGGAGTCACGCTAGAGTGCTCCTTACCACTAACTACTCATATCCACAAGACCGGCGGCAAGGTAACTATAGTAGCTAGCTGCCCTCACTGACCCATTTAAATTTTCCAGCCTGTATATTTCCATATAAGGTTTAAAATTTCCATTATGAGTTTCAGAAAATGTAACTAATCAAAAAATGTTTATGCCCTGTGATTTGGTGCTGCTTGCGGCTAAACCCGTAAAATGCTTTACCTTTACAATTGTGAATTTATTATTCTATCCTAGATTATAAAAGCTACAAAATAATCAATTCAGTATATAAACAATTAAACTACCTTAAAATAAAACTAAATCAGTTCAGTTCAAATATATTTATTTCTCTAAGATTACAAATCACTTAAGCGAGAAACAAACAATATTTTAGTAAGTATAGAAACATTAATTATAAGTACATAATTCATTTATATGAGTATAACTTTTTGCATAACAAAAAGGATTATACTAGTATAGAATTCAATTTGTATGGCTCGGTACACTCGCGAGGGCGCGTGATTTGGTTCTTATTTTCATACTGTTAAAGTTTACGCTTGGCAAATCTAATCAGTGAGATTTCGCGAAAAATTAAACTAAAATGAGAAATTAAAAACTAGATGTGATTGCCCTGTGATTGTTTTAATTTAATTTATTATTTTTGTATGAACATATTGTATAGTTAGGCAGGTCCACCATTGAGAAATAGATCAATCGATGGATTCAACTCGGATGGGCAGCGTTTGAGAAACTGCGAAGCAGTGGCTTATTCTGTAATTTGGCGCCCTGGGCCAATAAGTTTTGCCGCCCCAGAAGCTAAGAAAACTGCCCAAGTGCGAGTTGGACTCGCGCACCGAGGGTTGCTGCGCCGCCCCTGTCTCTTTCCCGCCCCGGGCCATGGCCCCCTTGGCCCTAGGATAAATACGCCCCTGCTGCGAAGTGTCTTCTCGTCCAGGATACCTCAGTGCTTGGTAGAGCACATAGTTCGAAGAACCGATGACCGTTGGGGCAATTTACGCAACTTTCGGATTGATTACTTATTTCCGAAAATATACACTAAATCGAAAAAAAAAATAGCAACCTCATAGTGTTTTTAGAAGCACTATCGAAATATGTGCCACACGTTGATATTTGCTAAAACATTATTATTTTTTTACATTTTGTTACATGTATATACCTAGAAATATTGTGTTTTGCTTATTTAATTAAGTAGCGGCATATACAAGACACATATACTACAAACATCAATAAACGTTTTTGACTAAAATGTATGTGGCATACGGACGGATGGACATGACGAAACTATAAGGGTTCTTTTTTGCCATTTTGTCTACGCAACCCTAAAAATAAACTCGCATAAAAACCGCAACTTTTTAAACAGTAGAAAATTAATTTGAATGATTACCCACAAGTGAACGAATGATTTTTCGAATCAACAGAGCGCGCCGCCTCGCACGCGTCGCCGCGAATGAGCAAATTGCAGGTCAATATTAAATTGTTACCGAATGATTGACGCGCAGCTGCCGTGATTGTTGCGGCAGGAATTTGCTATCATTATTTTAGTAGGCGACCTCTTTTAATTTTATTTTCTGCCCTTAGGTTAACGTATAAAAATAAATATTACAGGACTATTTTACACAAATCGAACTAGTCCCATGGTAAGCTCAATAAGGCTTGTTTGTAAATAAAATAAAATAAACAACACGTGGACAATCTTACACAAATCGACCTAGTCCCGAAATAATCAAAGCTTGTACTATGGGTACTAGGCGACGATATACATAATATATAGATAAATGATAATACTTAAATACATAGAAAACATCCAAGGCCCAAGAACAAATATTTGTGCTCATCACACAAACACTTGCCCTGGCCGGGATTCGAACCCGGGACCGCCAACTTCGTAGGCCGTTGTACAACCCACTAAGCCAAATATGTCGCCAAATGTCGTTATGGGTACCGGTAAACTGGGGTTACTTTGAACAACGGGGTAACATTGATCATTAATTTTTAAACTATGAGGACTGTATTTTTGAACACGTCAAAGATGTTTTTTTAACGAGGTTGCCAACCTTAACAATAAAATTTCATAAACGCGTTCAGGAACACATTTCGTACGGATTAAAAATGAGTGATCAATGTTACCCCGTTGTTCAAAGTAACCCCAGTTGACGGTACTAGACGACGATATTTTTAATAGTATATATATTTACTTATATAAATAGAAAACATCCAAGACTCAGGATCAAATATTTATATTCATCACACGAATATTTGCCCATACCGAGATTTGAACCCAGGACCTTCAGCTTCGCAGGTAACGTTACTTCCGCTGAGCGAAACCGGTCGTCAACATATATAATAAATTAATAATAATGCATTTATTTTCAGATAAAATATCCATTGAATTGTGAGTTACATTGTTTACCTTAAAACTATGTTAGTAAAAACTAAATTAAATGAAATGTAACCTACTTAACATTAAACATGGGTGCTTGGTCCTCCATATGTACCGCATTCCAGTGTTTTAATACCGGGCAGCCTACTCTGTCAAGTATGCTGTTCAGGAGACCGTTGCTTGGTGCTGTCCATGACTCTTCGCATCGGTGACGCTACTCGCTTCCTCAATATCGTCCTAAAACTATCGGTATTACCGTCCTCTAGAACGGTTCTTATGTGATACGTATGGTAAAGATCGAAGGAACTCTTTGGATGGGAGCAGAACACAGTCAGTCTTTGTGTAAATCTCTGGCGTAAGCCGTAGTCCACTGCACGTCATTCGGCTGATATGATGATAATAACGAAATGATACATTTGACAATACAATAAAATAGAAGATACTATTGTACAAAATTGGTACTTTAAAATAATATTCATCATCATCGTCAGCTATCAATTAAATAAAAACTCGCCCTGTAAAATTCGTAAATTACATATTAAATAAAATAATAGGTGTAGTACTGGTAAGAATCATTTAAAGATCGATTTAACGTTGGTTAACAATGGCATTCGTTTTTTAAATGATTTTAAAGCAAACCAGGTAGCCCCGGCATCCAGGAAATTGCGCCGCGGCTCGATTTCCAGCCGATCCGGCGGAAATCTAACTCCTATCTACCCCCTTTGCCTTTTTGTTGGCTGAACATGGCGGCTGCTTACCTATCTATTCGTACTTATATGCATGATAAATTGTAAAGTAATCCATACTTCCATATTTCCATAATATTATAAAGTTTTAAAAATGAAATATTTGTACACTGAAGATATTTTAAATAAAATGATGGATATGGCAACAGACTATTAGGAATCGAAAAATATTTTAGTATAGATGTGGCGCTATAATAACAAATAATAAATAGTTTCCGCTGAAGTGCCATCTTCACTACATCTTCATTTCACAGCCCGCGAAAATATCATCGAGTCGAATTAAGAACACAACCCTTTTTTTCGGTCGGTTCAAAACCTCTTTTACCGCGTGCAACCCAAATCAACACACTTGCAATTTTCGCTTCAAGTCGCTTTGAATATAACTTCAACGGTTGCGTTATTGTTGAAACTCTGGGAGATTACAACACATTTATTGCTTACCTTATAGATATCAATATTAGCAAATTAGTGACTAACTAAATAGCCAGAAAAATCAGGTTAGTCTTTGTGATTGCGGCGAAATGCGACCATGGTAGGTCGCCATTTGAAACTCTTATAGAAACATCTAGATATAATATCTGCTGCTGAATCTACGTCTCCATCCTACATACTCAAATAGTTATTACTACCGTCACGCAAAAAATCTCAGCGCTCAATAGGGTGTGTATGATTGACAGCTAATAACCGCAGATTTCCCCCGGGAGTCCGCAATTTGTCCCGCCGACAACCCCAGTGCGGGCACTCTACTGAGCGCGGGTGACAATCCCCGAAAGATGATTTGCTGTGACTTGCCTAATACTACGAGACAGAATTTTAAATCTTATTTTTAGGAAATTGGAAAAGGTGACTCAAAAGTCTTGATAAATTAATGAGTTAATGTCCAGTAGTCTACGAATTGTACTGTAATCTGTACTATTTATTATAAAGTCCAGACTAGCTGTAATGTAACATGTAATCTAATGCGAAGGTTTTGACGGCCTGGAAGGTAGTTGCTCGCGGAAATGTTACTAATGCTTAGGGTGACTTTTCCAGAGGTTACCACTCTTACTAAGGATGTTTAGTAAAACTATACTTTAAACGGACGAAAAGTTTCTGATGAAGCAATCAATGACTTCATTTCATATTAGGAGTACTTATTTGGATAGCACAATGTACTACTTACCTTGAATTACATTGTATTGTACATTTAAATTTCTGAACTAGTAAATAGATGTTATGGTGTTACTTAAAACCCCGTTTGAGATGTATTTATTTATCGTACGTACATTTAGATGTACTGTTGAGTACTCATCCAAGCAGCGCAATGTAGCTTTCTATGAAGTTGTAGGCTATACGAGTATTACATAATAACCCCGATTCAGAAGAGTTCGTCCAGTACTAAACAGCTATCACATTTATTTTGTTATTTATTACATGCTGAGATCAAACGACGAATTAATTCCTATTAATTCGTCGAAGCAATAATAGTAAATGTTTAATGTAGTTTATTTTCATTTTATAATATAAATTATATAAAGCATTTAATGTAGAAATAAAGGTCTCTTAAAATCTATTGTCCAAGTCAAATACTGGTCTCCAACTGTACTTCTTGACTCATGGTCTCGAAGCAGAACTGTCAGCATATGGCTGCGTGTCGCTTTCCCTGGTAATGGCCCTTTTTAAGCGTGTTGAGTTCGTAACCGAAATAGTTAGAAAATCAAATTGAATAATTTCTTCTGCTCATAAAAGTGGTATGTTTATATTTTTAATTTTCTTAGTGTGGAATATTTTCGCGCGAAATAGAACTATTATAATACTAGTATTAAATGGTATTGAGTTTTTATCTAAAATATTATTCCCTTACAAATTTGAGAACCTGAAAGTACTTAGCACCCGCTAGTCGATAAGCTGAGAGCAAATCGCCTATGGTGGTATGGATGTTATGCGGAGGGATGAGAGCCATGTGACAAGAAGGGTATTAGATATGCATGTGGAGGGATGTAAGAGAAGGGGTAGAGCAAGGAAAAGGTGGAAGGATTGCGTGAGAAATGACATGAACAGGAAGGATGTGAGTGACGAGATGACGGGACATAGAGAGGCATGGAAGAAAAAAACATGCTTTAAAATAGTTATATAGTTAGCTTTCTCGTATAAAATAGTTATATAATTAGCTTTTTAACCCTCGTACCTTCATTAGGCCACTCAGCAAGCTACGTTGCCTAAACGCGGTACTCGACTGAAAAAGTATACATTATATAACGATTGCATAATAGTAGATTGTTTGACAAGGGGCTAAAATAAGCCATTATGTCACGAAGTTTTGAGTGTCTCAATGGCTTTAAGACACGTGTTTAATACCATACTTTTCACTTCGACTGTGTGAAAATAAACAAGACTTAACATTAAAATTGTATATTTCATGAAAAATTAAAGGTACGGTTTGAGCAATCCGATCAGAAATTTTTGCCAATCTGATCAGGATGGTTTGTTTGTTTTTAATTATTCGTAAGTATAAAGTACATGTAGCTGGCTGCAAGTTTTTTTTCAGTTTCATGGAGTTTGGGATTATTTGGCTTTCTTTTAAACCCTAGGGGCTAGATACACTATTTTAGTCTCGCTTCGCGAAGCTAATATGACGTATTTTTTGAACAGGAGACGTGAAAAATACTAGTTTGGGTCTTGGATGTAGTATATCTATGTAAATAAATATATTAAGTATATCATCGTCTAGTACCCATAACACAAGCCTTATTGAGCTTACCATGGGGTAGTTCGATTTGTCTAAAATTGTCGTGTAATATTTACTAATTAATATTAAGTATTGAAAAGGGAGAACCTAAAAAAACTGACGAAAGACGAAAACTGATGCATCGGGGCTATGTATACTGTGTAAAACAAAGGAAACAATACCTATACAACATTGATCAGCTTTTCGGCCGGTCTCTGATGAAGCTATGCTCATCGGATATTCCATTTGGCCTGACATTTGGACTGATCAACTATTCATTTGGAGGTCCTAATGGGCTTTGCCTTTGCGGGTGGCATTTGGCGCTGTGCATAGTTCATGGTTTTTCGGGGTTGTTTTCATTGTTGGCTCGAGAATTAATTATAGTGATTTCCGAAGCCTACAATGGACTTCACTAAATTATATTTTTTTAGGGTTCCGTACCGAAAAGCAATTTTTTTAAATAATTGTAGGCTATTTGGTTACGATAAACCATAATGTATATTTAGATTTATTACTCATCAACTATTCAAGTTATGGAAAGTATAAAAAAAGGTACAAATAACAAATCATCTTATTATTGTCAGAAAAACTATTAATTCTAACTCTAAAATATTTAAAGCGCATTACAAAAACCATTGTATCACTTAACGGATCCTTAATCATTTTGTTACCAATAGTTTATAGATGATTATTGTTTCATGGTTGATGTTTTGTTGATTCATTTGGATACTTAACAAAATGTATGCTCGATACAATCTGAATTTATCAAAAATAATCAATAATAGTAATGATTATCATTTCAAAAATTTGGTAACAAAAAAGGAAAGGACAATTATCGTGCCTTTACAGATCTTGCAACCAACTTTTCTAGAAATAGTCTAAAAATCAACAAAAACGTATTTTAAAATCACTGGGACAATCTCTAAACGAACATCGTGTAACTTAACGGACAATATAAAGATGAAATCACAGTCAAATTTGTACTTGGGTGGATCAGCTTTTTTTTTATTCTGTGCCGTAATTCAGACAGAAGACGGTAGTGTAGTGACATAGGTATTAAAAAAACTTGCCAAGTGCGAGTCGGACTCGTGCACCGAGGGTTACTTACAATTTTTTACTTATAGAATTTAATTTATAGCCATTTATTTGATTCTGTTTCTTATTATTCATGTCACAATTTCATTACATAATTTTATTAGACTTTTAATATATATTTATTTTTACTGGGTTCTACTAAAGTGTAACATTTTATTAATTTACTAAATTAGACATTATAATTAAATTACATGTAGTAAGGTAAAATGGCCTCTCCTTCAATAAAGAAGGAGGCACGGTAATAAGACTCCATGGGTTACCAGCCCTGCTAGGAGAATACATAGTTACTTCATTCAATATTAATTTTTGTATGACTATAGTCTTATATTTCATTTCTTTAATCTTTATTTTAATTGATATATTATGTCATATGTGTTACTTAATCTATTTTTTTTTTACATTTATAATCTTAATTCATATTTTACATTATTATGCATACATATATTAAACTAAAGATAAATAAATTGAACTAAAATTGATTGCGGACTACTATTATAAGTTTCCAGTTTGTAGCTCCTTCCATGTGATGCGGTTCCTCGCAGCGCGGCGCCAGAGCGTGCAGCACGCGCGCAGCTCATCGTCCCACGCCGCGGTGCGCGTCTCTAGGTCTCCACTCGGTCGTCCTCAACGTCCACCTGTTGTCTTTTAGACGCATAACATGGCCCGCCCATTGAAATTTATTCTTATGTGCCACTTCAAGCACGTCCATGACGCCAGTTTCTTTACGTATATCTACACATCTGTTTCTGTCTTTAAGCTTTATATTAAGCATGCTTCTCTTCATAGAGCGTTCACAGGTTCTTAGCTTGATCCTTAGTTTTTCTGTTATCGTCCATGTCTGTGAGCCATATGTGAGTGTTGGTATGATGACCATGTTAAACGGTTTTCGCTTTAGACTCATGCTGAAATCTCCCTTGAATATATGTTTTAGGCTCCAATATCTTTTCCATCCGAGAGCAACCCTTCTATCTATTTCTTTAGTCATTCTTTCGTTGAACGAAAATATTTGTCCGAGGTACACGTACTCTTCTACTGATTCTAGGTTTTTACCATCTATTGTTATTAAGGCGTGGGGTTTGTTTGCCATAACTTTGGTTTTACTATTATTAATCATCAGTCCAGTATCCTTTAAGTGTTGTTGGAAAATATAAAGCATGTTCTGCAGTTCGAAACTACTCTCCGCTAGAAATACAAGGTCGTCGGCAAATCTCAACACGCTCAGTTTTTCGCCGTCAATATTTATGCCGTAGTTGGATATGTCTATTGATCTAAAAACTTGTTCCAGAACACACAAAATTAGCAATGGCGACAGTGGGTCCCCTTGCTTGACACCCTTCTGTATGCTGAATTTGTAGTTGCCTTCGCCCTCCATCCTGAAGTTGGCTGTACTGTTGTCATATATTAATTGAATAAGTTGGATGTAGTCAGCATTTAAGCCTTGTGCTCTGAGAGCTATAAGCATGTAATCGTGTCTTATGCTGTCGAAAGCCTTTGTGAAATCGACAAAACACAGAAAAAGTGTCTTATTGTACTCTATATATTTCTCTATAATCATATTCAACGTGTGCAGGTGATCGACTGTAGAATAATCCTTCCTAAAGCCCGCTTGGTCTCTCGCCTGTTGTTCATTTAATACACTGTATAGTCGTAATCGTAAGATGCTTTTATTTGGTTATCTTCATAGATACTTTCGTAAAAGCTTGTTGCAATTTTCAGGATTTTTTTTCTCTCCGTAGCTTTTTTCCCGAACTTGTCTTCCATTGATGGGATGAGAGCTTTACCTATCTGCCGCAGATTGTCTATAGCTTTCGTAGAACCGGTGGTGATAAGTATTTCTTCGATTTTCCTGTTGTAATCGTTTTCAATATCCTCACCAAGTTTGGTTTTAATTTTTTTTATTGATTCCTTGTTGATATTCCTCTATTTGCAGTGTCTTTACGCTCATGCTTTTAAGGCTATCCCGTTTCTTAATCAAATCTAAGGTAGAGTTACTAATTTTTACAGGTTTTCTTTTCGTCTGTGTTTGTATACTACTCATTGCTGTTTTGATTTCCTCTTCCATTTTATTATATATATTCTGTGGGCATTGTTCCAGTTTGACAGATGTTTTTTTAGCTTACCGGCGACATTTTCACTATAGTTATAGTCAAATTCTAGTTTAGTATTCGTATTATAGCTTTTTCTTTTGCTTTTCACATACACATACATTTTTACTTACCCTAACTTTATTACCCGGTACCGGTGGAGTTAAGTTTGCACCTGATATCTATTGCATTGCATACGAATGAGGTGCAAACTTAACGCAACAGGGTTGCTCAAATAGGTTATTTGCGAATTAAAAAAAATAGCTAGTTAGAAACACGGCTATAATTTTCGTGTAATATTTATGCTTATTAATACAAATTTTGGAATTTTTAAAATATTCGATTGGTAAACTTCGGAGATAAAAGGGGGGTGGTGGTGTTTTTTTTTCACTTTTTCCTTAATAAAACAAAAAATAATCGCAATAAAAAATTTAAAAAATTGTTCGTAAATGTGCAGTTTAAGCCCGCGACCCGGTAGACTTATAATTTTTATCCCCCCTCATATTCGTCGTTTTTTTAGAAAATAAAAATATATTTTTAAATATTTACTGTGCAATACATATGGGCTTACCATGTTTATAATTATTCCAAATTTCAAATAGTAGTTAGCATAAGTAGTTTTTGAGATATGGCGCTTTAATAGTCGGACAGACAGACAGACAGACTTATGGAGATGTTGAATTTGTTATTTCGAGTTACATTACGTCATTACAATAAAAAATATCATCACTCAACTAGCTTAGCGAAGATATTATTCAACGGACTAATCGTGTATATTTTTTTGCAGCTGATTGTACGGCGTGTCAACACTGTCAACGTGCCTTTCTAAGGCACCGTGACGTTTAACTTTATCGCAATGGGTCATTGCCTCGCCTACTCAATACGGCACCGTTCTTTTTTCAGCGCCCGCATCCTAATGTGGACCTGGCCAAGTTGTATGTTCTTGCGTCTATCTGTGTGTAGATACCTATATAGCGAAAAATTTGAAAATCCCTGCTCCGATATTGATGTGGTTTTTAGTACCTAGCTTACCTGAATGTTTCAGGTTTTCTGTGTGAAACTCGAAACGAGTCCTAAGTGAAGTGTCCCGACGTTTCCTTTATTTTAAGACATAGAACACCTCCTGTACATACTAGTTACTATTCAAGATATCTATACTAGACTAATATAAAGTTGTAAAAATGAAATGTCTGTACATTGAAGATTTTCAAGAAATTGATTGTTATGGACTATTTGGAGGTCACTAAAACGATTTTTTTTTTGTATATTTTGTATGTTTCTATCTATGTGTCGTTGTGGCTTCATCACGCAACATCGGCTTAACAGATTTCAAGAATTTTTGGTACACGGATAAATGGATGGGTATCTCCAGGTGGTTATAGGATACTTTTTACCCGACTACGCTAAAGAAAAAACGAGGGGTTATGACTTTTTCTCCTCCGCGAACGAAGTTGCGGGCGTCTTCTACTATTCTATAAAATTTACTGTAACTTGCATTTTATGTGTCACCTCACTGTATGATATTGTGTTAAGTATAACGTTAACGTGTTTCTAATACATACATCTCATAAATTACGTTTATCCGATAACGTTGAAAGAGCTCGTTATTTAAATAAATTCATCAAACCAAAATACATATTATAGTAATTTCACTATTACGCTAACTGTAAAATTATTTGAATATAAAAATCGTTTCATTTTTATTCAAATAAGACACGGCACGAGCCAATAGCGTTATTAAACCCATAAATTTATAAAAGTCTGGTCCAAAGTGCTGTGCTGTGAAACATTGTCGCTTTCACCAATTAATAGATACCAGAACTAACGCTACTGTTAGGTTGGTGCGACAGAGTATTAGGTTGATCAGCTACTTTTGACGCTTATAAATATGGCCGTTATCTAGTGTTAAATATTAATGATCATCCCCATTAGTGGAAAGCTTTTTACACGGAACAAGCGAGGATGTAGATTTAATGGAAGAGACAGTCGGTGAAAGAGAACATCTATTCTATACTATTATAAAGATGTGAAAATAAAATGTTTGTATGTCTTCACTTCTCCTGCTCAAAAAGTACGTCATATTAGCTTCGCGAAGCGAGACTAAAATAGTACATCTAGCCCCTAGAGTTTAAAAGAAAGCCATATAATCCCATATAAATCTCTATGAAACTGAAAAAAAACTTGCGGCCAGCTACATACTACTTACGAATAATTAAAAACAAACAAACCAACTTGATCAGATTGGCCAAAATTTCTGATCGAATTGCTCAAACTGTACTTTTAATTTTTCAAGAAATATACAATTTTAATGTAGTCTTTTTTATTTTCTCGCAGTCGAAGTGAAAAGCAGTGTTTATCACGTGGCTAACAGCTATTATGACGCTCAGACATCACTTCGTGTCATAATGGCTCATTTTAGCCCCTTGTCAAACCATCTACTATTGTATGTGCCGTTGTGGCTTCATCACGCAAAATGTTTTCAAATCACTTCAGGTTTCAGATCAAACGTTGAAGGCTTATAAGTACATATTTTCAGACATGACCTCTACACATTGCTGATAATTTCGTCATGATGCGTCAGTCTACATTTACAGAACTATAACATTTGAACTGTAACACGACCTAAACAAAACAAAAACTGAATACACAAAAAAGCATGTAATTATAGAACCTGAGGGGCTACTCCGAAATCCGAAAACGAAGTTCGTATGGCGCCATCCCGCTCACTCAAATACAGCATAACTTGAGAGCGAGGACAGCACGTCACGAATTTAATTTTTCGGGTTTCGGAGTAACCCCTCTGCTCACAAAATTGCAAGAGAATCGGTTGAAAAATGCGATCTGTAGAGGAGAACAGCCAGCCGGACATACGAAAGCATTTCGCTCAGGCTGTAACGGATAGCTTCGCTAACGCTCGGTCAATGAAATAATTTCACGGATTATCTCATTTTTTATTCAATTTCACAACGTTTCGGAAGCTTTACAGTCCCTTTTTTCACAGGTAGCAGACGAACATTTTTTTTTACTCTGTCAAATTTTTTTAAAATTCTTAATTACTAATTACTACGGTATTATGCCCGGTGGGCTCAATTATTTTATTTTATTTGAAAAACCAATCTGAGTCTTCACTTGAACGCGGCTGATAATGTAAAGCTTCGGAAACGTCGGGAACTCAAATTAGATATATTCATACATCGCACAGAAAAGGGTTGAAATGAAAGTCGACAATTGTAAGTTTCTCATAGAACATACACACCTACGTGTTCAGTTATGACATTTTCTATAATTAGTTTTATTTTGTCATTAGTATAGTGAAATGCCCGCTCGGTGCCCCCTTTTTAGCGATGTAGGGATATAGTATACGCGATGTTAACCGTTTTATTTAAATCAGACTGCAGTTTCTTTATTTCGTGTGTATGTGCAGTGCATGTCATTTAAAGTTCTTTCTGATTATGTTATCTCTTCCAGTAGCTGTCAGTTTCACGTGGCCCCAATCATAAGGCAGATTAGGTAAAAGGCGATAAATCTCCCGCGCAGTAACTCAGGCGCACGGGGCAATTAGTGTACCAACTTCCTTATTACTCGCCTTACCTAAACCTATGCTAAAAGTACTTATTTAGCCACTAGCTTTATACAGAACCAACAAACAAAAGGTAATGGAAGAATGTTCAGAAAACGGAACATTCTTATTTTACCTTGTATTTATAATATTATTAATAAATATCAGAGATAATTTTACACAAATCGACCTAGTCCCAAACTAAGCAAAGCTTGTACTATGGGTACTAGGCGATGATATACATAATATATAGATAAATTATAATACATAAATACATAGAAAACATCCAAGACCCAGGAACAAACATTCGTGCTCATCACACAAACACTTGCCTTGGCCGGGATTCGAACCCGGGACCGCCAGCTCCGTAGACCGTTATCGTTATACATCTATATCGCTGAGATCTGCCTATTTGTAAAGAAACAACCGCACTTCTTTAAGGGTCCCCGGTAAGCTCGGTTCTCCATACAAACGTAGTTACGCTCTCATTTTAAAACGACTAGCTATTTTGCTCTGAAACTTGGTACTTAGAATAAGTTAAGGTATATGCAGGCCTGTCATTAGTTTATGTAGCTTCAGATACCATAGTAAAAAAAATAGAGCGAATTTAAGTCTTTCATACAAAATTAGTTTTAGCTGAATTTCGTTTGTTTTATAAACTGGTGCCATGTAAACTAATTACAAGCCTAGATATATTTCATATTATTGTATATACAAAGTTTTGTTACAATCCAACACGTAGTTCTAAAATGAGAACGAAACTCCGTTTGTATGGGAAGGTGAAATTCGGCCGAGCTTGCTGGGGACTCTTACGACCGTAGCACAGAGCAATCCTCACGCTCAAGGCACTCGGCTAAATAAGCTAATTGTGCACAAAAGCAACTTTGCATTCAACTGTAATAACGTAATTAAGCATGGCAGTGGCAATCTACAACCAGATCCCATCACATATAGCTGATCTTCTACAAAAAAAGTTCTCTAAACGCTCTACTAAAGTCGCTGGGTGAGCATAATTTTTACTCTGTACAAGAATTTCTAGCACATACCTTATTATACTCATATCTTAAGAATTACAGCACATTGCTATGTAGAATAGGGTAGTTTCCTGGGTATTTTTTTTTATTCTAATTATTCCGTCAGATTATCAAAAAATAAAGGACACGTATTTTTTTATTGTCAATCAAACAAAAAACGTGTCGTGCGAAAAACGGTCGCACGGCGTGACTTCACGGGGAACTTTAACGGGCTATATGTTCATATTTTTTTGTTTAATAGACAAAAGAAAATATACGTGTCCAATAAGTATTTTCTGATCATCTAACTGACCGACTCAATATATTTTTTTAAGGGCACAAGCCTATTGTATATATAGTGTATTATTGTATTGTAGGAACATTTTTTGTTACATTCATTTGACATATATCATACGCTACTCTCTAAGTACATCAATTAAAATTTTGCATGCCTACTTAAGGTACAAACATTCTGAAGCTTATGTATAAACGTATGTTTGGAAAAAAAAAACATACAAGAAGGTGCCCGCAACTTCGTTCGCGGAGGAAAAAAAGTCATAACCCCTCTTTTTCTCTTTAGCGTAGTCGGGTAAAAAGTACCCTATAACCATCTGGAGATACCCAGCTACTGAAAATAGTTGAACTCCGTTTAGCCGGTTTTACGTGATGAAGCCGCAACCACACATACAAAAATTCCAAAAAATTATTTCGCTCTTCGCTTCAGTGACCTCCAAGTAGTTACAATAGTTTTTTTTACAACTTTATAATAGTATAGATTTCACAGAACCAACAAACTAATACGCACCAAGTCGCTGGATTCCGCTGGATGCGGGCGGTACAGGACCATCATGGTAGCGTACTTCGGGGAGGCCTACGTCCAGCAGTGGACGTCTTTTTGCTGATGATGAGGGTGATGATGGACAGACTAATTTTGTTTTTTTTCTACGACAACCACATCGTCGGGCGATTATTTATATGAAAATAAAGAGTCATATTCACATGGTCCACATTTTGCCGTCAATCGCAGCCGTGTGGTCGATCTATAACTGCAAGAAGCTGCAGCGCAACTATTCACACATAACCACTGCGTCACAACCTTTTGTCGCTTCGTTGTCGTGTCGTTGTGGTACGCCTAGGGTTACCATATTTCAGGATTTGTCATAAGATTTCAGGATTTGTTCTGAGATTTCAGTAATTTTGGCCTCTTGTCAGCATTGCGGCCGGATTTTGCAAATCTCAGGTAATCTCAGGATTTTTATAATTTTTGATAAAATGCACTACATTTTAAAGATCTATTTAATAAAAACCCTAAACAAACTATACATAATCTTCCTAAAAGAGAAAATTCTCCAACTGCAACAAAATCTCAGGATTTATCAATGTAAATCAGGCCTTTACTCCGGGCTTTTGAATTATTCTGTGTAATCAATCAATTTAAAAATCAATTTAAAAATAAAAATTATAAAAAATCTGGTAACCTGAACCTAGGTACGCCTGAATAAAGCCTTAATAAATAAATAACATAAAATAAAATTCATTTAATTCAGATAAATTAATCCATATTTTGTTAGTATTACAACAGACTTAAATAACTATGTTAGTACCTAAACTTAAATGTAGAGAGGACCAGTGCCTAATTAGGCCACTGTCCCATCTGTCCGCTACAACTCTCAGGAAACTGTGACGGCTACCGCGCACCCTGTGGAGCGTCGCGGCGCAGCGCTTGCGCAGCGTCGCGTGGAACCCGTCCACATGCGCGTCCGCGAACATACCAGACGCACTGCAGTAACGCGGTAGCCGCAGCAGAATCCTGAACGCGTCGTTGTAAAGGACACGTAGGGCATTCATAGACCTTTGCGTGTACCTTGTCCAGAGGCTGCAGGTATACAGCGATGTACAGTACGCCCGAAATAGCGTTACTTTAACTTGCGCTGTACATCGACTGAACCTGCGAGCTATCATATTGGCCCTGACGGCCAATGCCCTACGTTCCCTTTCGATGTCTTTATCGTCACGACAGTCGTCGGTAAGAATGTGGCTCAGGTATTTAAAAGAGTAAACTATGTTAAGTTGCTCGCCATTGAGACAAATGGGTGGGATGTATGATGGGCACTTACTTCCCGCCTTGAAAACCATAAATTCACTTTAGAGCACATTATATTTTAAATTATGTCGAAGGGCATAGGACTCACACTTCTCCAGTAGTACCCTGATACCTCCAACCGATGGGCCGAGCAGCACCATGTCATCAGCATAACTTATGTTGTTAAAACAAACCCTGCCTATGAGACAACCGACACGAGTGCTGCTCAGCCCATCGGTTGGAGGTCACATTTAATGTGAACCTTCTTGCCTTAAATATAAAGTGAGTGGCCATTTGTGTGTCAACAGCATTTGCAAGTACAGTAGCGGATGCTTTAAAGTTAGCAATAGTAGTTTTAGTCCGCAATGAAAACTATAGCTTTGTACACATTTTTTCGAGAGCAAAAGTGCTCTCGAAAGAATATTCTCACTATAAATACTTTTAGATCAAAGGCTAAAATGACCACGTTTTGGGGCAAGAAGCACATGGATCAATCTGGAAGGCCACTAATTTTATCCGCGTCCTAACTCTGACACAACCGTATTGTGTTTCACACGTCATTAAGCCTAATGAAAGGAAGGGTTGCCTTCGTCGATCCGTTGCTGATTGATCATTACTGTTTGTGATACCGATAGTAATTCATTAACACAGTTTAATATTATCCTGAGAACATGTTCTCATACGAAATATAAAATAAAAGGGAACCGAAATAACAATGCGCGTTGCCGCCAATGAGACGATTCAAAATAGTAAGTATATTTTTTGAAGATTTTTTTTAAATAGAACGAAAGTAAAGAAATTTAATAAATATACCTCTATCTCTCTCCCTCGCAATTGTTTATCACGACTCGTTTACTGTGGTTTTAAATTATTCTAATATACATTAGCGCGAGTCGAGATGAAGTCGAGTTACATTACCATTCTTAAATACAAGAAGAATTGCAAGTTTTAGCATAATGTACGATTCTCACCAAGGTTCTGCTGGCTAGCCGGGCTGGTGGTAGCCGACCGCATCCATCGACCTCCGGGCAGAATCGGCTGCCGTCACGTCGCAGCGGATGTTAGAGCATCCGGCGGTAGCCGACCGCGTCCGTCTGAGCGTTAATTTTTCAAGCGCCAAGCAGTGAAATAAAATACTAAGTGACTCAATCGTCACAGCAATTCAAAAAACTATCGTAATTGCAGAACGAGATATTGATTATATTCAGAGTCTTTGATTAATGAAATTTGAACGCACCGCCATCCAAGTCCGCGGAGCCAACCGCCAGGAACCGGTGTAAATTCCATTCCATGAGATGTTACTAGTGGCTCTGTGATGTGTAGACCTTGCAAGTCTTTCAACCCCCATACCCCAGACATTTTGAATAAAATTTCAACAATTTTATCGACAAAAAATTCCATGCTATTATCGAACCTACTCACTAAATTGCTAGATTCGGTTGAAATTGGAATTCGGGTTACTCCGAATCTCTAAACTCAAAGTTCGCATCGTGTCGTCCATTTCACTCTCGTGTTAGACTGTACCTATTTGAGAGAGCGGGATGGCTCCATACGAGCTTCGCAGTAACTTCTCAGTAGAGGAGAATAGTCGGACTGCTGCCAAGCTGAAAAGGAGACGCTACGCTCACTCGGTCCGGTACTGACGCTCTAAATTCCTTTGGCAAATAGTAAAATAAGTACTTACGCTTGGCCTCTCTCCGACTGGGCACCGTTGGTGTGTGAAAATCGTTTTTTTTTAATGTATTGGTGGCAAACGGGCAGACGAGCCACCTGATGGAAAGTGGTCATCGTCGCCCATGGGTATGTGCAACACCAGGGATCGCTCATACATTGCCAACCATAGAGTGCCCTTTGAACTCGCACTTGAAGAATCCCTGGTTATAGCGCTTCGGAAACACCTCAGGGAGAAGCTTATTCCACAACTTGCAAGTATGTGGTAAAAATTAGCGTAATGCCCGTTTATTTTTTGATCATATTTAACGCCAATGTTATCTTAACCTCACCTTGACTCGTGCTAATGTGCAGTGCTTGTATTAATATCCGCCTTCTATGCAGTCTTATCCATTGTCGAGCACAAATTTTTGGCCAAGGTAGGCAGTTAAAATATTTTGATCACATGTGTATTAGGCAGTTTCTCCGTGCCTATAAGGACCTATGGTCATTCAGGGTAGGCAGTGCCTGTGTGCCTATTTGGACCGCATGCCACTCTAAGTATTTTATCAAAGTTTATATTCAATGTAATTAAGTAACCCTTCTTTTCTTAGCTATGCAAATACTTTTTAGACCTTAGCTTTAGTCTATGCCTTAATTTGACTTTGAAACTGAATGACGTCTCGAGAACTGACATGTGCTATGTTTTGTAAATATATTTTATAATAGCTTTGTAATGACCTACATTTTTGTGATAACGCTTCTAGTGTTGCAAACTCTGGTTGTCAGAACTTTGACGCTGAATGTTCGAACAACGTTGTTTACTACGGCTGATTTAGCGAAGAAAAAGTGGAACAAAAGAGATGTCGCCCTTCTTAAAGCCCGCATGTATCTACAGGATCTGATACCTCCCATAGAGGTTTCACAGAATCCTGAATATGCCAGTTTTTTGATCCGTTATATACAAGACTGTTACACTTCTGTCAACCGGGAGGCTTTTGACCCTGAGATGGAAGCCATCCTTAAAGACGCTGTTTCCGACGTTTTTGGGGGTTATTTGAAGATGGTTGCTCTGCCCGTCACAAAGTACGTCTACTACAGCGGCTACATGCCTACGAAGGAAGCTTTACAGCTCTTCAAATACTACAACGATATTAAACGTCATTTGAGGACTCGTGGCGCGAGCTGGTCTGAACAAATTCCAAACATTATTAAAACCAAGGTTCGTGGCACTAGATCCAACCTCGTATTCTTGAAAGTAAATAACCCCTGTCAGCAATTATTGCATCTACAAAACACTCGGCATAATATTTCCATGCCTATGCCGTCTATCGACTGGAACACGCGAATGATGTTTGTGCCTTTAACCAATCAACCGATTGTTGATTTGCTGTCTCCCTATGTTGAACCAGTTTTGCTGAAATATCACCAGACAGCAACCGCTTGTGAACGCTCAATTTCACCTTACCAGCATTGTTTTCAAAATTTATTTGAACAGTGGGCGAATCAAGCCGTGGTGCCTCATCTCACCGACGAAGACTTGTACACAGCCTTCCAAGGCATTTTGGGCTTAATTGATAACGTCAGCACTACTCCATACTACGAAGAAAAATCCAACATGTTCACTAAGCACTTTAACATGTCAACGACTTCAATAATAGTAGCCACAATATTGATCCTCGAAATTACATGCTGTATCCCAACTCTAGTGTATTTAATTAAAAAGAAAAAGGGTTCTTCAACTTCGACTGAAAAGTCATTTGATAAGACACCATGCATATGTCATTCAGAACTGCAACTTGCCCGTAATAGTGGCAAAAAACGCCGTGGTAAAAGGACCTCGACTGTGAATTTTATCGATTACAAAAAGACGAGTGAAGCTAACTCCGATTTTATGAGCACAATGTCAGCGACACGATGTTCATACACGTCAATAACAGATTTGGCCACCGTGGTAGACGAAGCTCCTATGAAGAAAGTTTCCCACCGAGACAATAACATCCAGCCTTCTTATATCCATCTGCTCCATTACAAAGACAAGGAATCTGTCAATGTTAGACGCAATGACCATCAGGCTCAAGTCTCTAGCAGTGTTTTAGCGCCACAAGCAACTTCAACATTTACTGCAGTAAACCTAGATACAGCATCAACCACCGGAGTTTCTAACGAAACAGGAGAAACTGTTACCCTGTCAACGGTACAAGGAAACAAAGGTGCTTTGAAATTGGTAAGAGAGTCCAAGCGTTTTAGAAAACATACTGAAGCAACTCCTAATAGAGATCCACACAGCCCTAAAAATTGCAGTCGATGTACGTTTCCTACGTTAGGTGATGTCAAAAAGGTACTTGAAAAAAGTAAAAACTTAAACACAGCTGAAGATCTTAAATTAGATATCTACAAGAACACACAATGGGAAGGAGTTGTGATGCAAGATAGCAATCCACAAAAAGTCGATTGCGGTTCACCAAACATTTCGATCTCTCTTACAACTGCTAAAATAGGAGAAACGAGATACAATCAATCAAACGTTTCAAAAACGAAAAGAACAAAATTAATGAAAGTTTTAAATAAGGTACGGATACTTGAAAGCCAACATCGTCCTAATGCCGAAGAAACCCGTAAACGCAAGCAGCAAACAAATACAGAAATGCCAAGGCAAGTGATACCTCAGTATGCGCCAAATATTGAAATAATGTTGGTAAAGAATAAAGAAGAAACGGCAAGAACAGTGAAAAAACCGAGCAGAATTCCTAAAAAACTAAATACTTATGCCCCTAAAGACACAAGCTCCAGGTAACTAAATTATTCTTATCAAAAACGGCTATAGCTTTTACGCCAGCTATTACCCGGTCACAACATCTGTACACATCCCTGGAATTTAACGCCCTCCCGCTTCCCCTTATACCTACCCGCGCTCGCCATTATAGTGCGTAATTTCTTCGCACCGTACCCGTAGCGCCGACATGCGGCCACGCGGCGAGGTGTTGTGACCGAGTAGTACCTTAATCCAAACCTATGTACTTATCCATCCATAATCCATACTTCCATAGTATCCATACTTCCATACTAATGCGAAAGTGTGTCTGTCTGTCTGTCTGTCTGTCTGTCTGTCTGTCTGTCTGTCTGTCTGTCTGTCTGTTACCCCTTCACGCTTAAACCGCTGAACCGATTTGGATGAAATTTGGTATGGAGATAGTTTGAGTCCCGGGGAAGGACATAGGCTACTTTTTATCCCGGAAAAATGCGCGATAAACGAATTTAAGGCGGACGAAGTCGCGGGCAGAAGCTAGTAATATTATAAATGCGAAAGTGTGTCTGTCTGTCGGATGAAATTTAGTGTGGAAATAGTTTGAGTCCCGGGGAAGGACATAGGCTACGAATTGAAGGCGGACAAAGTCGCGGGCAGAAGCTTGTTATATTATAAATTCGAATGTGCGTATGTCTGTCTATTACATCTTTATGCCTAAGGCACTGGTCCCACCAAGGGCGAGGAAGCGATTAGCTATCGGCGATTTTCTCGCTCAAGAAACGAACAAAAGATATCGATCCTTTGCTGGTAAAAGAGACATATATATTAATAGTTCATTGGTGGCTGTTCACATTGCCGGCGAGAACTCTCTTATATATGCATCTCTTCATTGACACGGAGTCTACACATCTATTGAGCATTTCTTGAGTGAGTTGGGCGAGAAAATAGTCAATAGTTGCTCGCTTTCTCGCCGGCGGTGGGACTAGTGCCTAAAGCGCTGAACCGATTTGTATGAAATTTGGTATGAAGATAGTTTGAGCCCCTGGGAAGGACATATAGGCTGCTTTTTTTCCCGGATAATACCCCTATCCGCGATAAACAAATGCAAAAGTAACTCAGTCTGTATGTTACCATTTTATGTTTGAACCGCAGAACCGATTAGAGTCATAAACCGCATAAAGGACATAAGATAGTTTTTATTCCCTTAAGGAGGTGAAATGGGGGTGAAAGTATGTATCTGGCAGCAACGTGGGCGATGCAGGTAAATGCTAGTAAAATATATACTCGTAAAGTTGTAGGGCTTTATACGTTTTATATGTCGGCCTGATGCTTTTTCCCGCCTAAACTACTGAACCGATTGAGATGAAATTTGGCATATAGAAAACCTAAAATCTAGGGAAGGACGCAGGCTACTTTTTATCCCGGAAAAATGCCGTAATCCTATAACATGTATACATAAACGAATCTAAGGCAGACTGTCGCGGGCAGAAGTTAGTTTCTTAAATTATAATGGGACATCGTTACGTTTGGTGGAGGGTAGCAGCAGAGGAGGGTTATGGGTTTTCCAAGACGTTAATATCGATGACTGATCATTAATCAACATGAGTTTTACCATATTTTTTACCATTTTAAAAAACTTTTTGTAACTTTGTTCGGCTTGGCTAATATTGGGCATGAAAATTTTAATTTTCTTCAACTTACCTTTCGTCCCAAAATGTGCATGGTTTAAGAAATATAAGTCAGAAAAAAGGCAAACAATTTTGAAGTTTTTGTTGACTCCTGAATTATCCAATAGGGAAAGTCCTTTTTGAAGTTTAAAAAAAACTTACATGTTATTCGTAATGTTCTGTTTTTTTTCTCATATTTAGTAAATATGTTTATTGTGTTGTAATGGTACGGAACCCGTGGGGCACGAGTATGACTCGCACTTGGCCGGTTTTTTAACATATAGATTTGTCACTTGTCTTAGAAGTACTCCCTCGCCCTCAAGTCCGAAGCGCAGGAGCCTGATACCAAAGCCGACGCGCACGCAGGACGACGCCGCCATCCGGCCCGCGTCTGCGCATGACTCCAAGCTCAACATTACGCTGTAATTATACTTTCTAATTAGACTATTGTATAAATACGAAGTTTAAAATTAATACTAGTTTTACTAAATATACATGTTTTTTTACTCGCTTTGTCAGGTAACCTGTGAAGAAACTGAACTGTGCATCACAACAACTTTCTTGTTAATAAGATATTTAGTACGGTTTTGTTGTAGGGTCTGAGGTACCGAGTACGGTACCTCAGAACCGAGAACCGGAACTATTGTAGCCAATAAGCCTGATATCGTGTTGGTAGATGGATCTAAGCGCCGGACAATGCTCGTTGTCATCACCATCCCTCGTCGTCAAGGCCGAGAAGGACAAACTCGGCAAGTACCTTCACTTATCTCACGAGGAGACAGCCACTTTAGGATATTGATTTGACGATCATCGTCCTGATGTTGTTCCGGTAATTGGTCTTTCTCGACCAACATCTCAAGAGGCTCTCGCTAAGATGGCTGGAACAAGGGTCATATACAAAAAGGCAGTAATCCTGAACACGGCGAGCATCGTCAGGAGCTTCCTCTCTATACAGCCCTAGGCATCGGTAGCTTAAGCCCTACCCCGCTCCCGACGGCACCCGTGGTTAGATTTTTTTATAATGTAAATAAAACAATTTAAACGGATTATATCTCGTATACATATTTATTCATATTCATTTTCCTCAGTAAGCCTCATTTTGTGAAACGCTTCTGGTAGTTATTTTTTTAAATAAAATAATTAAGGCCTTCTAGCACAACGTCTGTACACATCAGGCCCATCTGGCATGTACGTACCTACACCTTAGTGTTTTCAAAAAGTGGGTGGTTTGCACAAATTGTAACTTTGACAGAGGAAAATATATCTTTCCGTAGTTGCTCCCGTGAACGTTTTACGTCTAAAATTTTAACATTTCAAATTTTCTACTCTTTCCAAACACAACCTTTTTTCTCTGTCTGAATCTCGCTCTCCAAAATATAAACTAGGTCCACATTCTTGTTACCCGGGTGCCGGTTAATCACTGATGAATTTATTGGCCCGGCCTAGACCCGGCCACGGGCAGCGGCAGGGCAGTGAGTTATTGCATATTTCGGCCCGCAGGTGCCTCGCCGCCGCCGTAATCTGTCATTACTCCCACTTAGCAAATTGGACGGACTTTTCGGGACCCGGGTATGAATAAATAACCGGGTATAGATGTACAATGATAAATATGGCAGGGGTGACAAAGTGGTCATTATGTGGGTGCGAATTTTTAACGTGTCAGGTACTTTATACTTTTTAATATTATCTTCTAATCGGTTTACTGACTATAGCAGCTTGAAATTTTCCAAGAGTTTCTCTTCCTTAAACTTTTATACAACAAACCTAACCTTTGCGGTTCTTACGCAACGATTTCAAAAAAGCAGGAGGATACTTAGATTCAGAGCATAAGTTGATTTGAAGAAATGCCTGAACATAGGGGCCATAAATAGCAGATTAATTTATATGGACGAAGAAAACATAGATATACAAACTCTTACTTTCACAATAACAGTGCGTGTGCTTATATTTGATGATGTGACGCTCATTATGTTTTGGATAAACTTAAAGAACTATTCTATTTCTATACAAACCAAGAAAGTTTTGAAGTTATTAAATTGTACTGCAACACAACACGCACCATGTACAATTGGGTGGGTCTTTTCACTAATTTAAGAACCACGCTCTTGTTGTTGGACCAATCACCAACTTTTCATTGACTCTCTTCTTTTCATAAACAGATTTAAATATGCATTTCTTACTATAGAAAACTATAAATCAGACGTCTCGAATTCACTTTATTCAGTGCAAGGGCACTTAACAATTAATCTGCACCCAATTCGCCAGACGCGAGCGATTAGCTAGGGTGTCCATACCGGCCGTAAATTAAGGAATCCTCCCGATTTGTCCGATAATCCCGTGTCAATCGGGTATTAGCGCTACAATCGCGCGTAATCCTCATTGCCCCAATAGCTGGACAGTATTTATGGCGGGCTGGTCTATTAGTGATGCCATAAGTAATTGGTAAAAGGAGGTTCCGAGCACTCTCGTGATATTGTGTGCAATTTGTGATAATGACGCTGGAAACCATTGCTCATTTGCAGTCATATAATTGCATTGCATTTGCATTTACTTTCATATAAATATATGCATTTATAGCACATTATTGATTGACGTGTACACATTTCTATTCTACATAGGTATTAGGTTTAATTTGCAGGTTTGTATTATATAAGTACGTAAGCGCATACAATTAAATATGAAATATTATTTAAAACCAGGTAAACATACACAATAAATATAAATGCTTTTACACAAAAATAAAATTTGCAAGAGGGTCAAACTTCAACGATCTTACGGCCCTTATTTTTCGTCATTGACGTCTCAGCAGATATCGTCAAAATGAATGATTTCAGATTTTTTTATGAAACCGAAAGGCTGTCCCGAGGCTGAGTTTATTTTGATCGAAGTTATCACGACTTGTCTTTCCGTTGTGGCACAACGTATCGCGAGTCAGCAATGACGACTGAACCGAGCGGTCAAAACGCTCGGAGACTCGCTCAGAAACTACCCATTTTTTGATAAACGTATACCGTTAGCTTATATTTCCTTTAATAATAGTTCATAATCATTTTATTTTATTAATATCGACCCATAAACAAATGTGCCCCCTAACATTCAACCGCCACGAAGAAATTAACAAAAACCTTAATTACCTATATCATCCCATACAGCGTCCACTTCCAAATTGACACAGTCCTATAATCCTACCAAATTAAATAAACATAAACCAGCCGGGTCGGAGTTCACGTCTGATTTATCGCCGTACCCGGTCGGATTACACTGTCCGGGACAAATCCCCGTGACAAAGTGTCGTGGGGACACATTAGCATTTTTACGCAGGACATATAGAAATTGCAGGGTTCGGGAAAAATCGAGTGTTTGAAGTCAAAATGTATTAAGTAGGAATTTCATGGACCCAGCAATTTCAAACTTAGCTTAACTTCAACGATCGACGATTTTGAACGGTCGACGATTTAAGCAGTTTATTTACCGAACAGTTAATAGTTAGGACTAGGATGGTCGCGGTTGAATAGCCATTGTACAAAAATTAAAACGTTACTCCAAATTGCCTCTGTCGAAATATGTGCCACACATTGATATTTGCTATTTTTTTTTTTCAGTTGCGGTTACATGTATGTAGTGCCACCCCTACATTTATTTTATTTTATTATATAACCATTAAACTAAGCAGCGGCTTACACAAGACACCTACGAGTATACTCCAAATTTCATCAATGTACATCTTGTAGTTTTCGAGTAAAATGCCTGTGACATACGGACGGATGAACGGACATGACGGGTAAGGGTTCCGTTTTTGCCATGTTGGCTATGAAACCCTAAAAACAATCAATTTATAGTATAAACTGGTCAGATTTTTCTCATATGACGACACGTTTGGATCAGTTGGTTGCATAACGGCCTACGAAGGTGATGCATAGCTCCACTAGAAATTATTATAGACGGGGAAGCACTACCTCAAGTAAGCACTACCAAATTCCTAGGCATGACCTTGGATGCAGCACTAAAATGGGATGCTCATATCAATTTCGTCTGCGGAAAGCTGTCAGGTGCATGTTTTGCTCTGAGTAGACTGGCACGCGTGCTGCCCGACCAGCAACTTAGGTCGAGTTACTTTTCGCTATTCCACTCGGTAATGTGTTACGGACTCGAACCCTGGGGTACGGCAGCTGAACACCAGCGAGTATTTATTCTTCAAAAGCGAGCGTTGAGAATAATTTCTCACACTGCACCCGGTAGCCCTGCGAAGCAACTCTTTATAAACAAAAACATCATGACACTTACCTCACAATACATATTCTACATTATTAAATACGTACGATGTAACATTCAGTTCTTTCCACTAATGACATATAAAAGCACTCGAATTGCACAGAAAAATAAAAACACAATGTCCACAGCATGTTGCCGACTAGCAAAGTCGGGTAAAACAATGTCTATAGTGGGACCAAAAATCTACAACGCAGTACCCTGTGAAATAAAAGACATACAGAGTGACGTAACATTTTTTAATCAATTAAAAAAATGGCTAACAGCCAAAGCATTTTATAGCATGGATGAATATTATACTGGTAATAATAAATGACATGAAATGAAAATATGATGATAATGATAATGTAATCTTATAATGTACAATATTTAGCAATACTTAACTTAATATATAATGAATGCCATGTAATTTTAATTTTAACTTAATGAAGTGACTTGTAAAATCTAGACATATTTTATCAATAAATGAGTATGAGTATGAGTATGAAGCTGGCGGTCCCGGGTTCGAATCCCGGCCAGGGCAAGTTTTTGTGTGATGAGCACGAATGTTTGTTCCTGGGTCTTGGATGTTTTCTATGTATTTAAGTATTATTATTTATCTATATATTAAGTATATCGTCGCCTAGTACCCATAGTACAAACTTTGCTTAGTTTGGGTCTAGGTCGATTTGTGTGAGATTGTCCGTGATAGATATATTTATCTATATATACTACTACTTTGGCAGAGGGGAATGTGTCCATGATCCGTATGCTATCTCCAATAGTTAAAAACGCTCTAAGACAGTAAGAAAGTTATACTGGCTTTTTTTCGAAAAAACCGGTTTAATTGAGTGATTACAAGCGGCACGGTGTACGTACAATTGAATGCATGCGACACGGCATTGTAGAGGAAATACAAATTAACCACGATCTTCAGTTAGCCCAGCGGTTGTCGAGGCTCTAATGTGCTCGAATTTAATTTGAATTACACAAGATTTGTTTGAACTTTTGCATTATTATGTAATACTGTGTGCAAAATAATGACAATGAAGCCGGATTTGCAGAGTCAAGACGTAAAAGTGACTTAAAATTTCAGTTATAGTAACCGAGCAATGAGCTTACGAGTAAACAATAAAGTCCATTGTGGTTCGAAGACAGCATTGTAATAAAATTTAGCCGCCCAAAGGCCTATTAAAAATCCTTCTCCTATTCAATGAACTTTGAATTATTTTCTATTAGCACCGAGTTGCATTTGCTTTTTGTCGTTCGATTTTAACACAAAGGCAATACAACAGTATTTCCTACACTTTTGATTCAAATTCCACTGGCAAATTTCTTTACATGGTGGGCGGCCAGCAAATAAAAAAAATTAAGACACTGTTATTTATATGGAATGTACTTTTCGAAATTTGTGAATTTGGTGGCCAGTACAATTAGTCCTTGACTACATAAAATTGTTTTAGAAACTACTTACATACTTCTATTATTTTTCACACAGCTGTAGGTACCTATAGTACAGTCAGGGAATTTAAAGGTATGTCACTTTTGAACCTTAATACCATTACATACAGTCGAAAAGTGACAAACCTTTAAATTCCCTGACCGTACCTATACCTAGGTACATAAAATGATAAGGGTAGATACTACTTCATGTATTTTTTTAACAGCATCAAATACAATCAAATTGCTCGGGTGTTACTATTAATAGTAGTGGTATTAGCTGCCATCTTCGTGTGTCATTCAATCGCTGCCATTTAAAAAAAAACTGCCATTTTTAACACGATCTAAAAGACTAAACTATCTAACCTAGAGGAGCCGGACATTCGATGCACACAGACATACGAAAGCATTTTTGCCCAAGCTAGTCCCTCCCCATCAAACCAGGCGCAGTCCAGCCTGAAATTTTGGAGGCCACTAATAATAAAATATGTCGACTAAATTACACTTTATTGCACAATACACAAATCTTGGGGGGTCATGTTCCCTGTGACCGCACCCCCCCTCCTTCGGACCGCGCCAGCATCACACCGTCTATGAATCGCAACTTTGCAGCCCTACTGTTCATATGACTCAAGCACAGGACTCAAGTAAATGGTGATGAGTGTAACATGTGGTGCCTTGCCGGATACAAGCTATTATCCAATAACCAAGCCTGTCCTAACTGTCTTGTTTTGTACACTTATTAGTAAGGAAATAGCTTTGTCTGACTGTTTGTAACACACGAAGTTTTGATTAACTACTTAAGTTCGTACAATACGTTACGTCACAGACTGCTTGTGTAGGTATTATTTTACCATTATTCTATACTATTATAAAGTTGTAAAATTGAAATGTTTGTATGTGTCGTTGTGGCTTCATCACGCTACAGAGGCTAAACGAATTTCAACTATTTTTGGTACACGGGTAACTGGGTATCTCCAGATGGTTATAGGATACTTTTTACCCGATTATGCTTAAGAAAAGAAGAGGGGTTATGGCTTTTTCTCCCCCGCCAACGAAGTTGCGGGCGCCTTCTAGTCTATACTGTTATAAAGTTGTTAAAATGAAATGTCTGTACATTGAAGATATTTTCAAAAAAATGGTTACGGACTATTTGGAGGTCATTAAAACGAAAAATATTTTTTTTGGATTTTATGTATGTTTGTATGTGTCGTTGTGGCTTCATCACGCTACATCGGCTAAACGGATTTCAACTATTTTTGGTACACGGGTAACTGGATATCTCCTGATGGTTATAGGATATTCTTTACCCGACTATGCTAAGGAAAAAAGAGGGGTTGTGATTTTCTCTTTAGAACTGTCAAGCTAACCACTATTTAATGAGTGGTTTTACCATATCATGTGGTCTCCCTTCAGATAGTGCGTAGAGAAAGACCAGAAGAAGTCCTTCATTAACTTCTTCAAACTTAAGGCTTTGAACAATGAAAAATCATTAATCATTAGATCCCTAAGCTTATTTTATTTTTATATCTAGAAGCTCTTTACATATCTATAACAGAAGTTTTTGCTTATTTCAGTGCACCTACCCGAAGACAATAATTATTCATGTTATTTATTTTACATGATATTTTTATTGTGATTTTTTTACAAAAAGAGTCAATACCTAAGTTTTTATAGCGGAGTATCTTCACAAAAGAAGTATCATGTTTTCAATCGATGGTATGGAAATGCAGCAGCATAATGATTTATTTAACTTTTTTGAAGGTTAATTAATATCAGGCACTCACACAAATTAATAAACGATTATCCCGCCCTTCGCTGTAATCTGGCAATGTGTGACACTCGGGACAGATACATGCGTTAACAATAAGCAAACATAAACAAACCAGCATTAATTTCGCAAACATCTCAAGATCCACTATTTATTGACGATGGCAACTAACTAAATAAAAGGCAAGGAATTCGGGTACAACACCAGCGTGTCAAGAACTCTCCAAAGTGGGAACCGTCCTCTGCTCAACCTGACCGTTGGTTGTAGGAGGGGACGGTGGCAGGTCAGATTATAGCGGATGGTGACAAATTGCACGAAAGGGGAGTTGAACAAATTAATCACACCGTCCAATTTCTTGGAAACAAAGCGGGGTTGCCAGGAATCCGCTGGGTGGTTAGTAAATAAATTACTGCAAATAGTGTGATGAAGATATTAGGAAGCGTCGTGGAATTAAAAATAGAAACAGAATAGTCAACTTCATGGAAGAAATGACTGAGTTCAATTTTTTATCAAGGAGTTGACACCAATTACTAATGGCTCTGTGAGGTGATCCTTACGAGTTTTGTAACCCACATATATCAAACATTTTGAAAAAATCCAAAACCTGATTAGATAAAAAAATATATAATTATCGAACCTACTCACAAATGTTCACGAGAATCGCTTGAGAAATGCGACCTGTAGACACTTTTGGCCAACCTAAAACGGACACGCTTCGCTCGCTACGCTCGCTAGGTCAATAAGTATAAGGGTAATACCTATTGAAAGTCCTTTTATAATCATTTCAGCCGAACTCCCTAAAGTAACTCCACGTCTACATAGTCCTCATAAGAATTACGGTTTCTCCTTCGCTGCATTTTTCGGGTCGCATTCGCCACTCGAGTTCTATACTTATACCTACTGCTTTTTGTAGAAACATTTTAGCTTGTTAGTGCACGATTAAAATAATAACCTACTAGCATTTACCAGCGGCATTACCTGTATTACCAAAAATTCAATATTCTATCGTTTATCCGTGGTCTAATTTATGTATACACATATGCATACGCCCAGTTTCAGTTGTATAGACATACGGCCAATTTTATCAAAATGCGTTCATCTGTACGCATGATAGAATAAAATAAAATAAAAAAGCCATCTAATTCTTACAAAATTGGGTTAGGTACAAAACAAATTTATTAAATAATTGATTCAGAAAACTTTATATTTTGTTAGAGAATATTTATATTGTTTAATATTTACAATTAATACTTTTGCGATTGGCGATAATAAGTTATTTTTCATAGATTTGATTTATTTATACATAATAATATTGTATAATCTCAATAATTAATAAAAAGAATAATTCATTATATAATCAAATTTAAAAACTAATTCATTGAGTAAATTGCATGCATAGATTAACAAACATAACACATATTTAGAATAACAAACATAATAATCCAACAAACGATGATTACTTTCCCAGTTACCAGTTACCACTGGTATGGGAAAATCCCAGCTGTTACCAGTGGTAACAAGTTGGTGATAACATGTGGGAATAACCCCTCCAAACACCTTTACAGAATCACATCCATTAACTACTAAAGTAGGATTTTTAATCAGCCGGAGTAAACTGACGTTTACGTATACACGTCGACCGTGATTACTTCATTATGGCAGAAGTACAGTATTTCCTATAAATAAAAGTTACCATAATATCATCGCGGTTACAAGTATTTTCATGTATACTTTAGTAAAATTATTTCTAAATAACGAAATGTCAGTCTACTCCAACTACTAGCGTTAAGTTACTAGCTTCTGCCCGCGACTGCGTCCGCCTTAAATTCGTTTATCGCGGATAAGAGTATTTTTCCGGGATAAAAAGTAGCCTATGTCCTTCCCCGGGACTTAAACTATCTCCATACGAAATTTCCTCCAAATCGGTTCAGCGGTTTAAGCGTGAAGAGGTAACAGACAGACAGACAGACAGACATATAGACACACTTTCGCATTTGTAATATTAGTATGGATAATAATGAAATGTCTATATATTGAAAATATTTCAGCTTAAAACCACAGATTCCGGTTTTAAATTGTCCTAAACTTCCCCATATGCCAAATCCACCCCAACCACTTAAATCCTGAAAACCACGAAGATCAAAGAAAGCCAATAAGGCGCAGTAAGTGGTAATAAATATCCCTCAGACTGATAAACAAATTAGTACTGATACTGAAGCTGTGGCCATAATTCATCTAGATATCGCGCTTTAAAATAGCCTCTTGTTTTTAACTTGGAGATAAAGTCATTAATGGCGAAAGCAACGTTTTTGAACCGCCACAGTTATAGAGTATTTCGTAATTAGAAAAGGTATTTGCTACATTTCAGGCTACGCTTTTTCGAAAATAAGTTGTTCTTTATAGCAAAAAAGGTGATCTAATGACTTCAACCAATGGTTAAGTTATTTCAGTAATTTTTTTATTAAACTACTCGCAATTTTTTTTATGTGAAGGCATTGTCCAAATGATATCGGATTCAGCGAAATAAAAATAAATATTTCTTAGGACTGTACAAAATTCATGAATATAATAATTAAGGAACAATCACTTACCTACAAATTATTTTAATTTCTCTAAATTCACCTTTGAAAAGTTTTAGCTATTAGATAGCTTAAAAAAGAAAGAAAATATTATCCTCTTCATGGTCCTTCTGACATGGACAAAAAGCATACTATTGCCTAAACCACTATGTTTTCTCCTTTGTTTTCCTTCACTTTTTACTTATTTTCAACCGTTATCGCTCTTATCCAACCCGTTGACAACTCAACCCCATAATTTAAACAGCCCCTGTTTACTCAGAAACCCAAGATTTTCGTGAACCACCCTTTCACAGTAAAGTATCAAAGGCAAGCGCCGTTAAAAGCACGTGAAACTCCCCTCTCGTACCGCGACAAGGTCTCAAGTGTCGTACGCAAATACCAGTTCTAATTGAGGCAGATAGGTGTGGTGTAATTAAAGAGTAACAAGCTCCCCGGGGATAGATATCGAGATAGCCCCCCAGATGTCGCGTGAAAAACGACTCGCAAGATAAAGCGTCGTGGAAAAGTCAACGGTTATTTATAGTGGAGACTTTGTGAGTTTATCGGAAGGTGTTTCTATACTACACATTAATACCTTACAACAATATCCTACTAATATTTTAAATGTGAAAGTTTGTGAAAATATTTCTAGCCTTGTAGTTGGCGCCGAAAAACGACCCGCCAGATAAAGCGTCGTGGAAAAGTCGACGGTTATTTATAGTGGAGACTGCGAGTTAATCTGGAGGTGTTTCTATAGGACCCATTAATACATCACAACAATATCAATATCATATCGCCCGCAACTACGTTCGCGGAGGAAAAAAGGTCAAAACCCCTCTTTTTTCTTCAGTGTAGTCGGGTAAAAAGTATCCTATAACCATCTGGAGATACCCAGCTACATGTGTACGAAAAATACGAGTAGTTGAAATCCGTTTAGCCGTTTTTGGCGTGATGAAGCCACATCGACACACACAAACATTTAATTTTTACAACTTGATAATAGTATAGTGGTGAAAGTTTGTGAAAATATTTCTAGCCCCCTAGATGGCGCTGAAAAACGACCCGCAAGTTAAAGCGTCGTCGAAAAGTCGACGGTTATTTAAAGCGGAGACTTTGTGAGTTAATCAGGAGGTGTTTCTTAACATATATTAATACTTTGTCGCAATATCCTACTAGTTAATATTATAAAAGTGTTTTTTTTCGAAAATATTTCTAGATACTTAATTTTCGTGTTTGTTACTCAAGTCCCCCAGATGGCGCTGAAAGACGCCCACAAGATAAAGTGTCGTGGAAAAGTCGACGGTTATTCATAGCGGAGAGAAGTTCATTTGGAGGTGTTTATATTGATATGATATTATTGTAACACTATTCTACTAATATTTTCTTCTGATTCCGTGATTATTATTATTACTCACGCGCTTCTGCCCACGACTTCGTCCGCCTTAAATTCGTTTATTGCGGATAAGGGTATTTTTCCGGGATAAAAAGTAGCATATGTCCTTCCCCGTGACTCAATATTGGTACTAGTGTGTAATGCCATTGTGGTAAAGTTTGCTATTTGCCATATTGCATCGTGGATTGGTACTAGTATTCAATGCTCCCGTGGAAAAGTTTGCTATTATCCATATTACACCGTCGATTGGTACTAGTGTGGACTCTCCCGTCGTAAAGCTTACTATTTGCTATATTGCACTATTGATTTACCGTTTGCAATGCTCCATAGCTCTATTCGATGGATTATAGATTTCATTCAAGTCGTTTGTAGAGTCTGTGCGGAAAGAGAAGAGTTAATTGTCATTGTGTATTGCTATATACAAAAACCGCAATGTTTTTGTATAAAATAATGTTGAGACTCAGTAAAACCATGCATATTTCAACAAGGGAAACTAGGTTTAGTCAGCGGGAAAAAAACGGCTAAAACTCTTGACTTACGAAAAGGCACAGAACGAGTGTCCACAATGACGGGTATTTATGTTGTATTTAATATTAAATTAATTTAATAGTACCCCCAAGTAATTAGTCTCAGACACAAAATCAGTAAGTATGTTCATTCAAAGTACATTTATTTACATAAATATGCAGGTCATTCATGATCTTAAAATAACTGACAAACTATAATTACGTGACAGTGTTGTCAGCATAACAAAAACATAAAATATCACTAGCACGCCCTCACATCCTACGATTCTTCTCTTTCCTCACAGACTCTACCACATTTGCTTAAGAAACCATAAAAGTTTTGGAAGTGGAACGACAGTTATGGGATAGCAAACACGAGTATGTGTCACAAACTGTTTCATTTCCCAATATCACAAGTATTCCACCGCCTAAGTTTTTTTTCTGAATATGTACGTCTCTCGAAACTCTAACAGATCAAATATAATATAACCATTACCATAGCATTATACAGAAAAACGAATAAATAAATCGGAAAGGTTCCGGAGAAAGGCTTAAGGCGGGATGTGAAGCAGATTCCTTGCAATGGTTATACAAATAGAAAGGAAATCTTACCAGACACAACATCTATATCGTCTTGAAATTAAAGCCATAAGACATATAGTGTATCAATGGTTAGATAGGAAGACATAAACATATATTATGTGCGAGTTTTTATCATGAGGATATAAAAAATACATGACTCTGGGAAAAGTAACATTTGCACATTTAGCTCCCTTAAAAAAGGGTGAGAAAGAAACCACCCACGCCAAGGGTAGAACAGGGAGGAGTATATACCGTATATACTATATACACAGGTGGGGAGGGGTCAGAGGTGACCGACCAATCGCACAGGAAGCGGGGGAACCAGTGCGGAACTACTTCCGGTGCTTTTTTAATTACGTGAACAATTGAAGATCGGCCAGGTGCGAGGGTGGTGATTCGGGAAGTGTAGCGTGACTGATTGGAGCGGTTGAGATTTTATGATATGACATTTAACGTCAAATTGTGGTATCCAGATTTTTTTATTCATGTCATCTTTGGAACAAGGTTTTTACTAGCTGGAGGTACTATATCTGTTATTGAATTACCATTGAATTTATGTATATAGGTACAGGTACCTAAACAGGTGCGAGAAGTTGAATTACAAAGCAATTTCTAACTGGAGGAGGTTACAATGGATATGCATTTAATGGACATTTGACCTAAACATAAGTGTATAGGTAACTAACAAATGAACGAACGGACAAACAAACCATTGTGCAGAGTAATAAAAACTTGTAGAAAGGAGATTTTCTGACTCCTTACTTCATGCTGATGACTAATTCAACATCCGAATAATTTTATTCAAGGGTATGAATAAGATAACCTCCTGAACTATGTCTGAATGTGATGTCCCCCATTATTTGAATTTTATGAGCCATTATCGGCGCGCAGAACTATCCCGCGCATATTTCAGACAATTAGACAGGCAATGACGGGCGATTCGCACGGCCAATGCGCCGGGAAGGAGAGCACTCGTGTAGTGTTAGAAACGTCTAGAAAAATCGTTCCTGCTCTTGTAGGTATACTAAAATGCATACCAATATAGTTTAAGTGGTTTTTATATCATAGAAGTATAATTTCTCAAAACGCGTTTTACCCAGACGCTTTATTTATCAAAGCAAACCTCACCTCACCTATTGAGTTCTAAACAATTACCTTCTTAAAAATATTTAAAAAAAGGGAAATGAACTATTTATGTGGACCCTAATATAGAAACCGGTTTTGTACTGTGGCAGTGCCTACCAGGCTAGTCACCTCTAATAATTTGTTACATTACAAGTCTACACTTACAAAACTAAACTTATTCTAGCCACTTCAGAAAACTTCCAATACGCTAAATCCGAGCACCGCCCGCCTTAATTCAATGGACAATGGGTATGCTGGTCGTATAATGAAATTCCCTCCCCGCCCCGGGCGCGTCACCACAACAATTTGAACACAGCCTGATTAGTCTAGTGTTAGTTATTTATGATATACGCTTATATGCATACACAGAATCTGGCGACCGAGTTTCGGAAGGTGGACGTTTTTTTTTAAAACACAGCTCCGGCCATTTTGATTGCAGCAGCGTTCATTATGATATGCGGTAATATGCATTATTTAGAGAAACTGGGCTACCGTGTTTGGGGAGGTAGAATTTTTTTTCTTCTAAACAGGGTGGCAGTAATTTTGAATACGTTGCTCTAAAGACAGTCCCGGCATATTTCCAGAAAGCAGAACATGCCATATATATACAAAAATGTCTCAAATCCCGAGGTGTTTTTTTTTCTTAGGCAGTGCGCTAGTTCGACATCGTTTCATTAAGCTAACCGTATTTTAACCACTTCAAAAAACGTCCGAATCGCCAATAGGCTAAATTCCAACACTGCACGCCATAACTCAATGGACAATGGGTATGGTCGTGTAATGAAATTCCCTCTTCGCCTCTCCCACCCCACAACAATTTGGACACAGCCGGATTAGTCTGGTGTTAGTTATTGCTGACATAGCGTTAGTTAAGACATACACTTTATGCATATACATACAGTATCTAACCGACTAAGCATTGCTCGGTGGGGCGACGATATTTTTTTTCGAACGACGGTAGATGCCATTTTGATTACCACATTGACGATTGAGGTTTCCTAAGCGTTACGCGCGTAGCCGATAACATGGCAAAATGCTTATATAGCTTACTACGAGCAGAGCACCCGCCCAGTGGGCCTTCTTCTTTAAAGTATTAGGGGAGACCGGGTAAATTTGTCACACGACCATAACATAAAAGTAATAAGTTCATTGACTGGTGTCGAAAGATCGCAAGAGCTTTATCTAGGAGGGGGATATAGCTCTTGTGATCTTTTGACACCGGTTCATAGTTCATTACGGCCGCTGTGACAACTGACCCATGAGACAACCGGTCTCCCCTACGTAACCTCAGAAGACAGTTTCCCGGCATATTTAAGGATAGAAGAACATGTCAAAAATATATGTACTAAGTACTAGTGTCCTTATATTTTTTTCCTGAATCAATGCATCATTATTCTCGACTTTTCAATAAGTTGGACGTACGAGTCGTAAAACGACCAATATGCTTAATTCCAACACTCATCATCTATAAATATACTAATAACTATAAATATTATAATAATTCGTCAATTGCCAGCCGTATTTCAGATCGGCTTGACTCCTTGGCACTGCATAGAGATGTAGCCTCGCTCTGCATTTTCTACGCTTGTATAACGGGGAGTGCTCAAAGGAATTGTCCGGATTGATTTCTGTCGCTTCTTTTCGCTATCGTTCTACGCGAAAATATATCCATCCTCACCACTTAGTTAGTTGGCAGCTCACAATTATGCGTTCTGCTAGAAATTTCCTGCCTCACACGACTGAACTGTGAAATAAATTAATGCCTGCAGTATTTCCAGACCGATGCGACCTTCAAGTTTTCAAGAAAAGAGCGTCCTTCTGAAAGGTCGGCAACGCACTTGTGACTCCTCTGGTGTTGCAGGTGTCGATGGGCGATGGTGATCGCTCACCATCAGGCGATCCGTCTGCTCGTTTGCCCCCTATGGAACATAAGAAAAACCCTCAAACTATTTCTTACAAACATGAGTGCCTAAGAAAGTAAAATAGCAACATGGATTTTCTGTTTTTGCCACCGAAAGTAACTAGGCTCAACAGTCAAGAGGAAATAAAATGGATGTATAGTTTTTCCATACTAACGTGTACCCGTTATTTTTACCCTCGAGTGTAGCTTTTCTCAATTTCTATTCCTACGTGTGCTGAACAAGGTCTCGGCAATCCTTTAAAAATGTATCCAAATCTTCCCGCCATCTTCTCTGTCTACTTCTACAATGATAATCTTCTAATGGCAGCCCATAATTATTTTCTTCCACCTTTTATATCTTTATCGCATTCCAAAATTATTATACATATATATATATTTTTTTGATTGTTCCTTATCTCTTTGTCAGTCTATGTAGACTGTTTTAGAGGTGTGTAATGGGCGCTCCGAAGGAGCGAAGGAGCGTGGCGCCTGGATTATACATATTTCTATCCCCCTTTTCACCTCCTTACAGGATGATTTTTGGGATAAAAAGTATCCTTTGACTTTTCCAGCGTCTCAAACTAGCTCCGTACCTAATTTCATCTAAATTGGTTCAGCCATGTTCAGCGGTTTAAGCATAAAAGGTAAAGACAGAGTAACTTTCACAGTTATAATAATAAGTATGGAATATTATGGAATTAGTAGGTATGGATTATTTTTGCCTTTTTGCCTAAATGTCTACACTCGGCTGGAGGTAGCGACTAATAATAATGATAAGTTATGGTTAGATCTCTAACGGAGAAGCATTTGTTAGCAGTTGCTATTTTTAAACATATAATTTTAATAAAAAAAGTATATAGGTACAGTCATTATGTTAATGAAAACCATAAAGCTTAAAAGCATCGAGTTAAAGTAGCACCATATCCCTTTATAGAAACGACACTCCACTAATAACAGATAATTTCGACAATCAAAACTTACCATACAAAGCCTAGGCGCCTAGCATACAAATCATCCCCATGCCACAGCAATCATACAACTCATAAATTTTGAAGACGACTAACTACAGGTTACATCATAATTACCGTGCTCTCTGTCATGCCTGTTGTGTTTGTCGTGAATTAGAGTGGGATGGTTGCGATTGTTTGAACGATGAGGAAGATTTATGCTCTCATTTGTAAATAATGAAGGCGCCACTCATTGTAATGGGAGGGCATTGAAGACGACCTAGCCGCACCCTGGCGGATAGGGTTGTCACTGGAGTTTAGATTGATAAGGCAATGGTGACAACTTTACCATAATATTTATACTTATGATTGTCATATATTCAGAGAAGAGCATACTTAAGTTTGAAAACAGCAAGAAATGTGTAGTGCGTGATGGTTATTAAGGTATCATAATAAAAACGGTTTAAGTAGGCTTACGCGTACGGCCTACGTACGTTTTTCTTGATACGTAATATGGATTTACTGCGATATGTAAATGTGTACCCCCGCAGCAAGAGGAGGGGGGATATTAACTTTCTACTAAATCGCATTTTGTAAGTATATACATAATATAATGAATCAAAACATGTGCTCGTTGGTTTGGCGTATTTTACATAGCAACGGACTAATAGACCAACTTTTTAAAATACGGACAAAACTGCGCGCAAAACAAGTTACAAATTAACCGCTGAATTGAAAGAACTTTAAGTAAATTACATGTTTTGGCCATACAACTACATACTCTAACGGTAATGCGGTAACGCCTAAATGCGTTCACTGGACAGTCTTCACATCACTCAATGTTTTAGCACTCTATTGTGGGACCCAAACATTTAGTCTTAGATGAAGCTGCATACCAAGACGCCTATTCAGTTTCGACTTGAAAAGATGTCATACATTTTTCGGGGAAAAGGTTCATTAGAAGGGAGGGCCACTCCAGCTTTGTAAAGTAGCTTCGTAATTATGTTTTTTATATCCTCTGCCTCCAGAGGAATACAGAAACATAAGTACACCGATTACCGTGACGACGGAATGGAAATGGTGGAATCACACGGAGAGAAAATTCTAGTTTAGGTAACCAGAATAATGTTAACTTAACCAGATTATCGTGTAATATATACGACAGCTAACTATTTTGTCGACTTTACTACAAAAATCTGGTAATAGCTTACAAGAATATCTTCCACAGTTAAACATAATGCTGGTACACATAATTAAAATTTGTGTATAGTGCACAAAAACCTATCTGTATCCATTACAAGTAGGTTTTGTTAAGTATAACGGAATTGGTATCGTTCGTAACACCAATCCTTTATTGTGGAGATTACGATATTTTTTAGTAACGACTAATAGATCATTATAGTGACTATTAACAAATTTAATGCAAATATTTCCAAGTTATAATTTTAGCAAACTATATATTTTTTTACACTTTACTACTTATTTTGTGTTTACTACCAACATTGTGGTTAGCCATTATCACATCAAATGATTGAGTTTACTATAATAAGAAATTAATATTGTTCAGTTTACTATATATTTTTGGTAATAACAACAATGTTTTATTTTTTTGCTCCAATATTCAGTAGGTGAATAGGTCTTTAAAAAAATATGTACATACATACTTACCGTATTGAAATAAAACAATTTAACGGATTATATCGCGTATATTATCTCATTTCAGTTCCCGACGTTTCGGAAGCTTTCCAGCTTTCCATGGTCACGGGAGGACTGAGAAAAGATGGATTTTCCTCTGTCAAAGTTACAATTTGTGCAAACTACCCATTTTTTGAAAAAACACAAATAAAGGTGTACATGCCAGATGGGCCTAAGCTGTAAAGACAGTTACACATGTGCCAGAAGGGCTTAATTATTTTATTCTAATAATTTACCAAGCAGCATTTCACAAATGAGGCGTACTGAGGAGAAAAGAAACGCTGCAAAGAAAAACTCCCAGGCTACCTCATTACTAATTATAATATTTTAAAAACAGAGAGTATTAAACTACTTTAAACAGATAAGATATTTTACACCGTTCGGAAATTAAGGTTTTGCAGTCCTGTGTCTCGCTTGTTCCTTGATGAGATGTATTACAGGATCCCAAGCTGGTGGTAGTGACAATCCATCTTCTCTATTGAAATTAGGATGCTTTTTAATCTCAATAGCCTCGCGTAGCATCCTGGGAAAATATCTTTTTTCTTTGGCAAGGATAGAAGGTTTATCAAACTTAATTGAGTGGTTTGGTTTGTCAATGACATGTTCACAGACTGCAGACCTATTACACCGACGGTGCTTGACATCTGCTATGTGCTCCTTCACCCGGGTTGATACACTGCGTTTCGTTTGACCAATGTATGAAAGACCACACTCGCAGTCTAGCTTATAAATGCCTGCACTCTGCAAAGGGGTGCTACTCTTCACGGGTCTAAGGTATTGAGACACCTTCTTCAACGGCTTGAAATATGTTTTTATAGAAGCACGCTTCAAGATGTTTCCGATCTTGTCTGTGACCCCTTTCACATATGGTAATACGGCAGGTTTACGCTCGACTGTTGGTTTCTTCATACTGGGATTCTGCTTGGAACGTGGTATCTGGAGCTCGTTGGCTCGAAGCGCACGTTTGACATTCTGCAACTCAGCAGTCAGATGTTGATCGTCGCAGATACCCCTGGCTCTCTGAAACAAAGATTTACCCACTGTAGCAAGTTGACAGGGATGGTGGTGAGATTTGCCATTCAAATACCTATCTGTATGCGTAGGTTTCCATATACAGTATGACCTATGTCATTGTTAGGACCTCTAATTACTAGCACATCTAAGAATGCAAGTGATTTGTGAAATGCTGCTTGGTAAATTATTAGAATAAAATAATTAAGCCCTTCTGGCACATGTGTAACTGTCTTTACAGCTTAGGCCCATCTGGCATGTATGTACACCTTTATTTGTGTTTTTTCAAAAAAATGGGTAGTTTGCACAAATTGTAACTTTGACAGAGGAAAATACATCTTTTCTCAGTCCTCCCGTGACCATGGAAAGCTGGAAAGCTTCCGAAACGTCGGGAACTAAAATGAGATAATATACGCGATATAATCCGTTAAATTGTTTTATTTCAATGAGTAATAATCGCGGAAACAGAAGAAAATATTACTTACCGTATTGTTAAAAAAAGTTGAAATCTGTCTATTTAGTCACGAAATTTTTATATAAGTATTAGTTTCGCAACTCAACTGACAGATTTTAACTTTTACTTAATTAACAACACGGTAATTATGTAAAGTTTTTTAAAGACTCAATTACAGCAAGCTTGTAATACAAGCAGTCCTACTAAAGTAAAGATACCCTCTGCGCCAAGCTAAGTTATTTACAGTTTTTAGAATAAATGCTCATTACTCATACTTTTTCTATCAGAAACAGTACCTAATGCATGACGTAGAAGGAACTTTACTCTCCGGGCGTTAAACCTGCGACCTTCTGAAATCAGAAGGACCATCTAAGAAGGTTTCTTGAAATCTAGGTGGCAACACTCTATCATCATACCAAAGTATGATTGGTGGATATTGACACTTCTAGTCAAAAAGATCTGACGCCAGTGTCACCAATTGGTGATTTTTTAATTTCAAGAAACCCTCATAAGTAAAATGAAGACATGGTCAACAACAGTTTTCAATAAAACAAAACATTAAACGTTTATGAGTTTATATTCATGTTATTTGAAAAGCAACATGGAGGTCTTACGTGTTGAAATTGAAATGAACTCGGCCAACTGCCAGGATCCCAATAATTTTACAATGTCCTTATCCATTTCCTGATTTGGAACACTTCTTTAATATCTATTTATTAAACTAATCACACTATTTGTCACAGTCAATGTCTATGCACGCGTACGTACTGCTCGCTCCGAAAGATGAAATGATAAATAAACCAACAGCAGCCAGTCGGTGTTGCCAACCAAAGTTCAGGCAATCAATACAATATATTTGCAAACGTAAGCAACGTTTCGTTTGATATTAGATTCACATGTTGCACAAAAAATTATATTATGGTACTGATAACATAATCTGGCAAACAGTCCTACGAGTATATGGATATGGTTATTTAAACATTTTTTCTACTTGCGTTATTTTAGAGACAACGTAAATATTGTATTATATAATTTTGACAGCTAGCAACAACAAATGAATTATGGGGTAAACAGTATTATATGAATCTAGCTTATTTAAACAGCAAAAATATTTTTTAGTTACTTACGTTATTTTAGAGACAACCTAAATATTGTATTGTTTAATTGACAGCTAGCAACAACAAACGAATTGTGGGGTAAACAGTACTAAATGAATCTAGCTTATTTAAACAGCAAAAATATTTTTAGTTACTTACGTTATTTTAGAGACAACCTAAATATTGTATTGTTAAATTGACAGCTAGCAACAACAAACGAATTGTGGGGTAAACAGTACTATATGAATCTAGCTTATTTAAACAGCAAAAATATTTTTTAGTTACTTACGTTATTTTAGAGACAACCTAAATATTGTATTGTTTAATTGACAGCTAGCAACAACAAACGAATTGTGGGGTAAACAGTACTATATGAATCTAGCTTATTTAAACAACAAAAATATTTATTGTTACTTGCGTTATTTTAGAGACAACCTAAATATTGTATTGTTTAATTGACAGCTAGCAACAACAAACGAATTGTGGGGTAAACAGTACTATATGAATCTAGCTTATTTAAACAGCAAAAATATTTTTTTGTTACTTACGTTATTTTAGAGACAACCTAAATATTGTATTGTTTAATTGACAGCTAGCAACAACAAACGAATTGTGGGGTAAACAGTACTATATGAATCTATCTTATTTAAACAGCAAAAATATTTTTAGTTACTTACGTTATTTTAGAGACAGCCTAAATATTGTATTGTTTAATTGACAGTTAGCAACAACAAACGAATTGTGGGGTAAACAGTACTATATGAATCTAGCTTATTTAAACAACGAAAATATTTTTTGTTACTTGCGTTATTTTAGAGACAACCTAAATATTGTATTGTTTAATTGAAAGTTAGCAACAACAAATGAATTATGAAGGTATAGTTTATTAGTATCGAAAGTTTCTCTCTACAATAATAATATGTACTTATAAAGAGCTTTGAGTATTGTTTACTAAAATGTGTTATAATATTCTGGTATTTATTAAAATACGACTATTTGTTGTTAAAAGTCAATACGGTAAAGTTAACTTAATTCTGTTTCTTTATACCAGAATGAAATGTACAATATGTTCTGGTAGTATTGTTATAATAATTTCTTTCCGTGCAGTTCATGCAATTCCAATCTTTGCAGCTTCATGATGCCGAAACGGCAAGACAAATTTTAACAATTTTTCCTAGATATCCATCTAGTTATTTTAATATGAAATGATGGTCCTTGCATACGTTTTACCTAACAATGCTAAAGCAAAAAAGGGTTTTATTACCTTCTCTCTTCCGCGAACGAAGTTGCATAAACATTCTAGTGCTGGATGTTCTCATCAAACGTGGTTGACAACCCTAAGTCTAGGCCAATTACTTAAGCCGCACAAGACCGTACACCTGCCATTGTGCGTATCACTTAATTCTGGCTCCGAGTGCAGCCAACCTTATTCACTGGGCCTATTTAGAGTATTTAGACTATCACAATCACGATTAGAGAACGTTTAGTTACTGTTACTGTATCGGCAATTAAAAGTAAAATTGGTATAAAACAAAAAGGAACTAGGAAATTATTTATTGAAGATGGGCTAAATAAATATAGATCTTTATGAACGTACTCTGAATTGATTTTTCAGGGTACCCTATTCCCTCAGTCATTCATTACAAATAAAACCTTTTTTTAAGTAGTTATGTACCTATTTACTTCCGTCCGCCTGTATATTTCATAACCGTAGTATTAAATAACAATATATTTCATGTCAAAACATAATTGATTAGGTCATCGATTCACAGTTCTACACAACGCTGACGCTCCGCCATGACGTGGGAATGGGGAATGAATGAAAATTTTCAAAAATCTTGAAATTTTGTTTATAGGTAGGAGTAAATCTCCTTATCGTCAGAAAAAAATTACAGATTTTTCTGTGGCTTAGAAAAAAAAAGATGAAAAGGTGTTGGTGGGCCTATATGACAGCTTATACGGTACGGCAAGAATAACAGTACATTTTAATTGAAAACATCAATGGTGCATTTGCCGTACCGTATCAGCTGTCATATAGGCCCACCAACATCTTTTATTCTTTTAATTTTTTTCTAAGCCTCAGAAAAATCTGTAATTTTTTCTGACGATGAGGAGACTTATTCCTACCTATAAACAAAATTTCAAGATTATTGAGAATTTTCATTCATTCCCCATTCTAATGACCATGGATTATATAAATGGTAAGGAGGACAATCTCATATATGCAGGAAACTAGATAAAAAAGTACTCAATTTTGCTACTCTCTGTTAACTAGTAATGGCTGAATACGCCTCTCATATGTTACATTTTTGACAAACTTAATAAATAATAAACCGTTAATAAAAATGAGCATATCATATCTCGACGAGATGGAATCAGAGATGAGGAGATTCGTAGACAAACCAAAGTCACCGACATAGCAAACAGGGTAAGCAAACTGAAGTAGCAATGGGCAGGGCACATAGTTCGAAGAACCGATGGCCGTTGGGGCAGAAAAGTTCTCGGATGGAGACCGCGTACCGGCAAGTGCAGCGTGGCAAGGCCCGCTAGGTGGTCAGACGACCTGGTTAGGGTTGCGAGGACTCGCTGGATGCGGGTCGCTTCTATCCGGCCCATGTGGCTGGCCTATGGCTGAAATGATTCGTAGAAAAACAAGTAATATGTATTTTCATTTGTCCGCACATACTTTTGGCACATTATTTTATATATCGTTGTTTTGTAGAAGCTCATTTAGTAGAAAGTAGTAGTACTTTTGGTATATTATACTTTTTCGTTATTTTGAAAATGTAGAAAGCGTATAGGTCAACAGGGACAATTGCGTAAAAATACGTCTTTTGATGATGAACGAAACACTTAACATCGATCCTCGCTCTCTTTGCATTACTAATAGTGCCAAACATTAAACGGAGCAGTTAGGAGTAGTTTTAAAGTGTTCGGATACCGGAAAATGTTTAAAAGACGCTTTTGTCCCATAGACGCATTTGCCCCAGTTGACCTTAGGACGCGTCGACTAGTACTAAAGTACAATCAAGTTAGGTTTGTGCGTTAGTTCATTACCTTTCGAGTCCCAGGGCGGAAATGCAAAGGAGGGCTTCGTCGATTTCTGTCTTCCACCTGATTATTATGCTCTTTGAGAATTTTACTATAAATGTTCATTATAATTAGTGAAAAGTATACGAAACATTTTGTTTTTGTAAGATATAATACCCTGCTGAATCACATACATAACTTATTGTCATGTTACTCAAATAAGACAAGTTCCAAACGCCAAGTTACTTAAGATGCCGCTTGTACCTGTACACACGATAAAACCCCCTAAATTCGAAATGTACTTCCTTAAACGTCTCATACTTCCTACCGCCTCAAAATACTTAAAAAACCAAATAAAGAAACGAATCCAGTGACAAGTCTTAAAACGATTACTGAGGGAGAGCGACACGTAAACCGCATTAGATATGTTAAATCCGGGGCCTGGGGGCCTCGGGGGGCCGAGGTGCCGGGGGGCCAGGGGGCCGGAGTTTTCGCGTTTTTATGCGTATCGCTTACTTGCGCGATTATTGTTCGGGAGCTATTTGCATTGCGTGGATAGATCGCGAGAAAGCGTTTGATACTTGGTTTGATACTAGCCGATTATTGCTTAAATGCTCTCAATTCCAATTGCAACAAACGTATTGATTCAGGCAGGAAACTGGTTGAAGTATATAATTTTTTTTAAATTCATAAACAGACCAGCAATTGATCCCAATTACCATATGATCAGTTGATCACCTGACGGTGATCACGGGTGGAGGATGTATCTCGCTGGTCCAGCAGCAGCCTATTCACTGTTGCCTTGAGGAGAACCAAATTATAATTCAGGAATTACACACGACGGGAGCGAGTTCCATTCCTTTCATTATTTAAGATTGTACTCAATATGGCTGTTATTTTACTTGAACACAGGTGGGTACTTTCACACTTATTTTGTCTGATTATACCTCTTGTCTCTATAGTCCAATCTGTCCAATCTTCAGAACAGGAATAGGTATCTCTGAGTCACATAATTATGCCATATTTATTATGTGTAGATATCTGGAGAGTAGGTTTTACAGTGCAGAGAGCAATTTAATTCCTAATAATTTAAGAACCTTCGGTCCTTCAGAAATAATAAATAATGATAGCTAAGAGGGAAATTCCAAAAGTTTAAAGTTGTCAGTCTTAATTCATTTAATATATCTGTTTTTCCTCTATAATTAAAAAAATAACGTACATAAATAATTTCATTACTAATTAAATACCTACTGTAAGATTAAAATATTTTATAATATTTTATTGCAAGTGTCCGAAAAAAGTGTATTAACTTTTTTTTTCAGAATGTTGACTTTTTGGTTTATCTTACTCGGAATTGTTTGAATATCCAAACCTAATACACGTTACACAAAAAGTTTTTTTTTTTAAAGGCACAAGTATTAAAACTTATCTCGCGCTATACAGGTGACATTTCCTTTCTCGAAAAAATCTCGGGAAAAAAACATCAGGAGTGCCATAACTAATGTCAGCGTCTTATCCGTTTACCCCACTTCTTGTCACTCTTCATTGTCCGACATCTTTCTTTTACTTACCGCAATTTCATCGCGAATCCGAAACAGCACATTGCGTAGTACGCTGGCAACTTTGATAGGCCCTTTTGACAAGTAAACACAGGATTGTCTGTGACGTTCTTTTTATTGTTTAAATGGGTTTTTAAAAGGTGTGAATTTTGATGTTAAGTGGTTGAATCAACGTGTATTTTTTATATAAAAAGTAATTTTTAGGATTCCGTAGCCAAATTTTCGAAATTGATTTAGTGAATATTTTCGGAAATAATCGCTCCGAAAGTAGCACACACATATTATAATAGATAACGCTTAATAAATACTTTCAACGAAAACTATTTTCAACATAATCGAATGTACCGTTTTTGAACTCTTGCCGAAAACCTGCGCTTCTCAGCAAGAGGACGTAAGTACCGTAGAGATACGCTCTTTTGCTAGTGCATTTTTTCATATAGTATTTTTTTCATCTGTAGTGCATTTTTGTATTCACGGCTGCGGAGTCCTGCACTGAGCATGTTGCAACATGCTCTTGGCCGGTTTTTTAAAATTGTAATGAACGACTTTTTCTGGATTGTCTATTATTTTCCTTTGTACCTACCTGTTTATTCGTATCATAACACTAGCTTTCGTGTATGAGTATTAGGACATTTTCACGTAATTGATTTAAAGCAAGAAAATAGTAGTCTATTTTTTTTGTTTATTAATTAATCAAGAAGTTAAATTACCTTAATACAATTTTGCAATGTAGTAATCAAATTTTTAAATGCCCTGACAGGGTGTCATGTTAAAACTATATAGGTACCTTCTTAGACTTAAGACCTGTATACCTACTATATGCACATGAAAGCAATAAAGAACTTTAAAATCATAGTTACAATCCAATTACAGCGAGCTAAAGGTGATGACAAATAGATATATAGAAACCTACATTACAGTGTGAAGATTGACAAAAACCTTGAAGCGATTACGAGTTCACTCGATTGCCTTCAAAGCCTGAATCACAAAAAGGCTTAAATCCAAAAGATTATCACATAAAATACGTCTTTCAATGATGAACTCAAAGGGGTACCCACTCGACTGCAAACTCGTTCGTAAAAAACACCAAATAACACTTTCTGGGGGAGAATGACGCCATTTTGTAATTCGGTCGAGTTAATAAAGCAAGGGTTTGAGGGTTTATTGAATGATTTTATTTATTCGAAAGTAACTGTATACCATTATCTGTCAAGATTAGGTACCTACTATTGTATTCGGGGAATATCAAAGAAAACCTTGAATATGATACTGGATTATTTTAATAAGATTATTCGCGAGGACGCGTCTGATAATGCTAACTATATACATACCAATAGTATAACATCTCATGATAAAGATAAAGGTATAAGCCGATTGAAACCCCGGAGCTCCCCAGGTCCTGATAACCTACCGGCATATGTTTTAAAAGGATGCAAAGAATGGGTAATACCACCAGTTCTTCATATTTTCAACCTTGCTCTGGATACTGGCGAATACCCTTACCAATGGAAGGTTACCCGGGTGAGGCCTATTGCAAAATCCGGTAATACGGGCAAAGTTGAAGATTATCGGCCCATAGCTATCCTATCCTCGTTGCCCAAATTGTTTGAGTCCATCATAAATGGTATCGTAGCTCCGCAACTAAAGCCGTTCCTCTGCGATGCTCAGCATGGGTTTAGGCCTCATCGCTCAGTCGAAACTAACCTTCTAACCTTGGTTGATTCCATTTCAGATCATTTGAATAACGGAATTCAGGTTGACGTGCTGTACTTCGACTTCAAGAAAGCGTTTGATCGCGTAGATAACGATGTTCTTCTTAAGAAGTTGTGTAGCATTGGTCTCTCACCAAAACTACTCAAGATCTTTGCTAGCTAACTTCGTGACAGACAGCAATACGTGCATAATGTATGCTTTGTTTCTAAACCGTACCACACTCGTTCTGCAGTCAGCCAGGGCTCGATATTGGGCCCGTTGCTCTTTGGAGTTATGGTTAACGATCTGGCCTCGGTTCCTAAGTGCGCCAGGTCCTTGCTTTACGCCGATGACTTGAAGCTTATATATGGTGTACAGGACATTTCGGATTGTGCGTCTCTGCAAAATGACATTAATCGAGTGTACCAATGGAACATTGAAAATAGACTTATGTTCAATGCTGCGAAGTGTGCACTAATAACGTTTTGCAGGGCTCGTCATCCGATACTCAACAATTATCAGTTTGATTCTGAGTCGATAACTCGTGTTGACACCGTTAGGGATTTGGGAGGGAGAGAGAATTGCTATAGAAAGCTGGGTTTCGTTATTCGGAACGCTAGGGACTTTGTTGATATCAGGACAATAAAGATCCTTATACCGCTCTTGTAAGAAGCAAGCTCGAAGCAGCCTGCGTTGTTTGGAACCCTCATGAAACAACTTATATTTTGCTCCTGGAAAGAGTACAAAAAGCGTTCCTGCGCTTTTTATACAAAAAAATGTATGGGTATTACCCATTTCTATACCCAACTAAATTCTTGCTAGGCGGTTTAGGTTTTAACTCACTAGAAGTAAGGCGGAATCACAAACGGATTACTGTAGCTAGTAGCATTTTACGTGGCAATTCAGACTGTCCCGAATTGGTAGCTCAGTTGGTATGTTTGTATGTTCCCTCGGCGACTAGAATTCTCATCCGACCCCGTTGTCGCCATTTATTGGCGGAACCGGCAGCGCGCACTGTGTTCCGCCGAAAATCTCCTCTTGTTCAAGGTTTGAACCTGATAAACTCGCTCCTCGAATCGGCCCCAAGCTGTGATGTGTTTGCTAGTAGCTGGTTAGACTGGTGTGATGAGCGTTTGAGGTACTGCGAGAGGATGGATGTACGGCAGTGTTCTGTTTAACTTTTATTAATGTTTATTTGATTCATAAGTATTCCTTGTGTATGTTGTATACAATTGTATCTTAGTTTCACAGTGCTTTGGTCTAACTGTGGAATTTCATGAATTAAATAAATAAATAAATATATTTTAGTTTACGGAAAAGCGCAAACTGCAAATTTAATTTCACTCGTACGAATTCTTCAAAATAATTATCTTGTACTATTATAAAGTAGAAAAATGAAATTTCGGTACATTGAAGATATTTTCAAAGATATGATTAAAACGGACTATTTAGAGGTCATTAAACTGAAAAAAAAGGAAATGTTTGTATGTCGTCGTTGTGCCTTCATAACGCAAAAACAGCTAAACGGATTGCAACTATTTTTGGTACCCGGGTGTGAGTGATGATTATAGGATACTTTTTATCCGACTACGCTGAAGAAAAAAAAGGGCTTAGACTTTTTCTCCTCCGCGGACAAAGTACGAAGTTCTAGTACTTAATATATTTTGTCTACGATTACAAAAACCGACTCTTATCGTATCGTAGTCTTTACGCAAAATTTATCTTCCCAGGTCCAAGAGCTTATGGGCATTGATGAAAAATAGTCAGTCAGATTACTTCACTGTTTCTATACCGGCACTCACGAGCGATGAACACTCTAACATAATAGACATGTTATGGTACCTATCCCTTCTTTTAGCATAACTAAGTGTCCCATACTCTTTTCCCAATTAACGCTTTTTTTATCTAAATGTTTTTGAACACATTTTATATTTGCTTTATAAAAGCTCGGAAAAGTTAAGGCTTTCAGAGAAACACTTAAATTAAGTAGTTTGGGAAATATTAACCGATAAGTTGGTTAACCAAACAGGGTAGGTATTTGACTGATATATCAGCTCCGTTTTATGAAGTGTCAAAATGTTCAGAGGGTTTCAAAAAATACTAATTTTATAACGTTATATTTCTATAGTATCAATTATTTAGGGTATTTTCAGTGAGTTTTTGATCATTTTAAAATAAATATCGTTAAAAATTATCTTATTCAACTGTAAGACTTAGCATAATTTACATTATCTACAGGAAAGTACACCTCCTAAAAAAGTCTATTGCCCGTCATGTCAAACCCACTAACACACTTCCGCATGTCATATTTATACATAATACAATGTGAAATTTTAGTGGTTATTATCCCGCAGCAAGATGATTTTTTTTTTCATATTTCGACCTATGTTCCATGGGGAAAGTTGTTCAGTATTATGTTCAAAATAATCTTGCTGCGGGAAAACTACCACTAAAATTTCACATTGTATACTAGTATTCCATAGTATTTTTTGATAGCTACTTGTTAATTTTTAATCTGCATCCGCCCTCGAATCGTAAAGGCTCGACACGCGCCGAGGCGGACTTATGACTCATTTGACAAAAAGTTAACGTCACCCTCGTAATGAGACACCTGTGGCCACAATACCCCGGGGACAATTACCACGCCCTGAGGATTCTTGCTACGTGCTTATGCTGACAAATCAGAAGACATAACTTTGGTGATAACTGTAGAAAATTAAAAAATTTAAAAACACCCCGACTTGTTCCACTAAAAGCTGAATATCTTAGAGACGAGTGCTCCGATTTTCATCAAACAAAGCTAAAACACTTAAGATTAAATTATCTATGATACAAAAAAAACCGCATTCAAATCGGTCCACCCGTATGGGCGCTACGATGCCACAGATAGATACACAGAGTCACAGAGTCACAGACACGTTAAACTTATACTCGTAACATCCCTCTTTTTTGTCGGGGGTTAAAAACGGCGTTGAATGAACTCCGATGATACTGGACAACCACAGAAAACCGGCTGTTTTAGGGTTCCGTAACCAAAATGGCAAAAACGGAACCCTTATAGTTTTGTCATGTCCGTCCGTCCGTCCGTATGTCACAGGCATTTCACTCAGAAACGACAAGATGTATTTATCTATACTATTATAAAGTTGTAAAAATAAAAGGTCTGTATGTTTGTATGTGTCGTTGTTGCTTTATCACGCTAAATGGCCAAACGGATTTCAACTATTTTTGGTACACGGGTAACTGGGTATCTCCAGATGGTTATAGGATACTTTTTACCCGACTATGCTAAAGAAAAAAAGAGGGATTATGACTTTTTCTCCTCCGCGAATGAAGTTGCGGGCGCCTGCTAGTTATTGATAAAATTTGTAGTATAGGATGTCTTGTGTAAGCCGCTACCTACTTAGTTTGATAGTTAAATAATAAAAATCTAGGGGGCACTCCATACATGTAACCGAAAGTGGGGTTTTTTTTCAGTTAATGATGGTCAAACCGGTTTCATCCGATTTAACGCGTAGGAGCGTAGGAGAGAGAAAAAAGAGTCGGACGAAAGGGAGAATGAGACTATTGACGGGTTGCCCCCCCCCCCCCGGCGGTGTCGACGTACGACATCGTCCGAAAGGTTCGCAGAAGCCATGCTGGCTGCTGTGATCTCCAGATGCCCTCCTCAAAATGAGGGCGCACGCCCGGCCAATCATCACGGGTCGCGACCCCGCCACAGCCCAAGGTGCCGCAAGGCAGTACGGGCCCCCCTGCACCCCTCCACGGGAGTGTACGAGAAGACGACGGATTGATTGATCTCCAGATCAAAGAACACGTTCCTAGAACGCCGGGTAAACCAAACTCATAAAAAGCAGCTTCTGTGGTGGGGTACGATTAGGGTTACCAACTTTTTTTCTATCGAACATAGTATTTTCGATGCCGTTACCTCTAAAAATATAGTATGTGGTGACCGGCCCCTGTATTGCCTAACGCGTTTGGCGCTCGCAATCGGAATCAAGTGTCATGATTTTGTATGGGCTATGACCGTTGATTCCGATACCAAGTGTCAAAATGTCGTTAGGCAATAACCCCGCTATTTGTTACATATACATGTTTGACCTCCGCCGGCGCGGCGCGGCAGAGCACAGCGCACGCATCATGACATGACAACGAGAGACAAATAACAACGGTCAGGCTACTAATTTAATTCCATGTTTGTATATATTGTAATTACAGTTGTAAATATATAAGTTGTACATACGCATTTCTATTTTTATCTTCGTGGTAGTGTATCATTTGCTCGTATCCGATCACCGTGCCATAGCATGACTGCGTATCGCGCTGCTTGGACGCTTACTGTCGGCGCGCCGATAATGCCGCACTCTTCCGATACAAGTGTGTGATACGCGTAGCAAATGGATTTCGAGTGATCGGATCGGCGCAACGTCCAAACGCGTGATCGTGACACGCGATCATGCTACGTGACGATGATCTGATACGGGCAAATGATACAAATGTGGACGCACCTATAAGTACACAGCAAAAAAAAATTGTATGTGGTTACAATATGTACTTCATTTATTAAATTAATATTTTTTCCTGCTCTGCGCCTTAATAATATTTATTTTGAGAAGGTATTGTCAGCAATAGCGACAAGTTAAATAATGGAGGGAAAGTGTCAGGCTGCGTTCCGCTTTACGCAAAATATAGTAGTTACGCCTACCTACTATATGTATATTTTTTTTTTAATATAGTATTTGATCCTCTAATATAATAGGATACTATATTATATAGTATCCTACTATATATATTGTAGGGTTGGCATCCCTAGATACGATCCAAAGAAGAGAGAGAAGCAGGATGCAACATTTAGCCAATGACAGGGTAAAAAGACGCATACTTAGTGAGGCCGATGCTTGCCAGTGGACTGCTATAGGCTTAAAACGAGGATGACAATGCCTCCAACTCCAGAATAATTTATTTATTGAAATAATTACACCGCATTACAGTGAAATACTAACGCAATGTGAAATTCATAAAGTACAGTACGATAAATTCAATACAAAATGTACAAAATAACATTTAAATACAGATAATAGAAGTATGACGGTCATCCATCACCTCACAGAGCCTCAAACATACATCACGTACAGCCACCCAGCTACTTGCAAAAACATCGCACTCAGGTGCTGATGCGAGAAGTGCATTATATTAATTAAAAAATCTGTATTATCCAAGTGAACGCATTAACCTCGATTAAAGTAGGTATGTATATCTTAATTTTGCAATGGAATACAGCTCGGTGACTATAGTAAAAATGTAAGCACATAAAAGTACCTATTTAATTACCGAACTCTCAAGTCTCTCAACTCTGTTGGTGCTTCTTCAGACTGCATACAATGTTGCGCATAGTGCTTTCTCAGTTGTACCTACTCTCATTCATTTTTAAAGAAATTTAAATAGATATAGATTATTATAACTATAAATGGATTTCTTAATAACTCCAATAAAGCTCCTCTGAGAATAAAATGAATTTGAATGAAGTCGAGTTTTCTTTTGATTCTCCGTAATGTCAAGCAAATTAAATGCTGGCTAACCCTATATTTATTGAGAAAGTGGGAACAAGTCGAACAATCTGAAAGCTTGTTTCTCGTTAACTTCCTAATTCATTAAGGCTCCCGGAGGGGCGAAGGGTTTATATTTAAATGCGACAAATATACAATCTCGAGATTTGCAAAGTTTCCAAACTTTTGTTGAGGGATTTAGGTACCAGTGGCGTGGCGTTAATAGAACCCGATTCTCACCGGCTTGCCTACTGTAGGACATGTGAGGACTTTATTCTGCTGCTTCTAAAGAAATCATCAGGGAAAATATACCCCGGCTTTACCAAAAACATGTTTGACGCCACGCCACTGTTAGGTAAGTTGGAGGTCCCAGTGTTCGGCACCTTTAATTTTTATACAAAGCAAGAGGTGACAATAGGGTGTCATTATTGGAATAAGGATGGCAAATATTGGGACGTTTCTATCAATTATATCTATTTATCTATCAGCCACGGCCGTTCACTGCTGAACATAGGCCTCCCATAGCTCGCCACAGGGTGCAGTCCTGCGCAGATCGCATCCACCGACTCCCCGCGACCCTTACGAGGTCATCCGTCCACCTAGTCGGGGACCGTCTTACGCTGCGCTTTCCTATGCGTGGTCGCCACTACAGGACTTTACTCCTCCAACGCGGGGCGTTTACCCTTTTTATTTTAGTTTTAAACCTCCAAGTAAAAAGAAGGGTGCCAATAAGTCCGACGTGTGTATCTTCATCATCCTCGTCATATTAGCCCAAAGCCGTCGACTGTTGATCAAAGGCTTCCTAAGGATCTTCATAACGACCGGTCGCAAACCACCCTCATCCAACGGTTTCCCGTGATCTTCACCAGATCATCGGTCCATCTTGTTGGGGGCCTTCCCAGGGTGCGTCGTAATTTACGCGATCTAGTTACCTTATTTACTACGCACTACGCACGTTTTATTTGGAGTTACGATAACACGATAACATGCTGAAGGGAATTGCTCTATCAACATCTTTATTTCGATAAAAACGAACATCAAATTTTTATTAAGCATTCCGCATAATCTATAAAGATAAAAGGTAATTAAAAATGTACCATTGACAAACCTCTTATTAAGAATCACAAGCCGGGATTATCTTCATAAATCTGTGCCCATTATATCGCTATAATTTCTAACCATTAACTTTAATTTGCACTAAGAAGCTAGCGTCACAACCATTATAAGTTGGCCTATATGGCGGTTGTAGTTAAGACCTATCAAAGGTCATGATACTATGGTAATTTAAATATGCCATTTTCTTGTGGACATGCGAAAATTGACCATATTTGTAAAACTGTAAGGGTTGTGTCAATAGTAAAATAAGTTGGGGAATAGAGTAACTCTTTTACAAGGGAGGAAATAACCCTTTCGCTGTGGTGGGACTATTATTGACACCTGACGCGGCGCCGCAGCGTTTTGGGGTTATTGTTGCTTTTTATGGGAATTTGAGAGCATTTGGCAAGATTATATTGTGGTTTTCTAGAAGAAATTTTAATACTCCTATATTTCACAAGACTTCCTGTGTTTGGCGTGTGAGACTCACATTGCCTGTTCATAGCTCCCAGGCCTGGGAGCCTAAGAAAATAGTGAAAAAGGCGAGTGCTTTACGATCCAGGTTATTAGGGGCGTTAAAGCGACATTTTAAAGGAAGTAAAAAGGCAAAATTTACACATACTATAATCTACCTCATCCATAGGCCTGTTCCATCTGCTTCTGCATCAGGTACTATTATCCAGTTTGATACAGCATCTTCTATCGTCAACCTATTCTTATCTCATCGGGGGACACTCTGCCTCCACTATTTTTTTTCCTATGGTCGCTATTTTAGTACTCTCTTGATCCACTTCCTATGAGTCATTGTGAGTATGTGTCCTACATATTTCCGCACAGTTCCTCCAATAGTTTGTCACAGCAGCAGCTGTAATATAAAACTCGCTCAGCCATGCTCGCTTGGCAGTCAGAACTCACACAGAGAGATGTTTGTTTTTTTTTAAAGATATCTTTACGAGCAGCGTCTCTCACATTTCTTTATTTATAGGAACGCAGTTTTGTGTCCCAAACACTGGGATGTTGTCTTACCTATTCAATAAAAAAACTCTTCCATACTTACTAGGAAAAAAAGTAATACCTACGATACCTACTTGGAGTCAAGCGGAACTAGTTTCTAAGCTCGTTCATCGCCGGCGCGTCGGTGGGACAAGTGCCTTAATGCGAATATCAACTTTGTTTCGCCGGAGCGTTAACTCAAAATCTTTATTATTTCTTACCCTACTGTAATATTAGTTTTTCAAGGTCCGTTAAAAGAGCTATCAAATAGAAATGTCGCAACCACACAGTTTACGACCCGCCGCCCTTCGCGAAAGGTCGCGGGCAAATGTCGCGGCCTTTAGTTCTCCAGGGACGACACACTGCGCTCCGTGTAGGGAAATGAGTTCAAAAGTACCAAAATATATTTTAAAATGGCAAAAAAGTGCTCTGTCCCGTCATTCGTGTGGCAATAGTATTATATAAATCCGCCGGTATAATCTCGTAACACCCAAAATTGTCCTAAAGCACAATTTTGCTGAAGTTGTAGTAAACAATATATTTTTCGCCTCACTAGCTCGGAAAATTTCCGTTTACAGTTCCAAGTCTGCGTGAAAAAGTTTGTTTGTGGAAAAATCATTTGAATTTCGAATTTATATACTTTTATTTGTTTATTTTGTTATACGTATTGGCCAGGTGCAGGGGTCGTGTACGGAAAGCGAAAACGATCGCAACGCTTGATATGGCCAAAAGTGGTAACTTTCCCGGCTCTGCTTCAGTCAAACATCATACTTTTCTCATAATTCTAATGTTTTCTGCTATAAAATAATAAACTGAAATAAAATGGGTCATGAGAGCTGTTGTGTGGTAAATTGAAATAATACAGGACGAAACAGGAATTGCAAATTTTATCGCTTTCTTACACCGAGTTGGAAACAAGACCAGAAAATGAAATGGATAGTTGCTGTTAGAAGAATAAAGTAGGTACTGTATTAAACTGAAACTTTGGTTAAATATTTTTATCTATTTAGTGCAATAATAATATTATGATATAATAATTATAATGTTTCGAAAATATAAAATGTGGAATAACTTATATTTTGTAAATGTTTATTGTTTTAGTACTGATGGATCTAAGTAAGAGCTTCCCTTTACTCTTGGTTTGAGGCTGAAACCTTATGTTTTGAAAACTAGTTTTGATAATAGTAGTCATTTTTAAATTATCTGGAAGAAAACATTATTTTTATCCCTTCATTTGTAAGGAAACAACGCAGAAGTAAATTGACATAATAATACTAAGCACACGTATAATAGTTACTTTCTTCAATAAAAAACCTCATGTGTTTCACATTAAAAACAAACAGATTTTGCACTTGTTAGGTGCTCTACAATCAATATTTTCAATTATTTAGCTATATTTTGTTGCTCCATTATTTAACACTTTTGACAAAGCCATTAAAGTTGCGAACGCTAGGCGGTGCTGACGTCGAGCACCCGGCCAATATTTCGTAGGTTCATTGCCACTAGTTTTAATTCAAAAATAATCGGTTTCTTATAATAAAAAAAAATCGTTTTGTGTTGTGTGACAAGTTGTGTGTTTCGCATGGCTGCAAAATTATTTGGCTTCTCATGTCTTGAAAGCGTCGTTATTACGCTCAGGAATTCATATTTGTAATTTTAGATTCCTTTGCTTACTCGGCTTTCAATTCAAGCACTCGCACTAAATAACAACTTTACAGCCATGCAGAACAAATAACCATAATTATTCGATTCGGTTATGTTAAGATACGATCATGGTTACCGCCTGTCGTGAGTAAGGGGTAAAGATGAGACAAATTATTAATCAAAATCATATTATTAAGAAACACTCAAATATCACACTCCTCGTCAAGTTCAAATGTAATGAACAGACGCATTTTGAAAATGGATTCGAAATTTAAACTGTCCAACCGACCCCGCTTCGATGACGTATGGCCCCCGGGAGGGTGATCAACTTCCAACTCTCTACAAACATATATTTACCTATCCCTCACGCTAAATAACACTTATTCTCGAATAATAAGAATGCTGATGTGCAATTTCGTTGATAAAAATAAATTTGTTACTCTGTACTTGGTACCAGAATACTTTTACACAGCATACCAGTCAATTTGACGCTTATGTGACTTTCGTAAAGGTAAGTTGCTGGTAAAATCTAAAGTTGTTTTATGGAAGAAATGACGAATTCATTCTGTCATAGGCTGTGCAATGTATGGTGTATTATGGTGTTACAGATGTCATATGAACACCGAAGCCCATACCTGCATTGTATGGATTATGTCACACATGGTGCAAATAATATTAAATGAATTTGCTTGGAAAATACTTACAAAAAGTTTATTTTCTTAAGACGACCGCAACTTCGTTCGCGGGGAGAAGAAACTCATAACCGTCTTTATTTGCTACAACGTAATCGAATAAAAGGTATCCTATAACTATCTGTGGATGCCCAGCTACCCTTGTAGTAAACATTTGAAATCTGTTTAGCCGATTTAGCGTGATGAACCCACAACGACACATACAAACATACAAAAAACTAAAAAAAAAAATTTTGTTACCTCCAAATAGTCCGTTACAATCATTTTTTTGAAAATATCTTCAATGTCCAGACATTTCATTTACAGCCCCGTTTGTTTGTTGTGATAATGAGTGAAAATCGTATTAGTTTAAATATATTTTTTAATTTTACTCAAACTCCAAAACAACTATTAATACCAATTATTTTTATGAGAGAAAACTATAGCAATGACGCGTAGTTGCAGTATCTTAGAGGCAGCCGGATGGCTCGCGGTATTTGAGCCAATTGGGCCTGGCGGTTGTATGTTATTTAAATACCATCATACCATCCCTTCTGGTGCGACCACCATCCGCCCTGGCCGGTCACCTCACTAGCTCGAAAAAGTTCCTTTTACTTACGGCACGAAATGTGCGTGGAAAAGTTCGTTTTATCCGCTAGCGTGGAAAAGGTTTATATCTATACTATTATAAAGTCGTAAAAATGAAATGTCTGTAGGTACGTTGAAAATATTTTTGAAAAAAATATTGAAACGGACTATTATTTGGAGGTTTTGGAGGTCACTGGATTGAAAAATATTTTTTTGTATGTTTGTGTGTTCGTATGTGTCGTCGAGGCTTCATCACGCCAAGTCGGCTGAACAGATTTCAACTATTTTTGGTACACGGGTAGCTGGGTATCTCCAGATGGTTATAGGATACTTTTTACCCGACTACGCTGAAGAAAAAAAGAGGCGTTATGACTTTTCTCCTCCGCGAACGAAGTTGCGGGCTTCTTCTAGTTTTTTACATATTTAGTAGAATGTAATCGTCTGTGTCTCGAGCTTGGTCTAGATTCATTTCGATTATCGTTGGAATCCTTTTTCATAACCTCCCCTCTGTAGTTTATTATCATTGATAGTAATGTAAGAAACAAAAGAGGGCGGGGACGTGCAATTGTAATTAGTGCGGTTGTAATTGGAGGGGTCTAATGCAATAGTCGTGATGGATCGCCGTGCCACCGCTGCGTTGTATATTATTTTAAAAAATAATAACTAATTTATAAAAGCAAGAGACAAGAGAAATAATGAAATCATGAAAATACTTCAACTAGGAAAGCAAAAAAGATAAATGGACATTTTGTTACTTGGTACCTAAATCAACTTTTCACTTCTCCTGCTCAAAAAGTACGTCATATGAGCTTCGCGGAGCGAGACTAAAATAGTACATTTAGTCCCTAGGGTTTAAAAGAAAGCCATATAAACCCATACGAATTTCTATGACACTGAAAAAAAACTTGTGGCCAGCTACATAATCGTCACGAATAATTAAAAACAAACAAAAGAACCTGATCATCACTTCGTGTCATAATCATAAAGGCTTATTTTAACCTTTTTTAAAACAATCTACTATTTTAGTGTCCTCCATGTTACTAATATTTGCTGTTAGAGAGTCCCCGGCAAGCTCGGTCCTCCATACAAACGTAGTTACGCTCTCATTTTAAAACGACTAACTAGTTTGCTCTGAAACATTGTACTTAAAATGCAGGTCTGTACCTAATTAGTTTATGTAGCTTCAGATACTGTAGCAAAAAAATACAGCGAATTTAAGTTTTTCATACAAAACTTATAAACTAATTACAGGCCTCGATAAACCTCATGTCATTGTATATGCAAAGTTTCCTTACAACCCAACGCGTAGTTTTAAAATGAGAATGAAACTCCGTTTTTATTGGGAAGGTGAAATTCGGCCGAGCTTGCTGGGGAAAGAAAATACGATGTCTGCTGTTGTTAATTGTTGTTGCAGTCTTTACTCAAGGAATAGCGTGTTTAGTTTGACCACGGAATGAAAAAAAAATCATTCACCTTCAATTTCACCGGTTGCCAAGCGGAGATTTGTCCCCTGGAAAAACATGTTTTCTGTTATAATACTTTTTTTTTGGCGAGATGCAACATGTATGTTAAAATTGACTGTTTGTCTGGCTATAAGAACTTATAGATTTTACCAATACACATGTGGTAACTAATAACGAAGTAAAAACTAAGGGACAAGAAAAAGTTTTTATCACAATACACAACAGAAGTAATGTACTACCTAAATGTGGATAATATTATATTGTGAATATTATTGAGAAAAAAATACATCGATTATTTTAATGGACATTTATTTGCATTGAATTTCTTTATAATGTTAGAAGTCGACAATGGATAACTTCTACCTCTTTCTAACTATTACACGTGTATTGCCAAAAAAACAAGAAGTTGCCAGTAATACGCAAATGAACATCATCAACTCTAATCCAAAGTTTTAATTTAAAAAAAAACGGTCAAGTGCGAGTCGGACTCGCCCATGAAGGGTTCTGCTGCCGTTTATACAAAAAAATGCACTACAGATGAAAAAAATACGATATGAAAAAAAAAACACTAACAAAAGAGCGTATCTCCCCGGCACTTACGTCTTTTTGATGAGAAGCGCAGTTTTTTGGCAATAACTTAAAAACAGTATGTCCGATCGTGATGAAAATAATTTTCGGTGGAAGTATTTATGAAGTTTCATATTTGTTAATTTTTTCATATTTTTTGAACATACCGTTTAGAAAATAGAGAGGGAGGGACACAATTTTTGCTACTTTCGGAGCGAATAATTCCGAAAACATTCACAAAATCAAAAACTTTTTTTGAAAACCTCAAAGTGTTTATAGAAGAACTTTCGAATGATGTACCACACATTGATATTTCCAGATTTTTTTTTTTTTCAATTTCGGTTACATGTCTAGTGCCCTCCCCTAGAAATATATATATTTTTTATTTAACTATCAAACTAAGTAGCGGTTAACACACGACACCTATGCTCCAAATTTCATCAATGGACATCTTATAGTTTTTGAGTAAAATGCCTGTGACATACGGACGGACAGACAGACAGACAGACATGACGAATCTATAAGGGTTCCGTTTTTGCCATTTTGGCTACGGAACCCTAAAAATATCTTAGGTATTTTATAAGTAAGTTACATTACATTTCGTAACATGAATCTGACAATAGAAGCTCTGACTCGCGTTCCAAATCGAATTCCAACGTACACAGATGATACACAGGTGCGTTCCCTTTTTGATTTCCGATGATTATTTTTTTCTAAATTCGCCGCCTCGTTTGACAGTTGCGTTTCGTTCCACGTAGTTTCGCCCGCCACAATAGTTTGGACGATTCGATCGCCCGCGTTCCGTTTCATTTCCGCTGCTCCCTATACGATTTTTGAACAGACCATTGAAAAAAAAATGTCTCACTATTACACGAACTTGATTCGACCAAGGACAGCAAATCATGGAGCGGTGAATGTTTTTTATGGTATATGAAATCTGAAATTGGTACTATTTCTGGAAGTGCATTTATGACAGTGGGGTTTTAACAAGAAGTTCTTGTAAATTATATGACGATATTGTAGATATTAAGTTCCAAATTTAAATATACTCAATTTCAATGTGTGGTAATATAATTTCGGTAAAATTTTAACCAGTGGTGGTTTATTTATTTATTTTCAAAAAGTTACACAGCGTTACAGTAAAAACCAAGACACTGTGAACTACAAAAAAACAAAACCATATAGGAAAACTTATAACTAGTTCGATTTAGGCGACGTAACTCCGTGGCTCCGTTGCGTCGTTTGATCTGGTGTAGGATTCGGCAGATTGCCCCGGAACTGCCGAAACACTACACCATTCGGCCAGAAGTCTGCACTTGCTATGGTGTGCTGCAGCTGCCGCGGCACGCGCACCACAAACCAGCTGAAGTGTACGTAGTGGCGGGACTGCACCTGAAATGAGACGGACATTATTTAATCTGTCAATGTGGTGAAAGCAATGAACATTAAATTTAACATAAAACCATTTAAAAATAACGTGTTATGTGATTTGCCTCAAATGAAATGGGAAAAGGCACGCACAAAGAAGAACGTGTTATGTGTTTTGCAGTGCAGATATTTACGTTGCGTCAAGAATTTTCACTATAGCATTATATTGATGTCCTACCTATTTCTCTTATAGATACCTATGTGAACATTATCTGAAACCATCCAAACCCGAGATTCAGCAAACATCGATATATTACCAAATAGGTACATATATTACCCGATGTTTAGATCTATGTCACAAAAAAATAGTATCGAGCAATATTCAATTAAGAAATAAACTTATAAACTTTAAAAAATAAGCGAAACGGATTATTTGAAGGTGACTGAACCGATTTGTCATGACATGACAAAACGGCTGACCGCATTTCAGCTACTTTTGGTACACAGTACTGTGAGGTGGCTCATATATAGACACCTCTTTCATATCCTGGCCGTTATTTTAAATAATAGATTCGAATGACCAATTCGAATAAGGAATGTCTTCTGTTCTTGTTAATTCTGACAACGATAATGTTATTTGCGCAAATCCCTCTATGAATTTCCTGTAATATGAGAATAATTTCAACGTTGATCGCAACTCTTTTAAATTAGACGGCGGTTTCGCTTCTCGCATGGCCTTAATTTTGTCAATATCAGGGCCAATTCCCTGGGCTGATACAGTGTGTCCCAATATTTCGTGAAGCCAATCTTGCATTTAGTAGGTTTTAGAGTGAGATTCGCTTTCTGGAATTTTCTGCGCACTCGTTTTAGGGTGTCAAAAATTCTTTGTATGTTTTCGCATAAACACAACAATATCGTCGACATAAACTAAGACATTTTTATACTTGAGCTCCGCCAGAACTGCGTCCATAGCCCTCTGAAAGCGGGCCATGCTTGTCACGAGACCCATTGGTAGTTTTTTGAATGAGTACAGACCCGACTGACATATAAATGCCGTATTTTCTTTTCCTTTTCCTAGGCTCAGTTGCCAATAGCCTGAGTTCAAATCCAATTCGGCAAAGTAACGGGCACCTTTTAAACATGTTAGCAGCTCTTCAACACGTGGTATTGGATAAGAATCTGGTTTGATTTTCTTATTTAGACTCCTGAAATCTATACAAATTCGGTTTGCCGTGTGATTTCTCCACTATCACCACTGGTGATGCGTATGGGCTTTATGACCGTTGAATCACGCCATTTTTCAACATTTCTTGTACTTACCTTATTATAAACAAAGATCAGAAACAAATGAAAATTTTTGTCGACTATACTGGACTTCAACCAGTGCCTTGAGCCAGACCGGGGCAGCACGCTCTACGCATCTGAGCGAATCGTCCATACCAGTAGTCGACGAATTTTGTCATCTGTTCTTGCTTATGGATCTCTGTATGGTGCATCCGACTCTTTAGCCGTTAGCGCCGCCTAGTGCAGAACTATGAAGTTACTTTCACCCCGAGCAGATACCTTTACAGGTACCATTGGTCGGCGAGAGGTGGCGCTATTATCAAGACTGTACTTTTTGTTTTACAAATATCATGATAATAATCACAATGTTTGCTGCCCCGGTCTGGTTCAAGGCACTGGTTCAAGTCCAGTATAGTCGAAAAAAAATTTCATTTGTTTCTGATCTTTGTTTATTATAATAACGCTAGTGGAGTGATCCACTAATAAATTGCAAACATTGTGATTATTATCATGATATTTGTAAAACAAAAAGTATTTTTTGTACCTGTTCTTCTATTACTTGTTTTTGTTTTGCCGACATCCTATATGGCGGTTTGTGTACTGGTATCTCATCAGTTGTTTCAATGTCTATTTGATATCCACTGTATGATCCTAACGTTGACAGAGAGTAGGCAAATCTATCTTCATATTTAATTAAAAATATTCGTAGTTGTTCCGCGTGCTTTTCATTCAACTCTTCTCCGATCTGAATGCTTTGCACGTTTTCTTCAAAGAAATATATTTCTTCACCTTTGATATCTGGTTCACATTTTTCCCGTGACACATTTTTCTTGACTTCCGCGTTTGTTTTTACATCTTCAACTGATTTTCCATTTTTCTGACAGATTAATTGTGTCACAAATTTACCATTCAGCAATAATGTTCTTTTCTGGAAATTAATTGTGGCATTATGGTGTTCTAGAAAGTCATACCCTATGATGATCTGGTCAAGGTTCACGTCAATTATATTGAAAACATGCTGAAAAACTACATTTTCAATGACTATATTTCATTTTACAGATGTTACGTTATGTTATGTTAGTACACAGGGCATCCACAGGTTACAGGTTAGCTGGGACTCCCAGGCCCCCCTTAGATGGGGGCCCCGGGGCACGGCCACGTCTAGCCCTTCGGTAGCTACACCATTGTTGGGTAGGGTTCAGTGGCGTCAGACATTATCCTTAGACAAGCCGGAGCTAATTTGGCTCGTTTTTTCTTCATACACCGTAGTCAGCGGTTTTAAAATGGGTAACCCGGTGGGAATCGAGTTCTATGGACGCCACGCCACTGGTAAGGTTGTTCTTTTTTTTACCGACATTGGCGCAATACTAAAATGTGTGACGGATGTGAGTGACGCCTCTATGACGTAAATTTTGAGAAAACTGATAAACAACCCCACGTAACAACCACCGTAATGATATGAAATTAAATTAAGAATTGTTTAATTTTTACCATAATTAAGATGATTATAATAGCGGGTACATATTCAATTTCGGTAAAAATTGTAAAAAGAAGAACGACCCGGTGCAGGATACTTTTTAAGTTTTTACCCAACATTGTGATTAGAGCACCTTCTATTCGGTAGTAAAACTTATCAACGCGTCTCCACAGAACTTCGTCCTTTGGGGGCGGTGGCAAATTGAAAAGGACACTCGAAAAAACCCTTTAGTAGTCCCGACAATGGCACCCAACGCGGAATCCAGCTATATCGTTTTAAAATTTGACATTCGCGGAAGCAACATTATTATGATAAAAATACTCAAAATCGATGTTTAGTACTGCTTCGTAAATATAAAATCTCCACCTTACGACAATCACTAAAACGTAGTACCCAATTATATCCAACTTAGGTGTAATAATACTAGTAGGACAGCATCAATTGCTATTAACAGGGCTCAAACAATTTGACTGAATGAAGAGTCTCGGAATTGGTTTACAATTAGGGACAATTTAAAATTACACCTTAAGGTTTCATACTCTGAACTTTCATTTAGGTACATTACATAACATCGAGTTTGATATACTAGACCAAAAAGAGAGATGTTTTGCGTCAGAGCTTGCTCATAAAATGTATATAACGCAAAGTGCATAGACTTTACAATGTCAAGTTCTACCAAATGTGGCCTCCAAATGGGAAAGTCATTCCCATTTTGTAGAAAGACGGGAAAGCAGTTTTCCCACTTCGTAGCTAGCTACCAAATGTAGGTTCGAGATGGGAAATTTTTTCTCATTTGGTAGCTAGCTACAAGACGGGAAAGCACAATTCCCATTTCGTAGCTAACTACCAAATGTGGCTTCGAGATGGGGAAATCGTTCCCATTTGGTAGCTATAGCTACAAGACGGGTAAGCACAATTCCCAGTTCGTAGCTAGCTACCAAATGTGGCTTCGGGATGGGAAAATCGTTCTCATTTGGTAGCTAACTACAAGACGGGAAAGCACAATTCCCATTTTGTAGCTAGATTTGGTAGCAAATCTGGCTACGAGATGGGACTACACGGCGAGGACGTACTTACTGATACTTCAACATTATAATAAAATCCCAGAGAATATTCAAACATCTTCGGACAGTCTTATTTTATATAGGTACCTGTAGTTTTTAATTTTTTTTGTAGTTGTAAGGTAATTTTACTGCATGTAAGAAATAAATTCATCGAGCTGCAAACTTATAGGTCTTTTTTTAACTAACTGTTGTCCTTTCTTAGTATATTTCCTGTTCAATAAAAAGTACTTACTAGTATGTTCTTTTTCACAATGTTATTCATTTCACTCACATTCACATGTGCGCATTACGGGCGCGCGTTCCCTCTCAAACTGCGAAATCCTTTTACCAATTTAGTTTTGCGTACGTGTCACATTTTATGACGCGTGTCCCATGCATAGAGTTCCGGGGTTTTGTAGAGAAATATACTTGCTGTATTCGTGGCATTGTGGCTTGTGGTCTGAAGGCTTAAGAAGCAGAGTTAATAATAATAATGTGAGGGCGTACGTGGAAACTGTTCGGAAGTTTGAATGTACATACATTGCTTGTTTTTATTGAAATGTTATTATGAATATAGTATTTAGATTTAGGTTAAAGACACGCTACAAATTACAACGCAATGACTAGAAGTGTGGCAGGCCTCACCCGCTTATAAATTAAATTGACACATTAGGGATGTTGACTGTATAATAACGACAAATTTAAAAAAATAAAAACCCCCCGACACAAATGAACATAACAACAAAATTTGGAGTTCCTAGCTTCATTTTGGCTGAGATCCGGTCACTTGTTCCACTAAAAGCTGAATATATAAGAGACGAGTGCTCCGATTTTCATGAAACAAAGCTAAGAACACTTGACATAAAATTATCTATGACACAAAAAAATCCCTTAAATCGGTCCATCCGTATGGGCGCTACCATGCCACAGACAGATACACAGAGTCACAGACACGTTAAACTTATAGCACCCCTCTTTTTTGTCGGGTGTTAAAATACAATTATAATGCGAAATGGTCACAGAACAGAAAAAACATATCTGATTTATTGTAGGACAGTAATACGAGTATCTCACCAGCGGCAGTTTAAACTGAAACTTCACTACGTTTCTTTAAGGTTCATATTTCTAAAGATCACTGTTTATTCCTGTTACATTTCGTTACTATATACGATTAAATTTCTTAACATAAATACAAATTTCGGGAAACAAACGTTAACCTTGTTCGAAACAAAAATATCTTAAATAATTCGCTGCCAACAAAGACAAGTCGCGACAGTTAGTATAATATGAGTAACTTAAAAACCCAGTACTATCGGAGTCATCCATTATTGAATCAAAAAACTAAACATATGTTTTAATTATAAACACAAAACCGGCCAAGAGCATGTTGGACAATGCTCAGTTTAGAGTGACGCAGCCGTTCACTGCCGTGCACTACAGATGAAATAAAATGTATTTACCTTTATCTTTTTATTTTTTTTAATTATTTTTTGGACAAAGGTTTGAGGGGGGGGGGGGGGGGAGGGGCACAAATAATGCTACTTTCGTAGTGATTATTTCCGAAAATAGTCACAAAATAAAAAAAATCGAGAAACCTTAATATGTTTTTAAAACAACTGTCGAAATATGTGCCACACGTTGATATTATTTATTTTTGTTATTTAACTATCAAGCTAAGTAGTGGCTTATACAAGACACCTGAACTCCAAATTTAATCAACATACATCCTTTAGTTATTGAGTAATTTGCCTGTCACATACGGACGGACGGACGTACGTAGGAATCTCAAGGCTTTTTTGCTAAGGAAGTGTCTGTATTCGGTAGACGAACCTTTTCAAGATGATGCTTAGTAATTGAGTAGGTAACAAAATTGATATAGGTAGTTATTTAAATTAAGTAGTATTATTAAATTGTCATGTGAACCGTGGTTAATGACATTTTTAATTTAAAATTATATTTGACACCAGAGAATTTAATTGAATTGTATAATATTGAGCATTTGTAATGTAAATTGTGTATTTATCACATTCAGTGATTATTACTTGAATTTTGTTAAATTTTACATAATCCAAGTAAACACATTCTATTTGTATTTTATTTTTAATTTTACTGTAAGTTATTGTTATATTTTCACATGTTGTCATAGTTTCGTATTGTAATAATAATATTGTATTGTAATAATAATTGTAATTATATTTGACATCTGATAATTTGAATTAAATATTATATAGGGTTATTGTAACATTGTAATTGACAATAATTTTTGAATTTTGACAACTGTGAAATTTAATCAAATGGTATATAATATGCATGGAATAATTATAAAATTGTAACTGTGTCTTACCCAATAATCATTTAAACATAATGTATATTATTCAATGAATAAATTACTATGACTATGAGTATGACTATGACGTCACAAAACTATAAGGGTTCCGTTTTTGCCATTTCGGCTACAGACCCCGAAAAGATGAAAATTACTTTATTGACTAAATACAAATGAATTGAGACACAATGACACATGCTTTAACAGATAGTCATTTACTTTTTGTTTTACAAATATCATGATAATAATCACAATTTTTGCAATTTATTAGTGGATCACTCCACTAGTGTTATTATTACCATACAGAGATCCATAAGCAAGAACAGATGACAAAATTCGTCGACTACTGGTGTGGACGATTAGCTCAGATGGTAGAGCGTGATGCCCCGGTCTGGCTCAAGGCACTGGTTCAAGTCCAGTATCGTCGAAAAATTTTTTCATTTGTTTCTGATCTTTGTTTATAATAAAAGATAGTCATTTAATTAGTTTACAAACAGCAACAGCAAATTTCCCGATGTCGTTGTTTTTACAAACTGTAACTCGATTATAAAAACCATAAAGTATTCTTCCACGTTGTAATTAAGGCCATTAGGTTCTGTAAAACATGGCCGCCGCCGCTTCCGTTTCCGTCGAGTTTTTAATTTTTCTTTTACGCCCGGTGATTTCAATTTTTCCTTTTAATTTCTCATTAAACTTGGTCACGTTTTGCCCCGGGGTGTTTCACGGGAAATAGGAAAAATGTTGATATTAACATAGTGATTGATGATTATTTTTGAAATGAGAAACATTATATTTTCTCAATGCCACTGACTTAATTACTCCTATTCAGGCGGGCACACGTGCAGAAAATTACGTCAATGCATTTCGCCGTTTCTCGCGTTAAAAAAAAACAGGCACCCTTTCGCATATATACTCGTAATTTTTTTGTTTGTAAAGACTTTATAATACATAAAAACAATAAAAAATAGCCGGTAGAGTAATAAATGTGTAAAAGGCGAATTTATCCCTTTAAGGGATCTCTTCCAGTTAACCTTAAAGCAAAGAGAGAGAAGAATAAACATCAACGCAGATAGACAAACTAACAACGTGATATTAGTAATGATAACAACGTGATATAGTAATGATTAGTAATGATGAGGGGTACATTAATATTCCTGTAAGTATACGACTAATATTACAAATGTGAAATTTTTTGTATGTTTATTGTTTACTAAGTAGGTGCCCGAAACTTCGTCAGCGGAGAAAAAAAAATGATACTGTTATTTTTTTCTAGTAGTCGGATAAAAAGTATCCTATAACCATCTGTGGATGCCCAGCTACGCGTGCACCAAAAATAGTTAAAATCTGTTTTGCCATTTTGGCGTAATGAAGCCACGACGACATATACAAATATACAAAAAAAACAATAATTGACGTCCTGCATTTCACCTCTATAGTTATGCACTGATTTAAGATGCAAACTAATGGTACAATGTCAACTACGAGGTCATACCTTAATGCATTCTAATATTCATACATGCAAACTAACATTATAAATGCTTGTCTGTTAACTTTTCACGCTTAAACCGCAGAGCCGTTTAGATGAAATTTGGTATGCAGATAGTTTCAGACCTTAGGAAGAACATACAATAGTTATTATTCCGGAAATCATGGGATGAGAAAGGGGATGGAAGTTTGTATGGGGAATCAATCATTATAAAACAGGCTACAGTTCTTAGTAACGCAGGCAAAGCCGCGGGTAAATATTACAGTAAATATAAAAAAATAATCTGCTGAAAATAATATTATAGTGAGAAGCTTTTATTGCCGACTGTACTTTTCTTTGAACATCTGTTATACTCATCGAGACGATTCTAAAGAGCCCAAACTCGGTAGGATTGCATTATTTTATTACAGAGTTCCTATACCACCTTCCGGTCATCAGATCAGCTCGATAGTGTCATAATATTGAATTGCCACTTAACATACATAAGTGTACCAAATCCTAGCTCAATAGGAAACCGGGAAGCGGGGTCAAATTTAACTTGTAAAATTTGACCCACGCATAACACGGCAAGTTAAATAAAGGCTTGTAAAAATATTCCCATCCAAGACGCAGTTAGAATGCTTATGTTTAAACTTTTAATTAGGCAGTTATCACACTGCTGCGCAAATGGTATATTTTCTTACAGCAGTAGCGCACACCGGTGTAGTCTCCACAGCAGATAACCGCCTTATACGTAGCGATGGGCGACTTTGAATGATACTAATCGAATTATTCGATTTTGAATTACATTCGAATAATTCGAATAGTCGAGATTCATTCAAATGAAATCGAAACGCAGAGAACTTAGAGAAAGAGTCCGCGCGCCAGTTAGCGATAATCGTCACATGGTACAACAATCGAATTCGAAATCGAACATTCATTCGATTTTATTGATTAGTACACTATTATTTTGTTATTCGAGGGGTAAATTATATAATAACTAATTTATCGATTTCTAAAATCATTCGAAATCACCATCTCTGCTTAGGTATGCGATTTTAAATATGTTAAAGACATACAAAAGTGCGTACAGCACACGTACAGGAGAAGAGTACATTACGCATCCCTAAATGCTCTCGCGGTGTCCGCTGCGCACTAGCTGACACTAAACGAGACCCAGTTGCACAGGGCTGCCACCGCAATAAACTATTTATGAAGCACGAAAGTCCAAACTTTACATAAAAGTTTTTACCCGCGTGATGTTTCCTTTGCCAACTGTATACTATTTATCCATAGTATTATAAAGTTTTAAAAATGAAAATGTGTACATTGCAGATATTTTAAAAATTGATTGTTACGGACTATTTGGAGGTCACTAAAACGAAAAATATTTTATTTTTATTTTTTGTATGTTTGTATGTGTCGTTGTGGCTTCATCACGCAAAACCGGCTAAACTGATTACAACAATTTTTGGTACACGGGTAGTTGGGTATCTCCAGATGGTTATAGGATACTTTTTACCCAACTACGCTGCAGAAAAATAGAGAGGTTATGACTTTTTCTCCTCCGCGGACGAAGTTGCGGGCGCCGTCTAGTATTCTATAAAACTATAAGAAAATGCACAGAGAAAAGAAAGTGGTTTCGGAGAAAATCGAGTTTAGGGAAATGAAACAGTTGGCAATTGAAACATTCGGCGAAAAGGCAAGATACCCTATTTCACCTATAATGAAAAGAATCACATCAATCTGTTCTCCCTCCCATTATTGCGTGATAGATAGACAAACCAACAAACAAATTTCCGCATTTATGATATTAGTAAAGATCAAAAAAATACATTATATACAATTCACTGGAACAGACTTTTCACTAGAATTTTCCCGTTGTGAACGTCGAAAGTCGGTCTTTGTTGCTTTTACTAAATTTGGGTAGAAAGTATTCTATAATTATCCTGGGTTGTAGAAATCTACCCAAGTCAGTCAGCAAGCCTACTATCTTTACTTAAATTTTTTAACAGAAGACCCAGTTGCTAATATCAAAGATTATGGAGTTTAAAATATGGCATCGATGAAGAAAGATGTGTCCTTTAATATAACTATCCTACCGAAGCAGATATCGTAAATTTCTGAACGACCGGATATCTCACATCCAACTGCTAGTTTTTATTTTTGCACAGCCCTAAAGCAAAGACATCATTATTGTAATGGATGTCACAGGCTGCAACTCAAGTGCTCTCCAAAGTAGTAAGCCTACTAACTCACCACACCGCAAAACTGTGTAAAATCACTTTTCTTCCCTAGGGCATAAAGTCGTCTAAAGATGATAAGATTAAGTTAGCGCCTCGGAGGACTAGATGGCGCAGCGATGCACACATTAGCGACATCTCTTGGAGAGTGGGAAGATTGCGGTGAAATTGTGTTGAGAAGTGTCGCACGCTTTTAACGCCGGTTGCTCTTGAGATGTCATGAATTATCTGCGCCCCCCGTGTTGGAGTTGCGAAACGCACCTAGGTAGGTGTAGGTATGGTATGCCTAGTATTCTACAAGACGATCAGAACTGACAACACGTGATGAAGAATGAAGGGGAGCTAATTGCTGACTGTAAAAAGAAAATAATTTTATTTCGTGAAGTTTCAGGTACAAGCTTCATCGTCATCATCACTGCTAGATAAAGGCCTTCCCAAGGATTTCGATAACGACCATTTGTGCGCCGCCCTCCTGCAACGGTTTCCCGTGATCATCGCCAGATCATCGGTCCACCTTATCGGGGGCCATCCCACGCTGCGTCGATCACTGTGTACAGGAGTACACGGTCGCCATTTGAGTACCTTATACACCCTTAAACAAGCTTATGCACCTGTTATACAACCTTTTATTTAAACTGTATAAATTTGTAAGGGTGTCGGGACGAGAGATTTTATCTTAAAAGGCATTCGAGGTAGACGATTTATATAGTCAAATTTTAATTAGGTATCTAGGCTAGCAGCACGATATCATTGAAACGATAAATAAACTTAACATCTAGAAAAAAGCTATTGATCTATAAACAGCTGAGCAGATTTATCGTGAATCGCTTAGAACACTCAAGCACACTTTCAGATTAAAAAATAATGAAAATCGGTTCATCCGTTTAGAAGCTACAATACACAGGTACACAGATTCACAGATACGTAATTAATTAATAAATAAATAAACATTGCGGGACAATTTTTACACAAATCAAACTAGGCCCATGATAAGCTCAATAAGGTTTGTATTATGAGTACCTACTAGACGACGATATATTTAATAGATATATTTATTTACTTAAAATTAGATTAAATTTTATTAACTTATATACGTAGAAAACATCCAAGACTCAGGAACAAATATTATTGCTCATCACACAAATATTTGCCCTTACCGGGAGATCAACCCAGGACCATCAGCTTCGCAGGCAACGTTACTCCCGCTGATCTAAACTGGTCGTCAAAAAAACCCCTCTAATACCCCTATTTTTCATTATTTTCATGATTGCACCATATTTTATAGTAAATAAAGAATATTTCATTTCATTTTCATGGGTGGTTAAAAATAAAATCTAAACTTTAAATATAAGTAAGTACCGGTACAGTAGGTAGTAAAACATACCTCAGACCTGTCGATTTAAATAATGTAGTTCGTAGGTGTATAGAATCCAGTTAAGTAGGTTCTAATTCTAGCACTGAGCCTAGGTATAATGGCACGGTTGATGCATATAAATCATGTTTGTCGATTAACGAGCCTGGTTAGCTAATACCTACAGTACAAGTATTAGTAATGTATGTAGGTATCATAACTAGCTTGACACGTATGGTTGAGATCATGTGATGTTTTTGTTGCACTGAAAAAAAATAGGAGCCTATCAAGTGGCTATTTAGCTTGATTGGAAATTTCTTAATAGATTCAATCGCAATATGAACAAACTGATATGTGTTTCCACCAAAACTGATATGTGTTTCCATCGCAATTTAATTCGAACTTAATTGAACTTATAATGAACTTGTTTAGCGCAATCCATTTATTGTGCCTATCGCACGCAAACATTTTATTTGAAACAATCAATTTTAAACTTCACAGCAATACTTAAACAACCTTTGCGATGTTTTTATAAGTAATGATGCAGTGATACAATTAAAATTCTTGCTGAAACAATTGCACTTGATATGCTCTGATTGATTCTATCGGATTTTTTTTCAATGTGATAATTATTGATGACTAGTGTAAGGATTACCCCTTACATTTCATTTACCAGTAACCTGAGTGGATGTTGTTTCAGCCCGGGATGTTATGGGTATGTAACGCGCACAGAGACAGCACCCGCTGGATTCAAGAACTATTGATTAAAGAGGGATTGTTGGTATCTAAACATACTGGGGTTCTGGGAATGACATGATGGACTAGATAAATACTGGGTTCCGTTACTTCTTATAATAACCAGACCAGGAATAACTGTCTGATGACCAGTGATCGTAAAGTTGGTAGCATTTTTGGTGCAGCAAACACGGTAGAGTGTCATAGATATGGCAAATTTCAATAATGGATTAGGGTTACTGTCGACAATATTAACTATGTTTTAGCGTTTAAATTGGTATTTCTCACATCTATATAGCGCAATCGCTGCACCAAAATTGCTATCAAAACGATCACTGCTCCTCATGACTAATGGCACCTGGTAGACGATAACTTGCCCCTCACTAGATGGGTTCCTATAAATGGAGGCAATATAGTGTCCTGAGGGCAACATCGATGCGGAGGACTAAGGGTGGGGAGGTATCACTGGACTTTAAACCGATGCCAGCGCCACTTACGTTTCCACATCCACCCTCGTGACCGTAGCTCTTGGGAGTCCACTCTGACCGGCTGGTTAAAGCAAGCTAGAGGCTGGCTCAACAGCGCACTTCAGGTACGTGGGGTCACTACACACAAAAAGCTCGTCGTTGACTGAGTGCGCGGGTACGACCAGCGGGCGGTGGGGTCGTCAAATCCCTAGGCCATCATATTCATCTTAATATTAATTAATTGAATTGCCTAATCAACAGCGAGTAACAGTTATCTAAATGACTAAAATATTATGTCTCAAACTTGTTTGTTTCCGATATCAAATATAGCTGTTGCAAGAGTTCGAAGCACCGTTATCAAATTTTTTATAATATTTATGTTTAGATAACTTAACTATGGAAAATAATTAACAAAAGTTTCTTTGTTTACTGTTGATTGTTCTCGATTATCGTCCCGCGTAAGTCAAGGTCCTAACCTCAAGTCAAGTCAGAGCCCACCACTAGTGGCGACGATTGCTTTTTTTTAACCTGACTTTGTACTAGGTAGGGCTAGGCTTTCTAAGGCACTGGCCCCACCACGCACGAGGAAGCGATTAGCTATCGGCGATTTTCTCGCCCAAGAAACAAACAAAAGATATAGATCCTGTGTTAGTAAAAGAGACACATATATTAATAGTTCATCGCTGGCTGTTCACACTGCCGGCGAGAACAGTCCCATATATGTATTTATCTCTTTTATTGACACGGAGTCTACATCTATTGTGCGTTTCTTGAGCGAGTTGGACGAGAAAATAGTCGATAGTTGCTCGCTTTCTCGCCGGCGGTGGGACTAGTTCCATACCAGCAAGCGAATTTAGGGGGGTGAGCGCAAACTTAGAAACGGTAATGCCATCCGCGGCTACCTAGAGCTGGTGACCACTTACAGTTGGGTCGTGGCGTCGAACGTCTACAATACGGCGGAGCAAGTTAGCTTATTTTGAAAGGCTTACGTTTTTTTTCATACCCTTTGAGGCTACCCTCTACCCCAGCCTCGTAAGTCCCCACCTATATAAGTATTAGGTACAAATTAATAATAGTAGTTCTGACCAGATATTTTAACCGCATAGCAAGAGTAACGACCGAATGTACCTAGGTACTCGAACTTTCTGAGTACAAATGTTTCACCTATGTTTATCTGTAGCTTTCTATTCTTAAATGACGACTTTGGTGTTACAACCCAAAATTATAAAAACGCAAAAAGTGCTGTCTCGGTCCGAAGCACTATCCTTGGTATGTACTTGGCTTAGTACGTCCGGTAGTTGGTAGATAGGACTACCGCTGTTAATAAAAGGCTAGAGCCATGTGGTCCATGGGGCCATTCTCGCCTTCAACTCATGGCCGCAGATACTTGGTGCGTCGAGTAACCAGTTGGCTGGCAGCTGGGCATTTCTATTTAAAGTTGTACCCTTGATGATTTACGAAATTGTATAAATATTTTATGAATTTGGCAAGTGTGACACCTAATTCTAGTAGTAAATATATTGTTTTTTGCTAATATGTGAAGAGATCTGCAGAATTTTAAGTAAAAACCAGGGAAAGATGTATTTATTAAGCTAAAAGTAGTTTTACTTGCTCCATTTGGTAACGATTTGTTTATCATGTAGAAAACGAAAGGCGTACTCAAAGTCATCGTTTCAATTTATACTGATAAGAATCACAATAAAAAAAAAACGAAAAACACTATAAGGGTTTAACTCTGAGCATAGTTTTTTCATGAAAAAATATTCCAGGCCATTTGGTAACGATAAAGTTCTAAAATTTTAATTAGATTCGTATTTACCACTTATTTACCTTCCTTATGCTATATCACATATAGCAAATAGTACAATTAACAGTTATATAATATTATTTTCAACTAAACTATGAAATATAGCTTTATATTATTTAACAATCAACAAAAATAGTTCTTAAATTACGGGGACAGTTTCCAAATGGACACCCATGTTACTTAACGGACAATTTAAAAACGAGATCACAATGCGACTTTACGCGTCCGTTTGTTAACGTTTTCCAGTCCGGCTTATATGTAACGTGACAAAAATGTTAACAAACAGACGTTATGATTTCGACGAACTAAAATTAAATCTCTTTCAATGAAAGAAATCGAATAGCAAACGATATATTTTAAACTCGCCAAAGTAATGCAAAAACATTTGTTTGGTTTGATAAAAAAAGCAATTTATTTACTTTCTGTTCGAACAGCATAAAATTTGCACAAAACGGACAAACACTTAGATAAACTTACCTGACTCAACATCACGCCACGACGATCAGACTTAAACTGACCTTTTTCGAAATATGACGATTTAAACGCACTTTATCTATGGCCAGAGTGTTGCGAGTGTGCCAATTAAACTCAAAGGTTTTTGGGAAACTTTTAGTAAAGATTGCGAATTTAGCGTTATCAAAAGACAATGTCCGGACTGCATTTTCGAAGGGACAGCATTAAATTCAAATTTTAACTTTATTTTTAACGATTTTAAGGCGGTTTTTCCTGAGTAATAAATTTATCAACGTTTAAAGCGTCCAATAATGTGTACGTGGTGTTGCCTCTATAGAAATAAATGCGTAAAAATGTCGTTCAAAAATCGAACTGTTGGGCGGGGACAGTATGGACAGACATAAATAACTTTACTTATAAAATTAATTTTATTTAAGAAAAAAATGTTTTTTATACTTTAAATTAAATAATTAGCACGTTAGGGAACCACTTCATTCAATAAACATACTTTTATACGGATAAAAAAAACATATCACGAGATAATCGCAAAAAATGCAAGGGGACATGACAAAATCTCGGAGTACAACTTTAAATAGAAATGCCCAGCTACGTTGGACAGAGGCAGAGGCTGAGCCTCGCCTTTCAAAAAAAACCGGCCAAGTGCGAGTCGGACTCGCGCACCGAGGGTTCCGTACACATTTTTACTTACCCTAACATTATTACCCGGTACCGGTTGAGTTAAGTTTGCACCTGATATCTATCATTGCATGCAAATCAGGTGCAAACATAACGCAACCGGGTTGTTCAAATAGGTTTTTACAAATAAAAAAAATTAGCTAGTTAGAGACATGGCTATAATTTTCGTGTAATATTTATGCTTATTAACACAAAACTTCGTACGTAAACTTCGGAGATAAAGGGGGAATGGTGTTTTGTTTCACATTTTCCTTAATAAAAACTATCACAATAAAAAAAATAAAAAAATTGTTCAAAAATTTGCCCCGGAAGCTAGACTTTTAATTTTTACTCCCCTCATATTATTCGTCGTTTTTTTTAGAAAATAAAAATATATTTTTAAATATTTCCTGCGCAATACATGTGGGCTGACCATATTTATAAATGTTCCAAATTTCAAACTGTTAGCATAAGTAGTTTTTAGATATGGCGCTTTAATAGTCGGACAGACAGACAGACAGACAGAGTCGCACCATAAGGGTTCCTTTTGTACCTTTTTGGTAAGGAACCCTAATTAACTACTCTAGTTTCTGGGGAGGACAACCGGCAAAAGTAACCTGGAAAGCTTTACAATCTGTACGTAATTTTTTGGATTCTGTAGATTTCATGTCAGTCTGTCCATCTGTCCGCATGTCACAAGCATTTTAATTACAACAAGACGTATATATAGTTTTGCAGTTATATTATTTAAAAAAATATCCCCAAAAACTGCCCTTTATTAACAAAATGACGTACCCGCCGTTTATTTTTTGGTATTTTTACAGTTTGAGACTGATGTAAACGTTATTAAGGTTGTAAGTATATAACACTAAGTACTAGTTAAATTTTACTGCTAATTCATGCATGCTCAATAGTCTTAAGCTGTAAATGTAAATTATAACACATGTAAAAGTATTCTTATTGTTGAATTTCCAAATAAATAAATAAAAATAAAATAAAACAGTAGAAGGTGAACTTCGTTCGCGGAGGAAATAAAGGCCATAAGACCCTCGTTTTGTTTCAGTATAATTGGATAAAAAAATATCTTATAACCATCTTCTGTAAATAATAAGATGCTTAGTCTTAATCTGTAAAGTAAATTGTAACACATGTAAAAGTATTCTTATTGTTGAATTTCCAAATAAATAAATAAAAATAAAATAAAACAGTAGAAGGTGAACTTCGTTCGCGGAGGAGATAAAGACCATAAGACCCTCGTTTTGTTTCAGTATAATTGGATAAAAAATATCTTATAACCATCTTCTGTAAATAATAAGATGCTTAGTCTTAATCTGTAAAGTAAATTGTAACACATGTAAAAGTATTCTTATTGTTGAATTTCCAAATAAATAAATAAAAATAAAATAAAACAGTAGAAGGTGAACTTCGTTCGCGGAGGAAATAAAGGCCATAAGACCCTCGTTTTGTTTCAGTATAATTGGATAAAAAATATCTTATAACCATCTTCTGTAAATAATGAGATGCTTAGTCTTAAGCTGTAAATGTAAATTGTAACACATGTAAAAGTATTCTTATTGTTGAATTTACAAATAAATAAATAAAAATAAAATAAGACAGTAGAAGGTGAACTTCGTTCGCGGAGGAGATAAAGACCATAAGACCCTCGTTTTGTTTCAGTATAATTGGATAAAAAATATCTTATAACCATCTTCTGTAAATAATAAGATGCTTAGTCTTAATCTGTAAAGTAAATTGTAACACATGTAAAAGTATTCTTATTGTTGAATTTCCAAATAAATAAATAAAAATAAAATAAAACAGTAGAAGGTGAACTTCGTTCGCGGAGGAGATAAAGACCATAAGACCCTCGTTTTGTTTCAGTATAATTGGATAAAAAAATATCTTATAACCATCTGTGAGCTACACATGTTCCTAAAATAGTTGAAAACCGTACAGTCGTTTTGGCGTGATGAGGCCACATAGTTAGCAAACGAGTACATACAAACATACAACAAAAAGCGACTCAGCAATCTTCAAATAGTCCATTTCACTTATTTATTTTAAAATATTTTCGATGTCCAGGCTTTTAATTTTTACAACCTTATAAATAGTGCAGAACCATCCTGATTGTGCGTGGTCCGACACGCACTTGGCCGATTTTATTATTTAATTAATTTTAGCTTTATTCTTCCGTTTGGTTTGCTTAGATTTATATTTATACATTAACTAGCTTCTGCCCGCGACTTCGTTCGCCTTAAATTCGTTTATCGCGGATAAGGGTATTTTTCCGGGAGAAAAAGTAGCCTATGTCCTTCTCCTGGACACAAACTATCTCCATACCAAATTTCATCCAAATCGGTTCAGCGGTTTAAGCGTGAAATGTAACAGACAGACAGACAGACTGACAGACATACTTTCACATTTATAATATTAGTATGGATATGGATAACTAACATTAAGATTAGTTATATATCTTCGTAATTATTTCAATTAATTAATCTAATTATGCATTAATGCACAGATAAACAAAATTAAAACAATAATTAGCATTCCATCTACAAGTTTATTTACCTACTAGCTACAGCGACGTGTGTGGCAAATTGAATAGGTTGCGTTTACAAATTAAAATAAGGTAAACGTGCCAATGTTTGTGACTGTAATTACCATAATTTCCTAACATCTTACTTAACACCCTATTTTTCAGTCTACTATTAGAATTAGAAGAAGATACATTTATTTTAATACTAACAATAATAATAAATATAATGTGTCGCTTTTTACGGGGGCGAACTTGAAGTAATTTTTGACCAATTTCACCTTTATTTACCCCCTGCGAAAACAGGCAGGATGTGTTATAAGTTTTCGTGTGTATCTGTGTGACTGTGTATCAGTATGACTATCGGTCTGTGGCATCGTAGCTCACGGCTGACCTTTTTCTTTGTACGAACTTCATTGAGAGTGTCCTTAGCTATGTTTAAAAAAAAATGTTTATCCGTTTTAGCATTAACAGCTTTTTTCTAGAAGTTTTAAGTCACCGATTACTTCTAATAGTAATAAGTACCTAATTAGCGATCAGCGTCGCCCATAGACACATACAACAGCCGAGCAAGTAACAAGTGCATTGCCGGCCTTTCAGGTGAAAGTCGCATCGGTTCAGAAATACTGTCGGCGACAATTTATTTCACAGTTCAATCGTGCAAAGCAGGAAATTTCTAACAAAACGCACAGTTGTGGACTGCCAACCATCTAAGAGGTAGGGAAATAAAAAGGGAAATAAAATAAAAGTGTAGATAGAAATAAAATGGTTCTGATTATATTTAATAAGCAGGAATTTTAATTTAACTGTTGAAGTATGTCGTCATTGACAATAGTATCTATCTAGCTTTTATGTGGGGCGACTATTATTATTATTATGCACTAGCTTCTGCCCGCGACATCGTCCGCCTTGAATTTGTTTATCGCGGATAAGGGTATTCCGGCATAAAAAGTAGCCTATGTCCTTCCCCGGGACTCAAACTATCTCCATACCAAATTTCATCCAAATCGGTTCAGTGGTTTAAGCGTGAAGAGGTAACAGAGAGACAGACAGAGGAATTGTTAGGATATATAGGCTAGTCATAAATACACTCACTCGCACACACACACACTCACACGTACACACCCGAGCTTTAACAGATATTTATCGAATATAATAAATATGCTAAAAAGGCTTAAAAATTGTACAGATTTAGATTAAGATCTATAATTTGAGTACCTATTAGAAAACTAGTATACACGGAAGAGCGGTGGACTCCTGGCACATTAAGTTATTTAATAACTTACAAGGAGACGCCGGCCACTTGTAATAATTGTACTTACTCTTTTTAACAGCAATATTTTATTTTTATTTTAGGCAGACACACTTTCGCATTTATAATATTAGTATGGAGTATACAAAGTTTATTTATGAAAGTAAAATAACCGAAGCTAGGTATGCAAAAGAGGTTGTAAGTAAAATTCATAAATAGTATAAAATAGCGTTTATTAATGTTTACCAGTAGAAAACCAAAGCCTTAATCATTATTTACTTCTCTGAATCATGCTCATGTACAACTTGTGGCTTGAAATCCAAATCCAGTACTCTACTTAGGCTGTTGACGTACATATCCAAGCGCTGGGTCATGTAGTAGCACCGACGGTCTTTGATCTGCCTATTCTGGTTCAGATCCATCACTCCGATAAGCAGACCGTCCCTGGTGCGTGACAACCCTGGGCACCTCACACCGTCAGGGCCTGTAAAGTAGCTGGAACCGTAGAACAGCCCCAAGTCCTTGTGTGCAGGCTTGCCGTCAGCTGACGTAAACTCGTTGGGGAACTCCTCGTAACCCACCCGGTTGATAGCAGCCGTGAAGTAGCAGTTAGTGATAGCAGCGTTCCTCGCTTCAATATTCCACATGTACTCACTGCCAGCCTCAGCCGCAATAGTAGCTGATGGGTTGAACACGATCTCGGCTCCGTTTTGACCAAACATCATCCAGTTTAGAACGTGGTGGCGGCCGAAGCAGATGTTAATGGCGATTTTACCGTAACGGGTCGCGAACACGGGGTGCCCGGAGTTACCTTCCATGTAGTAGTTGGATTCATTGAAGTCTCCGACTCTTGGAATGTGGTTCTTGCGCTGCTTGCCGATCACGTTGCCAGAATCGCTGATAACGACGGCCGTGTTCCAAAGAATGTCTGCGTGCTTCTCATCCCTCTCAAGAATCGAGGAGATGATTACCATGGAGTATTTGATGGCCAGCTCGCGAAGGAACCTCGTAGTGGCACCATTTTCAGCTGACTCGGCGAACTCGCACCACGGCTGCTTCTCCCGAGTGCAGAAAGCGAACGGCATATTCCATAACTCTTGGAAACAAATGATGTTCACGCCCTCTTGTCCAGCTACGTCTATAATCTTCTTCACTTTCTCGAAGATGGCTTTTTTCTGTTCGTTTATGGGACGATCTGTTGGTATAGCGATGGAGTGTTGAATGATACCGACTTTGACGATCCTGGGGGGTCGGGTTTGTTCCTTCTTGGCCGGGAATGCGTAGGCGGCGATTTCGAAGTCAGCATCCTTCGCGGCGGCGATGGAAGATTCCTTCAGCTTCACTTCATTGTGGTCCTTTCTTCCGTAGTAGATTCTGTTAAACTCGTCAAGGTCTCGGCCGCTGAGGTTGTTGTTGATGATCCCTTCCAAGCTTAGAGTTTCGCCGTCCATGGTGCCTAAGTGAAGGATCAGTAGCCAGTGACGGGCTCCGCTTGCGCTGCGCCTTATATAGGACTCCGATATAGCGCGTGCAACGGATCTGTGTGGTCCGACTATTTTCTAGACGACCTTCGACCTTATATGATAATGCGAGATGATATCCGAGTGAAAAATATTTGATATATCAATATAGAACTTGGATACGTGACTTAAACAAACCTATTGCTTACGAACACACGTTTCTTTGAATAAGAATATTGAATGCAGATGTGCCTACCTACTTGAAGAATGAAATAAAAAGCGTACGTACCTTCTATCTAGAAGAAGTTGACAAATGCATGCGTTCAAGATTTGTGATTAATGTTAGATAATAACTGGGTACAGGTTGTTATATGCTCGACATAGTCATAACTAGACTTGTTAAGCAACAATAAGGAAAATTACATACCTCTAGCCAGGTAAATTTGAGTTAAATTGTTAACTTTAAAACATATTGGTTAATAACTACCTATACACGAAAATATTCTAGAAGGTGATCTAGAATGGATCTAATCAAAATAAAAAAAACTTTACTGACGTTGACTTGATTTCTCTTTCATTTCTAGGGTTCCGTAGCCAAAATGACAAAATCGGAACCGTTATAGTTTCGTCATGTCCGTCCATCCGTCCATCCGTCCGTCCATCCGTTTGTCACAGGCCTTTTACTCAAAAACTACATGATGTATATTCATGAAATTTGGAGTATAGATGTCTTGTATACATGATCGAATCAACCGAAACGGAAAAAAAAGTTCAGCAAATATCATTGTGTGGCACATATTTAAAATACAAAAAATGATTTAGTGAATATTTTCGGAAGTAATCGCTCCGAAAGTAGCATAAATTGTGTCTCCTCCCCCCTCTATTTTCTATACATTAAATTCAAATATATGGAAAAAAATTACAAAGATAAAACTAAAACGTAGTAGAATATAACCATATTCTCTTTGGATAAAACTTTCAACGAAAATTGTTTTCAACATGATCGGATAAACCGTTTTTGAGTTATTGCTGAAAAACTGCGCTTCACATCAAAAGGACGTAAGTGCCGTGGAGATACGCTCTTTTACTAGATGCACTTTTTCATATCGTATTTTTTTTCTGTAAATAGAGAGTTCTGCTGGCAATACCTCAGCAGAGAGAGACACTGCTTAGTGCTTACCTATATTCTTGTGCAAAAGTTATCCACTAAAGTAAACGTTTTTCTTATAGCAAATACCTGCGTATACTGCAATAGTATCAACTAGTATTAATCCTATTATAGTGCCTAATTAATCTCTCGATGGACCAGTAAATATGGACAAAGTGTCGCGAACCACTATGCTAATACAAACCAACGTCTGCTTGAAAACCTGACCATAATAAGCAACTATCAACCCTATCCCACACTATGAAAAGCTAAAAAGCAAACCGCCATATACTTAACAGAGTTCCATTAATACATTAAACATCCAATCAGTTATTTACAACGCAAAGAGTTACGTAACCTGTCTTACAAATTTATGAGAGACGGTGGTCAGAACGTGAACTAACGTAACGAGGTTTTAAATTCACAGTAGCGTGCGACTGCAGAGACATTCCGAAGAAATCGCGTAAGTTTGTAAAATGATATTGACTTGTTAAAGATTTATCTCCACACTGTATCAAAAACATGGAACCCAGTCGGTCTATTGACTGTTTAATGAAGCAATATTTACACCCAGACCAGTTGAAGGAATTCAACAGAATATACTATGGCAGAGAAGATCATTGTGAACTGAATTTAAGGAAATCAACAGTCCAGGCCAGTGAACATGGTTTAGAAATAGCGGGATATTCCTTTAATGCTACCAAGGAAGAATCAAGAACTAGGAGGTTAGTGAAAGTGGGTTTAATTCAACATTCAATTGTTTTACCTACTACCGCGCTTATAAAACAACAAAAAGAAGCTATTTTCGGTAAAGTTGAGAAGATAATACAAATAGCTGCTGAAGAAGGAGTGCAGATTCTTTGCCTCCAAGAAACATGGTCAATGCCATTCTTTCTATGCACGAGAGAAAAGGACAGATGGTCGGAATTTGCCGAATCACCTGAAAATGGAATGAGTATAATGTTTCTTACTAAATTAGCACGGAAACATAAGATGGTTGTCATATCACCGATCCTAGAAAAAGATGGCAGGGGAGTGTTGTGGAACACAGCTGTAGTTATTGATGAAAATGGTAGTGTGATAGGTAAACATCGCAAAAATCATTTACCAAGTGTTGGGAGTTTTAGTGAGACGTCGTATTATTCGCCGGGCGATACTGGCCATCCAGTTTTCGAGACAACATTTGGCAAAATTGCCGTCAACATTTGCTACGGGCGCCACCAAGCGCTCAATTGGCTCATGTTTGCATTGAATGGTGCTGAAATTGTCTTCAATCCTTCTGCAACAATATCAGAATTTGGTGAATCTTTCTGGGGGATCGAAGCCCGGAATGCTGCCATAGCGAACAGTTACTTCACATGCAGCATTAATAGAGTTGGTACAGAAGAATTTACTCTTCAAGACGGAGTTAATAAAGTAACTAGGAGTTACTATGGTTCTAGTTATGTGACTGCTCCCAATGGGTGTAGAACTCCGAGTCTTTCGAGACTAAGGGATGGGCTTTTAATTGCAGAATTGGATTTAAATTTATGCAGGCAGAGTAAAGATCAGTGGGGTTTCAATGTGACTGCCCGATTGGATATGTATGCTGATGAATTACACAAAATAAATTCATAATTACAATTGATATTGTTTGAATCCCTTATGAACTTATAAATGATTTTATTACGATTTTAGACTCATAAAAACTTCATCATCATCATTACAGCCATAGGACGTCCACTGCTGGACACAGGCCTCTTCAATGGACTTCTACATGGGCTTGATAGCGCATCCAGCGAGTCACTTCAACCATGACCAGGTCGTTTGACCACCTTGCAGGTGGCCTCCCACGCTGCGCTTGCCGGTACGCCTGGTTGAAGACTTTCGTCTTCCAGCACTGAGGAATCCTGAATGTCCTGAATGAGAAGACTAAACGCTGCCCATCCGAGTTGAATCCGTCGATGGATCTCTTTTCCTAAGTTTTTATAAACTTTTATACCTAATACCCAGTAACTATAACAAAACGAAACGCATGTCGACTTGATTGTTATCTGTAGTAGCTTCTGTCGCCGAATGATATGTCATTTTTGAGACCATTAATTTGCACAGTTTGATTAAAATAATTTGTTTTAGAAACAGAAACTAGTGTAAAACAATAGGAAATGGTAAGTGAACTTGAGTTAATAACATTTAGGATCATCATTAAGGCAATATTACTATTTATTTAAATATATCGTTTACCGGTTGTGGTTATGTTAGCGTCATTACAAAGCAATATTGGTTTAATATTTTTTAAAAGTTCACAAATTATACATCACTATAAGCTTTAACCACTATAAACTGCCATATTTTGTGAACAAAATACAGCAACATTTCCCCTTTACTATGACAAGTCTTTCTGCTTTCCTAGTCGATTTTAGCGTACAACGGAGGTGCTGTGGTAGCGATGAAGGGTCAGGACTGCGTAGCCATCGCCACAGATAAGCGCTACGGCATCCAGGCGCAGACGGTGTCTACAAACTTCCCCAAGGTGGAGCGAATGGGCCCTGCACTCTTTGTGGGCCTTCCGGGCCTTGCTACTGATACGCAGACTGTGTTTCAGAGGCTCAAGTTCAGGTAAAAACTTAATTAAAGATGTAAATAACATTTTGGGTCTTCATATTACCCTATCAGCACTGTATTAATAGAGCCAACACAATAATTTTAATTAGCCTTATACCATTATTGACATTATATTCAGTCCCTTTTCCCCATTCATTTATTGTGGAAAGATATTGTTTTATAACATTACAAAATATATAAAACATTTTATTCATTGAACGTTCAAATCGATACCAATAAAAGTCAAGTAAAGAAATCATGTTCTTGCATCACTTAAGAATGACGGCAACTATAGTAGTATAATATACTTCGGGTAATTCTCTCATTGTTCTGTTGTATTATTTTGGACAAGGTCCATATGTATGTCCAAATGTAGGGCTTAGAAAATCTCCATACAAGATATAAGTACACCTTTCCGAAGTTGGGGTATGCAGCTAGTAGCTAATATTTACTTAGATTAGCAGCAAAAAGTCTTATTATTTTCTATCAAACATTTTTATTATTTATTTGGAACTGACTGAAAATTGCTAAAAGTATTATTAGATTACCATTTTTGTGACAAGCTTTTGTTGCAGACTGTACTTTTCCTTGACCATCCATCAACTACTCATTGAGATGATTCAAAAGGGCTCAAACTTAGTAGGATTGCAATATTATATCACACAGGTCTTATGACCGCCTTCTGGCTCCATCATCAGATGAGTCCAATATTATTATGTTATTGCATTTTCACTGAAAAGTAAAAGTTTGGCAACTTCAAGGAAAGTACGAGGTGCTACAAGTATAGGTATAATCACACACAATCCCGCCTGGCCCCACACCAGAGTTAAGCAATCTCAATTGAGGGGTGTCTTTTCTTATTTCTCTATGGAAGCCATAGAAATGTTTGTAATTTGCTTAATAACATTGCAGAATGAACCTATACGAGCTGAAAGAGAATAGAGTGATGAGCCCTAAGACATTCTCCGCAATGCTGTCCAACCTGCTATACGAGAGGAGATTTGGACCATACTTCATCGAGCCTGTTATCGCTGGACTCGACCCATACACTGCTAAGCCTTATGTATGCAATATGGATGTGGTAAGTCATACAAATACTAATATTGACTATTACAGAATAATATGAAATAAACTATTTTTAATTTTAGATTAAGTGTTATTTTAAGTAGTTTAATTGTTTATTATGTGCTGAACGTTATTTTATTTAAAATATATTTTATAATTACCGTAAGGTACTTTGACCCTACCGAGGTTACATTGCCCACCCACAAAGGCCCATTTTATTGAATTGATAAATTTTCAGCTGCATGTGATTAATCTGCTTTGTGTAAGCGTTTGGTGTCGTTTTTGGGAATTTATAATTAAATAAAAGGAGTTTTCATGGGTAGGTAAAGTAACCTCATTGGGTCAAAGTACCCCGAACTTATTAACTTTCCATGCAAATGATGGAGTGTACCTATTCTACAAATTCAAAACCATTATTAGTAAATATTGTTACTCAATATTATGCAGCTAATAATGTGGATAATCAATAAAGATTGTGGGGGTTAGTGTTGATGTTGTATTAAGGAGAAGCTGTATCAATAGACTTTCAGTGTTAATAAGTTTTTCCTTCTTAACAGTTATTAAAGAACTATCACGCTCAGAACTCAATCAGAATTTACTAATATATTTATACTTATGCCTCCATACTTTCTAATAATCACCTAGTTATCAATAATATTACCACTTTGACAACCAACGTTTTCCTAGTGCATAGCCGATAACATGAGAAAGTTTGTATCTAGGGAAAACTTACTACGAGCAGAGCACCCACCGAGCACCCGCATGAAAGTGTTAAAACATTTCTTTCTTCTTGCCCTCTACTTACAAGTATATAAAAATCTAAGAAAGTTCTACTGCTATATTGCATACATCACTACGTATCATTCGTTTACCAGCTGCATAAGATACTTAATGTGAAGTTGATGCTATTTTTCAGCCAATAAATAGTAAATTTGATTTGATTCCAGATTGGCTGCCCTAATGAGCCGGAAGACTTTGCTGTGTCGGGCACATGCTCCGAGCAGCTGTATGGCATGTGTGAAGCGCTCTGGGAGCCCAACCTGAAGCCTGACGAACTATTTGAGACCATCTCACAGGTGCAACTTTCATTACATCTGGCTTTTACTTATAGATTAACCGTTGAAATTTTGTTTTGCATCTCAGATGCCTCCTACTTACCCTCCTTCCTACTAAGAAAAGAGTGTACTCACACCTGATAGGCCAGCAACGCACTTGTGACTCCTCTGGTGTTGCAGGTGTCTATAGGCGACGGTGATCACTTACCATCAGGCGAGCCATCTGCTTTTTTGCTATAATGTCAAGATAAAGCCTCATTTTTATAACCAACCATATTTGATACTACCAACCATTATGATAAAATGGTGCTACTTTGCTCAAAAATTTGCTCCAATTTGGAAAACAAGAAACTATACTTATTGGCATGATTAATTTTCAAACATGCTAGTCTTACAAATAACTAAAACGCGTTGTAAATAAAAAATAAATTCAATCTCTTTTGTTAAATATGAAAATAATAAATTAACATAACACTTACAAAGTAAACTTTGTTCCTCCTTACTATAATGTTCATGGAGCAAAGTTAGGTCAAATCTGCATATTAAATGGTAATCATAGCACAGAAACGTATTCCGGAGCAAAAAGAAACAGTGGTGTGACCATTTTTCATCACATATTTCAGGCGTGTTTTTAATTTTCTTGACTAATTAACATAAATCAAATAACAAGCCCGTAAATATGTTTTCGGGATTGGAGCATACTTATCCAAGGGGAAGCAAAGTAGGACCAGTTTACGAAGACTTTCAGTTTTGGTAGTAATTCTTGTCCCAATGCAACCGATTTTTTGTTGGTTTTTCCTACTTGAACAGCGATGGATCTATGAATTGACTTGATTTTTTGTACTGATAGAAATAAAATATATGCATCATACATAACACAGGATAATTTGTAGGCATGCGGAAGTCGCTGGACAAATTTTGTATCCAGAATCCACATACCTTTCACTGTTTTTCTTCTTCTTAATGGTTATTAAAGAACTATAACGCTCAGAACTCACTCATTTACTATCATGTATGCATATCAAAATCAAACAGTTTTGATGTGTATTTTTTGCTTAATAAACTCAAATTCCTTCCGTGACCATGGAAAGCTGGAAAGCTTCCGAAATGTCGGGAACTAAAATGAGATAATATACGCGATATAATCCGTTAAATTGTTTTATTTCAAATTCCTTTGCTGACTGATATGTGTCGACACAATTAGAGTTACTAGAAGGATCTCAGAAGAAACCAGGGACCGGTCCGGTACACCCTTTGACGGTTTTTGAAGGGGTTTTTCATAAGACTGCTTACCAGAGCCGTTACTGCTCAACACCCGTTCATTTGGTTTCTAAACCGCTTTTAATAAGAATAAAGAAGTTCACTTAACGAAGATCAGATAACCCTTTCTAAGCCCTTAAAAAAGCCGTTTAAAAAGGCAACCACATGAAAGGGGTTCCCTTTCAACGCTTAAGGTGACGTAGGTTAATGGTCTTCTCTCCTCTGAGCATAAGCCTGAGGGAGATGGAGGTGCGTGGTCGGAAGCGCGGATATCATGTTTATCATTGATAATAAATAAGAAAAGTAATACCTGATTTCTTCAAACATGATAGTGCCGATTTTTAGAAACACTTTTCATAGTTTTAGCTTTTGTGCATAATTTATTACGAATGTTTTAAGTGTATTTTAGACCTATGTTCGTGGTTTTTTCTATAGAGCAAGAGTCAAAAACTCAGGAATCGAATAGCTGTTGTCTAGATTGCTAATTACATTTATGGCAGTCGTATTATGAAAAAAAGCGCTAGGATTTTTTAAAAATCCGTTTTCTGAACCTACGTCACGTGCAATTTTGATTGTTTTACTAATGACATAAAACTCATTATTTCAAATTTCCTATGATTGACGATTGGATGTCTAGCGGTGCTGGTTTTGACAATACCGTCAAATCGCCGCCGTTTACGATTGAAAGTCAGAGAGGCTACTCGGCGCCATCTTTCACTCAAATACAATTAACATGGGAGCGAGAGAACTTCGAATTTCGAGATAAACCTCTCAGCGCTTAAATACGTACGAAAGGGATTCCCTTATAAAGGTAGCGGTAGCTGTCTGAGGGAAACCCCTTCAAGGCTTTTTCTTGGGAAGAGGTAGTCGGGTCACTAGAAGAAATTACAGCACAGAAGTTGAATTGAAGCCAGCTTTTGAAAATCCTCAGTACCCAAGTTACTGTTTGACCTGACCCGATTTTTTTTCAGGCGCTTGTAAACGCGGCGGACCGTGACGCCATCTCGGGATGGGGCGCCGTCGTTTACATCATCGAGAAGGACAAGATCACCGAGAAACACGTCAAGACGAGGATGGACTAGTTTTGTATCATGCACTATTCAAATTTACTAATAAACTATAAAAAATATCCATTGGCTTTTGATTTTAATTTAGAGAATCTCAACTGATGTCAGCCATCTTCAAATCAATTCGGAACCCTTCGTCCATTTCCCCGTTCGTCTACTCGGTCCCCGTTCGTCCATTTCCCAGTTTGTCATTTTCCCCGTTCGTCAATTTCCTCCTTCGTCCATCTCCCCGCTAGTCCATTTCCCCATTCGTCCATTTCCCCGCTATTTATTTACATGTCTAAACTGTGTGAAGATTTATTATATTTTATGTTTATTTTTGTGGTGTGACAACCTCAACAAGGATTTTTTTTTGTATCCTCAAGTAGAAATTGCTGCTTATTCGAAGCCTTAATATTGATTTTATATTAATGCACACTAGGTCTTTGTCCAGTTGAAGCAAAGCTATGAGCACTTGGCTTAATAAAAATATTGGAATATTCATTTTTGTTTTACTAGTCTCTTTTCCGTGGGCCTTAAAACACGGTTTTATGAAATATTTTACTTCATTAGGGTCCAGTTGCATGAACACACATACGCATCTGACTGTCTGCCAGTATTAAAATGGCAGACGACTATCCAGCCTTAAAATAAGGCAATTAGTATTAATTAGTTTGAGGTTGTCTACAAAATGCCACAGTGTTAATAAATACATAATGTCGTAATATCGTAAGGAAGTCTCTGTTGTACGGAACAGGGTTATGCTTTCAAAATGACTGGCGTTTTTACGAGCCTTGAAAATGGTCACGTTACGATGATAATAAGGGAGTGTAATTCAAATAACATCATTCTATTATTTTATCTACATCCATATCATAACTTCCCTATTATGTGTTAAGAAACGATAAGCAAATGGCCTATATTAAGAAATCTGTATCGGTGGTTGCACTTTAATGTTAACATTAAAGTATTATATGTCATTAAAGTATCGGTTATTGATGTAAACTTTAAAGTGAACATTATGATGCAGGTTCATTAAGATACAAAGCAACATGATACAATTTTGTCACATATCGTAGAAAACTTACGATATGCATGTAGATAAAGTTACGTATGCGACTGTACGCATAATTAGGCATTAAAACACTCATGTGATCTTATTATGAAACTCACCTATCGGCTCGTTTCATAAAACCACACTCGTGTATTAATACCTCTCATTATGCACCAGTCACATAAATAACTATGACTCCCTACACTATCATTATAAATAGAATTTAATTATGCAAGTAATGACAGTGTCCAGTCCGCTATTGACACTACAATGTATAAGGTTATTTCGTCTGGGGTATATTAGATGTATGATGTGATGACAGTAGGACAGGAGGAGCATAACTATACGAACGGGGAAACAGACGAACGGGGAAACAGACGAACGGAGAAACAGGCGAACGGGGAAACAGACGAACGGAGAAACAGGCGAACGGGGAAACAGACGAACGGAGAAACAGGCGAACGGGGCATTAACTAGTTAGACGAACAGGGAACCAGACGAAACTGACCTAAACCCTTCAAATTACACAATGTCATTATCAAAATATGCATACTCATAAACGTAGAAACCGACTCCTATGACCAATTTTCCATAAGAAAAAGGGTTCTTCTGGAAAATTCTAACATGTTAACAAGCCCCATACAAAATGCTGCTATTTCGACAGAAGTCCAGCAAATAAATTAATATATATTACGGGACAATTTTTCACAAATCAAACTAGTCCCACGGTAAGCTCAATAAGGCTTGTGTTATGGGTACTAGTCGACGATATATTTAAGATATATCCTGGAATTTACAAACATGTTTTCTACATACTATTTCTAACAAATTACTTTTATCGCTATACGTCCTGTTCAGTGTGCATACACGAAGATATTATATTGTACTAACCTGAGTGGCCCCTGGTCATTTCACAGTGACCCACATGTGCGGTACGGACATGTGGACCGAATTCGTCTTGACTTGACCCATATATGGGGAACTGGGCCGTGAAAGGGTTAACACTTTCACTATAGATTTTCGTAGCGCTACACGCGAAGAAAATGCGTATGTAGCGAAAACTTGCTACGGGCAGAGCGCCCACTTTATTAAGTTAAAGGACGCCATTTAAGATTTATTTTTTTAAGTTTTCGTAGCAGCTTTTAAATACTTCACGCAATCCGCCTCCCCAGAAGTACGTCGTCATAGTTGATCTTTAGTTTCCTTCAGTAAGTCTGTCCGAGTAAGCACATGGCGACGGACCAAGTTTTAGCCAGACAACCGGGTCGTAAGTACTTGTTCGCTCGTACGGACTTGACCGAGTGCCATAGTACTAAGTGGACCATACACTGTTAGTCTTAGTGAGGATCGCGAGTAGTGCAAGACCAGGCATAATGGAGTTCGTTGGGGCTTGAGGTTGAGACATCTTTCAGCTATGACGATGATGATATTGATATCATTAGGCCAAAGGAAGGGAAACAGAGAGTAACACCAAAAAAATAAAACTCTGATATTTGCAGAAACTTTATAAACCGAATATTTAAAAAATTAAGTTTCAATTTTTCATACACATTTGTTTTTACAAGAGGAGACTAGAGAATTAACGTTTCAATCGTGTTGCTTACATGCCGAAAACCTTACGTCGGTAGCGAAGCATCTTAAAATACGCCTTACAGGGCCTGGTGACCGTCACCACAACAAACAAAATATTACCTATACAACTAAATAGGTAGGTGTTCTAAAATGCAAACGCTCTAATAGCAACTTTTTGAGCAATTGTTTTAGTATTGCTAAGATACACTGCAAGCTGATGTGGTCAGTGGCCGGGCCAGCTTCTCGCAACCCAGTTACTATACAGCTTGATAAGTTCTTTCGTGACACTCCCGGGTCAATTTCAGAGCGTTTCAACCGCACTCATTAGTGACACCGCATGACCCTCCCACGGTCTGCGGGCGACGGGGGGGAAAATAGCGGGGGCGGTCAAGAAGTGTGTGCGCGGCAGGGTCATCGTGCTCCGCCGCGCACACACTCGCACACCTCAGCCAAGACAACACGTGCTAACATAATGTCATTACATTGATAGATAAAAATTTGTGTATTACAGTCAAATTTTAATATTTTCGATTTTTTGGCCATACTGTGCGCAGTACAGATTGAATACAGTACAGGCCGGTCGATTGAACCCAGTTGGAGAACAGAAAATGCGAAGGTTTCGGAAATGTTGGAAAAATCATACACCATCTACGTACGGGCAGCTGAGGAGTTGATTGAAAATATTTATTGATCAATATGTACTGCAGCAGCAGTAGTTTAACTTCTGTCTCATTTTTTTCTGACAAGTTGCTTCTAAGACCATTTGCATTCTACAACGCCGTGTATACGAACTTAATTAACATTACCGACCTAACAATGGCAACACATATGACATTAAATTTCATCATGCAATGACTAACGCATTGTTCAGGAGTCTACGTCCACAGATGCGTGCCAAAGCGATACCAATTACCATGTATGAAAAACAAATTAACTTTTTAGAATTAAGACAATGAGTCGACAGTAAAATGTTTCGTACATTCTATAGCAATCTTTGAAAGCTTATTTTCAATCACGCTTTAAAGGTGGTAATAAAATAGAAACACTGCCGGAACTCGTCACTTAGTGGCATAGTTTAACTTTTGTGATCTGTGACGTAGACCCCCAGGGTCAAACTTGAAAAAGTATAGTCAGCAAGAGATATATCTGTACATAGTTGAAAAATATCTATATAAGTTCTTCAGCTTGACAGTAAAATAAGTAGATTGTTTGAGGTGTAGATATATTTGGTGCCAACTGTACTAAATACAGGTCATTAGTGTAGGATAGCCCTTCCCGTCAACTTCGAGCGAACAAGTTAATGTCTAAATTAAAACTAAGGTCTAAAAGTAAAATGTCTATCACAAAGTATTTGACGAAATACAAATCATTGCAATTTGAGGGTTCGCGTTATAAGATTGTCCTAACAATCGTGAAGTGATTGTTTGTCCTGAAACATTTTGTTTATGAAACCATCTGCTTTACAGTTTTTTAGCAATCCAATAAAGCTAACGAACGCGATGCCTCTTTGGAAAAATACATTTCTTGATATTTTGTTTATTATAAATATTGACTTATAGATGCTTTAGAACAAACAATCCATTATTAGTACTTACAATTTAGGACTAAGTTATTCGGGGAAAAATATGAGATTATTTAAACAAAATATTTACTCGATTTAGATAAGTAGAAACTTTAAAAAACGTGAAACTTAAATCGGACACCGAACTCTTAAGTGCTATAGTAAATTCAGAATATAAAAAGATGCGTAACTGTATTGAATAAATCACAATTTATATAACAATCCAAGTCTTATTTGACATAGAATAGTAAATAACAAAATCTTACACCACACTAAACTACTCTAGACAGAAACTAAGCAATCTAATTATTGGCAGAACGACAAAACATTTTGCTTAGCAAAACCTTCAAATCCAAATATTAGTTGGTTAATATGTTTCGTTACAAATTTTATTCCTAATATCAACTTTACAAAGTACCTGCCGAGTCGCACAAATCGTTGGATTCCATCTGAAAGATATGTTTTTCCAAAATGTACGAGTAATAAGAGCTTCATAGGTATAGTGGGAAACCATTTTCTGCATTGTTAAGTGTGGCCGAAACTGCTACTTTAAAATAAAAGTCATTATAAGTGCAAACAACACTCACACTAACGACGTCTTTAAGTCGAAGGCTGTCACTTTGTTATTCATCCTACGCTTCCACGCGAACTTGACTGCTGTTTTAAATACAAAGTGACTAACATCTATGCTCTCTGTGTTTAACATGTTCACTATCCCCATACAAAGCGATCTGACAATGTCACAAGTCCAACTGTCGCATTTATAGCCCCGACAACATTTTTGGTGGGGGCCTTGCGAATCTGGTGTGCGAAATGGCTGTGTTGTTAGCAGCCCTGCAGTCAATGGTATAATGCTGCTTTCGATTCAAGACTAAGAAATAGAAGTCAACCCTGTTTCGCACTGGAGCCGGGGGCAGAATAAAACCTGATTTTAGTCGATCAGTGTGTGACGCGTATCATCCTGAGCAGGACGCTAGAGCGACCTATCCGTCGTGTGCGAGTTTTTCGCAATGAAAGGGGTTTGGGTATACACAAACGGTATGCCCATCCCCTGTAAGCCAACTTCGACGCTGCCCCTGGGACAGCGAAACTTAGGCGGAGAGACGAGAAGCGTCCAATCATGGCTAGGACGGAGGTGGATCTGATTGTACGATTGGGAAGGTTGAGCTGATTGACGGTCTCGAAGGGTTCGGAAGAACCGTCGAGGCCATAAAAGGACAGAAAAGGAAGGAGTCGTACAGGGCGATGGTGAATCAGTATCTAGCTGAGTCGCACTCCGATCCGTAAGTAGTCTTCCCGGAAGTGTTTGTATGTAGCGTGTCGTGGTGTTTGGCATAATCTGGAGGAGATGGAGGCCTATTGGCGTCCTTATCCTCGAGAGAGCGTTTGATACTCCAGGCCTCACACCGGAGGCTTTGGGTTTACTTCGGCGCGCAGAGCGGTACGGAGGGCAACGCGGCTTCTCTCCGCTGTGGCGCACTTAACAATGCAGATAATCGGTATTGGTTGTCAGGTACACTAAGTGGAAACGGTCGACAAAAAGAATTTCCACTATTATACGTAATAAATCTCGCCTTTTTCTGTCGAAACTGTTACGACTCCATTCGATGGTTATACAACAGTGCAGAAAAAGAGGTTATCAATGTTATTTATGATGTTGGATAAAAAGTACGTTCAACCGGGTTAATCACGACTTTGGGGGCAAATGCGTCTTTTATGATACACAGAAACGCACATTTCGCAACTAGCCGGCTCTTTTCCCAACTAAGGCAAAGCCAAAAGGAAGGGTTAATGATTTTAACAGTCTATGTACGTTTGTCTGTATTTACTTATAACAAAAGAGAAGATGCAATTTTTTTTTCTCTGATACCAAAATAAGCAGGGATAATTTCAGTGTTCGTATTTTATGAAATCTTTAAAGACGCATTTGTACCCATAGGCGCAATATACCCATCTGACCATAAGTGTCCTAATGGGACGTTAGTGCTAGTAAACGTTTGTGCAACAAGGTGACAGACGTCAAATATATAGAATAAGTTGAGCTCACAAACTCAAGCCGTACATACAGATCCCGCCAAACTTCTTGAACAAAAATGGCGGATCTGCTCATGTACATCTGTACGTAAATCGGTTACTGCGCAGTCAAGGTTATGCTCAAGAAGTTTGCCGACAACTATACATCTCATGTGTCTTGTGTTGCTGTCTTAATTAAATACGCAACAACTTTGTGAGTACTTCAGACATTGTATTACTTGCGTATAATCGCAATAACTGTATGTGAACTTTGTACATTGTATGGATACTTTATAAACGCAATAACTGAACTTCATTCACATTATGTATCCTTGTCTTCCGTTTCTTTTTTTAATATTTCATTCATGGTTATTGCGATTACGATAAGGGCAGCGTGACACCTCAACCGTTTCTATATATCTGTCGCTGACAGTACTTTTGGCGTAGGGCCTATCCGACTAGTTCGAAGGTTATATCTTGCCGTCCTGCTCGTTCAAACACTGTATAACAGAAGAGCGAGAGGGATGACGCGATGTAACTTCGGATTAGACTCCAGTTTACGTGGTTTAACGTGTTGGTTGGTTGCGCAAATTACGAAATTAAGTTCATTTAGTATTGCATAATACTCGTATTGCATATGCACGGTTTCTGTGTCATTTTGTACACAGCTTTTATCATAATCTGGCCATATGATATGTACCATGTTTGTATTAAAACAAAGTTTTGCGCAATCAGCCAAAAATGTACTACTTGCAGTGTACATTAAAAATAGTCATTTTGAGCATCATTTTATGATATGCCCGACAATACTTATATTGATTTCATTACAAAATAGATAGATACCCAATAATTTATTACATAAAAATAATACCTTCACATAGATTATCTCCAGTCAGTATCGAACAGAATATCACGAATCTAATTCCCAATTTCAAGTACAAGAATTTAGAATATCTATTTGACACTGACTGAACCACGTAAACTGCCACTTCCCGCAAAAACCAGACGCCGCACTCCAAAAAACCTTACCTAAGTATAAATTTGAGATTTTAATTTTAATAATTCAGCCAATATTCCAATATTAACACGAGAACATCACTAATTTCAACTCCAATGATATTTTAACAATTTATTTAATTTGTCTGTACTAATCTACGCGACAGCGGAACGTTATAAAAGCTAATAACGAGTTACACGAAACATTATTGCAATATGTGCTAAGGCCAAGTTGATTTGGGAACGTGTTGTATTGCTATCGTTGCCGGGCCCGTCGCTAGTCCGAAACGCATCCGCGTAAACCCATATGGTCCTCAACTTGCCAACTTCTTTTAAATTGTGTGTAAAAATATATATTGTAAGATTATTGCCACAACACACGAAGTCAAAACGACACGAGTCATTGAAGATATGGAATAGTTCCGCTTTTTTCGTGTTTCAAATTCGTTCAGGATTCTTTAAGAAAGTATCAGGATAGGTCTAATAATTATACTAACGATGCTAAAGCAAAAATACTATTGTGATCTATAGCGTACTAATAGTACATTACTACAGAGGCCGAGACGAGGCGGTTGCCGGCCGAAGACATATAGACGGCCGAGCAAAGCGAGGCCGGATAGGTCTGAGGCGGGCAACCCCATATATCCCGCCGAGGTATGTCTAGTGCTTTTTTTAAACATGCAATGAAATAAACAACAAAAAATCAAAGTTATATTTTTTAATACGCATAGTACCAGAATGTCATGATGCCTGTGCCACAAATTTGTGTGGAATGGAAATTAAAAAAGAGGACTTTGCCGGCCTATGCCTGCATGATTTGTATGAAATTCCAATAACTACCTCTTGTCCTAGCCGCACCTGAAACGTCATACTTCGCAGCCTATTATAAGGAACATAACATCAATATTTCATTGCATGTTTGAGAAAGTATATTTTTCTACTGGGACAATTGATTCACCCACCCAGACAACCTAACCACTTAGAGATCGCACCAGGATGCAACTACATATTCATGTCTTTGTACTGTATTTTTATAGTATTAATTAAATTTTTGGACCCTTTCAATGGAAACATGTTTTTTTCTCATTCGTAAAACAAAACAAAACAAAACAATAAAGGGGTTTTAGACATAATTTATGCAAACGTACGGATTAACGACAGGCAACCACTAGTAACTTGGGAATCTCATCGAAATTGCATCCAAAATGAAACATTGATTTAAAAGTCTTAGCTATCACCATCTTATGGCATCACAAACTCATATGCCAACGACTAAAATCGACACGAGACGAATTAGTTTCATATGTACTGTATTATAGTATTGAGTTCGTATTGACGTTATCAACGGTTTTTACCAACAACTTCGCCGTAAATATTGAATCTAAATAGCGAGACTGATTGAGATGGTGCAATTATCTCTATGTAACTTGTTTTCTTGATAACCTTCTTTTCTTGGTAACACGAACGCTGACCTTCTATAATTTAAGTTTACTCCGTAGAAGGCGCTAAGAATAATTTAAGTAGCATAATTTCTCAAGAAAACAAATTACATGGAACAGACTTGAAAGATATTCATAAATCGAAGCGTTATCTTCGCAGTTACTCTATTTATTTTGCATTTTAATCGTATTTAGCTTAGCGCATAACTCTCGAGCTTCATTTAGTACTACACTCAGATAAGTGAATTTTTGAAACCCATCACGTTTAAATAAAATGTCAACCAAATTCTAAAGTGTTGGTGAAATTATTCATAGTTAATAATCTAACTTATACTTTTCCATTATAAATTACAGAGAATAGGGATATTTCTACAATATTAACCCCGTTTTATATCAAAATTAAAGATATTGGATAATTAATTAAACTAATTTCAAGTTTGGCGAGTATATTTCTACCGGCCTTTTGTTGAAATTAAACAAAAATTGCAAACGTGGCCTTAAAATATTTTTAAGCTTTCGAAGATCCGCATTAGGTAAATAAGTAATATCTAGTTTAAACGTTCAGTTTAATACATTTTTGATACGGATCCATACAGCCTTGGGTCGTATGGACACTCATTATGACATCTCATAATTATTATATCCGAGAAACAGTACTAAAAGAAGCAGCACATGGTCACTTTCATAACCTCACATTTTGTACAATAAAGGCAACCTTAATTAATTCGTTTAATGTTGACTTTTCGGAACACCATCGAAACACTTAGAGAATCAACAGTGTTGTCTGGCGAAATCGTGTTAAGGAAATAAAAATATAGACCTTGTTTTTTTTTATCTCCTTTAATTTTAACAGGTACGGGTACCCGACTCAATACGAACAACCTTCCTAAAGAGAAATATTTAGGGAATGAATAAAAATCTGCCATGCCCTACATTTTCGTCGAGTTACTGCTTAACACGGTATGAGTAGGTAGATTTTTTTTCTTTCCAAATTGTCTCCTCATAGAAAAAGTTATTCGTATTGACAGGTACTAACCACTTGTAAAAAAAATACATGCAATACGTACACTTTCCATATCGAATCTGATAGAGCCTATATCATAATTCATTTATTTCATAGTAATCGTTCTCATTTTTCAACTGTATGAAGCAGGCTTAGTTCAATCGCGCCGCGAGTAAGTCCCTTCCTTGTCCTAGGTATTAATTATTTTAATTATAATCACGGAAATCGAAGACTATAGCTCTTGCTCACTTCATTTTGTCACTATAGAAAATCCGCTGAGCTTGGTTGCTTTAAGATATGCCAATATAGATTCAGGCGTTACTTTCAGAATTCCGTATTAGATTAATGGATAAGCCTTTGCAAGCATCAATGTTTTTTTTTCGTTAAGCACGATTTCTCAGCAACACTTTAATGACTTTCTGTTCTCTGAGGGGCTACTCCGATGTTCGAAATTCGGAGTTCGCACAATGCCGTCTCGCTCACTCAAACAGTTTAACACGAGGGACGGCGCTGTTCGAACTTCAAATCGCGAGCTTAGTAACTCCTCTGTCCAGCCACAGTATAATAAAGAGTACTACGTACAGTATGGACACTCCCTGAAAGTGCCGCCCACCCTCGCTCGGTCACCTCGCAGTTACCGGCTGAGGTAACTGAACTGTGAGCGGGGAGAGCGCGGGTGGGCGGAGCTTGCGGGTGGTGGGCGGCGGGCGGCAGGGAGTGTCCGCAGTGTGGTTCAGGGGAGGTTAGGGAAGCGACCGGTAGACCTGGCTGGGCTCAGTTGCCCTCGATGGCCTTAGCGACGAATTCGATGAACCGCTTGCCGTACTGCTCGGGATCGCAGGTGGAGATGCCGTCCACGTTGCTGCCGTACTTCACGGTCTTCGCTGCTTTTGCCGCCTGAAATATACACCATTTTTTAGACCTTTTTAACCACACAAGCAAAAAGAAGAACGCTTTTAAGTCCAGTTATTTATCAGCATGCGTGTAACAAATTACTTTTAAGGCCTCGATTCTCACTGGATGTCACTAGGAAAAATTTAGATTCTACCTCGGTTCACTCCCCCCTTATATTTTTTCTTGATCTCGTCACCTTTACCCAATAGCAAGGGCCATTACAACAGGAGGACTAGATGGCGCTTTTAAATTCAATATTAAATTAAACAAAACACACAGTACAGTAACAATTAGTTCGTAAACAGATACAAACAAATAAATCGTAACATTTGAATACTGTCATGCTTGCATAGTTGAAAAATTGAAAATAATAATTCTTATGCATAGATGGCGTTGTAAATATCGGGGAACGGTTTTTTTGTATGGCGATGGAGTTCCTCTCCGGGTAGTAACAACAAAGTTTGGACAATATAAAAAAACATACCTGTTTTTTAACTCCATAATGCGTCAACACATCGATGAGCGCAACGAAATATATTTCTTTTTTAGGCGCACCTGAAAACAACACAATTTACTGTTATAAAACCGAGCAGGAAACGATGGCAAAATTGTATAAGGGTTGCTTACACTTGAAATAAATTGCATAGTGACAGATTTGAAAACGTTTAACGTGTTTTCATTTTACGCTAACCTCGGTCGGATCCAGCTAAGTTAGGTATGCAGATGTATATGTACCATCAGCCACACACTTAAGTCATCGTTGGTAGACCTTATGTATAGTCAGGGAATTTAAAGGTATGTCACTTTTGAACCTTAATACCATTACATACAGTCGAAAAGTGACAAACCTTTAAATTCCCTGACCGTACATTGACATAACGCCTACAGATGGTCACTAAGTGTGTTGCTGCTTGTACCAAACCGACACTGAAATTCCTTCAGTTCGACCACTACGAGTATCTCACATACTATTAGTTAGATCAGTGTTTTTCAACCTGTGGGTCGCGACCACTTAGGGGAACGCGACGCCTTTTAAAGGGGCCCACCGTTACACTAATTCAGACTCAATGCTTGTTACATTTATAAAACATATGTTTGAATAAGCGCTGAAAAGGAGATCCGACTTCCTTTCATGAAAAAGGTTGAAGAATTCCGCTGGTCCGTCCGCTTTACGCACATCGATTTCAAAGTAGCTGTGGATGGGATGTGAATGTGTTAGGATCACAATTACTGAGACCGGGTATCAGTGATAATTTTTGACGTTACGTTAGGATGTGTACCTTGCCGGCTGGAGTTGGCATCTTCGGTTCATGGGTCTTTTTCTCACCGAATCAGGGCTACTTATACTAAGTCCCAACGGTTTACCAGTTCAAATCGTGCCAAAGAAACATGATATTTTACAAGCTTTTATTTAAATTGCAATGTGACAATGTATGTTGGGTAGAATCTTGCAAATTAAATTTGACCTACTTCCCGGTTTCCAATTGAGCTGAAATTTGGCATACTTATGGAAGTTCGGAGACAATGCAATTGTATGATACCATCGAGTTCATCTGATGATGGAGCGGGAAGGTGGTCATAGGAACTCTGTAATAAAATAGTGCAATCCTACCGAGTTTGAGCTCTTTAGATTCGTCTCGGTGAGTAGTTGATGGATGTTCAAAGAAAAGTACAGTCGGCAATGAAAGCTTGTCACAATAGTACATTTCGATGCTAGGGCGGAAAGTGTCATTACTTCATGAGTGCCGAGATATCTTGCCCCTCGCCTACGGCTCGTGGCAAGATTCAGGACGAGTCAAGAATGTCATTTCCGCACGTGTATCGAACGACGTTTTTTAATACAGTTTGAAAAAGTGAAAAGCACTAGTTCGCGAAACTTTTCGCACGCTAAACAGCTAAGTAGCACTATTTGAGCAACTGTATTATAAAAAAAAAAAAATCTTGACAGAGTTATTTGGGGTTAGGTCGGGCGTACCTTCCTGGCTGGGGATGGCGTAGATGTCGAACTCGGGGATGATGCCCTCGTAGCGCAGCTCGCGGCGCGACGGCGGCGCCCCGCGCGGGCTGTCGGGCGGCGTGTTGAAGCCCCATCTGACCAACCGCTCAAGTTAACAGGGTGTATACCTGCTTAACTGGCAACGCCGCATTTGTTTTGGTTTTTCTTGATTATTTTAAGAAATGTGAATGTAACTTGAACATGTTTTCAATGCATTCCTTGTGTTAAGCTGGCACAATGCAAAATTCCATAATATTGCGACAACCAAAGCTCTAAAAATGAATTTATGTCTATATCTTGTTTTGTAAGAAAATAAAGGCAAAAGCGTTGAGTACATGAATTAAACCCAATATAAATGCTAATAATTTAGGGTATGTATTGAACATATCTTTAAGTTTCATTCAAATACCATAAAATAATGAAGCAAGAAAAAATATGCGATGTTACCAGTTACGCGGGTATAAACGCTCTTAAGCCCGGTTTAAATTATCTTTGTGTTTAGTAGAGTTCTTTCGTAGAAACGTGTAAACGCTACTCGCTTTAGTACGGTTCTAGTTGCCTCTCAACTAGAATCAAAATAGAATTGGTTTCTATTTTTGTTTCCAGTGTGACCTGAGCGTGTGACGTGACACTCTACTGGATGAAATATAAACGTTCACTCGCACGTTTACTAAAGTACTAAAGCATTTCTCTAGTTGTACTACAGCCCTCTACTAAACAATAAGATAATCTAGACCGGGCTTTGCTGTGCGTCTCGGGCTCGTATACTGACCACGGAACCCTTAGGGCATTCCTCCAGAATGTCAGCTACGTGACGCCATTCATTCGATACTTCTAACTATGCTAGGGAGCCCATTTTTGGTATGATATTTTGATAAGGTTGCCATAGTTGTCACGTGTCCGACATTTTTTTATTCTGGTGAAATGCCCCCTAGTGCTTACTCTATGTATATTATTAGTATTACATTCAAGACATTTAAAAAAACTGACACGGACTAATTAACCTGTTAACGCCCAACAGTACTCTTTCGAGTACTGCTAAATTTGGTGATATCAAAGTTTGTACCAAACAATGGAGTAAATTATGACCATAAACAGGACTGTTCCCAAATGGGTCCATTGCGCGTAAATAGGTTAAGGTTACCGAGTTTTTTGTATGTTGCTATATGTCGTTGCGGCGTCATCACGTTAAAACGATTGAATGTAAGTATACTATAACCATCCATAATATTAGTATACTATAACCAGCTACCCGGTCATCCACAGACGGTTATAGGATTCTCTTCAACTGACTACACTGAAAAAAGAGGGTTATGATGTTTTTCCTCCGCTGACGAAGTTGTAGTAAATAAATGTTTCTTTCCCTTCTGTTTCCGCGATTATCACTAATTTAAATAAAACAATATGAACCGATTATATGGCGTATATACAACGGTCATTTGAGTTCCCAACGTTTAGGAACGAACACTAGAGTTATTTAGTTAGTATTTGATGTATTACGTATAATACCTGTCGCCGTGGTGGCGGTTGTCGGTGTCGGACTCGGAGTCGGACTCGGGCTCGGAGTCCTGCTCGGCCTGCGCGCGCGCCGCCTCGGCCTCGGCCTCGCCGCGTCCGCACTCGTGCACGCCCAGCAGCAGCGAGTAGTCCATCAGGTGCAGCTTCGTTAGGAACTGTACACATACATAAATATTACAATGAGCTTAAAGTGCATTTTCATTAGTGTCCGACGGAAACGTTTTTTGCCGAAACCGGAACTTATATACGTGTTAAAGTCGTTGAATATTATGAAATAAATATCAGTGGTCTGTTTTATTTTTAAATATATGAACAATAAACCACTTGTAACTCTCTCGTGGTGGAAAATGAGACATATTCACTTATAACAAATGAGAAAGGGTGTCTTTTGAGTTTTAATTTTCACAAATTACAACCAGTCAACCTCAAAATAGTAATGGTAGGTAAAATTTGGCGCGACCGAAAGGTTTACCGAAACTGAACCAGCCGAAAAATGTTTTTTTGTTGAAGCCGAAACTTCAATAGAACACTAATTCTTATCCTACGTTGCTAGAGCCCGTAGGTGAGGTGCGAAAGATTTCCTTAACGCATACCATCAGGTCCAGGTTACCCTAGGCTTTTTACCAACCCATGAATTTAATTGGTGGTTTCGTAGTCTATGGGCATTTTCATTTAAATTCGCACGGTAACGCGGGACTTAAGTTATATTTAAATAACGTTTAATTTTGTGACATGCGACATGCCATTCGATAGAAATCATTAGTTTTGTGACGACCGCTAACCGCTAGTGTTTAAATGATAATGCCCTATATCCCGTGTACGTAAATAATAATGTTGTAGGGATGTGACGACCCCACCGCCCGCTGGTTCACTGGAGTAATCAGTCAACGCAGGGCAGCCTGTGGCGAGCTGATCGGGAGTAGCGACCCCACGCTGTGCTCCTGGGGGACCCTGGTGGGAGGTGTTGGGTCAAGACCGTTGGATCAGGACCCCAGCCTCTAGCTTGCCTTAACCGGCCGATCAGAGTGAAGTCACAAGAGGAAGAAAGAAAGAAATATAATTTATTTCGCAGCGATAATAGGTATACATGACATACAAGAGAGGAAAAAAAATGCGTTGTGCGAAAAAGGAGTCCATTCAGCATAATGCCAAACCACCAAGTGATTTGACGCTGGTATTACGTGGAACCAAAAAACTGAGCGAAACAGGACTGCACGTTATAGTCACATTTAACAGAATAAACTTAACTTTACAGAAAAACGTTACGGCGCGTTACATGGGGGGGGGAACGCTCCCTTTCCACGCTTAGCCCTCCGCACCCATGTTGCCCTCAGGCCACGAGCTTACCTCGACATCAGCCGTGAGCGTTTCCAGAAGTTTTTCCTTGGCCGCGTCGCCGATGTCGATGCGGACGCCCTGTTTTATGAAATCGTTGTCTTTGAGAGTGGGTAGTTCTTTCTCCAGCTCCTTCTCGGACGCTTCGCGGTCCACTGTTGAACCTTTGAGATCGTACTTTCTGGAAGAAACATTGATCATTAATGCTAGTCATTTTCAAAAAACTTGCCTCTGATTCTTGGCTGAGGAAGCACTGAGAAGCTAAGTACATATGTACTCAAAGTTGCGACGATCAAGATCAATAGTTCTCGATCAGCTAAAACGAAAAATAAGAGTGAAACTAAATCGATGAACATGATTGGGACAGTTGGAAGGCCCGATTTCCTACGAGACGCATCATCATGTGTTTTGCGACTCTTGCGTTTTCGGCCTCAGAGGTCTACTTTTCTGATATATGGGCATTTCCTATTAAAGATACATCTTTAACTAGAGGTTAATGGTTGTCACACGGCTGACGATTAATGCCAAATAGCATATATTTCGTAACAAAACTGACAAGCTAGACGCCATTTAAATCTAGGTTAAGTTTAATCTAACCCTACAATTTTTAATAAAAATGCCCATATTTGTTTCTCCTTCGCTTTATCTTTGACATCATGGTAATTTAATCAGTAGTAGTATATTCAGTGTTGTGAAAGTGTTAAACAGGAATCTGTACATTACAGTCAACGCCAAATAGTCTGTAGCACTAAAGGTGACATATGCACTGTTACAGAAACCGACAATAATCCTAAATTTGTCGCTCGCCTTTGTACTGAAAAACAAATGCCGAGAGGAACATCAGACCTGTGTATGTTGAGGTGGTTGGAGAACACGTTCCGCGTGGCGACGAGGTAGTGCTCTATGCCGTCGACCGTGAGCCGGTACATGCCGAGGTACTGCGGCAGTAGCGTCTTACCGTGTCGCTCGACTATGTACTGAAAAACAAATAACAATACACAATGACAATGTATTCTTCATCTCTTTTTCATTAGACGTAAGGTACAAGATTTTGGCGACCGCAGACAGCAACTGCATTCGTTTACGTATACTGCCACACTCCAAATTAAACTTTAATAGGATAGGTTCAGGGTGCTCTGGAAGTGTCGCGATTGCAATCGCTTGGGTACATATTCGTACTACAACTAATACTTTTATTGCAAGACCTATACTTGAGTAGTAAATAATTTGTACATGTCTGCAAGAAATACTTGAATTTTAGACCTTTAACCTCGGGGTAAAAGAGCGAGCTATGCTCGGAGTCTCCTTGCGTGATCGAATCAGAAATGAGGAGATCTGCAGAAGAACCTAGGTCTGGGCTGGGGCTGGGCACATTGCTTGTAGAACCTATGGCTGCTGGGGCAGAAAAGTTCTCGAGTGCCGACCACGTACAGGACGACGTAGCGTGGGAAGGCCCCCAATAAGATGGACCAATGATCTGCTGAAGATCGGGGGAAATTTGGAAATACTTGGGGAAGGCTTTTGTCCAGTAGTGACCGTCCTTGGCCGATGATAAACTTTGGGATGTCCACAGGAAATCTGTATGACGCGGGTACGTCAGTTACCTATTCCGGTTATGACAATTGGTGTTCAGGGGCTACCAGGCAGATAGAAAAGTTGGCCGATCTGAGCAGGTCAGGCGATTATTCCTGAACGTGTGGAGTATGGACCCTCAATAACATCCAAGGTCACTCGGAGGACTAAGGAAGCGTATGGTACATTAGCTCTAACGATTCTGAACACCTTCCATATCCATATTGATCAATCGAATGCCCTCTATTTTCTCCGTATTAAAAATATAGTGAACGATGCATAAACCATAGATTATTGGTACGGGACACGACAAGATTAGATTGCCGGAATGTATCAATTTATCGCGCATTTACATGAAAACTGATAACCGTATCGCCTGTCTTTTATATCCATCTCGGGGACATATCGAGAACAAAGTACATTTTCGATAACCAAACATAACGTCATGCCCCATTGAGGTACCCATATATATCATGGAATACCTAAATTATCTCAACAAGATTCTAAAAAGAACGGGATGATCATAATAAAAACACTTATTGCCTAGCCCAGTATGGAATGTAAAAATAATAGAAGTTACTTATAGTACAAAATGAAACAATAAATCATTTTAACTAATAAATAATACTTGTTAAAGATGGTGCCCCCAACTTCGTTCGCTGAGGGGAAAAAGTCATTAGCCCATCTTTTTTCCGTCAACATAGTTGGGTAAAAAGATCCTATAACCATCCGTGGATGCCCAGTTACCCGTGTACAAAAGATAGTTGAAATCTGTTTAACCGTTTTGATTACATGAAGCCGCAATAACAGATACAAACATACAAAAAATCCGTCCTAGGGTAACACTTATTTTTTTGAAAATGTGTTCAATGTAGACATTTCATTTTTACAATTTCATAATAGTATACATTTACAGACACAAAAAAAAATGATAGAAGTACAAAAGGCTTCCTTTGTTGATCTTAGGGATTTCCGCATGTTGCCGTGCGAGCGAGATAGCAGGCAATTTTGGCAACCATTGCGCGCTGAAAAAGTGAACGCTCGTGGACTAACGGCGCGGCAATGTATAACGAACGGCCTTAAACACTTTACACCTTCCTAATTAAGTCACTGACGACAGGGTCGCAGGAATACTTTGGAGCGAGATGCACTGCACTCCTCTCTTACCAACATATTATAGCGTCCCTGTCACCAGTGACTAAATTAGGAAAGTGTGATAAGTGCTTTAGAATTGCACGACGTAACCACGGAATGCGCTGCGCCTGGTATAGGTAAAATAAATTAAGTAAGTCCTACAATAAAAATACCATTGTATTTCAATATCACTAGTTCCAACGGAACCTATACCATTGTGAAATAAACCAATAAAGATAATGTCGCGAATGATTCATTTATTCAGTAAACTATTGTTCTAAATAATATTAATCATTGATTAGTTTATATTATGTTTCTTTTGTGTACTCGTACAGATTAAATCAACATAAGATATCTCGTTACCTTTTCGATAAACCTAATATACCTACTTACAATAGGCACAATGAAAAACAAGAAAATATTGTTGAAATACACATTACACGCCGCGTCATTTCCGAACAAGTTTTTCATACATTTTTAGAGGGGGGTGAGGTAAACACGTGCACACTACGGAAATATTCGTATTTCTGCAAACGCACACAATTAAAAGAAATCACCTACAGACAAAACCCACACACTGACAATTTACCGTATAAACTGACCGTAGATTTCGCTATTACTTTGGCAGAAGGGAATGTATTCGTATGGAATCTCCAGAAGTGGCGTGTACAGGGTTTTTGGCCAAGGTAGGCTGTTTTTTCTGTGCCTATATGGAGCCATGGCCGTTCAGGGCTTCAAAGGGTCAAAAATCTCGAAAAATTGCGTTACGTAATACTTGAACGCTCCCTCTGTGCTCACCCAATGAATTCGACTACTGGTAAGGCGAAAAAAGACTGGCCTATAGACTTACCGGGTGGTAGTGTTTAAGGAATGAGTGCATCCTCTCAACTTCCTCCGAAGTTAGAGTCTTTAGTATAAACAGCCGGTCGTAGCTCTGATAAAACTTTGCCCCAGACTTTCCGGACGAGTCGTCGGGAATCGGCTGTGATCTGCGAACAAACAAGTACTTTGGTATACTTTTATACTAAAAAGATCCTATACTCTGAATCAGTGGCATGCGGTCAATATAGGCACGAATGCATTGCCTATACTTGCTTGTTCTAGTTTCCTTGTTAATGTCTGACGTAGGTATTTATCAACCGGACATAGTCCAACAAACAGCTCGAAGGATACATCTACATATATCAGTCACCCACCTATCCCACCATGCCTACGACGCTGCTTACGTTTTCCTGCTCTAACTACTCGTGCCGTGTCGGCGCTGCTGGGGAAATGAGACAATCGTCGCGCTAATTAATTTTTATGAGAATTTCCCCGAAAATATTATTTACATCTATAGTAACTTAGCTCTTATAAAAATACCTATGTAAAAAAAAAACATTAATTATTAGGTTTTTCATTATATATGTTCCGTTTGCGGGACACCAGCGAAAAAAAATATTCGTAAAAGTCACTAGGCGACTATAAACGTTAAAACTATGACCATTTCACACAGAACATTTTCGTGACGTCATCATCCACTTGACAACGTATGCGTAGTTAAAAGTTCAACGGTTAATTATAAGTAGCCTTGAACAGTAAATCTTGTTATAACGAGTTGAATATAGCAACAATTAACTAAACTATATAGGTTCGCTATAACAAAGTCGCGTGGTGTAATTGAATCAATTAATACTTGCTCCGATAACCAGTTAATAAAAATCCAGTACAGATTTTTATTATATCTTGAGAATAAACGGAGGTTTTTTTTTAGAGTCGCTTACATAGCGTAGGTCAGTGTGTACTTTTCAAAATTATATAGAAATGCTATCGGGTCTCAAATGGTTTATGCATTTTAAACATAAAATTGTATAAGTAAACGCGTATACCTGTCGTTTTTTGACTTGCCTTTATAGGGTCAATTTCACAGCGTTTCAACCGCACTCATTACTTTCACCGCATTAATAGTGCCTTCTACCTACCTCCTATGCAGAGGTACTGTACCTCTACACAATATGTCAAAATGCCATTCCAATCTGTAACAGAAGGTACCATTAATGCGGTGACACTAATGAGTGCGGTTGAAACGCTCTGAAATTGACCCTATAATAAATTTCATGATAAGGGAACCCCTAGGTTTTGTTGCGTACATGATCAGTAATCACTATTCATTTACGATGTAAATGGCCCTATCTTTAGACTTACAACATTTCTTTTTATATCTTCAAAAAGGGTGTGTAATGATCCCTCGAACAACAAATAGTATACTGTCACTGTATAGAACTACGAATCATAGAATTTCAATGTGTATAATTAATTGATCATTTAATAGAATAAACTTTTTATAGAATAACAATTAATATATTTTAATTTATTATAACCACGAATTAAATAATGATTATTTATTAAACGGATCGGATAATATAATCCATATTTGGTATACTCCTAATTTTATAGAACAATAATTTGTTCGAAAGTTGCCTGTTCAAATAGATTAGCAATATAATGGTATTGCTTCCAATTTATCATTGAAGTAATTTTCAAAATACCATATTCGTACCTACTTATATAATAAGTAATTCAGATATGAAATAAAAAAGATAATTTGTGCATATTTTTTTCATACCTTCAATTTAGTATTCCTTAAATAAACCTCCTAACATAAGCTACTTTATTAGTAGCAGTTCGGCCTTAGCGCTTCGCCGGCCACTGCCGCGGCACGCTCGCTTTGCTCGCTCGGCTCGCGAGCTGTTGTGGTTGCAGAACTAACATAACCTAACCTAGTTTTACCCAACCAAAGTTTATATGCGACAAAAGAGGAACATTGTTATTTAAATATTAACTACATTATAGGGATTATATTATATTTCGTTTTTATATCATTTAATTATTCTATGAAAATAGTATTCTATATGAAGTCCGTTATATCAAATGCTAATTATAGTAAATAATAATCTACTAAATGTAATAATTAATATTTCAAATGTCGATTCTATGAAAAGTTGTTATATCATTAGAATAGTATATCATTAATTGAGTCGGTTAACTTCAAACTCGGGTAAATCCATTTCTGACATTTTAAAGATTTTTGTATATAATAAAAGGTTAAGAAATTGGTTTTGTTTCTATTTCATGGGTTAAGTATAATTTCGTGTAGTTTTTGAGAAAAATAAGTTATGATCTCAATATTTTATCAAAATCAGGTAAATCCATATGACAGTTTATTTCAAATGAAGGCAAGTCCAAAGCCAATCAGCGAAAGAAGTTTGTTCAATATGGCTGTCAGTTGACGTCAACTCTGCGTCAATAAATCTAGATAAATCCAGGTCTGTTAAATCAAAATTATACAAATCCACACTGAGTTTTTTCAAAGATAGATAAATTGCAAACGATTATATCAAATAAAGGTAAATCCAATCAAATTGTTTTTTTTTTAAGAATACACTAGTTTAGATGGTTTTTTAGCTGAGTTTGTCGAACAGGATCGATTTTTTAATGCTTTAGCAATAATCTGCCTTTCAAATGACCGAATTATCACTTTTTTTCAATAATCTCCCAAGTGGATTTATCTGAGTTTGAAGTTAACCGACTCAATTGTTATATCGATTGAAATTATATTAAATGTTGTTCGATAGAGTGAAGCGCACCCCTTCAAAAGACCAAAAACCGTACTAGTTATTCCATATTTATTTCGACATGTTCCAGACAGAACATATGTAGACAAAAGGAAAAAGTAGACTGACGGGACCGGAAAATAACATAAAAAGTATCCCGTTTTTTGCCTTTTGAAGAAAGTAAGACTAATAAATAATGATACGTTCACTTTACTATAAGCCTTAAGTAGCCTGCATGGTCTTACAAATTAGCCGAATATTTGGAAATCGAAACAGATGAGATTTTATGAAATACTAGAAAGCTCCCGCAACTTCGTTCGCGAAGGAGAGAAAGTCATAACCCGTCTCTTTTTCTGCAGCGTAGTCGGATAAAAAGTATCCTATAACCATCTGGATATATCCAGCTACCCGTGTACCAGAAATAGTTGAATCTATTCAGCCGATTTTGCGTGATGAAGCCACAACGACACATACAAACAATTTCATTTTTACAACTTTATAATAGTATAGATATACACATCAGGGAAAGTTAATTGATAACATATGTTGAAAAACAGATATGTATACTTAGTTTTATGCCAGAAAACTTTATTAAACACTAGAAGATGCTCGCAACTTCGTCCGCGGAGGAGAAAAAGTCATAACCCTTCATTTTTTCTTCAGCGTAGTCGGGTAAAAAGTATCCTATAACCATCTGGAGATACCCAGCTACCCGTGTACCAAAAATAGTTGGGATCAGTTTAGCCGATTTTGCGTGATGAAGCCACAACGACACATACAAACATACATAAAATCAAAAAAAAATATTTCTCGTCTTAATGACCTCCAAATAGTCCATAACAATCATTTTTTTTAAGATATCTTCAATGTACAGACATTTCATTTTACAACTTTATAATAGTATAAGAGTTGTGCTTTTTGTAAGGACTTAGTTGATGTATTTTGTAAGCCAACTTGAGGTGTAGATAATTCTTATTAGAAAAAAACTCAAATTCTGTTACAAATTAACGTGGACTTTGATACGGGCTTGTTCATTAATCGCGTGATGTTTTTTTGCAATTTTTGAACCTTGGCGACCCATTTTGTACAACCCCTCAGGCAGAGTAAGATGGTTTTGATAGAAGACCCGATCGACGCCTAGGCTATGTCTAGGCTAACTTCCAATGTCTCACCTTAAGTCTTTAGAAATAGTGAGTTCAACAAAAAATGAAGACGCGTGATATCTCTCTACACCCGCCCTTATGATATTTCGCCATTTTTTCCGTACCTCTTAATTAATGTTATGTGTCGACACGAAAATTTGTTCTAATAGTCATCATACATTTTAATTTAGTTTGTTTGCACAATAACGCATGCAGGATTTTGCCAGATCCGATAGTGTATGTTGTTTTATTTGATTAGATTACAGATTTATCAAACATCTTTCATAATTTGGAAACTGACTTTCCATGTACATAACTTATTAACAAAAAATAAAACCGACTCCAAAAAATTAAAAAAATAACTGCATAATTCAGTTTTTTCAATTTACTTACAAGTAACCGTTTGTCTAATCAATCTATACAGTATATACAATTAATGTTATTTTGGAGTCGGTGCCATCGTGTCACCGTTACAGTTTTCCTTTCATGTCGTGACATATTGAACTGATGATAACTTTTTACAGGCATTATACGAGCTATTTAATATGGCTATTACGACACAACCACACGAGTCGTGTAAATTACATAAAACTACATATATGAGGGTGATAAAATAAATTATTACACTAGATTTAAATACACGTTACATTTACATCACCTACCGACAAATGGGGGGGGGGGGGGGGGGGGCAGCTCACCAATTTACACTTTCTGAATGCAAATACTTAATTTGTTTCATAAATAAAATACCAACATCGCCATATGTATGCCTACAGTATTTGAAGAGTTCCTTCAGTTCCTCCCCTCCTTTCAAACAAAAAAATAATATGCTAAATCGGTCTATAAATGACGGAGTTCTATGGTGACAAACATAAATAAAACAATCGAATTGAGAACCACCACCTTTTTAGGGAGTCGGTTAAAATCCTATAAGTCCTATAACCATCGTCAGATGTTCCACTATCCTTTTTTGGGAGTCAGTTAAAATCCTTATAACCATCGTCAGATGTTCGACTATCCTCTTTTGGGAGTCAGTTAAAATCCTATGAGTACTATAACCATCGTCAGATGTTCCACTATCCTTTTTTGGGAGTCAGTTAAAATCCTTATAACCATCGTCAGATGTTCGACTATCCTTTTTTGGGAGTCAGTTAAAATCCTATAAGTCCTATAACCATCGTCAGATGTTCGACTATCCTTTTTTGGGAGTCAGTTAAAATCCTATAAGTCCTATAACCATCGTCAGATGTTCGACTATCCTCTTTTGGGAGTCAGTTAAAATTCTATAAGTCCTATAACCATCATCAGATGTTCGACTATCCTTTTTTGGGAGTCAGTTAAAATTCTATAAGTCCTATAATCATCGTCAGCTGTTCCACTATCCTTTTTTGCCGTATTGAGGTAGCAAAGATATTTTAACCGAGACACACCGCTGTTACTCGTACACCTGTGTAATCAGCCGTTTATAACTAACAGAGTGTCGTGAACTTGGGTCTAAGACGCTGACCTTAAAAATTACATATTTCAGTATGACCCCCATTTGAATAAGATAAAAGTGACATTCACAATAAGGATGATAAGGACTAAATTTTAATAATTAGTCTGTCACGTAGATTAATAAAAAAAATTGGACACGTTTTTTTTGTTTTCTTACATAATAAAAAAAATAAAGGCGGTGGTACATTGAGTCAAAATGTCGCGTGACGACACTCCTAGGTACAGATTTTACCTAGAAGTGACGACACAAGCGCCCACTCCTAAACTTTAATGCGATTTATCTCAGTATTTTTTAAATATTTCTATAAAAGCAAAAAATACGTGTCCAATATATTTTTATCATCTAACTAACGGACTAATTAGAATTTGTTATTTAAAAACCGGCCACGTGCGACTCGGACTCGCGCACCGAGGGTTTCGTACTAAATATACGCTACAAACGGCCGGACCTACGAAAATCCAGAGTAAGCAGAGCCCTACTCCTAAGCAAACTTTACGCGGTGTTCGATCATTTTATAATTGGTTACTGACATAGACAGACATAAAATTATATTGTTTTTAGTATTTGTTGTTATAGCAGCAAGAGAAATACATCATCTGTGAAAATGTCGACTGTCTAGATATCACGGTTCATGTGACATAGCCTGGTGACACACGTACAGACAGACAGATGGACGGACAGCGGAGTCCTAGTATTAGGGCCCCGTTTTACCCTTTGGGTACGTAACCCTAAAAATTACATATTTCAGCACGACCCCACCCACCATTTGAATAAGAGAAAAGTTACATTCACAACTAAACGAAACGTGTTATTTAAAAAGTAAGTGCATTTCAATATTTGCCATGAGTCGCAAGATATCGCCGTAGCAACCGATTTAATTCCGACTGACGTTGGCTGTATTTGTAGAGTAGGTACCGAGCGTGAATGTTCCGAGACTCAAGTAGGGTTGCCATGTATACTTTATAGTAAAATAACGTATCCTACGTTATTTTGCTTCATTATACTGTATAATTTTGAATAAAAAAAGATTATCGAAAATACTTTATTTATGACTAAAACTCACTATAAAGAAATTAACGATGACATGTGCTGATGTGCAAATTGCGGAAACTTTCCAAAATGCTTAAAAAAGGTCTTAAGTCTTGTGTTAACTTACGAGTTTAAAAGACCTTTTTTAAGCATTTTTAGTGTATAAATTTGGACATCAGTAATGACATGATACCAACTAGTAAAACAATAAAATAGTAGCACAAAAAAAATCAAACATAAATAAATAAATTAGAAAAAACCTATTTCTGTTGGGAATTACTTTTTTTATACTCTTTAGAGTGGTATATCCGTTATTTTCCCAAAAGTTGGCAACCCTAGCCTCAAGTGCAAGTAGGCAACGCAACGAAACGTCTTGATCGCGATTACATTTTCCGTGTAAATAACACTAGTATTTCGTGCAGGCTACTTAATACGCGTCACTGGGTTTTAAGTAGCGTACACTACTGCTCATACTTAAGTCTAAATATACTCTGTATTTTTCCATACAATTGTGTACAACACTTACTTTCAAAACCATCGTGTTGAATCAGAGCCAATGGACTCTGTTACATGCTGATTGTATTTTTTATTTCGGTAATAAACTGAACTTGAAATCGGTATTTATCAAAACCTCATTTACTGTTTCATACAAAATGAAACAATTTTGTACTAGAAAAAGGTTTATGGATTTTTAATGCTTGTCTGCTAATATACTAACATATTTAGACTACATTAGAATCTAAATAAGTTAAATGGTTTTAGGGTTCCGTACCTCAAAAAGAAAAACGGAACCCTTATAGGATCACTTTGCTGTCCGTCTGTCCGTCCGTCCATCTGTCTGTCTGTCCGTTAAGACTCTTTTTCTCAGGATCGCGTGGAAGTATCAAGTTGAACGTCACGTCAAATACTTTTATATAAGACTATATGTCTGCGGTCCTTTAAAGCTGTAAAAAATCAAGCATCTAAGTCAACGCAATCCATAGATACAGTCAGTAAAAAAGGGGTTTCCATACACATTCCCGTCCATGGAAAAACCTATAGGGTGTTTCCAGTTGTCCTAGAAACTTGAAATTTGGTATGAAGGTAGCTTTTATAGCACAACACACGAAATAAATCTGATAATGATATTTTTTTAAGTCTGTCTAAATCAATAACCAATATAAAAAGACCCCACACTGCGTACAATTTGCTTAGGTGTAGGGCTCTGCTAACACTGTATTTTCATAGATACGGCCGATTTGTACGGAACCCTAGGTGCGCGAGTCCAGCTGGCACTTGTTAATACCTAATAACGCTATACCTATTGTTTACATACCTTTAATATCCATCGTGCTATTGAGTCCATCCGCTACCATGACCCATGGGTCATGGTAGCACAGTTGTAGGCACAATTGTTAAAATGTTGGATAATAAAGGTAAAAAAACAAAACAATAATGTGTTAGAGTTAGACCCGTCATATGTAGCTGTGTGTACATTCAACTAGCAAGACCTGTATCAACTTTTAGACCTTAGTACAATGCAATAAGGTGGAAAAGTGGATACATCTCTTTTTAGCTCACTGTACGTCATAGTGTTATAGTTTAATCAATAGAAACAAAAAATAATGTATTTCTAACATCGTAAACAAAACCAGAACACATTAAAGAAAACAGGTACTTACCATTTGTGTATTTCTGGGTGCAATTATTTATGGTTTGACAGTGTATCATGTCTTATGTGTCAAAGATATCCTAACACCCAAAGCATTTTGAGCCGTGTTCCGTATAGCAAGAAATATATTTTATTATAAGAGATGTTTTGCAACTCTTTTGGTGCCAAATGTGCTCGGCGTTCGATCTGCTTGCAGTGCAATGTGTCTCGTATATTAGGGTGACTAGGTAGTGTTAAACGGTTTGACTTTGTGCCAGAAGTTTTATCGATGTAGGTACTTACGACTTAGGCCCGGTTCGCACGAGTTTTAAAAGCTTCGCGTTTGGAGTTCCGTACGCTCAATTCTATTTAACAACGCTCAACGTCGGAAATCCAACTGTGCTTGTTTAAAAAGCGCCGCGTAATACATGGTTATCAATGGTTCCCCTTGTTTACGCATATTTTTTTTGTCCCAATTCTATATCGCATAATCATAATAGGCATAATGATCTATAAGCATAATTTCATTACGCCGAATCCTGTTTTCGCCGAATTGTCTTTACGCATAACTTTTTAATGCCGAAAACCTACTTTTTTGGCAGCAGTCATCTTCTGTTTGGGATTGCAGTTCTAACCTAACCTACTTTACTGGCAGCAGTTTTTTATTGTTAGAGGTACAATTTGCAGCTAACTAAAATTCTGCGATACTAAATTATGTGTATTTAGATTCGGACAAACAATGATTCAGCGAAATCAAATTATGCGAAACCTGTTCGGCGAAAGTACTTTCGGAGATAAAAAAATATGCGAAATACATAGCACCCGGTTATCAATATGTGACATATTAACGTTTTTTTAATGCTTGGTGAAAAAGCGCTCGTGCGAATGAGGCCTTAGAGTCTGGCCACATCAACGTGAAACAGCACGGCACCTGAAAGAAACACGACACGATGCCACATCGCGTCACTGTACCTTTCTAAGGCGCCGCGACGTTTCGCATTACCGCATGTCAAACCAGCCAAACCACTAATTTCCGTTTAAACCCTTGTATACCTTAATCTGCAGTGCCAAAACCTTCATACATAAAAATTAAATCATATGGGAGCGTGACAAATGACGGTTAAAGAACATAAGTAGGGGTCATGGACAACTAACAAGTAATACTCCAGGAAGAACAACGATTCATAAAACTATAGAAGGCATAGTTGCATAAGCCGTTTCTCTTCCAAGAGCACAGTGATGCTATGTGATGGTTTAATATGCTGAGTCATGGACACTGGGACGGGATCGGGAGACTTCCACACTTCAAAAAAACTCGTAAAAACCAAAGTCACGTCTTTGAGTGATCTGTCAAGCAGTTAGACGAATGGTTGGGAGCTGTTTGTGATACGCGCGTCTGTGGTCTTAGTGCCGCATAGTGCCTGTAGGTCAATCAACTTTTTTCTGGACCTCGTTGCCATACATACGTCTCCAGACACGTAAACTTTTTTAAACTACGATTATACGCGAAATAAAGGCAAAAATATTTTGGTATCTAGACAATATTTTTCAAGGGCCTATTTCGTTGAATGTAGCGTAGACTAAGGTACACCCGGGTAAGACCGGATCCAAGGTAAGATGGTATGAAAGCGATTTCCAGCAAAACGATAGATAATATTTTAATCACTGGCAACATAGTGTGCGTAAGGGGAAAAAATGGCGGCGCACAGATGTTACCAGTGATCAAAATGGAATTCGTTTTGGTAGAAATTGCTTTAATACGATCTTATCTTGGATCCGGTCTTACCCGGGTGTACCTTATTAGCATCTTTGGCAGTAACTCTGTCACTATTTTTCTCCTGGGTTACGGGTCAGAGTAATAACAAGAAAAGTTAATCCACCCCTGTAAGCTAGCCTACCGGTATAAGTTTAAACGTGTTCTCCTTGAATTTTATGGCAATAACTAAAATATATATAAATCAACAAAATCTATCATAAATAACTAAAGCGCTTTAAACTTATCGGAATATTAACCAATCAATAAGCGTTTTTTAAAGTACGTAACATGTTTTTAAGAACCTAGAGCTATTCCACTGCTAGTCAAAGGCCTCCCTTTCACGTATCTTGGCCAATCTCCAAGCGATTGTTGATGAAGGAATGAAACACGTCCCGCCATTTCCAATTCATTATAATCAAATAAACAATAACTTCAACACTATTAGCAACTCCAACATACCATACTAAACGAATGACTCAATTACTGGTGTTTTAATAAATAATAACTTAAGTGCCGTTCAAATTTATATGCATTTACGACATTTCAAACCAGTACTTTATGTCGTATGAGAGTCGCCAAAGCAAAACTCGACCAACAACAATTCACGGTCAATACGGTCATTGCCAATTGTTTTAATTTATTGCCAACTTTATAAGTCAATCTACTACTATACGTTTAACTTTTCGTATCTCTGTTAGGATAGGGACCCATATTTTACAGATATGTTTTTTTTGGTCAATACTGACCAAATGATTTTTTTTCCAAGTATAAATAATATAAAACGGCAGTATCGATTTTCTCATAGTCGATTTATATTGTTTTTATTTTCAATTACATGCGATTACATTACAAAGTTACATTTTTGATATTCAGGACTCACGAACTAGGCCATTACACGTACAGGCCGAACGATAGAGTATTATTATCGTGAAATACATTTAGGCCACAGGACTATTTAACATAGACGACTAATTTATTCCTCTCTTGCTCTCAAACTCTTCTCGATTCCGCACAATGAAAAACAAATTTTACAAAAAAATTCAACTGTTCGAACTCCCGTAATCACATTATTGTAGAAACACAATGAATCGAAAATACTGCACAGTAGTCAACTACAACTAGATATATCCACCTTACTTCTTTGTAATAAGGTCCAAAGGTGAAGACTTTTGAAGATCGGTTTAGCTCCACGGGAGTAATGTTGCCTGCGAAGCTGAAGGTCTTGGGTTCAAATCCCGGTGCAAATATTTGTATGATGACCATAAATAATTGTTCCTAAATCTTGGATGTTTTTTTATGTACATAAGAACATATATCTATTACATATATAGGCGTCTAGTACTCATAACGCAAGCCTTATTAAGCTCACCATGGGACTAGTTCTATTTGTCTAAAAATTGTCCCGTAATATTAAATTTATATTCATTTGTAGTTAACTGTATTAATCTGGTGTAATTTGAGCAATATAGGTCAGAGTGGTCAAATCGCGATCGTGACCTTCAAATGTAAACTTGCAATGAATGTGGCCACAGTTTAAAGTCGCGCCTAAACTTTCGACGCGGCACTAGGACTAACGACTCTACGCACCCAAACAGCCAGTGACGTGACGCTAATGAACGCTTTACCGTGTCAGTACAGCACACTACAATACTGTTAAAAATAATAATGGAAAAAAAAATCGTACAGCTGCTTAGCAATCCGCTGACCTCAGTCGTTTTATCGTCAGGCCCCGTTTCATAAACGCGGTGGCATCGTGGAAAATGCCCTCGTGTTCAGCACATACGTCTCCCACGCCGGTGGGAGCTGTGGCCGAGCGACGCAGCTTATTGGCCATTTTCCTCTGTGATCTCAGGTACGAATCTGGCTTTCTAAACCTATAGGAGCGGGTGGGATTCATGAGGGAGAAAGAAATATAAATAAATATATTGGAAATTAGAAAATATAGAAATAAAGAGCGTTAGCTTCCACACGTGCTGTCTAGCCGCTCAAAACTGATAGAAACGAATTACAAGGACAGGAATGTAATGAGGGCAAAAACACTCTACTCAGGCTTCATTTTACTAGATTGGGTTGACATTAAGCATCACTTCACTTCTATCTGTGTACTTTTAACAATCCGCGCAAAAGAGTTCATCAAAAATAAGTCAATAAAAAAAAAACTTAAACATTAGATATGTATCAGTTAAGTCTGACGACATTCATCCATATATTCAACCGGTTACCCTCATCTGGCATAAACTTTTTTTTCTTCTGTTTCCGCGATTATTACTCATTGAAATAAATCAATTTAACGCACATAACAGATGTCAAGCACCGTCGGTGTAATAGGTCTGCCGTCTGTGAACATGTCATTAACAAACCAAACCACTCAATTAAGTTTGATAAACCTTCTATCCTTGCCAAAGAAAAAAGATATTTTCCTAGAATGCTACGCGAGGCTGTTGAGATTAAAAAGCATCCTAATTTCATTAGAGAAGATGGATTGTCGCTACCACCAGCTTGGGATCCTGTAATACATCTCATCAAGGAACAAGCGAGACACAGGACTGCAAAACCTTAATTTCCGAATGGTGTAAAGTATCTTATCTGTTTAAAAAGTAGTTTAATAGTCTGTTTTTTAAATATTATAATTAGTAATGAGGTAGCCTGGGAGTTTTTCTTTGCAGCGTTTCTTTTCTCCTCAGTACGCCTCATTTGTGAAATGCTGCTTGGTAAATTATTAAAATAAAATAATTAAGCCCTTGTGGCACATGTGTAACTATCTCTACAGCTTAGGCCCATCTGGCGTGTATGTACACCTTTATTTGTTTTTTCAAAAATGGGTAGTTGTAAATTGTAATTTTGACAGAGGAAAAGACATCTTTTTTCAGTCCACCCGTGACCATGGAAAGCTGAAAAGCTTCCGAAACGTCGGGAACTAAAATGAGATAATATACGCGATATCTCTCTCTCTCTCTCTCTCTGGGGTCGGTCCCTCGTGTCTGAGGATCGTGGTCAGCATCAGGGTTACACTTGGAGCGGATGATCTGCCTCCATCGGTTTCTGTCTAGCGCGTCTCTCACAACCATGTAGAATTTGGAGGACGACGAGTCTTTCAACTGATCGGTCCATCTTGTTGGTGAACGACCGCGCGATCTTTTGCCTTCAGTGTTCCCAACCACAATCAGTTTTTCTAAACTTGCGTCGCCTCTGCGCATTGTGTGGCCGAAATACGAAAGAAGGCGTTGTTGGCATATGGTGGATAAGTGAGTTTTTATTTGGAGCTGGGTCAGGATCGATGCATTGGTGCGTTTCGCCGTCCAAGGTATTCTGAGCATTCGTCTCCAGCACCACATCTCAAATGCATCAATTCTTTGTCTTTCTCGGGCCAAGATTGTCCAAGTTTCAACGCGTTTCATACGCGATATAATCCGTTAAATTGTTTTATTTCAATAAACTTTTTTGTCATAATCATGATTTCGCATAATGCATTTTTTTCTTTAACTGTATTAATTTCAGAAATTTTTAAGGCATCATCCTGTCAAAAGGAATTGGGTTAGGTTAGGTTTGTTTTATAACAATCCAGAAAAGTTTACATACCCAGAAAATAATGCATTATGCCAAATGATGATTATGAAATTTTTTTTTATGCCAGATGAGCGTAAACCATATTCAACAACTACGCGTACTGTTGACCCGCGAATCGTGTCACAAAAAAATGCGGCATATTTGAAAATCATCAGCTTCCATAATATCGGAATGCATAGCGATGGGGTAGGTATTATAATGTGTATTTTTTTTAATAAGTAGAAATGTTGCCATATAAAAAATTCGACACCACTCCCTGGTCAGACTTTATGCATTTTGCATAAAACACATAATTACGAGTAAGTAAAAAAAAGTAAAGTAGTAATGTCTAGGTACACATAATCTCCGCACGTCAAACTTCTTTAGCGTAATTTAGCTATTTCTCAACTGTCAACCCAATAAAACGACCGACTTGGTGGTTTATAGATTTTTGCCGTCAATACTCTTATTAGCTAATACAAACTTACTGTCTTTCGACTTTAGACGACAGATAGGGACAAATTAAGCGGACGCTCAATAAAAGAATTCTAAATATTACGGATCTAGCTCTAGCCTAATAGACGAGATTGCTGATGTCAACGTCATTTTTCATTGCAATTATATACAGCTATCCCTTGAGAGTTATCTAAAAGACCAGAATAAGTATATCACCGTACCGTGCTTCTTTTAATGTTGCAAATTCGGGATGTTTCTGTCACAAATAGGCTTAGAATATTAAACCACTGAAGATGGCATACGGGCGCATTTCCCTATATGACAAATATGAAGTCAGTTCATATGATAAATTGTCAGTGTAGGTGATTTTCGGTTGTAGGTGTTTTCTTTATTTAGGGTTGCCATACGTCCGGGTTTCCCCGGATTTGTCCTAGTTTAGATGTCATCCGGGGACCGTCCGAGCGAATTTTTAAATTGTGTCCGGGTAAAACCAGGACGTTTAGTACCAGGGAAAACCTTATTGAACTGAATAAAATCTATCACGTCTGGGGAAAATGCGATTTAGGTACTCCAAATATCCAAGGTTTTTGAAGTTTCTGTCCGGGTTCGGCTAAAATCAAGATGGCAGCCCTATCTTTATTGCATGCGTTTGTAGAAATAGGAAAATTTCCGTAGTGAGTTTCAAGTGTTTATCTCGCCTCCAGCTAAAAGTACGTGTAAACCCCAAACCTAAATTAAGGCAAAATGTGGTTTCAGTTACATCGAATGAAATTTTGATCATAAGTTACTATTGCAACTAATGTTTCCTAGTTTGTTTTTGAATCTTAATCGATTTCATATCATACGACAATACATCTCATCAGACATTTGTAATCTGATCTTACTATATGAGATAAAATGGAGCGCAACTCATAAACGGACCGAGAATCAGTGGTTGCACCCTTAGGCGGTGGTCTGCAACAAACGCCGTAGGTCGCGTCCAGCGTGACGCTGTACGCGACTTACGAATGCTTACTATGGAAATGCACTGTAGTGGTCACTCTCACACGCCAGACGCGCCGCACGAGCGCCGTGCGCCGCGTCCATAGATCGTACGCCGCCTACGTCATTTCGGAGCAATCGGGCGTCACGGACGACGCGTTTTTGTCGTCGAAGATGGTTAAATTTACAAAGAGCAAGACGAATTACTCATCCTCTTCAAGAAGAATTCTTGAATTGTCTGCTCATTCATATTTTAATCATTTACATTGAGCGCGTGCGAGAAACTGATCGCAGTTTGCGCTGGAACTTAGAAGCCGCATCCTGAGTGACCATCGCAGTTTGAGCTGCACGCGACCTCTTGCGTTTGTTGCAGACCACTGCCTTACGGCCGGTCTCGACAACGCGCGACTAGCGACGCGGCGGGTGAATTCTCTCTTCATTGCGCGGGTGAGACGCTCACCGCAGGGCAGTTAGTTGGCATCACACGCAATGTATTAGGAATTCGCTTGCCGCGCCGCTGGTCGCACTTTGGCGTGGCCGGACCTTAGTGATTAGTGATCACTATTGAGGTAAAAAATAATAATATATCAAATATTTAACCGATTTCACTGAAACCAGCAGGGGCGGATCGTGAATTTGTGGGGCCCTGGGCTAATACTGCTTAGTAAGTAAGTGGGCCCCACTTAATAGATTGAACAATATACTTACAATATACGTTTTATTTATTTTTAGTTCAATTGTCTTCATTGGGGACTGGGGGCCCTTTGTATCCTGAGGCCCTGGGCTGCAGCTCAAATAGCCTTTAAGTAGATCCGCCCCTGGAAACCAGTTCAGGGTCCTCTGTTCGGTAATGATACGATCTCCAGTGGTTAAATGCTCTAAGCATATAGATAGTCAAACATTGACCCTTATTATATTTTCTGTACCCCAAAGAATTTGTTAGATCTCTCATCAGAGCGTCCGATAAATTCGCTTCACAAGTCCGTAATAGGCTAGTAGGGTCTCTATAAGTTATAATCTTACCTCGTGAGTGACTCTTTGTAGTCGAGGTCGTCGATACCGAACCTCTCTCTCAGATTCCTGAATACCAGTGGACAGTATTCCTTCACTTTGAAATGTGATGGCATGTTTTCCCTGAAAAAAAAATTAATATGAACATCGTATAAGATGGCACGGTTAAGGTATCAGTTTGTTGCCGACCGAAGCAGGCGGCCTAGCACAACTCTCCGTGACTACGCTTGTCATAGCATCACGTCTTTCACGCATTGTATTGAATACACTTGTTGTAATATATCACAATTATCTGGTTTTCTTCTAATTTAACAGAAAAATAAGATAACCATCCTTCGATCGAAATACGTGCAGAAGATGGCAGACGAGGGCCGGCGCCCGTCACCGCACTCCAGCATTGGAAATGGTTTAGCTTCTAAACGACTGCCAGGCCCATTATGATACTTAGCATGGATCATATGAACACTAATAGCTATTACGAAAAAAAAAATTGGTCCAACCTTGAAAAAATCGAGTTTGAAAAATATAAATGTATTTTTTTCGTCCAAAAAAATTTATTTTTTTTTTATATCCAAAAATGCAATAAGGAAGCTCATTAAATCAAATATACATTTCACTAACTTGTTTAATTCATTCTAACACTCTGCACTTCAAGTAGCGCATATCTGTTAATTATGCGCTATATGCGGGGTGAGGCAGGGGGGTCTAACGTCCCCCGCACTTTTCAACCTATACATGAATGGCTTGATCGAGGCGCTCAGCAGTCAGCATGTTGGTTGTCAGATTGACGGAGTATGCCTAAACAATCTTAGTTATACAGATGATATGGTGCTGCTGAGCGCGTCGGTCTGTGGCCTAAGAAGGCTAATTGGAATATGTGAAGAGTACGCCGTGAGTCACGGGTTAAAATACAATGTGACGAAAAGTCAATGCATGGTTTTTGAGGCCGGCAGTAACAGACCCTCTAACGTGCCTCCCGTACTGCTCTATGGAGCTCCACTTGAGAGAGTGTATGAATTTAAATATTTAGGACATGTCGTTATTGCTGACCTCAAAGATGACAAAGACATGGAGCGTGAGCGGAGGGCGTTGTGCGTGAGGGCGAACATGTTGGCGCGCAGGTTCGCGCGGTGCCCCGAGGGGGTGAAACTGAAGCTTTTCAAATCGTACTGCACATCGCTATATACGTGCGGCTTGTGGGCCAACTACACGCAGAAAGCGTACAACGCGCTTCGCGTACAGTATAATAACGCGTTTAGGGCGGTGATGGGGCTGCCTCGCTACTGCAGTGCCTCGGGCATGTTCGCTGAGGCGCGCACGGCCTGCTTGCACAGCACCATGCGCATGCGCGCCGCGTCCCTGGTGCAGCGGGTGCGAGCCAGCGCCAACACCGTCCTTGTGATGATAGCGGACCGCGTAGACTGTCCGTACATCATGCACTGCTGCGACAGGGATGTACGAACAGGCGAAGGTTAATTATTATTATTTTTATTTATTTAAGGTATTCTAATTGTATAATTGTTTTTATGTGTAATGTAAATATTTTTATAATGTAATTATGTATGAGCCATCGACGCTTGAAATAAATGTTTTTTTTTATTTTATTTTTATTAGTATAATTTTCAATGTCCTTTAACTCATTAACTATAAATTGTACAGTAAAAATATTGTATATCTATGTCGAGGACATATATACGTGTAACTTACTAAAATATTACTAAAATCGGAAACATCATTTTTTACCTGTCTGCTTCACGTGAAATGCCCCGTATATATACCCCGCATGTTTCTTCCTAGTGATTGATATTTTTATGACTCTTCAAGGATCTAGCAACTTCCGAACCTCGCAATCTTATCAATGCACTAACCTACGTCAAAGATGACATCTGCACTATTAGTTTGCATTGTCGGCATTTCCTCATACGACGGCCGTTTAGTTTCCGATTAATAAGTGCTTACACATAATTACTGCCATTGTTTTATTTAATGATAAGGTATTAGCAAAGAATAGCTTCAGTGATCTGTATTTTCTTTTTCATATAATGAGATGACCAATACCAACCATTCATTGAATGGTTTTTCGTTCAAGCAAGCTAAGTGATATCTAAATATTAAAAGTAGAAGATCTTACTTGTTAAACAAATGATTGTCAACTTTAAGCTTGGAGTACGCTCTGAAGTCATCTGGGAGGAGCATGACCGGTATAGAGACATGGCTCAGTTCATTTATCTGAAAAGAATACATCTTATTATAAAACCATGCCAGCAACCGTACACAGCAACCTTCATACAACAGATGTCACAATAATAAAAATTTACACAGAATTTTGGAAATCTTATGGTTTTTCTACTCAGAATCATGAGTACTATTAATACTGATAGGAGAAAGTGTCCCACAAGTTTCATATAAGTTTTGTATTATCCATTGTTACTTCAATAGTACCTAAATATTGAAAATCCTATACAATTCCACCAAAACCATTTCATGTAAAATTGGCAGCCAAGACTCACATGCTTATAACACTTTCGCTGTAAAAAAGTTTTCAAATCCTTGGAAAAGCCAAGCCTCTAAGCCCTGACTTTACCAAACCTACCACCTTGGTTTAAAAAGTATGGCATCAACTGGCTTCAAGCCCCTAAGCCCTGAGTTTACAAACCCTACACCTTGGTTTCAACAGTATGGCTTGGCCTTTTCATAGAGTACCGTAAAGAAGTCTAATGGACTGTCTGGCCCATATGGTATCAAGACATTAAGTTTATGTCATCATGATAATATAAATAAACTTAATTCAGAAACATATTTAAAAAAAAGTAAATGTAGAAAGAAAATTAATGACTCAAATATGGGTGGGCGATTCTGGATAATTTTAGTTTTTTTTTTTTGCTACATACTACAATAAACATACACTCTACACCTGGTCATTTCTATTTCATAATTATTTATCTAAATACTAAATTTTATTTGTATTTTAATGTAGTTTGTGAATAGATTACACTAATACTTTTTTCATTTACTTACAATAAATGCTTTTACAATTATATGTTTTTTCACGGAGAAGTCCCTCCCTGGCATCTTTCTCCTGGCACATAATTCGCTAAATTATCCCGCCGAGGTATGAATACTGGTTTAAATGAATAATTACATTTCAATTTGCTCATATCTACAAGTTAGCAGTCAGTTTTTTACATTTTTCCATCGTTTTGGAAGAGACCAGGAGGAAGACTACTCTCCAGTTACATTAAGAAAGTACCTACAGTATCTTCAGACAAAATGTAGAAAAATTGTCTAGTAACTGCAGTTAGATATGGGCAAATGAGTTGTTTCAATAACAATGTTGTATAATTAGATTCAAATTCTGAAATGTTTGCCACGCCTGGTTTTCATACAAGCGAGATCACTTCTTAACCCACCCGGGTCTATATAGACTGCAATCCATTACAATGTCATTGATATATATATATATATCTAATCAAGTTGTAAACATTGAACATATTTAGAAAACAAAATTTGTAAAGGACTGCTTGGAACTAGCTGTATCAAAAAGAAATGGATTTTTTGCATGTTTGTGTGTGTTGTTGCGGCTTCATCACGCCAAATCGGTTAATGGATTTCAACTATTTTTGGCACATGGGTGGTTAAAGTACAGTTTTTACTCAACTATACTGATGAAAGAAGAGGGGTTAAGACTTTTTCTCCTCCTTGAATGAAGATATTACTGGAAGGTAGTACCTATAACACTAACCTACTTTTTCTTGTATCATAGTCCTTAATTTTCCTCAGTAACCATGAATTTTCAGAAATATTAAAAACCTAATGCATTCTAAGGTAGTCTTTTCGAATCATGGAAATTGTTAAGAAAAAAACATTACATTCTGATGTAGCACTACGAAAATGTAGCTCGTGAATGTTTTAATTTACTATTGGACGGAAAGGTGTATTGAGAATACAATATTTTAATGAGAAAATTTCATATATTGTAGATTGAAATTTTATTATGATAATGTGGCATTTCAGAACCTGTATAGATACAGTAATGTCTTTTTTTCCTTATGTTACTTTCCCATTTAATGAATACAAATACTACAGTAATGAATTGGTAAAGATTGAAGGAAAACATTGCAAGAAGAGGTGCATAACCAGTTCTTGAGGATATCCTTGGGGGACGCTTTAGTCCAGCAATGGACAATTTTGACTGGTGTGATGATGAAACTTTTAAGCATGATAAATGTTTTTGTAGCTGTCCTCAGTTCTCAAGTCATATTTTAAAAGTGGTGGATGGCAAACCCGTTGCAAACTGCCAAATGAAACTTTGGCAACATGTGAATGACCCTGTCTCCAGTTTTAAAACATATCATATCTAGTTATAGAGTCCTAAATGCAACGATATTGTGGCGACAAAAACATTAGAGATATTGATCAAGTGCCAGGAGCCAGAGTCAGTGCGTAGTGGGGTGCCAGGCGTCAATATAATAGTAAACAGTACGGAACTACAACAATCCGGTCCCGAAGGAAATGACATAATGCTATTGCGAGATGGCTCGGCATAATCGCCACAAATCTGATTAGGCGTACGTTGCCGTGTTCCTATTAGAGTAAATATCATCCATTCAGCTACTCACCGTGTGGTTCACGCCCCACATAAACACCGACAGTAGGGGCTCATTAGCACGAAACAATTTGACTTTTTGATGTTTTACACGAATGTGTTTCTTTTTCAACTTGCTCAGGCCAGTGCTTGGAACGGACATTTTGGATTTGTTTACACTAAAACAGTCGGATACTTGAGCTTATTTTGAACGCGGCCCTGGCTAAACCATTTTCAATTGACGGGAAGGATGTCGAAATATGTATGAAAATTATTAATTTGGAAATTAATTAGAGAAATACGACACCCATCAATAATGAGCAAACGGCTTTTTGACAGAAGGACGACGGCGGGTGGATAAAAAAGTAATCAAATCATAGACAAAAATATAGATATAGCCATAAACTAGAATTGCCGTTCCCAAGCAGAGGGGCTACTCCGAAACCCAAAAAACGAAGTTCGTAACATGCCGTCCCTCTTGCACTGATGTTAAGCTGTATTTGAGTGAGCGGGATGGCGCCAAGCGAACTTCGTTTTTCGGGTTTCGGAGTAGCCTTGCAGGTACCGATCGCCAATGACCATTAATAAGGAAAATAAAATATGATCACCATAATGGTAACATGCCGTGCAGTACGATACTTATTAAATTTAACTTAATCAACACTCCACTTTTGATGCTTTATTATATCGTAATACAAAATAGAAAAGGTTTTTCAATTTTCGAATGATTGAAATGACTGCTGACTGCTGACTGCTATACTATGAGTTTTGGAACGTAATATAGATGTCAAAAATTAATAACAGCAAATAATCGAAGACGATTTGATTATTTGACGGACTTTGATTAGATTGATTGACCCTAGAAGTCGGCATTTATTCAAAGTATATCATTAATTATCCTCTAATGCATTACTTTTAGCGTTTTTTTTTTAAATAGACTAGGTGTTTTAATAGAATAGTGACAAAATGGTTGTGCCGAGCCCTTTCGTTTACTGGGCGCAGACCGAAAAAGAAGTTTCACTGAAGATAGACTTGAAAAATGTTGTAAAACCCGATGTGAACGTTCTGGAAAGCAAAATCAAGTTCGCCGGGGAAGGCATAGGAGCTCACGGCAAAACATTTTACGAGTTTAGCTTGGACCTGTTTTCTCCCATTAAATCGGTTAGTAACATTTGGTGTTATTGCGATCTACCGGTTAGGAACATTGTTAGGCTGAAACAGACTAAAGTAGAATTATAAATTAGCTGGAATAAACTGACAGATGTCGACGTGAATATTTCCTTGTTTAGAAAGAATTTCACAAAAGTATACATGAGAATATGCGTATACTGGGTAACTATTATCCATAACTAATATTGTACTTCAGCCATAATGAAGTAATCACGGCCGACGTGTGTACTCCAGCAAATTAAAAATCCAACTTTAGTGGTTTTATTTAGCCAGAGTACTATAACTGTTTGAGAATGCTCTATCTATGGGATTATGTAGGTATTCTGTAGGTGACCATTCTCAACATTTGTGACTGTGGTTGTGTATAATTCCCACAACCTTTTACACACCTTTTTTATGGAGTTAAGGTAATTAGATGCAGTCACAAATCTGAAGAATGGCCATAGAATAGATTTCTTTGACACAATAAAGATTAAATATGAACAGGGTTCGGATAATCACTGAGATATTTACCTAAACTTTGGGACTCAATTTAATTTTCCTAATAAAAAATACCCCGGATTCCTAAATTTAGTAACAAGACCTCCAAAACACATATTTTATTACTAGCTTTTGCCCGCGACTTCGTCGGCCTTAAATTTGTTTATCGCGGATAAGGGTATTTTTCCGAGATAAAAAGTAGCCTATGTCCTTCCCCGGGACTCAAACTATCTCCATACCAAATTTCATCCAAATCAGTTCAGCGGTTCGAGCGTGAAGAGGTAACAGACAGACAGACACTTTCGCATTTATAATATTAATATGGATTCTCTTATGTTACATATACCTTGACAGATACATTACCTACATTTGCATAGTAACATACATGCTTACCAAAATAGTCATAAATAGCCGTAAACTAAACATGTTTGTGTATTTTTACCTCCTTGTGTCTTATTATGCAATCCCGGAATCCTGGAACTTATATTATTGAAATAATTTAATTAAGAAGCTGATTCCGTATTTGCCCGACTTTTGCCGGGTTTTTAGCAACTTTAGGTAAATATCTCACTCAGGGGCGTATTTACCCTAGGGCCAAGGGGGCTATGACCCGGGGCGGCATAGCAACCCTCGGTGCGCGAGTCCAACTCGCACTTGGCTGGTCTTTTCCTTATTTTCTGGCCCCTCTGGGGTGACGAAACTTATTGGCCCAGGGCGCAAAATTTCAAAATACGTCCCTGATCTCACCAAATATCTGAACCCTGAATATGAATAAAAAGATACCTCATTTCGCTGAGAATTGGGATGTTGACAATTTTTGACTTCTTTTCTGTGCAATAATAGAAATATTGGTGATAACATTACTTCAAACTCATAAAAACTCACCAAGATACAACAATGTTAAAATCACATTTTTGGATGTGACGTCACACATTCATACTTACTTACTTTCTACTCTGGCTTAGTGACCCGAAGAGGATCTTGGCCTCTGACACAAGAGAACGCCATTCTTCTCTGTTTTGCGCCATTTCCTGCCAGTTGGATGTTTTTAGTGCGCACAGATCCTTTTGCACCTTGTCTTTCCAGCGGTATCTGGGCCGACCAACCGGACGTCTTCCACTCGGTCACCCATGATACACTCTCTTTGCGACCCAATCGTCTCCCATCCTCTCCCAGTGACCCAGCCAGCAGAGTTGTGTGGCGTTTATCTCGCCAATGACCTTAGTATGGAAAAATCAAGAACTTTGTTAATAAATATCATACTTGCGATAAATTAAGCTTGTGTTTATTTATCGAAACGATTTCATAACAATAGTTCCGTAAATTTCATGGGTTATTCAATGTTATTATTAGTTATTAATATTTTCATACTTTAAAGGCTCATACTACAAGCTACATGCAAGGTATCACACTCTAATTTTTTATCTAGGTCATTTTGCATTAAAATATTATTTTAATTTGAGATTTTTACATTACAAATTCAATCTGTATTAAACTACAGGTGGATTCCTTTTTCAAAATATTCTGTAGACCAGTCTTTTTCAACCTTTCATGACTGACTTCTCTGACTGACTTGAGTGAGTTTTCTGCACTGACTAAAAACATGACTTTTTAAATGTTACAAATATTGAGTCTAAATTAATGTAACAACGTCGCTCTTTATGAGGCCTCGCGACCTCCTTTGGGATCACAATCCACAGTTTCAAAATTACTGCCGCAGACTAATTAGGCTACAGGGTACAGTAGTACCACGAATATAAGTTACATCGGCAGTCTTCGGCCTCGCCGACGAGTTCTAACAAGTACCGTATGAAACCGAACGTGTGACTATTTCAAAAAAGACCTTGTTGCACTATATGTACGGGACATATGCAATGACAGGTGAATTCGTGCTCTCTCGCTCATGGCGACTAACGCGGCGCCAGACAAAATGGCGGGCGCCGGAGCTACCGGCGTCGCGCCCAAAATATTGGCCAATGGGCGTTGAAGATTATACCCGCGCAAACGCGCTGCCTTATAATTGGTTAAACTGTTTTCAAAAAATGCTTTCTGCCAGGTACATTGTTGTAACTTATATTTGTGGTACAACTGTACCTGAAGGGCTAATGTCTAATTTCAGAATGAATCTGACAGCGAGTATCCAACAACGGTGCGCATATTCGAGAACCGCGTGGACGTCATACTGGTGAAGGAGAAGCCATCCTGGTGGCCTCGTCTCACTGCGCAGCCCCAGAAGCCAGCATGGGTGAAGGTAAACTATTCTTCGACAGAACGTGTGACCACTACTAGTCAAACCCGTCAGAAACTTACTATACCCCAGCACCCAAGTTTAGCTCGGCAGAGGGCCACAGGCCCAAAGATAAAGAAGTATTTATTCAAGTAGGATTTTATTTAATCCCATTGTCATTGCCTACATAAATATTTTTAATAACACTAATTAATAAAAACAAATAAAATAGACCATGGTTTTAAGACATTTCAAAACATAAGAACCGAGCTAAGACTAAAACTAAAAAGTAAAAAAAAAGAGATAACATGGCAACATTATATATAAAGACAATTCATTTGCCTATCCGGTGAATGAATGAATAATGCTGGCTTCAATACTCCGTTGTCAGATTCAATAAAAAACATGTCCAACTTGACCTACCTATTAAACATAATTATTATCATTTTGAATATTTCAATTATATTGAGGGCGAAGTCTTAGTAAATTTTTAGGATTTGGCTATCAGCGACTTCGGTATCAAAAGGTTGCCGAGCCCTGTTATAGGCATACATGCAGTTGGTGTAGTGTCACGGAACCTAGATAAACCTGCCAAGAACAATGTACAAAAGGTAAAGCGGATACGTAGATACCTGAAGGGGACTGTCAATAGAGGACTCGCGTACAAGAAAGCTGAAAAACCGGCCAAGAGCATGTCGGACCATGCTCAGTGGGGCACTACAGATGGAAAAAATACGATGTAAAAAAGTACACCAACAAAATAGCGTATCTTCATGGCACTTACGTCCTTTTCTTGACAAGCGCAGATATTCGGCAATAACTCAAAAACGGTGTATCCGATCATGTTGAAAACAATTTTCGTAGAAAGTATGTATTAAGCGTTGCTTTCGTAATTTGTTTAAACGATTATAAAATTCCGAAAATGTTCACTTAATCAAAAAAGTTTAGAGACATTAAAATATTTTTAAAATAACTGTTGAATTATGTGTAACACGTTGATGTTTGCCGAAAAAAATATGGTTGTTGCATGTATGGAGTGCCGCTCTAGAAATTTTTATTTTTATTATTTAACTACCAAACTAAGTATTGCATATACTAGACACCTATACTCCAAGTTTCGGACGGACATGACGTAACTATAAGGGTTTTGTTTTTGCCATTTAGGCTAAAAACGGCTTATGCTAAAGATGCGTCCACATTTGTATCATTTGCCCGTATCAGATCATCGTTGCGTGGCATGATCGCGTGTCATGATCACGCGTTTGGACGTTGCGCCGATCGGATCGCTCGAAATCCATTTTGCTATGCGTATCACACAGTTATATCGGACGAGTACGGCATGATCGGCGCGCCGACAGTTAGCGTCCAAGCAGCGCGATACGCAGTCATGCCACGGCGCGGTGATCGGATACGAGCAAATGATACAAGTATGGACGCACCTTAAAGTACCTATCTACGCAGCATCGTACGACAAAGCACATTTAAATAAAACACGTCTATATAAAACAGTGTGTGTCTGAAAAAGAGATAGCCATTGAGCAAGTGCGCCGACCTGCTGTCGGCGCACTTGCTCAATGGCAGACAAGTGGCAGATACTTTACCATGCCTCTTTACAAGCCAAGAATATATAAATTATGCGAAGAGTTCTGCTTGAAAAATACTAGGGCACGTAAAGCTGCGTTCTCACTTGTATCATTTCGGCGTATCCGATCTCCGTCGCGTAGCACCTACGTGTATCATGATCGTTAGTGTGGACGCAAAAAGATCGCGCTCATGTTACGCGCCGTATCAGATCGCTCGCGGTGCAAGTGTGGACGCAGCTTTAAGGAACACTTAAGGTGCGTCCACACTTATATCATTTGCTCGTAACCGATCACCGTGGCGTGGCATGACTGCGTATCGCGCTGCTTGGACGCTTACTGTCGGCGCGGCGATTACACCGTGCTTCTCCGATCTAAGTGTGTGATACGCGTGTCAACATGGATTTCGAGCGATCGGATCGGCGCAACGCCCAAACGCGTGATCGTGAGACGCGATCATGCCACGGGACGAAGATCTGATCGAGCAAATGATACAAATGTGGACGCACCTTTACAGTTCGAACGATTGCAGCAACTCTATGATGGCGGTTGTGTTTAATATCTGTGTTACGTTGCTACGGTTTGGCTTGACGACCGGTTTAGCTCAGCGGGAGTAACGTTGCCTCTAAAGCTGAAGGTCCTGGGCATAAGGTGATGAGCATAAATCTTTAAAATCTAGGGAAATGTGAACAGTTCTATAAGTTTTTTTTTATGCAGCTAGAGAGCTGCAGGTTGCTGACCCCAGATCTATACTGATTTGGAGTATTACAAAAAATATATAATGCGTAAAAAAGGGCAACTCTAGGCAACACTAGAATATTTACTAAAATTCTGAATGTTCACTGCTAATAATGTACATCCAAAGACGATATGTTTTGTAATTGAGTAATTATTCAATGAACAGTATTTATTTGCTAATATACTTGTAACTTTACAACAAAGGTCGCTCAGCAATAGATGTCAAGGCCATATGTTAGTAACGTCGACTTAAGTGTTGAGGTGCCTGCACATAGCTGTACAGAAATGGAGGGGTAAAAGTTCCAATTTTATGATTTTTTTATTGTTTTATACTACTAACTTATAAACCAAATTTCAGCATTCTAGGGAAAGCTTCAGGAAGTACCCTAAGCATTGTGATGACTAAGAATTTTGAAGGTCATCAGTGAGTGAGTCAGTGACAAAATCGGGATTTTTAGATATCAATAAAATCTAAAGTATGCAAATGAAAATCTATATGTTTAAGAACTCCACTATTGACATCATATATCATGTCCCGAGATTTTTTTTATCTAGAATAATCCAAACCCAAGTTATGAGGGTTCAAAAAAACCACGAAGCGCTTCGAGAAAAGGTAGGTAGTGCCCTTGCGCTTCGCTCGGCTCGTCTTGGCGGGGGCACTACCGTGCCCCCAGATTCTTTACATCACTATCAATTTACACGGGGTGCGGAGTCAAATGAAAGACAATAGACGATTAGTCCTTGTTTTTTTTACATGGCCACTAATTTAGTCGCGGCACTTACATAACCGCACGAAAAACAAGTTTCTAACAGTTATTAGAGTTCCGTTCCCACAGGGTACCAACGGAACCCCACTACTAAGCTTCCAAAGTCGCACAGTGGGGGACTGTATATGAGCGCGCGGAACTAATTACGTAAAACCTTTTATTGTTGATAATTATCACTTTTGTGGTATTTATTGATAAGTCTGCGTCATATATGCCATATATCATTAGTGTAATATGCATATACATAACGTATTATGGTATTATGGCAATTTAGTCACGATTTTTCTAAGGAATTATAACTTGAATAATATATAAAAAAATTAAAATAAAACATAAAATAATATAAAATATAATTTTAATCCATCTAGTTTTTACCTAAACTCTAAGGAGTTTTTTGCATCCTCATCTAAGGGCAAATGTGTTTTTTGGTCTCTTTTCTTAAACTATACAGCAAGGGATCGGATGACGACATTAACATGTTCATAACATCTTCATTAGTAGTCTCTCGAAAGCATTTTCTGGCATGGTGCAGTCTGTATCTTCGATAATCCTTATTTCGCGCTTCTTGTGCCTCTTCAGTCAACATTCCAATTGGCAGCATTGCACTTGATATAATTTTACTGCCGTGAATCAGCACTTTATGGACAGTATTTGGCATATAATACCAACTGTATAAGCTCAAATAATGTGCGGCTGTATCCTCACAGTATTCACCAAACTTGGCCGCATCGACACTGGCTCCGGAGTTGATGACTTGCAAGATGATGGAAAACCGATGAATCAGATTGAAATCAACGCCAGTAATTTCCGAGGTTTTTTCAGCGTCTGCGAAAAATCGACGAGCCATGTTTCCATCGTTGGTAGTTCCAAATCCTTGTTTGACACAATCTACTTTCAGACCAATTTTTGAAAACAGCCCTTGTATTCTTTTCTTTTCTTCGTCGCGTAAATGCGATGTATTCTTGTTTACACGCCACATTTGGAACGATTTATTATATGCTATATGTAGGATACACTCCATGAAATTAATTCTTGCATGAAGGGGCGACAAGCCAACTTTCAAAGCATTTGGTCTACTATTTTGGTACGTACACGATCTAAGTCATTCATCTCGGTCGGTTTTGCTTTGCAGATAAAGCAAACAGCATTTGAAGCCGTATCGGTGGTTGTTTGAGCCACTTTACCGTCAATCATTGTAAATAATAAAGTGCGTTTTATTTTGTAAGTTCTTCCATCTAAATTTACAATAGATTCAGTAAGATTTAAGATCTGTGACTCCATTCTTGTGATCTCGTTTTGTATAACTTCACGAGTCTCCTTTATAAATTGGAATTGGACTGGCCGGCAAAGTCTTGTAGAAGATGGACTGGTATTGTACCAATGTATATTGGTATCGTTTTCAGAGTCAGTAAGACTTAATGGCACCAACGATGTCAAAAACAGATTTTCATCTGAAATATGTTCTTCAAATGCTTGTGTGTATGTACTGTGACCGGAAGAGCCATCACATCCCCATTTTGAAACTAAAGTACAGGAATCCTCCATTTTTGCCAACTCTTCTTTAGATTTTGTCATAAAAATTCGTTCTGCAGTGTGATCCAGTAAACTTTGTAGCCCCACACAGGCTTAAGATTCAGTGCAGTCTATATCTTCAGCTATGCACGTTTTCTTGGCTTTTGAAACAATGTCATAGCAAGGAAATATATCATACCCCAACTCATTTGTCGCCTTTCTTATATGTTCATATTGACTTTTCGATAAAGACGTGTCCATCAATAACGCCAAAGCTTGCAGTGCCGAGAACTTTGGTTTTGATTTCTCTCCCTTCAGATGACTAGCAGCTTGTACAATCATCTGTTCGTCGTAGCTATCACATAAAGACTTCACCTTGTAGCGCTTGGCTCGGTCACAGCATTTTTCAAAAGACTTTCCTGGACGTCCCGCTCTCGATCGCTTCGAAGGTCCAGGCTCACACTCTTGTTCCTTTTCTGGGCTCAACACTGCTGCAGATACCGGCAAAGCAAATACTAGCTTTAACCATTCTTCATTTTGCGTGAGAAACAGAGATTTACTTCTTCCCGCTTGCTTCCACTTTTTTGAAAATTGCGGTATGAAAGTCTGGCTAAGTTTACGATAAACTTTCTCTAAATCATCCTCAACAAGGTTTGGATACTTGGTTTTTAAATTTTCAAGGCACTTATGCACTTCTCGATTGCTCAATAGCAAAATTTCAACGAATTCCTTGTAAGAAATACTGAAAGTAGACATGGTCGATATCAGTACTACTTTCTTTAAATGACAGTTGTAAATGAGTTTATAACCATCATGTCACCTTCTTTTATACTTACTGATGATAAATTAGTAAATTACCCTCATTAAGAATGTTCACGCATACTCTCATTTTATTGGGAATTATTAGGCTTATTGCTTATAATTAGAATATGTCCATCATTAGCAGGGTCTTGCAGCTAATTATGCTTGTGAGTAATTGTCAAGGCCTTAGAGCATATTTTGACATATAAATCACCGGCTCGCAGCGGCTCGCAAGACAGTTATAAACTCTTCTTTAAAAAAAAGTAACTGAAATTATAGAGTATTATAAAAAAAATATAATTTAGCAACTGGTGGAGTTATTTCAAATCAACGTATGTTTTCAAAAGGATATAGTATGAAATATTAGTAAAATAAACTAATTTTGTCAAGGTATCATACCATATAGTAATAAATCGTTCCCAAAGTAACCACGAAATTGAGACAAAATTCCAAACGCGCCATTACGTCCAATTGGATAGCTGTTTACACTTATTATAAGTAATAAAATGGTTTAATACTTTGAGATGTACTTAGTTAAGGGGTCTATTTTAAGAATAAAAGGTTCAACAATCATTTCAGGAACCTAGCAATTTTAGAATTTTTTCCGCCGATCTCCCACTGTGCGTCGGTCTGTCTTTCTCAGTGCTGTTACTCTTGACATTTTCACAACAACAACAAATAATAATGCTTACTTGCTTACTATATTATAAACGTGAAAGTATGTATGTATGTTCCACTTACTCTCAAAAACTACTGGACGAATTTTTATGAAACTTTCCAGTTATGTACCTTCTATAGCAGAATAGGACATAGGCTATAATCTATGTCAAATGTCATCCCTTTTAGAGACGAAAACGGGGATGAAAATTTGTATGGACAGTAAATATTTTTTACGCTAGGAACTTGAAATCTTGGTAATATGCTTCACGTTTAAATTAGTAAAATATCGAGTTTTGGGGAAAGATATAAACACTTTTAATTCCGGAAAAATACCTTTTATCCGCGATAAACGAATCTAAGGCGGACGAAGTCGCGGACGGCCGCCAGTATTCTTATAAGTACAAGATCTGAATAATGAAAAGATAATAAGACAGTCTGGATTTGAATTAGTGCTTGCTGGGGCGAGAAAGTCACTATGGAAACCGGCCAAGAGTTCCGTAGTTTTTACTACAAAGTAATAGACTACAGATGAAAAAAGAACCCTGTGAAAAAGTGCACCAGCAAAAGAGCGTATCTTCGTGGCACTAACGTCCTTTTGCTGCGAAGCGCAGTTTTTCGGCAATAACTTAAAAAATCTTTTTATCCACCGATTATGTTGAAAATCATTTTTAATAATTGAAGGGTATTGTGAGGTAGGGGTACTTTAGCCCTGGGGGATAACTTTGGCCCGGGCCTATAACTTTGTCTACGCCGCTCTTCTACATTTAAATCATAAGGTATTTTTAACGCCATGTAAAAAAAATGTGGATTTCAGATCATTCTCAACGGTTTTGGTATGGGTCAAAGTTACCCTTTAGAGGTCAAAGCAGGGATCGGAAGCGATATTTTTTTAAACTTCTAAAATACACGCTATTTCTGGAATGTTTTAAAATTGTATTTAGGAGAAGACGAATTAATCACAAAACACCTTATTCAAGTTCTAAAATTTAAATAAAATACGCGAAAATCTCGTAAATGACCGAAAAAAACGAATCGTTATTTCGTATATTTTGTATGAAAAAAAAATACCGGTTCCGATCCCTGGGTTAAAGTATCCCGAGCTTAGTATGAGGACAAGAAACTTATTTCTCTTTTGCATATCGGTACGGAACCCTTCGTGCGCAAGCCGACTCGCATTTACCGTTTTTTTTTCTTCATATTTTTAACTTAGCATACATAAATTTTCAGACTTTAATTTTTAGTATGCTAAGTGCGAACGTCGTCACCATATTAAAAGGATTTAAATTTATACAAATACAAAATTTTTAATATACCCTCAGAAGTGTTTTTAGAAAATCATGTCATACAGTGTGAGTAAAGTGTTTTTAAAGGTTTTGTCCCTGGTCAGTTCTACTGACCACGGTCATGGTATCGTCACTACTTTGAAAACCTCGTATCTGATTTAGCTGCAACGAAAAACATAATATCTCTATATGATGTCAGTAAGCACTAACTACCTTTTTCCCGAAGTTGATTTTAGATACAGTCCCTGAAATAGGATTCGGGACGCCTAGAGCAGGTTTCGGTTACACCGTTCGACACACGTCGATGCAATATTAAGCCTTCATTGATTACATTACTTTATTTCATAACTAGACGGTGCTCGCAACTTCGTTCGCGGTGGAGAAAAAAATCATAACCCCACTTTTTTTCTTCAGCGTAGTCGGATAAAAAGTATCCTATAACCATCTGAAGATACCCAGCTACCCGTTTACCAAAAATAGTTGAAATCTGTTTAGCCAATTTGGCATGATGAAGCCACAACGACACATACAAACATACAAAAAATCTAAAAAATATATTTTTGATTCAGTGATCTCCAAAAACTTAGTCCGTTACAATCATTTTTTTGAAAATATCTTCAATGTACAGACATTTCATTTTTACAACTTTATAATAATATAGATGACAAACGAAAATACCTTAATTTATTTGTCTTATCACAGATGTTATACCGAACTGTGAAATCCCTTCTAGACAATAATAGCTATGAAGGTCGGTAAAATAATCGCCGGGTATTATTCGCTCTACTAGGTATATAGCCATAGAAATTGCGATGTTGATAGAATCAGGAGAGATTTTGAGATGTGGTGTTGGCGAAGATTGCTCTGTATACCGTGGACAGCCAAACGAACTAATCAATCTGTGAACTAATTAGAATAACTCCGTATCACCACAAGGCTCTCCAATATTTGTCATGACCAAGCCCTCAGCTTTTTCTGACACATTATGCGGCCTGAAGATTGATCTGGGGCCCGTTTCTCAAAAGCTTGTAACTGATATACCAAATTTCAGCTTTCTAGGGAAAGCTTCAGGAAGTAGCCTAAGAATTGCGATGACTAAGAATTTTGAAGGTGAGTGAGTGAGTCAGTGACGAAATCGGGATTTTTGAGATATCAATAAAATCTAAAGTATAAGAGCTATGCAAATAAAAATCTATATGTTTAAAAACTCCGCTATTGACATCATATCCCGGGAATTTTGTTTATCTGGTATAATGCAAACCCAAATTATGAGGGTTCTAAAAAACCACGAAGCGCTTCTAGTAAATGTAGGTAGTGCCCTTGCGTTTCGCTTGGCTCGTCTTGGCGTCTCTTTCCAACAATATGAATTAAAAGAACCTTCCGCTTGTAATACAAGTTACAAGCGTTTATGGTATAGTGAATGTTTTCGGAGATAATCACGCTGAAAGTTGCATAAATTGTGTACCTCTATCTTCTAAACCGTAAGTCCAAAAAAAATTAAAAAAAAATACCAAGATAAAGCTTAATGAATACTTTCAACGGAAATTGTTTTCAGCATCATCGGATATACCGTTTTTGAGTTATTGCCGAAAAACTGCGCTTCTCAGCAAAAGGGCGTAAGTGCCGTGGAGATACGTTCTTTTGCTAGTGCTCTTTTTCATACCGATTTTTTTTCATCTGTAGTGCATTTTTTTCTATGAATGGCTGTGGAAACTCTACATTGAGCATGGTCCGACATGCTCTTGGCCGGTTTTTTTATTCAGTATTTTTTCAGTGTCAGTAAGTGTGTTGGAACTTCCTAGCCGATTATCAATTATCACAGGTAGTAACTTTTGGCTCGGTTTGCCGAGAAGAATATGTATAATTTCTGGTTACTCTAGTGACACGTGTCAGAGTGGAGTGGGTTTTCCTCTAGAGAGGTGTTCCTCTCTGTCATAACAACTCCAAGTGGTTGGGTGGACAATTTCAATTACTTGTGTCGGTCCCACCCTGATTCGCTTAATCGCCTTATTACTTCCATTTACGACTAGCAATCACACAGTCAACAGACATACATTATATCTGACTCTAGGAATAGAATTACTTCAAATATTCTTAAACGTGTCCTGGAAGATACGTTTACATGGGAAGCTATTAACACAGAGTCTTCCTATTGCCTACAATACACTACAAAGGCGGAAGTTCTTTAGTGCAATATGCTGGTAGTGACATAAAGTACCAAAAAGGACTTAGAGAGGTTTAGTTTACAAATTCAAAGTTACTTAGCGACAGTGTTCCAGTGGGAATGTTTCTAAGTAAAAGATCGAATCCGTATTGAGGAGAGTCTATAGAAGAGTAGTCATCGATAGTCCTCTGTCGCTAGATTAGGTAGATTAAAAAGAGTAATGGAGTGGAGGCCGCGGATCGGCAAACGTAATGTCGACAGCCCTCGATTTAGGTAGGGCGATGATCTAACCAAGGTGGCTGGCAAGAACTAGATAAGATTTCCCCGTGAAGGTATCCCGCTTTAATGCGCTCGCTGATGTAAAACTGAAGAGGTGCGTGATGTTGATGACATGCATTTATGTTACACCAACGTCATACACAAACCAACGAGTAAAGTGGTCCATATTGCTCGAAAACTTAGTGAGCACAAGTGGCAGTAGAATAGTCTAGATTTCAGAATGGAGACCGGGCACTCGTTGTGTAAAATCAAACCAGCAAAATTGCCATCGTTGTCGGTCGAATAGGTACATTTATTTATGTTAATTTCATTGATTTATTCTCAATTATTACCAGACTGCGCGAGACAATAGCCTGGCATGTGTTTGTGTTATTAACAGACTTTAATTAATTGGAAACTTAAAATGTGTGTTCGTTATCTACCACTTTCCCTTTCCGTGCTGAATTCGATGAACCTTTAGTAACTTAAATTGTTACTGTCTACATAATAAAATTATTAAATTGAAGTACCTACATATTTCTATAAGCAATCCGAATGATAGTATACTAACTGTATGTCTGCTTATCTTTTGATGATCTCCATGAAATTGAACAGTGGAACTCTTTAAAGATTATTTATTAATCAGCAGTGGAACTCTTCAAAGGTTATTAATTAATACGCGCCTGCTATTAATTTCGAGGCCAATTTTATGTGAACATGGTATTTTTATTTCTTCCAGATAAATTTCGACTTGTGGACGACAGAAGACGGTCTAGACAGCGAGGACGAGGCCCGTGACGTCATGAAGGACTACCCGGGGATGTACGACAAATTGCATAAAGAGGAGCTGGGTTACAGGAAAGGTACGACCCTATCGTATATCCACTCTATATCTATATGCACCAATCAAATTGCAGGAATCAAGATTGCGATTTTCTTGATACTTTTCCTGACCAAGATTTTCGTAGCACTACGCACTTAGCCGATCGTCATCATCTATTTAAAATAGGCTCTTGTCGGTGGAGTAGTTTCGAGCTTATTCTACATTCCACGTTGTCTTTACTTCTCTGTATGATAAAGAATTATTTGTTTTTGTAATTTTGCTCCATGTATGTCCTTCTAGATCTTTTCCTTTTGCCATCTGCTTTTCCCTCTATTATTCTCTTCATCCAGTTGTCGTGACGGGTAAGATGAGCTAACATCTTCCCTCTCCTGTTTTCAAGAACCTTCGTCAAATTTATTTTTTCTTTTACGAGATTTAAAACTTCCTCATTATGCATTTTTTTTTTGCATTAATAATAGTTGATGTGCGTCGGTACTCGCACCCTACAGCACCACACCGTACTGCAGCCATGCGTAAGCATATGCATAATAAGCCGACATAACAGATTCCATGTTGGTATTGATTTTTAATTTAAAAATAAATCAACTTTGCCAGCTTTGATAATATATAATTATATATTATCAAAGCTGGCAATAATTTCAGAGTCCAATATAATACCTAACAACTTGAACTAATTCACCTTCTCAATCGTATTATTGTTAAACTGTACGAGGGCTGCTATTTATATATCCGGAAACCGGGATTACAATCTTCTTAAATAGCATATTTGACCGCCATGGTAAAATTTGAACTTTTTTAAGTATATAAGGTATATTTTTTCTTCCTTATTAACGCTCGTGTTTTGTTTTTGACGGGTTTTAAATGTCATCTCGCAGCAAGAATGGAACTCACTCGTGAAAATATTCGTGCTATGATTTATTATGATTTTCGGCGTGGTTTAACGCAACAACAGTGCATAGATCAACTAACTTCAACTTTTGGTGATCCCCATCTAAAACTACTGTGTATCACTGGTTTAGTGAGTTCAATCGTGGACGTAGTATGCTTACGGACGAAGTTAAGGCAGGTCGCCCGAAATCGGTCGTTGTACAACAAAATATCGAGGCTGTGCGAAAACTTATAATGGACGACCGACATGTTACGTACCGCGAGATAGAGGCGACTCTGGGTATTTCTATGACCAGCATTAATAGCATATTACATAATTATTTGGCTGTAAAAAAAATTTGTTCGCGTTGGATACCCCACAACTTAACAAATGAGCAAAAACATGCTCGCGTCGAATGGTGCAATAAAATGTTAAAAAAATATAACCGTGGTGACTCAAAAGCCGTTTATAACATCTATACAGGTGACGAATCCTGGATCTATGCATACGATCCCGAAACGAAGCAACAATCAACGGTATGGGTGTTTCAAAATGAGCCGAACCCTACGAAAGTTACTCGTGCAAAAAGTACATTGAAACAAATGGTGGCCTGCTTCTTCGGTATTAATGGCCATGTAGCTACAGTGCCACTAGAAAACCGTAGAACGGTTAATTCAGAGTGGTACACGACCATTTGCTTACCGGAAGTATTTGAACAAATTCGTAAAACTAACCAGCGACGAAGAATCATTCTTCATCATGACAATGCCAGCTGTCATACGTCACGCGAAACAACTCTATTTTTGGAGGGTCAAAATGTGGAATTAACGGGTCATCCGCCGTACAGCCCTGACTTGGCACCCAACGATTTTTATTTATTTCCAAATATAAAGAATAAATTACGCGGTCAACGATTTTCGACCGCTGAAGATGCTGTCGACGCATTCAAACAACACGTTATGGAGGTACCTCAGGCGGAGTGGCAGAAGTGCTTTAAAAATTGGTTCACGCGAATGCAAAAGTGCATAGATCATCAAGGGGAATACTTTGAAAAACAATAAAACTATTTTCAGCCGTGTACGTTTGTTTGTTTTTTTGTTTCCGGATATATAAGTAGCAACCCTCGTATACACATATATTCATACCAATATACGACTCATTGGTGATCAGGCACTAATATTGTACCTTGTTTTTGAGCTTACGAGGCTAAGCACTTGATAATCTTCTTTTTATTTTCGTCTATGACACGATACTGACAAAAACACATCTTTCCAGAAGACTACAAGAAGGTCTACCTCATACTCTACAACCTGTTCCAATTCGTGGGCTATTCCTACATACTGGCCGTTATGGCGGTCCGCTACATGAAGCTTGAGGAGCAGTCCATCGCAGACACGTATGAGCACGTTGGGCCCGCGATGAAGTTCTTGCAGCTAATGCAGTACCTGGAGGTCATGCACCCCATGTTCGGCTACACTAGGGTAAGAGCTGTTCATTACGGCAGCCCAATATATGATGGAACAATCCATCGCCGACACGTATGAACACGTCGCGCCCGCCATTAAGTCCCTGTTCCACACGCTATTTATTGTATAAACCGACCCGCGATTTCTCCGCTACTTTGGCAGAGGGAGAATGCATCCGTATGTCCATTGGTTAAACGCTCTGAGACATTAGCATTGATATACGTTGCCACATTTTTCGGGTGAATATCACTCGTTTGTATTATGTTGCGATTGTAATTTCAGGTTGTGTAACTACTTTTAGTATAATGTATTATTTGTCTAAAGCCGATTTGTTTAATTTCATTAGTATTAGTCGTCAAAATACACAATTGACAAATTGGAACATGGGTCAAAAACCGAAAATTGTAGGTTAGGTTTGTATTCTGACCATGTATAGCAGAGATATTTTAATTGCATAACATTGCCTTGGCCTAGTTTCATTTCGCAGAAACTATTTCAGCATGATTGTGATTTGGCATATTTTTGTTACTTCGAAACCTTGTCCGAAACCTTTTTTCATATTTGGCATATTTTTGCCCAAGTTTAATATACTAGGCATTATTATCAGCGTGAAATAAGAAACATTATCTATTTCACCTTAAGGCAGGTCCGCCTTGGGTAAGGTTAGGTACGACGACGAGCGAAGCGAGGAGTGAAAGGTTGAACTGCGACCCTAACGAGCGATGGAAGCGAGCGAGCCGCGGAGGTCTATATCGAGAGATCGAAAAATCCTACTCATAATCATACTCAATTAGATTAAGTAGGCGAAATAAGATAAAATTATGCGACATGTACGTTAGACGAATTATAATTATGGCAACAGTATACGAACTAAAAATGAGGTTAATTAAAATTAGGAAAATTAAATTGTGCTAAGTAAGTAATATACAAAATGATTTTCACTCAAACGAAAATTAGATAAAGTGAGTGATTATGCTAAATAGCTTTTAGTTAAATTAAAATTTTGCAAACCGAAATTAGGCAAAAAGTTGTTAGGCCAAACAGAGGTAAACCGTTGTAATGATGTGTTAACCTGAATAAGTACAGTCTATTCTGAATTCTTATATCACTGTCGGATTCCAGGGAAGCGTGCTGGTTCCATTTCTGCAAGTCAGCGGCCGCGCGATGGTGCTGTTCGCGATGATCGAAGCCGAGCCGCGGATGCAGACGAAGCCGGTTGTCTTCTACCTCTTCATCATATGGAGCCTCATTGAAGTCGTCAGGTAAGTCTTCATCATCATTATCCACCCATTGACATTGGCGTCACCAAATGGTCTTTAACTCATATGTCGTCAGCAGGGATCTACTACCCCTTCCGAGGAAGAAGCCTCTGGCTAAGTCTTTTATTAAATGGCCCAAACGTACGTTGCGTACCTTATTGCATTCATTTTACTTAGCTGTACGAAGGTTTTTTTAAGGAGGGGGGGGGGGGGGGGGGCACTATTCATGTTCTCTAGACTATACCCACAGTTCATACACAGAAATAGCTAGGAATGAGTAGATGTAGAGATAAGATAAAAACATAAACATGCATATATACGAGTATACATGTTCATAAATATATATAAAAGATGAAAGAAAAATATGATACAGTTGACAATTGATTAGGGAACCAGGCAGCATAGCATAATAAAAAAGTAGAAATTATGGGAGTGATAAATAATGATCTTTTAATTTAGTTTTAAAAATAGGCAAAGACTTCGTTCTCAAATCGAGCCCAAGAGAGTTCCACAACAGAGTAGCGTGGAATGTTAAGAATTCGTATAACATTGTGACTTTGATAAAGGAACAGCTACAAGAAAGTTTTGAGCGGACCTTGCTGATAGAAGATAACTAAAACGATTTTTGAGATAGCGGGGAGTTGCAGGATGAAAAAGTATATTATAGAGAAGAGAATGAGTGAGTGTGCGTGAAAGAGGGTGTGGTTTTTATTTGTTTTTTAGTGATAACTTTAGTTTTTTTTTCTACCAAGGAAGCTACAAGTAATCGTGTTTCTAAAGTGCATGATTTATGGAGGGAATCCTGAAATATCTTACATATGAAATGAATTACATAACTAAAGTATACTCATTAAACTACGCGGTATTCAGTCACCGACGACAGGGAAGCAGCAATCAGCAATACGTTGGAGTTTCAACCCAAGGCTTTAACCCCCGCCCGCATTTATCATGCTAAATTTAGCAAAATGTAATAACTACTTAAAGCATTAGTAATCGACACAGCAATCAAACGGGATCAAACGAATGCTATTATATCGCAATTACCTATCACTAACTCGGCGTAGGCGCTTAACCGAAGAGCTATTTTATTTATTAGGCACACTAAACAGATAACATTCATTTATATATAACAATAGCAAGATACAGGCACTCTGACAAAAATGTTATTCAAAACATGTTATCAAGCTATTAAAGTAAAAATATTTAATATGCTTTTAATTTCTAGATACCCGTTCTACATCACCCAACTGTACAAAAAAGAGGTGTACATACTGACCTGGCTGCGATACACCATGTGGATTCCCCTCTACCCCATAGGAATCGTCTGCGAGGCCATAGTACTGATGCGGAACATACCATACTTCGAGGAAACTCAACGGTTCACGGTAGCCATGCCGAATGCTTGGAACTTCACGTTCCATATGCCAACAGTTTTGAGAGTGTATCTTCTCGTACTAATGTGTCCTGGTCTGTACTTTGTCATGAGCCACATGCATAAACTTAGAACGGTTAAGCTGAAGCCTAAGGTCGTTATAAAGAAATCTAAATAGACTAGATAAGACATCTAAAAAATATATACTTTAAATGTACGCTTTCTTTTTTCAAAAATTATTCTGTTGGTTGTTAAGACGGATTTCATCATATTTTAGTAGTAAAAACTTGATTGATACTAGATGCATACTTCATACAAATTTACCATTGACTTTGATACTTTGTGTCAAAGTCCCAAATAAATAAATAAAGTGGTGCCATTGGGTGACATGGTGGTTACTAAAAAGCCTCATTGATTACTTTATTTTCCGCCATTACTGTTTTATGTAGGTGCGTCAGAGCACGGCCCCTACAATATGACATTTAGATTCACTTCGTCCACATGCAATTCCCAAATCGTCCACTTTTTACCTTAGCAACATTCCCAAATCGACCACTTCCTATCTTGTCAACATTCTTAAATGGTCTACTTCCTATCTCGTCTACATTGCCAACTCGTTTGCATTCCCATTTTGTCCACATTCCTAAGTCGCCAACTCAAACTTAGAAAGCAGGTAAAATTGATTAACGGATTATTGAGAAAAAACATGATTTTAAAAAACCCGTCCCGATGACTGTTATAACTCCTCCTTCTTCGAAGTTTACTGAATACCAAACGGTTCAATTAATACTGGTCATTCGGAAATTTAATGAATAGCGGTAAACGGATTTCACGTGAACGGTGTCACGGAAAAGGAATATGTAGATATGCCCTATGCACCTGGGAATGTGTTTCAGTTGGGAATGTCGCTGAGTTGGGGATGTGGACGAGTTGGGAAGTGTACGATTTGGGAAAGAGGACACAGTCGGGAAAGTGAACGATATAGGAAATGGACCATATAGGAAGTGGACCATTTGAGAATGTTGACAAGATAGGAAGTGGATGATTTGGGATTGTGGACAAGCTAGAAAGTTGACAAATCGGGAATGTGGAGTAGTGCTCCTAAACAAATATGAGTGGAATCTAACTTTAACATAACGCAATATTTAAATTTACCATGAAAGGTGAATGCACCTTGTGAATATTAAAAAAGAACAACTCAATACGCATAATTTATTTCACGCCGGTTTAATTTTAAATGTAATGTACAATTAGTGAGAAAAAAAGTTTTGTAAAACGACAAATAATTTAAAAGCAAAGCAAACTCACCAAAACGCGTTATATTAAATGTTGTTATGATTAACATTTAAAATAAATTAAGAACTGTGTAATTTGTACCGTAATTATAGGGGGGACAGATTGTAGGTACAAGTCAGCGTCAAATAATTTTAAGGATCCAAAGCACCATATATAGCGTCACGTATCTTTATGCCTTTAAGAATAAAATATATTGATATTTGGCACTTTGGCTGCTACAAACTATTTGATGCTGACTGTACATGTACACACAAGTTACTACGCAATAAGGAGGAAAAGTGGAGTCATCATTTTGTAGTCGACTGTACCATCTGTTTGGTTAAAACCTTTGTGAAATAAATAATTCAATGAAGTCATTTTTCATAGCGATACCAAATCTTTGTGTTTATAACAAATACGTTTTATTTGAAGCAATATTTGTTAATATATTAGAATAATCGTAGTATAAACGGGTCGGGAATTGAATTTTGTAGTATCATCAGTGTGTAGTTATTATATATGTATGGGAGTTGTGGTTAATTACTTTCTAATTGTGAACGTTTAGGTAGCACAGCATTCAGGTACCACAGATAGGTATTTACTCTCGGCTTTGTGCCCTATAATATAAAACTCGTGTTGTATGCGATAACTATAAGATAAATAAGGAAATACATTGAACAATTTTTTTTTACTTTGAAATAACTTCGCTTAAAATTATTTCATGTCACAAAAGATAAGCCGTAAAATTTTGCGAATTTGCCCATCAGCTACACATATTCTTATACCCGCATAAACTTTTTTTTAAATAAGTACTTTTCACCCACTCAATTACTCAACGGCTATGCTTCTTGTAATCTACACTATTATAAAGGTGTAAAAATGAAATGTCTGTACATTGAAGATATTTTCGAAAAATTGATTGTTATGGACTATTTGGAGGTCACTAAACGAAAAATATATTTTTTGGATTTTATGTATGTTTGTATGTGTCGTTGTGGCTTCATCACGCAAAATCGGCTAAACAGATTTCCATAATTTTTGATACACAGGTAGCTGGGTATCTCCAGATGGTTATAGGATACTTTTTACCCGACTATGCTGTGAAAAAACGACGGGTTATGACTTTTCTCCTCCGCGAACGAAGTTGCGGGCATCTTATAGTGATGAAATAATTATATTTATTTTGTAAGAAGGCCGCAAGGGCACTTTTACAAGTCTGTGTTTCTTGTTTGTGTTGCATGTTTCTTGGCAGAAAATACAGTCTTAAGCAGGCATGGTTCCATCGCGGGGACAAAGTTGCAGCATTTTTTTGTTGCCATTATATTCGGCTCAACTAATAGGTATCTAAAACACGGAAGTGAGAGTCCCTAATATGACAATATTCAACCATGATTCAATAAAACAAGGCTAGGTACATAATTTTCGTTCCGGCAACGTTTTGTGATTACGTCACGAGATTGAACAACTGCTGATATAGGCTAATAGGCATGATGACTGATTATGAAAATCAAAATTCTAATTCGTCAGCAAGATAATAAAAATATTGATGAGAATTTGGACACGTATTTTTTGCTTTTTGAAAATAATAAAAAAACAACCAAGATGAATCGCATTAAAATTTAGGAGTGGGGGCTCGTGACGTCACTCCTAACTAAAATTTGTACTTAGGAGTGACGTCAGGCGACATTTTGACTTAATGTATCGCCTTTTTTTGAGTCGGTTAACTTCAAACTCAGATAAATCCACTCTAACCACTTGGGAGATTATTGAAAAAAAGTGATTATTCGGTGATTTGAAAGGCAAATTATTTTTATTATGGCTAAAGCATTAAAAAAATCGATCCTGTTCGACAAACTTAGCTTAAAAACCATGTAAATTAGTGTATACTTTTCAAAAAAAAATTTTTTTGATTGGATTTACCTTCATTTGCTATAATCGTTTGCAATTTATCTATCTTTGAAAAAATTCAGTGTGGATTTGTATAATTTTGATTTAACAGACCTGGATATATGTAGATTTGAAAAAAATACTGCAGATTTATTGACGCAGAGTTGACGTCACTGACAGCCATATTGAACAAACTTCTTTCGCTGATTGGCTTTGATGGACGCCTTAATTTGAAATAAACTGTCATATGGATTTACCTGATTTTGATAAAATATTGTGATCTTGACTTTATTTTTCTCAAAAACTACACGAATTTATACTTAACCCATGAAATAGAAACAAAACCAATTTCTTAACCTTTTATTATATACAAAAATCATAAAAAATGTCAGAAATGGATTTACCCGAGTTTGAAGTTAACCGATCTATTTAACGATTATGTCAAAAAAGAAAAAATACATCCAATATTTTTTTATTAATCTACATGACGTACTAATTATTAAAATTTTGTCATCATCCCCATTAGGTCGTTCTTAAAAAAATTACCTAAGGAAAAAAACATTTGTGTAACGAAAGTAACTCATCTATATAGTAGGACTGATTTTTGTAACACAAATTTCGTGACACAGGTTTTTAAAAACGAGTCAGCTGTCACGGATAATACCAGCTATGCGAAATAAATGATTATAACATGTCCTTTGTTTCAACTTCCAATTAAGTCTTAGTTTGGTGGTGGATGCATTTATTTGTATAAGTACAAAATGACGTTTAAATTATTTCAAATGCATTATGATTTACGCATTTATAGTTATTATTTTATTATTAATCTCGCAGAGATATCTAAGCAATCTATATGTTAACAGTTTTTTACCAGTTGATAAAATAAAATATTTGTTGGAAAGTTCGGCTTTTGTTTTTGTGTGAATTCTCTTATTTATGTTTACCTATGTCAGACATTCTGCATTTAAATTTGCGGAGAGTTCTCTGTTATGATTATTCCTCTTCCGTAAATGAAGTTCAAATTTAATAAATTTAAAATAAAACGTCAAATGACTGCTTATAGTGATTTATTTTAAAATTAACAGCTACAGTAAAATAAAATTTATAAAACGGAAAATCAGTAGCAGTCAAACTACGTCCACATCCAATTCAACTAATCCAAACGGGCCAACAACATAATAAATCAGTAATAATATTAGGTGTTCTTATTATGCAAATTGCCCTTCATTCTTGGATATTGATAATTCTCACCTTGGGCTTCACACATTTAAGTAAAATCGCTATTAACCATTATCACAACACAGTAAAACCGGACTTAATCGCGTATAAATATGATTTATTTAATTACCTTAGTGTTCAAGACCAAGCGCGGGATGATCGACAAACTCGCGCAAGATGATGATACCCGCCTCTCCAGTTCCTTCAAGACTATGGACATAACGCGACGTCCGAAACGACGTCGAATTAACAACGAAAGAAAATTAAATAAATCATATTTATACGCGATTTAGTTCCGTTTTATTGTGCCGTAATAAGTGAAAGTCGTGTAAGTTTACATCAACGCTATTAACCATGTCCAATGAAATGTCTCATAAGCAACATGAAATCTCACGCGTTAAACCAACTTTTAATCTCTATAGTGTAACACTGCCTTAAGTGCCAGTTGCTAACGCAACACAAATGATATTATCACAAACGCGTTCGAGAAGTTTATTGCATTAAAAAGTGTAAGTTACACTTGAGACTGTACACAACTCTATCGCGCTATTACCACGTAAATCTTTATACAAACTGATTCAACTAATTCATAAGTCCCGCACACGTTAGATTATGCCATAGAGATATATCATTTTGAAAGGTTATACCGCAACTCGGATTTTTTCATCATGGTAAGACACGAAAAAATTGGTCTACTACTTTTGACCATAATAGTCGAAAAGTGGTAGAACACTTTCTTGGCAGACCGTAAATACACACCACTGGACTTGAAATGATTTAATAACTAACAGTTTTTTGTTAATAGAGATCCTTAAATGTGTGAATGAAAAGGTCCGTTTAACTCATCAGCTTGATGTCGGTGCGCTTGAACCAGGCTTTGGGGTCCGTGTGCGCATAGTACTCGTGGAAGATTGGCTCCACAAGCGTGTCTTCGGGCAGAAGCTTGAATACTTTCTCGCCGTAGTATGTACCAACCTGGAAGATGTACAAATTTCATTTGGATGACTTTACAGATATTATAACAAGTGCGAATGACGCACAGGCAGGGAATACAAAATAATGGGTCTTGAGCAATGTTAAATATTAAAAAATCTCGCCGAAAATAGAGGTTATTATAAGTTTGACATGTGTATATCTATATATCTTGTCTGTGGCGTTGTAGCTCAGAATAGATGGAGATGGGCTAATTTTGATTTAGTTTTTTGTGACGACGAGATCACCTTGACCTCATAGAGAATGTGCTTAGCTATGGTTCAAGATAATCGATTCAGTCATTTAAAAATTATCAGCTTTTCCAGACGAGTTAGGGGATTTTAATTGTTTCCACGATTATGTGTTTATTTTCAGTTTTAAGTTTAATTTGACAGTAGGATATATTAATAACAACTAATTAAACTATGATTTTTAAAAATTATTTAAAATATTTGGTCCCTTCGGTAGGGTGCCCAAGACACAGGCAGCATTCCCGCGCTGTATGGCTATTGAAAAGCCTTTGTGCGAGAAAGCTGCCTGCGCGTGGGTCCCCTGTTGCCTCCCTCAGACGCTTACTCAATTCCTTGTGGAGCCCGCGTGCACCCTGACCCCACGGGCCAAGTGTCTCGACGCCAAAGGGTATAAAGTCGTATTGGGCGCCGAGACAACTGTACTTCCTAATCTTTATTCGCTCCAGGCGTCCGCCGCCGCACCCGCCCGCCTGCTCGTGGCCGAGAGGTAGGACGCTGCTAGTGTGTCGGCGCATGTCGCGTCCCACACCAGCGCGCGGCCCATCCTCCACGGTATCAATGACATCCCGTCAGGGCGTTTGCCATCGTCCCGCGCGATCTGTGGCTCAAGGACAGCTGGAACGTTGGCGCTGACAAGCGCCCTTCTCAGGATGTCATTGACAGAAGCATGGCGAGAGTGGCGGCCGACACCCGAGGAGCAAACAAGCCCGTGGTGGCCGAGGCGGTTCACACTGGCTCCACAGGAGGCGCAGGCATGTTCTTCGCACACGTCAGCACCAAGTCGAAGACCCGCCGCAATGCGAAGTGTGTTGGGGTCGATGTATGTTCCTGTATTGGGACATGGGTAGGCGTGCAACCAGTGTCCAGATTCTGTCCGGGACACTGCCGGCAGCCTAGCTTGATCTTTGCCGGAGGAACTGTGAATGAGAGTGTTTAGGGTGGCGTCTGATACTATGGTATCCCAGGCCCTTTGGTTTTTGGGTGAGTCCGGTAAAATTGGGTTCGGTCCAGCCAGCCAGGCGTCCTTAGCCTCAGCCAAGCACGCGATCTCGCAGTTTGCAGTCGCATTGACTTTGAGAGTTTTACCTGCGAGATCGGAAGTACTATAGATTGAGGATAAGAACGCCGGTAGGGCAATACTGGAAACTTGGCGGGTACCTAAACCACCGTACCTTATCGGTAGGGAAGCTTGGGTCCATGCCTGTTCGCTGAGACTAATATTAATTATGGATTCAATTTGGAATTTTAAAGATAAATCTATGGGTCGAATTAGGTTGGGGAATTTCCAGATAGGGCAGCAGCGGAGCAGGTACGTAAATTTAGGAATGAGCAAACAGAATTTTAGGATAAACAGGGCAGAATGGCTACTGATTTTGATTAAACGTTCGGAGTGGTTGCTGAATTTTGAAAACGAATTGCTCAAAAGCGGGGGGATGGCCTCGTCGAAGATGGGCGAGCCAAGGAGGAACAGATTCTCCTTAGATACAATTTTGATGTTAGGTGCCAAATGTGCACGAAGCATGGAACTTGTAGGTTTTTGTCATGCTTCAAATTTAGCCCATGGGTGCTGTTTGTACTTGAGGGTGATGGGTGTTAATAACGAGGTTTTAGTGAACCTCTTATGCTCAAAATCTCGTTATTAACACCCATCACCCTCAAGTACAAACAGCACCCATGGGCTAAATTTGAAGCATCACAAAAACCTACAAGTTCCATGCTTCGTGCCTGCTGAACATTAATATTTCTGATTACAGAAATACACGACATTTGCACTAAACTATTAGCGAAATCTAACCATCTTTTATTGAGTTCATCTGGTAAGTAATCATCCCATTTTATATTTTGTAATAACCACACCTGTTGCATCAAGATTTTAGCCTGTGTCAAAACACCAAAGTATTAAAAATTTTATGTATTTGAAAAGCCAGGGAGGTGTTAACATTTTCGGAGATGTACAGTTCACATTTATTAAAATTAAGTTCCAGACCAATAGATTTGAATTTGTCTTTGAGATCGCCTAAATCTTTAAGGACAGTCTGCCAGCCTCCGCCTATGGTGCCATCGTCGAGGTACCAGATGTTTAATTTTGAATTTAGGTTATGAATTATTGAATTTATGGCCAAACTAAATATGGCTGGACCGAGGGGGTCACCCTGCTGACAGCCCACTGCCGAAAGAATCTCATTGTTTTGGTATATTAATTTAGAGGGGCAATGGTAGCATTGGCGTAAAAAGTTATAGATTTCTGGAATATGTACTTTAATTTCGTTAAGCGGAGTGTCCCGGTTAACTGAATTAAATGCGTTTTTTACGTCCATTTTAAGAAGAACCTCGCACTGATCGTCTTGTACGTAGGTACGTACAGCATGGACCGCCGCTTCGCAGCCTCCGCGGGTGCCGAAGCCGACTTGTACTGGTTCAAATATGGACTGTAATTTATCACGTGTGAGCCGAACACATACTATACAATATTGAACCCACGGCGATGGGACGAATGCCTCCATCCTTCTTTCTGAGGGCAATCAAGTTGGCCCCGTACAGAACCGGTGTCACGTCCTGCCAAACATCTCCTACAATCATAAGATTCACCAGTTTAGTGAGGCTAGCAATCAGGTGTTCACCAGCGATTCCAGACCCATGACTTGTGAGGTCTATAAGGTGTTGCGGGGAGATACCGTCCAGGCCCGACGCCGATCCCTTTGCGAAGGAGGAGAGGGCTGCTATTACATCTCTTTCTGTGGCTTGGAGACAAGCAGTTGAGTCAGAAGGAGGGTCAACGAAAAGTGGGGTGGAAGGGCCTGGGGGGTGTTTTGATTGTAAAGCGGTAGCGGTCTCTGGTGTGTCGGGAGCGATGGTGTCGTCGGAGAATAAAAGACGTGTGGCTCCTTTAAGATCCCCGTTGTATATCTTCTCTTCGACCTTATCGAATAAATTATAGCTACGGGATTTAGAAGGTGACAAAGGAGTTGTTAGAGTTGGTATTAAAACATTGTTTTTAACTTTTTGGGTAAGAGAAATGTTTTCGGAATTTTTGTTAACATGTAATATTTTGAAAGAAAAGGTCAGAAGGTCGCGCCAGGGTGCTTCGTTGTTATTACGTATGCAGGAACTGATGGCATTGGTTAGGGCCTCGGCTACTGTGGGACGCGCGCCGCGCGGTATTTGATTAACGGTGTAGAAGGTTTCAGCTGACCGAGAAGAGAGTGCAATGGAATTGGATGCGGTGTCAATGATGTGCTGGGAATTTGTGGGTTCGAGTCAGGGACGGCGATAAAGGTACGAACCTGGTGTATACGGGTTTGGTGTATATGCAGGCCCTTGGTTGACTGGAACGTTTTGTTGCATATTTCACAGCACTGCATTTACTCTAGTAGGCAACAGGGGAAAAATTCTACTAGCATAGCTACGGAAAATACCGATATACTATTATAATATGAACACTTATGGAAAAAAATAAATAATAATATAAATAATTATGACAGCACTAAAATTTTCTTGTCACGGTGTCACGATGACGGTTGTCGGGGCGGCGCACCGGCGCGGAAGCGGCGGCGTCCCGGTGACCTTGGTTACTCGTAAGGACTGTTACAGAGAGGTGTACTGCGTGAGGGTTCCGTGCCCGGCTGGGCAAAAACGCCAATCGTAAATTTCATGTACAGGATAGGCAGTGTAAATCGAGCGATAAACTTCTTTCGAATTTCTGATGTAATTGCTTTAGCAAAGCATGAGGCAATATCGTTTCTAATGCTCTTGCTCTCTGTATTCTTAAAATATAGGTATATATTTTTATTTTTTATTAAAATTAAACGGGAGTGGACGTTTGACGTTCGGTGAGTTGAAATCAGAATGTGAATCAAAATTTGACACTAAAATATCAAAGCGCCTTAGTATTGACATTGAAATATTTAACCCCAGAGTAAGTTTTAAATGTTTAAATGAAGAATTACATGTTTGGTTTTATAGAGTCAAAGTTTCCTTTTATTTAAATAATTCAATAATTTGAATTTATTCTTGAAAATTGCTTGATTTCATTTTCATTTTTCTTCTGCTTCTCATAGAACTGATTTTATCTCAAAATACTGAGTGACAAAACACCAGAACCTAAATACATACCAACTTGAAAATGTTTTATTGATAATAGCTTAATTATGGTATAATTCTGTACGGCAACAGTACAAACGCGTAAGATGTATTCAAAGTACAGAAAAATGCATCCGCATACTAGCAAATATTAAACAAACCTTAAAATACTAACCGTACCATGCATCTACATTTTGAAATCATGTCAATTTATAAATACCCACCCAGAATTTTACTCTGACTCGGAGATAAGCTCCGTCAATTCGAATCTCGCTGTAAGAACAACCTTCTTCAAACCACTTCAAAATTAAAATTACATAAAAACGGACCTCATCCCATGTCAATAAAAATATTGAATAAACTACTGAACCACATAAAGAACGAGCCCAATAAAAACAAGTTCCTAAAATGTTTAAAAAACTTGCTTGTGGAACAAGCATACTATGCCGTCAATGAATATTTAGATTAATGAATATAAAGTACAAATAAATGTCTGTGTCTCTCCCCTCATATTTAAATTTTATAATTTAATGTTGTATTTTTACTAGTTTTATAATTATTTTTATCCAATAATGTTATTTTTAATGTATGATAAATGAAAAATTGATAATTGGATATAACTACCTGAAATTAAATATTAGTCTATCTAGTACGAGTGCAGTGCCCTCACAGGGTTTGTGTTGGAATTATTAGAAATTTAAGACCTTTGTACACACAAATGCATTTAATAAATGAATATGAATATGATAATCTATAAAAAAATCTTAGAATTACTCAACTGACTCCAAGTATTATAATAATAATAAATTTATTTATTCGGACAATATAGGATCCACAGTTTGTTAGTATTTGCTTATAATTCCTTAGTATACATTTTTATAATAAGCTACCAGATGATGCTTTAAAATTACCGTTTCCAGCTCTTGAAAAGTAGTTAAAAAGAGTCCCTAATGGCAAAGGCATATTATAGGGTAGAGGACTATTTAACAGACAAAAATGCATGGCCCAAAACAGAAACCAAATAATTTACTTTTACCGGAACATGGTTTGTATAAGGTGGCATATCAAACATATGTAAGTTGTTTTAAATATATATATATTTTAATATTTTCTTCTGTTTCCGCGATTATTACTCATTGAAATAAAACAATTTAACGGATTATATCGCGTATATTATCTCATTTTAGTTCCCGACGTTTCGGAAGCTTTCCAGCTTTCCATGGTCATGGTCATGGTCATGGTCATGGTCCTCCGGTGACCATGGAAAGCTGGAAAGCTTCCGAAACGTCGGGAACTAAAATGAGATAATATACGCGATATAATCCGTTAAATTGTTTTATTTCAATATATATATATTTTTTTATATTCTATATATTTTTTTTACTTTTATAAGTTTTGATATGTTTTCTGGAGAACTACGCATTGAGTTTATACTCAAAATATATATTTAGGATAGGCTAAGTACAAATATTGTAATAGATATATAAGAGTTATTTCGAAAAAATGGCTGACTGTTGAGTTTGTTTTGGGAAACGCCATAGAGTCAGACTTGTAAAAGTGCCCTTGGGGCCAACTTACAGAATAAAGATAATTATTTCATTATAAGTCTTGTATTATAGTGCACTCACTTCTTATGGCTACTGTCATCAGATAGCTGTTAGTGCTGCCACCTATTCTAGTCAACAATAAATGATTATGCAGGTCTACAAATCCTCACCTCCCATCCAGGCACATCCTTCATCAGCTCTGCCTCAGCGTCCCTGTTCCTGCGTAGCTGCTTCAAGTATTCCCGGTCACGCTCGGCAAGCAACATTGGGTAGATGGCCATCTTGGCGGAGCGCATCTCAATCTCCTGCTTCTTGATCCATTTGTAGTTGAGATAGTACAGATACATCGCACCGGCGGTCATGCCAATGTAACCCGCGAACAAAGCATATCCTGGAATATAAATATATGTATTGGTAAAAATAGTTATTAAAAAAAATTATTAAAATAAAATACAAAGTAAAACAATTTCATGACATCAGTTGGTACAAGTACAATACTTCTAATCGCTAATAGATTCAGATAACTTGCTTTTATCAATTTACATTTACTAACGGAACTGGACTGCAAAACAGATATTGTGATTTTATTTATTCGTTCCCTCCTATTTTTTTCAAGTTTAATCAACAAATTAATTCATATTTTCACTAATTTAGTAAGCATAAATTACAAGATTTAAAGGTAAATTATAGCAATCTAAATTATCACAATACAAGTCAGGAAAAAATGAAGATTTTGATTCTAACTTTAGTTTCAGTTTCTATGTTAGTCAGAAGGAGAGAAAAATAACTATGTACAGATGCAAGTTACAATAAGCGTTTGAGTTTTATCATGGGCAGGAATAATTGGTGGTTTCTAATGGAATACATTAGAAAGCATTTACAGTTTTTAAGCAGGTGTAAATTAAGTTTTTTATTACTAATACACGTACAATAAACGTAAAACTTAGATCAAAATAACAAATGTTGACTAGAATATGTGGCAGCACTAACAGCTATCTGATGACAGTAGCCATAAGAAGTGAGTGCACTATAATACAAGACTTATAATGAAATAATTATCTTTATTACTATAACAATAGAATAGCACACCTAAATTCAATGATGTACAATGCCATATGTTTCAATAAAAAAACACATTTCTTTGACTTAAATAAATTTGTCAAGCGCTTCACGCTAATGTCAGAAAGAAATACCTTGCCAAATAAATATCTTTTAGCATTTAACATAGAACCGAATAAATATAATACCACATTAGCTAGTTCCCAGTATGCCCATAGTGGTAATAGATCCATGCCACATTTAAACTAAATTGTAAGACAGCGGAAACACCTTTGAATATTAACATTATTCACCAGAATATTCAGGGTTTTTCCAGCAAGGAATTAGAAATAGGTTTATTTTTAGATAATAATAATATTGAAGTTATGTGTATTACTGAACACTGGCTAAAACAGGAACAATTACTTTTTGATTTTATTAACTTTAAGTTAGTAAGTGTCTTTGCTAGAAAATTAGACATTCATGGGGGTTATAATTGTTAAAAGTTCCATGAAATCCAAAGAGCGAGAAGATATTGTTAGATTATCAATAGAACGGATTATAGAGATTGCTTGTGTAGAATTAGAGACCTATTTAATTATATGTATTTACAGACCACCTTCTGCTGATTTCCATACATTTGAATGCACTATGGAAAATGTCTTAAAAATAGCTTGTAAAGGCAAAAAACATGTTATAGTATGTGGAGACTTCCATGTTAATTTACTTGAATCGAATAGTAACACTGTGAAGTTGTTAAGTTTGTTTAAATCTTTTAACTTGGTCAATTTGTTTTTTGAGCCAACCCGCGTGGGAATTAGTAGTGAAACCTGTCTAGATAATATTTTTTGTGATTGTAAATGCTTGAATAAGGCAATATTTAAGTCCTTTAGTTCAGATCATAGAGGTCAGAGAGCATCTTTCCCAAACACTTTCCAAGAAATACCACAAACTATAACATACAGACCCATAACTAGTTATCGTTTAGAACTATTCAAAAATGAAGTTCATAATGATCTATGTATGTTATCCATTTCACATGATGACCTAAATTGTTTTTACAAAAAATTATTTGGCATAATTATAAATAATTTTAATACTCATTTCAAAATGAAAACTATTTCTGGGTCAAAAACGAAGTTTAGTGAATGGGCTACTGTCGGCATTCATAGAAGTAGAAATAGGCTTAATGAATTATATGGAGAGAAAGAGGTAAACAAGAATACTGCTTTCCTGGACTATGTCAAGAATTATTCAAAAATGTTTAAGAAGGTGTGCATAGCCGCTAAGGCAAATTATATTAGTTCTAAACTCAAAATGTCTGACAATAAAGTGAAAACTGTTTGGAATATTATTAATAGAGAAACTGGTAAAACAAAAACTCGCAATAGTCAAGTCAACATTATGACAGGAAATGGTCAGAACGATGTTGCCTCCGCATTCGAGGATTATTTTTCCAACATTGCAATTAATACTACAAGATATCTTCATTGAAATAAAACAATTTAACGGATTATATTATCCATTAAATTGTTTTATTTCAATGAGTAATAATCGCGGAAACAGAAGAAAATATTAAGATATCTTCAATCATCTGCGACCGAAGCCCATTTGTTACTTAATGTTAATTTTAACAAATGCAATGTAAGCTTTGAATTTAGTCAAGTAAATTCAATAGACGTTATTAAAACATTTAAGTCACTGAATTTAAAGAAAACAGAGGATTTATGGGGAACTTCAGTAAAAATTGTTCATCATATCATAGACTCAATTGCACCCTATCTAGCCTTGATTTATAATAATTGCATATCAGAGGGTGTGTTTCCAGATCTATGAAACTTAGTAAAGTCATACCTCTTTTTAAATCAGGTGACTTGAGTGACTTGACTAATTTCCATCCGATATCTATACTACCTGTATTAAGTAAAGTTTTCGAAAAGTTAATGTTGATGGATCTGCTCGGACAGTTCAATAGAAATAAACTACTTAGTAGTAAACAGTTCGGTTTCACAAGGGGACGTTCCACGGCTGATGCAGCATCTGTACTCATTAAATATATTTACAACATCTGGGAGAAATCTTGTGATGCAATTGGAGTTTTTTGTGAACTTTCTAAGGCATTTGATTGCGTTGATCATGGAACACTCATTTTGAAATTAGAACATTATGGCCTGTCTATAAATGCCTTAAGCCTTATGTCTTCATATCTCAGCAATAGAACACAAACAGTTGTTGTAAATGGAACCCAATCCAGTGGAGCTGCAGTTAAGCTAGGAGTGCCACAGGGCTCTATCTTAGGGCCATTTCTATTTTTAGTTTATATAAATGACTTACCATCTATAGTAGAAAATCTTTCTGATATAGTACTATTTGCTGATGATACATCATTAATTTTCAAAGTTGACCGGAAAGCAACAGACTATTCCAAAATTAATAGTGTACTAATTAAACTACTTGACTGGTTTAATATTAATAATCTGGTATTGAATGCTAAGAAAACGAAATGTGTTAGATTTGCTTTACCGAATGTTAGAGCAGTGGATTCTGCTATATCGCTCAATGGTGAATGTTTAGAAATGGTGGATAGGGCATTATTCTTAGGTATAACACTGGACAAGAACTTGCAATGGAGTCCCCATTTAGCAGTACTTGCAGGTAAATTAAGTTCAGCAGCTTACGCTATTAGAAAAATTAGACAATTGAGCAATGTTAATACTGCTCGCTTAGTATATCATAGTTATTTTCATAGTATCATGTCATACGGTATTCTGGTTTGGGGCAAAGCAGCTGACATACAGACTATATTTGTGTTACAAAAAAGAGCGATTCGTTCTATATATAACTTGAACTCCCGTGACTCCTTAAGAGAACTTTTTAAAGACATCCACATATTAACCGTAGCGTCTCAATATATTTATGAGAATATTATTTATGTTATTAAGAACCTAGAGTCTTTTACTAGGAATTCAGATATCCACAATTTTAATACTAGAAATAAAAACAAAATCGCTATTAGAAAGTTCCGCGTTCGTAAAGTAGCCAAATCATTCGTAGGCCAATGTATACATTTTTATAATAAGCTACCAGATGATGCTTTGAAAGTATCGTTTCCAGCTCTCAAAAAGTACTTAAAAGAGTCCCTAATGGCAAAGGCTTATTATAGGGTAGAGGACTATTTAACAGACAAAAATGCATGGCCCAAAACAGAAACCAAATAATTTACTTTCTACCGGGACACGGTTCTTATAAGGTGGCATATCAAACGTATGTAAGTTGTTTTAAATAAAAATCACTATTTTGTTTTTTTATATTCTAGATTTTTTTTTTTACTTTTATAAATTTTGATATGTTTCCTTGAAGAACTACGCATTGAGTTTATACTCAAAACATATATTTAGGTTAGGCTAAGCACGAATATTGTAATAGATATAAGAGTTATTTCGAAAAAATGACTGACTGTTGAGTTTGTTTCGGCTTTCTTCTCTTCAGTGGTCTCCTCTTGGGAAACGCCGTAGAGTCAGACTTGTAAAAGTGCCCTTGTGGCCTACTTACAGAATAAAGATCATTATTTCATTATTAAACTGACCTAACCTATACAAAAGTTACATAATACGTTTTATTGATAAAAAAAGGTAATAAATTACCGCTGAAAAATTGTTTAGCCGGGATCCTCTTGTAGGGGATGGGCTTGTAGCCTCCCGGAGGAGGCAGATCCTGTTTTCGGGTCACTGCTGCACAGGACATTTTGCGTTCGCTGAGACCAGACTGACAGTCTCAAAGTTGACAAGCACTTTGATTATGACAGTGACAGTTGTCACAGGCTATGGCGTTTCGTTATTTATTTATTGCTTATAGTTAACAATCAATGTTTCCATAGCAACACATTTATGTTATTTTAGTGATTTGGCATCAAACTCCCATAGTGATTTAGACAAAGTTATATGGAAAGTTGATATTTTTTTTAACCATGAATGTAGCAGCATCAGCAAATGTGAACGCGGAGGCTCAAGCTGATATTCCTGAGCCAGAAATTGAGGAAGCATCATTAAAAATAAGGCCTCTTGAACGCGTAACTTTACATCCAAAGGTTCCGCCAGAACCATCTGCTTATGGCAAAGGCAAAACCTATAGCCGCTCATGGATCCTGCGAGATGGCAGGCCTGCACCTGAGAAAGGCAGTGAAATGAGGGCTAAATACAAAATTCCGAAGAGGCCTCCATATACTGAAGGTAAGGAATTAGGAAATAAAATGTGTAGCTCATTTTATCGTTATTAATTGTGAACACCCCGTCAGCTCAGCGGCCTTTAAGCCTCTGCCTTACTGTGTTGTCGCTAGCCGCCAGTGACATCGCCCTCAAATTGTGACGTCGCCAGGGAGTGAGCTGCCATACATCTCAGTATGAATTGGTTGTCAGTTGCAACAGACTAGCGGACGACTTAGGGCGTCTGTACATCAAAAGCGGGGGTTAATGACTTAAACACATTCATATTCCCCATATAACGATCTGACAATATCACAAGTCCAACTTTGCATCCAGTATGGGAACTGGTAAGTAGTTGCGCAGTATTATTGGGAACTGAAGGTTTTTCTTCGTAAATATTGCAAAGTGTGCTCCCGCAATGGACTAAACATCTGGTGAAGGTTATTATCGGTGACTACAGGCGGTGCAGGAATTGCAAAGGTTGTTCTTTGGAGAGGGCCGAGATCCAGCATTGGTTGTTAGGGTTCCGTACCAAAAAGGTACAAAAGGAACCCTTATGGTGCGACTCTGTCTGTCTGTCTGTCCGACTATTAGAGCGCCATATCTCAAAAACTACTTACGCTATCTATTTGAAACTTGGAATATTATAAACATGGTCAGCCCACATGTATGGCACAGGAAATATTTAAAAATATATTTTAATTTTCTAAAAAAACGATTAATATGAGGGGGGGGGTATATAACAAAAGTCTAGCTACTGAGTCAAATAGAGTATCATATGAAAGGGTCTGCACATTTTCAAACATTTTTTTTTTTTTTATTGCGATTAGATTTTGTTTTATTAAGGAAAATCTGAAAAAAACACCATTCCCCCCCTTTATCACCGAAGTTTACCAAAGAAAAATTTTGAAGTTTTTGCACTTTGTATAAATAAACATAAATATTACAGAAAAATTATAGCCATGTCTCTAACTAGATATTTTTTTTTATTTGCAAAAACCTATTAGAACAACCCGGTTGCGTTAAGTCTGCAACTCATTTGTATGCAATGCTATAGATATCAGGTGCAAACTTAACTCAATCGGTACCGGGTAATAAAGTTAGGGTAAGGTAAAAACATATTAATAAGTGTATATCTGATCGACATTATTACAATGAAAATACCATAAACTTGGTAAACTAATCTAATCGTTATAATCTTTCCTTTTACCAAGAAGCCAGTGTCGTTATACATTATTTCCTTAATTTATTGTTCTTATATTAGGTGCTCGGAAAAGAATGTTAACTGACTTCTTCTGGGAACAAATGCTGGAAGAAGTCATAGAGGAGTTAGGATCAACTAACACAACCACGGAATACTGCACGGAATACGAGTCTAACTATGTGAAGGACAATTTCGAACCTCGCAATTTGGAGATCCCACTGGATAAAGACGTAAGTCACACATCAATCAAAGCGAGTCTTTTCTTTACTCTTTCCGACACCAGGTGGGATCGGCTTTTCTAAATAGGTATACCGGTGACGCTTGGTCCCATAGTGGATGTACTTCCAAAATCCTAATCGTAATATTATCAAGCAGCGAAACTAATAGACCGAAATGGTTAACCAAAACGATTCAAGCAATGTCTAAAATTAGGCTTGTTCTTGCCTCTCTGTTTCAAGCAGAAATACTTATTTAATGAATATCTATTTTGTTTCCAGATGCATTTGAAATTTCCCTTGTATGGAACAGGGTCTAGCGCTATTACGTTCTATAGCGAGAATATCAATAAGACTGGACCAGTACGTATACCTACTTTATACTTTTAGGGTCTACGCAAACGGACCGTATTCTACTGTAACTTGTATGAAGGGACGGCGTAGCTACTCTGTACTAGTTCATAGGGCCTTATAGCGGCTTGCAAACTATGTAATCAGTGAAGGTGCTCGCCACGACCGTTCAAAATGAGGGTGATGACGCCATGAAAGATCCAGTGAACTCGTTGAACAATCGCACCCCTCGCAACACTCTCGTAAATCACCAATGTGACAATGTGCCCTTACTGGCAGCATAATGATTGCCAAAGTTCCAATATAGCAAAACTCTTTGTGTATTAGTTAATGTTTTTTTTTTTCAGGGTGAAATTCTGGAGAAATTTAGAAGATGCCAATATTTTACAAAGCCAATGGAAGAAAGGTTGGATAACGGTTGGGTGTTGTAGGTAGTTTCGTTTGAATACTTTACATACCTATTTATTTTAACGTTGTTTAAAATTTCAATTACATTAATTTGATTACAAATAAAACTAGATGAAACAATCTTAATATATTTTTAATTCCAAACTTCATACACCCTGGCTAGCACAACCCTACTGAAGTAATAGTACATTCAGGCGAACATAGGTTCAATGCCAACGACGGATTAACACGTTCACTGACCCCATACAAAAATATCTGACAATGTCACAAGTCCAAATAGGCATCCAGTATGGGGACGTGACTCCATAGTGGGAGTATGTACTCCTGACAAGCAGCTCCGTGACTCATTATTGGGGGCACTCGGACAGGGGATGTGTTAATGCGTTATAGGGTGCAGAGTAATATAGACACGCATAGGTTCCAACTTTATATTTGGATGTCGACAGGGCCGAATTTAGGGGAGGGCAAATGGGGCTGCAGCCCTCCACAAATGAAAAAATATTTTTTTAATGAATTTGTAAAATTACTAGTGGCCTCCTGATCCCTAAATTCGAGCCCGGGTGCCGAAAAGGTTAACATGAAGACACTTAAAAAAATTAAAAGAGAAGGTCTTCATCGTCCCACTCTGGTGGCTGGCAAACCGGTTTAGCACTGAAATCCCCAGTGGAGTCTATGGTCGACGGCAGAGAATTGCATGCGCACAAGATGCTTGTGAGGCACTCCAATGACCTGATACGGTCTACAGACCGCACCCCATCTAGAACATAGAGATTTTATGTTTGCCTCAAGTTTTAGGTCAAAAAAATTACTCAGATTCACAAAAAACTCGGTGCACGAGAGAGGAATAATTGATAAAGATATCATCGCTGAAGTTGGATACACGAACTCGCGTGTTCCTAAAAAAAGAGCTCTCAAAGAGTGTTACAATGTAGGAAGGATCTGCAAGTGCAAGCAATAAATTAAACTATTACATGAAGGGTTGCTATTCACTCGGTGACACCACCATGAATTCGGGATTGCACAAAAAAAGGTAGACACTTCCGCATGCCTACGTGACGTGACCCCAAGCGCCCCGTCCAAGCAACCCCGTTGTGCCAGGAATATAAATCCGAGTCTCAGCAACAGCAGGACAGTTCGCACCTACACTTCATACCGCAATCGACCACGGCATCTCACGTATACCTACTTTTTTATCTCGCCTTTATTGTAAAAGTAATTAATAAAGTGAATATAGTCTACTTTGGCGTTTTTACTGAAGAAGACCTCGGGCCATCCAAACTTCAAAACTCTCGTAAAAGATCCCCCTACCAATACCACCTTCTCTGCTTGTTCCATCTAAAGGCTCATCAAAACCCATTCTTGCCTGAGCCAAAGTTTTGGCGCGTATCTTCTTCGCCTTCACCATCTTCAATCTATGTAACTCCTCTCTTTCCTGGAAAGAATGTAACCCTCTGTTTTATTTGCCTTTAATGACGTATTTTTTTTTTTCCTAGTATCTATTCTTTCTACCATGCTTCCAGATTTCGCAGACATTAGCATGGAAAGACGCTAAGTCCCATGTGACCTCCGTTATCCCTGTGACAAAGGAAGCTAGCCTAATGAAAAAACCGACCAAGAGCGAGTCGGACTCGGGCACCGAGGGTTCCATACAAATTTGTAGCACGAAAATAAATTCTTTCCAGTGTTAGCAGAGCTCTGTTCCTAGGCAAAATGTACCAGTGTTATGTTGGTTATGACTGATATAGACGGACAGACATAAATAAAGATTTTCTGCCTTTCCTCGCATGAGCTACTTTCATACCAATTTCACGTTTCTAAAGAAAATACCCTAAAAGTTTTGTCCCACGGCGATACCGTTGACTTAGAGGGTTCTTTTTTTACGCGTTACTGAGAATAAGGGTCTCGACAGACGGACACACAAACGGACAGAAAATTGATTCTATAAGGGTTCAGTTTTTTTCCTTTTGAGTTACGGTAGCCTAAAAATCAGGTTTACTATTCAATCACCTCATCGTGCACGTTAGAAAAGCATGAGTGGAGCAGGAGCATGTACGGAAGACCAAGAGATTGGTCTAAGTACCACTTCTTCAAATTAGTGTACTCATGTATTAAATGTGGGAGACGTTTTAGAATTTGACATCTCGGTGCGGCAACATTACGTCAGCGTAGTCGATTTGGAACGTATCCGTGCGTGCTTGCGCAGTTCATAAACTGTCACGGATACGCGTCTAAAGCAATACACATACTTATCTATGGTCTAAAGCAAACGAGGGCTTAAGTTGTTGGGTTAAGGTATGGTAGACCAATTTCTTGGCCGATCGCACATATAAAAAACAAATGGGTGTGTCGCGACCGTTGGAGTTTGAACCGAACTCGGGACATTAGGACCTCAAATATCAGCTACAAAAAAGGAAAAAGTGTCTTACGCGTTCTGCCAGCTCCACTTGAATATAATTCATTGTATTTTGAAGCTTGGGCATAATGACCTTTTCTATGCCGTTCACTTTTCTGTAAACATTTTAGTGTAATTAATTCGAACAACCTATAATAAGTAGATTTATCTCGCATGACTTTTAAATTGAACAAGTAAATAAAGCTGGTAGCACTTGAGAATTTCGTCGGTACTTTTCGCTAATGTTGCAAGTATACAAAATGTCCTTCCTCAAGGGACAAATTAGACGATCAATGAAATTGATAAGTACCTCAGCGTAGATCTAATCGCGTTGTCCAACAAAATACACGTGTTCCTCAGCGAAGCGAACTTAATCAGGATATGAACGGCCTCTCGGAAGGCCTTCTTGGCCTCGCCAGTGCGATGGCCGCCGGCGCCGAGGCCTGCGTAGCGGAGAGCGTCACTGGCACCCAGCTCTTCGATAGCATGGAGGGTCACGGTGGAAACGCCAGAGATGTTCTCGGGTATGCGCTGGACTCTGATTTCAGCCTAAGATCGGTGTTGGATTTTTAAATATAGAAGCAAATTTATTTAGATTATGAAAACAGTGAACGAAATAACATAGTACGATGAAGGGGTCTTAGCTTTTCAGTTACCGTCGCTTCCCATCCTGTCGTTCGATATTGGTTGACTAATGTCTATAAGCATCAAACGCAACATATACTCATTTTTTTTTTGTTTTATGTTATTGTATTTGTTGTTAAGAAATAGGTTACCTCACGTCACAGACGTGTCCACTTGTAATTTAATGATTTATGTAAATCCTAACTGGTACGGCAAGAGCAGCATTGATATTTTCGATTGTACTGTAATGTGCAATGGCTGTAAATGTACCGTATAAGGCAGCTATATAGGCCCACCAACACCTTTTTATTTTTTTCTAAGCCACAGAAAAATTTGTATTTTTTTCTGACAATAAGGAGGCTTATTCCTACCTATAAACAAAATTTCAAGATTTTTGAAAATTTTCATCCATTCCCCATTCGGTGAATATCAAAAAATATGAGTGCGCGACTGAAAGCCGATTGACAGGCGACTATGTACTCTACTACTACTACATCATGTAGTGCCTCAATTCGATTGAGTCGGATCAATTTGGCAAATGACCGTTTTGTATCCTCACTGGAGTCAATCGCTAATCTATACTATTATAAAGATGTAAAAATGAAATGTCATTGATAATATTAAAAAAATATATATTGTTATGGACTATTTAGAGGTCACTAAAACGAAAAATATATTTTTTGGATTTTATGAATGTTTGTATGTGTCGTTGTGGCTTCATCACGCAAAATCGGCTAAACGGATTCCAACTATTTTTGGTACACGGGTAGCTGGGTATCTCCAGATGGTTATAGGATACTTTTTACCCGACTACGTTGAAGAAAAAACGAAGAGTTATGACTTTTTCTCCTCCGCGAACGAGGTTGCCGGCGCCATCTAGTTATAAATAAAATAACTGAACTATCTGTACTAGCTTTTTAATAGTAGCTATATGTACCTCATCAATATTCTCAAGTACCAGCGCATTCGACTCTCCATTAGTGAATTTGACCGCCGCTAGCGATATGTAGGCCTCTCGTAGCGTATGACCTAGAACAGCCTGGGTAAACGCTAGGTCCATAGCAGTCTGGCGGCCTTTGAGTCTTAAGGCTTCAGTCTTCCGTCTCAGGAGTTGGTATCCTCGGTTGACCAGTTCTTGTTGGCGTTTTATCTCTCTGAGCATAAACTGAGACGCCGTAGCAGGGTAGCGATCCTCTGTGTTCATGGTGTTAAGTGTAACTAGTTCTTATCTGGTTATTGGAATAATTGGGTTTTTTTAGACGTGTCGAGGTAGTGACAGGGTAGAACTGTGACAAGCACGTAGCTACCAGTTATTTATTGTACTCTATGGCAAATAGTATAAGTAACCACGTACAAGTTCATAGTAAGAAGTTTAGATCAAGATTTTAAAAAATATGGCTGTAAGTAATTTTGGTCCTATTGAGAGTCAAAGTAAGCAAATAATTTTCAACTGTTATAAATATTTTGAAAATGAACTGACGAAAAATTTGTGACAGCTCAGATGAAGAACATGATAGCGAATAAAAGAAAAAAACAGAGGACTACTACTTATTCCACTTCTTGGGTATGTCATTTTATTAAGTAAAGAGAAAATTATTCTCCTTTTGTTGCAAACGGTACAACCACTACAAATGCAATTCCATCTTCTCGATAATTCAACTATATTCTCTATAACTATTCTATTCTAAAGTTGTAAAAATGAAATTTATGTGTGATATTATATTTTTAATTTCAGGAATTGGAGATTTGCCTCAAGAAAGTGTGGACACGGCTAACTAAACTTTGTGACGCTGTCAATGGCAGCTTCAGCAAACCTAATGGTGAAAAATATATGTATATAGTTGCTGCTGCAGAAATCAATACACAAAAATGAATAAAAACTAGTTCTGCAATGGCAAAAGAACAATGCGCAGCAGCCTATTGTAGTGGTTGGCTTGTAAAACTTACAAAAAAAAACAATAACACAAAAATTATGAGACACCGCTGTAAAGACTGTATCACCGCACAAGTCTCGATCTAATCGAAAGCCTTGTCATAGTCCAGAAACGCTGACGCATAGTGGCTGGTCATACTTTTCGGTCTTCTGTATAACCTGACGCGGTTCGTAAGTTTTGTAATGGATGTGGTGACTATCGTACCGAAGGTTTTGAGGAAACCGGCTTGTTCGGGAGGCTTGAAGTCGTCAAACCCGCGTGCGAGAGGGTTCGTGATGACTCTCTAGAACGGCTTATAGACATAGCTGAGAAGTGAGATAATTAAATATATATCAACAAGAACAATAGAGTAAAAGTATAATACTAATTATTATAATAAAATTGCCATTACAAAGTTTCGCGTTCGGTTCATTAAGTATCAAAATCATTCGAAGGCCTATGTATTCGTGTTTATAATAAATTACCAGATGTTGCGTTAAAATTCCCATTTCCAGCTTTCAAAAACGAATTGAAAAAGTCTCTAATGTCAAAAGCATAACTAAGAGGACTATTTAACAGACAAAAATGCATGGCCCAAATCAAAAACCAAATAACTTACTTTTACGGGGATACGGTTCTTATAAGAAGGCATATCAAACGTGCGTTTTTTTTGTATTGTAATTTAAGTATTATACATTTTGATATGTCTTTTTGTAAAACTACGAATAGAGTGTATACTTGAGTAAAACGATTTATATTTAAGATAGACTATACACTAATATTATTTCGTTACAGTGTAAATTTATTGTTATGAAGGCTGTTATTTTAAAATAATATGTGGGAAGAAGGCCAATTTGAGAAGCAGGCAATTTAGGAAACAGGCTGTTTAAGAAGTAGGTATCATAGTAAACTGACAATGTAGGAAGAAGTTCATTTTAAGAAACAGACAGGTCGAACCTGAGCCAACAAACTTGCTATTAACATAAAAACTATTACCTATTTTATTTTTTAAGTCATTTCTATAGTGGTATGGCGAAACGAAATAAAATAACATAATTTAGGAAATATACATAAATTGTTAGCTTTATTTCTATTTACACGATCTTTTTTTACATTTCATAAATGTAAACTTTATATTTAAAGCAGTCTGTTAACTTAAGTGTCCGATCCTTAACTAATTACAAATACTCGATGTATGTACAATCGGTGGATAACGCACAACGTCTGGTCGCCAAGGTGTCAAAATACTAAGAACAATACTCAATACTCCGTATAGAAGTGTCACTATGTTTACCAATATTGTAAATGAGAAATTTTGTGTCGGCATGGTCTTTTTTTTCGCACGGTAAATAGAGCAATAAGTGAATGTCCTTCTGCGTAGTCTACTTAAAATTGTCTTCCGTCTCTTGAATCGTCTGCTTTTCTTTATTTCAAAATAATATTTGACTTGAAGGACCTCTTCTATACGTTTCTATTATCCTTATATTAATACTGCACTTGAAACTAATTACAGTAAGGATAGGGGTTGCCCTTCCTCCGACCACACGTTGTTCTCCAGTTCTCAGCTATCCTGCCAGTAGTTGTAGTTACCAGCGGGGGGAGGGACGGGCATCGGCGGGCCATTGGGGGGTGGCGCCGCCCCCGAGCCGTAGGGGGAGCCCTGCGGGGATCCATACCTTGGCCGGAACCACGGCCTACTCGTGTATTGGTATTGGTTATTCGCATAAGCTGCCATATTCTGTCCCGTAGCGTTTGGATACGGGTTTTGAGGATTCTGGTTCGGTGGGAAAGCCACGTTGGGCATGTTCGGGAGATTCGTAGTTGGATACGTCTGGTTTGGCGCCGGCGTCGTAGACGGGGAGTAGTTCGTTTGAGGCTGAGATATAGGGGTTGAGACTGCCGCGTAACTCTGCGTGTTCGACGGGGGATTAGTGCCATTGGTGGGCTGATACGAGGCAGGGGGCTGCGTGGTTGTCGTTTGATTCACGTACGTAGCTGGTTGAGGATTGCTGCCATTGCTCGTGTAACTCTGCTGGCTTTGTTGGTTGGCTGCTGTGAACGCCGTTTGTGTCGCCGCACTGTCATTGGAAAAGTTCTGCTGCGGATTCTGAACGGGCGTCGTAGCTGTCAACGCGTAACTTTCTTGAGATGAAGACGTGATGTAATTCGTTTGATTCGTTCCATTGGTGCTCTCATTGTCCGTGGTGGCGCTCGATTGGCCGTTTCCGTTATTCGCGGGCGGATTAGCGTTCTGATTGGCTGGAACCGTGTATTGCACATTGGGGTTGTTTGCTGGGACACTAATTGCCCCATTATTGGTTTGCATCATGTACTGCGCAGGCATCCCGGCGTATTGCGATGTAGGAGTGAGGAAGGTGGAGTTTTGGGGCATTATCTGGTGGACGGGAGATGGTTGCGGCGCCGGGTTTGTTTGATTCGTCATGGGAGAAGCCGGTGGTTGTGCCTGCACCAATGGTATCGTGCCGGACATCGTTAAGTTCTGATTAGTAAGCTGCTGTCCCGCTAAAGCTGCGTTTAGCTGCTGGGCGGATAGCTGCGTGTTTAAATTGATGCCGGCTGGCATATAATGGGAGTTTGGTGGTAAATTCATCTGCATCAACGGCATATTGTATTGCACTCCGTTGGGCATGGTGAGCTGGTTGGGTTGCATGACCGTGACGTTTTGTCCTGGCTGCAGCATTTGCTGTCCTATTAACCCTGGAGGTAGACCTCCTTGTACAATGTTAGGCTGGTTGGCCGGTATCATGTAGACTTGACTGTTAGGCTGGCCTATCATGGTCGGCATTTGGCTGATGTTCAGAGGGTTCTGGAGCACAGTCATGCCCGGGGGAACGGTTATCATTTGGACGTTTTGTGCCGCGCTTTGTAGCTTGTTCCCCGCTAGATCTTGCTTGTCTTTGCTTTGTATTTGTATTGAGTTTCTGTCAATCTGCCGAATATACATGCCCGTGCCTTCTTGCGTGACTCCTGCACCTGACACGCTGCAATAAAAATAATAATATGAACACTACCAGAGGGAAACAGTGCAAGATCTGGACAAGGGGCACAAGCTCGCGTCGGAGGCCAAGACTCGCCTTGGATCGCTGAGCCATTCAGTAGTAGTAGCAGTAATAATTTCAAGACTCGCCTAAAATGTCATAATGGTGTTACTACTCTGATTGGGGTTCAATTTCATTTGTTTCATGACATCAAAAAAGCATATAAATTTAAAATACAATTGTAAATACCACTTACTTGGTCTGCTGTCCAGAGGACACGTGTATGATGGTCCCGTGAGCCGGATTGATCTTCATCCCCATGCTGACCACGGTGTTTTCTCTAGCTACAACACAAAAATATGTAATACCTTTCATAGACAATGGAAACGCCAAGCTTTACTACGCGATGCCGCAGAAGGTGCAGTCTATTCTCCAGTCCTATGTGGAAGTTTAGCATTAATAGTATATTTTGAAGTTCGCCACTTATAGACATGCACTATTTTTAGTTTAGTTACACACTCCGCGCCTTTTCGACTGGGGTTAATCTTTAGGGATCTCGTTGGGAAGCTACGCGATTTTGGCAAAGGTCAGTCTTTATTCTAGTATCGGTACCAAAGTATGTAAATAATAAATGATTCTCGAAACAACTTCACACCGAGACTTGAGCTTCATGCGGGATGTTGGGCTTTGCGGGCTTTCTTCCGTCTCATGTTAAGAGCTGAAATCGCAATATCAATTAATCGCACGCGTTTGTGATATGATGACCGAACTCAAAGAGCGGTTTCTTAAACATAGTTGAATAAATGCTGCTTAGATGTCGACTCAAGGATGCTGTGCCGGTAAAACATATCTGCAAGAGAGTTGTAAATTATGTATCATCAGCTGTCTTGTTCTATTGGGCCACCGAAGATAAGATGTCCTGTAGTAGCGACCTGTACGAAGCTTACTCTAAAATCTAACATAGCATGCTTTCGTTTACTGTAGAATATATTATAGGAATAGCACAACCATATCGTCGCAGATTGTCATGAATAGCCTCTTGTGACCGTGGATGTCGTAAGACGACTAATAGATGATAGCCTCGATTGATTCTCCTGGTTTACAAAGCACGAGCAGCATCGTTCTCCTGGATTACAATAAACACCTATATTGCGGTTGCGAATCTGGCTGCTAAACGATTATACCAAAATAAAGGTAGATTTCTGTTCAGTACGACGTTTTCTAATTGACATGAATAAGGAACTGCGAAGAAGCTTTAGGCAGCGCCTTGGTACCTTCTGCCAGCTCAAATTAAAATACAGCCCTAGGCGATTGTCTACGACAAATGCATGACCACAGCAGTCTTTATCTTTGCATGAGAAAAGCTTCGTGCCATACATTCTGGAACAACGCAGAACCGCGCAGGATATAATAGACGCATGGCACATATAATACAGCACGTTAGCAGATGAATCGCGGCCCCTAAAAATGGGTTAAAAGAACTAGCTGGCTGGTAACAAGCGGACCTCAGGATTGAGGAAGAATAAAGTAAAATGCTCTACGCGTAAAGTTAGCTGAAGTTCGCAGATGCCGCCAATTCTTTGACTGCTTTTGGGTATGTGGACACTGGAAGTAACTACAAAGGCAAAGGAAATGCTACTTGTAAAGGCTTGTACGCTAGTGCGTTTAAATTGGTTTATCTACATCCATAGAGTAAATCCTCTTTATTGTGTTCAAAACTTGTGTTTTGTATGTAACTACCAGATTTTCAATTCTAAATCGTTACAGTACAGATCCGGGCCGTCATGACGTCATCTTGGAAAACTTGGTTCCTGGCTCAATGGTTGCACATGAAACAATAAAAACAATTTAATATATGGATGTAGATAAACTGCTGCATGCAACTCTACATAATCAGGCCTTAAAACACTCGTGTGATAAGGCCTTTCATTATGCATCAGTTGCATAAACTACTATTATTTTCATGAGAAAATCGAGGAAACCGGCACCAAAAAATACTACGCATGGCTTTTTACGCCTAGAATCGAATAAATAAACACAAATATTGACTTCGTTTTTTAAATAGTCTTTTTCGTTTTGACAAAAAGCTTTGCCCCTGTACAAACCATTATTCGCTTTTATATGAATGCGACTGCGGTTACTTTGTTAATAATGAAATATTTTGTTGTTCCCATTTTTTGTATTACGTTAAGTTGCATAGGTTGTTAAAAATAAAATATTATATCAATGTTTAGGAATCTCGGAATGCAGTTGTCCAACTAAGCGTATATCCTGTAAAAAAATATATTAAAAGTGTTGTCGATTTCTGCTACGTTAGCTAAACTCCGTTGAGGCCGCTGAAATCGTCTCATACTGCTCCGCCATCGCCGAATAAACGAAACTTTCGAAGCCTGTGAAAAAAAAAGTATAAATCGACGCTGTTCGTTGAGTACCATTGCACGAAGTCTGCGCCTGCGCCCTGATGAAGCGCGATGTCGCACGCTACTATGAAGCACGCTTTTGCAAAACATGTCATGTTGATAATAAAGATCGCGCAAAATGCCGCACAGCGCTTTTACTCGTTATTATTAGAGCGCCTGGTCGTGGAAACCTTATTTTCAAAATGGCTTTTGGGCAAAATCGACGGGAAGTTTTTGTCAAGCAATAAAGAATACCAACTACGTAAATGAGTAATTATTAGAGCGTTTAAACAGCCTCTCTTCCCGGAACACATTTTAATAGAACTCTGTATTTTTTGTGACATTTTACGAAATTAAAAAAATATTTTGACATCCGATTAAAATCTGCAGTTTATCGGATGTCAAACTATTTTTTTCAAGTGACCCTGACCCGTCTCCAACACATCCATAGCTATCCGCATCACACATTAAGGTGCGTCCACACTTGTATCATTTGCTCGTATCCGATCACCGTGCCGTGGCATGAGTGCGTATCGCGCTGCTTGGACGCTTACTGTCGGCGCGCCGATCATGCCTTGCTGGTCCGATCTAAGTGTGTGATACGCGTATCAACATGGATTTCGGGCGATCGGATCGGCGCAACGTCCAAACGCGTGATCGTGACACGCGATCATGCCACGGAACGAAGATCTGATCGAGTAAATGATACAAATGTGGACGCACCTTTACATTACGTCTATATTTTATTACGCATAACAATTTTATACGCATTATAGCATAAGTGCTCGCTTGCTGTCATTACGCCAATTGCATAACCTAACTATGAAGTACAAATAACAGACTAAGCCTCAACTACGCTATGCTCAATTAATTAATGAATATTGAATTGACGGGCGTACATAGCCGCTATAAATTGGTAGGGCCTTTATATACTTGGTTTCAGAATTATTTCATGGATTGTGCTATAAGAGCTAGCTTCATACCAAAGTTCAGGTTTCTAGGACAACTGGAAGTACCCTATAGGTTTTCCATGGACAGCAATTTGTATGGAAACACCTTTTTTCATCACTGTATCTTTAGATTGCGTTGGCTTCAAATCTTGATTTTTTTACTGCTTCAAGGGACCGCAGACAATTAGTACAGGGTTTCTTAGTGGGTCCACGGACGCCTTAGGGGTCCGTAGCAAGTGTATTAGGGGTCCGCAATAGGTCAGTCTGTAAGCATATTTATTAGGAAATTGTGCAGTAAACTTGACGAGACGCATTGTCGTTTTCATTAACTTAGTTGTCTTAGTAGTAGGTAAGTGTAATGAAAATACCAATAAAAGTGCTTATAGTAAATATAAATAAGGCTATATCTTTCATTTCCAAAAAAAATTGTCAATGGTCCGTAGAATTGTTTAAATTGTGAAAGTGGTCCATGACTGCAAAAAGTTCGAGAAACCCTGCATTAGTATTTACTTGGTGTTAATTTCAACTTGATACTTGCACGTGTTCTTGAGAAAAAGGGTCTTGCTTGACAGACAGACGGACAACAAAGTGAACCTATAAGGATTCCAGTTTTATCTTTTGAAGAACGGAACCGTAAAAAGTAAAATTTATTGTTAAGCTACTGTATGATATTGGTTACATAATACATTAATAATGAAATTAGTTGCTTACTAAAAATAATTGTTATCTACGCCAAAACTTACATAGGTCTACGCGAAATGCACATAATCTACGCACCTACTCGATAAGCTTATATGAAACATTGACAATAATGTTACAATTTCACATCTATACTAACATAATCCATTGTATGATACATTTTCCTTGCGCACACTATGTACGTACTATAAAAGTTATACTTACTGCTTAATTTCAATTTACTGTTACACAAAGGCTTTGTTCTTTTACAATGGCATTGTCCGGCCATAATGTGACAATGATGAAAAACGCATTGTTCAGGGAAAAAGCCTTTGCCTTATGATTTTTTGAAACCGGAAAAATAACCACTATTGTTCATTGAAATAAAACAATTTAACGGATTATATCGCGTAAATTATCTCATTTGAGTTCCCGACCTTTCTGAAGCTTTTCAGGTTTCCATGGTAATATACGCGATATAATCCGTTAAATTGTTTTATTTAAATGAGTAATAATCGCGGAAACAGAAGAAAATACTATCACTATTGTTCAGTTTATGTATTTTCAATAGGCTCAATAGATACATCACTTAGAGAAAATCTATTAGTGCCGAAAGTTTTATTAGAGTGTCGTAAAGGTAGTTTAGATGTGAAATATACATTATTGGTCACGGCAATAAATTGTCAATACCTGCAGCCGTCGTCCACGAGCGCGAGTCTCTTGACGAGCTTTTGTCCTGGATTACATGTGACCTGCGTTACATACAAGTTTCAATACACACACATTTTCAATATACACATGCATAAACCACTCCCAAAGTCCCAAGAAATCTTGAAGTTCTTGCGCCAAGAAAATCCTCCCATTTCTTTTTTTCAGTTTCGTATAATGCAGCTCCATAGTTTTTAAACCGGTACAGACAAGCATTTAAGAAAGACTGAAATTTTCCGCAATGTCCATTGCCTCTTCTCTGCGTCGTTGATACTTCCAGAAATAAAATTTGTTCAAAAATAACGCCAAATGCTTTTTTCTTATATATGGAATAATTTTGGTTTATGATTATTTCTGCAAATATTGTGTTATGAAAGACTTAAAATCTTAACTGATTTCACAATAGAAGATTCTAAAGGCCTTTTGGGTATAACAATTTTATAATTTACATTTCATGTCTTTCCTAACATCTGAAATAAGAATTGTATTAGATAAACAGAGTAAATATGTTTTTCTTCAGCTTCTTATAGTAACATACCCAGCGGGAGCAATAGGTCGTAGCTGTAATTGGCTTGGTGTTCCGTCTGACAGTCTTTTTTGTCCGCGACTCTCTTGACTCATATTTTTCGTGGGCGTAGACGCATTCTGAAATTACCATTAAAATAAGACACTTAAAGCTATTTCCATTTCCACTAAGACGTTTTATTTAACTACAAATTGTGAAAAAAAAAGGTTTGGTATTTTGGAAAATGAAGCAATTTTAGACAAAAAATCACAAAACAAGGTTAGGTTCGTTAAATCGAAGGAAACTTTATTTGTGATAAAAAAGATAAGTTACTGATAAAACGTTTTTTTTTACTCAATACAGTTAAGATAAATAAACTTTATCATGATATCTCCTTTTCAAACAGTATTTTTTCGCTTTACGTTACACAAAGGCTTTGTTATTTTAGTATAAATTTGTCAGTGTTAGCAATGTAGCCGCAAGTTCTCTACAATAGCGGACGATGTAGTGACATCACACATTGTCCAGTGGTACAATAACAACACACATTGTCCAGTGGTACAATAACAACACACATTGTACAGTGGTACAATAACAACACACATTGTACAGTGGTACAATAACAACACACATTGTACAGTGGTACAATAGCTTTTGTTGGTGTGTCTATTAAATAAATAAAATAAATAAATAAGTAACAAAGCCTTTGTATCATGTGAGGTGGAAAAATCCTTTCAAAAACATGAAAGTAAACAAAAAATTAGTGTCTTATATATTTTTTTTCTACATGGATAAACTAAGATTAGCTAAATAATGAGAAGTGTAATCTGTTCTTAGGCTAAATTAATGAGATTGTGAGAGCAAGCAATAACTTAAGAACTTAAAAAAGCTAAAATTAGTAAATTGAACCTATGAACCAATAGTATTGCAACAGACCTCAACCATTCAGAAATAACCGATAAAAAAAGAAATTAATAAATGTGTCATACTTCCTTCCAAACCCTGTATATGCGAAAGGCGCGGGACATATTACAAAAACAAGCGCCGATATCATCCAAGAAATATTCTGCCAAACAGAGAACTGGCTCTTCAAATATTTTGAATTATGATATTAGAGGAGATTAAAAATGTCCCTCCTTTATGCGCTATGCAGAGGGTTTCAAGGAACGTAACTCTAAGTGTTAATAACAAATAGAACATGGTTTACTCCAGAAATTTCAAGATTTAGCACAACTGGTTTCGTAAATTTATGACACGTAATACAGTTAGCACCAAATACATTGTCACGTATCTTAATGCCCATAGAAATGAAGATGTGTTGCGGTATATTTGGCACAATTTGTTGACTGTACAACTATCGACAACACCAACAGAAAAGTCTACTAAGCACTTCACACTGCCGTAGTTCGTGACAAGTGGAAAACAATCGTCCACAAAATTATTCGGGCAGGTCACGACCCTCAGGAATGAGGTATACGACACAAGAAGGTCTACAAGTATATAACTATCTCTGTCATTTAAATAGTGGAGAATTAAAAGATAAATGCATCATGCGACAATCAATCGTGGTCGGTTATAATCATAGCATTGTATTGGGGTTGCACCAGCATCGAATTTAATTGACTGTCGAATTCAAAGTCTAGAACAGAAAACCACAAAGTTGTCTATCAAATATAACTAGAGTTGTACAGTCAAAGAATTTAATTTATATACCATTTCGTACCTTGTCACAGTCAAAATCAAAATGAAAGCCGATAGCGATTCCATACCAATGTCACTACGACAAGGTACGAAAGGGTACATAAATTAAATTCCTTGACCGTACAATCTTGCTGTTATTGAATGGTGCCTATTAGGGCTTTTCCTGCTATCACCGTGAGGAAGAGTACAGTCACCAGACTTAATATCTCTGTCACCTCCATACTCTGCAAGACTATGGAACGTGCACTGAACAACAAACTCCTGGCTTACCTAGAAGGTAACGATCTCCTCAGTGACCGTCAGTACGGATTTCGCCGAGGCCGGTCAACTGGGGACCTTCTACTGTATGCCACCCACTTATGGAGTGAGGCCATTGAGAAACACAGCGAAGCTCTTGCCGTGTCTCTGGATATATCTAAGGCCTTTGACAGGGTCTGGCATGCTGGCCTTATATCCAAGCTTCCTGCATATGGTGTTCCTGATGGTCTTTGTACTTGGATATCTGACTTCTTGTCTAACCGGTCGATACGAGTAGTCATCGATGGCTACTCATCAGACCACCAAGCCATCGATGCCGGAGTTCCACAGGGGTCGGTCCTGTCCGCAACTCTATTCTTGCTGCACATAAACGATCTGCTTATGCCCGGTATCATTGGGTACGCAGATGACAGCACAGTTGCGGACAGATATCTACCGGACGCGAAGGCCAGCAGGGATACAATCCAGTCTTGTCGAGAGGCTATGGTAGACCGTGTGGACGCGTCCCTTCATGCAGTCTCCACTTGGGGTGACGCTAATCTGGTGACGTTCAACGCTACCAAGACGCAGGCGTGTCTGTTCTCCACCAAACGGAGCCCATTCGAGCTGGCTCCGACTTTCCGGAATGTGCCTGTAAAATTGACTGGCAGCCTTGAGCTTCTTGGTGTTCAGTTGACTGCCAATCTCAATTTCGGTCAATATATTGAGTCCAAAGCAAAGACTGCAGCCAAAAAACTCGGAATCCTCTCCAAGGTTAGGCGGTATTTCACTCCAGGACAGCTTTTAATGCTTTACCAAGCACAAGTCCGGTCATGTATGGAGTACTGCTGTCACCTTTGGGATGGATCAGCTAAATACCAACTGGCCACTTTGGACTCGATTGACAAACGAGCTAGGCGGCTTATTGGCGACCCTACTCTAACTGACACTAAGCTGCAGAGCCTTGAGCATCGACGTAGGGTCGCTCGTCTGTCGGTCTTTTACAGGTTACATTTCGGTGAGTGTGCGGGGGAATTACATGATTTAATTCCACCAGCCCCTTTCCATCATCGGGACACACGACGCGTGCGTTCGTTCCATCCGCACGTGGTCAATATTCCGCGAATCCGCACGAAGCGCTATGGTGCAACTTTTATCATGCGTACCGCAAAGGAGTGGAACTCGTTGCCTGCGAGTGTGTTCCCCGACCATTATAATTTGGGCGTGTTCAAGACAAGAGTGAATAGGCTGTTTCTAGACGGGCATGATACATCCTTGACCGCATCGTCACTTAACAACAGGTGAGATTGCGGTCAAATGCCCATCTATTTATAATAATAAAAAAAAAAAAAAAATCTGCCACAGAAACATCTGACTCGACTCTATTTCTAGGGCTGTTAGGACGTGTTAGATATTTTCGCACGCTTTGTAAAGGCAGATATTGATCCTGGCAATGGAACAACATGAGTGCTTCCTCTGGTCTTATCGAGGTCAGGTACCTAAGTCTTAATAACAGTTAATCCTATGTAAATAGGCTATAATAATTAATGATTCAGAGTTAACCATGTCTTATTGTCTATTAATTAACTTTAGAAGGAAGCTTGGTATGAGGTGATTGCACGACATATAGTATTTGTAATGCTCACTGATAACACTTGCGGTGCTGACGCCTGTCCGGTGGATATTATATTTATCAAAGAACCACTGCTCACAATAGGCTGTAGAGAATTCATATAATATGTAGTTCATACAAAAATTAGTAGAACCCGGTAGATATTATCTATTCAACTACTTCAACTCAGCAACTTGAGACCATCTCTTTTTGCTTCTAAAGAGAGCAGACTTGCTTAACATAACACAAATGCTTTGTACTAATACAAAGGCATTTGTATTTTTAATGCAATGCATATTAGGACAAAGCCTTTGTCATATTAAGTGAATTCAATAACTTTAGAATCCATGAGCTTTAAGTAAGGCTCGAGATCAGCGTATGCGTGTGCATGTGTGCTCAGCCATACGCTGGTAGCCAGATAGAGATCTTAGGTATCTAATGGTGTGATTTTGCACTTCTAATAATATCTAAAAATACTGAATATGTGATAAAAAATTGGTTTATGTTCATCGCCATTAGTAAAGTATTTGTTTCTTTAAGGGGTGGGTAATGTTTATGTTTCATTTGTGTAATGTAATGACTGATAAAAAAAATTCTTCAGAAACTTTCGCCATGTGGTATAATTATTGTATAAATCAGCAAATGTTACGTTATGTCAAATGACAGTGACCATCTTCAAAAATGTAACTGTAGGAGAAACAGATAGTTTATACACAATTAGACCTTTTGATATATGAAATTCTATGTATTGCTCATACTCAATAATTATTGGTATAATAGGGTAATTTAAATTGGAAAATACCTTTTGTTCTGTTTCCGCGATTATTACTCATTGAAATAAAACAATTTAACGGATTATATCGCGTATATTATCTCATTTTAGTTCCCGACGTTTCGGAAGCTTTCCAGCTTTCCATGGTCACGGGAGGTCATGGTCCTCCCGTGACCATGGAAAGCTGGAAAGCTTCCGAAACGTCGGGAACTAAAATGAGATAATATACGCGATATAATCCGTTAAATTGTTTTATTTCAAATACCTTTTGGTTAAGCTGCATAATGGTTCCAGTTGCTTGGAGCTGCTGAAATTGTGCTGCAGACAATGGCAGAGATGTTTGAGGCAAGCCACCGGCAGGAGCTATCTGTAAACAGGTGTAAATTATTATAAACAAAGATCAGAAACAAATGAAAAAAAATTTCCACGATACTGGACTTGAACCAGTGCCTTGAGCCAGGTGTAAATTAATTTTTAATTGTTATTGTATGATAGTTGAACAAGATTCAAGCTAATGGAATACATATATATCCATGCATAGAGTGAAGAACTTGATAAGTCATTAGTAAAGTCTGAATAAAATTAAACCATAAGCAAGACAGTCGCTGGCCAATGCCCCTGGGGGCGGGGCAAATTGATATAAATGGAGGGTATGGAAAGGAAAGTATGAATTGTGGGTACAGTCTAGACTAGAGCACAAACTTGTCTTGAGCAAGATATGATGTATAGATTATATAATAATATGTTGCTTAATCTAGATAATGTTATGTGTCATAAGATTAATCATACTATAATTTCATTTAGATTTTGTTTGACTTATTAATAATTTATTATTACTTTGTCATATTATTCAACTACATATTATAAAACACAAAGAAAGAATGTACCACAAATATAACTTAGACAGTAGAGAAACAATAATGAATTTATTTTAATACTTACTGAAACAAACTGCTGTGGCTGCAAATTAGGGAGAGCCTGATTCGCTGTCAGATCCTGAAACTGCTGATACGGGATCAACATGGTCTGTGAGCCTGGCATTGTCCATTGCACTGTTTCTGCCCCTTGGATGTGATACTTCACATCTTTGTCTCCTTTATCCGTACTGTACAAGATCTTCTGACAGGAATTTGTTCCCTGAGCAGCACATACAACAGGAGTAGCTGTTGCAGAGCTAACTGTTGTTGTATCAGATGATGATAAGCTAGCTTGCGGAAATGATAACCCATTCGGTAATATCATTGACATGGAAGACGGCACACCACTAAAACGCAACTGAGTCACATTGACTGGTTGCATGCTAGCTAAATCTACAATCTGAGTGCCTCCAAAGTTTGGTTGCTGCAAGGAACCTAAATGTTGTGATATTGGTAAATGTGTGAAATTAGAATTGGATACCTGTACCCCAGGTTGCACTATGGGTATCAGTTGACCATTTTCCTGATTAAGTACATATTGCTGTTGAGGCTGCAGGAGCTGTAATACAGTTGGTTGCCGGACCGACATTAATGGAGTTGTGGCTGGAGCAACACTCACAACAGGTGGGATAACTGTTTGATGGGTCGGAGATGTTAATGTTGATGGAGTTGATAGCGCTACGGTTGTGGCCGGAGGAGGCACGGGGGGAGGTGCTGTCGTCGTGGTCAGAGTTGGAGGAGGCACATTCAGTGGCGGCGGCGGGCCCCCTGCCTGCTGCGCCGCACTCCACTGAGCCAATTCAGCACGAATGGTCTCAATCAGATTCAGCGCCAGCGACCGAGCAGCGGCCAAAGCTTCAGACCTCGTATGATGCAAAGCCAAATGTAAAGGCTCGAATTTTTCACTTTTCAACACCGCTAGTACCCCCGTTTCCGAACGGATATATTCTATGTTGGTTCCATTCTGAAATACGAAATAACTGAATAGAATCTGCGTTCAATTAAAACCTGGAATCTAATGAGATGAAAGTTGTAACATACTGGCCCAAGAATACGCCCTTTAATGTCGAATGCGGCTGGCGCGTGGTCCAAACCTATGTACACTTTTTCGATTAAACCTCCAGACATAGTTTCAATCCCTGATTAGTATATTTCACTTCAATATTATGATTTTATAGAAAGCATCTTTCGTAAAAGAAGCAGACGCGACTTTACGCAAAATTTGACGTAAGATTTTTTTTTAAATTCTTGCTTGCATCGGCACAGATACTCTATACTTTGACAGCGACGTAAAGCGTTGAGTATGTGTTTTTTTTGTTATACATCATTCATCGTGGCGACAAATACAGCAAAATGATTTTAGCAAAACACCAGACGAATTTGGTATGGTATTGGTATCAGTATGACAGATGTCCGATCAAAACAAATAGAATTTCAAAATATCTTATAAAAGAAGTGCACTTCACGAATTATAGAACAAAACAAACGTTTTCAAAATACAATCTACAAGTCTTACAACGATGATAAGAAGATTTTCTATATCGGTGCCGAAATGTACCGCATTTGCGGAGGAACTTAACAAAAACTTCATACCCACGAACCAATTTCAAAGAACTCTGCTTTCTGCTGGATCTGCTGCAATTTCCCTCTTCAATCCCTGGCGCGGTGACATGATTGCTTGCTTAGGTGAAGTTACGGGTGGCAATGCCATAAAATACATGAGAGAGAAGATGCTTGAAACTGCTGAAGGGAAGGAAATATTAAGTGAGATGCCTCGTATAAATTCTCGGACTGTTTCTTTTGATAAACTTGAGAATATGCCTGAAAACACTCTGGGGCGTATATACGCGGACTTCATGAAGGAGAACAACATCACAGCAGACTCGAGACTGCCTGTGCAGTTCATAGAAGATGCAGAATTGGCATATGTGATGCAACGGTATAGAGAAGTGCATGATTTGGTACATGCTAGTTTGTTTATGAAGACCAATATGCTTGGGGAAGTGAGTTCTTTTTTTTCTAAGTTATTTTATATACAGAATAAATTCATATGGTGAATGTAGTTCATGGGTGGGAAACATGATTATATTTTAAAAAAATAGTCTTACGGCATAATGTGCTATTTGATATTGGATTTTCTGCTAATTTTAGTAAATTCACACATTTCCGAATTATTTATATAAGTACCATGTTCGCTTCCAAGGGTCCGCATATCCTGGTGTAGTTAGTTCTCTATTAGTATGTGGATAGATGAGTTCGTAAAACTGGAAATTAGTTTCACAAGTGTTTCAAATAGTTCCCTGGTTGCATTGTTAAATATTTACTTGTAGATAATATTTTCTTCTGTTTCTGCGATTATTACTCATTTAAATAAAACTATTTAACGGATTATATTATGTATATTATCTCATTTGAGTTCCCAATGTTTCAGAAGCTTTTCAGCTTTCCATGTCAACGTCGGGAACTCAAATGAGATAATATACGCAATATTATCTGTTAAATAGTTTTATTTAAATATTTACTTGTAGGTTCAGATGACTACTTTTGTTTTTTTTGTAGAATAATGAATAAAATTTAGGGTACAATTCCACACAAATTGAACTACTCCCATGATAAGCTCAATAAGGCTTGTGTTACGAGTACTAGACAATGATTTATTTAATAGATATATTACTTATGTACTTAAAAAACGTCAAAGACTCATTTGCATTTACCTGGATTTGAACCCAGAACCGTCAGCGCTTGGCTGCAGTGCCACTCCTGAGGGGCTACTCCGTAAAACCGAAAAACTAAGTTCATTCGGCGCCATCTCACATACTCAAATACAGCTTAACATGAGCGCAAGAGGGACGGCACGTTACAAACTTCATGTTTTGGGTTTCAGAGTAGCCCCTCTGCTGAGCTACACTGGTCATCCAATGCCTGGATATTAAAAAAATAACTAAAATGCAACAAACCTCCAAGGAAATAATTAACAATGTGACCAGCAAACTGAAACTTTCATTCAAAACTTTCAAATATTTGCAGGTAGCAGTAAAGTGGGTGGAGGGTATCCAGACCAAGCTTCCGATGTGCATCTCTGGCGGCATCTGGGGGGCCGCTCGCCTCAAGCCGAAGCATCGCCAGCTGTACCTCAAGTGCTACCTGCCCTGGGCAGTCAGGACAGGACATAATGCTAAGTTTATGCAAGGTACAAGCATGGTCTATATTATGATAACAAAGTTAGCTAGGTAGCCTGAGCAGAAATTAATGTAATGATGCTGCCTATGAAGCTATGACTCCCAATAAGGCCAAATATTTATGTTATAAGCATGAATATGTGTTTTTGTAATTACACAAGCCTCAGCACCGCCTAAAATTTTTCTGCTTTGCCCTAAGGTTGACTGGTAGAGAATGCCTTATGGCATAAAGTTCGCCTTTTTTACAATAAGTTTTTTTTGTGCAATAAAGATTAAATAAATAAATAGAATAGGCATGATGATAGGTACGAAAATCAAAATTCTAATTACTCCATCAGTTCGATAATTAAATGCAAAAGAAAACGTGTTCAAATAGGTATAATATAATACATAAGTATTGGTGAATTGTCAAAAAAAAAAAATATTTTTTTACTCATTATTTTTAGAGATGGCTGAAATAATTTATTATGGACTAGCTTCTGACCGCGACTTCGTCTGCCTTAAATTCGTTTATCGCGGATAGGGGTATTTTTCCGGGACTCAAACTATCTCCATGCCACTTTTCATCCAACTCGGTGCAGCGGTTTAAGCGTGAAGAGGTAACAGACAGACAGATAGACAGACAGAGACACACTTTCGCATTTATAATATTATGTATGGATTGCATTAACCCTATTCTCTTCAAAGTTTATTTGGCATACATAATCAGTTTTTGTTTTACAATACAGTTTTTAGCTGTCTGGATGGATCATTGTGCAAATCATGTCCTTGCCAATGATATATACTTTTTTCTGTATCATTTGTTTGTCTATCTAAGTATCTTTCTATCTGCCACGGACGTCTACTACTGAACATAGGCTGCCCTAAGGGCGACCCTCCATAGCAGCACACGCTGCCCATGCTTCGCACTAATGTCCGCGCTCCCGGGGAAGTGCGGGGTGTGGGGAGTTGGGAGCGGGTGATTTCGAGCCTAGCGTGGCCAGCGTGTGCTGCTATGGAGGGTCGCCCTTAAACTCACCCGTTTAAGTTCATTTCGTCCACATTCCCATTTCGTTCACATTCTTACTTCGTCCACAATCCCACTTCATCAACATTCCCATTTCGTCCTTTTCGCACTTCCTTCACATTCCCACTTCGTCAACATTTCCATTTCGTCCAATTTAAAGTAAAATCAGAAGTAAATAAAAACAAGAATAAAATGAAAATAAAACAAAATAAAATTCATTTTTTATTATTTCATATGTTTGGTGGTGACCTACATGGTTATTTGCCAATGCGTTAAGGCTGGATATGAGAGTGTGGATGAAGTAAGAATGTGGACGAAATGAGCATTTGGACGAAATGGGAATTTTGACGAAGTGGGACTGTTGACAAAATAAGAAGTGGACGAAATGGAAATTGACTGTGGACGAAATGGGATTGCTGACGAAGTAGGAATGTGGACGAAATGAACCTAACCGGTTGGGAGCGGGTGATTTCGAGCGTAGCGTGGGCAGAATGTGCTATGGAGAGTCACCCTAAAACTCACCACAGAGTGCGATCCTGCGCAGACCGCATCCACCAACTCCCTGCGACCCTCATGACGTCATTAATTTACTTAGTCGGGGGTCGTCCCTGGCTGCACTTTCCTATGCGTGGTCTGTTCGCCATGCTGCATCGTATTTTGTCTACTACCTTTTAATTTTCTTTGTTTTCAGGTATTTACTTTGAAAAGAGGTGGGAGCAAGACATTGACGAATTTCACAAGGAAATGAATATTGTACCATTGCTCAAGAAGTAACTAATCTGTATTAAAAGAAATATAAAGGTGTTGTTGTACATAGTAGTTTATAGATTGTTTTGTTTGAGACTGAAAAAAAAGGTTTAGGATTTGAAATAAATAAGTTTGATAAATTCTGAGCTGTTTATAGAAATAATAAGCATGTGAACCTACATCAATTAAATTAATCTTCTTCCAGTTAACCGTTTTTTGAGTGAATGTCATGACATGACAATGAAAACTTTGGTTTGGTGGTCACCAATTTGGAGGGTTACAGACTCAGAAGATCGATTTTCGAAGTTTGTTTCAGTAACCCCTCTGTGATATTTGTGGTGGACCAGTTTATTTCAGTACCTTCTGTGACTATTGCTTACTGTTTCCATTTTATTTTCATGCCACAGCACGGACAATGTATGAAAATGTGTCCACATGTTATTTATTAAGGTCAATAATAAAAATCAATGTAAAAATTACTCTTATATTCTGTAGGCGTTAACATTAAATCTTCACATTAACATAAAACATCAAGATCACATCTGTGTATCACTTATTAATATTAACAAGAGTCTAGTATTGGCGGAGTTGATTGTTCTGTCTCTTATACTGTGGTGGTTAAAAAGGGAGCCAAATTTCATTGCCAACAAGTTTACGTAGGTACTACACTGGACATCGTGACCAATACCAACATAGGAGAGGTACGGGGTCATTTACCTTAAATATATAACTATAGCCCTACAATCTACATCGACTTGATATCAAGTTAATGGCGGCGAAAAGGTTAAATGGTTTATTTCACTGTCTACTTTTGTAGTAAGCTAAAGGGCTCAGAAATATCCTTATGTTAGCTTTGTACTGCAAAAATTACATGTAATTGGTAAAATACATTATCAAATTGAAATTTGTCATTGATTTTGAATACAGATTTTCATAATCATACGGGACTTTTAGCTCTGTGGCACAATTATAGAATTAGTTCAGAATACATGGATCCTTGTAGAATACAGCAAAAAAAAACTAGATTTCTAGGATTACTTAGGTTTATACTTACATACTAGGATTCAAGATAAGTGCCACTAACTTATATGTTCAGGCGGAAAATAGACAACTAAGTGTGCCACGAACAGATAAGTTGGTAGCGCTGTATATACTAGCAACATTGACATTTCATGCAGCTCATGGTAGAAATTTCCACACGTTAGGTGCCGAAGATGTCGTGGCATCCTACCGCCGAGCACACCCACGACGGTAAGAGCAGACATGCTGCCGTACAAATTAAATTTATGACATGACATGGTAGAAATGCTTGATGGAACGAGGTTAAAAACTAATGCCCGCCTTCCACTAAATAAGGGTAATGAGCGGAAACAGAGGTAACAGACTGACCGTACCAAAGTATATTGCTGTGCACTTCCACTAAAAAAGAATCAGCATTTGCCTTCCACGGATCCATATCGGAATACCTAACGTCGTTTCTCATAATGTATCGTTTGTCCTAACGCATTTTTTTATGAAACTGTTTCAAGATTGCTATAAAACAAACATAACTGGCAAAGTTCCCCTTATAGCGACAGATCTGCGTGGAAAAGTCAATTTATCCGCTAGCGTGGAAATATCATTTGCCGTTAGAATTTACAGTTGTTATACGTTTATTTTGATATATATATAAGATGATCTTTTAAAAAATCCTGAAGAATTTACGGTTTCTGAAAAAAATGCATTAGGACAAACGACATTAGGAATACCGAAGGTGACCCGCCTTCCACTGCCAGCAGACTTTGCGGAGCGAGCAAGGCGGGAAAGAGCGGAGTCAGTTCAAGACTAGCATGCGATATGTGAAAATGCATGTATGAAAATCAGTGTTGCGAGTCGAGCGGAGTTTGCTGAGAAACCGCTCGGACTCTGCGAACACTTCTGACACTCTTTGCAGTCGTTTACTCCACTCCGCTCACTCTTATTCAGTGGAAGCACTTATGCAGTTCGCCATTGCGAGTTAAGCGGACTCCATACGGAACTAGTTGCGCTCGCAATGGAAGGCGGGTATTATACCGACTCGCAACACTGATTTTCATACAAGCACTTCCACTGCGAGCGAGTAAAAACATTGTCTTACTGGGTAAAAGTCAGCAGAACGTTTACATTGCTATGTGGTCAAGGAAATTCATTATCAAGAACCACTCAATGGTAGAAAATGTCTGGTCTGGAGTCAGTTTGAACCTCGTGGAGGACTGTATAACTGTTTTTAACTAAACGCAACATCACAGGAATGTTTCAATTTGCACTTTGCGCTTTATTTATCTATAATCATATCTTGCATTTTAACAATATAACAAGATGAATATGAATATTTTTTTTTCAATACGGCTGTATTGACAACATTATAATTTCCAAGTAATATTAAATCGACGCCCATTTCGTTAATGAATTATCATGGAAACCATTTAAAAAAATCTTGCTTATTTTAGATATTTGGGAAAAAAGTGTGATCATCTGAATGACGTCATCAGCGAAATTGTGATGGCCCCTCTACATGATCGGCGAGCAGGCGGGATGCAGCAATACGTTGAAATGAGATGGAAATATATGGTCCTCGTTCTAACGTATAACCGCGTCCCATCTGCTGGCTGATGATTGGTGACGGTGATCGTGTAGAGAGGCCATGGCTGCGCACGAGAACAGTAGTTCAATTTCTATCGACTTGCAATCTATTTGTCGTCTACGTTGTTTTAAAACGAGGAACTTTTAAAATGTCGTACCTGAGAACCATAACACTGCAACTCCTATGGAGTTACAGTGTTATGGTTCTCAGGTACGGAATGGATTATAATATTTGATATGAAAATGAAACCGGAATATTTCCGAAAATTTATGAGTTCATCGAAAGTCTGGCTAAAAAAATAAATGTCAATAATTATTAAGCTAAAGTGTACTCACAACTAAAAATGAGGGGATGTTTCCTTCGCGGCCGCAAGATGGCGCTAGTAGTATGTCAGTTAACTAGTTGCGTGGTTTTATTATCTATGAATAAGCCAAGGCGAATTTGGTTTAGATTTATACAAAGGCCGTATAAAACTCTCAAATCCCTTAAAAACCGGTGGGCTGCCACCTGCTCACGTGGCGGCAATATTACAAAAGCATCTCCGCGCACTTGCTGTTGCTGTTGCCTGGGTGGTGGCAACTTTAAGTTAGCTCTGTTAGGGGTCAAAATTTAGTTCCATAATTGCTCACCTCGGCAGAAAAATGCACCAGTATCTTGGAACAAATAGTGTCAAAATTCGAAAACTCGCTGACTAGTCTCTGAGTAGAAGCGCTAGTAGCAAGGCAACGACAATTTCCAAGTGGTAGTGACATGGTGATATTTATGTATCTAAGCCGAGGCCCATTTGGCTTAATTTTTCTACAAAACAAGTTTGATATAACTCTTCCTAAATTACTATAATACCGGTTGGTATCGACTGCCAACAGGGTGGTAATAGTATAAGAGCATCTCCGCGCACTTGCCAATGGAATTGGCTCGCTGATTGCCGCTAGATGGCGCTAGTAGCAAATACAAAAATCTTGAAATTTTGTTTATAGGTAGAAATAAGCCTCCTTATTGTCAGAAAAAAATTACAGACTTTTTCTGTGGCTTAGAAAAAAATAAAGAGATGGAAAGGTGTTGGTCGGCCTATATGCCCGCCTTATACGGTACGACAAGAATAACAGTACATTTACAGCTATTTTAATCGAAAATATCAATGCTGCATTTGCCGTACCGTAAAAGGCGGGCATATAGGCCCACCAACACCTTTTTATTTTTTTGTAAGCCACAGAAATCGGTAATATTTTCTGACAATAAGGAAGCTTATACCTATCTATAAACAAATTTCAAGATTTTTGAAAATTTTCATTCATTCCCAGTTGAAACCCGGAGGCTATCAACGGGGCGGTAATATTATAAAAGCATCTCCGCGCACTAGCCACTGCAATTGGCTGGTGGGCTGCAGCTAGATGGCGCTAGTAGCAAGTCGAGGTGACATGTTAATATCTATCTAACCACTCACTTACTTCAAATTTAGGATTGAACACTATTTATATTAGAATAAGAATAATGGCAGGTAGTATAGTTACCAAAATTATTGTGAGTGGGGATAAACCGCGGCAAATTTGACTTAGTTTTGCTACAAAAGCTTTCAACTCTTCCTAAATTCTTGTTAAATTCCTTGAATACTGGTGGGTCGGCTACGGCCTCTCCACGGGGCGGTAATATTATAAAAGCATCTCCGCGCTCTTGCCGCTGCAGTTGTGCAGCTCGGTGCTGCGACCGCCCACCTCCACCATCCACTCGTACCACACGCGGTGCGAGTCCACGCAGCGCCAGAAGTGGGCTGTGATGGTCTCTCCCTTGATTACTCGCAGCGGAGTCTGTAACAACAAAACGAGGTTAATCTCAGGTACCTACTTGAAAACTATGGCAACTATTTAAGAGTAGATGCATTATCTTTTCAATGATACCAAGAAGCATTAAAACAAGAGGACTGTCAATCTCCATACAAAAAGCCGTTCCCCGATATGTACAGCGCCATCTATGTATAAGAAATATTAAATTTTGCAACCGTGACACGAACCTTGCTGGATTTGACTGGGGTTCATATAACATTTTTTGCTCCTATGATGACCTAAAGAATACCTAGTTAAAATCTTTCTGATTCCACGCGGGCACCATGTTGAAACCCTAAAGGTTCATCTATGCTATAATAAAGTTGCAAAAATGAAATGTCTGTACAGTCGACTACATAGAGATGTATCCACTTTTGGACCTTATTACAATGCATTAAGGTGAAAAAGTGGATACATATCTTTGTTGACCGTACATTGAAGATATTAAAAAAAAAAAAGTGATACGGACTATTTGAAAGTCACAGAATCGAACTATTTTATTTGGATTTTTTCTATGTTTGTATGTGTCGTTGTAGTTTCATCACGCCAAAACGGCTAAACGGACTTCAACTATTTGTGGTACACGGTTAGCTAGATATCCACAGATGGTTATAGGATACTTTTTATCCGACTACGGTCAAGAAAAAAACAGGGTTACACTTTTCACCTGGCACCTTCCCGTTGATCTATATATTTAATTAACACAGATATAAATAAACAACACGGGGACGATCTTACACAAATCGACCCAGTCCCAAACTAAGCAAAGCTTGTACTATGGGTACTAGGCGACGATATACATAATATATAGATGAATTAAATACTTAAATATATAGAAAACAGCCAAGACCCAGGAACAAACATTCGTGATCATCACACAAACACTTGCCCTGGCCGGGATTCGAACCCGGGACCGCCAGCTTCGTAGGCCGTTGTGCAACCAACTGAGCCAAACGTGTCGTCACAATTTATGAATAATCAGTGGCAGTACCTTGATCGGTATGAAGACGGGGAACCAGGATATCATGCCTTTGCTGTGCGTGGACGGCACGATGCTGATCATCTCCTCGCCGTACAGCTCGCAGTCGAAGTACCCGCCGAACCCGTGCATCACATTATCCTGAATATAGAATAATAAATATAGAAGACAACTTTGACGTGGAAAGTCTACGTGATCAGCACGCATCGGATAATCGGATAGATACTGACATAAAGTTGCCGAAAGCCCGGCAAAAGTTGGGCAAATATGGAGTCGGCTTCTTGATTAAATGATTTTTATAATATAAATTCCGGGATTCTGGGATTGCATAAAATGACACGGGGAGGTAAAAATACACAAACACGTTTAGTTTATGGCTATTTATTATATTATATATTTCAAGGTATATGTAACATAAGAGAATAATAAAACAAACATTAATTTTCATAAAACATTTAGAAGTTTATTAGGAAATTAAATTGAGTCCGTCTCCATACCGTTCAACATAGACGCCGCCGCGAAAGTTTAGGTTAGGTAAATATCTATCCGATTATCCGATGTCTGGTGATCAGTAAGGGCATATTAGAACTCTTGATTTTATAATTCACTAGTTAGGGAGCGTTCAAGTATTACGTAACGCAATTTTGGGAGATTATTGACCCTCCCTCCCCCCAATGTAACGCGCTTTTTACCTAAAATGGTCATTCCATTTGTAATTTTGAGAAAAAAAGTAAAAAAATGCGTGAGAGAATCTCTGTACCCGACCATTCTGAAGGGTTAAAAAAAACAATGTTACATAACGCATAGTTCAAACCCCCCCTCCCGCCCGTGTAAAGCATCGTAACGTTTTACAAGACTCCTACCTGCCCCCAAATTCGTAGCAGTGGCTAGGCATCCATATGAGCCGAATCCCACCGGGTTGCCCAAGGAAAGGCTTATAACCACCTTTTTCTACAGCTAGAGACTAGTCAGCGAGTTTTCGAATTTGACAATATTTGTTCCAAGATCTTAGTGCATTTTTCTGCCGTTAGCGCCGTGGAGAGCAATTATGGAACTAAATTTTGACCCTAACAGAGCTAACTTAAAGTTGCCACATGTTAGCTAGAGATTTCGCTGTATTGTAAACATTGCAATACCGTTTGTTCCAAGATCTTTGTGCATTTTTCTGCCGTTAGCACCGTGGTGAGCAATTAGGGCATTAAATTTTGACCCTGACAGAGCTAACTTAAAGTTGCCGCATGTTAGCTAGAGATGTCGCTGGATTGTAAACATTGTATTTACCGTAAAACCACCCAACTATAGTCTAGGCACCCCAATTATGGTCCGGAAAGAAAATAATATGCAAAGAATCATTATTATTAATTTTGACCATATATACATTAGAATTATAATGAAATGATTTTCCCTACGATCACATTTCTAATACTTAACTAAACTCTGTTTTTTATGCAAGACCAAAATCTGTTAGTTCTCATCTCGATTATTTAAACAAATAAACATTATTTCATAAAAACATAATGATAATGATAAATCGTGCAACCATATTAGGGTAAGTTTTATTGATGAAAATACTGACACTTAAAATTCAGTGATAACAGCAAATGTGTGCCCGTTGACGTGAAATTTTGGATTTGAATTAAAAATCAGAGTATAGGTGAGTAAAATTCGATTTAATTTGCATTTTGGACTATATTTGGGTGATTTTACTATGAAAATCATGATGTTTCATACTGCCATCAGCACACGGCAGTGGTTCAAATCCAGTCCGTCTTGGTTTTCTTTTCATAATTTAGATGTTTGTATTAATAAGAACATTTGATTTATTGTGTTTTACATACAATGTAAACTTTTGTAGTGTGTCAGTTACGAGGTGTTTCCTAACCTGCTGTGCTGTCCAGGTGATGGTGGACTGCCGCCGATTGTCCGTGGTGGGCAGGCGCTGGTAGTCTGTCACTTCATGACCCTCGTGGTCCCGGATTGGCTTCGCGGGGTGCTCGAAAGTGAATACTGGCTGGAATTGAAAAAATAAAACATTATTATTACATAACCATAAAGGGCTCATCCAGGAATCACGCGAACTTGTGGTTTTGGTTTGAATTCTATTTATATGTGAAATAAGAATGGTGACATGCCACTACAGTTGCGGAAAGTACTCGAGCGTATTTTTATAAATACAGAGATTAAAATAATAAAAAAAAAAACTAAGACTTCGACTGGAGTTGATGAACCAGTGCCTCATGCCTTGCCAGGGCGCATGCTCTGCCAACTGAGCTACCCACCTCTTTTGTTTTTGTCACAATGACAAGAAGGACTACATTGGTACTTAAGTTTCCCTTATTGGACGCAGTATAGCGTCTCTAATTGGAGATTGCGTCTGACTTAAGGAGACCTTATTTTCCTTCAGTGAGTCCTACTCAAGAAAGCTACTACGCTGTATGTAATCTATGTCTGAAACTCACCTCAGTCTCAGCGATGTTATGCTTGTTTCGCGTATACACGGCCCACAGCATCTGCAGGTTCTTGTCCTTTGACCTCGATTACCCCCCTTAAATTCGTTGTAGGAACATGTACAGTCTGAACTGACCTTAGTCTCAGCTATATCGTGCTTGTTCTGCAAATACACGGCCCACAGCATCTGCAGGTTCTTGTCCTTAGACTTCGACATACTCGCCTTAAACTCGTTGTAGGCACTTGTACAGTCTGAACTGACCTTGGTCTCTGGTATGTCGTGCTTGTTCTGCATGTACACGACCCACAGCATCTGCAGGTTCTTGTCGTGCAACGTGGGCCCGCCGACGTTGGCGGCACGCGCGGCGGCCCACAGGCGCGGGCTGGCGACGGGCGCCACGTGCGACGTGTACAGTCTGAACTGACCTTGGTCTCGGCGATGTCGTGCTTGTTCTGCATGTACACGACCCACAGCAGCTGCAGGTTCTTGTCGTGCAGCGTGGGCCCGCCGACGTTGGCGGCACGCGCGGCGGCCCACAGGCGCGGGCTGGCGACGGGCGCCACGTGCGACGTGTACAGTCTGAACTGACCTTGGTCTCGGCGATGTCGTGCTTGTTCTGCATGTACACGACCCACAGCAGCTGCAGGTTCTTGTCGTGCAGCGTGGGCCCGCCGACGTTGGCGGCACGCGCGGCGGCCCACAGGCGCGGGCTGGCGACGGGCGCCACGTGCGACGTGTACAGTCTGAACTGACCTTGGTCTCGGCGATGTCGTGCTTGTTCTGCATGTACACGACCCACAGCATCTGCAGGTTCTTGTCGTGCAGCGTGGGCCCGCCGACGTTGGCGGCACGCGCGGCGGCCCACAGGCGCGGGCTGGCGACGGGCGCCACGTGCGACGTGTACAGTCTGAACTGACCTTGGTCTCGGCGATGTCGTGCTTGTTCTGCATGTACACGACCCACAGCATCTGCAGGTTCTTGTCGTGCAGCGTGGGCCCGCCGACGTTGGCGGCACGCGCGGCGGCCCACAGGCGCGGGCTGGCGACGGGCGCCACGTGCGACGTGTACAGTCTGAACTGACCTTGGTCTCGGCGATGTCGTGCTTGTTCTGCATGTACACGACCCACAGCATCTGCAGGTTCTTGTCGTGCAGCGTGGGCCCGCCGACGTTGGCGGCACGCGCGGCGGCCCACAGGCGCGGGCTGGCGACGGGCGCCACGTGCGACGTGTACAGTCTGAACTGACCTTGGTCTCGGCGATGTCGTGCTTGTTCTGCATGTACACGACCCACAGCATCTGCAGGTTCTTGTCGTGCAGCGTGGGCCCGCCGACGTTGGCGGCACGCGCGGCGGCCCACAGGCGCGGGCTGGCGACGGGCGCCACGTGCGACGTGTACAGTCTGAACTGACCTTGGTCTCGGCGATGTCGTGCTTGTTCTGCATGTACACGACCCACAGCATCTGCAGGTTCTTGTCGTGCAGCGTGGGCCCGTCGACGTTGGCGGCACGCGCGGCGGCCCACAGGCGCGGGCTGGCGACGGGCGCCACGTGCGACGTGTACAGTCTGAACTGACCTTGGTCTCGGCGATGTCGTGCTTGTTCTGCATGTACACGACCCACAGCATCTGCAGGTTCTTGTCGTGCAGCGTGGGCCCGCCGACGTTGGCGGCACGCGCGGCGGCCCACAGGCGCGGGCTGGCGACGGGCGCCACGTGCGACGTGTACAGTCTGAACTGACCTTGGTCTCGGCGATGTCGTGCTTGTTCTGCATGTACACGACCCACAGCATCTGCAGGTTCTTGTCGTGCAGCGTGGGCCCGCCGACGTTGGCGGCACGCGCGGCGGCCCACAGGCGCGGGCTGGCGACGGGCGCCACGTGCGACGTGTACAGTCTGAACTGACCTTGGTCTCGGCGATGTCGTGCTTGTTCTGCATGTACACGACCCACAGCATCTGCAGGTTCTTGTCGTGCAGCGTGGGCCCGCCGACGTTGGCGGCACGCGCGGCGGCCCACAGGCGCGGGCTGGCGACGGGCGCCACGTGCGACGTGTACAGTCTGAACTGACCTTGGTCTCGGCGATGTCGTGCTTGTTCTGCATGTACACGACCCACAGCATCTGCAGGTTCTTGTCGTGCAGCGTGGGCCCGCCGACGTTGGCGGCACGCGCGGCGGCCCACAGGCGCGGGCTGGCGACGGGCGCCACGTGCGACGTGTACAGTCTGAACTGACCTTGGTCTCGGCGATGTCGTGCTTGTTCTGCATGTACACGACCCACAGCATCTGCAGGTTCTTGTCGTGCAGCGTGGGCCCGCCGACGTTGGCGGCACGCGCGGCGGCCCACAGGCGCGGGCTGGCGACGGGCGCCACGTGCGACGTGTACAGTCTGAACTGACCTTGGTCTCGGCGATGTCGTGCTTGTTCTGCATGTACACGACCCACAGCATCTGCAGGTTCTTGTCGTGCAGCGTGGGCCCGCCGACGTTGGCGGCACGCGCGGCGGCCCACAGGCGCGGGCTGGCGACGGGCGCCACGTGCGACGTGTACAGTCTGAACTGACCTTGGTCTCGGCGATGTCGTGCTTGTTCTGCATGTACACGACCCACAGCATCTGCAGGTTCTTGTCGTGCAGCGTGGGCCCGCCGACGTTGGCGGCACGCGCGGCGGCCCACAGGCGCGGGCTGGCGACGGGCGCCACGTGCGACGTGTACAGTCTGAACTGACCTTGGTCTCGGCGATGTCGTGCTTGTTCTGCATGTACACGACCCACAGCATCTGCAGGTTCTTGTCGTGCAGCGTGGGCCCGCCGACGTTGGCGGCACGCGCGGCGGCCCACAGGCGCGGGCTGGCGACGGGCGCCACGTGCGACGTGTACAGTCTGAACTGACCTTGGTCTCGGCGATGTCGTGCTTGTTCTGCATGTACACGACCCACAGCATCTGCAGGTTCTTGTCGTGCAGCGTGGGCCCGCCGACGTTGGCGGCACGCGCGGCGGCCCACAGGCGCGGGCTGGCGACGGGCGCCACGTGCGACGTGTACAGTCTGAACTGACCTTGGTCTCGGCGATGTCGTGCTTGTTCTGCATGTACACGACCCACAGCATCTGCAGGTTCTTGTCGTGCAGCGTGGGCCCGCCGACGTTGGCGGCACGCGCGGCGGCCCACAGGCGCGGGCTGGCGACGGGCGCCACGTGCGACGTGTACAGTCTGAACTGACCTTGGTCTCGGCGATGTCGTGCTTGTTCTGCATGTACACGACCCACAGCATCTGCAGGTTCTTGTCGTGCAGCGTGGGCCCGCCGACGTTGGCGGCACGCGCGGCGGCCCACAGGCGCGGGCTGGCGACGGGCGCCACGTGCGACGTGTACAGTCTGAACTGACCTTGGTCTCGGCGATGTCGTGCTTGTTCTGCATGTACACGACCCACAGCATCTGCAGGTTCTTGTCGTGCAGCGTGGGCCCGTCGACGTTGGCGGCACGCGCGGCGGCCCACAGGCGCGGGCTGGCGACGGGCGCCACGTGCGACGTGTACAGTCTGAACTGACCTTGGTCTCGGCGATGTCGTGCTTGTTCTGCATGTACACGACCCACAGCATCTGCAGGTTCTTGTCGTGCAGCGTGGGCCCGCCGACGTTGGCGGCACGCGCGGCGGCCCACAGGCGCGGGCTGGCGACGGGCGCCACGTGCGACGTGTACAGTCTGAACTGACCTTGGTCTCGGCGATGTCGTGCTTGTTCTGCATGTACACGACCCACAGCATCTGCAGGTTCTTGTCGTGCAGCGTGGGCCCGCCGACGTTGGCGGCACGCGCGGCGGCCCACAGGCGCGGGCTGGCGACGGGCGCCACGTGCGACGTGTACAGTCTGAACTGACCTTGGTCTCGGCGATGTCGTGCTTGTTCTGCATGTACACGACCCACAGCATCTGCAGGTTCTTGTCGTGCAGCGTGGGCCCGCCGACGTTGGCGGCACGCGCGGCGGCCCACAGGCGCGGGCTGGCGACGGGCGCCACGTGCGACGTGTACAGTCTGAACTGACCTTGGTCTCGGCGATGTCGTGCTTGTTCTGCATGTACACGACCCACAGCATCTGCAGGTTCTTGTCGTGCAGCGTGGGCCCGCCGACGTTGGCGGCACGCGCGGCGGCCCACAGGCGCGGGCTGGCGACGGGCGCCACGTGCGACGTGTACAGTCTGAACTGACCTTGGTCTCGGCGATGTCGTGCTTGTTCTGCATGTACACGACCCACAGCATCTGCAGGTTCTTGTCGTGCAGCGTGGGCCCGCCGACGTTGGCGGCACGCGCGGCGGCCCACAGGCGCGGGCTGGCGACGGGCGCCACGTGCGACGTGTACAGTCTGAACTGACCTTGGTCTCGGCGATGTCGTGCTTGTTCTGCATGTACACGACCCACAGCATCTGCAGGTTCTTGTCGTGCAGCGTGGGCCCGCCGACGTTGGCGGCACGCGCGGCGGCCCACAGGCGCGGGCTGGCGACGGGCGCCACGTGCGACGTGTACAGTCTGAACTGACCTTGGTCTCGGCGATGTCGTGCTTGTTCTGCATGTACACGACCCACAGCATCTGCAGGTTCTTGTCGTGCAGCGTGGGCCCGCCGACGTTGGCGGCACGCGCGGCGGCCCACAGGCGCGGGCTGGCGACGGGCGCCACGTGCGACGTGTACAGTCTGAACTGACCTTGGTCTCGGCGATGTCGTGCTTGTTCTGCATGTACACGACCCACAGCATCTGCAGGTTCTTGTCGTGCAGCGTGGGCCCGCCGACGTTGGCGGCACGCGCGGCGGCCCACAGGCGCGGGCTGGCGACGGGCGCCACGTGCGACGTGTACAGTCTGAACTGACCTTGGTCTCGGCGATGTCGTGCTTGTTCTGCATGTACACGACCCACAGCATCTGCAGGTTCTTGTCGTGCAGCGTGGGCCCGCCGACGTTGGCGGCACGCGCGGCGGCCCACAGGCGCGGGCTGGCGACGGGCGCCACGTGCGACGTGTACAGTCTGAACTGACCTTGGTCTCGGCGATGTCGTGCTTGTTCTGCATGTACACGACCCACAGCATCTGCAGGTTCTTGTCGTGCAGCGTGGGCCCGCCGACGTTGGCGGCACGCGCGGCGGCCCACAGGCGCGGGCTGGCGACGGGCGCCACGTGCGACGTGTACAGTCTGAACTGACCTTGGTCTCGGCGATGTCGTGCTTGTTCTGCATGTACACGACCCACAGCATCTGCAGGTTCTTGTCGTGCAGCGTGGGCCCGCCGACGTTGGCGGCACGCGCGGCGGCCCACAGGCGCGGGCTGGCGACGGGCGCCACGTGCGACGTGTACAGTCTGAACTGACCTTGGTCTCGGCGATGTCGTGCTTGTTCTGCATGTACACGACCCACAGCATCTGCAGGTTCTTGTCGTGCAGCGTGGGCCCGCCGACGTTGGCGGCACGCGCGGCGGCCCACAGGCGCGGGCTGGCGACGGGCGCCACGTGCGACGTGTACAGTCTGAACTGACCTTGGTCTCGGCGATGTCGTGCTTGTTCTGCATGTACACGACCCACAGCATCTGCAGGTTCTTGTCGTGCAGCGTGGGCCCGTCGACGTTGGCGGCACGCGCGGCGGCCCACAGGCGCGGGCTGGCGACGGGCGCCACGTGCGACGTGTACAGTCTGAACTGACCTTGGTCTCGGCGATGTCGTGCTTGTTCTGCATGTACACGACCCACAGCATCTGCAGGTTCTTGTCGTGCAGCGTGGGCCCGCCGACGTTGGCGGCACGCGCGGCGGCCCACAGGCGCGGGCTGGCGACGGGCGCCACGTGCGACGTGTACAGTCTGAACTGACCTTGGTCTCGGCGATGTCGTGCTTGTTCTGCATGTACACGACCCACAGCATCTGCAGGTTCTTGTCGTGCAGCGTGGGCCCGCCGACGTTGGCGGCACGCGCGGCGGCCCACAGGCGCGGGCTGGCGACGGGCGCCACGTGCGACGTGTACAGTCTGAACTGACCTTGGTCTCGGCGATGTCGTGCTTGTTCTGCATGTACACGACCCACAGCATCTGCAGGTTCTTGTCGTGCAGCGTGGGCCCGCCGACGTTGGCGGCACGCGCGGCGGCCCACAGGCGCGGGCTGGCGACGGGCGCCACGTGCGACGTGTACAGTCTGAACTGACCTTGGTCTCGGCGATGTCGTGCTTGTTCTGCATGTACACGACCCACAGCATCTGCAGGTTCTTGTCGTGCAGCGTGGGCCCGCCGACGTTGGCGGCACGCGCGGCGGCCCACAGGCGCGGGCTGGCGACGGGCGCCACGTGCGACGTGTACAGTCTGAACTGACCTTGGTCTCGGCGATGTCGTGCTTGTTCTGCATGTACACGACCCACAGCATCTGCAGGTTCTTGTCGTGCAGCGTGGGCCCGCCGACGTTGGCGGCACGCGCGGCGGCCCACAGGCGCGGGCTGGCGACGGGCGCCACGTGCGACGTGTACAGTCTGAACTGACCTTGGTCTCGGCGATGTCGTGCTTGTTCTGCATGTACACGACCCACAGCATCTGCAGGTTCTTGTCGTGCAGCGTGGGCCCGCCGACGTTGGCGGCACGCGCGGCGGCCCACAGGCGCGGGCTGGCGACGGGCGCCACGTGCGACGTGTACAGTCTGAACTGACCTTGGTCTCGGCGATGTCGTGCTTGTTCTGCATGTACACGACCCACAGCATCTGCAGGTTCTTGTCGTGCAGCGTGGGCCCGCCGACGTTGGCGGCACGCGCGGCGGCCCACAGGCGCGGGCTGGCGACGGGCGCCACGTGCGACGTGTACAGTCTGAACTGACCTTGGTCTCGGCGATGTCGTGCTTGTTCTGCATGTACACGACCCACAGCATCTGCAGGTTCTTGTCGTGCAGCGTGGGCCCGCCGACGTTGGCGGCACGCGCGGCGGCCCACAGGCGCGGGCTGGCGACGGGCGCCACGTGCGACGTGTACAGTCTGAACTGACCTTGGTCTCGGCGATGTCGTGCTTGTTCTGCATGTACACGACCCACAGCATCTGCAGGTTCTTGTCGTGCAGCGTGGGCCCGCCGACGTTGGCGGCACGCGCGGCGGCCCACAGGCGCGGGCTGGCGACGGGCGCCACGTGCGACGTGTACAGTCTGAACTGACCTTGGTCTCGGCGATGTCGTGCTTGTTCTGCATGTACACGACCCACAGCATCTGCAGGTTCTTGTCGTGCAGCGTGGGCCCGCCGACGTTGGCGGCACGCGCGGCGGCCCACAGGCGCGGGCTGGCGACGGGCGCCACGTGCGACGTGTACAGTCTGAACTGACCTTGGTCTCGGCGATGTCGTGCTTGTTCTGCATGTACACGACCCACAGCATCTGCAGGTTCTTGTCGTGCAGCGTGGGCCCGCCGACGTTGGCGGCACGCGCGGCGGCCCACAGGCGCGGGCTGGCGACGGGCGCCACGTGCGACGTGTACAGTCTGAACTGACCTTGGTCTCGGCGATGTCGTGCTTGTTCTGCATGTACACGACCCACAGCATCTGCAGGTTCTTGTCGTGCAGCGTGGGCCCGCCGACGTTGGCGGCACGCGCGGCGGCCCACAGGCGCGGGCTGGCGACGGGCGCCACGTGCGACGTGTACAGTCTGAACTGACCTTGGTCTCGGCGATGTCGTGCTTGTTCTGCATGTACACGACCCACAGCATCTGCAGGTTCTTGTCGTGCAGCGTGGGCCCGCCGACGTTGGCGGCACGCGCGGCGGCCCACAGGCGCGGGCTGGCGACGGGCGCCACGTGCGACGTGTACAGTCTGAACTGACCTTGGTCTCGGCGATGTCGTGCTTGTTCTGCATGTACACGACCCACAGCATCTGCAGGTTCTTGTCGTGCAGCGTGGGCCCGCCGACGTTGGCGGCACGCGCGGCGGCCCACAGGCGCGGGCTGGCGACGGGCGCCACGTGCGACGTGTACAGTCTGAACTGACCTTGGTCTCGGCGATGTCGTGCTTGTTCTGCATGTACACGACCCACAGCATCTGCAGGTTCTTGTCGTGCAGCGTGGGCCCGCCGACGTTGGCGGCACGCGCGGCGGCCCACAGGCGCGGGCTGGCGACGGGCGCCACGTGCGACGTGTACAGTCTGAACTGACCTTGGTCTCGGCGATGTCGTGCTTGTTCTGCATGTACACGACCCACAGCATCTGCAGGTTCTTGTCGTGCAGCGTGGGCCCGCCGACGTTGGCGGCACGCGCGGCGGCCCACAGGCGCGGGCTGGCGACGGGCGCCACGTGCGACGTGTACAGTCTGAACTGACCTTGGTCTCGGCGATGTCGTGCTTGTTCTGCATGTACACGACCCACAGCATCTGCAGGTTCTTGTCGTGCAGCGTGGGCCCGCCGACGTTGGCGGCACGCGCGGCGGCCCACAGGCGCGGGCTGGCGACGGGCGCCACGTGCGACGTGTACAGTCTGAACTGACCTTGGTCTCGGCGATGTCGTGCTTGTTCTGCATGTACACGACCCACAGCATCTGCAGGTTCTTGTCGTGCAGCGTGGGCCCGCCGACGTTGGCGGCACGCGCGGCGGCCCACAGGCGCGGGCTGGCGACGGGCGCCACGTGCGACGTGTACAGTCTGAACTGACCTTGGTCTCGGCGATGTCGTGCTTGTTCTGCATGTACACGACCCACAGCATCTGCAGGTTCTTGTCGTGCAGCGTGGGCCCGCCGACGTTGGCGGCACGCGCGGCGGCCCACAGGCGCGGGCTGGCGACGGGCGCCACGTGCGACGTGTACAGTCTGAACTGACCTTGGTCTCGGCGATGTCGTGCTTGTTCTGCATGTACACGACCCACAGCATCTGCAGGTTCTTGTCGTGCAGCGTGGGCCCGCCGACGTTGGCGGCACGCGCGGCGGCCCACAGGCGCGGGCTGGCGACGGGCGCCACGTGCGACGTGTACAGTCTGAACTGACCTTGGTCTCGGCGATGTCGTGCTTGTTCTGCATGTACACGACCCACAGCATCTGCAGGTTCTTGTCGTGCAGCGTGGGCCCGCCGACGTTGGCGGCACGCGCGGCGGCCCACAGGCGCGGGCTGGCGACGGGCGCCACGTGCGACGTGTACAGTCTGAACTGACCTTGGTCTCGGCGATGTCGTGCTTGTTCTGCATGTACACGACCCACAGCATCTGCAGGTTCTTGTCGTGCAGCGTGGGCCCGCCGACGTTGGCGGCACGCGCGGCGGCCCACAGGCGCGGGCTGGCGACGGGCGCCACGTGCGACGTGTACAGTCTGAACTGACCTTGGTCTCGGCGATGTCGTGCTTGTTCTGCATGTACACGACCCACAGCATCTGCAGGTTCTTGTCGTGCAGCGTGGGCCCGCCGACGTTGGCGGCACGCGCGGCGGCCCACAGGCGCGGGCTGGCGACGGGCGCCACGTGCGACGTGTAGCGCCGCGGGATGGAGACGCCGGCCGGCTTCAGCAGCCCCGCCGCGCCGTCCAGGCACTCGGGGGACAGCTCGTTGTCGCCCCACGAACCTGGGGATTGCTCGTGATGAGATAATACTAATGCTGCAGCTCTGCAAATAACCAGACGGGCTACTCCGTAATCCGAAAAACGAAGTTAGTATGGCGCCATCCCGCTCACTTAAATACAGCGTAACACGAAAGCGAGAGGGACAGCACGTTACGAACTTCGATTTTTGAGTTTCGGAGTAACCCCTCTGGGGCGCACTTTCGGTACCTGTAGTATAGTGCGTTTTGGATCGCACTCATACAGCGCCCTGTACGACTCGTGTGGGGTGAGGTACTCTGGCAAGATGTGTGTGACGCGGCATTATAAAGAGAATAAATTAAGTTTATTTATTTATTTATTGTATATCACGTGAACGTGTATTTACAGTAATATAACGTATCCCGCATTTAAAAATTCGTCCCCTGCAAATGGTTCTGTTCGGAAACATCTCAAGGAAACTTTCGGAATAAGGTAGCTGGAAGTGTAACCATGATTATAATTAATGGTAACCGATGTCACATGACTGTAGCTTCGCCTCCTGCAAAAAGGAGAAGGAAAACACCTCAAGCTAGCTTGCGGAATAAGGTAGCTGAAAGTGTAACCATGATTATAATTTATGGTTACCGACGTCAAATGGCAGTAGCTTCGCCTCCTGCAAATAATCAATGTTCGGAAGGAGAAGGAAAACACCTCAAGGAAGCTTGCGCAATAAGGTAGTAGCTCAATGTATAACCATGATTATAATTTATGGTTACCGACGTCAAATGACAGTAGCTTCTCTTCCTGCAAATAATCAATGTTCGGACGGAGAAGGAAAGCACCTCAAGGAAGCTTGCGGAATAAGGTAGCTGAAAGTGTAACCATGATTATAATTTATGGTTACCGACGTCAAATGACAGTAGCTTCGCCTCAAGGTAGCTGAATGTGTAAACATAATAATAACTTATGGTTTGGGATGTTAAAAGACAGTAGCTTCGCCTCCTGCAAATATCAATGTTTGGAAGAAGAAGATAAATGTGTAACCATGATTAAGATTTATAGATATCGATGTCAAAAGACAAGACACTAGCTCGTCTCGCTATACCTAGCAGATCTGAGGTTTAGATTAATCGTACCCCGTAGAAACGGGGAAAAATGCTAAGTAATGATAATACTATTTCTAAAACCTATCGTGTGGGGTATCAAATGAAAGTATTTTTCTGCTTACCTAGCAGCTCGTAGACGATGATGTTGGCCATGTCGTGGTCGTGACCAACCGTGACGTGACTCCGCACGTTGTACATGTAGCTCGGCGCTATGGCTGTGGGCGGGGCTTACCCAGCAGCTCGGAGACGATGATGTCAGCCTTGCTGGCCAGTTTGAGCTTGCGCATGTCGCCGGGCACGACGGTGACGTCACGCGCGCTCCACACCTCGCGCGCCTGCGCCTCCAGCACCACCACCGCGCACGGGTTCTTCTCTACCGCTATCACCTGCACACAAAATCATCATTTAATTATATGGACATCATAAGAAGCTGAATCAGCATGATTAATAAAATAGATAGAGCTTTTCGTACACTGTTACGTACGTAACACCAACTTTGGGAACGTTTACTAATCGACTAATCAAGAAACTCAATCAATCACGTGGAGAAAATAAAATCACTATTACGTTTTAAGTTTCGAGATACATCTATACTATTATAAAGTTGTACATATGAAATGTCTGTACATTGAAGATATTTTCAAAGAAACGATTATAACTTACTATTTGGAGGACACTTATTTTTTGGAAATATCTTCAATGTACAGACATTTCATATGTACAACTTTATAATAGTATAGATAGATGTGCACTAAATATATCAGATTCTCACGGTGAGTTTCTACTTTAGTAGTGTTTTTACAGTCGAGGAATGAAAAGGTTGATCACTTTTCAACCTTAATACCACCTAATAGAGTCGAAAAGTGATCAACCTTTTCATTCCTCGACTATACCAGGCGCAGTCCGAAGGGCGGCGGGGCCAAAAACGTACATGTAAAATTGAGAATTAACTTTTTTTTGCCAATAAAAGACTTCCACTTATTTTATAATGTGTGCAATGAAGTCTAATTTACTCCACATTTTTCATTACCCCCTCCAAATGTAAGACTGCGCACGCGCCGGTTTGTTAGTACCCACCTTGACCCTGGTCTGCACGATGTCGGCCGCGTTGAGCGTGGCTCGCACGAGCGGGCCGCGGCCCGCGCCCAGCACCATCACTGTGAACGGAGCATCCGGATCGTCTAGCTTCTTGTCCCCTTGTTCTAGCTGCATGCGACCCATCACGTCAGTTATGTTGTTAGTTGGACTCTGAAAGTGATTAAGTCTTTGAAAAACCGGCCAAGAGCATGTCGGACCAGGCTCAGTATATGGTTCCGCAGCCGTTTATACAAACATTTGCAGTACAGATGAAAAAATACGATATGAATAAGTGCACTAACAAAAGGGCGTATCTCCACGGCACTTACGTCCTTTTTCTGAAAAGCGCATTTTTTTTGGCAATAACTCAAATCCATACTAATATTATAAATGCTAAAGTGTGTCTGTGTGTCTGTCTGTCTGTGTGTCTGTGTGTCTGTTACCTCTTCACGCTTAAACCGCTGAACCGATTTGGATAAAATTTGTTATAGAGATAGTCAGAGTCCCGGGGAAGGACATAGGCTACTTTTTATCCCGGAAACATACCCTTATCCGTGATAAACGAATTTAAGGCGGACGAAGTCGCGGGCAGAAGCTAGTATGGTATATTTGATCGGGCTGAAAATAATTTTCGTTGAAAATATTTATTAAACAATAAATAAATACATGTAGGGGTTACAATTTATGCTACTTTCGGAGCGATTATTTCCAAAAATATTCACAATTGATAGTATAAAATATAGTGATGAAAACAGCATAGGAAGACATTAAGCTAGCAGAAAAACTATCCCAGAATTTAACTAACATAACTTACACTATAAGAGATGGACTGCCCCAAATCTAGTAGTTTACATCTTTATGCAGAAGATTATGATGATGATTGTGAAGTCTAATTATGGAATAGGCAGATGGTTGGGTTACCTTCTCAGCACACTCCTCCCTTCTCTGCTTCAAATGCCTGAGCGCCTCCGTGATGGCTTTCTGATACTGGTCGTATTTGATAGGGTCCTTCTCGAACACGTTGTATGTGTGTGTGTCCAAATTATCAGCGAGCGGTTGCAGCGGAGTTTGTAGGTAGTCCTCCCAACTGGTAGGAAAAAAATACATTTACTAGTAATGTGTACATACATTAACCAAATCAACGAGGAAAAAATATAAACACTCAGGGCCTATGTAAAGGACTCAAATAATATGTTACATCTTTTTGTAACTATGGTGCAATGAATAAATGAAATTAAAAAAGGCACTGCTTACCCTGAACGACCATGGCTCCATACATATATAGACTGCCTACCCTGAAGCCTTGAACGACAATGGCTCCATATAGGCACAGAAAGACTGCCTACCTTGGCCAAAATCACACCACTGGTAAGGATTAGGCGATTTACTGGCAATTGATAACAATGGAACTTATCACCTCGGGGCCTTTTAAGCATATTACCCTGCGCATCTGGACAACCTAAAGGTGCTTCCACACTTGTATCATTTGCTCGTATCCGATCACCGTGCCGTGGCATGACTACGTATCGCGCTGCTTGGACGCTCACTGTCGGCGCGCCGATCATGCCGCACTCTTCCGATGTAAGTGAGTGATACGCGTAGCAAATGGACTTCGAGCGATCGGATCGGCGCAACGTCCAAACGCGTGATCGTGACACGCGATCATACCACGCGACGATGATCTGATACGGGCAAATGATACAAATGTGGACGCACCTTAAGAGAAACCTGTATACCTGATTAGAATGAGGCAGCTAGCGTCAGCCCGGTACTAGGCTACCTGATGGTAGAAGAGACATTACCTCTGCACTGATGTGCAGAAGAGACACACCCTCTCGCGTAATCCATCATTGAGTCACTGGTGGTGTTTAGGCGATTTACTGGCGATTGTTGATAGTGGGATATATCACCTTGGAGCATTGAAGCATATGTAGACCCTGAGCATTTGTTGGAATGAGGCAGCTAGCGTCAGCTTGGTACCAGGCTACCATCAGTGCAGAAGAGACATACCCTCTCGCGTAATCCATCATTGAGTCACTGGTGGTGTTTAGGCGATTTACTGGCGATTGTTGATAGTGGGATATATCACCTTGGAGCATTGAAGCATATGTAGACCCTGAGCATTTGTTGGAATGAGGCAGCTAGCGTCAGCTTGGTACCAGGCTACCATCAGTGCAGAAGAGACATATCCTCTCGCGTAATCCATCATTGAGTCACTGGTGGTGTTTAGGCGATTTACTGGCGATTGTTGATAGTGGGATATATCACCTTGGAGCATTGAAGCATATGTAGACCCTGAGCATTTGTTGGAATGAGGCAGCTAGCGTCAGCTTGGTACCAGGCTACCATCAGTGCAGAAGAGACATATCCTCTCGCGTAATCCATCATTGAGTCACTGGTGCTGTTTAGGCGATTTACTGGCGATTGTTGATAGTGGGATATATCACCTTGGAGCATTGAAGCATATGTAGACCCTGAGCATTTGTTGGAATGAGGCAGCTAGCGTCAGCTTCGTACCAGGCTACCATCAGTGCAGAAGAGACATACCCTCTCGCGTAATCCATCATGGGGTCGCTGGTGGGGCTGGGCCGGCGCGACCACAATCGCGTCACGTACTGGCGGTAGTGGTCGAGACTGGCTCTCCTCGCTCCGCTTATCACCACTTGGGCGTCATGCTCCACCAGGCTTATTAATAGTTGCTGGTGGGCGCGGGACAGAACTGGATATCTGAGGAAGGTAATGTTAAAGTGGTTATCAGTTAAATGTATGCAGTATAAATAAATACATGCTACATAAACACATTTCTTACTTTCTATTCTAACACATCTGTTTAGTGCTGCTACACCTATAAATGGTCTAGGATGTTAGGGTAGTAGAATTTTGTATAAATCAGAGATGATGATGGGATTGATGGGCCTCTGTCTCTCGGCCCTCCTTTCGTATAAACCAAGGACCATTAAAACAAGAGGACTGTCAGTTGCCATACTTTGGAGCGTGTTCCGATCGCAAGGAGATATTCTGACAACAACTAGATGGCGCTTAATAAACTAAACATTTTACGATGTTATAATTGAATTAAAGAACATAGTCTAGTAACAATTAGTTCGCAAATAGCTCATAATAAATAAATCGTGACATTTAAATTCACAGTATTTAAATGCAAACAATGCAAACTTGCAAAGTTCAATAATTGTAAAAATAATATATTTATTAAATATATCCTCTTCTAGTACCCATAACACAAGCCTTATCGAGCTTACCATGGGACTAGTTCGATTTGTGTAAAATTGACCCGTAATATATATTTATTTAATTTTTTAAAATTCATATACATAGATGGCATTGTACATATCAAGGAACGGCTTTTCGGATGAAGAAGGTCACTATGGTCAGTCCGGTTGTTTTAATGGTCCTTGGTATAAAGTCATGTTAGCAGTGACTATTACAAAATCATTATTTTAAACTAGAAATTACAATTAATATGTGTGTCGTGATATTAGAAGTTTGCACAGTAGCATGCCGAGCTGAACACACCTAATTAATGTCAATTGACCATATTTATTTTGTTGCATTCTCTTTCTCAAAGACAGGTGATAACTTAAATAATAGGGCCTTCTTCATGATGTTTATGGTTAATTAAACCTTTTTTGACCTTACCCTTTCTTATTGGTATGGAAGATAGATGTAGGCAGAACAACAGCTTTCACTGGCTCTCCAAGCCACCTCTTGAGAATCTCATCAGATGGTAAATCAGCAGAGAGTTCCAGCACTACACCAACGCGCTTGTCCCATTGTAACCTGGGGAGAATAGCAGAATAAATTCGATGTTAATATTTATTTCTTTCTTCTTTTCCTTGTGTTCCTAATTTTTGTATGCAAATTTAAAATTATTAAATTGTTTTTATTATTTTCGGAAGGAACGTTTTTCTCAGCTCTGGGCTGGTAATAACTACATTTTAAATAAATTCTATATTAAACCAGAAATTGAAAGTAGCTAGTATTTTTCTAGATTTAAAGTCGGCTTTTGATACAATTGACCATGACATTCTGATTAGTAAGTTAGAGTTTTATGGTGTAAGGGGACTGGTCTTAAATTTGTGTAAGTCTTATTTGAGCAACAGAAAGCAGTTCGTAGAAGTGAAAGAAATTGATGACAGCGGAGTTGAAGTAGTACATAGATCCAAATTAGTAAAAATAACTAAAGGTGTTCCTCAGGGTTCCACCTCAGGGCGAATTTTCTTCATTATTTATATAAATGATCTGTTATTTTATTTAGAAAACGAAGTACCTAACACAAATTTGGTATTATTTGCAGATGATACTAGTGCAATAGTTTCTAGTAAAAACATCGAAGATTTAAATGCAACAGGATGCCTAGTCATGAAGGCATGTAATTACTGGTTCTCAGCCAACAGTTTGCTTCTAAATAGCAACAAAACGTACGCCACGTTATTTAAGACGACTGCAAGGAATAATGATGTTCTAGACATTCGAATTAAAGATGACAAAATTAAATCCGCAGCTAACAGTAAAATATTAGGAATGTACATAGATGACAGATTAAATTGGAAGGAAGAACTAAATGCTATCGAAAATACAATTGCTTCTGCTTGTTATGCTCTGCGTAGTCTTAGGGACGAGTTAAGTATTGAACAGTTGAAGTTAGTTTATTATGCCCTCATAGAGTCCAAACTTCGTTATAGCATTAAGTACTGGGGTAATAGCTTTAAATATAATATTATACGCGCTTTTTCTGCGCAGAAAAAAGCAATCCGTACCATAGTGCGAATTCCGCCATGGGTGTCTTGCGGAGACCATTTCAAAAGCCTAAAAATACTTACGGTGCCGTCTCTTTATATTTTAGTCCTTTTAACGGATGTTGTGAAACATCGGGATCGCTATGAGACGCATGAACTAAGCTTAACGCAGGAACTAAGATTAAGCTCAAGAACTAAGAATCTTCCTTTCGTTGTGGTTCCAAAATTAGCAGTGGCGGGGCATACTGCTAGACTTCAAGCGGTGAAATTGTATAACAAGATGCCTTTCGAGTTCAAAACAATAAAATGCCACAAAGCTTTTAAGAACACACTAAAAATTTATTTATTGCAAAAATGCTGCTACACTATTGACGAATTTTAAGAAAACGCACACTAAATATTGTTTAATATAAATTTAAATATTATTGTTAATTGTATGTGATTATTTTTAATGATTAGTTTTTTTATTATTGAATGTTAATGGAAATTAGGTTTATTAGTGTAATTTTCAAACACAATGCTTGTATTGTTATTGAAATAAATGATATGATATGATATGATATTTACGGGTTATCCACCAAGTAAATGTAGCAGGTGTAAGTTATTTAATTAGGTATATTATCATGGGGGTCTAATTGCATGAACTTTCTAACAATTCGGCATGTGAATGTTATAATGTATACAATGTGGCTGTACTTTAATAATAAATAAATAAATGTAACATAAAATAGACATTAAAATCAGACTATAGTTCGCACTTGTTTTGAAGACAAATAAGAAGGTGCCTGAAACTTTTTTTTGCAGAAGAGAAAAAAGTCATAACCCTAATTTTTACTTCACTGTTATCGGATAAAAAGTATCCTATAACCATCTGTGGATTCCTAGCAACCCATGTACCAAAAATGGTTTCAAAACTGATAAGTCGTTTTGGCGTAGTGAAGCCACTACAACACATACAAACAAACAAAAAACACGACAGTGACCTTAAACTAGTCCATATCTTTTATTTATCTTCACTGTACAGACATTTCATTTTTACAACTTTGTAATAGTATAGATGGTACATAAAATATTTATTTTTGTTAAAATAAATGTAACCTTAGTTAATGTTAAAGTCTATATAATGATCTGTCCAAAGATTCCGATACATTTATGACTTCAAGGAAAAAACTTGTCTATGAAATAAAAATTCTGTAAATTGATTGAATAATTTTACTAAATCTTTGTTGTAATATATCTGCACACGAGTACTAGAGTCATATGTGTGAAGAGAAAATTGCCCCAATATTTAGATTACCGACTTACATTTCTTAGGAAAGAAAATATACAGTGTTTCGTATAGTAAATAATGTTATTTTTAAAATATCCTTATTGATTATTTTTATTGTTTAGTTATCTTATAATGTATGTACCTGATTGTGATATTTTTATTGTAATATAATTGGTAAAGCAATATAATATGATATCTGACATGTAAAATTGCATTAAACACAAACAAACCTTTCATGAAACTTAGACCACCACAACCATGGTTCATTCCAGGAATCCTCATCATCATCTAAGCCTTGGTTGGCTGTCTCCCGCAATGTGCGGCTGCACTGCATGGGCACTTGAGCCCATATCAAAGTGGGGTGGTGGCTGGAATAAAGCACATTTTTTTTAACTATCACATTAAAAAGTTATCCTGCCCCAGAAAATTTACAATATTACGATCAGAGGCGTGATTGTTTTGTCAATAGTTTAGAAGCACCAGCTACAGCCAATCGCATACAAAATTAAATGGGACTTAGAATTAAATGTACTTTTCTTAGTTCATCAAACCTGGTTTCTAAGTAACTGAGAAGCATCCTCGCTAAGTTATGGCTTTCCCGTCCCTGCAAGGACATCATGAGCGCCGGCAGACCTAGACCCTTGCAGTAAGACAGCTCCTCATTCATACAGTCTTCATGGCGCTGTCGTACCACCATGTTCGGGCTATCCACGTTCAAATAATGCGACAACTTGCCCACTATTCTACTAGTCCAATCTTGTGGAGACAGGATCATATCCGACCGTGTAAACGCCCCCACTCTGGTCCCATCGGCTATATGATGTCTTCGGAACCTGGGATGAACAACCGGCGTTACCACGAACAAGTAATTCGCGTGAAATGCTTCTGTTAAACTTCCTTGCAAATCCGATGCCACTACATACTCTAGGCCACAGGAAACGTCCTGTTGTGACATGTTTAAACTTAAGTAAATGCTAATTCTAAATAAGAGTGAATGCGGTTATAAAACACGCACGCGTGAAATAACCAAACAAATCAAAACACAATTTCCGCCTGGCGGTTTTGGTTGACTTGGTAGTGACAGCTGAGTTGACAGACGATGTCTTGACGGATGACGGACGGATGTTTTAGAGCTGCCAGCATGGAATACTGCCAAGCCGTTGATTTTTTTTCTTTTATCGAATTTAAGATTTTAACCATCCTGGGTCGAGTTTATTTTCATGCTTTCAAAAATTCACGTATTAGCGTATTTTACAACGACGGATGTTTTTTTTACTAATTAGTTTCAATTTAAGGATTTGTTGTTCAAATCGTGAAAGTCACTTTTTTACTTATGTCGATCCGATGACAATGGTTGTTAAATTGTCAAACAGGAAATGAACGCTGCACCCCCCTCCGCAGGCGAACGCGGTGGATGTTTTCCATTCGTCGCGGCAAACATGTTTGAGTGTTTTGCTAACTAAAACATTTAGGCCACGCCCCTTTTATGTTAGATGCTAGAAAAACACCCGACTTTACTTGTTTTAGTATACTGATAACTTCCCTTTTTCTAAAAAAAATGTTTTTTATGCAATCCATACTTATAATATTATAAATGCGAGTGTCTGTCTGTCTGTCTGTTACGTCTTCACGCCTGAACCGCTAAATCGATTTAGATGAAATTTGGTATGGAGATAGTTTGAGTCCAGGGGAAGGACATAGGCTACTTTTTATCCCGGAAAAATACCCTTATCCGCGATAAACGAATTTAAGGCGGACGAAGTCGCGGGCAGAAGTTAGTAAATGAATAAATAGCAGAAACATTGCGTTCGTTTTAGTATTTTATGATAGTTCTGGGCGGAGTTGTATAATAATATTCTAGTTCAGTGGCATATAATATAGACCATGGAGTATATAGTGATGGTATATTTCTACTGGGTCCCTTGTCTATGTCTACTGTGGCTTAGGGCATGTTCCACATAGTCGGTACCTACCTACGATGTGGATGTACACATGGCAAAGGCACACTATTTCATAGAGATATTATAATAACACTTTAACGACCGGGAACCCTTTCGAAATTGAGCAATTTTCATAAATGCAGATAGGATTTATAGATATATTCCCAAACATAAAAACATCATTACAACACACTTCAAGGTGAAATAAAATACAATGATAAGAAAAACAAAATTAGTAGTCATAAAATAATTGTATTTCTACAAAACATGATATGCTGCATCTATTGTTACATGAAAAAATATATAACATTTATCTCTGTTATAAACTCTATTAGATTAGATTAGTATACACCTGAAACCCGTAACTAATAAACTATTAGTCGAAGGCTTTTTTGTCATGTTCTCACTTTAAGTCCTTGTTAACAGATCTTTAAGGCTATGTAAGATATTTGTTTCTACATCCTACAACAATTTAAAAAGATAACAAAACTCGGAGATATGACATAAAAACAATAAAATTGAGATGACACAAACAATTCTAAAATCTGTACAGGTTTAACACTTGCCTGTAATTAATACTTATAACGACTTATTCTACATCACTCGCATATATTACTGCTATTCTAAAAATACAAGACTAGAAGATCAAAAATATGTTTCACGTTTCACGAACCAGGTGGCGACACTTGTATCTTGCCGTCGGTCCCTCCTCTTCTGTTAAACAGTGTTTGGGAGAGCCGGACGGCATGATACACATTTCGAAGTATAAGGCCAGGCAAACAAGGACGGGCGCTATCGAAGCTCGTTGATCCTAATATAAAATATTTAAAGTCTAATAATACGACAATATCAAGCTTACCCTGACATTAAGCAATTTTCACGAATTTACATACGATAGAATTTGAAATATTAACGTTTATGTAAAGCTTCGGGTTGGATGAAGCAGGACAAAGTTTAGGGCTACTATAAAAACATGCATAATTTAACGACGCTCCCACTTTGGAGTAATATAACATTTGTTAGCATCGGTCACGTCCTCAGGCAAACATACCACCCACAAGTACCACAATTGCAAACATTAAGTTTCCCAGAGCTGTTAATTTTTTTTAATCGATAGTACGCGTTATTGGACTCAGAATCTACGGTAGGTTTATTTTTTTGTAATAAAATTTTTAGATATCATTTTTTAAATCCTGGAAGTAACATTTGTTCACGGCTGATACAGATCAAAGTAAAAATGTATACAGTCATGTATACATTTTTACTTTGATCTGTACAGATAAGCAAGAAAAAAATAAAAAGTTAGCTGTCAATGTCATGACTTTTTTTTAAATTCTTACTAAACCAAAGTATAAATGTATTCAGTCGATTGTTGTGAACAAACGTCACGTCGAGGGTTTAAAAACTATATCTAAAAACGTATAAATAATCTATTTGCAGATTCTGTGTCCATACAACAATGGCGTAAAATATGGGGATATTTATTAATAGGGTACTTGACTGACAGATCAACTCAGTTCCTTTTTATGAACTGTCAAAACGGTCAGAAAGTATGAAGTCTGAAAGGAAAAAGGTTTATGACGTCATAACTCTATACGGTCAAATTGCCTCCTTATTTTTAGTATTTGATCATTTTAAAATCGCCAAGAACTTAAAAATAAGTATCCATGAATGTTTTCTACTTATTTTCAGAAATATCATTTAACTGCAAGCGTGATATCATTTATGTTGACTACAGGAAAGTACCAATAATGATTGAATGTTCGACAGCAAAGGTTTAAAAAATGATTTATAAAAAAAAATGCTGCGTGGGAGCACATCCGATTCCAAAGTAGACATTCAGTAATTTGGGGAGTCCTTCATCCCATACTTAATAAGCTCATATTCGTTATTATGGTCGCTTGAACATAGCAACAGTGATCTATTTTGCATCTAATTTGCTGCGCGTGAGGTAGAGAAATGTGAACAGAAATATACTGTCCGATTAGACAGAACCTTTTCCAAGTGATGAAAAACCACAAGAGTTCAAAAAAGAGAACAAAAGCTTTATTGTGACAAGGTTCTGTACTGGCACAAAGGATCCAGTGGTCGGTGCAGAGGGATTATCTGCAAGGTCGAATCGTGTTTACCTCATAAAACATGTTAAGGCTAGGGTACGGCGCTGCTTACGAATTCTCACGCTAACTACTCACGGTTGCACGGAATCGTCGCATTTTCTGTAATTTCTCTTAATTATAGAGGATTGAGAGTCACCGCGATTCGAATTTGGATGATGGATCATCAGTACATTAAAAACAAAAGGGATAGTCTGCGTACATATTGTCCTGTTTGAAATTTGAACACATCGACATTCACTCAATCACGATCCACAAAAACCAGCCATTATCAATATTACAGTAATATCTAGTTCTCACCGTACTTTCCTATGGGTACTCTTCAATTCTAAACTCGTATCTCCCGTCCCGCTTACTCACGTATTGTTTAACTCGAGAGCGAAAAGGACAGTACGGAACTCGAAACTTAGAACGCCTCAAGGTCTTTATTACTGTAACTATTGATATTGTCTGGAAATTTCAAAGCCACTTTTGGCACTTGTTACATTACCAGTCGCTTAAGTATTGCATTTCAATATTAATATAAGGAATAAATCACACGTTGATGACTTTTTGTTAGTAAATTAACCTTTTCACCGATACGCTGATTTTAACCTAAATAAATATCACTTTCGCATTTGATTTTTCCTCTAGCCATTTCGATAGGAAAATAGCAATGTTGGTTTGATTTTATTTCTGATAAAGTCATTTAAATATTATGCTGAATGTAGCGGTCAAAAGGTTAAAGTTGGTGGGAAAACACGCGATTTCATTAAGAACTAGAAACAAATGAGTTATCACGTTGTTACCAGCTTACTTCTAAGATCAATTCTTTATAATGTATGAAAATAGTTTGCCTCATAAGAATATAACCACTGTCTTAAATCTTATTGGGAGTTCTTAAATGCCAAATAATCACACAATTGTATATTTAAGGGTTTCAGTGTGAATGCCATAATACTTGTATTGATGTATTAATAAATGATGAAAGGGACCGCACATTTACAACAAATCAGATCCTAGGGTGACGGCACCAATCATGGATGTTAAGTACAATAGTACCCAATAATGGACAGCAAAGATTCAGTGCTTTATGGCCCATCATCATGATCTTTACCAGTTATGAACATTCAGTTATCTGAACATACAGTGTTGTTAGTTTAAAAATATAGTGCCCATATTTAAAATTTGGATCTACGGAAAAAAATATAATTGGGTGCTTGTCCATTACTGGTGCCGGGTCCTAGTTATGATGTAATAGTTATGAATGACTGGATAATGTAGCTATCTAGTTAGGTACCTACTAATGTGTAACTGCTCAGTCGGTAACAGTATGGTTTTGGTAGTATTTATAACAACATAAACGCCGCGATGGCTAGTGTCGTTTTAGATATCGCGATAAACAAGAAAAAAAACTGGTCATTGTCTTATGATAATTTTTTTGATTATATTATAAAAACCAACAAAAACATACTGTAGTCGCTATAAATAGTTCACTTGAAACTATTTCCTTTATACAGACTTTTGTGAAGGTATAGAAACTCGTTTTCTTTTAAGAACTCTCAATATGATTTATACCGTTTCATTCTTAATATATTATAATCTAAAGAAACTAGAAAACTCTGATATTTGGAAGCAGTGTTGCGAAATCGTTTCTTTTGTAGACTTCTTATTATCTATTAATAAGTAAACTAATATGCACAATCAAAATTGTAATTGTTATTGAATGTTTAGTTTCATTTTATTTGTCTCGATGGTAAAATTTGCTTACGATTTCGATCAATTTACTAATTCAATATGTGTTGAAGAAAATATATAAAAAACCGTTTTCAAACACTCTTTTTCCTTAAGGCGAATATAGTACAAGATCGTTCGCATCCTTCAGTTTAACAAAAACATACTCTTCGAAATCGGATAAAAATATACCAAATATTTTATTTATTATTACCGCTATCATTGAAGTCGATCGAAGGTCCGCAACACCGTACTAATGTCGGTAGCACACCTCCGCTGCGAATCCCAAGGAAGTTCCGCTTTAGTTTCGCGCGCTCTGTATGGCGTTTCGAGGTTTCGCGGCGGAGGGGTCTACCGGCATAAGGAAGCATAGCGGACTCAGTCATACTGGAGCCTCGAGCAGCGCGAACAATAGTCATTGTTCTCGGGACTGCCGTAGTACATGCACAGTTGCGCCTTGCAGGGCTTCGGCGAGGGCGGGCGGTCGTCGTAGAACGTGGACTTGGAGAGGTAGAGCGTGCGGTCCTGCGCGGGCTTCGCGGGCTTGTGGGAGAGCGTGCGCGCCGCCTCGTGCGAGCTGCGGTCGGCCTCGGCGTAGAACTGCGAGCGGCCCGTGCCGTAGCGCGGCTGGGGGGGCGCCTGGCTCTGCGAGCGACGGTTCTTTTCCGCGGTGAACCTGAAATTTTATTGAGAGTTATTCTACATTTTTTATTATCTAGTATCGTGAGTTCTAAATCGGCGTTCCGAGTTAGTTACAAAGATAATTAAGAAAAACATATGGTTCGAGAAAAATTGCTTTGACTATGTTTTTCATTCTTACACACATGTTGTTCATGTCTTAAAAATGTTGGTCTCGTTAAGAAATCATCAATTAAATTAAAGTAATAGTTAATTTGTATTAATCTGCGTTTCAATAAAAAGGATGTTTTGAAAACCTCTCTCATGCAAGTTTTAATTAAAGTAACAAGGTGATAGAAATGTAAAAAATATCGTGGTCACTCTATTTGGATGGTGGTGACCATACATCATACATCTATATCAGTAAAAATCTATTGAAGAAATGTATATTATTCGCGCATCTATTTTGGCTAATTATTTTTTGTTGTGGTTGTAGGTAATTATCTCAACAAGGTTTGTATGTAAGAAAATATACTAACAATTGCATAGATTTTGAAAGTTTCTATAGTAGCAGTGAATGAGCCAAGAGTTTATAAGGGATTCAATAACATTATTTTACGTGGCCCATACAGTAAAGGGACGATTAGGTGTCATCTTCTTCCTAAGTACACTCGAGCGAAGCCGGAACGGGCAGCTAGTAAATAATAGCTACAATAGCTGCATAAAAGATGAAATTAAAACCAACAAAACGTTAACACATACCCAATCCACGCCTCATTCAGGTAATTCTTCACCATCTCCTCCTGCACGGGGGCCCTGGCCGCCAGCACGCGGCAGCACAACACCTCGCACGTGGACTGCCGCCTCATCAGCCCCTCCTCAGGATTACTCTGGCTCCCACTCTTCCCCGTCAACTTCGCCATTGAACCAAAATTTTTCTTTAATTTACTACTCATCGATCTGCCGATACTCCCGAACTGTTTGGCTACAGAATTCAGCTGTTTCGAACTCTTTGTAGATAAAGCGTCTAAGGATCTTCTCAGGTCTTCCGGTGGTGGGTTTTGGGAGATACATTCGACTCGTTCGAGGTCTAAGTAAGCTGCCAGCATGGCGGAACGCTGATATTCGTCCGGGAGGAGGTTGTTTATAGTCTTTTGGTCGGGCTCGGTGTCCCAGCGGAAATCTTCACCCGGGTCTACGTTGAATCTGAAATGGATTTCATCATCAACCTCTTATATACGTTCCACTGACCTCACTTCAAGGATTAGAGATCAAGTGCGGATTGGAGACTTCTCATACCCACTCACTTGCTTCAGATTTAGGATTGAACTCTATTTATACTTGAAATAATGACGGTGACAGGTAACTAGAGTTACCGAAAGCAAGTGAGTGGCTAAACCCTTGAATTTCGTCGCAGATATATGCAAGAATGGAAATGAATTTCTCACTAATTATTATCACCCAAAGCAAGGGCGAAAGAGAGGCAGATGTTGTGCCTATGAAATGAACTTTAAGGAGAGTTTGGTTTAAGCAGTATTTGTGAAACTAATTAGGCGAACTTAAATACCGCGATAGGGAACATGTCAGGATCGACAAATGGTAGAGACATCCCAGTCTTGAAAAAAACCTTTATTAATATAATGATTGAAGTCTTGAAATCTCAATTTAAATTATCAGTATATGATACAGACGTGCGTAACAACACAACCCGATACGTCGGGAGCAATTAAATTATGATTATAATAATTTCATAAATTTGGTTTCCTTTACGTTACTAGATATTAGTATTTTCAAGTTGACCCAGGCTTTGGTAGTTGGCAGAGGCTCACCCGAGTCGCACGGCACTAGGGCGGAAAATTACTAGTGTCGTACACCAGAATTATCGGTGGTTTACTGCACGCAGGGTTACCAAGAAACTGGAATAAGCGCTAGCAAGTGATGTTTTTACCTGATGGGCATTGCGCTTCCCGTGCTATCCTCGAGCGGCACCCTGGCTCCGTCAGTGGGCAGAGGCTCGCACGGCACTAGGGCGGAAAAGTGGCCGGCGTCGTAAGCTAGCAATATCGGGGCTTTGCTGCACGCTGCTGGCTCCAATTCTAGAGGTAGGTAGATACCGCCGAATGGGATGGGTGCTATCGGGTCGCCGCGGAAATCCTGAAAATTATTTTCGACATTATAAGTTGGTCTTGTTACTTACAGCTATGAAGTTCCGATCTTTTATTCGAATACTGATTAGTGGTCGACGCTGGTAGTTTAGTTACAAATCCGGGCGTTCAAGATTTCGAACCAAACTCCTGTGACTTAAACGATTTTGTTTGTATTTTGGTGCCAGCCCTACTTCAGATAGCCTTACGGATTGTAAAAGTTAAATAGAGAGGTTGACCTAACAGAATGAAACGAATCACCGGAAGTAGATATTTACCGATGGCGAGGCATCGCATACATACTTCTTCGCCACTGGTTGTAACTGACTCTGAGAGTGACCGTGGTTAAGCTCTTCGAATCAGTCGTTGTGATCCTGAAAGTCGTCACTATTTCTCACCCCGAATGCTTACGTGTCTTACCGGTAGAGGCAGTAGGCGAGGCATCAAATACTACCCCTGCACTGGTGGTGTAACTCAATCGGAGAGCAACGTTGTGGAAGTATCCAATCAGTCGTAGTTCATACATCAAATACATGAAGACGAGAGTACCACTATGTAGGTAAGCAAGCTCCATCAACGGCTTCATCGTAGCTTACCAATAGTTGAGATTGACGCCAAATGCCAAAGTAACATAAAAAAAAACATTTACCCTGAGCGCGACATCTGCGAACACCACAACCGGCCTCCTCATGACATGTGCCAACGCGAACACGTGCAACTGTTCCAGCCCGTCATAGTGGAGTGCCGCGGAGGGCGCGGGGCGGGGCCTCGGTTCCGCCGAGGCCGCTCGTACTGCGTCCTGCCATTCCCGCTCCCATTCAGCCTCTGAAGGCGTCAGACCCGCACTGCGCAGGGACAGGCTCTCCGACCAGCGCCAGCGACGCTTTATTGCGTCTGAAACACAATTTTGCGAATTTAATGACAAATGAAGACACAATTTGTGTCGGTTGGTTAGAATTCTAGTAAGACTGGCTGCCTACGCACCGCGCGCCGCGCTATTTGTCTAGTATTTTTAGGGTTCAGTACCAAAAAGGTAAATTATGGACCCTTATGGTGCGACTCTGTCTGTCTGTCCGTCCGACTGTTACAGTATTATATCTCAGGAATTAGTTATACTATCCATTTGCATTTTGAAATAGTCACATATCGCTATTGCAAATGGACTATTTTAATATATATATTATTTTCTATAAAAATTATAGGTCAAATAGGGCATCATATGAATGAGCTTTTGCACATTCTCAAACAATTTGCATATCTTTAACTGTAGTTAAAATTTTATTTATGAAAAAACATTACAAAAAATATCATCCCGCTTCCCGAACTTTTAAAAAATTACGAAACGTTCTCGGATTTGATCGATTAATATGAATTTTACAGGAAAATTATAATCTAAAATTGATCAAACTTATTTTTTTAATTTTCAAAATTTATTTTTATACAGTCCGGTTGCATTAAGTTCGCACCTCATTTGTATATAACGCAATATATACCAGGTGCAAACTAAACTTAACTGGTAAATTAGGTTTTAGTTTGTACAGAACCCTCGGTGCGCGAGCAATACTCGCACTCCTTTTTTTAAACCCTTACGGACATCATTCAAACGGCCTGTATCAATTTGTTGAAAACCAGCGGCATAAACCAAGAGCACCAAGATCACCTTCTTAAATAGCTAATGGTCCTCATAATCTCGGTCTTGCCACCAAATCAACAACCCTCTAGTAAACTGTTGGTGACTCTACCACTACAACCAACCTGAATATGGGATAAGACATTTTTTTACAAGGTATGGTCATTCAAAAACCATCCAGGGAAGCGGCACGGGGCAAGCAGTTGCCATCGCCAGACGCAGTCAGTGGGAGAAGCCTCGGCAGATCGGGGATCAATATGATGAAAGACTAGGCCTTTACTTAGAAATTGTCACTTCACGTCTACTTACTTGTGAGAGCATCGCCTCCTTCTCCACATAGTAACGCCTGCACCTTCGTCCTTAGCGCCAGCAGCCTGTCATGGAACCCATAAGCCGCTAGCGAAGCGGCATGAGGTAGACAGTTGCCGTCTCCTGACGTAGCCAGTGGGAGGAGCCTCGGTGCGCCAGGGACGCGGCCGTGACGCCACCAGTTCAGTATGCAGGAAGTCTCTAGTGTGTGTAGTGTGGCTGTCTCGAGTAGATCCTTCTCGATGAATGTTCTGGAAAAATATTGACAGTTTATGTGAATGACGCAAAACCATTATCTTCAACTTCGATTAGTAGCAATACATATCAAAAACCAGAACACTCAAAAATTATAAAGTTTAATTTGTCCGCAAGCATCATTTTACGTATTTTCATTTTATGACACTTATACCACAAACATAACTTTAGAACGTGGTTTTCGACAACCTAAAATTATGAAGTTTCATTTCTCCGAATGCTTTATTTTACGTATTTTCAGATTGTATGATACGTATACCAAAAACATAAAACCTTCAGAACGTGGTTTTCGACAATATGAATATATGCATTAGTTCGGATTTATGCAGTGTTCCCATTAAAAAACAGGCTCAATTAGGATGTTAAATAATGTGGGGCCTTAAACGACGTTAGGATGACACTGTGCCTTATTCATATGTTTCTCTAAACACCAATAAATATACATATGTGTAAATGGCCAGCTTACTACCAAAACTTATTCCTTGGGCCGCAAAGAAGTCACAGATAGATACGAGTATGCATTAAGTGGGTGCAGTAAGAAAGATTCAATCTTGCGACACCACCGAAGAGTGTTTAGCTAGCAGCATATGTTTAACCTTATTAATTATAAACATATTTTATTTATAGCTCAAAATGTACTACATACTTTCTCTATTTGTCGTCAAACATTTGTATTTGTAAAAGGAGAAAAAAATATAGATTTTTATATTAAAAGGAAATATGCATAAAAAATATATACATGTAACGTTTACAGTTTCAAGTAGTAACTACAAGTAAGTATAGTATACTATATACTCTTTGATGCAGCATAAACAAACCAACGAGTCATCCAAAACTTGTTTAATACCAGCCAGTGTTATCACTAAGGTCGACAAAAAAAAGAAAACACTGTCATCGTCAATCGACATCGCGAATAAAGAACTCTTTGTTTATACAAAAAAAAAAAAGAAACAAAACATGAAGTTCAACGGCAGAGTTTGCATGCGGACGAAATTGATTTTATGCCAAACTATATTTTAGAACGCGAACATTCGAACAATGGTCGTCATATGCGGCTGAAATGCCGTTACCTGATTGAATGAGAATGTTTTTAAAGAGTTACTTACGCATGTATATGCGAACAGATGACCTTTATTATTTCTCTTGTGTTACTTTTACTACCGACACCGACCTTCTCCGATGAGTTTTGCGGTATAATAAGTGATATTGACTTAGTACAGTCGATTTAGTAGGCCGGATTTAACAGAAAGATTCTAAGTTACCAGCAGTAAAAATAACGCAAGATCAAAACGGTCACACTACATATGAAGAGGTTAAAGGCAAACAGTAGTAAGTATTAAACTGGAGAATTTGAGGCTAAATGTTCCTCATTATTTGTTTTTCACAATCTCAAATTCATCGCCTGAGTAATAAGCAATGTGTACTGCATTCATTCATATAAATTGATATATCCAGCAGTATCACAGTATGTGCTCGGAGAAATCGGTCTGCAGCACGGGGTTGGGACCCACACGGACCCCTTTGCTGCGGAGCACCCGCTTAAGCCCTCGTCATCAGGGTTACCTGAACTCGGGTGGATATATGGATATATCGGGCAGCAGCAGTATGTGCTCGGAGCTCAGGGTCTGCAGATCGGGCTCCGTGTTGCTGCGCAGCGCCCACACGAGGCCCTCGTTGTCAGTCGCCCGGGATATACCACGGGAGAGTTTCCGGCCTGCAACAAGCCCATAAATCCATGTTTAACATGTGTATATACTCTCCTTTTTATTTGATTTAGGTACGCATGTTAAGACCTGTGACTTGGTGAAACTTGAAAAAAAAAAAAATCGACTTAAAAGCTGTAAGAAGAGTACTGTCGGTCTAGCACAACTCTCCGAAACTACGCTTGTCACGTGACATAGCATCACCCGTCTTTCTCGCATTGTATTGAAAGGAAAGACAGAGAAAATCTTTGTTGCGTGACAAAGAGTCGCGTATCACAGCTGTGCTAGAGGGCCTGGTCTAGAAATGTGTACACATGATAATGGAAGCCCACGTGGCGATTAGTGTGTAGAATTGTAGATCCATTTAAAAAAGACGTAGGTGGAAATAAAACAATACCATAGCCAATACCAACCTATTTGAAAATGTAACAGGGCGCTCGCTTACCAATACCATATGTTTGTGTTGGTATTTGGCCCATCTGAGGTCAATGACACACGAGACGTCGCGTGTAAAGAACTCTTTCAGCAAACTTATCGACTTTTATTGAGCCCAGCCCTTTTCACTAAGCTACTAGTATTCTTATGCTAACAGAATCACATTGGAAAACATTAAGATTAGGCGTAAAGTAAGATAGAACAGGTACCTACTAAGTCGACAAACAAAATTTATGAGACGAGAGATCTTATTCGGGCGGTCCTCCATTTACGCGAAGTAGAAAAGTATATGATTAGAATGTCGTCCAATATACTGTATTCAGTTATATTATTAGAAAAAAACCATCAAATTAGTAAACTTAAAAAACGAAAATTATAAAAAAAAAACAAAATAACAATAGATGCATGAAAGTAACAAACAACATATACGTACGACGTGTCTCGCTTAATGCTTTGAATTAGAGCTAGATTTGAGTTTTGAAGACTTCATTTCGTGCAACATGCAGTATGTTGCAAGACTTGTAAGAAGTCGCTTTACCGGCCTCCGGGATCAAGAGACTGCGATTCTTTACGGATCAAAGCCTTTACGTCTCAAATCTAGATCCAACTCAAAAAACTATACTCGCGCTCGGTCTCAGCGAGTGTGTACAGCTGGAATCACCGTCAACGAAAGAAGGAGGAGGTCGTCAATAAAGCTGGAGTACCCTTCGGCGCCCACTTCAAAGACTTAAATTACTTCCCGCGCTCTTCAGACTTCAAGCAGACAAGACCTCGTCTCGTTCCCAATTGGAAATTCGATGAATTCAAACTTTGTATCTATCCACACCCTAATATAAATGTGAAAGTGTATTTATTGATTTACACTAACACAATTTTCACTCATTATCACAAATCACAATACAACAAAACAGGGCGCAATGCGACGCCCGAAACGTCGAAGATTTACCACCGAAAGGTAAGAGGGAATATGTATGAATTTTTATTTTTGCTTTATTAAAAGCTCATTTGTAACAAACAGTACACAAAAATAATTTTATGCATAACTATAAAAATAGCCAAGATATAAGCCATCAAAGATTTCATTCTATCTCTTTCTTGACTCTAAACTTGATCTATAGAACGGAATTTAATATGGAGTTTATATGGCCGGAGTGCAGTATGACGTAACAGTGCGTATCGGGCCTCTCTTTCTTATTCGCAGTTTAAAATGCCTATATCATGCGTATTTCTTGGCCAATTTTAATTTCACGTTTTAAAATAGTTTTTACGGTATTTCGATATTTAGTTGAGAAAAAGGATAAAAAAATCATGCATGTACCCTATTAAATAAATCATATTTATACGCGATTAAGCCCCGTTTTGATCTGTTATGTTATGATTTATGATCAGTGGCATTTTTGGTGCAGCGATTATGATATTGCGCTGTAAATGTGAAAATTACCAATTTAAAGGATTAAACATACTTAATATTGTCGACAGTTATCCTAATCTATTATTTCGGTTGAAATTTGCCACACCTATGGCACTCCTACAATGATCGCTGAATTTAAAATGCTACCAACTTGACGATCACTGGTTATGATAATTAAAGTGTATTTGTAGATTAGTCCGTCTATAATATATAATCGTATAACAAAACCGTGGATGGTAGTAATTTTTAGGATAAAAATTCTATTTGGACCGGAGAATGGGAAAAACTTTTTCATACAAAAAAATATACACGATTTGTATAACCAAAAAAACATTTACCATGCGAGCAAAGTATGGTCTTTTATAATTATAAAAAGCTTTCTTTAAGCACAAGCATCTACTAACGTAACATATCAATATACATTCGATTCGAGGATATAAAAATGCCGATATGCCGGGATGGACTCAAACTCACATCGGAAACTACTTGCTAATGCTTAAGTGGGTAAAAATGAAAACTAAAAATAAAATGTGCCCGTCAGACTATTTGGCGTGACTCCAAACTGCGGCAGTTTAGGTCCATAATAAAATACATGAAACTCCCTGTCCTGCCAACCTCCTAAAACTTCGGTAAATGTTTGCGTATATGCAGTGTGTGCACAAAAGGAAGGTTAATTTAAAGGCCAACCATTTCAATGAGGCGTTGGCCAGAGTAACAGGCGAGTAGCTTGCAAAGCGAGCGTGCCTTTGTACACTCACCAGCATTAGTATAGCCCGCTTTGTTCTGGCAGATATTGATGATGGTGACAGTCTCATCATTATCAGCTCGCCCAATAAATAGTGTCTTGGTTAGATGTAGCAATAAATTGTGACAGGATAATCCTCAATCCTTAGGATTATACTGTCTGGTGGAGGTTTGTTGTATTTGCATGCGTATATTTTTTGTGGAAACTGCAGGAAAATATGCGCATGTGAGCACAATTTATCATCACATCTAACCTAGACATAATTTCGTGAAAAACAAAGGAACTTTGATCCATTAACTTAATATGGAATTCAGCAAAGTAACATCTGTATCTATCAATTATTTAAATACATAATATTAAACTCACAAGCTCACAATGACATTATATAAGATTATAAAAATATATAAATCAATTTTATAACCGCTAACTAATAGATATTGTAGTAGTGTTGTGGTGGTACAGACCCTTAAGTGTGCGAGTCTGACACGTTGTCACAGTCAGGGGATTTTTTATTACTCACTAAGTTTCAGCAATTGACGACATTTAAGAATTCCAAGTATTACTAAATCGACACACATTTTATTAATTAATTATTAAGGAACCCAGACATTTTGTTTATATTTTTTTATTGCAACTAGTTTTGAAGATATTCGGTAAAATGTCTTGGAAGCATACGATTCTCTAAGTGACGTCAATAGGTAGATGTGACACTGTCACAGCGCACAAGAACATCAGACAGTACAATCAGTCTAAGTAACAGTACTTCTGTCTGATTTTCTACGCTATGCCCGTCACCTACGCTTTACTTGTCATCTACGCTCTTTTAGAATGAGGAACTTTTTATTTTTATATACTATATAGAACTCGAGAGCAAGGAAAACAGACCTACAATGCTGACATAGCTATTTAGAAGGTATCTCGTGGAGAGGCGTCAAACCTTATCTAGTTATTTTTTCTTTAATGGTGTTCATATGTTCATCAAACAAAGCTCAGAAACACATCAAAAATCCACATTTCAATGAGTCTACAGGATTGAGCGGTGAAATAAACACACCTCGGCTTCCAAATTATAACACTCTTCTTTTGAGTATTAGGGGGTCAAAATGTACAAATGTCTTAAATTAGGCAAAATGGTGGAAATAGGTTACTATAGAATAAATATGGATGTTATGCCACTGGTTCAAATTGTTTGTTTCTTCACTCCCGACAAACTATACTCGTATTATGTACATTTCTATCCAAAGCTCGAACGTGTTCCAATATAAATTTGCCAAATTTCATCCCAATGTTAACGGTACGAAATAGAAAAGGCGATAGTAAATCATTCTACAACTGTTAAAACCATCTGGGTTTGGCTGCAAGTTCTATTTAGACTGGCGAACAAATTTATACCTTAACGTTTAGTATCAAGTTTCTTAGTCGTTTGTAAAAAAAATGCCGTAAAATGTGTATGAACTCACGAATAGATTATTTATCACAAGCGCACAAATTTAAAACATTAAAATTCGTTGCAGACATGAATGTGGATTTGGCAAACGTTAATAATTTTATTTGTGCATAACGTTTGGGAAAAGATTTTATTACAATTTAACAGCCTGACTACTTACTGGCTGCGACTACGACTTTGCTTGAAGAGCAACACGCATCGTCTTTCTAGGACTGTATTAAAAGGCAGACGGACAATATTTACTGCACCATGAAAATCCAACTAAATGCCATTTCTAAGGAATTCTAACGAAAGGTTTTATCCGTCAAAATTTCATAAAACACGGAAACGGACGGCTGAAAAAGGCACTTGATCCACACCCTGGTATGTATAACTAGGAAATAGAACAAGATGTAGTGGAGTCGTCATAATACGTATATAATAATTATTATGTAAAGAGAATATTCATGGAAACAGGCGGATCAAACGCACTTGAACCGCCACCCAAGTATGGGTATGTATAAGTATAGCTCGGACAGAAGGGAACGTACGGAAATAGAAAAAGATGCAGTAGAGTCCTCCATGTACATGATTATTATTATCTAAAGAGGATATATATTATCGCTTTTCATATGTAGCCTATTTTTTATTGCATTTCTAGCTTTTTGATAGTGACGTTATTGCACAACTTATATAGTTTTATGACAAAGAAAATTAGTAGCAGTATTTGCCGTTATTTGAATGTATGGTGTATTTTTACATATATTTGTATATGTTAAGTATGGTGAAACTAAAAATGGCAAAGAAGTGGTTAAGAAGCTGTCTTACGATGAAGGCGTCTATGAGATATTATGTACATAAATCTAATTAAAAAATATAAAGTATACTGTAAATAATAAGACTCTATTACATCTTGTTCTATTTTCAGTTTGTTATTGTTTTGAGATGACCTATCCGAGCTCTGTGTAAAACGTATACATACCTCTCTATAATGTATTACTTTATTTATTACTATCGGCCGCCCGCGACTTCGTCCGCCTTAGATTCGTTTATCGCGGATAAAAGATATTTTTCCGGGATAACAAGTAGCTTATGTCTTTCCCCATAACTCGATAGTTTACTAATTTAAATGTGAAACATATTACCAAGATTTCAAGTTCCTAGCGTAAAAAAATATTTACTATCCATACAAATTTTCATCCTTTTTTCGTCCCTAAAAGGGATGAAATTTGACATACATTATAGCCTATGTCCTATTTTGATATATAAGGTACAAGGATAGCGATAACGTCTGTGTCTGTATTGAAACTTACATTCGGGTGCCGGTGTGAGGACCAGGTTCGAAGGGGCTGAATATGACATGGCGAGGTCTAGTGAGCTGACCGATCGCTCAGGGATGACGTCGCCGCCCGCCCGCGGTTTCAGCGGCGGTAGGACCCTTTCTGTAACAAAATTAAACTGTTGTGGACCTTATAGTGACAAACGGACGTACAGTCAATCAGAAAGAGATGTAAGTATCAATTTCTTCACCTTATTGCAATGTATATCTAAGTCCAATTATAGGTATATTTTTGCAATTGACTGTATTACTTTTGTTCGAGACTTTCTAGTTATCTATAACGATGAATGATGATGATGTTAAAGTCGAAGCTTCTAACTAAAAAAAACAAAACGCTAGTTTACAAAACCATACTGCGACCAAATGTCGAAGCAGAAGAGCTGGTGGCGGAGCCTATCATTGGACAAACAAAAGCTCACCTCCATTAGCTAGGCCACCTTGTTAGAATGAAGGGAGGATCGGAACGTAAAGAGGCTACCTGGGCCGTTCGACGGGCAGGCGCCCTGTCGGACGGCCCAGGTATCGCTGGAGCGATGGTGGAGGACGCCATGCGTGAACTACAAATTAACAACTGGCGAGATATAGAGTAGAGCAGAACCGAGAAAAATGGCGTGATCTCGAGTCGTTGGCAAAGATTCACTTGGGGTCGCTGAGCCAATGGAGAAAGTATGTACATAGAAAAATTATAACTATAATCGATATTCAATGGAAGTATTGGCAAAGTATCCATACCCAAGTAGCACACAAGCTGTATAAGGGCTTATACAGCTATTATACAGCCAGTTTGAGCGATATTAGGGCTGTTTAAACTCTAATATATGCGTGTTAATTGGGTAGCATTCGACTTGGACTGGCTTGTTGAAGAAAATGTAAGCCAAATAAGTGCTGGTCCTTCAGGACTTGTTTGACGCTTCGCCTCTAAATATAACTGGTATTGATATTTAGTTAAATTTTAAGATATAGATTAATTTGAGCCCGACTATACTTTGTCCCTTTAGGTACTACCGTCACTTGTAAAACGAGTCAATGTGAAAGGCGAGGAAAGTGACGGGATAAATACCAGCGCTGCCCAGTCGCAAGACTTGCAAGGCTGTCGCACATGCTGAGTCAATTCCTTTGTCGTGAGGAATAAATAGGGTATTTTTTTTGTAATATTTGTTTTCTTTCCTGTAACTATTTTATTTTGGTGTAGCAGGCAGTTAATGTTTTATTTTTTCTTTTTTATTTATTATTAATAAAGCGTACACAACAAAAAGAGCCAATTGAGTTTATCAGCCAGTAGTATTGTACCACAGATACAAAAGATTACTCTGATTGGTTGAATGAGTCACTTAGCTTTTTTTTTAATCTGTTTTAAACACCTAAGGGAAGGAAAGTAGTCTGCCGTTGTTGCCTAGCATTTAAGCAGATTGAAGTGAAAATGGGCTTGGCCAGAAGAACCGTTGGTCGATATTTGAATCGATGTACGAAAAGAAGTTGGCAACTTGGGTGGACCTACAGCTAGATGGACTGTTAGGCTGGAAACAGTGCTGGACTATTGGTACGCACTTACGGTCGGCCGGGCGAGTTTTTTGTGGCCGCATACGCGCTGCGATAGCTACGCCCGACCGACCGTACGCGCGTACCATCGGTCGAGCACTGTTTCCAGCCATAACATTCTACATTCTTCATCGGAAACCGATGGAAGCAGAAACAATTTAAATGATGATCTCGATTGTTCGGAATCATGAAAAAAAAGGCGTTTGTACGTATGTACGAACACAATAAAGGACGACGTAAACACAGTATGACTTTCATTTTTAACGTAAGATTGTAATATACATTCGTTTTGAGGTATTTTTATTACGTGAATCACATTTTATTTTCGTAAATAAGATTCTTACGTATTTTTATCGGTTGACTGCATATCTTAATCCATTGCCTGTTTGCCTATTATCTAACCCATATTATTATAAAACGACCAAATTATGTCTATTGAGGAAACTCTACCACTTATCTTTTAGGTAACTATAACTTTGAAAACTTATTTCAGCCTATTTCCTTACTTAATATTACGAACTAGAAGGTGCCGCAACTTCGTCAGCGGAAGAGAAAAAAAATGATTACCCTCTTTTTTTCAGTGTAAAAAATATTTTATAACGATTTATGGATGCTCAGCTACCCGTGTACAAAAAAATGTTGATCTCCATCATGGCGCGATTAAGCCACAACACAACGACAAATACAAACATACCTAATAATGAACTTAATATTTTATGAAATTCATTAATTATTATATACAAAAAACTCATGTTTATAGATTAATCGCGCTGTATTTCAAATGTATCCCCTCAAAACACCCAGGTGGACAAGAGTCCTGGAGGGTATTTAACAAATATCCCAAAGGGTCAAACTAATTGCTTCCATAAAAAGAAAGAATGATTTCTTTTTATTTGCGTACACAGCTACATAAAACAAAATAAAAGGTACCTATAAAATAATTGAAGCAGTGTGTCAAGTAAAAAGGATTCAAGCTCAGCATGTGCTACCTATTAACTCGTAGTATACTAAGTACGTACTAGTGTCTACAATACAGAACAATAATAAGTGACGCAAACCGTACAGACCTATTTCTACCATCTTTGCCAACGGTGACACGAACAATGAGTCGGCAATGTTGCATGTTGGCATTAGTTAAGGGTATCTTGGCACCGCATTGTTGTGGAAAGTGCACTTCCGATTACGCAGGAAACTGTTTTGGTTTGGTAATTGTTTACCTATAACTATTGTCTGTTATATTTCCTCGCTTCATTCTTCATATATAATTTACCAGGTAGTCCTTTTAACCCACAAGGCAGGTCGCACGATATTCATAGATTTAAAAATCGATAATTTCAATCGAGTTTTAACAATTTTATTGATTCATACGCACAGCACTATCTCACCCCACCGGTGAGCCCTCATTCTTTTTTCGTGCGAGGCAGCGTTCGCACGCGCACAGCGCAACAATTAAAAATGCCGAAACGAAAACGTGATACGTCTGAAGAAAGAATAGAAAAATATAAACGGAGAATAAAGGAATTGGAAAGGGAGAAATTGAGAAAACGTCGTCGAATTATCGTCGAAACAACATCATCAGATTTAGGTTAGTTGGTGAACAATATTTTAGTTCTACCCTCATATCTAACCTGCTTTAATTATACATCGGCCGCGACGCCAGGCCGATAACTATTTAACACATGGTGTTATTATTTATGTATACATAGTACTCGGCGGTTAACCGGGAGTTAACACGGTAGTATTTTACAACAAGACTGCATACAAATAGGTACATAACGATAGGCTTACGATGTAACTATCTCGTTCAATTTCAACCTATCTATCTAAACACTTAACTAACCTGCCTAGCGGTTAACCGAGAGTTAACACGATGGCCAATGGTTCAGTTCGTAAATACAACGCTTGATAAAATTAGTGTTTAGCACACCTGGTGGGTAACCGCGAGTTACCACGAAGGCTAAATTTAATTATTCAGTGGGTATGTAATTTATATAAATGCATACCTTTTCAGATACATCGTCAGATCGGGAATATGACGTATACGACGAGACGAGGAATCATGGTGCAATTGACAGTGATCCGATAGTAGCGGAACCAAGTTCCGGTCCAATTTCCGAGAACGTTGACGTTGATACATCGTTATCGGCAGCCCTGCAGGATAAACCTAGCGCCTCAGAACCGGATCTGGATCCTGAGTTGCTTTTGGCACTTGGTGAAGATACGGGCAACACTCCAAAGTACGGGGAAAAAATCCACAGCTCCTTGGCTCAGCGATGGGACCCGATACTTAAAAAAGGATTGGCCAAGGAGACCAAAGAAAAAATATTAAAGGAACACTTAGTACCAGAGAACTGCACACTCCTTCAGGCTCCTAAGTTGAACGTGGAGGTTGCGGCAGCTATATCTGAGACGTCACGCAACCGTGACAAGAGGAAGGAATCCGATCAACAACAATTGGGCATTGGTATATCGATAGTCAATAAAGCTATGACTGTACTGCTTACAAGCGAGAACAAAATTGAAGCTATCAAAATTCTGAGTGACGGTTGCCGCATTTTAACTGATCTGCACTATCAAGAAAATCAAGCACGAATTAGTGTCATTAATTACGCCTTGGCTAAACCATTCCTTAGCGTGGTGCAGGAGAGCGAAAGAGACGAAACTCTCTATGGTGTAAAACTTTCAGAGAAAATCAAAGCAGCCAAGGTTATTGAGAAACAAGGAATGCAAATAAAAAAGTACACTAAACCTCAAAAAACTACGGCTGCAGAACAACCGACAAACACACGGCCTCAATATCCACAAGGATCTTCGGCAACGAACCCGGGAAACTGGTCCGGGCCCCCTCGCTTTCAGCAGAACAGGGGGGGGCGCAGAGGTCAGAGGAGGATGCCGGCAGCCCAGGTCCGTCGACCACCCCCTCAACCATCGACGAGTGCAGCAGGCCAGGCCAGGACTCGTGCCCCAGCACGCACTTAGATCAGGTACATGCAGGGAGAATACGTCATTTTTATAACTGTTGGAAAAAGGTCACAAGCAATCCAGTCATTTTAGATTGGATTGACTTGGGTTTTCCTATACCTTTTGAGAATCAAGTATCACAATCCTATGTACCTCAAATATCTTTGTCAAAGTCTGAAAAAATTGATATGGCTATTGCTATTAAAAATCTGCTACACTTAGGCGCTTGTAGTCCATGTGATCCTTCCGAAGATGAATTCATTTCCACTATATTTTTAGCTCCAAAACCTAATGGTGGAAAACGATTTATTTTAAATTTGAAGAATTTAAATAAATTCGTGGCAAAATTGCATTTTAAAATGGAAGATCACAGGACCGCAGCGAGATTGTTACCTAAGAATGGGTACATGGCAACTATTGACCTCAAAGAGGCATATTTTCTTGTCCCAGTTCGTAACGCAGATAAAAAATATTTGAGGTTTCAGTTTGACGGAATTACCTATCAATTTAATTCCTTACCCTATGGGTTGTCGGTAGCTCCGAGAACATTCACAAAAATTATGAAAGAAGTAATTACATATTTACGTTATCGGGGCTACAAAAATGTGTGCTACTTAGACGACATATTATGTATCGGAAATACATATGCTGATTGCTATAAAAATGTGAGTGAGACACTAAAACTCCTAGAATGCCTTGGTTTTGTCGTTAACTACGACAAAAGCTCGCTTATTCCACAACAAATTTGTAAGTTTTTGGGTTTTATGTTCGATTCTGTAAATCAGACAATTTCCTTACCAAGTGACAAACGTGAAAAAATTTTGAACCTAGTCGAGAAATTTTCATCACTGCCCAAATGTTCTATTAGGGAGTTTGCGCAACTAATAGGGGTTTTAGTGTCTGCATGTCCAGCAGTCAGATATGGTTGGATTTATACAAAAATCTTAGAGCGGCAAAAATACCTGGCTGTAGGAAAATACATTGATTTTGAAAAACATTTCAAAATTCCTGATATAGTTCTGGATGACCTAATTTGGTGGAAACATAATGTAACACACACCTCTAATTCATTAGTAACAAATAATTTCGATCTGGAAATTTATTCTGACGCATCTCTCACTGGCTGGGGCGCAATTTGCAACGGGGAAAGAATGCACGGAGCATGGAAACGCGAAGAATGTGGATTTCATATAAACTATCTAGAATTATTGGCCATATTTCTAGCGCTAAAGTGCTTTGCAAAAACTAAAAAAGACTGTTCTATTCTCTTACGAGCAGACAATACAACAGCAGTAAGCTACATAAATCGTATGGGTGGAATTCAATTTCCCCACCTGAACGATCTATCTAGGCAAATATGGCAGTGGTGCGAGAAGCGAAGTATTTGGCTGTATGCTTCATATATAAATACTAAAGACAATTATGAAGCAGATGAAGAATCTCGTAAATTAAATCCGGATACAGAGTGTGAACTGTCGGATTCAGCATTTCATTTGATCACAAAACAGTTAGGACAGCCAGATATTGATCTTTTCGCTTCTCGAGCCAATGCTAAATGCACAAACTTCGTTTCATGGAGGAAAGATCCAGAATCCACTTTTATAGATGCCTTCACTTTAAACTGGAACAGCTTTTTCTTTTATGCATTCCCGCCGTTTCCACTGCTCCTGAAATGTCTTCAAAAAATTGAACAAGACAATGCATCAGGAATATTAATATTCCCTTTTTGGCCCAGCCAGGCGTGGTACCCATTATTAAAAACAATGGTAGCATCCAGTATAATCTGGCTCCAACCAAACGAACATCGCGTGTCGTGTTGTTACAGAAATCAACTTATCCTGGGTGTAGCAGTGCTCTCAGGCAGTCCTTCGCGGCGCGCGGCGTCCCGGAGATAGCACTAGACTTGACGTTAGCGTCGTTATCGCCCAACACACTGAAGCAGTACAATGTTTCGTTAAAACTATGGTGGCAATACTGCACAGACAACGGTTTTAGTATATTTGATTGCTCTATTCCAAACGTGCTAGGTTTTTTGAGTGAGCAGTACAACAAAGGTGCATCATATGGATCAATCAACTCGCATCGCTCGGCGTTATCTCTTCTGTTAGCTAGCTGCATTGGATCAGACGATCGCGTCACTCGCTTACTGAAAGGTGTTTATAAATTAAAACCAAGCGTCCCCAAATACAGTTATACCTGGGATCCACAGCTCGTACTCAGCTACATATCTAACTGGTATCCTAATAAAGAACTGAGCCGAGAAAATGTCACAAAAAAGTTGATTGTTCTGTTGGCCATCTGTACTGCTCATCGGATGCAAACTTTTTCAACAATCAAAGTTGAAAACATTAGTTTTCATGAAAACGGCATAAATATTGCAATCAAAGATATTATTAAAACGTCCGCTGTTGGCCGAGAACAACCGAGGCTTTACTTACCGTACTTTCGAGAGAATCCCCGAATCTGTCCAGCCACGACGTTGAAAGATTATCTCCAAGCAACGAGTTCGGACAGACCGGAGAACATGTCACACCTCTTGTTGACTGTGAAGCGCCCCTTTAGGGCCGCGACAGCACAGACACTAAGCAGGTGGACGAAACAAGTTATGAAAGCAAGTGGAGTGGACGTGGCGGTGTTCAGCGCACACAGCGCGCGGCACTCCGCCACGTCCACCGCCGCCGCAGCCGGAGTCTCCGTCGATGCTATCCGGAAGACTGCCGGCTGGACGAAGACTTCTCAGACATTCGCCAAATATTACAATCGTCCAATCATTGATTCTAATAATTTTGCCAAATCGGTGTGTCTTATCACCGAATAATTTAATTATAATATCAAAGGTATACCTACCTACCTCGATGATTTTGTATTCTACATTATTAATGTAAGATTTCATTTTGTTTTCATTATGTGAGATGATTAAAGAAATGTTAATTTCATTACAATGTCTTATTTAATCTCAATTGTATGCGTTTTACAAAGCTTATCTCTAAACATCTACCTGGTAAATTATATATGAAGAATGAAGCGAGGAAATATAATATATGATCAAACGAACTTCTGGAAGCGAAGTTCGATCAATATTATATGAGTCGCTTCATTCGAATATATAATCACCCTCCCCCCCAAACCCTGAAGATAAAGCTTTGCAAGAAACTTGTAAATCTCTAAAAGAATGAGGGCTCACCGGTGGGGTGAGATAGTGCTGTGCGTATGAATCAATAAAATTGTTAAAACTCGATTGAAATTATCGATTTTTAAATCTATGAATATCGTGCGACCTGCCTTGTGGGTTAAAAGGACTACCTGGTAAATTATATATTCGAATGAAGCGACTCATATAATATTGATCGAACTTCGCTTCCAGAAGTTCGTTTGATCATATATTATATTGTCACCCAAAATCGTCAAAAAAGTAGGATAGCGATGATGGTGTCTGATGTAATATTATGTCATTTGATACCCCACATTGACAGGTTTAAAAAAAATCCATACCTAAAATGATCATAATATATGATCAATCATCATTCGAATTATTTGACCTTGTAACACCTTTGTGCTAAATGATATCCGGTCTAATGTACAGAATATATTTAATCTTTTAAAGAGAGACACCCTACCATACAATATACATATATAGACCTGTACGGGAGAGGAGAGGGATACAATTTTTCTGCATTAGACTTTACATCGATTTGCGAGGTTTTTGGGCGTAGTCTATCTACTAATATCTTAGATTACTGTGGGCAAGTATTAAGTACAACAACGTATTAAGTACTGCTATAGATCATGTCTAATAGGTTTGTATAGTGACAACAATAGGCCCAGTGGACCGCATCGCCGGATCGACAATATCAATGGTTCCGATGCACAATACATTATATTATAGCCTTTTGTGCCAGTCGACCGGCCGGGCAAAATGAAGATCATTGTGATGAAGGCTAAAGAAATCTCAACAACAGCAAGCTAAAATGGTACTTGAAAAACATGATCTTTTTACGCACAGACCATCAGCATTTGACTTCTTCAATCTCACCTGTTGGTGCCTGACGATAGACCATGCTTAATTAGATGTGCATATGCACTCCGGACTTGAACTTAATTTGTTCGGGGAAAGGTTTGCTGAAAGAGTTCCACTCTTAAGCTGTTCCAATTAGGAATACAGAGGCAATATTTGTAAGAGTCGGTGGTATAGTGGTGTATGTCAACCACCTATGGTTGGATGATGTGATTAAATTAGAGATACTACGTAATTTCTTTACCGAACCATCGGTGTGAGGGATATCTTTCAGAATTGCGCCATTTCTAGAAAAAGTATACAGTTAAACCAGAATATCAATCTTCGTGTTTCTATGGAGAACAAATATAGTCAGGGGCGAGTGAGAGGGACAGCAATGGACAGTCGAGTACTATTAATGCTTTGGTTTTACTGTAAGTAGTTCTAAAGTGGATACAGTGAGAGGGCCCAGTCTGTGTATTAAAACCGCAAGACAGATTTACTTAATTAAATTGCTTCCAGCCAGAATCTGGTTGGAAGGACCAAAAAACATTTATAGACCTAATTGACCTGCATTTGTTAACGTAGGCTTTGAGGAAGCAATTTCTCCTGAATTTGGGAAATGTAATTGGTTCACCGCTAAATGGTTTAACTCTACACAATCCATAGGGAATCGCCGGTAAGGCCGAATAAACGCGAATATTGTGGATATTTACGAAAATGTATCATATTTTTCACATTGCGCGTAGAACCGATGGCCGCTGGGGCACAAAGGTTCTCGAGTGCCGACCGCGTGCAGGGCGACGACAGCGTTGGTAGGATTCCAACAAGATGCACCGAAAATCTGGTCAAGATCGCGGGAAACCAATGGATGAGGGCAGCGCACGACCGATTGTTGTGGAGATCCTCGGCTGCACGTGAAATCTGCCGTGCTAGTGTAAAAGGCCGTCTTTTGATAGGAGTTTCCATATATTTTACATCTTTTTTCATTAACACGGCAGAAATTTAAACGCATTGGCACGTGGATAAAAACAACGTAACAGAGCCGGGCTCGGGAATCAAATCAAGTTATTATATAGGATCAACTTGGAAGCACCTCATAAAAAAAAAAGTCCTACATCGTTTTATAAACGAATGAGTTCTAAGGTAAAAAACATGAAAAACAAAAACATACAAACGAATAGAGAACAACCTCTTTTTAACCGACTTCCAAAAAAGGGAGGAAGTTCTCAATTCGTCGGAATGTTTTTTTTTATGGATGTTCAACGATTACTCGAAGACTATTTGACCGATTTCAAACAATTTTTTTTGGTTATATAGGAGATACTTTCAAGTTGGCCCCATATAATTTTGGTGAATATCTAATGATTTCCATCATTTCCATGAGGAATTGAAGGAACTCCTCAAATATTGTAGGCATACATATGGCGATTTTGGTATTATAAGAAACATAAACTAATTATGTTACAATTTACTAACTAATCTTTGGTAAAAATAATTATTTGATATTACCTCATAGAAACCGCACGTAAAAGCCTGTTTACATTTTGATTAGTTCTCTCTCTAACTCTCGTTCTTACATTTCGTACTTGCGTTTAGTAGCAAATGTATGAAGTCGCACTAATCACAGTGTAAACTATATCACAACACAACAAACGGGGCGTCATCGCGTATAATTATGATCTCTTTCACTACCTTTCGTTGGTAATTCTTCGACGTTTCGGACGTCGTGTTACGTCCATAATCTCCGATTAAATTAAGCCCCGTTTTGTTGTGTTGTGATAATGAGTGAAAATCGTGTAAGTTAAATCAAAAATGTAAACAAGCCTTAACACCTAAACGGGAACTATTTTGGAGCATAAAATCAATCCCAAACACAATAGGAGTGGAAGCAACATCTATTCCTATAAGAAAACCTATAAATATGTACAATTTTATAGTCTTGTGTATAGGTACGGTCGACCAAGAAAATGGTCTACCACTTTTCGAGTCTATATTTCATGCGTATTAAGATTCAAAACAAGAAGTACACGTTATCGGTGAACCGATAACGTGTACATCTAGAAAAAGGCCATTAAAGCATAGGTTAGAACACTCCTATTTAATTGACCTGTGAAACGCAAAAACTAAATCAAAATCGGCCCAACCGCTCAATAATCAGGATGCACTAAACAGACACACAGATACACGTCAAACTTATAACACCCCTTTTTTCGTCAGGGAATAAAAACTAGAGATTTAAGTTATTATCAAAAGTGATCATCCCCTCCGTCCAGTAAAATCCATTTGGTAGGATCCATTATGGATCCGAGTGGATCAATTGTGCGTTCAGATCTATCAATGGATTTGAGTAGACTTTATTGAGCACTAGGATCCAAATAGATGATGTTAAACTAACAAGTCCTAAAATCCATCAATGGATTCATGTAAACTATTTATAGCCAGCGGTCCTTAGGAGGATTTTAGTTAACATTGATGTCGAATATAATCCATCAATTGAGTCATGTGAACTTTTAATAAACAGGCTATTAACTTATTAAATATGTATAAATGGAAAAATCATAATTTTCGAATATGTTGGTCTATGTAAACACTCATTATTTTATACACACATGTAAATCTTAACTATCATCATCATCATCTATATCAGCCTATATATGTCCCACGGCCCGAAGCGGACTGGGGACTTCACATAGACCGTTAAGTTTCTTCGCGAATGTATGCATGTTTCCGCACGATATTTTCCTTCCCGAAATTTTCCTCCCTACGCATAATGACCAATCAATTTTAATTTAAAAACGCGTGTTGACCAATACGCATAATGACTAATGCGCAAATTGTGGTGTGTTTGTTTGGAGCTCCATAGGGATTGGAAACAAGGTGTTTTTGTTTACTTTTTAGGTTACGTTATCTTTAAGCAGATATGGATTTCTAAGTTATTAATAAAATAGTTTGTTTATTTCAATAGATAGTTTTATTGTGTTTACCTTCGAATAAAAACCGAAGTAGGTATACGTCGTTCTTAACACCTCATTTTTCCCAAAAAAAACCAACTGACAAATTTCCCACTAAAAGAAATGTGTTTTGTGAATACTAATATAGGTAATAATAACAATCGGCACACTTTGGTTTCACTGCTTAGATACTTTTGTATGGTGGCTCACTAATGATTTTAAAGCGACATGTTATGTTACTAAAGTGTGCAGATGTTTTTAAAACTGACTGTACCACTATACTATATGTACAGGGAACAAGAAAAGTATTATATTTAGAGGGGAAATGACAAATATTACCACCAATACAAGCGATTCTCACTGGTCATATTAGTATGACATGCCAGTATGACCACCAAGAAACGGGGATTTAACCTACATACATAAGTAAAACACAAGATAAACACGAAATCAAACAATATGGAAAAATAGTTGGAACCGTTAATTGATCTTCGTAGGTTAGGTACAGGTAGGTTTTGTAGTCTATTATACTACATTGATGTGGATCTGAGTTTAACAAGAGTTCAACAAAATCCATTGATGGATCAGCGTAAATATTGGAGTTACTCAAAATCCATTGATGGATCCAAATGTACAAAAAGTCCACTTCAGCTTGTGGATTCTAGTGTCCAATAAATCCGTTCAAATCCATTGATAGAACTGAACGCACAAAAGGTCCACTCGGATCCATAATGCATCCAACCAAATAGATTTTAGTGGACGGAGGGTTTATTTGTCTACCGTTAAAACACAAAGGTATGTCGCATTGAATGAATACGATCATAACGACCAGTATTTAAATAGTAATTAACCCCAAAAACCTATTTCGCCAATGTAACTTAACCAAACGAAGTCGCAATACGTGAGTTAACGACATAGATGGAATCTTTATACGTTTGGTCTACATATCGCAATTAGAACCAAGGCCAATAAAAGTCATAACTGAACAACAGGTATACAGGAAACAACTACCGTAATTACTGCCTATTTCACTAACACTCACCCATTTGTTTACTATTAAACTAGATGATAAATGGACTTGTAAATTAACAAGTCACTTTAATCTCCATGAAGATTCTCTTTGCACTAAAAACACCTACTGTCAATTTTTCAATTGCACATTTAAAAACAGAATATTTTTGTTCTATATTTGAAAAATGAAAAACAAAACACGATCGCACAACAACACTCACGAGATATTTATGAAAGACTACTCTTGGCCGCGTGGGAAGGTGCTATCTTAGATTAGTCCGAATCGTCATGTTGCCAATGTTGCCATGACGTGGAAGTTGATCAGTCATGCAAATAACGTACGGAAACATTGTCCTGACGTATTGCGGATAAGGAATTAAGGACATGGTTTGTTGACGTGTTTCAGTACGTTGAGGGATTACAAATGCGTATCATGCTTTATATATATCTATACTATTAAAATGTTGGAAAAATGAAATGTCTGTACATTGAAGATATTTCCAAAAAAATGGTTATAACGGACTATTTGGAGGTCACTAAAACGAAAAATATTTTTTTTGGATTTTATGTATGTGTCGTTGTGGCTTCATCACGCAAAATCGGCTAAACAGATTTTAACAATTTTTGGTACACGGGTAGTTTGGTATCTCCAGATGGTTATAGGATACTTTTTACCCGATTACGCTGACAAAAAAAGAAGGGTTATGACTTTTTCTCCTCCGCGAACGAAGTTGCGGGCGCCTTCTAGTATATATTAGCTGTTGCCCGCGACTTCGTCCGCGTAGAAATGCAACATAGCCTAGAAAGTTTCATACCCTCTTTCGTCCCTAAAAGGGATGATATTTGACATACATCAACATCATAGCCTATGTCCTATTCTGATATATAAGGTACATAACTGGAAAGTAGTTTTTGAGATTAAGTGGAACGTACATACATACTTTCACGTTTATAATATAGTAAGGATATGCCTATTCAGATTTGAGTCATGCCAATAGTTCGAGGGTGAAATGGGTAATTTCACCCGAGTTAATACTCTACTTTTCATTTCGACTGTGAGGAAAATAAAAAAATAATCATCATCATCAATCGCAATCGCGATATGAAAAGCTTTTATTTTAATAATATGACGTAACTCAATTATCTTGGACTCTGTGGCTAATCGTAACAATAAGATACTTTGATATGATGATGGAAAAGCTATTATCTACCCGGCTAAATACCCATGAAAATTAAACTTTCCGAACAAAACGTGAAAAATATTTAACTTCATCAGGAAAGCATTCACTTGATTAGGTCAATAATATAAATGACAGCTGATATGTTCTTCATTTCGCATTAAATGATCAAAGGATTTATTAGTTTAACACATGTTGACTGGATTTCAGTGTCAGACCAAAGATTATTCGTCTTTGCAAATTACGGTCAACAACGTGTGGTACAAGCACAAGCTATGAAACTGAAGTTAGTCGCTTTCTCTAGTAGACATGTGCGCCGACCACATTTTACCCAGCGGCGGCGCGCCGGCTCGTAATGACTCGGCGGCGGCGTGACGCCGGCGGCGTAAAAAAAATCGTGTATTTTAATCTAATTCTATAATAATAATTAAAAAAATATCCAATCTAATTCAGGCTCAATAAAAAGTTATCACCGTTTTTACTATTTTTATTAGAAAATCCTACTAACCTAATAATAACAATCAACATAGTAAAAAATCCATCGGATCCATCGGTCCATGCGGCACGATATTCGTCTTTTTAATACTAACCATATTAAAGAAACGATAGTGCGGAACAAGGGCTCCAATTCAAAGTGTTTGCAAGGGACCTGTCTATTGGGCAAAGCCAGTTGACGAAACTGAAGACAGAAGACAGCAGTGTAGTATCGACGAAGCCAGAGGTGTTGAGAGAGATCGAGGTTCTATGGGCAATTATATACCTCGGCTGCCAAAACTGTTCATAACTTGGCCAAAGACCCGAGAGCCAAGCTTACCCGACACTGTACCGAAGATATCCTGGACGAAATCTTGTAGGATCGCCCTGAAACAGCTCAAAAATAACAAGGCGCTGGGTGATGACGGAATCACTTCAGAGCTTCTAAAAGCGGGTGGAACACCGGTATTTAAAGTCCTTCAGCTCTTCAATATCGAAGTGCTCGAGGGCATCACGTATGGCATCGTAACCGGAGTGTGGTGGTGGTGCTATTTTTCAAGAAAGGTGATTAAACGCTCCTCAAGAATTAGACCCATCTCGCTTATGAGCCATGTCTACAAGCTGTTTTCCAGGGTAATCACGAATCATCTCTCAAGCAGGATTGATGAATTCCAGCCTCCTGAACAAGCTGGGTTTCGAAAAGGCTTCAGTACCATAGACCACATACACACGTTGCGGCAGGTAATACAGAAAACCGAGGAGTATAATCTGCCACTAGTCCACAAACGCTAATTGCTTACCGTTTTTGGGACAAGCGTTTATGGACTATGAGAAGGCCTTTGATTCCGTCGAGGCATGGACAGTACTACAGTCGCTCCAGCGATGCCGGATTGACTATCGGTATATCGAGGTGCTGAGGAGTGTTTACAATAACGCCAGTATGTCGGTCCGAGTACAAGACCAGTTTATGGAGGCGATACCGTTGCGGAGAGGTGTGAGACAAGGAGATAATATCTCTTAAGCTCTTCACCAACGCAATTGAAGACGCCCTCAAGCTCTTGGAATAGCAAGGATTCGGCATCAGCATTAATTGCGAGCACATCACGCAACTTCGATTTGCCGATGATATCGTGGTCATGGCAGAGACGCTGGAGGATCACGGTATGTTGCTCAAAGATCTGAACAGAGTATTCCATCAGGTGGGCCTTAAGATGAACATGGGCAAGACGAAAATCATGTCGAATGTCCATGTAGTACCCACCCCAGTATTGATTAGTAATTTGGTCCTCGAAGTTGTCGACGAATACGTCTTTTTAAGACAAACAATCCAGTTAGGCAGGTCCAAATTCCAGAAAGAGATTAATCAACGGATCCAACGGAAGGGGCAGCGTTTGGGAAACTGCGAAGTGTCTTCTCGTGTAGGATACCTCAGATGAAAGTCTTCAACCAGTGCGTATTATCGGTGATGACCTACGCTGCCGAGACGTGGTCTCTGACTATGGGCCTCGTAAGGAAGTTCAGAGTCACTCAACGAGTTATAGAAAGGGCTATGCTTGGGATCTCTTTACGAGATCGAATCAGAAATTAGGAAATTCTTAGACGAACCAAGGTCACCAACGTGGCAAACAGGGTAAGCAAACTGAAGTGGCAATGGGCAGGGCATATAGTTCGAAGAACCGATGGCCGTTGGGGCAGAAAGGTCCTCGAGTGGGGACCACGTACCGGCAAGCGCAGCGTCGAAAGGCCACCCTGGTTAGGGTTGCGGAGACTCGCTGGATGAGGGTCGCCTCTATCCGGCCCATGTGGAATTGTATTGAGGAGGCCTGTGTCCAGCGTGGACGTCCTATGGTTGAAATGATAATGATTATGATGATAGTTAAAATCCTCTTAGCGGATAGCTTGGCTAGTAGTATTCGTAGAATAGAGAACAGTGTTCATCAGTCATTAGTAGGAATAGCAATCAACGATTTTTCGCATCGTATAACTCAGGGTGTAGTTAATAATTTTAATTTTAATATTTTCTTCTGTTTCCGCGATTATTACTCATTGAAATAAAACAATTTAATTTCTAAAATGAGATAATATACGCGATATAATCCATTAAATTGTTTTATTTCAATGAATTTTAATTTTGTTTAAATAGTTTTTATTTAATACTTATGTCACTTGCCATTTTGATATTCACGCGCAATACACACACACCAGGCACGGCATTCACGACTACTGACAGTACTGACTAACGACCTTGACGCAACGAGAGTTGCCAATCCACGCCGGTTCAAAATGGCGGCGGCGGCGGCGGCGCATGATTGCTCGGCGGCGGCGGCACGCCGGCGCCGCGCACACGTCTATTCTGTAGTATGAAGGCTTATATCTTTTTAGGATTCCGAAGCCAAAATGGCAATTGGAGATTTGTGAAATTTGGAGGATAGGTGTCTTGTATAAGCCGCTACTTAGTTTGATAGTTAAATAATAATATAATATATTTTTAGAGGGGGCACTCTATACCCGTACGTGACCCAAATAGATTTTTCTTTCAGCAAATATCAATTCAATTCAATTCAATACGTTTATGATCAGATAACAGGGATCCATACAATGTGTTAGTAAAATTAACTATAACTAAGTTGTTAGTAAATGTAAAATTACAATTAAAATTTCAAACCATGTCAAATTATAAAAATTAAGATGATATATAATAATAGTCATTTAAACAACAATAATAAATAAATTGAATACAACAATAAAATTCAAATTATCACAGCAATGTCACTTTGTACAATTGTAAGATTATTAAATTAAAAAAATAAAATAAAATAAATTATATTGTACTCGTGTTTGCGTACGTGGGCCCCTTTGATGGTAGTGGTGGTGGTATGTATTATTTTTTAAATCTCTGCTCGAAGGCTATACAGACCTAGGACAGACCCAAAACAAGGTGGAAGGGTGTAGTGCTAAAGGACATGACTGAATGTGTGAGGGATCCGAAGACGATGTCGAGGATAGAGCGAAGTGGGGGAAACGAGTTCGGAAATCATGTGGCATACTAGCTAGGAAGAGAGAAGAGAGTGAAAGATACTCTCTTCGAGAACATGGACCAAACGATATGTCGGAAATGTTGAAATTATAAAACAAATCTATAATATTATAAAATTGTAATATTATAGATTTTCTGTACATTGAAGATATTTTCAAAAAAGTGATTTTAACGGACAATTTGGAGGTCACTAAAGCGAAAATTATATTTTTTTCTTTTTTTGTATGTTTGTATGTGTCGTTGTGGCTTCGCGCTAAATCGGGTTAACGGATTTCAACTATTTTCGGTACACGGGTAGCTGGGCATTCACAGATGGTTATAGGATACTTTTTACCCGACTAAGCTGAAGTAAAAAAGAGGATTATGACTTTTTTCACTTCCGCGAACGAAGTTGCGGGCATCTTCTCATTATATACGCGATTTAGTCCCGTTTATTATGACGATATCGGTGTCTTTCTGATGAGACATATGATGACGATGATATACCGGATGGTAAGTGGACTCTCACCAATCCTGAGGACCAGGACAGTCTGTAACCTATTAAGGGCCCTAAGCACTTCCCTATAGTTAATTGGGCCCCTATAATTCTTACAGGAGACTTCAAGACTCAGGAGCGTAGGGCAATGCCCATTGTGCCATGTAGAAAAAAGGGCCCTGCTGAGGACTGAGATGGATATGGAATATTCTACTTATTGTAGTAATTCTACAACTGCATCGGCATAAAATTGGAAAGTTAATGACTTACGCCGGCATGAAATGGAGTAGACTTGACCGGTATTAATAGTCAAGCGTCACATGTCTCAGAATCTCACATTTGGGGCAACGACACCTCGTGGGCGTCGCGGGGCAAATAGATGCATCGGGTGACCTGATCTCGTAACAATAATTTTGTAAGCGCCCTCGTAACCTATTGGATTTATTAAGATCAATGGGGTCGTGTATATAGAGGATTTGATGGGGGTTATGGTTAACGCAGCGAAAAGGGCGTGTAACTGAGTCAGTTTTTGGACCAATATATGGAGAGAGCACGACCACGTGTTGACAGACTGAAATAATAAATCCGTTCTATACAGCAGGGCTTCCTAAACTTCATTATACTGTGACTCCCTTTATAGGTTAGGTTGTAATTTTTTCGCGACGCCCACATAGTTGTAGAGTAGCATATGAGTTAATCACACGGCGTGCGACAATCCGATCGTACCGTTCCACTACGCCCCTAGGATAGTTCTACGCTGTCCTAATGCATGGGTACGCACAGTTTGGAAACCCCTGCTATACCTGCTACAAACTACAAATAGAAATATTGTTATATAGCCTGATGGTAAGCGAATTAATATAGATAGTGATAGTATATATTATAGTATTTGTATTACTAATACTATAAATGCAAAGTAACTCTGCCTGTTAACCTGCCTGACGTGTTACCTTTTGACGCTTAAACCTCTAAACTGATTTAGATAAATTTGGTAAGGTCATAATTTACCGAGACCCTGAGAAGTATTCATGGTAGTTTTTATGCCGGAAATCATCTACTATCAAATCAATCACTCAAAGATATGCTAAACTGCCGTCAGTAACGCGGCGAAGCCGCAGGTCTAGTAAAATGTAAATTGATCAGAGTAATCAAATCTAGCTCAGAGTTTGAAAGAACCATCGCTGGGCCGAGCACAGCGGCGACTGACTCCTTGTGCGAGTGCATCAGAATAATCCGTTAACAGGAGCCCTTAGATAGGCGTGACCTTGTTTATAAAAGCAACCGTTCAGCCGCAACCGCTCCGTTAACACGTAATTTAGCAATCATCACAAGAGCATATAATTTTTTTTTTCATAGCCTTTTTGTATTTTTACCCGACTGCGCAACGCAAAGGAGTGGTAATGTGTTTATCAGTCTATGTATGTATGTATGTATGTATGTATGTTTGTTCCTATCTGGCACTCTAGAGACCAAACGCGTGGACCGATTTTGATGATTCTTACGTCAATCGATTTGTCTTAACTGTCCGAATGTCACTGAAGACATCAAAATGATGAAAACTCAAAATGGCGATAATGAGACGCCATATTGTGAAAAAGAAAAAAATGAAAATCGACGTACTATATCGAGAGGGGTATTAATGAATAGGGATTTAAAAATCATTATTAGGTTTCTTTTATCATTTTTAATTTGGAATTACCAGTTAGGAACTATAACGATTTAAAGTTGGTTAGCAAGCTGTTCTCACTAAATTTTCATTTAATTGCATTGTAATAAATCTGAGCAAGGTTCTCAATAACCCCCACAATAAAGATTGAGAAATTGTCTGACTTTTATAGTTTTAACTAAAAAGTATAAAATAAAAAATAATAATTAAAAAAACAATAAACCCGACTGCGTAAAAAACTAAAAAGAACAAGTCCAGTGCCCTAGAAATAGGACCCATTGTTGGGAAGATTTGCGTCGATCTAGATTACTTATGGGTCCCAACTGTTCAAAATCGCTATGTTCCATATTAGAATTTATTATTTGTTATATTGTGAGTATCGATCATGAATCATGAAAGATTTCCATTATAACCTAACAAATTTCTAGGGCACTGGACTTGTTTTTTTTTCTTTTTAGTTTTTTACGCAGTCGGGTTTATTGTTTTTTTAATTATTATTATTTTTAGATAACCAGTTATTTTTTTTGTTTTTATTCACTGAGGTATGCATTCACAAAGTTACAAAAGTCGAGACGAGGTATTTAGTTGTCGTTGTAAAGTGGAACCAACGTAATTAAAAGGCCCAGACCTTTTGGACCTGGCGTGGACAACCTGGTAGGAATTGCGAAAACTCAATTATGTACTTTGAAAACTGGACCACCAGTTTTCAAAGTCGCATTTATAAGTGAATAATCCATACTAATATTATAAATGCGAAAGTGTGTCTGCCTGTCTGTCTGTCTGCTACCTCTTCACGCTTAAACCGCTGAACTGATTTGGATGCAATTTTGTATGGAGACAGTTTGAGTCCCGGGGAAGGACATAGGCTACTTTTTATCCCGGAAAAATACCCTTATCCGCGATAAACGAATTTAAGGCGGACGAAGTCGCGGGCAGAAGCTAGTTATGAATTTATACTTACCGTCTGTGCGTTTTTCAGCAATTGGATCAGCTTCCATAACCATTGTGATTTGACTCTGCAACAACAATGATTACATTGAGACGTGCAAAAAAATTAAGGAAAGTTACGGGGATTTATTGGATTAACAACTTCTGTACAAGTGTATTGCCCCTTGCGGAATGGGATATTGTGTCTATCTGTTTTCATATTCGGGGACGCATGAGAGAAAACTAGAACGCTGTAAGATTTATTTGGTACGTTTGTTAGCGAAGGAGAAAAAAATTATAACCCTCTTTTTCGTCGGGCAAATATAGTAGTACATGTAGAGATTACGACTCCAAAAACACCCAGTATTTACAATTCGTGTACCAAAAATGGATGAAATCGGTTAAGCTGTTTTGGCGTGATGAAGCCACAACGAAACATACAAATAATAAAAATAAAACATACAGTGACCTTCAAATAGTCCGTATCACTTTTTTTAATATCTACAATGTATAGGTGAAAAAATTAAGTAAGTCACCTATTTTATGTATTAGCAGCGTATCTGTATAGGAAATTTGACATTCCATATACGATAAATGACATAAGTTCCATATCAATTTTGAACACAACTACATACAAGAGGGGCTTTACTTAAGTTTTTTACCTATACAGACATTTCGTTTTAACTACTTTATAATAGTATAAATATGTACATGTATGTAATTACCATTACTGTATTCGGATATGCTTAATAAAGCGAGGAATAGGTTTTGCATCACTGCAAGTACGCGTACCTTATGCTAGAAGTGATTCCGGTCACTTGCAGCCGGACTATGGTCAACTTTTGTATACAAATCTAGCATTAGTAGTAGGTACAGTAAGCTGCAGAGATATGCGGCATACGAAATGTATGGACCCTTCAATTTCCACACTTCTTGAGGCCGACTGTTCTCTCGTCTCGTAGTTAAAGACAGAAAAGGATAAACCCACAAAATTCCATTCCAGTAAATGCTAATTTTATCTAACAACACAAACCTACTCGCACCATATTTGTTCCACCTATCTATTTCATCATTTTCGAACACATTAAGTATTCACATGCAACGAATATGACTAAATGCATCCTACACTGCACTAAAATAGAATACAACGCATGGTCACCTTCTAGTATCTAGACCCGTGTGAAACGGCTTCCCTCTTAAATTTTCATCAATTATAATGATATATGAGGCTCAGGTTATATTGGTTGCGGTGTTTACAACATGCCCCCACTTACTTATACGGCTAATTATAATATTTAAATTCGGAATGTGACAACGCAGTTCGGCGATGATTTGGCTCGTAAATGTAACACGTACACTGACTTCAATTTTCTATATTAAGATACCAGAAGTAAGTTCGCGGAGAAGAAATAAAAAATCATTATCCTCTTTTTTGCTTCGCGGAGTCGCGTAAAAATGACTATCCTTGTATGAAGAATGGTTCTAATCCGATCAGCCATTTTCGTGTGATGAGAACACAAGTTTATTCCGAAAGACAGATGGTGTTAAGACGATGTACCGCGCAATGCCCAGGCATTTTAAGAAGCATAGATCGCGAATACCGCGATATTAGATTTTTATAGTTTTTTAAAATTTAATATAGAAGATAAGACATTACATAAATTAATGTATGTAGATTTCGTTTCTAACGTCAAAACACATCGTGGGATTTGCGATAATAAGAGGAGAGGTGCTAAAATATTCGCTGATGGCATTAACCATATATAGCCATATAAAGCAGAAGTGATAGAACGGTACAAAATCATTTATAAAGAGCGTCATTTAAAGCCTAAAAAGGTCTTAATAGAATTGTGCCGTTCTTGAAAATTCTCAGGAATATACTATACAAAACAGAGCATGTTCGCAAAAACAGCACATAGTTAAAACTTAAATAGTAGACTAACCAAGGGTTGAAAGTGACCCATTTCACACGAGATATTTCTGGCGCTCGAACGAAGTGAGAGCCAAAATAGTTCGTGGGTACAAATGGGTAATTTCACCCGAGTTAAACACTCTACTTTTCATTTCGACTGTGACGAAAATAAAATACTTCACGCACATTTTATAAATTAGACGAGCTGAAACATCATTTTAATATCAATCAAAATAGATTGTAATAAACACGTCACCTTATGTATAGCTGAGATTAGATATATGAAAAGCTTTTATTTTAATAATATGACGTAACTCGTAACAATAAAAAAATTACTTTCCACCCTAGGAATGGAAAAGCTATTTTCCACCCGGCTATCTACCCATGAAAATTAAACTTTCCGAACAGGAGAGATGAAAAATAAATTGCATAGTTGGCAGTGAAAGGTTTTCCTAGAAGTTAAGAAGAATGAATTATGGATCCACTTCTTTAATTGATATAAAACTCGATTGTTTTCATTATTTATTAATGATTATTGCCTTGACACTGTTTTCTTTAAAAGAAAACTCTCCCTCACTCAACATTACTTGATTATATAGTATCCGACGTCTTGAAAGCTTTACAGCTCTCGTATTCAAATCATCAAATCAAATGATATATTATTTTAGCATATGCCGGATGTATATTATTTTTAGCATATGTCAACGACCTACCTAAAATACTAGACACAACTTGTATAATGTTCGCGGACGACGTCTCCCTATTATTCAGTTGTAAAAACAATTTGGAGTGCAATGAGCGTTTGCGGGAATTATATGCATGTACCCAAAAATGGCTTGATGATCACAATCTCGAAATTAATGCAAAAAAAACTAAAATAATCCAGTTCAGACCGGTACAGAAAAAAACACTGAAAATGACATTAAAAATTAACATTTTGACTATAGAGGAAGTGGCAGAATTTAATTTACTAGGAATAAAAATTGACTGTAACTTAAACTGGAAAGCTCATATTCAAAATGTAAAAGCAAAACTGTCCCGATTCATATATGCCTTAAGCGTCCTAAAAATAAATACAAACTTCGAAACAGCTTTGTCAGCATATTATGCTTATGCGAATTCCTGGCTTAGATATGGTTTAATTCTATGGGGTGCCAGCACGGACTCGCACCAACTCTTTGTATCACAAAAAAAGTGTGTCACAAAAAAAGTACCGAACAGCTGCTGTCCGTATTTCAAAGAGCATAAAATCCTTACATTACCAAGTACGTACATTATGGAAGCGGCAATTTACGTAAGAAATAACCCAAACTTATTTCCATTGCAAAAGGTCACCTCAAATAGACGAAATAAAAACCAACTTTTCTTGCCAATTTCTAAATTAGCTATGTACAGAAATGGTCCTTACTGTCGTTGCGTCATTATAACAAACAAACTTCCAAATCAGTTAAAGCAAGAAACTAACGACAAATTGTTTAAAAATAAGTTAAAAAAGCTTCTCATTGACAAGTCCTACTATACAATCGATGAATTTTTAAATGATGATAAATTAATGAAATGGAATCCATAAAACATAAGACATTAAAAATTGCCATCTCCTATGAATATTTTAATTTAATGCTATATATCAAGTAAGTAGTTACTTTATTTAATATATTGTAGTGGCTAAATTATGACATAGTCTTGACATAAATTTTAGTTGTTTACTTAAGTTGAAAGACATCGTTTTTGCATATATTTTAGTACTTAATTTGATATGAATGTAATTTTTCCACATAATAGAAATTATTTTAATGTAAATGAAATTGTTTTGACATTAGTATTATTAGTTATCTTAGTTTAAATGACATCATATTGACGCACATTGTAATTATTATTTTAATTTAAATGGCATCGTCTCTAGCATGCATTGTAGTAGGAAATTTAAGCTAAATGATATCGTTTTTGACATGTATTAAATTAATTTGAATGACGTCGTTTTGACATACATTGTATTAATATTTTCTTCTGTTTCCGCGATTATTACTCATTGAAATAAAACAACCATGACCATGGAAAGCTGGAAAGCTTCCGAAACGTCGGGAACTAAAATGAGATAATATACGCGATATAATCCGTTAAATTGTTTTATTTCATACATTGTATTACTTAATTTAATTTGAATGAAATCCTTTTGACATACGTTGATGTAGTGTAGATATTGAATAAGATAAGTGTTTAGTACCTAAGAACTTACATTATACGCCCTAACAGGGTGTCATGTATCTACTACCTATAATTAACATCTCCTGTGATAAACATGGCTTGTAATGTTGAATAAATGAATAAATGAATGAATGAATAAATGATATTGTTTACACGATTTAATCTGTTTAAATAGTTTTATTTAAATACTGGATGGTGCTCGCAACTTCGTTTGCGGCGGAGAAAAAGTCATAACCCCTCTTTTTTTCGACAGCGTAGTCGGGTAAGAAATATCCTGTAACCATCTGTGGATACCAAACTACCCATGTACCAAAAATAGTTGAAATCTGTTAGGCTTATTTGGCGTGATGAAGCCACATCGACACATGCAAAAAATAAAAAATAATAGTACATTTCGATGCTAGTGCGGAAAGTATGTCATTACCGCACGAGTACCGAGATATTGCTCGTGGCAAGACTCGGGACGAGTGAAGAATGACATTTCCGCACGTGTATCGGACGACGTTTTTTAATACCGTTGCGAAAAAATAAGAAAAACAACAAGTAAGCATCATCATCATCACCATCACTATCACCATCATCATCACCATCACCGTCATCATCACCACCTTCACCATCATCATGTCCATCACCATCCTCATCATCATCATCATCATCATCATCATCATCATCATCATCATGACCATCACCATCATCATCATGATCATGACCATCACTATCATCATCATCATTACCACCATCACCATCAGCATCATCGTGACCATCACCATCATCATCAATAAGTAGTCATGAATTTTAAAAAAACATTGGAAAAGTAAAAAACACTAGTTCGCGAAAACCAACTTTGCGCACGCTAAACTATAGTAAGCTACGTGAAGTAGCACTTTTTGAGCAACTGTATTAAAAAATATTTTTCGATTCAGTGAACTCCCAATAGTCCGATACTTTTTTTTTTAAAAATATCCTCAATGTACAGATTTTAATGTATAGAAGAAGTGACACTCGCAGAAATCGCAAAAAATATAACGTAATACTTCTAGAGTTAAATACAGTCTCGGAGATCAAAAAACCAGATAAACACGAAAAAAAAACATAAATTCTTGATTACAACTTTTCTTCCCTTCTCCCGCTTGTTTATTTCCTTCCTTCCTTTATATTTTAAATCGTCGCAACTCAATTTACAGAGAATCTTCGTAATTAAATTACTCCTTTGGTGGATCGTTTCCTTGTTTAAAAGTCTAATTGCGAGTGGGCGTGGCGAGCGAATTACTTTGCAAGGTTTTGAAGAGCTTTTACTAGTCCGACCCTAAAATTCGGAAACAACAGTGTCGGGAAATTTCTTGCTTTATAGGGTTCCGTAGCCAAAACGGAACCCTTATAGTTTCGTCATGTCCGTCCGTCCGAATGTTACAGGCGTTTTACTCAAAAACTACATTATGTATATTGATGAAATTTGGAGAATAGGTGTCATGTATAAGCCGCTACTTAGTTTGATAGTTAAAAATTAAAATATATATTTCTAAGGGGGCCACGCCAAATCACTGTGTTGCCCAATAAAAAATTACGGCAACATCGCTTGCAAATAGTTCGAGATATGTCCCTTTTTGCGTGCTAAGGAAATCCTGCATTGTTTTTAGAACTTCATAATAGTAATAATTTATCTCAATTCTCAGTACTTCGATGATTTCGAGTAATTTTGAAAATTCGTCAAAGATAACTTCGATAACTGTGGTTATTATTGAATGAAACTATTGTTTTCCTACATCAGGTATTTTGATGAGTAACTTGTTATCGAAGGCCTCGAACCGTTTTACGCACTGATAAGGCATTCCTACCATACATTTGTCATGCACTGGAAAAACGCCGTATGTACTTAAAGCAAGTACGTGATTTTCACCTTTTAGACATACATATATTTCACGCCAGACAGTCTTGTTGTGAGTATGTGAGTCACAAATATAATTCTGTAGCTTTAATAAAACATGTTAATTAAACGTGACATGTTTCAAATTGTTTGTGGAATTATAATTAGTAAATGTATTTCTCGCATGTTGTAATATGTTGTTACTTCGAAATGTATTGAATCAAAACTAATAATGCATAACGACCAGTTAGCATGTGCAGCGTTGTAATGTTATTTCATAATACTTCTTTCATTTAATAGCCACGTTTTTAAAGCAAGTCAGCCATTTTCTATAATCTAGAGTACACCCTAGTACCATAAAACTAAGTCAAGTAAGAACAGTCCGTGAGATTTAGAATAGAATTTCACCACTGTCGAATAAAATCTGAAAAAATCGTGTAAAAGAACGATCGCAGCAAAATGATAATCTTTGGAGTATATATGTAGAGCAGATAATACCAGGCGATTATTTTACCGAGCTTCATAGCTCATAGCTGTTATTGTCTAGAAGGGGATTCCACAGCTATACATAATGGATTACCCTCATATGGCATAAACTTTTTTGTCATAATCATCATTTGGCATGATGCATTTTTTTTCTGAACACGTAAATTTTTCAGGATTGTTATAAAACTAACCTAACCTAATCTATTTAACAGGATGATACCTTAAAAGTCCTGAAAATTCTTCAGTTTCAGAAAAAATGCATTTTGCAAATGATGATTATGACAAAATAGTTTATGCCAGAAGCGGTTACCCCGCTGTATAATATCTGTGATTAAAGAAATAAATTAAGGTACGTACCTAGTACCTATTCGATTTCTACGTTTGCATTGTCGTTACTTGACATTGTCACTACAACATAACGTCGAAACATAAATTAAGGCATATTTCGCATTGACGTTTAACGTTAACTTAACTTTTAATATGTAGTTGCCGCCGGTCTAGCACAACACTCCACGACTACGCTTGTCGCGCGACATAGCATCACCTGTCTTTCTCGCATTGCATTGAAAGGGAAGAGGCAGACAATCCTTGTCGCTCGACAAAGAGTCGCTTATCACAGTTGTGCTAAAGGTGCAGTGCAGGACTTTTTTTTTTTTAATTGTCTCTTGTGATCTCTTTTGGCCCGTGGAGGGCCATTTTAAAGTTTCTGAAGTAGGCGCATCACTCCTATGAAGGACGCGCCGGAAGAAAACGCCGATGGCAGGCGCCTGTCCGCCGGATGGCTTACAGGACTTTTAAGTCCCGCCGGTTTGATAAAGCTGGCTGCTGCCAGCTGTTTTGAATTTTTCTTGAGTGCAGGCAAAGGGCGAGCCGGCGCCGGAGGTCCCACGCCTCCTTCACGCCCCGGGGAGAACGTATCTCGACCCGGCGTGGACGGCTGAGGCGCGACACGAAGAAGTGCAGGAGCTCCATCGCGGATCGCCAATCGCGGCTCCTCTGATGTGGGTGATGGTGAAGCACTGGCGAAGAGTGAGCGCCTTCCGAGCCACCTGCAGAGCCCCCTTCCGCCCCGGGGAGAACGTATCTCGACCCGGCGTGGGCGGCACTCGGCCGCGACGAAAGAGAGGTATGGAGGAAGCCCAGGCAGCGATCTCCCCTCGCGGTGTCTTCGATGTTCATTGTAGTGACGTTGAGATCTCGTTTGGACGAGTTCGTGGTTGTCCGTCTAATCCGGTGGTGAAGTGAAGGAAGGTCCAGCACTGGCGGGAAGCAAGGCCCCTCGAGTCATCCGCAGTCCCTCTCCTGCCCGGGGAGCGTAGTCGCTCAACCCGCCTCGCCATGACGAGGGCGGCAAAATGAACGCCGCTGCTGTAAGAGCTGGAGTCTGGAAAGCCCAAGGAGTATCACAGCCCGCGGTGCCTTCGTTTTTCACTCCGTGATGAGTCCGATTTTTCTTCTCAGCCAGTGAGAGGTGCAGGATGTTAACACACTTTACCGGGGGGGGGCTGAGGTCGCCCCGGCGGCGCGCGGATGGTAGTGCGACTGCGCGTCCGTGCTCACAGAAACACGGGAACTCGCAGAGCAGGACATTTGCGTGCTTCCGGCAATAATTGAAACGTACTCTAGGGCTCGAACCCTCTTCTTAATACTGCTACTATTTGTAATATCGTGAAAATAACAACTTCGCAGTACCTATTTATATAATTACATAAAAAACAGTCATACAGGCATTGACGGTGTGACATGGTAACTGTTGTACCTAATAAGATAACTAGGTGTTTTGCGTCCAAGTCTTATGTAAACACTTCACACCTGATGAGCACCACGGACGTAGATTAGCAACTTAGTGCTAAGATTCGTAATAGACACCGGGAAGCCCTAAAACGTTTTATCGACATGTTACTCTATCACTTTTAAAAACAAGCTAGGTTTTACGAGACATCGAGGACTCGTGGCATCCGTCTTTATAGTTCTATGAGTCCGACTAATAGATGATAATGATAATAATAGCTGTATGCCTGTATGGGCTAGTCTTAAACAAATCGACCTAGTCCCAAACTAAGCAGAGCTTGTACGAGGGCTGCTATTTATATATCCGGAAACCGGGATTACAATCTTCTTAAATAGCATATTTGACCGCCATGGTAAAATTTGAACTTTTTTAAGTATATAAGGTATATTTTTTCTTCCTTATTAACGCTCGTGTTTTGTTTTTGACGGGTTTTAAATGTCATCTCGCAGCAAGAATGGAACTCACTCGTGAAAATATTCGTGCTATGATTTATTATGATTTTCGGCGTGGTTTAACGCAACAACAGTGCATAGATCAACTAACTTCAACTTTTGGTGATGAAGCCCCATCTAAAACTACTGTGTATCACTGGTTTAGTGAGTTCAATCGTGGACGTAGTATGCTTACGGACGAAGTTAAGGCAGGTCGCCCGAAATCGGTCGTTGTACAACAAAATATCGAGGCTGTGCGAAAACTTATAATGGACGACCGACATGTTACGTACCGCGAGATAGAGGCGACTCTGGGTATTTCTATGACCAGCATTAATAGCATATTACATAATTATTTGGCTGTAAAAAAAATTTGTTCGCGTGGATACCCCACAACTTAACAAATGAGCAAAAACATGCTCGCGTCGAATGGTGCAATAAAATGTTAAAAAAATATAACCGTGGTGACTCAAAAGCCGTTTATAACATCTATACAGGTGACGAATCCTGGATCTATACGATCCATACGATCCCGAAACGAAGCAACAATCAACGGTATGGGTGTTTCAAAATGAGCCGAACCCTACGAAAGTTACTCGTGCAAAAAGTACATTGAAACAAATGGTGGCCTGCTTCTTCGGTATTAATGGCCATGTAGCTACAGTGCCACTAGAAAACCGTAGAACGGTTAATTCAGAGTGGTACACGACCATTTGCTTACCGGAAGTATTTGAACAAATTCGTAAAACTAACCAGCGACGAAGAATCATTCTTCATCATGACAATGCCAGCTGTCATACGTCACGCGAAACAACTCTATTTTTGGAGGGTCAAAATGTGGAATTAACGGGTCATCCGCCGTACAGCCCTGACTTGGCACCCAACGATTTTTATTTATTTCCAAATATAAAGAATAAATTACGCGGTCAACGATTTTCGACCGCTGAAGATGCTGTCGACGCATTCAAACAACACGTTATGGAGGTACCTCAGGCGGAGTGGCAGAAGTGCTTTAAAAATTGGTTCACGCGAATGCAAAAGTGCATAGATCATCAAGGGGAATACTTTGAAAAACAATAAAACTATTTTCAGCCGTGTACGTTTGTTTGTTTTTTTGTTTCCGGATATATAAGTAGCAACCCTCGTACGGTCAAGGAATTTAATTTGTGTACCCCTTCGTACCTTGTCATAGTGACATTGATATGGAATCTCTATCGGCTTTCATGTTGATTATTTATTTATTTAATCTTTATTGCACAAAAGAAAAAACTTATCGTACAAAAGGCGGACTTAATGCCATAGGGCATTCTCTACCAGTCAACCTCTGTGACAAGGTACGAAATCATATATAAATTAAATTCCTTGACTGTACTATGGTACTAGGCGACGATATACATACTAATATATAGATAAATAATACTTAAATACATAGAAAACATCCAAGACCAAGGAATAAACGTTCGTGCTCATCAAACGCCCTGGCCGGGATTCGAACCCGGGACCGCCAGCTTCGTAGGCCGTTGTGCAACCAACTGAGCCAAACGTATCGTCATCGTCACTAGCTAAAGTTATTGTCATCAGCGGATGAGGATTACATCAATCATCATTGCGTAAGGTGAGAAATCTCCGAATTTGATATTGAAATAAATTTCTGTCAACATTTAATTTTTTGAGTCAAGCTTTTATTGCCCACTGAACTTTTCTTTGAACACCCGTCAACTACGCATTCAGACGATTCTAAACATCACTAACTCGGTAGTGTTATTTTGTTATTGTTACAGAGTTCCCATGACCACCTTCCAGCTCCATCATCAGATCAGCTCGATGGTATCATAAATATTGAATTGTCACCTAAATTACATAAATATGCCAAATTTTAGCTCAATAGGGAATTTTTAACTTGCAAGATTCGACCCAAATGAATATCATGTGCACAAATCCGCTTTCCATGGCAAGCGGATTTTCGTATAAAACTGGCATCGGTAGCATTGTTTTAACTTTCAGTGCATTAACGATGCGAATTTCGGTGTGAAGTAGGAAGGAATTTAAATCAAGGTTGATGGCCAGAAATCATGAAGGTCGAATTCATCTTATTAAGCCAGGCACTATATCGACGCGTACATGACTTAATATGGTAGAGTGAGACGTATCCAAAGATCTACGAGTAGTAGGTACCTATTGCTCAATATGGATACCGTACTTCTTAAGATAAGTTGCTTCATACAGTGTGGGTTGGATAAGCAATCTTATTATACGGGTACAGACGTACAGTGGTTTCACTAAATGATTGGACAAAAAATGTTTTAGTTAACATTATAGCGATGCTTATAGATTTTTTTAAACAAAAACTATGTTTGTTAAACTATTAGTGGTGCTTGCTGTTTGTCTGAAAAGTTTAGGCTTCCGTGGAAATCGTTAAAACAAATACAGTGTATAAACAACGGATAATATTGCCCAAAAACTATAACAACTCTTACTATTTGTGTCTTCGTCTGCTTTGGGTTGGTTTTCTACCTATCTTCGTGGACGCCGGCTGGCAGTCCAGGTAGATCGGTCGTTGTCTGACTGGGATGACTTAGCCACCGGTGTACCACAAGGAGGAATTCTGTCTCCACTTCTATTTTCTACTTTTGTTAACTTCATCACCCCCGACCTCCGATGTTCCTACCATCTGTATGCTGACGATCTACAGCTTTACGACCAGTGCAAAGTGACTGATATTACTGCTGCAATTGACAAGTTAAACCTGGACCACATCCAAGAAACACATCCAAGAATGGTCTGAAAAATTCGGCCTATTTGTAAACCCGTCAAAGTGTCAGGCTATTGTCATTGGTAGCTCTCGCCAGCTAGCTAAACTCAATCTCAACTTTCTCGCGCCTGTAACTTTCAACGGCACACCTATTTCATTTACTTCTAGTGTTAAGGACTTAGGTGTTTAGTCTCTCAACCCATTTTGTAAAACCCGGCCAAGAGTCCGACTCGCGCACCGAGGAATCCGTACAAAATATACGCTAAATACAGCCGTATCTATGAAAATCAGTCTTAGCAGAGCCCTACTCCAAAGCAAAATATAGGCGGTGTTCGGTCATTTTATATTGGTTACTGGCATTGACAGACAGACGTAAAATTATTCTGTTTTTAGTATTGTTGTTATAGCGGCAACAGAAATACATCATCTGTGAAAATTTCAACTGTCTAACTATCACGGTTCATGAGATACAGCCTGGTGACAGATGGACGGACGGACAGCACAGTCTTAGTAACAGAGTCCCGTTTTACCCTTCGGGTACGGAACCCTAAAAAAATACAAAATCTAAACTAAATCGACAAAAAATTCGGATTGTAGTAATTCGGAAATGTAGTAACCGCCAATACATTCAATTGGCGGTTACTACGTTTCCGCTTTTTGCCGTTGAATAATTATCAAATCTGCTCACAAAATTTCACGATTATCGGTTGAGAAATGCGATCTGTAGAAGAGAACAGCCGGACATCCACCGGACAGACATACAAAAACATTTTTGCCCGATCTGAAACGGCGACCTTCGATAACGCTAACACAATAAAATACTGACAAACAATAGGTTCTACACAATAAAATACCAAATCCGATTGTACACCAAAATTACAAAACAAGCGGTTGGAACATAGACAGTAGTCTTCCAGCCGACCTTTTTAGGGTTCCGTACCCAAACGGGACCCTATTACTAAGACTCTGCTGTTCGTCCGTCCGTCCGTCCGTCCGTCTGTCTGTCTGTCTGTCCGAATGTCACCAGGCTATATCTCATGAACCGTGTTAGCTAGACAATTGAAATTTTCACAGATGATGTATTGTTGCCGCTATAACAACAAATACTAAAAACAGTATAATTTTATATCTATGTCAGTAACCAATATAAAATGATCGAACTCCGCGTACATTCTGCTTAGGAGTAGGGCTCTGCTAACACTGGATTGTTATAGATACGGCCGTTTGTGGCGTATATTTTGTACGGAACCCTTGGCTCGTCAGACTCGCACTTGGCTGGCTTCTCTTAACCATGGAGATGTCGCGTAAAAACGAGCCGTATGGCTGTGAAAACTACAAAACACTACTACTGACTTGCCATAGGATTTGTTCTAAATATTTTTAATGTATTGAAAAAAGTGTTATCCTCTTGGGAAACTCCAGTTGACTCAGATTTGTAAAATAAAACCATGCGGATTACTTACAGAATAAAATTAATTTATATCAATACCTACCAGAGGCGCGGCGTCAGGAAAATTACAAGGGAAGCCGAAACGTATTCATTTACTCATATTTAAAGAAAACGGTGTTTATGTTATAATAAGAAAGAAATATATTTATTTAGCACCGTTACAGACAGGAATTTCATAACAATAATAAACCAAAAGAAGTGCTAAAAAGGTCGCCACTCAGCTTAATGCCACAATGCAATAGAGTTTACTCCGTGACGCTGGTTTTCAGTGACGCCTGTTGTTCACCAGGGGATCGATTTACACATTAAAAATACCATAAGCATAACATAAATAATATAAGCCTTTCCTTGGGTTGCCCGGTGGGAATCGGCTTATATGGATGCCAGTGCCACGCCACTGTTACCTACTACTACGATACCAATCCTATTCCTCGATATATCGATTATTGAAACGATTTGTAAACAATACGCGACATCGCATTGTACAAATCACGATTCTCGACATGTCTAGTGAAAGTCGCATGCCGTAATTGTTCCGTTGAACCCTGGTTGTTACAGGTGTGAGGCAGTCTGTGTTTTGACAGCAAAGCTGGATTTATTGCCTTTGTCTAGAATTCTACATATAACTCTAAATTTAGTCGTCTACTGAGAAACAATTTGGTGGAAAACCCCCCTGCACTGTGCTTGTACTAAGTAAGCGAGTACTTGGAACTAACCTTCAAACGAAGTATATTTTTATTATTTCATTTGATATTGCGATGGCCAATCTTTATTGTGAGAAGCAATGACGATCATGATGTAAATGCTTGTAACTTTGACGAATGCAAATCTATATTGTTATTTTCTCATGAAATACATGAATCTGAATCCAGTTTTCAATCTTCTTTGTGTCATAGCTATGTATGCCATTATACTAAAAAGTCATGTCCTTTTTACCTGGCAAGAATTCCAAATTTAATGGAACTACAAACAACCCGTTAATTGTTTGGGGGTAGGGGAAGAATTTGGGGAAGACTCTCCTAAGATTCGAAACTCGAGGTTTTGTGCTAACTTGGTGGGGACCAAAACCTCAACATTATCAGACTTTTTTCAGTTTTTGACTGATATTTCTTAAACTAAAAATATTCTATGTTACCACATTGCATTACAAAGTTGAAGAGCATTAAATTTCCAAAAAAATCTATTAGAGAACCAGATTTTCAGGCCCAATATTAACGGAGATAAACACAGCCACAGCCGCACACACGCATACATTACAGCCGATCAAATATAGACTAAGTTTTTAAAAGTGTAAAAAATATTAAATGTAAATATCGCATGAACTTTAGGGTCTTTTAATCGACTGTTAACCTTTTATCTAATGAGAAAGTTACCGCTCATAAGGATGTTCAACATCATGATGCAAAACGCGAAGTTAAACGTAACTAAGTTGATATCGTCCATTCCTTTACGGATTCATTCAACGTGGGTGTTAACCAGTGGCACGGATATAAGTCCCGTTCTAACGTCCATTTTTAGAAACGGTAAGAGACTTAATCAAAAACGACCAGATTTACGCAACCTTTCGTTCCTTAAAGGATTTCCACATTTAAAGAGAAGCGGATTAAGGGGCTACCCGGAAAATTTCGGTAAATTTCACTGTTTTTAAAGTGATATATAATTATTCCTCTTGCTGCAAACTACGTAAATATATATATATATTGTAGCTTGGTATGTGATCAGAGAAAAAAAAAAGATTCGTAAAGTCCCTTATCTATCTTGAATGAGTAAAGGCTCTCTCTTCAAGCAACGCTTAGACATGGGACTAAAACGAATAAGTGAGTAATGATGTTCACTTTAAAATTGTCAACTGGTTTTTCAGTAGGTTATATAGTTTTTGAGAAAAGTAGCAAAACCTTTTTGTCGTAAAAATAACAAATTTTGATGGTGTTTATCTTGGTTTCGGTGACTCGTGAAGATAAAACTGAAACAGTATATTGGTAACAACGGTGGTTGTCAACACGATGAGACATACACAACACAGGAAAGTGAAGAGCTACGGATCGAAGGTCATTCGCGTATGGTAGCCCCTTAATACACATTCTTGTGCAGTAGCGTTGCCACAGGGTTACTCTATAAGTTCCAAGCTATTCCTTAGGCGGCAACGGTTGTAACCAATATACAATAACCCCCCAAAACGTTACTTTTTGCTTATATTTTTAGTTAAATGGTGTACGGAACGCTCGCTATTTATACGCCGGATAAATATCAGCCGGAGAGTAACATTGGCTAACTTCCCAGTAAAAAAATGCAGTTACCGGAAGATACGAACAATATCCCTGCCACGCGGGCGGAACAGGAAACAGACACGCCTTCCACAAACTGTCTGGTCCTTTACAGTTTTAATTTTAATTTCTGGTCTTTAAAGGCCGGTACCGTCGATTCGATCGAAGATCGGTTTGATTACCGCTCGAAACACATGTCCTTGTACGTAAAACGATTTTTTTGTAAACTACAAACATTTGCACAAAAATTTTTAGTTCTTACGTCCTACTACTTACATGTGCCGATACCTAAGGGGTACTCCGATATCCGAAAAACGAAGTTCGTATGGCGCCCTCCCGCTCACTCAAATACAGCATAGCATGAGAGCGAGAGGGACAGCACGTCACGAACTTCGTTTTTCGGGTTTCGGAGTAGCCCCTCTGTATACGAACAAGCGAATGCAAGTTCAAATACATTATGATTACAAAAATAAATGTGATAAGGTCAGACCAAAGACATGCTCCCGACATGACTCAATGACTAATATTATTGATAATGTAACATACTACTCATTGAACTTATAGTGCTGACTGATAACTTATCAGTCTATTTGCTAAGATTGTGGTAATATGCTGTTATGACAAATTGATAAGGTAAAATAATTGTTTCCTATGCTCTAGTTCTTCATTGAGACACCTGCGCTGATTCATTGGACAATTTATAAGAAAACTTATTGTGCTGAAGGCTAAGGCTGAATAATGCCCGTTTTTTTCTGACAATAATTGGTACAGTCACCAGCATCAATATCTGCCATATCAAAGAGGACGAAAATATCTGACACGTCCTAACGACCCTAGGAATAGTTGTGTCAGACATCGACATCGTCCGATCTTGGCGTTTAAAGGCCGAAACACACCGGATGCGTGCGCAGCACGTGCACGTGCGCGTGTGCGTGGCGTGCTCGTTGTATCGTATGACATGTCATAGTAGATGGCACACCGCTTGCGTGGCGTGCACGTGCGCAGTGGTGTATCATCTCTTATGGGTATTCGTACTTTACAACGCGCACGCCACGCACACGCGCACGTAGCAGGTGTGGCTTGGCCTTAAGAATCCAGGGACCGGCCCGCTATCCCTTTCAAAGGGTTTTGTAAGGGTTTTGTATAAGGCTAACCTTAAGAACATCAAGCCCCAATCAATTAGCCTTATAAACCCTTATCTAAGCGCTAACCCATATGAACAAGCGGTATCACAATTCCCCTTAAAAATAAGAATATTTGCTCACCCATCCTTACTAAATGGTCAGCCTAACAAAGGGTTACCTTTATTTTATAAAGCTTACGACGCGTAGGTAATATCGACCGAGACTATTGAGCGCTTTGTCGGCGGCGGCATTCTTGATTTTTGCGCGAGACCCCTTCAAACCAGGGATGTTACTGATATACGCATCAGGTTTGTGCGAGTGAAGTTTGTTTATTTTGACAAGGACTACCGCTTTTGTTTTCTTTTGTACGGCAGCTATCAATGCTTAGAATCGGGTTAAAGTACTATGCGATATTGTCATATTTAGTTAATTTTTTGTTGTGTTTGTGTACTACAATGCCACCACCGACACAAAGTGGAATATGGGCATATCAGCACGCGAAGTACCTACTTAATACCTATTACTTATACCTTAACATCGCATCGTTATAAATAAATTAGTATTTTCTTGTTATTATTATTAAGTAGTCAATTTCTTGTGCCGAAAATAACAATGTTTTTTTTTTAAAAAAAACCTGTGCTAAATTTAAATGTCTAAAAAATAGGAGGTCCGTAGTTCGTTGAAAATTGGGTTTCTTTATGTATGTCGGTTGCTGTTCAACTCAAAAACGGTTGGACCGATCTGTATTTTTAATCTTTTAAGTATTGCCAACAAATTAGGATCTTATGGTGGAATCATAGATGAATCGAGGGAAGTCATCAAATATTATGGGCATTCATTCCTATCCTATAGCAATTTTGGCATTTTACAAGTATTTATTTTACAGTAACTCTTGCGTTTGCTTTCGTAATGTTTTATTTATATTTTATATTGTTTTTTAGCAGATTCCCCAGATATCGATCCGTCACCTGCAAACTCATTTTTTTAATCCGATATTTGAATGGGAATCGATTAGTCCTTTTTTCAGATAACTTGTCTGCCACCCTCTTGCAAGCAGCAATAGAACCGTTCTATAAGGGGTTAATCAGGGATCGGAAAACGTTTCTTTTGGCATACCGGTTTCGGTCATTGATCCGCGCACGAAAAGGGTTTAGTTTCCGTTTGCAGTTATCGGTTAAAGAACTGTTCAATTGAGCTACCCGTTAGTGCCAAATTCGTTCGTAATTCGTTTATGGGAAACGCAATGAACCGGTAAAAAATTTCAACTTCACCGGTTAATTTCTCACAATGACGACAAGATAGGACGAGCATTGCTATCTCTTTTATTCCACTACTGAAGGAAGCCACACCGTCAGCAGTATTACATTACCTACTTTACTGGATTTTGTTTTGACCTTGGTGCTTGCTGAATGAATTGCTTTTTGACGTGTGGCTTTGGTTTAGCTTGGCGTGTCTTGTTTGTGCTTTGTGCCTATTTTTTAAAATATAAAGTCGCAAGAATATAAAGACCTTCCGGGCAGTCAAGCATTTTTCAGTGAAAAGGAGTATTAACGATTAATAGGGTTCTAATGATGGACCTTGGAGGTACCTACTGGATCACAGTGAAAAAGTCATCACAGGTATCGTTTTCTAGGTTTTTGGGGGTACCGATTCCGAAAAAAGCGAGTTTAGGAATTCAAGATGGCGGAAAACACTTTCTATAAAAAAGTTATCATGGGTGTCGTTTTCTAGGTTTTTGGGGGTCCCGATTCCGAAAATGGCGTTCATTTTAGAATTCAAGATGGCGGACATCACTTTCAGGGAAAAAGTCATCACGGGTCGTTTTCTAGGTTTTTGGGGGTACCGATTTCGACAATGCGGTCCATTTTGAAATTCAAGATGTCATTGTCAAGATCTGCACCCCCAAAAACCTAGGAAACGACACCCATGATGACTTTTCAAAGAAAATGATGTCCACCATCTTGAATCCTAAAATAGATGCCATTTTCGTAATCGGCATCCCCATAAACCTAAAAAACAACACCAATGATGACTTGTTCATAGAAAGTGATTTCCGCCATCTTGAATTCGAATATTGATGCCGTTTTCGGAATCGGCACCCCCAAAATCCTAGAAAACGACACCTATGATGAGTTTTTAATAGAAAGTGATTTCAGCCATCTTGAATTCGAAAATTGATGCCATTTTTGAAATCAGCACCCGCAAAAACTTAGGAAACGACACCCATGATGACTTGTTCCCTGAAAGTGATGTCCGCCATTTTGAATTCCAAAATGGACGCCATTTTCGGAATCGGCACCTCCAAAAACCTAGAAAACGACACCCATGATGACTTTCTCACTGAAAGTGATGTCCAACATCTTGAATTCCAAAATGGACCTTATTGTCGAAATCTGCACTTCCAGAAACCTAGAAAACGACACCCATGATGACTTTTTTATGAGAAAGTGATTTCCGCCATCTTGAACTCCAAAATGGTTGCCATTTTCGGAATCAGCATACCTATAAAGCAAGAAAACGACACCCATGAGAGTTTTTCATAGAAAGTAATATCCGCCATCTTGAATTTTTATATGGACGCCATTTTCTGAATCGGCAACCCCAAAAACCTAGAAAACGACACCCATGATGACTTATTCCCTGAAAGTAATGTCCGCCATCTTGAATTCCAAAATGGACGCCATTTTCGGAATCGGCACCCCCAAAAAGCTAGAAAGTGACACCCATGATGACTTTTTCACTGAGTGATGTCTACCATCTTGAATTCCAAAATTGACCTCATTGTCGAAATCTGCACCCCCATATACCTAGAAAATGACACCCATGATGACTTTTGTAAAAGAAAGTGATTTCCGCCTTCTAAAATTCCAAAATGGATGCCATTTTCAGAATCTGCACCCCCATAGACACCTAGGATGAGTTTTTCACTTAAAGTGATGTCTGTCATCTTCATCATCTAAGTCCATTAAGCTAAAAAGCACTCGTCTATGTTGATCCAAACGATTGCATGATCACGCGACCGTCGCCTTGGGCGTCGCCGTTGCTCGCATAATACCGGTTAGAACTAGTCTTGTCTCATTCTCTTAAGGCTTAAAGTATGACATGTTGAAAAGGAAAGTTATATTAAGCGCTATGAACATAAGGGTAACCCTTTAAAGTGGATAGCAAGATAAAGAGAATATCGGATAGCAATTGTAAAGGGTGAGCCTTATTCTTAGGTTCCCCTTATAATAAGGGATAATCAAATGTATGGGTTACCAGTTAGAATCTGTAAGTCTTTTACTGGGTTATACATTACAAAGGGAAGCCTATTGAAAGGCTTTAGCCAGGGTGGTCCGGTCCCTGTAAGAGTCCCCGGCAAGCTCAGCCAAATTTCACATTCCCATACAAACGGAGTTTCGTTCTCATTTTAAAACTACGAGTTGGATTGTAACGAAACTTTGCATATACAATAACATGACGTATATCTAGGCTTGTAATTAGTTTATATCGCTCCAGTTTATAAAACAAACGAAATACAGCAAAAACAAGTTTTGTATGAAAAACTTAAATGCACTGTATTTTTTTTACTATGGTATCTGAAGCTACAGAAAGTAATAACAGGCCTGCATTTCGTCAATGGCGACATACAGTATATTATAATATTACGCACCTAATTTTCTGTGATACAATTTTTTTTCTGTACAATGTATTCAACAGCGGTAAAAAATACTAAACAATTTTAAGTGTTAAGGAAACCATTCTATATTACGCCTTGTTGCTTGGTTATATTTTCCTCGGAATAATTGATTCTGTTGGGTATTTTTAGGGTTCCGTAGCCAAATGGCAAAAAAACGAAACCCTTATGGATTTGTCATGTCTGTCTCTGTCAGTCCGTCCTTATGTCACAGCCACTTTTTTCTGAAAGAACAAGAGCTATACTGTTGAAACTTGCTACGTAGATGTATTCTGTGAACCGCATTAAGATTTTCACACAAAAATAGAAAAAAAGCAATAAATTTTGGGGGTTACTCCCATACTTACAACTGAAACGCAAAATATTTTTTTTCATAAAACACATACGTGTCAATGTGTCCCCCCCCCCCATGTAACTTCTAAAATAAGAAGAATCTAAAATAGAAAGAATGATAAAACTCAAAAAATATATATGATGTACCCACGCAAACTTCCACTGAGAATTGGTTTGAACGAGATCTAGTTAGTAGTATTTTTTTAATACGTCATAAATCGTAAACCGCAATTTATCATTCATTCAATCAACTCAAATATAAAAATTAAAAAAACATTAAATTTCATAAACATAAACCTTATGCAAAAACCATGAACCATTATTTTCTTTTTATACGGAACCCTCGGTGCGCGAGGAATCCATGGAGAACAGTGAAAATAGCTGAACTACTATAATCCATTCAAGCAAATAACATGAGAAAATACTACTTTCCAGATATAACTTGAGAATGATATAAGTTACAATGGTGTATATTACTTGTTGACTACAGAACCACAAAGTATATTTTACATGTATATAGTGTATTGAATTACCCAATGGGTGTGGGAGACTTAAGTAATGTGCTCTTATTAGATATCCTTAGTGCTGTTATTAATACTAGATAAGTATTGTCAACAGTAAAAATAATGGAACCCTTTTCTAAAAGCATGATGCCAAACAAGATTCAAACTAAGATATGGATAATTATTTCTTCATTTAAACACATTTTTTAAATATTTGCACACTTACAAGAGTACATAATTACGTGAAAATAATTAACCCTCCGAGTGCCAAAGACGGCAGATCTCATCATTGAAAATTCGAGCCACTGATGGCAGTGTTGTCACATGCCGATCAAATTTCATGTTTCCAAAACTGCGAATATGATATTAATACCTCATTCTGCAATAGGTATTACATTTTGTAAGGTTAATTTTATTTTATTGCTGTGGCGCCTGGGATTAATTACAATTATCATTATATTTTCTTCTGTTTCCGCGATTATTACTCATTGAAATAAAACAATTTAACGGATTATATCGCGTATATTATCTCATTTTAGTTCCCGACGTTTCGGAAGCTTTCCAGCTTTCCATGGTCACGGGAGGACTGAGAAAAGATGTATTTTCCTCTGTCAAAGTTACAATTAACAAGAAACGCTGCAAAGAAAAACTCACTCTGGGAGTTTTTCTTTGCAGCGTTTCTTTTCTCCTCAGTATGCCTCATTTGTGAAATGCTGCTTGGTAAATTATTAGAATAAAATAATTAAGCCCTTCTGGCACATGTGTAACTGTCAGCTGTTTACAGCTTAGGCCCATCTGGCATATATGTACACCTTTATTTGTGTTTTTTCAAAAAATGGGTAGTTTGCACAAATTTTAACTTTGACAGAGGAAAATACATCTTTTCTCAGTCCTCCCGTGACCATGGAAAGCTGGAAAGCTTCCAAAACGTCGGGAACTAAAATGAGATAATATACGCGATATAATCCGTTAAATTGTTTTATTTCTACAATTATCATTGTTTAGCTTCAGCAAACGGTAAATCATAAAGTTAGTAAACACCATCACTATGTATATTATGTATATTCAATACAAATAAACAATATGCTACTAAATTAAGTCAATTAACATAAAAGAGAATACTGAAATGATACATTTTCAGAATATACTATGGCACAATTAAATTAATTATACCATAGCTATCGGAGAGCTAAGATGGTGCTGTGCACCAGTCCTTATGAGATCTCCGGGGTTCCTAGATATGTCAATCTAACATGAGAACCCAACCTATTTATTCTATTGCACTTTGGTTACAGAGCTATGCCACTGCTATTTAATAGGTAAAATATTTGGAATGGAAATAACATACTAAAATATTGATATCAAACAATATTAAAGATAACTATATATGGTGTGAACATGTTCTGTTTCACTCTGTTTGTTGGATTATTATATTTGGTATTATATTCTATAATTGGACAAGGAAGATATATATTAGAGACTGAGAGACCAATCCAATCACAACACATATAAATATATTCATAGCACTTTACCAGTTTCTTTCAAGAGTTTGAATTATAATTAAGAGCTCAACCATTGTTGTACATAAATATAAAAACACAGCTTAAACCGTATACATTGTATAATTAATGCGACTAAAAAATTTACAGTACAAAAGAATAAGTTTTTTGAGACCAAATCCAACAATGCAGAGTTGAAACATTTTTCTTTAAACAGCCAGTTTTCTTGAATTAAATATTTTAAGCGCAGCCATAATGCTCTAATTAGTCCAAATAGCCGCATTTGTGCTGCGGACATTACGAAGTCCGTATTACCGATTTTAGACGTGACACTCCTCGACTTCGTGGGCCCAAGGTTACGAGGATTTCACGCAATTAGAGCAACGGCAACGTTCCAGAACGCATTTCCAAATAACATGCTAATTACGAAAAACTCAATCACATTCCACAATATAAAACAGAATTAGACAATGCATTGCAATGAAATAAATTTTGTCAGGTGTTTTTAAAATAGTACGCATAAAGGACTCACGTTGTTTATCCGTTTTATATCACCTTCACATCCATTAAGCACTTTCACGTATATTAAAATATGTAAATTAATATATTAGAAACATGTAACACGGAATATTTACAATTATACAATATTTACAAATAGACCACTTTCTAGTCAGCGAGACACTTGTGAAAAACCATAGACTAAACAGATGATTGATGAAAGAGAAAGAGACAGGTATAATAGTGATGCAGGTGTTTCACAATATCGATAATGTAGCCTTCCGTCCAAGCTTACGCCACGTTAGTGTATGAAGTTTTATTTTGATAAATATTGCGACAAATGATATGGTTGGAAGAATTGAAATGCTTTTTTTCGCTGGTATTTATAAGTGTTGTCTAGCTTTCGTTAGCTGTTTCGTACTAGGCTCCTTCGAAATGTTCATATTTTGTAAAAAAAATAAAGGATAAAAATAGTGCTGAAGTCAAATAGTGGCCAAAGGGTTTTATTAAAGTTATTTATATGGCAACAATTCTACATATTAGAAAGACTGTCACATTACAATATATAACACGTTTGTATGCATTAAATATTGCCAGCTGTCAATTTTTCAAATTTGCCTCTATTTTCCATGGTCAACTTACATTGACAAGACTCTAACATGCATAAGTGTTTCGTAATAGTTGCCATTTTTCTAAATTAAAGTTAAGATAAATCTAAATATTAACAACACCCATTGTTTTAATACAAAGTTACATTAATATATGATAATTGTTTCACCTCTTTCTTATTTGGGTGACTTTAATTTGTTACTTTCTAGTCATTCCTTGAATTCCTGAGTAGCTATGTGTCTAACTAGAATTATCTTATACTATGTTAAGTTATGAGCAAGGATATAACACTTTTCTCAGTTTCAGTTTTATAAAATCCAACAGTGGCTCTCTGTTTAGGAGCCTTTGATATGATTTTTGTAATTGCTGTGGGTAGTGAAATATCTGTACCATGCAATTTTCACTGTAACAGCCTTATTATACGTAAGTGTAGGTTAAAGTTCCAGCTGTGTTTTATTTTTACTTCGCCTTTTTTTCAGCGCTTTCAAAACATGGGCAGAATGCCTGCTTTACCGTACAACATAAGCTCATCAATGCATTACACATGAGAAACTAAAATTCATTAGAAAAAAAAGTTAAATCAGAGTCCACGTGTGTTTCATGACTAGTCCTCGAAATGGGTCAAAACATGTCGAGCAGTACTCGGCTTTTACGACATGACTAACCGCTAATGTAACCTGAATACGATATGATTTCAATGAAAGAAAATAGGAATAAATAAATACGTAAATATTGTGATATATAAATGAACGACTTAATTGAAACTTACAGTAATGGTACTTAATATTAAATTAAAAACGCCCGTATGTAAATGATTAACGAAATTTGTTCTTGGCTCACGGACTCGAGATCCAATTAAGCTTGCACCGTATGATTTTTTCTATACAAATTTAAATTTGAAATCGTATTGTTCACATAATTTTTATGTCTCTCCAAAAGGCTATACATTAAAATTTATTAATATTTAATATCAATACCACAGTAATATACACTCACAGTCATAATTAATAATTGTGTCGTGAAATATTTATAGATGTAGTTTCTGTTATGTCTTGTTGATAGTCAAAGTCAAAAGTTTCTTTATTCAAGTAGGCCTAACTACAAGCACTTTTGAATCGGTTTTTACAAAACGATTTTAGAGCAATTTATTGATAAAAATTGGGTAAAATAAAAAATATGCAAATTAAATTTAAAAAATCCCAAAAAGGATCGTCAAGAAAATACAAAAGACTGTATTCGTCTACAATGTTTCTAAAATCCCCAATTGTAAATATGTAAAAAATAATAATCATAAAAAGAACTCTCTGAAGGGCGGTCGCCAAGCCACGCCCACGCCACGTGACTCGACAAATAGTGTCACGTTTTTAGCAAATAATCAATAAAAACAGTGTGTATGGCGGCATTTAAGAAAATTGAAGTAAACCGTCTGTGGGTTTTTTTTATTCTGGACAGAAAGAAACATCGATACTATTAAAAGGCTGTAAAAATTAAAGAATCTGTACGTTGAAAATTATTTCAAAAATAATAAGTGTCGCATTCAGGTCATGATTACGGAAGCTTTGGTGATGAGTCCTTACTCATGACTCGGCTGAAGCTGCATCAGAACGCAAGTGCCACCTAGGCGCTGTACAGAGTCTAGGAGGGGTGGCGTGGGCAGGAGATGTGACATACATAATGTGAATACAAAATACAAACATAAGTTGATAGGAATAAATACTACTAAGTAAGATTCAAAAGTCATTTGTGGTAGTCTGTACACGCTATTATAATAAATTACCAGAGCATATTGTAAATATGAATGAAAATAGATTTAAGGCTATGGTAAAGCAAACTTTGAAAAATAAATCCTACTCTACATTAGATGAATATTTATCTGACCAACACGTGTGGTCAGACGTGGTATCCAATTGCTTGATTACAAATACTTCAAAATGTCTTGTGTAAAATGTTTAGAACCCAAATATGTTATTGACCTTCAAAAAGTATTCTGTACGAATCTATTTTGAATAAAATGATTTGACTTTGACAGTGTCGGAGATCATTCTGCTTCCATCTGTCGAAGTGTGCGCTCGTCACCTAGGAACTGTACCGCGTTTCTTACAACGTAATTGTGATTGTTTTAATTTTTTTATAGTGTTACTATTTTAATAGCGAACCACTAAGTATTTGACAAGTTTCTTCGATTTCCGCGATTATTACTCATTGAAATAAAACAATTTAACGGATTATATCGCGTATATTATCTCATTTTAGTTCCCGACGTTTCGGAAGATTTCCAGCTCTCCGTGGTCACGGGTGGATTGAGAAAAGATGTATTTTCCTCTGTCAAAGTTACAATTTGCGCAAACTACCCATTTTTGAAAAAAAAAAACACAAATAAAGGTGTACATACATGCCAGATGGGCCTAAGCTGTAAAGACAGTGGAACTAAAATGAGATAATATACGCGACCTATTACAACGACGGTGCTTGACATCTGCTATGTGCTCCTTCACCCGGGTTGATACACTGCGTTTCGTTTGACCAATGTATGAAAGACCACACTCGCAGTCCAGCTTATAAATGCCTGCACTCTGCAAAGGGGTGCTACTCTTCACGGGTCTAAGGTATTGAGACACCTTCTTCAACGGCTTGAAATATGTTATTATAGAAGCACGCTTCAAGATGTTTCCGATCTTGTCTGTGACCCCTTTCACATATGGTAATACGGCAGGTTTACGCTCGACTGTTGGTTTCTTCATACTGGGATTCTGCTTGGAACGTGGTATCTGGAGCTCGTTGGCTCGAAGCGCACGTTTGACATTCTGTAACTCAGCAGTCAGATGTTGATTGTCGCAGATACCCCTGGCTCTCTGAAACAAAGATTTACCCACTGTAGCAAGTTGACAGGGATGGTGGTGAGATTTGCCATTCAAATACCTATCTGTATGCGTAGGTTTCCTATATACAGTATGACCTATGTCATTTTTAGGACCTCTAATTACTATCACATCTAAGAATGCAAGTGAATTATGATTTTCCAACTCCATAGTGAATTTAATTTTACTATGCATGGAGTTCAGATGGTCTAAGAAAGCTGAAACACTAGATCTAGGTAAAATAGTAAAGGTATCATCTACGTATCTTTTAAAGATCCTCGGCTTGACAGGTGCCAATGAAAGCGCTCTCTCCTCGAAGTCTTCCATGAAAATATCGGCGACGACAGGAGACACCGGAGACCCCATTGACACACCATCAACTTGCCCGTAGAATTCACCATTCCATAGCATATAGCCAGATGTAAGGCAGTGTTGTAATAACTCAGCATATTCTATTGCCATCTGTTGCTCACCCAATCTTCTTTTCACAATTTCGATACATTCTTGAACTGGTAGGCATGTGAAGAGAGACTGGACATCAAAACTGACCATAACTTCATCATCAGTTAGTCTCAAATCCTTAATCTCACTGATAAAATAGTCATGCTTCCGTCTTCCCTCACAGTAAAGAAAGCACACCTGCTAAGTGCCGAGCTAATCGATAGGTAGGAGCATCGATTTGACTCACTATAGGGCGTAACGGAGCACCAGGTTTATGTATCTTTGGTAACCCGTACAACTTTGGTGGCACCGGGCAAGAAGGCACTAAACTTTTCACATCCAGATTAAGATTTTCAGAGTGCTTACTTATCAGCTCGGCTGTCGTTTTTACTACTTTCGCCGTTGGATCTCGCTTAACAAGCTTGTATGTTGTAGCGTCTGACAAAAGTACTTCCACTTTCTGGTTGTAATCACTAGTATCCATAACAACCGAAGCATTTCCCTTGTCAGCCCGAAGAATGGTGATGTCTGGGTCTTCACGCAAGCTCTTCAAAGCGTTGAATTCAGTTCTGGGTAAGTTAACTTTAGGAGACTTTGCTCGTCTTAAAATTGAAGACACATCCTGGCGTACGGCCTCCAAATCCTCCTTACGCATATGATTTTGGACCAAACAATCTTCCACACCGACTATAATCTTGTTCAAAAGGGATATTCCGTGGAGTAACAACATAATTAAGCCCTTTTTTAAGAAGCGAGGTTTGAGACACGGTGAGTGTTTTCGAGCTAATATTCACTACAGGTGCAACGGCATTTGACGTTGACGTTTGATTACCTCCACGGAGCGTTTCATTCCTAGTGCGTTTTGATTTCAACTTGTCAAACTTAGCATTTTTCTTACGTGTACAACTTTTAAATTTTGATGCGTAACGTCTGTCGCCTTGTTCAACAATACTTTTGAAGTCATCATCTGTCAACATCAACTGCAATTCGTCACTCTTTTCTTTAATCTGTTGTTCAAATTTGTGAGCTGAATAACGGGTATTGTGAATAAGTTTGCACAGTAACTTTATACTTACTTGGCGGAGAATGCGTTCACTACCGAAAATGTTCTTCTTCGGTGCTATTTTCACGCATGTAGGAATGAAATCTTCATCACGGCATTCTTTAAGGAAATTCGATGAACTTCGAGCTCGTGCGAGTCCCGACCTGAGGTCTTCATACCGCCTGAATTGGTTAGCAACATTCAGTCCGTACTGGTGTACATAATATTTTCTTGTTTCCGCGATTATTACTTATTGAAATAAAATAATTTAACGGATTATATCGCGTATATTATCTCATTTTAGTTCATTTTAGTTTGATAAACCTTCTATCCTTGCCAAAGAAAAAAGATATTTTCCCAGAATGCTACGCGAGGCTATTGAGATGAAAAAGCATCCTAATATCAATAGAGAAGATGGATTGTCACTACCACCAGCTTGGGATCCTGTAATACATCTCATCAAGGAACAAGCGAGACACAGGACTGCAAAACCTTAATTTCCGAACGGTGTAAAATATCTTATCTGTTTAAAGTAGTTTAATAGTCTCTGTTTTTAAATATTATAATTAGTAATGAGGTAGCCTGGGAGTTTTTCTTTGCAGCGTTTCTTTTCTCCTCAGTACGCCTCATTTGTGAAATGCTGCTTGGTACATTATTAAAATAAAATAATTAAGCCCTTCTGGCACATGTGTAACTGTCTTTACAGCTTAGGCCCATCTGGCATGTATGTACACCTTTATTTGTGTTTTTTTTTCAAAAATGGGTAGTTTGCACAAATTGTAACTTTGACAGAGGAAAATACATCTTTTCTCAGTCCACCCGTGACCATGGAGAGCTGGAAAGCTTCCGAAACGTCGGGAACTAAAATGAGATAATATACGCGTTATAATCCGTTAAATTGAAATAAAACAATTTAACGGATTATATCGCGTATATTATATCGCGTAGATAATATACGCGATATAATCCGTTAAATTGTTTTATTTCAATGAGTAATAATCGCGGAAACAGAAGAAAATATTAAATCCGTTAAATTGTTTTATTTCAATAAGTTTCTTCGAGTTTTGTTTTATTATGTCCGATCAAGATTCCGATTCAGACCCTCCTGATCCGTTATTAGTGAAAGGGATTATTTAAAGATCACCGATTTGATAAATATTTATTTCTTATTTTTTGTATGTTTGTAATTATTTGTCGTTTTGGCTACATGACTCCATTTTTGGTACACGGTAGCTGAGCATCGACAAATGGTTATAAGATATTTTTACCCGACTACTCTGAAGCAAAAAAGATATGGTTATGGCATGTTTCTCTTCCATGAGCGAAATTGCGGCCACCTTCTAGTAACTGAATAAAACTTTTGTGGTACACGTATAGGTTTAAAAAAAAAATAGTCACAGTAAAACGTGCAAGTTTTATGTAAGGTTATGTTTTGAGCTCAATTTGGGACTACTTCGATAGCGCCTTTTAGTCTTCCTATTACTTAATTGACAGTATGTCTAACATCCACATTACAAAATTGTTTTATTTCAATGAATAATAATCGCGGAAACAGAAGAAAATATTATCCACATTACAGTTTTACTGCGATAAATTGTAATATTTATCGATACCGGCATTACGCTACAATTTCTTGTGAAGCACTACTGTTTGTCTATGGCAAAGATGTTGCTATTGCTAGCAATTTTACCCGTATTAAGGCATAACGAGCTGTAAAATAAGTAACAATGCTTTCCTAAATAATGTTTTTAAATTACAGTTATAGTATATATTAAAAATATTTATTTTGATGTAAAAAACTATTTTTTCCTTTGAATAAGTAGTTTATAATATTCAATTGACAGTTTAATTTCTTGAAGTAACAGGGAAATAAGTTTATTACTGGCAACACTAAATAATTCCCTGACTGTCACAGATGATCGCCGGACGAACACCAATAGTTTGACGGTTTGAAAGCACAACCACTCGACTTGGCATTGGATGTGGGCGATACCAAAACATAACGTACCTCATGTTCGCGTGCTTATTTACAATATTCTAAAATATTGACTGAAAACTAACAACTTATACTATTTATGAGCAAAATACGTGTTCTGTGAAGAATAAGGGGGACATTGGTGGAAACATTGGATTTTAGACTATTGACTAGTGTTAAATAAATTGATATTATCGAATTTCGTGAAAATGACGGCCTCTACTATGATTGAACTGGAATCCTGGATTATCTACCAGTGTGTCCTCAACGAGTGCCATGTATCCAGCTGTAAGTACAAACAATTTAGTAATAATATAATAAATACAAACATTCCATTGTTTTGCTTTGTAGCAAGTAACAATTATTTTGAATTGATTTCAGCCAGTATTCAATTTATTTCCAGAATGTTACATTGAGTAAACGTTATTAAAACACAATTTAATTGAGATTGTCTAACGAGCACAATAATAAACAAAAATACCCAAGTGGTGGGTACCTCTCCGAAGTGTTAATTAGTTCAGTAGCATTGCAACGTAGGTATTTACGTACCAATTAGAAATCCATGCATGATATTGCCCCTCATAAAAGAGAAAAAAAATCCTGAAAGAAATACAATAGTAAATTCTATGGGGCACTCGGGTAAAAAAGCGAAAACAAAACGGTCGTAATTTTTTTTTGCCGAGTTGTAACGCAATAACTAAACGCAAGTTTAAGTAGGTAGGTACATGCGGTTTAAAAATGATGATGATTAATACTTTAATGGAATGTGGACGTAAGGTAGTCTCCGATTAGCGTATTTATTTACCGCAGTTTAAATACGTAAAGTTTATATCTTTAAACCTAGGTAGATTAATTTATATGAGACCAGTATCGCAAATAGTAATCATAGAATAATATTCGATTCCGTTCTTGGTTGAATTCTTCATTTAGAAGGTATCATTAAACGCATGTTTGTAAAGACAGTGTGCAACCTTATACGTACGTAGATATATGTAATATCATATATACATTAATAGTTATTTGTTATGCAAGGCCGCAAAGTTGTTGTTTGGCGCGAGTGCTTGAATTGAAAGCCGAATAAGCGAAGGAAATAAATTACTGAGCGCACAGACGAGCGTAACGAGGCTTTAAAGGCTGTAAGTAATTTAATTTTGCAGACGTACGTAACGCGAAACTTTTCACCTCACTACAGCGAGGAAAATGTGAGATGTAAGAAAAACTACGAAATTGTAACAAACCCATTATTTTTTAATTTAAAACTAGTAATAGATAATGAACCTACGAACCACACTCATAACAAAACAAACAAATAAATAAAAAAATGAACTTCAAATGACTTTTCTACGCTAGCTGATAAAACGAACTTTTCCGTGCAGATTTGGCTCTGTAAACGGATATATATTAGTGACCTCAGCATCTTTTAATTACCCACATGAAATGTAATCAGCTATACCTATATAGCAACTAGCTTCTGCCGCGACTTCGTCCGCCTGAACGGCCTGGCCACGACATCGAGCGGCGGCGGCAGCGGCAGCGGTTTTTCTAATTCATTGCGTGTGATTCCAACTAACCACAGTTCGTTGCGCGTCTCGACCGCGCAATGAACAGATAAAACGCATGCCGCGCCGCAATTCGCGCAATGTCGCGGCCAGGTCGTAAATTCGTTTATCTCGTATAAGGGTATTTTTCCGGGATAAAAAATAGCCTATGTCCTTCCCCGGGACTGAAACTATCTCCATACCAAATTTCATCCAAATCGGTTCAGCGGTTTAAGCGCGAAGAGGTAATAGATAGACATGCAGACAGACAGACAGGCAGACAGGCAGACACACTTTCGCATTATTAGTATCGATAGAAAATAAACAATGTGCATAATGTCAGAACTCAGAACAAGAGATAAAATAACTAGAGAAAAAATAAGAAATTATCAACTAGGATTCAAATCGAATCCCCCGCAAAATCGACGTCACACCATTAATGAATTAATCATGTTTCTACTATTTGCTGTTTAAAAGAAGTTTATTAAATAGTAAAATATTCATTCACCATCAATTTTACCGGTTGCCCAGCGGACGTGGTCTTGCTCAGGAGCAAGCGTGATTTCTGCTGACTGTTTATCTGCCTATAACAACTTGGTTTTAACAATAATGGGATTTTATCTAAAGTTTAGGAGGAATAAATAAATATCAGGGACAATCTTACACAAATCGTCCAAGTCCATAAACTAAGCAAAGTTTGTATATGGGTATTAGGCGACGATATTAATTATAATACTTAAATACGTATAAAAAAATAATACATCCACACATTTGTGCCACCCTTATGAATAGATGTGTTTCTTTCATCGCTATAGTTTCTCGGTGGCCCCTTCGTTTAATTAACGTTAATGGTTTCTTCTTAATTCACAATCATAAGCCACATGTTGGCCCTGATCTCTGTTCATCGTCAATGACGCAAAGCGCCGTTCGTTCTGATCTGACACGTGAGCTGAAAATAAAATGGTTTCTGAGTGAGGTCCAATAAGTTAGACCATCGTTAATAGCTGTAGTTAACCGTACAAACCCGCGGGGTTTCAATTCAATTCAATTTTTGGTTGTTTGGCTCCATCGATACTGTCGATGATTCCGCCAATGTCAAGGTTAAAGAAGGCACGTGTTTATCGTTCAGAATTTGGCCGGTGACTTCCGATGACAGGTTCACTCAGAAGAACCCGCGGGGTTATTGCCTAACGAAATTTTGACACTTGGTATCGGAATCAACTGTCATAGCCCATACAAAATCATGACACTTGATTGCGATTGCGAGCGTCAAACGCGTTAGGCAATAGGGAGGCCGGTGAAAGTGATTTTTTCCGTTGTAATAAATAATAATAAATAAAAAACGTGCGATCAAAATATTCAAAAACTAGAAGGTGCAACTTGGTCAGCGGATGAGAAAAAAATCATGAACCTCTTTTTTTCTTCAGCGTAGTCGAGTAAAAAGTATCCTACAACCATCTCTATAGCCGATCGATTTGGCGTGATGAAGCCACAACGTCACATGAGAACCTACAAAAATAAAAAAAAATAAAAATTCAATTCAGTGACCTCCAAATACTCCGTTACAATTTTTTTTTGAAAATATCTTCAAATTACAGACATTTCATTTTTACAACTTTATAATAGTACTAGCTTTTGCCCGCGACTTCGTCCGCATATCTCTCGAACTTCAAAAAATCCTCCTTTAGTGCGCCTCTACATACATCTCTAACGGAATATGTGTTTCAATTCTCGTATTCCTACCGTCGGCAGTTTAGGCTATGCATTGTCTGTCAATAGTTATAAGTCACGTTAGTTTGTTATATACCTGTAATTTGACAAAAAAAGAAACATGTAATTGGATAATTGAGATTGAACTATTGATAATATTGAACATGAGGTACGTTTTGCAGTATTTCTTAATTGTCTATCACATTAACAGACCCGACCAAGTTTCGTGATGAGCTTGCTCTCGAGCAAGCCACGTAAAACTGGCCGTGCGAGAAGCAGTCCTCCCTAAGATCTATTCCTGCTGTTTTCAGTGACTGATCTTGAGACTTATTGATTGATCGTCATAGCGAAACAGACCTTAAGGGGGAGCTACAGCCTTTTAAATTCGAATGGGTATTCCGAGGGTATAAATGGTATCCGGGGTATGTACACAGATTCACCTTGAGCACGGCCAGTAATTACGATGGCTTTTATAACGTTTTGCACATGCAGCCTGGTTCCATTGCACAACTTCGGCTGATTCTCATTTCACAGCAACATTACCCGAGCACCCACTTTTAAGATAAGTATGTGATAAGGTAGGCCGGGTTGGTTAAGTGCATTTAAAAACTCTACGCTATAGTTTATGGCATCATCCGTGATCACTACAGATCGAGTCTACAGACTTGTATTCGTATTCCGAACCTTCGAACGACTTCAATAAATTGTTATGAATAATGGAAGCCTGGTCGTTCTTAGGTGTCAGAATCGCTCATTCACGCAACAACTCTATTGATTTGCTGTGTAGATTTTGAACATCTGGGTAAATTTGAGAGATGAGGTTGTCAACGGTCCGCACAGCTTAGCCGAGATCCGATGGAATTGTAATCCTTCCCTCATTTTCGGGATATTTTTCATTTCCTCCTTTAAGACCTTCTGGTGGGAGAATTCTCCAGCGCAAATATCGTCCTCGAGGTGCACTCGCCTATTTATCTTAAAGTGGATTTTTTTTAGTATAGGCCAAATATTTGAAGCCTTAACGCAAGTTTTAACTTTATCAGCTCGAGTTCCCTTCGTAAATACGGGCAGAGTCTGACATAAGTCTCTAGCTAACAACATAATGACTCCACCCATCATAACTTCGTTCCCTCTAATATCTTTCAAAGTTCTATTCAGCACTTCACAACACCCTTTATGCGCCATTGTCCTTTCGCCCCAGACTGTTACCCCTTATTTCAACCTTTTCAGGGATGAATTTCCAAGAATGAAGAAATTCGTTTTCTTAGTTTTAAATGAAGAGTCTATACGTGAAATATTGTAACTGTTACTCAAATTATTACAGGTTTTTCATACCAACTTTCAACCCAATTTAACCCCGTTAAGGGATCAATTTTCAAAAATGCTGAAATCAGTTTTCTTAGTTTTTTATAAAGAGTCTATACGCGAAATATTATAACAGTTACTCAAATAATTACAGATTTTCAATACAAACCTTCAACCCCAATTTAACCCCGTCCGGAGATGAATTTCCAAAAATCCGTTCTTGTTTCTTGCCTACGTTATAAATTGTGTCTATTGTGATAATTTTGAAGTCTCTAAGCTCAGTAGATTCGGCTTTGCGTTGATATGTCAGTCAGGACTTGTCCTTTTATATATCGATACCTTAGAGCACAATCGTACTAACTGTTTGAGAAAAATGCTTGTAATTAGTACGTGAGTGCACAAATACGTAAAGTTGAAATTCCATGGGCAAAAATATTGTAATTAGTTCGAGTGTGAACTAAGGTATCGATACATAGATAAAGAACGAAAAAGCTTTTACAACTAACGCCATCCAATTACGCAAACAGGTACTAACGTGTCATATTGGTTTCAAAGCAATTATTTCTTTATAATTCTTAGAAATAATAATGCCAGATTTAACAAAAAGTGATGATTTTCCATTTATTTTACAAAAGAACTCGTTTTATGTATTTATCTTATTTATAAACCATATTTTTGGAACAATATGTTTATCATTCAGAGATGATCGCAAGTCCAAAATGTACAATGGGCTATTATCCGGCTATATTAAGATATACTCTTAATTGTATGATATGTCATATACGGAAGGTGTGTTCTTTGCTTAATCGTGTAGGTAGTATTACTGTTGCTAGGTTACCAATTGTTTATTCATGATTTAGAAATGAAATTGTCACAATGCAGGAATAAACGCTAAATGTCACAATAAACAAAAGGTCATATTTTGCCATTTATTGTTAAAAAAATACCCTTTTATGAATGAATACCCTCAAAAGTTGTAGCCTATGTCCTCTTCTGATATCTAAGCTATATTACTGCAGAATTTTACGCAAATCTGTTTTATAGTTTTTGCATACCAACGTAATAAACGATTTGTCCACTTTATATTCATTTATCGCGGATAAGGGTACTTTTCCGGGATAAAAAGTAGCCTATGTCCATCCTCTGGACTCAAACTATCTCCATACCAAATTTCATTCCAATCGGTTCAGCGGTTTAAGCGTGAAGAGGTAACAGACAGACACACAGACAGACAGACAGACAGACAGACACCCTTTCACATTTATAATATTAGTATGGATAGAATAGAAATTGTATGGTTAATTGTTCGTTGCGCAACGAAAACTTCTATAGAAAATTTAATTACGTGAATTGCCGTGTCCAACTGTTTTAACTCCGCCCTTCTGTTAAATAAAAAGCAAGAAAAAGTATCGATGTTTACCTTTAATATTATCTTCTAGAAGGCAGAGGACAAAAACAATCATAATCCTCTTTTTTTTCGACGTAGTAGGGTAAAAAGTTTTCTATAACCATCTATGGATGACCAGCTACCCGTGTACCAAAAATGATTAAAATCCATTCTGCAGTTTCCACGTGATAAAGCCGCAAAGATACAGTATAGCATACAACCAAGTTAAAAATAGGCCGTACTTAGCACTTATTTTTTTGAAAATATCTTCGATTATACAACTTTATAATAGTATAGATAATAACGACTGCGTAGTGATTAATTTATTAATCTAGCTAGAGTTATGATATTAAGTGTTTAAATATAACCCTTTTTACTGAATCTTAGGTCTAATTTTCTGACATCATTCTAAAGCTTATGTATTCCTTTAAACTACGTGTTTCTTATAAAAAAATTACGCGCATTGTCGACACCGATCAATTTATACAGAATTTAAACAAGTACAAACTAGGTAGGTGGTAATTTTCGAGTCCATTGTCTTCACGACGATAATTTATACAATTTTCATGTACCTATATACCTCAAAAGTTAGTATGTATCATCCAAAGTCCAGGTCTAACATATACTTATGTATACCACAAAAAGTTTAGGTCTTTTTGTTCTGTGCCTTCCGTGTTTCGCCATCCAAGATCTGTATACACAATATACTTTACTGAAGATTTTAATCAGGCTCACCTTAAGGCTTTGTTCAAACCCGTTCAGATCAACTTTCAAAGCCTAGCTTTGTTTTATTAAATTGAATTTCTTATCTACATAGATCTTGTTGTGTTACTGACATTAACGTTCGGCTCTCGATCGTAACAGGAAAAGGTGTTGGGTTCTTAAAAACATCCTCAAACAACATTGTCGTGTTAAAATAAGAGACATATATTAAGAGCCACATACAAGATATCTGTACTATTATAAAGTTTTAAAAATGAAATGTTTGTATGTGTCTTTGCGGTTACTTTACGCCAAAACGGCTGAACGGATTTCAACTATCGTCATCATCAAATGGTTATAGGATAGATTATTTTTTATCCGACTACGTTGAAGCAAAAAAGACAGTTATGACAGATATTCCTTCTCCGTTAACAAGTTGCGGGAACCTTCTAGTTTACGAGATAATAATTACAATGAAATACACAACACATAGCTGTTTTTACAAGAAGAATGATATCTGTTATTCATCATCCTTCGTCATTCATCATCTGTTTTGTACAGGGACTTTTGTGAAAATCTCCTCATACAAAATCTGATTCGTTGTCTGCATTGGAAATCTCTATAACCAAGGGATCAGTCAGGACTTCTTATTATTTACATGCAGATAGATTATGAATAGACAGGTAAGGTAGTATATGTATATCTGCTGTTCTATAAATAGGATCACGGCGCGAGTTTAATATAAATTATTATTTATTCGATTTCCAATCATACGAACTATATAGAATTACGTGAAAGAAAGAAGTACGTACGTGAGACGAGTACTTTAATAGCCAAAGGTCAGAATTTTCGCGGTAAAACATAAGACTATCGATATCGATAAAAATGTTTCTAACACTAGTTACATTGCGACGGTGTTACGTTTTGCCGCGAAAATTCTGACCTCTGTTAATAACTTTAAGTTACAGATGATTATTAAACTTTTCTCACTACGGCACTTCTAATATCGCAGGTTCATAACCTTTCCCAAACTTTCCTTATTAAATCTATTTCCAGAATTTCGACGCGGACTCTAAATCAGGACTCCGGTCGCCCATGCTGTTTGTACTTAGTCTAAAATTAGATAAACGTTTGGGGATTTAAGTCTAAGGAATAAGGTTGTTTTGTGTAAATTCTGTAAGAAACGATCGTGCATAAATTCCGAGAACTTTAATATCGTTTGCTCAGCCTTGACTCTTGCCTTGATAAATATCTTAGTTTTAATTTACATAATGCGCTTGTTAAGTTACCGTAAAGCAGTTAATACGTACTACTGCATCTGTATCGCCATCATAGGTCTGACAGAGGTTAGAGTTTTTTCTGGAGCTAACTACAGCTGATGTACGGTTGGTCAAGAAATTCGTCTACTTCACTCTGTGGACATCACTTTTAACCTTCAAACACGTGAAATACGAGTAGAGTCGAAAAGTGGTAGACCATAATCTTGGCTGACCGTACGAGTTCCATCTTTCTTTACATCGAAATGGATTAGGTACAACCCGGAGTGATAAAGGTGCATTCCACCAGAACGTTTACTTTGTCAGGTACGTGACGGCTATCTACCTTAAAAACATATAAAAAGTCCAAGAATTCACTACCAATACAAAAGCCAGGGTATAAAATATTGACATAACAAAAATTTACTTCCTAACTTTCTTAGAAGTATGAAAAGAACGGCGTCACGTACCCGACATTCTGGTGGAATGCACCTAAAGGTGGGTTTGTATCCGAGAAAATGCCTGGTTCCTGAAGAACAAACGTATTTACGTCCACCAAGCGGGTTAAACCGCGGAAAGAAGTAGTTAAAGAAAGGAATGGAACATTGATGAAAATGAGTCATTGAGTGCTATAAAATCAGTTGAGTAAAACATTATAGCTTAAGGTGCGTCCACACTTGTATCATTTGCTCGTATCCGATCACCGTGCCGTGGTATGACTGCGTATCGCGCTGCTTAGACGCTCACTGTCGGCGCGGCGATCATGCCGCACTCTTCCGATATAAGTGTGTGTGATACGCGTAGCAAATGGATTTCGAGCGATCGGATCGGCGCAACGTCCAAACGCGTGATCGTGACACGCGATCATGCCACGCGACGATGATCTGATACGGGCAAATGATACAAATTTATGCACCTTAACTGGCTAAATGTCGAAGCTTTCACCTTTGTTTTTATAAAAATGTTTTGCTCTCATATAATTAGTGATTCTTAATCGAATGAAGTTTCTTTAGTCTAAAACGCGTTCCACATTCGATCACGTTGTCAAGGTTACATGGAATTGTTTAAGAATATGCTTTATAAAGAATTAAAGCAGCTCGAGCGCCTTGGGTCGAGGTCGCGTCCTTCGGTGCGTGCCAATCGATTCGTACCTTAAATCTTTGCAAGTCTACCCCTGCCGCGGTAACTTGCGGAAAATACGCTTTTATTCTGCCTTTATTATCGAAAATATACTTTTACGATGAAACTAACCAAAGTTCATGTTATAACGTGGTGTGGAATATGCACATTGTTGAACTCAGTGGAGTCCACAGGGCTGTTGGCCAATGTAGGTGGAGGTAGTTAAAATGGGTAGATACATGGGTAATTGGGTAGGCCGTCTCCCCATACCTATATGGACCTATAGTCGTCCAGGGTAGGCAGTGCCTTTATGCCTTTATGGACCGCACGCCACTGGTTGAACTGTGATTATTCACAACCACAACAAATTACAAACGCTTTAACAACCCGAAAATCCTGTATTTAAATAACATTAATGGAGTTACGAAAACCCAATACAAACACTTGGAATATCGGAGATTCTGTATGTATTCACAGCAATTCTCACCGCACTCAACGGAACCAACAGTGTTCCATCAATGCTACATATCTAACCAATTCATTTCGGAGGCGAAGTGTTTGGCCTTTCATTTCGTGTAATAATGAAAAGGATTTCCAATATGGCCGCGAAAGGGTGTTATCAGGTCACCTTTATTACAATATGTGGTTTTAATGTTATCTGTTTATAGTCTACTTTCCACCCCGCGACTTTGGACGCGTGGCTTACCAACTTTCTACACCTTCGACATAATTTTACAAAAAAACTAAATCTTCCTTTACTGCAAATGCCTCCACTCCTCACATAATCTATGTTCCAAACCTCATGTTTCCATCTTCAGCAGTTTATGCTGTCAATCGTTACATAAATAACATAACTATATACAATATAATATGTAGAAGATACTCATAAAAGACTAGAGGGATGACTAGAGAGCATGAGTCGATTTTTTTATACACTACTCCGGTGGCTAACAAGTGTACAGCCTGCCTGATTTTACCTAAGCAGTCACCGTCGCCTATGGACGCATGCAACGCCATATATAGAGTGAAACGTAAAGAGCGCATGTAGCTTAAGATGTAACCAGGATCCTGTAAGCCCTATCACAGAGGTTACTAAGTTCTAATAACAATCGCTTCAAAGTACCCATATGATCATCAAAAGGATACCCTAAAAGAAGGTAATAAAAAAACGCTAGATAATTATCACTTTATTTTTATTTATTATAGGGTGCGTTGGGATAAGTCGGAAGTATGAGAAAGAAGCGTAGGACGCATCCTCAGGCAAGGTGCAGCGATGATATTAGCAGGGTGGCTTGCGGCGACTGGAGTAGAGTGGCTGAGGATCGTGCTCAGAGGCGCACCCTGTGGATGATGGTGATGGGAAAGACTAGAACTTTACCGAAAATGCTCTTAAGTCGATTAAATATAGTTCACCTTTCGAACTTCACCCTACTGACGTCTTAACCCAACGCACCCTATTATTTTTCTCTTTAAACCACCCCTGTATCATAGCGAACAAAAAAAAAATATTAAAAAAAAATCGGTTAAGCCCTTTTTTGAGTTTTAGCGAGACTAACGAACAGCTGTTCAATTTTATTTTATTTTTTATTTTATTTTATTCCAACAAAATATATACAGCATGACAGTATAAACCAAATCACTGCATAATTTAGAATTAAAGACTAAAGTACAAAAGTTAACAGTACATAAATAACAAATACAAAAGTTACAAATACAAAAGTTACAAAATAATTATTCTAAGTAATCTGACTTCCATCCATCGCTTCACAGTACTTCAGACATATACTACTTACATTTGCCCATCGGTCTGCAAACACGTCACTTTCAGGAGCCCATGACAGAAGCGAGTTCAGAAGTTTTAAAACCCGAATAGGAGGGGAATTTCTGTGTGCTACAGTTCGTGTTATCGGAACTGCAAGCAGATTACGATGACGCGGCCTAAGTTCCTGCTTGGGCAAGACAGGTATAGCGAGCCTCACTATCTGCGCAACCAAATCCGGGCAGTCCGAGTCACCGCGTAAAATACTACAAGCCGTAACTAGAAGGTTGTAGTTACGCCTTACTTGCAGGGAGTTGAATCCAAGTGATCCCAACAGAAATTTAGTGGGATATAAGAAGGGATAATACTTATTCACGTTTTTGTATAAGAACCTCAGGAATGCTTTTTGAACTTTTTCTAAAAGTAGGACGTACGTACTCTCGGAAGGATTCCATACAATGCTAGCCGCCTCCAGCTTACTTCGAACAAGGGAGGTATATAGCACTTTAATTGCCCTTGGGTTGTTAAAATCTCGAGCATTCCTGGTGACGAATCCCAGTCTTTTGTAACTGGCGGCAGCTAGGGTCTCAATATGGTTGTGAAAGGTGAGACGCGTATCAAAAACAACCCCGAGGTCCTTTACTGTTGTTACGCGAGTTATAACTTGTGATCCAAGCAAATATTGGGTTTGGAGTGGTCTTAATGAACGTGTATAGGTCATAACACAACATTTGGAGGCATTAAAAAATAGCTTGTTTATCGTGCTCCAATGTAAGACTGCGTCTATGTCCTCTTGCATAGCTTCGCAATCTGCTAGTCCTTTTATCCCATATATTAGTTTTAGGTCGTCTGCATATAGAAGACATGTGGCATGTTTCAGCACTGATTCCAGGTCATTGATCATGATGCCAAATAAAAGCGGACCAAGAATAGAGCCTTGACTGACTCCAGAAAGGGTTGGAAAGAGAGAAGATATATAACACCCGTGCTTCACGAATTGTTGCCGATTACACATGTAACTAGCAAACAATTTAAGAAGTCTGGAAGAAAAACCAATGGAAGACAATTTGTTAAGCAAAATATCATTATCAACCTGATCAAACGCTTTCCTAAAATCAAAGTAGAGAACATCAACCTGTGTACCCTTGTCTAAGTGCTCAGAGATTATGTTTGTAACAGTTAAAAGGTTGGTCTCCACTGAACGCTTTGATCTGAAACCATGCTGAGAGTCGCATAGGAAAGGTTTGACTTGTGGAGTAATCAATTTCTTTAGGATTGATTCGTACAGTTTAGCCAGAGAGGAAAGAATAGCTATAGGGCGGTAATTGTCAACGCGGGATGTGTCGTTAGTTTTGGGGATAGGAGTGACTCGCGTTACTTTCCACCGGCTAGGATACCTTCCTGTAGCTAGGGACATATTAAGAATATGGTATATAGGGAGAATAAAACTATCTTTACATCCCTTGATAACATATGCAGGAATATTGTCTGGCCCCACTGAACTTCGAGGCTTTAATTGTCTAATGGCTGTCTCTACGTCCTGCGGAGTGATAGAGTGAACGTGCACATAGTTTGCAGAACTTGACCTATCATTGCTATTAGCGGCCTTATGGTCAAGCAGCGGGGCAGTAGGTGTGAAGACGCTCGCAAAGTATTTCGCGAAGGCTTCAGCTGCGTCACTACCTGCGTATTCTTTCCCCTCATAATGAAGACAAGCCTCAAAGCCACCTTTTGATTTTAATGAACTAATGTGCTTCCAAAAAGCACAAGGGTTCTGACATATTTTGGCTTGCAGACCATCAATGTAGTCATTATAGGCATGAATCATCCGCTCTTTTAAATTAGCGCGTAACTTTGAGAATTCATGATAGGCATACATACTACCTGTGCGTTTCCATTCCCGATGGAGATTCGCCTTATGAATGATGCCATTGATTAGCTCACTACTAAACCATACTGGATAACATCTAAACCGCTGTTTTGACCGCCTTTTTCTAGGAACTGCTATGTCAAATATACTGTACACAGTGTTGTAAAAAGCATCAACGGCATTATCGACATCTTGAGCATTTAGTACGTCTAGCCAGGATACTTTAGATATTAAACTGTACAATAGGTCATAATCACCCTTCGCGAAATTCCAGTCCAGCTGGGACTCAATATTGCTTGGATCAATGAAGTCAGCGTGAGGTCCCTCTCGAGATCGGTCAAGATAGAAGGCTACGTCTAGTGGAGGGTGATAAGCATCACGATACGGTACAAGTCCGCCTCCGTCAATCTCCATAATACCGGTAATCCGAACGCGTTCTGTCACAAGTATTACGTCAAGCTTACCCCCATACAAATTTTCTATTTCGTTCATCTCAGTCAAGCCACAAACAGTTAAAAAGTAACAGTAGTAGTGTAAAATATTTTGAGAAGTATACTGGGGGTTGAGATTAAGATCTCCTAAAATAACAACTGTATCACTTAGTGCCTCGATTACAGATTCCACTTTTTGAAACCACTGCATATACACATCGTCAGTAGCTCTTGGGTGAATATATACCACACATATATGCAATAGAGATCCTCCGATCCGTAGCGAGGCCCATATATCTTCACCGTCGGAAGTCTCTAGGTCTGTGCGCCTCGCCAACTTGATGCCCGGGCGACAAGCGAGCAGTACGCCCCCGCCACGAGCTCCGGTTGCCCGGTCACGTCGCAGTAAGCTCCAGTCGCCGGAGACTATTTCAGCGTTATCGACGGACTCCGTGAGAAAGGATTCAGTAACAGCAATGATGTCGCAATTTGCATTTGTGAAATTCTGTCTAAAATGCTTAAGTTTGGTGTTCAGTCCTCTTACATTCTGATATATGACATGCAAGGTATCTTGAGATATTGATTGTGAGCGTGGTTTGTCTTTAGCTACTATTTTACTGGGTTTCGCGCAAGGGTCTACGAAAAAACCATTCCTTAACTCTGGCATTGCAGGGCCATACATCGGCAGAAAGACATTTCTGTAAGTATTCGGCCGGGACTCCAATTTTAAAGGATTTATAGGCACCTTTAGGTTTCAACTCATCCACAGTACATGACCCTTCTGGGCATAGTGTTTGAAGGTACTCACGTATGTCGTCAGCTCCGGATAACATGTTCCACAAGTGTATGTGTTTTCTATGCTCCACTGCCTTAAGAGATGTTATGTCAGGTCCAGCTGTACCGCGCACCGAGGAGTTTCGTGCAACGCGCGAGGAACCTTGGTCATTCCTAGAATTAGTGTCGCTTGAGCCGGCCGCACCATGTCCTTGTGCTAGGCGTCTTTGTCTGTTTTTTGACAGCTGAACATGCCACTTCTCGCCCGTAGACTCCTCATTGTCATCAGCAGACAACTCATTAGTTGGAGGATCGCTCTGCTGGGAGCATGCCGTGCTATTACTATAGGAGGGTGGATTAGCAGACGAGATTTCATTACAGGCCTCCACTGTTGAAGTGCTGGGTAAGGCGTCAGTTGTTTTACCAGGGTCCATGTCTTTGCCGCTCTTCTTGGTACGGCTGCGCTTTGGGCCACGGGTTTTTCCTACCTTGCTAGATTTCGCAATCTCGTCGTCGCTTGGTTTACGCTTTTCTGTTGAAGAGGTTGATGGGCAACTGGATTGAATGGACTGTTCTAGTTCTTCAAGCTTAGCGCCAATTACCTCAATCCTGCTCGTGCACATAGTAATAGCGGACTGGTGTCGCCCCATAGCAGCAACTGTGTCAGACAGCTGTTCTGTCAGGCAGGTTATTTGATCGCGAAGAAGCAGGATTTCCAAGTTAGTCGGCATCGACATAGACACATTCGCTTCTGGTGATCGCCGTGGAGCGGGCTGAGGCGCGTTGGTGGGGCCCGTGGAGGTTGGCTTCCTGAGTGCTACATTCTTTACATTAACTGGGGTACCTACCGGGGTATCGCAGTTCCGGCCTCCTTTTTTGGCAGCACAGGTACATTCGGGACATGCCCATACCGCTTTTTCGGCCTCTGAGAGAGTTTTATTATTGCATGCATAGTGGTACAATTTCCCGCAGGTTTCCACCATACATTGCAGATATTCTGCACCCACTGACAGGTCCAATCGGCACGCACCGCAAACCATGCTGTCGTCTAATTCCGAAGCCATCTTAGGAACGTGCACTGGAGGATAAGGTAGGTAAAGTACTAAGACTGTAGAAGCTCAACGGCTTTATGATACAAATTGGTACGTCGTAGTGCATTTCACTAGGTGTTGCTTTTGTTATAGCCAGGATCCGCCAATTAAGTGCACACTCTTGAATAACTGGATCGAGAGGATACAATTGGGACAATTTTATTGGCTTCTATTGTCTTTTACAAGTAACATAGCTCAGTTACCATGTGTTATTATAGTCGATGACGATGCCTCCGATGTAAGACGTAAGATGCGTGCGCGTTTGCCCCAGTTTCGCTAATACAGAATCATAACTACTTGATAAATTGATTTGATAACTTCGTTACAGCAATGATGTTGTCTGGACTCTGTCATTATTTAATACTATACGATTGAAGCATCTAGGAATACTTTCGGAGCTATCTGTTATAACAGAAATCTAAATTACTAACGCGCTTTAAGGAAGTGTGTACAAACAACAACAGAATAGGGGGAATTTCGAACCGCAACTCGGTTGGGCAGCAGCATTCGGGAAATTGCGTCATATCATTTCGTCGAAAATACCCCAGTTCTTGAAGACGAAGGTCCTCGAACAGTGCGTGCTGCCAGTGTTGACCTACGACGCTGAGACATGGTCGTTCACTATGGGACTCATAAGGCGGCTCAGAGTCACGCAACGTGCAATGGAAAGGGCTTTGCTCCAAGTTTATTTTCGTGATGGAATCAGAAATGAGGATATCCGCAGAAGAACCAAAGTAACTGACATAGCTCACAGAATTGCATCGTTGAAGTGGCAACGGGCGGGCAATGTAGCCCGGATAACGGATGGCCCTTGGGACAGTAAAGTCCTGGAGTGGCGATCATAAATAAATAAATAAATAAATATTACGGCACAATTTTACACAGATCGAACTAGTCCCATGGTAAGCTCAATAAGGCTTGTCTTATGGGTACTAGACGACGATGTATTTAATAGGAATATTACTTATATACATAGAAAACATCCAAGACTCAGGAACAAATATTTATGCTCATCCCACAAATATTTGCCCTTACCGGGATTTGAACCCAGGTCCTCAGCTTCGCAGGCAACGTTACTACCACTGAGCCAAACCGGTCGTCAAAATTATAATCATGCATAGGAAAGCGCAGCATGGGATGGCCCCCGACTAGGTGGACGGATGACCTCGTGAAGGTCACAGGGAGACGGTGGATGCGGTGTGCGCAGGATCGCACTCTGTGGCGAACTGTAAGAGAGGCCTATGATCAGCAGTGGACGGCCGTGGCTGATAGATAGACTTGGTTACCTTATTGAGCTTACCTTGGGACTAGTTCGATTTGTGTGAAATTATACTTACTTAATCTTATGAATCTTAAACTTTGGCCACAGGACAGTTAAAAATCAGTTCACTATGAAAACAACGTTCTTGTGAATTATAAAATGTTTTCCCGACCAATGGCAAACTAGTATTGATGAAATCTGCGTCGGATTACCAATTAAGTAAATGGACGAGATGCATCGGGGTGATTAGGGATACCAATACCAATGGAATGTAGTTTCTGCTCGGGCTAAATAAAGTTTATGGCATACTACGATGTTACTTAAATCGTTTAGATATTACTTGTGCATGTAATAAATGCTAAAGAAAATCGTTAGCTTCTGACAGGGGAAAACACCGTGGCCATGACATGACGTGAGGTGATGCCATTATCATGAAAAGCGTTGGATGAGGCGTGATAATACTTACACAAACAAGGGACCTATGGCCTAATTTTCGGCTCGATCGATTGTTTAGATGGGTGCCTCGAATTGCGAACATTGCGTTGGTTTATATACCAGAATTGTGTTTTGTGAGCTACGTTGTAGAGTTTAGATGGTAAGAAAATTACCATGTGATATCGACGGTGGTATCTGGTAAATATTTATACACAAATATCTATAGACTTATCAATTCTCAAAGGCGCTATCCACGCCTATTAGATGCTGATTTGTATTTTCTTTTGGGATAATAAAAGGTTTAGAGCGTCTTCATAGATGGAACTGTCGTTCCTATGGCGATTCTTAACACTTCCATTACAAAAATGATATAATTTTAACTAGAAAGCTACCGTGTGACTACGACATATTTAAATAACATTACTGTTTACTTACGTCGTAAAAACCGTCGGGGTTCACTCGTGTCTATCATAATTAAGGTCCATAAAAAATTTACACAGTTATTACTTTATTTTTACAATCTGACTGGCAGATCGGGGTTGTCGCCTGAGGAGAGCACAAAACCACTAACGGGAATGCCAGCTGCGGTAACTTAGAAAGCTTCTTCAAAACGGTGTTAATGCATTGTAAAGACGACGCATTGATTTCCAATCCATCTTAATTATGCACACAAACGCAGCGATTGCCTAGCTCTCGCGCTTGCCAATATTGCCAAGTATCGGCATGTCTCCAGCATTATTTTCCTACACATATCCCGAAGAACAAAATAACGCTGTGAAAATCATTTCATTATTAAAAGCACTTCACCCCCGGGATTATGCAGGACTTCGTATGTGGAATGTGGATTATGAATGAAGGGCCAAGGTCGGAGTTTTGTATAGAGGGTGGCCTTGCGTTCCGTCGTTTACGGGGTGTGTTGACGAAACTTCATTAGTCGAATGCATTATGAAGGACGAAACTTATGAAATGGTACGCCTATGGTTAGTTTGGGCTATTACTTGGGCAAAGATATTTAAGCTGGTGATAGATCCTTTGCTGTTCCAATCCTTACAATAATTAATAAAAAATTTGATCATAAGTTTTATTAGAATATTGATACAAACATCTAAGTGGAATGAAAGATTAATTGCGATACGCCAGAATCGAACCATGCGTGAACGCATGTTCTGAGTGGCGCTACTAGGCCTTTAAAAAAAATGGTACATGGGTCGTTAGTAACGTATCGTATAATAATTATTTTATTTAATTGCGAATCATAAGCGTTCCGATGGTTTAATGGTTCAGGACGCTGTTCTGGTAAAACAGAGACACATGGTTTGATTCTGACTTAGACTGCAGTGGATTGTAATGTTTTTCTTTCTACTTAGATCTTTGTATCAATATTGTAATGACAATTGAATAACTTTCACATTAAACAAGTTTCTGTCAAAAATTACAGATGTTTCTAAAGAGCCCAAACTCGGTAGGATTGCTTTATTTTGTTACAGAGTTTCAATGACCAATTTCCGGCTCCATCATCAGATTAATTCTAATGTTATAATGTAACATCATCTTGTTTGGGGGAGGGAAGATGGAGAGCGGTCATAGGTTTTCCAAGACGTTGATATTGATAAATTAACCACCTGATTAACATAGAAATGATGGTAGAAAATAGTTAAGATTTTTTTACATTTTAGGAAATTATTAAATTATTAACGGTGATACAGCCGTTCAAAGATAGACATTGAACGGCTGTATCACCGTTAATATTGGTCCTGAAAATCTGGTTCTCAAATTAACTTTTAGGAAATTTAGTGCTTTCCAACTTTGTCATGCAACGTGGTACCCGAAATGTACTTAGAAATTTCATGGAATTCGGATTACTTTCCACGAAGTACATAACTGCTGGACCGAAGACAAAAAGTTGGTTCGAATTTTAATTAAGGTTTTTTTGTGTGAGTTGACTTCATTTTCTAAACAGGCGTGCAATCGATACATCTGTTATTTCCTGTTTCGCTAAATATAAAATAAGCACATGATGTAAGTTACTTTTAATAATATAATTGCATCGGTCATACATCAGCTTCGTAAAACCTATACAAAAACAGTAATGACCCTTTTACGAGGGATGTTACGAGAAAACGTTATAAATCTGTACTATCTGTAGGTATGTAACATTTGCCGCACCCTTTCGCTCTTAAGCTAACACTAGTGTGGAACGACGTGTGTCAGATTAGAATCTTAGTAAGAGGCGGGGAGGACGCCTAGCATAAGAAGGGTTTATAGAGTTCAAGAGTAACCCTCGTGCTGGTGTATTTCTACATGTAGTAACTATCTTGTAGCGGTAATTGAGGGAACGTAGGAATGTGTATCAAAAGGCATTTCGATTTGCAAGTGAAGTTTACTTAATAAAAACTATGTTTTATTGTTTTTTAACCAATTAATCAGGAAGTTCGTCTCTGCAGCCCTAACAGCCGATAACTTGAGTCCTGTTTTGAACAAAAACCTAGCCCAAGATTATAAAATGAACCTGTTTGCAACCGAAAAGTAGCAGCAATTTTTGAGATTTCAATTAGTGAAGTTATCACTAAGCCCCGAAAAATTAATAAAAAGAATAATACCCAGCTACATGTAAAGCTACGGAAAGGACGAAAAGACTGTTGCAACCAGTAGTCAAACGACGTGAATTTTTGAAAATCGCGTGCAAACGAAATGTTTGAAATGGAAAAAATAATTCGAACGAAACGTTCCCCGTTCCCGTTAACTTCTTCCTTCCCTTAGCTTATATGTATGGGTTACACTCCATGACGGCTCTGTAGTGAAATAGTAGTGATCAAGTTCACGTAGATAACTCTGTAAGGGATAAAGTTCCAACTTTGAAACCCTTAAGGCTGTAAATATGAGTTTAGGATTGAAGTTGTACAGTACAATCAGCACTAAATTAAAGGTGACTTTGGTACTACATCGCTGTAGTATAAGATAATTATATTCAGTTGCTTCCCACGACTGTACTCGTACCGTACATCCAAGTTTCTACGGAGATGTGAAACTTAATGTTGAATGTACGCTTGTTTGTGTTTAAAATCTTTAGTCAGTGAGCATATTATAATTGCCAATGTATGTTACGGTACAGCCGAACAACGTATTATGTAGGTGTAACATAGTATAGTCAAGTATGTGGGGGTATAGGGGTCGGATAGTGTCATAATTTTGTCATAATCATAACCGGATCAAATGTAATAATTTTATTTTAGTTATGACTTCTGGCTACATGATGCGACCTTAAAGCCTTCTAGAAAAGGGCGTACTCCCACCTGAAAGGCCGGCAACGCACTTGTGACTCCTCTGATGATGCAAGTGTCTATGGGTGACGGTGAACGCTTACCATCAGGCGACCCACAGTGATTCCGCCGTAGGCCATAAATCGAAAAAAGTCATGAGCGTATCCTGGACTAAAAAGTAAGTAAAATGATTCACCGATAGACAATCTTCTAAATACTATATATAGCACAGCAATAAAGTACTATTATCATTTACTTTTGTGCAACGAAAGTGAACGCATCTCGACCCTAATTAGTAGTGTGTTTTTGTCGCCGCAACTTAATCACTTTGTTATTGTGTACTATTATTATTATTTGCGTGTGTCCACGTGGTATTATTATGGAAATCCAAGAAGAGGGTATGTACTTTATTTTTCAATTATGTTTTATATATAAATATGCGTGCTTATATTTTAAAATAATTTTCTAGTAGAGGTCTGTCGTTTACGATTAATTTTTAAGAAGTATGATTTCATTGAGAGTTATACTCTGATGCCGAGGTTTGCCGCACTTGACACATATATTATGTTATAGATGGAAGTGTCCTTAATAAGGGCTGTAACTTTCATCGACCTTTTTTGACCTCTTCTTAGGTAAAAGGGGTTTCAAAGAACAAGAGTAGGGTAGCCGAAAAAAATCCGATTTTTAAAAAATGTTTTTATCTTTGTTTTAGGTACATTTTTAAGGTGTTCTATTTCGAAACGTAGTGTTTTTGATATTTGGCACTCTGGACAAGGAACTGATACAGAAAAATTTCAACATGTTTTTACTACACTGACGGAAACATCAATTATTTCGGATAACATCGAAAATATTGGCATAGAGAATTTAAGGGTTAAAATAAGGAATTTATGTAAACGAATTGCATGTTATTGGAAAAAAACAAGATGTACAAAGTCTATATTTCTACATAAATATGCAGAGTGGCTTAATGATGTAGAATACATTGATGTGATCCAAAGTATCGAGCAGCGTATTTCTCAGCAGAATGATAACGTCGACCCCTCCCCTTCCACTTCTCGTGGCCGTCCGAGGAAAAACTTTAATGAAAGTAGTAAACGCACTAAAAGAAGGAGACTGGCGGAACTATCTAATTTTGACGAGTCTGCTGTAAATACACTGCTCAATGCTTCTGCTGATTCCAGCTTAACTTCTACAAAAGTCGACGAAAACAAAGTTTTGTCACTTATTGCAGAAGGTAAGATTTCTAGAAAGCAATATCTATTAATTAAGAATTTTATACATAATAATATACTGAAAGATTGTATGCCTTCCTATCAACGCATTGTAAAGGCTAAAAAGAGATGTTACCCTACAACTGTAGCCGTTACTGAATCATCAGCCGAAGTCGAACTTCAGAGTTTGTTAGATCACACTGCCACTCGGATTCTTGAGTCTCAAAAAGATATTTTAGATAAAATACCTGACCAGTCTTTAAATAAAATATCTTTGGTTGGGAAATGGGGATTTGATGGTAGTACAGGACATAGCGAATACAAACAAACTTTCTCAGATTCTTCTCTTGTGGATAGTAGCTTGTTTGTTACTTCATATGTACCGCTTCAACTTATTTTAAACCCGGATAATAAGGAAAACTCAATCATTTTGTGGAAAAATCCTCGTCCTTCTTCAACTCGATACTGCAGACCTATTCGCTTTCAGTTTTTTAAGGAAACAACTGCAGTATCAGTTGAAGAGGAGACTTATTTCAAACAGAAAATAAGTAACTTGCAACCGACTATCTTCAAGACAAATGCATGCGAATACACAATTAATCATAGCTTACAACTTACTATGGTCGATGGTAAGGTGTGTAATGCACTTAGTGATGTTTCTCCAACTAGATGTTATATATGTAAAGCTTTACCAAGTGAGATGAATCAAATTGATGTATGTTTGTGCAAAGCAACTGACGAAAGTAAATATGAATATGGCATGTCTCCACTTCACGCATTGATCCGATTTTTTGAATATTTCATTCATCTCGCTTACAAGTTAGAGGTTAAGAAATGGCAAGCTAGGTCTGATAGCGATAAACGACTTGTAGCTGAAAAAAAAAAACTTATACAATCGCAATTTAGGGAAAAGTTAGGTCTTATTATCGATAAACCCAAAAGTGGCGGAAGCGGGACATCGAACGATGGCAACACTGCTAGGCGGTTCTTCTCAAGCTCAGATATTTCAGCTGAAATTACGGGTATTAAGAAGGATCTCCTAGATCGTTGTTGGACTGTACTTCAGTGTATCAATTCGGGATATAACATTGATGCGACAAAATTCAGAGATTTCGCTTTAGAAACTGCACGGCAATTAGTTGCCGAATATCCATGGTACTATTTGCCTGCTTCTGTCCACAAAATTTTGATTCATGGTGCTGACATTATCAATCACGGCCTACTGTCTATAGGAGAACTGTCTGAAGAAGCAGCTGAAGCGAGTAACAAATACTATAAAGCATTTCGACTAGATCACACACGAAAAATGAACCGCGTTTTGACTAATACTGATTTGATTAATCGACTTCTTCTTCACTCAGATCCCCTAATATCAAGTTTGAGAAGGTTACCTGTTAAAAAAAAAAGTTCTTTGTCTAAATCTGTATTGGACTTGTTGTGTGTAAATAGTAAGTAGGTAATATTGAATGTATAAATAGTAAGTAATCGCTTTGTTTTAATATAACCTTATTTGTATATATGTAAATAGTCTTGAAATAAATATTTTTATTATTTATGTAGTATGCTGTTTCATTTATGTTTTCATTAATTACAAATTTTTTTTATCTAATGGCTTTATGTTTAAAATAATAACGTTTTATAAAATGGTTTTGACTACAGATATTTTTTTAATAAAAATAGTCACACAAGTTTATTATAAATGTCTAAAAATGTTATTAATGATATATTTCATGCTTGTATAATAACCCTTTATAGTTTAAAATCGAAAAAATGGCTTTTTTTGGAGTTGAGGTATTTATGGCCGCCCTTGTACGGGAGCGGAATCACCGTGCGACCCGTCTACTCGTTTGCCTTCATGTCATAAAAAAATTAAAAGCATTGCTATATCCCGATTAAAACAGTTTTTAACACTCTTTTACTTACACTAGACGATTTCTAAATAAAGCCGGTTTCTGATTTATAAAACGCTTCCAAGATATCTTTCGTCATTTTTAAATAGGTATCACTTGTATTGCGTCTTGCTTGAGTTGACAATAGTTCCGTTCCCCATTATTCCTTTGCGCATAATAAGGCACACCTTCATTCCAAAGGAGTATCAGAAAAACAATTTTTAGTTCCTTACTTTAAGGTCCTTAATTGCATTACGCTCCCTAGACTAGTAAACTTAGCAATGTCGAAATAAAATCTTCACGCTCTGTCCTTAAGGTTCCTAATTCTCAACTAACATTGGTCCTTCTTTGGTGCTCCTTGCGCGGGCGCAGGCAGGTGTGCGCACAGCTGTTCGCGGCCATGTTTGTAACGGACGTCGGCGCATGCGGTTTATCAACATGTCATTATCGAATAGAATAGACGTATGATCATAAAACTGTTATACGAAAACAATTTCATCTTGATGAGACGGACAACGTAAAAAATGCTGGTGCTTTCTACCACCTACATTTAAAACTTTTAAACTCTTCTCTACGTATTCCAGAGTCCAGTGAAAGAAAAAATTAAAAAAAGTAAGATTTAAGGTAAACGTTCCAATATTTAACACTCTGTTTCTCACCCCTATTGCAATCAATTAAATGTGTAACTTGCCTGTCCTGCAACCTAGCGTTCTCAGAACTTCACTACAATATTATACAGTAACAGTAGTCACAGGCTAAAATTATAAAACTGTCACTACCACTTCTGTACATACATAACTTTGGAATCGGATCGAACGATTCATAACCTGATTACTGATCACTCATGATCATTGTGCAATGCAACTCTCTGACTGAGAAGACGAATTACCGCCTTGTTCGACTAAATGTGTTTTTTTACGCCTTATGTTACATTTTACAATACTTTGTTAGCTATTAAAGGCTCATTAAGTATTGATGAAGACAATTGACATGCGTAGGCGTTAATACCTAAAGGTGCGTCCACACTTGTATCATTTGCTCGTATCCGATCACCGTGCCGTGGCATGACTGCGTATCGCGCTGCTTGGACGTTCACTGTCGGCGCGCCGATCATGCCGCACTCTTCCGATATAAGTGTGTGATACGCGTAGCAAATGGATTTCGAGCGATCGGATCGGTGCAACGTCCAAACGCGTGATCGTGACACGCGATCATGCCACGCAACGATGATCTGATACGGGCAAATGATACAAATGTGGACGCACCTTAACGATTTTTTAGCAGTTGGTCCAATACACAGTTTGTGCAAATCGCATTTCGCCTTTCGTCTACTACGCAATTCGTCCACAACTTAAGTAAAATTGGGACTTATCGTCTTATGCTTGTTAAATAATTACCACCTCATAGTTTCGACCTCTTTATTTCCTAGTTTGGTGATTTTTTGTCAAAGTATGCATACATTTAAAGGCCGGCAACGCACTTGTGACCCCTCTGGTGTTGCAGATGTCTATGGGCGAAGGTGATTGCTTGCCATCAGCCTATAAACATAAAAAAATATACAAAGAATATATAAATATTATAAATGCAAAAGTGTGCTTGTTGGTTTGTATTTAATTAACGCGATAATCGGCGCAAATTGTTTTTTATGCCGGTAAAGTGCACGATTTCGGAAGGAAAAACAAAATAGTACGCAGGCGAAGCCTCGGGAAAATACTAGTAGGATACTCGTATACTCGAAGGAACGTCAAATAATGATTCCATAACATTACTGTCCTTGCGGGATAACGCACGGCTTCGATTCGTTTTAAAATGCTTTACATTTGAATAATACATTCATTGGCACGCGGTTAGTTATTGTGCAATGAATTATTAATAGGACAAGTCTTTACAATTATGATTTTTTCATGTGCTTATTTATTGTTTTTATGTGTGAAAATTATTTGTATTCATTTGCTTTGGTTCCACATTATTTCACGAAGAAATACAGCAAAAAGCAAATTTTCGTCCGGTACCTAGCTGAGATTCGCTATGCATTTGCGACAAGTACCAAAGAAAGAATATTATATCTTCTACCTAATATATGTTTTTCGCATTTATATCAGGGTACATAGAATACAAGCATTATTTCTTTTAAAGATTCCTTTTGTTTTCAAGATTGTGCCATTTTGTGCATTGCATTAAATTCAGAAAACAATACGCAATGACAATAACGAGTGGTCTTGGTAACAAAAAGATACACTTCATGCAAACTTTAAGATTTTTGCTTTCAACAGTTTCCACCAAACCTGAAATGTACCTATAGCGTTCATATCGTACTTTTGGTCTGCATCAAAATTAAGGATATTTAAATATACAATGTCTAAAGACATCATGTGTAGTATCACAACTGAAATATAAATTCGAACCAATGTTTATGTTTGCTTTCCTTGTTTGCTATGTCGGCGGTCTAGTTCGCCTACGAATCTCCTCATTTCTGATTCGATCTCGTAGAGAGATCCCGAGCATAGCCCTTTCCATAGCGCGCTGAGTGGCTCTGAGCTACCTTAAGAGGCCCATAGTCAGAGACCACTGAAGTGGCTATGGGCAGAGTACATAGTTCGAAGAACCGATGGCCGTTGGGGCAGAAATGTTGTCGAGAGGAGACGCGTACCGGCAAGCTCAACGTGGGAAGGCCGCCCTCAAGGTGGTCGGACGACCTGCTTAGGGTTGCTGGTTGCGGATCGCTTCTATCCGGCTCATGTAGAAGTCAATTGAGGAGGTCTGTGTCCAGCAGTGGACGTCCTATGGATCATTTCGATGATGATGAATTGATGATGAATGTTTATGTAGGGCGGGCACAGTTTCTATACGTCGTAGAACGGCATTTGCATTACCAGATAGACATCCATAATATTTGTATATGTCTGTCGAGGTCAACGCCCTGTGAACTTTTCTCTTTTTCAGTTTTTTCTCTGCTCTCAGTTGTGGCTTTCTCTGAAGTGGTTTCTCTAGGATTAGTTTTTAACTACTCCATTTGATTACGAGTCTGTACTTTGTTCTATTTACAAACAATACAATGTAAGTGGCTGATCCGGTAATGTCCTTCTTAATAATACGTGTATTTATTTAAGGTACAAAGGTACTTCAGTAAATAAAGAATCTAATCGCACTTTACAGAATACGGCCCCAATCGAAATTTTTTTTAGTCCTGTTAACACAATAGAAATCGGCTATTTTATTTCGAAGCACCAGGTTTAACCATTGAGCCTGTCACATACAAATTAGCTAGATGTAACTAGTTCTACAAAATTTTAGTATCTTTTATTTAGATAAAACGTCATCATCATCACTTCAGCCATAGAATGTCCATTGGTGGACACAGGCCTCCTCAATAGACTTCCACATGGGCCGGATAGCCATCGAAACGATGACAGCTGCGTACTCTTCGGACCACGATGTCTTAGGGAGCTAAGCTATGCAGTTTCGCGGTGTGCGAGGAACAAATCGACCAATACCAAGCTGCGCCGAGCGATGCTAAGTAATCCTATAAGAGTCAACCCCGGCGGCGTCTCAGTCCGATTTTATCTCTCGCCCCCACCCTAGGGTTGAGCTGATTCAACCCGCCTCCGCAGCTTTTGCGCCTTGCGCACTGCGTCCCAGCTATAAGTGGTCGCGGATGTCATTCCCTTGTGGGTTTGCGCTCCCGACACTGAATCCCATTACTGGTAAGGAGGCACAGCCAGAACTACCCAGTGAAAAGTCAGGTTCTAAAAAACATTATTTTTTTCGTCGGGGGTTAAAAAACGCATTTCCATGTTCGTTAATATCACTCATTTGAAGTAAAGCACTAAACCCCTCAGTCGGAGTCAACTCGTGAACACGAAAGCTGAAAAACTTCCGAATCGTCGGGAACTCAAATGCGATAATATACGCCATATAATCCGTTTAAATTGTTTTATTTAAATAAAACACTAAACTCAGATTTGTGTTTATTAGGCATTCATATGAATATAACATGATATACCTAATCTGAGTATCGATATTTAGAGTTTTCCCTACGATTGGATAGTTACTTACTAACTTGACTCACCATTGTTACCTTTTTTACCTCAGTAATGAAGTTCAAAAATGTTGAAATGCGTAATTTTATTACCTTATGTCGTCACATTTATTACACCTACAATTTAAATTATTATGGATAAAGACTGTTTAATTGTTCCAAACAATCCACAAAATAGTGTAACGTAATAGTAATAACGGTTTTAACCGTGGTGACGTCAGAACGAATTATTTTTTTAATGTTTCAACAGCGTTAGACGTTTTATACTTTAATGGGAATTCCCAAGGCAATGGTTTCTTCAACACAATGTGGGAATTATTATATGAATGTGGTTTCGACCTTTGATTAAAATTTCATGGTAGCCTTCGACTGTGAACCTATTTGACACGTTCGTTAAAACCGACTAGACCGTCAGCATTGTCGCCTGCACGTATGACATCAAGAATCAAGACATCACCATTAAAAACAAGGTACCTTCGCTGGCCTCGAATCTTCTGGATGCCGTGTAGATGAATATTTTTTTTCATCGCATTAATTGTGTCTTTATATCACGACTCAATAATAAAAAACCGGCCAAGAGCATGTCGGACCATGCTCAATGTAGGGTTCCGTAGCCGTTTATACAAAAAAATGCACAAATGAGCGTATCTCTCCGGCACTTACGTCCTTTTGCTGAGAAGCGCAGTTTTTGGCAATAACTTAAAAACGATATGTCCGTCAAGCTTCGTTGAAAGTATTTATTATAAGCTTTATATTTGCATTTTTTTCCTATCTTTTGAACATACCGTTTAGAAAATACAGGGACACACACACACACAATGTTTGCTACTTTCGGAGCGAATATTTTGGAAAATATTAACTAAATCAATTTCGCTCGACTTATTTATATAGGATATCCTTCCTTGTGGCGCACTCTGATAAATATAACCTCTGATAAAATATATATGTAACTGATTTTCTCCTCTCGCATTCGTATCGATATTTCTGCGAAGTAGCCCGACACCGGTTCAACAAACTTCGGTTGACAATTGATCGGCAACCGATTAATTAAAGCGGATGATTGGATCGGCATCTCGCCGGACGGGTCTCACCTCATCACCGTTAATTGATTCACTTGCTTGCAAATGCTTAGCAACAATGAGTAGCTTTCCGACACGACTAGGTTTCGGATACTGGTATTATTGGGATATTCAAAACTAGGTTCCCGGTTCCTTTCCAAAAATGCTTGAACTGAAATTGTGTTATCTAATTTTAAACTTTGTGCTCTGGATTCTAGATATATATTGTTAAATTAACACCATATTTCTTTTTGTTGTGATATACAGGTGCAGGCATAATGGAATTTTAACGAAAATTTTCGATTAGGGTTAAAGTTACCAATATTAACCATGATTAATCAGATTATTTTTTAATTAATAATTTAAATATTTCACAAACTTTCAAGTTACCTGCTATGTATTTTTTATTCGTGTTTGTTTTATGCAATTGCATAACACAGTTTGTGGAGTCTGGATATCATAAGTCTTATACTCATATAAAAAACAAAAAAAAACATTTATATTTCAAATAATTTCTATCAGTACTATTAAAAGAATACTAGGAAAATTATAAGGGGAGCCGAAGCATATTCATTTCCTTATATTTAATGAAAAAGGTGGTTATGGGCCTTTCCTTGGGCAACTTGGGTAATTGACTAACATGGACGCCACGCCACTGTTAGCTATTGTTATTTTTTATAGCAATCCAATGCGAGACTATGCTTTCGACACGATTCTACGCCACTTGTCCCAAACGCAGATTACAATACAATTAATCTGATCATATAAAAAAAAACTTAGATATGAACATCATTGTGCAAATGGTCATCCATCGACCATACCATGTATGTATTGTAGCGGTATACCGCTACCATTTATACCTTTTGCTACATAAGGTAATGATCAGGAAGTTTATGCTGTCAATAAATGTACTTTTGCTCTGGATGTAATTTCATTATCAAGACTTAACTAGTCGCATGTCGGACGTCAACATCTTACCAGTAAAAAGACGATATGCCATTGAACTTCTATGGAGATAGGCCCATTTAACAAGCAGCAGAATAGTTTTGAATAATGCCAAAAGGTGTTATGTAGGTCCGTTACTTGAAGCTCATAAGACTTAGCTGTCCAAGGTAGGATAGTGCAACTCTAAACTATTCAACGTCGACATACAATACGAGATTACCTTGAAGCATGTGTTACGGCTCATGATTTATGCACTATTAAGCCAGTCTGTCTATTTGTCTAGACTATAACCTTGTATGTAATTGCTACACATTGCTGGTTTGATTGTGTTTAACATTTATTTAATTCGCTAATGTAGATGAGATGCGGAACCGTTACTAAGTTTATTATTGAACAGATATATTTGAAAATAAAATCTACATCTAAAAGTCATTTGCTATGATTTGTCACGTAATTAAAACGTTCAATCGATTATTTATGAAATAAATCAGCATTTAATTTGTTTTTAACAGTTACTGATTTGCTTAGTGTTCAAATACGTGCAACTATTATATCAGTTACTTGTGTTTTTTATTTTTTTTAAACTAAACGGAACGGGCATCATTTGCACTCGGAGTTAACACCTTCTATGAGAACTTTTTAACTTGCCAAAGCGAGGCGGGAATAGCTAAAATACGTATTAGGTATCCTACTATCTGCTTTGACCCGCTATCCGATTTTACCCCCTCTTCCCTTATGTATCTATACTATTATAAATTTGTAAAAATGAAATGTCTGTACATTGAAGATATTTAAAAAAAAATGATTGTAACGGACTATTTGAAGGTCACTAAAACGATTTTTTTTGGATTTATATTTGTATGTGTCGTTGTGGCTTCATCACGCAAAATCGGCTTATCAGATTTCAAAAATTTTTGGTACTCGGGTAGCTGGGTATCTCCAGATGGTTATACGAAACTTTTAACCCGACTACGCAGACGAAAAAAAAGAAGGGTTATGACTTTTTCCTCCGCGAACGAATTTGCGGGGCACCTTCTAGTTTGAAAATAAAAATATTAATTTATAGGAGAATGTAATTAGAATGTATATTGTTTCAATTGGCTAAATTTTCTTTGAATAGGAAAATAATAAGTGTAGATACTCTTTTGTGCATGACATAGATATAGAATATTTTTGTTTCATTGTTCAAAGGTATTGTGTTTTCATTCTGTAAGACGAAATTTGTTTTTGAAAAACTTTTTTTTTTAATATTTAAAAAGTGGACCCTTTTTAATTGACTGTAAAGGTATGAGAATGAGGCTATCCAAATGTGCCATTTCATCCACTGATTCATGAGAATATTTCATAAAAATACCATTCTCTGACTACTTATTGAATAGTGATAATACTGATAATTCGCAAATGCTCGAAATTGGGACGAGGCGATTATAACTGTACAATCATTTCGCGTGCGCTTGAGTCGACTAAGACGCTTTTTTTGTACGTACGCAGAATTCATATGGTATTCGGTCAGCCGTGCGTCGTATATTACGAGAGTGCTGCTGCAACTGGGTTCAAAGACAGTATCTATCTTAGATATTGCTTTTATTACTTTTCAAAAGGCGAGATAAAGTTCGAATCATACTTTAACAAATTCTCGCAGTTAAAAATATTAGTCACACTTACAAACAGGCCGAGTAAAGCAGATTATACACCTAAGTTTTTAAATATAATCGCTTATAAGTCTTACAACTAACGAAATGTATAAGAAACAAAAAATAGTTCAGAGCACATACGGGTTAAACCGTACATTAAAGTACTCAATTGTGGGTTTGTGGTATTGGTAACTGGTTAATTATTCATTAGTTACCAATGGCGACCATTTACTCGTATTTTAGGTATTAGGTATGTATATAAGTAATATATCTATTAAATATATCGTCGTCTAGTACCCATAACACAAGCCTTTTTGAGCTTACCATGGGGCTAGTTCGATTTGTGTAAAATTGTCCCGTAATATTTATTTATTATTATTTATTATTATTTTATTTAGGTGCTCTTTATAATGCCTTAACTCTGTCCTGATTTTTACGCCGTTTTGGTACGATGCCACGGGGGCCATTTTTGGATTTGGTGTAGTTTTATTTTTAGTTTTTAGTTTTAATATATTTAGTTTTATGTATTTTGTAATCAGTGATTTATAATTGTTTTATTTGAAGTGTAATTCTTGATGAAATGAAAATAAATTTGGGTACCTGTAACTCTTGTACATTGTTCGTCTTGAAATTAAGGTTACAAAGAAAAAATTCTACTGATAAAAATATTTACCGGTTTGTAAATGCCATAACTTCCTTCCACAACAACTTAACAAGCTTAAAGTGTAATGAATTCAGGTGCAGTTATGCTATATATATATACGAGTATCTCCAAGGAATAACATACCTCCTCTGAATCATCGGTGCTGAGTATTTTTAGCGAATTTTTTGAAACTGGTATCTTTATACCTGCTTCGGACATTCAAATCTACATGACGTGTTTTTGACACAAAAATGAGACGAGTTGTACTACGTACATACATACGAACATATCGGTATCCTTGAACCTTGGAAAGAGGTTGTAAATACTAACTTCTGTCTCAAGCGTATTTGCCTTACTTATCCTTCGGGAACTTAGTATTTTAGGCAAAAAGGGTCCCATTTTCTAGTGACGTAGGCTTCTTCCGGCCCATAATTTGTCTGTATATGTACAATGTACGGTCAGATCAGCATCAACAGTCGGTAGCATCCGTAGCGTCAAATATAAAGATGTGTTGCGATATATTTGGCACTTTGGATGCTACATACTATTTGATGCTGACTGTACAAAAAAATCCCTAACTCATTACTGTGTGAAACATGGACGAAACGCGTCTCAAAGCAAAGATAACTGTTTGTCCTACCAATACCAATGTTCAATTTACGTCCAAGGGTTGCAATACTTGCAATCACACTGCAATTTATTGCTCTGTGATCGGGACGACGAGATCACAGCAGCTATCGTAAGGAAGGATACTGCGAATTCTTCGGACGATGCCTTAGTGTCGACCCCGTCGCCGAGGGCGTTAAGGCCGCAGTTTTCTGATCTCTATGCCCGACATTTTTCTCTCGCTCACCCCACGTCCTCAGGTCTTGTGCCGTGCGCACTGCGTCCCACCCCAATTCTACGAGGCCGCAGATTGCAGTCCCGTTTGTTGCGCTTCTCCCACTGAATCCGATTACTGTGGTAAGGAGGCCTAGCTACCCGGTTCAAAGTTAGATTCAAATGTCAAAAAAAAACTTGTGTAGGAAGAGCGCTGGCTTTCGGCTAAAGCGAGTGGAGTGGCCGCTCTAGGCGCCTGGTTGTCATGGGTGCAAAAAGAAATTGGTGTAAATATAATTTTGATGACGTATTTTTATAAGAGGCGCGAACAACGCGACGGGCGCTGAGATGAAAGACAAAGTCCCTCAATCCTAACAGAGGGCCGACGCTGTGTGGGAACTGAACTGCGTGCAGTCGGGGGGCAGATAACTTGCAGTTCTCAAACAGTTGGAATACAGTCCGGCTGTTTTAAACCTAAACGTTTCTGAGATAGAAAATTCTCGTGGCCGAGACGGGAATTTAGATTGGCTGAATGCAGAGACAGATATGTGAACGATTTTTCCTTGTGGAAAACACTTTAGCTATAATTCGAATTTCTGCACTATGCGATTGAAAATGCAATGAAGTAAAACGAAACCAGCCACACGAGACAACGATTATTCAAAAACCTGAAATGAGAGCATACAGTTATTTTAACTTCAGAATTAAATTTTGACCCTCAACTCGAGTTTGCACATTCCTTATAATTTAATCATTCGTCTGGGTCTAGTAATTATCCAACCCGTAAGTCGTCCACTCCTGGACAAAAGCCTTCGCCAAGGATCTCCGATAGAGATACGATAGCCAGTTTTACGCTACCCGAATCCCCTGGATACCCGCAACCCAACACAACCCAAAAATCTACCCAACAACCTAGCAATCCTACGATCCTAGTATTATGAATGGACAATAGAGTAGTTTCCTGGGTAAATAATATTATTCTAATTACTCCGTTACATAGATCATCAAAAAACATCGGACACGTATTTTTTGTTTTGTCAATCAAACAAAAAAAGACAAAGATAAAGCGCGTCCCAGTTTAGAAGTGTTGCCGTCATGAGGAACTTTAACGGGCTATATCTTCATTTTTTTTTATTTAATTGATATAAGAAAAAATATGTGTCCAATATTTTCTGATAATGTAATGGACTAATTGTATTTTTGTAGGACTCAAGCCTATTGTGTGTAAATGTTTGGATGTTTGTTACTCTACAATGTGTTAACCGTCGGACGGACTAAGATGAAACTTGTCGCACAATAAATCAGGTCATTGAATAACACTTTATTTCCGGAGACGCGGGGTGGGTAAGAGCTAGTTGACCGAGCGAGCGTAGCGTCTCCGTTTCAGCTTGGGCAAAAATGCTTTTGTATGTCTGTCTGTCCGTACGATGTCCGACAGTTCTCCTGTACAGGTCACATTTGTCAACTAATTCTCGTGTAATTTTGTGAGCAGGTTCGATAATTATATGACGTTGGTAATTTCATTTCAAAATGGCGGAGAAATGGGAATTTAATAAAAAAATAATTTCAGGAACAATCTTACACAAATCGACCTAATCCCAAACTAAGCAAAGCTTGTACTATGGGTACCAGGCGACGATATTACATACTTATATAGATAAATATATTATTTCCTTAAATAAATAGAAAATATTCAAGACCCGGCCGGGATTCGAACCCGCGACCGCCAGCTTCGTAGTCCGCTTTGCAAACAACTTAGCCAAACGTGTCGTCAAATTTGATTGAATAAATTAATAGTTTAAAAAACACTAGAAAAACACGGTTTACAAGACTTTTCTAACAAATCCAAACAACGCTATATTACGATGTTCCATCGTGAAGCTCCAGTTCATATCTTGCGGCTCCATCATCAGATCAGTTCAACAGTACCATATTATTGTATTGTCATCAGAACTTGCTACGATCCTTGGAAGATGGTTAAATTAGTTACCTTAGATTTCATTACATAGTTACATACAGGTCGACCTAATAAAAGCGTGTTAAAAACTCGCGAGGTCGACAGCTCACAGAGCCCCTAGTCTATAATTTGGAGAAGGAAAATTACGATATAAGTCTGTGATGGTTGTTACTGACGTTCGGTGGTCTTCGTATCCATCATCATTCGCATGTCCTTATCCCATTTACTTGGGGTCGGCGCAGCATGTTTTTTTCTTCCATACCTCTCTATCTTCGGATACATGTAATAAGAATATTTACGTATCTTGCTACAATGTTGATTGTTTACATAAGTGCATGTAACTTGATCGCGTTCAGCCGCCGCAAGCCGAAGATTGAATTACGTCGAAGGTCCTCCCGACCTGTCCATGACACACTTGCGAATAATAGGGATGATGGGCATTTCGGCACGTCAGGTTATATTGGAGGATTTTGCGAGCCAGGCTCGACATGTTTATGATTGGAGTGGGGTTGTGTTCGGGAATCGAGGTGAAGCACAATAGGACACCGAGGCGCTAGGTATAATATATCGGCATAATATTATGCCGTTAATTTGCTATTGCAACATTTTTGTTTGCATAATTTTAATCCTTAGGTGCGATAAGTGGTGTGCACAGGGTTTTTGGTCAAGGTAAGCAGTTACAATGTTTTGGTCACATGGGTATAGACAGTTTCTCTGTGGCTAATATAGAGCCATGATCTTTCAGGGTATAAGGCAGTGCCTTTTGCGTATATGGACCGCATGCCTCTAGATAAGTTGCATTGACACACAATGGATCGGTTAGTGTTCAAAATGGCGCTGACACCTGTCATTCCATAGATAAATGTCAAATGCAACATACTACAGGACTTAACGTACGTAATTTACGAGGGTAAGCGGTTTGAAACATTAATTACGCAGTCTATTATTACATTAGTTCTATAAATTAAACACTTTCACTTAATATTTTACTGCAATTTCATTAATGTTCATATTGTTCGTAATGCGTAATTGTTCAGGCAATTATTGCTTCATTTTTATTATCACATAACGTCCTTTTATCATTTTAATATAGCGAGCCGGTTTCCTGCTTGTTAGTTTAGGCTTTAGCACGAGGATTCAATTTGTTGGAATTGTTATTTGTTGCGGTGTTTTTTTTTGTGCGGGCCAATTTGCAATTGTTTACATTCTCAATGTCCCTCGGATCTACAGATCTGAGGGACGTGAGTTTACCTATCTTACGGATTACATGATCGAATCGGCGGCATATTATTTACCTATAACCTCCGAAATTCGAAGTTCATGTAACGGATGAGGTCATACCATAGCCCAATTGTTGCAAACCGTTTGTAATTGGAGTTACGTAAAATCCTATAGTATGTAGAATTTGAAATTTGTTCATGAGATGACAGCTGACAGCGCCATTTTAACGTGAACCGGTCCGTTGGATGTGGTAAATGCAACTGGCTCTGTATTTCTACTGAAGCTGACCCGAGCGGAGCTGTGCGTAATTGACCAATCAGGCTGCGTCGCTGTTGAAGTCGACACGAGCGAAATGTGATTGGTTAATTTCGGACAGCTCTGAGGGGCTACTCCGAAACCCGAAAAACGAAGATCGTATGGCGCTATTCCGCTCACTCAAATAAAACTTAACATGAGAGCGAGAGGGATGGCACGTTACTAACTTCGAATTTCGAGTTTCGGAGTAACCCCTCTGCTCCGTTTCAGTAGTTTATACAGCAGCAGCTTGTCTAGTGTAATTCTTGAGCATAATTCAATAAAAAATTAGTTATGTTCGCTTAATCTATACTGTTGTAAAGTTGTAAAAATGAATTTTCTGTACATTGAAGATATTTAAAACAAAAGGGAAACAGTCTATTTGAAGGTCACTGAATCGTTTCCCTTATATGCAAGTTCTGTATGTGTCTTTCTGCCTTTATAACGCCAAAACGGCTACACGGATTTCAACAATTTTAGGTACACGCGTAGCGGAGCATCAACACATGGTTAATACTTTTTACTCGTATACGCTGACGTAAAAAATAATCTCTCTTCCGGTAACGAAGTTGTAGGCAAATTTGAGTTTCTTCTACACCTGTACCTACTTAAATAGCTTTTGCCCGCGTACAGTTCGTATAAAAAAATCCTTCGTTATGCTCTCACCTTTGGACATGTAGACATCTCCAAAGGTATTATATGTTTAAAATTTTCATGTTCCTACCTTCAGCAGTTTATTTAGGCTGTGCGTTGTGTTTTAATTGCGGCTGTGTCATGTAAATCTGGCTGTTTCATTACACGAAATAAGGAAAAAGTATGAAATTATGAAAATAAGGAAAAATACATTAATGGAAGGAAAAAAAAACTAATTCTACATCATCTATGACTATGGATTTTTGTGATTTGACAACTACGAAAAGTACTCCTATGCCTATTGTCTGTTTTAGGAATAAACTTTTTAACAAAAAAATAAAACCGACTCCATAAAAACTAAAAAGTAAAATAAATAACGCCATAATTCAGTTTCTTCAAATTACTTACAAGTAACCGTTTGTATACTCAATCTATACAGTATATACAATTAATCTTATTTTGGCGTCGGTGGCCAAGGTGGTTACTTGTACGTAATTTGAAGAAACTGAATTATGGCGTTATTTTTTTACTTTGTTGTTTTTTTTGGAGTCGGTTTTATTCTTTTGTTAAATGTTTATTTATTTTACACTTTTTAGTTAATCGTTACTTAAAATTGTATCTCGTGACGATTCGAACAAGCCCAAACACGGCTAGGATACATTATTTTATTACATAGATCTGGTGCCTACCTTCCGCCTCCATCATCAAATCAATTCGGTGGTACCATTCTCATCAGGAACATTTAAATTTGTGACTATGAAGTTGCTTGGCTAAATTAATCAAGATATTTTGTCGCCACCCGTAAATCATTTATCATTGAGGAGTTCCGATGGCATTCTGTGGTCTTCTACATCAGTTCCACTTCACCAATTTACACTTTCTGAATGCAAATGCTTATTATGTTTCTTATAATACCAAAATCGCTATATGTATGTTTACAATATTTGAGGAGTTCCTTCAATTCCTCATGGATTCCATCATCAGATCTGTTTTAAGTAGAATGGTTACTTTTTGCAACTTACTGTTTAATTAAATTAAATGATACATGAGGCCAGAAAAGAGATGAAAGTTAATAACACGTGTACATTTTATAGAGTTTCAGTCCGCTTCACCCGCAGAAATTAATTACAGTATAACTAATTAAAGCTTGGCCCGGAATGTGGTGTGAGTACACCGCAATAATTATCGGAAATTATTCACGTTTTTGTTAAATAATTGATTTTTAGTGCAAGCTTTTTGATAACTCTACCACAGTGTAAGGAGTAACAGTGGGCCGACGCCTTTGATGATTGCGAAAATGCCGACACCGCTCAAGGTTACCGTACCTACCTAGGGTTGTCACAGACTTACACAACTGCCCAAAAGAGGAGGGTAATGTTTTTAGGTTTCATGTATGTTTGTATGTGTACTTATTTTACAAATGGTGTCCATTTTGGAAATAAAGATGGCGACGTCACGTTTTTGAAAAAGTCGACATTGGTGTTGTTTTCTAGGTTTTCGAGGGTGTAGATTTCAAAAATGGCATCTACTTTGGAATTAAAGATAGCGCACAACAAATTAAAAAAAAAGTCGTCATGAAAATGAAGATGGTGGACGTCACATTTTTAAATGGGTGTCGGATGTGTGTAGCATTGATGTCAACCATCTTTAATTCTATAATGGACTCTATTTTTGAAATCTGCACCCCAAAAACCTAGAAAACGAAACCCATGACGTCGTGGGTGGTATAGGAATTACCACCCATATACACAATGTACTACTTGCATGGCAGTCTTGTTTTGTAATTCAGAGCTTGTTAACCATTAAAATCAAATACAATTTTATTATTCAGTATTTCATAGTTTAAATTTATGTCCGCCATCTTGGTTTTCAAAATGGATGTCATTTTCGCCATCGGAACCCCGAGGAACCTCGGAGATGACACCCATATCGATTTTTAAGAAAAAAATATGTCCGCCACCTTGGATTTCAAAATGGATGTCATTTTCATCATCGAAACCCCAAGAAACCTTGGAGCTGACACCCATATCGATTCTTAAGAAAAAATAATGGTCACCATCTTGGATTTCCATTTGGATGTCATTTTTGAAATCGGCACCCCGAGGACTCAAAAATAATTAAAACATCAAATACTACAAGATACGTATATACAAACAGAAGTCAGAAACAATTTCTTGCTTTTCAAATAAAATCTTAAACTACCTACTCGTAATTTCTTAAAATAAGCTATAAAACATGTCCGCCATTTTGAATTTAAAAAAAAGATTAGTTATATTTTTGTTTACACTGAAACAAACAAATAGCGATATTTTTGCGGTATTGCAATTTTTACTGGCAAGCGTAACGCTTTTACATCCGCCTTCTTGTTTACGTTAGCATGACATGAGAAACATTATAAATTAGGCACTATAAAATTAAATAATATTTATATTTACCTTTCTTTTGAGCGTCGAAATTAATGAAATAGCATTTTTTTATGTATGGAAGAAGACGACATGCAATTACAAGACACGCAACAGCCCTGAAAATCATATCCCTGAATACTAACAATGGCGCGAATGAAAGTCAGGGATCGCCCCTCCCGCCCGGGCCCCTGGCACCCCGCACGGTTGCCCTGTCTAGACGCCTTCGTCGACCGACTGTATTGTTTCTTAGACTGTGACTCTACTTTTAATTAATTACAAGTCAATCCGAAAATAACTAGATCTACGGTAACTGCGCCGTGATAAATATCACCCATCTCTTTCTATTAATTATAATGTGAGGGAACAGGGTGATATTAAAAGGAAAGAGACAATATTTGTCGCGTGACAAAGAGGTACAGTCAGCATTAAAAAGTCGGCTACATCCAAAGCGCCATATTAAGTATATCGTCACAAATCTGTATGCATACGAGTATACGTCAAGAATAAATATGTTGCGAATTGCGATGTATTTGTCATTTTGAATGCTACAGACTTCTTGATGCTGACTGTACCGTATTTTCTAGAGGTGCAAGATTTGTTAACTCACTCCGCAATTGGAAAAAACATAAAATAAAGTTTAAAAAACTAAGTGCGTCACATTTTGTTGCAGTTTTAGAACAGGAACTTTGCTACATATGATTCATAGATAACGCGTGATTATATAAAAATAACTTGTTTACTCAAGTTATGTTCTGTAGACAGAAAAATTGTATGGATAGATTTGGACCCTAATGCTGCAAAATTATGGTTGAAACCTAACCATGAAATTTTGCTGCCCTTCGTACATTAAATAATCATGGAATCATTTGAACAACGAATAGGTCAGTATAATAACTTATGCATTTAAATCCAAAACCACAAGTACATCATCATTAAGACTTCGAGTATATGCACTTTATTACCTTTTTGGGTAAATTAGGAGTTTAGAATAAATTACCTTTGCCTTTTAATGTTAAACGGCACAAACACTTATGGATAAACTTCGTTCGCGGTGGAGAACTAGTCATAACCCCTTTGTTTTCGGCAGCGCAGTGGGGTAAAAAGTATCCGTAATATCCGTATATATTATTGTGACATACCTAATTTGTATTACTTTATTTTTTGTTTTAATGTGGCATTTTGTATTGATTCTGAATTTAAATTAAGTAGAAACACGACATGTATTTTTTAATTTACTGATGGGTACGTAATTTTCTGGTACCAAATTTACAGTCATTTCTTTTAGTAATTGTGTACCTACTTATTGTTATTGTATTATTATTTTTATTTTTGTAAGTAATGATCACATTCCGAATAGTATTATAAGTGACATGTATTTGTAATTGTAAGGATTTTGTAATGGTGTGATAAATAAAACTAAGGTAGAGTATATCCATCTGTGGATACAGCTACCAGCGTACCAAAAATAGTTGTAACCTGTTTAGCCGATTTGGCGTGATGAAGCCACAACGATACATGCAAACATACAAAAAAAAACCATTCAGTGACCTCCAAATAGTCCGTTTTGAAAATATCTTCAATGTACATTTAATTTTTACAACTTTATCTTCTTCTTTTTAGTGGGATACTCTTGACAGAGCAGTCGTGGTCACGTAGGACGACGAACAATCCTGCGCCAATTTTCCCTAGCCGTTGCTTCTGTGGCGCATGCGTTGACGGAAGTGTTTGTTAGTTGTTTGAATTGGTCAGTCCAGCGCATAGGAGAGCGTCCTCGCGGTCTGCTGCCATTGACCCTTCCCCGGACGACAATTCTTTCTATGGCACGTTTTCCACGTCGAGTCACATGTCCGAAGTATCTCAGGATACGAGATCTAACTATGGATGAGAGCCTCTCTTTCACGTCAAGTTCTTCTAGTATCGACAAGTTTGTCCGGCGTTCCGTCCATGACACCCGCAGCATGCGCCTCCAGCACCATATCTCGAGTGCATCGATTCTTTGCCTTTCACGTTCCTTGACTGTCCACGTTTCGGCCCCATATATAAGTATAAAGAACACTAGAGACCGTACCAGCTGGATTTTAGTGGTCTTACATTACAACTTTATAATGGTATAGATATGTACCTACTTATTTTATTCGTACAATTATATTTTTTATTTATTCATTTCATACGTCTTATCTATACGTCTTATGACCGATAAAATTTACATTGATAAAATTTGGAGTAATTTGGAGTCTTTTTTAATGCCGCTACGAAGTTTGATAGTTGAATAATAAAAAAAAGTAGGGAGGGCACTCCGTACCTGTAGTTGAAACTGTTTTTTTTTTTTCAATAAATATCAACGTGTGGCACATATAACGACAGAACATTTAAAAAAAATTTGAGGTTTCTAAAAAAAATTTGATTTAGTGGATGTTTTCGGGAATAATCGCTCCGACAGGAGCATATGTGTATGCTCCTTTCGGAGCCCCCCCCCCCTCTATTTTCAAAGATGAAGCTTAATGAATACTTCCAACGAAAATTGTTTTTAACATGATCGGATATACTGTTTTTACTTATTGCCGAAAAACGGTACTTTTTAACAAATGTACGTAAGTTTCGTTGAGATACGATCTTTTGCTAGAGCTCTTTTACAGATAAGGAGCATTTTTTTCACCTGTAGATAAGTGTGCATTTTTTCGTAGGAACGGCTGCGGAGCCCTACACTCACTGAGCATGGTCCGACATGCTCTAGACCGGTTTTTTCCTTTTCAAGTGCGGAACCTTCAAAAACCTAAGTGTTAGCTTCGTATCACACCTAGCTGTCGCATGGAATCAGATTTCGTCACACACGCGCGCCTCAGAATCGGTTATTGTTTTATTACTCTCACGATTTTACTTCGAAAGTCGCGGGAATGATTTATCACTCAAGTTTGTCGCTAATTAAGAGGTTTCCGTGCATAATTGACAACGTCCGGAGTCTATTTCATTAATACGGGCTCAATATTAAAAACAAAACTACTAAACGGAATACATCGCGCAAGTTTTATTAATAATTTTAGAGACTTTTTAGCTCTTATAGAATTTTTGAAGGAAGTCGCTGCGTGATTCTTCGTCTCTTTTAAAGTTAATTTATCTATTTATATTATTATAAAGTTAATATTTTCTTCTGTTTCCGCGATTATTACTCATTGAAATAAAACAATTTAACGGATTATATCGCGTATATTATCTCATTTTAGTTCCCGACGTTTCGGAAGCTTTCCAGCTTTCCATGGTCACGGGAGGACTGTCCTCCCTTTATTTCAATTATTATAAAGTTGTAAAAATGAAATGTCTGTACATTGAAGATATAAAAAAACTAGTGTAGTGGACTGTTTGGAGGTCCCTGAATCGAACAATACTTTTTTTGGATTTTTTGTATATTTCTTTGTAACGGTGGGTCTTCATCACGCCAAATCGGCTAAGAGGATTTCAAGAATTTTTATTACACGGGGAGCTGGTTATCCACTGATGGTTATAGGATACTTTTTAGCCGACTACGGTATGGAAAAAACGAGGGGTTATGACTTTTTCTCGTCCGCGATTGAATTTGCGGGAATCTATTAGTTTCAAATAAAATGGAAAATAAAGCAAGTAGGTATAGGCATTTTTCAGCCCATATGCGAATGCTTACGCGTCGCCCACAAAACTAAGAATTATTTATGACCAAGCAGCGTTCATTTGACACCGATGACAGACAAATGACTTAAACTACATACAGCATGATTAAGTCTAGGTTTTACATGTATTTATAGTTCCATATTAATATTAAAAATCGGTTAAAAAAATTAATATGCAAAAATTCATTACTATCTGATAAACCTCTTCAGTTTACGCAGCTGTATTTTTACACTTAAGACGGCCAGTAAAAAACTTTACTAACTGACATTGTCATATGTATATTGTACACGCATTTCTTTCGCATTGGAACAATATTTCATTTGTTAATTTCTAATTATTGACTTCGGGGAAAATTAAACTGAGTTGAATTAGATATTATTTTACAAATTAAATTTAATATTTCACTATCGCGTTATTATCAAACGTTGATTGCCTTTATCTGTCATTATGTATTTAAAAGCGTCCTGTGTGGATTACGTCATCATGAAGAGTACGCTGCTTGTTTATGACCTAAAATTGCCGTAATAACTATTACGGCCAATTGATATTTTCATAAGCATAAAACTAGGGTCAAAAGTAAATAAATAAGAAAATGTCGGAATCGGTTTTTTTAAATTCAGTCTGTTAAGTATTGATGATGACGTTTGTCACAATCACAATAAATCGGCACTGGTTGAAGCGCCCATATAAAGGCTAAAAAAACAACGATAGATTGACCTTTTATGAACTGACAAAACGCATAGCTATGAAGTTTCAAAGATAAATAGTTTTATTATTATCTGACCTTATGAATACGGTGAAACTGTCCCCTATAGTTAGTTTTCAACCATTTTAAAATCGCAAAGTGAGAAAATAAATGTCCATACATGTTTTGCTGCGTTTTTTCAGAAATAGCATTAAACTGATAGTGTTTACTCATCAATAAAGATTAAGAACAAGTCTATCATCTAAAAATTCTTCATGTGTTTCGGAGACGGCACCAAGCTACTTACTTTTGGCTTCGGATAGGAATGTACAAGCTTCAAAGCTCCATTAATTTGAAAATACGTCACAAACTAAATTGGATTTCTTTGTTTACGTCTTGTAAACAGGTCGGTTTACACATGCGCATTAACCTGTCGGAATATAATGAAAAATTGTTGCTCGCTCTTGCCTTAATGCATGCTAGTCTAATTGCTAGTCATAACTTCACCTTTATTTTGCCTAAGCCCTTGTTAAATACTGCAATTTTGTAAAATATGTAACCTTAAAAAAAACTTGTGCCTATTTACTATTTATTTTTAGGGTAAGTGTAGAGATCATACATGTTTTGTCGTATTAATTGGTTTGGAAAAAAAATGAAGTTTCACAGATAACAAAATAAAAAGTATAATTTCTAACCGGGGTTTCAATTTCGCATTGTTAATTTTGATCGTCTTAATGTATAAGACGTTTGTGCGTGTGTATTTATTTGCATTAGGTATTTATTGAATTGACTTTGATCTGTGATACTATTAATTTCCCTCTATTTTGCTCTCCTAGAGATATTGCTTAAACGCTATCACCACTTAATGATATCAGGAGGCCCAAAATAAGTAGTAGTCGATTAGCGATAACACTATAGAAAAGCTCGTAACACGGGCATATACAAAGACTGATAATGATAAACAAAAGCTGTACAGTAGTACTGGTCTGATTTCATCTCCGAAAAAAAAAACCCACGTGAAAGGGCTCTAACACGTTGATGATTAAGTTTATTATATTATAAATGCCCCTTCGATTGAAGGGCAAAATCTACAAGACCATTGTAAGACCTGTCGATATGTATGGATCGGAATGTTGGGCTGCAAAGGTGACGGATGAAACGGACATGCATTTTACAGAGATGAGTATGTTGAGATGGATGAGCGGCGTGATGAAAATGGATCGGATAAGGACTAAGTATGTAAGAGGCAGACTGAAAGTAGCATCCGTAGTCGATAAGTTGAGAGCAAATCACCTACGGACTACGGTGGTATGGATTTGTTTTGCGGAGGGATGGGAGTTATGTGACAAGAAGGGTACCTATTAGATATGCAGATTGCGCAAGAGATGACATGAAAAATAAGGATGTGAGTAACGAGATGACGGGTAATAGAAATAGATATGGTAGAACATTTCAAATCTTCCCTAAGCGATTTTCTTTTTTTTAATTATCTAATGAGTAGTAATTTCATACTAAAATATATATTTATATCTGCGCGGCTGGAGTATAATCCCTTACATATTCTCTAGCAAAACCCTAAACAAAACCGGAAAACTATTTTCTTACACCTTTAAATGAAATGCGAATTTGTGATCATGTTTAATAATTAAACGTTTACAAAACTCCATCTGTAAACAAGTTGAAGCGACACATTGCTAATTTATATCCTTCATTGGAAATGGTAGCTTGTGCAAATGAGACATCCTAATACAGTCAACTGGCGCAACCAGTTTTTGTAATAACGAATAAGACTGCTAATTATCTACATCTAAAATGTGTATGTTAATGCGCTGTTGGGTATTTCTGCTAACTTTTAAAATGTAACTAGAATTTGTTCATCATTACGTAATGCTAGACTTAGGTATCCTCCAAAGAACGCCGCCACGGCCGCCTACATCCAGCAGACTCTAGCGACGTTCAGCAGGTTATCAGTCCACCTTGGAGGACCTACCCATGCTGCGTCTTCCGGTGCGTGGTTGCCGCTCAAGAATAGGCTTGTGTCCTAAAAAAATATAATTAGTCCGTCAGCTACATTATCAGAAAATATTGGACACGTATTTTTTCCTTTTTCAATTAAACAAAAAATTATGAAGATATAGCCCGTTAAAGTTCCCCGTGACGTCAAGCCGTACGAAAAACTGTTCTTGCGCCCCCACTCCCAAATTTTGACGCGCTAATATTTTTTGACAATCTGACTGACCGACTAATTTGAATAATATTATTTTTACTCAGGACACTACCCTATTCATCGGCCCTAGCAGCCATCGGACCAATGAGCAATGTGCCCAGTCCATTGCCGAATTTGTTAGCGACTTCTTTCATAACTAAATTTTATATGGAAAAATGGTTGTATTCGTTTATGGTTTGAGTTGCTATTGGTAACAATAAGTAATAATACGCAAACGTCACAAATATTTTGTCGTTGTTTTTTATAGTTATTTTATTGTCCTTGCGATTTAGTTTGTCCTTATGTTATGTATTATCGAACTCATATTTTAACTGTATGCAATAATCACTTATTTTTTAAATGAGGAATATTATTTTTATTGTCTAATTCTTGTAGTATAGTAATTATATACATGTATACGAGTTGAAAAGACATGTATTAATAACTTGAGTACGTTTGTAACCGAAATTACTTTAACTTTAATCTGCAGAACTACCCATGACTATTGTATGAATTCATAATTCCAGAACCGGAACGAGACTCCGGCGCAGCCTCATACCTACATGTTGTATTAATAATCTAAACGTCATTACCTTATTCATACACTTAGTCTCTCGCTCTAGGTAATGATCTTGGACCATAAAGTAGGTATTTATGTAACAGGTTTCCGTGAGAGAACTAATCCATTTGCGTGCTTTTCTCAAAGTTTTCGCAAAGAAAAACAGTAAACATATACCGATTCACGAATATATATGACAGTCGAAGACAGTAATTCGACCATTTGTCTTCATCCTTGGTATCTTTAAAAACCACATCGCACACTCCCACTCCCACGTAACATCGGTGTAACGAAATACTTTACTAAAGAGATTGTATGGGGACCGGAGAGAGTCCAATTTTTATTTAAAAAGACAAAAAATAGCATGCCTTTGGGATATTGCTTATCTTTCGGGATAAGTAATATCGCTAAAATACATGACATTTCGACACGTACTTGCGGGAAAAAAAACTAGTTTTTGATATGGTCCATTTTGTGATCCACTGATAAACTAATATCTTTGTATACCTATTTAAACAGTCATCTTAGTTACGTGTTAAGAATATATACGTATTGCATTACTGGTTTATCAACGGAAACAACTCGGTTGTAGTCAGGGTTGCCAAGTAACCAGCGCTGGTCCTATTTGGTTATTTACGGACGAGTCTGTCCAAATATTTACATGTCTACTGTCCGGCTTTTGTTCTATTTTTTGTAACAGTGTAACATTGTCACACGGAGGGCTTAAAAACGGAATCGTTTTAGTTAGTTTTTGGGATGAAATGTACGGTTTATATTGAACGAAGTCTGAGTTCTGCATTTTAGAGCCAGCGAACAGCCAGTTAGAATCCTGAGATTGTAATAAAGTGAGTTAGGATTTTCCAAAGATTTGCATTAAAACAACGAACTTTAGGTTAAGCCTACAAACTATTAAAAAAAAAACATTCTTAAATGATGAAATCAAAGGTTTTTATGAACATTCAATAGCTAATCAAAAATACTATTTATGATCCATACTAAATATGTATTGTAAATGCGAAAGTAACTCTGTATGTCTGTATGTGTTACACTTCTTCACGCTTAAACCATACTCATACTGATTTATTGATAAAATATGTTTAGCTTTTACAAGTAATTTCATTAAATCAAAAAATACATGACATTTTATATTAGTCTTGAAAATATTCTATAAATTAAATTATTTCATTTATTATTAACATATTAATATTCATCCATGTTATACATATAAAATGGCTGTCAGCCGTTTATTTAATTGATTAAAAAACGTTACGTCATTCTATAATTCTTTTATTTCACAGGTGACTGTTCACCAGCATCAATATCTGCCATAACAAAGAGGGCGAAAATATCTGACACTTCCTATTTACGCGCGCTTTGTTGTGGCAGATAATAATTTACATTGTAGATTTTTAGTCCCACTCCTTCGTCCTGCTTTACCTGATTTGGCTAGTCGGCAACATGCTGTGGACAATGTGTTTTTATTTTTATGTGCAATTCGCGTGCTTCTAAATGTCATGAGTGGAAAAAACTGTATGTTACATCGTTCGTATTTAATTATGTAGAATATGTATTGTGAAGTAAGTGTCATGATGTTATTATTTATAAAAAGTTGTTTGACAGGGCTACCGGGTGCAGCGTTAGATTTTTTCTCAACGCTCGCTTTTGAAATATGAATACTCGCTAGTATTCAGATGCCGTACCCCAGAGTTCGAGTCCGTAACACATTACCGAGTTGAATAGCGAGAAGTAACTTGACCTCAGGTGCATGGTCGGGCAGCACATCTCCCAGTCGGTCTGCTCAAAGCGAAACATGCATCTGACACTTCTGACAGCTTACCGCTGACGAAATCGATATAACCGCTATGAATCGATTTGGATATATACAAAGAGGTAGTTTCAGACCCTGGAAAGCACATAGGATAAGATTTTATCCCGTAAATAATAATCAATCATGCAACGTTCTGCATAACGTAACGTTTGATGTTTATAATGCAATTTATTCGATAAAAATTAACTTTTATGATTGTTCCTGATACTTCTCCATCTATCTGGTATGACAAGTGTATGCTAAATTATTACGTTAGGTTATATAACAACCATTACAGAGTAATAGTTTTAGCAAAAGCGTCTTATTTCAAACGTTACATTAGGTCAAATACTAGTATTACATTAGGTGAAAAAAAGTTATAAAAAATATGATTTAATGGGTCCCTTAAAGGGATAAGTTCGCCTTTGTACAAATGTGTTACTTTACTTTCTTTGTTTTATTGTTTTTTTGTACAATAAAGTGTTAACAAACAAACAAACATTATCGACCCCATTAAAACATAGTCTACTCAGTTCTTACTTACCGCGGGTAAGTAGTATAAATGAAAAACTCATACTTTTTTCTTTATAAAATAATGTTTTGATTTTTTTGACATTTCAATGACCCCGATAGCAAGGGGCAACCCTATTACAACACTTACGATGATCTATATTAACCGGACGATGCGCGCGTCGACCAGCAGATAAACAACGCACGAGTGTTGTCAAACATTTTTCGTAATCTGTGCGAACTGAGTCACCGGTGAGTGGTGACTCCGACCGGCAGAATACTAAACGGTTATGACTGTCAAATCAGATTATAAAGTTTGAAAGGAATAGACAACGGAAACATGGCTAAACTAAAAGAAAAATTGGGTTTTTACCTATACCTAGTCAATATTAGAGCATTTGACTATTGAAGATCGAATTTTTCATGGTTTATATTTCGACAAACGCACACAATTAAAAGAAATCACCTACAAAAAGAACACCTACAGTCCCACACACTGGCAATTTACCGTATAAATAATCTAACCGGAGATTTCGCGATTACTTTGGCAGAGGGGAATGTATACGTATGGCATCTTTAGTGGTTATATGCTTTAAGTAGTCAATATAAATTGTTTGCCGCTTGCCAATAAATTAATTATTTTCATCTTTGTAAACTCCTGTATATTTGTGAGGTATGCAATGAAGACTATTTGTATTCGTAAATGCTACTTAAGGCAAAAACTAAACATATGGAGGCAATTTGACCATATAGATAGCGTAGTGACTGTATTTGTCCACCTATTCTTAAACCATTTTTAGCACAGGAGTAGTCGGAGATTCAGGGATGGTGATTTATTTTAATTCGTTTTTATTATACAAAAAGAGTTTAAATTAACTTAAATTCTTGTTTAACTACTTCAACCATCTAAATACTCGAAAAATGCTTCAGACAGTTATGGAATCTGAGTTTGCGGCTTTTCTTAGCAGTTAAATGAAAGTATTCAGTTTTGATGCCGCAATTTAAAATCCTAAATCTGTATAATTTTAATTCAATATTGAAACGAGATTTATGTATAACAGTAATATATACTCGTATTTCATACTTTATTAGGAAATGATGGATGACAAATAATTTAATTGGCTAGCATTACATATCCTCATACTAAAAATAACCATCCCATAGATAGCAATGCTCTACCAGCATAAAACATCGCTTCGAGACCTACAAATGAACAAACAATGTGTGACTAAGCATCAAGTAAGTTATCTCTACTTCAATGTGGGTGTGTTTGCATTGGTTGGTACACTATGACAGCCCGCACCAAAAATCATTGGTTTGATTTTTACTTCAAATAAAAGTGAAGTTCGTTGTTTATTCGACTCAAGCTTGTAACTTGTATTGCAAGCGGAAATCTCTTACCATTAATATGTATTAAAAAACTGGCCAAGAGCATGTCGGACCATGCTCAATGTAGGGTTCCGCAGCCGTTTATACAAAAAATGCACCACAGATGAAAAAAATACGATATGAAAAAAAAAACACTATAAAAGAGCGTATCTCCCCGGCACTTACGTCCTTTTGCTGAGAAGCGCAGTTTTTTGACAATAACTTAAAAACGGTATGTTCGATCATGTTCAAAACAATTTTCGTTGGAGGTACTTATTAAGCTTTATATTTGTAATTTTTTTCGTAATTTTTGAACATACCATTTAGAAAATAGAGGGGGTGGGGGGGGGACACAAATTTTTGCTACTTTCGGAGCGAATATTTCCGAAAATATTCACTATATTTAAAAAACTTTTTTAGAAACATCAAAGTGTTTTTAGATGATCTGTCGAATGATACTCGTATGCCACACATTGATATTTACTGAAAAAAAAATCAGTTTCGGTTACATGTATGGAGTGCCCCCCCTACAAATATATATTTTTTATATTTAACTATCAAACTAAGTAGCGGCTTACACAAGACATATATGTTCCAAATTTCATCAGTATACGTCTAACGAACCCTAAAAAGACTTCCACTCGTAATAAAAGTTTTTATGAGACGAGTCTGTACCATCCTAGTACCTGTACCATCAGCCACAAACTTAACAAAGCATTGGTAGACCTTATTGGAATTGACATAAAGCCTGCCGATAGTCACTTACGTGTGTTGTTGCTGTTTGTACGTAGTTTTTAGTTTTTATAATAATAATGTAAGAGTAACAACAATACAACAGGCAAGTATCACGACTGGTACTTTTTCACTGATTACTGTCATATTAGAGACGGATTTGGACAAGTTTGCTCTATGGCAGATTTACTTACAATAACTGCTTAGGTACTATAAAATTGTAACTGAAAACAAGAAAAGAGTGAACTTTTTATTTGTATTACTCGTAGCGCTATTTCTGAAATAAGAAAAGATAAATTATTTCACGATAAGATTACGATTCATTTTTGTGTAGGCGCCTATGTCAAAATTATACGAATTATATCATGGTCGTCAAAAATAAGGAATATTGAAATTGAAATAGATAATGTTCATAATATCAGTATAGGAAAGACTAATCCACCAATAAATAAAAGTCGTCATCACAAAGTTGAAACAATAAAGATAATAAATTAATCAAAATAAGAGTATAATTATCGCAATATCAAAAACAAAAAGTAAAATTATTAGTGGAAATTAAAATTATCAAATCATAAGTATCCCAATAAGGAATGTCATCACAAAATCTAAAAATTCACAGTGTCAATAATCACAAATGTCAATATACAATAATATAAAATGTAAAGGTAATTAAAATTTTAGTTCCATATACTCATTTACTGAGTACGGAGGGTTTTCTGACATAAGGTTCATCAGGTTCGTTCCTTAAATAAAACTAACATCTTGTTATTTAAAATACGAAAAACGACCCCAGTTTCAAAGTTCTCGAGTTATATCGTAGTAAATGGTCATTCAAGTTGATTGGCCAGCTGTTTAATGTCTCCAGCAAAATGATGTTCCAGATATCAGTCCTTGCTTATTGGCAAGGGCACTTAAGCTCGCGGTGGATGCTTGCTGAGTTTGAGATGATCGTGTTTTGTATATTTATATTTTCCAGTTTTTTCAGTATGTACCACCTGAGAATCTTGATGAAGATGATAAAATGATTCAATATTATTGTACCGCACATTCCTCATATAACTGGTATTACAAGTATGTTATTTTATCTCACATCAACACCGCAGCCGCGATTGTTGTATACAATAATCATACAGGCCACATAATTATTTTTATTTTTTAGGGTTATGTAGTCTGAAGATGCTTACGATACCCTATTACTTAAGTCTCCTCTACCTGTTTGTTTGTCACAAGCATAGGGCTATACATTTTGAACCGTAAAGGTACAAACGACTCTATGTATTTCTAGGGCGGCTAAGACGTGTCAAAAATTTACGCACGCTTTATTGTGACACAACAAAGCGCGCGTAAATATCTGCCTATTATATTAATGCTGGACTGACTGTATTACACTTGAAAATTTCATAAAATGTCGATTAATTACTTTAGCCGCTCTAAGAAGAAATAAAAAAAGTCTCATACAAGAAACGCGTTTTCCGGCAGTGTGTATTCTATAATTCTCTATAACAACAAATTATAATAAAAATAAAGTTGACATTCCTCGTGTTACAAGTGTATTTTATTTTATCTCACATCGACACCCCAGTCGGGATTATTGCATAAAGCGCTCATGCATGCCACATGTGTCAAGCGTGTACATTTTCTTTTTTATGTCTTTCCACCGCATCCGGACGCACGATCGCCCGCGGCCGTTTGAGATAAAAGGAACTTAAATTTAGAATCAGGAAAATGCTACGTCTATTTTGCCTTTATGCCATTAAAATAAGGCATCAACTCTTCTTCCGCTTTAACTATGATCTTATACTATACGAGTACCATCCTCCTGAGCTCTCGTGGACAAATTAAAATCGAGCATTGAACTCTCATCAAATTCAAGAAGATTCCAAATTCAAAAATGTATTAATTACTCTGGGCCGTATGAAGTAAAAAATGATAAAATGAAAAGACCGTACTATATTGAAGATATTTTCAGAAAAAAATATGGAAATCCCGTTTTGTAGGAAGGTCACTGTTTTTTTACATTTTTTGTTTGTATTTGACCTCGTGATGCCAAAAACGGTTGGAGGGATTCAACCATTTTAGGTACAAGAATAGCTGGACATCTGAGGACGGTTACCGGATCCTTTTCCCAGACAACGTCAAAGCAAAAAAAAACAGATATACGAGACTTTTTTCCACTGTGAACATGTCAGGCACCTTTTATTTACATATATTATATTAAACTAATTTGGAAGTTATTTCAATGCTTGAAAACCGGAATCAAAAGCAACACAGTATGGCGGCATACTGTGTTGTTTTTGATTCCGGTTTTCCAGTTATAAAGGAAGTCAAGTCGTAAAATCTTCTAAAACGCTATTTTAGTCATTTATGTTTTAAGTTAGCCTTGTTACCTGTAACCTTTGTTTTTTTTTCTTTTTCCTTTTTTTTTACAACTTTTACTTTCTTTCTTTTACAGGAGCTGATGACGAATCTCGTTTGTTGCTACGAAGTTTCCTTTTAACTTATCTCCATGGTTTCTACCTGTAAGTTTCTTTTTATTTCATTTAGTTTTATTGTTTATTTAATTTTATTTACTTTTTTTTAAAATTCATACATTTTTAGTACGGATGTCTTTAGGAATGAGAAATGTGCTGGAATCTTATCATCAAGAAAATTTATGTTTTTTTTTTAATACATTACTAAGCTGGCATACAAGCGCACGGCCTGCCTCATTTTAAGCAGTCACCGCTGCCAATGAACGCTTTCAACGTCAGGGGATTACGTGCGTGTTGCCGGAAAAAACATATATATAGTCATTATAATGTATTCAATGTAGTCTCTTTGACTTGTTCTCGTAAATACCACTATACTCTGTCAGTTAATAACGACTGATTAAGCCTGTTAAAATGTCGACATTGACAGGCGTAATCATCTTTTAATAGGGCTTGCAATTCCGAAATTGCGTAGTATTTCCAGTTTTGAAAATTACGGAATTTTCTACTGGCCATACAAACCAACTCCGATATTGCAAGCCCTTAACTATGATTGTAAAATTGGATTTTGATATGTCAATACCGTCGATCAATCATAAGCCTTATACTTTGAGCCGCAGTTTCTAATTAATAATGTCTTGTATATTCAATTTTTATTACCTACTACTGTAATAATGGTCTCCTCGTTTCGGAAAACGTGTTATTAGCAAAGTAAGTAGAGCAATAGTTTGCACGTGCCACCTTCGCTGCTCTCCTGGAATTTTGTCACTAGGTACCTAAGTAAATAATTAAATATGAATCGTGTGGTTTAAACATAATACGTGAGAACACAAATTTTGTCGACCGTTCGACATTGGCAGGCGTAGTTGCCGTCTTATTAGGAAGGCAGCCCCATGATGTTCTCCAACCCCTCAGAGGATTCACTCCCCAGAAGCCGCTTCCAAAGAGGTCGGTTTTCCCGGCGTCCTAGGAACATGCTCTCAGATCCGGACATAATACGTGAGGGTTAGCACAAACCCGTGATTAAACAAATCTTGTCGTTCGCTCGACTTTGACAAGCGTGATTACCCTCTCGTTAGGAAGGCATCCGACTACCTTCTGATATTGCCCGACCCTAAGAAGATTCTCTTCCCAGGAGCCGTTTCCAAAGAGGTCGCTTTACCCGGCGTCTTTTGAACATGCTCTCAAATCCGGACTACAAGAGCACAGCAGTCATCTATAGAAAGGATATCCATCCTGCGAACTTTTCGGACGACTTATTCCCTCTCTCCCAACCTCAAGTCGGTTTGTACCCTCTCCACCCACCTCCGCAGTCCTTCTGCCGTGCGCACTGCGTCCCAACTAAACTCTAAGAGGCCGTGGATGGCAAATCATTCCCGTTTGTGTGTTTGCGCTCCTCCCACTGAATCCGATTACTGGCAAGGAGGCTTAGCCAGATCTACGTAATATATAGTTTTAAAATAAAATAATTAGGCTCTTCTGGCATGTATTTCCACCTTTATTTGTTTTCACACGGTGTGTAGTTTGCACAAATTGTAACTTTGACAGAGAAAAATATATATTTTCTTAGTCGACCCGTGAACACGAAATAAGGAATGCAATCGGTTAACTTATTTGTATGAAATAACCGTCGGTTTCGATTAAAACGATTTAATTTTCCCATACTAAAAATAACCGATTGCATTCCCTAACACGAAAGCTTCCGAAACATCGGGAACTCAAATGAAATACTTTGCGATATATTTCATTTGATGAACTGAGTGATAATGGTGGAAACATAAAAAAGAGGCGTAATCAGCCATTAACTACTAATGGAGTGTGATGAAATTGAAATTGTCAATGTGATATCGATAAATGAAATAATTTTTGTCTTACACTTTGAATCTTAGTTTGTAGTTAATAATGTCTTCTTGTATATTAAATCTTAATTAGCTTGCTCATAATTGTCTCGTCTTATCGCTTCGGGACGCGTCTAATTAGTCAAGTAAGTGGAGCAACAGTTTGCACGTACCAGCTGCTCTCCTACTCGTAGGATATAGACACTAAACTAAACGAGTTAGTACTGGTGTGGTCTATACGTATTATGATAGTTACGACTAACTCGTGACCTAACAAGTTCTGCATAAAGCGCGTATTACGCTATGCTGAATTTAGCATCCTAAATGGAGGAGGGGAGTTAAAGCGTCTCACTATTGCTGCTTCCCTGTCGTCAGCATCCTAGTTAGGATAAGTGTAATACGTGCTTTAGCAATGTTTGAAAATTACTCACGCAATCAAAGTTCTAGACGCTTCCTACCAGAGGCGTGGCGTCTGGAAAATTGCAAGGGAAGCCGAAGCGTATTCATTTACTCATATTTGCAGAAAAAGGTGGGTGTAGTAAGCTGTTCCTTGGGCAATCCGATGGGAATCGGCTAATATGTACGTCACGCCACTGCTACCTAGCCTATCTGTGTTACATATCATCACTGTTTTTGTTTATGGATTGAATATATATTTTACTCATAAATTTGTTCTGAATACAGACATTAAGGTAAACGTATCCAATGCTTGATAGCTTAACTCCAATCATTGGCACCCTGTTTGTCACCTCTATTGTATAGTAGTTGGCTTTAAAATTATAAAAAAATGTGCGCACACTAAAAACGCATTTTTTTAATTTAAAGAATCCGTGTTACACGGATTCTAGTCCAAGATTTCTAGTACAGTACTAGAAATCTTGGACTGATTTATGACCAGCAAAGACAAAGAGATTATGTATATGAACTTCATAACAGTAATCTACTACCTACCTACTTTATTTATTGTTCGTTAAAATGTTCCTACCGAGACTTCAAGCAGCTTAACGCGTAGGTAAATCGCACGAAATTGGGTTCTGATATACCAAATCGTGCCTCGGCGACCAGCCATCGGAAAATTAAAAGCGTCTAAGCCCCTTTATGTTGTAAGCCCGTAGCCCTACACAAATCTTGTCGGCGCTGAGACGTTCTCAAATTGAATGGGCGGGGATCTGTTTAATATCACGATGAAATTGTACTTAACCTTTTGAAAGCCGGCATCTAAAATTCGTGCCACTAATGCCAACGTCGGCAATTGCTTTTCAAACTTCGTTGATCAAAGACTCCGAATATCGATATCGTGTTCTGCAATCACTATGTTTTTTAAAGTTTCAGGTTTTATTGCTGTGGCGTCTGAGTCATGTCGTATTACTTCGCTGCTGGGAGTGTTTGGTATTTAAAAGGTTAAACGCTATTTTTGTAGTCATAGCTGTTGCTACTTCTATCTTCTTCGTCGTTCTCGTTCTCTCGTGACTGTGTCATGACTTATATTCAACTTTAGCGACCACGTGACACTAAGCCACTCTCATTTCATCTCTGATCAATAGGGATGATGACTAAATTTAAATTATTAGTCCGTCTGTAGATTAATAACAAATATTGGACACGTATTTTTTCTTTTTTTACGTAATCAAAAAATAAAGGCGATACATTGAGTCAAAATGTCGCGTGACGTCACTCCTAAGTACAAATTTTACCTAGTAGTGACGTCACGCGCCCCGACTCCTAAACTTTTTGTTTATGGCGTAGGGGGCAAACGAGCAGACGTGTCGCCTAGAGGAGTCACAAGTGCGTTGCCGGCCTTTCAACTTTAATGTGATATATCTAAGTATTTTTTTATTATTTTGAAAAAGCAAAAAATACGTGTCCAATATTTTTGTATTATCTAACTATTTAGAATTTTGAAACAGACTATTTAGAATTTTGGTTTTCATACCCCGTTATCTCATGCTTATTGTCCTCGACTTATATCTTTTGAGTTAAGCCTTTTCAGTGATTCATAGGAGGCAGTTCTGGTTGGCTCGCGTATCATCATCAATCCTAAATAACCTGAGGATTGCTGTAAATTGTGTAAATTATAGATTTGATCCAGTCCTGTTCCTACGCAAATATTTGATGCATTGAAAAATAACTATACGACGACAATATTTACGTCAATTGCCGACAATTTTGAAAAGATTATTTCCACGTCTTGTCGTCACATAAATATCGTGCGTCTAAACTTCCCGTTACGCATCGCACATTCTCCGTCAACTGTCATTTCCTGTATTTTGTATAAACACGTGTGAACATAATACCGGTCACGATTCTGTTAACACTTAGGCAAATATTACTCACTTTGCTACTAACGTCTCTTTTCCTGTCACTTCTCAGAATGTCTCATAAGGCAGTCCTAAGCCTATGCTTAGTTTAGTCTTTAGGATGAAAACATAATTATAACAGCGTTTTAGTTGATATTTCGCATAATGAAATACTTAATCTCTATACCCTGTACTAGAGCAAAAATAATCACTACAATCAATACAAAAACCGGTGGTAAAGTTTTTGCATGGTGCTTACCATGAAACCCGGGGCGAGCGCACTTCCTAATGTGCCAAACGAGTAAAAGTGTGTTGTGTGTGTTGATTTTTAGAGTTCCGTAGTCAACTAGGAACCCTTATTTTCGCCATGTCCATCCGTCTGTCTCTCCGTCCGCGGCTTAGCTCCGTAATAATTAGTACAAGAAAGCTGAAATTTGGTATGAGTATGTGTTTGTATGACGCTGGCAAAACTAAAAAAATAAAAACTTCGGGTACCTCTCGTACACCTAAAGTAAGGTGATTTTTTTTTCGTTTCAACACTGGTGCATGAGGTATCGTTGAATAGGTCTTTTAAAAATAATAGGGGTCTCCAAACATATTTTTTTGATAAGTCAGCAGTTATGTAAATATTCGCTCCTATTAAACGCTTTATATACGTTACACCACCGTGTGATTAAATTACATTCCACTTTAAAAATATGAAGAGCGTGGTGTTTTACCTTATTGTATATTTAAAATAAAACGCCCGTTGACATTTTCTGCGCATTATTATCCTTGGTTGAACAGCTGGCATCTGACCTTGCGTTGAGATCCTCAGCAAGGACGAGGCGTCGCCATGGGAGCGGCGATCGATACTGCAGCGGATTTATTTATTAGGGGTCCGCATCAGCCTTAGACTCGTATTCCCATGCTTGATACCCAAAATTCATTATTATTGAGGGAGCGTGAGCCAAACTGTACTTATTGTGGATTACTTAGAATGCAATTCTTCAAGAGGCGCTTAGTTCTTTGAAGTTGCAAGCGTCCATTGGCTGCGGTAACCGCTTACCATCAGGCAGGCCGCACGCTTGTTTGTCATTATCGCAAAATATAAAAATACATATCCATTTGCGGTCTTACTTATTTCTTTTGATTAGATTAGATTTGTTTATTTCATGTTAAAATAACATGTTTTTTTTTTATTTCAAAGTCACAAGTATTTGTATCACTCAAAGTGAAATATTAATAATTACCTGACCTGCGTAACCTGACAACGAAACCGACGGCGTCATGTTTGCACATTTAGTTACCTACAGATTCATTTTGTTTCCCTCGCTATTAGATCATTTGCATTTCCGCGAAATATTATTACTATTTCGTGACAAAGCAAAGGAACAATAATCCATTAATCTAATATGGAATAACACCTGAATCTATCAATTATCCCTTGCTTTTATTTATTTACCTATGAGATATCATTTTCGCCTCCCCTCACCTAAATATAAATGAACTTTCCACCGATAGCTAAACTATTTTTATAAATAGCCACTTTCGACACAAGTGCTGCAAAATGAAATGCCAGCCATACCTTCCCGTACACAGTGTTTTCATCCATTCCAATATGTCGCTGGAAAGCGACTTTAGACTAAAATAATCCCCTGTCAAGGTGTAGAGAACCGTGGAATTTCATTGGCTGTCGGAAATAAGATATGTCATCAATATTTCAGTGCCGGATATAAGATATCTACCGGAAATCAATTTAGCTGAGGTAACGGATATCTCTTATTTCTCGATATTTTCTGAAATGAGATATTGTACAAACGGCCTTTACTTGATTAGCTCATCCGAACTTTCTAGGAATTGTTGGTTTCTTCTCGAAATTGTTTCCAGTTGAATGTATACCAGCTGTGGAGGATTATAGAGCAACACTAAGCTTACGATTATTAAAAAAAAACAACAAGCATCAACGTGCAGCATTTAGGTTGACATTGAATGAAATTTAATAAATACTTATTTAAAAAATATATTTTTTTATTGCCGCAAAATTGTGTTTTTTCAATAGAAAGACGAAGTCCCATGACGATACGCTTTTTTACTGTTGCACTTTTAGATTTCGTATATTTTTCATCTGTATTCTTGTACTACGGAACCCTACACTGAGCATGAGTCGGCATGCTCTTGGTTTTTTCAATATGGCGGCATTTAATAGTTGTTTATTTGATGAAGTGAGGATTTAGTTTATCCAAACCCGCCATATCTTTTTATTATTACAAATAACAACCCAAAAGTATTCGCACCATTTCCACATTTGTTAATTCAACAAAAACACTCGATCTTGTTTTAGTACCGGACTCTCCAAACACTCATATATTACAGAAGGGCGTTTGAATAATATTTTCACTTCTCGAAAAATGGAGAATGTTCGCGAAGGTCGTTGACACCATCTGCTGTGCGTTCGAAGGAAAACACGTGACAGCTGATAACGAGGCGAACGAGGTCCCAAATGATCCCGCTTCTGACGTGCGGAAAATCATTATTTTCAACCTTCCATGCATAAAAGACATTTTATTTATTTATAGACTAGAAGGTGCCCGCAACTTCGTTCACGAGGGAGGAAAGTCTTAATCATATTTTTTTTGCTTCAGTTCAGCGTGGTCGGGTAAAAAGTATAATATAGCCATCTTCGGCTATTACTGAAAGCCACTTAATCGTGATCTAACCGCAAAGACACAACACATTGCATAGTAACAAAATATAAAAATTGACCTTTTTATATAAAATAGCCCGTTTCAGCTATTTTTTTGAAAATATCTTTTATGTAGAGAAATTATTTCTTACTGCAGTATACTTGAAATTCAAACAACACAAAAGATTTTAAATTCAGGCATTCTCTAAATACCCAAAATGATATTTTCTTCGCTTGCGTAAGCTTCCTTAATAATGAACTAATTAACTGAACTAATTTTCTCACGTAAATTAAATTCTTGACAGAATATAAAGCCAGATTACATAGATCATTGTCTCGTATAATGAGCAATAAGTGAAATTATCAAGGGAATAAAATCTTTGTTGCTCAAGCCACATAGTTTACTTCGGAGGTGGCATGTTGGCGGATTGTTGCACCCAATGCTTCCGTTTATTTTTACGAGCTATTATGAGAATTGTTTTAAGCTAAAATAAACTCGCACATTATAATGTCCATTGTTATTTTAGGATGTTATTTTAAAAAAACAGGTTTGCTCCTCTTTCATGACAAATACCGTGAATCAATGCATTCCGTGTTTCAACAATAGGTTTTAAAATTTATTGACAAACTAGAAGGTGGGGACCTGCATTTGCGGAGGAGAAAAGTCATAACCACTCGTTTTTTCTTCAGCTTAGTCGGGTAAAAAGTATCCTATAACCATCTGGAGATACCTATCCGTGTAGCAAAAATAGTTGGAAGTCCGTGTAGCCGATTTGGCGTGATGAAGTCACGACACATAAGAACATACAAAAAATTAAAAAAAATTTTTTTTTGATTTAGTGACCTCTAAATAGTCCATTACAATTTGTTTTTGAAAATATCTTCAATGTACAGACATTTCATTTTTACAACTTTATAATAGTATAGATGAGATGTCAACATTCCAGCATCACGTGACGACCTTCCACACTTTTCTCGACCTTAAATGCGATTGTTTATTGATTCCTTCTTCTTTCATACAAGAACGGATAGTTTATACGTGATTTTTGTCTAGAAAATATGGCCGCCGGCCGGGCAGCAATATAGGTCGTACTTGTTAAAACGCATCTTCTTTTTTAGGGTTCCGTACCCAACGGGTAAAACAGGGCCCTATTACTAAGACTCCGCTGTCCGTCTGTCTGTTTGTCACCAGGCTGTATCTCATGAACCGTGATAGTTGTATTTCAGTTGCCGCTATATACAACAAATACTAAAAACAGTATAATTTTATGTCTGTCTGTTTATGTCAGTAACCAATATAAAATGATCGAGCACCGCGTACATTAACAACACCGCTAACACTGGATTTTCATAGATACGGCCATTTGTAGCGTATATTTTGTACGGAACCCTCGGTGCGTGAGTCTGACTCGCGCTTGGCCGGTTTTTTTAATATGTACAGTCACCAATCTGCCATGACATAGGGGGCGAAATCGAAAATATCTGACACGTCCGAACGGCCCTAGCAATAGAGTCGTGTCAGATATTTATGCGCGCTTTGCTGTGGCAGATATTAATGTTGTTGTCTGTAGGTGGCACGTAAGCCGCAAGGATTGCGGAGGTGGGTTGAACCGGTTCAACCTGACTAATGGCGTGGGAGGAAGAGAGATAGAATCGGCCATAGTCAAATGCACCTGTTATGAAGGTTAAGCAAAATAAACTTGCTACGCGGGCGAAGCTGAAGGAAAAATATAGGATTTGTATATATGGTAGAAGCATACCTGTCAACAACAGAAGTTATATGACTGTGATTTGTATTATTTCTTTGTATCTTTAGACTATTAATATAAACCATTGTCGTCACTGTCCGCGGTATTTTTCAATGGCTCGTGTAATTGTTTTCGTGATTCATTGCTCGCCTGATTTTCATGAGTCACATGACAATGTTAGTGGTTCTGTTAAAAATAAGGTAGAGTTTTGATTTAAACTTACACGATCTTCACTTATTATCACAGCACAACAAAACGGGGCTTACGCGACGTCCGAAACGTCGAAGAATTACCAACCTAAGGTAATTAAATAAATCATATGTATACGCGATTAAGCCCCGTTTTGTTGCGTTGTGATAATGAGGTGTAGTGGAGTTTTATTCTCCATGGGGCAGTTTCAAAACTTACCCCTAAAGTAGAATACGTTTGTGGAATACCGATTTCTTCATTCATCATTTCAATCGTCCACTGCTGGACACAGGCCTCTTCAATACATTTCGACTTGGACCGGATAGAGGCGACCCGCATCGAGCGATCCCCGCAACCCTAACCAGGTCGTCCGACCACTTTGCGGGTGGCCTGCCACGCTGCGCTTGCCGGTACGCGGTCTCCACTCGAGAACCTTTCTGCCCCAACGGCCATCGATTCTTCGAACTCTGTGCCTTGCCCATTGCCACTTCAGTTTGCCTACCCTGTTTGCTATGTAGGTAAAGTTGGTTCGTCTACGAATCCCTTCATTCCTCATTCCTCCGTCTCGAAGAGAGATCCCGAGAATAGCCCTTTCCATAGCTTCAATCGGGACCACTTAGAGTAGGTTAGTGAAATATTTGAGAAAACATGTGTTTACGCGAGAAAGTCCCTTTTTTAAACCGACTACAACAAACGATGAGGTTCTCAATTTTACTGCATTATCGTTTGTATTCTACGTATCTATATGCCAATTCAGGCAGATTCGATTGAAGTCAGTTGTCATACATTTTTAGTTAAGTAATTATGTTATGTAAAAATAGTATTCAGGTTAAATCTATTATTTTGATTACCAACAAATCCGCATTTCCTTTTCAACGTAATAGCGAAATGAGAATTCCATGTGTGCGGGCGACAGATCTGATATCAAGAGTATATTGCCGTACTTACGATAAGCAGTAAGTACAGGCAATAAACCACAGAAAATTAATTCTTATTCCAAGGAAATAACACGTAAAACTTCCGTGATTTCAAAGATGTAGTTACTACAGATGCGACAGACGATATTAAGCGCCAGTTGCTTGGTTTTCAAGACTGTTAGAGTTATGAAAACGCTTTAACGTGATATTTTCTCTGATCAAATGTATGTAATTTAAGTCGAGTTCTCATTCATTTCGTGTAAATTAAAACTCTTTAAAAACATACCGCTCATAGAAGCAGAACACATTATTCCACACACGTGTGTTTAATTACGTTTTCGCGACACTTAAACATTGCTGTGTATGAAATTTTCAAATGTAATTAAGAATTTCCCGCGGTGCAAGCCAGGCCTCGTTTCAAGGATTATCATACAAGTACATTACTAACCAAGGGCTTAAAAAATTAAGGCTACACTTTGCCCTGATTTATGCCGCGCAGCCGAGCTAGCATACAACAAGTCTTGGGTTTGTTTGTTGCGTGACATTTCGTCACCCATTTCTCTTATATTGTACGGAATGGAAAGAGACGGGTAATAATAATCGTGCGAAATTGTAAGGTAGGTACACAAGGTACAGTGTTAAAAGGTTATTCGACGCATTACGATGATATCGCCATCTTATTTATACCACATTGGATAGGTGGAAAAAGCTCTAACGAATTTTCAGTGCACCATATATTTGATATACCTCATGGTGCTTTTTGGCTTTAATTTTAGAGCTAAGGTTTTAACGATTCTGTTCAAATTAGATACTAAAAAAGTAGAGAGTGTGAAGTTACTAAAGTGATATGTTTAAGAAAGATATATGCGTATGGGAAAAACTCTTTTATCAGTTGGTTACCGACAGTAATGCCATCTATTGTGACTCATGAATACTTCGGAAACATACTGTCGGGAATAAATCTAAAAGTATTGGGTCAAATTTAATGCGGTTGTAACTAATGTGTAGTTATATTTTAGCGTCTAATTAATTCTATGCTTATTATAAGTATTGAATCGCGTGCGAAGCAAGAGGCGGGCGCTAGTTTAAATATAATCCATTAAAACCATTATGACTATAATTCCAATGAACTTTGACATAAAAGTGCACCCGCAAATGCACAATTCCATTCGTTACATAGATCCTTGGCCCAGTTGAGAATTCCTTGACTCAGGCGGTGGATTAGCACTCAAGCCGACTCGAATACTGAAATGCAGTATGCAATATCACAGTTACTTTCGAAAACAGGATATTGTCTGTAATAAATCGATTTAAATACGACTGCTATATTTCTCTGTCAGCCCAACCACAAACACTGTCACCATAACCTTTTATTTTTGTTATGTGATTTTGCTTGCGATTTAATGTGGGCTATGTTTAAAAGGAATCGAATCCGTAAGAACATTGAAATCCAGGAACTGGTGGTCGAACCGAATCCGTAAGAACATAGAGATCCAGGAGCTGGTGGCCGAACCGAATCCGGAAGAACATAGAGATCCAGGAGCTGGTGGCCGAACCGAATCCGTAAGAACATTGAGATCCAGGAGCTGGTGGCCGAACCGAATCCGTAAGAACATAGAGATCCAGAAGCTGGTGGCCGAACCGAATCCGTAAGAACATTGAGATCCAGGAGCTGGTGGCCGAACTGAATCCGTAAGAACATTGAGATCCAGGAGCTGGTGGCCGAACCGAATCCGTAAGAACATAGAGATCCAGGAGCTGGTGGAAAAACCCAACTTCATCGGCGTAACAAAATCACTCGGTCTTCGCTGGTTCAGTCACATACTCCGAATGGGAGAGGATCGTGCTACCAAGAGAGCGTACGTGGGACGACCCGGTTGGGCGTCCCAGGTACCGCTGGGAGGACAGTGTGCAGGTGGACCTGCGACATCTTCAAGTCAGTAACTGGCAAAAAGTTGCGCACGATCGGGACAGATGGCGTGCTCTCGTTTCGGAGGCCAAGACTCTCTTTGGGGCCCTGAGCCAAATTAGTTAGTTAGTTATGTTTAATAGGATTTTGTGGAAAAGGTGAAATTTAACTTGTCATACAAAATGTTGTAACGGTTCTAATTCCATAAGTGTCACTTTAAAGTAACATTTTGTACAAGTTTTACGAAAACCAAGGTTTAGGGTAGGTATCAGAAACTCTATCGCATACGATTTCACCTTTGCCATTCTCTTAATGCCGTGTACGAGTAGGTATACTTATTGTAGAAATCTTTCATAAAATAAAATGTCATTCTCGACAATGTGTTTTGAATTTTAATTAGTGGGACGTATCACATTCCACAAGACCTCAAGGGCTTATAGTGCAGCGCTCTCGAGGGCTCTACTCCGCGTCTACTTTACAAGATGTTTCGGCGATGGACCCAATTAGGGCTGCAGCTCAAATATAAAGAGAAAAAGAAACAGTATAGCTGCTGTTTGGAACTCATCAATGCTTCACGGTCAAATTGCCTTCTTAGTTTTAGTTTTTGATCATTATAAAATGCGCTTCACAATACATAGACAATTTCTGTATATTTTCGGAAATTATTGCATGGCAAGCGTGACATATCATTAAGGAGGAAGAACTGTGTTTACTCTTATAATTACTATTCAAAGCACATTCTCAAAGCAATATAAATCACAGCACGCTCCGTCGGGATCAACATACCAGTGTAAACAAGATCATTTGACGACCCGTGTATCTATTGGCCTAGTCCCACACTTCCGAGTCGAAAGATTCTATATGGAGTGATTTCGGCAACATTTCCATCCTTTCGGACCTATTTCCCCTATATTATGGCCGATATACGATTTTAGATTTATGTTTATACCTACTTTTGGCTTTTTAGTTATTTTTGCCCAATTCCACACATTCTACTCGAATCACCGTATAACGAAAATCATTCAGTGCATTCATCAGCTTTGTCTGTTTAAATTTACAGTAGGTAGGTGCCTAATTGTTATTCAGGTGGTGAATCGAAAGTATGATTTTCGATCACGGGAACACGACACGAGACAAAGGATTTATTTCGAGACCTGCGCTTGCTGATTTCGGGATTTATTCATCAGGGATTTTGACCTATAAATCCTCAATGTTGGCGAGTAAAGTGTATTGTTAGCGTTTATAGATAATTCATTAATGAGATAAGTGGACTAGCAAAAGTTTAAAACAATTTATGACAAGAACGGATATCACAAATTTATCTCGCAGAAGTTCGCACAACATTAACTGCTCAACAGACTAACATGTTTAGCGCTTCGAGTGAGGTAGATGTCGCAGGTAAATGTCAAGTTGCTCGTTAATTAGTCGCGCGACTTGTAATGAGGTCGGCCACAGCCTACTGGATACAGTGGAACAGCTTCACTGGGAATATAATCGGTTATAATGATAAAGCGATCTTGTTTAGGTTAACGCATTATAGGGAGATTGTTTACAAAAAATAACAACAGTTCTATTAAAGAAATCAAAAGCAGTCGACCGAAATTTCCCACTGGAATCGTTCCATGCGTTTTACAACAAAAATAGACTCAGAGACTATTTCTTACTTATATGCATCAATTTTTTTTTTCCGGATTGAAATTATTTATTGCTTGGAACCGCGAGGGATATTTTCAAGACAAGTATTTTTCATTGACACTTTACCGGTGTCAGTGTTTACAGTGTTATTATAATGTCAAAACAACAATACCGGAAAGTTTAGTTGACATCCGTTCATCCAATCAGAAAAATAAGAGGAATGTACATACATCGGCAAAAACTTTCGCGTTTTGAATATTATTAGGATAATAAAAAACGTGAGGATTAAGTAGAATCTAGCTGCAAATATAAAATTGTTATAAATTCCTCTCAATTACTGAAAATAGGGTTAGGGTTGTATTCAATTATTCGTAGATAATCTATGTGCGGGTCCCTTTAATTGCATGCTAGTCCTCGCCGCCCGGAACCTTTTGTAGTTGCATTAAAGCGCCTCTGTCTCGTAGATTGACTACCTTCTTCTATAATACTGGAATTATCTGTAAAGATGCGCAAAACGTGTCACTGAAAATTATTCATACTTCAGTTCCCTGCTATATGCATCACTCATTTCACTCAATGTTCTGCAGACTCATGAATGATACATTATGGTAGGATATTAAGTAGAAATACATAATGAGTTTCTAATGACGTAGTTGACTGAAACATAAGGATCCGTTGAAAAACACATTTTATTCAATTCAGTCAATTCTGAATTGAGATCAGTTGAATATGAGTTGACAGTGTTGACACTGAATTGAGATGTAGTGAACGAAAGATATACTGAGATAGTGATTTTGTTTTATTGACCGGTGAGTGTAGCTTGACAAGTTCTTTCGTGACATTCCCGTGGTCTGCGGGCGACGGGGGGAAAGACAGCGGGAGCGAGAAAGAAGTGTGCGCACGGCAGGGCACGGGCGCGGCTGTCTTTCCCCCCCGTCGCCTGCAAACCATGGGAGTCACATAAAATAACTTGTCAAGTTATATCATCATTGGAATCTGTCACTTGCGAATCTCGCGATCTATAAATCTCTGAACTGTGTTGTAGTAACTTTCATATCGCCATGTGCCATCCGTTGTTGTCTGGCGAGGGTGTTGTGTTACTTATTGTTCGCGCCCTCCGTCGTGTAACGTTTTTACGCTGTAAATATAACGTGGCGGGTTCATTACTAGCATCAAGTGGACTTTATTGCTGTTGTAAACTCGCTCTTTTGTTCGCCTTCAAGTCAATTTATATTCAGCTTTTATTATAAGTTCATCACTTTCAGAGACAGCAGATGGTAGACTACTTAATAAGAAGAGGCATTTTTTTTTCAGTATTTTAATGGATACCCTATGAAACTTAAACACTAGAAAGGTTAAAATCAAGATTCAAAGTCAGGCATAGCGGCTGCGTATTACAAGGCCGCATACAAATCGAGATACAAGTGTATATAGAGAGGACTGAGAATTATACGAGCATTTTGGGGCCGTAGTGCGTTTAATTGTATATTCAATTGTCGTAATTTTTTTCTTTATTGAACCGTAAAGAATCACAAAGTAACGTTTAATTTTCTTTAGAGATAAATCTTTTTTTATTACTTCCCATTTTTAGGCTGAATTTGATATTTCTATCTGTGTGCTAAGACACCTGTCGTCGAAGTCAAGTGCGAATAGTGGAGTTTGACAAGAGTAATAATACCTTCAACCAATACCACCCGTCCAAACTTCTTTAGCTATAAAACAGTAACGCAGTAACGTTCCATAATTATTGACAGACAACGCACAGCCTAAACCGCGAAAGGTAGAAATGAATGATAAAAAAGGTACACATGTTCCTTTAGAAAGGTGCAATAAAAAAAAATGGAATTCGAATTGGACGAAGTCGCAATTGGTTACAATTTTCCATGCAAAACATTGATTTAAACTTACACGATCTTCACTCATTATCACAACACAACAAAACGGGGCTTAATCACGTATGACTATGATTTATTTAATTACTTTATTAATTACAATTAAGGAGTTTCCTTGGAGACCATGGACGTAACGCTACGTCCGAAACGTCGACGCATTATCAACGAAAGATAATTAAACAAATCATATTTATACGCGATTAAGCCCCGTTTTGTTGTGTTGTGATAATTTTCCATGCAGTTATATGAAACCTTGGGAAACTCAACATGTTGTAAGGCCAGTATGTTAACCAACATTGTCGGGTCGGTTGGTCAAGCAAACGGGCACGGCAAACACCTGTGCTCGTTACCAGTTTACGACCGTCCTTTTTACTACCGAACTCTGTATCAGGGATGGGGATGTTACGAGTGAATCGGCATGCCACTTTCGAAGCAACGCAGAGAAAGTGTACTTTTTTACAAGCTTTTGTTTGACTTGCTATGTTTATGCATGTAATTGTCCGGGTTAAATCTTGCAAGTTAAAGACGCTTTCTAGTTAAAGTTTGGCATAATTATGTAAGTTCGATGCCAATGCAATATTATGACGCCAACGAAATAATCGGATAATGGAGTCGCTAGGTGATCATTAGAACTCTATAATAACGAAATCCTAAGAGTTTGGTCTGTTTAGAATTGTCTCAATGATGGATGGATGTACAAAGAAAGGTACAGTACGTACGGCAGTCGGCAATAAAATCTTTTCGGAAAAATTAGATCTGTGACAGAAAATTGTTCAAAACACAAAATTTCTAGCTGATGAAAATGATGACTTTACCAAGATAGCATACTGTGTTTTATTGATCACAGGTTTTTGTAGTAGAATATCTTCAAGTTAGAATATGTATGGTATGTATATCTTAAGGACTTATCAGGATAAACAAATTGAATAAGTCTGTTCTTGAGGGAACCGTGAATATGCAAAACAATAGGAAAAAGGCCAGCAATACATCCTTATCATGAAAATAAGGTCAGAATAATAATAAATTGGGTTTCTGTCAAAATAGCATATCAATTTTCCTGTTGACGGTGATTTAATATTAAAGTGTGAATGTAAATTAGAAGTGATTGGAAATTACCTTGTTATATTGAAATTGAATATTATTAGGGTGACGGAATGTCTGCAGAAAACAGATAGCACAAAGTCCTATTATTAACGGTTTTCACCAAGCTCCGTTACTTATTAATGACTGATTACGCCTCTCAATGTCTGCCATTTGATAATTGTAACCAATCTATAACGCATGGTGAAAATGGGCTTTACAAAAAGGGTTAAAAGGATAGGGTGGGCCATAATTTTTTTGCAAATGGCAACACTGAATTTTTCGGAACTGTCACGTCTATTACCAACCGACAAACCAGGCATTTCAACTAGGTGGACGGTTAGTACTTTTTTCCCAAAAAATTACCAACTGACCACCTAGTAATAGACGAACTGTCAGAGTGAGAAGCGGGAAATTGACGCGAAACTATAGGTCTCTTTAGGCTTTTTGTGTTAAAAGGTTTTATAAAAAGATGATGAGATAGCCGCGAGCCCTCGCAGTATGTGACAGCGAGTTTTCCAAAGTTTGCGTAGTCGATTGCAGGAGTGCCAACGATGAGACGGAGGACATCTGGATGATATAATTTTTAATAAATTAATTGCACTTATCTGTTACTAGGTTAAATAAATAAAACATAGAAAAAAATGTATAATTAAATTTGTATCGATGTTTCAAAAGTTCAAAAAATTTTGGCCCACTATTTTCGCCCTATATTTAAAAAGAGTACGATTCCGTTTTATTTTATCGACTGTTTATTGCAAATGTTCAAAATGTGTATGTAGTAATAATAACTATATAAAAAACCCCTTTTCATGAACATGGTTTATCTCCTAGGTTCTTAGAGAATGAAACCAAAGGAGGTGACAAGCCGTGTCAGTACCGAACAAATTTTTCACGCATTTTATGTGGGGGGCGAAGAAACACACGAAAAAAATCCTTTTTCTACAAACGCACACACTAAAAAAAATCATATACAAACAAAAAACACAGTATGGCATTTCCTTTAGTTAAATACTTTAAGGATAGGTTACCTCTTGTAACCAGAAAAACAAGCTTTGTAAAAAATCGAGTTAGTTGTCCATCACTAGATGCCGGGCAGGTTTTATTTACACCCGGGATCGGACGAACTTTTCCGTTCCTTTATTCTCGTCTGACACTGAGCGCGTAACTAGGGAATAACAGGGTTCCTTTGACTGCGGTAACTAATTTTACTGTCTTTCCAACTTTCTACCAGACGTCTACTCTTATTAATTTTCTGTGTTTTTTATTCCATTATGGTCTAACTCAATATCTTGAATGTCATGAATATATCGAGTCTAACCGCATTCTAACATACTTGTATGTATGTATGTATGCAATGTTATCAGCTTTCCGCATACATTTTCCGATGTTTTCTTTCTACTTTGTATATTTAACGCTTTAAGCGTATCAAAACTTGCCACTTGTCACGTGAAGGAGCGCAATAGTAAATAACCTTTCTGGAATAAAGGTGTTAAATAAAATTAACCAGTTGAATTGTATGTCTTTGTAAACTTGGGTTGGGTCAGGTACCCCAAAGGATTACGGAACTTAAATTACAACTTGCTTACTGATGACTGTTGAAGCCATCTAGTTCTTGAGTGGTGATCAACCACCAGAAGATGCAATCTGGTAAACTGATGACCAGCCGGGTTTGCCTAACTTAACGACTTTACTAGTCACGCGACAAAGCATCACCCGTCTATCTCGCACTGTATTAAAAAGAAAGAGGCAGGCAATATATGTCCGACGACAAAAAGTCACGTATCACAGTTGTTCTACAGATGCTGATGAAGTTCGGGAAATTCCGCTAAAAGCAAACTGAGCGAGGGGCTACTCCGACACTCGAAATTGGAAGTTCGTGTGGCGTCATCCCGCTCACTCAAATATAGTTTAACATGAGAACGAGAGAGAATTCCTTCGTTAAGAACTTCGATTTCGAGATTTGGAGTAACCCCTCGATCCCATGGTGGTTTTCTTTGGCTTTGTTTAGCAATGTGCTCTTTTCGCTAATGGTGATAGTGACACTAGTGGTTATAAATGTATAACGAATAACCAAGTTTTGACCCTATTACTCAAAGCTTTAGTCGTAAACAAAAGCTATAAGTCCGTACCACAATCGTTGCGTGACGCCGACATCGATCGCGAATGTACTAAATGCGGTCGCTGGTTTAAAATGCCCAGCAATGGCACTGTCGCTATATTTCGTGAAGCATTTTATTTAGTGTTCCCGATGGGTTTAGTCTTTCCCCTTATTTGCGCGGAGACGTTTCCATATAACTTTTATTAAGGCAGCTATGTGGACTTGACGTAAATTTTAAAAACCCCCCGACCCAAATGACCACAATTTGGAGTTCCTCGCTTCAATATTGGCTGAGATCCGGTCACTTGTTCCACTAAAAGCTGAATATCTTGGAGAGAAGTGCTCCGATTTTCATCAAACAAAGCTAAGAATACTCGGGATAAATTTATCTATGTCACAAAAAAACCGCACTCAAATCGGTCCACCCGTATGGGCGCTACGATGCCACAGACAGATACACAGAGTCACAGACACGTTCAACTTATAACACCCCTCTTTTTTGTCGGGGGTTAAAAATATCAAACTGTGTCCATTAATGAAAGCAGCTTTCATAATTTCATATGTCGTTTACGCTTGTAAATAATTGGAGTATTTATGCTCTATTACTATGTACACTTCACATAAATTACATTTCTACTCGTATGTAACGAAACAAACCGAAATGTTAGTTCACCCTTATCTACTATGAAACCGCAAATATGCCGGGTACTGCATAAAAGCGTAATTAGGTACTTACAAATACTGCTCAATTATTTAGTTCAATCGCATATGTGAGCAAAATATCGAGGCTTTGATATGATTTTTCTTTTACCCAGAATGATATTCATACTTGTGCGTATCAATAAAATAAGGGTACTGTACTATGGAAAAAACCTGAATCTCTGAAATTTCCTAGAAGATACGCTCTTTCAGCCTTTTAGATAACACAGCATGGATCCGAGACAGGTAGCGTTGCTGTTATAATAAATATAATAGAAAATGTACCCTTAAAATATTCGACACGCTTTATATTGTACTCTAAGGGCCTTACACACTTATCAACGACATTTTTCACAGACGCCGCGTCTAAACTTTGTTGCGTTCATTGGTTTTGTGTTACTCGCGTATTTGGCGTTAAAAAAACAGTGTGAAATGCTCTTTATGTTTAAGGGGCATGTTTAGGGGTGACCCTGATCTCGTGGAATTGTTATACGTTCACAATGAAAAAACATTTTAAGGGCATATTAAATTGAAACCGTATCGTTATAAAACAATTTAACGGATTATATCGCGTATATTATCTCATTTTAGTTCCCGACGTTTCGGAAGCTTTCCAGCTTTCCATGGTCACGGGAGGACTGAGAAAAGATGTATTTTCCTCTGTCAAAGTTACAATTTTGTGCAAACTACCCATTTTTTTGAAAAAACACAAATAAAGGTGTACATACATGCCAGATGGGCCTAAGCTGTAAAGACAGTTACACATGTGCCAGAAGGGCTTAATTATTTTATTCTAATAATTTACCAAGCAGCATTTCACAATTGTAACTTTGACAGAGGAAAATACATCTTTTCTCAGTCCTCCCGTGACCATGGAAAGCTGGAAAGCTTCCGAAACGTCGGGAACTAAAATGAGATAATATACGCGATATAATCCGTTAAATTGTTTTATTTCAATGAGTAATAATCGCGGAAACAGAAGAAAATATTACGTATCGTTATACTTATTTATGACAATACAGTTGGATAAACACGAATAAGTAAGAAATTAAATTCAATTCCAAGTAGGTAACTATAATATTTCATAACGTTTTAAAAGGAATTATTTCTTCGAAGACTTCTTAATACAGTATTTTTTTTTAATAAAACTTTTTAACAGATTATATCGAGTATTCTATCTCATTTGAGTTCCCGACGTTACGAAAGCTTTTCAGCTTTCCATGGTCACGGGATGACTGAGAAAAGATATATTTTCCTCTGTCAAAGTTACAATTTGTTACAAACAATTTTTTTTGTTAATAGAAAACTCATAAATATGAAGAACCATAATAAAAATGTTATCTCTTGATGTACAACCAAATCAACCAATTGACTCAATCGTAGAGCTCGCTACGAAACCTTGCTACGGCGTAGCAAGGTTTCTAAATAACTCTGTGCAGAGTGAATTTTGAATGCTAACAAACGTATAATACAGTAGGGCGAGTAATTTAGGAAAATAACTTCTCTCTTTGCTCACATGTCGCTGGAGTCCGCTAGATGCGGGCGACGCAAGACTGGACATGGTGGCGTTCTTTGGAGGCCTATGCTTACCTCAATCACGATATCCACCTTGTGAACCTAGCTCCGCTAAATAACGCAGTTACTTTCTACTTAAGGTCTACTAATACATATGTCTACTAATTCTCTCAACGTCCATCTTATGAATAGCCCCATGTATAATTGTCATTATTTTTACCATTTGAACTATTTACTTTAATATTCGACCCGAAGACTGAAATACTTCTCAATGTCACGGACATATTATTTTTTAAATTATTCACTGTCCTCGTTCTCCTTCTAATTTTATAGATCGGAACCAAGCTTAATACACAGTAGTTCTAATGGCATTGACCAAAGGCGTGTTATTCTGCGATTCAAATATTTTTTCCGGTTGTCGATATAGGAGGCGATTACAAACTTATATTTGCTGTTTAAAGCGTCGCTGTAATCTATCGCTAGACGTAAATACACTATATAGAACGTAAAGCTTTCTATTTTGGCCAAAGGCACGTACAATTTGGTATACAAGTCGTATAAAGAATTCAAGCAGTCCTTTGTACGCAGTGCCTTTAAATAATAAATTGGTGGTGGCGTTGAGAATTATTTAAGTGGCTATTACTGGCTTGCTTCGTGTTGTTTAGACAAAATTAATTACCATATACGTTTGGTTAAATTGTGATATAGTCTAACTAGTCAGCAAAACAAAGTAGTGATAGTATTGATTGATGGGTTTACACTTGTCTGTCTAATTACACCACTAGTTCATGACTAAACCCTTCTATCGCAATTTTCATTTATTTTTTATATGGGTATTAAAAAAAAAGTTTACTGATCACTGTCTCAAATTTTGGATTTTTTTGCTAATTTTCAAAATCAAGATCACTATCGTTTTCACCAAAAAATATGAAAATACAGATCGTCGGTTTTGTGACGCTCATAAAAAATTTACATTAAAGTATAATACAATATCCTGTGATAAGTTTGAGTGTTTCAGTGAAGGTACTTAATTTCTGTTTAATGAGTTCTACTTGTTAAGCCCCATACACGATAATTCAAAATGAATAGACGACATGACACATATTATTAGTACAAATGGGAGATACATATATTTAAGGCGACAGCCGAGGTACTTGATATTTCTTTAGCACAGCGATATTCAAGAGTACCTACAATCGTGCGTACTAACTTTTAAAAAATCGGTCATAACTATTACGCTAGTGCATTTAAAGTTGATATTACATTGCCAAAAAAAATGTGTTCAAGTGTGAACAGAAATAGGGTATCGATATGTCAGTCGACAGTCTCATACCATCGCGAATGTCCTGTACACTCATGGCGGCGCACCGTCGAGAGCGAGCTGTGGGACGGAGCTGGAATCAGGCTAAAAGTGTTACTGAGGATAGAAAGGCTTGGCGCGAGCTTATGAAGGCCTCTCAGGGTTCCCTAGGACAAAAACAACAACAGTCCCATACATTTCGTTAATCGCTAAATGCTATTTGAATAACATTCTCCAAAGCTTGTCCCTTGCACCGCTCAAGTCTCAGTTGCCCTCAATTAACCAAAGATTGCTTTAATTGACGCAGGACGTCGACCCGTCAGACCCGACGTGTTGAAATCCGGGACATAATTGTGTATAACAATGGCCCAGCAAACTTCGAGGGTTTTGATCGGGACGACTAGGGCTGGGGGCGTTACATTTGTCCTCTCTCCATTTTAACCTAGTGTGTCAAGTTAGCGCAACTCTGTGCGACTTCACTTGTCGTGCGACATTGCATCACCCGTCTTTCGCGAACTGTATTGAAGGGAAAGAGACAGGCAATTTCTAAAGGTCGCTTATCAGAGCTATGCTAGGTCATCACATTAAAATAGAAACCTGTAGCAATCGCAATTGAACGCCATGGTTATTGATCAAGCCGAAATTCACAGTTTACTATCAAAAAATAGGTAAAACGCTACATGTAGTCTGGGTTTCCGAAAAATTACCGAAACTCATGTACCCGAATTACCAATATTAGGGTAAAAACTGTCAGAGTGAAATAAAGCCAATACAATGATCTTGGAGATCACTGTTTAAATTTTCGAATGTCAATCCAGGTATACTGAGATTTGAGTTTTCATAGAATTAAAATTGACATTTCACGGAATCACATTGAAGAAATGTCAATGATGGTATTGATTTCAGTTGTTTTAAAGTGATTGGTGTCGCATTTATTTCTACCATAACTTTAAAAGACAATGTGTCGGAAGTATTTGTTCTGAGATCGTAAGATTGACAGTATTATTACAAGATTTTTGTTGGGATTCCAGTACGTTAGATACATTTCTGTTACAATGCTAAGTGCGACTAATGTGGTGACTTTTAGAATTCCTTTACTCACGTACTTAAAATATCTACATTATGTTAAGCAATACATTAAATGTGACTTTAAAAATATATGGAAAGCACAATTGACCCGATTTATACTATTGAGGTTAAACATAGTTCCCAGCTCTATTGAAAGCCTTTGAAAGGATTGTGCTGTAGCGTAGCAGGATATTGACCGACCCTTGGTTTAATTTCTCCGTTAGTACCGCTATTATATTTGATAGGTCAAAGTTACTAATATTGTCGTAAATTAAACTAATTAAAAGATACGCTAAGCACGTTAAACAAAAATGGTATAGAGCCCTCTGCTCTGTCGTAGTATGCAGTACGAGATTATAAAAGTAAATTTTATGCCAATGAAGTAGCGATTTGATTGCAGTTGGTTAAGGTTCGAGTCCCGCTTACATTGCTTATAAAGGTTGTGCATTTCTCCTTTGTGATTGTATATTTTGTCAATATTCGATTTAAAATGATTTTAATCACTTGGTTGCAAGATTCTTCCGAATTTCATGTTCACGGGGTAGAATGTGATTTTTAAACGTACTTACATCCCAAGATGTACGGTCAAATAGGCCATCTTTATGAAAATTTCCTGGTACCGGAAGAATATTGCTCTGATATTATTTAAATCGATCATCACTTATCGTCTAATAGTTTTTCGATTATCATAATATTTACCGAACACTACATGCAAAAGATAATATGGTAAGTACCAATTACGAACGAACAAATTGAAACTAGAATTTCCTATTTTATAGTAAAATAACGTGGTCGAAAAAGCTAGATTATTAAGTTAGTTTAAATAAAAATAGAATTATATTTTTTACTAGAAGACGCCCGCAACTTCTTTCGCGGAGGAGAAAAAGTCATAACCCCTCTGTTTTTCTTTAGCATAGTCGGGTAAAAAGTATCCTATAACCATCTGGAGATACCCAGCTACCCGTGTACCAAAAATAGTTGAAATACGTTTAGCCGATTTTGCGTGATGAAGCCACAACGACACATACAAACATACATAAAATCCAAAAAAAATATTTTTCACTTTAGTTACCTCCAAATAGTCCATAACTATCATTTTTTGAAAATATCTTTAATGTACAGACATTTTATTTTTACAACTTTATAATAGTATAGATTTTATTTTAAGTCTATTAAAAAACAAGTTACAAAGACTTGTAAATTGAACTTAATGTACTATTGAATATTAGTAATACGAACACTTTACATATATGAGTATATACAGTTGTGCCCTCTACATCTTATGGCATTCTCTGTGCCGGCTAAAGAATTAAAGCTTTCAATTAATAATCACATACATACAGGGTGACCTCACCTCATCTGTGAGGTGCGATAATTTTTCTAGGCAATAAGCGGGTGCGAAATGGCGCTACTATACCATTACTCATTACATGAAGTCGTATCGTGCGCCGGAGTTTTGGTATACATACGTCCTTTTGAATTGCAGCAGCGTTCACTCAGGGCCCTTTTTGCCAGGAAGTACCCATGCGGGGATCATTAACCCCTCCAAACTACTATCTGCGGCATGAGTAGTTTTAACGAGGGCTTTACATAAGTAATGTGAGAATTGAAATGAGTTGGGATAGGGACACATTGTACGACATATATATATTATGCAGAAAATACCTAAAATCATTGAAGCTGCAGGTCGACACTCATGGGAAGGGGTCAGTGTTTCAGTTGTCCTAAATAGGTGGACAATTAGTTGATTCTGACTAGAGGAAGGTTCCAACACTGACCCGCTGCCGTCGGTCATTATATTCAGCGTTATAAGTCAGTATTAAGAGTCCGCAGTAAGCTCGGTTGAATTTCACCTTCCCATACAAACGGAGTTTCGTTATTATTTTAAAACTACGTGTAACGAAAATTTGCATATATAATGACATGAGGTATATCTAGGCCTGAAACTAGTTTATATGCCTGCAGTTTACAAAACAAACGAAATACAGCAAAAACAAGTTTTGTATGAAAATTCGCTGTATTTTTTTTACTATGGTATCTGAAGCTACATAAACTAATTACAGGCATGCATATACCTTAACTTCCTCTAAGTACAAAGTTTCAGAGCAAACTAGCAAGTCGTTTGAAAATGAGAGCGTAACTACGTTTGTATGGAGAACCGAGCTTACTGGGGACTCTTAAGTCTAGGTATTAAGGTTCGGCCAAAACAATGCTTAAAATACGCTGACGGTGCGTAATCGCTGTGACGAGACTTAAGCGTCACGATTTTACCGCATGCCCCTCAGACCGCGCTGCTCAAAAAACGCTGACGGTGCGTCGATGCCGCCTAATGTATAGAGAAATCGTGACGCATAGGACACGTCACCGCGTATACGCAGCATTAAGGGGCTACTTCGTCATTCGTAAATCACGCCCCAAACGCGGAGCTAGCCAATAAGCGTGATTTGCGATAAGGGACGCATTTATTGCTCGCGCGCATCAAAGAAAGAGAAAGCTAATATACTACATGCTTGGGGTTTTTTGGCGTAAGCGCTAGATGTAAAAGTACCATGAAATCGAAGATATTATTATGTTTTGTTAACATTTAAGTTCACTTAAAAGATAAAGGGAAGAATGACATTTTAACATAATTTAGCCGTTTATTAATCTGTCGTTTGTACAAACTAGACAAAAAACGGGAATTGAAGACGCGTTTTCGGATAACTTTTCTATCGAGGAAATTTTCATTAAACATGTTTCCGCGTTAATCACATATCTGATAACCAGCCTGATTTATATACTAGATTTGACAAAAAATGCGCTACAAAATAGCTTAAATTTTCGATGCATAAATCGTGACGCGTAAGTAACGTCACTGCGACACCACACGTCAGCGTATTTTAAGCATTGGTTTGGCTGAACCCTCATTAACTACGTTTGCAACGTAAAAACCACAATTTTGACTTTCATTATACTCTATAAAGTTTAGAGTTCGTCTTCAATGGTTATTTTTATATTTTGTAGAAGCTTTTTATGGTAGAAATCAATATCACTCGAAGACGAACTGGGAGTTTCTTTTTTGGAGGCGTTAAAATTAGGTCAATTAAGGAAGTTCCCAGGAAATTGTGTTCACGAAACATACATACAATACTTGACTATCAATGACGTACGTAAGTTACTGGGTGGTGTACAACGTGTAAGTACCCCGTGTAGCTGAACTTTGTTAGGGTAGACATAATCGTACTGTACACGACACGTGCAGATGTGCCCGCCAAATAGCTCACGAGTGCTTTTAACACTTCTGCAACCGACATTTTCATTTTCGCGCTACGCTCGTAGCCAATATCATGGGTAAAACCGCATGTAGCGAAAACTTGCTACGAGCAGAGCGCCCTCTGAGCGGGTCGCGGTCGTGAATGTGTCTCTGACAAGACAACTGGTGGAGGCAACAGGGTATATGCATGAATTTTCTTCATCGCTTTTTTTGTCAAAACATGAAAAAGCCGTAAATATGATGTCAAATTAGTGAAATTGTCAAAATAGTGAAATTAAAGTTAAAATCGCATAATAGAGGCAATTTAAACTACTATTTAGACACCGATTTTACAGAGGTCCGACATGTCCTGTTACGTCACACGACAATACGGCCATATAAAGTCCATATTAAATTTTGTTTTTGCTAGAAAGAGATAGAATCAAATGTTTAGTGGCTTATATCTTGGTTATTTTTATATTTACCTATTCGATATTTTTTTCCTCTATTGTTCGTTACTGAATGTGCTTTTATTAAAGCAAAAATATAAACTATAAGGGTTCCGTTTTTGCCATTTTGGCTACGGAACCCTAAAAAACATGCATATTTATATATTTCCTAAGTTTCGCTTTATACTAAGCCTAACTTAAAGCCAACCTTAGTGTCTAAGGACTCTCGAAGGCGTATGTGTTTTTATGTTATAGTTATATAGGGGGCAAACTGATGTTAAGTGCTCATCATCGCTATAGGCACCTGCAACACCAGAGGAGTCACAAGTGCGTGATATGATAACATCGCTAACAAAATGTGTTTTGGGGATAAACCTCCTAGCAAATAACTAAGCACTTAAAACATAGGCTGTTTGCGTGTAAACCCAGTCTTATAAAACAAGTACGGCTTCATAAACTTAGTTATTATTATGACAATAAGTATTACGAACGTGTTAAAGTGAGTTGATAAATATCAAACCCCAATATATCCCGGAATGTAAATTAGTATCGGAATTTTTATGTTATTCAAACTACAAAATAATTTTAGTTCCGGTACAAATTTACGTGGACATATTTGAGTTTGATAGTTATTAACTCAAGTCCGCTTTAGAAAGTTCCACATTCCTTTAGTTATCTGTTATAAAGTCACAAGAAAAGCCAGACTGCAACAAACGCGGATATCCAATAAGTGTCCATACTACGTTCATTACGTTCGCCCATAGTTAACGGATTGGCCCTCCGTTATCAAGATCCAAGATTGCCCGTAGGACCTTGGTCCAAACATTGACATTGTGGCGTTCGGAACTTGACATTGTACGCGCAGTTTGGCAGCCCCCCAGCCCGAAGGCTCTTTCAGCACGCGATATGCTAATACACCGCTATCTGAGTTCCGGCGTGTGTCGGGAAATTGCTTAGGTGACTCATCAACTTTCTTACATATTATGGTTAAAGGTGGTGGTGGCAGATAAGGTAACGTTAGAGTGGTTCATTAGAAGGACAAACATTTTTTACCCAACTGTATCAGAAGGTGGGTTAAGCTTTTCAGGTGTATGTATGTATATTTCATTGGCACTTTCTACTTATGGATATTAACATATGAGGTGGCGTTAGTTTCGTTTTGGTTGTGGAAGTTACTGAAGGCTATAAGAATTTTTAGTTGGGTAAAATATCAACCCTTGTTTGATAGAATTGTATCTCCCACTCTTTGTATACTTTCCTCATAAAGGCTATGCTACAGATAAGGAAATTTACGATGCACTATGCAAACAGTACACCAAGTGTGCTTTGTCTTCCTTAAGACGAAGTTATACAAGTTGGTTTTTCTGATGCGAGTTACAGTTCTTGGCACTTTCTCTAAGATAACGACCGTTCGCAACTGAAACTAGCAAAAGATATCCTCGCGTTAATGGCGAGATAAAGCTTTGCATAAAAACTACTTATTGGAGATTACAAAACTTTTGAACATTCTCTTGGGACATAATTTTAAAAAGACTATTGAGGGACTTGAAACAATATTAGTTCATAGATATCGCTGCATACTACTATGACGGTCAATTTGATAAGCCCGTAATCAATCCATTTTTAGCCTTGCATTTTAGGTCCATCACAATTACTCGCTGGTACTATTCATACAAGACATTGACCTTATCCAGAAGCTACGCAATAACCCACTAGCTTTTGCGACTTCTTTCGCGTACAATTTGAATGTCAAGTATCCTTCCTTAGTGGATCTTTAATTCTTTACGTCTCTACAGGAGTATGTCCGCGGGTTAAAGTGATCGTTGTCTATCGACAGTTGTGATCGACAATTAACACAACAACAACAACAACAACAATTATTTATTGCACACCAACAATAGAAGCAATACAATAGAGCCTTAACAAAAAATAGGTAAACAATAGGCGGTCTTATCGCTAAAGAGCGATCTCTTCCAGACAACCTTTGGGTAACGGAAATGACATAAAATAGCTAGAAATGAGTAGGTGGTGAGATAAGATTACATATAATACAAAATAAATAAAAACAAACAAACATATACATATACTAAACATACATACTACTATAAATATATATATATATATATATATATATATATATATATATATATACAAAGTAAGAAAGAAAACTATGATACAGTTGACATCAAAGTGATTAGAAAAACAGAAGCACACGTTCGCGGACAAGTTTTTTGTTTCTCTTAGCCTGTGAAACACGCCGTCACTTATTGTCTGCGAACGCGTCAAGTGACGTTCCGTTTTATAGGTATTGAAAATTGATTTCTGACATTTCGCTTTTCCGATAGGGTCGTGTCCCTATCTTCTACGTAGATGACAGAGACAACATGACCTTCAATGTAGAAGATAAGGACACGACCCTGTCGGTCCCTATATATTCACGACCTTACAAAAATATCCGCAAAACCGTATGATAATCGATATTTTCCTATTCATCTATGGAGTTAATGCGAAAGCAAATATGTTTTGTATTATCCACTAATGTAAATGGCCATGGCTCAGCATTTTCCCTGATCGATGATGTTTCATGGCAGTTTAGCCTTCGGAGGGCTCTGACCTAGGTCTAATAACGGGATTCAATTTGGCTGATAAGAAAAGGTATTTACGTGCAAGGTATTATGTTTGTAAGGGGCGGGCCCGGGGGATGGATTGTCTAAAGCGAGCTTCGAAATAACTAACTACAGAGGTCAACTACCAAAGTAATGTTTTAGTTTAATTTATGGACGATTATCAACTTATGGCGAGTAATATTATGATTATGAGAATATCTACCTTAGGAAATATGGAAGTTCTTTAGTTTTAAGATTCCTTATCATAAACCAAACATAAACCAAAGTTTGTATTTGGTTCATTCTTTTTGTAATGGCGACGACCAGCCACAAATCGGCATAAGTATAGCAAATTATACATTAAATTACATAGGATCGGCAAGGAAGCGTGGTGAAGAGGCCTCTGCTCTGCATTGAGTGAATAAGGATTGAAATGATGATAAAGTAGGATTTAGCAACCTAGCGAGATGAAGCAATTCTTAAAGCTAGAAGCTGGTCGTTCGCTGTGAAAGTCTTTGGGTGTCCAGTCATGGATGTCCGTGAAATTATGATCAATATGAGAGCATTTCTTAGATATTAGCGTTGCAATACTTAATTAGTATTGACTGACAAATCAAAAGTATAAATCAATTTAAAAAAGTAGGATCGGAAATTAATAGCATTACGATCGAGCAGCCAGCTTCATTGCCATTCAGCCTCCGTGTCAGGGAAACGAGTTTTCTTTATAAAATAATATAAATCCCTTTTTGCGTAGCCCGAAGCGTGATGTAAGAAAGTGTTGAAAATCGACTCAAGCTCCTGCCAAGCTTCCCCGACAAGACACCGATTCTACAATGTTGGCGTAGTTATTTTATATTAAAATATATTTTTATCGTTTGGGAGGTAAGCAGAATAGTATTTGGCTGCTCAGAATATGTACGGTCAAGGAATTTGATTTGTGTACCCTTTCGTACCTTTTGTCATAGTGACATTGATATTGAATCTTTATCGGCTTTCATATTGATTTTTACTGTGACAACGTACGAAATAGTATATAAATCAAATTCCTTGACTTTTTGTTGTGTTTGGTATTTTGAAAACTGTATTTTTGTATCAAACTTTTATAAGTAAGTAACATTTTTGGATGAGAAGTGAATGTGCACTAAACTCTGTCGAAAAGGTAACAGAAAGCATTGCGCACAAATAATTCTCGGATTTTCGCAAAAAAGACTTATAAAATTGTTCCGCCAAAATCCGAGCCACTTACGCTTACGAATTGCCTACAGTCAAACAAAATTAACATAAAAACGGGACAAAAATGCGGATATCCAGCAAATTGCTGCTTACATAAAAATAGCGAGGGTAGGAATTTGTCTATCCTCGCGACTTTCCGAGGGCGGGTCGCGTAATCCAGGTTTTCATTATCTCAAACCAATTTCATATTTTCCGGGATATTAAGCACAAAAATTCGTGCTGTGATATCACAAACTTCGTGACATGGTCACCGTACATAATATGATTCAGGATTACTGTCCTGATGTTTCTAGTTACGTTGTTATACGAAAATGTAAACGCTTTTTTCTATCAGTTCTCTTGACTGACATATGATACTTTTATGGAACTACTAGGGAGGAATCAAAAAATAAAAGGAATCCTGTCACTCATTGTCTATACCTGAGAACAAGCCAGCAATAAGCTTAACTCATTGCTCATTACGCACACGTCTGCATTTAAAATATAGGTATGGGGTAACGCTGAAACTGACGTGGCTACGCATTATATTTTGTTTTGGCTTCAACCGAGGTTCGTTTGCGCTATTGATCGCCTTGAAAATAAAAACCTGACTTTATTTCTGCATGTCACCTTTTCAAGTTTGCCACGCAATCGTATAACAGCAGCAGCCCTTCGCAGTAGAAGCAAGGCTCAAATTTCAATGAAATTCAGACTTGCCTGAAATTTTATCCCGCACGATTGTTATGAAAGGCGAAACGCCCCTTTAAAATATTTCATCAGCCGAGTTCATGAGACGAATCGGGGGACATAAATTCGTCTGACGTCTAATTTTGGCAAATTGCTGCGTGTCATTGACTCGTTAATTATAGGATATTAATTTTATCACGCCCCAGTGAGGCCATTTGTCATAGAAACATTCAGAAATTGCTGTCGCTTATATTGCCGGATAATTCATGCATTTCTCAGAGTCCTCTACAAATAATTTCATAGAAAGGTGGGGAAACTTGTCTCGGCACTGGATTCCAATCGAACCTGTCGGGCTAGCATATATTTTTTCGACTATGCTTGTAGCGTGACATATCATCAACCGTCTCTCTCGGACTAGACTAGACAGAAAGAGACAGGTAATATTTATAGTACGACACAGTCGCGTGGTGCAGTTGTGCTAGAGGTGCAGCGGGGCTAGCGCAACACTCTGCGTCTTCGCTTGTCGCGCGTATGTACTGTATCAAAAGGAACGAGACAGACAATCTTTGTCATGCAACAAAGAGTTGAGTGTCATATAGTTGAGCTAGAGATGCAGGTTAGGTGATGGCAGTTAGTAAGATTCTCTATTGTTATTTGGAGCATGAGGCTTTCCTGTTGTTTTTCGTTACGTATCTTTTATAAATATCTTAATACGCATTATGCGTATTAACATGTATAATTTTCCTGTTTTATTGTAACTCTATGTTTATACAATATATTGTAATAATTGATACTAAATCATATTTTCCTGTAGGGCCCCAACAAAGTTCGTACTTCGCCTTCCATATTTAGTATATCGTTTTTGTGTTATACGTTATTTTCCCATTCATTTATTTAATGTTTTGGGCATGCAATATTACTTACAAGAAATATACATGCGCTGAGCATTTTAATCAAATACCTAAATACAAAGTCTGATAAAATCATCATAATTCTTTTTGTCTTTTTCGTTGGGTAAAAATGTAAGGATTTGCTACACTCGTAAATGCAAGTTGCTATTGCTATCACATTTTTTTATATCCTAGAGTGGTTAGCGTTCCGATGAAAACGGCTCGCGTTCGATCCGTTTGGTTTACATTGGATCGTATTAATATTCTAATTTATTTAAGATTGTTATAACCTTATGAAATGAAATGAAATTAAATAATTTATTTACATAAACATGGTTGTAACATTCTTTGTTTGTCTACTATAAACTAAATGTGCCCTTACAGGGCGTCATGTTCTGACCAATTAATACCCAACATGGCATCTAAAAAATAATATCTATAAATAATGTCAACAAAAAATATATGTCAATGCCGAATTTATATATCCAGTAATCAGTTCTAAATTATGTGTATTCCTTAAAATCAAAACAGTCGAAGTATAGAAGCATTTGTGTATTAACCATTTTCTTAATTACATACATTTTGTCAGGCAGCAATCTTATTTCGTAAGGTATGTTATTGTACACTGGAATGCTCTTAATGTATTATTTTTTCCTAAATAATCAAGTTCTACATGGTGGTATTGGCAGCTTATTACAGAGTATTGTTTTACTCGCATTCCGTATGTTGAAAAAAGCGTGTTGCAGTTAGTGTTACCAACTTTTTTTTCTATGAAATATGGTATTTTCGAAGCTGTTACCTCTGAAATATAGTAGTTGGCAAAAAAAGCGAAAAAAAAAAACATATTATATGGTTAAAATATTTACTTAATTTTTTAAATGAATATTTTTTGCTGCTCTACGCCTTACTAATTAATTTTTATTTTTGAGAAAGTATTGACAGTGACAGGTAAATGAAGGAAAACTGTAAGGCTGCGTTCCGCTTACATATTTTTTTTAGAAATAGAGTATTTGATCCCCTATTACAATAGGGTACCATATTATATTAGTAGGGTTGGCAACCCTAGTTGCAGTTCCACCAAGGGGACAAATGGCCAACTAATTACGCCATATGAAGGATTCGTTGGTGCACGCCCAATCCACTATACACCATGTAATATTTATGACATTGCATATGAATGGCTCACGATGCATATCGTAGCTCGGACACTCTAGTCGCTCAATTGAGTCAATTGTCTTCTATCGAGAAATTGATACAGATTAAACCACATCAAACAATATACACGATGCGCTCAATTTGGACATTAATATGTATGGCCTTGTTCGCAATTGGCGGGCCGAAATGTACGGACGTGGACGCTAATTGGGAAAAATAATTTGTCGTGTCGAAACGGGATTAAAGAATAATTGCTGTGAAAAATTGCATGTTTGGATAGCAGATGCGAATTCCAATTGGGTTACATTTTACCGGAATGAGCGTTGAAATTTAATAAAATTGTGACATGACTGTTATTGTCCAACAATTATGAAGTTTAACGAAAATTGGTTATTTATGATATCGCTTTTTGTTTGATGTAGAGGTATATTTTCCCTACTTATATAGTAAGCTGGACTATGGGCAAAGCCCAAGTTTTTTTGTATTGTAAAATAAAACCAGAAAGTATGAAATTCATACGGCCTCACTGTCTAATTAAGATTGTGCCGGTCTTGTAGTGACATTACGAATTATCGACCAATCGAACGCAATCCAATTGGGCATCTAATTTTATCATCCAACATATATTGAACGAATTTATATAAATTCCATACTCTGATGAAAGTATTTTTTTTACTTTGACCTCGCACCAATTTTACTTTCTCATCCAATAGTGAGACTAAAAACTTGACGCATGCAATAAAGCGATCACTCCGCACTGCTATCGATACAGAAATGAAATCGCGCCGAATGTCCAGAAGGTAATCGTTCGGAACGCGAGATGCTCCAATAACGTCACGGTATTGCATTAATCTCGTATGGTGGAATTAGATAGGCGCTTACGTAGTTTATTTTGGTACTTATACTGGCACAACGTTAATAATGGCTTATACGCTTCAAATGTTAAAATGAGTTCTGTAGACGACGGCCGCGTATGTTCATCGTTTGTGTATTAGCTTACGAAACTGGTAATCAGTTTGAGTGATTACCTGGCATATCAAACTTCGTGTTGATAAACGATCGTGTTAGTTTGACAAATTTGGCCCCTCAGAAAGTTTAAAAACTTCTTGTAAGCTCAGGTTTTGGAAAGTCGTTTTTTTTTCTGTATACTTGTAGAGTTCAGGTGCGAAGTTGCACATCGTTGCGTGTATGTGCAACATCGGCTAATAGGCTTATCGTACGCTTCTTTTTTCGTAGGAAATACCTATTTACGTACCTCCATCATGCGATATTTCTAATTACCTACTAAAAACTCCACGGCGGTGAGTGCCATCTGCGGTTTCTTTAATGAAAGATCTCTATAAGAATGCTCTATAGTCCCCGAGAAATACCCACACGCTAGTTCAACGAACTCAAAACCGTCCGTCCCCGCGAACATTTCCATCTTCCCAGATTTGAAATTGAAGGGCCACGATAATTCCAACACGCAACATACTTCGTACGAGTACCTTATAAGAGCGCGTGTTACGTGAAACAAATGAATTGAACACAATATTGTAGGTCAACATGTATACAATTTCTTAATATTTCGTTTCACCTACGTCGTAGTCATGTTGCTCTACGCGTGGGCAGTTAATTTAATTAAACTGAAGTTGAGTGAACCTTATTGTTTACGTGACTTCTCGTATTACCTAAATTCACTCAGATAAATGTTTCAACTTGCGTGCCCGTGGCGTCCTGCGGGTGTTTTTAATCTTTTAATATGTATATATTATTATATTGATAATAAAAACGCTAAAGATTCAAAATTTAATCCTTTTTTTAATCGGGTATGCCAAAATTAATAATAATTATTATTATCTTTATTTCAGACTTCTAGGGTCGATATAGTGTTTGTTAGTTACAAATAATGTTCTAGAAACTTGAAATTTGGTACGAAGGAAGCTCTTATAGCACAATCAACAAAATAAATCTGAAAAACTATTTTTTTATGTCTGTCTGTCTATTTCAGTAATCAATATAAAATGATCGAGAACCGCGTACATTTTGCGTAGGAGTAGGGCTCTGCTAACACTGGATTTTCATAGATACGGCCATTTGTAGCGTATATTTTGCACGGAACCCTCGGTGCGCAACTCGCACTTGGCTGGTTTTTTGTAACTTGTTTCGCTCAATATGCCAATTTGTTGCAGCAATGGAGGGCGGCGCGTGGTGCGCCCGCGACATCTCCCTGCGCGCGCAGAAGAAGTTTCTCTCGCGGGTCGGCGGCTCGGCCAGCGCCCGCGCGCTCGTGCTCGACGAGCACGCGGCGAAACTGCTGGATCAGGTCGGTATACTGCGGCATTTCTTCTCAATCGGTGTCATATTTCCCCCCAAGGCCTACTAGCAGAATAGAATTTGAAATTGAGCAAACGGCCAAAACTGATCAACTAGATCGTTATTTCGATCGTCTGACCCAGGAGAGTTTATGCACTGCACTTATCATAAGCTTGTTCCCATGCGCACTTTTCTTGACTACCTTTAGGTAGTTTTAGATGAACGGTATAATGTCGAGTGCATCTGGCGTCATCAAGACGTTATGTATGTTAACCGTATATTACATGGAAAGATTTTCTAGTTTCATTGATCGCAGACTAAAATGCTCAAATTCTCTTTATAATCGTCGATCGTTTTATTATTCGACCAGTTACTGTTTGTTAGCATTAAACAACCCTTTGTTTTGTTTTATGTATGGTACTTTAGTGCATTTTAGTATATAACGTAACGTTTGTTCGTATTGTTTAACTTAATGTTAAATACTACCAATGTGCTACAAGTGAGATCCTGTAATTGGCTCGCTATTACTATTTAAGTTATTACTAACATATTTTAAGCTGTTGAATCTCCATGTAAATAAATTTGAATAAATTGATTGTATATTCCAGTTCCTTTGCGTGTTGCGTTCCCGCGTGGAAAAGCGTGAGGCGGAGAAGATGGTGAAGCATGTGATCAAGGCCGCGGTGAAGCTCGGTGTTCTCCGCAGACACGCGCAGCTGCTGTCCGCCGACGACCGCGCGCTGGCCGCCTTCCGCGCCAAGTTCCACGTGAGTACTCTCATTATACCAATGCTGTAGAGAAGCAGAAAAGATGGTGAAGCACACGATCAAGGCCGCGGTGAAGCTCAGCGTGCTCTGCAGACACGCACAGCTCCTGTCTGCCGACGACCGCGCGCTGGCCGCCTTCCGTGCCAAGTTTCATGTGAGTGCTCTCATTATACCAATGCTGTAGAGAAGCAGAGAAGATGGTGGAGTCAGGGCCGGATTTAGATGTGTGGAGGCCCTAGGGCATTAAAGGAGTTGAGGCTGCTTATAAATAAAATGCACAATTTTTTTCAGTCAAGTTATGCAATAAATAATTTATTGTGAAGCTCTGCGTGCTGTGCAGACACGCGTAGCTCCTGTGCGCCGACACCACCTTCCGCGCCAAGTTCCACGTTAGTGCTCCCATTATATCAGTGCTGTATAGAGATGTGAGGCGGAGAAGATAGTGAAACACCAAATCAAAACCCGAATCAGAATCCTAATTAGGCGATTTACTTGAGTCTTCCAATAATGCTTGCGCTATGATTGAGATTCAGTCCTAGAAAAGTTGTATTGTTATCCTATTTTTTCGATTCAGTGCTTTCATATTATAAATGGAGTATTTTTCTTGCAGACCGTGTTGATGGCAGTGGTATCGTTCTGCGAAGTTGAGTTCTCGTACGATCGTGAGTTTCTGCAGGACGCGCTTCGCGAGTCGCACCAGTCGCTAAAGTAAGTTTCTTTGAAATAATTGTACGTAATAATGTGGCCTCAAACGTTAAGTCCATTATATTCATTCAACACTTAATTTGATGTTTAAGGATTTTAGTCTGACAGTATTAATAATCAACACAATATAAATACTCTTTATTGTTCATCTTATTGCACTTAAAATACACAGAAGAAGTTACTTTACCTAACACGCTTACACACGAGTAATTAACGCTTGGCAACTTTAACTAATGAGAATAACATGGTTTTCTAGATTGCTTTTAATAAATACTGTCCACCGGAACAATGGTTTTGCTGGCGTCAAAGTTGGAAGCTACAAGTGATCATCAATCCTTCATCTAAAGGCCGTTGACACTTGGTATCCACGATTAAAATTATAGATAGACCATACAAATGAATACCGATGTTTCCAGGTCCGTGGTAGAGCGCCACCTCTCCGATAAATCCGTGTCCCGCCTCGCCGGCGTGTTCGCCCTCGTGTCCCGCGCGGACCTGCTCGACTCTCTGTTTGCGGGACAAGTCGACGAGGACGTCCTCAAACTCTCCAGGATGCTGCGCAAGGAACTCGACCGGGGGCTCCTATAATCCCTCCAGTCACCCCCAACCGTCCTGCCACACCAAAGGTCTGTGTCCAGATATCTCTAGACGATTTCTTCCTACCCGGACAGCGTAGTTCAACATCTTCGTGGACTCTACCGCTGGACTTGCGCGTAGCTACGATCGTCTCTTCGGAATGTCGCTCCGACTATGGGAACACTTGCAACAATATCGTTATCCCCACAAATGGGGATTTGGTTTTCTATAAGACTTCGAACGTTAAGTATTCTTTGCACTGTGTAGTGGTATCGGCGAATTTAGTGACAATGTGAAGTATTGATAATTGTCAAGAGATGGCGTGTTTGAAACGCTTTCTTTTAGAGATCTGCATGTCTCTTGTGTCATGTGCTTGAGTTTACCAGTTTACTTCACATAAATCACGTATTTCGCCAAATACTAAATAGATCTTGCTTGGGCCTAATCTCACTATTTGTACATTTTTTTATACGACTTTTATTTGGATATTGAATTTTTGTACTCACTGCTTGATATGATGAAGTGTAATTTTGAGTGAAAATGGAGTGAGTGACTTGATTAGAAAAAACTCACGAATTCCTTTATATGCCATTGTTTGTCAACATGAATTATCAGGATAATTACGTAAATTAATTAATAAAACTAAGTAATTTTGCATTTAATGAAAAAAATCATTGGAATACTCATAAATTTATTTCTACAAACCGTTTAAAAAAATCTCTTTAATGAACAAAATCATTTGCGTAAGACATTAATTTATTATAAAACTTGGTTAAAGTTCTGATCAAATATCAGCAAGGAACAATATAGTTGCCATGCACATATTTACTATACATATTTCTCTAAATAATGATTGAAACCCGTTTTATATTGAGATGTGACGACATATCAATTAGAACTCTCGATAGTTAAGAATTAGGTCCGTATGTAGTAGCTGTCGGCGGTTTCATCGGAACATATCTCTTATAATGTGTTAATTCTGCACAAGCTAAGTTGCTTGAACAAGTTTTTCTAACCAACAAATAAATACTTGGATAGGGAAACGCCTTCCTTTTCCAATTTAATAGGCGTCAAATCTAGATCTCTTATCTTACTAAGGTTATGGTCACGCACTTGCCTATATTCTACAGAAATAAGTGTACTGTTCGGAATTGTTATTAAGCGGTCCTAAGTTACATGACTTGGGGTTAGCGCACTTATCCGGTTGCACAAATGTTTGTTAGCATTAATAAGCCGTAAAAAGGCGCTAAATCTTATGAACATTTTGTGCCAGTCGGCTTTTGCGAAGTTTCACATCTCGTGGTTAACAAGACTTTTGTAACTAAGTATCTAAGAAAAGTCTGTTATCTTATTTATTCAAGGCTTGCCGTATCCTTTGCCAGTATTTAGCTAACATGACGTAGTATAAGTTTATGAAATGACATTAATAATATAATTGTTTTGATTGCTGTATAATTTATTAGTTATATGTTGTGATGTCGGTTTGTTATACGGATGGTTTAATGTTAAGGTTAGGATGCATTTAATAGCTGTACCTAAGTGTGATTTTAATGTTTATCGGCGTATTTGTATGTTTTAATGGATTTATGTTAGAATTTTAAGACCAGTTACCAGATAGCCTAAAACATGACAAGTATAAATGAACTGATGTAACGAAATTGTCGTACCTATGTTATCTGAAAATAATTAAATGTATATTTTTACTTGAACATGTAATTATTATGAAATATTAAAATGTTTTGTAAGCGTCAAATGTAAACGTTGTCGAATCAATACATTACAATGTGACATTTCTCTATGATACGTCTATAATAGAACTGATTAATGTATTCATGAAATGTGTAAATGATCCATAGCTTTGTGTACATTCTATATATCAACCCTATATATTTGGACCAATACTATATCTCCACGCAGTTGACATATCTGAACTAACATTCATATCTGATGTTTGTATTAGCAATAATTATTTTAAATTTTGATAATCGAAATTATTTATTTCTATTGCATATTTTTATGGGATTATACCATTTGATATGTATACTATGACGTTACAAAAAGAAATCCAAGATATATGAAAATGTTTGTATTGACTCCACTGAAAGTTGCACTTTTCGAGAACTAAATCCATTGCCATTGTAAATTCAATCCAAACCATAAAAAACAATTGACAAGCAATTTTCTACCAGAAGATATTCTATTTCAAGATAAGAATCTGTGATTTAAATATTTAAAAGTGGCTAGAAGTGCAAATCTTTCAGTGTGGCTTACGTAAGTCAGAAACATGGCTTGTTTGGACTAGATATGAGTGATCGTTAGTCGATATATCGGTCTGTAATATCATAGTATACCAACGATTACTTTATTTTTAAATCTACTTTTAACTTAGAGCATGTAAGGTATCGCACTCTCGCTATGTCGACGTAGTATGGCCTGGTCGTGTCAATTACTGTGTACAGGCACTGTAGAGTTGAATACGTCCAATTTTCAATTTAACATTCACATTTAGATTTCATTACGCTAAGTTGAAACTTGATACGCGATAAGGTATCTACAAGCGAATCATTGTAGGAAAGTATGTGACTATAGTTCGCATGTTGTCGTCCGTATTCGATGATAAGTTTAGGAAAAATTAAGGTTGAATACCTTTTTAAAAATCAAGTAGGTGCAGGGGTCAAAGCGTATAAAGGCGTACAACACACTACCCTCTGGTCGAATGTTTAAGATGTTGGCCCGGTAATTCGAAGGTACCGAATTCGAATCCTGGAGTGACCACGTGTGAGCGTAATTAAGTTTTTTCTTTGCGCTTATTTTCAGTAAAAAGAAAACTTCGCAATGTTTTCGATAGGTCTCAACGACGTCATTAAATCTTTGTACAAGTCTGATACCTCTGCACTGAATACCGTATCACTTAATATGATGCGATATAATATGGATATTTGGAGTTTAGATTCGTCATTATTTAAACACCTTTTTTTAGTATGCAATTTAGTGTAAAGTATATGTACCTAAATGTTGTTCTTTTTGGTAAATACCCATTCGCCTGCAGTGTCCTGCAATACAGGTAACTGTCATAGCTAGATGAAATCAAAGACGTCCAGTTAGGGATCGTATTAAATTGACAATATAAATGTGTAGTCCTTAATCTACTTGTATTACTTTCTATATGTTGTATATTTAGTCCGATCAACGAGAACAGTCCAAGAATATTTTTTTCGTGGTGTCGGTAAGCGCTTGAAATATCGAACTCAATTTACTGTGTTTTTTTCTACTCAAAAGGCATCTCGCTGTTTGGGTTATGTAATTCAATGTCCTGTATTATTTGGATAGGGTTATTTTAAAAGCTTTTATTTTTTACACGAATCGCTTTTCTACACGTTTCTGAGCTAAACATTTAAATTCCGTAGAGCAGTTTGGCATCGGGCATTTTGTGGCAACATCTTGCTGGTAATAGCGATTATTTCCTTGGAAAAGATCGATTAGTTTGTAATAATGTTGTGTGTAGTAAAAAACAAATTTCATACATCATACAAATTGAATAGTTTTACTTATGGCTCATACATCATAGTGCAACTAAAAACAGTATAAATACAATTTGGGTTGGTTATAAAAAAAAAAAAAACCCATAAAAAAATATACAGGAATAATTTGTCTAAGAAAATTGCGACTTGGGTGTTGGTTTCGACTATTTTGGTAGCACTATAAGAGGTAAATCAATATTTTTTAGCTTATGTTTGGTCGTAAAATGCCTTTTAACTTGATTGTACGTATAGTAACATATTTAATTAGATCAGCACTAAGTTTAGACGAAGTTATGAAACGAAATCAAAAAATTTACTACATTATTAATATTGTAAAAAGTAACGTCCTTATTGGATTAGGTAGCACTACAAAGCACTTAATTCATTTTTCACGTCTAAAACACAAACTTATCAATGCTGTTAAGATGTTGCTGTCATCGCATTTTACGACAAAAATCTGTATGCGACTACATTAGTTCCATACTTAGCCACAAACTTAAATAATATTTTCGCTGTGTCAACTCGGAAATTTAAACCTTGTCACGACAGTGGAATTGGTCTCAACTAACTGTATATTTCAAATTTGTTAAGCTGTGTTATATGTACTAAGATTTGATATCAAATATACAATTGATAAGAGATGTTTTGTTTTGGTATCCCAACGTACGCATGTTTACCAACTATTCGTATAGACTAGCGTTTAACCCTGGCATCGGAGCGGGGGAGATTTCATTTATAACCGGGCTTATGATGATTAAAGAGGGACGGTGGCATCGACCGCGATGTGATAAACCGAACTAGCGCAGGATGAATGAAATGACGACAGGTCACACGAACAGTATGTGACCCTCGAATGCAGCTTCGACTTAAGGGCAAAATTTTTAAAAACATGATAAGACCTGCCCCCCTATTGCCTCACGCATTTGACGCTCGCAATCGGATATTTTGTAGTAACTATCTGGCGCTAGAGGGCGTTAGTATCATGTCAACTCGTAACTCATGTTTCCCTAAATCAAGACATGTTATTTTACTTCTGTCACATGACGCCCTCCATCGCAAATCGATCTTCTCCTTACTTAAGGTTTCACATATGCGGTATAATTTATGCCTTCAGCATCAACACCTGCACCGGTGTCAAAACCGAACTTACACTTTATGCAGGTGTATCTAAGTCTATATCACTTAGCGCTATGCAAGTAATCTGATCTGTAGATGCTGATAATTATAATGCCAGGGCCAATCTTACACAAATCGACCTAGCCTCAAACTAAGCAAAGCTGCAAAGCTTGTACTATGGGTAGGTACCTGGCGAGGATATACATTACATACGTACTTATATGGATACTTAATACATAGAAAACATCCGAGGCCCACGAACAAATATTCGTGCTCATCACATATACAAGGCCGACACACAGTCAACTTCGTAAGCCGTTATGCAACCAACTTAGCCAAACGTGTCGTCATATCTGAAAAACCCGTGGTGTGGATATATCTATCATTGCTACCTTTAATTGGCATGGTATTAAAGCACAAGCAATGTCGTGCAAATCTGATGGCTCGCGCCTGCGAAAGGCACAATTCCTCTCCGTGAACTTATGCGACGAGGAACCGTGATTTTTTCAGGCGCCGCGCCGTTTCACGTCGACAGCGCCGTGCCGTTGTGATGTGGCCAGACTTGTATTAGTGGGAAACGATCAAATCCATCATGTTAATAAAACGAACAATTATTGTGAAAGCACCAGTCAATAATTTATTTACTAAAATTTCTTAGTATACAAACATGGTAGGTATCCGTGGGGTGACATCGATACTAGTACATAGTGCTGGCAACACGCAGGACACATACTCGCGGCCAAAGCGACCGGACTTGGACAAACTGCAATTGACGAATAGTAACTTCGTATCCGAGGGGTACTCCGAAGTTCGTATCGTGCAGTTACACTCGCTCTCATGTTATACTGTACTTGAGTGGATGGGACGACAAGACAAGATCATTTATTTGATAAAAAAAGATGCTCTGATACACAATTCGCCACAAGAACTTCAAATTTCGAGCTTCGGAGTAGCTCCTCTGCATATAAATTAGTACCTAGTTACAAGTTACTATACATTTGAGGTTATTATTGTGCAACTCTATTGGTGGGTCATTTCAAAATCTGTTGCAGAAAATCGTACATAGAAAAAATAGAAAAGCGATTACTATTGTACCTTCATTATGGCCAAAAACCACGATTGTTTGCTTTAAAGTGGATGCAGCTGAATGCAAACACTTGTTTTGTCACATAAAGGGCAACCTTATATTCAAGGCAAGAAGGTTCACATTAAAATAAAGGCATCTAGAGGTGTTAACAACTTCTTTTACAAAGGAACAATTCGCCTAACGCTTGACAATGAAAGATAATGGTTTTGTTCAAGGGTGCAATAGTTATTGCTTTGGGTCTCGAAAAAGAATTCCCACTATATTACAAACAAAAATTACTATAGGTATACTAAGTAATTAATGATTTCGATCCTGGTTTCATTGAAATAGTAAAGAACTTACATTTTAAATACATTTCGAGCAATTTTATCATTACACATTTTTCGGTTGAAATACTTTTTCTGCATTAAATTTTGAAATGACCAAGGTAACGAAGATTGTACTATGTCTCTACTATCACATTTTCGATATATCAGAAGCCAAATTTCCTTGGTCGTTCATACTTTTTCCAAGTCCGAACACTTTCAAACTTATCGACTAATATTATAAAGACGAGTTGCCCTTTTCAAGAGCTTCACTACACATTCCAACATTTATTACGAATACGAGTAAACAATCGTTGCTGATTATGTTATGGGTTCGAGTTATTTTGATATTTTTAAGATAATATATAGATTAATGGATCATAGTTCCTTAGCTACTCCGCGAAATATTGTGTCTTGGTTAGATGTGACAATAAAATGTACTCACATGTGCATATTTGCATGCAGTTTCTACAAAAAAAATTATACGCATGTAAACGACAAACCAACACCAGACAGTGTAACCCTCGACACGAGTTTCGCCTCTCTGTGAGGCATTATCAGGAGATGCGAGAGATGATGACGGTTCGGCGTCCACCCGAGAAGTGTGATGTCCAAAACATGTGATGGCTTTAGGTGGCGGTTTGTTATATTTGCATGCGTATTTTTTGTGGAAACTGCATGAAAATATGCGCATGTGAGCGCAATTTATTGTCACATCTAACCTAGACACTATTTCGCGAAAAAGCAAAGGAACTTTAATCTAGTATGGAATACCGTAAAGTAACGCATGAATCTATTAATTAACATAATATATAACGATTAAGGTCAATTCGAGTTCAATCTATTTGACATTATTTGTTATCCATAAAAATCCTTGTACGGATTTTCGATACAATTATGTGTTACTTAGGGCTTCCAAGTTAGAAGTTTGAAGGTTTTATTATGTTGCATATCGCTGTGTTATAATTGTCATACTTAAGTGAATGAGAGAGCACGATTTTAACTTTGAAAAGGAATGTTGGTGTAGGGGCCAAGTGTGTTACAGTTACGATTTAAAATATTATGATCTTTACGTTTAATTTCTTAGCCATGTGTCCTACATACGATTAAGAATTGAATGAAACGGATATTAAACACTAAAGCATGAACTATTTACATTTACACCAAGGAATGTTAAAGTATGGAGTGTATATCATACAAGTAGAGTTCGTTACAGTTATACACGACACCTGTGTAATAATACACACATTTTGAGATCGATATTGATTGCATAATGCTTTCGGCAGGTACATTCAATCAAGCTCAGTTTCACACAATATTAGCGTCTTAATGGTACTCTCTAATAAATTATTCTTTTCGTTTGTACTTTGCACAAAATTGCAAACAGCTATAGAGTAAGTAATAGAATACATACGTACATGTAGCTAGAAGGTTATTTTTGGATGTAGTGCATATCGTGCAATTTTATTGTCACAACATGATAAAGTCATTTTACGAGTATTATATATTCGAAGCCAGACGTACATAAATACCACATTTGTTCACGAGGATACTAACATTTGCAAATGTTACATGCAGAGGTAGTTACGATCATATTTGCGTGTCATTCTCGACTACAAGTCTACGATAAATTGTGGATTACTTAATATTAAACACGACAAATGCTACCTTAGGCTATGATTTTAAGACATTCTATATCATCGCTTTTAATAGCCACACTCTATAGAGTACTTTTTTATACATTGACGGGACTTAGTAGCGGTCAGGGGCCCATTTCACAAAAGCTTGTAACTTTTATTACAATCGGAAATCTCTCTCCAACAATATGTATTCAAAAGAGACTTCCAATATTAATATAAGTTACAAGTTTTGGTGAAACGGGCAATATTCTACTATATTAATCGGAATAATTACAAATAGTTTTACTTTCACGATTAAATAGCAATTAAAATCAATCGTTTCTTATAAATGTGAATATTTGGATGAGCTTATACACGTACACTTAATTATTGTAGAATTAAAAGATATATTCTACATCCACGAACTACATAATGTAAGTATAAAATAGATCGATTTCCCTATCCTAGCACTATACATAGGTATTTCCTTCTAACTGATAATTGTGAGTAGTTTTCGATTATAATAATGATGTTAAACTATACACACTTGTACTTGCTTACAAATAATAAATATAGTTAGGTATGTCGTCTATGCTTGAAGCTTTAGAGAGTTAATAATGTTTTAAAATCATGGAAGATATAATCAAAAATGCTTCATGCACTTTTTTCATGTTCAAATTCATGGATTTCATTTAATTTTCAGTTTCTTTAGACGTCATATCGTTGAATGAACATTTTCTTGCTAAAGTTCACAAACAAAACACACACAACAAAATAGTACATTGATAGACTTCAAGATTGCTGACTAGTTGAAAAGGGAAATGTTTGTGGTACCTCGGTTTGCGCCCTGGCATCAACAAAATGGAATGTGTTTGAGAGGAGCGAGTTGTAAGCGTTCATCTATATGACAAGCATGGATCTCGATATAGTCGATGTCAACTGTACCTTGTCAGTACGATAATAGTATCTACTTTCTATAGTTACCTGTATTGATTACAAGCCTTAAATGTAGTGTGATTTATTTATATTCTATCCCTTAATGGCCATCTTACCTAATTTATAAATTAACCCATCGAATAGAAAACTAATAACGTTTAAGGAATTATAAACTAATATTGGAATCATCTGGTTTGTTGTTGTTCGACTTTTCATTGAGCAATGACAATGACTTACGTGGTTTTGTTAAATCTTGCCGTCGCTTGCGACAGTATTTGTTGATATTCATGATAATGTGATCAATGAAGATCCTCCGAAGATGACCCTCAAATTTTAAGGGTCACAGAACATAGGTACAGTAGTACCACGAATATAAGTTACATCGGCAATCTTCGGCCACGCCGACGAGTGCTAACAAGTACCGAGTGTAACCCAACAAATGACTATTTCAAGAGCTGAGACCTGTTGCACTACCTTGTTACATACCGTACATATGCAATGGCAGGTGAACTCATGCTCTCTCGCTCATGGCGACTGACACGGCGCCAGATAAAATGGCGGGCGTCGGAGCGTGGCCAATGGGCGTTGAAGAATTTACCCGCTCAAACGCGCTGCCTTATAATTGGTTAATCTGTTTTCAAAAAATACTTTCTGCGCAGGTTATAATTGTGGTACTACTGTATATGCGCTTAGTCCATACCAAGCATTGGCGTGCGATCCATATAGGCACAAAGGCACTGCCTACCCTGAACGGCCATGGCTCCATATAGGCACAGAGAAACTGCCTACCTTGGCCATAAAACCTGAGCACGCCACTGATACCAAGTTGGTTGCATCAAGTGTTAATTTGTCGCTGGGATATGATAGAAACTGGTATTTGCTTAGTTCTTAAGAGATTTTCTCTCTAAGAATAAAATAGCAATAGGGATGTTGACTGTACTCAAATAATAATAAAAATTTGATGCGAAGGTAGTTTTTATGACGAAAGTCCTAAAAAAAGTTAGAGATCGATTACCTTACGTGTATTTTGTTTTATGAGCCTTTAAAAATAGGTGTGAAAACCATTTTTAAAGTATGAAAATATTTGTAAATGATATTACCATTGAAGGACCCATAAAATGTATGGTAGATTTTGTTATGAAACCGTTTGGATAAACGCAAGTTTTAACATAGCTGCAGAACAAAGTTCTTGATTTCCCCAAATAACGTAGGAAGGTGTGACGTCACGCCTTCCTAGGGTTTATATGTAGCGTTTTTGGGAAAGTCCAAAAATGTGATTCTATCGTTGTTATATCTCGTGGAGTTTTTATGATATTGAAGTAGTTTTTTCACCAATATTTATATTATTAAAAGGTCGTTCTATAACGTACCACAGAAAAAAAGTTGTCAACATCCCTATTGTCAACATTTCCCTATTTTGAATAAACTATGTACACGCCCAGTGCAGGGTAATGATCAAATCAGTTAGTTTATTTAGGGAAATTATGACACAGACTTATCAAATAGATCGTTTGACTCAGGTGTACAATCAAATCCCAGTTCTTAACATATCTACAATACAGATATTTAGAGCCCGACACAGACCAAGGACAAAAGCTTCTACTGACTCCGTCACAGTAATATTCATTACGATCTATACATATTAAACATGAGATTCCAGTTTCTACACCCAAAATTTTAACTACACATAAAAATATGAAAAACGTTACTCTAGGTATTGAAAAATCGAGTGGAATAGAAAACTGTGTGCGCTATACATATGTACTTTCAAAGGTCCTGAAACAGTTTCGTCTTGAAACAAGGTCGTAATTTACTAACTACGCGTTATAATTACAAATTATATCTACCAAATCCATACTGCCTAGGACTTCACTTGCTGTGATGATGTAAACTTTCGATATACATATTACAAATGTGTGCTTCAATAATAAGTGTAATTAAAATTAAAAAAAATAACTGTCCGTGTTTTCTGCTTATGAGTATAACTACATATAATATTCGACTATCCATCCACCTTTCCGAAAAATTCTGCAGTTGAAATCTTATTCTATATAAAATAAATTTACATAATTTAACACCTACAGAATCAAGTTTAAACATTTGGACTCTTCAAATAATTCGTCGCACACAGGAAACAAGTTTACATAGATAAAAGTGTTATAATTAATCGCAAATAATGGAATGTCCTTTAGTTGTTGAGAGAGGGCCCTGTTTTCTACGCATACGAATAATGAAAAAAAAATCTGGGGATGACAAAGTCATGTTGTGGTTAGGGTCTATTGAAACGTACCTCGACCACACGACAACGCAGCGACAAAAAATCGTGACGCAGTGGTTACGTATGAATAGTTGCGTTGCAGCTTCTTGCATTGGTTTTAATGTGTTCGAACCGACCACACGGTTGAGTTTGACGGCGGAATGTGGTCCGTGTGAATCAAACTATTTATTTTCATATAAATTAACGGCCGACGCGTGGTTGTCGTGTGGTTGTGGTACGTGTGAATAGACCGTTAATGTGTAGTTAGAACCGGATTTACGTCTCAAATACAGAACTTATTCCAGATATGGCAAGGTTATTTTTTTATGGTCAATTCATAACAACTAAATTGGTAATGTTTTAAGGTTGCAAGTAGATATTGCAAACGGTTTCCCGAAAATGATATATGCCTTTATTCCTACGTCGGCCACCTAGATTGTGTGTCGCCGTAGAAATGTTATAATTATAATATCTAGATGGTGACCGCAATTTCGTCAGCAGAGGTGAAATAACCCTCGTATTTCTTCGCAATTCAGTAAAAAGTATTCTATAACCATGTGTGGATGACCAAAAATAGTTAAAATCCGTTCAGTCGTTTGGGCGTGATGAAGCTACAACGACACATACAAACATTCAAAATATGAATATTTTTCGGTTCAGTTACATTCAAAAAATCATTTCACTATTTTTTTTTGCAAAAAATATCTTCAATTTACAGAAAATTTATTTTTACTACTTTATTAATAGTATTATATTATAAGTAAGTAATATAGTAGGTATAGTTTACATTTATTTCTTGTACATGCTATGACGCCAACGGCTAAACAGATATCAAAAAGAATTGATATAAAGGTTTGCCCATCCGTGTGAATGACACACAGATGGTTATAGGATACTTTTTACCCGACTACGCTGAAGTAAAAAAGAGGGTTGTGATTTTTTTCTCTTCCGCGAACTAAGTTGGGCACCTACTTGTAAAATAAAATAATATACATTACAAAAGAAGGCGTTTCTCAGGGTATTCCAATGGAAGGGATTATACTTCGATTTATACTAAAATTTCACTATGTGGTAGTTCCTATTTTCATTATTTAAGATTTTGTGTAACCCAGTGAAATTAAAGTAAGTTTTTTATTGAATAAAATATCTACACATTAACCATTATGGAGTACCTAATCACAGCGAAAGTGTTCTCGTCAACGTCACATTTTGGAATCTAATTATGAATCGAAGTATAACTATGACGGAGTCATGACATAATGGTCATGACTCAGATTGCGTTTTGGGCTATTTGATAGAAGTCGGAGACTCACAAATCTGATTTAAAAAATCTTAAGTATGTAACCACCAAACTAACTGTTGTAGAACAGTTTGAAATATACCCGGTCCAATAAATCAATCCAAAATAAATCCCGGTGTAATGTTTTAGCGGAATTTCCACGGGAGACTATCGACGCACGGCAAAAGTCGGATGCTAGTCTACTTTGAATCTTGCGATTACCGTAACCTACGGTCCCAAAAGCCCAAGCCCAATTTCAATTTAAACAGTAAAATTTCGTCATAGTCACCCGTCTAAATCCCGCTTTAGTTTTTCATTAGTCAATAAGTCTCGGCAAGCTTACAGATGGAAATACATCGAGCTCACTTTGACTTATCACGCCAGTAAAGCCTTGTCGAGGCTCGTAAACTTAGCATTACGGACCGGTCGGACCCAGTTTCGGAGAAAATGCGTCAAATAATCCAGAGAAGCTGATTTAAAAAGCAAAAATGACGGTTTTACACTCCCTGTTGACGTTATACGCGGGACAAGAGGATTGCAGTGGGTGGATCAAAAAGATGGCTTTACACACCCTGAAGGTATGACGGGGATAGGAGGAGGGAGCTCACTCCTTGAGCTTGTGCCAGTCGGCGATCTGGCGCCGCGGCGCCGCCTGCACCTCGCGCCAGTGGTGCCGCGCCGACCCCGCGCCGCTCGCGCCCAGCTCCAGCCGCCCGATCACCTGCGGGAACGTCGGCCGTCAATATGTTGTACGTACAATACATACGAGTCTATCGACCCCCATATCTCCACCATTTTGAACAAAAAACTGAACGAACTTGCTCACAAAAACGAGAATCGGTTTAGAAATACGACCTGTATAGGAGTCGTCAAACATCCGCCAGATACGAAAGCACGTTCGACCGCTGCGCTCGCGCGGTCAATTCGATTGTCTGGCTAGTCATGAGCTGGCGGACGAAAAAGATTTGAAAGATCTTAGTGCCTGCGTTTGAACTTTATTGGATGATGCCCTCGCAGACGCTCACTACTCCTGGCTGGGCAATCAGCCATCGAGCCTATTATCGTAGGGTGAGTGGCCAACTCTCTACTGTTGCCAACCCGACTCTTTTAGGAAGTTCAGCAAACTGTTAACATTGCTGATAACTAGTGAGATGTCCAGATCTTTTCTTATGGACTGCTATAGCTAATTTTCTTCTCTCTCACTGGACGGATTGACAATTGTACTTATTATTACACTTTTTCGTCGTGATTTCCTTACTGAAGGTCGTGTTCGTTCTGAAATGCTTAGATGAAGTCGGTGATGAGCTGTTTCCATGCTTTAGCTTTTCTCAAAACAGGAGAGATAGTGAGTCCGGTTAACTGAATTTGATTAGACCAGTAGTTAAGTGATCACTTACAAGGTCTTTTATCATTATTACTCTTACCAACGCTATTTTACAAGACAACCTAAAAATCGTTGATATTGCTGATGAGCGATGGAATTACCTGAAGGATTTCATCAGCAATTGGTCGAAATCTGCGCCATGGTCTTCACTTACCAGATGGGATACTAGGTAGACCAAATATAAAAATTTCACTTCGTTCAGAAGGTGCAATGCCCGGATTATCGTTAGTAGGGTGGATGTGTCTTCAGGAACGTCATTGGACGGTTCAGAGACTGACCTCGTTCTTGGTGACGCGGTCCCAGTCCAGCACGAGCAGCTCGAGCGCGACGTGGTCGAGCGCGGCGTTGGGCGCGGCGGGCACCTCGAACACGAACGACTCGTTGAACACGGGGTTCAGCGTGCGCTTCTTCACGTGGGTCTTCTTTTTCGCGATGCGCTGCCCGTTGTACAGCAAGTACATTTTAACGTACCTGGAAATTGCAGGTTTTAAAGAAAATGAGAATTTGCTCAAGTTTATACCTTTTAATCTATTTATTTAACTATTGTTTCAGACATACGTTGAAATACACAATGCATGCTTCGTCAGATGGCTTACAACAACAAATCAGCAACAGGCCCAAGTAGCAATCAAATGTCTTTAAAAGGGATTGAAGATATCTTGAAGACAATAAGACAAATTCTTGCTGTTGTCTTGGCTAAAACCATTATGTCCCTGAAGATATCTTGCAGATATGCCCCAAGACACAGTTAAGACAAAGTGGGCACAGTATTTAAGAAAAAATCAAGAAAGAGTTAATACTACTGCTTAGACAAACTTAAACCCTACTTAAGAATGGAGGCTTAACCGATCTCTATACTTCGATTTCAAGATATCTTGAAGATTGTCTTAAGTCCAAGAAATAAACTTAAAGATATCTACAATACTAACTTAAAACTATCATCAACACTGAGTTCCACAAATTCAAACATCTCTTAATAAAGAAAATTTTAAAACTTTTTTTACTCATGGAATGGTATTTTAGAAAACATGGCGAACTCTTTTACTAACAAGATAATTCATTGAAGGTTTATCAAAATGGCGATCACTTAACTATTTTTTACGTTTAGAAAATACCGTTTTATGTCCCTATAGGCATTTAAAAACTACAACGCATGATTGTTTATCGTGTAAAATTAATCGAAAGTGCTATAAAACAGACGGGCTTACAAAGTACTGGAAAAAGAGCAATAACATTTTTGAATATTATGTTGCTAAATGAAAAATTTGCCAACATACAGCGCAGAATACTACTTTTCTGGAAATGTTTCAGATATAAATGCAATTATTATTGCTAAAACAATAATCCAACTTCAATATACTTTATTTTTTATGAATAAGCCTCGGAATTTTTAATTTTTTTTTATTTATTAAATGTGTAAAATGGCGTTAAGTCTTATTATTCTTATCGAAATATGACTTACGACACTGATTTTGTAAGGTTACTTTAGATAAAGTCTAGACAAATTGCATGTGGAGTAGTACCGGTTTAGAGTTATCATACTTAACTTGTACTAAACGCCGAATTAGTGTAGTTCTACTTAATACTTAATGGGATTTTATAGAATCTTTAGTTTGATTTAGTGAATGCAAATTGCCGTCCAATTTATGGTAATGTTTATGCAAGAAAAACCATAACCTTATATAATATGTAATATTCATTCAGTATATCCTGTGTTTAAAACGAAGTCTCACTCGTCGCACTGCTAACGTTTGAAACACTTGGTCGCTCACAATTTGACGATATTTATTATATTTCGGAACACGCCGACGAAAACCACCAGATCTTTTTATTTTTATTATTTCATCCATTCCATTAATTGTTGAAAAAGGTCCCGTTAAAGCTATTTTCACTTAAACTTAATTACATTTAGTAAAAAATGAATACAATGGTCTTCAGTGAGGCAATTCAAAGAGGTTGGTGTTACAATCATATTAAGTTTATCTACAAAATCAGTTTTTACTTTGCGATTCTAAACTGATACTTGAATCATTGAGTCTTAAGTGAGCCTTCAAATAATCTGAGTTGAGTAAATAACGCATTCTTAGACTTAATTGTAGACAAACTTAATACTAAATAGTTATTAAAATACTTAACTAGGTTTTAGGTATTCTTAACTTGCTAAAGAAGCGATAGCCTAAAACTATTTAGTTTTTAAGATTAAAATTACTTAACGGAGTCTTTTTGAATTTAGCTAATTTTATTTTAGATATGTAAGATTTAATCACTATTCTTGTTTGCTACTTGGGGGCTTTGTCCCGTAATTTGCTTAAGATTCTCGAAATCATATTCATAAATCTAAATAATAAAAAAACAAACAAGACCCTGACTGGATTTGAATCAGTGCCATGTGCCATGCTGGGGCGACCGCTCTTGTACCAATTGAGCTACAGGGTCCAATCAGCGAATCTTCGAATTTTGCACTTTTGTGGTAAAACCGTCTTTGTGTACCGATAACAGAGCGAAATTTGCAGTTACCACAGTTAGCTCATGATTTTTGTAGAAATCCAAACAAAATGATACGGGGGATTTGAGGCGATGTGATAGCAATAGTTTTTAAAAGTACCTAATTTCCAAAAGGCCTTTTGCTAGTATATCCTCTTAAGACCTGCTACACAACAACCATGGATGCAATAAATGTGACTTGATTTGATTTTAATGCTTTAGCTATATAGGTAGTAGAGTACGTACGGGTCGGCCAGGCCGGTGACGTCCATCTTGGGCAGGTTGCGCGCCTTGAGCAGCACGACGGTGAGGCGCGCGGCGGCGGGCTGCCAGCACAGCGACACCAGCACCTCGCCCCGCCCCACGCTGCGCATCTGCGCCGAACAAGGTCGGTTATTCTCGAGGAGTCCTCGTCATCGTCATTTTTTTTTCTCTCTTTATTAAGGAGCTTTATCACATGGCGATTATGTCGCTCCGTTGAGCCATCAGTAACAATTCTACTGCTCATCGATTAGCGAGAACCAGTCTCACTAGCTTAAACAGCGCCCTTATTTTATATTTATTAATTTATCGAAATAATTACCAGGCACCGGAAAAACGGATGCTTTTATACAACTAGCAAAATCCCGGTAAAAGTTAAGCAAGCATGGAGTCGACTTCATAAAAATATTATTTTAAATTTTCAATTCCCGCGGGATTATACAAAACGCCATGAAAAGGTTATTAACTTTTTAAATTATTTAAGTTATGACGTCTATTAGTTAAATGAAATACATGTGAATTAAATACAATGTTGTAAACAGGAAGTACTAAAATATATTTTTTTAATACCTTGATCAGGGATAGGAACCGGTTTTTTTTTTCATACGAAAAATCCGAAATAACAATAAATTTCTAGAACTTAAATCAGGTGTTCTGTGATTCATTTCTCTTTTCCTTAGTACAGTTTTAAAACATTCCAGAAATATATTGTATTTTAGAAGATTTAAAAATACCGGTTCCGATACCTGACTTTGATATGTATGTACCTATTGATGTTACACTAATTTACAGTATGCCGGTAAATACCGGGAATATTGTTGGTAAAATTAAATAAAGTCCGCCTCCATGCTAGTCACGGTGTACTGAGGCCGAAGTTTAGGTATAAAAGCTTCCGAATTTCCGATGCCTAATAATTACACAGCATTACAGTAAAATACTAACTCACTGTGAAAATCATAAAAAAAGTACTATAAATACATAGGAAATTTAAAAATATAACATTTAAGTACAGATAATAGAAGTATGACGGTCATCCAGCACCTCAAAGAACCTCAGACACACATCACGTACAACCACCCAGCTAATTGCAAAAACAATCAGGTGCAGATGCAAGAAGCGCATTTACACTTTCGCAACCGAGTTTTCGTAGCGCTACGCTCGTAGCTAATAACATGGGAAAAACCGTAGGTAGCAAAAACTTGCTACGATAAGACCGCCCGCCGAGCGGGCCGGGCGGATCGTCAATGTGTTAAGATACTGTAGAGCCAGTACAAGTGGTGATGTGCAGCGTGATACAGTGCGCGTCCTTGAAACTGCCAGCAAGTGCTGAATGCGTGGCTGAAAGTTGCATTTCGACTTTAACAATGAGGGAACGTCTAAACGTATACCAATTGCTCTACCAACTCTGGGCAGTCAGAATCTCTTCTAAGGATGCTACAAGCACTTAAATCAAGAAATTAAATCCTAAGACGCCTAGAAGGTATTTGGTGGGGTGTAAATATGGATAGTACCCATACGTCTTTTTACACAAAAACCTCTGTTACGCTTTTTGCATTTTCTCCAAGAGCAAGATGTAATTTACCCGGGTGGGTTCCAAACGACGGAGGCTGTTTCGAGCTTACTCCTGACCAGAGCGGAATAAATTAGCTTTATCACCCTTGGGTTACAAAAATCACGAGCATTTCGGATAGAAAATCCTAATCTTCGATAGCACTGTTCATGAAAATCAAGACGAGGATCAAAAATGACTCCTAGGTCCCTAATGGAATCTAGCTACTCATACCAGCATAGCTGGGCATTAACTCGTTAATCCGTTAATCGTTAATTAACGAAGTTAACATTTCGAGTAACGGATTAACTTTGAAGTTAACTTTATAAAATGTTAGAGGACTCGTTAACTTCAGTTAAATTTCTCCAAGTCTGTTAATCGTTAATCCAGTACCTACAATTTACCAAAAAGAAGTCCTTTCGGGGCGGTCGACAAGTGCGGCGCGGCGCGTGCCGCGAGTGTAACGAAACTAGGTAGGTATGTCTTGCCGGCGCGTGTGACTGAGAAAGAAAACTACAAAGAAATTTGATTAGAACGTTTCAGTACTTTGCGCCGGCGCTTAGAGTGACAAGTATTTTTTTTTTTTTTTTGTATAGTATACTTCGTACTTTTTGGTTTTTGTGTACTGTTCGTGATAGTTTACGTCTGTGCATTGTGTGTATTTATAAAGAAAAAGTGTATTGTGCAATTTAAAACCATATCATGGAATCGGATTCCAATCCCACTACGGGCGAAAATCCATGGCCATATTTGAGTGAGTATATTAATTTTGTATCCAGATCGGGAAAGCAAATACTTTTTTAGTGTAAATGATGCTTACCTAAACAAACAAAAATAAAAGCTTATATATCGCGCTTTAACAATCTTAAACAACACATAAGAAGAGTGCATGAGTTCCAATACCTACTATTGGAGGAACGATCAGGCGGGGTCTATAACCGTAACCGGGGTAAGCCAAGGAGGAGAATTGCTCATTCCGATAACAATAATGCTAGTAGCGACACCAGTAGCACAGTAATTTGGCTAAAAAAATACGACAGGGTCGACAGATGAGCATTGGAGGATCTTCCCGCATTGCAGCTACTGGCAGGGGTGTACCTAAAGCCAGAGTGGACCGATGTATAGTTTTTTTTTTGTTTCAAACATGTTTCCTTTACATGTTGTCAAAGGTATATTTAGTACATACCACACGATAAAAACATTAAACGGGTAAAAATTCAATTTCAAGAAGACTTTGGACTGTATTATTAACGAACATGCTCGATTGAAGCAACGCTTGATTAGTTAAGTAAGTAAAGTAGGTATTTTTTATTTTTAACAGATTTTGAAATAGCCCTACGTAAGTATATTTTTATATTAAACTATTACGTATTAAAAAAAGTTTAAAGTGATTGTTACGATATATGTATTTGTATACGGTGCCCACAAGGAATCTGAAAGATTTTAACCACGCATTCCTTTTAGGTCTGTTATGTCATTAGGAGTAAAAAAATGTATAGGGGAATATCCACATTATGCTAGATGACTAAATAAACGTCTTTTTTTGTTTCTAACCTTTAAACTTCCATAATCTAAACCAATAGTTTTATACGTAGATCACTAACGCAACGATATAAAAAATGCATTTTTTGATACGTGTCAACGGATTAACGATTATCGTCAACTTACGTTAAATCTTTCAAAATGTTACGCTTTAACGTTAAACGAAGTTAACTTTATTAGTAACGGATTAGCGATTAACGAAGTTAACTATTTGATTAACGGTGCCCAGCTATGCATACCACCCTGCACACGTGTGCGGAGGCACATCACATCACTAGCGCCAGACCCGGATCTACGTTTTTTTATAACCGGGCCAGAGACTCGAGACTTAGTGGCACCCCCTCTCTCCAAAGTTTGAGGTAAATTGTAAAATAAACTATGATCCCTTTAATTGTGCGTGAATGAACTGATGTCTCAGTTTAGCAAAGTTGCCAGACTTCGGTGAAGACATACAGACCGCGTGTATTACTGCCACAACGAACATTACGACAAGATAAATCACCGCCGAAAGCTTTAAAGATACTCATGCATAGTAAGTCTTACTAGCCCTTTAAAGTTATTCCAATGGATAAAGCAAAGGCTGACACGTACCCTTCCGTCCACGTGCGATGTGGGTGGACAGAGGTAAGCACGATTTGACTGGAATTAATTTAACCATCCTGATCATCAAGTAGGGGTTAAACTGAGCAGTACCTTGAGGCTGCGCGGCTGGATCTCGCGGCAGAGGGCCATGGCTTCTCCACTCTGCAGTTGCAGCGCCGACAACGGCGCCACCACCTCGCCGATGATCTCGTCGCGGGAGTATCTACCAACCGACACAATGATTATTATATTTCTTATTAGAAGTGGCATTCATAGGGACAGTATTTAGCATAAGGTCAGAATGCAGAAAGGACTCAATCCATACTAATCCGTACTATAATATTATAAATGCGAAAGTGTGTCTGTCTGTCTGTCTGCCTGTTACCTCTTCACGCTTAAACCGCTGAACCGATTTGGATAAAATTTGGTATGGAGATAGTTTGAGTCCCGGTGAAGGACATAGGCTACTTTTTATCCCGGAAAATACCCTTATCCACGATAAACAAATTTAAGGCGGACGAAGTCGCGGGCAGAAGCTAGTCAGTATATAAAACTGTTCCACATTAAGAAAACTTAATGCGTATTTACGATTATAGGAAGACTGTGTATGCACTAGCTGAGAGCTGACTACTTATAGATTTCTGAAGTAGAAAAGTTAATCAAGTAGTTAGGTATAGTTGTCCGGCTAGGACGGCAGTCAAGAGTTATGACTACTTTAGTCATGGCAAAAGTTTGTCAATATCTGCACTTTGGGTGCAGAATTACAATATTGAACGATAATACAAGTATGTTTTCCTCTAACTGCTCATATGTTTAGTACATCGCAAGTCATCACCTGTCAAAGCTGAGTACAACGAAGTGCAGAGTGATGGCGGGGAGCTGGTGCGTGGCGAGTCCGTAGAATGTGAAGTCTTCATCGTACACCGGGCAGCGGGTCTTGCGCACGACCCTGCAATAGTCAGCAGAATTGATTAATACCTAAATGACAGTGTATATAAACAATAGTGCCGACCAGAGTCCGGAATTCTCGTACCACTTTCATGTGTCATTATCATTAATAGTAGTACATAGAACACATCCAAGACTAAGGAACAAATATTTATGCTCATCACACAAATATATGCCCTTACTGGGATTCGAACCCAGGACCTTCAGCTTCGCAGGCAACGTTACTCCCGCTGAGACAAACCGGTCGTCAAATCGGTCTAATTATTATTATTATTAATAATAATAATTATTATTATAAGTACTCTTTATTGGACACCAAAAGAAAATAACATCAGACACTTAAATCTAAACCAGTATGAGAAATGGTAAACAACAGGCGGTCTTATCTCTAAAAAGCGATCTCTTCCAGACAACCTTAAGGTAGTAGAGATGGCGCAAAGTAAACAACCAATGAGTAAGTAGTGATTCATATAGTGACATGATCGTAATGCCTACATGTGCAGCAATGTCATGCAATTTTTTACGTTGTACATGTACTTCGATTCGATCAAATGTTATTGATCTCAATAACAATTGTTATTGCCGTTACATTGTCCACTAATGCTGTTCCCATCATGTTTCTAATACAGACCTGGTCTTAACTTTATGCTGCTTGTCCGGGAGCAGTGGCAGCTTCACGTAGGGGTCGGGGCCGGCCAGCTCGCCCGGGAAACCCTAGTGGGTCACTGACACCACTAATGCTGTTCCCATCATGTTTCCAGCACTAACCTGGTTTTAACTTTGTGCTGCTTGTCCGGTAGCAGTTGCAGCTTCATGTAGGGATCGGGGCCGGTCATCTCGCCCGGCACACCCTAGTGGGTCACTGACACCACTATAGCTGTTCCCAACATGTTTCCAGCACTGACCTGGTCTTAACTTTGTGCTGCTTGTCCGGGAGTAGTTGCAACTTCACGTAGGGGTCGGGGCCGGCCGGCTCGCGGCCTGGTAAACCCTGGCAGGAGACCACTGACACCACTAATGCGCTCTTCTCATTCTCGTATCTGAAAATTACATAAAGGATTTTATTTTTAAGTCATTACCTTCGTTCATTACTCAAATTACAACTGATACATTGTTAGACTAGGTTAGAGAAACATACAGACCTAAAAGCCGTTTGAGAAAATATTGCAAAGACGCGTAAAGTCCGACCACGGTAAGTCTGCAGAGGCCCGCGTCTGACAAACTCACCATCACAAACATGGTATATAACTAAAGAAAATAATATTTTTTTATTTTCAGATTATTCTACGCAAAACTCTGCATATTCAGCTTTTGATTCAGCGTAGTCGGACGATAAAAGCGCAAAATATAGCCTCCATATGGTCTCTACCTATGGTCTTACCGGAAGATCAGCGATGGCTTTAGAGCCAGCATTATGCTGAGGTGGGACCATTTCGGGGCATACTTAGTTTAGTAATTTATTTTTTGTATTGCTGTATAAATATGCCCTCGAATAAATGTATTTTCTTTCCTTCTTTTCTTTGTTCCATAAAAGGCGAACGTTATCTAAACACGTAGACACTATTAAATATATTTTCATTAAACCAAACAGGCAAAAGGCAGTAACGTTCAACTAGTTTTATTGTCTTCGTTTCAGCTTGGGCAAAATGCTTTCGTATGTCCGGATTGTCCGGTGAATGATCGGCTGACTGTTCTCCTCTACACTGTTAACAATAAACCGGTGTTTATTTAGGTTATACCGGTTAATTATGTAGGTTACGTTTGGACGAATTGATTTGGAAACTTTATTTCGTTTCGAAGCGCTTTCTAACCGGTTACTCCGTGTTCGGATAGAGGATCGCTGTCGCGCCGATAGTAGCGCAAGGACAGTCAACTACATGAAACATTGAATCTAATACCTAATACCATAGCAAGCAAACCAATCCTGTCTAAGTGAGCGGTTATTGACTCTAGACTCCGCTCACACGGAGGAACCGCTCTGTAACCGGTAAATGGATTTCGCTCCCTGTTTTGCGCTCCGAGATATCAATCGGTTAGAGTGATGTTCTTGCGAGCGTAACCTTTATTATGGGTTAGGAGTGTGGCTTTAACCGGTACGGAAAATTAATTGGGTTACAAGCCCTGCTCTACAGGTCGCATTTCTCAACTGATTCCCGTGCAATCCTGTGATCAGGTTCGATAATATTTAATTATATGTATTTTTTTGTCGATTTCGTTTTGGGATTCTTCGCAAAATAGCGGAGATATGAGGGTTGAAAGAAGGCTCACGAAAACTTACAGCTCACAAAGCCACTATTAAATTAAATGGTTAAGTAGGAACACCTTAGTACTTATAGTTGCAGACGTCGATTAGTTTCACAACCTGCTATCAAACTCATCAAAACCAACAACAATAATTGTAAAATGATAAGCCATTTTAGCCGCAACAATCCAATAAAACAGAACGGAAATCAATATGTTCTAGCGCAAATATCATGTATGTGGTTTAATTAGATACTTCAGCTCAATATGACGTGCGCCGGGGCTATAAAAGCGGGAACATGGCTGCCGCTGGCGGCTGGGGACTGCGGTTATCCGTTATTGTTTTCTATAACTTTATACTAGATACTAGGAAGGTGCTCACAATTTCCTGATTGGAGGAGAAAAACATCATAACCCTCCGTTTTTCTTCAACCTAGTCGGATAAAAAGTATCCTACAACCATCTGTGGATATATGGACATCTGTGGATCAGCTACCCATGCCATGCACTAAAAATGGTTCAAATCCATTCAGCCGTTTTGACCACGTTTTGATGTGATAAAGCCTCGATAACCACATATTTACAAACATACAAAATCTCAAAAAAAATGTTTCGATTTAAATGGTTCGACATGACATTTAATTTTTACAAATTTACAATAGTAAGTATTGAATATTAAAAGAAAGAAAATAGCTTTGAAACTTGGAACGCTAAACTAGTGGCTAAGGAAAGGGACTACAGATAGCATAAGCATAACAGGGTTAGGCTCGCACCCTTGTATTTTCTTACACGTTGGTAGTTTTCTCTGACGTATGATACACGTAGATGTCACAGGTTGTCGTCATTCATCAAATAGAAAAAACTATTAAGCAACAATAATTAGCTTGTGACTAATTAATGATTCGAAAGGCCTACATATTTTGAACAAATTAACAAACATCTTGATTAATGATCGAAGCAAACAAATTAAATTTCGTCTGTAGTCGTTTTAATTCGAAAATCTAATTTACGCTATTCTTCGAATTTCAAATTAAAATATGATTTTGCTTAAGTTTAAAAAATATTATGAACTTACCTTTGTCTGTATAAACTCTGTAATAATTCATAAGTTAATAATAAACATTTAATTAGATTCTAAAAATCGGGAGAACAAAAGCGACACAAACATCTCAATATTGTATATTGTTCAGAAAGTGGGCATGCATGAGTTTTGACTTTGATGGCAGGCTGGCAACTATGATGGCGGTAGCAACAGCTCAATGGTAGAATTTGCTTAACTTGGACATAATATTTAGTATAAACATCTAAACCTTATAAAAGAAAAGAAATGAAATATGTTATCCCTAACTGATAAAGCAAACTTAACAAAAATACAGACTCAAAGCTACTTCACCCACAGCCTGTACCTCCCAAAAATAAACCAGCTGGCATATTTTCCCGACACAATATCTTTTTCCAGCCCAATACATCACAAAACTAAGTGTATTCCGCGCGAATATAGCGACAGTAAAAATATTATTTAACCGTTAGGTATTTCTTTATATTATTCGCGTACAGGTTTTAAGTAAATACCTACTATTTTGCCGCTGAAACTACGGCCAAAAATAACCTTTAGTATTGTAATTTAAGGTACGCTTTAGTAAAAGCTTAGTAGGTAATAAAAGTAGTTTGAAACCTGTTATCCTCTAGTCGACCTTACCTTGGCTGCGAGGGTCCTTGGGGCATTACCATTATAAGTAAGGTTTAGAATAACCCTTCTAAATCTTTCAAGAGGGTTAGCATGCACTCTAAATCGAAATACCTGCTATTTCCATTTCGAAATAGGTATCCCTCGTAAATAGATAGCTAATCATTTTCTGACATGGTGTTGCGCGATACGTCACGTGAGTACGTCTTTGTCGCTTGTCTGGAAATATTAGGAGTATTAACTTTGTAACCTCTACGTGTTGCGACGGTAAACGCATTTTCACATTTCCCTAAATACCTAACACAAAATCTAATCACAATATAAAAAACGTTTCAAAATTTTCAAGTCAAAAAATTCGTCGTTTTTTTTAGAAAATAAAGAAATATTTTTAAATATTTCCTTTGCAATACATGTGGGCTGACCTTGTTTATAAAAATATTCCAAATAGAAAGCGTAAGTAGTTTTTGAGATATGGCGCTCTAATAGATGGACATTATACAACAGTAGCTACCTATTTCAGTATTGTAAGTAAGTATATGTCGTTTAACAATTGCAACGTAATGCTATAGTAAAACTCTTAAATTTGTCATTGTGGTATTTTAACAACGGACCTATACGGGTTGCTAATGCTCTCAGGAATTCTGTGCAAGAGTGATGCTGCACTGTTTGAATAATGGCGTGAAAGTCATCCGCACGAACGAAAACACACTTGTACAACATTGTATTGTATACGAGTAACAAACGGTGGTCCTCCATTTCATCGACAATCGTATCCCAGAATGCTTTATTTCATAGAATTTTCATTTCATTGAAAACTTTTTCCCCTAAAACCGTACAACTTTAATTAACTAATAAATATAATTATATATAATTTTTGAAAAGTTTATTATGGAGAAGCCGGTAGATTCGGTTTGTTTTATAATAATCCCAGATTATTAACAGTTTCAGAGAAAAATGCTTTTTATGAAATCATATCTCGACGAAATGAAGTATTTGATGAAACATTTTTCGATAAAACAGGGTACAACCACAACAAACACCTAGTTTTGGAGCTTGTCTTCACAGCTTTCTCCAGGGAAATTTCGTGCGCAATCCAGAGTAAAAACTGAAAAAATCGAGTGCTAATAAACTGAGGTCAATCATGAATTCATGACACTCAACGTCGTTGACTAAATAAAGAACCCAAGTTTTTACCTTTTAAAGTAACTTATAATTTCTTAACAAAACACGCATTCGTACCATGTTATATTTGCCGGTGGACTAACAAGAAACTAACCTCTTCTCATACTTCTAAGTACAGTAATAGAAGACGGTAGCGCTCCATTTGGTGCAAGCGTAAGTTGGTATCAGACATCCACAATACCATTTTACATTTGCTGGTGGTCAAATTAAAAAACCAACGTGCTCCGATACATTTTCTTTGGTAAATTGTGTACGGTAGCGCCGGGTTCAGGTGAAGGTTAAGTTGGTCGCAAAGTCGAGGCTATAAAAGTTGTTTACGGCCGCCGAGGGGATGTCGAAGGTTGATATAACAAGGCTTTAAATTTTATTTGTCAAGTTGTAAGATGTCTGGAAATACGGGATATGGTACGTGAGCTGTTTATCACCGTAAACAATAAAGGACATATGTATATTTATTCTGAAGAGTGGTCCTTGCGGTAACGGAATAAACCAATGAATCAAAAATGTAAGCTTTCAGCTTAACATATGAGTAGGTTGGAACATAATGTAATAACGAAACGACAAAAACACGACACACAAAGCTTCAATTTTTAAATGGCTGAACAAATTATCATGAACAATAACAAAAACAGTCTGGGATCAAGTATGCATTCAAGCAGAAATGCCAGAGACAGATACATACGTTTAACTTATAATACAGCTTTTTTGGGTTCAGCTTTGGATTGGGAAACGATTGCTGACTGAAATTATCAATACCCATGGTATATAGATTATTAGTTTTTACACCGTATGTAAGGCTCGTTCTATTTGCAGAAACTTTACCCCCTTCCGATGGCAAGACAGCTCGTTAAAATAATGAGTTTGACGCACGGCGGGGGCGTGAGTGGGCTTGGGTAACTTTCTATTTGTTTACCAGACACCTTATCGATTGAATATCTATACACGTAGGTACTGTGGGCAGCAAAATAGATTTAGACCCTAATGTTGCAAAATAATGGTTGGAATGAATCTATCCAATTTTGTTGCCCATTGTAGGTACATCATACGAATCAAAAAGTTACACAGCTTAGCACAGCTCTTGTGGAAAACCAGACAATATATGTTTATTTCTCTGGCACGGGCAGGCTCTACCACCGAAACCGTTAGATTCATGTTATAATTAAAATATTTGATTTTTATTGCAGTTAATATCATGTTGCTTGTTTCTTACAGTTTAGATAAGCTTTTCACAAATCTGTGAATGCAGTTATTCATGCTAGGACAATTAAAAGACTGATTCCTTAAAGTAAAATGAGCTATCTTAAGGATTTAAGGCAGTTTCCCTCCAGGGCCTGTAGATTATTTCCACCCTGTATATCTTATATCTTATTTGTATACATTTCAATCAACCGCTCTTCTCTATTCAATAGAAGTGGAGAGGTGTATATTAAAGAAGTGAGCCACAATAATAAGGGTGATGACAAAATTTTAATAATGTGTCCTTCATGTTGATAATTATAAAATATTGGAGACGTATTTTTTCTTTTTTTACGTAATCAAATAAACAGAGGCGATACATTGAGTCAAAATGTCACATCAGTTTAGGAGTGATGTCACGAGCCCCCGCTCCTAATCCTTAATGCGATTTATGTAAGTAATTGTTTAATGTTTTCAAAAAGCAAAAAACACGTGTCCAATATTTTTTATTATCTAACTGACGGACTAATTAGAATTATGATATTCATACCTTTCATCATGTCTATGGGTGAATATCAGATTTCGTGTTTTGCACTTGTCCACCCATGTTAACTTCATATATAATAAACCATTGCAGCCAAGTTTTTTTTTGGTTGAAGTTCATTCTAGAAACCAGTATTTCCATTAATAAAAATGTTTTTTGAACAGAAGATATTTATTAAAAATATCAAAGGTCAAAAATCTAAGCTCTTTGGCGCGTCCTTCACTGTCTCTCTTTTTTGTAACGCCTATTTTTTTATATTTTTTTCCAAAATTCTCCTATTGAACAGGTTTTCTATATCAAGGAATATGGAACTATATGTAGATTTAACACCAATTTTTTTTTATCATCTAATCAAAAGTTATTGTCAATTAAATTTTGTCCACCTCAAAAACACCTCATTTATTTGGCGTATTTGTGCAGTCTCGAATAATGCCTCATGTTACGTAGACAATCCATAACTCCCGCCCCCGCGCTCCGTTAAGTTGAGATCTATCGCCCGACTAGTGCAGACTGGAGCGAAGTTCAACGTGTTTCGAAAGAATATTTTTTTTTATAGGTGTTCGCGGGTTTTTTCCGGTGAGTACCTATTTTCCTCGGTACTCTATTTTATACTTAAATACGAGTTGTAATTTTTAATACTTTTTTACTGTATTCACACTGATTGCTCGCTTCCGTAATTGTAAAATAAAACAATTCGGTCTCACAGATAAAAAAAACAATTTAGGTGCTAATCTAATTTCTTTGATGCTACTTTCTTCAGATTTCTTTGGCATTCAGCTCCACAGAAATTAGGTTTTCTCCAAAGAAATTAGGATATTTATTTATTTATTAGGCTCACACAACAAGTTACAGTCGCATAAAAATCAACATAAAAAGCTTAAAGTTAAGGTCTGGACTATAACTCTAAACAATGTGTGCACAGAAAGACTAATAAAATTTAGTGAAAAATTAATCGCTAGAGACAAATTATATAAAATTTCTTAATATTTAGGGATAACAACAATTTAACATTGTGTTTACAGTATTAACTAATTAAACTTTACCTATTATACATTTGCGTAAAACTAAATGACCTAAAATGGTATGGTTGAAAATTCTGCTACAGGGCTTAAAATTTCTTGCTTTCGTGAGCTTTTATTAACTTTATTGTGTATTTTAGGGTGCATATTGTTCACATCATATCATTTTATTGCAATTCATTGTTCGTCATATTTACTTTATTGGTGTCTAGATGATCAACAATAGAAAAAATAGTGGTCTTTCGCTTGTTTAAATTATAAATCGTAAAAGTGTTTATTAAATAAAATCTTTATATAATTTTCTACTAGTAATGAACCCAAGAGTTTATAAAAAGTAGTATTGAACATGTTCTTTAAGTAATAGTTAGAATTTTGTAATTTTTGCGATAGTATTTTTGTATTTAACTACTTTTTATAGATTTGAAATCAAAATGGAGCGAAGAAAAAAAACGGCTATTAAAATGAAACCAAATTAAAAAAAAAAAAATTGTAGTAGTAGTAGTAGTAGTCAACCGCAGCACACAATTAATTAAAAGAACGCAAAGCAGACCAAAGATGAAAGACTAGAAAAAAGGAAAAATACGGAACGAAAGCGCTTAAAAAAAATCGAAATGATCAGGTACGTTATGCAGAATTTAAGGAAAAAAAGGCTAAGCTACCACAAAATAAAAGCGGAACAAAATTACCCGTTAGTGAGATGTCATGAAGAGACCGAAAACGTACCAGGAAACGAAAGGGACAGCTTTAAAAAATACTATTAAAAAAAGAGCGGGCACGGCTAGAAGTGATACTTCAAGAAAACAGTCCTCCGGACACAGGCGCAGCTGATATGGATCCGGCTCCAGTAATCGAAATCGGAAACCTAAGTTTAGCTGGTCCTTCTTAACCTAATCGTAAAAGCCCACGAGAAAGGACTTCAGTGGCATACCGACCATGTATAATGTCACCTAAATCGATAGCATCTTGTTGTTCATCCATCGGTAAATCCATAGGAAAAAAATTACAGGAGGATAAATATCTAATGTAAAAGAAACTGGCATTTAGTACGTAGTAGAGAAATTGTTGTATAATTAAATACAAAAAGTGAGAATCAGATCTTAGATCAAAAAAAATAGTCGTGCCTCACTTCAAATAAACACTTTGATCGAAATACATGCCGTTTTATTTAATCATAACTGATTAAAATGAAATAAATAAACAAAATGTAATTAAACTTATACATACATAATTTTTATGGCGCATTATTCTAATATCTTTGGCGCGATATTTGCATTTTTCTAATTTCTTTGGCGTATTTTCTAATTTCTCTGGACATGTCCTAATTTCTTTGGCAATGTAAACTAACTGTGCTTGCATCTTAATTTATTAAAAGTTTGGTTAAACTATATAAGTACTGACTTATATCGTTTAACCAATCTTTTATGCTCAACTAGAACGTGCCGCAACTTCGTTCGCGGTGGAGAAAAAGTCATTTCCCGTATTTTTTTCGGCGTAGTCGGGTAAAAAGTACCCTATAACCATCTGGTGATACCCAGCTACCCGTGTACCATAAATAGTCGAAATCCGTTTAGCCGATTTATGAAGCCACGACGACACATACACAATAAAATATTTTTCGATTCGGTGACCTCCAAATAATCCATAGATAGGAACAAACATAGATACATACATAGAAATGTTTTAGATAAAAAAAATCAATACCGTATAATACTAGTCACATAATAATTACAACCGTAGTGAGAGGGCGTCGTAGTGGCTACGGTAGGAATATTTGCTGCTCTCGCAATCTTCCGACACCGCTTCATAGTCCATTATGGCCGAGACAACCTTATACTGTCTCCCCTATAGATTACCCTGAGTAACCTTTCAGTGTATCCGAATGAACTGTCATAGACCATACAAAATCATGATACTTGAATCTGATTCTGGCAATAGGGGGGCTGATTTGAACCTGTGCCTTGTGCCTTTCTGGGGCGCATGCTCTGCCAGGAGCTACAGAGTCAAGTCAGCTTGTTTTTAAATTTTGTCACTATTTGTTACAAGATCGTTAAGAATTTGGATTTTAACCGGGTTTTCTACCGTCAGCGCCCTAGTGAGCATTTATGAAACTAAATTTTCAACCTAACAGAGCAAACTTTACAGTCGCCACATGTTATTTAGAGATGTCGCTGTAGTGTAAACATCGATTTTTGTACGAAAATCTTGATGTATTCCCATGAATCGAAAATTAAGTGAAATTCATTTGGCCCGTCTACATGATCGATGTGATGGAAATATTATGGTGCTCTTTCTAACGTATAATCGCGTCCCACTTGCTCATCGATGATCGGCGATCGTGTTAGTATCGACTGTTAAGATAGGAACAAACATACATACATACATACATTAGCCTCCTTTGCGTAGCGTACGTAGAAAATGATTGAACAATCATATTTTTGAAAATATCTTCAATGTACAGACATTCCATTTTTACAACTTTTATAATAGTATCGATGTGCACAGAATGTGACATACGCTACGCAAAGGAGGGTAATGTGTTTATCAGTCTATGTATGTATGTATTTATGTTTGTTCCTATCTGGCACTCTAGAGACCAAACGCGTGGGCCGATTTTGATGATTCTTACGTCAATCGCTTCGTCTTAGTTGTCCGAATGTCACTAAAGACATGAAAAAAATGATGAAAACTCAAAATGGCGATAATGAGCCACCATATTGTGAAAAATAAAAAAAATTAAATCGACGAAATAGGTATGTGTATCGAGTGGGATATCATTGAATAGGGATTTCAAAATAATTATTAGGTTTCTAATTATTTTTTAATTTTGAATGACCAGATAAGAACTATAACGATTTAAAGTTGGTTAGCAAGCCGTTCTCACAATTTTTTTATTTATTTGTAATAAATCTGTGCAAGCTTCTCAACTTATAATTGTAACTAAAAAGGATAAAAAAAATATTTGAAAATATATAAAATCCGACTGCGTAAAAAAAGTAAAAAGAAAAAACAAGTCCAGTACCCTTGAAATTTGTTAAGTTATAATGGAAATGTTTCATGATTCATCGTTGAGATTTGTGTCAATCTAGATTTCTTATGGATCCCGACTGTTTAAAATCGCTATGTTCCAGATTAGAATTTATTATTTGTTTTATGTGAGTATCGATCATGAATCATGAAACATTTCCATTATAACTTGCCAAGTTTCTAGGGTACTGGACTTGTTTTTGTCTTGTTAGTTTTTTTACGCAGTCGGGTTTTTTTAAATTCATATTGTTAGAAAGAGACTTTCGGTTGTAATAACTGTTACAAGCTTTTGAGAAATGGGCCCCAAGTAGGGCTCTAGCCTAACCAAGGACGGCCTCCCATATCACGTAAATAGTAAAATGCCTCTTGGCACAGGTTTTTTATATTTTTACCTCTATTTATTCAGCTACTGATGGGTTCTACCGTTATTGCTTTCTTGTCCCGCGCCATCCATCTTCATGCTTGTCAGTGATGGATCGGGAATAAAACACGACTGGTTGTTTTACGGCCGTCTATATTTTTACTATTATAAAGTTGTAAAAATGAAAGGTCTGTAAATTCAAGAAATTTAAAAAATGCCAATTGAGAGTCGGACTCGCGCACCGAGGGTTCCGTACAAAATATACACTACAAACGGACGCATCTATGAAAATCGAGTATTAGCAGAGCCTACTCCTAAGCAAAATGTACCCGTTGTTAGATCATTTTAAATTGGTTATTGACATAGACAAACATAAGATTATACTGTTTTTAGTATTTGTTGTTATATAGCGGCAACAGAAATACATCATCTGTGAAAATTTCAACTGTCTAGCTATCACGGTTCGTGAGATACAGTCTGGTGACAGACGGACAGCGGAGTCTTAGTAATAGGGTCCCGTTTTACCCTTTGGGTACGGAACCCTAAAAAATATTGTAACGGACTATTTGGAGGTTACAGACACGAAAAATATGCTTTTATTTTTATTTTTTGTATGTTTGTATGTGTTGTTGTGGCTTCATCACGTCAAATCGGCTAAACAGATTTCAACTTTTTTTGTACACGCGGGTAGCTGTGTATCTACAGATGGTTATAGGATACTTTTTATCCGACTACGCTGTCAAAAAAAGAGGGGATCTGACTTTTTCTCTTCCGCGAGCGAAGTTGCGGGCGGTCTAGTTTTTATTATGAAGCAATAACACTGTGATAAAGGGAACGAACCCAAAACACGTATACGTACCCAGATTCTAGTCTTATAATCGTCCAAATTGTAATTGCTTGAATTGGATATAATACTGACGCCGGTAGGGTATTTTTCGATTCAGTGATCTCCAAATAGTCCGTTACAATATTTTTTTGATAATATCTTCAATGTACAGACATTATATTTTTACAACTTTATAATAGTATAGATTTACTTTACTTATTTTCGTTTAATTGGCCTCTAAAGTTGGCTTTTGAAGGATTTAAATAGAAAATAGCCAATTATAAAATTTTATCCCTTCATACTTATTCATTTGCTGAAAAAATTACATTGGCATAGCCCATTTCAGAAAAAAGGTATACAGAGTTTTTCACCCAGAGCCGAGATTACGCATTAAATACAACATTCACTTGAAAAATGCGTACGATATTGCTTAGGGACATTTTCATATAAAAGGTCGTGGAAGGAATGATCTGTGTTTACTTTGCGAGATGAAAGTACACATGACCTTTTAGAGACTGTATTCGTGACGTGATACATATAAACGCCCTTATCGAACGCTCTGATTTTGGGAGCAAGTGATGAGGCAGTTTTGACAATCTGAATCGATTTCGACATTTTGAAAATGTTGACTTACTGACTCAATAACATATCAAAAGATCTGATTCATACTTAACAGAGCTCTGTTATAGTATTTTTTCAAATTATTATGAAATGAAATATATTTTTTTAATAGTATTTATTATTGTATGCTTCATTAATCATAATAAATCATCAATATTTTTTCCGAATTATATTATGTCAAACTTTGTCGACTACTTGTAGAAAATCATTAAAAATTAAAATGAATTTTCGACCTCCACAGATGTAACTGGCAAAAACTGTACTTACTGTGCTTTACTGTGCTTACAATATTGTTATCAATTTCAACTTCCTTATTTTCTAACAACTAATTAATATTTTTTACAGATTTAAAGCCTGGATTTTTATTTAATATGTTTGTAAATATTGCATAAATCCGATCAAATAGATGCAATGAATGAATTATCTCAAGAGCATTCACAAAGGAAGAATTTTATTTTGACAAACATTTTTTTGGAAGTAAATATGAATCGAATAATTCTATGAAGCTACATCACTATTTTAGTTTGCCCCCAAATTGAGCGTTACATAACAGGGTTTAAACCCATATTATAGATGCGGAAATATGTTCTTTGCTTCGTCCTTCTTTCATACAACATTGGATCGATAGAATTTTCGCTCGTAGATTATGGGCCAGGCATTAATTTTAATTAACATTGCATAATTATTTATGTATGTTCATCTCCGCAATCTTATTTGTGTATGTTTATTGCGTCTACATGTGTCTTTATGAGTTTTATTTTGCTTCATAGCTGTTTCTCGCCACCTACTCAACTAAAATTGTTGTGATTTAAACACTTCGCTACCCAAAGGTTGTCTGGGAGAGAGCGCTATTTAGCGATAAAACCGCCTGTTGTTTACCTCTGCTTATTCGAATGTTATCTACTGTCATGTTTTGTATTTCTATGCATCTGAGGTGTGCAATTAGTAATTGTATAATTTGTATTGTATTGCTATTTAAGATTTTTAACAACATCTGATATTGCCTATTCCAATTTTTATTAGGTACAATCAGCTCCAAAAAGATAGTACACGATACGTCAGTTCAAAATCGAGCCAAGAGCGAAGATCGCTGGACCTCCCTCCCCTTTCCCGTCAATAGAGTTCAGAGATGTTTTTGCCCGGTCTAATCAGGTATATCTTTGTGCTGCTTACTGTATTGGTTGTACTATAAGTTTTTTGAAACGTACATCACTAAATTACCACAAACGTCCTTGTACTCATTAAACTTAGGTACTGTTATTGGCAGTCTGTGGTCAGTTTAGCTACATTGTACCGAAGTATCGACCGGCTTTCCTTTCTCAAGTTCGTCGACAGTCGCCGCAACGATGCAGCTTCGCGTGTGATACATAATGTAAGCGCTGGGAAACGATTCCATATTGTCTCCACTAGGTATAGAGGACACAGTTTTTATTTAAAAAGTACTGACCTTTCGAAGATCGCTTCTTTTCAGGAAAATCACTCTCACATTTACACACATAGCCTTTAGATGGCCCTTAACACTGCACAAATCACACGTAAATATAATAATATATTACTTGTTTATCTTGCGAATAGTCACGATTTTCGGGAAAAAGGAAACAAAGGTTATTCGGGTGAAAATGACAAAGATCTAAAACACAACAAAGACAAAAATATACAAGGAAAATATATAATCGAACTAACGAAAAGTGCAATAAATAACTATTTACTCACCGTTTAGACGCAGTCGATAAGATCAACTACCAACCCTGACGTACACTAGGTTTTAAGTTTAGTTTTATGTAGGAGTATATTTTCGTTTTTCTTGTGTTTTACATCTTTGTACTTTTAAACCAAATAACCTTTAATTCCTTTTCCTGGAATTATTTGATTATGGGGTTGACAATTTTCCATCACATTCTTATAGAGGGTTTCATTACTTTTCAAATGAGGCCCCATAGTCATAGGAGTATAAAACGTGTGACTTTTTTGATGATGAGTAAAAATTTGTCTGAAGCACTGGAAAAGGAATCCATATTAGATTTATTTAACTACTAGCTTCTACCCGCTACTTCGTCCGCCTTAATTTCGTTTATCGCGGATAAGGGTATTTTTCAGGGATAAAAAGTAGCCTGTGTCCTTCCCCGGGACTCAAACTATCTCCATACCAAATTTCATCCATATCGGTTCAGCGGTTTAAAGGGAAAATATATGAATAAATCAGACGTAGAAATCATGATAAATATTACATAATTATAAATGTATAAATGTAGTTGGCTGTTTGATAGGCGAACTTCCCTGAAACACGTAATACAAAGACGAGATAGTTAGTTTACACCGGAAACTATAACTTTCTCGGAAGCGTTAGAGTTGGGATTAAAGTGGTTACGTAACAATATGTACCTCGACTTCGCAGTCACGAGGCTTATGTATTTCGGTGGGAGTAAATTGTAACAAGAGTAGTACCTATTCAAGAAGTACCCACGCTAATTCAGTGCGGATGACTGATTCCAATTTCACTTAGTTAACTACTCGTACATGTACATGTTCACTCGCAAATCACATCGCGCAATATTGCTTATAAATAAATACCTATAGCTATTTTTAGCCCCCGACGCCATAAGAGAGGTTTATACAACGCGTCTTTGGCTTCTGGAATAATTTATTCTCAGGAATGCTCTACTATTATATATTATTTGATCAGATGAAAAGAAAAATATTTGTTGTTTAAATTAAATGTAATAACTAAATGTAATAAAAAATCAGTCGTTTGCAATGACGATAAGATTAAATGATGACAACGACACACCGCACGCGTACGCACACGTCACGCTAGCAGTGTGTCATTTCTTATGAGGATTTTTACTTTACAACGCGCACGCGCACGTTACGCGAACGTCTACGTTACGTGCACGTCACGCACACGCATCCGGTGTGTGCTCGGCCTTACAGTGACACTAGTGACATGAAACACACACATGTAAGTACATACAGGCTGTTCCAAAGTATTAAGTCGTAAATCAGTAATTTATCATCGGTTAGAAATACCCTAATCAACACATATTTTTCATGTTTGATAATAATTCACATAAATATTTATGTGACCTTAGTCCTACATTCGGCTAACAAAAAGAGATTACAGGTGTTATAGTAGTATTATACTTCTACGATAGCTTATCTAAGGATGTAGATCCAATATAAGTAACAGAAGCTTAAATTATTGCTAACGTTGAAACGTTGCGCTTTCACAGGGGAAGGGCGTTTCAGATGAAATTAAGGAGTGATGGTAACAACTTGTACTTCATGTGATGTTGGTGCATAAAAATGGGTGTGAGAAATAATTACAAATATGAGGCTCAATTCGTTTATTCCTAATAGAAATGATATATAATACTAGACTGGGGTTTATAGGGACTGGACTCTGGAGGGTAGCCGCTTGTGACGGTTAATGTGGCTAGCACAGTTCGGCACAAAGGTCGAAGGCTCTTTTTACCCAGGTCCAGTCTCTATACCTATGCTAAAGTTTTCAACACAGTTTCTGAATAAGGTTAAACATTAAGTATGTTGGACACTAGGCATTTAAACTAAATTTTAAATTTAATATATAAATTTTGTTCTAGACCGAAGCAGGAAAAATGCCTGGTACAAAAATAAGGAAATTTGACCGACCTCAAGTTCCGTAGGAAAATATGCTTGGGAGAAGCCTGTCGTGGGTGTTTAATGTATACAGCAGCGAGTATTTTGGCTGTCAGACGGCTTCTCAACCAAGGGAGATGAAGAATTACCCGGCGCTCACATCCAGATTCTAATTTTCATTTAAGGTGGTATTCTTTGCATATAACAAAAAGGATATTCTTAAAGCTTTCCAAATATAGTTTCGCTTAAAAAAAAAACCAACAGGCTGAAAGAAGAAATAACACTTCATTAGACATCAGAAGAAGCTGACTGTTACAAATATTATCAAAAAGAAAGATATCTTACCACGAGCCTCCAAGGCAACGCTTGAAGCCAGTGCGTGCTATATACCCAGCCCGCAAAACTCACTGAAAGATCAGAAGAGGTTAGAACCCGAAGAATATATTGTAACTGAATCCAAATGCACTGCTCAAAACTGTTTAGTAAATCTCACAATAAATCCAGGAATACTCCTGAATGGCTTTATCTGTAATTCGCTTCCCATAGGGACCTCCAAATGGGTCATGGACGAAATTGAGGAGCGCTTGGTCGGTGCCTTCGCGGCTAAATCTCGGAATCGAAAAGCCTTTCGACGGCATCGTGGTCTCAAATCCGGAAAGAGTGAAGATTTCCAAATTCATTCACTTCGGACAAAAGGGTTATCACAAATTGACCACATAATATCCCGAGAATTAAACATCACTTCCTGTGGTGGAAGACCTTAAGAAAACCCACGAAATTACTCTAACCTTCGTGTTGGTAAACAAATGACAATATAAACTTTTGAATTCAGCAACACTTTCTCTTTACTTTTTAATTTTCCTAGATAATACCAACTATGAAAACCTCGAAATCGTAAACAAATATCATAAAGTTAACTAGAAAATCACAAATTCCATGAAAATTTATTACGTGGTAACCCTAATTTAATAACTTCCATTAATTAGGAAATGAATCGACCGCAGATAATCCAAACGTTGAGACATTACTGACAACTCAACAACAAAAAGCAAAAACGGAATAAAACTTGGAATGTCACTGTGACAATGTGCATGCTATGGTAACTTAAAACTAACACTTTTTATTGAAAACAGCGCCATCTAATCGCTGATTTTTATACAAGAAACGAAGTGTTACCACACTAAAATATATGGTGAGGAAATAAATATATTCTATACTAGTAACAATATGACTTTGGCGCTGCCATTTCAAATGTCAATCCAACTATTCTATTATTCTGTTTTATTTTCCATTTAATTTAACCATGTCGCAGAAATCTTGCTGTGTACCTGGATGTCCAATAACTTTAGAAGATGGTAAGTAATTAATTAGCCAAAGGTGCGGAGCGTCACGACCGGCTCCCACCGACGCGAGCTCGAGGGCCCGCAGGGCGAGCCCACCCGGATTTTAACTCTACTGGGGGCCGCAGGCCCGAAGGTGAGCATCAGCCAACGCGACGCAAACACACCCGCGTGTAGACCTCTTCTCCTTTTCAATCTCCTTTCACCTTCCCACAGCAAATGTATCAACTCGAGCGACTCCTACGTCTACAATTACACAGAGTCCAAGTACTGCCCATAAAACACACTGTCCACTGGGGCCTCGCGGGGCTCTGCTAACACTGGATTGGCATAGTTACGGCAGAGAGAGTTTTAAAACGTTCCAGAAAAAGCGTGTATTTTAGAAGATTTAAAGAATACCGGTGCCGCTCCCTGGTTACGGCCGTTTTTAGCGTATATTTTGTACGCAGCCCTCGGTGCGCGAGTCCGACTCGCACTTGGCCAGTTTTTTTATACCTTCCGAAATGCAGGTTTCATTGTTTTGTTACTTTGTAAGTTTCCGATGTTTCAATGTAGCATGGCTTGAACATTATGGCACTATGATCAATATGTAGGAAACAAAGCATTATCCACTGCCTCTGAACATTTTGGTAAGGAGTCTGACAAATAACACTTGATATTTTATTTAAATTTGAACAGTATAGTAAAGTTGCTAAGCCGCGAGCCGATTCATCCCCTGTGCGCGAGAAGAGTGGGGTGAATATGACCAACCTACACCTCTTTTCGTTTTTTTCGCTGATCAGATAAAGCACCGGCCACACGCCGACGTGCCGTAAGCGTCACGATTTTATCGCATGCTTAACGCTCTACACCGCTGATTAACGCTGCGTATACGCGGTCAAGTGGCTTTATGCGTCACGATTTCTTTATACATTTAGCCGCGTAAACGCACCGTCAGCGTTTTTTGAGCAGCCGTGTGGAGGCATGCGATAAAATCGTGACGCTTACGGCATGCCACTGTGATTCCGTACAGCCACCGTATTTTAAACATGAGTGTGGCTGAAGCTTTAACTGATCAGCAAAAAAAACAAAAAGAGGTTTAAGTACCTACTCGGTCATATTCGTTCACTGCGATTCCGTACCGTCACCGTATTTTGAGCGGCGGTATGGCCGAAGCTTAAGGCTACTTACCAGGGCTTGTGTGGTATCGTTTTCGTGTAAAACAAATATCACGAATTATTTTTTTATGTTAATTAGGTACAAAGTGCTAAAATATATCCCCGAGGAGATCAGCCTTAACTTAACGGGTGGTCCACCCGTGACCATGGAAAGCTGAAAAGCTTCCGAAACGTCGGGAAATCAAATGAGATAGTATACGCGATATAATAGTTAAATTGTTTTATTTAAATAAAATATTTTTTTTCAGAATCCCAAAGAGAAATGCGCAAACAGAAGAACAAACAAATCAGTCGCAAATTTTGCGTTCCAAATGCATTAACGGCAGATCTAGGACATGGCAAAATATAAGTTAACTATAAATGGCAAAATATTTCTTAAATTAATTATAGAATTGCAGTTAAATTTATCATCCGATTGTAATTGTCAACTAATATGATACTCTGCCTGGCCCCCTTGCAATATATTTTTTTCGTAAATAGCTACGTCATTAATTCGTAAGATAATTTAGGGTAAGCAAGCAAGTATAGTGATTGACCCTTTAAGGTTGACTTGGTTTTGTTTTTTACAAAACAACGTTCAAAGTCATTTAATATTTACTGTCAAATTGATCCTTATGAACCTGAGAATTCGAACAAATAACAATCGCAATAATATTGTATGTTATTTATGACTTTTAATATGAATTGAATAAAAAAAGGTGCCAAAAGTACAATCATTTGCCCCGGTACGTGTAAAGAATTTGTACTTTGTATATTCCCACTGCCAATGAATATCTAAGACTTGTAAATATAAAAAATTAGTAAAGCTTACCCTACCTCGTTTTGAATTATTTTTCCAAAGATGCATGTACAGATAATTCTAGTTTTAACGATATAAGTAGGTACAACAAATAATTAAACATAGTATTGTAAGTAAAGTTTAAATTATTTGTTTTGTATTAATATTTTTACAAGAAGACGTACAAGAAGGAATATTATGTCTAAAATAGTATAGAATTTAGTATATTTTATAATGGGGTAAAAATAATTGCATATAACCTCCTCCATAACCTCTTATCAGGAATTCGAATTTATGTTACCTAACCCTATATTAGGTATAACACCCTCAATCTTAAATAATACTAGAATGTGCCCGTAATATTGTTCACGAGAAAGAAAAAGGCCATAACCATCTTGTTTGCTTCAGTGTAGTCGGGTAAAAGTATCCTATAACCATTTGTGGATGTCTGAAATTCGTTCAGCCGTTTTGTCGCGATGAAGCAACAAAGACATACAAAAAACACAAAAAATATATTTTCTGATTCAGTGACCTCCTAATAGTCTGTATCTCTTACTTTTTGAAGATATCTTCTATGTAGAGACATTTCATTTTCAACTTTATAATAGATGTGAAAGAATAAAAAAGAAAACAAACTGATTTTTCATTTACTTATGTCCCGTTTGTCCGCAAACATTTAAAGCTATGCATATATCTCTATATTTAACGAAAACTCTGTAATAATCCAAAATTAATGCTTTACAGCATTTCCGTTTATTATCATCGACTTGCGAGTACGGTGGTGGAGTCTTGAACTGCAAATCTTCAAGACAAAATATCACGCCATATCTGTTCATAACAATAACGTGATATTTGCAAGTACAAGACTCCACCTTAAATCACGGACAGTTTCAAGAAAACGTGTACGCTCCACTTGTTGTCTCAGATGATGGATTTTTTGAGCTCGTTTTAATCAGAATCATGAGCACTGTCGATTCTGAGCAAAACCAAACCAAGAAGTCCACCTGAGTCAACAAGGGGGTACACGTTTTAGTGAGAATGCCATCTCATACACACTCACACACACGCACACACACTCGTCATGATCATGACGTCACTGAAAGAACTGCACACATACATTACTGTACATATATTATAGCTCAACACATGCTCAGAAATAGTACATAGCTAGCGAATAGATGGCGCCCTTTTGAAGCCTCGTCAAAAGAGCAGAGTTGCCAGTCTATCTCTTGTATGTATATAGTAGTCTTTGACAATGTGTACAAACAGAACGTAGCCGAACACACTATGGTTTTCGTTTCATTTAGGTGATGATCCAATCTAGTCGGCTAACTTGATTTTCTAGGTGGCGGCGGTTCGGTGGAGCTGGCTCAGCGTGATCCACGTGAATTGATAACAATACTGTGTTGGTGAATCGCAGTGTGAAGTGCAGGTCGCCGAGTCGCCCCTCGCTGCTATTATCAGCGTCGGCTGTCTTTATTTTCTCGGTGGCGACGGCGTCAGTAAACTTCATGTTCGGCGGAGCAGGCTCGGCGCGATCGGCGTGAGCGGATAACATTATTTATTGTTTATGACTCACCGCAGTTTGAAGTGCAGGTCGCCGAGTCGGCCCTCGCTGCTGTTGTCCGAGTCAGTGGGCTTGATCTTTTCGGTGGCGGTTGCGTCGGCGAGTTCCTTGCTCAGCGGGGCCGGCTCCGGCGCCGTCGGCGTGTGCGGGCTGTTGCCGCCGGATGTCTGCACAACAGTGTTCATGTTTATATGTATGTAATTATTTAGTTCAGTGTTTTTCAAACTTTTTGGTGTCACGACCCTTAATGACCAACAAAATTCCTTCGCGACCCCCCAATACCCCGTTTGTACGATTAAACTTAGAATTTCACGCACGTTTTGACAAATAAGTCCAAAACGAAACAAGCTCATTCTTGGCACTCGATTAATAAAATATAAATGACATTTTATAATCGTAAAACAAATAAATGCATATGGTACGAGTATGGTATGCAATGGTACGAGTATCTATTTGTCTAAAAATGACTGCTGTTTTATTAAAACATCCTTAAAAAAAAATGCCATTTAGTCACGAAAATTTCTCGAAGCTGATCCTCGAGACCCCCCTGGATAAGTGCCGCGACTCCCTTGTGGGTCGTGACCCACACTTTGAAAATCACTGATTTAGTTTATATATAACAACAGGGTAAACGCTTAATGGACCACAATAACAGGTTAAAAGTAGGTATAAATTGGATGTTACAGGTACATCTTATATAAAGACGAAGGCGATAGACATATACGGTTATCTATCGACAAAGAAACTTTATATATTCTAAAAATATCATTTTCTGGAAACTTACTTTTACGTCACCTGAGTGTCATTAGATCTGTATATCGCTTGTTACGTAGGGAATATATGAAGCATATTCAATATTTTGCCCTAGTCTAGAGACATTTTGCGTTATGTAAAAGTGACCTTTGTTTCAGAATGAAATGTCAAGCTTAGCAACCTTACGCTCGTTGTACAAAAATTTAGAGTTTGGTTATGAATTGGAGTACCTTTAAATTATCCTAACGTTGTCTACCGATTTAATGAGGATTGAGATGTGTAGGTTGAAGGGCGCGATATGAAACGTCGTAACTTAATTTCTAATGTCACCTTTTTGCTGCCGAAGTTTTACACTGGTTACATCCTCATGTGGTTGAGAAAATTGTATTCATTGAGATCTGAGCCGAGAAGACGTCGACTTGGTCAGTGACAGTTTCTGGCGCTGCAGTAGATGAGCCTTGAGTGCAGACGATGGTCCCTCGCCATTGATATATCGCTTGAATGGTATCTAATTGGGATTTGAGGCGGGGTCAGTGTGAGCTCCGGCGGTGGCGCTGCGGCTGAGGCCGGCGTGATCGGCGATGAAGACAAGTAACAGTGCCTTCTTTACTTACTGGGATTCGCCTCATATCCCAGCAAGTGGTTGACAATGACAAATTAAATAAAGTATAAGGCATTAGATTAGATTAGATTTAATCTAATCTAATCTAATGCCTTATACTTTAGACTTGCGCATGCGGGGTTGGTAGCTGACTCGGAGAAGCTCTTGATGGAGACACATTACAGCGCCTTCGTCAATACATACTGTGATCCGCCTTAGATCTCAATAAGTAACCACTTATAAAATAGTGCGCAAGTCTCCATTGCCAATGGAGACTTGCGGCAATGGAGACTTGTGCATTCGCAGGGAGTTGGTCGCCGACTCGGAGAAGCTCGTGATGGAGACAAATAACAGCGCCTTGAGAAATACTTACTGGGCGCGGGTTGCGGTGACGAGGCTGCGGGCGGGGCCGGCGCGGTCAGCGATGGGGACTGAGGCAGGTAGTTGGTGGTCGAGCCGTGGAATATCATCATGGAGACTGAAGGCACCAGCGCTACTTACTGGGATCTGAGGCGGTAGCGGCGCGGGTTGCGGCGACGAGGCTGTGGGCGGGGCCGGCGCGGTCGGCGATGGGGACTTGCGCAGGTAGTGCGTGGCTGAGCCGGGGGAGCGGACGGCGGTCGCTCGTCGTGGTGGCTGAAACACCAGCGCCTTGTCCGGGCCACGCTTTCCTCCTGGAGGAAAAGTAAACATATCATATTTTCAAATATGTATAACCAAACTTTAAGGTTCAAATTATAAAGAAGTGGACATATAGCACGAAAAACCGATGGCCGATCAGCTATAAAGGTTCTCGAATGAAGAAGTGGACCACGAATCAGAAGACGCAGTGGGGGAAGACCCCAACAATATGAACCAAACCTGCGGGCGTATGATGGGCGCGTTTATCACGCGATAAATGATATGATAACGCGCCTGTCACTCTCGCACTCACATACGTGTCAGAAGGTGACGGCAGCTATGTCATTTATTTATCGCGTGACAAACGTAACCATCATAGGCCCGCTGGTTAGGGTCGTCGAAAGCTGGTGGATGCAGAAAGTGGGACGACTCGTTATGAAGATCTTAGGGTAGACCCTAGTTAATTGGTGGTTAATATGTTGATGTTAACTTTAGCTGGCCGCACAGAATACTTTATCAAGACAGTGGCAACACATTTGTCATATTTTTAAGGAAAATAAGAAATAACACGGCAAGATGTTGGCGCTTGAATACGGAGTGTTTGAAATGCCTCCTGTTATTTTTAAAACCTGAACGCCCGCCCCAGTTAAATCATTTATCGTTGTCACTGCAACACCACGTTCCTTTGAAAATACAGTTTTATTTAAAGTGGACATTTAAAAATTATATGCGGAATTTGCGGATTTGAATTCTCCATTTTCTTTGTGTTTGTGTCTCTTTCTTACACATGAAATATCAGGTTTTGTATGGATCTCTTTAGGTTAAAACGCCATTGTTTATGAGAGTGTGATAGTTACCCGGCTTGTGCAGGTAGCTACGTCGCGAGCCAGCAGGCGAGGTTCCACCACCACAGAACACGCCGTGCCACTGGCTGCGTCGCTGTACACAGTGTGATAGTCACCCAGCTTGAGCAGGGAGCTGCGTCGCTTAGCGAGCCAGCGCGGCCGCACCCAACACCACCACCCAGAACACACCGTGCCACTCGCTGCGTCGCTCTGCCCAGTGTGATAGTTACGCAGCTTGTGCAGGGAGCTGCGTCGCTTAGCGAGCCAGCGCGGCCGCACCCAACACCACCACCCAGAACACACCGTGCCACTCGCTGCGTCGCTCTGCACAGTGTGATAGTTACCCAGCTTGTGCAGGGAGCTGCGTCGCTTAGCGAGCCAGCGCGGCCGCACCCAACACCACCACCCAGAACACACCGTGCCACTCGCTGCGTCGCTCTGCACAGTGTGATAGTTACCCAGCTTGTGCAGGGAGCTGCGTCGCTTAGCGAGCCAGCGCGGCCGCCTCCAACGCCACCACCCAGATCCCGCCGTGCCACTTGCTGCGTTGCTGTAAATAGTGTGATAGTTACCCAGCTTGTGCAGGGAGCTGCGTCGCTTGGCGAGCCAGCGCGGCCGCCTCCAACGCCACCACCCAGATCCCGCCGTGCCACTTGCTGCGTTGCTGTAAATAGTGTGATAGTTACCCAGCTTGTGCAGGGAGCTGCGTCGCTTGGCGAGCCAGCGCGGCCGCCTCCAACACCACCACCCAGATCCCGCCGTGCCACTTGCTGCGATGCTGTAAATAGTGTGATAGTTACCCAGCTTGTGCAGGGAGCTGCGTCGCTTGGCGAGCCAGCGCGGCCGCCTCCAACACCACCACCCAGATCCCGCCGTGCCACTTGCTGCGTTGCTGTAAATAGTGTGATAGTTACCCAGCTTGTGCAGGGAGCTGCGTCGCTTGGCGAGCCAGCGCGGCCGCCTCCAACACCACCACCCAGATCCCGCCGTGCCACTTGCTGCGTTGCTGTAAATAGTGTGATAGTTACCCAGCTTGTGCAGGGAGCTGCGTCGCTTGGCGAGCCAGCAGGCGAGCCCGGCGAGCGTGGCTAGTGCCAACGCGGCCGCTCCCAATACCAACACCCAAAATGTTGCGCCATGCCATTCGCCAGCTGCAACAAACAACATTAAGTTAAATGCTAGGTTATTCCCAACAAGCAAAATAATCCTGGAGCGCATACTTTATAGCGCTATTTGGATTTGTAATGCTCCGATTATAGCATCAATATTTGCTGCTGCGCTTTTAACAGCATAAATAAATGCTGTTTTAACTTAAGCACATTTACTACTATAACTTCACCTTGTAACCGTTTAAAAGAACATATTTCCTGGCCATTATAGAACCAAGGCTCTTATAATAGCAAACACCAAGAGTATATAAACTTAAGAGTAATCACTCCGGTTACTTAGATTTATAAGCGCTTACAAGAGAACATCTGCGGGCCGTTATAATCTCATGACTCCTATACGAGCCAATACCAGGAGTATAGACACTGAGGAGTAATCACTCCGGTTACTTAGATTTATAAGCGCTTACAAGAGAACATCTGCGGGCCGTTATAATCTCATGACTCCTATAAGAGCCAATACTAGGTGTATAGACACTAAGGAGTAATCACTCCGCTTACTTAGATTTATAAGTGCTTATAAGAGAACATCTGCGGGCCGTTATAATCTCATAACTCCTATAAGAGCCAATACCAGGAGTATAGACACTAAGGAGTAATCACTCCGCTTACTTAGATTTATAAGCGCTTACAAGAGAACATCTGCGGGCCGTTATAATCTCATGACTCCGATAAGAGCCAATACCGGGAGTATTTACACTGAGGAGTAATCACTCCGGTTACTTAGACTTATAAGCGCTTATAAGAAAATATCTGCGGGCTCTTATAAGTAAATATAAAGTTAAATTACTTAAAGTAATTTACATTAGCCTAAAAGTGAGTAAGTTTCACATTCGAAACCGTTTGTCTACTGAATCTATAAAGTAGGTATATTTTTTTGACCTAGTGGCGGTTACTACGTTTCTGCTTTTTACCGTCGATATGTCGTTTTATATTTTGCAATGCTGAACCCTACATTTGGTAAGAACATGGGGAGTTCTTTGGTTTGACACATGTTGTTATAAAACCAAATATAGCACTATAACGGAATTCAAAATGCCCCTATTATAGCACTATAACGGAATTCAAAATGCCAACTGCAAAAATGGCAGCTTCCTTCTATTATTTGCAAAACAAATGGATAAATATTAATTTGTAAATATCCCAAATTCAAGAGGCGCGTTAAAATTTTAACTACAAACGTGATACATTTCACAGAAAATTCATGTTCCCGTACGTATACAGTACGCTAATAATTGTAATTCAACAACACACTAATATAATATTCAACTACACAGAAAGGTACTAATATAATTCGCATTAATTACTTACCTTAAAATTCTTTTTAATATTTTTTACAAAATCCACACATGCAAACACGTTCGTCGATTGCGTTCCACGACTTAGATTATTAAAGCATTGGTGAGAGCGTATTAATCTCACTTTTTACTGTAACGTACTTAAAGTAGTTTTTACAGGTTTGTTTGGATTAACGTAATTCTATTATAGGAATACTATTAGCGTAATTGGCATTTCAACAGGCCATTATAAATATCTCATAAGTGCAAATAGACTTATAAAATGGGTCCTTTTCCGGACTTGTAAGCGCTTATAAATCCCTTATAGTCCTGATAAAACGATGGTCTTGGGATAATTATAAAACCGTACTTTGCTTGTTGGGTTGACATCAATCATCTTGTGCTCCAGCTGCTGCCGGTTTGCGATGATATCGGGCAAATTCGAAGTACCACGCGTTAAGAAGTACTTCGAAGATAGAATATTAAACAAAAGACTTCCGTTCTTTCTAAATAGTTTGCCGGAGAACATCCGTCATGACATGAGTAAAGCAAGCCCAAATTTAAAAAGGCCCTAAATATATATTTGTTGCAGACGCTCGAGTGACATGATTAAAGTTCATAATTAAAGTTTTAAAGTTTGCATCAAATATACTCGTATATCTTAAGTGTATGTTGAGAAATTAATATAATATATACATACAATTTACATTATTATTAGTATGCTAAGAAATCGGTGCCTTTCAGAACCTCTAAAATGGTCATACATGACCAAGAGAGAAAAAGGTAACAAACAAAAAAAAATGTCTTAGAAAAAGTATGATGTGCAGTCAGGGAATTTAAAGGTTTGCCACTTTTGCACTTTAATACAACAAAATAGAGTTGAAAAGTGTCAAACCTTTAAAATCCGTCACCATACTTGATTAAATTAATTAATTTCAATTTCTTATACCAACCAAGTTACAATGTGTCTACATGCTACGTTCTATTCTACTCTATACTACCGGTTCACGATCCCTGCTCAAGGACCAGCAAATTGGACCACAAGCCATATGGATATCTTCTACCTACTAATAATAGCTAAGCATAACACGTTCAATTTAAATCATTTGAGATGTAAAGCACCGACGACAAATGCCACAGCACCGAGAAATAAAATAACTGATAGAAACAATCGCCACAATAACCCTGTTAGTTGTTAAGTGCACGTGCACTGAACGCGTGTCGGGGGAGCTAGAAACGCGGCGTTTCCGGGCTAATGGAGCGTCGTTATGAAATATCGATTTTATTATAACCTTTGCATCGTAAACGTATTATTCTAAAAGCACGGGAACTTATTATTCGATTAAATTGAATTTTCGATACATTGGAGATTATCGGTTTATTCTGAAGCTAAAATTAATTGTTTAATGGCAATTTTTATCAAAAATAACCCAAAGCCACAGCACAATTAAGCCGCCAGTTATCTATTGTTTTTCAAGTTCACAGTAAATACAATTTTGTTCACTCTTGAGAATACACAACGCGGGCATAGCCATTTTTTTTAAATATTTGATTCTCTTTAGTACCTACCTAAACCTTTTTTTAATGGAATAAAGAAGGGTAGTATCTATTACCAGGTAGTTGGTTTGTAAACATATAAGGGACAAACAAGAAAATAAACATTTCTAATAAACTGCGATAAATATTACGTCCATCTTACTCAATGTTCAAAGCACTTCCAAGGTTTTGACAATAATTGCGATAAGGAAGTTTATGTAAGTAATACAATATCACCTGCTTAAACTACTTTTCTCAACAATCACTTCGAGCGTGTGCGTGCGTGGCACGTGCGCAGTTGAAGTTGGCGAGTTTGGTGACATTACTTCTGGACTTGGCCCGTAACGCTGGTCGTCGGGGGTGTTTGGTAATAATAATGGCCGTTGGTCGCATTTCTTGAGGGTATTCGCATATCGCTAGGTATTATAATGTTTGATTTATTTATTCATAATATGTATATATTTGAAACTAGCTTCTGCCCGCGACTTCGTCCACCTTAAATTCGTTTATCGCAGAAAAGGGTATTTTTCCGGGATAAAAAGTAGCCTATGTCCTTCCCCGGCCGGGACTCAAACTATCTCCATACCAAATTTCTATCAAATCGGTTCAGCGGTTTAAGCGTGAAGAGGTAACAGACAGACAGACAGACACACATTCGCATTCATTATATTAAGTATGGATTGTTAAAACGTAGGTAGTCCTTGCATCGATACTTTTATCGATACTAATATTATAAACTAGAAGATGCCCGCAATTTCGTTTGCGGAAGAGAAAAAGTCATAACCCCTCGTTTTTTCTTCAGCGTAGTCGGGTAAAAAGTATCCTATAACCATCTGGAGATACCCAGCTACCCGTGTACCAAAGATTATTGAAATCTGTTCAGCCGATTTTGCGTGATGAAGCCACAAAGACACGTACAAACAGACAAAAATCCAAAAAAAATTTTTTTTGTTTTAATGACCTCCAAATAGTCCGTAACAATCATTTTTTTTTAAAAATATATCTTCAATATACAGACATTTCATTTTTACAACTTTATAATAGTATAATAGATAATAGATGATAGTAATTATGGCTGTTACCTTTTCACCCTATAACGCAGAACTGATATATTGCGAAGGGTATTGGATAGTTTTTATCTTTGGAATCATCCCTGAAGGAGGTAAAAGGGGGAGGTGGAAGTTTGTATGGGGCAATTATTAAAATATATTAGGCTATCCAGTTCGCAGTATTGCGGGCGAAGCCGCGAGGAATTTCAAGTATAGTATAAATGTGATTTTTTTTTAATTGCTTTACCCTTGCACTGGTGACGGGGCAACGGATTCATATAATTTATTGCATAAAGATTGATGAACCGGAGAGTTACAGATGATGCTCTCGCGAAGGATAGTACCTATAATATATGTATTATATTTTCTACCAAGTACAAAATATTGGAGTTTCTGCTCCGAGCGCGCTATTTGAAACGTTGAATTTAGTTAGGTTAGGAATAAAATTACAAGTAATTTTTAAACGATTTAATCCACAACACAAATGAAAAAGATCGTCCGGGAAAAATCATCGAAAGAAGCGTAAAACAAAAGCGAGATAAAATCTCTCTCCAATTTCTGTACAGCAGTGTCCTCATTTAGCCCTTATTCGAAATATCCTGAATAAATTCAATCTCGCAGGCCCAATCCAGCCAATTTCTATAAAAATAAGCCACTATTCATGTCGTCTCCGTCAAATATAATAAACCTTCAGTGCAAGCGTTCATGAAAAGGTTTTCCAGAGGGAGGAATTTGAGATGAGGTGGAATTATGAATTTTCATGAAATGAAACGTAGGTGTGCTCGTTTACATATTTATATCGTGGCGCTTAACGTTACCGTTAGGTGAATAGACGTTAAAAAGTATAAGCAAGGCTTTTTGAAGACCGAGCACGACGCAAAGAGACTTACCTACTCCGAATTTGGAGTTTAAAGTTCGTACCGTGCCATCCCGGTCGCTCTCGTTTTAAACTGTATTTGACTGAGTGAGACGGTGCGATACGAACTATACATCGACTTCGGAATAGCGCCTCAGGATACTCTCGAGATTAAAATGAATCTAGGAGATTGGTTCTGTAAGCTAGCGTTGGTTTTTGAATGTACGGAGCCATGAAACACACTTTGCTCTGATTGTGGTCACTGCACTTTAGTAATTTCCCCCTGAGTAATAAACTATATTCTAACTGCTCTATGCACGACGTACTAAGATGGACTAAGTATAATTGACCAATGGGCAATGGGCATTGGTGATGATTACCATTGGGTAAGTCATATGGAAAATAAGAAATTAAAGGAAATTCTTCGATTTATTTGTGTAAAACATATATATACGAAGACAAGTTACATACATCCGTCTAACAATTAACTATATTATCACTAATATCAGCTATAGGATCCATAAAATGTGCGTCAGCGTCGAATGCAGCACTGACGGACTCGTCGCTACTATAATAATTATGACCCTTAAACACCTATAAACTATTCGTTGTCATAGGTCTCGCCCTTAGCCAGCCCTTACCTAGACTCATTCACTAAGAATAGGGTAGATTCCTGGGTAAAAAAATATATATTTTAATTAGTCCATTAGATTATCAAAAAATAATGAACACGTATTTTTTCTTTTGTCAATCAAACAAAAAAGACAAAGATAAAGCGCGTCAAAGTTTGGGAGTGAGGGCGCATGACGTCATGCCGTGCGAAAAACGGTCGCACGGCGTGACGTCACGGGGAACTTTAACGGGCTATATCTTCATCATTTTTTGTTTAATTAACAAAAGAAAAAATATGTGTCCAATATTTTCTGATAATCTAACTGATGGATTAATCATATTTTTTTAGGACACAAGCCTATTCTGACATCTACAATTTTATTACTAGAAATAAAAATAAAATAGTCATTAAAAAGTTCCGCGTTCGTAAATTGTCCAAATGCTGATGTTTTAACATTACCATTTCCAGCTCTCAAAAAGTTCTAAAGAAACATCTCCGGTAGCGTTATGTTTAAACCCGTATACTTCTACCTTAATAACAAAGCGGTATTGATATCCAATTACGCTGCCATACCGTTTCTACCGTACCGAAAACGGTCCCTGCTTGGAGTTTCAGCTTAAGACGACTTCGAATACTTACTTTTGCTTCAATTATGTAAATGTGAAAACTTGTAGATAAGTATACCTTGTAAGTAATACTCGTGTAGCAATGTAACTCACACCACCAAAGACTAAGCTTATAATATAAGTAGGTGTGCGTACGTTCAATCTCACGAGATAACAAACCATGACCTTCAGCCCCAAAAGAACGATCGCAAGATGGATAATAAAGGCAGGGGGCAACCGCCCGCCGCGGCCGCCTGACCCAGTCGTGGCATTTAATGGGTCTCTCATCTAGCTGTCATATTAAGTATATAATATGTTTGGTGGGTAAAGGTAAAGAGCAATAAAGATGAGCTAACCGTTTCAAGTCTTAGAGCATTTAACCACGGTAGATGACGTTCGCAGTCGTGTTATTACCGAACAAATTTTTCATGCACTTTTAGCGAGAGGTGAGGTAACCACAAACACTGTACAGAACACACACTGACAATAGGGATGTTGACAACTTTTATCAGTAGAATAACCATCCAATAATAGTAATTTTGGTGAAAAAACCAGTACAATCTCATACAAACTCCCCGAGATAAAAAAATTTAAAATCACATGTTGGCATGGACTTACCCAAAAAACGCTCCATATGTTAAGGTGCGTCCACACTTGTATCATTTGCTCGTATCCGATCACCGTGGCGTGGCATGACTGCGTATCGCGCTGCTTGGACGCTCGCAACGTCATCATGCCACGGGACGAAGATCTGATCGGGCAAATGATACAAATGTGGACGCACCTTTAGGAATGTGTGACGTCATACATTCCTAACTTGTATGGGGAAATTAAGAACTTTTTTCTGCATCAGCTTGCTTTTATCGAAACGATTTCATAACAAAATTTACCATACAATAGATTTCATGGGTTTTTCAATGGTATGTTAATTATTAATATTTTCATACTTTCAAATAGACTTTCCCATCCAAATTTAAAGGCTCATTTCATTAAACAAGCTACACGTAACATATCGAACTCAAAGTTTTCACTTAAGTTTAGTACGTAATAATTGCACTAAAATTCATAACATCATTAAAAATTACAGGCAGGCATGAGGCCCAACTTTAGAAGAAGTTGTGTTTAGGTTGAAAATCAATTTACAGATTTCAACCAATTTTCTGGTTTAAGGATTGCTGGACATCCGCGGGTGGTTATAGAATACTGTCTATCCGACTGCACTGAAGTAAAAAAGAGGGTCATGACTTCTTCTCCTCCGCTGACGAAGTTCTAGTGGATAATATTATAAAGGCAGCGGGCGAACGCTCGCCGCGGGGCTTGACCCAGTACCGCAATATTTAATGGCTCCCGGCTCCCATCCAGTTGTCACATTATGGCAACCTCTATTAGTTTCCTCGATAATCGGCGAACTTCTAGAGCTGAGGATATGCGATATTGCGTGCTGAAGCAATTATGTAAGAATAGGGATAATGAAAAATGTTATAATTATTCCATCATGTACTTCATTAATAAAAAATATTGAAAACATATTTTTTTCTTTTTTTACGTACCTAATCGAAAAATAAAGGCATTGAGTCAAAATGTCGCGGTGCAAATTGTACCTAGGTATGACACTTTTTTTTGCACGGACAATTTTTTCTTCAACGTAGTCGGGTAAAAGGTATCCTTTAACTATCTGTGGATACCCAGCTACCTGTGTACCAAAAATAGTTGAAATCTGTTAAGCCGTTTTGACGTGATGAAGCCACAACGCCACATACGAACATACCAAAAATCCAAGAAAAGTATTTTTCGATTCCGTGGGTTCCCACTGGGTATAAATAATAAATCAACGTAAGTAATATTGGCAAAAATGTAATATTCACTTTCAAGTGTTTCGTTCAGGTTTCGTTCACTACTTGCGTAGGTATTATACACTAATGTATATATGTAATCGTCTAGTGTCTCATGCCTTACCTACCTCTTGAGAAAACGCTCTAATATCTCTAACCTTACCGTAACCTTTATTGGTTTTATTCGATTTGATGGACACTCAAGGGAAAGCGCCGCCATAAAAGTCGCATTACAGAACTACTGATAGATAGTTTATTTTACGAGAATGGCGACAAGTAATGGATACTTCGAGCTGCGTACTTTTGTAATGTAAAATGCGAGGAATGTATTACTGTGATATTAGCTTTTGTTAAAAAGCTCAACCTCTATTTCATCCTAAGGATGACTGAAAAACAACGCATAGACTAAATCGATGGGTCTAGAAGCTTGACATCTTGCACAGAAGTCCCTTATAAAAACGTGCAATTCAAAGTCTTTGCTTATACTTACATATAATATTGTAAATACGTACACTGAAAAAAAAAAACCGATTGTATCAAACAAGAAACTTGTTTCCACCAGAGCATATCAAGTGCAATGGCTGCAATTTTAATTTGATTACTGATTAATTGTCAAAGATATCACAAAAGTCATATATTGTCAAGTATAAAATTGATTGATTCAAATAAGATTATATCAATTGGCATTCGATAGGCACAATAAATGGATTGCGCTTAATAAGTTCATTATAACTTCAATCAAGTTCAAAACTTTTGAATGAATTGAAAGAAATATCAGTTTTGATGGATCTCAACATTATCTTTGTTTGTTTGCTGCTAAAATGCGACGGTTAAGGTCAACTAAGTAAAATGCTCAAATGTTTGACCATTTTATGTCGTACTACTGCAATTATGTGTTAAGTAATTAATTTATTCAATTTGTTATCGAATTAAGAAATTTCCAATCAAGCTAAAAAGCCACTTGATACGAGTAGGCTCATATCATTTTCAGTGTAGGAAAGGATAATTAGAACATTCTGTGTGTGTCACTTACACTTACTTATAAAATCTGAAACACTTATTTTGTTTCATATTCCACAAGCCACAAGCCGTTGATGGTTATATGTGTATAACAAAACTGACGATTAGTGCCAATGACATAGGTCCGGTACCAAACAAGATGATGTTTTTCGAAAATGCCCGGGTAAGTTAAGCTTCCACCATGTTTGCACTATAAAACATTGCCCTCATTTGAGACCAACACAAAGTCAAAATTATTGAAAAACCGCCCGAAACTTAGTCCGCGTAGGACAAAAAGTCATAACCCGTCGTTTTTTCTTCAGCGTAGTCGGGTAAAAAGTATCCTATAACCATCTGGAGATACCCAGCTACCCGTGTACCAAAAATTAAGGAAATCTGTTTAGCCCATTTTGCCTGATGAAGCCACAATGACACATACAAACATACATAAAATCCAAAAAAAATTTTGTTCGTTTTAGTGATCTCCAAATAGTCCGTAACAATCAATTATTTGAAAATATCTTCAATGTACAGATTAACTTCTCCATACAAAACGTGTAGCCAATCAATTGTATGAGAGGTTCAAATTTTCTTTAAAGATTTTGATGTGGGCCCCATAGGTACTAAATATTGTTCGTAATTGTTACTAGACTCCATTGGCGTGGCGTCCATATAAGCCGATTCCCACCGGATTGCCCAAGGAAAAGCTTATAACCACCTTTTTCTTTAAATATGAGTAAATGAATACGCTTCGGCTTCCGTTGTAATTTTCCTGACGCCACGCTAGACTCAGAAGTTTACATTTTGTATCACCTCTTAGATATCACCTTCACGAAGACTGTAGGAATGTATAAACACCAGGTTTTAGCGACGTGGCTATCGCATATATCCCGTAGGGACCAGACTGGCAAACCTTCCTAGAGGCCCGTGGGAAGAGTCCCGTCCCCATCTCTTATAACGTAGTGATTATATTGTCTTTGGTGGTCATCGATTACCTTCGGGCGCCAGCGATAAATCCGCCCGTGATCGGATAACCGTCCCTAACACGAAACCTGCAATTTGCGACCGATAGTGGATGATAGACAGGAGCCGGATTTGTAAGAAGAGATCTTTCCATAGAGCAATTTTCGGGCAAGGGTTTATCTCGGGTATTGGTGATATTGTTCTCATTGTGATTATTTAATTTCTCATCGCTTTACCGGTATTCTTACAGTAGTATTATATTTCTAAGTAAAAGTGACCTTTTTACTCGGTTTAAAATTAAGGTAATATTACTTGGCCGCGTGGCCCGTGTGTCATTTACAATTATACCTACCGCTAAGAACCAAAAGCTTGTGCAAACAGTTGCCTATTGCACACAGGTGCTGTGATGTGTGAAAGAAGTAATTTAACTTTAATGCCTATTTTATAATGCGCTTTTGATCAATATCAGCAACAAGAGATCAGTAAAAAAATACGGACGGCCAAATAATATGTTTTGGGTACTCATTTTTGACCAAGACCTTCCTATTCATATTCATTTATTTCATGTTAAAATAATAGTATAAATTTGCATTAGTCAAAATTATAAGTATTTATATATGTGTAACATGAACGCCATATAAAAATAAAAATAAAAATAAACTCCCAAGTTCGTCCAGACAAAAGAAATAAAGTAGTAAAAGGATGTAAAATAAATATGTCAACATTCAAAATGATCCCTAGTTAAAAAACAGTGAAAGATATCATAATTAACTGATTTTTGACTCCAGCCTAACTTGGGAGCCACAGGTATCTGATGTATGTCGCAGAGTAACTAACACGCTTCGATCGCTTTACCGGCTCATACATTTTCTTCCTGTTAGCACCAAGACTATCCTCATTCAAGCTCTTGTCCTACCCGTTGTTGATTACGCTGATGTATGTTATTCAAATATCACCCAGGCTTCATTGAGCCGGCTGGATCGTCTTCTCAATAATTGCATCAGATTCATCTTTGGACTCCGTAAATTTGACCACATATCCGCTTTTCGCCGTCAACTTAATTGGCTTCCCATTCGTGAACGTAAGTCATTACGAGTCCTGTATACACTTTATTCCATCTTATTCGACCCAGCTGCGCCCCCGTATTTCAGATCTAAATTCCACTTTGTAACTGCTCGACCTGGTTGTGATCTCCGCACTTCTCGTAGTCTCATACTCATTGTCCCTCAACACCGCACCGGTTTTATGACGAACTCCTTTACTGTTCAGGCAATTCGACTCTGGAACGAACTCCCACTCGCTATCAGACAAGCACAAAGCAAACTCAGCTTCAAGCACATGTTGCGCAAGCACTTCTTTACTAAGCTCCAAGATTAGCTCTCTCTCGGTATGATGTTTTTAACTAGGTACATAAAGCAATATGTATGTAGATATATTCTATTGTGTATTTGTGTAAGTTTATGTGCGTATATATTATAAGTATATCTGTGTATTATATTTCTCTTCAATTGTCTCAGTTTACAGGCCCTGCACCCATATAACTGTTTCTGTTTAACCCAATGGTTGACTGGTAGAGAATGCCTTTTGGCATAAAGTCCGCTATTTGTACATTTTTCAATTGTGCAATAAAGTTTCAATAAATAAATAAATAATTTTAAGGATTGTCGTTACGTTATTGATGAAACATTAAATCTAAAAAACTCGCAGCGCAGTTATTAACGCATAACGGTCGTGATCAGTATCTACATATATTGCTACTAATTGTGCAGGTATCCTCGCTATGCTCTCCGTCACCGAACAAGCATTGGTCAAACTCATTGGTGTATTAGCGAGTGCTAAGATTCGAAGTCGGAATATCTAGTCCTGTCTTTGATGAGCATCATAAAAAAATCTGCACGTCGAAACGAGTTTACTCGTAATTAAGTGATTCGTTAAAAACGTTTCCACGTGCCTTTTTCTTACTCCAGAGAAGCTGCTTAAATATTTCGGCCGCCAACGATTCCAAAGCAAACAAAGGAAATAAACTTAGTTTCCAAGGAAAACACTGTCCCAGGAATTCGTAGGTGGAAATTTCTCGAAGAATCACAGAACCGCCGTATCAAGTTCTCAATCAGAATATCTAATGAAACAGAGTACAAGACGTGAAATACTAGCGACGTAGCACTTCGGTTTTTGTAGCAAACAAAATAAAACCTTATTACGTACTTACGTAGTAACATTGAGTTTATATTGTGAAAAGTAACTTTGTCTGATAGAAGAACAATAGACAAATATATAAATGAGAAAATGGATTTTACAAGGAATTTCGTTTATACTTAAATATAATAATCATAAATATATTCAGCAACGTTTAACGAACCTTTATTATTGAGAAAGCTGAATAATTTAGATAGGATATTTATTCATAAAATACAGGCAAGGGCAAATATAAGTAAACACCACAAACTCTCATAAATATATATCCAAATCTTATTACTAGAACAGTAGAGCTGCTGTGTACAGTCACCAGCATTAATATCTTCCACAACAAAGCACGCATGAATTTCTGACACTACTCATATCATATATCTTGTAAGAACTTGTTACCATGGTGCAATAAACGTTATGATTATGATTACTCTATTTCTAGGGCCGTTATGTCGTGGTCAGATTTTTTCATCCGCTTTGTTATGGCAGATATTAAAAAAACCGGCCAAGTACGAGTCGGACTTGCGTACCGAGGGTTCCGTACAAAATATAACCTACAAACAGCCTTATCTATAAAAAAACCAGTGTTAACAGAGCCCTACTCCTAAGCAAAATGTACACGGTGTTCGATCATTTAATATTGGTTACTGACATAGATCGGCAGACATAAATACTATTTTTAGTATTTTTTGTTATAGCGGCAACATAAATATCATGGTTCATGAGACACAGCCTGGTGTCAGACAGACAAGACGGACTGCGGAGTCTTAGTAATAGGATCTGGAGGCCGACCTCGAGCTCCACTCGCCAGTACTGTAGATGGGGAAAAACTACCTCAAGTAACCACAACCAAGTTCTTGGGTATGACCATGCGGCACTCAAATGAGATGCGTACATTGAGACCGTCTGCGGTAAGTTATCGGGCGCTTGTTTCGCCTTGAGCAGATTGGCACGGGTGCTACCTGACCAGCAACTTAGGTCTAGCTACTTCTCGCTATTCCACTCAACAATGTGTTATGGGCTTGAGCTCTGGGGTACAGCAGCAGTATTTGTTCACCAGAAACGAGCATTGAGAATAATATCGAATGTGGCGCCAGGCACTCCTGCCCTACCCCTCCCCTTTTAGAAATAAAAACATGATGACCCTGACATAACAATACATTTTTTACATAATAAAGTACGTTCGATGTAATATGCATCTCTTTCCTCTGTCAACATACAGAAGCATACGTATCGCACAGAAACACACAAACATGATGTCCGTAGCACGTTATCGGCTCCCAAGTCGAGTAAAACAATGTCCATCGTAGGTCCAAAAATCTATAATAAAGTACCCGTCAATATCAAAGACATTGAAAATAATGTAACGTTTTTCAATGAATTAAAAAAATGGCTAACTACCAAAGCTTTCTACAATATGGATGAATTTTACAACTGTGATATGATAATGTAATAATATAGTACAGCATTTAGTTAATTAATACATTTATTGAAAGTAATTAAATTTTTTAATATAATATTGTATAATCTTTTCCTAACTAAATCAAAATAGTAATTAAATTTGAATTTACATAATATCAAATGATTATAATAATTGTTATAATATCATTATTTTTTTTTTATCTCAAATTTTATTTGAGATAAAAAAAAAAACTTATAGATAATTGACGTGTAAAATGTTAACATTTTATTAATAAATGAGTATGAGTATGATCCCGTTTTACCCTTTGGGTACAGAACCCTAAAAATGGGTGTGTAATTATCTTTACCTTTGACTGGTACCTAAACTATACCTATCGGGGTCATCGTCGCTAATAAAACTCGCTAGACTCCTAACTACTTATCAACCACCGGAGATCTTAAAGTAAAGATTAACATCACGTGATAGCAACCTCTGATCCCGAGCGAGAATTTCTATTTGTCTCTGTATGACAGACACATCGGCCTGCGACATGCCTAGACGCAGTTTCTATGGATTACTCACAAATTGTTCCCAATTGAAGACCTGGAATAAGGTCGAAGAATAAAAACGGCTTTTATAAATTCCCAAGTTCGTCCAGACACAAGTTCGTCCAGACACAAGTTCGTCCAGACACAAGCAAAAGCCGGTTTTTAATATAAGGTACAAATCAAATCAAATCAAAATATTCTTTATTCAAGTAGGCCTAGTTACAAGCACTTTCGAAATGTCAGTTACATGAGAGTGAATGTTTGCTGGGAGAAATACAATATGATCCAAAATTTGCTGCAAGGATTAGGGAAACCCAGAAAAACCTAATCAGATCATTTAACTTAAGTGTAATATTATTGATAAAATCATCGTTTTAAAAATTTAAATAATAAATAAGATAAATCCCAAAAGGATTGTCAATAAAAAATAAATAATCTAGAATGTGTCTAGAATAAAATTCTAAATGTCAGAGTATATAAAACAATTAAGATTAAAATAATAATAATACCTTAGGTATTCGTTAAAATAATTATTCATATACCTACATGACGCTATAATTTACATTAATCCCACGCGGCTTCATCATTCATGTAGTCTTGAGTGCTATAATAAGGTTTAGAAAATAATTTTCGTTTCACAATATTTTTGAATTTACCAATAGACAACTCAGTTATGCTGCTAGGAAGTTTATTATAAAATCTCACACAGTTACCCATGAATGATCTCCTTATTTTATGGAGCCTAGTAGCAGGCACTGCGAGCTTATGCTTATTTCTAGTATTAATATTATGTATATTACAGTTCTTCTTAAAGTCGGTAATATTTTTATGTACATACATAATATTCTCATAAATGTATTGACAATGCAATCTCATTATATGAATGTCCTTAAACTTATCTCTAAGCGAGTTTCTATAGTTAATTTTATATATTGCACGAACAGCCCGCTTCTAGAGAACAAATATAGTATTAATGTCGGAAGCACTGCCCCATAGTAAGATGCCATACGACATAATACTGTGGAAATAACTGAAATACACTAATCGAGCCGTTATAACGTCTGTTAATTGACGAATCTTACTTACTGCAAAAGCTGCAGAAATCAGTCTATTCGAGAGATTAGCAATATGGGGACCCCATTGGAGCTTAGAATCTAATGTTATACGGAGAAAGACTGTACTATTAACAAGTTCCAGTTCCTCACCTTTAACCATAACGCTTGCTTGCTCGTGTTTTACGTTACTCGTGACAAACTTAACACATTTAGTCTTTTTCTCATTCAACAATAAATTATTTACATTAAACCAATTTACTACTTCACAGATAGCATTGTTTACGTCATTGTAGGATCGTTGATTTCGTACGACTTTGTAAATTAGAGACGTATCATCTGCAAACAAAACTATCTCATGGTGGGTCTTTACGAGGTGTGGCAAGTCGTTTATATAGATAAGGAACAGGAAAGGTCCCAATATTGATCCCTGCGGCACACCCATAGCGACTAATGACTCCGGTGAACGCTTTCCATTCACGTCAACCCTTTGTATTCTACCATTTAAATAAGACTCTAATAAATTTAGTGCTGATCCTTTAACTCCGTAGTGGTGTAGCTTCCTGATCAGTGTCTCATGATTAACGCAATCGAAGGCCTTAGATAAATCACAGAAGATGCCTAAAGCATCTCGCGACTCCTCCCAGGCATCGAAAATGTGTTTTATGAGCTCAACTCCAGTGTTGGATGTCGAGCGACCCCGCGTAAAACCGAATTGCTTACTATGCATGAAATTATTCAAATTATATGTTTTAACAATTGATATAGAATTAGCTTTTCAAAAATTTTACTAAATGTAGGTAGTACAGATATTGGTCTAAAGTTAGTGGGGTCAGAGGTACTACCTGATTTAAATAAAGGAGTTATTTTGCTATGTTTCATCAGATCAGGAAACTCACCGCAGTCAACACTGTTATTGAATATATCTGCCAAGTCAGGCGCTATTACAAAATAGTTAGTACAAAATAGAGTAAGCCTTCCATTGTCTAAGTGTTGGGGGATGCCGATAGCGTTAAAATAAAGCCATTGACAAGGGTTGCGTCGTTATCGCCGCGCTGACAGCCTAACAAGCCTTCAGCGAAATCGGAGACAGGCGACATGCTAATGATTTAAGAGCAAAACTCGCTAAATACGAAACTACTATAATAAGGGTCGTAACTGCCATAATTTTCTTTACACTCTTTCTACCGCCCTCCGGTAACTTTTATGGTTTATACACCATATGATTGGAACCACCAATTTAAACGGTTGGCAAAACGTTTTGTTCATCATAAACTCCACTACTAATCTAGTTCTTCCTCCCTTTTCTGTGGTAAACTAAGGTGAAATATAAACAAGGGTACATATAACAGTTAGGTACATAAAACAAGTCGGTAGAGTAGTATAAACAATGGATAATTGATTAATTAATAATACGTAATTCGTTAAAGAGCTGTCGTGCCCGGAAAACTAATCTGATTACGGCACGACAGGCTACTTCCATGTTGTATTGTAAAAGGTTTCACCTGTTGACGACCTTACTCTACGTTACAAAGTCATGGCTACAATATATTTGTGTGAATTGCGTGTTATAAGTTTAGCCTGTGTGCTTGGTGTCAGTGTTTTATTTTTTTTCTCTTTTGAAACTTGATTTAATCGAGTGCGTGTGTTTGAAACATGATTCACTTTCTGAATCCGCTACCTGTGTATATTTATTATTTCAGAGAGTATGTATTGGCTATACACTTTTTGAGATATTTTAGAAATCATGATGTCGCCAGCTGGCACCAGATCTTTTTGGCTCAGAGTTTAAAAACCACCAATGCAAGCTACGAATTGTGACAAATCGATAATCGAAAAACTTATATTATATCGATTAGTAACATCATAATACTAAAGTTAAATGTCTGCCGTTTAGAAAAACCAGTTTGAAATCAATTGCAGAAATAAAGGGCCGAGTTATTCTTTCATCTAAAGCAGACTAAAACCATTAAATTAAATCGACCTTTGTGAATTGATATTTGAATAATGAGATGAAACATATCATAGTAGATACCAACTGAGAACTTGTTATTGAAAACGAAACTGGATAACAAACTCAGTTTATTTTATTTCTGCAAACTGTGTAGGTACACCCTCGATATTTTAATCGCAATTCAATTTGTGTTAAATGGATTGGATTGAATACATCGAAGCCATATTAAGTGATTGAATAACCATGTTTATAAAAGTAGGGTTGCCATTTTGGATACGTAACCATAGAAATTTCAATGGTAACGCTTAATAAATACTTTCAACGAATTATTTTTTTCAACATTATTGTCAAAAAACTGCGAGACTCAACAAAAGTCGTGACCACAATGCACAACTTTTTCAGATCTTATGGAGTGCCCCCACCCCCACCCCCCAAAACAATAATTATTTTTTGTAATATTTAACTACTACACTACGTAGCGGTCTACCTATACTTATAAGTACTCCTCGCCAATATATAATGCCTGTGACATACAGACGGACGGTCATGACATAACTTCCATTTTTGCTATTTCGGCTAGCGGAACCCTGAAAGCGATGATGATCATCAAGCATATGAAGAGATATCTTGAATAATAGTTACTCAAATGAGAATACTTACGACGAAGTCACATTCCAAACAAAAAGCTGACGGACCGGCCCCTTAGCCACGGCCGATATGTTGATTATATTCATCGACAACGGATCACGTTGAATCGATTTTCTTAGATCCCAACACATTTACGATCGAGAGTTTCGTAGCGCTACGCTCGTAGCCAATAACATAGGAAAATGCGCATCTATGTAGCAAAAACTTACTACGAGCAGAGCACCCACTTAGCTGATCCCCGGTCGTGAAAGTATTAATAAATACTCGGGGACAATCTTACACAAACCGACCTAGTCCCAAACTAAGCTTGTACAAAACTTGTACTATGGATACTAGGCGACGATATACATAATATTATATAGATAAATTATAATATTTATAAGAGTTAAATACATAGAAAATATCCAAGACCCAGGAACAAACATTCGTCCTCATCACACAAACACTTGCCCTGGCCGGGCCCTGGAATAATGACAAGTACGAGTACAAGCTGCGAGATTGAGTAGTGAGTACTTAAGTTTAGTGTATTAACCCTTTGAACGCCAAGAGCCACTAAAGTGGTCGTGTGATGTCGAGCCTACCATGCCAACGACCACTAAAGTGGTCATGGCAGACGCTGTTAAAGCAATTTTACTGTTGATAGATAAGGTTTAAATTATTTCCTCACTAGTTGAGATGTTGACCGTGTATTCCACATTTTGATGCGAGAGAGAAACCGTTCAAAAGGTTAAAGCTTTCCAATAATGTCCCACCCACAGCGCCCGACCTTGATCTTGCAACTTTTTTTCACTTAAAGCCAGTTTAATTAAGTGAAAAGAGGAATTTTCCAGAAAGCCTCGATGCTCCGGCGGGGCTTAATAGGGATCTCAGACGAAGGACAAGGTCTAAGCGGATCCCGATAGCGCAGCGAGCCAATCAATAAGCGCCCACGACATCCTTTCACGGTTTCAACACGTGCAAATTAAAGCATCGACCACACCGCTCGCTCTCCTCAAAATACGTTAACACACTGTCGGCGCAGTGAGAGTATGTGTAAAAATTGTGACGCCCAAGTCAGTAAGTGACTTGGGCGTCACAATTTTTACAGATACCTATACCTGCCACATCGAAGCTTAACGCTGCGATCGAAGTGTGCTACGCGCACGTTTTCTGTATACATTCTGCCGCGTAGACGCATAGTCAGCGTTTTCCACCTGTGTGGGAGGGATGCGTAACAATCGTGACATTGTAACAGATTACAGAAATTAAATACGAATTTAAGAGGGTTAGTACTCGTAAATATGAGATTTGTTGCATATATTTAGAATACAGTAGGTATCAGTGATTCCCACGCCATACTAATTATGGTTATTAAATTATTGGTCAATCCCACCTCAAGCACTGGGTAAACAGATACTGTAAGATTTGATCTGAACTTGTATTTGGTAATAACATTTACCTCCCCATTTTCATTGCATTCCAACGACATCTGTCCAAACGTTCGACCTTGATTTTGTTACAATTTTTCTTTTAAGTCAGTTTAATTAAAATAAAACTTGAGGAATTCTTCAGAAAGTCCCAATGTCCCAGTGTAAATAGCTCAGACGAAGCAAAAGGTCTAAGCGGTTCCCACAGCGCCGGGAGCCAATCAATTAGAGCACGACATCATTTCAGGGCTTTCAATGAGTGCATACGAGTGTCTATAAGGTTGGGACTGATATTGTCACGAATTACAGGAATTAATTACGAAATATAGTAAACATTACTGATTTGAAGCTTTAATAAAAATAAATCCACATTAATATGAGTGAGTAGGCTAAAGTTTGAAGTCAACTAGAATGCTCTGATGCAAAAAATATACTGAGTGTTAATCAGTGACTATACTAGTACTAGACTGTATATAGGCTCCGTTGGCTTTGAATTCTAAGTCAATTCCATTGCTCAAATTAGGTAAACATGGATTTGCAAGCTTTGACTCAACGAATAAATCCAGACATTCGAATTAAATACTTAATACACCTTTAAGTAACATCTCACGCACCCGACTTTGAACTGGCAACTATTTTTCAATTAAGCTAGCTTAATTACGGGAAGACTCGAGGAAATTTTTGAGAGAATCCGGCGTAAGGAGCTCAGATGAAGGGCAAGGTCTAAGCGGATCCCGATAGCGCCGTAAACCAATCAATAAGCGACCGCGATCACGGTTTTCATCACGTGCAAATTGCAATGTCAGATACAGCGACGATGTTATTTGTAACTAGCATTTAGCAGCTTCACCCGCGTTACCGAGGATTGAAAAGCCTGTTTAAACGATTGATTCGCCATAAAATCTGTTAAAACTGAATGATTTCTGGATAAAAAACTTTTCATTACATTGTCCATACTATCTGGTCTCAAATTATCTCAACACCATATTTCATCTGACAATTCAACGGTTTAAGCGTGAAAGGTACGTTGATACAGACAGACAAGTCACTTTCCCATTCATAATATTAGTATGGATATCATTACTAACTAGTTCAAAATACAACTCTAACAAATGGGATCAGTTCAAGTATAAATTTGTGTTTGGTTTCCTTTACTTTACAATATTTAATTGTTATCGAATTTGCTTTTGTATACCAAAATTCAAGTCAATGAACCCAATAAAAGTGGATGAAAATGTATTGATAGATTTCACAACATCGCGACAGGGTAAATAATACAAAACTTTTCTATGAATTACGTAAGAATAATAAAGAACGATAAAATTTCGTCTCTCATTATCAGTGATCGGTTATTTGGATTAGAGTCGGGGTAAACGGCCTCAATCATTATGTTAGTATGGATATGCCCCGGGAATCCGGGGTTTATGTTGTTAGAAAAGGCAAAAAAATACAATGTGTTTATTTTATTACACTTTAAAACATCTAAATATCGGATAGATCTATGTATTTACACCTATACGATAACCTGTGACCTAATATTATAATATAAATTATACTGCTAATACCTATTTATTTAAGCAATCCTCAGAGGCAAATAATTAGAACTGAAATCCAGAGAAAATAATGAAATGACAATGTCAAGATTTTTAAGTATTCTTTCCATCATGACAGATCACTTTGTGGAGGTTTTAATATATTTTGCTTAAAATAATGTGTAGAGATTAGGAAAAAATTACAAGTTTTTGTCTCAACTGGTTGCCATGTAAGAGTAAAAAATCCCTTACAGACAATTTAAATTATGTTATTTTTGAACGATTTGTTCGGTATTGCGGGAAACTGTCGTTATTAACTTTTCTACTTGATATCCCGCGAGGGAGAATCCAAATAACCGATCACTCATTATTAACTACATACTTACGTCCTAACTTCGGGAGTAAACGTCAAAGGTAACCAAACAACGGCCATAAGTAATGTAAGTTGGGAGCTCTTTTACGTGAAGCGATAATAATTATCACTGAATGCCGGTAATATTTTCAAACCAAATTATATGTATTTCATTTGAGTATCTTTCGCTTTCTTTGGAAACGGTCCCTGCATTATATACGCTACATATTTATTCAACGGACTTGTTATAGTCGAATTTATCGTACAAACAGCAACATACTTAATTGACCATCTGTAGGCCTATGTCTATGATAATAAGATCTACCAATGTTATGGTCATTTAGTGTAGCTGATGGTACGACAGATAAATGACAAAGCGCCCGTCACTTTCTGACAAGTTAGTGAGTGCGAGTGTGACAGATGCAACTTCGCTTGCGGAGAAGAAAAAGTCATAACTGCTCTTTTTTGCGACAGCGTAGTCGGGTAAAAAGTATCCTATAACCATCTGTGCCCAGCTACCCGTGTACCAATAATAGTTGAAATCTGTTTAGCCAATTTAGCGTGATGGAGCCACAAGTGCCACAACGACACATACAAACATACAATAAATGCAAGAAATATATTTTTAGATTCATTGACCTCCAAATAGTCCGTTGCAATCATTTTTTTGAAAATATCTTCAATGTACAGACATTTCATTTTTACATCTTAATAATAATAAAAATGTGATAAAAGCATCATAGGCCCGCAGTTTCATTTTGAGCGGCTTCTGAGGGAACAATTTTAGTGATTAGAGGAGAAAAGCCGAAGACTGGGGTCAATGGAGAGGTCAATTAATATTCGGTGGTTTGAATAGGCTTATGACGAATGCAATAATCCAAGCTCCATACATTTCAATAAACAACAATCTGCAGCTGGGTAATTCTATCACTTTCAGTTTTCTGTCGCACATTTTGAAGAAATGAGACACAATGAGAGTTAAGATATGGTATAACGATGTACTGAGCTTGCGATACAATTTTCATTTATAAAAAATGTTACAAGTAAGCCACAATGCTTAATTCTTCAATATATACGACAGGAAACTAAGTGCGGTTAAAACGCCTGTAGAATTACCCTGCAAAATTTTCCCCTTCAGACATATGCGATCACCGCATTGCCCGCGGCACCCTGTGAACATTACTCCCATTTTTACAAGTATTGTGGCTTACTTTTACAAGTATTGTGGCTTAATTTGACAAATATATGCGACAGGAAACTGAAGGTGGTTAAAACGCCTGTAGAAACCCAGCAAAAATTTCCCCTTCAGATATGCGATGACCGCATTGCCCGTGGCACCCCGTGAATTTTACACCCACTCCGCGGAGATAAACAACGCATGGCTTCGAGTTATCAAATGTCAACGCAATAATGCGGGTCGCCAGGATGTGATGTCGCAGCAATATGAAAGGATAAGCCGGAAGGGATTTGAACTATCACAGATCTTTGTACAAGCTCAAAGCACATTCAGCGACTGAAACCGAAGGGAATAAGGTAAATTTCCCGGTGCTCGGCAGAGCCTTCATAGTTGGTACCTTCAACCTTAATTCGTAGCAATAGGAGTGAAAGATGGAGTGTTAATTAAGGTGCCCAACTTATAGTGGGAATCCTTTTTCAAGACCTTAAACGATTACTATTGTACCTTTAAGAGTCCCCAGTAAGCTCGGCCGAATTTCACCTTCCCATACAAACGGAGTTACGTTCTTATTTTAAAACTACGTGTTGGATTGTAACGAAACTTTGCATACACAATGACATGAGGTATATCTAGGCCTAAAACTAGTTTATAAGGCTGCAGTTTATAAAACAAACGAAATACAGCAAAAACAAGTTTTGTATGAAAAACTTAAATTAGCTATATTTTTTTACTATGGTATCTGAAGCTATATAAACTAATTACAGGCCTCCATAAACCTCCATATACCTCTGAAACTTTGTACTTACTCTAAGTACAAATTTTCAGAGCAAACTAGCAAGTCGTTTGGAAATGAGAGCGTAACTACGTTTGTATGGAGAACTGAGCTTACTGGGGACTCTTAAATGAAACCATTTATTTTTAATTGAGAAGTTTTCTTTTGTTAAATATGTTTTAACACCTCGAGAAGTTTTTATTTTAATATGAACCTTCTTACCTTAAATACCAAGTTGCCCTTTGTGTGACAAAAGTGTTTACATTCAGTGGTATCTTCTTTAAACAATGGCTTTGTTCGCAGGTAGGTACCTAAACGCTTTCGGTCTCAAAAAAGGATTCCCACTATGCGTAAGAAAAGTACGAAATTAACGATAAGAGTCAGGCTTATTTATTTAATCTTTATTGCACAAAAGAGAACTTATCGTACAAAAGGCGAACTTAATGCCATAAGGTATTCTCTATCAGTCAACCTTAGGGCAAATTAGAAAAATTGTGAGCTTCTACGTAATGAACATTTGATTCGATGGCTTCTGAATCTAGAAACAGTCTATGAAGTATATAAATGTTTGACGCATCGTTGGTCTTTTGTTACAGACTGGAGAATTTGTTAGTTAGGTAGAGTGAATGGAACTGAAAACCAAAATTATCCCTTCTATAACTGAAAATTAAAAAATAAACGTAACTAACCCAAGATTGTTACAGCTGCATATTAAAATGACTTAATGAATTTGTGAAATGAAAGACTAAGTAAGGTAACTAACTCTAGCCAGTTTATAGCCGCATAAGGAGAATATGTTTCTCTACCAATGAAACCGCAAGGAATTTCTAGACAGGTGCGTTCTATACAATCTAAATATACGGTGGGTAAAGAAGTAGCCGACATTGTCAGGAAAACTAAACGTTACAACCGCTTGGTGGTTGCTTGATTATTGAGATTAAATATAGTACATTTTATTGAGTATCTTGTAAAGGGAAATTAATCAAACCAAATCGACGAAATGTCAACTAATTTCGCTAGTTATATAATAATAATAATAATATTGCGGGACAATTTTTACACAAATCGAACTAGTCCCATGGTAAGCTCAATGAGGCTTGTGTTATATAAATACAAAAATCTAAATAATGACAAAAATTTCAAGACTCCAGTCGGTGTCTTGATTTTTTTTCATTATTTAGATTTTTGTATTTAAATAAGAGTATAGTTTCTTAGTGAAGAAATTCACTTCGAAAATCATGAAGATCGTGATGATAAAACATCAAGATTTTCGGCAAAAATCAATAATCTCGATAGGTCAAAGCTGGTGAAGTGATAGTAGAATTGCCTTTTTAATAACATATTGATATTTATAAAGTACTTCATTCATTTTAGTTAACCTTTTAATATGTCTACTACTACGTTTTAATTCTGTTTTTCTTTCGTATTGTGCGCATCCACTGTGTCTTTTGTCCGCAAAACTTTTGTTACCGAGATCGCTCACTGAGAACAATCTTTCTGAATAAGGAAGGTAGGTAATATCCCAGATATAAATCCGTGTCTTGGGAAATTCCGTCGGAACTGTCGCCTCGTAAATAGGAATTCAAATTGTCAGTTTATTTGTGAATCAGATCAGGCTGCCGAGGAAATCTGAGGTGGATATTAACGTCTAATAGAAATTGATATTAAGGTTGTAACTTCTAACGTTTTATTGAGGCATTTTAATATAAGGTCAGCCTTATAAGTTGACGCTTAAATTAGGCATAATCAGGAGCAAAATATATCATCAAGAGATAGTGCAATATGACCCCAGACATACCTACAAAAGAACTACGAAAGGTGGTAAGGTCAAACAAAAGAGAGATTAATTAAATACTTGTAATGAATAATATTTTAAAATAACATACCGGCACTATACACCGCGTTTTTTATAATTCGAATACCAGTATAGTTCTCCGTATCGTATTGATGGTTATCAATACGAACAACTATTCTCTGCAGCTGACAACATTGCCGTTTAATTACGCGAAAGGACAACAACGCTTTCAGAATAACGCCAATGCATCTCTGGCTCATCCCAACTCGCGCGAAAGCTAGCAACAAGGTTTTAAGTATATATGATAAACTTTTATATAGTTTGGTACTTAACTGTAGGCAGAAACGTGGCTGTCGACTGACTCAAAATAAGGTTTAGGTAACACAACGTAGGTATTCGTATGCCGTTGGCATGTCATCTAACCGTTCCTTGGTTGAACCAGGGTTGTCATGTACGGAGCAATACCCTGGGAAGCCTTCACGAACGGACCGGCGGACGGCAAGATAAATTACAATACTGTTGCAGGGTCAGCTCGGGTCAGCCCTACACATTAAAAAAGAGGAACATTTGCTACAAAGGGAACACAAAAAATCGATACATATATACTAGAAAGGCTACTATCAAATGACATTATTTAACAACTTGTATATAAAGATTGCTTAATACATTTAACAAAGATACCGACCGTAGGGATTAGATAAAACAAAAAATATCTGAGCGACAGGGAGCGACTAAATTCGCTTGCCTTTTATGTAATCCTCCTTTTCAGCTCCTTAGACATTTGTTTTGTAAATAATTAATTAGCCAAATTACTTTACGAAAACTTCCGTTTTACTCGATTCCTATCAGCGTGGGAGTAACTTTATATTTAATATAAAACAGTTACAAACTGTGCGGTAAACTCGTTAATCTGCTAACTACATGTCTTGCTGCAAATGTTGCACCCACGCGCCACATGGAAGTTAGTTTCTAGGCCTTGGAATAATGGAAATAAGTAGTACTTTTTTATAGGACATCACATTTTATTTTTAAACTAATGGCTTAAGAGGTTGGGGGTAAATGTTTTCATCATTTGTTTGTGTATCAGGAGCCCGTTTCACAAAAGCTTGTAACTTGTATTACAAATGAACTACTTTACTTTACTTTTAAACACTTATGTATTTCAGATGGGGTAAGGGAAACATAATTAATTTCTTGGGGAAAGAGAATGCCTGCAATAGGGAACATACATGTTTTTTTTATCGCTTTTCTTAACTAAATATCAAAATACCGTAAAAACGATTTGAAAATGTGAAATTAAAATTTAAATCGGCAAAGAAATACGCAAGATATCGGCTTTAAACTAATAATTAGACAGAGAGGTCCGACGTGCACTGTTACTAGAAAGAGATACAATGAAATGTTTGATAGCCTAAATCTTGGTTATTTTTATAGTTATTCGAAAAAATATTATTGTCTACTGTTTGTTACATGAATGAGCTTTTAATAAAGCAAAAATGTAAATTGATGAATATTCCCTATTGGCCGAACTCTATTTCCATTGACACATATGTCAGTTTTCAGTATCACATTTACAACGTTTCTCTTACCCCGGTGTTTCTCTTACCCCGACTGACCTTATCGTTGAAAACAGATTTCCGCTTATAATACAAGTTACAAGCTTGTATGAGATGGGCCCCAGGTCCTTACAAATTTTCACCAAATATCCGCATTCCTCTTGCATACTATCAACTTAAAGTTTATTAATGCATATAGGCAAACATCGATCTCAAAAGTTGCACTATTCGTTACTAATAACGAAAACGTCCCAATGCTCAATAGCTGAATTCCAATAATTGACATCTCTATTGCTACGAATTAAGGTTGAAGGTGCCAGACAATTCGAAAGTGTTGAGCACTAGGGCATTTACCTGATCCAACGATTTGCAAGAGTTTTGAGCCTTTTGTCTTTTATTTAACGTTAGATACGTGTGTGTAGCATATAAGTCGCCCATTAGCGTTGGTTGGCGCAATATTTAAATCGCGACATGTAGACGGAGATGGATAGACCACAAGGAGGAGAGGAGAAGCGAACAATACAAACATCACTTTCGAGTGGAGGCCGCCGGAAAGAAGGCGAGAATGCGGACGTCCTGTACTCACATGGCGGTGCACCGTCGAAAGCGACATGCAAGCCGTCGGAATGAGATGGAACGAGGTAAAAGGTGTTGCTGAGGATAGGCAGGCGTTTGCACCTTTGGACAACAACAACGACATGTGTGTTGAGTTCGAATCTAGTGTATTCCCTTTCAGTTCCCGGATTCGCTTGATAGTGAATACTAAAATCATACAAAAGAGCTATAATTCTATCAATTTGGAAGCCCTGCCCCAGGGGTTATTAAATAATTGATAGATTCAGGCGTTACTTTGCGGAATTCCATACTAGATCAATGGATTATAGTTCCTTTGCTGTTCCGCGAACTTGTGTCTTGGTTAGATGTGACAATAAATTGTGCTCACATGCGCATATTTTTATGCAGTTTCCATAAAAAAAAAAAAAAAAACGCATTCAAATACAACAAACCAACACCAAACAGTATAATCCTCGACACGTGTTTCGCCTCTCTACGAGGCATCATCAGGAGATGCAGGAGATGTTGACGGTCCGGCGTCCACCCGAGAAAATTTGAAACACATATTCCATTAGAGATGTAGAGGTAAGGATTTTTCGAGATTCGTATTATCACAAAATCTAGTGCTATAGTATTATAACAATATAATACTGGTAATATTATAAACAATATTACATTGCATCATTCCATCAAATTCCAGTTCAAAGCACTGAGAGCCCCTAATAGCAGCCGGCATATTTCAGCTCCCCGACATTTCTGAGCGTCTTGGCAGATGGCGTTTCTTCATTAAAATAAAATTTTGTTAAAGCCCTTGCGAAATAAAAGTGTACATAACGATAATGGAGCTTGGTTTCAACAAGCCGAATAAACCTTTTTAGAGTAATATTCACTCAAAAACTTTTTACATTTCGTGAAAAACACTCTTTTTCCAAGCGCCATAGACTTAACATAAAACATATTAATCTCTTCTAGATTTTACAAGCTTTTATTTAAGTTGCAACGTTGATAAGTCAATGTAAGTTGTGGTCTCAACATTTGCAAAGCATTTTTCAACCACTTCCATCCGTATTCGTTTCCGATGGAGCTGAAGTTTAGCATACTTATAAAATTCTGTGCCAATGCAATATTATGACACCCTGTAACTGACCTGATGATGGAGCTGAAAGGTAGTCATAGGAACTCTGTAATAAAATAAAGCAACCTTACCGAGTTTGGGCTCTTTAGAATCGTCTAGGGAGGTCGTTAACGGATGTAAAAAAAAAGGAGTCGGCAGTAAAAGCTTGTCACGAAAATGCAATCTCTGACAGAAACTTATTGATAATATTGTAAATATTAAATTCCCTTATATTAATATTAAGTCTTACATTATTAAATCAATTTATTTTATTGGTTATATTGATTTATAGCCATTCTATTAAATTATTTTTTATTTCGCAAAAAATCTTAATGTCATCAATGACTGATGCTCGGGGAGCCATTAGGCTCGTCGACCTCACATGAGTAAATCCATGTATCGAAAACCTTTTGGTGCGTGCTTAAAAACTTGACAAATTGTTATAAGAAAAACGACATTCATAATATTTTGTTTTTTTCAGGCGATACTTTTTTTCTTAAAGAACCTATCGAAATCTGTAAACCTTGTTCGCGTAAATCTTAATTAAAAATCTTTGTACAGTTTAAGTACGTACTACCCTTTCTGTACCTACTACTAGATGATACAGTACAAGTAAACCCACAAGACTATACATAAACAGTTGTACATCCGCGTATATAGAACACTCAAAGTCTATTTTCAAAATTTTATCACGTTCAAAATATAAACAAAGCAGAATGCGACCAAAAATTAGTTTTACAGGAGCGCTTAATTTGCTCGGCTTCGGGAAATTAACGTCCCGCCTCTTTCTACCCTGCCCGCGAGAGCGAGAGGACTGTCTCCGTAATTAATTACCTGAAATTGGATTATGGTCATAAAATAACTTTACGTTTGTTTAGAAATGAGTAGGAATAAAATAGGTTTTATTTACAACTTTATTTGCGAGCGGCCGAATGGTCAACATCATCATTTAAACACGTAAACTTTTCTTCCGCTAGGTATTAGGTATATTCACTAAACTTAACAAATGTATATGCGATGTGGCACATATCGAACTCGTTACCTTTACCTCAAAGTAAAATTTGTCAATCTGCATGACAGACTAGTGTATCTTGACCTCTGAGTTCGAACACCTGGTACTTTTTGTGTTTGTACGCGAAGTACACAGAAACTATACTCGACCAGTTTCCATGTTTGGTAAATAGGCAAATTAAGACTATGGTCAACATTGAGAATACTTTTTATCTGACTACGATGCCCAAAAATAGAAGGTATATAAAATAATATTTACTGTGTGTCTTTTGATCTACACATAAATTGCACGAAAGAGGAGTCACGGGTACAGCTAGTATTTTTAAGTAGCCGTTGGTTGGTATTCCGCTGTCAAAACAATAACGAAAAAATAAAAAAAATTAACGGATTATATCGCGTATATTATCTCATTTTAGTTCCCGACGTTTCAGAAGCTTTCCAGCTTTCCATGGTCACGGGAGGACTGAGAAAAGATGTATTTTCCTCTGTCAAAGTTAAAATTTGTGCTAACTACCCATTTTTTTTGAAAAAACACAAATAAAGGTGTACATACATGCCAGATGGGCCTAAGATGTAAAGACAGTTACACATAGCAGATGTCAAGCACCGTCGGTGTAATAGGTCTGCAGTCTGTGAACATGTCATTGACAAACCAAACCACTCAATTAAGTTTGATAAACCTTCTATCCTTGCCAAAGAAAAAAGATATTTTCCCAGGATGCTACGCGAGGCTATTGAGATTAAAAAGCATCCTAATTTCAATAGAGAAGATGGATTGTCACTACCACCAGCTTGGGATCCTGTAATACATCTCTTCAAGGAACAAGCGAGACACAGGACTGCAAAACCTTAATTTCCGAACAGTGTAAAATATCTTATCTGTTTAAAAGTAGTTTAATAGTCTCTGTTTTTAAATATTATAATTAGTAATGAGGTAGCCTGGGAGTTTTTCTTTGCAGCGTTTCTTTTCTCCTCAGTACGCCTCATTTGTGAAATGCTGCTTGGTAAATTATTAGAATAAAATAATTAAGCCCTTCTGGCACATGTGTAACTGTCTTTACAGCTTAGGCCCATCTGGCATGTATGTACACCTTTATTTGTGTTTTTTCAAAAAAATGGGTAGTTTGCACAAATTGTAACTTTGACAGAGGAAAATACATCTTTTCTCAGTCCTCCCGTGACCATGGAAAGCTGGAAAGCTTCTGAAACGTCGTGAACTAAAATGAGATAATATACGCGATATAATCTGTTAAATTGTTTTATTTCAATGAGTAATAATCGCGGAAACAGAAGAAAATATTAATAACGAAAAAAGTTGACTTATTCTTATTAAGGTCCCTTTATTGCTGGTTCGATATACGACTTTAATACAAAATTAAGAAAACCCAGGCTCACTACGACGTAGCACCTGCTACGCCGTAGCGCGCTAGGAGCATTAAATGAAACTGCTACGCGCCTCAGTACATAAAACGTACCTAAAAGGTCGGGTCGTTATATGATACGCCATGATATGATACTTATGTGATATGATATGACACATTATGTGGTATGATTTGGTCGTAAGCGATTAGAAGGCGCAGAGCGCCTCAGCTACCTTGTCTAAGAGTCGTATGACCCTTTATATCCGTATCACGCATGGTTTTGAAGAAACATAATAGCAAATTAAAATGGATTACATGGTTTTATTTAAATTAGGCCTACTATCATCATGTATGCCGCTTATTGTATGCTTATTGCTCTACTACTTTTTGAAAATTTCAAAAAAGTTCTTGTAGTTACGTGAGTTTAGGATTTCTTAATTTGGATCCATTTCATACAAAATGTCCGGATTTAGATCTTTATTATTCGGATCTTTCACACAAAATGAGTTTGACGCAGCCGTAATAGTATGCTAAGGAAGTTAAGCGAGCGCCTCGACTGGCCGCTTATTATTATTAAATACTGGATCGACGTGGTAGCTGGTTGGGAAAAGTGATAAAACTGATTACAGTATCGTGTGGTTGTCGTGTTCTCATACTTTTGTTTTGTTTTATTTTACTTTAATACTGACGTAAATTAAGGCTCCATTATTTTATTATCTATTACTACCATCGTATGGATTAAGTGGTTTGAAATAAATTATTTTTGTAAGAGCCTCGATAGTAAAGGAAGTATTTGTAAAGTTTCACGATATTCGTAACTTCTTATAGACAACTAAAACGATTACAATAATGATTACAGACGTCGTGAACCGAATATCGGTCCATTCTGCTGCGCAAAAGAGCAGCAACGAACGCGCTCATGAGAAAGGTCCATGGAGCGAAACATGTAATTAGAGTATTCGATTTTTGGACGTGACGCAAGTAACCATTATTATCTTAATAAGTATCACACCAGATTGTAAAAATCCAATTTTTTCATGCCGTTTAAGAAGTTTGGAATACTGTAGTAACATGATTTAATAAATACCAACGCATCATGAAATAAAGTAATACGAAACTTCAAAAATACGCAAATATTGAGATTTTTTGAATCCGATATCAATTTCAAAGTTATTTTAAGAATCCTTATAATTATAATGGAAGAAAACAATATTTTTTGAGCAACCATATAGTTCAACGCTATTTTTACGACCAGAATTCCAAAGTGCTTGATTTTCCATATACCTTGGCTACAACACAACGTATTACGTCACACAACATCGTAATTAGTATGGAGCGTTTTTAGCGCTCAGTTAGGAATACCGAACTTTATCATCTCCCATTAGATAGGTAGTAATAATCGTTTCATTCCAATTAATATAATTATTTACCAAAGTTCACGGGTTAGCATTAGGCTTCACTAGGCTAAAGGTTAAACTTGTAATTAGATTCGCAATCAACAGTTTTGTTTTATTTTGATACACGCTTTATTGGATTTTGCGTCCATTTGATGAAGCTGCTCTTTGAGCTGTTTCAAAAGGGTGACATTTTAAATGTAACTGTCATGCTTGCCCATTTATTTTAGAGAGTTTAATCACTGTAGATGGCAAGCCGTGTCATTACCAAACAAATGTTTCCTGCGGTTTGAGTGGCAGGCTAGGTACACACGTACAGCACACTACCGAACTATTCCTAGTTCTACAAAAGCACTACACACTAACAATTTAACGTATAAATTAATCTGATTTTTGTCATATACTTTATAAAACGGGTATGCGGCTGTATACTAACTCCATTGGTTCTAACAGTCCTCCTAAGAGCCTGCATGGGAGCAGAAGAGACAGCCGCTCACGTCATTCTCGAATGCCCAAGTGTTCAAGTACCGGGCACAATACCTCAAAATTTCGAGGTCACTCCCAGAAGTCATCGGTAACAACAAGAGTCTGCAAGGCTTTCTGGTAGAGTTGGGTTGGAAGAGTAGTGCCAACCCATTACGCAAAATAGTCGCATCATAGACGTCGAGTAGCGGAAAACCAGCTCACTTATACCTATACTATAAAACGACGAATATGAGGGGGGGCAAACATTAAAAGTCTAGCTACTAGGTCAAGTAGTGTATCACATGAAAGGGCTTGACCTGCACATTTTCGTTTACTTTTTTGTGGTTAGATATTGTTTTATTAAGGAAAATGTGATAAAAACACCATTCCCACCCCCATTAATCTCAGAAGTTTACTAAACGAACATATTGAAATTTTAAGAATTTGTATAAATAAATATAAACATTATACGAAAATTACAACCATGTCTCTAACTAGCTAGATTTTTCTTTAATTTTCTAAAAACCTATTTCAATACCCCGGTTGCGTTAAGTTTGCACCTCGTTTGTATGATATGCTATAGATATCAGGTGCAAACTTAACTCAACTGGTACCGAGTAAGTAAGGGTAAGTGAAAGTTTGTACGGAACCCTCGGTGCGCGAGTCGGACTCGCTCTTGGCCGGTGTTTTTTTTTTCAGTAGTGTTTGAGAGCTGGAAATGAAGGTGTGAAAGGGTTGTTAAACTATCCATTTATCACGCAACAATCCACGAATACTAGTTTTTCTGAAAAGTAAAAGCCTACAAGAGCAATGTCTCCATAATTCGGCGTATCCCAAACTCGACCTAATTGCGTTCTGTCCGCAAACCCGATTACTTTGACAATGAAATAGAGGGGGCTCACTAATCCAATTGTCCAGAAATTCTTTCGGACCACATACTGCTAGGCAAGAGTGAGCTCTGTTTTATTTTCTTGACTATTTGTTTTGTCGCTTAGTCTATAACTGCGTTGTCTGGGGTGTTATTCTTATTTAGACGAAACGAAACGTAATCTTATTAGTGTATTACTCATAATATAATTACAAAGTGAGCATTATATCGTTCGCGAAGGAGATAATAGTCGAAACCTTCATAAACCCCCGACCAAAAAGAGGGGTGTTATAAGTTTAACGTGTCTGTGACTCTGTGACTCTGTGTATCTGTGTATCTGTCTGTGGCATCGTAGCGCCCATACGGATGGACCGATTTGAATGCGGTTTCGTGTCATAGATAATTTTATCCCGAATGTTCTTGTTGATGAAAATCGGAGCACTCCTCTCCAAGATATTCAGTTTTTAGTGGACCGAGTGGGGTTTTTTAATTTTTTTATTTTTTTAGTATTTCGTACACCCGTTTTTTTAGTATTTCGTACACGGGTATCTTCAGATGGTTATTTTTGCTTTACCGTAATAGTCGAGTACAAAATATCTTATATATAACTATAACCATCCTTGAATATCCAGCTATATTTGTACCAAATATGGTTGAAATCCCGTTTTGACTTGCATTGTGCAGTGCAAGCCGAGAAGACACATATCGTCATACACACAAAAGTATAAACAATTTAAATTTTCAGTTACCTTCAAATAGCCCACTGCACTTTTTTTGAAAATATCATCAATGTATAGACATTTCATTTTTACAACTGTATAAAAGTATAGATAGATGTAAATGTTTGAACGTTATTGTTACTCAAAAATGTGTCAATCATCGTAGGCATTTAGATTAAACCTGAACAGTCAGCTGCAAAAAGATATACACGATTATTCTATACAAAAATATCTTTGCTAGATCCTATATTACGCGTCAATAGAGTTGAGAGAAGATATTTTTGAATGGACTAATCGAGTATATTTTATTCCTGCTGACTGCATTCACTTAGTTCCGGCCATGGAGGAAGACATATATATAACTATGTTTAGGGTGGATTTAATTCTTGATAACACAGATGAATCCGGGGGTAAATGCTCGTTACGTTTAAGTATGAGTAATTTTACATCGACTTTTCAGTCATTTTTTTTTATCAGGGACAATCTTACGCAAATAGACCTAGTCCTAAACTAAACAAAGCTTGTACTATGGGTACTAGGCGACGGTCATCACATCACATAAACCTTGCCCCGGCCGGGATTCGAATCCGGGACCGGTAGCTTCGTAGGCCGTTGTGCAACCCACTGAGCCAAACGTGTCGTCAAAATGTATTGAGTGTACTCGTACATAAAATACAAATGGCGGACGTATGTCTTGGCCTGGGACATTCTCTACCACCTATTGAATAGTTTAGGTTAAATACCAAAGCTGTATGTAGTACGAGTAATAATTATGGTTTAAGTCGCGTGATAACAAAATAATGTGTAATAATACTAATAATCGCTTTTTAGCGATAAGACCGCCTGTTGTTTACCATTTCTGATACTGTTTTAGATTTAAGTTTCTGATGTTATTTTCTTTTGGTGTGCAATAAAGTGTATTGTATTGTATTTTAATCGTCAATGTTTGAAGGTATATATGTCTACCGTGCATTATTTCATAATATCCATTAAGTTTTATTGTCAATGATGAGTCAACAAAAACACATGATGAACAATGAAAATAGATAAAAGGAAAGACGGCCGGAAACCGCGCCAGTGTCTATAGACGGTGCACCATTAACCCTATTGATGGCAGGTAAATCTACCCTTCTAATATTTATACATTTCGTTCGCGGCGGAGAAAAAAGTAATAATCCTCTTTTTTCTTTCGAAGTAGTCGAGCAAAATATATCCTATAACCATCTGTGTCATCATGGGCATGGAGCTGTACCAAAAATAGTTGAGCTGGTTAAAATGCATGATGCAGAAGATCTTACAAATGGTGACAAAATTTGAAGACAAGCTGACTGGACTCTGTAGCTCAGTTGGCAGAGCGTGCGCTTCGGCAAGGCACAAGGCACTGGTTCAAATCTAGTCGGACTCTTGAATTTTTTTCATTATTTAGATCTTTGTATTTATAAGAATATAGTTTCTTAGTGAAGAAATACACTTTAAAAATCACGACGACCGTGATGGTAAAACATTAATATGTTCGTACGAAATCAAGGTTGTCATGGGACCCCATCCCATACAGATATAGGCTTGCATGTTTTTTAATTATTATTAAAGTACATCCACATTGTATTGTACATCATTATTAATTCTATGCGACTTCAAGCTTCTAGTCCAACACTTTTAAACTGTGCGTTGTCTGTCAATCACTGTTAAGATATTTTATTTAATTATTTCAGCAACATTCTATTTCATCTAAACTGCGATTGATGTTAAATCCAAATTCATCACGAGAGAAAATGAAAGTGTAATTTGATTAACAGAAAATTAATCCCGGCTTCGCTCGCAATTAGACGAGCGAGCAACTCTCCCGCAAACACAAATTGGTGCTGACGCCCTCCAGCTTAGGATAGGTTACTAAAGGTAACAAAATATTTAGACAAGGCTATTATTATAGTATACTACTTTATCCCACGACTTCGCTTAATTTTCCTTAACCTTCGAAAACCATGTGTTTGGGATGGAGCCCTGTGTAAATACGTATATCACACTTCTTTCCGTTTTTTATCTTAATGTAAATATCTCGATCAATGCTTTGTTATAGCGTGAAAGAAGACTAACAATCCAATATATTGGCATTTGAATTCAAAGATAAGTTGTATTTAAATTCACTTGTTTTGCTTAGTAAATAACACTTTTGTGCCAAGAAACAACTCACTTTCTTGTAAATAAAGCAACCTAAAGCCAAGAATTGGCAAACTCAGCATTTTGTAGAACTTAAAACCTTGCGCAGTTGTGGCTTAAATACAAATAGTTACCGTTAAAGTTACATAGATGGCATAATATAAAAAATCAAGGCACTAAGCGCTCTCCTCAATGATTATGTTTACAGAGCTCTCAGAGGGAATGAAAAAGATTGTGCAACGTGCTATCGCCAAACCGCTCGAGGACCACGATTTCTCTGTCAAGAGCATATTACGTCTAGATAGCTACTATTATAAAGTTGTAAAAATGAAATATCTGTACATTGAAGATATTTTCAAAAAAATACATTGTAACGGACTATTTGGAGGTCACCAAAACGAAAAACTTTATATTTGTTTTTTTTTTGTTTTGTGTCGTTGTAGGTTCGTCACGCAAAAACGGCTAAACGGATTTCAACTATTTGTGGTACACGGTGGTACACGTAAAAATTTTTCTCTTCCGCGAAGGAAGTTGCGGGCGCCTTCTAGACTATGAATAAACTCATTAGTTGAGACATTATTTATTGCAGCAGTACGAGTTAAAATGATGAAATATTTCAATATTTTACTTAGTTGACCTTAACTAGGGCACACTGTGACAGCAAGCAAAAAAAGAAAATGTTGACTCCACCAAAAAGTGATACTTGTTTCAAGTACTTTTTGTTGGTTGTTTCAATATAGTTAAAACGAACGCGACGATGGGAAGAGGCCCGTCGGCATGATGCTGATGCCGTGGAAGATGGGTTGGCCTTTGGTGTGGGACGCAACTTGTGTCGACACACTCGTGCCGTCCCATCTTCCATCAACGGAAGTGAGAGCCGGCGCTTATGCATCGGCGGAGTGCCTCAAGCGGCGCAAATATGCAGCCATTAGTAGTAGCTGCATATTTGAGCCGTTTGGGGTAGAGACGTTGGGGCTGTAGGGAACAAGTGCGATAGCACTCTTTAAAAAATCGATCAAAGAGGCTACGCGTCGCATCAGGTGACCAGAGGGCTGGCACTTTCTTAGCCCAGAGAATCAGCATTGCCATTCAGCCTGGAAATGCTGTCAGCCTTCTGGGCACCCTGCCGACCAGGAGAGATAAGATTAGAGTTATCTCTAGTTTTAAGTTTTATACATATCCATACTAATATTATAAATGCGAAAGTGTGTCTGTCTGTATGTCTGTCTGTTACATCTTCACGCATAAACCGCTGAACCGATTTGGATGAAATTTGGTATGGAGATAGTTTGAGTCCCGAGGAAGGACATAGGCTACTTTTTATCCTGGAAAAAACCCTTAACCGCGATAAACGAATTTAAGGCGGACGAAGTCGTGTGCAGAAGCTAGAAATAACATAAATGTTATTTTGTTCCTATGCATTTAATGAAGTAAATTAAAATAGAACTTGATTTAATTTATTTTAGGCGTCTCATGGATGAGAGAGAATGGGCTCTAGTCTCCACGCTGACCCAGTGTGGATTGAAGAATTATAAAAATTTACTACATAGAGTTCTTGTTTAGCGCAGTCCAGTTATTGTGCCTATCTCACGCAAACATCTTGTTTGAAACAATCAATTTCAGACAACAATAAATATACAACTTTTGTGATAACTTTGATAATGAAGCAGTAACCAAATTAAAATTGTTGCTGCAACCATTGCACTTGATATACCTACTCTGGTGGAAATAAATGTTTTAGTACGTTTTTTTAGTAAGGAATTTGACGTTTCTCTATAGGTCAGGATAAACGTCAGCCCCTTTTTTGACGTGGACTGGCCCGTCATAGACATAGTAAGTTGTACCTACTACAAATAGCCAACTTGTAGGCGAGCAAATCTACAATGGAAGCTACAGAAACAAAGTAATCTATCATGACGTAATTCGATCGCTGTGATTAAATTTGCATTAGATTGCTCAACGCTTGCACTGAGTGTATACGGGCGATCCGCTTGTGATAGGTGTTTGAGTGACCCAGATAGCTCCGCAAACTGGATAATCGGTTATCAATAGGGTAAGTTGAGTTATCAATGGGGTAATTTGCGAAAGTGGGGTAAGTTAAATGGGGCAAGTTGGGAATCTAGCAGAGACTAGTAGTAGCGGCTATGCTCGGGTAAGTTAAATGGGGCAAGTTGGGAATCTAGTTGGAACTAGCGGTGGGCGATGCTCGGTTACCATCATATCGATTATGAAAAGTAAAGTGTTGGTCTATGTCGGTTACTCATTACTTTTACCTTGTACCTACCTACTACCAATAATTCATTGAGGGTTACAAAATACTTATGCCTGAATGTGTCTGATTATCACTATAATGTTTTATTTGCTTTTTCAGATCTTCAGGCCATGGTCGCGTTGATCGCGGCGCGGTAATTGCGCTGATAAATGAATAAATCTTCCGTCAATTTCTAATACGTATCTGAGTTCAACAGTGACGGATATTTTGTCATTAATCTATCGCGCTAGAAACTTGACTATCATAGTCGTAGCATGTTTTATGAGCCTTTAAAGGTGGGTGGGGAAAGTCCATTTTTAAAGTATGAAAAAATTAATAACTAATAACACCATTGAATAACCCATGAAATGTATATTAACTTTTTTTATCAAAACTGTTTCGATAAACGTAAGTTTTAACATACCTGCAGAACAAGTGGTTCCTTTCTCCATACAAGATAGGAACGTGTGACGTCACACCCTTAGGCTTTAAAATGGAGTTTTTTTTGGAAAGTCTAATAATTTAAATAATAAATAAAGTTGTAAGTATCTTGGTGACTTTTTACGAGCTGCTGATTTCCATACATCTGAATACACTATGGAAAATGTCTTAAAAATAGCTTGTAAAGGCAAAAAACATGTTATAGTATGTGGAGACTTCAACGTTAATTTACTTGAATCGAATAGTAACACTGTGAAGTTGTTAATTTTGTTTAAATCTTTAACTTGGTCAATTTGTTTTTTGAGCCAACCCGCGTGGGAATTAGTAGTGAAACCTGTCTAGATAATATTTTTTGTGATTGTAAATGCTTGGATAAGGCAATATTTAAGTCCTTTAGTTCAGATCATAGAGGTCAGAGAGCATCTTTTTCCAAACACTTTCCAAGAAATACCACAAACTATAACATACAGACCCATAACTAGTAATCGTTTAGAACTATTCAAAAATGAAGTTCATAATGATCTATGTATGTTATCCATTTCACATGATGACCTAAATTGTTTTTACAAAAATTTATTTGGCATAATTATAAATAATTTTAATACTCATTTCAAAATGAAAACTATTTCTGGATCAAAAACGAAGTTTAGTGAATGGGGTACTGTCGGCATTCATAGAAGTAGAAACAGGCTTTATGAATTATATGGAGAGAAAGAGGTAAACAAGAATACTGATTTCCTGGACTATGTCAAGAATTATTCAAAAATGTTTAAGAAAATTATATTAGTTCTAAACTCAAAATGTCTGACAATAAAGTGAAAACTGTTTGGAATATTATTAATAGAGAAACTGGTAAAACAAAAACTCGCAATAGTCAAGTCAACATTATGACAGGAAATGGTCAGATTATGTCGAACCACGATGTTGCCTCGGCATTCGAGGATTATTTTTCCAACATTGCAATTAATACTACAAGATATCTTCAATCATCTGCGACCGAAGCCCATTTGTTACTTAATGTTAATTTTAACAAATGCAATGTAAGCTTTGAATTTAGTCAAGTAAATTCAATAGACGTTATTAAGACATTTAAGTCACTGAATTTAAAGAAAACAGAGGATTTATGGGGAACTTCAGTAAAAATTGTTAATCATATCATAGACTCAATTGCACCCTATCTAGCCTTGATTTATAATAATTGCATATCAGAGGGCGTGTTTCCAGATCTTATGAAACTTAGTAAAGTCATACCTCTTTTTAAATCAGGTGACTTGAGTGACTTGAGTGACTTGACTAATTTCCGTCCGATATCTATACTACCTGTATTAAGTAAAGTTTTCGAAAAGTTAATGTTGATGGATCTGCTGGGACACTTCAATAGAAATAAACTGCTTGGTAGTAAACAGTTCGGTTTCACAAGGGGACGTTCCACGGCTGATGCAGCATCTGTACTCATTAAATATATTTACAACATCTGGGAGAAATCTTGTGATGCAATTGGAGTTTTTTGTGACCTTTCTAAGGCATTTGATTGCTTTGATCATGGAACACTCATTTTGAAATTAGAACATTGTGGCCTGTCTATAAATGACTTAAGCCTTATATCTTCATATCTCAGCAATAGAACACAAACAGTTGTTTTAAATGGAACCCAATCCAGTGGAGCTGCAGTTAAGCTAGGAGTGCAACAGGGCTCTATCTTAGGGCCATTTCTATTTTTAGTTTATATAAATGACTTACCATCTATAGTAGAAAATCTTTGTGATATAGTACTATTTGCTGATGATACATCATTAATTTTCAAAGTTGACCGGAAAGCAACAGACTATTCCAAAATTAATAGTGTACTAATTAAACTACTTGACTGGTTTAATATTAATAATCTGGTATTGAATGCTAAGAAAACGAAATGTGTTAGATTTGCTTAACCGAATGTTAGAGCAGTGGATTCTACTATATCGCTCAATGGTGAATGTTTGGAAATGGTGGATAGGGCATTATTCTTAGGTATAACACTGGACAAGAACTTGCAATGGAGTCCCTATTTAGCAGTACTTGCAGGTAAATTAAGTTCAGCAGCTTACGCTATTAGAAAAATTAGACAATTGACCAATGTTGATACTGCTCGCTTAGTATATCATAGTTATTTTCATAGTATCATGTCATACGGTATTCTGGTTTGGGGCAAAGCAGCACACATACAGACTATATTTGTGTTACAAAAAAGAGCAATTCGTTCTATATACAACCTGAACTCCCGTGACTCCTTAAGAGAACTTTTTAAAGACATCAACATATTAACCCTTGCGTCCCAATATATTTATGAGAATATTATTTATGTTATTAAGAACCTAGAGTCTTTTACTAAGAATTCAGATATCCACAATTTTAATACTAGAAATAAAAACAAAATCGCTATTAGAAAGTTCCGCGTTTGTAAAGTAGCCAAATCATTCGTAGGCCAATGTATACATTTTTATAATAAGCTACCAGATGATGCTTTGAAATTATCGTTTCCAGCTCTCAAAAAGTACTTAAAAGAGTCCCTAATGGCAAAGTCTTATTATAGGGTAGAGGACTATTTAACAGACAAAAATGCATGGCCCAAAACAGAAACCAAATAATTTACTTTTACCGTGACACGGTTCTTATAAGGTGGCATATCAAACGTATGTAAGTTGTTTTAAATAAAAATCACTATTTTGCTTTTTTATAGTCTAGATTTTCTTTTACTTTTATAAGTTTTGATATGTTTCCTTGAAGAACTACGCATTGAGTTTATACTCAAAACATATATTTAGGATAGGCTAAGCACGAATATTGTAATAGATATAAGAGTTATTTCGAAAATTGACTGACTGTTGAGTTTGTTTCGGCTTTCTTCTCTTCAGTGGTCTCCTCTTGGGAAACGCCGTAGAGTCAGACTTGTAAAAGTGCCCTTGTGGCCTACTTACAGAATAAAGATCATTATTTCATTAAAGTAGTTTTCTCACCAATGTTTCAATTATTGAGAGTTCGTTTTATAATATCCAATACTGCTCACCTTTGTTATCTGAAGATACTAACAAAGAAAATGAATATGTCAAGTTGAATAAATAAAAGCAATATATGTAATAAATTATTATAAAGTCTTAAGTAAATAATAAGTTTTCTCAGTGCCGGGGCGCACGATGATTGGAGCTCCTGTTTGCGCAACAAAGTAGGTAGGTATGGCGGAGTCGCAACGTGACCGCTATAGCATCCAGGCTAGATTGGTTCGGTAACCATGTTGTCTTTGCAAGAATAATATTGAAATAGCGAACTATAGATATATTGGTGAGACCGGAGAATTGTGTATGTAAGTACTTAGTAAATCGTGCCTTTGGACAAAGACTCACTTTTAAAGCCTGTTTACACTTTAATCCGTGATTAGTACACAATTTGTTTACCTACGTTTAGTAAAAATTGTGCGAACTCGCATATCTCTAGACGGAAAAACGACTCCATACAGCGACTGGTCGTACAGGGAAAGGTGGAAAAACTAGATCGTGCAGTACGACACCTATGCGCTGGACTGACCAAATTAAATCCACAGTAGGAAGCCGCGTGTCTGAGTCTGCCGTCAGGGAGAGATGGAGGAAGATCGTGCGGAGAGCTGTTGCAGTGTGTGTAGTTTCAACTGATTCACAGCTGATTCGAACAATGAAATAATATTAAATAGATCTAAGAATTGATAAAAATAGCAACTCCTTTTATGGAGCAACCTTGGACTATAAACCTTGAACAGTAACAAAGACGCATATTGCCTGTTGTAACACATGTTACTCCCCATATGGTAATAAGCCCTATTATATAAGAACGTCAATTCACTGAATAAATATACATTATTATACCGAGTCTCGTAGTGTCATTACCTCCGTACTCCCAACACTTCATGGCGACATTGCCAGGATAGACAACACTTCATGGCGACACGGCCGGTCTGGCTGCTCGAGGCAGCCCCAGCTACAGCTTCAGCCTAGACGCCGCCGAACCCACCGACCAGCCAGCCAGCCTGCCACTACGAACCAGCTGCCAGCCACAAAAAAAAAGCCAGAACCAGCTCCACCGAAGATACGCCCAAGGAATGGGAGGTCCTCGATGTAACCACGGCCTCTCTGCCAAGGGCGAAACGGCAGAGAAGAAATATGACGGTGTTTACTTTGAGTTTCTGCGGGAAAGTTACGTGCTTTTTGAACATCATGGTCCATCGATTCGTACTATTTATGCGAAAAAAAAAACAAAATTATATAGAAATTTCAATAAAATAATTTTAACTAAATAATATGGCGATTATCTCATTCGAATTCCTGACGTTTCACATGCTTTACAGCTTACGTGTTTCTGTCTCAAGAAAAACAATAGTTTTCTCTCAAAAGTTAAACGAGTTATAATCGGGGGAAACCGAAGAGAATATGTCTATTACATAGTACCTATATACAATGACTACACTTAATACTTATATTTTTATTTATATACTTATATTATTACTGAATAAATACAAACTTCATAGAGTGAATATATACCTATAATTTAATTCTTAGTGAGATTCCACCCCTCAAATGCATTTGACTTGCAGGGGTGGAAGCCAACTTAGTACAATGTAGTATAATTCAAATCTGTAATATTATAAAGTGATAAAAATTCAATGTCTGTACATTGAACATATTTACAAAATAAGTGCTACGGACTATTTTAAGATTGCTGAATCGAAAAAATATTTTTTGGATATTTTGAATGTCTGTAACGTGTCGTTGCGGCATCATCACGTCAAAAAAACTAAATGTATTTCATCCATTTTTGGTACACGGCAACGTCATAGCATACTTTTTACCTGACTACGCTGAAGGATAAAAGAGGGTTATGATTATTTATCTATCGTACGATAGGAATAGCATTAAAAGGTGATTGGTTTCCGAAAGAAAAAATATCATTATAGTCAATATAAATTATTCTCACTAACTAATAAATACTATTTCTGAAAATACACAGATAATCTGGCTTATAGTATTTGCGCTTGTGAGATCTTAGAATATGATCATCAGCATCATAATTCATTGTTAATATATAACAAATCATTTTTCTCATCATCGATGAGTGTTATAAAGAATTCAAAATTCCAACCAATCTCCAGCTGTACACCAAAATCACCCAACGATGGTCAAAATTAAATCGAACTTTATCCGTCTATCGGCGCGATATGTTATTACTATAATGAGTTCATAAGCAGAATGATTCTGAAGAAATTACTCACTAATGATGATTGATTCATATTTTTCTGAACCATATTGCTTTTCCATATTCTTTTCTTTCTGGACCAAAGTTGGGAGTCTGGTGCCTGGACTATAGCTATGAGGTTTTACGGAATGTCAATGTCGACCATTTGTCCAGTGTTGACCATACCGGGTATATTGCGTTGCGGCTGCTGGGCCCGAGTGTTCTCGACGAGCTCTCAGCCGTACCGTTCACACTCTAACTCTTGTTGCTAACGTGACAGTTTTTTATTATTATTGTTTTTTGACCGAACTCGTAAACGTTTACTTGTATATTTCGTGTAATAGACATAATTAAGTAACTAAGTAAAATTGCACGACGTAGGCACTACCATATTGGAATTGGCCTGTGAGGATAGGGGCTGAAACATGATAAATAAATAAAGACAGACGTAATCAGCCGTTAAACACCTGTCATCGTTCATGGAGTATAGTGAAATTGCGCTACAAAACTATTATTTGCTTAGCGATCAATTAATACAGCTACACTTCAGTATTTTCATATTCTGCTGCAGGACTGTTCTTTATTTTATTGTAAAAGTAAAACGATATTTTTTTCTAAAACCTGATGCAAAACTTTAAAAGTAAAGCCGAATCCAGCTGGTGAGCTGGAGAGTCTTTGCACACATTGCTGGTGTACAGTCTACAACAAGAACTAGGTATCAAACTGAACAAAGCGTTCAAAAATTGCACTCTTAACGTGTGTGTAAAAATGTTATTATACGTTTTATTAAAAAAAAATGACTACGACTTTGGACATATTATATAATTAGAAAATATGTTATTATGAAAATACTATACGAAAGTTTACCAACATTTTTTCTATTTAAGTTCTAAGTAATCGATGCAGTGCAGTATTAATAATGGTTTCTTAAGGGCATGTGATGTCTGCGTTATATTTTGTCTACAAAACGACATGTTATTGCGCATCACTTGTAAATTCTTATCCAGCTGTTCAGACCTAACAAGACCTTACAGTCTCAAGCACGTCCACAAAGATCTCCGGATTAACATTATTGGATAATTTAAGAATTTGAGCTAAGTGCTTGTTATTTTTTTTACTCACATGGGTCCACGGGTGCGATGGCTGGCCCGTCAGGCGCCGCCAGGATCTTCATCGTGATTGCCCCCGGCAGGACACTGCTGGACACAGACACCTTGACGTCTTTCACACTATACAGTCCCAAATATCTTCTCCGATCTCCAAGTACGACGTGAACGCGATTTCACAGAGGCCAACAGGCTGTTGTGTGCGCTATCGATTGAGGGCGAGGGGTGCCGCGCGTGTGCGGGCCGGGGCCGCGCATGCGGTCTACGAACGGCCACCATTTTGATGCGGAAAGACGTCATTTGCCGCCAATCGTGCGGTTGACAGGTGACAGATGCGTTTCCGGTTGTGAGAGTAATTTTTCTAATAATTTCCTGAAGCTTTTCGCTGCAACTGCAGCTGGTTTTTGTTTATTTTTTCAGTGTTGTCGAGTAAAAATACTTAATGTATACAATCAAAACAAATCATAGGGACAATAGCATCTAATAAGCAATACTTGTACCTATTGGTTCACGACTTGTTTGTTTTGCTAAGAAATACTTTGAGAAATGTTTGTACGACAAGATTCTATGTTTTGAAATATACCTACATGCACTTTGTTCGGCGAAATGAAGTTTGAATTTCATATAAAACTTTTCTAAGGGATTATAAGTTCCACAATACCTAACCTCCAATATTGATCTAAACTGAAAGTATCAACACTAATATTATTCAAGGCCATATTTATTTTTAATACTTTCACGACCAAGATTTTCGTAGCCGATAACATGGGATATTGCGTATGTATCGAAAACTTGCTACGAGCAGAGTGCCGAACTAGTTGGGTTCCTGATCGGGAAAATGGTAAAGGTCGTTCGTAATGTACTAATTAATAAGTAATTACTTAAAATAACAAGGACCATTAGAACAAGAAAACTGACCATCTCCATATAAAAAGCCGTTCCTCGATATGTACAACGCCATCTATGTATAAGGATTATTTTTTTACAATTATTCAACTTGCAAGTGTGACACAGTATTTAAATGTTACGATTTATTTATTATTAGCTATTGTTACTAAATTATGTCTTTTTGAAATAAAACAATTTAACGGATTATATCGTGTATATTATCTCATTTTAGTTCCCGACGTTTCGGAAGCTTTCCAGCTTTCCATGGTCACGGGAGGACTGGCGAAAGGTCGGGAACTAAAATGAGATAATATACGCGATATAATCCGTTAAATTGTTTTATTTCAATGAGTAATAATCGCGGAAACAGAAGAAAATATTATGTCTTTTTATTCAATTATAACGTTGTTTATTGTTTTGTTTTAAAGTGCCATCTAGTTTTTGCTAGAATATCTCAACTCTGGCAATTATCAGTCCTTTTGTTTTAATGGTCCTTGTTGATAACTAATAACCAACAATTCTGAATAAAATGAACCCCAGTAAGTTAATTCTAACTACCTAACTACATAGGTATTTGGAAATAAGAAAACGGAAGATGTTATAAATTAATTTTATTGAAAATCGTAAATAAATTTACATAAAATAATAATAAATATTGTTACATCACTGTTGTCGATGTTCTTTCTGCAAGCAGCAGTACGAATGGACAAGCGCACGAGTCTCTCTCTATCACACTGTTGTGACAGAGAGAGAGCTCGCGGGGTTGTAGTGTGGAGTGCGGGAGCTCGTGGCTTAGTATCCTGCCAACTCGGCGAAAGTGGAGTCCATCTCGTCGGCCAGAGACTTGTATCTGTCCTTGTTGATACCCAGCTCGTCTGCAAAACGTACGAACCCGCATTAAAATAGGGCCAAAAAGTAATAGCCGACTACGTTGGTGCTGTATCGTCTAGATGCGTGAAATTAGTAAAGATCTACTAAACTTTGTAACTGAAATATTATTATAATATTAGAAATTATTGCAAAATCGGAAAAATACTAAAATTTATATGTTACTAATTTATCTTCTAGTTTATAGCGCAAGCGATAGCTTTATATAATCTATTTAACAGGCTAAATTAGAATAATTGGCGTATGGTCAAGTTTAGATAGAGATTTTGAGTAGTTAGATTTCTGAACTTTCCCATAAATCTTACTCCAGCTAGCCATCTAGTCTAGACTACTAAAGAACAACCAGTACCTGGGAAGCATTGTCCGCCGATAGCAGCAAAGCGTAAGACATGTTAGTCACAACACGAAAAGCGGGGACTTACAGCTAAGAGATCTCTACAGGATTGTCTGAACGTCAGCAAGCCTGTTATTGAACTCGCAAACTCTGGTTTCCGTTTGCTTGGAATTTTAATCTTAAATTGCATGCGATTAGGTGGTTTTTGCATCTGCACTGCGCTTGCAAAAACCACCAGCGATAATTGCTGTTCCAAGTTACCAATTGATTTAAGAAACTTCGTACCAATCATCTTAGTTTCACTCTAAATGCCTTGGCGCAAATGATTCCTAAACACAGCAATTATATCTGTTTGTCTTCGAAAGTCTTGCAGAAATTGAAATCTTATTGCAAGACTCCTTAGACATAAGCATTATATTATTTACGATATAGAAGATGTTCAACAAATAATTCCTTAACGACACGTTTTTACAAAAACACACTTTGCTTGTAAACATTTTTCCTTCTTCTACAAAAAAGACCGAAAAACGTAAGATTGGGGAGCTGTTTTAATTGATCGCCAGTTTATAATTCTTCAGTATATGCCAAACAAGAAAACATATTCCTTGACCTGCCTCTATAAGGGGTAATATTTAAATCAGTCGTTCTTAACAGAGCACATTCCAGGGGTGTAGTCAATTATTTTGTGTAAAAACGTATCGCTACGACTGTAAGTGACCAGAGGGGTTACTCCGAAACTTGAAAATCGATGTTCGTAACGTGCTGTCCCTCTCGCTCTCATTTTATGCTTTATTTGAGTGAGCAGGATGGCGCCATATGAACTTCGTTTTTCGGATTTCGGAGTAGCCCTTCTGTACGATGACAATCCTCTAAAGAACGAAGGTGGGTTAGTGAGAAAGAAAATTAAAACGGTAGACATGCTGATTCTCCCATCAGCTACATAAAGAGAAGCCTCGACTCCTCGGGGGATAATTTACACGGGCACTCTAAAATGGACTCTATGGATCGCGTGTCGGACGGTTTTGTCTTAAACTAAACTAGGGCGGTTAGTATCCTGTGAGTTCGGCGAAGGTGCCGTCCAAGTCATCGCATATCGCCTTGTATTTCTCCTTCTCGTTGAACAATGAGTCTGGAAAATGGTGTTACGTGATAATAAAAGCCCTTTAAAACTAAAGTCAAGCGAACCAATTTATGCATAAAAAAGAAATGCATTGGAAGTTCCATTCAATGACTAAACATGGGTAACTTTCTCGGGAATATATGTAGACTTCACTACATCGGTCTATTAGACACCTGATAGTAACTAAGTATTTAAGGTTGAGATCAGTTCAGAGTACACAAGTTGATTGGTCGCCCTATACTTTAGTTTTAACGGTGTATACAGTATTGACACTTTTTAATATGTGCATTACATTTTGATATCTTTGGAAATAGTTAGCTTTAATCGGCTTGATGGTGCCATAAATATTTAGATAATGTCAGTTACAGGAATTAAAATGATTATTGAAATAGATTCATGAAATGTTTTAAAATTCTCCAATTATCATTCATTTTAAAAGCTCATAAAATTGTGCAATTCCGTTTTTAAGTGTGCATTCACAGGCAATGAAAATAGATACACTTTGTAGAGAGATTGCATTTATAGAGTAGCTGTTTTTGAAAACACTATTATATGAGCTCTCATTTAAGTGGATTATTGTGACGAAGTAGATAAGTTTGAAAAGTGTTGATTAAAAAGCCTTGTTAGAGAAGTTATAAAGATCTCCTTAACTTGTTAGATCCAGCATTAACTCACTTTAAAGGGCACAAGAAATAACGCATAGAAGAAACGAAACATATTTTTTGTTGATAAGTCTAAGTCTCAGACCATCTCTTGTGGAGTCCCTTTTTATTTTAAAATGTAATATGTTTTCTGTGCGTTATTCCAAAGAAAGGGCCCTGGGTGACACACGGCAAATTCATATGACACTCGTGCGTCTTTTATCACATCGGTTACGTGTAAAAGGTGGCATGTGCATTGCAAGAAAATCACCGCCATAAGATTTCACCATCAGCCCATTTCAATCTAATGCTAAACAAGGCATATTTTGGGAAAAAAATACGGACCAATTGAAATAGATAATAGTTTTCACATCGTATTTTACATGACTTAAGTTATTATTTATTCGCCATCATGAGTAAAAATTGGCGTAACAATTAACAATTACAATTGATCAACTAATATTTCCCGCATAGTCTTAATAATCCGTTGAAACTGATTTTAAGTTACCTCCGTCTTTTGAAGCCAAGATAGATAAAAGATAAGTAAACATTCAAATCGGGGTCATACACAGATTCAAAACTTGAGTGTCAGGCATTCAAACGCCATAATGTACTCGTACTGAAGCAGTCATAAATAATAGGCTAGTTTGCCTGATTTTATGAAAGCCAGCCTAAAACTGCGTTATTCTATTCCATATGGTAACATCCATCTCCTTAACTTCAACGGAAGAATGAAAAAAACAACAAGTTTTAGCCCAAATGGAGTCCTGGTTGTTAACCATCAGAAAAAAATGTTGAACCTAATGACCTGTATTAGATCAAAATCCAAAGGTACGATATTATATTACATGTTTTTCTATAGTCCGTATTGCACTTCTCCTTAGTAGGATGCTAACGACATGGAAGCAGCAATACGTTGGAGAGAGGTGTTTTAACGCCTCTTCCCCATGTAGGATATTAAATTCAGCAAAATGTAAAACGCGCTTATGCGATGACAGCTGTCAGCGCCATTTTGAATATTAATCGGTCGTTAAAATTTGTCGATGCAACTTGCCCTAAACCTGTGTATGACTCCAAAGCAAATTCCAGAATGTTGCATTGTAGCTTGGTCCATACCTTCGAGCCTGTCGACCTCCTTCTGCAGTTTCTTGACGGTCTTCTCGGCGTACTCGGCGCGGGCCTCGGCCTCCTTCAGCTTGCTGGTGAGGGTCTTGAGCTGCTTCTTGAACTCTTCTACGCGCTGGTTAGCCTTCTCCTCAGATACCTCCAGAGATTTCAGGGAGTTACCTACGACCTAAGGACATTGGTATAACGATTAGGACTTATATGACTTATTGGACTTGAGCAAGCAAATCTGGTATCAAGGTTAAAAGTGAACCCCTAAGGAATATGCTAGGATAAGTAGTATTTATGTTTGACCTTCAACTCTTCCTCAAGCTCTCCGATCTTGGAGTCTCCGGACTTGACGCGGTCCTCAGCCACCTCGAGCTCGTCTTCAACGAAGGCCAGCTTGCGGGACACCTGGACATCACAAACACTTAGTCATCGTCTCTATCTAACTCGCATTATAATCTTATTGGAAATGGGACGAAGTAATACATCTATAATCTACACCTATAAAACAGTAACGTGACTTAACTATTGACAGACAAACCGCTGAATATAGGAACATGAAAAATTAAACACATATTAGAAACTAGACTCTCTAAAGAAGATTTTTATGTATTTCGAATTTTACGCGGACAAAGTCTCGAGTAAAAGCTAGCGATATTATCAAGCTCTAAAACATACTTCATTAAAGTTATTAGGCTGATTAAGCCAGCCAGCCAGTTGGTGTCGACCATTTGACTGGCAAAATCAGCTGTTATTGTGCCGTTAAACCTAATAAAGCATGATGTGATTGGCCCTAAAATATTAATTAGCCCTAAAATATTAAAAGAATTTTAGAAATATCTACTTTATGGCCACTGTTAACTACGGCCTACGAAACGTCAGTGCCTAATAAGTAGTTTTACATATAATTATAATAATAACAAAGCAGCGTGGAAAAATCTGTAGCAATTTTACTGCTACAGATTTTTTTACACTAATAAAATCTACATCACCGCAGCCTCCGGACCAGTTTAATTGCGTCCTTTGACGCCCCTTCAGGGCCGTGAATTATATTCTAATGGACATTTACTGCCCTTTCATCGAATTACGCTTTTCCCGCTACCTTACTTAACTTTTAAATGAATGCTTGAACTAGGTCACTTTTAAATTTTGTATTATAAATGATAAAAGATTTTTTGTTGATTTGTTCTTCTTTCATACGATAAACATTAGATTTAGACGTTGGTAGAGATAGAATTAGAGGCTGGAAAGTGACACGGGCTATGTTGATCCTAGACAACCAAGAGAGCGAAGCCGCGGCTTAAAACTGGTATCACATCAAAATTAAAGCATTTCTTTTTATAATCTTCTAAGGTAGCCAACAAGCGTATGGCCTGCCTTACCACCAGGCAGTCACCGCAGCCTATGAATGCAGGCATAGCGACTAAGTGCGTGCATGATGCTGACCCTAAGATTTTCTCTCCTCCTGATGTTACTCTTACCCTAGATGACCTTAAAAGGCAATTACCTCGTCAGACTTGCCGTCGGCGTCCTCAGCGAGCAGACGCGCTTCCTTCAGCTGGTTGGTGAGCTGGTCCATGCGCTCCTCATCTTGAGAAGCCCTGTTCTCCAACACTTTGCACATACTGCAACAAGAGCAGATATTGAAGACTCAATCACTCGTACACACAGGCTAAGGTTAGTACATGGGTTCCTTTGACAAACTAGACAACCCTTGAGATGGGAACCCTACCTGATCTACGGTAGCATATGATTTATAAAACGTGTAGATATAGCCAGGCTTGGCGGGAACAGATACTTTTGTATAGTCATGAAAAAATATATAAAAAAGTTACAGAAAATCAATTACTGCCTGGCAAACCTAAACAAAAATATACAGTAAACATTTAGTTAGAAGATACTGCGGAAAATACTAAATAATATTCATTGTTCTAGGTTCTAGGTTAGATATCTGCAACAGATGTTTCAATAGGGATGTTGACTAAATTTTAATAATGAGTCCGTCATATAGATATTAATAAAAAATATTTGAGACGTATTTTTTTTTTACGTTATCAAAAAATAAAGGCGATACATTGAGTCAAAATCCGAAAATCATTCATGCGATTTATGTTAGTATTTTTTTATTATTTTGAAAAAGCGATAAATAGAAGAAGAAGAAGAAGATACATTTATTTTGTAAACAACAACAAAAATTGCAGTACATTGGAAAAGTGACATGTATAGACTTAACCTAGACTTAAAGCTAAACCTAGGAGCCATAATCAATCATATTTGTGTTTACAAAAATGGAGTCCACTCAGCATATGTCAGAGCACTCATGAGTGCCATGACGCTGATCTTCCGTGGATCCAGAACAGGACATGTGTGAGACAGCGTGCTGTGTATTTACGTGTCCAATATGTTTCTAATATATGACTGACGGACTAATTAGCATTTTGATATTCATACCCAGACATCACGCTTATTATGATTTGACAACAAAAGACTAAGTACCTATTTGAATTCCTGTATGTACTCCTTCCTGTACGCTTGTATCTGAGCGAAGCTGTATCTGAGAAGCGGAAGTCTCTTTCCAACAATATGAAATAAAACGAGACTTCTGCTTGTAATACAAGTAACAAGCATTTATGAAACGAGCCCCTGTTCTCAATAGTGACATCAATAAAAGAGCGGACACAGTAGAATATCACTGGTGGAAAGGGCATATAAAAGACCGAGATGCAATAAATAAATGTTAGTGTGACTGACCGGTTGTTCTCGTCGGCGGACTGCTGGGCTTCGAGCAGCTTCTGCTGAGCGGTGCCGGACCTCTCCTCGGACTTCTCGAGGTCCTCCTCAATCTGCTGCACCTTCCTGCGTCGGTAATATTAAGTTACAGAACTTCTGTGATAATACCTGCAGTTTTTTTCATTTAGAAATTTGGGTTTGTAAAAAGCTGTATGCTTTTTCTACTAGAAATATGAATTTGAACGATTTTAGAAGTAAACAAAAACCAGTCGATGGATTAAAGAAAATTGTTCATCGAGAAAGTGTTTAGCTGGCTATCTTTTATGTCACACTACTTATTTTTATTTGTTTACAACAGTTAATTATTTGGCTTATCTTAGATCTTTTTAAAGGGCATACCCTATTGTTGTAAAGAACTGAAAAGGCCATAATATTAAAAGAGCTTAAATAATTTGAATTTTATACAATAAATGGGAAATACCTATACTGCGCTTCTAGCACAACGGGGATACATGACTCTTTGTAGAGCGACGTATACTGTTTATCTCTTTTCTTTTAATATGTACGAGAAAGACGGGTGATGTTATGTCGCGCGATAAGTGAAGTCGGGACAAGTTGGGCTAGTCCGACTGGGGTCAATACTGAATGTTGAGATACAGGAATGATGTTGTGATTGTGACATTGCAGCATGCCTATACGGGATGAAAAAATGTTCAGTTGATGATGAAAGGTATGGTGCCCTTGCTTTCACCATCGCGTTATATGGTATAGAAAATGGACACTTAAAGTCACTGATAGCCAAAGAGTTGTTGCTTCTGAAATGTGGTGCTATCGCCGTCTATTAAGGATACCATGGACAGTCCAAAGAGATCATCATGGAGAAGGCACAACGTTTATCGTCTATCTGCTTACAACGCATAGAACGATACTTCGGCAATGCAGCGCGTAGGGGTGCGGACAATCTGGAGAGACTAATGCTGAAGATAGAAGGTAAAAGACGTCGAGACCGAAGTCCCAAACAATGGTCGGACCAGATATCCAGCGCTGCGCTCGATTAAGTGACCGATGGCGGTAGCTAGTAGAAAATATATAGAGTCACGATCCTTAACAATGAGGGAACGATCAAGAAGAAGAAGGTGACCTGTTGAGGGAGGCGACCTCAGCCTCGGTGGCGGTGAGGGTCTTCTCCTTCTCCTCAAGGCTCTTGTTGGCAGCCTCCAGCTTGTTCTTGTTCACCGTGAGGTCCTCCTCCACTTGCGCCAGCTTCTTCTGCAGCTCGCGGACTTCCTCGTTGACCTGGAAGGAAAACACTCTTTATACATTCTAAAGTATAGAACCGTAGATCCTTATTGTAAGTGATAATCTAATTTATGTGAAACACAAATTCTGTGTTTTTAATGTGGGAAAATGAATATCATAATATTACCTACGAGTAATGTGATAGAGATACAAAGATCAACAAAATTAAAATTTAAACACTAAGAAAAGTAGTTTCACCATTTGTAGGGCTCCTTACTCAAAGGGTACTCCACGGGCGGAACCCTATTACTAAGCCTCCACTATCAGTCTGAATGTTTGTCCGTCCATCTCTCTGTGGCAGGGCTCTAACTCTAGAAATATTTTTTTAAAGGTACAGATATTTAATTTCATACATTTTATAATTCAAAACCAGCCAAACAAAATTAATCTCCCTCATAAAGGTAAATCAACACAAACAAAATGTTAACTATAAATTTTACCTAATAGTCGCAGGCGAAGTCGCGGGCTTAATCTAGGAATAATGCATAGAAGCCTTCGATTTGATTATTAATATATGAACATTATTAACTAATTCAACTACCGACCACATAATCACATCAATTAAATTAGTTCGGATTTAGTCTACAGACATAGATTCGATCTGCATACCCAAGTTCTCAGAGATCGATTGAGAACGAAGCGCATTTTACAGTTCATGTTCATCGCGTGATCTCCTTGAAATTGGATACTGGAGAACTATTCCTGTGCTGGTGCAGTCAGATGTAAAGGAAAGCAACATCCTGCTACGGATATCACTATACTATGGCAGGGTGCAAACCTATGTTCCTCGTATTGTGGCGGGAGTTAAGTTTTGACTAATAGGAAATAAATATAGCCATTTTTAATGTTCCTTTCAGTTTTAACGACACGTTTGACTAAGTTGGTTGTACAACTTCTTACGAAGCTAGCGGCCCGAATCCCGGCCAGGAATTGATTGTGGGATGAGCACGAATGTGTATTCCGGGATTTGGGTTGTTTTATCTATGTATTTAAGTTTTATAATTTAACTACTATATATCGTTGTCTACCCAAAGTACAAGTATTGCTTAGTTGGAGACAGGGTTGATTTGTGTATTAGTTTATGTGGACGTACCTTCTCGGCGCGGAGGTTGGCGTCTCTGGCCTGCTGTTCGCAGGTGTCAGCCTTGTCCATGGCATTGTCCTTCTCCAGCTTCATCGCCTGCATCTTCTTCTTGATCGCGTCCATGGTGGCGGCTTTGTGTCTTTACTTCTTCTACAGAAAAATACGCCAATGGGCCTGCAACAAAAACACGTTCCGTTAACAACACTCTAATATTGGGGTAAGTTTACAAGCAGTTCGACCGCTCTGATCTCTGTCATCGTATTATTTTTAACCGACTTTAAAAAGGAGGAGGTTCTGTGTTCAACTATATGTATTTTATACGTTCTAGACTCTTAGGATTCTGGCAACAGTGCTCAAAGACTGATTGACAGACAACGCGCAGTAAGTAATATAAAGTAGGAAGTTTTATAGACAATCTATATTAGAAAAAATATTTGAGAAAATTCAACCCCTACAAAGGACATCACACGGTTACGCAACAAATACAAAATCTAGGCTTATGCTCTGACGAACATTTATGCCAAATAATTATTATTGTTAGTGTGTGTGTGTGAGTTTGATTCTCAACTTAGCCTAACAACGGGGAGAAAAGTCTAACATTTGGCATGAGGAAAGATCACGAAGTAGGGCATTGAATACTTTATATCCAGAAACTTTCTGTTAGCGAATGGAACTGCGGAAACTCTTAGTAAGTAAATACATCGAATAACCTAGCTCGAAATCGATCAGCCGTCTTTAGGATTAGTGTAATAGATATTTTTATTATACCGGTTCAGAACTTCCGAATTTATTGTGACGCAAACACAGCTGTAGATTTTGGTTTATAATAAGATAAATACTCCAACACTCGACACTGGCCCAATACTTAGCAATTACAACCTTGATCCACAGGTAATTGAAGTGAAAAACAGGTTATCAATTAATTGAATTAGGGTGTCTAACATTGGGACATTTACCTCATAAGTATTTTTGCTAAGAACACGAAATTTAACAAGAAACATGTCGGAGACTGGGCGTACGCATCAGTATGCGCCGCGAGAGTTCGATTACATAATTTTGCGACCTTGTTATTTCTTCAGCGAACTAATTTTATTCAGCCTTCGTTTGAAACTAATATGCCTTCAGGATTTTCATGAGTATTCCCATTTCCAATATTTTTTCTTAGTTGACATATTTTATAATTAAATATATACTCTGAAAGTAAACTCTTAAGCCGCCTGTTGTCTACCATATTTTATGTTAAGGCTCTATTGTACTATTTCTGTTGTTGGTGTGCAATAAATAATTGTTGTACTGTATTGTATTGTAAATAAAAGTCTATCCTAACAACATACTTATTCACCTAAGTATTTTATATAAAACACAAATATGTACGGGACCTAAGATGTTTGGGAATACCTAGTACTTTTTTATAGTATGTTTTTAGAGCCTGGCATTAGACTGAGTAGGCCTTGCTAGACCTTACCAATAAAGTACTCGTACCTCCTTATTCAGTATGGGGAGCACCAACTCACTAAGGGGAAATTGTCATACAAACGAACCAAGGGGCAATAATGCTAGTGTCTCGCCAAGATTGAACCTGAATCCTCAGGCAGATAGCGTCGGTGTTTGACAGCCGGAAATAGCCTGCGCGGGGCCTTTCGGCGACTTATGACGTTTTTTTTATCGCCCAAGGCATTTCTATCATAATGCCACCCCGGCCAAATACGCCTAGACCGCCCATGTTGAGAAATACGTCACTTGGCCAGTACTCATTTTGATTTAGGAGAAGGGAGAAGACTAACAAACCTTTAAGCCACACAGATATAGTACCTACAATGCCAGCAAATGCATGGAATTATGCAACCAATTGGCAGACTGCCAACGCCAGATGGTGTACATAATAATTAAACGCAGTGCACTACTCTATAACTTAACTGTATTTAATATTAGATTCGTTATTTTGTTTACAATACATAATAGTTTTAATAAATCAATTGAAACAAATAATCTTATAATTGACTACTTATTGATTGTATTTTTAATATACCCTCAGAATAATTTACAAATTTTAAGGCAAGAGAATATCTCTTGCCTTAAAATTTTATTTATTAATCAAAATCTTAGGAGTACACAGACCACACGTAGCATAAACATGTAGAATTAAGGACCGTGTGATTTTGGTCAGCCACTTTTGAAACTTAAAATACATGAAATAGAGTTGAAAAGTTGTAAACTAATTTCTTATTTAGGGTGAGTCCTAAAAAAACTTGAATGCTTAATTTTAATTTCTTTCTAGTGAAGACTTTTTTTTCAGGAAGTTTAAGTGTACCATCTTTAATCAAAAATTAATATTCTATGTGTCGAGTGCATGCCCTAAACATACTTATATTTATTCTACATAGAAATAAAAAATATTTTGTTTATTTTAGGCGCCCCTTCCGTAGATTTTTGAAGTCACTATAATAATATATCTATTACCCACCCTTTCCTATATCCCAGTGGCGTTGCTGTAACGAAGGGCTTAGTTTTATAACGAGCGCAAAAATACTTTCCACTTATTGACGAATTTTGATATACAGTTACAAAAATATTACTCAGAGCAGAAATACCACGTCATAGTGGTGTGATCCGTTAACAAAATTTCTCCTAATTTATCTTTCCAGGCTAACGAGTTTGAGGAATGTACAACAGCCGATCTTCTCTCTAAATAGATCTAATGCCGACATAACGTTTCCTTGCATAAAAGCTCCACTAAAACAACGCCGTTGCGAAAATATCGGCTGACGCGAGAGTATTTCTGGACACCACAGACGTCCAAGTGGATACGAGACACGAGAATCGTTACAATGCAAGTCTTGTGTGTTACTGTTTAAATTTTTCTTAAGGGGATACCCGGAAAAATACAGTAAACTTCACTGTTTTTAAAGTGATATAAAACTACTCCTCTTGCTGCAAACAACGTAAAATATGTATATATTGTAGCTTGGTCCTTGTCCTATATTTTTTTCTGGACTAACTGGAATATTATAATACTTAATAAATCAAGAGAAAAAAAGGATTCGTAAAGTCCTTTCTCCATCTTAAATATGTATAGGCTCCCTCGTCAAGCGACGCTTAGATATGGAACTTAAACGTATAAGTGAGTAATGATGTTCACTTTAAAATTGTCAACTGGGTTTCCAATACGTTCTATAGTTTTTAAGAAAAGTAGCAAAAAAGTTTTTTTGTTATAAAAACAACTTTTGATAGTGTTTATCTTGGTTTCGGTGACTCGTGAAGATAAACTGAAACAGTATATTGGTAACAACGGTGGTTGTCAACACGATAAGACATATACAACACAGAAAAGTAAAGAGCTACGGATCGAAGGTCATTAGCGTTGGAAGCCCCTTAACGTGATTGTGAGGCAGCTCTATTATGGGTGCGTTTATCCCTTGATAGAAATTATTTTTAATCATAATGCAACCTCTCTTCTCGCACACTTGTACGTGTCGCAATGTTACAGATCACAAAGGCGTTTTGTCAACCCACACCACACCAGACCCGCACGAGGACTGAGAAAATCCTTGTTTCATAATTATTTAAAGCTACAGAAAAATGTGTAATTTTTTTCTAAGAATGAAGAAGGTTTTTCGTACTAAGTTTCTAGCGATTTAAACATGTACAATGTGATTGTATCTAATAGAACTGTACGTGACGGTGAACCTTTGCTACTGGAGGGACCAAGTCACGAAAAGCTATCACCGGAAGTGGAACCTCTCGAAAAAATAAAAAACAGCGTGCCCAAAGCATTTCGCAGGCTGTTTATGTTTATTTCCATTTCATTTGTCTGTAGGTAGTGTAGGTACTTAGCGGATTTTCTTATTTAATGAAAAGGCACTAGTGTCATTATGTTATGTAAAAAACACGCGTGTGTAATGGACTGGATTACAGCCATAAAAACGGTGTAAGATACTTAGCGGATTTTCTATAAAATTTATAATGACGTACATGGTGTACAGTTATTATTATTGCACTACTCATGGTCAAAAAGTGCCTCACACACATTCAGCAGAGTTTATAACGCGTAGCTAATAACCATTATGAGACTCAGGTTTACGCTAGTATATATATTTCATTGAGTCTCAGATCTATATAGAATTTCTATATAGGGACTCTTGTCGTTTTAATATAAAACCGTACCTTGGCTCAAAACCTTGAAATGATCTAATCTCTATATAGATAATCGTGTTTAAATATCTTGTTTTAGCCCCTTGTCATAAAATCTACTATTTATTTGTTTTCACCGCTAGGCTTGGCGTGACGAGGGAAATCTGCATGTTTCACTCAATAATTGGTAACAATTAACTACGTCAAGCGAAGACCACCCGACTATGTAGGAAATTTGGCACTGCCACTCTCCATCCCTGGTCGATGATCCAGGGGCCGACCCAAAACCAGGTGGAGAGATGTAGTGCTTAAGGATATGACTGAGTGTCAAGTGTCCAAGGACAAGGACGATGTCGAGGAGAGCGAAGTGGAGGAGATGAGTGCGGAAAGCTGACCCCACCACCATATGGGATACTAGCTAGGATGAGAGAGAGAGTTAACTACTAGGCTTTACTTTTAAGATTAATTTAATTATTAACGGATTTTAAAAACTAGTGTTTAAAATAAACAAGCCAACTCTGCTTCGTTGTAACCACTGGTAAAATTGAAAGCCCGGACACATTTAATTAACTTCTATAATATTCTCTTAATCAGTAAAGTAAGTTAAATGTCGCAGTGCTCCACATTGTCCCCCCATAGTTGGCACCTTAAACCTTAATTCATTGCAATAAAGTTGACTGAAGATGGGTATTATTATTTTTTAAATATGATGCTAAAGGTAATCCTACATTGTAACTAAGTAATTCATGTATGTATATTTTTTTAAGAAATACTAGATATTTCAGACATTTACAGATTTAAAACCATCAGCCTTATTATTTGTCTACACTTTTTAATAAAGCAACCAACCAATACTAATGGAACTAGATATCTGAAGCTGGACAACTACTAGAATTGAATCCAGGCCTGGAGCGCAAGCGGAACCCATGGAGCGTTTGAGGCATCTCATTGCCATTTTCCATTGACGAGTTGGTCAAATAATATGTAAGGGAGCAATTTAAGTAACCTATTCAAATAAAGTAGCAAGTGTATTGTAAATTACTGAAGAATATACGTACATTATGTACTTAGTTTATTAACATTGCTTGAAATAAAGGATACATTTCGTTAATTACTCGTGTAAATAGGTTCCTGGCGCAGAAAGCTGGCACATTTATTGTTATATTCGTCTTCAGATCTGGGGCTGCAGATTTTAATAGATAAATTTACGCACAATTAGTCGACGTGATAATTGATTCAAGGTATTTTGCCAAGACACAGCCAAGTGTGATATCATGTCGATGCCAATCTTTAAGACACACTTTAGTATACATAGTTGCGCCTGCGAATCGTGTAATTACATATCTCCTAGGTACTGATAATGTATACTGAATGTATGTAAACAATCTATAGATAGTACAGAAGAAACATCCATCTCTATACCTATACATATTATAATACAAATTCCCAAGCCGCGTCTCTCCATTTGTCTATCTGGGATAAACTCGATAACCAATGGACGAATTTTAATAGTTTTCAGTTCTTTCAAGTTTTTAGTAATATATGTGTAATTGTATTATTTAAGTATTGTAGCTTGAACGAAATAAGGAGAAGATCGCTGAAGTTAACAATTAAGCTGTGTAGTTAAATAAAATATAAATAATTTATTACCTGACCAAAATTGGCGGTTAATTATTGATGTTGGTGCGTAGCCTGTACCTAATAGGATTACCATATCTACTAACTTTCGGTCTCAAATTAAGGGGGCTTAAAGAACTTTTTTTTTTCATAAAATATTAAGTTATTAAGACATACTCTCAGGCCTTACTGACTTTTACTTGTTTTCATACGTACTTCTAGACCCATTAGGTTACTTGGACTATACCTACTATGCTTACTTACTGTTAATTAACGTATTAACGACGCCCGCAGTTGCTAAGCTTATGTTCATATGTATGTGTCTTATTTCAAGTTAAAGGAATGTGACTAATATCTCCAGCTACTTACTAGCCAGATGTTTCCGGTCCAAAGCTTCTCTTAATTCCTAAAGTATGTAAACTGTCGATTCCGTCATCTTGCTAATTTTATCTGGCAAACGCCCAACAAGTGGGCAGAAAGGTGGCCCAATCTATCAGAGGTTCAGGCTGAGAAACAGAAAACTAATAACGTGTTATAAATGACGCCTTCGCTGGCGTTATTGAAAATTGAGTATCTGTGTTTTTAATCCATGAACTGCAGAATGTATCTGTTTGCCTAGTTTCATCTAAATCCGCTCGACGACTGTCATTTTATTCAGTAACATACAACCCAACGTCAAGACATCTTTACAAACTTTCGTATTTGGAGTACAATATTAGTTGGATACGTCGATCTTTCGCGACGCCCCCAACTGAACAGATAAGGGAGTGTCACTGTAATGTTGTAGACTTTATTCGAAAGCTTCAGTACTAGTTTCCAACAGTAGCCAGACATTACTTTTCAAGGGTCCTAAATAGGGCAGTAATCTTATATGGTAAAGCCCATATGTTTGCGATAAGTACATTCCTTTAGAGAACAAACATCATTTGTCATATGGAGTGTCAAGTGCAAAGTCAATAGGACGTTGACCTTCATAACTGCAGAATCTTCTCTATTTCCGTGATATTAACACTTTCTACCCAGTCATCTCTCTACTATCTGAATCCTCCGTGGATTAAGTCCCAAAATGTACAGGCATTTCATTTACGACCATATCCTCAAAAGGGAGTATAAAAGTGTGAAAGGAACTCATAAGTTTAAACTTATCAAAAATTACAATAAAGTGCGTCTTGTACTTAAATGCTTTCGATGCTTCATGTAATCTCAATTAAAAGAAAATTATAACGAATTCGACTAAAAGTCCATTCTGAAAAATGTTTGGTTAACGAAAGACACGTATTAGCTAGGAGTTGGTTACGGTAAATATTTTAGTTTAAAATTACAAACTCAAGCAGTTCTTCATTTAGCTCGTGTTATAACTACCGAATATGAAGCACTAGAAACAGCTGTAGTAGAAATACCTCCGGCCTAAATATTTCAGAAATGGCTTCGGATCTTGTTTGAAGCGCTGCCAACATTCTTCGCTGTCACCTGCAGCTGTTAAGTATAGTGATATCACATCTAACTAGCTGGATACTTTCGACCAAAAAGGCGGACTAGCGATTTTTCCTGACCCCATTTTGTTTTCCAGCATGTTTGGAAACGGTGTAAGTATGTGCGAATCTATAGCTATATATGCGACTGCAAAGTGGTTTTAATAAATCATTGTGTGCCTAAATTTGTACGTGTTCTCAGCGTGGGATGTGAAAGGAAATTATAAATAAATCATTCGGAAACGGAAATATTTGACATGCAAAGTTCTATTACAGTCGCATTCCAGAGCGCCCTAATTACTTGATATATGGGCCACGTCTAATTCTAAATAAAAGTTGAGGCGAGTTTCCTCATCTCACTAAATAAATACTGATGGTGCGCATGCCGCAAATAGGTTAGAGCGAAGGCGCGAGCGTGGGCGGGAACCACTGTGAAGTATTTTCAGCGAGGCCGCCCGCGCGCTGAAACCCGAGTCACTCGCAAACGGGCGCACCAATTACGAGCATCGCGTTCACTTTCACACCGTGACGTCACTTAACCATTAAAAAAAACGTCCAGAAGTAGTAACACAGTCCAGAAGTCTGGATACTCCACACTACACACACAATGTTCGTATCACCCACTTCCTCCACTCCACTTCTAGGGTGCCGCTGGCTGGTGGCTGGTGCCTGGTGGTGGAGTATCCAAACTCCTGGCGCGCGACTCACCTCACGAGCGGGCTGTTCACACGGCGGAGCGACACGCACTGCGCGAGCGCCCCTCTGGATCGCGCGAGCGCCCGCCCGACTATTTTCGGTGCCAAAAATCCAGGATTCCGATAGCAATCGCGAGAGACGGCTCGACCGCTGCCCGTCACGCTCTCTCGCTATAGCTCCGCTGTTTAAGCTATAATACTATTTCGATTCTATCCACATAAATTCAAAAGGTATATAGATGATGCATACCGGCCTGGGTCCTGTAAGATCGATAGATCGATGCACTGGTCGCAGTCAATGCCGGCTAATTCCGTCCCGTCGTTGTCACCGTCTCGCTCGCTCGTGATTCACACGCTTGCAGATTTTCTCCATTCTGCCGAAACTCGCTGTATTGCTTGGGCTATATTTAGTCAGTATCGAACGCCATGGGATCACTGCTTTCATCGCGGTAACATAATCTATGACGGTATCTGTAAATAAAGTTTGTTTGTATTCTCAACTAAACTTTGAAGCCGAGCTCGTTTAAAGAGCTTTTACTTATCGATCGTAACCCTTAGGTAGCCGGTTGGCCAGAGTTTCAAAACAATATATTCTAAGAGCTAAATTAAAAGCTTTTAAAAAGAGGCAATGCGGTTAACTAGACCAAAAGTAGATCTTTCAGTAGTCAGTACCTCTTGAGGAATCAAGGATCAACGAACCCAACAAAGGAACAGAAGAGGTTTTTACTTTGAACAAGTTCTAGAATATTTAATTACTAGGTACATGAAATTGGACGAAACACACTATCTCGATAATGTTCTGACATGAAGTCAGAAGCAGGGCTCGAAAATCGGTATTCTCTAAATACAAAATACCTAACCGGCTTTTTTGGCCAGAAGTAGCCACCAAAGAAGTCACGGGTTAGCAAAGGGATTACTCTGAAGTTGAAAATTCGAAGTTCGTAGGTAGTAATCCATACATCCATCCAAATCCATCCACCCCTTCGCTTTAGTGATAAAGTATATAGTAAGCGGGACTGTAGGATACGAATTTGTCTCGTTTTTGAACTTCAAAATAGATCCCCAGGACGGCTTTTTGCGTATACAGTATTCTTCATAGAATTCTGCCGCCGAATTCAGACTTTGCAGATGACGGCGCTACGAGCTACCCTAAGAGGTACATTGAAGTCTCCAGCATCAATATTTGCCATAACAAAGCGGGCGAAAATACACTCATATATCATGACACGTCCTAATGGCCCACTATGGGGCGAAACGAAGAAAAAGTGAACATTCGTACTTTTTTGGGAAAAACGTAATAAAAAAATACTAGTCGATAGAAAATTATGTGCAGAACAATAAATGTGGTATACAATTTTTCAAAATAAGGCACATTTAAAGCAGCAAAAAATAAAATGTGTTTTTTTTTGTATATGACCCAAATTTAGGTAAGTATACCCATTTTCAAGGAAACTGAGCGAGACCTAGAATTGAAACCTTCAGGATACTCTTCTGCTACCTTTAAAGAGTGCGAAATGATAAATAACCCAGTATACGGGCACCTACTATACTGCGTTATTTATCGTTTCGCACTCTAAATAGAGTCGTGTCAGATATTTATGCACGCTTTGTTTTGGAAGATATTAATGTTGGTAACGGTACAAACGTAACGGAGTGAAAAAAATTACCTTACCATCCAAAAACTTATAACCTCAGTAGCATTAATAGAACTGACTGAACTGCGGCCCGGAGTGCGATGCGGGTTCGAGTCCCGTTAGGGACATTTCACTTTCCTATTATGCCTGTAATATTACAATTTATTACTTTGACTACCTAGGGTTTGCTCGTCATTTCCCGAGTTTGCTCTAGTGAGGTCATAACTTGTAGAGAAAAAATATGTACATCTCAATTGTTGTAGTTAGAATATGCCGGCCACGTGGGATAGTTGGACATAGGCCTCGTATATTTATTTATTTATTATTCAAAAAAGTTACACAGCATTACAGTAAAAAGCAAGGCACCGAACTACAAAAAAAAAACAAAAATAAATAGAAAAACTTATAACTAGTTTGATTTAGGCGACGTAACTCCGTGGCTCCGTTGCGTCGTCTGATCTGGTGTAGGATTCGGCAGATTGCCCCTGAACTGCCGAAACACTACACCCTTCGGCCAAATGTCTGCACTTGCGATGGTGTCCTGCAGCGGCCGCGGCACGCGCACCACAAACGAGCTATATACGCTGCTTGATATATGATGCTTGGGCCAACTCCCAGCAGACTCCCGTGACTTTCACCAGATCATTCACTGTGTTACTTCCCACAATAGTAACATATTGAATTAAGTAACGAAAGAACTCTTAAAACAACTTGCGACATGACTTAATTAAGACCTCCTTGTACAGTTTCGCTGATTCCAACGCATTCTGACTGACCACACCGACGAATTCACGGTCGTCATTAATCAAAGCTATACCAGGCGCGGGTGTGATAGAGCTCATGATACACTCTGGCTCGAAGACTTCCACCCTTGCGCTATTTTGCTCGATATAGAAGGTCAAGACAATGTCATCGACTCATTGAACGACAACTTGGACGAAACTCTACGGGCAAACCGTCATGATCGTTGATATGATCGTCGATCGTCGCGGGAGGGTTCAACCACCGCGATTTTTTTAGGGCTCCGTAGCCAAGAAGGCAAAAACGGAACCCTTATAGTTTCGTTATGTCCGTCCGTCCGTCCTTACGGACTGGCATTTTACACAAAAATACCACGATGTATATTGATGAAATTTTAAGTACGTACGAGTATAAGTGTCTTGTATAAGCCGCTACTCAATTTGGTGATTAAGTAACAAAAATAAATATTTCTGGGGGGCACCTCGATACCTACATGTAACAGAATGTAAACAATTTCTTTTCAGCAAACATCAAGCAAATAAATACTTGATGTTTGCTGAAAATCTTTTTGTTAAACAGTTTAAATTTTTTACAAATTTATGCTACTTTCAGAGCGATTATTTCTGAAAATATTTAATACTAAATAAAAAAAATATAGAAACGAAATGATTTTAAAAGAACTGTCGCAATATCAAAAATGACAATAAATAGTTTAAAAAAAACTCTAGAATCCTCAACATGTTTTCAAATGAATTGTCGAGATGGATATGTGCTACAAATTGATGTTTGCTAAAAAAATAAAAATCTGTTTCGGTTACATGTATGGAGCGCCCCCTAGAAATATTATTTTTTTGTTATATAACTACCAAACTAAGTAGCGGCCTATACAAAACACCTATATTCCAAATTTCATCAATATAACAATATCTTGTGGTTTTTAGTAAAATGCCCGTAACATACGGACAGATGGACGGACGGTCGGACGAAACTATAAGAGTTTTGCCATTTTGGCTACGGACCCCTAAAATTTAGAAAGATTTTGAAATGAAATGAAATGAAATTTATTTGCCTGAGATATGGTTAACAATACGGTGGAACAACTTTGTTATGATCAGCACATCTCGCCAACATTTGGACATGCAAACTTTACAACCTTATGACTAAATATTATTACTTATTTAATTACAATTGCTAACTATTTTAAATTTCATTGATTTATTCTATTATTATACATCAAAAAAAATTGTATCGAGTAAACAACAACTAACCATTAATAAATACATTCCACGAAGGTAGCAGCGTTAACGTATGAAAACGTCTCTGGCTTTAATCCAGTGCTAACTATCATAACGGGTCTTTACATTTAAGAACTTCGTCCAGTACCTTGAACACAACCATGATATGAAGTATTAAAGTCGCTCGTTGCTAATATACCGAAATACCAGATTTTGCAAAATATCGGATCATCAATATATCTCACTGTTATATAGCTTACGACATTACCGTCACACAGCGGGCCTATGATGGTCACGTTTACCACTCGATAAATGATATGATAACGCGCCTGTCACTCTCGCACTCGAATAAATATAATACAAGAAATGTAAGACTCGTGAAACTTGTACAAAATTAGAGGAGAGATAGGAGAATGAATAAGTATGTGGTTCCTAGGATGTGTAACGAAATTGAGTGGTTAAGAGACGACAATAAAAAATACAGCAGAAATGTCTTAAAAGTAGCTTAAAAAGGATATTTTTGGAAAAATTGCCCTAGGACAGTCTTTCCAAATATATCCTTATTACCCATGTTTGTGAGTAGTAAAATTAACTTGTTAATATAGTTGTAAGGTAAATAGTGTTAGGTGCATATAGCTAAAAAATAATGGATATGAGCGCGATCTCGCCAACAAACTGTCTTAGCAGTTTGGCGAGTTAATTTAAGTTGCATAAAGTTATGTAAGTACACCATTTTGGAAAAAAGCTAAAAAAAAAACTCACATACGTGTCAGAAGGTGACGGCAGCTAAGTCACTTATTTATCGCGTGTCAAACGCAACCATCATAGGCCCGCAGGTTATAATATGAAAGGAAGGCACTAAACCGTTAAAAGAATGTGCTATTTTGCAAAATCTGGTATTTCGGGAATGCGGTATATTAGCAAAGAGCGGTTACAGTTTTATAGTATTGACAGACAACGCGCAACCGCACTCGCGAGACGGGCAGCGTCGGTGTCCACTCGTCGCTCACGACTAAGGCCCTCCCTCGTAATAGACCGAACTAGTAGAACAGTACATAAGTTTTACTATGTGAGTAACCGCTATATCTATCAGCCACGAATGTCCACTACTGAACATAGGCCTTCCCTATAGTTCGCCACAGAGTACGATCCTGTGCTTACCGCATCCACCGACTCCCCGCGACCCTCACGAGATCATCCGTCCACCTAGTCGGAGGCCGTCCCACGCTGCGCTTTAATGCTTTTCGTGTCATATTTTTATACATATGTTATATCTGTTTTTCACAGTGTCTTAGTGTATACTAAAATCTGTGTTTAAATTTGAATAAATAAATAAATATTCGTGGTCGCTACTCTAGGACTTTAATGCCCCAACTGCTAACCGTTCTCCGGGTTACATGGTCCGCCCATTGCCATACTTCAACCATATAATCCTGTGAAATATAGCGGTAACTTTGGTTCTTCTGCTGATATCAACATTTCTGATTATATCACCCAGAGAAACTCCGATGGCAACGTTACTTCACTGTGAGCCGCCTTATGAGCCCCATTGTGAACGACACATGGGGTCTATCGGGTGGCATAAAATGGTTGGTCCTATTGTTTTGTCGCATAACTACTTTTCTCCGAATAACGTGTGGCATAAGCTTTGTTTCGCATATTTTTTATTCACCGAAATTTTTGTTTCTAATATCGTTTGTAATATTTGTTGTGTCTAAGATTCAAGTGTCGATTCATAATTTAAATAAAACAATTTAACGGATTATATCACGTATATTATCGAGTTCCCGACGTTTCGGAAGCTTTTCAGCTTTACATGGTCACGGGTGGACTGAGAAAAGATAAAAGATTTTATTTAAATGAGTAATAATCGCGAAAACAGAAGAAAATATTATGTCGATTCCTAATATTTAATCTCACTAAAATTACTTTGGTTGGTAAAATAGGTTTTCGGGTGGCATATTTTTTTATAACAAACCTAACCGGGCTAAATAATGTTGGAATGTGGAAAATTTGGAAGGTGGGAAATTGTAATGGTGGGAGATGTGAGCGTGTCGCTCTGAGGGACGCAAGGTAACTATTGAACCGAACCAGGCTAAAGTAGGGGTGGTTTGTTTGTTATTTTCAATGCAGACCCCCCCCCCCCCCCCCGAAACCTCTTGCGGGGCATTTTCTTTGTCATACCTACCATAGTTAGGGTGCTGTTTGTAGCCATTTTAATGATAAGCTAAATAATTTTCAGGGCAATTAATATTTTGGCATATAACGTTTAAGGATAAATATGCTTTTGGACTTTTCAATGTGTATGCGAAAAAAATAATAGGATAAACGAGTGTCATGGAATATTATGCCAAACATTCTCGGGCAAAAAAATTAAGGACAATCAACATTATGCGATACGACAGGCACCCAGGTCAATGTCTCAGTTCCTTACGTCATCACTGGCAACACGACGTCCTGTTCGAAGATCATCATCTTCAAGTACGGGGGTATTTTCGACGAAAAGATATGACGCAGCTTCCCGAATGCTGCCCAACCGAGTTGGATTCGATGATTGACCTCTATTTCTGGAAGTTGGACTTACCCAGCTGGACAATTTGTGTTCATCATCATCATCAGCCTATATTAGTCCACTGCTGGACATAGGCCTCCCCTAATGAGCGCCATAGCGCCCTGACTTCAGCTTGACGCATCCAGCATCTGCCCGCAGTCTTTCGCAGATCGTCATCCCACCTGGCCGGAGGGCGTCCTACACTACGTTTGCCGAGTCGCGGTCTCCACTCAAGAACACGTTTACCCCAGCGGTTGTCGGTTCTTCGCGAGATATGGCCGGCCCATTGCCACTGCAGCTTACTAATTCTTTGAGCTATGTCGATAACTTTGGTTCTCTGTCGGATGTATTCGTTACGAATCCTGTCCTTCAGAGAGACTCCGAGCAAAGCTCTTTCCATAACTCGCTGAGCGACTTTGAACTGGTGCACCAGCCCTACCGTGAGTGTCCAGGTCTCAGCTCCGTAGGTCATGACGGGTAGGACGCACTGATTGAAAACTTTAGTTTTCAAGCATTGCGGTATGGATGACGAGAAGACCCGACGTAGTTTGCCGAACGCTGCCCAGCCCAGCTGGATCCTCCTCTTGGTCTCCCTCTTAAAATTGTTTTTACCCAACTGCAGGGTTTGCCCAAGGTAAGTATACTCAGAAACAATTTCGAGAGGGTGGCCATGTACGACGACCGGTCCCGGATTAATGAGGCCATTGATCATAACTTTGGTTTTACCCAAATTCACGCCGAGACCGATGCGTCGCGAGGCTGAAGCTGGGCCGTCCAGCATATAGCTACCTATATATACTCATCAACAACTTCGAGGGCAGAACTCCCAAGAACTACCGAGTAAGATGTAAAACGGTCATTCGACATGATTTTTGTCCATGTTCATTTTTAGGTCTACCTGCTGGTGGACTCTGCCTAGGTCTTCGAGGAACCACTACAGTGATCTAAATACGTCTGACTCTCACGGTAGTCTTCTAGTTAAATTATAAATCGGAACATTGCTGAAATGCATTGTGTCCATAATTTTTGAGACGTTGGTGCCAGTTTGACAAGCAATAAAAATAAATTCAAAATGGTTACTAATTATTTAATTCCTGGATCCTCGAAATTTGAAATATAAAAAGGTTAAGTATAGCAAGCTGCCAAGTTTTAGGGTAAATTAAACACCGCATTTATAAAAAGTATATTTATTGGAATGAAATACAGCAGTAGGTTTCATGAATAGGGAAGCTACGTTACAAAACTAAGCAGTCATATTTGAAGTTGTTCAGGTTTTAGAAACTAACTTAGGCTTAATATTAAAAGATTTAAAAAATCTACTCAGATCTTATTTTAGGACGTGTTAAACGAATCGAGTATATCGAATCTGTACAAAACTTAAAACTATTCTCAACGCATTACGGCAGGCGTGCTGTTTTTATAGTACCAACATATATTAATAGTGAACGCTTCTTGTTCCTTAAAGAAAGTTCAACTAACTAAATAAACTCGTAGCCTCTGGCTTAATAATTCAGATAATATTTAATCAACACACACAGAAACCGAACCGAACCCGAAATTAAGGGGGCGGAAATTCGGCGTGAAAGACTGCTATGCTTTTTGTATTAGCAGCAAAGTGCTGAAGTTTTCGGGAGCAAGCCTACCGGCACGATTGCTGGCGACGCATGAAAACAGCTCTAGATGTCTACGAGCTACCGTTCGTTGCAACAGATCAGCTAAAGAAGGCTCTGTGCTGTAGTCCAGTATCATACAAATAAAGTACATAAGTGACACTGTAGTCAACTTCTTTGCTTTCAGTTATATACAGATTGGCGCGAATCGAGACTGGCCGTGATTCCTTCACGTTATTGTAAGCTTTGCAGTTTTCGTTGTATTTAAAAACGGGCACTATTGCAATATATTTCATGTTCTCGACTTGCACCAAAGTGCAGTGCCAGTATTAGGTTCATAGCTTGAACAACTTCTAAGTCCCACCGTTAGTGCTAAAACTGAAGTAGGGCGTTCACTATAGGGCGCCTTGTGGTAGGACATTAGATGGGTCGAGTTTTTTGAATGCCAGCTGCCCCGTTATGTAATAAGAGCTTACATTTTTACATAAATTATAAGCACCGTCCTTCTCGTGTTAAGTGATTCGATATTTAAAAAAAAAACACTTTTTGCGTTCTGAAAAACCATGGGTAGGCAGTTATTTTATGAAAGGTAGCGAAACTAGCTCCACTCAGTATCATTAGCAGTATAAAAAATCTCACTAGTTAATTACACGAATATAATCCGACGTGACTTACAACGAAAGCAATTGATTACGTTATTTCATAAGATGTTTATTTTTTACTCACCTATTAATACATAATATTCCCGTAAAATTAATCGATAAAAAAATATGTAAATCGCAACTTACGAAAACTACATTCGTAAGTTTAAAAGTAGAAAGCATTTGAGACAAAACAAATGCATTCCTAAACAATTTTTTATAATGATTTGTTTTGAATAGTACATTCAACTGTTTCTTTTCACTTGTAAACATACAAATACATTACAATTAATATTTATTTCGGCAGTGATCTATTAAAATAATAATAGTACACTTTGGCCTAAAAGTTTTCATAAAGGCATAAACATTATTTACTGACACATGGATTTTTCAAGCTATATCTTGTCCTAAATATCGTTTTTGTACAGGTATCAAAAATTACAATTTTAAAATTTGATGAGTTTCGTTCAACATGTTTTACATATGGATAACATGAATAACAATAGAGAATTCCAATATCAATAAGGTGAACTCTAATAACATCAATATACCTATTTAGATTTAGGCATTTCGAATTGCTCACCATCTTCGATCAGATCAGAAGCCACACGTTCTACTTAATTAAAGTCACATACAAATTATTATTCTCAAAACATTTTCTTTCATGTGCACATCGCAAAGAAAAAATATTAAAAAAAAAGCTAACTTTTTTGAGCCCGCAGCGCGCTGTTAAGTTTCCCGCCAATTTGCGTAATATGGCGGCTGATGGCTGCGTTTCGTTTAGTAGCCGGACAGGTCCGCGAAAGTTTGGTCCACCTCCTCAGCGATCGCCTTGTACTTACTGCGCTCTTCCAAGACTTCGTCTGTGGTGAAGGTTAGTGGTTAGTATAGAACAATCTACGTAAACGTGATCCTTACTAGAGGTCACGCCAAGGTACAGTTTAAACTTTAACTATGACGTCACGAGCCTCCTGAACTTTAATGCGATTTATCTGAGTTCTTATTTATTATTAAAAAAAGCAAAAAATACCTACGTGTCCAATATTTTATACTATGTAACTGAAGGACTCATTATAATTTCGATTATCGTTTTCTTTCCATCTTATGCTGGTACCACACTGCGGTGTATAAATACGGAGCGGTGTTGTAATGGTAATACGGGCCCGTATTTACCAATGATTCGCATTTTGCATTTCTTTTGTTTTCTATGACATACGATGGGAATTCAACACGAATATTTCGCAGATAAGACGCAGTGTACTGCAAGCTAGATATTAAATTGGAATTTTATTACAATCCGAATTCAGGAAGCAGTGGGGCGCGCCTACGATTACCTATTCTATTGGTATTAGTAAAACTAACTAACTGTAACTTCTAAAACCATGGCATTTTGAAGTACATGAGTTTTTTTGTATGAAAATACTATCCATATCCACAGAACTTTATTTTGAAACGAGTGTGACTCGCGCACTGGAGGTTTCTTTCTTTCACTTATCCCAATTGCCTACTTACCTGGCCGGTTAAGTTCAGTTTGCACCTTACTCTACGGCGTCGGATACAAATAAGGTGCAAACTTAACGCAAAACCTAGTTAGATATATTGCTTTTTATTTTCGGGTAATATTTATTTAAATATATAGTTATAGAAAATATAAAAAAATCGCGTATATAATGTTTATTCTTTTTCATTTTCTTTAAACTTTATCAATGTAAAACAATTCAAACTGGTTGGAATCGTGAAAATTTTCATAAAAAGTAAAAATAGGTTTTAAAATTTTTCATTTGTCACTTGGGCTAACAATGTTTATAACTAGGAACCTTCGCCAAGTCGAAATTTAACGAACATATCAATTCCGTTTCCTAAAATATATACGAAGACGCCACAACAAAATAAAAAAAATCCTTAAAAATGAAAGTGATTGCAGAACGAGGTAGTGATATTATATCCGGAGTTTTTGAACCATTAATTTTGGTCTGCATATGCCGAAGCTGGCGTCAGTGGCTTTTCCGATGATGTGATGTGCCCACTGTGGCGATCGAAAGGTTAATACATAAGTAGCTAGCATAATAAAGGTCTTCGCTCTAATACATTTCCTAAGTCCTTCTTCTATAAAATACTGGACACTGTGATAAAAATATTAGACTCCTGACGTTTCGTCTCCCAGCGCTTTCTGGCAAGTCAAGTTATTTCATCTATACCTATACGAACCCGGATCCAAGGATTTTTTCAATGACAAACGGATATTGGCACCACTTTCGGGGCAGGACTTTGCCTGCTCTCCTCAATTTTAAAAAATTCACTGGCTCAATATTAGATGGTGCTGTTTAACTTTAAACGAACTGAATTTTGAACAGTGTCCCAGTGACACGAAGTCTAATTTTAATTACCGTAAAAGTCTAACATAGAACCGTGTAATATAGAGCTAGCGACCTGTCGTATATTTTTACTTTGTGTAGGTAGGTACTAAGGACCATGAAAACAAGAGGACTGACCACCTCCATACAAAAAGCCGTTCCCCGATATGTACAACGCCATCTTTGTGTATGAATTATTTTATACAATTATTCAACTTTGCAAGCGTGACACAGTTATTAAATGTTACGATTTATTTTTTATTAGCTATTTGCGAGCTAATTGTTAGTAATACTATGTTTCTTTATTCAATTATAACATGGTTAAATGTTTATTTTTATGGCGCCATCTAGTTTTTGCCAGAATATCTCCTTGCGATCGGAACACGATGCAAAGTATGGCAAGTGTTTTAATGGTCCTTGGTAGGTACGAAATGCTATATATAAAGAATGTTTTGTGTGCACCTAGTTCAGCAAATAATAAAATATAAGAAGCAAACACTTATCTACAAGCACGCTATAATCTAGATACTTTAAATAATTACTTAAATATTATGCAAGTATACTGTTGAACACAGATACGTAAAAACAAATTTCCGTGCATGGATTCTAAGAAAAGCTTAATGCCAGATTTCGTTAGCAATCTTACGGGCATTGTGATGGTCCCATTATCGTGCGATGAGTAAAAGAGAAAGCACCTGTCTTTCCGTCAAGTGATTCTTTGTTAGCCTACCTGCGAGTAGTTTGTCATTTATTTATAGCAATAGCGCGATAAATGCAATTATCTTAAGCCACCAGGCGCAGTAGGAATGCCTTCATTTACACTTTACCTACAGTAAGCGGTTTTTTTTTTGCAATGCTGCAAGTCCAACCATCAAGTAAAGTATAGGATGCATTTTAAACCACGGTTACAACCGTCTCAATCAAGAATCAATTAATTCCTTCATTAGGTAAGTGGCAATAAAGGAAACAGCATGATAGTTAATAAATTATTTATTAAATTAAACAAAAATAAATACCGCCATAAACCTATGGTTTGTAATACTTTAAAATCAGGAGTATAAAATATAAATTACGATACGTTTATACAGATATTGTGAATCGCGGGCGGATGGTGTTGCCACAGCATGACGTCGGTTTTCGGCCCACATCTTATTCCTTGAGGATGAGCTCCACGAACGCCGTGTCCAGGTCGTCTCCGATGTCCTTGTACTTCTCCTTCTCGGCGACGAGCTCGTCTGCACATTTGCAAATATATTAACAAAAAATAAGGACAAACTCGTCGATTGACTCGAAATTGATATAATACAAGTGATATCTCCTGTGAAGTTCCAGTGAGCTCTTTCGCTTTAGCAGCAATTGCTGCTACTGTTTTAGTAGGCGTCTATTGTAATCCAAATTATCGTCAAATATTCTCTTTCCATTCTTAATAGATCCAAGTCAAGTTTTGCATCGATTAGCAGCGCAATGAAATAGAAGTAAAGAATCATGAGTGCTTACATGTCGTGATCCTGTTTATTCCGAAGCCATGCGCCGTTCTCGCTTGTTACCTCAAGCTATGTCGCTCGAAAACCGGTATCATCAAATCGGTCATGCGGTTTTAAAATTTAGTAGAAGCGTTTTTGATAGATTAGAATGGGTAGGTTCAGGTTTACTGGCTTTAAATGCGTATGAAAAGCGAATGGGCGGTGGAGCGTCTGGTCTAGAGGGCGCTTCAGTGGCAGCAGGTGCAGCGCTCGCACGCGGGCGGCACGGCGTGCAGCGGCCCGTGCGCGCGCGGCGGGCTCTGCAGCCCCAGGTCGTCGAACGCGCAGTCCAGCTCCCCTCCGATCTCGTGGAACAACTCCTTGCCCGCGATCAGGTCGTCTGCACAAACCGGCGCCGTGAGCTGCGCTCTCGGATCGGTTAGTCGTACACGCATGCATTCGCTTTCGCTACGAGGGCACTATCATCTACGATCGAAATCCTATTCCATCAGCTATATTTTTAGTTATTTTTTTATTTAGAAGATACAAAATAGAACATGACAATTTGTGGTGCCGCACCGAGTTCGGCCGCGTCGGCCATCGATCCGGAGCGTATATAGATTTCGAGGTATGTGAAGTACGAGGAGTGCAATCTTTTTATGCCGGCGGCGCGTCCGCTGGGGCTTCCGCCGGAGGGGCGGCGGGGGCGGCTTCGGCCGGGGCGGCCTCGGCGGGCGGCGCGCCCTCCGCCGGCGGCGCGTCCGGCGCGCCCTCGGCGGAGGGAGCTCCCTCCGCCGGGGCCGCGGCCGGAGCGTCCTCGGCCGGAGCTCCCTCGGCAGGAACTCCCTCGGCCGGGGCCGCGGCCGGAGCACCTGCGGCCGGAGGGGCCGCGTCGGCCGGCGGAGCCGCGGGAGCCGGCGCGGGAGGCGCGACGGGCGGTTCCGCGGACGGCGGGCGCGGCGTGGCTCCGGCCCTCACGGCGGAGTCGGAGGCGGAATTCGCGTGAGCCACGGCGGCGTCGGCGATGGCGCGCGCCTTGGCGGCGGCCTCGGTGGCGGCGGCGGCGGCGGCGGCCGTGGCTGCGGCCTTCTCGGCTGCGGCGGCGGCGGCGGCCTTGACGTCCTGGCCCGACGCGCCGCCGGCGTCGGCGGTCTTTGCGTCGGCGGCGGCGGTGGCGGCGGACTCGGCGGCGGCGTGCGCGGCCACGGCGGCGGCGGCGGCGGCGGCCGCGGCGGCGTCGGCGGCGGTGGCGTCGGCGGCGGCCGTGGCGGCGGCCTCGACGGCGGCCTGCGCGGCGGCGTGCACGGCGGCGACCTCGGCGGCGGCGGCGGCGGCGACGGCGTCCTCGGCGGCCTTGGCGGCGGCGGCCTCGGCGGCGGCGGCGGCCATGGCGGCGCGCTCCTCGTCGGTGTAGCGCTCGCGCTCGATGCGCGCCAGCTCGTCGAGACGGTCCTGCTCGGCCTTGGCGATGGCGGCGAGGCGCTCCTGCTCGGCCTTCTGCGCGTCGAGGATCTTCTTGCGCTCGGCGCGCGCGGCCGCCTGCTGCCGCTCGCTGGGGTCGACGCCGGGGATGAGCTCGACGAAGGAGTCGTCGATGTCGACCTCGAAGTCGTTGTACCGCTCGGTCTCCCCGATCAGCTCATCTGCGGCAGGCGACGCCGTGAGTGCGGGCCGGGCGTCGGGGGCATGCCGCGCCACTCGGACCATGCTGCGCTACAGGAAAGGGTCTCTCCATGCCCCGTGCCTCGATGAAAATGTACAATGCCCGCGGTCGATGATGTTTCTTCGATTTTATTTTTGATCGCATTCCTCTTCCGAATGTTTTATGTGTATGTGCGGATGGTAAATACAGTGACGATGATTTTATTTTTTTATAGCTGATGGAATCAATGAAATTAGTGAAAGGACGGTTAGAAGGATCACACGGATTAGTTCAAAAAAACAACACCGAGTTAAAAATAATGATAATATATATTTATAAACACTTGTGTTAGAATACTCTTAAATTCATTAATTTATTTCTCACGAACTTATCTACCATTTCATTAATCGATAACATTAAAAAGACGGATTCCCCTCGATTTATCGAACGTAATTTCATATTTCCATAGTATTACAGTTTGTATGTTTGTATGGCGAGCGGTACTCGGCGCGCCGAACTAACTCAGCGCGACAAGATTACAGTCGTTATTTATTCATCGATTAATTTAAATAAATAGCAACAAACTCAAATTATGACACAAGAAAATCATACTCGAAACAAAATTGAATATCAAAATACTTCGTAGCAAGTATATTCTTATAAATATCATATGTTACCATCACTCATTAAATAAAACATCTAATCTCTTCCCTAATATTAAGTAAGAGTTCATGAATTGCAAACAGACTCGCTCGATGTCGCATCCATTTGTGAAATGCACTATCGGAATTACTGCACGGAAATCGTGTTTCGACGACGTTTGTATTTATTTTGTTCTACGCTACATTGGAATGAATTTAGAGTATGTAAATTGGTGCAGCATGTAATTAACATTTTGGTCCCCATTTTGGAATGTCAACATTTTCCCTTACATACTAGAGTGCCATAAAAAGCGGTTACTATCAGCTGCAATCGACGGCCGAAAGGTCGGCTGAGACAGTCACTCTCGATAAATAATGACTAAAACAAATGAGGATTTGCGAGTACACTTCTCAACAACAAAAAAAATTAGTAAATTTGTGTATCAAATTAAAAAAAAATTGCACATGGCAGTGGTGTTGTAGCGAACACTCGATCTCGACGTTACAATAGAAGCGGCTGGCAATTACTCTATAGCTAGTAACATCTAGGCGCCCGCCCGGCTCATCGGACATAGATTCTCAAGTCAAAAAATAAAATAATCTATACTGAGTTGAAAAAAACCTATCGACGAATAGAACTAGAGCGCGTTCCATTTTTAAATTACAGATTGCACAAGATGGCGTCGTTTTTAGACAGTTGTAGTGATGGGAAAGCGCGCTAGTGAGTACGCGAATCGAAAATCGGTGAGCGGGCGGGCGCGGGGCGAGGCGTTCACATGTTCTGGATGTCGTGGAGCGTGGCCTCCATCTCCTCCTGCAGGAGTTTGCTCTTTTCGCGCTCGGCAACCAGGTCGTCTGCAAGGCGACGCGGCCACGGTCAGTCCACACAACAACACATACATTCAAACATTTATCTGTCGTTGTGCCATACATGTAAAGGTAATCGGAGCGGCAAAAACTGTTAGACCTTTCTTTGACTTTCGTAGCGAAAGATGTAAACGATTAAATCATTATCATATCATATAAGTAAATACTTATTAATATACTATTAGAGACAACGACGAAAAAAAAATGTTTTCAGTCATCCTAGGATGAACGAGACGCATTTGATACATCCATCTTGTATAGACTAATGTCACGAAACGACAGTAAATATTTGAATCAAAACAAAAGGAAAAAATCAACAGGAATCAAACACCATGCAGTCACAATATAAATACAAGGATAGGGCAGTCTAACAAAAAGACATGCTAAATTACTTGATACTTAGAGCTCAATTAAAAACAACTTTTAAACGAGTTATAGACACAGTCAAGAGAAATGTTATTTAAACTCCATTAGAGGTTATTTTTAAATGAGCTTATAGCAAATTAAAATCGAATACACAATCGTTTTCAAGCACACATAGCTGCTGAAATAATTTCTTTTATCACTGAATATGGAAGTATATTATTTAATCGTGCAAATATATTTCGTCTTTTCAATCGTTTCATATTACCATCAAACTGCCTTGTATGACCAAATGCGGTACTGTCTCTATAAGGATTAGATATAAAGATACATAGACATAGAACATTTTGTAATCATTGGCAGTAGAGCGGTACGAAGTATGTATTGTGCAATTCAATGATTTATGATTTTCCCATGATGTGCTAGTAACAATTGTGTAATCGTTACTTAAATAAAAAAGAAACTAAAACTGTTACTATGATTTAAATTGGTAATAGCGCAATGATAGTAAGTAAATAAGCTTTCACGTCTATTATACAGCTTCGAGATTCAAGAAAGCCAGTTCTAATGACTGTGCATTAATGATAAAGCTTTGTCAAACATGTTATAACTTGACTTGAGATATTTCAAATTGACTTAACCGTACTGCTGTAGTGGGTACAATATCTGGAGAACCTTGAAAACTAGCAAGTGGCACATATCAATATTAATTTAGATATATTCTCCTTTACCTATATACCTAACAAAGTTTTATATTTTGATGAAGCATCAATGAATAATTCAGTATTCCAATACATATACATCGCTTGCAGAGTGCAATAACGGCGCAACTCAGAATTTTATCATAAGACTAAAAAAATCTTGGGTTTGATGCGAAATCGTGTTCAAATTCACACAATGTATGACTTCAATTCAATGCCTTAAGCATTATGACTCAAATATTTGGAGGGCGATTTCTTTACATGTGACGTATGAAGAGGGTATTTCAAGAATGCTTTGTCAAAATTTCTACTTATGTTTAAGATAAATTTCATAATAATATTATAGTAGGAGAATATATTACCTTCGAGCCTGTCGACCTCCTTTTGGAGTTTCTGCACGGAGCGCTCAGCGAACTCGGCGCGGGCCTCAGCCTGAAAATATCATAACAATACGTTAACTTAGATCTGAACCTAAGGCGAAAATAGTCCAATTTTAAATTAAGCATTACCACTTGTAATTTCGTAATAAATCGCAATCACAACTTTCATGGAAAATGCATTTCAACTGAAAATAAAATTGGACTGTTTTCTTAATTCCAAACAGAAACATGCAAACTGATTTAGTTAATCTGATATTATTTGAAAACGTAAACATTTTGAACATTAAATCGATAAATAAATAAACTGTTTAGAAATTTCAAAATAACAACAAATACAACAATATTGTTAGAGATAGCAGAAGCACCACACTCATTTACCCATGCATTTACCTTTACCGTAAGCAGCTAAGTGTCGGGTGCCGGACACTAACTATGAGAATAATATACCGTTACCCACTAAAATAATACTAATAAGTAACTACGATATGATCATGATGATGTGCAGATGACTCTGGTTTGGTGTCAAAAGGGTTCAAAATGAGGGCTTATAGAAATCATAATACCAGTTACTGACATTATTAGGAGAGGTTTAATTAATAACTGATGTCAAAATTTTGTGCCTTATGGAAGATTTTGACACTAGTTAAAAAGCCCTTACCACAATGGCGCCGACTCAATGGCATGAAAAAAATATTTTTATAAGACGTTTTAATACTTTAAAACTTATGACTTGTTAAATGGCCTATAATTTAACTGATCAAGAATTGTATTTAGTAGATAACCATCAAATTTAGAAACTGATTATGAAGCTACTACAGTCAGCAACCAGCAGCAGTCTGTAACATCCAGTGCCAAATATTGATGAAGTTTTTGATGAGGAATATGAACAATATATTTGGCTATTTATATGTTACAGGCTGATTTTTTACGATCACTTACAATAGATCTGTTCCGTAAATGTCTGACACGTACCCCCAGAGCCCCTCCACCGTGACTTACCTGCGAGAGCTTCGCAGAGAGCCCGTGGATCTTATCCTCCACGTGTTCACGGGACGCCATAGCCTGACACACACTCTGATTACTCACGGCTCTGGCTTGCAGCCGGCCCGTTGCGATTGTACGATAAACTCACACTACATGACCTCTGCAGATGTTGCTCGTGCACTTTTCAAGCACAATTCGATCTCAAATTAGTTATTTATATGAATTAAATATGCTTCCAAGTTTAACTTTCCCAACATCTGACGAGGACACACAGCGGAAGTTGACTACGGAAACATAAAGCGTACAGTCACAATACAGGCGCAAGGTTCATAAATAGTGGACAGAAATTAATGCACAGAGGGATAGACCTGTACATACATATAGATGAAGCACCAACCGGCAGCTACACGAGCCTACACCAGACCTAACCTAAGTACGGACGCACTTTAAACTGTATGAAGGGCAACACTTCAAGACATGGGTTTTAAAGGGTATCCCTTCCCACAGCTTAAAGCTGTAAAATAACTATAACCCCAACATGAAATGGCGATGACATGATCCTATCTACAACCGTAACCGCTATCTACGCCGCTCCTGGGCCGCGGTTTTACCTCTCTGAGTTGGGCGTCCAGAAGTTTCACCTGTCCCTCGAACGTCTCTTCTCTTTGCGTAGCCTGTGATTATTTATTGTTAACGAAAAAACACAAAACAAAAACGAAACTTCATGCTGTAACGCACAGTGTTGCCTTATGTTACACTTTTTTTGTAGAAACACCGTGCGGTACTAAGAAAACAACGGATAGGAACATTAGATTATAACGTCGCTAAAGAAGGAAAACAACAACAGCCAAATAAAAAGATTGTGAGATTGGAGGGTAACGTAATACGACAAATTTTAAGACACACTACGTTCTATGCCTGATTGACATTTAACATTTACATCTTCTCTGACTAAAAAAATCGTATTGTCAGGAGAACACTATTTTTGGAAGTTTCCTGTCATGCAAATCAGGCGTAGAAAGACACTACAGTGAGGCAGAATGCAGTTAGGCAAGCGTTTCACTCGCGTAGGAACCGTTTCGTTCGCATTCACACCTCCTTTAGGCGGGTGGTGAGGGTTTTGATCTGATTTTTGTACTCCTCCTCGCGTTGGTTGGCCTGTATTAAATTGACAACTTAATTACTGAACTCCTGGCAGAATTGTAAGCTAAAACTTTAAGAGTAGAAACAGAACGACAGTATTCATTTACAATTTCAATTCGTTCATTCACAAAATATATTATATTACAAAGGCTGAAGATACGATATCAGTCTTGAATAAAGGGATTAATTTGGTTGGTGCATCATACACTAAAATTTTACCATCGAAACATTTATTAAATTAACACAGTAGTAATTTTGATCATTACTTAGAATTTTGTCAAATTCCAGAAAGTAATAAATATTATATGGGAGCATCTATTTCATGGTAGATTTCCAAACATTGCGTTTCAGTGTCGGCTTCTCAACAAGATTTTTATATGCAACTGGAATCTGCTAAACACACTACGGAATTCCAACGACGAATCCATGAATTTACACTTCTTAGGATATATAAACCACTTTCGTGTTAATTCTAACTTGAGTTTCACATTTTTACTGCAATATCCAGTTAGAATACAAATTTCCTGTTGCACAGACATAGTCGCTGCGTTCGGAAGCCTACCTCAAATATTTCGTCAACCTAAGCAAAGCGCACATTAAAGACAATGGAACCATACTAGCGGTTACTCATTAAGAGTCATTATCATTAGTTTCGTACATACGAGAATGCTACAACTTTCAATTTAGTATATTATTACAACTCATTGATTTAAACGTGGTATTGTGTCTACCTGACTCATTCTACAACTTTCAATCGAGTAAATTTGTGACTAAACCCCACAATGCAATGGTAAAGTCGCAGAAAAATGGGGAAATTCGGCAACGTGCATTCTCTCCCTTAGCTTAACTGTACACGTGTAGACGACATAGGCCATTTAGATTCGATGTCATTTCGTCACCTTATCTCCGAATAAGTACCCAAGTCTTATACCAGTTGGTCCAGTCTTAGGGCTCGGCCCCATGTCCACGGCACGGCGCGCGCTATGTAAACTGTATGGAGCGCGCCGCGCAGTTTCACGGCGACGCCGTGCCGAGGACATGGGGCCGAGCCCTTAGCCATGGAAATTAGTCTTTAACGTGTGCTTTGATATATACTTGGACATAATATCGGGGGCTTTGCAGTAAAGTGCTAGACATACCTTCTCCTCGGAGACCTCCAGGGATTTGAGGTTGTTACCGACGACGCGGAGTTCCTCCTCAAGCTCGACGATTTTGCTGGAATTTACGAAAATGGCAAATCAGAAAATATCTTGAAAAATGTTCCACCAGGTTTCAATATAAAGTAGACTCTAACGAAGGAAAACACTAGTTCTAGTTTCACTTCCAGGACTCAAGTCAACTTGACTAATCATTATATTTTTATTTTTTGCAATAAAACAAATATATTTATTTGTAAATTATTCAAATAGTCAACCAAATATCAATTTAAAGGGCTAGTCAATCAATATCAATTTGAAGAGATTGGAGACTGTCCTACATATTTCCAATTTAAGAACTAGGGCAAACATCTTAAATGCTACTCGAGTCAGGAAGCGTGCTAGTTAAGTCATAAGCTGCTGACAGCTGAATTAAATTATAAATTATACCTTAAGAGTTTATTTAAAAAAAAACTGTCGTTAAGAGCATGCAATTCCATCATTCAAAGCAAAGATTAATCAAAATTCTTACATTACGATTATACATAATTAAATCTCAATTATATGGCTCAGCTGAATTCGATTATCTTATAAAGTAATGAATCTTTGCTTTTTATTGTCTAATCTAAAAGTGAAAATTAGGCTCACGCGATACTCGCAGCCGTTCAGTTTTTCGCACTGATAGATTTTTTAGCGGCAAATTTAGACTCGCAAATATCTTGTCCAATTTAGTAATGGATTTTGTTGATCATACGTTTTTATTGCGTAATTTATTAATTATTGCCTCGAAGTTTACCCATTGATGACTGTTACAAAATATCTATTTTACAACTGCTTTAATTGAATGCTAAAGGGTGAACAACAAGAACCATTTCAATTCACACGCCTCAAGTTCCAACATAATGGAATCGTCCTGGCCCATATCGGCATTTTTAGGATTACGTATCGAACGATTATCCAGAGTACATAGCGCGATGCAGGATCGTCTTTTGTTTTGTATGGCCGCGCGGCGCCTTGCCAGTCTGGCGCCATCTGTTTTTCTTTGTCCTCTCATCACGCCAAAACGGCTGGACGGATTTTAACCAATTTTGGTACGGGATTTTTTTTACCTTTTTTCCAACTGCGGTAAAAAAAGATTTACGCGGACGAGGTCGCGGGCACCTTCTAGTTATAAGATATATTTTTTAGTAGTTTGGACATTGACATACAGATAATTCCAAAATGTATATTTGTTAACATTCTTCCGGGTAGATATTCGGGTCGGTACCAGGGCGTGTGAATCGTAAGGAGCACTTACCTATCGCTCTGGTCGGCGCGCTCCTCCGCGCGTTCGAGGTCCTGCTCCATCATTACGAGTTTGCGCGCCACCTACGGCCGGCCGCGCGTTAGTACACACGCACACAACACACACTACGCTACTACAGCGCCGCTCTCGACCCTCGCTCCGGTGCAGTGATGGTGCTATACGCCTTCAACTAGTTACTTATTTCAACAGTGCATGGGATGTGTTAAGGATAGATCAAGGATAAGGTTGTTCCAGGCACGGCGATTATTATTGGCAAGTTATAAAGGTGTTTCAGGACGGAATGTCTCCGGGACGATCGTCCGGTCGCCGTTGCCTGCTAAAATAGAAAAAGCGCAGCAAAAAATCAAAAACATGGCGGGATCACACAAGCGGTCAGTCGAGGGCGGCGGTGTCACGGTTAAATATAAACGAGGGTTGTCCCAAAACATTTAGCTCTAAATTTTACTTTTTGTAAACAATTATAAAAAATATCTATGTGCTATCTAGTGCATTATCGTAATCATTATGTGATGTGTGCGCTTGCATATGTGCGGCACGCATACGGCCAGTAATTCTGGTGTAATGCGGTGCATATCTGAAAACGAAAATTGCCCTATACCACACATATTTCCTGGCGACCTAACCTACAGCCACGCTAGTCGGTACACACACTGAAGAGGAAGTTTAGTCGACACATGGACATGATAGTTAACATTACATAGAAATATCCATGAAATGGGGCAACCCTTGTTTTAGTTCGATATATCGGACAGCGTCACTTACGTCACGGGCGGGACGTAAATGGCACTGACCGTACTTAAAAATAAGCGGTGTTGCCACTTCGGGAAATGAGAAGGAAACAGCAACACCATCTTATATGATGCAAATTAAAATAAAGATAAAACTAAATGTGTCGCTCGCCGGCTCGTGGACAACCTAGATTGGGACATGCAATCAAAAATAACAGTGAGCGCCTATGTTAGAAATACCAATGTAGGTAAATCGTGTTACGGTGCAGCAATGTTAAGAATGCTTATGAACAACCATGCAGAACGGCGCTAAAACTTGCACAACAAGGTCTCGGGATCCCCGAGCCAGCTCAGTATTGCCTGGTGCGAATTATCATAGCAATCAAATTGCATTTTACTTCTGACCGAGAGGCAACCATACAATATCGAGCACGGCGGTTCCTCCGAGGATTTGTGTTGGAAACCTACGATTCGCCGGCATCGGCGCGCTCCTCCGCACGCTCCAAGTCAGCCTCAACCATGGCCAGCTTACGGGCCACCTGGACATCAAAACCCAACAATCAACCATCCGTACAGTAATCATTTCTAGTGTAATTACGAGTAGGTACAATCTTATCACAGCCGTTTGGTCTTGAGCAACTTCGTAAATGGAAGTAAAGCTTATGTAACAACATATGCGGACCAAGGAGACTTGTCCCGCCTTATAAGGTGAACAAACCAAGATCAGACACGATACGATTCCTTCTACGGCCGCAGGCTTTACGGGCCTTCGTGTCAGGGAAATTGGGGCATGTAAAAACCATCTGGCCACGCATATGTTTCAAATAACACCGCCATTCGGCGTCGTACTTGAAAACGGGGAGTCGGATGGATATCTAATCACAATCCGATAAAATAACGATATAAAGAGTTCTTTGTAACTCTGTCATGCTTGGATATATCTAGACAAAGTAGGCACACGCCAAATAGGGAATGCAACTTCGTTGCGCTTGTTACTATGTGTATTAAATGTTAGTAACTCAAAATAAAACTTAACTTCGGTTAGTCTTCTCACGACATTGTTATGATTTGAGACATCAACGAGGAACTAGGGTTCTCTATTTTTGGGGGAGGAAACAAATCACTGAAGTTCACACCCACACAACGTGTGGGTACTCCAAGCAAGCGCAAACCAAACAACATCGACGCAATAAAGACCTCATCGTATTTCTTGTCGGCTTCCTCAGCGAGGAACCGGGCTTCTTTCAGCTGGTTCTCGAGGGCGTCCATACGCTCTTCATCGGTCAACGACTTGTTCTCCAGAATCTTGCGGGCGCTACATCCAATAAACAACATCAGTGACCGAATCTATATAAAGGGAATTTGTCATACATGGATGGAGTCTAGTGTTTCGACTATCGAGGGCGGGCGACCCAGAGTTAGACATGCAACACGGAAGGAACACACAAAGCGACTCGTTCGGCTGCATACTGCTGTGGAACAAATGTATTGCGACGAGCATTACAGTTTATAGTAACCGCAATCGGTGGCCATTCATTCAACAACAAAGTCCTTTCATTTTGAATCTCATGATAACCATCTTAAAGTGTTTTTTCGGTTTATTGTTATTCGGCTCAACCACGGTACGTGTAACTGTTAATGCCCATTACAAATTCTTAACACATAATGATCACAGAATATTCACTATAGTGAAGAAAGGTAAAGATAACATTGAATACGCTGCAGGTACGTATAGTATATTACGCAACAATCTAAAATGTTGACATTCAAAACTTATGAATCCAGTTTTGCATTCACTTTACCATATTTGTCTATTATATGAACCAGTGTGCAAAACATGAACTTATAAGTCTCTGAGAATGTCAAATATGACGTATTTTATAAGGTTCCAGAGATTTATTTAATTTGTGGATGATCATTAAGAGAAAAAATCTATTTAAATCAATATTACGGTAACATTGTGACCAAAATAGTAAGTAATTTTCTTTGTTGTAGCATGTTTCGAAATTTGTGTAGCCTTACACGAGATGTAATGTATATTGTACTGGCCCGAGTCAGTAGCACTCGAGGCGCAGGTTCAATTCCAATGTTGTCACATGATATGATACAGACAGATCATTATTAGTAAACACGGCATCACTACATTACAATCACCGTTATATCTCAATTGGGTTACATTGAAAAGGGAACACACGACGTTAATATTCCAGTTACTTCAAATGGGACAAAATATTTTACTTTTGATACTTTTAATTCTATAAACCAATGGCACAATTTTTGTTTTTCTAGTCCTACTTAGAGACTGTTGGGGGAAAAAAGGCTTTAATATTACGCAGTTCTATAAACCTATCGGGAGGATCCACTCTCTCACGGTTAAAACAATCGCGGGTCTATCAAAATGTATGAGTATCTTAGCAAAATCCTACCGTCACCTTTCTTCCTTATAGTGGTGTAATTAAGTATTCAGTATATCGTCACATTCTTTAGATGAGCCCTTAAAATACAATTTAAAATGGACTATGCGGTTAACTCGAACTTTGTGACATTTTATTAGTGGAGAATATTTTTATTGGATTTTTGAAGAGCTCACATACTTATACTCGTATCTAAGAATGAAATACTAATAGACAAAACCAGTAACTATGACAGTATCGAAATCTTGATTCGCGTATATTCGAAAACTATGGTATAATGTAAAATACTACGTGACACTACTCCGAAGTTCGAAATTGTTCGTATATCCCAAAATTTGTTACAAAAAGAGAGCAAGACGGCACATTACGAACTTCGGATTAGCCCTGCAGGTCGCAAGTCATCAGTCATCACAAACTGTCGATTTGAGTCACTGATGGTGTCCGTTCCGTTCGGTAATGACGATGATTAAGCGTTCACCTCTTCGTATTTTTTGTCCGACTCCTCAGCGATGAGCTTGGCCTGGGCCAGCTGGGCTTCCAAGATGGCGACGCGGTCGTCCTCCATGTTGGTTCGGTTCTCCAACGCCTTGCGTATTCTGGTTAGTGCGGGGCCAAACACATGCGTGTTACAAACATCGATATCGATAAAACGTAAGTGGCTTTTAACACTTTTTATTTTAAAGGTCGGGAAATACTGTGGTTATGGGCGAAAATAAAAACGAAAGCACTCATGCACACAAAAACTTATAGGTCTAATCCATTAAGGTACTATTGAACTCAGAAGCCATACAATAAGGTTATATAAGAAATCACTGGAGCAAATGAATATCTATCAGTCTGTTTCGTGTACGTATTATGTCTTCATTGTATGGCTGCTTTTACGAAAGGGGCATTAAACAAGAGGGTTTAAAATAAAAATAAAAGAAATGTTTTTCTGGCGCTTAGTCGCATGGCAAATGTTTAGTCAATGTCAACTTCTCGCAAGCCTCATTAACTAACACATTGTGTCAATGTTGATTTAAACTTGTTCCCAAAAGAACACTAGTGCCAATGACTAAACAAGTGCATTTTGCGATTATTTTACTTATTTCTCGATTTAGTATTACATAACAAATTTGAATACTAACTGCTGATATTCTACCTAGATATTGCATTTATTTTTTGTGCATAAATTTTGATATAATATCGCCAACTGTTATGACCTGATAATATTATCTAATCAATAAACATTGATTTTTCGTATTGACTTTAGTCCCGATTTATACGTGATCAGCTGGGCTAACCCAACTGCACTGCGCAAGTCTTTATCGAGCAACAAATAATACTATATCATTCCATTCATATCTCTCTCTCTCTCTCTAAGATTACTTCGTTACTAGACACGATTGAAATGAAATGCTTTTCTATTTTACATAAAAAATTGCCTCTTCAAATTGTAATCAGGTTGTATTTGAACTCACCGTTCGGACTCATCGGCGGCCTGGCTGGCCTCCGCGAGCTTAGCGGTGGCGGTGGCGAGACGCTCCTCGGACCTCTCAAGGTCCTCTTCCAGCAGTTGGATGCGTCGGTTGAGGGCGGCAACTTCGGACTCAGCCTGGAAACGAGCAAATATTAATACCAGTTCAAACTTTATATACTCAGTACGGGTGGCGTAGACTCATTTAACGTTAAGAGCTGACAGTACTGTCAGCACTTAACGTTAAATGAGTCGACGTAGAGAAATTACAGAAACATGAAAATCACCCATACTAAAGGATTTTAACGTGAGTAGGCATGTACCTAACTATGGTTACTACCGGGTCTTACTAACGGGATCATAGTTAAAAGCCGAAAAAAACGTAAAAACGGTGGATAATAATTTGTAGAGCACAAAAACAATTGCGTCGGATAAGGTAACGCACAGGTAGGATTTTTTCTAAATTACGAAAACAAATATGCTACTTTTACGCACTAATAGACAGTGGCATTATCTTAATATTAGAGTTACTGTTATATTTGTTGAACTTTCAGTTCAGTCGTTCGATTATAAATAAAATTATGCCTTTGACGTGTAACAACTCTGTTGAAACAAGGAAGATAATCTGAAACTATTGGCATTTACAGTAACCTTTAACATTTTAACAAGATGAGATTCACATCAATAAATTACGAAAATACCTATCCGCTCCTATTATTAATTTTACCTTAATTATCACAAATCAGGTAAAACAACAAAACATCCCATACATTTATAATCATAGGTTCTAACGCATATGAGATACCTACATACCAAACAAAATATATGATTCTGAACAAAATGCTCATTTGAATTTGTTCACAGAAAACGTAGGCACGTTGCACAATAATTATTAATTGCTCCAATTTCATACAAATTAGAATGGCTAGTGATGCGTGTAGTATTTATCGATAACGATTCACACAACACCCCGCGTGCGATGTAAAACATCTAAACATGAGCATTTATCATACAATATTATTATCGTGTTTTGAAACACCAATAAAAAAAGGTAGGTAGCACTAGATGTTAAGTAGTAGCAGGAGACGATTTACTTCTATGTCTGCATTGCCAAAGTCGCATTGTTAAACGTCTACACAATACATGTGATTCGAATTCAAGACACGACAGGGGCATACTGATGGCCGTACTACCAACAACCGAATTAGGAATGATTTATTCCAACCGGCGTCTGGGTTTTGTATTCAAGATTCTTTAAAGGATTTTTCCACAAAAACATTCCCATCGATCATCAACTGTAAGTAGGATTACTTTTGACCAGAAAAACTGTGTTTCAAAAAGCTAATAAGTAGGAAATATGTCATCACATCAATAACTTATAAATGAATTTATTCTTTATTTATGTCCTTACGCCTCGCAGAAAATGAAATTAAAGCTCAGCGAGAACCCTAATAAATTGGGAACAATCCTGGTTTGTTTATGTGACAAGTGTGGCTCCGATATATTCATGACATCACGCGTCCTTGCCCGCGAGGAAGCGCTAACGAGTCCCAATTTCTCCTAGTTTTATCCTGTGTCGTCACTCGTGGCGGTTATTTATAGACCACAAACAAACGGTCACCGTCAATTCTTTCTTTAAACCAATTAACCAAGTCAGTACGTAGAACGATCTGATAAAAACAGATCGGACTCTCGTTTGAAATAAAAAGTTACACGTAAGCTCATACGAGTGTTTATTGCTTCGTGACGCTCACTGTCTCGTCACCTTGAACTCGAACATGCCTCTAATTGATGTTTAAGGCTTATTTTATAGACATTACTCAAATAGCCTGAGGTGGGGTCTATGAACTTGGTGCCGAAACTATTTGAAATGAATGAACCTGCTCCCTTCGTCAGTTAGTTCCGCATGAGTCTTTCCGATAAATTTTAACAGTTTAAATTAAATGGTATTGGTAAAAGCAGGGCTCGTGTCCATTGATATGAGCACAATGGCAAGCCCAATGAATTGTAATACAATAGGCCGCATACGGTCGCGCGAAGGGCTTGTAAAACTCCACTGAGCGATACGCTTGTGAAATTCAATATTGTAACCAAAGCCATACGATAAAACCTTCAAGTTCAACTTATTGGGGCTGAAGACTTCTAAATAGAAACCCACTAAACGGGCGATGATGGAATGATGAACTTTAAGCAAGTTGTATCTATCAATTTTTAAGTGCAATGAGGTTGTTCCTCATTACTGCTGATGAGTCAAAATTTTGAAGAGGCATTTAAATGACGCGTCTAAATATTAACAGGTTACAGGTTACATTCTTGAGCTGCTTTCCCAAAGCTAATTGTGAATGACATTTACGGCAGTCTGAAGTGTTTAGACGACACCGTACAGTTCAATGTTAGTTTTTACGCCCACAGTAAACGCGATGGCCATTACACATCTCTTAGTTTGGATTTGACTCATCCAACATTACAATTTCACCTATTAGTGATTATGGCAGCACTTAATGTGACTACCTTTATTGCCCACCCGTTGTGGACGTCTTATCGCAGGTCTGATATACGTTGTCTGATAAGACTTGCGCGCTCATATGAAAGAAATTAAAAACAAGAAATAATTTTGTTAAAATGGGATTTAAACAACGCCAGGAGATAATTGTGCCGTTCATAGGTGTTGGCCGGCAGGGCATCGCTGCCGTATAGGGTTACGTCATACGGCGATAACGGCGAAGAGGTCGGGACACGCCTTTCTGGCGCCAGCGGCCCTCCGAGGACGTCCGAACAACAGGAATGCATAAAGGGTGCCGGCTCACGGACCCGTCGACTCGCTCTACATGTGCCACAAAAGACCGGTACCTATACGACCTCCAACGCAACCCAACCTGTTACGTGTAACATAAAAACCGCCGTACGAACCATTCAACAGACAATTATGTAAGGTTAATTTCACGGTAGCCTCCACAGACCAAAGATAGATCCTACATCAGACAATTGAGCATGTCGATAACATGTTTTAATTTTCAGGACATCACTAAGTTTTAGGAAGACGAAAAATATTCTTCGCCATCTCTTTTTCGCGAGATCAATCGAAAAGGGACGGAAACATGCGTACGTCGCCTGCACACCTAAGTATGGCCGGACATTACTCACTATAGGTAGATAGTAACCGAAGCAGTGATAACTTCCATATTTCCCAGTTTGATAATCGTACCACAAATATTTACACATTAAAACTAGAATAACACAGAACACTAAACACGTTACCAATACACAGTTCTTACTTCTTCTCTCCGCATAATTTCCACTTGTAACCGTTTGTGATATTCCTCGCACTCATCTTTGTATTTCTCCATTTCCTCTTTAGTCTGGCGCATTTTCTTCTTCAAAACGTCCAGAATCGTTCCTTGCTGCATATTTGTCGTCATTTTTACGCACTTTTGTGTTTAGATTACAAGCCTAAAAGCTAAAAACTAAAGACACCTCCGCTCAACTCGCGAAAATGCCAACTGACTGCCCCGCTCGCTACTGCTCCGTATCGCAGAGATGGGCTCGGCACGAATGAACACAGCCGGCGAGTAAAATGGCCGCCACCAACCTAGACGCTCAAGTTTATCGTAATCTTCCTAATGACGTGCACTTTTATGCATTAAACGATAACTAATAATCGGATCCTACAATGATAAACGATTAACATTAATCAAATTAATATTTTAAACACTACACATTATTTTAGAAGCATGAAATGACTTTGACAGCAACTCAGGCACGGCAAACGTCACGTCACTAAACAATCGACCGTGCGACAACGACTACCAACTCCACCTGTTAACGCATCGCGGAAACTACATCCTGTGGGGTCAAAAGCGGGGTTTAGAAAGAATAACCAAAATCATGGGATGGGTGAAACGCTCCAATGACTTCACAACAAAAAGAACGGAAGTAGGAGATACATGGTAAAAGGGCAGTACCTACTAGTCGCCCTAAAATTCTTAATCGTGAGAAAAATTTTGATCATGGTTATAATTACAAATCAACATATGAGGGATTATTGTTATTTTTTTAATTAAGTTAAAATATATAATAATACTCTATCTCGGCAATCAGAAATGTATATTTATAACTTATAACAATGCATTTTCTTGGAAGCAGACATAAATTACAACTAGTAACGCCATCTAGGATGCTATGTTACAACCTTCATAGCTATGTGGTGCGACCCTAGCGCCTTCACTAACAGCCGGCATTAACCGGAACCAATTCGTGACTTAGCGGAGTTAGCGGCAGACGTCCGAATTTCGTATAAATGCGATGACGTCATTTGGAAAGTATGCGGCTGTTTTAAAAATTCCACTAATCAGCTCAACGACAAAAGATTTTTTTTGTAACTTTAGGCAAATTTTGTTTGTCTCAAATCATAAACAAAGATGTACTTATGTTAAACGGTACAATACATTTTTACCACCATACCCTGCCTATTTCACAACATGATGCCAAAAATAAAAACAGAACCAGAACCTTTCTTATAGTCACGTCATAGCGGCCTAATGTAAAATCATTATTTAGAGAGGATGTACTACTTATTATACTAATTAAACAAGTATGCAGACATGTCTACTCGACTACCTAGTTATTTGCTGTGTAGTTATGAATGACTGTAAAGGATGTGTTAAATTGTATTTAACCTCGAACCAAATTTCAGTTGCACAGTACTCGACGTAAGTTAATTCTGACTTCAGAAGATTCTGTCTCTAAATATTACCTATAAGTCTGCTTGCAATTTAAAATTTTTGCCATTAACAACTAATAGTAATCATTATTTTTATTACAACACTAGAAGGTGCCCTCAACTTTGTAAGCGGAAGAGAAAAAGAACATAACCTTTTTCTTCACCATAGTCCAGTTAAAAGTATCCTATAACCATCTGTGGATACCCACCTTTCAGTGTACAAAAATTAGTTGAAATCAGTTTAGCCTTTTAAGCGTAATGAAGTCACAACAACACCTACAAATAATCCAAAAAAAAATCCATTCAGTCACCTTCAAATAGTCTATGCCTGTCACTTATTTTCTTTTTAATTATTTCAATATACTTACGACATCTCATTTTTACAACTTTATAATAGTATAGAAGTATCAGTGTACCAACAAAAAAACAGATAATTTGAAATCAGCCAAACTGATTTTCTGCAACTACAGCTGAGAACACTCTTATGAAGTCGCCTTTTGCATAATAAAATCTTAAGCAGTTTGACCATTTAGGAGCTACAATGCAACAGACAAACAGATACCCCCCCCATTTTCGTTGTAAGTTAATAATAGTATTTCAATGTCAAATAACTTCTACTAGGAAAGCTAGTAAGAATCAGATTATATTTTACGGATGTCTCACCAAGTTGCCATTTATGCATAACACTAAAGACATAGTCATACTTAAGATACCATTAACATGATCTTGACTCTAAGATAAATTCCTTTAATAGGTATTACAGCCAGCATAATATGTATGATTTATAAAAACATATTATGGAGAGACATTGTGGTTGCCATATGTTCAACCACATTAATGTATAAGGCTAGCATTGCCTTACATGGACTTGGTTTAAAAGAGCTCAATGTAATGTCATGACAGCTGTAAGCTGACTCATTCAATTAGGTATACATTATTACCAAGAAATATAAGGTCATGGTTTAGTAAACTTTACTGAGCAACCCTAAATACGAAGTACAAAGAAATTGTCTAGTCTAGTCATCATCAGTCGAACCCCAGACCTCTGTGTGGGCCTCTTGTTTGACAAATGTTGTGTCAACTTGAACCCTGACCCTGAGTCAGAACAATATTTTCCAATACAATTTGAGTTCAATTTCATAAATGACAGTAGTTTTGGAGAAAGCGACCAGAGATATTTCTTTAGTAATGCAAAAAGCGATCAAACTTAAGCGAGTTATGACTTTAGAAAGCCACTTTGACGCAAAAATTACTCTGGTCAAATATTCCATCTTAACCATAATATTTTCTGTTATGTAACCGTGGTAGTATTTAACAAAGGGACTAAATTTCTACATTTACTATACCAAATTGTGTAATCACACTGCTTAGTTAATTAATTGCTTAGGGCATAATGACTCAGAGAATCATTAACACATGACCTGTTTAGATGTAAGCCAATCATGTATAAATTCCTCATTAGGTAACAATTTATAGAATGCTTCATTGCAGTTATCAGTTTGCTATTATAAGATAGATATTTGATGCTTTGCAAAGCTGGCTGTCAATATTATTTTGCACTAGGTATTGATGAAATCTGTGACCAATACCAATTCTGTGAATGGATATAATTCTGTCTTGTGGATGTTGATGGCTTGTAAGTTATTTATCTAGTCTATTTACATAATCTGCTTTTTAAAAATCGTTTATCTAACTATAAACCACTATTTTAATGAAACCTCATGTGGTTAATGTAGGTACCTATGCTTCATTTATTTGTTACTAGCTTCTGCCCGCGACTTCGTCCGCCTTAAACTCGTTTATCGCGGATAAGGGTATTTTTCCGGGATAAAAAGTAGCCTATGTGCTTCCCCGAGGCTCAAACTATCTCCATACCAAATTTCATCCAAATCCGTTCAGCGGTTTAAGCATGAAGAGGTAACAGACAGACACACTTTCGCATTTATAATATTAAGTATGGATTGTGATCATGTTTTGCAATTTTAATGTTTTTTACTTGTAAGATAAGGTATTTTTAAAATTACCTTAAAAACATTATTTGCTTCAAATGGAGTGGGAAGCAAATCCAAGTTAAGCTGTAATGTTCAATGTTTTTCGGTTTAGCATAATGGTTGGCAGCTAGAGAATACCTTTAAGGCAGTTCAACATTTGTACTTTCTTGTATGTGCAATAAAGTTTAAATAAATAAATAATGTTTATTTAAAAGTGTGTTCAACATTCATTAAATACTCTCAATGTTTGTTCCACACCATATAATTTTGATAGCAATAAAGATATCAACATCTAAGAGGAAACACTGTAACCGCCAACCGACTCCATAGACATTTCTGTCTTTTACCATAGATATTTCCAGTTATATTCTTATTCACTTCTGGAGCTTTCATTGTAAACTTATACTTAAATAGATATTTAAATATCAATATGAATCTATATGAGAATCATATAGCACATAATATTTACTAAATTATTTGTTTTGTTGGAAAACAAGCATTATAAGGCAGTTGTGTTAGTTTGCTTCCTCCTAAAGCAGGTATTGAAGTGGCATTACAATTGTTCACCGAGTATGTAATCTTTGTTGGAATATTTTAGAAAGTTCCCAGCCCACTCACTGTCTGCATACAGTGTGATTGTGTTTCAGAGGCAGGAGAGAAAAGGTAGAATAATAATTACTTAAAGAAAAATACTACTAATTGTATATTTAAATATCCAAGCAAGACTAATAAGTCTTTCATATTGGACATAAAAATAAATGGTTTGAAGCCCTAGCAGAAAACTTACATTCGGTCAGAAAAAAAAAGAAATCTGAGGCTAGGCTATACTAAGCAAAGTAACTAAAGATTTTGTCTCGAATAGTTAATAGAGTATAAAGATAGCAATTTATCTCAGTGGCACAGGAAGATCTAACAAAGAATCTACTTTCTTTTGTCTGATTGTTAATACCTGAGTACTCGAGATAATAAGATGAAGATAATAATATAGGTACTTTAATAATTCAGAACTGTCAAAAAACATCTGAGATTTAAATTTCAATAAATTCGGAAAACCTATTAAATTATTGTTTGTATTTAATTATATATAAATCAGGCCACGTGTTCGCGGTGACCGCGACGCCATCTGGCGAGTAGGCGTGCAGTGCGAAGCATAAACATGTCAAACCAACTGTCAGGCTCAGCTGATCGGACGCGAACGATGCGAGCCGCTGCTCAGCGTCAACATTCCGCCTCACCGCGATTAAAAATAGTTCTGGCGCAGTTGGCCTGCCTAACTAACTCGCACGGCCCACCGATAACTCAAATAATATAGGACATTGACTTTACCCTTTTCAAAGCAGTGTTCTTGATATTCTGCAATTCATTCTTGATGATCGAAAATTTCATCATTGTGTCGGATGAAAATATTGAGCTGCCGAAGGCCAGGCCTGGGTAATCGGCGCAGCGCCGCCGCCGGCGGCTCTCGCGCTCCGCCAGCACCTCGGTACACACGCTGGTGCACCGCAGCCTCGCAAGCTCCGCGGTCTCCGGATCATCGTCTGACGCATCCGTGAGCGCGGGCACCTCCGCGCCGTCGCCCGCCGACCTCTCTTCTTTATTTGAAAATTCATCGTCCGAACTATCACGCAACTCGACTCCTGCTATTATTTTATCAAACTCGTCTTCATCGTCAATATTCGAAAATTCCTCTATCACGTTTCGATTCGAAAGTGTATCGTCACCGTTCGTCCTTGTCACTTGTTGAGATTCACTAACACTATTGACACAAGGCACAACATCGTCTGTTTGACTGTCTAAGGTCACTTGTTTGGACGGATCGGTATTCGCGGGCATGGGGGCGGGCGCGCGATCGCCCCGGAGCCGCGGGTGGTGTTGGTGCCCCCTGCGCCGCACGGGGGTGCGCCCGTGGGCGTGGGGCGCGGACGCGGACATCTCTGCTCGAGGCGCGCTCCGGCCGCGCTGGCTCAGGCGGCCGCCATGTTGACTGGCGTCTGCATCGTCTCGCCACGCGCGGCGCTGACGTCGCCACTCTGCTGCCATCTTTGTTTAACTTTCCGATCTGCTTTACCAACCGAGCGGAAACCTTTTGTTTACATTATAGCGCGCGAGCATTCGTAACTTCTGATGTTCGAAACTATTCGTAAGATAAGTTTTGCAAGATATACGTTAACCCGCCGTATTATTTACAGTAAAATAAAACTTCAGAGGATTAAATTACTCGATTGATCGATTGATTGAGTCGTTAGAGCAAATCTCATACATTAAGGAACGTCGATGAGTCTGGCGCGTCTATTTTTAGCGAAACACCGGGCAACGGGCCCATATTAGGTGTCAGAGGCCGAAAATAACCGCGCGCGAGTATCTAGCCCTCTGGAGCGTTGTATTAAAATACACTATGCACCGAGCAGCATCTTTTAACAACTACACTAAACTATAGGTTGGTATCTGGCACACACGTGTTTTCGTCATCCGCAATAATACTGGCATACTGTCATCGAGAAAAATAGACTAGAACATTTTTATACGTTTAAAATTAGATTTGACATTTACTGGCAGTTATTTCCGTTTAGTTAAACATAAACAATCGAAGGAAAACATTCCTTTAAGCAAGGCGTGGAACCGCTAACGTTTTTACATTAATTAACTAACTTAAGTGATTTCTGTATTTCTTTGTTTACATTTTTTTTGAATTCTGTATGTAAGGAAAAAAATGTAATGGTTGTTTTAGAGCACATTTTTGTCAATGAGAGATACCAAATTTGATCAAATAAGGTGACCACCATGCATCTGTCTTTCTTTTCCTTACCTTTTACTTCATGAGAGTGAAACCAGACCTAATAAGCGAATGCTTCAAATACCTAGTTACACTAAACTTTCAATTACTTTAATGTGCAGATTCCTTCACGCTTTTACTATATTCGTATTTTTAACCCCCGACAAGAAAGAGGGACTCTGTGTATCTGTCTGTGGCATCGTAGCGCCCGTATCCGTCCGTATGGATGGACCGATTTGAGTGCGTTTTTTTTGTGTCATAGTCGTCATAGATAATTTTATCTCGAGTGTTCTTAGCTTTGTTTAATGAAAATCGGACCACTCTTCTCCAAGATATTCAGCTTTAAGTGGAAAAAGTCGAAAGTAAAAAAAAAAAAGTCTTTTTTCGTTATTATGACGACGTCCGTCGATGGCGATGGACAGATTAAGCTCTGTTTCATAATTATTTTGTTTCGTAATTCTTTATTTGCTTTTAGGTATTGGTAGAACATTACATACCTATACCTAGGTCTTGGACTTAAGAAGGTAAGGTAAGGTACCTAACTAACATAACATCCTGTAAAGGGCATTGCAATACTTTAAAAAATATACCTACATGTAATGCCAAGCCTTGTAACATAAGAAACAGCCTGGTCTTAACTGTATATTTATATACCTACCTACAATAATAACTGTCCAGGTCACCTTCGACATTCCGTTTCCAATTAACGCAATCTGGCCAAAACCTGCTTCTGCTAATATTTTATTGAATAATGTAATCGCTGTTATACGCACTCGAAGTTAACTGTACCTACCAGTAAGGATTCCTTTATCGCCTGATTATAGTGAAAGGGACATATCCGCACCAGAACTTGTGTGTTAAATAAGTTATACATACAAATCTTTGAAAAATCGTGACCTCAAAATGTGTATTTTCTGTTCTTGTGCGGTAAAATTTATTGTTATTGTTATCAGGCTGTTGCAACAACTGATGATGACTATATTCAATTATCTAGAGCCTAAATTCCTTTTTCAGTGATATGCTTATCCAATTTGTTCGCCATATATTTCCATCGCATTCTAACGTATTGCTGCGTCCCGCCTGGTCGCCGATGATCGGCGATCATGTAGAGGGGCCATAAGATTTTAAGGGGCTACTTCGTCATTCGTAAATCACGCCCCAAACGCGGAGCCAGCCATTAATCGTGATTTGTAATAAGGGACGCATTTATTGCTCGCGCGCATCAAAGAAAGAGAAAGCTAATACACTACATGCTTGGGGTTTTTTGGCGTAAGCGCCAGATGTAAAAGTACCATGAAATCGAAGTTATTATTATGTTTTGTTAACATTTAAGTTAATCACTTAAAAGATAAAGGGAAATTTTTTAACATAATTTAGCCGTTAATACAAATAACGGCTAAATTAAATAATAATTTAATATGTCGTTTGTACAAACTAGATAAAAACCGGGAAATGAAGACGCGTTTTCGGATAACTTTTCTATCGAGGAAATTTTCATTAAACATGTTTCCGCGTTAATCACTGAATAGGTTATATAGCCAAGAAATACATATCTGTAAACCAGCCTGTTTTATATACTAAATTTGTCAAAAAATGCGCTACAAAATAGCTTAAGTTTTCGATGCATCTCCTTAACTAGAAATCTACTCTAATCTATTTAGATTTACAGCGGTTACTCAGGTCGTAAAAGCCGAAATATGTCGAGCAGTACTCGGTTTTTACGACATAAGTAACCGCTAAAGTAATCTAAATAACAAACGCATGACTTTATTTTACTATGTTCTCATCCCTGTTACTAAAGTAATTCATTTGACAGCCGTTAATCAGCCGTTGACAGAAGCGCAGTATGATGAAATTGGCCCTCAAGATGACAGAGGTATCGGTATCACTTGCGCCCTTCCAGGCACCACACCGCCACCTCCCCAAAACACCCACATGCCGACCCATAACCCACTTTCCAATATAGTTATACGGAACAGTGACACTTCATTTAGCAATATTAGCACAATTATAGCCAAACATCACTAAGATTCTATGTTCCAGTGAAAAAGTTATGAAGTGACGACCCAGAAACAAACACAGTTACCTGTGGCTGACAAACATTGCCAATTGAAACGTCATAACAAAGTTATGGAGTTGTAACAGAGCGGTCAACTAGATAGAAAACACGTAAGTACTAATAATTATCGTATAGAATAGAGTATAAATATGGTGTCAGTGTTAGATACAGTGTTATTGGCCTCCGACATGGGTTTATGCCACTCGTCATCTAGAACCGTTTCCAGAAGGGTTAGACCGTAGTTACCGTGCATTACGTACTACAGGGTAGCAAGTCTGTGCGCTATACGAAATTCGAATTTCGGACTTCAAAGTAGCCTGAAGGCTTGAAGATTCCACGTCATCTTCCCGACTTAGTTCGCTACATGCAATAATACGAGGCAAGTGTAATTATTTCAAGGGGTGTATACTGATTTAAACTTACACGATCTTCACTCATTATCACAACACAACAAAACTGGGCTTAATCGCGTATAAATATTATTTATTTAATTACCTTTCGATGGTAATTCTTCGACGTTTCGGACGTCGCCGTTTATGGTCTCGTAGGAAACTGGAGCGGCGATATCAACATCTTCTAGCCGCCTTTACCAACGAAAGGTAATTAATTATTTAATCATATTTATACGCGATTAAGCCCCGTTTTGTTGTGTTGTGATAATGGGTGTATACTGTACAAGTCAGTAGCTAATATTTTTTTATATAAATACCAATCTCAAGAAGTCTTACTAGTATGAAATTCATGCTACATTTGATTTTCTTCTATGAAGTTAAGCACTCTGCTACGACCCAACTCATAGTATGGAGGTACTCACGTTCTGCAGAGCCTTCTCCTTCTCCTCCAGCTTGCCGTTGACCTGCATGAGGGACTCCTGGGTCTGGTCCAGGTCGTTCTCGATCGCCTGGATCTTCTTCTGGAGTTGGCGTGCCTCCTCCTCCGCCTACACATACCAAACTAACGTCAAACATGTGGCAAAAAAAGAGAACTTTTGGGGAAAAAAATGTGAATGGGTGGATCAACCTTTTCTTGGAACCAAATGTTGAATGGACACACTGAAATTATCATCGGCCTATTTCAGCTATTACTGGACATCTCTTGGCCCAACAATAAAGCCGATCTCTCTCACTTCTCTCAGCTATGCTTATTATATACAGGGTGGGAACGAGTATACCGACAGACTTTAACCATCGAGTTCAGTGCCTCATTGGAGTACATTGGTATAATGTTCAGTTAAAAAAATAACTTTTTTTTATAAATCTGCGTATAATGAAGTTGGGATTTAAAGCTGAGAGATAACAGTACTATCCGACACGAATTACCCTCAATAAAGATAATAATAATAATGGGATAACAAACGTATTGTAAAACTTAATACAAACTAGCTAAACCGCATGCAGGTACTGCTTCTGTGTATAAAATTATTCAATATGTGGCTACATCACGTCATCAAGGCGTGTTAATCATGAGATTTTGAAATTTATGAATTTATATAAATAATTAATATATCAAAAATTACGCGTTTTCGGACTACAGTTATACCACTTTTTATGCTCCAATTAGGCTGTACATTTGATGGTTAAAGTCTGTCGGTATACTCGTTCCCACCCTGTATAACTAACACTAGGACATTGTAACGCATTAAGTACCTAATTCATATTATTACTATCTTCTAGGTAATATTTGAGTTGGCGTCTACCTATCGATGGCATGCTAACATGAGTCTGGCCGCGAATGTAGACGTCCTTGGCCCGCAGTGCGCGATCAAGGGCGCTGTCCTTGGCTTAGCCAGTTGCGCGCATACCGCCTTTCCCAGTGAGATGGTACATGTTCCAATTGTAATGATTATCTGTGTAACTAGTAACTAGTATCGTTACCTTCTTAACAGGAGTGTTTCTGAGTTTTATCCTTATCTGTTAGTCTTATTGACGTACCTTACGTCTCCTTTTCCATAAGTCTGGTCATATTGATGTGCTTTCTCCACTAATATGGTCCTACCGACGTATCTTCTCCATGCGTAATATCAACGTACCTTCTCGGCGCGAAGGTTAGCGTCCTTGGCCTTCTCCAGCTTCATCGCCTGCATCTCCTGCATTAGTCCCGTCATGTCGAGGTATCTTCTCCATGAGTAATATCAACGTACCTTCTCGGCGCGAAGGTTAGGGTCCTTGGCCTGCTGTTCACAGATGAGCGCGCGGTCAAGCGCGTTGTCCTCCTCCAGCTTCATCGCCTGCATCTCCTGCATTCGTCTCGTCATGTTGACGTATTTTCTCCATGAGTAATATCAACTTACCTTCTCATCGCGAAGGTTAGCGTCTTTGGCCTGCTGTTCACACATGAGCGCGCGGTCAAGCGCGTTGTCCTCCTCCAGCTTCATCGCCTGCATCTCCTGCATTAGTCTCGTCATGTTGACGTATTTTCTCCATGAGTAATATCAACTTACCTTCTCATCGCGAAGGTTAGCGTCTTTGGCCTGCTGTTCACACATGAGCGCGCGGTCAAGCGCGTTGTCCTCCTCCAGCTTCATCGCCTGCATCTCCTGCATTAGTCTCGTCATGTTGACGTATTTTCTCCATGAGTAATATCAACTTACCTTCTCATCGCGAAGGTTAGCGTCTTTGGCCTGCTGTTCACACATGAGCGCGCGGTCAAGCGCGTTGTCCTCCTCCAGCTTCATCGCCTGCATCTCCTGCATTAGTCTCGTCATGTTGACGTATTTTCTCCATGAGTAATATCAACTTACCTTCTCATCGCGAAGGTTAGCGTCTTTGGCCTGCTGTTCACACATGAGCGCGCGGTCAAGCACGTTGTCCTCCTCCAGCTTCATCGCCTGCATCTCCTGCATTAGTCCCGTCATGTCGACGTATCTTCTCCATGAGTAATATCAACGTACCTTCTCGGCGCGAAGGTTAGCGTCCTTGGCCTGCTGCTCACACATGAGCGCGCGGTCAAGCGCGTTGTCCTTCTCCAGCTTCATCGCCTGCATCTTCTTCTTGATCGCGTCCATGGCGGCGGTTTGTTTTGTGTATTCCCTGGGTCAAAGTCTGTGAAAAAATAATATGGTAAGACTTTTGTATTTGTTTTTGAAATTCTGAATTACATTATTACTTTATTAAGTAGGTTATCTATTCGACCCTATTGTATGTGATTTTACCATCTACTTTATGTAAATAGGTAGGTAGTGCAGTGTATTCATAAACATTTGCAATTGAAGGTAAAACATATGGAATAATTCGTTTAAAAAAAAAACCATATAAAGTTTGACAGCAAAGCACAGCCGAAAAGCATGAATAGAATGCGTTTTAAGCCTTTTTATGATAATGCCGACCTAAGTCCTTAATACATGGTCAACGCACTCACAACTTAAACTAAATAAGTATTGGGTTTTTTTTTATTCAAAAAGGATTTATTACGGAACTCGTATAATCATATTTAATCCAACTATTTAGTAAAAATACTTAATCCTAAAAGTACCTAAAATCCATTCAAAATATGCTTGCGACTTATTTGTACCTACCTTTTCAAATAGCGAAAGTGCGAAACTAGCTAACGGTTGGATGTATAATTAGGTTATTAAAACTTAGTTCATAAATAGTAGTATTTTTGTTTTGTAATGTATAAATAATTATGTATGTGCTTAACTTAATTAAATGTTTTTTTTATGCAATCGTTATATAATGTATGCTTTTTCAGTCGATTACAGACTTAAAAAGCTTATTTAATTGTATAACTATTGTATACAATACTTTTCTACGAGTAACCCATAAACTACAGGATGTGAAACATAGCTAAAAAAAATTACAAAAACACTGCGTTCTTTTATTGAAATTCATTATAGTTCTGTGTGGAGTTGTATAATATAGGTTTTATAGTTCAGTCACATATATAATAAAAACCATAGAGTATGGAGTGATGGTCCAATCTAAAAAGTATGCTTTTTTAGTATGATTTGCGGAGTTTTTATTCACAGATTATACTTTACGAATAGAAAAAGATACATTTAGTTAAAAGAATTTGGTTTTGATACAAGAGCTTAGGCATAGAGCTTGGGTGAACAGCACGGTAAATAGAAGTCGGGTCTACATACCTATATGCGGCATACATAGCCTGCAATGTATAGCATTATACGTTGGTACAGTCAGCTGGAAAAAGATGTAAAATGAGTACGCGATCAAAAATATCTACTTACCCATCAATAGAGTCGATAGAAGATATTTTTGAACGGACTAATCGTGTATAGCTTTTTGCAGCTGACTGTACTAGCTGATAAATTTTCTCCTAGAAAGAAACTATTCCTTATTTTAAGCTCTTCGTGTTACCGCTACTTCCATAACCCTGTACTTTTTACTCTCGAATACCCTCTCGTTCACTTATAACGTTGTTACTTAAGTTTTAAAATGGTCGGCGGTTATTTTTAGACCTGGGAGCGTTGATCTTGGCCGAGACTGGGTTTCAAAAACATAACTCACGCTCGTTCGGTTGGGTGAAGTGAAAATATGCATATTATGGAATAATGGATACCTATTGGGTCAGTGTTTTATGCATTCTTTGCTTCAAAGTTAAATGGATATAAGCAACGTGAGTTACCTTTCATTATATGTGGATTTTATCCAAAGACTATACTTTATTACTAGGCAGCAATACGCAGTATTGTGCCATCTTCGTCACACGTTTAAAGTTAAAAATCCAAAGACTACAAATTTCTACCCCTCCACCTGGCAACCCCGTCGCTAGTTGGTTTCATTACGTTTTTTTTGTGTCATCGGGTTCACATGTAGGCCGAACAAAAATTATTAAATTAGTTGTAAAACGGGAGAGAAATAACATTACTTATAGGTAACGTAGGTAGTGACTGATAGTGATTAATACTACATGCATCGGAAGTAGGGATTGCAATCCGGTCCGGCGGATCCGGTAATCCGGCCGGATCCGATACTTTTTGGCGGCCACCAGATCCGGTAAAAATTTACCGGATCCGGACCGGATCCCGTAGACCCGAAGAGACTGAAGCGACGCCACAACAGACATACACTGCGGACTACCCAACCCAAGAAAGCTGATGTCAAGAATCAATATGATCTAGATCTAGTTAAGCTTTAAAGAACGATGTCTTACTTAATTATTCTTTGAGACGTTAATTGTGTTTAATGGTTAATTATGTTTGTTTGGCCAAATTAGAAAAACAGTTTTTTTTTTCAAGTAACGTTATTACAATTATAACATGTGTCTTACCTAGTAATTAAAGTATAATGTGATGTGATATGTGATTATTGATTAGCTTTCTTTATGTATGTTTAATATTACGGGTATTAAAGGAGTATAGTATTTTATTATTGTTGATATTACCTCTTATAGTATTAATAAAGTTGATTAAATATAACATAGTAGAGAAAAAAATTGGGGTCAATGTTAAAACAACGAGCATGAATCATGATCCAATATACCAAATTAGTGGTAAATTCTTAGATTTGGCAATAAAAACTATAAAAAGTCCCTTTAATTAAAGTGTTTTATTTTTCATAAACAAGTTTTAATTTTGTTATTTACTATGAGACAAGGTTACCAAGTCTTCATGTGTCTTAATAGTCTTAATAGTATTGTCTTTAACGTTATATTCCGTTAATAGCAGTAGAGATTTACACATAGAAGAAAGAAAGATCTCCAGAAACTCATGCACAGGAAACATGCGAGGTGTTCGGCTTTGTATTGATCTTTGAATCGATATCTAACATATTTATTATCATAAAAATATTATTTAGTTCCTAAATCACAAGTGAAACAAAGTACAAGTTGAAGCAAGGAAGAACGAAACCGAGGTTTTGATACTTTGCATTTTACATCAATTAGTCCTCGGATCGACTAATTTTTATTAATTATTTCTATCTTATGTTTGCATATTAATTACAGATAAACCAAGCATGTAAACGGTTTATTGTTATTATTAATTTATTTTATTTTTACGCCCAAATGATGGTGTGATTACAAGGCTCTGAACATCTGCCTAGTAATAAAGTATAGCCTTTGGATAAAATCCGAAATATAATTAACAATCAAACGAACTTACCTTAGTGAAGTTTGATTCCAATTATATGAGGATTTTATCCAAAGGCTATAACGGCCCATCCCTCCCAGCTTCAAAAATAAATATGAATTAACAGCCATTGTGGTCGATAACACAAAAATTATACTCTAAAATAATGAAACCAACTAGCGACGGGGTTGCCAGGTGGAGGGGTAGAAATTTGTAGTCTTTGGATTTTTAACTTTAAACGTGTGACGAAGATGGCAGAATACTGCGTATTGCTGCCTAGTAATAAAGTATAGCCTTTGGATAAAATCCTCATATAATTGGAATCAAACTTCACTAACGTAAGTTCGTTTGATTGTTAAATATACGCCCTTTTGTCCTACAATGACAGCAAGCATGTGCTAATGAATTAGGTACATATATTAACAATAACTGACGGTGACTGCTTAACATCAGGCAGGCCGTACGCTTGTTTGCCACCTTAGTAGTATAAAAAAGCGCCATTTCTTTAGCAAGCGGTGCAACAATACTAGTATTATTTCATTTTAGTAAATACTACTCGACTTAATGATTTAATTTAGGTACTCCTATTTTTCAAGAAGAACTCAGATTCACTCGTGCCACCTCACACGCAGTCTTGTTTGCCAGGTAGACGCTTTTTCTATATTTTTTTAGGGTTTAATTTTATTTTGTTCAGTTGAAAGAAATAACTTGCTATATACTTAATTGGCAACATTTTATTTTTTCTCGACGTATACTGCGTTGTGTGAACGCAGAATCTACAAATAATTGTTTTTTTGAGATATATTTTTTTTTAACTCGTAACATTTGTACAGTTCCCTCGTATGAATACAATTTTACTTCGTTTAGTTTTAAAATAATAATTATGTGTTCAGTTCACATAACGTATAATAATATCGGGAAAATATACAAAATGCTGGGAAACTTAATGTTGAAATAATAACGAGTATGTATGTTCAGGAGCGGGAAACTGAATGGTCTACCATGACGTTACGGTACCACTAAGTTTTCTTTCTTTTAGAGCCGAAAATAAAAACTAGATGAAAATATTTTATGTCCTTTAAACTCACTCAATTAAATTATAGAACAAATGAATTAAGCGACGTACTTATGATCAGAACGAGCTAACAAGCAATTAACTTTTTCTAATGATTACCGCCATTGCCGGCAAAGGTTCAAAACATGGAATGCCAACTAATTTATAGCAGCGGTAATGCCGCTACGATGGTTACCCTCGGAACGTATTGTTTTTAAACGACACCCATTCTTTTGTAATCGACTTCTTTGGCCAAGATTCTTTGTTAGTGGTTTGTTTCTTTGGGGTTTGTCGCAAATGGTTTCCTTATAAATCCACTATAAAATTATTCAACCTAACAGTGTCAATTATTTTCACTAGTCACTACAAACGGTATTTTACTAGTTTACCTGCGGCTTTAAAATAAATTTTACCGACTAAATGGCTTAGACGTCGGTAGCCCTTGAATACGCATATCATATTTATTGCTATTTCAGTAACTTCAAGTAGTGCTTAGACTTGAAGTAGTTTCATGTTCCAATTTTACTCATATATTCCAATTGAGCCATAGCCAAGGATACATGGTCAAAAAACAGGTTCCTCAACTACAATGAAATTAAATTATCTTGTAGTAACTATGCAAATCGCATGCGTAGGTAAATTTAAACAAGCTAGCTTAAACTAAAAAGGATAGTAATACTATCAGCACTTTATTTTACGATACAATTTAAATGCAAATTTTGTTTCTGGTCTATCCTTACTTACATTATAAATGCGAAAGAGTGTTCATTAGTTTATGTTTCTTTCTTGCGATAAAGATTGAGTATTTTTTGCATATCATTAGAATGGAGGCAGGAGACTGACATACTTTTGGCCCGGAAGAATAATGCACGTTATCCAAGGAGCAATTAAATAGTACATATGCCACCATAGATGAAGCCGCAGAAAAACTTAGTCTGGAGCTGGATAAAAACAACAAGCAGTTATACTTAATGTTTTAAAACATATTGCAATGGAAAATTCAAAAGGTCCCATTAAGATTATCAAAGAACGTTATCATTCTCTAGCCCTTTCCGAGTTTTGGTACTTTTAATTCCACAATACATTTGGGATTTGGCAAGTCAGGTTATTCCAAGAACACGAAAGAGCAAATATCAAAAAATGTACGCTTAATATCAAGCTTGGCAGGGATGATTCAGAAGAAAACGATTTTGAACCGTGAGTCACAAGTCAAAGCCTACAAAAAGAAAATAACATGATGGTTATCGCACGTTCGGAGCTAATGTATTTCCGATTTCTTCTCACCCGGTTTACTTAAGTTTTATCAGTGACTCATCATTAATGGGACCGACATTTTTTTTCATACAGTTATTTGTAATCATCATCTTTCATCCACTTCTGGACAAAGGCCTCTCCCATTGTATGCCACTGAACTCCGTCTTGTGTTCTTGGATTCTAACCGATGCTTACACTTAGGGTTGCCAACTATACTTTTAAAATAACGTATCCTACGTTACTTTGCTTCATTATACTTTATACATTTGAATAATAAATGAGTATCGAAAATACTTTATTTCTGACGCCCAAATAGTAAAACAATAATATATTAGCACAGAAAAATACGTTTTCAAACATAAATGAATAAATTTTAAATAGTTGGCAACCCTACTTACACTTTCCGTACCTGTTTCGGCGCTCCATCTATATATGGCTCGAGGTCGTCCTACATTACTTTTGAACGGGACAAACGCGATAGATAATATGTCCAAAAGTACAATTAATCATGACTGGCTAAATGACTTCCACTCACACAAAGTCGCCCCAAAGAATCTCCGCGGTCACCGGTTTTGCGCTACCAGCAAACACGCTCGTCGGTCCAGCTTAGAAAGTACACATATGAACAAGGCGGGTCAAGAAGGTGCTAGAGCCCAATAAATAGGGATCTTGTTTAAAGTATAAAAATCTAACATCTTTCGGGACCCCTGTGAGCTACAGGCCCTGAACACGGACCCAGTGTACACTGATGATAAAGACGGGTCGTTGCTTAAATCGGAAATGCGGAGTTAAAAAATCGTTGGACATCATTAGCAAATAATTAGCCGTGTTTAACGCTTATAAACGATGAAGCAAAAACGGTTCCGTGTCGCGACGTAAAATATTCTTAGAATGAACCGCGCAGGACGTGTCGAATGTACCATGAATCAGCGGTCAAATTCCGGATTCCGGTTCAATCGAGAAAGATGCATCACTACTCAGATTGTGTGAAATTCTGTTATCACCTGTAAGTTCTAAGGAATCTGGCAAGTCGATTACGACAATAAATCCGAGGGATAGGTGCCCAAATACTTACTTTCACCACCACAAATTGCCTTATTTTCGTGACTTTTAAACACTAACAATAGGAAACAGGAAATCATAGCTCCAACCAAATCAAAACTATCATTAATTTATCAGCCTTGGTTTGGTCATTAATCTCCTCGAATGAGCGCGTGGCAACGGACTGAGAGTTTTTTACATTAAGAAAGAGAGCTGGCTTTGCTTGCTTTGTTTTGGAGTCATGAATCTTTAATAGGTTACTTTTTAATTTACTATACTTAACTATGTTGTTTTGTGTAAACTGTAAAAACCCCACCTCATCACAGAAAACATTATAGGTATGCACATGCACCTATGTATAGTATCAAATCAAGGAGTATAAGTTAGATAAGTCTACCAGATTCTCATCATGGTGGTTACTACAGCATCCCATTTAAGCAGCTAAAGTATTGTAACTGAGAACGTATGACAAAGAATGTGATAAGCCTTAAATCACACCGAAGCCGGACCGGTTATCTCATACCACCATCGCATTGAAGAAATATTACATTGTAACACATACAATAAAAAGCACGTATATGCGGCGTGACGATTGCATCTCCTGCATTCCTTTAATATATTATGTGTTTATCTGCATATTATCATGTCGTAGTTGAATGTTTATCATTTACTTCAAGATTGTCTTAGATAGCGCTTCTATTATTATTTTCACATTTTAAGTATCTCGCTATAGTTTTATTTAGAAAAGTCTTTTTAAAGACAGCATCTTATTTTCGAGAGCAAGGGGACTTTTCGCACCTTCGTACTATAAAAACATTGCAAAGTTTTCATTATTGCAAAATTGTTTGATTTGATGCTTAAACATTAAGCTAATATAAAAACTTTTTAATTATGAGTAGCTACTAATTAAAAAAATACACCTACATGTAAACTTTCATATCCAAAGGCTGAAATTAGATTTAAACGATATTTTTTATATACGATAAATAAATATTTTTTTACTAAATAAACAAATACAAACAAGTAAGATGCCTATAACTACGGACACTATATTTGTAATATTTTATTAAATCAAATGATGCATTGTGTGCAAAGTTATTAAAGGTGTTGTCATTGTTTTGGGCTGTGGATAGTTGACGCAAGACGCTTAGCGCTCATTGGCCCCCGTCCAAAAACTACCTAGTCAAATGGCCACTTGTCAGCTAACACAATTATCTATTTATGTTTAGTTATGTTATGGTCCATTGAAAATTAATGCAATTTGACCTAATTGCATTGATTGATCGATCCCCGGGCACCGTACCAAGTTTTCGGTTATATGGGTATGATACCTATAAATTCGATTTGATCAGAAAGCTTTCATATAAGCTCAGTACTAAATAAAGTACGGCCCGAAGGATTTATTGATCGGATAAGTGTTTAAGCTGTATTAGAGACCTTACGTATTTCTTCGTACAAAAAGATACCTACCTATATACCTACATTTATTTTTATGTATATATCTCAATTCTCAATCACTATGTATCCGAATGCTTGATTAGCTATCATAATACAGAAGTTCCTGCAGAAATGTTTTTTGTTTAATTTTTTTTTCTTAAAAATGCCAACCATTATCGTTTATTAACAATGAGACAATCTTTATTGACGAAAGCGTCGCATTTGTCACAACCTTGATTACTTTTGCTATGGTACTCAATTTAAACTGCACATTTTCCGTCATTTCAAGTGTTTCGCGTTAAAATAATTACAATAGGGACACCATTACAGTTACCATAACGGGTTTCGATGTTATCGCGACTTATTACAACTTAATGTAACTTGCTGTCCAAATTAGGAAGGTAATCGTACCTGTTGAGTATTATGTCAAGGTAGAATGTATTCATGTCAAAGTCTTTAGGGCTCGCTGTTTTTAAAATACTACAAACCTATTCTGCAGCCAACGAATATCTTTGGCGAGATCGTAATAAAATTGAAATAAAGTAATTGAAATGCAGACATTATATAAGTAAATAACGGTTACATATATACATAAATCATGCATCAGTAAAAAACATTTATTCATAAGATTTTTTCCGTCAGTGTCCTAATTACTGCTCCTAAGCCATTATCTAAAATTAACACGGCTGAAAAAAGTTTATCGTTGCCGCACGCAAAGCACATGCGTATAGCGCCCCCGCTTCCCGCGCTTGCTCGCCATTGGCCAACTAATCTGGCCGAGTGCCAAAAGCGCGGGCAAAACTTCGGCATAGACATTTCTATTGGCTGCCCGATATAACCAAGCACCGCGGTATTCAAAAATAGAATGAGCTGCGATTACAAAATTTCTGGCCGCTTTCCTGAACTAATTTTTCGATATTGATTAATAAATATCGAAAATATGACTAGTTTTATTTACTCTTAACTACCACTACAATGTTCTACTCGTACAATACACTTGACACGAAAAGTAATGCGATTAATATAGTACCAAACAAGCACTAGCTTATTGGCATTCGAATTTTTTATTTCATCAATTTCCAATAATTAAAACTGTTATATTAATTTTATTTTTTCCACAGTATTGAACCTTCACTGCACTACCTACTTACCAACTTACACACGTTAATAAAAAAAAACACTTTTTCACAGACACTATGCACGGCTACTTACATGTCGAGTCGACGCGAGCTGTGGTGCGACTGGCAAGCTCGGCGCGAGCGCTCTCGGTGTCGCCTTACCGCCGCGAAAGGAGATGGCGATCTTCCCCGCTCCAAGAATAAGTATGCTGAAGGAAAGCCTTCCAAATTTCGATTAAGTTATCACTTGGAATTTAGTGAATTAAGTTAACCTTTGGAAGAAAGCTCATCCTTCATCCTTCGTAATTATTATACTGCAATCAGCGCATGGCTAATCCAAGGACGCATTTACACATATAATATCTATGCGTCACTATAGCATCCAAGCACTGAAAACATCGTCTAAATACCAATAAGTATTTCAAATAGCCTGAAAAGGTCAACACAGCGCACAAACAAGTAATTGATTCTCTGATTTCGGGAAAAGTCTAGAACATTAGTTAGTTAATTAAGTTACTCGAAAATGATTATGATTAACTTTCAGATTTTTTTAACACCGCCATCAACCTCAACCAGGAACCGACCTCAACCAGGCTCTAAGCCTGGTTGAGGTCAGAAAGTTGTTGGTGTCAGAAAAAAGTATTTCGGTCAAACGAATATTTTATTTATTTTAAACTTATTGGTCTTTATTGCACATTATAGAAGTACAGTTGACAGAGCTAAAGCTATGAAGCATTTCTCTCATTAGACTAAAAAACTTCTGAAAAACATATTTAATTGTGCGAGAATAATTTTACCTATACAGTAAATTATTTTAACTATGGCAAAGAGAGAGATTCTTGGGGGAGGCCTATGTCCAGCAGTGGACGTCCTTGGGCTGATATGATGAAATGAAACTCGGGCAAAAGCTGTTGAACCACGCTAAAACAAATAAGTTTGATGTCTCATTACCTACTTTGTGTACTTTCTAGGAGTCTAACATTTTTTTTTAACACGCTTTTTTTATATAGGTCGACCTGTATGTAACTAAATATGTAATGGAATCTAAGGTAACTAATTTAACCATCTTCCAAAGATCTTAGCGTCATGAAAATTGGCAGCTGTGTGTTGTTCTGATGACAATACAATAATATGGTAGTTACTGTTGAACTGAACTGGTGATGGAGCCGGATGATATGAACTGGATCTTCATGATGGAACATCGTATCATAGCGTGTTTGGATTTGTTAAAAAAGTCTTGTAAAGCGTATTTTTTAAACTATTAATTTATTTACTCTACAAATAGGTAACTGGAATAATTCAATTAGAAAAAATTGAAAATCTATTTTTTGCCTTTATAATAGTTTCTGTAGAAATTGTAAGAGTTTATGTATTTGGTGTATAGATATGATATATAATTAAAATATATATCTTTATTGTAAATCATGATCCAGCACCAAAATTTGTTTTATACTTACAATTTAATACGACTTACTCAATCTGTGACTCAATGAATAACTTACTTACACCTTACTTTTTCTAGTGTCAAAATGTGATGTCTCCTTAAGAATATGTTAATGATACATAGAATAAATAATATACGCTTAGTAATATAATCTTTGATTAAATCTAAGCTAGGTAACAATATTATACTTAAACAAATAACTAGAAATAAACAGTTATTTTTTATATAAATGTTTAAGTCTTCTTTGAGGACAATAAATAAATAATATAAAACATAAACGGATTCCCTGAAATGACTATTTCAATTAAATTCCTCATAATCGACCCGCCGACCCAATTCAGCAGAATAAGCTGCCACCTTGGCTTGGATTCGTCACGTGTGATAAGAGGCCACGCCAATATTTACAGCTGCCAATTAGAATGAAACCTCTTAATCATTGTCCTGAGAACAGCTATCAAAAGGTTTCTCAAACTTGGACGTGCCTCGTTTACTAAAACAAAGTACGTCATAAGCTAAGTCTAGCCCAAACCAGATGCAATAGAGGACTTTAAAATTCATTATACAGTTAGCATCAAATAATAAACATACAAAGCGCCAAATATATATCCTTTCGCATCATTATGCCTACATACATACACACTACAATGCTTCCGCAATAAAAGGTGCGTCCACATTTGTATCATTTGCCCGTATCAGATCATCGTCGCGTAGCATGATCGCGTGTCACGATCACGCGTTTGGACGTTGCGTCGATCCGATCACTCGAAATCCATTTGCTACGCGTATCACACACTTGTATCGGAAAAGTGCGGCATTATCGGCGCGTCGACAGTAAGCGTCCAAGCAGCGCGATACGCAGTCATGCTACGGCACGGTGATCGGATACGAGCAAATGATACAAGTGCGGACGCACCTCTAGATATGCTGTGATTTATTTGGCACCTTGAAGTTAGCGCTATAGAACGTTATTTGACATTTGTACCTAGGTTTCTCGATAATACGAGTATAAAGCATCCATCACTCGCCCTCACATATTTGTCCGAAAGTGACGTTCTTTTTCATTTATTTATTCTAGGCCCGCTGGACTTAACAAGTATGAAGTTGTTCTGTCTGTATCTATATAGTAACGAAAAATGTATCTGTTTCTTCACATTAGTACCCGAAATATGCTGCGCGCCTCCGAACTCTTTCAAATATCTGCACTCAAGTATTTGAGCTAGTGCCTATCGCAATATTTGAAGTATGTAGGTATTCACTAGCGAGATATTTAATCGTATTACACTTAATGCAAATATCTAATAAAACAAGTAACAATAAATAATAACATTCAGTTGCGTTTATGAGTCTAGATGTTCGGAACGCGATATCTTATATTAGTTTATTACATTTGATCCAGATTTGAGCATAAAATAAAATACATTCTTGTTGAGTACGGAAAAAGTATTTTAGAACATGAATGTGACTCTTATTTACATTTACAAGTCGAATGTTGGGTCGAAGTGAGAAGGCCAAAGACTGTGGTGAAGGTTGCAATATTTACTCCGCAAACATACCTTATTCCTTAAAGGTTTTATTTTTCTCCGAATCCGGCTGAAGTAGTCGTTATGGTAAGTCGTCAAAATTATGAGGTACTACAGGGCTAAAAGACCAAGAAATCCAGGTAAAAGAAAATAAATTCGCAATATGTTACATCAAAAATTGACGACTGGTTTGGCTCCTCGGGAGTAACGTTGCCTGCGAAGCTGAAGGTCCTGGGTTCAAATCCCGGTAAGGGCAAATATTTGTGTGATGAGCATAAGTATTTGTTCCTGAGTCTTGGATGTTTTGTATGTAGGTATATGTGTGTCTGGTCAACGATGTCGGAGCTTTTAAGGTTGTGTAGTACAATCAATTTCAATCAAATTGTGCATTTCTAGCAAATATTCCGTACTACAAACAAAGAACAAAAAAAAGTAGGTAAACGACCTAGTTTTTTCAAAAACAAATGAAATCTGAAAAAAAATATGCGTTTTCTTCCTTATTATTTACGTTTAATTTTTTTTTTTTGCTCTGTTATTGAAACGTTTGCGTATGATTGTTAGATTTAATCTATTGCTGATATGTTTAGCTATCTAATAAGATATTTTTTGTATTCGTAGGACGAATAATTGACAGATAATAGCAAAAATACTACATGCACCCGTGCTCAGGTGTTTGAAAAATTAAAAATGCCGCCATTTTATGACCGTTGACTTAAAAAAAAAACACGTGGTGATTTATCGATGAAATTGATTGTACTATACAACCTTAAAAGCTCCGACATCGTTGACCAGACACACTGTATATAAGTAAAATATATCAACTAAATGTGTCGTCGTCTTGGACCCATCACAAGCCTTATTGAGCCTACCATGGGACTAGTTCGATGGGTGTAAAATTGTCCTGTAATATGTATTTATTTATAAATAACTAGCACAACTAACAAGGCTTGCTATTGTTATGCCGAATCCTACAATATTGTAAATTTCGCCAGGTGGCTATTTGCCAGTTCACATTCAAATAGGTTACTCTACGCTAAATATGTCTCAGGGATTAAGACAAAAGGATATCAATCGTTCAGCCCCAGTCTAGAATAAATAGCTCATATTTGACATATTTATATTTAGGTCGTATACGACTAAACTATAGTTCTTTATACTAAAACTGGGGTCGCGTTGTCTTCTGTGGTGGACACACTATAAAAAGAGAGGCGACTAACAAGCATAGTTTGTGAGATTATTTTATTTTAAGTATGATGATAAACAACACGCTTGCCAATATAAGCAAAGCAAATTAACGAACGCATTACTAATACTCTTATACGTACAGTTTCTTTTCTCAACGTCTGCCACTACCCAAAGGTTTGTCTGGAAGAGATAGCTGTTTAGCGATAACACCGCTCGTTGTTTACCTCTCCTTGAATGTATTGTTTTCTGAACTCTATTTTGTGTGGTCTGCAATAAAGAATTATTGTATTGTATTGTACTAATTCTGATAGGATCCAGAGGCGCGGCGTCAAGAAAATTACAAGGGAAGCCGAAACGTATTCATTTACTCACATGTAAGTAAAAAGGAGGTTATAAGCCTTTCCTTTGGCAACCCGGTGGGAATCGGCTTATATGGACGCCACGCCACTGATAGGATCATACAATTTCATTTTCACTTTTTAAGCTCGAAAAGTTTGTAAACTCGAGCTAACGTGACTGTTGTAGCCCCTGGGGTATAGAATAGAGAGTAGAAAACTAAGGAGAACATCTCTATACTATATCCTCCTATGGTCCTTGATATATCCAAAGTGTCCGTCCGTATATATCCAATTAATCTTATTTTGGCGTCGGTGCCATATAAAGAATGTGTAAAATATTGAAAATTGACGATTTTAGTAAGTTGTGACACGATGGCACCGACTCCAAAATAACATTAATTGTATATACTGTATAGATTGAGTAAACAAACGGTTACTTGTAAGTAATTTGAAGAAACTGAATTATGGCTTTATTTTTTACTTTTTAGTTTTTTTGGAGTCGGTGTTATTTTTTTGTTTAAAATTTTATTTATTTTACACTTTTTAGTTAATCGTTACTTAAAAGTGTATCTCGTGACGATTCAAACAAGCCCAAACACGGCTAGGATACATTATTTTATTACATAGATCTGGTGCCTACCTTCCGGCTCCATCATCAAATCAATTCGATGGTACCATTCTCATCAGGAACATTTAAATTTGTGACTATGAAGTTGCTTAGCTAAATTAATCAAGATATTTTGTCGCCACCCGTAAATAATTTATCATTGAGGAGTTCCGATGGCATTCTGTGGTCTTCTGCATCAGTTCCACTTCATCATTTTACACTTTCTGAATGTAAATGCTTATTATGTTTCTTATAATACCAAGGTATTGAACTGACATTTACGATAGTTAAGCTATTTCAATAACAAATACTCATTGAGATGGTGACTAATAATTCTAGTTTTAAACTTAGGTAAGTATTTTGAAACTGAAGAAGCACGCAGCTGTTCAAATACCTCACGCATACAAATTAAACGATACGTGCGTGCGTTTCTTAATACAAATTTATCGTTTCTATATTATCATAATATGTCCCAATTACATATGGATATACAATAACACGAATATTTATTCTATAATTTTTACGAGTCTCGGGCAAAAATGAATGACAGAAAAGTATCTCGAGATCAGTACCCTGGGCAGAAAGTAGCAACCACATGTTATAAGGCAGCGTTGAGACCCCCAACCAGGTGGACCGACGATTTGGTAAAAAAAACCTTTGGATGAGAGCAGCACTGGATGTCATTCACCTGATACGACGATGGTAATTTTTTGCTACTCAAAGAAGCTATATAGCGTGATTTCAGGAAAATGAGCGTGTATGAAACTGTTAAGATCCAAAAGGTCGTGTCGTATTTTGACTGCGGCATCGATCTTAGGTAAAGGCAGCAATACCGTCTTAAAAAGGCCACAGCAAGGCCAGGTCAGTGACAACCAATTTCGCTCTGAGGGTAGAACGGTTGGAATTCCGCCACAAATTTAACTTCAAGTAGTTTATGGCGAGATTGCTAAATACCGAATTGTCCAACATGAAGGAGGAGCTAAATCACATTTTTGGACTTTCGCTAAAAACGCTCCATACTAAAGCCTAGGAACGTGTGACGTCACACGTTCCTACATTGTATGGGAAAATTAAGAAGTTTGTTCTGCAGCTATGTTTAAACTGGCGTTTATCGAAACGGTTTCATATCAAAAGTTACCATAAACTTCGTGGGCTACCTTATTCAAAGGTATTGACTAAGTAGTTATTAATATTTTTAATACTTTATAAACTTCTATCATAGAAACTGCCATATCGCATCAAAATTTTATTTTTATTTAAGTACAGTCAACCGGGTGCGTCCCATAATGTATAACAACGTTTGATATAATTTCACTTTATTAACATTCATAATATATAATGAATGTTTGATATAACAACAAAAACAGTAATCTCATATCGTATACCTTTTATAAACTATAACAAACGGTATTCAAACTAACATAACGTTCACTACGGCTAACATCAATCTATATAACATACATCAGGTATATCGTTAGGAATATATAATAACATTTCAAATAGTATACATTAGGCATACTACTTTTGTTGATATAATTACCTAGAAAAGTAGGTCATATCGAAAAAAGTAGGTTAGGTTAGGTTTTTATTGCAAACCATAAAACCATAACACCGACTGCTACCAAGTCCGACTTCGGTGAGGTTAGGTACGACGACGAGCGAAGCGAGGAGGAGTGTTAGGTTGAGTTGTGACCCTAACGAGCGAGCGAAGCGAGCGAGCCGCGCGATACTTTATAGGCACAAATGTAGGACTATTTTTTACAAGCATACAGTTTTTTTGTATGGAAGTGAATTAAAACATGAATGTTACATTGGAAAAACGTATTTATTATGTTTTATCTACATTTTAGTGACGTTTGACGCTAATAAAATAATGCAGGCGTTTATGTGTTCTGTACTTTATACACTATGTAGTTAGAGTTATCGATCATTACAGGTTAACATCATTATTTTATGTACATGTTATATATATAATTCATTATACCAATTATAATTCTGTGTAATGTTCATTATAACCGATGAAATTACAGAATTTAAATTATGTATTTCGTTTGTTATATCCAACAAACTTATATAAAGTGAGCTTATATATTGTGAGTGATATATAATAAGATGTTATACGTTCTATTACTTACCCCAGTCAACCTCCCAATTGTTCAAAATTTGTATATAAATATTCGACTGTGTGTTTTGTGAAAGAGATCTTATCGTACTATTGTTTGTTTTGATTTTTAAACTTAATACTAGAAGGCGCCCGCAACTTCGTTCGCGGAGGAGAAAAAGTCATAACCCCTCTTTTTTCTTCATCATAGTCGGGTAAAAAGTATCCTATAACCATCTGGTGATACCCAGCTACCCGTGTACCAAAAATAGTTGTAATGTAATCAGTTTAGCCGATTTAGCGTGATGAAGCCACGGCGACACGTATACCTACAAACATACAAAAATTCCAAAAAATATATTTTTCGTTTCTTTGACCCTCAATAGTCAGTAACAATCATTTTTTTGAAAATATCTTCAATGTACAGACAGACATTTCATTTTTAACCGACTTTCAAAAAAAGGAGGAGGTTCTCAATTCGACGGAATGTTTTTTTTTTATGGATGTTCACCGATTACTCAAAGACTATGTGACCGATTTCAAAATTGTTTTTTGGTTTTATAGAAGGTACTTTCTAGTTGGTCCCATTTAATTTTGGTGAAGATCTGATGATGAATCCATGAGGAATTGAAGGAACTCCTCAAATATTGTAGGCATACATATAGCGATTTTGGTATTATAAGAAACATAATAAGCATTTGCATTCAGAAAGTGTAAGTGGAACTGATGCAGAAGACCACAGAATGCCATCGGAACTCCTCAATGATAAATGATTTTCGGGTGGCGACAAAATATCTTGATTAATTTAGCTAAGCAACTTCATAGTCACAAATTTAAATATTCCTGATGAGAATGGTACCATCGAATTGATAGTAGGCACCAGATCTATGCAATAAAATAATGTATCCTAGCCGTGTTTGGGCTTGTTCGAATCGTCACGAGATACACTTTTAAGTAACGATTAACTAAAAAGTGTAAAATAAATAAACTTTTAAACAAAAAATAAAACCGACTCCAAAAAAACTAAAAAGCAAAAGATAACGCCATAATTCAGTTTCTTCAAATTACTTACAAGTAACCGTTTGTATACTCAATCTATACAGTATTGTTATTTTGGAGTCAGTGCCATCGTGTCACAAGTTACTAAAATCGACAATTTTCAATATTTTACACATTCTTTATATGGCACCGACGCCAAAATAAGATTAATTGTATATACTGTATAGATTGAGTATACAAACGGTTACTTGTAAGTAATTTGAAGAAACTGAATTATGGCGTTATTTTTTACTTTTTAGTTTTTTTGGCGTCGGTTTTAGTTTTTTGTTTAAAAGTTTTTACAACTTTATATATTATATTGCTCGGGGTGAAAGTAACTTCATAGTTCTGCACTAGGCGGCGCTAACGGCTAAAGAGTCGGATGCACCATACAGAGATCCATAAGCAAGAACAGATGACAAAATTCGTCGACTACTGGTGTGGACGATTAGCTCAGATGGTAGAGCGTGCTGCCCCGGTCTGGCTCAAGGCACTGGTTCAAGTCCAGTATCGTCGAAAAAATTTTTTCATTTGTTTCTGATCTTTGTTTATAATAATAACGCTAGTGGAGTGATCCACTAATAAATTGCAAAAATTGTGATTATTATCATGATATTTGTAAAACAAAAAGTACAGTCTTGATAATAGCGCCACCTCTCGCCGAGCAATGGTACCTGTAAAGGTATCTGCTCGGGGTGAAAGTAACTTCATAGTTCTGCACTAGGCGGCGCTAACGGCTAAAGAGTCGGATGCACCATACAGAGATCCATAAGCAAGAACAGATGACAAAATTCGTCGACTACTGGTGTGGACGATTAGCTCAGATGGTAGAGCGTGCTGCCCCGGTCTGGCTCAAGGCACTGGTTCAAGTCCAGTATCGTCGAAAAAAAATTTTCATTTGTTTCTGATCTTTGTTTATAATAATAACGCTAGTGGAGTGATCCACTAATAAATTGCAAAAATTGTGATTATTATCATGATATTTGTAAAACAAAAAGTACAGTCTTGATAATAGCGCCACCTCTCGCCGAGCAATGGTACCTGTAAAGGTATCTGCTCGGGGTGAAAGTAACTTCATAGTTCTGCACTAGGCGGCGCTAACGGCTAAAGAGTCGGATGCACCATACAGAGATCCATAAGCAAGAACAGATGACAAAATTCGTCGACTACTGGTGTGGACGATTAGCTCAGATGGTAGAGCGTGCTGCCCCGGTCTGGCTCAAGGCACTGGTTCAAGTCCAGTATCGTCGAAAAAATTTTTTCATTTGTTTCTGATCTTTGTTTATAACTTTATATAAGTTTGTGGGTAATAGGCTATTGATTTCTGAAATAAATGTTGTGAATGGAATGGATTGTAAATGTAATGTAGCATCGATCTTAGGTAAAGGCAGGTCGCAACAGCTCCTTAAAAAGATTGTGGGTCAGCATCCTGCAGTCGCAACTGTCACGGACGTTGACTCACCGTCTCATCACCGAGGAATTTCGTGGCGTAATTATAATATGTCATGCTTTTGAAACATACTTGTAAAACACGGGTGTATATCTGTTTCTGATAACGCCGATGTAAGAAAATCCCCTTGTTCTTCGTACATTACTGAGACACATTACCAGCAATGCATACAAAAAATATTCTTCGCACAAACTAAAACTATCTCCTAAACTAAATAATACTAGGATTTTACCCGCTGCTTCGCCCGCATTACGAAGAACAAACTTCCACACTGCCCCCCCCCCCCCCCCCCCCCTCCCTTGAAATCCGTTAAACCGATTTGGCACATACAAAACATACAAATACTGCAAATTATTTTTTTTTCGATTCTGTGACCTCCAAATTATCTATTTACAATTTTTTTTTATTATCTTCAATGTTATTTGTTCTCTCTTCATTTTTACAACTTTATAATAGTATAGAATAGATTTCCAAAAGACAATACATACAAGTAAATATTTACTGACCGCTACTCCTAATGAGACGGAAAAATGGAACACCGGCCAAAATCATATCGAACCATGCTCAGTGCAGGGTTTCGTAACCGTTACTACAAAGAAAAGCACTATAGATAAAAAAATATGATGTGAAAAAGTTCTCCAGCAAAAGAGCGTATATTTTATGATACGTCTTTTTGTTGAGAAGCGCAGTTTTTCAGCAATAACTCAAAAGAGGTACCTATATATCCGGTCATGTTGAAAATCATTACAATTTAAAGTTTTTACTAAGCCTTACTTTTGTAAATCTTTTCATATTTTAGGACATACAGCTTAGAAGATAAAGGGAGAGTGGGGGGCACAATTTATGCTACTTCCGGAGCGACTATTTCTGAATTCACATAATAAAAAAACTTTTTCGAACTTAAGTTTTTGAGTAAATTATGCCTGTTACATACGGACGGACGGACATGACGAAACTATAAGGGTACCTTTTCTGCCCTTTTAGCTACGGAACCCTTAAAATTTATATTAGGCTGGGTCGCCACCACATTTGTATTGTATTATTTTAGCGTAGGTATTAAGATCATGCGCGTCGTATAGAGCATGCGTAGTCGTGTATCTTGAGTATGGACGCTATATATAATGTAGATATGATTACATTCTGATGTGTGTGTAAAAAAGTATCCCATTCCCATTATTATAATATTACCATCCCATCGTATCACTTTCCTCCGCCTTGTATAGCCGACGCAATCAATGATGTATCCACGCTACATAGGCGCAGTGTCGATGACGACACGCGTTATTTCAGGCGGGCACAGAAATAGACCCAGCCATGTGTTTGTGAACATTCCAGGTGGTTTCGCTTTTCGATAGACCAAGGAATGTGTTGACAAAATAACAGGATTACCTACATATAAATAACCAGCATTAATATGACCACGTTTCATTCTTTCGCCGTCAGCTCAATTGGCTTCCCATACGTGGTCGCAGGTCTCTTAGAATCCTTTGTTTCCTATTCTCTATCCTGTTCGAGCCTTCTGCTCCAGGACACCACAAAAGCAAATTCGTGTTTCAAACTCCCCGTCCAGGCTGTGAACTACGTTCCTCCCGAATTCTCAAACTTTCAATTCCTTCACACCATACCGGCTTCATGTCAAATTCTTTCGCCGTTCAGGCAATCCGTCTCTGGAATTCGCTCCCTCTTTCCATCAGACAAGCCCCGAGCAAGGTAGTTTTCAAGCGCATGCTACTACGTAGGCATCTGCTGGAACAAGAACTCAAGTAGCGTCCATCTTCCATGCAGTAGCTGGTATATATTTGTATTTATTATTTATATGTAATATATATATAGTACAGGTATAAGTAATTATGTATGCATTATTTGCTTGTGTATCCTAACGCTCTCAGTACTGAATGTTTTTCCCCACTGCACCATTTTCATGCTTCTCTGTTTGGCCCTACGGTTGACTGGTAGAGAATGTCTATTGGCATTAAGTTCCCCATTTGTACTTACTTTTGTTTTGTGCAATAAAGTTTAAATAAATAAATAAATATTTGCCACAACAAAGTGCGCATAAATATTTGATACTAGGTTCTGCCCGCGACTTCGACCGCCTAAAATTCGTTTATCGCGGATAAGGGTATTTTTCCGGGATAAAAAGTAGCCTATGTCCTTCCCCGGGACTCAAACTATCTCCATACCAAATTTCATCCAAATCGGTTCAGCGGTTTAAGCGTGAAGAGGTAACAGACAGACAGACAGACACACTTTCGCATTTATAATATTAGTATAGATTCCTATATTTCTAGGGCCGTTAGGACGTGTCAGATAATTTCGCCCGCTTTGTTACGGCAGATATTGATGGAGGTGACTGTACCTACTCGACTTTATCCGAATCTTTAGCGAATCACATTTTCAGAATATGTGTTACATATGCATACCTACCTTCAACGATTTAAGCCGTCCGTTTGTCTTTCAATAGTTTAGCCACGCTAATTGTTTTATTTAGAAGAAGATGCGGTCAAGTATAGCATATCTGGAACCAATACAAAGTAGGCCACGTCGAACCTATTATATCCGAAATGCTCAAAGCATCCAACATCTGTTGGCAGACCTCGTGTTGCAACTTTAGCACCATTCTTGCGACCTCGACGGGCCATTTCTTCCTTATACGGCACTCGTGGACCCTGCCTGCGATTTAACACCACTATTAAGCTTAATACCGTTTATCTTGATTAAAACGTATTTATTGCTGTTATGTATTTTTCCTGTTTATGATCTGTTCTGTCTGTGACCATATGTGGAGCGTCGATTCATCTAGTTGATTGAATGTTTACAACGAATAGTTGACGTGATGAGGGGCTAATAGGTAGATAGATTGATGATGATGTTCTAGCCGACTCTTTTTGACAAAAGGATAATCCTGAACTGACAGAGATGCCTCATTAAGAGTCCCCAGTAAGCTCGATTCTCCATACAAACGTAGCGTAGTTACGCTCTCATTTTAAAACGACTTGATAGTTTGCTCTGAAACTTTGTACTTAGAATAAGTTAAGGTATATGCAGGCCTGAAATTAGTTTATGTAGCTTCAGATACCATAGTAAAAAAATACGGCGAATTTAAGTTATTCATACAAAACTTGTTTTTGCTGTATATCTTTTGTTTTATAAACTGGAGCCATATAAACTAATTACAGGCCTAGATATACCTCATGTCATTATATATGCAAAGTATTGTTACAATCCAACTCGTAGTTTTAAAATGAGAACGAAACTCCGTTTGTATGGGAAGGTGAAATTCGGCCGAGCTTGCTGGGGACTCTTAATGACGATGAACGCATGCGAAAGTTTTTGTCGCTCTTTTGATTTGTAGATTTGTCCTTCTGCTTCTGAGATATAAAATAACAGAGAGCAACGGAACCACAGATCGACTTGATGTTTGCATAATATTGGCCGGAGAGTAAGAACCATTTAAACAAGTGGAGTGTCAATCGCCATACAAAAAGCCTTTTCCCGATATTTACAACATACGTACCTATATTATAAGAATTCGATTCATATTTACAATTATTCAACTTTACAAGCGCGACACAGTATTTATATTTTACGATTTATTTATTACTGAAGATGCCCGCAACTTCGTTCGCAGAAGAGAAAAAAGTCAAATCCCTCTTTTATACTTCAGCGTAGTCGGGTAAAAAGTATCCTAGAACCACGTGTGCATGCTAGCTGGTAGAGGCGTGGCGTCATCGTCAGAAAAATTACAAGAGAAGCCGAAGAAAAAGGTGGTTATAAGCCTTTTCTTGGGCAACTCGGTAGGAATTGGCTTATTTATATGGACGCCACGCCACTTCTAGCTGGGCATCCCGCGTATACAAAAAATAGTTGAAATCAATTTAGCCGTTTTGGCGTGATGAGGCCGCAACGACATACCTATACAAACATACAGAAAATCCAAAATACGTGATAAACCTGCAGTATTTTTTTTATAAAGACATTTGGGATTTGTTTATAAAAAGCTGTAAGCTTTTTTTACGAGAAATATGAATTTGAACGATTTTAGAAGTAAAAAACAGTCGGTGGATTAATAGTACATTGTTTGACAAGGGGCTAAAATAAGCCATTATGACACGAAGTGATTATTTGGACGAGGTCACGAAGTGAGCAATATGACAAAACACTCTGCTTTTCACTTCGTCTGCGAGAAAATAAAAAAGACTTAACATTAAAATTGTATATTTCATGAAAAATTAAAAGTACAGTTTGAGCAATTCGATCAGAAATCATTCGAAAAAAAGAAAAGTAGCTGGCCGGAAGTTCTTTTTTCAGTTTCATAGAAATTTGTATGGGATTATATAGCTTTCTTTTAAACCCTAGGGGCTAAATGTACTATTTTAGTCTCGCTTCGCGAAGCTAATATGACTTACTTTTTGAGCAGGAGAAATGAAAAGTAATTTTCGATTCCTTAAAATAGTCCGTATCACTTTTTTTAAGTATCTTCAATGCACAGACATATAATTTTTTACAACTTTATAATATTAGGTATAGATTATCTGTTTACGAACTAATTTGTTACTGTACTATGTTTCTTTGTCCAGTTATACAACATTGTCAAATGTTTAGTTTTAAAGCGCCATCTAGTTTTTATACTAGATAGGTTTCCCCTTGCAGTCGGAGCACGATACAAACTATGGCGTTTCACAGATAGTCCTATTGTTTTAATTTTACTTCCCGGAGAGTGACGTTAGGGTACTTTTTATCACAGAAAAACATACGACTCTCGAAGAATAAGCAATATAAGTATGATACTGCTTGGCACCAACATAGAGTAGGTATCGTTGTCTAAAAAAAAGGACAAGTGTCCTTTTTATTATAACTTTAAAATAGCTGCTCAGCTAGATGGCGCTACACTATCATCGATGACTCTGCAAATAATAAGTAGATATTCATGTACGGTGAATAGCAACAAAAAATGGTGTAAAGGTTCAATTGTTTTAAAATTATTGTAATTGGGATGAATCATTTTTTAACAAATGTATGGTCATTCAAAAACCATTTCGAAGAATTGGTTTAGTAAACTGCTTGCAACTATCAAATTTCAAAAGTATGATGTCTGGGATAATTTCTTTGAATTTTGACCTTTAATCTGTCCTTGCCAAACCCTAGTACAGACGTCAGTCAGTAGTGACGTCACTCGAAATATCTCCTTGGCCATAAAAAAGTTAAACGCATCCCAATGTAAAACGCATGAAATTTGTATCCTAGAATAGCCTATTTTGACGAAAAAAGATATAAAAACCAGGGCATTTTTTTTGGCTCATCGCAATTATTGAGGTTCCTTATTATTTCTAGTCGTAAGTATTACAATGCTTGATCCCGAAATCAGTAAACAACAATAACTAACTGCTCGTAAATAAATAAAAACTCAGCTTTGTGTTGCGTTATTTTTACCCCCTTTATAACTTACTTACCTATTCAATTATATTTCCGCATAACTCCGATGGCGCCGAGACGAATAATGAATTAATTACGTATGTAATAAACAACTTATAATCCTGGTCGTTAGTAACAGTCACAAGCATATATTCTCAATTATCATACATAGCAAATATACCATTCTAGGGCTAGTTTTTACCATACAATGCTACAAACATATACGGCCAAACTTGGAACTAAAATTTCTTCTTGGCATTTTAAGGAGTTGCGTAGAGAGCAGCACTGTAATCGACCGCAAAATTAAGTTGGTAAGTGTGAGTCACCAGTTGGCAGTCGACATTGATAGCGACAAGGTTCGCATCGCATGTGTGCGCCAATTCCATCTGGATTAGAATTCTGAATCCATATTGTGCCTTTTTGCCCGGTTGCGACAGGAGGGTTATGTTTTTCGAGTGTATGTATGGATGGTTATTTCTTTGGCACGCTCTGTAGCCTAAACGGCTTGATGGTACGTAAGAGGTGTGGATTCGTTTTCGGGAGAGTCATAGGCTGTAAAATTTTACAGTAGTGTCTTTTTTTTTCAAAATTAACGTGTTGTTAAATTTTTATTTCTAGCTAGACCGGTATTTCACTGTCATGCGGATATTTCTTGCCGTTTTAGTAGTGTCAAAGTTAAAATATCTGCTCGACTGGCGATAACATTGACCGCCGATAGTGGCGCAATCTAGTTTCAGTTATCTTATCAGGGGTGGAATTTCACTCATTCATTTTTTCGCTCTAAATCCGAAAATAACAATTGCCGAACTTCCCTGGTCCTTTGCGTAAAACACCCCTAGACCAGGGATCGACAGCCTTTAGAATTGGAAGTCAAAATTTACAATTTACTAAATTTCAAAGTTTTTAAAGAGCCACAATTTTTTTTCTTGCCAACAATAAATGCTAAACTTCTTGATAAAAAAAAACTAATCTATAGAGCCTCAGGTTGCCGATCCCTGTCCGAGACTAATTTAGGAAATATAATAATAAAAATCAATATGATAATAGAGATTTATTCCAATTATCACTGCCTCCGAGGCAAACTTAAACTTAATACTATAGTCAAAAGGGAAAAGTAGGTTACCATTAGGTTTTTAGGTTCATAAAGATAACATCGCGCAAATATTCAAATTCTCTATAGAACACTTTAACAGATTTACACATAACATTTATCGCAGAATATCAACTCTCACTAAATGCCTGCCTAGTTTTCTCGTTATACTATATCAACGTACTTAACATTCAAAATACAAAAATCATTCTTGACAATTGACTACATTTCATATTTTTATAGGGCTTTTTTCCGATGAAATCAAATAGAGGATAAAAAATTAAAATAGAACCACATTTTTTACCTTTTGAGCTCGAAGCAGCAAACTAATAGGACATGACCCAAACGCCACAGCAATAAAATAAAATGAGCCCTTAAAAATAAAAGTGATTACAGAAGGAGGTAGTCATATTATATATTCGGAGTCTTTCAACAATGAAATTTGGCACGAATTTTCGATGACGTGATTTCACGACTGTGGGGGTCAGAAGCCGAAAGGTTAATTTAAGAAAATATTCAGATTTCATATAAACAAACCAATTTCAAAACTTCCTCATTCTAAGAGCGTAGACGACAAAAAGCTTACTTTATTCTCATTTTCCCAAAATCATAAAAGTAGGAGCTATAATTTTTTTTTGTGCTCCTTGATAATAAATTAACGAAATGGGCGTTGATTTAATGTTACTTACAAATGAAATGTCATCAATTGTACCAGTATTGGAACACTTTTCACACGAAACATTCAGTCAATTTTATGTAAATAAGTACTACCCTGGCTTTTTGCACGTTTTTAATGCGTACCTATGATAGTTGCGATTATCATGCGACTGATACACTCGAGGTTCAACCATCTCCGCAGTCCTGTGCCTTGCGCACCACGTCGCCACCCACCAAGTGGCCGCGGATGGCATAAAATGAGGGTTTTCTAGAATGGAAATATCACTAGTTGGCGCCACCGTGACATAAGGTCTAATTGACAAGTGTCAGCATCCTGTGCTGTGATTGGTGGATTTGACACTTCTTGTTAACAACACCTTACGTCACTGTGGCGCCGACTGGTGATATTTCCGTTTTAGAAAACCCTAATTTGGAGCGTTGGTGAATTACCCATAGATCAAAAATACAATTATCTAGCGGTTTACAAGATCATATCTACTATGATATTTAAATTCATATTTATTTCATACATCCTCTCTCCTCCGCTAGCTAGAGATTAAAGCTTGTACAGATAATTCTCAGTGTTATTCTTCGTAGCTATTTTTATTGTTAACTGTACTACGGCTTGTGACTTTACAATTATGATTACAACAAAAAGTCCCTTCAAGTACAACTTCAATTGTATAAGCATTCAAAATCGCAAACTGTAGTATTTTCTCAGCACTATCAATTTACATGAAACTTCTAATACGGTACAATGAGAGATTCTTGAAAATTATTTTGTCACCAGATACTGTATAGGTAAAAAACTTAAGTAAAGCCCCTCTTGTATTTTATTTATTTAATTCATTAAATTCCACAGTATTACAGTTACACCAAAGCACTGTGAAACTATGATACAATTGTGTACTACACACAAGGAATACTTATGAGACAGATAAACATTAATAAAAGTTACACAGTAGACTGCCGTACATACATCCTCTCGGAGTACCTCTCGCAGCACCTTGATGTACTAGTGTACAAAATTGATATGGAACTCATGTCATTTTTCTAATATGGAACGTCAAATTACCTATACGAATACGCTACTCCTACATACAACAGGTTTTTCTTTCTTAAGTTTTTCACCTATAACGACAATACTGTGGCAAGAGGTTTCTTGGACAACGATTGTGAAAATCCGCACGTGATTTTGACACCTGCTGTGAAAAAGACCTCCCGCCATTTTGGCGTCTGCTGATATGATTAGCTTAAAAACGCTTATTATATCGAAACTGCAAATGGGGTTAAATGTTGAGGGAGCGTTCAAGTATTACGTAACGCAATTTTTGGAGATTTTTGACCCTCCCTCCCCCCCATGTAACGCGCCGTAACCTTTTTTGTACCCCCCCTTCCCCTAGTAAAAAGTTACGTAACCACCAAATGACTATTTTTACCTATAATGGTTATTCCATTTGAAATTTAGAGAAAAAAAAGTTAAAAAATGCGTGAGAGAATTTCTGTACGCGACCGTTCTGAAGGGTTAAAAAAAAAACAATGTTGCATAACGCTTAGTTCAAACACCCCCTCCCGCCCCTGTAACGCATCGTAACGTTTTACAAGACTCCCCCCGCCACCCCAATTCGTTACGTAATTCTTGAACGCTCCCTGACCAGAGCCAGGCTAGCTATAGTACCTATGAGTAACTACATAATGTAGTCATTGAATCTTTCTATGATACTCCGGCGTAGCATTCCCGTAGTCCTGCAGATTGAAGAGCGCGGCCCTGTTAGTGACCATGTACTTCAAAAAGTCCTGTATATGCGTCAACACGTGCTGTAGAGACTTCTCATCGAGCGCTGTGTAAGCCAACATGGGTCCCATTTTAGAGAACAACCGCAGCAAATGTATGGAACCGTAGACCTGAGCCATCGGTGTATCGGGGTACTCCTGTAAAATTTCACTATACTGCGGCCTTTCGAATTTGTAGAGCAGTTGAGATCCTAGTGTTGCATTGAAGTACTCTTTAATGCCTTCGGTTATGTCGTTTAGCACGGATTCTTTGGCCTGGTTGTGCGATTTGCTGGACTTCTTGAAAGCGAGGTAGTTGTCAACTATCTGTTCGACGGTGAGTTTGGCAGGCAGGATGGCCAACTTCTGCTGCCGGGTTATTACATCCCAGTCGTCAACGAGCCACACCTTTAGTTCCTCGGGGATCTTGATCTTCACTTCGACTTTGGCTAAGTATTGCTCTTCAGATTCGATTGATAGGTCCAGGCGGCCGCGTTTTTTCCTGAAAATTGAAATGTAAATAAGCGACTCATCATTTGCTTCATTTTACTTCTTCTCAGTTTGGCACATCACTTGCCTCAATGTGTGTCTAATATTGTGCCAGTTTTCGGTATTTGGCCAACTTCTCTCTAAGGAGTAGGTCTCATATCCAATATTGGGGGCATTGACATAATTTCGACAGGATTTTATGTGAAATGAGTCTTGGAGTATTTAGTAATGGAGTACGCATCGCTACAAATTTCCTAACAAAAAATTATGCCGATTTTCGAGGGGGGCGCGGTAACACACATATAAATAATCTAACTGCAAATGCATTTTTCTTCTCGTTACTAGGTTTGGTGTTTTATTGTGATTATGATATTTCAGCATGCGCAGATATCATCGATGGCTTATAACACACACTTAAACACGTATCTGGGTGTTTTTAATTGACTCTTGATGTCAATTTGTCAAGATTTCTTTGTCATGGGAGAGATTACAACACCAATACTTCTTAAATAAACTTTCCTATAGGAACATAATAGTTGATAAGATATGTGCGCATATTGAATGGACTTACTTGGGTTGGTCCGATCCAGAATCGGCCGGTGTATCCTTGCTGGAGTTCTTGCTGGCTTTACCCGGAACTGGAGTGCTCTCTCCATCTTTGCCTTCAATACAACACGACTATTATAAAATTGTAAAAATGATATGTACAGACACATTGAAGAAAAAAAAATAAAAAAATTGTAACTTCATCACGCCAAATCGGCTCAAAGGATTTCAACTATTTTTGGTACACGGGTAGTTGGGTGTCCTCAAATGGATACTTTTTACCCGACTACGCTGAAGATAAAACGAAGGGTTATGGCTTTCCCTCCACGAACGAAGTTGCGGGCATCTTCTAGTAATCTATTAATATTTAATTAGTTTTTTCTTTATTTTATGATTATTTAAGTTTACGATAAAATTAAACACTCAACTCAACTAGTAAGGCTAAGTTGTTATACTTAACTAATATACATAATTTTAAGATAGATCAGTTACTTACGCAAACAGAAATAATAATTATATTAATGGTAAGGATGCCGTTATATTAAGTATCATGCATGCATTCACAAACAGGAAGTATTAGTTGGAAAAGCAAAACACTCAAAGTGCATTTTTAATGTAAAAAAAAATCAAAGATTGTTAATCTACACTGTTTGTACTTGTCGTTAAGTTTCTAATTCTACTTATAGGCGGAGAAAACGAACCGTCAACATAAATTAAGCTCCAGTAAAGTAGATCCTTCGAAAACTGTCAATTTGTTGTACAATTGACTATACATGAGTGTATATGTGTTACACTTAAAAGGTATTACGATACGAAAATCATGCACAGGGGCGGATCTTGAATTTGTGGGGCTCTGATACTGATTATAGTAAGTAGGCCCCACTTAATTGTTTGAACTACTTGTTTTTTTTTTCAATTCACAATACCGTCTATTGTTTTCAATGGGGACTGAGGGGTTACTCCGAAACTCGAAGTTCGTATCGCGACATTCCTCTCGCTCTCATGTTAAACTGTATTTCAGGGAGCGATATGGCGCAATACGAACTACGAATATCGAATTTCAGAGTAGCCCCTCTGGAAGCCCGTTGTATCCATGAGGCCCTGGGCTGCTGCCCAAATAGCCCTTAAGAGTCCCCGGTAAGCTCGGTTCTCCATACAAACGTAGTTACGCTTTCATTTTAAAACGACTAGCTAGTTTGCACTGAAACTTTGTACTTAGAATAAATTGAGGTATATGCAGGCTTGTAATTAATAATCTAAGTTTTTCATACAAAACTTGTTTTTGCTGTATTTCGTTTGTTTTATAAACTGGAGCCATATAAACTAGTTACAGGCCTAGATATGCCTCATGTCATTGAATATGCAAAGTTTCGTTACAACTTAACACGTAGTTTTAAAATGAGAACGAAACTTCGTTTGTATGGGAAGGTGAAATTAGGCCGAGCTTACCGGGGACTCTAAAGTAGATCCGCCCCTGATTATGCAAAATACACGCAATTGTATGGGGCCACGTTACCAATTAAAAGATGAAAATTTGAAATATCAACCTAATATGGTTTAAGAATTGTCCTATGACAGACAGACGAAGAGTAGATAGAGGCTTAGTATTTAAGTCAAAATTGTCTTTATTCAAGTAGCCATTGTAGCTGGCACTTTTGAGTATTAGGGTTCCGTTTGGAGTAGTTCAACCCCAGTTACGTGTAACTAGGGGTTGAAGTTATCCTCTTATTGGTGCAAAAGCCCAAATTAAGTAAAATATTATTGGTGTGTGACTGGTGTAATGAAATTCTGTGAAAATTTGCCTAATACAGTTTCAGCTCTTTTAAAAACCTCGTATCTCAGTATGGCATCGATACTGAGACACATCCATTATTTCAAGTCGGTGTTTGTTAGTGAGTGTTGGTTGTAATCGAACGAAATATTTTCTTATAAATACAAAGATCTAGATAATGAAAATAGTTTTAAGACCGACTGGATTTGAACCAGTGCTTTGTGCCTAAAAATGCAAAAATCTTGTAACAAATAGTGACAAAATTTGAAGACAAGCTGACTGGGCTCTGTAGCTCAATAGGCAAAGTGTGCGCCCCGGCAAGGCACAACGCACAGGTTCAAATCCAGTCAGAGTTTTGAATTTTTTTTATTATTTAGATCTTTGAATGTATAAGAATACTTAGTAAAGAAATTCACTTTAAAAATCACGAAGCTCGTGATGGTAAAATATCAAGATTTTCGTAAAAAATGAACGAAATATTGTAATTTGTATGTATAAGCCAATGACAGGTGTGTACCGGCGGGGGTGGGGGCGCGGGACTCGTCGCGCGCCGCCGCGTCCGCCTTGCGCCCCTTGGTGGCTGCGTGACCATAACTTTGAGGTTAGAATGTGTGTTTTGAACCCTTAACCACTGACATGTAATTTTCTTACATTAACTTTGACGTACAAATGACATCGTTTATGTATAGTTACCGGCAAACTTCTTGAGCATAACCTTCACTTCGCAATAACCGATTTACGTACAAATGTATATGCCCAGGTCCGTAATTTTGGCTCAAGAATTTTCCCGGAATCTATACAGTAGGCAGGCCAGTAAGGACTCTGGTTTGTTACTTTCTGTAATTACCGTTTTTTTGTTTAAATTTAATTAGTTGGAGTATTTTGATTCTAAGGAACCAATAAAAACATGCAAAATCTTATAAAGAAGTTATGTGATGTCAAATTGTGAACGAAAAAGGATATTGGTGACAACATATCCGTGCATGGTGTGAAGAACTTGATAAGTCATCAGTAAAATCTGAACAAAATTAAACCATAAGATTCATGTCCTAAGTTCAAATTTCTTTAAATGTATATTTCGACTAATCAAGTTCTTCACGCCACGCACGGATATTACGTCATACGTCAGTGGCCAAGGGTTAACTGAGACGGTACTGGAGAATCTTAATACATAAGATATTCAATCAGCAATAAGATGAATTTGAGCTGTCCACAAAAAAGTATAAGATGTAATTTTTATAAATATCGGGTGTATCGGCTCAGCTTTTTGTGATATCTAAATTACTTTGTTGTATAGAAACATCGCATTTTTGATCTGGAGAGAAGCAAGTCGAATTCAATAATAAAATAAAATGAATATGTTATGAATAAGTAGCTTGTAAGCTGTCTATTATCCGTTAATGTTGGTATTGGAACATATTTGATCAACATCGTTAACTGATCAAAAAAATATATAAAAGAAGAAGGAGACTTAAACAGATTTTCTATACGTACTGTTCTATGCCTTCGGATTTGCCAGTAGTGTCTCGTATTAAAAGAAATACACTGTATAGCGAGGAGTTACAATAAGATATAAAATAAACAGAATGTATAAATATTTTGATAAGAAGGATGCATGACAGGTGTAAAATATTAGGAGTTACAAAATGCTGTTTTAAGGGTTGTATCTAGTTTTATCGAAAAATGTTTCATCTAAAACTCCATTTCGTTGAAATTTCTCTGAAACCGTTAACAATCTGGGATTATTATATAACCAAACTAACCTTCTACATGATGAATCAAAAATTTATAAGTTGTACAGTTTAAGGGAAAAAGTTTGTGATGAAATGAAAATTCTATGAAATAAAGCATTCTAGGAAACATTTGTCGATGAAACGGAACCATTTTAAAGAGATAAATAAATAAAACTAAATAACACAGGAGCTATCTTACACAAAGTAAGCAAGGCCTGTACTATGGGTACTAAGCGACGATATACATAATATATAGATAAAATATAATACTTAAATACATAGAAAACATCCAAGATCCAGGAACAAACATTCGTGCTCATCACACAAACACTTGCCCTGGCCGGGATTCGAACCCGAGACTGCCAGCTTCATAGGCCATTGTACAACCCACTGAGCCAAACATGTAGATGTTTATTAATTAGGAAAAGTATTAAAACAGGCCTTCTACAGTTAGTGCAACATAAGAAAATAATGAGTCACTATTATAAGTTAAATCGTCCAGTCCTTCTCTTAAGTCTAAATCGCAATAATTTAAATCATTACCAAGGTTTGCAATCCAAATCCAATTTGAAAGTTATGAAACATTCATATCAAGATCTGAATTAACTGGATTTTTCATCAAATTGGATACACATCGCAAATCCTAACCCAATCAAATCATGAAAAAAGTATAATTGCACTAATGACTCACTTTTTCTTATACATATAACAAAATATAGCAATATCATTTTTATTAATAAGTAAGAGGTGCATGCTTTATAAGCACTATGCAGTTGCACAGATGTATACAATATTCTATGCCACCTGAATGCTAATGTTTTGGTTAAGTTAGATTGTACCAAATATTCAAATACACATACCAAGTATCCAATCTAAAACAACGAAAATCTGGTTCTTAGTAATAAATTAGATAATCACTTGTTTATTGTTACATGATTTTTATCCCATATGAAGTAAATCATGGAGCATAAAATTTGGGATGTTGACTAGTCAAATAAAATTTAAATTTTGATGCGAAATAGTTTCCTTTACGTGTAGCTTGTTTTATGAGCCTTTAAATTGGGTGGGGAAAGTCCATTTTTAAAGTATGACTATTAATAACTATTAATACTAGTGAATAACCCATGAAATTATTAACCTTTGTTATGAAACCGTTACCTGCAGTAAGGTGCAAAACTGTACCAATATTAGTACCTTAGTGGGATGTGAATAACTTATATAATCTAGATATAAATAACCTAGATACAGAACAGTAGTCTTTGGAATTTCTACAAAACTGCTAAACCAATCGTGTACTTATTAGCTTTACTTTTTAAGTTCTAGTTAATTAAAAACTGCCAAATTTCGACTTTATTATATCCATACTAATATTATAAATGCGAAAGTGTGTCTGTCTGTCCATCTGTTACCTCTTCACGCTTAAACCGCTGAACCGATTTGGATGAAATTTGGTATGGAGATAGTTTGAGTCCCGGGAAAGGACATAGGCTACTTTTTATCCCGGAAAAATACCCTTATCCGCGATAAACGAATTTAAGGCGGACGAAGTCGCGGGCAGAAGCTTGTTTCAAATAATTTTAATATTCTGTGACAAATCCAAAATCATTACTGTAGAAAACAGGGAATTTTAGGTTCTTTAACATGAGTGTTAAAAGACTAAAATCGGACACGCTGTTTTTTATTACGTGCAAAAATACTGTTATCTGAAAACCTGACCTAACGCGTTGGTTTCTCTAATAACTTGCATTGAATCACTTTTGCACCATGCTCTATGTACCCCAAATTATATCTGACATGAATAATTTTCAGCCGAAATGAAAAGACAGTAAAAATGTTTATTTTAGAGAGTTTCTATATTTGAGGTGACACAACCTAAATTTAAAATTATTTGAAATATACTATAGTCTCTAAACTAGAACTCAAAAATTAAGGTGATAAGTACACAATTAGTTTAGCAATTTTGTAGAAAATTCCAAAGACTATATCTCATCAAGTTATTCACATCCCACTAAAGTACTAATATTGGTACAGTTTTGCACCTTACTGTATAAACGCAAGTTTTAACATGGCTGCAGAAGAAAGTTCTTCATTTCCGCACACAAGATGTGATAGCACCCATTCATAGGCTTTAATATTAAGCGTTTTTTGGGAAAGATCTTGATGATTTTTTACCAGACTGAAGTAGTTTTTTCACCAACGTTTCCATTATTGAGAGGTTGTTCTTTAACATACCGCAGAAAAAATTTACAACATCCGAATTGTCAATTACAAATAATCATCTAATTTATTCCTTGAAGCATGTTATGCAGTTTAAGGGTAGAACATGAGTGTTTATCACCAATATACAAATTCCACAGATTTCAACTATCTATGTCTAAGATGAGTAATTTAAATACTGTAAAGCTCAATATATCTGAATTCTTTGTGCCATCAGAACATTTCACTTAGACAATACATACATGCCAAAATAGTGTAAAAACAAAGTATTATAAGCTCTAGGCAAAATTTACATAAATATGTTCAATGTTGCAATAGTAAGTGTAAAATTTTGCTTATACACACAGAGCGGAGACCTCTTTGCACAGTGCACAATCATCTGCGTGATGTGTCTTTCTATAATCCCATAATAGTGTTACACAAACTTGTCAAATATTAGTGGTGACTAAACCAAACTTTACACAAGTGATAAGCAATAATACTAATGTAACTGGGGAAGATAGTAGACTATAGTCACCAGCAGGTGTGGCCACCTCCTCCCTCCCTGGTGTTCCACTTGCAGCAGAATCTGACTTCCGACCTTTGGCTGGTGCTGTGAACATTTTACATTGAAACTTTACAAGACCAGATTTGGAAAATTAATGGGATATTTTTTAAATAACTGACCACAGCAATTGCTTGGTCAAAACCATGAACCCAACTAGGTGATTGCTCTGCTCATAGTAAGTTTTTGCTGAATACACATTTTCCCATGTTATCGGCTACATGTGTAGCGCAACGAACAACCTTGGTTGTGTATGTATTAAGTACTAACTTATATGAAAGTACATACTACTAAAGTACTTCTGATGTAGTGTAAAATTTGTTTTCACATGTGAACTATGCTGTTATGTATGAGCATATTTGATACCAATATCCATACTGATGAAATTTTATAAATGCCTTCACTAGGCACTTCTCAAAATAACTGAAGTTAAATTCACAAGAGATGATTCCAACTACATTTTTGGCTTCTTCTGATATAACTTACCCACCTTTTATACTTACGTAAGCAAAGTCTAGACAGACTATAGAATGCCGATATCTAAGACTTGAGAGAACCCTCAATTTTGCTTACTTTTTTTAGTCTTGGCAGGTTGAGCCGAGTGTGCACGTTGAACTTCTTTTTGACGCTGCACATTCGCTTCATTATACTTTAGCACACGGCTTTCTGGAACCCACTCATCCCAACTGAAAAGGTAGTTCAAAAATGTTAGGTTATGTTAATCATCACAAACTGATTATATACGCAAGCCAAATCAAAAATTGCATACATACTTTTTATTCCATCCTGCGTAATGTATTAGGTAACGAACATGTTTATCCTTGGTTACACTACTTTTCAGACATTTTGCCTCATAGATGAGCGGCCCGTGAAAACACAATACTTTCTCACCTGAAATACGATAAATTAATATTAAGTATTGTTTTATCGTATATATTGCACAGTTACATATAAAATGAGATAGGTTTCATTGAATTTCATAGGCACATATAAAATTACCTTCAGCAAACTTTTGCTTCGGTGCCATATTTATTTATTATAATTTTAATTTGAAGTTTAAGCAAATTGTCAACATCACAGAGTATCGTGTATGAAACTACTACGATATTTTTTTATTGTTGAAATATAAGCAGTATTACAATACATCAAGGTTCTATTCTTGAAAAGGAGTAATTATTAAGAATAAAGCAAAATGGCGTCATTGGCAGTATACAGTATAAGTTGGCACGTTTAAGATGTAGTTAAACACGTCGTATTTTAATAATAATCAATGAAATTAACTGACCTCTTAAGAAAATAGAGATCAGTGATATATTAAATTAAAATAATTTCTAATTAATGTTATAAAATAGATTATCTTCATATAAAACTTGGAAGATTTTTCAGACGGATCGCCAAACTGATAAGCATATAAATGTTGCTATAAAAATAAAGCCAAGAATACATTAAAGGACAAACGTCCCGCGACACGTGTCGGTGACATGAAATGTCAAGCGAAGTCGAGCGATTATGCCTGACATATCTGGTGACATCACGCCACTTATGTCCGTAGCGACGTAAGGTGAAGTCATGCGACTTCAGGAAACTGAAGGGTTACTCCGAAAGTCAAAAATCGAAGTTCGTAACGTCCTGTTCCTCTCGCTCTCATGTTATGCTGTATTTGAGTGAGCGAGATGGCGCCAAACGAACTTCGTTTTTTTGGATTTCGGAGTAACATCAAGACATTGTGTTTCAGGGTAGTCAATTTCGTAAGTTCCACAACTAAAAGTTACGCTACAATACAGGGTAAATGAGCGATGTCGCGCGTTGTTGCCAGACATCTCGAGCGAAGGCAACGTGTGTCGCAAGACATTTGTCCCCTAGTATATCCTTGGTTTTAGAGCGGCGAGCGACCTTAATTAAGTACACCTCACCTACACTACACGAACACCATCAATTGCGAAATCTACTCTGCGACTTTACTCTCTTCTCTACTCTAGCGACTTCACTTTCTTTATTTTCCGCTAAGTCAAATGTTAATTTGATGTATAAACTGATATTTTTTCTTGATAAGACTTCTTCGATAACAAGCAATCCCTATTCCCTTCGGTAACTCATTCTTGTAACAAACAGTGGATAAAAAATATATTTTCGAATAACTATAAAAATAACCAAGATATAAGCTATCAAACATTTCATTCTATCTCTTTCTAGCAAAACATAATTTGATATGGAGCTTATATGACCGACGTAGACTGTAACGTAACAGTACATGTCGGACCTCTCAGTCAAATCGCTGTCTAATTAGTAGTTTAAAATGCCTATATCATGCGTATTTTTGGCCGATTTTAATTTTAATTTCACTTCAAGAAATAGTTTTTACGGTATTTTGATATTATGTTAAGAAAAGCTATGAAAAATTTCATGCCTGTTCCCTATTAATAATATAAAATGGTTGGCTACATCTGAAATGTTGATTGTTTATTGACAATGACATTGCAATGACATAAGTGACTTTGACACATTTGACAGTGACGTCACTTCAGTCGTCTCTCTCAGCTCAGTTAGTCGCCGGCCGGTATTTCATGTGGTTGTGTTGTTTGTAGAAATCACAATGTTGCGAAACATTAGCAAAGTTGTTACCCAAAAAGCGAAATTCGCTACAGCCGCTGCCCCGGCTCCTCAAACCAATCCGGAAATTCTTTATACTGGAGTAAGTACCGATTTCTAAAAATATTTGAGCATCATATCAATATGTTATTCATAGTTTCACGTTTTGATTCAAGTCTTCCGGAATGCGAAGGTCATGTAACCAACAAACTATCAGTTTGGGTATGCAAATAATGTTACTAATTTGTCTAGTTTATTCAAAGCGAAGCGATACTGTATGCTTACCTATTTACCGTCAATGCGCAAACTTATTATCTAATAAGTAATAATAATACTTAATCAGAATATCGTTTTTGTAGATTAGGAATTAAGTAGTTATTGATTGTTTAAGAATAGGTTCTTAATATTGTGGAGAATAATATATGTATCTTCATTGAGAAATCAAAATGTTGGTGCCAAATGTTGTATTATAATTGGTTCAGGTGTATGTATACTTACACAGTCAATATTGTAATAAGTGTTGTTAAGTAATTCTATGATGAATTGTCTTGAAATAATGTAGTCACTTGCAAAATGCATTGTAATGTCTGTTGTAGTGTCTGTGTAGCATTATTGTAATGTTATTTTTTTACCAGTACTGTAATAAATCGAATCATAAATTAGAAGCATTGCAAATAAGATTCTAAAAGTTACTTGTAAATAAAAAAAAACAAAAAATAATTGTAATGGAGACTATTCAAAATTATTTAAAATTTGTAAAATACTCCCAGTTAATTTGAAACATAAATACCTACTAGCAGTTAATAACTATAGCAACCAGGAGCATAATCCAATATTAATAGAGCACAAGCATGGCACTTGACCGGTGCCCGCGGGCAAATTCGAAGTACCATGCGTTAAGAACTACTTCGAAGATAGAACATTAAATAAAAGACTTCCGTACTTCCTAAATAGTCTGCCCGAGAATATTCGTCATGAGCCAAGCAAGCCCAAATTTAAAAAGCCCCTGAAAAAATATTTGCTGCAGTCGCTTGAGTAAAATGATTTAATTAAAGTTAGCATCAAATATATTTGTTTATCTTATAATTGTATATTAAATATTCTATTGTATTATTAGTATAGAGACTCGTGCCTGCAGTCAAACTGTACAATACAGTTTTGCAGGAAACTGTCTTAGAAATAAGAAATATGTACTTTGTTTAATAAATAAATGAATAAAAAATATTTTGGTTATAACAATTCTTATCCATATTATACTTAAATGCAAAAATGGGTCTATTTTAAATTTGGCATGCTTTCACGCAACAATAAAACAACAATACATAAGACTGGTTGTATAATCAGCTGCAGAAATATGAAAGCTATGAACATATTTATGGTGGAAGGGAAAAATGGTATAAGCCATAGCTTAGTGGCGTTTAGTAATATACCCAATTAACTCATTTTATAAGGTGTATAATTGAATGTCTCGAAAATGTCGCTTACCCCATTTCTCCTTACTACCATTGATATACATAAAATATCTTGGCACAAACTTTATTATAGAAAGATATAATAGATATAGATCTTTTATTGATACATTTTCATAATTAAGAAAAACATATGAAATATTGATAACACGAACGTCAATAAGGAGTCACACTAACAAAATGTTGATATATTCTGTGATAATCAAATAGTGAGTTTTGTAGAAAAAGTCAAATGTTTTTGAATATGTATTTAAGTAAACCTATGCTATAAAATTGCCTTTATTTATTGAATTATTATGTACTATATATTATATTAATTATTCAAAAAAGTTACACAGCATAACAGTAAAACCAAGGCATTGTGATCTACAAAAAACAAAATCAAATAGAAAAACTTAAAACTAGTTTGATTTAGGCGACGTAACTCTGTGGCTCCGTTGCGTCGTTTGATTTGAGGTGGTGTTTGGCAGCCGAACTCTAGAGAGACATAGATTATTTCGTATCTTGAAAAATTGCACATTTCCCAAAAAATAAACACTATGTCTAAACACCAGTGGTCCCACAACAGAGTCTAGTATGATGGCTGCAAATAAATAAATCATTACAGCCAGGGTTCCACATGGTGCTGCAGTAAAAAAAAAAGCTCGCACTTGTGTCTCACTGCTATAATGTAAATAAGTTACGGTCATAAAAATGCGTTTATTGCCGACTGTACTTAACATCCGTCAACTACTAACCGAGACAATTCTAAATAAGTCTAGGACTTGTAAAACTGATCTTAAAATAGACGCCCCTCCACTGAGTTTACCCTACATTTAGATGCATGTTCATAGGTTTTAGTGGTGGGACAGATCCCGCCAAAGTTCTGGAACACAATGGTGGATCTGCGCATGTACATTTGTACGTAAATCTTTTACTGAGGAGTACATGCTGAAGAAGTTTGCCGACAAACAGTTCAGTTTAAGATTGATTTTACTCTACATACTTACTGACTTAGTTAAAGGTGGACGGCAAATAGCGGAAACGTAGTAACCGCCAATGCATGCAGTAGGCGGTTACTACGTTTATGTTTCCGCTTTTTGCCGTCAATATAATCTAGTATTTTTTGAGTAAAATGCCTGTGACATACAGACGGACGGACGAACATGACGAAACTATAAACGTTCCGTTTTTGCCATTTTGGCGACGGTAAGTGGCCTAATTCCTGGTACTTGCACATTACAGTCGACATGACAAACAGTTTGTCAATTATTGGAATATGAGCACACTTATTACACTGTGATTATGTGGTGATATGATTTCTAGACCAGCTCCTTTTGTTGCAGCTGTTCATTAACAACGAATGGCTGAAGTCCACGGAAGGGAAGACCTTCCAGACATCGAACCCGGCCAACGGCAAGGTGATCGCGGATGTCCAGCAGGCCAGCAAGGCTGATGTGGACCAGGCGGTACAGGCGGCCAATGATGCTTTCAAGTGAGTCCCATGGACCCTTAACCTTCTGACCGCCAAGCTGCGAAGTAATACGACGTGACCCAGACTCCACAGCAATAAAGATACTCCACAAAAATAAAATGACTTAACCCTTAATCAAATGACGGGAAAATTACCTACTTGGAAATTTGACTCGTTGTCGTCGGAAATAATTTCCCGTTATTTGATTAAGAGTTAAAAATTAAATGGTGATCGCAGAACGAGGTAATTGGTATTATATTTGGAGTCTTTGAATAACGAAATTTGGTTGGCATATCGCTGGCCCAATATTACAGGGTTCTATGTTTCACTTTTAGAGAATTGAAGTTTGAACATTTTTATAGTGACATATAGTTTAATTATAACTGCTCTGAAAATGTAACCGACTGTGGCGCTCAAAAGGTTAAGTTACTGAAGCACACAGGACGCCCTGTCATATACAATTAAACAATATAGATAATAGTCTAAGGAAGCTGATGACAATTCATATGAGTAAAAGCCGGATTTATATTTGTCTGGCATGTTGTGTTGAGACGGGTCAGATTGGTATCGGTTTTATAAATTTTTCATGGTGATGTTTGACGTTTGCCAAAGGCAAGTTGATCCCCGACATCTAGCGGGTCGGTAAGGCCGATTTCAATCAGGTTGCTTTCAAATGAGCCACATGTCCTAAAGTCGGATTTATATTTCTCTGGCATGTTGCGTCGGATTGCTATTGGTTTTATATATTTTTCATAGTGGGAATTATATGTGACTCCAACCAGAAGCGATCCCGATCTGTGTCAGTACGAGTATGCAAGGGCTATCATAATAATGATAGATCAGCCCTTCTGGCACAACTGTAACACGCGACTCAATGTCGCGCGAAAAATGTTGTCTACCCCTTTCTATTCAATACAGTGCGCGAAAGGCGGGTGTTGTGCTGCGCGACATGCATTGTCACTGAAAAGGTGTGCTGCGTTGCCGCGGTAGAAACGGATTTAGGTACATTTGTCTGATATGTGTGATGTGAACGACATATAGATAGGAACGCCATCCAGTCAGATCACACGACACGAACACAACAAATTTGGCTACGCCGCGCATCTACATATAAAGTATAGTTTGATCAACCGGGGTGAAGGACCAATAAAGATAAGTAAAACAAAAACCGGTCAAGTGTGAGTCGGACTCGCGCACCGAGGGTTCCGTACAAAATCTACAAAAGCAGAGAACTACTCCTAAGCAAAATGTACGCGCGGTGTTCGATCATTTTATATTGGTTAGTGTCATAGAAAGATAGACATACAATTTTACTGTTTTTAGTATTTATATTTTTATAGCGGCAACAGAAATACATCATTTGTGAAAATTTCAACTGTCATGAACAGTAATAAATAGCTAGATCACGGTTCATGAGATACAGCCTGGTGACAGACGGACAGACTTTCAGATGGACGGACAGCGGAGTCGTAGTAATAGGGTCCCGTTTTACCCTTTGGGCACGGGAACCCTAAAAACGTACATATTTTTTTACATTAGCGATAACGTCTGATTATTGTTACGGCTGCGAGAAGGCTATACATCGAGAGACCTCACTAATGAGGCCGTTTCCGCGTAATTCACGAACAGGCATGATTAGGGCAGAGTTTATTATACTATACCATTTGTTTGACACAGACGGGGGTCTCCGTGGAGGAAGATGGACGCCTCCCAGCGTGGACTGCTCATCGGTAAACTGGCCAGTTTGGTGGAACGGGACGCCTCATACATCGCTGTAAGTGTAGTACAGTCAACAGCAAAATTAGATGATCATTTAGTTCCTTGTCACTTTCACTTCTTTAATGCATCTCAATTGACGCAGTATCCTTACGTCAGTGCGACAAAGTACTAAAATTATCATCTAATTTTGCTGTTGACTGTACATTGGAGAGGAGCAAGCAAGCGTTGAATTCTGTATTTTTCTTCAGACTGTTAAAAAAAAAGATCTTTGATCACTTGCTATCTAAAAAGAAATAGTTGTTGATGGTCGACAGTGTGAAGGACCTACTCTTCCACTTCTGACGTACTCGTAGGTAACTGACCCTTATCCACTCAAGTGCTTTCTGCAACTGCAGTTTCATATGTCACCATTCTTAATTATCTATACTATTATAAAGTTGTAAAAAGAAAATGTCTGAACGTATAGGTACAGTCACCAGCATCAATATTTGCCATAACAAATCCACGATTTGCTAATGTCATACTTAGCTGGTAGAAAACAAGTGGTCCAAATAGATTATATAAGCTTAAAAACGATATGTGAGGTTACTTCTTCATCAAAATACAGAGAAACTAGTTGCGGCATCTCGTAGGGAAGCGTATTAAGTCCATTATTATTCCTCATTTACATAAATGATCTGCCACAGGCTGTTGACTACTCAATGGTTCTCTTTGCCGACGACAGCACGGTTATATTGACAGGAGAAGATCCGCAGATATGTCAAGTCAATATAAATAATGCAATGGAAATTATAATCAATTCGTTCAATTGTAATAATCTACATATAAATTTAGACAAAACAAAAAGTATGAATTTTTATCAAACAAAGAATAGAATGATAAATGATTTAACTGTAACATATAATAATTATATAATTGAGGAATCTGATAATAAGAAATTCTTAGGGTTAAATCTGGATAATAAATTGACATGGATAAACCAAATCGACACTATTTGTAAGAAGTTAAATCGTTTTTCATATGCATTGTATAATTTAAATAAAATTGTAAGTCGGACTGAGGTGTTCACTGAATATCACGCATATGTACCAGCTATGTTGCGCTATGGTATCATGTTCTGGGGTAACTCAACCGACCGATAATTTGTGTTTAAAGCTCAGAAGAAGTGTCTGCGCTCTGCTTGTGGCCTAAAGATGCTTGATTCATGCAAGCCACATTTTATCAATTTGAAAATATTAACGTTGCCATGTTTGTATATTTTTGAAATTGTTATGTACGTAAAGTTAAATATTAACCAATTTTCTGTTTTTAATACTGCACGGCAGCGTCATAAAATCACTTGTCAGCAATCAAAATCAGCCTTACGTGCAAAAAGTGTATTTGGCATGGCACCCAAATTGTACAATAAGTTACCCAACCAAATTAGAGAATCCGAAATACCTCAATTTAGGAAATATTTATTGGACTTTTTGGTACAAAATGCTTTTTATTCAGTAAAAGAATACTTTGATTATACACCGCATATTTATTAATTGTAGTAAATATTATGTTTATATTCTATTTTTTTATTGTTTTGCATGCTGACTCGTAGTTATACAAGAATACTATCTTAGTTAATTTTAGTAGGTGCATAATTTTAATTGTATTACCTAATATTTGCATGCCCACTAGCAGGCTGAATACACTGTACTACAAAAATGTATTTGACAACATCCACTTGACTGTATTCTAGCAAATAAATAATGATTTGATTTGTTTTGATTTGATTTTGAACGAAGCAGGCGAAAATATCTGACAGCCCTCGAAAAAGAGTCATGGCAGATATTTATGCGCACTTTGTTGTGGCACGTGTGGCAGATATTATTGATGTTTTTAAAATTGGCATTTTCCGTTCGTACTTAATGAAGTAAATCCTTAGAAGCATGTGAGTGGTTATAGTTATGATTCTCGCTATCGTTGTATACACATATAGGCACTTAGGCGTCAAGTCCAAACCGGTTTAGGCTGCAACATTTGCGACAAGTTGCAATCATAAAACTAGTCTGCATTTATGCGTTGACCAGTCCTAGTTCTAACACTCGAAATAGACACGATACTTTCACAAGGGATTAATGGAATGTCAGCAAAATATGTATAACGAGGCAGAAGTCCCTGTGCAAGTATGCCATATCTTTACTTAAACAGATATACCTATACTAAAAGGTGCGCGCAACTTGGTTCGCAGAAGAGAAAAAAAGTCATAACCCTCTTTTATACTTGAGCATATTCGGGTAAAAGTATACCCAGCTACCCATGTACCAAAAATAGAAATCCGTTTAGCCGATTTGGTGTCATGCAGCCACAACAACACAAATAAACATAAAAAATCGATTAATAGACCTTAAAATAGTCCTTTTCACTTTTTTTTTATTTATTTTCTAGAATACAGCCGAGTGGATGTTGTCAAATACATTTCGGAGGAAGCTACAGTGTATTCAGCCTGCTAGTGGACATGCAATTTATTATACACTGAAAGAATCTACTAAAATTAAATAAGACAGTATTTGCCTATAACTACGACTCAGCATGCAAAAATAATAAAATTAGAATCCATACTAATATTATAAATGCGAAAGTGTGTCTGTCTGTCTGTCTGTCTGTCTGTCTGTTACCTCTTCACGCTTAAACAGCTGAACCGATTCGGATGAAATTTGGTATGGAGATAGTCCCGGGAAAGGACATAGGCTACTTTTAATCCCGGAAAAATACCTTATCCGCGATAAACGAATTTAAGGCGGACGAAGTCGCGGGCAGAAGCTAGTATTAAATATTTTCAATGTAGGTACTGACATTTCATTTATACAACTTTGTAACAGTATAGATATGATGGACTTAACGTTAATTAGTAATTACATTTTCACTGCTCCTGCTCAAAAAGTACGTTATATTAGCTTCGCGAAGCGAGACTAAAATAGTATATTTAGCCCTTAGGGTTTAAAAGAAAGCCATATAATCCCTTACAAATTTCTATGACACTGAAAAAAAAACTTGCGGCCAGCTATATACTCCTTAAAATAATTAAAAACAAACAAACCAACCTGATCAGATTGGCCAAACTTTCTGATAGAATTGCTCAAACTGTACTTTTAGTTTTTCATGACATATACAATTTGAATGTTAAGTCTTTTTTATTTTCTCGCAGTCGAAGTGAAAAGCAGAGTGTTTAACATGTGGCTAAAAGCCATTATGACACCCAGACATGTTTGTCCTCGCTCACTTCGTGAGCTCGTCCGAATAATCACTTCGTGTTAGCCCCTTCTCAAACAATCTACTATTGTAGTTGTGTTAGATTCTTGATACTTACCTTATGCTTATTTAATCGCGAAATAAGGCCATGTCCATAATGTTTTTTAGCGCACAAAACGAATTATTACCTTTTTTACAGAGTTTAGAAACCCTCGACAACGGGAAGCCGTTCCAAGCGAGCTACTTCCACGATGTTCAAGCTGTCATCAGGAACCTGCGCTACTACGCCGGCTGGGCTGACAAGAACCACGGGTACACTCTGCCGGCTGACGGGAACTACCTCGCGTACAGCCGGCCCGAGCCCGTCGGTGAGTATCCTCTAGCTACAGGCTTTTTTAATAAGAACCTGAGCTACTCCGCTAGCTGGGCCGAGAATAACCACGGGTACACCCTGTCGGCTGACGCCGGGTGAGTATCCTCAAGCTACAGGCTTTGTTAATATGAATCCTAATACGCCGGCTGAGACGACAAGAATCACAGACGCATAAAATGTAGGTTATGACCCATGTACGGGTATATTCGTGGAAAGTGAACCACGGTAACATTAAATATGGGTTATAGAGGTAGTCTACTTTGTACACAAGTAATCGCTGAACCGATGGACCCCCGCCCACACACACATATCTATACAAATACTGATAACTTTAAAACGTCTGAACTGATTTTTGAACCATAGCTAAGGACGTTCAAGCGCTACAATGCCACAGACAGACACAGACAGACGCACGTTAAACTTAACTTCTCGTCGTGGGTTTAAATCAAAGCTATGTGAACGCACCATTTCTTGTCGACTTGCCTATGCATAAATTTAAGCCACATATTAAGAAGTGCCTAATGGTTATTATAAACTAGAAGATTACTTTAATGACAAGAACTCGTGCCGGTGATAGTCTGTTCACCTGCACATGCTTTGCCCCACTTGTACTTACTTGTATATTTATTTATTTGAAGTGCGAAAGTGTTTGTAAAGAATCATTTTGCAATAAACCGATTTTGATTTTGATTACATAACACCATACGGGAAGGTGATATCGAATATTATCACGTTTCACTGTACTTATCATAAATTCATAATTATAATCTACGTAATTAATACCAGCATTGTAGTCGTTTACAAAATTTACACAATTTTTTTTTTAAGATGACAATCGATTCTGGTTTTCGTAAAGATCAAATGTCTATAGGAGACTAAATAAAAATAGAGTAGGTACTCTATAAGTCAGAAATGATAGTTAAAGTTGTAATTTCTACTGAGCAATGCAAACGCTCAACACTATACTAGGGCCAAAATCAACTAAACGTTAAGAGTCATAAACACAGGGGCGTATTTACCCTAGGGCCAAGAGGGCCATGGGCCGGGGCGGCAAACAACCAGGGGCGGCGTAGCAACCCTCGGTGCGCGAGTTCAACTCGCACTTGGCCGGTCTTTCTCCTTGAACTTCTGGGGCGGCGAACGAAACCTATTGGCTCAGGCCGCCAAATTTCAAAATACGCCCCTACATAAACATTATGTCGGCCTTCTCGCTCGCGCTTTAGAAGAAACAGCAAGTGCAAGCGAGTGATCCGACTTGACTCTAACGCTCAGTTGATTTTGGCCCTAGAATAATTGCTTCTCAAATGTGACGTCATCCTTGGGCAGGTGTACCAAATTTATATGGACATAAGTATTCTGCTATTTTGGTCGTAATAAACTGTTAACTACATGGTTGCCATACAATTATTGTTTTATTGAATTCTAGAAGGTTCCCGCAACTTCGTCAGCGGAGTATAAAAAAGCCATAACTTTTTTTTAGCGCAGTCGGGTAGAAAGTATCCTATAACCATCTGTGGATGACCAGCCGGGTACCAAAAATAGTTCAAATCCGTTTAGCCGATTTGGCGTGATGAAGCCTTAAGGACATATACAAACACAAACATTCCCAAGAATATATTTTTCAATTCAGTGGCCTCCAAATAGTCCGTAACATAATTTTTTAAATAGCTTCAATGTGCGGACATTTCATTATTACAACTTCATAATATAGGTAAGGATTCTGAAAAATGCATTAAATTTGATTTTGGATTAAAAAAACCCACCAAATGCGTAGTGTCCGATAAGATTAGCCCGATACGGACACTTTTTAATGCTATCTACCTTCACTAATTAAATATGCAACGTACCTTCTATACTAAACTTGTAAAAATGAAATGTTTGTATGTGTCGTTGTGGCTGCATCACGCCAAATCGACTAAACGAATTTCACTTATTTTTGGTACACAGGTAGCTGGGTATCTCCAGATAGTTATAGGATACTTTTAACCCGACTATGCTAAAGAAAAAAAGAGGGTTTTTTCTCCTCCATGAACGAAGTTATGGGCTTCTAGACTAAGATATAAACTGTGCAGATAGCATATCTAATATCTATGTTTGGTATGAGTCTGAATACATAAGTTATTATGTAACGACTGTTTATGCTACTGAGATAAGGACCTGTTGACTTTAGATAGGCACAACGAGTGAATTTGCTTAATTCGCAAGATTGCATGAATTGTGTAATTTTAGGTCTATGGTTAACTCGACTCCATGTAAATAAACGGCGGTAAGCTATGAATCTCGAAACCCACTTATTCAGCTACTAATTTACTTACTTAATCTGCCAGCCGAGACAGACTGTTTGTTATGCAAAAACGAGACCTACGCATCATTGATCGAAAGCCGGTTGATAACCCAGCTCGTGACATATTTAGGAAACAGAAAATATTAACTCTGCCGTCCATATTTATATTAACAGTTTGCTAATATGTCGAGCCAACCTTCAGAAGTACCAAACTTATGGCCAACGTAACCCGAGAACGTCGCGCAGGCCGTAGCTTCTAGTGCCTCCGCGACGGCGACTGGTAAAAGCACGTGCCGAACTCAGCATCGTCGGCCCTAACATTTATAATTGTGTCCCTGCGGACATTAAAAATACAGCCAGTAATGCGATATTTTCAAAAAAAACTTAAAGTACTGCTCTTAGATCTTGCGCGCTACGACTTAAACGAGTCTACAGAGGAATTGTTGACCCAATCATTGTTGATCACATCCTGTGATATTAATACCTAGTGTGGAAAACTTATTATTACATTATATGAATGGCTAAATTATGTTATCTATTGTATTCAATCTAAAATAATATTTTGACATGTAATCGATATGTACAATTATCAATAAAGAAATCTGAATCAGAATCTAATGTTGCACCCGTGTACCAAAAATAAATATTTGAAATCCGTTTAGCAGTTTTGGCGTGATGAAGCCACAACGACACATACAAACACAAAAAAATAAAACAAAAAGAAATCGATTCTATGACCTGTCCGTCTGTCTGACCTGATAGTCCGTTACAATTTTTTTAAATATCTTCCATGTACAGACATTTCATTTTTACAACTTTATAATAGTGTATATAGATAATTCGAAGCATATTCGGCTTACTTTTTCTTCACGAGCAGTAGACTACGAAGCTCACATGCGACCAGCCCATAGATAGATAGATGGATAATAAAAACTTTATTCATCCACAACAATAACAACAGAAAATAATTCAATTTTATAAGCTATAATGTTTGCACATGTAATCCATACTAATATTATAAATGCGAAAGTGTGTCTGTCTGTCTGTTACCTCTTCACGCTTAAACCGCTAAACCGATTTGGATGAAATTTGGTATGGAGATAGTTTGAGTCCCGGGGAAGGACATCGGCTACTTTTTATCCCGGAAAATACCGTTATCCGCGATAAACGAATTTAAGGCGGACGAAGTCGCGGGCAGAAGCTAGTATTTAATAAAACACTAAAGATAAAATGTGGGCAACAGGACTACATTTTAGAAGAAGCTTATCGAGAGTAATGTGTCGTGGTATGAAATAGGCGCTGACTCGGCATGATGCTGCGGAGAACGCAGCGTTGATCTTCCGTCAGAGACTGTTTACTAAAAAAAACGAATACTAAGCCGAACAATCAGTGCAGCACTGGCTTTTAATATTATATCGATTTAGCGGGATCATTGTAGTAGTTTCTTATTCTCCTCTATCTCTCTTTCTTTTCTCCCTCTCCCTCTCACGCTCCGAAGTCGGTTAAAACCGGTTCAACCCACCTCTACAGTCCTAGTGCACTACGTCCCACCCACACAAACTAACTGGCTGCGGATGGCATTCCCGTTTGTGGGTTTGCACTTTCCCACTGAATCCGATGACTGATAGAGAATCCTGACCCTACCATTGGGTAGGGGGCAGGAATTCGAGATTTGTTTTTAGAATTGTCAGTCAGATTTAAAAAAAGCTCAGATTCCTTAAGACGCGGAAGCAGATTTTAATCGGCTTCTAAAGATGCCACGTGAATAAACGTAATGTAATGTAATCAATAATCATGTATATATAATATTCAATGATAAGAAGGCCAAAGGTCCAGTAAACATCCCTGACACTGAATTTAACAATATATCGCGAACCCTGTGGGCTTATAATGGTCGGTTATATCACGCTACAAATAAATGACGAAGCATCGACATGCTTCGTCATTCGCTTTTTGACAAGTACGATGAGAAAGCATCATTATGGCAGCGTAAGGATCATACGTAGTCAGCGTCCGCAGATCAACAATTCAAATAAATGATTAGCTTTACCCATTGCTGCTTTCAATTGTAACTGGAAAAATAATTATAATATTTGTAAATAACATCTTCTTCAGAACTATGATTTAATATCATAGAATTAGTATAATATTATCTGTATTATAATAAGTACTAGCAGTTTCTTCACATTGTTTAGCTAGCTTATAGAAATTGCATGCTGTGTTTGCCTGTAATTGGATAAACACTTTAGTCAGATATGATATGTCCATATGATATCAGTGTCATCTTATACTGTGTCGTATCTGTTGGCAAACATATTAATAAATAGATAAATCTCTAACGTTAAAGTAAACTGCCCAACGTGTACAATTTGGTGGGTGTGCAATAATAACCATGTCCGACAGTCATAAAGGTTTTTGACCTCACTTTAAACACAAACACATTCTTTGATTACCAGAAAATACCACAACCCGATACCAAATCATGTATTGTAATCATATCATAGTGTATCAAGTGTTCATCTTTTATATTATTTGGTAGCGGCTATCCTTCGTTGCGTCGTCATATTGATACTGAGATGTCCGTCAATGTTCCGGTGTCCGATTATGCATTTATTTGAGAATTTGCAGTGAAAAAATAATAACTGCCGACCTCAAAGTCAATGCTGACATTGAACGCGAACGTAGGGCCTTGTCGATAAGAGCAAATATGATTGCCCGCAGGTTTGCGCGTTTTTCTAGGGATACTAAATGAACCCTATTCAGGGCTTTTTGTATCAATTTCTATACATGCAGCCTGTGGTACAAATTTACAAAAAGGTCGTACAAGGCCCTACAAGTTCAATATAATAATGCGTTCCAGGTGTTGATGGGGCTGCCGCGCTATTGCAGTGCCTCACAGATGTTCGCCGACGCGCGCGTCACCTGTTTCAAAGGTGCAATGCGCCTGCGAGCCGAGTCGCTGGTGCGCCGGCCCCAACACCGTCCTAGCTATGATTGCGGACAGGATTGACTGTCCGTACATTATGCACTGTTGTGGACTTCACAAGCCCAGTAACAGTGAATCGTACTATTGTTACTAATATAGCCTTTAAGATTTATTGTATCGAACCTAATTAACACTGTATGAGCCATGAGCTTGAAATAAACGTTAATTTAATTTAATTTAATAATAGTCAGATATTGTAATTTTCAGGCGTATGCGGTCAGATCATCCCATGGAACTTCCCGCTGCTGATGGCGGCGTGGAAGCTGGGCCCCGCGCTGGCCGCGGGCTGCACGCTCGTGCTCAAGCCGGCCGAGCAGACGCCTCTCACCGCGCTCTACATCGCGCAGCTCGTCAAGGTGACGCTCTAGCTAGGTCTCCCACTGTCGCATCAGCGACTTCCCGCTGCTGAAGGCGGCGAGGAAGCTGGGCCCCGCGCTGGCCGCGGGCTGCACGCTCGTGCTCAAGCCGGCCGAGCAGACGCCTCTCACCGCGCTCTACATCGCGCAGCTCGTCAAGGTGACGCTCTAGCTAGGTCTCCCACTGTCGCATCAGCGACTTCCCGCTGCTGAAGGCGGCGAGGAAGCTGGGCCCCGCGCTGGCCGCGGGCTGCACGCTCGTGCTCAAGCCGGCCGAGCAGACGCCTCTCACCGCGCTCTACATCGCGCAGCTCGTCAAGGTGACGCTCTAGCTAGGTCTCCCACTGTCGCATCAGCGACTTCCCGCTGCTGAAGGCGGCGAGGAAGCTGGGCCCCGCGCTGGCCGCGGGCTGCACGCTCGTGCTCAAGCCGGCCGAGCAGACGCCTCTCACCGCGCTCTACATCGCGCAGCTCGTCAAGGTGACGCTCTAGCTAGGTCTCCCACTGTCGCATCAGCGACTTCCCGCTGCTGATGGCGGCGTGGAAGCTGGGCCCCGCGCTGGCCGCGGGCTGCACGCTCGTGCTCAAGCCGGCCGAGCAGACGCCTCTCACCGCGCTCTACATCGCGCAGCTCGTCAAGGTGACGCTCTAGCTAGGTCTCCCACTGTCGCATCAGCGACTTCCCGCTGCTGAAGGCGGCGAGGAAGCTGGGCCCCGCGCTGGCCGCGGGCTGCACGCTCGTGCTCAAGCCGGCCGAGCAGACGCCTCTCACCGCGCTCTACATCGCGCAGCTCGTCAAGGTGACGCTCTAGCTAGGTCTCCCACTGTCGCATCAGCGACTTCCCGCTGCTGAAGGCGGCGAGGAAGCTGGGCCCCGCGCTGGCCGCGGGCTGCACGCTCGTGCTCAAGCCGGCCGAGCAGACGCCTCTCACCGCGCTCTACATCGCGCAGCTCGTCAAGGTGACGCTCTAGCTAGGTCTCCCACTGTCGCATCAGCGACTTCCCGCTGCTGAAGGCGGCGAGGAAGCTGGGCCCCGCGCTGCTTTGTCTCTTTCGCGTTACAAAATAACATAAATTTGAATTAATCTTAGCAATCAGAGGACGTAAACACTCGGCGGCATCACTGGCCACGTCGTTTGATTTGAATTGAACGTGTGGTTGAATGTTGCAGGAAGCTGGTTTCCCGGCGGGCGTGGTGAACGTGCTGCCGGGCTTCGGTGACGTGGGCGCCGCGCTGGTCGCGCACCCCAAGGTCGATAAAATCGCCTTCACCGGTAAGCGTCTTCGATAAGAGAAGATCATGCTATTCTCCTACCTATTTTAGATTATGCTGGATGTATCTTAACTTTTCTAAGGAACACAGTAAACCAGGTTTTCTTTGTTGCTTTCAAAGGCTAGTTGTTCATTATCCGAGCGAGCGAAGCGTCTCCGATTCAGTTTGGGCAAAAATGGTTTCGCATATCCGGCTGTTCTCCTTTTTAGGTCGCATTTCTCAACCGATTCTCGTCAAATTTTGTGAGCAGATTCGATAATTATAAATAAGATTCAATTTATGTTTTTTTTTTTTTTTTAATAGCAGAAATATGGGGGTTGAAAGGCTAGCGAGTACTACAGCTCACATCAGCATCACCATCACTAATTAAACATTTTTATAGAAAATCTAGCTTCTGCCCGTGACTTCGTCCGCCTTAAATTAGTTTATCGCGGATAAGGGTATTTTTCTGGGATAAAAAATAGCCTATGTCCTTCCCCGGGACTCAAACTATCTCTATACCAAATTTCATCCAAATCGGTTCAGCGGTTTAAGCGTGAAGAGGTAACAGACAGACTGACAGACAGACACACTTTCACATTTATAATATTAGTATGGATACTTAAAGTGCAGCCAGCCTAAAGCGAGCAATGATATCCTATCAGGTGGATCATCTGTCCGTTTGATATTTACACTTTTAACCGATTGATCTCTGACGGATAGTCATCAATTATGTAATGAAATGAGCTGTTAGGTAGGTGACATAAACCATTAATATTTGTATTTACCACATCCAAAAAATTTAAAGTTACTCTAAACTGGTGGTAGCTATTTGTAATAATAATTTGTTAACGTGTCTGAGAACGACGATGTAGGGTGGGAAACCCCCCGAACAAGATGGATCGTCGATCGGGTCAAAATCGCGGGAAGTCGTTGGATCACGGTTGCGCACGACCGCTCGTTGTGGAGATCCTTGGGGAGCCCTTTGTCCAGCACTGGGACCGCCAGCTTCGTAACGACTTACGCAACCAACTTAGCCAAACGTGTCTGCCAAACTGAAATGTTGGCGCGGGGACGAAGGACCACCCGAAACTCGGGATTATATGGACCGTAGAGACAAAGGTGTTCTGGCGTAATGAATATGTATAATGAGGCACGCCTTAGCTTCTTCCAAGACTTCGTAGTTTGGTTCACCTCCTTCCACTTAAACTCACAGTACGGGCGATTCCTCCGGTGTTGCACATATCCATGGGCGACGATGACTACTTTCCATAAGGTGGCTCGCTTGCCAGTTTGCCACTCATTACATTAAAAAATAGATTAATAGTGTAAAAAACACTAGAAAAACACGCTTTACAAGACTTTTCTAACAAATCCAAACACAGCTATGATACGATGTTCCATCATGAAGTTCCAGTTCATATCTTCCGGCTCCATCATCAGATCAGTTCGAAAGTACTATATTATTGTATTGTCATCAGAACTACATACAGCTGCCAATTTTCATGACGCTACGATCATTGGAAGATGGTTAAATTAGTTACCTTAGATTCCATTACATAGTTACATACAGGTCGACTTAATAAAAGCGTGTTAAAAACTCCTGATATGCCTCTGATGATGATGAATGTGTCTCAGGGTCAACGGAGGTCGGCAAGCTGATCCAGCGCGGAGCCGCAGACACCATGAAGCGGACGACGCTGGAGCTGGGCGGCAAGTCGCCCAACATCATCTTCGCAGACGCTGACGTGGAGGCGGCGGTGGAACAAGCGCACCACGCGCTGTTCTACAACATGGGCCAGGTGTGCACTGCCGGTGAGTTGTACACGTGTCGCAGCATCAGGACATGACTCCCTGAAGCCATCACACTGGAGCTGGGCGGCAAGTCGCCCAACATCATCTTGGGATCGGCCGACGTGGAGGCGGCGGTGGAACAAGCGCACCGCGCCCTTTTTATTTCTCATCAATACGCCTGCGGGCCTCGCGGCCCTATGCACGACTGTTCAACGGACGCGGAGTTCCCTGGGGCACCTCGCGAGCACCACGCGCTGGTCTACTCGACCGCCCTTATAGCCTTGGCGTAGGTGACCATTTCGACCTTATAGAAAAACCGCCTATGGTTATGAATTTATCCTTTAAGAATAATTTATCCTTTAAGGATAAATTCATCACCAGATGTAAATTACAGTTATATCTTACACTATAAGTTTACTGCTAACGATGGATTTATCGGGTCTAACAGCTTAATAAGTTTCACAGTATAAAGGTTCAACCAAACCAATGCGCTGATGGTGTTGTATCGCAGTGACGTGACTTACGCGTTACGATTCGAGCCGGTCTAGCACAACTCTCCATGACTACCCGTCTTTCTCGCATTGTGTTGCAAGGAGGCAGGCAATTTTCGTCGCGCGTCAAAGAGTCGCGTATCACAGTTGTGCTAGAGCCGGTGGATTAAAATTTTTAGTCCGTCATGTAGAGTAATAAAAAGTATTGGAGACGTATTTTTTCTTTTTTCATGTAATTAAAAAATAATGGCGATACGCTGAATCAAAATGTCGCGTGACGTCACGCCTCTGTACGGTTTATACAGGGTTATGACGTCACAAACCCCGCTTTTAAACTTTAATGCGGGTTATCTGAGTATTTCTTTAATAATTTGAAAAAACAAAGAACACGTGTCCATTATTTTTTTATTATCTAAGTGACGGACTAATGTAGGTTTTCTAAAATGAAAATATCACCAGTCGGCGCCACCATGATGTAAGGTCTAACTCACTAGAAGTGTCAACATCCACCAATCACAGCACAAGATTTTGTCACTTCTTGTCGATTAGACCTTACGTCACGGTGGCGCCAACTGGTAATATTACCATTTTAGAAAACCCTCATTACAATCTCGATGTTTGTACGCTGGCAACGTGGCTATAGTCCCCCCCGTAACTGGCAACTGTCCCCAGGCTCCCGCACGTTCGTGCAGGACAAGATCTACGACCGGTTCGTGGAGCTGGCGGCCAAGCGCGCCGCGCGTCGCGTCGTCGGCGACCCCTTCCGCGCAGACGTGGACCACGGACCGCAGGTACACTTTACCCGACTACGCTTACGCAAGAAAGAGTGTTATGTCTTTTTACTCCTCCGAGAACGAAGTCGCAAGTACTTACTAGTACCAGGACCGGATCTTGGGCTGCAGCCCAGGGCCCCATAAGGTGCGTACACATTTGTATCATTTGCCCGATCAGATCTTCGTCCCGTGGCATGATCGCGTGTCACGATCACGCGTTTGGACGTTGCGCCGATCCGATCGCTCGAAATCCATGTTGCTACGCGTATCACACACTTAGATCGGACAAGCGCGGCGTGGTCTCCGCGCCGACAGTGAGCGTCCAAGCAGCGCGATTCGCAGTCATGACACGCCACGGTAATCGGATACGAGCAAATGATACAAGTGTGGACGCACCTATAGATACAAACGTCCCCCAGCCCCCATTGAAAACAATAGACGATATTGCAAACTAAAAAAAACTTTAAATAAAAAAAACATTAAGTAGTTCAATAAACTAAGCGGGGCCTACTTACTAAGCAGTAGTAGCCCAGGGCCCCACATATTCACGATCCGGCCCTCACTAGTATCATTTGTATAGATTGATGTATGCCTAAAACTATTTGTGTGTTTAAGATCGACGGTGAGCAGCAAAAGAAGATTCTGAGTCTGATTGAGAGCGGGAAGAAGCAGGGTGCCAAACTGGAGACTGGTGGGTCGCGGGCAGGGGACCAGGGCTACTTTGTGCAGCCCACCGTCTTCAGCGAAGTCAAGGACCACATGGAAATCGCCAAGACTGAGGTACCACACACTAAGTAGCTTATAGTCGGTCACTAAGCGATAGTTGGTTTGACTATCGGTTTTACTTTAAAAAAGCAACATATTTTGTTATTTCATGCATGACTATATCATGGATTCCCTCTATGTCGCATACTTTTGTTTGTCCGAAACTGTTTTAGCATAACAGACTTGGCATATTCAGTTTTCGACGAATGGTAATGTGGCAGAAACCTTATTTGGCATAAGTTCTAAATTACCGAAAATGTATTTGTCCGAAATTGTATTCGCATACTATTGTTTAGGCCGATTATATTTACGAATAATTTAGTTTAGCATAATGGTACTTGGCATATTATCTTTTGTCTTTATCTTTCTTGGCATACAAGAATAAATTGCTACAAGAAAAGCGGGTTAAATGAGGTTAGAACTGCATCCCTCGCAAAGAGGAACTACTAGCAGAAAAGTAGGTTAGGTTAGGTTAGAATTGCGTCCTTCGCAAAAACGATCTGCTAGCAGAAAACCGGAGCGTCAAAATGGGTCAAAAACCGAAAACTGTAGGTTAGGTTAGGTTTGTATTATGACCAAAATGCTAACATTACCTATTTCACAAGAAAATGACATATATGAAGATATAAATAATATTTTAACATTAAGTATATTTTTATAAACAAAGATCAGAAACAAATGAAAAAATTTTTCGACGATACTGGACTTGAACCAGTGGCTTGAGCCAGACCAGTATCGTCCAGTTAGTCCAGTATCGTCGAAAAATTTTTTCATTTGTTTCTGATCTTTGTTTATAATAATAACGCTAGTGGAGTGATCCACTAATAAATTGCAAAAATTGTGATTATTATCATGATATTTGTAAAAACAAAAAATTAAGTATATTTAACAAAAACATAAGTTGCAAAATTATGACCAAATAATTTTCGGTCTGATAAAAATATGCATAATAATATTCATATAATAAAATATAAATATAATATTCATAAAATTATCTATATAATATATATAGATAATTTTATGCGTAGACATGATCTCTACTGGATCATATCCGCATTTGTGGAAGATTACAAGGGTAAAACCTATCCCTAAGGGTAGCGACACTGCCAATGTCGAAAACTATAGACCTATCGCAATTCTGTCAACGCTAGCGAAAGTGTTTGAGTCCATATTGCATAAATCGGTAGCCATCCAGACTAAACCCTTTTTGTGTGACTCGCAACATGGCTTTCGTGCTAAACGCTCCGTTGATACTAATCTTTTAATCCTGACTGACACCATCTCTGAGTTCCTAGACAAAGGAATCCAGGTAGATGTCATATATTTTGACTACAAAAAAGCATTCGATCGCGTCGATAATGACGTGCTATTGGAGAAGCTTGATAAAGTAGGGTTTTCTCCAAAGTTGCTTACTCTTTTTGCGAGTTATCTGCGTGATCGAATGCAGTATGTTCGGCATGGTTTTTTCGTCTCAGCGCCGTATCCTACGAGATCTGGTGTCAGTCAGGGTTCTATTTTGGGCCCGCTCCTCTTTGGGCTTATGGTCAATGATCTCGTCACTGCTGTTAATCATGCGAAGTGCCTTTTATACGCTGACGATCTTAAGCTGGTTTTTGGAGTGAAGAGCGTGACAGATGGTGATTTGCTTCAGGATGATATAGCGTCGGTTACCCAATGGAGCATAGATAACAAACTCCTATTCAATGTGTCCAAGTGTTGTGTATGCACCTTCAGTCGTGTTTCTGCCCCTTTACACGTGCAATACACACTTGGAGTAGACCTCATTAGGCGTGTTTCCTCCGTGAAAGATCTTGGTGTGGTCTTCGATTCACATCTCACATTTCATGAGCATATTCGAAGCCTCGCTGCCAGTTGCTTCCGTAGGCTGGGCTTTGTCATTCGCAACATGAGGAACTTCTATGATCTCGGGGCCATTAAGTTGGTCTTCTGTGCGTTTGTGAGAAGTAAACTGGAATCTTCAGCGATCATATGGAACCCTCACGAGTCGACATACACATTGCTTTTAGAAAAAATCCAGAAGGCTTTTCTTAGGTTTTTATATAAAAAAAGATATGGCTACTATCCTTTTCTATACCCAACTAAGTTCTTGCTTGGCTGTTTAGGGTTCAATTCACTAGAGGTGAGACGGAATAACTTTTTGCTGATCACTGCGTGTCGTATTTTACGAGGTGATTCTGACTGCCCTGAACTTGTGCAGCAGGTCGTAAGACTGTTTGTTGCGGACGTTCCGAAAATAAACCTGAGACCGCGGGTGCGCCCTCTGCTGGCCGTGCCGGCGGCTAGGACGGTGTCGCGCAGAAACTCCCCGCTACTCCGTGCGCTGGCGATGCTTAATGCTCTTCTGGCATCAGCACCTGACTGTGATTTGTTTGCATGGAGTTGGGCAGCTGTTTGCCGTGAATGTCTAAAATTCTGCGAGATGATGGATGATCGGTAGGCTAACTAGATTATAAATATGTAATAAGTAATTAATTTACCTGTTTTATACATATTATATTAAGTTAAATAAGTTTCTCGGTGCATTGGTTCTACTGTAATGCCGTGTAAACATTATTGTAAATAAATAAATAAAATAAATAAATAAATGATTCGGACAAATAAAAATATGCACAAACAAATTATGAAAAATTAATATCTGCGTTATCAAACTATGCGAACCGTGATTATGCCAAAACAGTTTATGCGAAAAGTCAATTATGCCTATATTGATTATGCCATGCAAAATTATGACTCAACAGGGGGAACCCTATGTCATACATGACGTCAAATCGGTTTACCCTTGATTCGCCGAATCTCGAACTCGTTACGTCGAATTTTACTTCAAAGATTACGTTTCAAGTATTTTCATTTCATCGACAACTCACTTCATCGAAATTTCATTACGAGTATTTTATATCACGAAATTTCAAATGGCGGATGTTTCATTACACAGATGTATTATTTCATAGAAGTACGTTTAATAATTTATCGTTTAAAATCTTTTAAATTACATAAAACTTACTTCACGTAATATCATTTCAATATGCAATATTTCGCAGACATAATTACCAATGTTGTGAACGGAACGCAACGAAATCGTAATGTGCTCATGTGGGTATTCATGGTTTTAAGGCGTTTGACGCTCGTAGTAAAATTGTTATTGCTGCCTTGTGCAATATTGCCTTTCGCAATAATAACGCAGCAAAACCTAACCTTCTCAACCTTGTTGGCTCTGACGTTTCGCTCGCTCGCTTCGCTCGCTCGTTAGGGTCACAGTTCTACCTAACACTCCTCCTCGCTTCGCTCGTCGTCGTACCTAACCTAACCGAAGTCTGACCTGCCTTAAAGTAGAATACGTAACGTTTCTGACTTCACGCCTACCATAGTTTAGTTTAGGTGCTGTAAGTGTAGCCAATTTAATAATAGGCAAAAGTTCTGGCGTTTCGCTCGCTCGCTTCGCTCGCTCGTTAGGGTCACAGTTCTACCTAACACTCCTCCTCGCTTCGCTCGTCGTCGTACTTAACCTAACCGAAGTCTGACCTGCCTTAAAGTAGAATACGTTACGCTTCTGACTTCACGCCTACCATAGTTTAGTTTAGGTGCTGTAAGTGTAGCCAATTTAATAATAGGCAAAATAATTCTTAGGACAATTCATGTTAGGAATAGTATGCTTTAGGTAATTCGATTTTAGAGTTATCAATATTAGGGCAGACTTGCTTTAGGACTTTATATGAGTATGCGCAAAAATTATTAGGACAAACGAGTAGTATGCCATTCAACAGTATGCCAAACATTCTCGGCCAAACATTTTTAGGACAAAAAACGTTATGCTAAACGACAGGCTCCCGTTCATTTGCCATTGAAATTTACATGTATTCGATTATATAAGAATGAGTTGAAATAAAACGTCGAAGAAGTGAAAATCGATGTAATGTACTTCCTCAATTTAAAAAATATACGATATGAATCATCGATCAAATAATATTCCTTGAAAATTTAATCTACGAATTAATAAAAGTTGAAATGAACTGTCGATGAGATAAAATTACACTAAATGAAAATACGCGAAGTAAAAATTCGGCGAAACGTTTTCGGTGAAATGATATTCGATGAAAAGTTTGTCGGCGAAACAACGGGCACCCCGTCAAATCTTGTGTAAACGAATGTATTTAGTACCATCAGCCACACACTTAACTGGCCATTGTTAGACCTTATTGACATTGACATAAAGCCTACAGGTGGTTACTTAAATGTGTTGCTGTGTATGTGGGCGTTTTCACAAAACGTGTACTTGTTGTCTCGGAACTATCGATTAGTAATTGTCAGGATCAGCACATCTCGCCAACTATTTAGGCATGCAAATATTAAAGTTCTTAAAACTAAGTAGGCCGTATCATTAATTACTTTCAAATAACAAGAAAGTAACACGATTTGATTTAAACATCAAAAACATTATAAAAAAACCTTTTACAATAATTATAATACTAATATTTATTTAAAATAAAATCATTGATATTCAAGAAAATACTGTAGTGAGTCGAAACATTTATTTATCAACCATTTGTGCAGGGCAAATGTGAATGATTTCTGGGCAAGTTGCCTTATTTCATTTGGAATATTATTATAAATTTTGATTGACAAAACTGACAGACTGATTGAAATTTTTTAATTCGAGAAATCGAGTCCAAAAACTCTAAAATCTAAGACAGCGTATAAGACTCCTAGGGTTTATTTATTTAGTTTATACTATGAGATGGTGCGGTTACTAACCCTCAATATGTCTCCAGATCTTCGGGCCCGTCCAGCAAGTGCTGCGGTTCTCGGACGTGGACGAGGTGATCGAGCGCGCCAACAACACGGAGTACGGGCTCGCCGCCGCCGTCTACACCAAGGACTTGGACCGCGCCAACTACGTCACGCTGGTACGTCTTCCGGCAGTCGGTGGTCGTGGTCACTTTTGCCGAACACCTCAACTAGGGGGCTGTTCATAAATTACGTCATCTATTTTTGTAGATTTTTTGACCCCCCCCCCCCCCCCCCCCCCCCCCCTCCCAAATCATCCATCCATCATAATTCAAATGACCCCCCACCATAAAATGATATCATTTCCAAATAATGCGTTTTTAGCAACAGTTTATACAAACAAAAATATCATTCCTTTTTTACTCATTGAAGCACTTTTTAAAGATGCGAAAGATGATGTCATCTTGGGAATGACCCCACCCCTCCTTCGTTATGCTACCATCATCCGATGTCCGGACCCCCCTCCCCAAATTTGAAATGACGTAATTTATGAATAGCCCTATGTCGGAAATACGATAAACAAAGTTCACACTCAATAACACAATGACCACACATGGTCGCTCAGCGAGCTATGGAAAGGGCTATGCTCCGGATCTCTCTACGAAATCAAATCAGAGATGAGACAACTCAGAATCATAATGGGTGTGTTTACAGGTCACTTCGGAGTCAAAGGTCTCCTGGCCAAACTAGGACTCTGTCATCACGGATTGTGTCATACTTTCTAGCGGTGACATGGTAACGTACGGAATTCAAAGTCATATCAAAAAAATGTACGAGAAATGTACTAAATTGTCGCTAATGAAAAAAAAAGTACTACACGTCCTTACAAGAAAACGGCAATTCTGGCGGGAGCTATCTATTTCATTATGTAACAGTCTAGTTTTCAACTTTTTGTGGATCAGAAAACACAATTCAGGCAATTCTGGCTGGCGCTATCTATTTTATTATGTAACAGTTGAAAACTAGACTGTTACATAATGAAATAGATAGCGCCCGCCAGAATTGCCGTTTTCTTGTAAGTACGTGTAGTACATTTTTTTTCATTAGCGTAAAATTTAGTACATTTCTAGTACATTTTTTGGTATGAGTTAAATTCCGTACGATACCATGTCACCGCTAGAAAGTATGACACCACGGATTGTCGAATGTGCGGCAAGAGGCTGAAACAATGGAACATATACTATGTGAATGTCATGCCCTCGCCAGACAGAGAATGAAGGAATTTGGTGTTGGGTACCCAAGGCCAAAGGAATTCCAGACGTTACCATGGGCATCTATCATACGGTTTATGGAGATGGTAGAACAAAACATTGAGTAGCAAGAAGGGGTAATTACACAAAAATCCCACTGGGTCGAAGTGTATCCGTAAGGACCCTTAGTAGTAAGATACGATATGAGGAGATTCGTAGACGAACCAAGGTTACCGAAATAGCAAATATGGTAAGCAAACTGAAGTGGCAATGGGCAGGGCACATAATTCGAAGTAACGATGGCCGTTAGGGCATTGTGGGGACGGCATACCGGCAAACGCAGCGTGGAGGAGCACCCAGATGGTCGGAGGACCTGGTTATGGTTGCGGGGAGTCGCTGGGTGCGGCCCCAGGATAAGTGACACTCTGTGGCGAGCTATAGGAGAGGTCTATGTTCAGCAGTGGACGTCCTTGACTGATCAATAGGGTACTTGACTGAGAGATCAAATCAGTTCCTTTTTATGAACTGTGAAAACGGTCAGAAAGTATGAAGTTTGAAAGGAAAAAATGTTTATTACGTCATAATTCTATACGGTCAAATTGCTTCCTTATTTTTAGTTTTTGATCATTTTAAAATCGCCAAAAGCTTAAAAATAAGTATTCATGAATGATTTCTACGTATTTTCAGAAATAACATTTAACTTCAAGCGTGACATCATTTACGTTGATTACAGGAAAGTACCCAATTGACAGACTGGCATGTAATGAGGTTTTTTTTGGACAGAACCTCCGCGCCGGCACCGTGTGGGTGAACGACTACAACGTGTTCTGCGACCAGGTGCCGTTCGGGGGCTTCAAGCAGTCGGGGCTCGGCCGCGAGAACGGCCCGCTCGGCATTCGCAACTACGTCGAGAACAAGTCCGTCGTCGTCAGGCTCTCCGCCAAGCCCTCATAAACGTGTCGTCTATCCGCGGATCCAAGGGGGAGGGGTTAGAGGGTTAACCTCCCTCGAAGTATCTGACATATCTTGATAAAACCTATAACCCCACCAAGCATCTGACAGCCTCATGATAAACCTTGATAAAACCTATCCTCAGCACACCCCCTCGTCGAGTAAGCCCCCCTCACAAAACCGACGACGGTGAGGTTTCTGTCTTAGAAAGAGAAAACATGCGTAACAACTTGTTAAAAGGGGGTCTACAATCCAGGGGGAGGGGCCTACACACGTGGAAGTCGTCAGTAAACGTGAAAGAACTTCATGTTTTAATTCACAATTCATAGTGCAGTCCAGTAGTCATAGTCAAACAGTAGCCTTTTTTTATTTAAAACCTACTCCTCATGCCTGCATGTCACCCTGCTATTTTGATGGTTTTGTCAAATAGAAATTAACTGCTTGACTACGATGCTAGAGAAACTCCTAAACGGAAATTAAATAATTATGAGGTTTTATTCCGAATTTCATAATTGCGAAATCCGCAATCTAATGATGTTTATGTTTTCGAGATATCACGTCCAAACGTAACTGTAATTACTGTGTGTATTGCACCGTCTACACCAAACTTATCGTTGAGCGAAAATTGTATTTGGAATTATGAAAATACGGAGTAATGATTTCGGACAATTGAAACTTTTTCATTCTTGGGTGTATCGTTTAAGTTAAAGACTGGCGACGTAAGCGTAACATGAGTAACCATTCTGTAATTTAAATAACTCTTAAATGTCGTGTGCTTTGAACATTCAATATATGGGGCTCTAATCTGACTATTATCTTTCTCTAGATGTGGTCAATTGTAAATTAACTGAACTATTATGTTGTCAATTTGTGCTATTGTTATCATGAAGCAAGTGAACAACCGTTTTGATACCTTAAATAAAATTGAACCTTAAATATTTTCACTATCATTTTGTTTCAATAAGAATATATAGGCAGTTTAAAACTCACTGCTTAGTCATATAGGTGCGTATCAGAATGTAAAAAAAAGATTTATGATATTTAAGAATTTAAGAAAATTGATAGGCTTAAATTGTATACTGGCAAGAACAGATACAAACACCGCGACTTTATAATGATATATTTTTTGTTGAAGTACATAGGTACTAGAACGCCATCTAGCAGTATAGTTTGGTAACTAATAAGCGGCGAACGCCAAATATGGTCTTTGTTAGTGTCCCTGTTTTTACTTACTTTGTCTATGATAGTGTTCAGGTGCAATAGTTATGTATAACATAATGAAATCACAGTCTTCCGTATTTTACGTTGGTTAATAGACTGATACAATGCATTTTTGTTAACTAAAGGTGCTATCTTTATTTCATATCGCACAATATGTTTTGTAAAACATGTATAAATTTCACATCTCTGTAATAAAAATAAAATATAAAGAATACTTGTTTTGTTTTATTCATCTACCAAGGTGTACCATCTATGAATGAAGTATATCTCTTCCTATGTTTAATATCTTTCTCTATGAATACTACTAGCGTATCGCTTCGCCTGGTGCTTTCAGATTTACAGCTTTTATAAAACGAGCCAAATATGATTACATGAGTGTTTACATAATAACGCCTTATTATGTACAGTTGCATACACTAGTTTGTCTACATCTATATATTAAATTGTTTTTCTCAAAAATGACCGTAAAAGTCGTCCTTATTGTCTAGACAGAAAGCGATGTGCGTAGTTTATGGTCAGTCTCAATTGAAAGAAAATGGGAAATTGCTGGACGACAATAATGTTGCAAACGATTTTCATTATTCTCTAGTTGTAAACTTATAAAAAAGTTTGAAACGGCTAGATATAAAATTAAGGCACAAGTCGTAATACAGTCAAATTAAAAAGTATGTATCCGCGATGCGATATCTTAGTTTTCTGTCGAAACAAACTGGTAGTTTTTATTGTTTAAAAAAATAAAAGGTAGTGTGAAAATTAACGTACTTAGCGGCTTTCTTAGTGATACCAATACGAGTTCAAGTGATGACGATATGGTATGTTTCAAATCCACAAACTAAAATTCAGCATGCTAATATTAGTGTTCCTGGTGTAAATTTAACATTTAGCAACATTCAATAAATATTAAACGTATTGTGCGACATAGTACAGTGTCGCACAATACTTTAATATGAAATAATTTGTATATATTTGATTAATAAAATATTATTCTATTTTATTTATCTTTATAATTTTTGAGTTTTGTTTCTCAAACTGAAAAACAGTTGGCAAATAATGTTGTTAAACAATGTGAAGATATTTCGTATGAACGCAAGGGCCTAGGTCTCATGAATTTAATCACGCATAAAATTGATACTGGTGACGCTAGCCCGATTCGTCAGCGTTACTACCGTTTGTCACCTGAAAAGCAGCGCATCTTGGTAGAACAGGTGGACGAGATGCTTTCTTTAGACGTTATCGAGCCTTGCGAAAGCAGCTGGTCGTCACCCGTCTTGCTTGTCAATAAGAAAAACGGACAACCTCGTTTCTGTCTCGACAGCCGTAAATTGAATTCGGTAACGAAACGCGACGCGTATAACCTCCCTTATATCTCCGAGATTTTGGACAACCTCAGGGATGCTCGTTATTTGTCCAGCATCGACTTGTCCAAAGCCTTCTGGCAGATAGAGATCGAGCCTGATGATCGGCAAAAGACGGCATTTTATGTGCCTGGTAAGGGTACCTTCAACTTTAAACGAACTGCGTTCGGCCTGACCAACGCTCCTGCTACTCAGCAAAGATTAGTGGACCTGTTGTTCTCAGAGTTCGACCTTAAAGTGTTCGCCTACCTAGACGACATAATCATCGTCTCAGAGGATTTCAATAGTCATGCCACCTTACGGCTCGAGCCACCAAGACCGTTGCTTTCGGCGCAGCCGACACCTGACGTCCCTCAGCTCGTACACATCTTCACGGCGACTCCGAGAACCAGGGGAGTACTGACGTGGTGGCGGCAACACCCCTTAACTACTGGGAGCAAATTCAGACCGGCTTAAACGTACCCATCCCCTACGACTTCTTTTCGTGTGCTAGCGGCGTATCGAGGAATAAACATTAGTTTAAATTAATATTTTTTTGTTTAAATTATTTATTCCCGATCTTTAGACGTAGCACTGGCGCCCAACGTGGGGCTCGCTGTCGCTCGTCCTTGCAAACTTATACTCGTCCGGCAATCCCTCAGCCTCCCTAATAATGTACTATTCATGTGTTTCATTATGTGTAACCATTGAGGCAGGAATCATGTGTACGAAAATATCATGACGGCCCGGATCGATACTTTAATGATCTTATAACTACATTATAATATACAATGTAGTTATGGCCCGGATGAGAATGGTACCATCGAATATTGCTGATGGAGCCAGAAGGTAGCCGCCGATGATCTCTTTAATAAAATAATGTATCCAAGCAGTGTTTGGGCTTGTTAGAATTGTCACAAAATTTACTTTTAAGTGATGATTAACTAAAAAGTTTGAAAGAAATAATTTCCATAGAGAAAACACTATAAAAGTTAAAAAATAACTGTATAATTTAGTTTCTTCAATTTACTTACAATTACATAATATTCTCTTCTGTTTCCGCCATAATCACTCAACTTAAATAAAACAATTTTAAGGGATTTTATCGCGTACATTATCTCATTTGAGTTCCGGACGTTTCGGAAGCTTTACAGTTGCCGTGTTCACGGGGTCGACTCGACTTACTTACAAGTAACTGTTTTTCTACTCAATCTATTACGTACATACAATTATTGTTATTTTGGAGTAGGTGCCATCGTGTCACAACTTACTAAAATCGTAGTTTTTCAACATTTTACACATTCTCGTGATGACACCGACGCCAAAAGAAGATTAATGCCATAAACTTAGATTGACTAGAAAAACGGTTACTTGTAAGTAAACTGAAAAAACGAAATTATTCAGTTATTTTTTTACTTTTTAGTGTTTTCTTTTTGGAGTCGGTTTCATTTTTTGTTATAAATTATCCATTGATTCATCATCATACATCGGCATATGGTGGGATAGAAATGTAGGGATTTCTTAAATCGATAAACTCCCCTATACTTGTGATCGCTCGTTGCTTTGTGTGTTTTTTTTCGAGACCACGACAAATGACGTCAAGTCACGCGGCGTGGTGGGTCGTTGACAGTTTTTGCATCATCGAAACGAAACGTTAATGTAGGAATCTTCAACTAGTTGAAAAACTAGTGATTTCGTCAACTAGTTTTTTCCTCTAACTAAGACTACTAAGAAAGAAAGCCGTTGAGGGCGTCGAGGCATTGAGTGTTTCTTTTCGTTGTTCATTTTCATTCGTGCGGCTGTGTCACGTAACCCATGATCCCCGCCGTAGCGCATTTTCCATCTCGTTCACTCACGCCTTTGCCAACATCGATGCATCGCGCTCGCACTCGCGTTAAGTTGAGTTAAATCAACGATGAATCGAAACGATCGTTTTATATTGCCTATTGGTTCATTTCGTACGTTAACGTCGTCAACTAGTCGAATCCATCATTCGAAACGTTTCGTTCGTTGATGAACGACAAACCGTTTAATCAACTAGTTCGTTGAATCAACGACCACCACTACCGGGTTTAAAGTCAAAGCACGTTCCATAACACAAGTGACAGCTGTCGTAAGATGGTATATTTTTGCTCAATAAATTATTGTATATATAAAGAAATTAGTCAAGCCAACTAATCTTATTATGTTTTTGTTATTAGTACACTTACGTAATAATAAATATAAATAGTGTCACATTTCTGAATTAGGATGATATTGACGAGTTTATGAACGCTCTCCGAACACGTCAATGCCAAAATCTATACAGAGTTTTCTGTTATCATAATATCAGTGGCCAAAATCCAATCAAATGGATTCTGAAAACAAAACTTTATTTTACTGTGCATTTTCATAACTCAAAAACTTACTTGTGATAAACTAAGCTTACTTTCAAAATGGACCCAACTTCAAAAATGAATTATTATGTAAAGTCCCTACATAAAACAATTGAAGAAAAATGTTTAAAACCTATGAGAACATTAGACAACTTAGTTACACGAAACTTGCATGATGCTAGAATAAGTACTAGGTAAATATTATGCATAGTTTTCTATCAAAATTCCATGGGTTAATATGTGCTGAATATTATTGTACAAGTTTTTTTTTTTAGGCCAGCAAGATCCAATGGACTATGGTGCTTTGCTCTCCTGCCAACAGTTTTAGTTCTGAACAGCCTGCTGTATGACGTACCTCAAGCGTACAAGCTAGCAGCATGTGTGTCAGCTGGGCTGTTCTTATATGGCATATTTTTTAATTTGTTCATATCTGTTACATATCTCGTGTTGACTGAGGGTTGGGGAGCAGGGACTTTAGTGTCAGGACTAATAGCAAGTGCCCTGGTATACAATGTTGTCAAACCAGGTATGTTAAAAAATTGAAAACTTTGTGTTTTATCATTTACTAGCTTCTGCCCGCGACTTCTTCTGCCTTAAATTCCCATGTATGATAAAAAGTAGCCTATGTCCTTCCCCGGGACTCAAACTATCTCCGTATCAAATTTCATCTGAATCAGTTCAGCGGTTTAAGTGTGAAGAGGTAACAGACAGACACACAGACAGACAGACAGATACACTTTCACATTTATAATATTAGTATGGATTTTGTGACTATCTGTTTTTATCACAATATTTTGTGGCTTATTTTGTATAGTAATCTTTTTAAGTCCATACCCAAAGGGTTTCTACCAAAGTGTAATCCTGAGTCTCCCCTGTTTTGTCTCTATCCATTTTGAACCGTAATAGTGAATTTTTAGATTTTTTTACAAAAAGTGCATACTGTAGAGTGTAGGCTATTATCTATACTATTATAAAGTTGTAAAAATGAAATGTCTGTACATTGAAGGTATTTTCCAAAAATCTCTGAACCAGAAAATATTTTTTTGGATTTTTTGTATGTTTGTATGTGTTGTGGCTTCATCACGCAAAACGGCTAAACTGAGTTCAATTATTTTTGATACACGGGTAGCTGGGTGTTCACAGATGCTCATGAGTTACTTTTTACCCAACTATGCTGTTGAAAAGAGGGGTTATGACATTTTCTCCTCCACGAATGAATCAAGAATGAATGAAGTTGTGGGTACTGTTTAGTAACAAATAATAATAAAATTCAATTCAATTGAAGGGTGTCCGCATGCAAAACCCATGCTCTCAGAGATTTTTTCATACACAGGTATGGAACGCAAGTTACAATTGGCTGGTTTTCACTTTTTGCATTTCCTACACATCTTTCTTTGCTCAAAGTATTGTCTTTGTTGTAAATATGTTTCATCATATAAAGAAGTAAAAGAAAAAGCGGAATCTAGAATAAGTTAGAAATTACTCCACTAACTAGAGCCTAGCTCTTAAATATATGATGATGATGAAATATATTAATATTTTTTTTTATAAGATGCATTTTATAACTCTCAAAAGCAGGGATTGGAACCAGTATTTTTTAAATCTTCTAAAATATTTATAATATCACAAAACACCTGATTCAGTTCCAGAATTTTAATAAAATATACGAAAATTTCGTAATTGAACAAAATAAACGAATAGTTATTTTAGATGTTTTGTATGGAAAGAATACCGGTTCCGATCCCTGCTCAGAAGCATGACTTTGATATACGGGTGGATCAACTTTCTCTTGTTGTTTTTGTCCCGTAACTCGGAGACAATAGTGACAGAGTTACATATAAAACTGCTAATAATCCGAGCTATTAACATACTGACGAGATGGGCCTTTGAAAATTGGCCCTATATTGGCTGAACAAAACATTTTGGGTGCTTTTATATCTTTTAGGATCGTAGTTTTAAAAAGTGACTCTGAGGTTAAAAAAATTGATGGACCCATAAAATAAATTTCAACAGATCACTTCACCAAAACACTTCTCTATTTTTCAGATACAATATTAGTACTGATATCTGCATTACCGTCTGCATTCATCTTCAGCATGTTGCTGCGAATACTACTGATGTGCCCCAACACTTTCACCATTGGGGAAGCTATAGTAGCTGCACAGAGCGTAGTGATAGCCGTTACTGTGGTCGTTGCTAAAATCACTTGCGATTTGGGCGATGCAAGTACTGAAGTGGATATTGTTAATGCTGTTGTTATTGTAAGTGCATAAACCTTAACTCCATACGATAAGAAATATTAGTACTTATTTGTAACCTTATTATTCTGAATATTCATTAAATAAATTTTAATAAAAACCTGACTAAATTTAACAATGTCCGTAAGGACCTCTAAATGCCCCAAATAAATAATAAGCAAAAAAATACATTTACAGCACACCAAAAGAAAATAACATGAGATACATATACATCTAAAACTGTATGAGTAATGAAAAAAATTGGCCTAATATCTAAAAGTGAACAACATAACTTAACCGAATTTTTGCTATACTCTGCTTCACAAATACTATAATATTTTTTCGTCTATGTTTAAAAAACTTGCCGTTTTTTGGGAAAGCCTGGTGCAGTAAGGACAAAAAATATATATATTTGATGGCCTTGCCATTATAAAAGGACAGTTAGTCTAACCAGTATTTGTTGGCTATTTTCAGACAGTGTTATCAACCGTGGGATTGATTGTTACAGCCCTATATTGGTTGAAGGACGTTGTTAGAACCGTGGAACAATTGATCTCTATCCTGTTGGCCGCTGCAGGGGTCGCGCTGGTAGAGATACATTTGGCGCTTGGATTTGATAGTTTAATAAAAATTTTCACATTTCTGTTCATGGATCAAACAAGAGTGAGTATTGTTATTTTATGTAGACCTTGCATTTTCTTAAGGATAACGGTTATTTTGTGTCATTATTTAACATTATGGTTCTGGTGTAGCATTCTACACTCGACAGCAAATAAACCAGGCCACCTTAGAACGACGCGATTTTGTAAACTCCATACTAAACACTTAATAAATCCCAATGTGTTTTTATTAATTATAATCGTCATGAAACGCACTTTCTGTAGGTAAAACTTTGATAGTTGTAAGTATTATAATTTTTGAGAAAATTGGATTAGTGTCAAGGTAGCGATAGTGGGTGGCCCGGTTTATTTGCTGTCGAGTGTAAGGACAGATCGCGTCCGTAACACTACGCTGCGCTTTGTAACACGAATAACTCATGTTGGGGAAAAAACCGACAGGCTAAAGTGGGACTGGGGCGGTCACATCTGCCGCATGCACCTGGAAAGGTGGGCTAGTGTGGTTACTAAATGGGTGCCAGAAGATGGGCAATGTAGACGGGGCAGGCATAGGCGGAGATGGAAGGACGATCTGGATGCGTTTCTTAACAACTGGCCGGAGGTAGCATCTGATAGGGAGTTGTGGAGATCTAAGGGAGAGGCCTTTGCCAAGCAGTGGGACACTCAAATAGGCTAATAAAAAACATAGTTCTGATTCATCATATTTTCTACTAGAGCACCTGCCCGTAAGAGTAAAATATTACTATGGTAAATAATATCATAATATGATGTTAGTGGCTTAGGTGCTAAAACTTTGATCGTGTTTTTACCTGCCTCGAAGGCGTTTTCAGCAGACCGAAATATCGCTTCAGAGGGTGCTCTATCACTTTGTCCAAATTTCACCCCAGTTGCCATTGTTTTCAGGCTCCTGAAACATGTTTTAAGTCCGTTTCAGGCCATCCTCTATCTGATGACATAACCTGGAGACCCGTTTTCAGGCATTTCAGGACCCTATTACGGGGCCTCTAAAGTATTAGTCAATTTTAGCTCAATCGGAAACTGGGAAATGGGTCAAACGTAACTTGTAAGGTTGGTTTATATAGCTAACTACATACCAGTGGCGTAGCGTCCATATAAGCCGATTCTCACCGGGTTGCCCGCGAAAAGGCTTATAACCAGCTTTATCTTTAAATATGAGTAAATGTATACGCTTCGGCTTCCCTTGTAGCCTCTGCTACATATTTTCATACTTAGTTACAGGAGGACTTAATAGAGATAAATAATCGTAAATATCACGAAGATAGTTATGGTAAAGCATCACAATTTTTATATAAAGCCTACGTACAGCAATCCAACTTGTTAAAATTCCAGAGGACATTGCTAGCGTTCTGGCTATGCCTAGTGTTCGTAGCTGTGTTGGTGCTGGTGTGGCGCACGCGGCGGGCGGGGAAGGCATCTTCGAGCACGCGCAAGACCTTCCACGTCCTGGCGGCGGCGGTGTTCGCGGCCGGGGTGCTGTGGGACCTGGAGCTCATGGAGATGGCTGCTGGCGTCGGGCTCGGCTTGTTGATTCTTGTTGAGGTTAGCATTCAGAGATTCTGGCATTAGTCAGAGGGGCTACTGCGAAGCTCAAAATTGGAAGTTCGTATAGCGTCGTCCCACTCGCACAAATACAATAGGGTGCTTGCGTCAAGCAACAAAAATGTTGGAATTAGGTATTTATGATAGTTTTTATTGTAAGAAAGTCGAATGTACCGTTTTCTTATCACAAAAAAAACGAAAAAAATATTTGAAAAATTTAAATCGTGTATGTCACGTGACCGAACCGAACCATATTGCCGCAATATGTTGATATACCATTGCGGTAATGTAATGGTGTAGCGGAAATTAAAATATAATATTTTTTTTATTTCGCAGGCTTTAAGAAAATCGCACATAGAGCCAATTTCGTCCGCCCTGCAATCAGCATTCCTCGTGTATAGCGATGAGAAGGTAATTATTTATATCGTAACCATATTGTAAAAAAATATTCATCTGTCATATCTCAAAGTAATCTGTTTAGAGTCATACTCACAAACCCGGTCCTTGAAATAATACTCGTTTCGATCTGAAAACGATATTTAATTTATCATTAGCGATACAGGAACAACTATATATGTTTATTATTATGGAATGAACATATTAAAGTACCAGCTTTACAGTAAAACTACAACTAAAATTGATGTAAACAAACCCTGACATATTCAAAATAAATTACACTTTGAATAAATTTCACCTACCTTATTTGATTTGCATGACCAAAAATGATTTCACAACATAAAATATTTTTATAATTTTGGATTATAAAAATATTTTTTCACAATATCGCGATTCAATGTCAAAACGTCAAAGGCAACAAAGTAGCAGACGCTAGGTGGCGCTGAACTCGTGCTCACAGCCAATAGTGGAAAAGCACGAGTAGCAATCAGTCCAGGGTAGACGTGCGACCTTCAATATGTTATCGTTCTCGCACATGCTGCCACCACCCAAGTAAACTAACACACTAACTAAATAAATCAGGTAATGTTGGTAATAACTTTGACTTAATTTTTAAACATAGTTTTAAAAAGTATGCAGTATTACTAAATTCGCGTGCCTCTGGCAATAGCCAAAACCCTGGTCGTAAGGCTCGAATCCAATTCTAAATTCTTACGACCTGTGCGATTATTCGGTTACGAGAGTCTAAAGCGTGTTTTCGTTCTTTATCCAATACCTTTTTATAACGGCATCGGCAGGACTGCGGGTCGTTCGCGCTGACGCCCATATACATGTACTGCGGGCTGGGGGCGGGGCTGCTGGCGCCGCGCGGGGCACCTGTGCTGGACCGGCTGTCGGGCGTGCTGGCCGTGGGCGTCGGCGACGCCGCCGCCAGCTGGCTCGGCTCGCGCTGCGGCGTGCACAAGTGGCCAGGTACACACTGTAACCACACTGCGGACACTCCCTGCCGCCCGCCGCCCGCCACCCGCAAGCTCCGCCCCCCCGCGCTCTTCCCGCTCACAGTTCAGTTACCTCAGCCGGTAACTGCGAGGTAACCGAGCGCGGGTGGGCGGCACTTTCAGGGAGTGTCCATACTGTACGTAGTACTTTTTATTATACTGTGCTGTAACCGTGACTCACTAGAGATGCGACAACATCCAGCCACTATATGTGGTGTTTGGCCGAATACCGACAGTCTCGCATATCTCCGCGCGGCACTCGTTTATAGAATTTCGTATTTAGTCAATGTTAATTTGAAGATTCAAGCGTTTTATTGTCCGCCTGGACACTAATACTGCTTGTTTGTGTAATTGCAGGTCAAAACAGAACTGTCGAGGGTACATTGTTCAACATACTGTCACAGGTCCTGACTGTTTATTGTCTCGGCTTGTTTGGTAAGAAAATGTTTATAACATAACCTAAACTAAACCCTCTTTCTCACGCGATCGGATAAAAACTGCCGAGATTCTAAGGTCATAGCATTATCTAAGAATTGCAAAACTTGATAACATAAAAAGCCTTTATTTTTATAACTTGATAAGATAACTATACTTAGATAAAAATACCTAACCTTAGCCCTTTTGCATGTAAGTAGTTTACAGAATTGATAATCATGTGGGACTTTGTAATTTTTTTTATATGGAACGTTAAATTGTGTATTCAGTCACGTTACTCTACTACATACAAGAAGGCCATTTTTAAATTTGTTTTACTCGTAGCAATAAGCAAGGACCATGGACTGTTATCTAAACTAGACTGAATACTGTGAAAAACCGTAACCGACAGAGAAACCAACCAAAGATTTTTCTTCCGTCACAAGTATCGAAATCGATAAAAAAAGCTTCCAACACTAGTTAGATTGCGTCTGGGCAGGATTGCATTATTTTATTACAGAGTTCCTATGACCACCTTCCTGCTCCATCATCAGATCAGCTCGATGGTATCATACTATTGCATTGTCACCGAACTTAAGGCCAAATTTTAGCTCAATTTGATGCCGAGAGGTCAAATTTAACTTGCAAGATTCCACGCGAAAAAACATACCTACATTGGAAGTGAAATAAAAGCTTGTAACTTGTAAAAATAGGTTTATTTTGACTGCCATAAAACTTAGAGTCATAGTGTAATGATGGTCCTCATTTTTGTTAGTATTAATAGTATTTTCCTACGAAACCTTAAACATGTATAGGATGACCTTTTTACTACGTTTTCAGAATTTATGTGACTAACATTACGTTATGATTATCATGGGAATCAATGGGATCCGATGAAAAATATAAAACAATGGAGTAGAATCATAGAGGCTCTTTAGAATGGTCTCGGCGAGTAGTTGGTGGATGTTCAAAGAAAAGTACAGTCGGCAAGCTTTTATGTCACAAAAATTATTTTTTTGATAGAAACTTATGTCTACTTCTACTCAGGCCACTAATATGTTTCCCAGATGTACTGGAATGCAGACACGCAGTGCTGCGTACGACGGTGGCAGCCACCATCTCTAGCTTGGTAGAGGCTAACACGGATCAAGTTGACAATCTAATACTCCCGCTCGTGACGCTCATCGCATTCCAGGCTACCTACTTCATGAGCTAACCCGGGATACTTCGTCTGGTGGCAAATAAAACTAATTTATAAATGATCATAGGGAGGATAGTCAATAGGGAATATGCATGAATTTTTATTTTTGCTTTATTAAAAGCTCATTCATCTTACAAACAATAGACAAAAATATTTTTTTGAATAACTATAAAAATAACAAATCAAATATTTCATTTTATCTCTTAATTGCAAAACGGAATTTAATATGGAGTTTACATGGCCGGAGTGAACGATGACGTAACAGTGCATATCGGACCTCTCTGTCTAATTAGCAGTTTAAAATGCCTGTATCATGCGTATTTTAATTTTAATTTTAATTTCACATATTGAAATAGTTTTTACGGTATTTTGATATTTAGTTGAGAAAAGCGATAAAAAATTTCATGCATGTACCCTATTCGTTATCGTTACTCCTCAGCTCAAACACGGTCGAATTTTCTATTTTGTTGCAATTAACCTGTTCGCCGCCAACAGAGATGGGCAAAATGTAATCGAGTAACGAATAAAGATTAACCTTTTGCGTCATCAAAAATTCGTGCAACTGACGCCAGTGTCGGCAATTACCATCCAAATTTCATTTTTCAAAGACACGGAATATAAATATCAATACCTCGTGCTGCAATCACTATTTTATTTTTGAAGGCTAATTTTATTTTATGGCTGTGGCATCTGGGTCACGTCGTATTACTTCGCTGCTTGGCGTTCAAAAGGTTAAGAAACCCACGTATTCGTGAATGAAGATTAAAAATGTCGAATGACTATTCCTAATCATTCGAGTTTCAAATACTTGATTCATGAATTTTTAATAACAAAATATTTGTTGTTGATTTATAAATCAACAGCAAATATGTTTTCTTTCGAATCAATAAAGCCCGATTGTTATATCCTTTAAATAGTTTTAGATTGCAATATCTAGGCATTGGATTGTTTGTACCGGCAAAAAATAAACTACCTACTTTCATTCGAAATTTAACCGAATCAAACGACGATACATTCGTCAGCCGAAAATTAAGTCGAATAAATTTATTCAGATAATAATTTTGTGACGATTTGATCGTTTATTCCATTAATTAGCCAATAAAAAAAAAAAATAGTGCCTATTTCTGACCGCTAGTTATCATATAACGATAGTACTCGAAGTGCCATGCCGGCCAATGACGTCATTAATTATTGATAAAAAAGTGTTTTCAGCCTCAATAAGTAAAGAGCGGAAAAAATAGTATTATTTAAAAAGAATCGATAGTCGGAGAAGTGGATAAAGAAACAATCTCTTGTGACAGCTGAATTTTGCTATGACTTTTCCCGCTTCTTGTCAATCAGTATGTTGGAACTTCCTAGCAATTATGGTTATAAAATAATACTCGTTGCGGCGGTCAGATCGTCACTCGACGATTGATTAACCTCTAACAGGGCTTTTAAGCAATTGTGAAGGTCGATGCGAGTTTAGTCAAGATTAGTAAATAAATTACATTATTTTAGTATATATTGTACTTGCCGGGTGAGGACAGCTGACCGCGACAAATCATTACCCATCTCTCTCGCACTGTATTGACTGGAAAGAGATAGGTTATATAATTTTTTGTGGTAACAGATGTACTGACTCCTCAAGTATCATTTGCTGTTCAGTCAAGGGTGAAAATAATAAGAGTACAAAACTATAAATACATAAATTATGTAATCCTTATTATTGCTAGAACAGTATCTGTGTGTATATTAGAAACTTTCTGTGACTGTATTTACTTTCCCTTGACTGTTCATCCTTCTTAATATTACAGATTAAATATTTTTTATACTTTTATACATGGTAGGTTATAGATATTTAATTTTGTATAGACATTCCTAAAATTAAACCAAAGCATTATAAAGTTCAAAATAAAATATTTTTGTTATAAATAAAATCGTTTAATATTAAATGCTGTTTTATTCACATTGTTCATTCAATTTAATTATTAAAAATTGGCATGATTATGTCCAAGATTCAACTTGCGAAGGTCACGTGATACAAATTAATAGTATTAATACTTTAATTTATTTCCCGTCAATATGAACAACTTTTCCTATGAGACATTTCGGCATCAAAAAATAATCTACCATTCCCTAAATCAGCAGTTCTTAGGCGATGGAACCCTTTTTTAAAGCGAAACACTTGACGGAGCCCTAAAATAATCAATAGTTCCTTCATTTGTATTCCTTATTGCCGGTGGCAACCCTATTGAATTTACCTTCACTGCACTATGTAAATTCAATTAAACGATACAAGATCATATTCAGAAACATTTTTTTTTATTTTTCTCACGAACCTTATTTACCTATAGTATTTTTTTCATTATGACCTAATTTATCGCGGAGCCCCCACTGACGCTTTGCGGAACCCTACGGTTTCGCGGAACACACTTGAGTATCGCTGCCCTACATGTTGGCACTGAATAGTACAAGTACAGAAGGCTCACTACTTTGATTTTTACAAAAGCCGCTTTTTTCTTAGCAAAAACATTATGATTTATGGACCTCTGACGTCGTCGACTCCAGCGCAAGCCAAACGTAACGTTAAGGCTGTGTACGAACGGTGAAAATGAATTGGCTCACTCGCCGCGTCGCCGATAGTGAGGGCTGTCTAAAAACTAAAAATAAAATAATAATGTATTGCCCATTTATTTCTTGTATTCAATATGGAGAGCAATAAATGTATCTTCTTCATACATTATTTCATTATTTAACTCTAAAATAATAAATCTCACAATTTGGACGAATTGAATCCACCAAGAACGCCAGGCCACACAGTCGACGTAACATGACGTGTCCTAACTGTCTCGCTATACACATATACGTCACTTGTCACCCCTCCCGTTCCCGTACCGCTCCCGTGCCTTAGGAACAGACTGTTAAGCCTATAATACACTATAAAATGGCATATTTTTCAGGTTGTTATTATAACGCCCTAGCCCTCCACCTCCAAAATATTAGTATAGGACCGCGCCTGTTTGTGGTTTAAGTTTCTAAAGAGGACTACCCCCTTAATACGGGATGTTTTGCTGATTTACATTTACTTCGAAAATCGCTAGGCGCGGCGCACTCCGTGGTTACGTGCTGCGCACCAACATGTACCGGTGGTTTCAGTTCTGAACAAGTCCCTATACATTGACGCGCATGCGAACATTAAGGGTCTCAGAGGTGTCCACTTTATATTTCTTCCCGATACTATACCTACGTCATTTGAAGTCTGAATCTATTAAAAAATATAAACTATATATTTTTAATACAGTTCCTCAAAATGTGGTCCTTTTTGTAACTGTATGCCGTGCGGAAAGTTAGATTTTTCGCACTAGTACTTTTTTCATATGGCTGACGCAGGGCGACATAAGGTTTTCGTCGATTCATTAATTTCGATCGATTTTGTTAAACCATATCTAATATCACTTGATAAATAATTATCAAAATCGGTTCACCCGTTCAAGCGCTACGAAGCCACAGACACATACACACGTCAAACTTAAAGCACCCCTCTTTTTTTCGTGGGCGGTTAAAAAGAAAGAACCTTCAGTACTTGTACTATTATTGATTTTGTGATTTTGAAGTTAAAATAAACCAAAAACACCATGTATATTTTGTCCATATTTTTCAGGTTGCGACATCAACAACATTTTGTTCAATTACATTTTCAACCTTGATTTGTTCTCCATTCACTACTTCATTCTGTTTGATTTCTTCTACCACTTCTAATTTTATTATCTTTGTCTTATCATCATCACAGTTTGTTCCATTAGCAACTAATTCGTGATTTCGCTTCTTTATAAGTACCCGTTTCTTTTTAACCCCTTTACATTTAGCCTTGAACATTTTTTCTAAAGCCACGACGTTATTCCGGGCGATGGTCCAATCAGTGACGGCACATTCCGCCAGTTTCATAGGGTTGTCGTTTTCTGTATACTCAGGTATGTCTATGCCGAGTATGTTCATGACTCTCTCTAAAACTTCATCCACATAGTAATTTATTACGAGATCCGCTTTGTTGTCCTGAAATAAGGAGATAAGTAAATTGTATTATTCATAGACTCCCTTATCGGAGGCAGGGCCGCATTAAGGGGACAATTCATATTTCTAAACTACTATAATGATTCACAAATTTCGAAAATGTACATTCCATATAAATAGCTGTTTTAAAAATGTCTTTATTTTCTAGCCGCCCACCATATAAAGAAATTTGCCAATGAAATTGGAATCAGAAGTGTAGGAAATACGGTTGTATTGCATTTGTGTTAAATCCGAACAACAAAAAATTGGTTGTCTGTAAAGTTACGAACGATAATTTTACGTGATAACGTCATCAAACCCACAAATAAAATTTGTAAAAGCAAAGATAATTGTTTCATGGATTTAGTAAATCACTAGGGGACTCTACTCATTCGTTGCGCCAGGGCCACTAGAACCCAAAATCTGGGTCTGATCGGAGGTTCAATTTGGTAGCTGACCGATCTTACACAGCTATATTTCAAAATTATTTTTACCCATCTCCAAGAACGTCCAGCTACCAAATTGCACCTCCGATAACGGGGTATAATTATTAATGTAAATGTAGAGTAAATTGCCTATTACTGGTCACCACGCTCCGGTTACTGGCTAAATCGCAAAAATATAATATATAGCTAGGGTCTACATGAAGGATATGTACTAAAATTAGCCTTTTTAGTAATAACTATACAAATTAAGGTTGTAAAAAAGAAATGTCTGTACATGGAAGATATTAAAAAAAAATACTGTGACGGACTATCAGGAGATCACTGAAAATATTTTTCTTTGTATGCTTGTATATGTTGTTGTGCCAATATCACGCCAAATCGGCTCAACGCATTTCAACCATTTTTGGCACATGGGTATGAGTAGCTGGGTATCCACAGATGGTTATAGGATACTTTTTACCCAATTACGCAGACGAAGAAAAGAGGGGGTTATGAGTTTCTCTCCTCCGCGAACGAAGATTCAATGTGCAAACATTCCATTTTTACAACTTTATAATACTATAGATATGGCACTGTCGCCTGTGGCCTTCGCCCATCGACCAGTGTAATTGAGCCCTTAAATGTGATGTATTGAATCTGGGGCCCATATCATAAACGCTTGTAACTTGTATTACAGTACGATTACAATGAGTTTACCACTGACATATACTTTTAGTCCATTGGATATTCGACTTTAACACCAATGTAAAAGAGTTTATATTACTTACACACTGTCTAAACGTCGTTTGTTTGTAATACATATAAACTCTTTTGTATTAGTGTTAAAGTAGAATATCCAATGGAATAAAAGCATATGTCAATGGTAAACACAAAGTAATCGTACTGTACAAGCGGAAGTCTCTTTTTAATTCATATTGTTGGAAAGAGACTTCCGCTTGTGAGAGGCCCCAGGATGTGCAAGTAAGCTGTTGTAGGTGATGTGTATGTATTATTATGTGTATGGTAGCTTTTACTACAAACTTTAAAAAAAATACTTACATGTTTGGTGGGCTGGAGGTTGCAGATGACCAGTTTCCCTCCGTACTTCACGGTCTCTAAAGGCAAGTTTCCACTTGGAATTATTTGTAAGGTAGTTCCTAAGCATATGCTTAGATCAGCAATACTGAAAAATAAATAAAATTTATTTGTGTTGCTTTTTCCATTGGCATTTCTTGTAATGAGGGTTTTAACATTGTCATTATCCAACTCCGCTCAATAATCGGGAATAGGGAATATACATGAATTTAAAATTTTGCTTTATTAAAAGCTTATTCATGTAACAAAGAGTAGACAAAAATATTTTTTCGAATAGCTATAAAAATACCCAAGAATAAGCCATCAAACATTTCATTCTGTCTCTTTCTAGCAAAACAGAATTTAATATGGAGTTTATATGACTGTAGTGGACTGTGACGTAACAGTCTATGTCGGACCTCTCTGTCAAATTGCTGTCTAATTAGTAGTTTAAAATGCTTATATCATACGTTTTTCTTGGCCGATTTTAATTTTAATTTCACTTTTTGGAATTGTTTTTACGGTATTTTGATATTTCGTTAAGAAAAGCGAAGAAAAAATTTCATGCATGTTCCCTATTGTTTCGATTACATTAGCTGTTACTCACGTTGCAAACGCAGAGTACTGATCGGCAAGGGCAGCATCGTTGTCCACTCGTCGCTTATCACTTTGGTCGTCGTAATGTATGGATCAGAATGTTGGGCAACGAAAGTGATGGATGAAAGAAGAGTGTCGGATCGGATTAGACATGAGTATATAAGGGGAAGTTTGAAAATAGCACCTCTGACGGACAAAATGAGGAGCAGTAGGCTAGCGTGGTATGAACGGATGAACGTCATATTGGTAAAATAATGTTAGGGATGAATGTCGAAGGACAAAGAGCGATCGGTAGGCCAAAAAAGCGATGGGTGGTTAGGCTTGTGTCCTAAAAAATTATAATTAGTTAGATTATCAAAAAATATTGGACACGTATTTTTTCTTTTGTCCATTGTCAATTAACCAAAAAAATATGAAGATATAGCCCGTTAAACTTCCCCGTGACGTCACGCCGGCCAACCGTTTTTCGCACGGCGTGACATCATGCGCCCCCACTCCCAAACTTTGACGCGCTTTATCTTTTTTTGTTTGATTGACGAAAGAAAAAATACGTGTCCATTATTTGTTGATAAACTAACTGGCGGACTAATTAGAATAAAGTTTTTTTCTACCCCGGAAACTACCCTATTCTATTGTGTGAGAGAGGACATGAGAAAGAAAGGAGTAAGCGCTGAAGTGCCGAATAATAGAGATGAATGGAAGAAGAAAACATGTCGTGCCGACTCTACATAAGTGCGATAAGGGCAGGGAGATGAAGAGAAGAGAAACCGAAACATGTCGAGCAGTGTTCGCCTTTTATAACGTGAGTAACAGCTAATGCAATCTAAATATGTCTGATTCTCACGATAGTTTTCTAGTTAAAATCGCTAGGCGACAGATCGACAGTTTCCCTTGTTCCACAAAGGAAACATAGAGGTGCGTCCACACTTGTATCATTTGCTCGTATCCGATCACCGTGCCGTGGCATGACTGCGTATCGCGCTGCTTGGACGCTTACTGTCGGCGCGCCGATCATGCCGTTCGATATAACTGTGTGATACGCGTAGCAAAATGGATTTCGAGCAATCCGATCGGCGCAACGTCCAGACCCGTGATCGTGACACGCGATCATGCCACGCGACGATGATCTGATACGGGCAAATGATACAAATGTGGACGCACCTTAACTTGGCTGCATAGGCTGATTTAGACGAAGGCTATTTTGAGACGCCAGTTTCCGCTTTCCGCGCCATTTTTTCGCGGCATGCCAGCGCTGACACGGAATAGAACACGCCCCTATTATTTGGCGCCAGTGAACCCCGCCCGCGTCTCTCTCTCTCTCTCTATCTCTCTCTAATGACTGGTACTGAAATAAGCACTGTGTAAACGGCTTGCTGGTCACTGGCGGCGAGATTTAGGCATCTGAAAATAGTCATAGTCTAAAAGGTCTGAGGTGTGCTGTACGGTAGTCACCGGCGCCGTAATAAGCATGATACAGGGTATGAAAAACAAATATTATTATTATTATTTATTAGTTAGATAATACAAAAATATTGGACACGTATTTTTTGCTTTTTCAACGTAATAAAATATACTCTGCTAAATCGCATTAAAGTTTAGGAGTGGGAGCTCGTGACGTCAATCCTAAGTAAAATTTGTACTTGGGAGTGACGTCACGCGACATTATGACTCAATGTATCTCCTTTATTTTTAATAAAGTTAAAAACGAAAAAATACGTTTCCAATATTTTTTATTAATCTACAAGACCGACTATTTTTTAAAATTTAGTCATCGTCCTTATTTAGGCGTCTCAAAATAGTCTCCGTCTGAATCAGCCTTAGTGCAGCGATTGGCAACAGGCGGCCCGCAAACCGCTTACTTGCGGCCCGCAAGCCTCCCTGGCTACTGGCTGACAATGTGGTACCTTTTGCCTGATAAGTCACAAATTATTAACAACTAGAAGGCGCCCGCAATGTCGTTCGCGGAGGAGAAAAAGTCATATCCCCTCTTTTTTCTTTAGCGTAGTCGGGTGAAAAGTATCCTATAACCACTTGGAAATACCCAGCTACCCGTGTATCAAAAATTTGTTGAAATCCGTTTAGCCGATTTTGCGTGATGAAGCCACAATGACGCATACAAAAAATCCAAAAAAAGTATTTTTCATTTCAGTCACCTCCAAATACGTCACAAACATCTATAGACTATTATTAAGTTGTTAACATGAAATGTTTGTACATTGAGAAAATTTAAAAAAAAAATAGTGTTACGGACTATTTTAAAATCACTGAATAGATTTTATTTTTTGTATGTTTGTATGTGCCGTTATGGCTTTATCTTGTCAACACGGCTCAATAGATTTCCACCATTTTTCGTACATCGATAGCTGGTCATCCTCAGATGGGCATAGGATACTTTCTATCCAACTACTCTGAAGAAAAAAAAGGTTATGATTTTTATCTCCTCCGCTGACGCGAGTATTTAAATATTTTAGCAGCAACGGCAACCTTTTAGCAGCCAAGGGCCGCACAGTAGCTAACAAAATTGACGCGGGCCGCACTTTGTTAATAAGTCGTTACTGTATAAGGTAAAAGGTACCACATTGTCAGCTAGTAGCCAGGGAAGCTCGCGGGCCGCAAGTTAGCGATTCGAGGGCCGCATGTGGCCCGCAGGCCGCCTGTTGCTGACTGCTGTACTAAGCTAATGTGCTCTACCTGGAATGCCACTCTGCCATGAGCAGGTCGTTCTCGGGCAGGCTGTGTTCCCAGTCCAGCACGCCGTCGTACAGTCGGCCGCGGCACGGGCGCCCACACACGTGCGCGGCGCCGCAGGGCACGCCGCTGCACTTCTTGCCCACTGTCTCCACGGGGGCGCTTCTCACAAATTGCCTAGAAACAAAATTAACAGTAAGTTAAAAATTACTTTTTAGCGGGGCCACCACATTCTCGAGGCCGGCGTCATTGACGCCCACAGCTACAAAAACCTGTTTACCAGCAAGGTTTTAGAATGACAGTGCCAACAACCCCATTAGATAACAAAAATATTGCCTATAAGATTTTTGAATTTTTTTTTTTTATATAATGTGTGGCAAATGGGCAGACAAGCCACCTGAAACGGACTATAAGTTGAAATTTTTGGCATATTGGACATTCTCTAAAAAAACTGATTTGGAGAGGGTCACATACCTATGATAACATAATTAGGTAATGTTAATTTGTCTTATCTCATTATATTTACAAACTCAAGTCAAAAAACAAAGAGTTTCCTCTATTTGTCAATCTTGATGGTAGAACATGTTTGTTTCACTAATTCTATGATCTGCCATGTTACAAAGGCAAGCAAATACGGGACCAAACACTTTTTAAACTAACTAGCTGTACCACTATCTAAGTTTTAAAGAGTTGTATAGAATTTCTGAAGGTACTGAAGAAAAGCAACTTGTCAGTCTGTAACAACCGGAGGGGCATCACACTCTTACCCACTGCAGTTAAAGTACTGGCAAAAATACTTATCAACCGTATGTCCCCAGAGTTGCAGAGTGCGAGGTACAGGACAAGAGGAGATGGCATTGTCTTACGAAGGCCCTCCAAAGTGTAGTTGTGATTACAAACTAATTTGAATGTGTTGACTATGTTACTTGGGATCAACGAAATAAATACAACAACACAATCTTCCTACCTTTTGCACAAGTTACATTCATCAACAAACATGTTCCCATGTAGCTCTGAGAGGTACTGTCTTGGCAACCCTGACTTTAAGTGTAGGCCGTCGATATTTTGGCTCACTATGTAGTGTACTTTCTTCAATTCTACAAGTTTCTTTAGTATTAGGTGGGTTTTGGTAGGCTTTGCTTCAGCAAATGAGACGTTTATTGAAGGCTTCTTGCCCTCCTTTTCTAGAGTCCATACGCCATTAGGTCCCCTGAAAAAGTTAATTAATATAATTATAAAAAGAACATAAACCCCAGCAGGTTCTACATTAACAAACAGTTAATCAAGTGAAACTGTATCCTCATTTGTTAATATAGCAGCATTCCACCATTGAAAGGACCCACTGCTGGCAGCACAGTCATTATTTAAATTTACGACATATGATGAACATATATGTTTTCGGGTAAATTTCTGTGCTTATTAACTTTATTATATTAGTGAAGTCACATATGACAAAAAATTTAGGGTATGTGAAGTGGATTTTATCACGATTATATTACACTTATTCCATTCGGAATATAAAGGAAGCAAAAATACCTGAAGTCCGGAATTCCCGCGGAAGTACTAATGCCAGCGCCAGTGTGTACGACTACATGTTTACTCTCGCTTATTAACTGAGCCAATAGATCGCACTTCTTATTAAATTTATCAATAGGATCAAATTTCTGAAATTAAAAGCAATAACATAGGAATATGATCACGAAGAAATTTGCAAATAACAAAAGTTGGTTCACTCAATATTTACCTCGGGAACTCCAAGGACGCCTTTATGTTCATATGGTGATAAACCTTCGGCGTAATTGCAAGACATGTTGATCACGTTTATACTTAAATACAGTTATTCTTTATGTCATCTTATCAACTATTCTGTTATTGAGATTATAAATACAAAACAAGCGAATTGAGTAGTACCCAAGTAGTACCCATGCGGTTTGACATAAATTAGGGTGCATTCAAGCAAAACGGTATTGGTACTGATTATATTTATGATTGAACGCACTCTTTTTTTGGTTCTACACTGTTTGAGATAACATAAGATACCCTGTTTAATTTTTATTCACACTTTATTCGATTAAAAGTAATGTAAAACGTTTATGCACCTAGCAAGGTCTTGACCAAAAATTTATTTTTATATCTATAATAAAATAAATCGATTTATTTAGTCATGGCGTTTATTTACCCATCTTAATCCTAAAATTGGCTTCGGCTGTCAAACTGTCAATTCGATTGTTTGATTGACGTTGCATTGCATATTTTGGCGAAATTTCTGCGGCCTATTTTGGTTTTGGTATTAATCTTGATCACCAATAGTAACCATGAATCGTAGGAGGGGCCACGGAGACGAAGATGGAGATGGTTATGGTTAGTGTTAATTCGTCTAATTAGATTCTTTTTAGGTTATAATTGTTTACGTTCATCGCGATACTACTTAAAGTTTCTTATTGCTTTCAGATCGCTTACACCGCAAAAGACGTCGTGTATCTGAAAACCAAGAGATAGAGGATAGATTAGAGTCCCTCATTTTAAGAGTTGGAGAGAAAAGCAGCTCTAGCTTAGAGAGTAATCTAGAGGGCTTGGCGAGCGTCCTGGAAGCCGACTTGAACACATTCCGCGTGAAAATCTTACGTATCCTGACGGAATGTGCTATCCGAATGCCCGAGAAATGCACTATTTACGCTACTCTCGTCGGTCTCCTGAATGCAAAGAACTATAACTTTGGTGGTGAATTTGTAGACTACATAGTTAAGACTTTTAAAGAGAACCTGAAAGCGGGCAAGTGGAACGCTGCCAGATACTGCCTCAGGTTCATATCTGACTTGGTTAACTGTCATGTGTTAGCCGCATCATCACTACTAACGCTACTGGAAACATTAGTGGACTCTGCTAATGAGGATGGCGTGCCACAAGTTAGACGAGACTGGTTTGTCTTTGCAGTACTGTCTGCTTTGCCTTGGGTGGGCCGGGAGCTTTATGAGAAAAAGGAATCACAGCTGGATCACCTACTGGTCACAATTGAAGTGTTCTTGAACAAGAGGAGTAAGAAACATTGGCCAGCCCTTAAGGTATGGTCAGCAGACTCTCCGCATCTCCAAGAGGAGTATCTGGACTGCCTCTGGTCTCAGATCAAGAAGTTGAGGCAAGACAATTGGTCGGAGAAGCACATTCCTCGTCCATATTTAGCTTTTGATTCCATTCTGTGTGAAGCCTTGCAACACACACTCCCAGCTATTCAGGTAAAATATATGTATTTAATTAAGAATGATTATGGGCATATTCATTTAGACAAGCATTAAATACACGAAGTTAGTGGTTGTCACAAAATTGATGGTTCATCTCAAATGGCATATATTTCATCACAAATTACATGTTCTTTACATATAGCTTAAGTTCGGTTTAACCATTTATTTTGTTTGTGAAAATGTGTATTCCTGCTGAGTTGGCAGAGTCATTCTTGTTGAAATAAAACAATTTAACGGATTATATCGCGTATATTATCTCATTTTAGTTCCCGACGTTTCGGAAGCTTTCCTAGAGTCATTCTTGTTATAATTTTTTAATTCCATAAGATTCATAGTCATGGAACATCCTTAATTTCATTATGAGTAATTTATGGTACTTAAGAACACAGTAGAGCATGTGTAGGTTTAGGGATTTAATCAAGTGAAAACATACCAGTAACATTGCTAGCTCACAATGATTTTAATAAAATTCATTAAGCAATATGACAGCAAAAACGCTGGGGATTTATAAAATAATAATAAGAGTACTTCCTCTTATGATAGAAATGGGCTTATATTTTATTATGAGATTATTTTATCACTTACTAATGTTTCGTTTCAATTTTCAGCCTCCACCACACAATGATGGCGACTCGTACCCGATGCCGCGCGTTGTTTTCCGCATGTTTGATTACACCGACTGCCCTGACGGCCCAGTGCTCCCTGGAGCCCACTCCATCGAGCGTTTCCTCATTGAAGAACACCTCCACAACATCATAGAGGCCTACCACTTGGAGCGGAAAGAATGTGCTGCACAGTTGCTCTGTTTCCCGTACAAAGGGAAGATACCATTGGAGTATTGTATTGTTGAAGTGATGTTTGCTGAGCTGTTCAACCTGCCCCGGCCGAGATACTTGGAGATCTGCTACGGGTCGATACTGATTGAGTTGTGTAAGCTGCAACCGTCTACGATGCCGCAAGTGCTTGCGCAAGCTACTGAGATCTTGTTCCTGAGAATTGATACAATGAATGTGGCTAGTTTTGACAGGTATGTGTTTTTCATGTGATGCTAGTAAACTAACTAGCAATGAAACTATATAGCTTTATACTTAATGTTTAGAAGATTTTATGGAGGTGTCCACAGAATGCAATGCTTTATTTTTTTGGGTTCTGTACCAAAAAGGTGAACAAGGTACCCTTATGGTACTCTTTCTGTTACTGCCAACTGTTGCGCCGTTAGATCTTAGGAACTATTTATGCTATCCATTTGAAATAGTTATAAACACTGCTAGTCAAATGTATTTACAGAACTTCATTTACAGAAGAAAAAAAGTTACAGAAGAGAGTACCATGGAAAGTAGTTGGAATCCGTTTAGCCATTTTGACGTGATGAAGCCACAACGACACATATAAACTTACAAAAAGACTGAAACAGATATTTTTATTCAGTGATTTTCAAATAGTCTGTATCACTTATTGTTTTTAAAGTTTATTCAAAGTACAGTACAGGCTTAATTTTTACAACTTTACAATAGCACAGATATCTATCTAGCTTATTATTTTTACCACTCCGTGCGCCAGCCAGACTCCGAGTTGGCCAATTTATCCTATAAACAATATAAAATAACTGTTGAGTATGTATGTCGGCAACCTATTTAGCTATTTGTACCTTTAAATTAGCATCTTAAATGTAGTAGTACCTTTGATCAAAGCTCCTTAAATAAAGATTTAAAAAAAAAATGTAGTAGTACCTAGTCACTGGACTGAATTAAAAAATGTTGCAGATTCTCAAGCTGGTTCGCGTACCACCTGAGCAACTTCCAGTACCGCTGGTCGTGGGACGATTGGGAGGCGTGCACCCAGTTGGAGCCCGACCACCCGAAGCCACGGTTCATCCGCGAAGTGCTCGGGAAGTGCCTCAGGTAACTATCACAGCATTCAGTGTCGGATACCAAACATGCAATTATGCGAGCTTTGTCGGTTACATTGTTTCTTCTGTGGATATCCTCATTTCTGATTCTATCATGCAGAGAAACTCCGAGCACAGCCCTTTACATTGCATGTTGCGTGTTTGAGGTGACAGTGGACGGTCCATATAGCTCGGAGAACGGATGGCAGTTGGGGCAGTAAAGTCCTGGCGATCACGCATAGGAAAACGTGAGACGGAACTAGACTAGTAGTGGTGGACATCCGTGGGTGATAGATAGATACATAGATTGTATCAGTGGCGTGGCGTCCGTAGAACTCGATTCCCACCGAGTTACCCATTTTCAGACAGCTGACTACATTATTTGAAGAAAAAACTAGTCCCGGCTTAACTATGGATAATGTTTGACGCTAAGCCACTGGATTCTAAGAACCTGACTTTGAACTGGGTAGGCCTCCATGGTCGGATTCAGGGGCGGAGCGCAAACTCATACCTAGGGAATGCTACCGCGGCCACTTAGGAGTGGGACAAGTAGAGCGGAGGTGGTTCGAACCGATTCAACCCGACATAGAGCGTGGGAGAGAGAGAAAACATTGGACGTAGAGGAGAATAAGAAACTACGGGCTATATTGAACGCAAAACGAGCTGGCGACCGAGATCATACTGCTATCTCTTTCCCACCCGTTAATTGTATTGTATTGTATTGTAAACACTTTATTGTACATAAAAACAATAAAACAAAGAAATTAAAGTAACATATTTGTACAAAGGCGAACTTATCCTTTTAAGGGATCTCTTCCAGTTAACCTTAGAGCAAATGAAAGAAAAGAGTAAACATCAACGCAGATAAACAAACCAACAAGTTAATATGCACAATGACATTAAAAGTTAAAAGCTAAAGTAGCATACACATACACATAAACCCTAAATAATAAATAGTAATATAATAGCATATATATCATCTAGATAAATAAATATACGTGTGTAAATATATATTTATATACATAATAAATATACACAAACGGATAAATATTAAAAGACGAGGTCAGGGGTCTGAAAGCCATAACTTTTTTAAGTTATCTTTAAATGATGCCACGGATTGTGACTGCTTAACGGACACCGGCAACGCGTTCCATAATTTAACCGAGTGGACTGTGAAAGATCTCCTATATGTGCGCGACTTATTGGGCGGAAAGGCGAGAGAAAGATTGGCACTTGAGCGCAGCCGGTGGCCACTGCCAGCCGCCATATACGTAAATCTTTCAGAGAGATAGGAGGGGGACGCGGGATTGAATAATACATTGTACAGCAATGACAGCACATGCACGTCCCTGCGACGACGAATCGGAAGCCACTCTAGCTGAGAACGGTACTGAGAGACATGATCAAACTTTCTCAGGCCGAAAATGTATCTTATGCAAATATTTTGCAGACGCTCAAGCTTATCAAGTAGCTCTTCCTTGAGGTCCAAAAAAGCAATGTCACCATAATCGAGAAGAGGAAGTAAAAGAGAGCTGGCGAGAGTAATCTTAGTATGCAGTGGAAGGAAATTCTGCAGACGCCTTAAAGAATGCAGTGACGCAAACAGTTTCCTGCTCACCTCAGATAAGTGCGGTGACCAAGAAAGAGTCTGGTCCATGGTAATGCCTAGATTTTTTACAGTAGAGGAGAGCGGGATTGTTGTTCCATCAAAAATAACATCTGGCATCACCATTTCAGCCAGTTTGGAAACAAAGTGAGGACTTCCAATAACAATCGCCTGCGACTTCTTAAGTTCACGTTAAGATCACGCTTTGCGTTTAGTATAGTTGTATCTTATTCTCCCAACATGTCCGATATTTTTTCTCTACCAATAGGTCACCAATAGTATCTATTTGTGAAGATATGAGACAGTAAATGCAGTTGACAGCTCGCTCGCTTGCCGTAGCCACACGTCATCGAGGGCAATAGATGCATTATTTTTTCAATTATACCAATCGATCCGGTTTCTTATGACTAAGAAATGTCTATTTGACGACGACATGTCAGTGGATTGTACAACAGCCTACGAAGCTGGCGGTCCGGGTTCGGGGTTCAAACCCGGATCGTATGCTTGTATGTATCGTTGTAGCTACATCACGCCAAATCGGCTAAACTGATTTCAACAGATGGGTGTAGGATAGCTTTTACTCGACTACGCTGATGAAAAACAGAGGGTTTTGATTTTTATCTCCTCCGCTGACGAAGTTGCACCTCCTAGTTAATTCATCATTCGTCATCATTCGCTTGTCCTTATCCTATTTACTTGGGCGACCCCAATGCGCATGTTTTTTTCTTCCATACCTCTCTATCGCCCGTCATCTCGTCACTCACATCCTTCCTCATCATGTCATCTCTCACTATATCCTGTCCCTCCTCCTAAAGGTAGAAACCTTTTCCTCCGCCTACCCCTCCTCTTACATACCTCCCTTCTAATACCCTTCTTGTGTGACTCTCATCCCTCCGCATAACATGTCCATACCACAGTAGTCGATTTGCTCTCAGCTTATGGACTACGGGTGCTACTTTCAGGCTTCCCCTTATATACTAATTCCTTATCCGATCCATTCTCGTCACGCCACTCATCCATCTCAACATTCTCATCTCCGTAACATACAATCTGCTTTCATCCGTCACCTTTGCGGCCCAACATTCCGATTCATACATGACGACAGGTCTTACAATGGTCTTGTAGATTTTGCCCTTCAATCGAAGGGGCATTCGGGCGTCGCATATTACTCCCTAGTCCCATAGTATGCTCAATAAGGCTTTTGTTATGAGTACTATACGACGATATATTTAATAGATTACTATATAATTAGATTTTACTTACATTTACGCTCATCACAAATATTTACCCGTACCGGGATTTGAACCCAGGACCATCAGCTTTGCAGACAGCGTCACTCCCGCTGAGCTGAACCGGTCATCAAATCATTGACATGGTAACACTAAACATACGATTGTTTCACCAGGTTATCATATCAACAGAGATTGAAGGATATGATGCCGGAAGCCTTCGCCTCGTTCGTGCCGCTCAAACCGGAGCCTATCTACAAATACTCTATGGAAGGGGCCGGTAAGTAAACACCATAATTCATTAATTCCCTAGCTCTTTTTTCTGTTTTGACCATGACCTCATATTCGGCAGGTCATCAATGGATCTGTCACCTTTTTAGAAGATTTTATTAGATCCACCTGTAACTATGTTTATAAATATTGCAAGTTAATTTTGACCCAGTTCCCGATTGAGCTAAAATTAGGCATACTTATGTAAGTTCGGTGACGATGCAATATTATGATACCATCAGCATCGAGTTGATCTGATGATGGAGCCGGAAGGTGGTCAAAGGAACTCCGTAACAAAATGACGCAATCCGACCGAGTTTGGACTATTTAGAATTGTCTCAATGATGGATGGATGTTCAAAGGAAAGTACAGTCGGCAATAAAAGCTTGTCACAAAAATGTAGTTTTTGACAAATATTATGTAGTCAAACGTTTCATCGTTATCATCATTTCAGCCAAATAACGTCCACAGATGTACAAAGGCCTTCCAAAGATCTCGACGGTGACCGGTCTGGTCTTGCAATACCCATATCTAACGTAACGGCTTCCGCATTAATCGTTTCATGAGCTGTTTTATTTCATAGATAGCATTTTTCTCTGAAACCATAACTATTATGGGTTTGTTATAGCACAGCCTAACGTAATCTGATGGCTTCTATACCTTATTTTTAAAAATGGCGACTAAATTAACACTTCGTGGAAAAATGTTGTCTACGAAATGAATATTCTGTGAATTTAAATATTTTATGATAGTATGTTTGTTTTTCCTCGCCATACGAGTGTTGGTTACTAAACAGGTAATGTTTACGAGTCAGAAAAACGCAACAAAATTTTAACAATTTACTTCTCATATAAAAATAATTTATTTCATCTTATTCTAAACTAATCTAGAATGTTGAAATATTTACACATCGGTAACGCGAGCTGGGCAAGAGTACAATTTGATTCTATGGTTACTATGTGTTTACAAATAAATGCTTTTGGATATTTTGTAAAATTATACCTACGATTATCCTACGTACGCTTACAACTGTGATCTGTAGTTTTTGAGATCAGTATAGGAAAGAGAGTTAAAGCTGCTATGAGTATTTTAAAGTCTAAATTTAGATTTAGAAAGTTTTCAGTCTATTCCATGGCCATTAGTTCTAATAAACTGTAAGGCCGTTCTTGATAGTCATCATAGGAATCCTCTTCGTCTTGCGTGTCTCGTGATGATCTCCGATCTTCCTCGCTCTGGAACAGTGATTCGTCGTTATCTAAAGAATCTTTGTCATCGTATTCGTACTGATCATCATACCTTCCATCACGATGCTCTTCTCTGTGCTTATCATCGAAAGCTTCGAAGAAATCTGCGAAATCGTCCTCAGATTTTATGTATTTTTCCTGATTGGTAGTTTCCTGTTCTTGTAGCTCCGCGTTTGAGGTAGATTCGTTGTTCGTCGATTCTGCTATTGAATCATCGAACGTGAAACCCCCGAAGATCTCTTGGAAAATATCAGGAGTTGAAGAAGTTTCGGTTGTCGTTATGGTAGAACTGGTAGTTGATATTTCTAACGGGAGGACTTCGGTTTCCGTTATCTCTGCTTTCGTTTCTTCTGTAGTGTTGGTGAGATTGTGGAGTTTCTTCTTCTTGCACTTTGTTTTGTTTTTCGGTGCCGATAATGTGGTTGTTACAATTTCCGCAGCTATTTCCAGCGGCTCTTCTTCGATTTCTACGATTTCATTTGTAGTCTCACTCGGCGTTACCAATGCGGACGTTGAGGGGAGATACTCTGTGTTGTCTCTTGATTCCTCTTCGTCTTCTCCGTCTTCGAAATTATCATCAAAGTCGTCGTCATGGCTCATGGAATATTCCGGTGATTCACTAGTGATGTAAACATGATCGGCCACCTCCTCGTAAATTGGTGTGGTTGGTGCCTTCGAAGCTGCTAGAGTAGTAAACGTTACGGACTCCGTAGTTGAAATAGATTTGGATTTGTAAGGACTGACAACGTGATCCTCTCTGCCTTCTTCATCAAATTGCATATCTGAGAATTTTGGTGTTGACGAGATATCGTTCTGGTATTTAGAGCCCTTTCTTCTCGGTGGGAATTTCCCTGTCGGTGGCAAGATCGTCCGCGCTTTTTCTTCCTTCTTATCGTTAACTGAAGTACTTCTGTATTTTAACGTAGATTGTCTATAACGGTTCTTACGTTTTGGAGTTTCTTGCACAGGTGTCGTACTTTGTTCCGTTGTAGTTGTTGTGGTGGGTCGCATTGTCGTTGTTGTCGTTTGTTCAGTAGTGGTGGTGGGCTGCGTTGTTGTTGTTGTCGTCGTCGATGTCGTTGTGGTTGACGTCGTCGTTGTAGAAGACGATTGCGCAGTTGCAGCTGCAGAACTTGCTTGAGGTGTCAAATCTTGCTCTTTCTTACGTTTGTGCGGAGATTCAGTGGTAGTTGTAGTAGTCGTAACGCGTTTGTGTTTCTTAACCTTTTCTGGTTTAGTGAATTTCGGTGGCGGACGCGTGCGTTTTTTGGGTTTGGGCGTGGTTGGCGCTTCTGTTGTCGTAGTTGTCCTCTTGCGGAAGGTTGTGGTGGGGGCCGGCGACGTCGTTGTAGTCGTGCTGGTTGTCGTGGTCGTTGTCGTTGCCGGAGGAGTGGTGGATTCAGTCGTTTTGGGCTTTTCTTTCTTGGCTACCATCGGCGTAGTTTTAGCAAACGCCCCTAACACGTTGGTCCACTCCGCGTCGCTGTCAGCCTCCACGCTGTGCGCGGTGATGATCTCGGGTGCTGTCGTCGTAACTCGTTGTGCTTTTACAATTTCGTTCTTCTTCGGTGGTTTCTTAGCGGTCGTATTAGATTTTCGGAAATGATTATCGCTTGCGGCTGTAACAGCTTTCTCAGTGGTGTTGCTGTTCGCATAGTTTACTGTGATCGGCCTAAATGCATTGTCAAATAAAGGATCCGGCTCTGAAAACTGTATGTCAAGTACTTGCGGACTCGGTCGGAAGTCGTTGGGCCGAGGCGGCTTATGGAGCTTCGACGAGTGAACGAGTCTTAGCGGTGGCATCGGTTTGAAGGGTTTCTTGTCCATCGTGACGAAGACGCCGGGCGGCGCGTTGTACACCGGCGGCCTGACATGGTCTGTCATATAACTAATCTTCACCGTCGTCGGCTTCTGCTTATTGTAAGTTTTTGGTGGGTGTACTATTTCAGGTTTCGGAGTAGTTTCTTCATTCTGATTGGGCTTTAGCTGAGTTGTGGTTTCGATGGTGTAATTTTTTGTCGATAGAACCGGATTAGGCGGAGTCGGTAATACGAGTGGTCGGGGCGTTTTTCCCGGTTTCATAGGCGGCCCGTATCTGTGGTCCTGGTAAGGGTTGCTGACGACTCCGATTTGCTCGATGTCCAGGTAGTGGTGGTGTACCGGTGGTTGCGGCGGCGGGGGGAGGGGGCGGCCGTATTGGTTGTATTTATAGTGATGAGGCTTGTTGCTATGCGGAATCAGTTTCTTTTGCTGCTGCTCACTCGGCGATCCCACATATCCCGCTTTGGAGTACTGCTGGTATACCGGCGGGGGCGGGTAATACTGCTTAGGCTTGTATCGCGGTGGGGGGATGTCGGCTTCGTCATCATCAGAAAATAGTGAGGAGAACAATCTGTCTAGGCCGTTTTGATGTTGTCGCGCTTGGTTGTGCGCAGAGGGTGCGATGTTCTTGTGGAACCAAAGCGCTCGCTCGCCGCGGGGCGCTTGTGCCGGCGCAGACGCCGACAGCGGAGCCGGCGCCGGCGCGGGCTCGTAGTACCGGTGCTCCTGCGGTGCCTCTACAATCCTCTCCGGAGTGGTCTCGCGCACGGTGAAAGTCCTCGCCGGTTTCTCATACGGCTTGCTATGTTTCTTCATCGTGATCACCGAGAACGTCACCTCGTAATGATATCGCCCCGTCGCGTCTGAATCCCTTTGTCTCACCCGTTTGACGGACCACGCCGCTTTGACGCCTTCCATGCATTTGTCGTTGCACTTGTCCTTGAATTTGTCGTCCTCGATGAAACGGAATCCGCTGGTCTCCTCGATGAGTCGCCCCTTGGCCATCAGAGCGACGTCGCCGAATGGGGTTTGTTCGTCGCCGGTTCTCGTGAACGGCGCTCGCTTGACTTTGTCCCAGAGGTCGCGATCGTCGAGGTCATCGGCGGGGTGGTTTACGTAGTCGCCTTTAGCTATGAGCCGGTCGATCTTGTCTCTGACGAGGGCGAGGTAGACGCTGTGCCGAAGCGCGTCCTCCCAGTAGCGGGCGGGCGCGGCCCGCAGCGCGCCGTGCAAGGTCCCGGCGCGCGCGTCGCGCCAGCCCCGCACTTCGTGCCACTCGCTCAGCGGGATCGGCGTCGGCCTGAACTCTTCGTCTGCGGCTCCGCTTCCTTCCCTTCGTATCTGCAACAGATTTCACGAATCATAAAATGACTGACGCGCTTATTAGCCGATCTATTTTTACCCGTATTTGTCGGAAAAAATGTGGATATCATGCGTTTGAAAGTAAAATGTTGCGGGAAAGTGCGGTCGCGTGAAGACTCGCGTGCCGCGCGCCGCCTCTCCGCGGCCAATTTCCAATCGACTGATTACAATAATATTCTGTTTGTATGAAACGGTCTTAATTAACGCAGGATTCTCGATGCCGTTGAAATGTTCGCTTTGCGCAAACTGCATTAACAATGGAATCTCGACCGATAAACAATAATTGAGTGCAAAGCGGCGTGTAAAAACTGGTTGCGAAATTCTCCCACCTGCTGTGAACTCACGGTGTCAAGAGCGAAGGCTAACTTAATTTATGCGGATGTTTCATGACGTGTGTGATTAATGGAGCAGTAGAATAATACTAAGGTTGGATGTTAAGACTGCATTTTTATGCTCAACACACAAATATTTGCTATTACCGGGATTTGAACCCAAGACCTTCAGCTTAGCAGGCAACGTTACTCCCGCTGAGCTAAACCGGTCGTCACACAAGTCAGGTTTTATTCGAAAGATGATTTCCATCGAGAGTGCTATGTTACCTATGTTTCAAGAACATCATTTCCGCAGTGTGATAAGTATCTGTATTTCTCTAGATGTGTGCGGGGTTTTTATCGGTTGACGGATTACTTGAACCTATTTTAGTACGGGAGAACCGAAGTTTTACCGTAAACATACCAATGCACTTAAATGCTGTTTACATTTTGGGGTTAGTAAGGGTATACATTACAACATAATTACACGATAAACAGATTCATAGTACATTGTTTACAAAGGGTTGAAGGAGGCTCCATATCACCCGAGATATTTCTGTTCAATAGTTCGAGGGTGAAATGGGTAATTTCGCCCGAGTTATACACTCTACTTTTCATTTCGACTGTGAGGAAAGTAAAATACTACACGCACATTTAATAAAATAGACCAACTGTAAAATTATTTTAATAACAATCTAAGATCGTAATAATATATACGAGTAGCTGGGTGTAGATACATATAAAGCAATTATTTTAATACGATGACGTAACTCAATCATCTTTGACTCCGTGGCTATCCACCTAAAGGTTCGTCCACACTTGTATCATTTGCCCGATCAGATATTCGTCCCTTGGCATGATCGCGTGTCACGATCACGCGTTTGGTCGTTGCGCCGATCCGATCGCTCGAAATCCATGTTGCTACGCGTATCTCGGATAAGCGCGGCGTAATCGCCGCGCCGACAGTGAGCGTCCAAGCAGCGCGATACGCAGTCATGCCACGCCACGGTGATCGGATACGAGCAAATAATACAAGTGTGGACGCACCTTAAGACCCTGTGTGCAGAATTTTGTATAAATTCCTAAATAGATTTTTAATATTATTTGCATTGCACAAGGTTACTTATCCAACAACAAAAAAATTACCTTGGGTCTCAGGAGGGTGTAACAATAAAAAGAAAAGCTTTCCACCCTATGGATGAATTAAACAATTTTCCACTCGGCTAAAAAACTAAGTTTCCGAGCGGGAGAGATGAAAATATATACGAGTTTATTATAGGTGGCAATAGATTTTTACGGACGAGTGAAGAAGGCAGCGGGCGAAGTGGTCGATTAGAAAAATTAAATGAACAAAACGGGTTTCTTTTTCCACCGAGGGAGTTACGGCATAGATTATCTGACGTATCGAGCTGATCTAGACCCACATGTGCATGAAGCGTGGCGATTTATCGTAATATTTTAAAAACCACTTCCATTCAATTTTCCATACGGTTCTTGTTTCAAGGTGAAATGCAGCATAAATAAATTTGATAGAAGAGTAGTCCTTGTTAGGTGGTAACGATTGAGGTTAATTTGTATCAGTTTTGATTCTGTAATACCTTTGCGTTAAGATCTACATATTCGTCGAAGGTGAAAAAAAATCATAACCCCAGTTTTTGCTTCAGTGTAGTTGAGTAAAATGTATCATGAGAGACTAATATATATATATAAAATAAAAAAATATATACATATAAATATATAGAAAATATTTTCTTTCGATACAGTGATCTTCAAATATACCGTTTGACGTATCTTTATATGATAACTGTTAAAAGACAGTTTATTGGCGAGATCGCGCTCATATGCATTATTTTTACCTTTATGCATCTAACAGTTTACCTCTTACAATTATAATCAACAATTTACTTTTCTAGAGCTTTATCCAGCCGGTCTAGCACAACTCTCCGCGACTACGCTTGTTGCGCGTCATAGCATCACTCGTCTTTCTCGCATTGTATTGAAAGGAAAGAGACAGACAATCTTTGTCGCGCGACAAAGAGTCGCGTATCACAGTTGTGCTAGAGGTGCAGGAGGGAGATATAGCTCTCGCGATCTCTCGACACTGGTTCATAGTCTGTTTTTGCCGCTGTGACAACCGACCCGTGAGACGTAATATTTGCATAATTTTTTACAAATTTCCTAACTTCATTTTTTTCGCTAGCTTGTATGTATGTCCCACCGCTGAGCAAAGGTTTCCATCGGTCCCTATTTAATTTATCTTTGTATTATATTTATTTTGCTTTTATTATGTTTAGATTACGGATTTTACGGACCTTAAACTGTCGTTTATCCATACTTATAATATTATAAATGTGAAAGTTTGCCTGTCTGTCTGTTACCTCTTCACGCTTAAACCGCAATTTGGTATGGAAATAGTTTGAGTCCAGGGGAAGGACATAGGCTACTTTTTTCCCGGAAAAATACCCTTATCCGCGATAAATAATTTTATAGCGGACGAAGTCGCGGGCAGAAGCTAGTACTATTATAAGATATTATTATATTACAAAGACAATCGCATTTGTGTTCACGTGAACAAATGCAACCATATCAGCTTCACGCGCCGTAATAATCCTATATACTATCAATATAAGATCAATAATGTAGGGATTGAGACGGTAGATAAAGTCAGGGACCTTGGTTTACTCCTGGATGCCAAACTTACCTTTTCCAGCCATGTTGATTATATCGTTAATAAATCCTATCGTAATCTTGGATTCATCCTCAGAGTCACGCAGCCCTTCCATGATATTCACTGCATTAAAATACTGTACTATGCATATGTACGTAGCGTCCTCGAATACTGTAGCACAGTATGGTATCCCCAGTATGTAACTTATAGTTCTGCCATTGAGAGAGTGCAGAAGAAGTTCTTAAAATATTTAAATTTCCGCACGCGCAGTGTACAGCACATTACGCCGACTCTTGTAGACTACACAATTTTACACAACTTTCAAACAGGCGTTTGGTACGGGACATGGTGCTGCTCTACGATGCGTGCTCAGGGTCTATGGATTGCTGCGACTTGTTGTCAGCACTTCTTAGAATAAAAGCTACTACCCACCGAACCAGGCATACTACTTTATTTGCTGTGCCCTTCAATCGTACGAAGTATGGTTCCAACTGCTTCGCAAGTCTTCTTCCACATACGTATAATTCTTTATTCGAGTCATTTGACCCCTTTTATCTGAGCAGAGCCTCATTCAGAAGGATGATTACTGAGCATCTGCCGCCCACTTGAGTTGCCGAGTTTGATATCATTCACACACGCACAGACATTCATACACACACACACAAAACATCAACACAACACCTGCCATTCCAAACTTCTTAATTTCTTTAATATATAACGTACTAGCTTCTGCCCGCGACTTCGTCCGCCTTAAATTAGTTTATCGCGGATAAGGGTATTTTTCCGGGATAAAAAGTAGCCTATGTCCTTCCCCGGGACTCAGACTATCTCCATACCTAATTTCATCCAAATCGGTTCAGCGGTTTAAGCGTGAAGACGTAACAGACAGACAGACAGACAGACACACTTTCGCATATATAATATTAGTATGGATAGCTCATCTATCTGTTGTAACTTTGTACTTCCTTGTCTTATTATGACTTAACTTCACTTTTTTATTTTGTTGATGTAGTTAAGCACCCTATCTCAATGCGTCTGTTACCGTAATGTTAGTTTGTACGTGATAAGCCTATAAAATGTAAATCCGTAATTGGCCAATGTTAAACACATATGTTTCCGTTAGTAATAATTCTGTAATTTGTGCTGTGGATTTTATCTCAATAAAATAAAATAAAATAAAATCCATACTAATATCATAAATGCGAAAGTGTGTCTGTCTGTCTGTCTGTCTGTCTGTTACCTCTTCACGCTTAAACCGCTAAACCGATTTGGATGAAATTTGGTATAGAGATAGTTTGAGTTCCGGGGAAGGACATAGGCTACTTTTTATCCCGGAAAAATACCCTTATCCGCGATAAACGAATTTAAGGCGGACGAAGTCGCGGGCAGAAGCTAGTAAAGATTATAAATATTAAGACGCCCGCAACTTCGTTCGCGCAGGAGACTCTCTTTTTTTCTTCAGCGTAGTCGGGTAAAAAGTATCCTATAACCATCTGGAGATACCCAGCTACCATTGTACCAAAAATTATTGAAATCTGTTTAGCCGGTTTGGCGTGATGAAGCTACAACGACACATACAAACATACAAACTAAAAAAATCGTTTCATTGACTTCCAAATAGTCCGTTACAATCACTTTTTTGAAAATATCTTCAATGTACAGACATTTCATTTTCCAACTTTATAATAAGTATAGATATATTCCTACGAACAGGAATATATTTCCTATTTCCATCCCTTTTTGTAAGAAATATTTTCTTAGTGCTCACACTCCTCGACTACCGTTCAGAATTGTAGCTAATTACCAGAGTAACTAAGTTACCAGATGATGCTTTAAAATTACCTTTTCTAGCTCTTAAAAGTACTTAAAAAGTCTCTAATGGCAAAGGCATAATATTATAAGGTGACATATAAAATGTACTTAAGTTGTTTTAAATAAAAAAACATATTTTGATTTTTTATCTGCTATTATTATTATTTTTTACTTTTATAAGTTTTGATATGTTTTTTTGGGGTCTCATTCGGAATCCCTAATATCTTTTGTCCTAATGTATCGTTTGTCTTAATGTATCATTTGCCATAACGCATTTTTTTCAGAAACCTTAATTTTTTCAGGATTTTTTAAAAGATCGTCGTATAGATTAGGTTAGGTTACGTTAGGTTTGTTTTATAACAATCCTGAAAAGTTTACGGTTTCTGAAAAAAATGCGTTATGGCAAATGATACATTAGGACAAATGACGTTAGGGATTCCGATATAAATTCGTTTTTTGGAGAACTACGCATTCAGTTTATACTTAACACATATATTTAGATAGGCTAAGTACAAATATTGTAATAGATTAAGAGTTATTTCGAAAAAAATATTGACTGTTGAGTTCGTTTCGGCTCTCTTCTCTTCAGTGGTCTCCTCTTGGGAAACGCCGTAGAGTCAGACTTGTAAAAGAGCCCTTGTGGCCTACTTACAGAATAAAGATCATTATTTCATTATTAATGACTTTCTATTTGTTTTTATTCTAGGTTGTGTAACTGAATAACGTTAGTTGTATCTCTAAAATGTCGATGACATATATTTTTTTGGAACCTCAAATTACGTAACGCATGGAGGCATCAATGTTATTCGGAAATTGTCGCGGTTTCAGAGTATATCCGAATGTCGCATGATTCACTACATCTCTTAGCAACCGTACATAACTGCCACAGTAAATATATGTAACTGGAAGCAGTATCTCAACTAGGTTTTTTGGTGCGACCTCACGTACGCGCTCACCCACGAATGTCGACTTTTGACGTGCGCCGTAAATATGACTCGCAATCTAGCGTTTTACAGCAATACGTGATAGACACTGTGTACACTTTGACTAGTGATTGGCCTACCCCTAAGCAATATGTACGTGGTTTATATTACAAGTACTTAATTTTTGGCCTGTTTACACTTTGATTAGTGATTAGTGCGAGTTCATACATTTCGCACTTGCGTTTGGTAGCAAATGTATGAACTCACACTAATCACTAATCAAAGTGTAAACAGGCCAAAAAGTAAGTACTTGTAATATAACACAAAAAGGTGTTTCAATACAAATTGCCCCCCATTGAAAACATATACTCCCAGTTGTCCTACAAACTTGAAATTTGGTATGAAGGTAGTTCCTTATACGCCCACGAATTAAATCTGAAAATCTTTTGTCAGTAACCTAACCACTATAAAATGACCCCACACCGCGTACATTTTGCTTAGAAGTAGGGCACTTCTAACACTGGATTTTCATAAATACGGCCGTCTTTGGCGTATATTTTGTAGGGAACCCTCAGTGCGCGAGACCGACTCGCACTTTTTATGAACTTGTTGTACTGCTTTACCTGATATACTTGCTGTATTTTTATGATTCCGGTACGATGTTTGTTTTCCCCGATACGCGTGCAGTACCTACAACGCTGAGATGCGACGCTCTACTTAGCTGGGAAAAAATAGCCATCCACAATGAGCGAGGTGACGGGGTCATTGTCTAACGTCTGTCATGTGGGAACTTAGCGTTATTGAGGAGTTACGTTTACGTCTTAATCCAAGTAATCTTTGGAATGATAGAATAACTGGCGATACACCCAGTGCCGTAAGTAGGGCGGTGCCAGCAGGGGCGGATCTTAAAGGCAATTTGGGCTGCAGCCCAGGGCCCCAGAATACAAAGGGCCGCCAGCCTCCATTGAAGACAATTGAACTAAAAATAATAATCAAGTTGTTCAATGAATTAAGTGGGGCCCACTTACTTACTAAGAAGTATTAGCCCTGGGCCCCACAAATTCACGATCCACCCCTCTGGGTGCCAGCGGTGCCCGCCCAGACAGTGGTCATGTGGCGCAGAAATTACCTGGACCACATACTAAACATTTTTCAAGGGCGCAGTTATAAGAAGAAATAAGAAGCCTGAACCAGGCGCTTTAAATGCTGGTTACGGTACTGGAAACGTACAAAAAGTTGATGATCTTCAAACGGCTCAAATCTTTAGCTATAGGCCTAACGCATAAATGAGGCTGTTCCTAAGGTATGGGAGAGGGGACAATATTAGTATTAATTAAATATTACATTTCTACATAAAATAGAGCTACATTTCCCAAAGATGCTTATAATCATTTGATGTGACAGTGACGCCGTTTCAATGTTATATAAATTAACGATCACTGTCAGTGTCATGGGACTGAGCGTCCGCCGCGAGGCGTACAGTAGGTATGCATGCAAATACTGACGTATTTTGTCAACATCGTTAACATCTCAGTTAATACAAATAATTACTGACCTGCGTTTACCGTTACAATAAATTCGCGTCAAATATCTAGGAAATAAAGGGAAATATCAGTAAGATTCACGTTTGCTACTGTTGTGTGAAAACCGTATGGATTTTTTTATTTTAATATATTTGCTCTTATACAATTTTACAATTGGTAATACTACTACTACTGTGCCACAAACTTGGTATGATTATAAAACAAGCTCTTAATTAAAATGAAACACAAAATAAACAGTTATAATAAAATACATAGTGCCCGGTGAGGATTAAATCGCGAAATTATATTTAAAAAAAAAACATTAACATCAAAGCATTGTGTGATGGTACGGAAAATTATGTGTGAAATTAATCTTGCTTTTAATCGATTTGTTTCAAAACATTGATTTTCCTATTAATTATACTATTCCAGAAATTTAATTGGTTGGCATTATAGCCTTTTTAACAGACTTAAGATAAGGTTTTTATACTAAGATACTTGACATTTGTTAAGTGTCGAAAATTTAAGACTGATTTTGAAAATTCTTATATTGTATTTTTATTTGGAGGAATTCATCCCTAACGTGGTAAGTGTGAACATTTTGAGTGTGCGTGTAAGTAGTTGTTTCAATTCTTTTGTTGTTATTATGGAAACTAGCTTTAGTAAACGTTCTTTACTTAACCTTCGGCCTTGACACCGTCATTTTAAATGTTTACTAACATTACAACTAAACTTTAAACCATAATACTCACAAGTAAAACTAACAAAACGCATATCACCCCGGACCGCATTTTTGATCACTGATTCACGGCACAGCACATATATATCAATCAGTATGGATCATAGATCAGTACGGATATAGATCATGGACGCGTGCGGCGCCGTGGCACCGGGCTGCGCGGACTAACGCCAGTAAACATGCGCCGGCGCAGCTCAACCCCCACTTGGGGTGGCACGCGGAAATCTACTACACAAAACGAAAAAGACTTAACTGTAATAAAATTCAAGTATCATTTTGACTTTTTACATTGAATAATTAATATACAGAAAGTATTTGAAATTGAATTTACGGTTTGGCAATTTGACGTACGTATGATTAATGCCTAGGTATATGAATTTAATACATATTCTTGTGAGCAAAAAATGTTGCTAATTGAATACTAAACGTTATTTTTATTGTATTGTTAGACTTATACTTGTTGAACTTCGGAAGCATCCAACCAATTCCTGTAATATTGTGAATGACCACGACGGAAAAGTTCATACTCGTACATAGTAAACAATTGAAATTACCTGTCTACAATATTACAATTTAACTATTAATGTCCTGTTCAGTGTGACGAGTTTGATATAAGGTGTTTTTGAGGTGGTCTTAAATATAACTAAAATACCTATTATCTGCACATAAATTCACATGAATCACTTTCTCTCATGCTATATTATAATAAAATCAACACACTTATCGCATTTGTTTAAGAGTAGAGAGGTAGGGATTGTTACTTTTGTTTCCGAATTATAAGAGATCCCGAAAAAGTCGTGTTCTCGAGACGTTTTATATGAATTACTTGGTTGGTGGGAGTATTACATTAGCATCTTTTCAAAAGCCTTATCATTTGAGTCTCGAGATTGCTCGTTAATGCCTAAATTGTTCGGTGCAATTTTGCTCAGCCCTTTAAGAACTTAGACGAGCTAAAAAGGAAGTTTTTTTTGTAAACCGATCCTCTAATAGTTTATAGTGGTCGTAGATAGAGAGTTATTAATGGATATAATTTTCATGGAAATATGATTCGTGTGAAATGAATGGTAATGCTGGGCGGCAGCAGGTGCTAATAAATAATGTGGATGGATTCCATACTGCCCCATGCACAAGACTGTACAAGAGTGTACAGTCAGCGTCAAATAGCCTATCAAATCAAGAAAAATAATTAGTTTATTTATACATATACAATGAAACATAAAGATATTGCCCGCGTCGTCTGTACTAGGCTATGCCTGTCTCGCAGGATGGCACTTGTATTGTATTGTAATAGTCTGTAGCATCCAAAACGCCAAATATATCGTCATCAACTGTACACCTATAGTAATAAGGATGTGTTGCGATATTTTTGCTACTATGGATGCTACAGACTATTTGACGCTGACTGTACGGTACGACTTTTACGAAGAGATTCGAACGGACTCCGCATATTTTCTCGTCGATCCGTTGCGCCGCGTTGCATAAAAGGACAAACTACAAGGAACAAAACAAAATAAAATGACAAAAACATTGATTTTTTACGAAAATCTTGATGTTTTACCATCACGATCTTCGTGATTTTTAATGTGAATTTCTGCACTAAGAACCTTATATTCTTAAAATACAACTTTGGTTCAACTCCAGTGGGAGTCCTGATTTTTTTATTTTATTTAGATCTTTGTATTTTAAGGATGACAACAGCATGTTTTCGCATTAGTAGTTGGATTTTGTAGTACGTAATGAAATAAAACAAGTGAATTATAAGTGGCGTGACATGGTAATTATGTTTTTTCTTAGGAAACCTAACGGCGCCGGCACCGCTTTACACGTTGGGCGCTCGCACCAGGAAGCGTTACGTGAATTACGTACATTATGAAACTGCACCTAATTAAATACATGCGATTTTGCTTTAAAGCATTGCTTTAATTTTAAAAAGAAAACATTTCGTTTGTCTGTCTAATGCGAATGAGTGATGGCACCCGTTTTGTAGTTACTGACAAAAAATGGAGTGTGAATGACAGTAATATCTGGCAGACACTGATATAGGTACTAATCACTGTTAGGTTATCCGCAACTGCAATTAAAGTTTTTATTTCACTATCACAACAAAGCGGTCCGAAACGCCGGAGGATTACCGAACGCGAGGTAATTATATAGCTAAATCATATTTATATGCGATTAAGTCTCATTTTGATGTGTGAAAATCGTGTAAGTTTTATAGTGTCTAGTTGTGCCCGCGACCTTGTCCGCGTAGAGATGCAATTTATACCCTACTAGAAGGACACTTCGTTCGCGGAGGAAAAAAGTCATAACCCTTCTTTTTTTCGACAGCGTAGTCGGGTATAAAGGTTATAAAAAGTATCATATAACCATCTGTGGATACCCAGCTCGCCGTAAACCAATAATTGTTGAAATCTGTTTAGCAGATTTGCAGAACATCCAAAAAAAATTTTTTTTTTAAATAAATGACAGATCCAGATCTTCCGTTACAATCTTTTTTTTTTAAATATATACAGACATTTCATTTTTACAACTTTATAATAGTATAGATAAGTATTTCTTGAGTTATTGTTAGAGTACCGTACTTTCAAATAAAATCACTCTTGCGTCCCTCTTAAAGTAGAATCTTGTATTTGTTAAATTAGCAGAAAAGTGTCCTACTTCACCTTCCTTATCTTATTAAAGTATCTATTTTTATGTTAACCGTCGTTATTAAAAAAGTTAAAAACCGGCCAAGTGCGAGTCGTTCCCATACACAATAAGCACCTACTAACTATAAGAAAGAAATCATACCTAAGTGTTACCTTAGTTACGTTAAGTTTTCATTTAGGATCTATGATTTTTGATGCAAACAAGGTGCAAACTTATCGAAACTGGGTTATCCCAAAAGTATTTACCTTCTGTTTGAACTTTGGATTTTCTCATAGATTTTTCTGTAATATGCATTAAACCTCATATATGCACTGTGATTTTTTTAAGATTTTAAGTTCATTAGCCCTGTTATTTCATTGTTTGTAAACACAATATTGTACATTAAAACAATAAAACAAAGACGGCAAAGTAATGAATATGTAAGTACAAAGGCGAATTTATCCCTTTAAGGGATCTTTCCCAGTTAACCTTAGATCAAATGAGACAGAAGAATAAACATCAATGCTAGACAAACCAACAAGTATTATCATTACTTTTTGTTTTACAAATATCATGATAATAATCACAATTTTTGCAATTTATTAGTGGATCACTCCATGGCGGAGAAATTATTGCTCGTAATATTTTGATTTGATAACTATGCCTCTATGACATTATTATCATTGTTTCTAAGTTTCATTGACAAACGCACGTATATTTTGTTTTTCTATTTTATTTACTTGTGCATTTATTGTGGTGATGATGGAGTGTGGGCAATGGGTAACTACTATTGCCTGCATGAAAATATACTCATAACTTATGTCAACAACTTATCGTCATAAATAATCCACCTTTTTATTATAATTAATATATCGTTATTCTTTGTCGTAATTTCTTACACCCGCCGTAAATTAGTTCGTAAATGAGGCCGATTTGTGTATACGTAATTAGCAGATAGTAAATTATACAAATCGCGACTTCACGATAGTACTGATCTTGATACAATGCACATGCGACGCCATTATAAGGAGTTATTAGGGAGATACAATCTAACAAGGGAGATATAATAACAAGTGCCGCGATCTGTAAAATAATTGAGACAGTGTCACGTTTTACATGTACGAGTTTTTCAGTAAGATTTTATTATTACAAACCTGCGCATTTTACAATATGTTTCCAATTGTTTTAATGTGTTAAACACCACATATCTGAAGCTATACTAAAATTGAACAGATACTTACATAATAGAATCGATACTATTCTCTGCTGCAATTATCAAATGCTCGGAAATCCAGAGGTTCGAGTCCTGGTGTGAAGTGAGGGCAATTTAATTTTTCTTTGTTTCGTTAGTGGTACGTATCTTACACACATCACACCAATTTGCCAACCATCATACAATTTAGATCATATAGAGAACTAGCTTTTGCCCGCGACTTCGTCCGCATATCTCTCGAACTTCAAAAAATCCTCCTTTAGTGCGCCTCTACATACATCTCTAACGGAATATGTGTTTCAATTCTCGTATTCCTACCGTCGGCAGTTTAGGCTATGCATTGTCTGTCAATAGTTATAAGTCACGTTACTTTGTTATATACCTGTAATTTGACAAAAAAAGAAACACATGTAATTGGACAATTGAGATTGAACTATTGATAATATTGAACATGAGGTACGTTTTGCAGTATTTCTTAATTGTATACCACATTAACAGACTCGACCAAGTTTCGTGATGAGCTTGCTCTCGAGCAAGCCACGTTAAACTGGCCGTGCGAGAAGCAGTCCTCCCTAAGATCTATTCCTGCTGTTTTCAGTAACTGATCTTGAGACTTATTGATCGTCATCGCGAAACAGACCTTAAGGGGGAGCTACAGCCTTTTAAATTCGAATGGGTATTCCGAGGGTATAAATGGTATCCGGGGTATGTACACAGATTCACCTTGAGCACGGCCAGTAATTACGATGGCTTTTATAACGTTTTCACATGCAGCCTGGTCCCATTGCACAACTTCGGCTGATTCTCATTTCACAGCAACATTACCCGAGCACCCACTTTTAAGATAAGTATGTAATAAGGTAGGCCGGGTTGGTTAAGTGCATTTAAAAACTCTACGCTATAGTTTATGGCATCATCCGTGTTCACTACAGATCGAGTCTACAGACTTGTATTCGTATTCCGAACCTTCGAACGACTTCAATAAATTGTTATGAATAATGGGAGCCTGGTCGTTCTTAGGTGTCAGAATCGCTCATTCACACAACAACTCTATTGATTTGCTGTGTAGATTTTGAACATCTGGGTAAATTTGAGAGATGAGGTTGTCAACGGTCCGCACAGCTTAGCCGAGATCCGATGGAATTGTAATCCTTCCCTCATTTTCGGGATATTTTTCATTTGCTCCTTTAAGACCTTCTGGTGGGAGAATTCTCCAGCGCAAATATCGTCCTCGAGGTGCACTCGCATATTTATCTTAAAGTGGATTTTTTTTAATTATAGGCCAAATATTTGAAGCCTTAACGCAAGTTTTAACTTTATCAGCTCGAGTTCCCTTCGTAAATACGGGCAGAGTCTGACATAAGTCTCCAGCTAACAACATAATGACTCCACCCATCATAACTTCGTTCCCTCTAATATCTTTTAAAGTTCTATTCAGCACTTCACAACACCCTTTCTGCGCCATTGTCCTTTCGCCCCAGACTGTTACCCCTTATTTCACCCTTTTCAGGGATGAATTTCCAAGAATGAAGAAATTCGTTTTCTTAGTTTAAATGAAGAGTCTATACGTGAAATATTGTAACTGTTACTCAAATTATTACAGGTTTTTCATACCAACTTTCAACCCAATTTAACCCCGTTAAGGGATCAATTTTGAAAAATGCTGAAATCAGTTTTCTTAGTTTTTTATAAAGAGTCTTTACGCGAAATATTATAACAGTTACTCAAATAATTACAGATTTTTAATACAAACCTTCAACCCCAATTTAACCCCGTTAGGAGATGAATTTCCAAAAATCCGTTCTTGTTTCTTGCCTACGTTATAAATTGTGTCTATTGTGAAAATTTTGAAGTCTCTAAGCTCAGTAGATTCGGCTTTGCGTTGATATGTCAGTCAGGACTTGTCCTTTTATATATCGATACCTGAGAGCACAATCGTACTAACTGTTTGAGAGAAATGCTTGTAATTAGTACGTGAGTGCACAAATACGTAAAGTTCAAATTCCATGGGCAAAAATATTGTAATTAGTTCGAGTGTGAACTAAGGTATCGATACATAGATAAAGAACGAAAAAGCTTTTACAACTAACGCCATCCTGTTACGCAAACAGGTACTAACGTGTCATATTGGTTTCAAAGCAATTATTTCTTTATAATTCTTCGAAATAAAAATTCCAGATTTAACAAAAAGTGATGATTTTCCATTTATTTTACAAAAGAACTCGTTTTATGTATTTATCTTATTTATAAACCATATTTTTGGAACAATATGTTTGTCATTCAGAGATGATCGCAAGTCCAAAATGTACAATGGGCTATTATCCGGCTATATTAAGATATACTCTTATTTGTATGATATGTCATATACGGAAGGTGTGTTCTTTGCTTAATTGTGTAGGTAGTATTACTGTTGCTAGGTTACCAATTGTTTATTCATGATTTAGAAATGAAATTATCACAATGCAGGAATAAACGCTAAATGTCACAATGAACAAAAGGTCATATTTTGCCATTTATTGTTAAAAAAATACCCTTTGAATGAATACCCTCAAAAGTTGTAGCCTATGTCCTCTTCTGATATCTAAGCTATATTACTGCAGAATTTTACGCAAATCTGTTTTATAGTTTTTGCATACCAGCGTAATGTACGATTTGTCCACTTTATATTCATTTATCGCGGATAAGGGTTCTTTTCCGGGATAAAAAGTAGCCTATGTCCTTCCTCTGGACTCAAACTATCTCCATACCAAAGTTCATTCCAATCGGTTCAGCGGTTTAAGCGTGAAGAGGTAACAGACAGACAGACAGACAGACAGACAGACAGACACACTTTCACATTTATAATATTAGTATGGATGTGCCCGTAGCTTCTACCGAGAATTGTGGCGAGCAAAGGGTTTTTGGACGAGGTAGGCAGTTAAAGTGTAATGTTATCACATGGGTAGGTAGTCACTCCGTGCCTATATGGAGCCATGGTCGGTTGGGGTAGGCAGTGCTTTTGTGCCTATATGGACCGCACGCCACTGCATATAAATCACGGAAATTTTCGTTTGTCCTCATAAACCTCATATTTTCACTAGCACTGCGCTTATGTAATTCAAGTAAAAAAGCCGTCTATGTAGCTATTATGCGTATTACAGAAATATGCTTCTTCCTGTAGGATACGGTAGGATGGCTAAGGAAGTCGGCGAAGGACAGATATATAACCATAATAAAGTGACGTACGTACGTAGACCATAATAAACTTTTACACATCCGACACTATCATGGTAATGCCAAAGTCTGTTATATTATACAGTGCCCCCGAGATATTTATTCCGTCACGCGTCGGTGATGTCGCTAATATCGACGTTTTCTGTAAATATCATTTAGATTTATTATTTGCATTCGGAGGAAAATCTCGATATTTCGCGTGATTCTTAGGAGGTGCCTATGCCTTTTAATAAATTATGTTGAGTTTGTTCAATTTCTAGTTAGATTAGACAGTATGTTTCCAACGGAATTCACGGTAGGTCCTATCTAAATTCCATAGATCTCAAATATCCACTTGTGTACGAGTTATCACGAATGGTTACATGACAGTAAAACCCTAATACTAACTTGTTACATTCCTAGCCTTGATATGGCGTACTTAGTTCCCCATTTGTCCGTCTGAACCGATAAGTTGGTAGCACTGTAACAATCTTAGTAAACGGGCTACGGTTATTGCTTCGCCGTGTAAGTGTAAATGGGTTGCGATTTAAAATAATGGCCTCCTATCTGACCACGTCGGCAGACAAAAGGAAACGGTTGCGTTTAGACTTTGTTTCGATGAAGTTGCATCGGCTTCCTGTGTCAATGGTCGCTGGGTGTTGCAATTGTTTAAAGATATTTGTCCGGTATATTGTTTTGTTAATTAATGAAAAGTAAACACGCAATCTTACGGGCATTGTATTGAAAGTTATTATTTTCTAGCCGAATTGCTACAGGTAGCATGTAAACATACCTTGCTCAGATTATTAATGGGAAAGCATATTTGTTGGTACGTCCTTCCCTCATTCGGCTGCTAAGCGACAGATTCTTGCGCAAAGTCGGGAATATGTACCGACAGCCAAGCCAGCGATCAGCGCCCTACATCCTCGACCCTGTAGTCACTTACCATGATGTGAACCTGGGGTCAAACGCTGGTCAGTTTATGAATTAAAAAAAAAAAACAAAGTTACTTTTTTATCGTTAAAATGCACAGTTCACGAAGAATTTCCAATATGTTTCCCACGTGAACGTACCCATGAGTAAAGAATAGTTTTTGAATGGAGAGCGCTCAGCTTTCTGCTGGGTTACAAAATAACGACTATGTAGTACTTAAGGATAATGTTAGTTAACATGTTAAAAATATACATCTTGCTATGTGAAAGGAAACTTGCTATCCAATATAAAAACCCATTCAAATCGGCCACGCGTTAGAGAGCTCTCACGATACTAAGAATCGACACACGCGTAGGATTCAAACTTATAACATCCTGTTTTATGCGGGCATTAGCGCTGAAAAAAATATTATTCATTAGGTTAGGTACCTCTTCTTTATCTTTAATATTTCAGTCAAAATGTGCGCATACATTCGGCCTCACGTTTTAATCTAAATCGCTTCGATTTATCAAAACAAGCTCACAACAAGGTGTGCAAAAATGTTGCCCGCTGAAATAGTATCGGTGTCCACGCTATGCGCGGGCGGGCGCGGGGGAGGGGGGTGAGTGAAAACGTCGCGTGCGCACTTTCCATCTCGCGGGCTTTTCGCCGTTTTTGCATTTGGGGTTCCTTTCGTATTTTTCTCTGTTCTGTAGCTAAAGTATTTTAAGATATTTATATGCTGACCGCTTAACTGAGACGTCGCCTGGGGTAAGAGAGGCGCAGGGGTGTGGCGACAAGGGGCTTTGACGGGAACTCAAACCTCGTCGCCACTCCAGACGCCACTGCATTGGGCACGACGTAATTGATTGCCTTATGGCTCCTGCCTGTGATACTTAATCAGTTGAGTGAGGAGTGGTGCTTCTTTTTAGTAGATTATTAATTTGTATTATAAGTACTTGTTTTCCGAACCCTTAAATGAATACCTTCTTAAGATGAGTACTCAAAAATCCGCCGTCATATTATCTATCTACGGCTTTTTGCAGCGCATTCATTTATTTCAGTCATTTCTTGCATTCTGAAGGTTCATAAAACGCACTGTATAAAATAAAAGACATTTAAGTACGGAACCTTAACCGCTTAACAGTTTACGCTTTACCAATTTTTCATCATGTCCCTGTCGCACGCGGAACGCATACATACATCACTACACTACCGATGTTCTCAATAAACTACAAACTGAAATCTGAACAATATTAGACACATTATAGCTTGTTAGGATGTTGGTTCGGGTAATAAATAAATAATATTCGTGTATATTCGATTGTGTGGATGCATGTATGACATGCGTAGAAATATGCACTTTCCTCAATGAAATAATTGTTTTTATTTTGTATTGCTATAAAAGTATCACAATAATGAAAAGGTAATATTCGTAACAATGTAATAAAAAGTATTCTGTTTTGAAATTGCTATAGCTAACAATATAATGTGTTAGAACGAACTGAAAGAACAAGTGGATCTTAATGTGACGCGAAAAACACAAACTTTTTTTTTTATGATTCCCTTGTCTCTCTTGGTCAGTGTTGACCACTTTAGAGGTGCTGAATTTTGTGCCCCAAAAAGGGTTTTTGCCTTTATCAACCAGACCGGTTGTTAGGACTTGGCGACAAACAGAATGAATTACTAGTAGTGCCTAGTTGTTCTGACTTAACTCTTACGATGGCTGAAGGCCGCTCTTTTTTTCTAACATATTTTCTGGCACCAAACCGTTCTTGGTGTTATTATCGTTAGGCCTTGTGAATTCTAAAGAGGGTCCGTACTTTAACGTTGGCCTTGACTGATGGTGTGCTGGTGGCCTGTCATTGTGATTGAAGTAGTGCGATTACAAATGTAATAGGGCGGTAAGATAAACAATGTCTCAGATCTTGGATATCTGTCGCACGAGCCCGAGGCGAGATTGATAAACGTGTGATCTGAGGCATTATTTATCATCGCCCGTGGTGTGCACAAAATAGGGTAGTTTCCTAGTTAAAAAAAAGTATTATTCTAATTAGGCCGCGTCAGTAAGATTATCAAAAAATATTGGACACGTATTTTTTCTTTTGTCAATCAACCAAAAAAAAATACAAAGATAAAGCGCGTCCAAGTTTGGGGGTGGGGGCGCATGACGTCGCGCCGTGCGAAAATCTTCATCATTTTTTGATTAATTGTCAAAAGAAAATATACTTGTCCAATATAATAATATAATAAATAATCTAACTAACGGACGAATTATATTTTTTTAGGGTACAAGCCCATTACACCTTCCTCTAGTCAGTAAGTAGAATTTTGTGCCTGCGTAATTTTGCGATTTATAGCCCGGGGTGACGTAATAGTAGATTGTTTGACAAGGGGCTAAAATAAGCCATTATGACACGAAGTTATTATTTGGACGAGCTCACGAAGTGAGCGAGGACAAATATGTCTGAGTGTCATAATGGCTTTTAGCCACGTGTTAAACACTCTGCTTTTCACTTCGACTCCGAGAAAATAAAAAAGACAAGTACAGTTTGAGCAATTCTTTATAGTTAAATTGACAGCTTATATATTTTTAAAACTAATAATGAGTATAGACAATTTTTACTTTTTAATGTAAAGGGCTGCAATACGATCAGAAATTTTGGCCAATCTGATGAGGTTGGTTTGTTTGTTTTTAATTATTCGTAAGTAGTATGTAGCTGGCCGCAAGTTTGTTTTTTCAGTTTCATAGAAATTTGTATGGGATTATACGGCTTTCTTTTAAACCCTAGGGGCTAAATGTACTATTTTACTCTCGCTTCGTGAAGCTAATATGACTTACTTTTTGAGCAGGATAAGTGAAATAGTACATTATGATACGAGTGTGGTACGTTGGTAATTACACACTACGCTATATCTTGCAGCACGAGTCGTAGACGAGTGCTGTATAAAGCCGAGAGTGTAATGACCAATGCACACGAGTTTCATACGACGTTTTTCAACACACTTGCGAGGAAAAAAGCAAAAAAACAATCTTACCTTACTTAAAATTTGGTCTAGGTTATACGTGCGTAACCAATCCTGTAGTCGTAAGTCGTTTACATATTAATCCGTCATGAGTACCTACCTTAAATTTACGTACCTACATAATGATTATATTTTAATTATCATTGCTTGAGACTATTTACATAATATTGACATTTAAAAAAATCATACTTCAATATGAAATATTTGTATTTATTACATATGTCAAATCAAATCAAAATGGCGCGAAGCGACCGATGCATTTGTCTATGCGCGCGCACGAGCGTTGAGGCACGTTGAGGCAAAGGCTAATAGGCCAATCAGCCAAATATTAAAATATAATAAAATAAATAATTATATCAATTTAATACAATCAGAATGTTATTTTGTTTAGAAAACTTTATAATTTATTGAAATTAATTGCTTTTTACAAGTACCAGTTTCGATTTATTAAAATAACCTAAAATATTTCTTGTACTTAAAACCTATTTGCTGAAGTTTAAAAAAAAATGTGAAAACAGAAGATAAGCGGCCGCTCTGTTTAGCCTTTGTGGACTTTGACAAAGCCTTTCACTCTGCCAAAATTTGGATGCTTTTATCAGGTTAAGGTCACTAAAAAAAACCTATGAAATAGCTGGATAAATGAATGATATGGTATGAAGCTACTATATTGTAGTTAGAAGTAAAACTTGCTGTAGCAGTGTCTTATTGATAACGACCTTAGAAATGAACTGCTTCCTTTAATAATCACATACGGATAATACTCTCGGTAGTTATAAAGTGACACCAAGACTGACCGAAATAGAACGTTAGCAATTGTGCAGCTGGGTTTAGCATAACCTAAACCCAAATTAATTAATATAAGAGTAGTTTCTACGCACACTTTTGTTTACCTACCTGAAATGTAGAATACAGAGTTAATGCACGCTGAAGCGGCCAGCTTATACGAACAAAAAAATAATGAAATTCCGTTCTTATTTATACGTAGGAAACATTACATATCGAGTGACGCGTATGAGATTGATAAAAAGCCTGTGACCGGATATGGGTTAAAGCATAGAATTTTTATAATTTTCCCAACTATCATTTTTAGGGTTGTGTACCAAAAATGGTAAAAAAGGAACCCTTTTTTGGCAAATCAGTTTGTTGAATTATATTATTTTGTAGTTATCCCATGAAAGGAAACCAATTTTCGTATGGTGACGCAATTATTAAAAAAAATAAGTCAACCGTCAACTTCCAATCGACTCAAACATATATGTATTGCACAACGGTTATATTTATATAATTCTAGACTTCAACTTGGGAGATCTCGTTTGTAGTGGTCCGGACACAGTCCATGGCATTCATAGAAACATATCAGACAAAACTAAATTTCTGAAGACATGAAGAACCCTGTAATAAAAATAGGTCTGTCCTCAAAGTGTCCATAAATATGTCAGCTCCCCTATCAGTAACCCAGTAGATACTATGTTCCCATGCGCCTTGCCCAACGCATTGTGCGAGCTATCGCGCCGCGCATCTACATTAATTACGAGTGTGTTGCGTTATGTTTTATGTCTCATTGGCATTAATGCGCGGGAGATTTCTCGCTCGCTGGCTATGGCGTGCGCGGGCGGCGATTTGTATTCAGATAGAGGGGATTTATTACTATTGCAAGGCTCTGAGGTCTGAGAGAATTTTCACGATAGAATATCTTGATTGGGTTAGTGTAAAATTAAAAATTGATTAGACTAACAGAGTGTAATAGAGATAGATATTCTTAACTAAAAATGAAATACCCAAAATTATTGTACATCGCAGAAACAAAGTCCAAGAACACATATACACAGTGCCCGCGAGGAATCTAGAAGATTGTAACCTCACATTCCTTAGATCATTAGGCGCAAACATTGTTAAATGAACCCCGGTCAAATCCGGTTTAGTTTTGTAGATATAATCAATTTTTATGTTACGTTACCACGTTATACGTTACCACCTAAGGTTGCGTCGCTATTGACAGACATCAAAGTATAGCTATCACTCACTTAAGTCATCCTATATTGGAGAAATAATCGTTTCCATTTTATTAAAAGGGAGGATAATTGTCATATAGAAGCGTAAGTTGTTCAATTTTTATTTAACAAAAATCGACAAAACTAATTTTATGCTGAATTTTACTTGGGTTCTTAAAATATTTTTTTACTCGTAATGACCTGAGGAATGCGTGGGTCAAATCTTTCGGATTCGTCGCGGTCACTGTGTATACACATTAAAATTATATACTACTTACAAAATAAACTGTGAAATGTACTATTTAAAGTGAGACACATATAATAATCTTAACACCTTAGCCAAGAAACCTCGACAGCGAGTTACACCAATATTATTTTCTATTTATGATTCCAAATTGTGAGGCATTGCGTACGACGTGTACTTAAATTATATTCATTCTAACTGCCACAGCAACTGAAAACGGCTTTTTGAGTTTTTTTTTAATAATACAGAACAATTTTACACAAATCGAACTAGTCCATGGTAAGCTCAATATGGCTTATGTTATGAGTACTAGACGACGATATATTTAATAGATATATTTACTTATATACATAGAAAACGTCCAAGACTCAGGAACAAATATTTAAACCGAAGAAAACCAAAAATTTTCATCTTCCGTTAATATCAGAAATTTCCGTCTACTCCAGCATCCCTGCCGGGCACAGAAGCGGCACATGAGCTGGTGATCTGCGTCCGCAACAAGTGCACTCCCGAAGAGGCCCTCAACGTACTCCGGGATCTGCCCAACCCCCTGCGGGAAGGAGAGCAACCCGCAGCCGCGCAGGCCGCGCCGCACAACCCTCTGAAGATCGACGTTTTCGTACAGACACTGCTGAACTTGGGGAGCAAGAGTATTTCACACAGCTTTGCTGCCATATCCAAGTTCCATTACGTGTTTAAGGTGAGTTCTTTGAGAATTGGGTTTGTAAATTGAGGATTCGCTACGGGTGTACATCTGTGAAGGCCCTAAACGTTCTCCGGGAGCTGGTCAATCCCGTGCTGGAAGGATAGCAGCCGCCCAGGCCGCGCAGGAAAAAGCCGTTTCGCACAGTCTTCGTAAAGACACTGCTGGACTTGGGGAACAAGAGTTTTTCACACAATTTTGCTGCTATATACCTGCCTTTAAATTTGACCTGTACATACGTACATACACTACTTAACTCAAGGAGTCAGGCATCGCTGTGAGCTTCGCTGCCTAACTCATCCTTGTTAACTTAACAATTTTGTTCAAAACAACCTCTTTCCAACTCGACAATTCCACTGTTTTTATTACAAGTATATAGTCCCGAGGAAACGCTTAAATATCGCTCAAGAAATAACACGTTTTCTTTTTATTTAAAGTAACACTACTATCGGTAATTGTTGGTCCGGCAGATTCTAGCAGAATCCGAGGAGGCCCAGATCTGCATCCTCCGCAACGTGTGGGAGCTGTGGCAGCGGCACCCGCAGATGGTCTCCGTGCTGGTGGACAAGATGCTGAAGACCCAGATCGTGGAGTGCAGCGCCGTCGCCACCTGGCTGTTCTCCAAGGAGATGGCGCCGTATTTCACCAGCGCTCATCTCTGGGAGATCCTACATCTCACTATTGACAAGATGAATAAGCATGTTTCTAAACTCAGTAAGTGTCTTTCGGCTATACAAGTCGACATAAGAAGCCTGCCCTGTATTGTACTCCTTATTCCCTCTTGAAGTCATCGCATTGATTTGAAATTAGCATCTTTTTGCATGAACTGCGATAAGATTCATAGCTTTTTAACCGACTTCCAAAAAAAGGAGGAGGTTCTCAATTCGACGGAATGTTTTTTTTTTCTGATTAATAGAATATGTTTCAATATTTTTTCGCTTTAATAATATTATTTACAGGTCGTGAGCTTCAAGACGCGCGCGCAGAACTAGCTCGGGCGGACTCCTCGAGCTCCGACTCTGAAGACGAGGGCACTAGCAAGAAGAAGAAAGATCAGGACAAGCCCACTGAAGAGGTAATACCATCAGCCACACACTTACATAAGTGACAATTAGTAGACCTTATTGTGACATAAAGCCTCACAGACACATAAGATTACAGGTGGTGACATAAGTGTGTTGCTGTTTTTACTTTAACCGTGATCAATATGACTTGCGTTATCTGACCACTTCTTAAACCTGCTGTATAAAACAGCAGCCATTTTGTGCTTATTATGTTACGAATTATTATATACTTGTTAGTATATGTGCTAACTTTATTTACAGGCAGTAGAGCGCATGGAGGAACGCTTAGAAGCGGCGCACATGGACCAGAAGCGCTTGTTCCTGATCGTGTTCCAGCGGTTCATCATGATCCTGTCGGAGCACCTGGTGCGCTGCGACACGGACGCGCGCGACCCGGCCACCGGCTGGTACCGCAGCACCGTGGGCCGGTTGCGGCAGGTGTTCCTGGCGGTGGGTAGTGTGTCTGCTCGTGCTCCAGCGGTTCATCATGATCCTGTCGGAGCACCTGGTGCGCTGCGACACGGACGCGCGCGACCCGGCCACCGGCTGGTACCGCAGCACCGTGGGCCGGCTGCGGCAGGTGTTCCTGGCGGTGGGTAGTGTGTCTGCTCGTGCTCCAGCGGTTCATCATGATCCTGTCGGAGCACCTGGTGCGCTGCGACACGGACGCGCGCGACCCGGCCACCGGCTGGTACCGCAGCACCGTGGGCCGGCTGCGGCAGGTGTTCCTGGCGGTGGGTAGTGTGTCTGCTCGTGCTCCAGCGGTTCATCATGATCCTGTCGGAGCACCTGGTGCGCTGCGACACGGACGCGCGCGACCCGGCCACCGGCTGGTACCGCAGCACCGTGGGCCGGCTGCGGCAGGTGTTCCTGGCGGTGGGTAGTGTGTCTACTCGTGCTCCAGCGGTTCATCATGATCCTGTCGGAGCACCTGGTGCGCTGCGACACGGACGCGCGCGACCCGGCCACCGGCTGGTACCGCAGCACCGTGGGCCGGCTGCGGCAGGTGTTCCTGGCGGTGGGTAGTGTGTCTGCTCGTGCTCCAGCGGTTCATCATGATCCTGTCGGAGCACCTGGTGCGCTGCGACACGGACGCGCGCGACCCGGCCACCGGCTGGTACCGCAGCACCGTGGGCCGGCTGCGGCAGGTGTTCCTGGCGGTGGGTAGTGTGTCTGCTCGTGCTCCAGCGGTTCATCATGATCCTGTCGGAGCACCTGGTGCGCTGCGACACGGACGCGCGCGACCCGGCCACCGGCTGGTACCGCAGCACCGTGGGCCGGCTGCGGCAGGTGTTCCTGGCGGTGGGTAGTGTGTCTGCTCGTGCTCCAGCGGTTCATCATGATCCTGTCGGAGCACCTGGTGCGCTGCGACACGGACGCGCGCGACCCGGCCACCGGCTGGTACCGCAGCACCGTGGGCCGGCTGCGGCAGGTGTTCCTGGCGGTGGGTAGTGTGTCTGCTCGTGCTCCAGCGGTTCATCATGATCCTGTCGGAGCACCTGGTGCGCTGCGACACGGACGCGCGCGACCCGGCCACCGGCTGGTACCGCAGCACCGTGGGCCGGCTGCGGCAGGTGTTCCTGGCGGTGGGTAGTGTGTCTGCTCGTGCTCCAGCGGTTCATCATGATCCTGTCGGAGCACCTGGTGCGCTGCGACACGGACGCGCGCGACCCGGCCACCGGCTGGTACCGCAGCACCGTGGGCCGGCTGCGGCAGGTGTTCCTGGCGGTGGGTAGTGTGTCTGCTCGTGCTCCAGCGGTTCATCATGATCCTGTCGGAGCACCTGGTGCGCTGCGACACGGACGCGCGCGACCCGGCCACCGGCTGGTACCGCAGCACCGTGGGCCGGCTGCGGAAGGTGTTCCTGGCGGTGGGTAGTGTGTCTGCTCGTGCTCCAGCGGTTCATCATGATCCTGTCGGAGCACCTGGTGCTCTAGGTCATCGAATGCCAACGCAATACTACGTATCTGGTAGTTCTACTAGAAGCCAACTACACAGTTTCGACACACAATGGGGCTAGTACAGTATTTTTCATCCAGCCCGTCAGTATTTCCAAACAAATATAATCCGGGTACAAGTCTATCAAAATTTGATAATAGGTAAGTTGGAAAACAACGTAGGTCACTCGATAAATTTTGTGATAAAAAAAACTATTGAAGATATTAGTATTATTTATTTTACATTTTTTCAAAATACTCTCCATTACTCTCTATACAAAGTTCCATTCGTCTGAACCAACTTTGGAAGCACTTTTGCCAGTCTTCATCAGATAGGTCCGAAATTGCTTCTTCATATGCAGCCACGGCTTCTTCAGCACTCGAAAAAAACTTCCCTTTTAGTTTTTCTTTCACCACAGGGAACAAAAAGAAATCGCAGGGAGCTAAGTCAGGACTGTAGGGTGGATGTGGTAAGGTTTCTATCCCAGCTTTTTCAATAAACGCATTTGTTCTGAGGGACGTATGTGAAGAGGCGTTATCGTGATGCAGCAAGATTCCCCGAAGTCCAGTCTTTGGTCTCCTCTCTCGCACTACTTTAAAAACTTGCGGCAATGCTACTGTATACCAATCAGAGTTGACTGACCTATAATTTTCTAGCATTGATGTTGATAAATGTCCGCCCCGTGAAAAGAAACTAGCTACCATTTTTTTGCCGACGTTACGAGGTCTTTGTAGTTTTGTTGGTAACTTTCCCTCTGAGAAGACGCATACTGACGATTGCCGCTTGTTTTCGGGGTCATATTGGTAAATCCATGTTTTGTCACCTGTAATTATTTCCGATACCCGCCGCGATGTCCCGTTGTCGAATCGTAGACGCATCTCACAACACCAATCTACACGAGCCTGTTTCTCAGTATCGGAGAGCAAACGTGGTATCCAACGACAACAGAGCTTCCCGCAGCGCTCCCCGAACTGACGCCTAAGATATTCTCTATGTCTTTGTATGTTATTTGTGGATCTTCTCGCACCAACATTTCAGCAGTCCACACGTTTTCTGCAGTTACTGCTGTTTGCGGGCGACCACTTCGGTGGTCATCTTCGAGGCTGGTTTTACCCCTTTTAAATTCGTTGAACCATCTAAAAACTGTTGCCCGTGAAGGAGCAGAATCTCCTAACGCTGACTGCAATCGTTGCAAACACAATTGTTCAGATAAACCAAATTTAAAATCATAAAATATCATAGTACGCAAATGTTCGCGGTTAAGCTACATCGTTACAAAGAAAAAAAAAAACATTCCGTCGAATTGAGAACCTCCTCCTTTTTTTGGAAGTCGGTTAAAAAAGCGCGGGAACCGTTTTAGAAAAATGACTGTAACATATTCATTTTTTAAATTGGAGCGAATCGGCAACTTGTGTTCTATTTTTAAATAAATTTGCTTTTAAAAAACATATAATTCAGGTGTCTTCCATTTTCGAATTTAGAGCATCTCAAAACTTATCGAGTGACCTACGTACTAGCTTTTGCTAGTGTGGAAAAAAAGAACTACTACGTCTTCTTGAAATTTAGACAATAAGATGGCGTAATTCTGCCAATAGGATGATCTACAATTTGAGAACTCATCAACGTGCAATTTTTTGACCTTCAACTGTCTTAAATGGTCACCACTCAACTCGCCCCCTTAGAATTTAGAATCAAAATTCCAAGTTCTTGGAAAAATTTGAAACAATGTTGGCAAGGTCGTCATTCGAGGTATTTTATGAAACTTCTAAAATTTTTGATTGGGTCACTATAATTCTAAAGGTGGGGTTGAATAATAGTGTCACGGGCTATACTGACGGGACCGTTTGTCCGCAGCACCACGAGCAGGTGCAGAAGTACAGCAGCACGCTGGAGACGCTGCTGTTCACGCAGGACCTGGACCCGCACATCCTGGACGTGTTCCACCAGTTCCTGGCGCTCACGGCCTAGCTCCAGAGGATCCAACTCCTGCATACAGCAGCAGTTCTCAAAGTGTGCTCCGCGATAATATAAATATGACAGCACTTAATTTAAGTCAAATTTTAGTATAAATAGAGGTCGTTTCAGAAAAATTTCCTTTTATTTATAGAATGAGAAAGTTATTTCATTTGGTAGTGAAATTAAGAAATTTTTAAGGTTCCGTACCCAAAGGGTAAAACGGGACCCTATTACTAAGCCTCCGCTGTTGGTCTGTGTGTCTGTCTGTCCGTCTGTATCTCATGAATCGTGATAGCGAGACAGTTGAAATTTTCACAGTTGATGTATTTCTATTGCCGTTATAACAACAAATACTAAAAACAGTATAGTTTTTATGTGTGTCTGTAAATGTCAGTAACAAATGTAAAATGATCGAACACCGCGAACATTTTGCTTAGGAGTAGGGCTCTGCTAACACTGGATTTTCATAGATACGATCGTTTGTATAGCGTATTTTTGTACGGAACCCTCGGTGCGCGAGTCCGACTCGCACATGGCCGGTTTTTATGTAAAAAAAAATATTTCTTTGAGTTCCATAAAACATCATGCCGTTTTTGAAAAGTGCTCCATCGTAAAAAAAGTTTGAGAACCACTGGCATACAAGCTCGACAGAGAATCAATTTGGCTTACTTTTCGTAAAAATGTACCTAATAAAGAGATAACGTTCAAAAACTGTAAAATGAGCAAGCCCATGCGAATCCGACAAACGACTGGAAAAATATAACGGCTTGAAATGAAGCATTAATTTCTAAAGATAGTCAGCTAGCTTTACTCTAGACAGCTACTATTATGAACATTGTTTTTTTGTTTTTTTTTATTTGAGTGAACTGTGAAGTCTGGCTTGCGCAATTGTAACCATTTCGGAATGTATTTTTGAGGTAAATAGCTCCAATCGTATATACCTCAAACGTGACTAGTTACTATACTTCATTTTAAATATATTTAGCTTTCTTTGAAATTGACTTTAAGTTTTAATATTGTAGTAGGTGTAAGAACTTTGTTGTTTTTATGTATGGGACGGCTGGTGTAAGCGTCATTTTTAATCAGTCCCTTAAATATGGACTAAGAAACTCGCTCTACATGACTACGATAAATAATTAAAATGCTATTTATTTTTGTATCAGCACCGGTGGTACTGAATGTGTTAAAAATCGGTTATCCACGAATATAAAACATTTTTGAAGTTAATAGGGGAGGGCGGGGAACAGTGGATTAGTGTCTATATTTTAGAGAAATAATAGATTTACATAGTTGTCTTGTTTGCATTTTGATAACGCATCAGATGTTCTTTCAATTCGCCCTACGACAAAAATATACATTTATTATTTCTCTAAAATATAGGCAACGATTCACTGTTCCCCACCCTCCCCTACATCAGACGTATTTCACAATTTCATGTCAGAGTCAGAATTTGCCAGAATTATCAATAATTCTTCAGTTAATTTACCTACACCGTAAACTCTTCAAAATTTTATTTATATAATATAAGTCTAACCTCATCTTATATTAAAGGAATAAAATTCTGATCAACAGACTAATAATAAAATAATAAATAATAAACCTACTAATGGAGACGAACAATAAGGATAATCTTATTCGTTAAAGTATTCTAAAAAAACTCCGTAATTTTTTACACATAGAAAAAGCTAACGATGGACAGGTAAAAGATTTCTGAAAAGTGAATAACATTATGAACTGTATTTATTATGGATAATTTAATGTTTGGAATGGATAATTTGCTGATTTTCTAGTTAGAATAAGGGAAGTATTTGTATGTTTCCTGTAAATAAAATAATAGGCTCAGTCTGAAATATAGTTTATTTTTAATTTTCCCTAACTCCGCCTATTATGATCTAATGAATCTTCTAATAAATAATAACACCTAATAACCAGAATAAGCTTCACACACGGCTGTCTGGGTGCTATGCCACAAAAGTATGTGTGCGTCATTTGATTAGTGATTAATGTAAAGAGCGATATCGACCGAGATGTGATGTTTCTAAACTGTAACCGCCTGATTGTTAAATATTTTGAGCTTCGAAGGCGGCAAATCACATCATTGAAAATTCGTGCCGCTGACGTCGACAATGTCGACCAGACAAACTTCTCATCATTGATCAAAGACTCTGATCCGAATATGAAATCGATAGTTATCTTGTTCTGCAATCACTGTATTTTTAAGTTCTATTTTATTTTTTTGCTGTAAGTCACGTCGTATTATTTCGCTACATGGCGCTTAAAAATTTCTTTTGACGAATATGACGAATAGTAATCCTAATATCTTTTCGTCTGTCTGTTTCGGATCCTGAGTACATTTTTAGGCCATCTTTGAACATTTATATACCAGACTAGAAGTCGCCCGCGACTTCGTTCGCGGAGGATAAAAAGTCATGACTCCTCTTTTTTTCTTTAGCATAGTCGGGTAAAAAGTATCCTATAACCATCTGGAGATACCCGTGTACCAAAAATAGTTGAAATCCGTTTAGCCGTTTTTGCGTGATGAAGCCACAACGACACATACAAACATTTCATTTTTATCTATACTATTATAAAGTTGTAAAGATGAAATGTCTGTACATTGAAGATATTTTCAAAAAAATGATTGTTATGGACTATTTGGAAGTCACTAAAATGAAAAATATATTTTTTGGATTTTATGTATGTTTGTATGTGTCGTGGCTTCATCACGCAAAATCGGCTAAACGGATTTCAACTATTTTTGGTACACGGGTAGCTGGGTATCTCCAGATGGTTATTGGATACTTTTTACCCGACTATGCTAAAGAAAAAAAGAGGGGTTATGACTTTTTCTCCTCCACGAACGAAGTTGCGGGCGCCTTGTAGTAACTTAATAATAGTTTAGATATATTAACTAATCAATTACATTGAAATTTATTTCAGAGATATTTTTTGTTCGCTCCATACGACGTAAATACGGGAAATGTGTTTTTTTTAAATATTAGATACCAAAAGATAACATCGTGACAGTGATTTATACTATAACATTACTTTGCACATTTTGTTTTACCGTTTGACGTAAAATCCCCTTATCGTAATACCCGCGCCTCTTACGCCGAGTAAAACGGTCCGCCTATATAACATACAAATTAAAAGAGCTTAAAACGATTATAAAAGTTCATTTTCCGTCTTCATTGTTACTCAATAAACACATTTCTGGCGATAGTCAGTTGTTACTTGGAGCGGTTCTTCGAGTTAGAGTTGAGAGAAAATATTATTGAGCGGACTAATCGCACATCTTTTTGCAGCTGACTGTACTTACTATTATTATTACTGAGTGTGGGCCCTTTGTTAGCAGGCGACCAGACTTGATTTATGGTGGCAGCCCGTTATTAGAGTTCATAGCTGAGGCCCGTTGAGTCTAGAAATTCCCAGATTCATTGGATGGTGAATTGTTAGTGATACATTTTTTCCGCTTGAGTGGTCCATGCCTGTGCTTGACAAATATATATGTTTTTAGGATTTCGTGCCAAAAAGGTGCAAAAGGAATCCGTATGGTGCGACTCTGTCTGTCTGTCTGTCCGACTATTAGAGCGCCATATCTGAAAAACTACTTACGCTATTAGAAATTATGAATATTTATAAACATGGTCAGCCCACATGTATTGCATAGGTAATATTTAAAAATATTTTTTCTTTTCCATATAACCGACGAATATTTGTAAAAATTAAGTCTAGCTACAAGTAGGGTATCACCATATGAAAGGCCTTAACCTGCACATTTTCGAACATTTTTTTTTATTTTTTGTATTAAGTTTTTGTTTTAGTAAGGAAAATATAAAAAAAAAACACTATTCCCCCCTTTATCTCCGAAGTTTACCAAACGAAAATTAAAAAAAATCTTAATTTTTATAAATAGACATAAATATTACACGACAATTATAGCTATGTCTCTAACTAGCTATTTTTTTTTAATTTTTAGAAAACCTATTTGAACAACCAGGTTGAGATTAGTTTGCACCTCATTTGTATGCAATCAATGCTATAGATATCAGGTGCAAACTTAATTCAACCGGTACCGGGTAATAAAATTTGTACGGAACCCTCGGTGCGCGAGTCCAACTTGCACTTGGCCGGTTTTATTTAATATTATGCTACTCTCTAGCCTAGAGAAGACGCTGTTTACTCGAAACATTTTGTACAGGAAGTAGGAACTACATACAGATGTAGTGCATAATTGTTTTCTATCGTATTTTCTCGGAAACGTTCGTATTTGTCATGTTACTTCAGTGAACACACGTTAGCAAGACACTCGTACGTTTCCATGAAAATACGATGGAAATCAATTTGCTCTACATCTGTACACATGTGTTATTTTCATGATTTGGTGTCAGTCGCTTTTGAGGATTAAAAGATAAAACCGAAAACGATAAAACGTATTTATATTTTCAGTCTTAATTCTTAACATTACACACATCAGCTGTCAGTTGTCACTTCAAGTGTTTGAGCAGTTCTTCGACATCCTTCTTAGAGCCCAGGTAGCAGGGGGCGCGCTGGTGGATGGCCGAGGGTTGGATGTCCAGGATCGGTATCTTGCCGTTGGTGGCGATGCCGCCAGCTTCTGTCACAATGAAGGCCATTGGGTTGCATTCGTAGAGCAGACGGAGCTGAAAATAAGGACAAAGATTAAGCTCGATCACCACACACAAGTATTTTGGCAAGTGGACTCTTAATAGGCTTTTGTCCGTCGGTTAGATTATCAGAAAATATTGGACTCGTATTCTTTTCTTTTGTCAATTGTACAAAAAAAGATGAAGATATAGCCCGTTAAAGTTCCACTCCCAAACTTTGACGCGCTTTATCTTTGTCTTTTATTGTTTGATTGACAAAATAAAAAATACGTATCCAATATTTTTTGATAATTTAACTGACGGGCTAATTACATTTTTTTTTTACCAGGAAACTACCGTATTGGCTTTGTTCATATTTTTACAATGTGGCCTGGCCTAATTTGAAAAACATTACTTAGAAAGGCTTTCTGAGGCTTGCCTTAGTGACACAAGGTCACTGTATGCAATGAGCAGTCATCTACTACATTTTAAAATTCTGTAACTACTTAACATATTTAAACAAACGTTAATTTGTGATCAATGCCAATTTCAGTAGGTACAGGGAATTCGTGGGGTGATTTGGATTTAAAAGAGTTAATTAATAAATTTATTGTTGCAAAAATATTTAAAGTAATTTATTAGAAATGAAATGTTAATCGTTTTTTAATATAAAGTCCAGTGGCGTACGGGTCATATAGCCACAAAGGCACTGCCTACCCTGAACGACCATGGCTCCAAAGAGGCACAGAGAAACTGCCTTACCTAAAGCCCTGAACGACTATTGCTCCATATAAGCACAGAACAACTGCCTATTTTAGCCAAAAACTCTGTACACGCCACTATTTAAGTCATCAGCCGGTCTAACACAACTCTCCGCGACTACGTTTGTCGCGCGACATAGCATCACCCGTCTTTCTCGCATTGTATTGAAAGGAAAGAGACAGACAATCTTTGTCGCGCGACAAAGAGTGGCGTATCACAGTCGTGCTAGAGGTGCAGTATTTATTTTCTGATTGGGTTATTTCTCTACTTTGGGACTTCCTTCTCTGCCGACTGAGGCTACATCAGTTACCAATGTGCTGGTTTCTTACCATGTTTTTGGTCCCCCTCCGCACGAGAGTTGATTACTAAGTACAGTAGCATAATAGGTATAGTAACTACTCGTATTACGCCGGTAACTAAAACTAGAAAATTACGTGGCTGGAGTCTGAAATCAGGATCTTGCAATTTCCTGTACGAAAATAGATTGGCGGCATTATAGCTAGGACTGGGAATACCCAGTCCTAGCTATAATGCCGCCAATCTATTTTCACTTTCTTATCTAGATAGGAATAAAAGGGTTGACCCAAAAATAAAATGATATTTTATTATCAGTATCTAAAAGTGGATTGATATAAATGGCAATATACGTACTTAATGATAATAATCTTATAAGGGATTGATTGATATGACATGATTCAACAAAAAAGCCGGTAAATTAGGTACGAAACAAACCAATCAAGAGACAAGAATCTTAATATGGGATAATACTTGGTTGGGTCGAAAATAGACAAAATAAATAAAAAAGTGGACCCGCTTATTATGCGCTGCATGGATAAAGTGGTAGACGCATTTTTAAACCAAAACCAAACGGGGTATATGGTTAAAGGTGCGTCCACACTTGTATCATTTGCTCGTATCCGATCACCGTGCCGTGGCATGACTGCGTATCGAGCTGCTTGGACGCTTACTGTCGGCGCGCCGATCCTGCCGTACTCGTCCGATATAACTGTGTGATACGCGTAGCAAAATAGATTTCGAGCGATCCGATCGGCGCAACGTCCAAACGCGTGATCGTGACACGCGATCATGCCACGCGACGATGATCTGATACGGGCAAATGATACAAATGTGGACGCACCTTAAGGCCGAGTATTGTTTCGAGTGGCTGGGGTACCTTAAGCCTTGGTGCGCAGTGCGAGGCGGGAGCGTCGGGGTCAATCCGAGGACCTTAATCATCTCTCATGACTAAGGTCCTCGGAATGAACCGAAACCGAGCAGTATTCGGCTTTTACGACGTAAATAACCGTTAATGTAATCTAAATATGTCAGAGTCTCGCGGTAGTTGCCGAACGGGATATTTTGAAGCGAACATCTATGTATGTAAGTAACGTATGTATGTAATTGTGATTGTACAGTAAAGGAATTTAATTTCCAACCCATCTAAGGTTCAATATCGTACAGCAAACTGTCGCCTTAAGAGCTAGCTAAAGCACGACGTTGCTTTGACATGTCGCATGCATTGTTGTTTGTCAGTAACTAGGCAACAGATTAACTACGTTAACATGAAGCATATTTAAAAAAAAAACATTCAAAATCAGTGCTATTGTGAATTGCGGATGCTCGTTTGCTCGTTCCCGTTAAGATGGACGAAAAAAATCCAAAAACGCCTTTGAAATTTTTCTTCAATTTTCTCGATTGACACTGACAAATGTTTAATTAGAAAAGCAAATGATAACTTTTCGCAAAGAGGTTATCTGTAATGTGAAGTGACAAATAATACGTATTGACATTTCAATACAATTACTAAAATAAAATTTTCGACTTTAATCTATTGCGAATGTCTAATAACATTTCAACGAAATGGGTAGGGAATTAAATTCCTTGACTGTATATGTAGGTATGGTTCTGCGCTTCTCCGGAATCTCGAACGTAACTCTCAAACCAAGCGCTCCAATATGAATGGAGTTTGTATTCAATTACTGATTTCGTTTTGATAAGGAACTATATTTCATGAGAATATAATCAGCCAGTCTAAAGATGTCAGGAGTTTTGTAAGTTTGCAATTTGAGTGTGGCGAATAGTTGCTACTATTTTCGTTGTGGCAATTGTCAGGTGACAACGACAACTTTATGTTCACAGCGATCCCCGCAAGCTCGATACATCTTCTTACTTTATAATGGGCACGCAATGTACAGTACGATTACTTTGGGTTTACCACTGATATATACTTTTATTCCATTGGACATTCGATTTTAACACTAATGTAAAAGAGTTTATATTACTTACACACTGTCTAAACGTCGTTTGTTTGTAATAGAAACTCTTTTGTATCAGTGTTAAAGTCGTATATCCAATCGAATAAAAACATATGTCAGTGGTAAAATCAAAGTAATCGTACTGCACGTGAAATTGTCATTGTCACCCAACATTTGTCACGATTGTGAGATAGGGGCCTCGTCGTATTTACCTTTCCATTAGGCGCGGACTTGGTGGCGGGGTACATGAAGATGCCGCCATACTTGACGGTGCGGTGCACGTCCGCCACCATGGAGCCCACGTATCGCGCGCCGTAGGCCTTCCCGCTGCTGGGGCACTTCTTTTCCTGCACGTAGTTCTTAAGACCAGTCTCCCATTCCGCTGCGTACCCTGAAATTTATTTTCAATATTGAGCTGCCATCACTACCACTAAAAAAGCATACCCCTGTATGGGCAAGTACCACAAGGTGCCAGACACCACAAGGGATGCTAGTGATCTAACGCAAAGGGTAGCCCAATGGCTCTTAACCGCGTCAAGTGAACGAATCAAATGAAATCAAAATATGCTTTTATTTAAGTAGGCCTAGGTACAAGCACTTTCGAATAGTCAGTTAGAAAGAAAGAAAGAAAACTTACATTGAGAGGAATGTTTGCTGGGAGACATACAATATGATGCAACATTTGTTGCAAGGATTAGGGAAAACCCAGAAAAACCTAATCAGATAATTTAACTTAGAATATTACGAGTACTTACATTTGTCTATAAATATGTACTAGAATTCAGCAATGAAGGATCGAGGAAGAAGTTGATAGCTATTCAAGTGTACAGTTAGCATCGAATAGTTCGTAACGACCAAAGTAGCCAGTAAGGATGTTTTACGATATATTTGGCCACTATAGCTGCTAATAACTAAGTATATGATGCTGACTGTATACCTAATCTAAGTGCCTTTACATTGACAGTCTGCTTGCAAATACCTCACCCCATACATGAAACATGGAAAGAATTACATGTTGCAACATGTCATGATTGTCAGTTTATTTCAGTGTACTGACGGAAATATGGGGTCTCAAACAGCTAACCATTGAACACATGGTTTTTGTGATTGGGTTCAGCTATCCTATTTATAAAATATCCTACGATCGTCTATAATCAATTTGCAGCATCAGCTTTAAAATCCAGGTGATGATTTTAAAGTTTCTATAATAAGCATCCCGCCTTGGTCGTTGTGTGACTGATGATCATGATATAACAGAAGGTCACGTTACAGAACTTGATTATTTTTCAACTGGCCAGTCCACGAGATTTACCATGATCAACTCTATTTTGTTTGACGTTGAACCTTTATTGTCTAAAGAAATTACAGACATTTCACTAATAAGATAACTTAGGTATAAATAGTTATCATATGTAAAATCATTTTAATTTTACGCAGTGAGCAAGTAATTATGACAATGTTTACACAAAATACTTGTATTTAGGAATCGACCCCATATGATCTTATTTGTAACAGGAAAACAACATGCGTATGGATACCTTCGTGTGGGCCTCTTATCTACTAGACTAGACTTGTTCCAAGGGTCAGTTAAACGAGACACGTAAACATTAGTCAATTGATCAATTGCAAAGTTTAACAAGATACAATTTTATCCTAATAATACTTTTATTACTTTTTTTTACGTATTAGCTTACCCTCATTGATGGAATAAATGTTTCCCTTCTCCGGAATCCTCATGTTGGGATCGGTGAGGATGAACTCTCCAATACTGGGATCGTACATGAAGCCGTTGACCCCCTTGCCCGGGCCCAGAGACAGCACCACCATGGTGGCAGACCCGTACAGCGCGTAGCCTGCTGCGACCAGCTCACGGCCCGGCCGGAGCGCGTCAGACACTGATGGCTCGCCTTCTGATTGCTTTCTGCAAGGGAACGATAAAAAGTGTAACCTTTAGAGGCCCAGCTTTGAAAGATTGTTGTACTCTAGATGCCAATAAACTAGTATAGCACTGCATTGAAAATGACGTCGTGTAGACACAATTTTCTATCAAATCGATTTGTCATATTTGGTGCTCAGTGATTAAATTAATGGCTGGGAAAGGGTTTAATCAGAGCACCTACAAAAACCTACTATATTAATACAGTTGTAATTATCGCTCATAAATTCCTTTCCGACTAAACCAGGGTAAACAACTCAATGTAGATACTTCATCAATGGTAGCGGCTCAAGGTACCTGGCGTCTCAAATTTGAACCCTAAACCATTCGTATATACGGAATTCAATATATACCTATTTCGACCGAAACCTTGGCGTGATTTTGGACTTTTCGGTCTCTACTTTCATGTTCGAATCATGCCGCCACTCGATCTCCTGTCATGGATCATTTGTGCAAGATTGATCGACACGAACTTCAGTATAATAGTTAATAACGAGGTCCTAGACTGACTACAAGGTGAAAGGGTCTTACTTGTAAATGGAGAAGATGGAGCCGACAGAGACGAGGCAGTCGATGTTGGAGGACCCGTCCAGTGGGTCGAAACACACGATGTACTTGCCGCGACGCTCCGTCTCAACCTGCACACATTTTTTTTCACATTTAGTGTCCTTTTCCAAGAACATATATATCCATATATTGGGTCCACTTTTCGGCTATAAGCAAATAACGTCAGAGAAAATCAGGACGAAGATATTATGATTATCAGAAGTTGTAGAGTATTTCGATTAAGTAGAAAAGCGGAAGGATTATCTTTCCTACCTTTTCCTACAGATATGAGCAGATAAATAGGTCGCATTGTGTCGTACATACAAGTAGTTGTCCAAATACATACATCGCTAAGGTGTCCGTCCTAAATGACGTTTGGAAAAATATAACCTCACAAGTTAAGCTTGTTCTTCACAGGACCGAGATTTTTACAGAGCGTTGTTTAACATTCATACCTACTATTACCTAAGTTGTCTAAATTGAGGAATAGAAATTAGTTCTTTAACTTCCGAGATAGATGAGTGGGATAGTTGGTACCTTGATGACGTTGTCCTTTTCCTCGGAGACCAGTGCGCCTACCATGAGTTCGGCACGAGCGAGTATCAAGCGCTCGACGACGGTCTATCTCTTTCGCACTATGAGCGCGTGCGAAAGAGGTGCACTAACTCTCGATACGAGATACTCGCTAGCGCCGATCGGAAACTCAGCTCATGGTGGGCACACAGGATACAAATGGTGAAGGAAGACATGTTGATGAACAGGTTGCATGTCTGTGTCGCCTGAGATGTGAGCTGAGGAATCGTAGACTAGTGAGTTACCTCAATGACGTTGTCGTTCTCTTCGGAGACCAGGAGGCAGGTGGTAAAGGAAGACTTGAGCATGTTGATGAACAGATCGTTGGACAGCACGTCCAGCTTCTTCACCTGCTCGCCCTGCACGTTGGTGTCGCCGGAGATGCCATGTCTGAACATGCCATACACGTCATTAATTAGGAATTATAATTTAAAAAAAATCAAGTAGGTATGTTACGGTTACGGATGCGCCAGGCCAATCTTACTTGCGCGAACCGAACTGGCTCCAAATTAAGCTCAAGTACCTATATTTTGTACAATGAGATCAGTACAATCAGGTACAAATGGCCCGGGTTACCTACCTGTCACCGTTTGGTGACGTTGACATAGATACCTATCCATACTATCCATACTAATATTATAAATGAGAAAGTGTGTCTGTCTGTCTGTCTGTTACCTCTTCACGCTTAAACCGCTGGACCGATTTGGATGAGATAGTTTGAGTCCCGGGGAAGGACATAGGCTACTTTTTATCCCGAAAAAATACCCTTATCAGAAGCTAGTTTCCTATATATTACGGAAATTAAGCCTAAAAAATTTAGTACAGTCATCAGCATTAATATCTGCCACAACAACTGCTACATAATTTATCATTTGATATTGGGACACTACGCTACAAACCGGGACAGGTCCCAGCGTACCGGCACATATGGCAACCCCAGTTGTGCTATAAGAACAACCGTGTGTATGTTATTAGCAGATATCGTGATTACGACTGCTCAACTGAGAAGACATTATACTTACTCCTACTAACGGAAAGTATTTCTAACTATTGTTATCAGTTCCGTTCATTCCACTTTACTTAATACTAGTCGTGAATGATATCAAAGCGGATACTGGGGGTCAGGCATTAGTACCTAGGTATATTAGAGTAATTATATGCTCAGTTACAATGGGTAATAAATAAACTATAGTCCAATGGGTAACTAGAGAGATTAATCTTAAATCGAATAATTTGAAAGCAATATCCAAACAAATGCATTATTGTGGTCAGGTATATAGTATATTACTGCAGAGGCCGGGAAAAGTCATCTCGCGGACGAGTACGGTTTTGTTCTATAGATACGAATCCACGAAATGACATTTCTGCCGAGGCATGTATACTGCTTTTCTCCAAATAAGCGACGAAATTTGAAACATATTTATGTAACTTAATTTCGTAAAAATAACACGGCAGACAATCTTTGACAACAAATGCAATTCACCTTCCCGCCTTAATTTTTTTTAAGGATATTAAAGTTAAAAGTTTTGGCTCCGAATTGTATATTTGGTTCCACATGAAATATAGTAATGAAAATAAATAAAAATAAAACCCATAGCAATAGTTAATATGCATTATTAGTTTTAGTTGAATCGGCAATTCCTAAACCCACAACATTTAAAAAAACATCCCTTTGCTACAAAATATTTATCAGTCCCAGAAGATCATTAAGACTAAATAACTGTAGTATGATTTGGACACAATAATTATTGTTTTTTTTCTATTATTATTGGTATTAACCGTGCATTAACTAAACGCAGAAGACAATTAAAGTTTTTTTAAATCTCGGTTTTTGTATCGGCTGTATGGGGAATTTTCAAAGTCTTGGATGAAATTAAAAGTATAAACCTGTACAATAATGTCAATAATGTACATTTACCAGGCCTGTCCGGGAAGTAATGCCACTTTTTTTAAATTGATTATCGTATCAACGTATATAACGATAGACTTCGCGGTGTGTTCTTACTACATTAATGGGAACATTTCCGAGCAAGTTGGAGAAAAAGTATTTTTTTCAGTTTGGATTTGGACCAAAGTACAAACTTACCCTAACATATAATTTATAATAATAGATTGATTTTTTGTGTTTGGTATTTTTCCAACTATCTGTAGTTACCAAACATAAACTCGTGCCTGGTCTGTACGAGTATAGTAACATTGTCTTTAAAACTCTTAGGCCCGATTTCACCATGTTTTGTTAGCATTAAGGAATGATTAAAGACGGATTACGTTTCTCAAATGTCAAGAAGGTATTATCAGCGGTTAGGTAAATAAACAGAGAATGGCGAAATTAAGCCTAGTTTTAAAAAAAAGATTACTAACAGCCTAGCAAAGTACCTAGTATATAATTATAGAGATGGTAAACAACGTAAAAATATACTAACAGTTTAGCAATACCGGCTTTCCTCACGGCGGACTGAATGGCCTTGACAGCTGTCTGGATGGAGTTGAGGAGCTGCGTCAAATCCCCTGTGGCGGTGGGTGCCGTCCGCTGCTGACTCAGCATCCACCGCGTCAGCGTCATCGCGTTCACGTCAAACGCTGGCCCTTGTTGCGTCATTTTAAATTAAAAAGAATATTTAAACTGGAAACGTCAAAAAAGATGGCGTCGTTCGGGCTCAGCTGACGCCGCGGCACTGACCGCGCGTGTGAAGGTTGCCGCGCCGGCCGGTATCAGTCATGAGTAAACAGTTATTATTGTAGCTAGCCTAGCCTAGCTTTTGGACGCGCATGCACACGTGTAATTTACCTTTCGAATATAAGCACGTTTCATTTTTGTAACCACGATTAAAAAATATATATAACTACTTTTAAATAAAAAAAAAAAGAAATATCCCAATTCTAGAGAGTCGAGAGTCTAACTCACACACCGAGGGTTCCGTAGAAACTTTCACTTATTCTGACTTACTTGTCGGTTGAGTTAAGTTTGCCTCTGGTATCTATGGCGTCACAACTGAGGCGAAAACTTAACCAAACCGGGTTAAAAATAAAGTAACACAGACAGATATATGGTTATAATTTTCGTGTAATATTCATATAAAATCATATACCTATTTCCAGAAATTTTCAGATTTTTCGCTTCGTATGAGTTGAGGTGAATGATTACACACATACATGAAGTACTGATTGCAAAAAAAAAGAAAAGAGTTAATGAATGAAATGAAATGAATGAGTGAATGTAAATAAAAATGCTTAAAAAAATGTCCGAAAATGTGCAGATCAAGTCCTTTCATATGATACCTTACTTGATTGAGTGGCTAGACTTATTTTTGCTCCCCCTCCCTCCCCCCTCAGATTGATTGTTTTTTATAATACATATATAATAATAATATATACATATATTCCATATTTCAAATGGATAGCATAAGTAGTTTTTGAGATATGGAGCCCCGAGTTAAGTATTAGGATTAAGTATTAAATGATGATTATGATGATGTTGATGATGACGATGATAATGATGATGATGATGATTGATTTTATTCATTTTAGACTTTCATAGTAACATTTATTGCTTAACTTTCCCGAGCTGTTTTTTTTTAAATGTATGAATACAGTTTGTCTTATACTAAAATCGATGACATGGTTCATGGTTCCTAAGAAGACATTTTCGTACGTCTTATAGTTTCAGGCTTTCCCATACTGACCGAACTAAATGTGCCACCCTGTATAGTAGGATACTATATTATATAGTAGGGTTGGCAACTCGAAGCGAGGGTGACAGTGAGTCAGAGTGTAGAAAATCTACGGAATAAAGAGCGAATCACACAGAATTAAGGCGGATTTAGTAAAGGTTTGGTAGTTGCCCGGGTAAAAAAAAACATTATTATATAGTAGTCCGTCAGTTTGATTACTTATCAAAAAATATTGGACACGTATTTTTTATTTTGTCAATCAAACCAAAAAAGAGAATGATAAAGTGCAAGTACAAGTTTGGGAGTGGGGCGCATGACGTCACGCCGTGCGAAAAACGGTCGCACGGCGTGACGTCACGGTGAACTTTATAACCGGCTATATCTTTGAAATAAAACAATTTAACGGATTATATCGCGTATATTATCTCATTTTAGTTCCCAACGTTTCATCTCGTTTCGTTTTGAGATTAAAAAGCATCCTAATTTCAATAGAGAAGATGGATTGTCACTACCACCAGCTTGGGATCCTGTAATACATCTCATCAAGGAACAAGCGACACACAGGACTGCAAAACCTTAATTTCCGAACGGTGTAAAATATCTTATCTCAGTACGCCTCATTTGTGAAATGCTGCTTGGTAAATTATTAGAATAAAATAATTAAGCCCTTCTGGCACATGTGTAACTGTTTTTACAGCTTAGGCTCATCTGGTATGTATGTACACCTTTATTAGTTTTTTTTCAAAAATGGGTAGTTTGCACAAATTGTAACTTTGACAGAGGAAAATACATCTTTTCTCAGTCCACCCGTCACCATGGAAAGCTGGAAAGCTTCCGAAACGTCGGGAACTAAAATGAGATAATATACGCGTTATAACCCGTTAAATTGTTTTATTTCAATGAGTAATAATCGCGGAAACAGAAGAAAATATTACGGCTATATCTTCATCATTTTTTGTTTAATTGACAGAAGAAAAAATACTTGTCTAATTTTTTCTGATAATCTAGTTGACGGGCTAATTATATTTTTTTAGGACACCAGGGGCTGTGACGGTATCATATTATCCAGCCAGTGACCATTTTCCCGAATATCTTCAAAACTATAAGTAGTTGCATAAAATGAAATATTTTTGGGTATTTGATAATTAATAGTTTCTTCTGTTTCCGCGATTATTACTCATTGAAATAAAACAATTTAACGGATTATATCGCGTATATACGTTTCGGAAGCTTTCAACTTTCCATGGTCACGGGTTCTCAAATGAGATAAATATACGCGATATAATCCGTTAAGTTGTTTTATTTATTTAATAATTAATTAACAAAATGTTCGTCGATTTAATATTACTTAGTGAAATGTTGTCAATTAGAGACAAACACTTTCCACATTTCTAACTCTCATTTTTATTGACTTCAATTTAGAGTATAGTTCTTTGGTCTGGTTGACACGTATCTATACAATACATGTAGGTACTGGTTTGTATTTTGGCGATTATTTCAAAAACTACATAGATGGACCAGTTTCGATCAATCACGAATGAAATTTATAGACCAGTGGGCCTCATAAAAAGTGTCAGAGTCACGCAAAGAGTAATGGAACGAGCTATGCTCTGAGTCTCCTTGCGTGATCCAATCAGAATGAGGAGATCCGCAGAAGAACCAAGTAGTTGAGTGGGCGGGGCACATTGCTCGTAGAACCGGTGGTCGCCGAGCTCGGGCAGAAAGGTTCTTGAGTCACGACTACTTCAGCGTGGAAGGCCGCGAAGAGATCGCGGGAAACCGTTGGATGAGGGCGACACACTACCGGTCCTTATGAAAATCCTTGGTATGGCCTTTGTCCAGCAGCAGACGTGTTTGATTATATTGCATGCTCAATTATATGTATGAAAAAAAAAGCAATTTCGTATCGAAATGTTAATCGTACGCCCGTATAAAATTTACACGCTGCAATGTATGGTACTCCAGTGACTCTAGCTGATGAAATTTCATAATATTTTTTGAATCAAATCATGTTGTTCTCGAGTTTGGCGATAAGGGAAGATAGTGGCAATATGCTTGTCATCTATCCGTTTCATATCTCGTCGAACAAGATGGGTGTGTGCTAATTACCATAGTAGGTAGGTACGTATTTGTTATTTCGCAGCACTTAATTTGCTATGACCTTTGTTATTTTAATAACTTATACATATTTTTGGAGGACGTTTGGCGGAGACTCTGTGTCCAGTCATGCTACTGATTAGCGAGAAAGAAGTTTAGCCCCATTGTTCCGTCTATCAACATCAATATCAGGCTGCCTCTCAAACGCGGCAAAGTCGAATCGAATTAGCCGAAGTTGAATCTTACAGGCTTTAGACTGTACAACTTGAAGCGATCTGATTGACCTTTATGGAAGTGTTTGTACATCGATATTAGACATGATTTTCGTCTTGTCCATATTCATTTTTAGATCAATTCGTTTGGAAACTCTACTGAGGGCACGATCATTGCAGCCAAACTTGTCAAACAAGGTGGGTGTGACCTGATTAGGTGGGCCGGGCACCGACGTAGCTTTCGCAGCATAAAACCTGATTTACTTGCGACTTGGCTTCATGTGCAGTGCTCCTTGCTGTTTTAATAGCTGTATTATTAACATAGAATTTTGTTTATGATAAAAATGTTAGGCGCTTTAATCAGGCACTATGTGATGATACAAATAAACAGAAAATACTTGTAGAACTTTTTTTCTTGAGTTTAAGAGTCCTGGCCGCCTGGTGAAAATGAATTCGGGGACCAACCTTATTTTTATTTTGGGCGGCATTTACAATTTTGTTTTGATAAAAATGTACACTGCCATAAAAACGATAGTTTTTTTCACTTCAATTTTATTTAACAAATTCTTATTAATTGCTAAATTTTAATACCAATGAATCCCACTGCTATCAAGGATCGAATGATTATTTCAGACCAACCAAGGTACTGTCGTAAAATTAGAAATAAAGGAATACAACTTTTCTTTAGGGTAGGGGTCGAGTGTAACTGTTAGGGAGGGGTGGAGTGTAACTGTTAGAAGCTGAAAACTATTTTTTTTACAACCAACATCAATGTGTGGCATATACTCGTATTTCGGCAGTTACTCGTATTTTAAGAAGACCTTGTTTACAATCAATTTTCTTGTTTAGTGAATATTTTCGGAAATAATCGCTTCGAAAGTGGCATAAAGTGTGCCCTTCCTATCTTTTAGAACGTATGTCCAAAAATTATGAAAAAATTACACAGTTACCGCTTAATAAATACTTTCAACGAAAATTAGTTTCAACAGCGCTTCTCAACAAAACATCACGATACGCTCTTTTGCTGCCACATTTTTTCACGTCGATTTTTTTTCATCTTTAGTGCATTTCTGACTTTGTTCCGACACGTTCAATTTAGATTTCAATGTAGTTAAGAAGCCAGTGAAAATGGCCTTATATTAACCGACTTCCAAAAAAGGAGAAGGTTATAATATAACCTCCTCCTTTTATATTTTTTTTTGTATTTTTTTTTATGTATGTTCACCGATTACTCCGCCAATTGTGGACCGATTTTAAAAAAATCTTTTTTTTGAAAGGATATATTCCCGAGGTGGTCCCATTGCCACCAAGTTGGGATCCTCAAATTTTATAGGCACTTATAACGTTTTTCATATATTTTCTTAAGCTATTTAAGTATTTGCATATGGTAGTCATCATCTCATCATGCCGAGCTGATGACGGAAGGTACAACTCCTTAATAGTTAAGAGTTAGAGGATAATTCTTAAAAAAATCATCTATTATAGGTAGATACGTTAAAACTGTTAGTCATATTCTTTTTAGTGTGTCCGTGAAGTAGTCTCCTTATCACCAAGTCAGCATTAGATGATGGAATACCAGGGAAATCGAGAGAAACTCTCAAATATTATAGGCACTAACAATGTTCTGTATATATTTTTCTAAAATTATCAGTTGTTTTCCTCTGGTTATCATCATTTCATGCTGAGCTGATGATGGAAGCAACAATGAACTAACCAACTTTTACATTTCTTACTTCCGAAGATGCGTGCAAAGTGCCTCCTCAATCTTACCATTCTGGGCTCTAAAAAATACTTTATATCACTACTAAAATCCATCACTAAAAAGCAAAAAATAAAAAAAAATTAATAAAAAAGGAACCGACTTCAAAATAAACTAAAAAGCCATAAATAATCTTTTATGTACGGTACTGATCACATTTGAAACACCTTTTGAGGTCGGTGCCAAACCTGAAGTAAATAAAGTTCTTTATTCAACAAAAATACGAATTACTATGACTAAATATATACCTACGTAGGTAGATTAATAGCTAAAGGCTCGCCGCCGCGGTTCTTAATAGTAATAAATGAATGGTTTGGCACCGACTTCAAAAGGTGATTCAAATGTGATCCGTACCGTACATAAAAGATTATTTATAGCTTTTTAGTTTATTTTTTTTATTTAATTTTTTTTTTACTTCGATTCTGCAACTGCCAACCTCAAGAGGAACCGATGGTCATCAAGCAGCTAAAAAGCAGAATATAATAACAGCTCATCGAAAATCTGTGCAATTCGCCTGCGTACCACTACCATGCCAAGAGTCCAACAGCCAGCAAGATCAGAAATACCCTTCGCAGTTGGAACTAGGAGAACAGAAACCAACCCAGCTGCTGAGAAGAATGAGAGTCAATCATCTGCCACTCGTACGTCCGATCAGGCGTCGTCGTCAACTAAACTTGAACTTCAATACCTACATCCCAGCTGCAGTACCATTCGCTACACAACTTACTTATAGTAACTTTAAACAGTGCATTGTCGCTCGTGTTTGAAGATCACGGATAATCTTTGGAGGTTTGCCTATTTTTTACACTCGTATTATCACAAATATAACTAATTTACATGTAACAAGACACATAGATCACCGAAAGTGATGCCTCGACACATTTTCATGTCAACGAACTCATAAGTTTAAAATTATGTTCTTTAATATTTTATTTTACGAGAGTAAACATAACTATGAAAAACTTTATAACTGATACCGGTATACCGGTTCATGTGAAAGTCTATTGATGAGGCCTGTGTCCTGCAGTGGACGTCCTATGGCTGAAGTGATCATTGAAAAATCGGTCAAGAGTATGTCGGACCATGCTCAGTGTAGGGTTTTGCAGCCTTTCATACAAAAAAATGCATTGCGGATGCAAAAAAATATAATATGAAAAAGAGCATTAGCAAAAGAGCGTACATCTACGGCACTTACGTCCTTTTGGTGAGAAGCGCAGTTTTTTTAGAAATAACTTAAAAACTACAAAACACCTATAAGGTAAAACACCCAATTATCGACACTTTAACGTCGAGATTCGAGCATTGCTAAAATTTATGGTTTCTTTATGATAATACATGATTCTTTAATGCGCTGAGTAAAATTTTAGGGTTTATTCTATATTATTTTAACGTAAAAAGAAGTGTAATACCTGTAACTTAGGAAAAAAACCAAGATAGATTTAGGCTCTTTTTAGCCTAGTTATCGACTGCAAAATTCCATATATCGACACCTAGTAATCGACATGTTCCAATAATCGTGATCTAGTAATCAACATGTTCTATTTATCGTCATCCAAATATCGACCTAACCTCAAACACCATTCCCAAAAAAAGTCGTATTCAGTCTTTTAATCATTTTAATTAGCTAAATAAACAAACAGGGGCATATTGGCATATAATGCGTAGGTAATTTAAGTACCTAATAATTTTTAACGCTATGGTGTTAATGTTTTAAGTTTTTTAAATCCTCTATATTATAAAATAGTTTTATTTCTTATTGATTATGTCAACTTTTAATCACACTTTTGTTACGTAGGTTACTAGGTTTCATCAACTTGCTTAATACTAATCAACAAAACTTAATGAGATCTTCTCAGTGGCATACAAAATTAACATACTTATTATGATATTATCCAGTTGGAATTACAATATTACCAAGTACCTATTTATTATTTAATAAAATTATGGCATGTTTTGATCACAGACTCGTTACCTTAGTCTACCACTTAATTAATAGTTATTTGGCTTAAAAAGTCTATAAAACAAAGAAAATTGAATGTTTTCTGAAGAACATTACCTAAATTAAATACTTAATACCTTACATTTGGAAAGACAGATATTCTTTCATTTCTGGTATCGTATAAAAACCTCTTTTATTGCATAGCATTGGTTTCGAAATTGCTTTAACTATGTCAGACTTTTGGTACCAGATTTTGTCTTCTTTTTCCGGCCATTTGAACGTATTACCCACTGAAAATGTCATGGTGCTAATTTCAAATTTGTTTTTATCAACATTTTTAATTACGCCTGGGAAAAATTCACCTTCGTATTGGATTATAACATAATCTCCACTAGAATATGTTTTTGCTGGCTTAGAATAGTTGCTCAGTGGTATATCTTCGTCTGTTAGTTCTTCTTCGATTTCCATGTTGTAGCTATCTTCACTTTCTGCATAGTTTACCTCGGTGTCTGTATTGTCCGACGATGTGTCATTTGGTTTCGGTTTTGGTATCGTATTTCGTTTCTTCTTCTTATTTTCTTTATCTTTTAGTCTATTTTCCTTTTTGTTTTCCATCTCTCTCTGTTTTAACTGTCTTTTCTCTTCTCTTTCTTGAGCTTTAATTTCTTTTAGTTTTGCTGTTTCTCTTTTTTGTTTCTCTTTCTCTTCATGATAATCCCTCCACGTTTTACTTGTGATGGCAGAAGGAACTTTTTCTCTTAATTTTCTTTTTTTCCCTTTTTTATCTTCATCTTCTCCGGGCCAAAATAGATTTCGTTTAAATGGCGATGGAATATATGTATTTCCCACTTTATTTGCAACAGTTTTTGATGTATTGGGGCTTATCATCTCTTTTAAAGGTGTTTTTACTGCAGCACTTTGAAGAACACACATTGAAGAAGTTGAAGCTAACTGAAGTAAATCTCTTGCTTGCTTCGATGAACTTGGCTGATTCATGATCAAAGCTTCATTGGACTTTTCCTTGGATTCAGGTGTGATCGTCTCTTTTGAAGATATTATTTCTACTACAGAATTTTCATTGAGGGTAAATGTTGAAGTGCAGGTATTGGAAGCTGTCTGAAGTGGATTAATTACTTGGTTGGAAGAACTTTGCTCATTAACAATCAACACGTTATTAGACTTTTCTTTTGGTTCGGGTCTGGTCGTCTCTTTTGAAGTTGTGGATTCTGCGGCAGCCGAAGTTGAAGACCAAGATGTCGAAGGTATTGCAATTAAATCTGTTATGTTGGAAAAACTCGGCTTATCAATAATTGATGTGTTATTTGTTGTTTCTTTTGATTCTTGTCCGCTAGTTAGGTTTGTCAGTATATTCGATGTAGAATTATTAGATGTTCTGGTTTCATTTAAAGGAACTGAATTTGCAACATTGTTATCACGATTTTCCACTACATTGGAAACATCTTCTTGAGTCAAGTCAATTTCAGCTTGCATCGATCGTTTATTAACATGATGAACTCTCTGTTTATTGCTAGCCCATATTATATACAGTGACGTGTCTTCCTCATTTAATCGAGAATTTAATTCATCTCGACTTTTATAAAAGAGTTCGTCGAAAAACTGCAACTTTTCTGTCCCCAACTTTGCCACTATTTCCTTTTCCAGGAAATGAAAAAAGAGTGCCTGTTCTGTTGCTACTTGTGGGTTTTGTCGAGTTTTCATTTTAGTTAGATCGATGTAGTCTGGGCCAAAAGGATACAAACCACCAGCGCGAAAACCATTCTTAATGGAATCTTCCGTGAGCGATTGCAACGCTGTTTTAAGGACAGGAGCAAATTTATCTTTTGTTAAATTTTGTCCTAAATTTTGTAGTTTCCAGTCCTTTACTGCTTTTTTCCAGTATGATTTCAGTGGTCTGAATATAGCCAAATCCATTGGCTGTAAAATGTGCGTACTGTTTGGGTGTAATGCTATGATTTCTATGCCATTTTCAGTACAAAAATTCGACAAATGCAGGGTCAAATGCGATCGATGACCGTCCAAAAAGAACACTACAGGTTTTTGGATATTTTGCTGTAACAACCATGGATTAAAAACGTTCGCTATGTATTCATAAAACGTGCTGCCACACATCCAGCCACTCTGTGAACGTCCAATTGCCCAATCTTCGGGAAACTGGGAGGAAATTGTGGACGGAATTCTCTCATATGCAAATACTACCATGGGTGGTGCCAATTGCCCAGCGGCGTTTCCAGTAATTAATACTGTTAAATTATCCTTTTCATCTCCGGAGGATTGGTAGATATGTTTGTCACCTTTTTTTGCAAGAACTTTACCAGCCTTAGGCGACAAAAAAAAGGCGCTTTCGTCTGTGTTGAATATTCTTGCTGGCTGTTCTAATACATCCTTGAGATCTTTTTCACGTAAATAAGATTCCACTTCTTCAAACCAACGTCTTATATGCTCTTCTGTAACAGCATCTCGAGCCGTCGTTAAATTTTGTGCCGTTCTCTCAGACAATATAGGATGTCTATTTAGAAAAAGGTTGTACCATTTCTTGCCCGGTCTATTGTCAGTAAATGGGGTTATTTTATTCTGATCAATTATGATACGTTGTACGCTATCGAGTAACTCATCTCTAGTAACGGGAATGTGTTTTTCAGCCATTTCAAGTACCCATTTTTCTAAAATAGCTTCCTCTTCCGTTGACAAATATGTTTTAGGGCCCATGGAACATTCGAGTGGCGTCTTACCGGAAATCTTGTCATATAATGTAATTCTGGGTACACCAAACTTTTTTGCAGCAGTTGCAGTTTTTTCACATTTTCTGACTGCTTCTACCGCCTGGGCCATTTGAAGAGGCGTGTAATTTTTTTTAGGCGCCATGCCTGCAAAAAATGTTGGTTACTGTAACAAGTAGACGAACATATAGAATATCCAATCATCGACATATCGGCTGTCGGTCATTGGAACGTATGGGATATCCAATCATCGACACGGCTGTCGATCATTGGAAGCAGTTTGAATATTTAAATGAAAGACATATATATTTATAGTGCTCAACAAGCTTAGCTAAATAATATAATAAAGTGCACAAAATAAAATAGAAATAGGTTTCGACATTTGTCGAAGATTGGAAAAAGCAGCCAATCAATCTCCAATTACCGACAGGCGTGTTTTGACATTTTAATATAACCGCACCCTTCTAATTAAACTGTTAAAAAGTTGTGAATTTCTATCCTAATTTCATAAATAACTTACATTTTCGATAAAGCAAAACAATGAAAAGTTATGGGCAATAAATCGTACTCACCTCCTTAGCGATTTCACTAATAAAATTGAATTTCGTTGGAGATCTACCGCGGTCGAAACATGCCATTACGCCATTTTGTACAAAATGGCTGAATGTATGAAATGTCATCCGCAATGACAGCTAAATAATCCTCGTCTATAGTTTATGCTTCAAATGCGTTCAGAAGTCAGAAAATACTCTTATTTTTTTTTGGAAACTTTTTAAATGTCGGACAATGGTGCCTTGTCGAAGATTGGGTGTTTTACCTTACTCCAAATTTCATCACTAAACATCATGACATACGGACGGACGGACGGACGAACGGAACGACATGACGGTTCCGTTTTTGCCATTTTGGCTACGGAGCTGTCACCCTAAGTTGGAATCACACTTTGCCAGCTGTTTTAGTCCCTCAATAAAAAGTTGCTCTGGCAACAATATGCTTTCCAGTCCAGAGCTATGCTAATCTAATGGTACAGAGAGCTTTCATGAGATCAAGCTATGTTTTAGATCCCATGTAGCTCCACTTCAACTTCACTCTCAACAAATCGCCGCGTAATTATTATACCAATAACTAACTCAATATTAAAGTCGCGCGTCGATTTGCGCCTTAAGTTGGCATGAATCATTGTATGATGTATGTGTATCTATATTATCTTGGTAACTGTTTTAGTGTCTTAATAAAAAAAAACAGCCAGCAACAATTTTCAGGCTTTCCAGACTTATGCTAATCCAGTGGTGTAAGCTCTCTGTGGAGAGCTTTAACAATAATATGCACGATCGGGGAGTAGTACCCACAACCTTTCTAAACTGATTTATCACTGCGGAAATTTGTTACACACTATGTTCAAATTCATGGCGAAACCAATATGGATGGATTGAAAATATATTAGGCTTAAAAACTTGAGGGATAAATGGATTACTACGTTTTTGAGATGTATTTAATGAAGGAATCGCTCAGCTAGAACGGCTCTCCTCTTATCGTTCTTGCCGCGGAGCACCCAGCCCTGGCCCAGGCTGTGGTGCACGTCCTTGAGGGGCTCGTCGTCGGCCGCCATCAGCTGCACGAGGAACATGCGGCGCGGGCGCTCCGACAGGTTGCGGTAGCTGCCGTGCAGCGTCAGGTACGAGAAGATCACCACGTCGCCCTGCTGTGCGGGCACCGGGGTCGCCTTCTCGATCGGGTACTCTTTCTATGCGACAGAAAGAAGCAGTCGATTAGGTTCGGTTAGGAGTGTACGACTGAGACCGAGTGAGGGTACGACTCAATGTATGTTTCGCATAGCACCCGATTCGATTATTTGCAAACGATATTATTTGTGACTAAGTAAGCAGGTAGGTATCTACTGATTACATTTACAAGGAAAGCAAAGAAATAATTCTGCAAGGGAGTACTTTTTAAAAGGCCATATAATGAGTATTATTTCATTATTTATTTTTAATAGTTTATTGGAAATTCATAGAGAGAAAAACAACTTTAAAACAAGAAAAGACACACACAATTAAAATACACGCAATAGCCATAAACTATGTATCCCTCCGACGAAGATAGTCAAAACATTTAAGCAAGGCCTTCCGCTCAAAATTACTTTATATAATCTGTTACCATCCCACACAATGAATATGCCGTACCTCGAGTTTAAACGTAAATTAAAACGGTTTATCCAACATAATCCATTTTATTCTATCAATGAATTCCGTGATAAATTAAAACAAGAGAAATCATGTTTGTGATAAGGCTTGTCATCTCTACTGTTATTATTTATTTATTTTGTTATTTTTTGCATTGTATTGTATATATTGTTTGTGTTTTGCATATTTTTTGTAATTGTAACGTTTTTTTGTTGCTTGGCCAAATAAATGAATATGAATATAAGCAAGAAATTCATAGCACGAAAAAAAAAAACGTTAGTATTGTAAGAACCGTCCATCGTAAAAGACTTTAAAAACTAACTTAAAAACTGTAGTGGAAATAATAGAATAGGCGAGTGGTGACATGTCTCAACCAGAGGGTACTACAATACCAGAAAGTGCTGTTCATTTGGTACTCAACTAGGTATAAGGTTACGTGCGAACATTTACAGCTAAGCTAACGTCTAAAGCATCTAGAGGCACGCACTCTTCTGGGGGCACGATGTATTTTTATACAACCTATACGTCGATTCTTCTTTTGTGCAAGAGTGGACAAGAGAAGAGGATATTATGCATTTCGATCTCCTCTTGATTGCAGTTCCAGCTGTGTCTTGTCTCACCACTGCGTTGCTTGTTTCAACCTGTCTTACCGGGTTCATGTAATGGTAGGCGTCTCCCTTCTCAATGGCGCCGAAGTCTTCCAACGGCCCTAGCTTGTGCGAGCCGGGGTAGATGCACAGACCGCCGTTCTCCGGGTCCGCCTTGTCGATGTGGATGAAGGCGGCTACCATAGAGTCATTCTTGAAGGGGAAGTAGTGATAATCCTGCGGGTAAACCGTAAAGATAAGGGGACAATATTTTTACTTCGCTTAAATCCGACCTACAAAGATCGGAAGCAGCAACATACGATAAAATTCAACGGCCACTTATTCAAGACTCTAAGTTCCAATACCTGTGCTCTCCACTGGAATGGCAATGACCCGACATTTTTTCTTTCAGTATGCTCAGTTCAGTATCTGTGGGATCAACTTGTCTGTATTTTTTTGTATTTGATACACAGAGCACACATCGGGTTCTGAGCTAAACCCTAGTTAAATAATTGAAACTGACTTGCCCTTGGACGGTTCTTTTCTTTCTTCAAAATTTAACTATTCTTAATGACCATAATTAGTCATGTGTATTTTATACAAAATATTTATTATAGAAATTACTAAGTGCTAGTCATCGTTTTTTTCGTACCTTATTTTATTGCAAGGACCAATAGATGGTCCTTGCCTTATTGTAATCGTGAGCAACGCAAGTTACTTATTTATAACCTACCTATATATAGCTGCTATTTAAAAGAACAACTGGTAATTTATATTGAAGTAAATATCGAAAAGCACCCGGTATATTGGCTAGCGACGTATGTAAATTAAATTTCGTGGTGATTAGCGGTTAAAATTCTACGGGCAATTGGCAAAATTGGCACATGAGCAATATACAGGGTGCACTTTATAACAACGAAACTCGACAAACGGGGAAGGTCAAGACCAACTCGTGTACGCAAAGTATACGAAATACCTGATGAATAAGGTAGGGCGCCCCAACTCTCGGGGGCTTATAGTGCGCCTTGGTGTGGTGCAGTAGGATGTCCTGGGTACCCATCACGCCCTCCAGCGCGTCCAGGAGGTTGCTGTTGTGCAGCGCGTGCGAGAAGATGGCGCTGTGGTACTGCAGGTTGTGGATTGAGTGCACCTGGGAGAGAACAGGAGGGCTCAATTGATATAAATTATAACATGCTATTTCTGAAAATGCTTAGATTATACTAACAAAACTTGTTTACGCTTTTTTCGATTTCAAAATGACCAAAAGTGAAAATAAGGAACCACCTTAATTACAGAGCATGATGACATCATAACATTGTTATTCTTTTTAACTTTATATTTTCTGAGGACTCTGAACGTATTGCCAGTTCAGAAAAATGAGCGGATTTGATCTGTCAATGTCAGTCAAGTACCCTATCATTCAGGGAATGTAACCGAAAGGGGCTATTCATAAATTACGTCATTTCAAATTGGGGGGGGGGGGGTCTGGTCATCGGATGATGGTAGCAAGACAAGACGAAGGAGGGGTCATCCCCAAGATGACATCATCTTTTGCATCTTTAAAAAGTGCTTCAATAAGTAAAAACCGGTCAAGTGCGAGTCTGACTCGCGCACCGAGGGTTCCGTACAAACTTTCACTTATTCCGACTTAACTTGCCGCTTGAGTTAAGTTTGCCTCTGGTATCTATGGCGTCACATACAAATGAGGGGCAAACTTAATCAAACCGGGTTATTCAAAAAATATTATTGGTACTTAAAAAAAAAGTAAGACAGATAGATGTATGGTTATAATTTTCGAATAATATTCATATTAAATTACATAATTCCAGAAAAAAACAGATTTTTCGTTTGGTAAACTTCGGAGATAAAGGGGGGAATGGTATTATAATGTTTCCTTCGCAATACATGTGGGTTAACCATGTTTATAAATATTCCAAATTTCAAATAGATAGCATAAGTCGTTTTTGAGATATGGCGCTCTAATAGTCGGACAGACAGACAGATAGACAGACAGAGGCGCACCATAAGGGTTCCTTTTTTACCTTTTTGGTACGGAACCCTAAAAAAAAAATACAAACTATCTAACATATAACCTCCTCCTTTTTTGGAAGTCGGTTAAAAAGGAAGGAAATTCGTGTTTCTATAAACCGTTGCTAAATACTAATTTTTTGGAAATGACATCATTTTATTTGGCAGGGGGGGGCTTTCGAATTATGATGGTTGGATGATTTTAGGGGGGTCAAAAATCGTCAAAAATAGCTGACGTAATTTATGAACCAAAGCCTCAAGGAAAAGGATGCTAAACAACGTGTAAATAAGAAAAGAATGCTACCCGGCCGGAAGCGTAAATACGATATACCGGTATAAAACAACGATATCGCTATTTTTATAGTTAGCATAGGTGTAACCCTTTATTAAAACGACTACCGTTTGATGTCATATATATACCGTTTTAATACGCTACCTTTTGTTTCCGGTTATATAGTCCAAAATTCATTAAGCTCCATAACTCACAGAATACGATTCATTGGCAGTCGCCTTGCCCACAGCGGCGCCGAGTCGGGCCGCCTCCATGCCAGGGTTGTTCTTCAAGAAGAAGATCCTGTCGTACTCTTTGGAGAGTTCTTGTATCTCCTCCTTCGTGAAAATGTTAGACAACTTGATGAAGCCGTTGTCTTTGTAGAATTGCACTTGCTCGGGAGTTAGTTTCACCATTTTGCCACAACTATAAATGCAGTTTAACTGCTGTTGATACTTTAGTAAAAATTAATCGAAATAAAGTTCCTACTGTTTTTTTTATTCAACCGTACACGAAGAAAGAACAATGATTACTGTACCTACAGTTATTTGTTTCGTTACTTAATTCATATAAAAACTTTTGATAACCTTATTATCAACCAAATAAATTGAGTATACTTTGCGATATATACCGTTTTCTCACAAATAAGGTTTTAATCGGTTTCAAAAATACAGTAGCATAAAAACCAATTATTTTTTAATGTGGAATTTTAAGTCTGAATTTTGGTGTGTGGATGCCATTATTCGAGCCTAGTTCATCGTCATTTTGTCGAAATGCCTTTTATTGAGATTTCAAACTAGGTATTTCTTAGAAGTCCGGAATCTCCAGCAAGTAGGTCGATATCGAAATGCCACAATGCACCTACAGACATCTCGACGCTCGAATGATGACTCACTCGGAGATAAATTAGTATTCTTTTATTTTTTCGTGGTTTTTATTAACCTCCCGTAAACCAACTAAAATAGAGAAGCGTTATAATTATTAGCTTAACGTGCGAATCAGAATATCTGTGTGTATACATGTCTCTCCTAAACGGATAAACCGATCCCATCAAAAACATAACATTAAAAAGATTGCCAAGTCTCGCAACCTTTTCTACCACAAAATGTTGTGAGATTAATAACCAAGTCGGTTAATTTATTCAGTAGTACCTATCCAGCGAAGGATCTACCCCACACCTTTGTCATTCATAAATGTTCACTAAACTAACAACATGTTATTGTGACGGTTAATTTATTCAGTAATGTGACCGTATCAATATTACACGTCTTCATATTTTTAATAAATAAAACGACTTGGCCAATCGCACAACGGCAATAAACTACATGCAGCAAACCCTACCTAATTTTATGAGCCCTCTGAACGTAAACGAAGAATTAATTATGTTGCCGTGCGATGGCCAAGTCATTTTATTTATTAAAAATATGAAGATGTGTAATATTCATACAGTCACTATAACGGTCACAATAACATGTTCCTAGTTAACTAATTCGATGAACATTTATGAATGACAAAGGTGTTGGATAGATGCTCACATGGATAGGTATTACTGAATAAATTAACCGTCACAATAACATGTTGTTAGTTCGGTGAACATTTAAGAATGACAAAGGTGTGGGGTAGACCCTTCCCTGGATAGGTACTACTGAATAAATTAATCGACTTGGATATTATATCTCACAACTTTTTGTGGTAGAAAAGGTTGCGAGACTTGGCAATCTTTTTACATGTTATGTTTTTGATGGGATCTCATCGCTTTTTGTAGGCAGTCCTTCTTTTTTTCTTTTCGGGTACTACTTCTTGTACGTCAGCTACCAGTTTTCTCAAAGCCCACTCCCTGTCTTTGTGGGTTTTTCTCCGAGGCTTTGATGTGACAATTTCTGACAAGTCTGGACGGTAAATGCTTCGAAGTGTATTGTATTCTGATATGGCGGATTCCTGCGCTTTTAATACTACCGAAATCGACATTAACTAGATGTGAAACACCCAAACTTGTCACTCTCGAGAGTGCCACGTACGCTTGCCCACATGTAAAAACTGCAGAACCAATATCCATCATGTGCACTAATTAGACTTAGACCCTGGCTTTTATGTATGGTAATAGCATAAGCTATACATTTTGACGACCGGTTTGGCTCAGTGGGAGTAACGTTGCCTGCGAAGCCGAGGTCCTGGGTTCAAATCCCGGTAAGGGCAAATATTTGTGTGATGAACTGATGAGCACAAATATTTGTTACTGAGTCTTGGATGTTTTCTATGTATATAAGTAATATATCTATTAAATTGAGCTTACCATGGGACTAGAGCGATTTGTGTAAAATTGTCCCTTAATATTTATTTTATACATATGGGAAACTGTTCGCGATGCACTAATTTTTATCTTTATCTAGTATTGATCGCTACAGATCAGGTATCTGGTATGGGGTAACGGGTATATCTGATATCTTATTTCTGGTATTTGGTATCTTTCTTTTATCTACTCCACTTCCCTTCTCTTCTCCTTTGCCCCTTTCCCCTCTCCCCTTGCCATCCTTTCATCTTCTCCGTTCCCCTCCTTCCTCTTTATTTTCCCCTTCGTTCCCTCTCCTTTCCTCCCGGCCCTCCGCTTCCCCATTCTTCCACCTACCCATTTCCCACTTCTTTCCACCATCCTCTCCATCTGCTTTCCCCCTCCTTACCCTTTCATTTCCTCCCTTCCTTACCCTTTTCCTTTCCCGCTCCTTTTTATTTCATTTCAATACCGCTTAAAAGAGGCGTCGCTTTTAAGTAACGAAAAATGGTATTGTTTATCTGAGGTGCAAATGTAACTTTGTAATCGCATACATTTCTATAGAATTACAAATTTATTTATACACCTGTTATATCTGGAATACTAGACTGAATTTGCAGAATGTTTAAGTTTTCTGGTGCTTTACAGAGTAAACACTAATAGGGTTCAAAATTTGAACCTTTGAAAATTTGAATCTGCTGGAAGTACCTTAGAATTTCTATGATCGGTGAGTGAGTGAGTGACAAAATTAAGGAACTTTGACTTGCAATAAATCTTTAACTACAAGTTAAACAAAATCTTTAACTAAAAGTAATTGACTGTAATTTAAAATATACCTAAGGTGTATTACGCCCTCTTGGTCACTGAAAATTCAGGCTTCTAGCTTCATCAGCAAATAAATAACAGGGGGTCGAAAATGTCGTGAATGGCTTCGAGAAAAGTATGGTACGGCGTGCCTTTGTTTTGCTCGACTTGGCAGGGGCACTGCCGTGCCCCCAGATATTATTATTTGGTTTGAAATTGAAGATCAGGTTACTATCCACATATGACTGGTGTATTATGTGGAATGTGTAGTTAGTTATGTGAGAAAAACAATGGCATTCCGTAGGTGGTGGACTCAAATCAATCGATCTTCACGGAGTGTTTCGGCCTCGAAGACTCCTGTCAACTCCAGTGAAATGCTCTTAACAGATCAACGCTGCAGGTATATATTGTATGGACTTCACCATCTCCGTTCTCAACTATGTACAATCTATAACACTGATTTTTACTGGGCACAATTTATGTATATTTTTTTTATTTACACCACATACGATTATCTTTACTGTTTAAAACTAATATATCGTAACCTAATATGCAGAAAAACATGCAATTAAATAATCTTACGACTAAAATAGAGTTGAAAAAAATTATACAAAAAATACAGTTGTAAATATAATTAATGAAGGAACCGCTCCGCCATAACGGCTCTCCTCTTATCGTTCTTGCCGCGGAGCACCCAGCCCTGGCCCAGGCTGTGGTGCACGTCCTTGAGGGGCTCGTCGTCGGCCGCCATCAGCTGCACGAGGAACATGCGGCGCGGGCGCTCCGACAGGTTGCGGTAGCTGCCGTGCAGCGTCAGGTACGAGAAGATCACCACGTCGCCCTGCTGTGCGGGCACCGGGGTCGCATTCTCGATCGGGTACTCTTTCTATGCGACAGAAAGAAGCAGTCGATTAGGTTAGGTTAGGAGTTAGTTAGACCGGGTACGACTCAATGTATGTTTCGCATAGAACCCGATTCGATTGTAAGCAAAAGTGACTAAATATACGATGCGGTTCTAAAATCATGTATAGACGTGTGTTACAATTGCATCTCACATAGAACCTGGTTCGCGAAATTTCGGTACTGCAAATACGAGAGACGGCGCTAATAACGTGCGTTACTCAAGATTCAGCGGCAAATTGATAGAGTTTTCAAGAAGATAAAGACAGGAACGAAATAGAATAAGAATTGCTATCTATTCCCATTCGTCTTTTATTTCTCCAATATTAATTCATCAAAAAATCATCAATTGACATAATTGACAACGGTATAATGACAGGCCACGATCAAAGTCTACCATTAGAAAGTGCAGTTAATTTGCGCCACCCATAGGATGCAGTTAGACATCTAAAACCCACGGAACAGCAACTTTTCTCTCAGATAACTTTACTTATAAATCACCACCAGCAGTCACAGATTCTGGAATCCTTTGAACATGTGGAACAGGTTCAGACATGTATATATGTAGAGAGCGCGTCGTTGTTCACGATAAATTTGAGGGCGCCAGAGATCGTGTAACCAGTCTCCGATGTGGTGGACCGACCAAGAATAGGCCGCTATGAAATACCTTCTACACGAGAGCACCAGACGAGCCCATGTGAGAGAGGAATTAGTAATGCCAGGTGATAAAGCTCGCCAATCACAACACAACAGTCACGACCACTCGAACAAGAGTATCCTCCTCCGGCCCAGAGTAATTTATGCATTTTTGAATTTCGAACCTTCCGGAAGTTGAATACTCGAATTTAATTTGTACTAGTATTAGGAGGATAAAACGGCGAACAACTTAAAAACCTCTCATACCGGGTTCATGTAATGGTAGGCGTCTCCCTCCTCAATGGAGCCGAAGTCTTCCAACGGCCCTAGCTTGTGCGAGCCGGGGTAGATGCACAGACCGCCGTTCTCCGGGTCCGCCTTGTCGATGTGGATGAAGGCGGCTACCATAGAGTCATTCTTGAAGGGAAAGTAGTGATAATCCTGTTTTAAAAAATATGAAACGTGGTTAATATTTTTTTATGCAAAAGTTTAGGCTAGTACGTTCGTTATGGAATTCTTTAGGGTACACCTATGCATTAGGCGTCTCCCCCGGATGAAATTGAAGGTAGACGAGCGCACAGGCTGCCAGATGGTGAACTGCGAGCTCCAAGACCCATAAACATACTCGAAACTTATGCAATCTCAAGATTATACACGCGTTAACCACCTAAAAACGCAAGTAGTATCTACGAAGATGGAATACTATGCTAGTAATTTCATCGGTTGTACCAGCAGTTAGCCGGTAACATGATGGTAGCCTGGTATATAGTGTTCAGGTGACATGGAACACTCGGTACGCGGGTCCGACTTCGAATGGGTCGATTTTAACTATTATGACAATTGTGACTGGGTACATGCATGATTTTTTTATCGCTTTTCTTAACTAAATATCAAAATACCGTAAAAACTATTTCAAAATGTGAAATTAAAATTAAAATCGGCCAAGAAATACGCTTAATATAGGCATTTTAAACAAGTGATTAGACAGAGAGGTCCGATATGCACTGTTACGTCACAGTGCACTCCAGCCATATAAAGTCCATATTAAATTCTGTTTTGCAAGAAAGAGATAGAATGAAATGTTTGATGGCTTATATCTTGGTTATTTTAATAGCCATTCGAAAAATTATTTTTGTCTACTTTTTGTTATATGAATGAGCTTTTAATAAAGCAAAAATAAAAATTCATGCATATTCCCTATTATAGTTTATGGCCATTGTGACGGAAGTTTAACTAAATGTTTTATTTAAACATTGTCTTGTTTTATTGGCTTATGCATCTTTATTTATTTATTATCTTTGCAGGTTATTTATTACATGGCTGCTATTTATAAACCTAACTGTTATTAACCCGAAAAATATAGGTAGAGACATTTTCATTTTAAGGGAACCTTGAAACGGAAATAGTGGTCATCAGCGGTTATTACGTTACGTATTCTAAGGTTGTAAGTATGATTTGCCCTATCGACTTTTGGTCCATTTGCCTATCTTACTGGATTAACTGAGCAAAACTTAGAGGTTATGATATGTTACTTGATCGGTCCATCTAGGTAGTAAAAAATTGGCTTTAAACACGTTTGTTCCCAATTTACCTATATCACGCTTTACAAGCTCGTATATGATCTTTGCATCTTGAAATTGAAATACGAAATAATCAGTTTTTTGAAATGGAGGCCAGGTTACTTGACACTTCTCAGATGACATTAAGGGCACCATCTAGTAGGGTGTAACATTTTGCAGATTGCATTTTTTTGTCAGAAAACTGGTGATCCGGATTGTTTGATTTTAGAAATCCTCTTAGCAAGAGGACAAACGTTACAGTGAAAATTAACTCGTGTGTACCTGGTGCATAAGGTAGGGCGCCCCAACTCTCGGGGGCTTGTAGTGCGCCTTGGTATGGTGCAGTAGGATATCCTGGGTACCCATCACGCCTTCCAGCGCATCGAGCAAGTTGCTGTTGTGCAGCGCGTGCGAGAAGATGGCGCTGTGGTACTGCAGGTTGTGGATCGAGTGCACCTGGAAGCATGGACGTGATACTTTAATAGAAGTGCTTCATGATTTGTGTATTTAAATAAATACGGTTAGGTCGTATGGTATATTTATCAATAGTTGGTTCCACAATATAGTACCTACCTACAGTCTTTCCGGCGATGTACCTAAGAGTAAATCCCATCAAAAACATAAATGTGAAATTAGAGCCAAGTTCAATATTATGTTCTATGGCTTGGTTGTTGACTTCAACGAGAAAAGAAGTGAGATCTAAATGGGTGCCAAGTTCAATGGTCAGTGCTGAAATTTATTAATAACATCATAAAACACACTACTGCGTGTCTAGAGAAACCATTTTTTTTACAACAGGACACTGAAAGTTTCTAGAACTGGCCACTAATGCTATAAAAAAAACTTTAATGTAGTTTGAAAATTGAACTTTTCGCCAACATTATTCAGTATCTATATTTTATTAATCAGTCATTTGTTTTTGTCATTTGGCGACAAATCGAGAATTGTTTGTTTCACGTCAAGAATAATTTAACGATAGAAAATTTTCGTGCAATGATTTTTTATGGTATTCGATGTCATTAAAGTCTACAGTATAGTTATGAAATTAGTGTGAACACTACTTTGTATCGCGGATTAGGGTTCCTAGAGAAAACGTACCTAATATATTTATACACTTTCAATTAAATTACTGAAAACCGGGTTCGTCGGGTCGGGATTGGCCCTTGCAATCATATATTTCATTTGACAAGCTTCGTACTCACAGAATATGCTTCATTGTCAGTTGCTCTGCTCATGGCGGAGCCGAGCCACGCCGCCTCCATGCCAGGGTTGTTCTTCAAGAAGAAGATCCTGTCATACTCCTGGGAGAGTTCTTCGATCTCTTCCTTCGTGTAGATGTTAGATAGCTTGATGTAGCCATTATCTTTGTAGAATTGAATTTGCTTGGGAGTTAGTTTCACCATTTTGCTGCAATATTAAATGGATAGTATTTTTAACTTTACTGCGAGTAACTAAATAAAAGATCGAGAGAAAATATCCGTGATTTATTTATTCCGTACTTATTATAGGAATAATCTAAATTGATTAATGCATAATTTGTTGTTTTCCTTCTTATTATATGTTGTGCGTAATGCAATTAACGTTATTGATGTAAACATATTATGTAGGTACTTTTGATAAACTTGTTATCAACCAAATGCGTTTAAGGGGCTTACAGCTCTGAATGACCTTCGATCCGTAGTAGCTCTCTTCGCTTTTCCGTGTTTTGTATGTCTCATCATGTTGACAGCGACCATCTTTACCAAACTGTTTCAATTTATCTTCACGAGTCACCCAAACCAAGAAAAACGCGATCAAACATTGTTATTTTTACGACAAATAAAACCGGTCAAGTGCGAGTGTGACTCGCGTACCGAGGGTTCCGTACAAACTTTCACTTATTCTGACTTAACTTGCCGCTTGAGTTAAGTTTGCTTCTTGTATCTATGGCGTCACATACAAATGAGGGGCCAACTTAATGCAACCAGGTTATTCAAAAATGATTTTTGCTGATTATAAAGAAACCAAGACAGATAGATGTATGGTTATAATTTTCGTGTCATATTCATATTAAATTACATAATACCAGAAAATTCCAGATTTTTTGTTCGGTAAACTTCGGAGATAAGGGATGGGGGGGGGGGGGGGTGGTGTTTTTTTCACATTTTTCCTTAATAAAACAAAATCTACTCACAATAAAAATAAAAATAAATTGACCAAAAATGTACAGATCAAGCCGTTTCATATCCTACTTCACCTAGGAGCTAGACTTTGAATTTTTGCCGCCTCATATACGTCGTTTTTTTAGAAAGTAAAAATATATTTTAAAATGTTTCCTTTGCAATACATGTGGGCTGACCATGTTTATAAACATTCCAAATTTCCATAAGTCGTTTTTGACATATGGCGCATTAATAGTCGGACAGACAGACATGCAGACAAAGTCGCACCATAAGGATGGAACCCTTATGGTGCGACTTTTACCATTTTTGGTACGGAACCCTAAAAACCAGTTTCTCAGACCAAGAAAAAAAGATAGACATGACATTACGAACAACTTATGCAGCCGTTTTTAGGGTTTCGTACCAAACAGGGACAAAAGGAACCCTTATGGTGCGACTCTGTCTGTCTGTCCGTTTGTCCGACTATTAAAGCGCCTTATCTCAAAAACTAATTATGCTAACTATTAGAAATTTGGAATATTAATAAACATGGTCAGCCCACATGTATTGCACAGGAAATATTTAAAAATATATTTTTATTTTCTAAAAAAACGACGAATATGAGGGGGGAAAAAAATTAAGTCTAGCTACTGTGTTAAATGGGGTATCATATGTAAGGGCTTAACCTGCACATTTTCGAACAGTTTTTTTAATTTTTTTATTGTGATTAGTTTTGCCATGTCTCTAATTAGCTATTTTTTTAAATTGCTAATTTTCTTAAAAAATACCCACACTAAAGAAAAAGCTTGCTTAGTGAGTTAGGTCTTTTCATAGTGAACAATTAGGCATAGGTTTTGAGTCTATTAAAGGTTTATTGAGAGACTAGATATGCAAACTGTATTTTTATAGACCATGCTGTAAAAATCCATAATGAAATACTACAAATATATTCTAATTTTCGAATGCAAGAAAATGTTAAATAGAAGCTGATCTATCAGATAAACCATGTTTCGAAAGTTTGCTTGTCCATTCCAGGGACAGCCCCTTAAGCGTAGTACTTATACTTTAAGACATTGATCAGTCTCCTCACAAAACAACACTTAGGTGGGTTCATAATTATTATAAGGTTCCTACAGTGATAGCTGTCCATAAAAAGATAAATATTGTGAATATTGATAATATATCCATAATTAAGTGCCTACGCAGGACAGAATAAGTAGTCAGTTTAATCGAAATTTCCCCCTCTGCCATACATGTTCATATCACAGGACTTTTCCCTGTACCTACTTGGCTGTACTATTGTCACTTTAGTGAACCACATATCCCTCTTAACGAATCGTACATCGGATTAAAATACAAATATAATGAAATACCATGAAAATAAAACTAACAGAATTAGTTACCTGTCTAGTGAAGAGGATCCTCGAATCAGCCCCAGCGATGGCCGAATGATGGCCTGTCCATGGGCCCACCAGCCACCATGCATTTTATGGCAGTCCGGATCCCAGTTATCAGGGATTGTCGGACCTAACCCTTGACCCGCTGCAGTGGTTTATTTTCTCCAAGTTGCAGACAAGGTTTGTGTTCCTACTGAATGGACCAAACAATTGTAGCAAAATAATTTATCATTTTAGGGTTCCGTACCAAAAAGGTAAAAAAGGAACCCTTCTAGTGCAACTTTGTCTGTCTGTCCGGCTATTATAAAGCGCCGTTTCTCCAAAACTGCTTATGCTATCTATTTGAAATTTGGAATATTTATAAACATGGTCAGCTCAAATGTATTGCAAAGGAAACATTTTAAAATATATCATTATTTTGTAAAAAAAAACGACGAATATGGGGGTGCAAAAATTAAAAGTCTAGCTTCTATATCAAATAGGGTATCATATGAATGGGTTGTACCTGTATATATCTATACATTAAAAAAAATATATTTTTTATTGTGATTACATTTTGATCTATTAAGGAAAATGTGAAAAAAAGCTACTTATAAACATGTCTCTAACTAGTAATTTTTTTTAGTTTTCAAAAAACTATTTGATCAACCCCGTTCGTCATCATCATCATTTCAGCCATAGGACGTCCACTGCTGGATACAGGCCTCCTCCATAGATTTCCACATGGGTCGGATAGAGACTCAACAGAGTATCCCCACAGGTGGGCCTAAAGATGAACATGGACAAGACGAAGGTCATATCGAATGTCCATGTAGCGCCCACCCCAGTATTGGTTGCTAGCTCAGTTGTCGACAAATACGTCTATCTAGGACAAACAATCCAGTTAGGCAGGTCCAACTTCCAGAAAGAGGTCAATCGACGGATCCAACTCGGATGGGCAGCGTTTGGGAAACTGCGAAGTGTCTTCTCGTCCAGGATACCTCAGTGCTTGAAAACGAAAGTCTTCAACCAGTGCGTCTTACCGGTGATGACCTACGAACCCGAAACGTGGTCTCTGACTATGGGCCTCTTAAGGAAGCTCAGAGTCACTCAGCGAGCTATGGAAAGGGCTATGATCGGGATTTCTCTACGAGATCGAATCACAAATTAGGAGATTCGTAAACGAACCAAGGTCACCGACATGGCAAACAGGGTAAGCAAACTGAAGTGGCAATGGGCAGGGCACATAGTTCGACGAACCGATGACTGTTGGGGCAGAAAGGTTCTCGAGTGGAGACCGAGTACCGGCAAGCGCAGCTTAGGATGGGATTCATGAGGAATTAAACCTAACTTTGAACTGGGTAGGCCTATGGTAGGCTATGTCACCTTATCGAATTTTAGGAATTCGCATAGAATATTAATTATTAAGGATGTTATGATATTATTTCTTAATTTTTTACATCTATGCTATTATAAAGTTGCAAAAATTAATTGTTACGGACTATTTGGAGGTCACTAAAACGGAAAATATTTTTTTTACATTTCTTGTATGTTTGTATGTGTCGTTGTGGCTTCATCACGCAAAATCGGCTGAACAGATTTCCACAATTTTTGGTACACGGGTAGCTGGGTATCTTCAGATGGTTATAGGATACTTTTAACCCGACTACGCTGAAGAAAAAACGACAGGTTATGACTTTTTCCTCCGCGAACGAAGTTGCGGGCATCTTCTAGTGTGATATAAACTTATACTTACTACTTGTTTTACTCTACATCGTAAAATAGAAAGTTCTATACAATTTTGACCGCTTGAATCACGTATAATTGTGTATATTGCTTTAAAACATCAATAGTAATGTAAGCAAAATGAATATGCCCGCCTTCTTATCACAAGCACGTTGTTTTCATGGAAATGTCATGGGTGATCGATGACCTATGGGTTTATCTACTAACAGTAACTTGTGTATATCTAGTCTCTTTAGCGATAACTACCTGACCCTTGTTATGTAACTTATACTAACTCATTCTAAATATAATGTTTTCATTCGTGTGGTGTACAAAAAAACTCGCTTAACATCGCTATAGACAAATCCCACAGAGTTCACATGAGGAGAATTAGAGTTCCGTAGCCAAAATGGCAAAAACGGAACCCTCATTGTTTCGCCATATCCGTCCATCCGTCCGTATGTCACAGGCAATTTACTCAAAAACTACAAGATGTATATTGATGAAATGATGACAGGTGTCGTGTCTTGTATAAGCGGCTACTTAATTTGGTAGTGAAATAAGAAATATTAATATTTCTTGGGGGGTCCCCCCATACATGTAAATGTAATAGACACAGATTTTTTTCAGCTAACATCAACATGTGGCACTTATTTCGACATTTCTTTCAAAAATACTAAGGATTCTAAGCATTTTTTTATTATTTGTGATAGTGAGGATACGCGCTAAGTTATCACCATCACATAATGTTACTTAATGGACGTTACAACGATAGCAGTCAAATGTTAGACCTGACGCAATATTACTTAAATATAGGAACATTACATACTTTCACAGTGTGAAGTGTGGGATGTTGCAACCAAAACTATAGAGTCTAGATTAATAAATTAAAATCTGTGTGAAATTGGGTACATAATCCATTTTTTGAAGAGCCTATGTCCTACTGCTGGGTAAAAACCTTCCATTCATTTTTCACGGTCGTGGCAATCTTCCACCACTACTTGCAGTTTACCATCAAGGTTTGCCAAAGAGCCATGGGGCGTAGTATTTTGGGCATGAAGCTGACTGACCCGCAAGGATACTGTATTTACTACATACCAAAATTCAGATAGCGACATAGTCCCAACAACTGTCACTACCAAGCTGAAGGGCACTGGGCCGGACATGTCGATCGGCATGTGGGCTTTGGGCGGACCAAAAAGTGGGTACGGGTTTCACAAAATAGAGTCTGATGTCGCAGTAGACCTTGGCGGAGATGGTAAGGCGAGCTTGATGCCTTCCACATGATCATTATTTTTTATGTCATTATAAACGATAAGGAAAATAAAAAAGATAAGCTCCTATTTAAATAGTCTAAAAACAAGAAAATTAACTATATGACTTAGTTTCTATCGGTCAATCGACAATTGCGAATTTGATTGATATGTCCCTCATACTCAAATATTGTTTAAGTGTTCACCGCCAAAGTATTTCAGTGCGTCTTGGACAAAAAATACGACATTTTCATAGGTCGTATTTTGAGTAAGTGGGACGATGCTACAAATTTTGAACTTGTAGCCCCGTCACAGTAATAATGAAGGCAAGCCCGGGCAAGCGCAAGTGCCAACCGCCCCGAGCAATCTTCTCGAGAGTTTCATCGAACACATTTGCTGAGACTGAGTTTTTTTTTCACCTGCATGTTTGATCGATGGAACGAATCATCCATCGTATTAAGAATCTTGAATAAAAGTCATCGTAAAATCTCACTTTTTTATTTTTATCACAATTTATTTTATTCATATAAAATGGAAACTTTAAAAATTATCCTAAACTTTTGTAAAATCAACCTACCAAAGAACTATGATAAAACTTCGCAGTATATAACAAAACAGTAAGAGTAGATAAACCTTTGGCCCTCTCAGAGTACTTTTGCAACCGGTAGATTCAAAGATGCAGAATCTAAAATGAGTTAGAAATACAATTAAAAAGGACAGTAAAATAGAATGGAATCTAAATAAATTTACCTTCAAAAGGAAACTGTACTATTCTAAAATCACAACAGTGGAATGTACGTGCCACTTAATCTAATAATCACATAGCCTTGCACTACAAAACTGTAAAAAAAAAACTTATAAATAATAGTAAACTGATATAAGGAAGATAAATCTATTAATATCTATACATTTTAACCTATTGAATGCCAAGCGGTGGAGCAATTTACCGTGCCACTGACGCCAGACCAAAAACATAAGAGCTCATTGAAATTTGGACGACTGTGGCCGACGTGGCGTCAGTGGCCCGACTTTTAGTTGTCGGCCACAACCGTCGTTGGCGGTCAAAGGGTTAAGCAATGAGAAATAAGAAGCTGTAATATAATATAACACAATGACTAAACCTTATTGGAGTCAGTCGTAAAGGCGATTCAGGGGAATGCAGTCATATATAGGAGATGGATATTGCACCAGTACCACCAGACTTGCTCAAGGTCCCGCGCCACTTCGTCGCCCCGCTAGCGCCTAAAAGCTCCGTCTGATGCCACGCTCTCACTCGGACAGACTAATACACTATGATTAGTATATGAGTGCCATATCTGTTTGATAGAGATATCAGGTAATGTGTGATTGTACTTCAGAAGTACGGCATCCCTTACGATCACCACACGACTCATTCACAATAAAGTACTCCCTTGCAAGTCCGCTATCCAAGTGATCTGTACATCAAAAACTTAATGCTTAAATCAATGTATTAATACAAAGAATAATCACTCCAATTCAATTATTCAGGACGCTTGAATAAACAAATTAAATCACCGAAACAATCGTCCTTAATCAGTACATCCAGCATACAATGCTTGTCGTATAATAAGTTCAAATCAGAGGGTTAGTATTTAATTTTATCATTAAACAACACAATAACCTAATTAAATTAAATTAGGGTAAGTGAGTAAATGTTAACACAAATGTTATTGTGCTACGATTCACGAAATTTGCACTCCTTAATAAAGTAACAATAAAATTAGCATTTGTACCACAATAAATAAATACTATTACATTGTACTTCTACATAATTTGGTCCCTTTATGTAATGAACTAGAATAGGAATCTTAAAACACCATTTTATGGTTCTCAATTCCTTTCGAAAACATTGTTTTATATTTATATGATTTCCAATTTTACAATAAAAATACCTTTGTAAACGGGTCAGTCGCAAAGAAATATCGAGAACGCGCGAATCAACGCTTTCAGTCTAAAAGTGTTCTCTTAATTCAAATAACGGGAGAAAATGGCACCCTAAGCGTCAGTGCAAGGGTCCGGTGAGGACTCCTTATCAGTCGAATCTTCATTCACTACCGACAAATTTTCTTCCGAAATCTTCTCTAAACAACCGCACGTCAAAGAAGAAAGTGTACTAATATTGCTATTAGCCAAATCCTCCTCAATTTTCCTCTCAAAGTACTCAAAATCGTCGCTGTCCACGTGACACTTCAAGCACTCGTCAGACGACGAGTCTTGGTACGCTAATACGTTTTCTATATTTAGTTCTACACCGTCGTCTTTAGCAGCTAAGGATGGGCTGCTATTGCTTAAGAAACGCTTCTCGTTTTTTATATTCTGGAAGAATACCTCTGATTTTGGACGGGTTTTAATATTCTCTGGATTATGACGTGCCTTTCGCGCTGGAGAAGCGCGTTTTTCGCTGGGGAATATTCGTTGGATTCTTTCCTCAATTAAGGATATGCTTCGTTTGAAGACGACAGTGTCTTGGGGTACATCTTGGCCATCTATAGCGTCCCTAGATTCGACGTCGTTATCGCATCTGAAGTAGATGGTGTCGCAGCCGTTCTCCTGTTTTACCTTGATGAGGCAGCAGTCATCTGCCTTCTCGCAGAGGATCTCGTGCAAAGAGCCGTGGAGGGGGATGAGGCGCATCTTCCCGAAGTTGTCGTGCATTTGGGTCGACAGCTCGTCGTCTATGTAGAGGTCTTCGGTACTGCGGGCTTCCTGGTACGACAAACAATGAGGAATCTCAGTTTTGGTATTGTACATCAGTGGCGTGGCGTTCATAGAACTCGATTCCCTAAGAGTTACCCAGTTTCAGACAGCTGACTATAGTATTTGAAGAAAAAACGAGCCAAATTAGCTCCGGCTTGTCTATGGATAATGTATGACGCCACGCAACTGTTGTACATACATGATGATTGATGATATAAAGTAGCTATGATAGATTTCGGTGCAATGTGCAATCATTCATAAAAAAACTGCACTGAAAAATCGAGTAACCACTACCTATTATTACGAATAGCAAAAAAGCCAACGACACGAGGTGTTCCCAGGCGGTCACCCATCCAAGTACTGACCTCGCCCGACGTTGCTTAACTTCGGTGATCGGACGAGAACCGGTGTATTCAACGTGGTATGGACGTTGGCGACAGTTCAACTGAATAATGTTATCCAGATAAGAAATATGACGTCAGGACTTATTAAAAACAATGGGACTACAATATAAACACTACCGGTGCCTATCTTTTTTTAGACCGTCGTATTTGTAAATCTACATATATGTTTTATACGACATGTTTGGCTCTATACACAGAAAAAATCCGAGACCCAGGAACACACATTGGTGCTCATTATACAAAGCCAAAACACCAGCTTAGCCCGTTGTGCAACCCACTGAGCCAAACATGTCGTCGTATGATGTATTCAAGTATTATAATTTATCTATATATTATGTATATCGTCTTCTAGTACACATAGTACAAGCTTTGCTTAGTTAGACTAGAGACTAAGTCGATTTCTGTGAGATTGTCGCTGATATTTATTTATATATATCGCATTCCATATACTATCAGGTACTACAAGGGTTTTTTTTTTTCTAAATTAACAAACACGTATGTATAACTAAAAAACGTAACTAGTGCCTCTAGCATGTAGTGTACCGAATTGACAATGTACGGAATTTATGTAATTTTTCTAATATGGAACGTCAAATCGTCTATGTGGACACGTTTCACGAAACTAATATTAGGTCCTTGGGTCCTTACCATATGAAATTGGCGTTTGGCGAACTGGCAACTTTGGTTCAAAATATGTGGCGTTCGGCTAGGAATTCCATATTCAAATTTATTTCAAATTGAAGACCATGTATTTCAGTGTTCGAATTTCGGAATTTAATTGCTATCGCGTCATTTGTTTTTCTTTCACATCGTTCTGTTCACAATATGGAGAACTTAAAAAATCGCTATATTTACGAATATGAGTCACACCTCGGCACCAGTGCTGCAGAAACGGCTCGTAGGATTAACAATGCGTATGGGGAAGCTACTGCAAAAGAAAATACGGTACGTTATTGGTTCTAACGTTTCCGTTCTGGAAATTTTGACCTACAGAACAAGCCCCGTGGACGGCCGGAGACACAAGGTGACAACGAAGAATTAAAAGCAATTGTGGAAGCAGATCCATCGCAAATGACGTCAGAGTTAGCGGCAGGCTTCGGTGTGAGCGATAAAACCATTTTGATTCACTTGAAACAAATTGGAAAAATGAAAAAACTTGAAAAATGGGTCAATCGATCTAGCCCACTACTGCTTCAGGACTATGCTCGACCACATACGGCACGTTTGACAACCGCAAAACTAAGGGAGCTGCGACTGGAATGTCTTCGACACCCACCATACTCCCCGGACCTTGCTCCAACTGATTACCATTTTTTTCGGAATTTGGACAACTTCATGCAAGGAAAAAAATTCAATTCTCACGAGGCTGTCCAAACGGCCTTCAAAGATTTTATCGATTCTCGCTCACATTTTTTAGTAAAGCAATCAATGAACTAGCTTCGAGATGGCAAAAGTGCATAGATAGCCATGCTACATACGTTGACTAAATAAAAAAATAGTTTCATAAAAAAAATCGTTTTCATTTCTGCCATATGAAACGCCAATTTCATATGTAAGGACCTAATACATATCTACAAGAGGGACTTTACTAAAGATTTTTTCGGTATATAGTAGTGTAGGAACTCGCATTCTTACGCATGGATCTATTGAGTACTAGAGGGTACCCGCAACTTCGTAGTATATATAAATAACGCCTCACGAAAACGTTACTTTGAAATATATATCTTACCTGTAAAGCGTTGAAAGCCTGACACCTCTTCAGCCCATTAACCTGCACGTCATCGTCTTCCAGCGACTGGTTCTTATCCTTCGCAGGACTGTCACAAATGGTCACATTCACACAATTGTCCAAAACCTGTAAACTGTTCTCACCCGATCTACTAAACGTTATTTGTAGTAGCGGTTTATTGTTCCCATTGATTTTGACTCTGGAGAACGATTTGATTGGTTCTTTTCGAGTACTTTCATTTTCTTCGTTATTTTTAAGATGTTCTATTATATTAGCGACACCTTTATCGAGTATTTCGTCGGTTTTCTGTGAGGCAGTGGATGCATCATCTTGCATTTCTAAGAAAATGTGCTGCAACTCTTTTCGAATGAGGTCTCGGATGAAATTCTCAATGCTGTGAGTGTCGGTGGCCTGGTCGATCATAGGCTCGCTTCGTCTCAATTCTTCTGTGGTGGCCGTACTGTGAAAATAAATACAAAACATTACTTCTAACTTATTATTTGTTCATTTCTAACAGGCAGCTCTGATTTCTACGTTTTATTTTTGTATATTTGTTACACGACAAAGACGATGATTGTTTTGAAATTTTATCAGCAGCTGGCAACACTGTGGGCTAAAATTTTGACGGTACCGATCTTAAGAAACCTTTTTTTACATTGACACATTGAAGCAAAACAAAAAAGCAACCGACATGAGGTGTTGGGGCCGTCACCCATCCAAGTACTACTAAGGCGAGAGGCCCTTTTCTCAGTTTCAATAAAAAAAGTTTGTAGGAACAGATATCTTGAGGGTACTTTATTTAAATTGAAACAGAGGACAAACAAAATGCCAACGTCAAGAGGTGTTCCCAGGCTGTCACCCATCCAAGTACTGACCTCGCCCGACGTTGCTTAACTTCGGTGATCGGACGAGAACCGGTGTATTGTGAGGTGGCTCGTGTACGTGTTACGTGTGGGAGTGCAGCAGTTGGTAGTAAGGTGGCTATACACGGGTCACCTCACAGTATTCAACGTGGTATGGACGATGGCGATTTCTAATCCAAATATCGTTATCAACATGAAATTAAGCAAATGACGTCACACTATTAAATTATCGACAGCTCTGTTTAATCCAATTGCGTGGTTAAAAAGGTCAACATCTAATTATATTATCAAAAACTTCTGAGCAGCTGTTAGTGTTAAGCTCCCTGAGGCAGAGTTCGCTTTCAATAAAATATTATATAATACTTCGTCAGCGGAGGAGAAAAAATCATAACCCTCTTTTTTTCTTCAGCGTAGAAGAGTAAAAAGTATCCTATAACCATATGTGGATGACCAGCTAACCGTGTACCAAAAATAGTTGAAATCTAACTAGAAAAGTGCTGTGAGATTCAGGCACATTTCGATTACTCGACTTTTACGATGTGGTAATGTAATCTTAATTGGTTTGATCTTCTTTTGCGCTGCAATAGAACAATATATGGGAGTATTTGTGACAGTTTTTGGGAAAAGGTCCCACTTTGTCGATATGGAGTTATGAGTAGTTCATACGCTATCTTTTGGTGAAAGATATATGTCTCTAGGTGCCATAGTTATTTTTTTTTAATTCTTCAAATTTGCAAAAGTGAAAAAGCGACAATTGAGAAACCGTTGGTTAAAGTTTGGGACGGCAAAAAACACACTCGTACTTTGAAGTTATGGAGTGGTTAGTATCAAATGAATTGGCATACTTGAAGGATTTCAAATAAGTCAAAATCATGTATGTAACCTTAGTAGTTTGAATGTTACGGAGGCTTGAACATAAAAACAGAACGAAAATATGTCAATCCTGAATATGGGATTATTTTCTATATTTATAACACGACACGCAGATTTATCATTAAAGTTGTATTTATAAATGTATTCTCATGCTAAAAAAGATAGAAATAATGCTATGGATCTCTTTAGTTAGTTATTATGTCAAAAAGTTAATAAAAAATGAAATGTGTATTTAATATATAACATAAGATTACTTAAAAAACACACTTATCAAGCATAAAAAGTATTAATATCAAATTCTAAGTACTTGTTTATGCATTATAAAGTTTAGTGATTTTCTATAGGGAGCGTCCCACTTTGTCGATTTACTAAACTTTAGTGCTCGTTCAGTGAAATGTATGTGTTTGGTATATTTATCCCATTTTATGTATGAGATACAGGTTAATTATTGTTAATCTAATAGTCATTGATACTGATGTCGTTTGTTTGATCTGTTTTTACGGAATTTGAACGGAATTTATTTCCGACTCAAGTTTAATGTCCCACTTTGACAGTTTCTTGGTCCATACGCTAAAAAATTACTACAAGTATAAAATCAGGTTTTAAAACATAGGTGTAATATTTTTCGAGTTAGTATTTATATAAATGTTATTTTATGTCTATCGTTAATAGGCTTTGTTATCGATAATTCCGCCGAACCAAAAACAGTATAATTAAAAACCAAAAATTTTATACGTATTGAACCTATAAGTCGTAGCAAACGAATCGAATGCAACGCATCTTTTGAGTCGCCGCCGCGTCGGCGACATCAAAGGCACCTGCCGCCGCTAAGTGCTTTGTGTAAAGCCGACGTGGGTAGGTGCCTACGTCGGCTATACGCGCAGCGCAAGCGGCGACGGCCGTGCCAGTGCGAGGTGAGCTACCGCTGAGGTTGGTTGTAATATTAGTTGCGAAGTGGCTTGTGTTGTATAGTGCCGAGCACTATGATGCACCATGAAGTGAGTATTCGAATACGATTTTATTTTTATTAGTACAATATTTTAAATTACTTAGGTACTTTATTACGGTGTATTCATAATTAAGCGGAGTGATGTGACGTTATTAATTTTCTTTTGTTTAAAATGAAGTCTATATGAGAAATATTATAACATTTACTCAATTAATTACAGGTTTTCCGTGCAAACTTTCAACCCCAATTTAACCCCATTAGGGGATGAATTTCCAAAATGCTGAAATTCGTTTTCTTAGTTTTAAATGAAGTCTATACGCGAATTATTATAACAGTTACTCAAATAATCACAGGTTTTCCATACCAAATTTCAACCCCAATTAAACCCCGGTAGGGGATGAATTTCCAAAAATGCTGAAATGAGTTTCTTATTTTTTTAATGAAGAGTATACGCGAAATGTTATAACAGTTACTCTACTAATTACAGGTTTTAAAAGATACTTTCAACCCCAATTTGACCCCGTTAGAAGATGGATTTTGAAAAATGCTAAAATTTGTTTTCTTAGTTTTGAATTAAGAGTCTATACGCGAAATATTATCACAGTTAATCAATTGATTACAGGTTTTCCATACATGCTTTCAACCCCAATTTAACCCCAATATGAGGTAAATTTTCAAAAATTCCTTTACCAATGTTTTTCACTGTATATAAGGAGCTTGTGACCGAAGTTTTTAGTGTCTAACTTTAAAAACGACATGTTTCCCATGCAAACTCTTTTTTAAACACTTTTTTATCCCCCTTAGGGATGATTTTTTAGAGCAACGTTTAATCATTTGTTTTTTTTTTAGTAAGAAACTTTTATACAAAGATTCAAGTCTATAACTTTCCAAATGAACGATTTCCATACAACGGTTCAACCCCTATTTCACACCCTTAAGGGTTGAATTTCGAAAAATCCTTTCTTAGTACACGTCCACGTACTATAAAGAATATATGGTCCAAATTTTATGCTTATATCTTTAGCGGTTTAGGCTGTGCGTTGTCTGTCAATAGGTCAGTATCGCAAGAGTTTTATATGTATAGATGATTTTGACTAGGTACCTAATTTAAAATCCATAAAGTATGGCAAATAATTTAATACCAACCCTTCCATAACTTCAAAGTACAAGTGTGTTTTTTGCGGTCCCAAGCTTTAACCAACGTTTTCTCAATTGTCGCTTTTTCACTTTTGCAATTTTGAAGAATTAAAAATGAATAACTATAGCACTTAGATACATATTTTTTTCACCGAAAGATAGCTTATGCTTTGTTATATTACAAACTACTCATACCTCCATAACTTCAAAGTACAAGTGTGTTTTTTGCGGTCCCAAACTTTAATCAAAGTTTTCTCAATTGTCGCTTTTTTTAAGTTTGAAGAATTTTTAAAAAATAGCTATAGCGCTTAGGGCGGCTTGCACCAAATTTCGTTTAAATATATGCTCATCAAATTTAACTAAACACGTTTATATCATTGAAATAAATATAAAATAATAATAAGAAGAAAATATCACGTTTATATCGTTAAATGCGATTAGTGACATCTGGCACCAAGCTGTTTTGAAGATTATTTAACTAAACGCGTTTAATGTGTCGGTAAAACAGTTTTCCTACGTTTCGTGGTACGTAAATGGCGGAATACGCCATCTTTTAACCAAAATTAATCATTTCCACGCGATGAGTATGCGTAAATAGGAACGGGCCCTTTAATTTTGACACAAAGTGACGTGCGCGCGCATTTCAACATTTTATTTGTTGGTTGTCATTGTAAAACTATTGTAAAATCAAATTAAAAACGAACATATCAAAGTATTGCCGCTAAATTTAACAACCAACTAAAGTATATATATAATTCGTACTGCCGAGTGCGGTGCTGTGTGTGTTCGTGTTATTATTAGAGTTTTTGTAAGGAATGTTTTCGTAGTTGGAACCTTCTTATGATTTATTTGTCATTGAGCGTCTCAAATAAACTGGAGCTTGTATTAATTTCCTGGTCTATTTATGAACTATATTATTTCCTCCTCATCGTCAGAATAAAAACTCGAAATAACTATTATTAATTAATAGTTGCACCAAACAATCGGCGCCAAATGTTGCAAACATAATCTGTCAAAGTAAACGTCAAATTAATTTTAAATATCGCGCTTAACGTATTTAGCCGAGTTAAATAGCCTTTGAGGGGCGTTTAATTTTGACAGCTCCCTAAACATGTTTAGCGATCTATTTAACGTGGTGCAAGGCGTTAAGCGTAATTTTGTATTTAAATAGGATTTAAATACTATTTAGCGCCATGGTGCAAGCCGCCCTTAGACAATTTTTTTTAAACGAAAGATAGCTTATGCTTTGTTATATTACAAACAACTCATAACTCCATATCGACAAAGTAGAAATTTTTCCCTATAACAGGCACAAATATGATTTCGACGATTCTTTTACTTAATATTTTCTTCTGTTTCCGCGATTATTACTCATTGAAATAAAACAATTTAACGGATTATATCGCGTATATTATCTCATTTTAGTTCCCGACGTTTCGGAAGCTTTCCAGCTTTCCATGGTCACGGGAGGACTGAGAAAAATTTTTTCTCAGTCCTCCCGTGACATTGAATCATCCATCCCGTGAATTGTTTTATTTCGATTCTTTTACTTATTCGACAAAGTGGGACGCTGGGCACTAAACTTTTAGGCCTTAAAAAGGTGCTTAAATCAGACATTTATTGGTCGACATCAAAATCATAGGGTTTATTACAGTATGTTCTATCAGTTTTCATTGAAAGTCGATTTTCGGTAGATTTTGCCATATTTCACTAAACTCCCCGTAACTCCGTTACTAGAATCGACAAAGTGGGACGTTTTACTAAACTCTCTCACATTTTTTTCATCACAATTGAAAGATAATGTTATTGGCCTGAGTGAGATAGGCTACTATCTATTCCAGAAATAGATAGTAGCCTATATAAAGAATATAGAAAGCCACCGGAAAAAACTACATCCTAGTTAAGAAAAAGGAAGCAGCAAAAAGCCAACGACACGAGGTGTTCCCAGGCGGTCACCCATCCAAGTACTGACCTCGCCCGACGTTGCTTAACTTCGGTGATCGGACGAGAACCGGTGTATTCAACGTGGTATGGACGTTGGCGACAGTACAACTGAATAATGTTATCCAGATCAGAAATATGACGTCAGGACTTATTAAAAATAATGGAACTACAATATATATATATAAACACTACTGGTGCCTATCTATTTATTACCTACACGACCTATACAAACGGGGTATAAGTAGCAAAAAGCCAACGACACGAGGTGTTCCCAGGCGGTCACCCATCCAAGTACTGACCTCGCCCGACGTTGCTTAACTTCGGTGATCGGACGAGAACCGGTGTATTCAACGTGGTATGGACGTTGGCGATATTATAAATCATTATGTTATTTAGATCAGAAATATGACGCAACAATGGGTTGGGTCCTGAAGACCTTACTTGCATTTAGCCTTGGCAATCAAAACGCCTCAGTAGTACACTGACCAAGTATGCAAAATGACTTGTTTATCTAATGCCATGACTACAAAATTATCGAAGTTTCAGGAAGACTTACTTAGCAAAACGTCTAGGTCGTGAAATGCACAAGTAGGCAGAATGTCTCAATTGTATAAGAATGAACATGACTGACTGTTTAATGACATAAGACATTAAGTCGTTGTACAGCATGGTCATTCAGTCTACTATGTCTTATAGCAATGAGGGTGTTTTACAGACCAAGACATTCTGCTACCCGGACAAATATACAACTAAAGTGCTCTACTCACCAAGGCTAAATGCAAGTAAGGTTACCCCTAACAATTCAGAAAACTGTGTCCCAAGGTTACCATTTTTAAACGACTTCCAGAAAAAGTATGAAGTTCTCAATTCGTCGGAATCTTTTTTTTCATGTTTAATTATGTGTTTGCTTTCAAGGAATAAAAATCGTTATCATATACAATTATACAGATAACAACATGATATTACAAGTATGAAGACATAGGTATTGTTACGAGTATGGTAACGCATTATGTGCAAATGCGGAAAAAAATACTTTTGTGGCTTGGTCAAATTGCAGGCTTTGATAAATTTCCGGCACCTGTAACGAAATTAAGAACGGAAGTTACGAATAAAAAGGCAAAAAGCCATCGACACGAGGTGTTCCCAGGCGGTCACCCATCCAAGTACTGACCTCGCCCGACGTTGCTTAACTTCGGTGATCGGACGAGAACCGGTGTATTCAACGTGGTATGGACGTTGGCGACAGTACAACTGAATAATGTTATCCAGATCAGAAATATGACATCAAGACTTATTAAAAAAAATGCGACTTCAATATAAACACTACTGCTGCCTATCTATTTATTACCTATACAAACGAGGTATGAGCAGCAAAAAGCCAACGACACGAGGTGTTCCCAGGCGGTCACCCATCCAAGTACTGACCTCGCCCGACGTTGCTTAACTTCGGTGATCGGACGAGAACCGGTGTGTTCAACGTGGTATGGACGTTGGCGATATAGCACTTCAATAACAATATAGCACTACAATAGTCTGAATAAAATAATGACGACATACCCTTTATCTATGTCCTTCCGCCAGCTGTGATAGCGATCAGGGTCTCTCGCGGCAAAGTTCATCTTCTTTGCGATGTTGTCGCGCGCTTGGCAGAATTGAGTCCACTGAGCTTCTGAAAGGAATTGAGAGTATAAAAGCGTAGGGTTTGTCTGTAAACTGTAACCTTGAAATGCCCTAGGCAGGGTAGGTGTTTTCGTTTCTAAAGTGAGCGGATACTCAAATAAAATAATTAAATGCGAGAAATATTAAAAAGAGTTTCTCCAATATAAAATTTATTGTTTTGCCATTATGAAAAATGCGACTTATGATTAATTACGAGTATTAGTAGTAATATGTGCTGCGCGAACTTTAGAGCCGACTGTATGTCACTCATAAAATTTACTGGTATAATGTCGATCTGGTATAAAATCGATGTTTTAAAATCAAGTGTACCTGGAAAGAGTGTTATTAACGGAAAATAGTCTCAGCAGTGTAATTTCGTAAAATGATATGTCCAATTGTTTGCCCAGGTGTTAGTATGTACCAAACAATGTTACTAGTCAGCTGTAGTTAAGAAAAAATATGTCGCACTTGTTGATACAACACTCCGTTTACTAAAACTTTCGTATAAATATGAAAACTAAAATTAAGTCAGCACTTAAATTAGCAGTAGGAAATATATTTGAATTTTTAATAATTAACCAAAACTATTACAAGTGCAACATATGTATAATCGTTAATTTGTTATCAAAATATCTTTGTGACGCAGATCCGGATTTTCCTTAAATCGGCATTAGATTTGTTTCGTATATTTTAAGACATTTCCAACCTACTGCGAGGAAATAAATTTGTCCGCGCAGCAAAAACGTTTTTAAACACAAAAAATATTTGTCCCATCCAATAAAAAATAAAGTAACTAACTTATTGTGACAACTTTTTTCAGAAAATCCGGCGTAGCGTGATTTTATTATGTTTGCAATGCAATACTTCCACCATATTCGGCGTGAAAAAATGTATACAATGTAAAAATAAAGTGCATAAAATAAAACGATAATATATAATGTAATCTTTTATTAGAAGTGCACACTGGTGTTTCCATTCGAGATTCAAGAACAAAACAAATAATGGGTTGCTGACTTTACCAGCGGCGAGGCGTCCCAATACCCACTAACTTGGCTATTTTATGACACTTTGGCACATTAAATTATCATCAAGAAAAAGTAAGATTAGACAAACTGGACCGATATAAGTCGACGTACTCGTATATAATATAATTAATTGTGTCGACACCTCGTCACTGAAAAGTTGGGTAGTTGTATTAAACCAATCCCTTTACATGTCATATTCCACAACAACTTATAAAATATTAAATTACAGGCGATACCTCGGATGTTTTAACAATCGTTTTCGTTATCATCAGCAACAACTTTCTGAGGTAATTTTGTAAAAAAATATCGCGAAATAAGTCTTCTGCGTGAGTGCTAAAAAAAAATCATATGTCAAGGTGAAAAACATGGAATAAGATGTGGAGAGGCAAGATTTTTTGAAGTGTCTCGCATAGGCATGCTATATCTATAGACAAGACTTAGATGCAGTCACCAAGTAGAAGCATCAATGGAGAATTATAACCCGGGCTTGAGATTACAAATGTAGATGCCTATTCTTCAAAATTCTGTCAATAAGTGGCTACGGATGACATTTAAACGAAAACGCCCGAGGAATCGCCAGACCACGTAACGAACTAAAAGTAACATAAATCACATGCGCCTGCTGACACTAAAATATCTATCACTATTCTTCAAAACCTCGTATCTCGGTACGACATAGCTACTGGTATACGAGCTTAATTTCAAGTAGGTAATTTAATTTAGTGCCTTGCCTTAGCGGAATCAAAATTCACCTCCGGATACCGGCACCAATTTTTAGTATGACCATGTATGACGATAGGATGTTCTCTAGTCCCTAAAAGTGACGAGGCAATTTTAGTTATTTATTTTTATTTATTTATTTTTCTTTATTTTTTTTATGTTATGACGTCATAAAAATGACTACCACCGTTTTTTGATAAGTGTAATATACGCCATGCAATTCTCATTTACGTCTGATATATCAAATAAAAGCTGAAATATTTTCTAACCATCACCAGTGGCGTTACTGATTGTCCCGAGTTACTTGGGAGCATATCTTTCAATACACCCACTCGTTCTAAAAGGCATTATCCCCCCTTATCTCTTAAATCTGCATCATCCAATTACAGACAAAATAGCTTCCTGTTGCGTGCAAGTCGTAGTGTGAATAGCGTGACGAAAGAACTAGATATTGACATATTTAACTGTAAGATCCCTTCCGTGAGGCGAAGTCTGACAGCGAGGTGTTATATTTGAGTGTGATACTTTATTATTGTTCACAGGGCACTTACTGTTAATTTAATGTATTGAATCATTGTAATTCGATATAATCCAAGTGTCCTCGTACTAGCTTAATAATGTCTTGTCTACACGGGCTGTTGTGTCGAGTTAGCACTTAGTTTAAGTTTAGTTATACTGCTTCTGTCCGTGAGTTCCTGTAATTGGCTTTTTTTTTCTATCGTAATTCTATTTAAGTTATGTAAAGCTGTTGGTTCTCCAAATAAATATAAATATAAATATACCATAACTTTATTATAAAGTGTAAAATAGAATATCAAAAGAAACGGTTAATTTAAAATAAAAACAAATGCACATTTATTATTGTGGCCAGATAACCATTTACAGCAAAAATTGCTATTTATTTCTACTTATACGTAGTTACACTTCACTTCTGGATAAACTTGTAGTACTTTTAATTAGCTTTCATTCGATACCCTACACCTATGTGTAATTGTGTATAGCATAAAGTAGGTTTTTTAATTAGCTGGAGTAAACTGATGTTGACGAACACACGTCGACCGTGACGTGATTACTTCATTATGACACAAGTATTAAGTATTTCTTATGAATAAAAGTTACCATAATATCACCGGTTACACGTATTTTCATGTTGGTATACTTTTGTAAAATTCTTTCTAAACAACGAAATATTCACGTTGACACCTGTCAGTTTACTCCAGCTAATTAAAAATCCTACTTTAGTTTATTCGATATTTACACTTTTCCAAACGCGGCGGCAGTCCTTTTGATGACTTAATTACTGAGATTGTCTATCGGCAGTTTGAGAGAGCAGAGAACATATCTAACACCATAATTAAATTTAATACTGGAATCCAGAAGCGAACTATCATGTTCCGGCCCGGTCCGTAAGGCAGAGCACTATTTGTTAGTTAATGAGTTTTGGTTGTCAATTTAAAATAATCATAATCATACATATTCTGAATCAAAGATCAATCAATCGTCACGTTACTACTTTGATAATTGGTGACGCAACAATACCTTTTAGTTTTGACAGACTGTGAAAACTGGTTCAAATAGTCGTCAATTGTGAACAAATATAACACACATAAGATGCATTTCTTAGTGAACATGATTCGCCTATGAGGTGAGGACAATAGCTTATTGCAAACGAATTATTAAAATTCTATGGCACAATATCAGATTTATAATCAGCTATTATTCATATTCGTAGAAATAAAATCGTCTAAAAGCACCGCGTCTATTCGTATCAAGTATACCTCCAGGGACACACCCTCTTATAATCATTAGTATTATTCGTACAAAAAGCTGCAGAAAAAACAGCCACACTACAATACAAACACGTATGGCAGGATTTTTTCTATGCTGTTAATTATACCTAAGTTAGAAGAAAGGTTTTAATAATTAACATTATATTAAGCCTCTATTAGCGCCATCTAGGCGGTTAACTGGAAATCGTTTTGTTAGTTACCGGAATAGTTAGTTCCATTTTAGTTCGCACCATTAGCCAAGTCGTTTTTATCCTTATCACAAGCCAGTAAATAACAAAATCGTGCACAGGATAAACGAATGGGTGTACTAGTGTTTGTGGACTGACCGTTGTCGGGTGACGAAGGTTTGAAGTATTTCGAGCCGGGTCTCTTTGTGTTGAGCTGGGGCAACGACTGCTTTAAGGTGTCTACACAGTGCGAAGCAGGTTTCAGAGCAGCAATTGGATCTCTGAAAAAATAAATAAAAAAATACAATAATGCAAAAGCCAACGACACGAGGTGTTCCCAGGCGGTCACCCATCCAAGTACTGACCTCGCCCGACGTTGCTTAACTTCGGTGATCGGACGAGAACCGGTGTATTCAACGTGGTATGGACGTTGGCGACAACTCATCCAAATAACATCATCAGCATTGAGTAAAAGAAAAATGACGTAATATAGTATAAAAATAAACTATTCAACACTATACCCATGGATTCAATGGACGTATTCACCTTTGGTTTGTGTGGCATTTGAGCTCTTTGAGTCGAAAGTTATCGATATGTCCTCTTAGTGGTGATATCTATTCATCGAAACCCACTGACCTCTATATATTACCTTTGGACTGGCTGCTGCCAACTTTTTTAGTACGTATTTGATTATGGCCATTTTCGCGCTGTAGGCACTGGTAGGCAGATACGAGTGTCCATAGAACAAAAAAATTGTGATGTCCGCAAGTCGACATCTGTTACAAATTATATCGATCGTTCATTATTACTTCTAAGTTTGTGTCTGTGAGTGTAAGTGGCTAGAAAAACTATTCTAAAGTTCATCACATTTATTTATTTATCACACACGGCGCGGCGCAGTATGATATAATGGGGAATGGACGAAAAATTTCAAAAATCTTGAAATTTTGTTTAAAGGTAGGAATAAGCCTCCTTATTGTCATAAAAAAAATACAGATTTTTCTGTTGCTTAGAATAAACTAAAAATATGAAAAGGTGTTAGTGGGCTTATATGCCCGCCTTATACGCTTATGCCCTTATCTTGCCACTCTTGTTGAATTTGAACAGTTAATTACGGCGCAGTGAGGCATTTTCTAGTGCAGCAATAAACATCTGACAGTTACAATGTCAGGAGCGCGACTGAGCGGCAAATGGTGCACTGCACTCTTTAGATACACGCGAAGCATGTATGCATTGGCGGCATCCAGGTTTATCTAGGTCTGTGCCTTAGAACAAAAAATTGTGATATCCGCAAGTCGACATCTGTTACAAATTATATCGATCGTTCATTATTAAATCTAAGTTTGTGTCTGTGAGTGTAAGTGACTTGAAATACTATCCTAAAGTTCATCACACACGGCGCGGCGCAGTATAATATAATTGATATGTGTGTGCTGCACGTTAAACAAATTGTGAATATAATTCATTGTTTGTACTACTGGATCATTTCTTTATCATCCATGTCAAAGCCAAAGACAACTTCGCCGTGCGTGTTTAAGTAGCCTTGAGAGAATCGTTTGACAAATAAAGTAAGACTGTAGACGGCTCATAACTAATCATAGTTCCACTACCTTGTTTTATTAATGACAGGAAAAAAATATGCCTTTGAAAAAATGGTGTTTACTCAAATTTAATACGAATATTTGACACAAACGACTTTTACCTAAAACTTAATGAAGGGATGGTTATCAAAATCAAATCGGAACCCTTATAGTTTCGTCATGTCCGTCCGTCCGTATGCCACAGGCATTTTACTCAAAAACTACAAAATATACATGTATTGATGAAATTTGGAGTATAGGCTTTTTAACAATAGATCGATAAGAATAAAAGAAGCAAAAAAGCCAACGACACGAAGTGTTCCCAGGCGGTCACCCATCCAAGTACTGACTTCGCCCGACGTTGCTTAACTTCGGTGATCGGACGAGAACCGGTGTATTCAACGTGGTATGGACGTTGGCGACAGTATAATGAAATAATATTATCATTATCACTTCAGCATAAAGGAAGAAGAGGATGACGTCAAAAAAATAATAAAATCTTCTACTATAAGTTTATTTGTTATTGTGATTGTTCTGAGTGCTAAGGTTATCTGACCGAACGTTGAGATTACGTAAAAATATATGTAATAATAGCTATTCGGAACAAAAAGATCTATTTAGCCAGCCACTTGAGATGATTCATAGTTAACATTTTAGGGTTGTGACGCCTGTTGACGATGAAATCGCATAATGGTATAAAAATCAAAACAATTACACCATATATATATCCTTTAAATAGTCATTAAAAGGAAACAAAACATTGTAGACCTTATCAAAATCCATTAAAGTGTTCATATACTTCCCATTCAGATCATTTTCGGTATGGAACCCTAAAAAGAACCTGCTTAAAAAAAACACCGACTTACCGAGTATTCTCCGGAAGAGACATAGACCGACCGGTCTTTCTATTGGCTTCAAAAATCCATTTCTCATGTATCGCGACCAGCGGCTTTATATTTACGCTAGCAAGTACATCCTCTTCAATTTTGAATTTTGCTTTGGCATTTTGGGGTGATTTGTAGCACCAAGGGTAGGTGCGTTCTCTGTTTGTGTCCGATGTTTCCGGAGAATAATCTTCTGGGTGATCAGCTCTGTAACATAGGCATATCTATACTATTATAAAGTTGTAAAAATGAAATGTCTGTACATTGAAGATATTAAAAAAATATATTGTTACGGACTATTTGGAGTTCACTAAAATGAAAAATATATTTTTAGGGTTTTTTGTATGTTTGTATGTCTCGTTGTGGCTTCACGCAAAATCGGCTCAACCGATTTCAACTATTTTTGGCACACGGGTTAGCTGGGTATCTCCAGATGGTTATAGGATACTTTTTACCCGACTACGCTCAGGAAAAAACAGAGGGGTTATGACTTTTTTCCCCTCCGCGTACGAAGTTGCAGGCATCTTCTAGTTATACCATAAAATATTAAATTTTATTTTGCCCACGACCGGGCGTCATGCCTCCATGAAAAACTGCGATTTTTAAAGCACACCACTAACGGTAATGTTATGGAACAATATTATCGTGGCAACCTATTCCAACACGTTTCGTGGCAGAAAATGCAGTTTTTCAAGCAGACATAATTTTAGCTAGTGGACAATACATTGGACAGTAAGTTACGCTATTTCGTGAGTTATTTTGTTGCACTAGGAAAATAAGCCCTTTAATTGAGATTTAACAATGAGATGAGAATTGGAGTTAAGGCAATGTCAAATATCGACTCTTTAGACTTCTTAGCTATTATTTTTATTTGACATTTGCGCCATCTATCGGAATAATCCGAAATGAGATGGCACTCAAGTGAACGAGATTCGACATAAGTTTGAGCAGAGTAATCGACAATGTAAGAATGAGGGCCCCTTTAAAATTGCTGCCTAACTAACTAGATGGCATTATTATTGTCGGTCGTTCGCCTTAGACTACTAATAACTGATGTAAGGCAATCTAGTAAAATAGCTAAAATTTTTAGGATTCCGTGTCAAAAAGGTAAAAAAGGAACCGTTATGGTGCGACTCTGACTGTCTGTCTGTTTTAGACAGTTGGACACTATTAATTTAAAATACTCTAATATAAATTAACAGTTCTCAATAGCACCTAAAAGAAAACTATTTTCTATACCTTCTAAGCCCACTATAAGTGTCGGTGTCAGCACTTTCGGACGATTGCTCTTTGGTACGATTTTCAGAAAATTTATTAGTTGGTGTTACATTATCATTCCTTGCCGTATGTTCATTGAGCGGTTCCGGTGTTTGGTTTGGCTCTTGTGTATCAGTCGCTGAAAGAAAATAGATTAGAAAGTAAAGTTAAAATTGGTTGTCTGTTAAAGTCGGATTACGGACGATAATTTTACGTGATAACGTCATAAGGAAACATTAATGAAAAATTGCATACATTTATGAATTCACAAGCCGAACCCTTAGGCCGATCGTGCCTCTGTATCGTTTGTTCTGCGCTCTCGCTTGCACGCTTGGCTCAGGCGGAATGTGACAATGAGTCATGCTTTTTCGTGCGTGCAGCCGGCGTTCGTCGATTTATTACGACGATTAAGATGTTATTATGTCAAAATACACTAATAGAAAAAAGTGTCTTGATGCCGCAAAGTAAAAAGCCAACGACACGAGGTGTTCCCAGGCGGTCACCCATCCAAGTACTGACCTCGCCCGACGTTGCTTAACTTCGGTGATCGGACGAGAACCGGTGTATTCAACGTGGTATGGACGTTGGCGACAGTATTACCAAAAAAATGTATGAGCATGGTGTACGAATTGAATGACATCATAATAATACCGAAGAATATTTGCCCTGCCTAAATACCAAAGCATTTCGAGGGTTCAGTTTCGTAAAACAAAAAAAATATACTCGTTAATTTTAATGTCGAGTTCCTGAGGGTTTAACTAAAAAATGTGTTTCGTGCCGTCTCTTTTACTCTCGTATTGAACTGTATTTGAGTAAGTGGGACAGGGCCATACAAACTTCGATTTCCCACTTTGGAGTAGCCTCTCTGTTCAGCCAATCGTCAAATAGTTCTATAATAGAGGCTTCTAAGACACTTTTTAACAGTACAAAATAGAATTACTATTGTTTACAGAAAAAAAAATCAGATCGAAATTGCAAATGTAATCCCTTGCCTATAGCATTAAGGTTTATACAGTAAAATAAGCAAAAAGCCAACAACACGAGGTGTTCTCAGGCGGTCACCCATCCAAATACTAAGCTCGACCGACGTTCCTTGACTTTGGTGATCGGACGAGAACACGGTGTATTGTATTCAACATGGTATCAAGGATCATTAAAACAAGAGGACTGACAGTTGCCATACTTTGGATCGTGTTTCGATCGCAAAAAGATATTCTGGCAAAAACTAGATGGCGCTTTAAAACTAAACATTTAACGTATAGTAACAGTTAGAGTTCGCAAATAGCTAATAATAAATAAATCGTAACATTCAAATAATTTTTAATTTAAATAAAACAATTTAACGGATTATATCGCGTATATTATCTAGCTTTCCATGGCCACGGGTGGACAAATATTTTGCCAGGCTTGCAAAATTGAATAATTGTAAAAAATAACACTTGTACATAGATGGCGTTGTATATATCGGGGAACGGCTTTTTGTATGGAGATTGGTCAGTCCTCTTGTTTTAATGATCCTATGTGACTAATGACGGTGGCGAATGGTAGAGCTAAAATTGGCATCAACAACTTACCTTTGTTATTTGATAGTATACTAATAGCTTCCTTTATAGTTTCCACATTTTTGTCACTAACCGCCAACTCTCCGGACAACCAAGCATTTTTCCTCAATTTGTTACTTCGTGCTATAGGTGTCGTCGGCAAACTATAATTTTTAATATCGAAATTGTACGACGACCTTCCATTGGCATTTTGATCCTTCGGCAACGATTTTAGACAGTCTAAATTGTAGTCAGGCACTTTGATATTGAGCGGTTTGTAAGATTTGGGAGTGAAGCTTCTGCTTAGTTTTGTTGCTGGTCGTTCCATGCCGCTTGAGTCTTTGAGACTATCGTCGGTGATAGTAAAGTTACGTGTGCGGTTATCAGGACTGAAGATACTGCAGTATTCGGTTGAATCGCTCCTATGCAACTTGCCAGGGGTACCGATGTCTTTAATCCGCGCTCGAATCTTTGCTATTGGGGTCGAACAGGCGCTGGAGAAATCCTTCTCAGGCAGATGCTCGAATTTGAGAATCGGTCTTTCGTCATCGTCTGAGATGAAACATTTTTGTGGGACTTCTGAAGAGGCAAACGACTTCTGTTGTATTCTTTCGTATACAGGGCTGTTGGTCTTGCTGCTTTCTTTTTCGCTCTCAGTCGAACTGTCTCTATTATGTATTATGGCCCGGAGTTGTACATTTCGTTGGACGGGGCTCAAGCATTCTGAGTCTGTGGGAGTCGTATCCCAAGCCACGCTGCTGAAGTCGGATTTCTTCTTAGAAAGCCGGGCTGGTATTATTATATAGTCCAGTTTATCGATGTCGTGCTGGAAAGAAAATGTAGTATATTAGTTTTAGCGCCATCTGTTGACGCGTTGGTGTACTATTTGCTCGATGTGCACGATGTGACATTTCAATAACCTAGTTCACACTCGTACTAATTACAGTATTTTTGCCCAAGGAATTTCAACTTTACGTACTTGTGCACTAACGTACTAATTACAAGCATTTTTCTCAAACAGTTAGTACAATTGTGCTCTGTGCTCTAGGGTATCGATTTGTTCACCACAATCGACTGTAAACATTTTTACTTTTGTATATAATTATGATTTCGTAAGAAAAATAAAGTCATGACATCTACAGCTAACATTTATCATTTTTCTTGCTAATCTAATAAAGTAAGAATGTGTACAGGTGATTATCATGAACAAATGCTACTTCAGGATTTAGAAAGAAAATGATATCAAAAAAACAATATGACAAAGAATAAACCATAAATTCCGAGTACAATTAACGCGTATTACCAAGAAAAAATATAATATGAACAAACTTAATGTTCACATTTGCTTAAAATGTTTTGTTAAGATATTTGCTACTAGTCTGAGAAAATTTGTATCAATTAAGGCAATCAGCGTAAATAATATGCAATTTGACAACATCTTTTCTGTGGTTTGTTATAAAACGACCTTTCGGTAATTAGAAATATTGGTGAACAAATTACAACCAGATACAACAATGTCAAAATCAAACTTTTGGATTTTATCAAAAAACGCTTCATTCTATATATAGCCTACAAACTTGTGGCATCACACATGACTACCTTGTATGGGTAAATTAAGATCTTTGTCCTGCTCCTATATTAAAACCTGCGTTTATCAAAACGGATTCATAACAAAAGTTACATACGTTTCATGGGTTTATCAATAGTATTAATATTTATTAATATTAATATACTTTCAAAAATGGTGTTTAATTATTATATTAATTTAGTGTAGTGTGAATTTAGTAGCCCTCTGATATTGCTATGCCCTGGCAGGGTGTCACATTAATTCCCAATTATTGTAATTCCATCTATGTTTGTAATGTGATATATGCAATAAATGATTAGATTTAATTTGAAAAATGAACTTCCCACCAAACTTTAAAGGCTCAATAAACAACGTTAGGTATCAAACTCAAAATCTTAACGTAGTTCCTTATTTTGCTTGTTTTATAATATCTTATATAATTTTTAGAAGATTTAAGATTAGGCAACATCCCTATTCGTGTAGTTTTCAAAATCGGATAGGGCTTCATAGAGATGTTCTGATAAACCTCCTAAAAGTCCTCTGGTGTGGGAGCTCCGCTGACGTCAGAAGTTTGGTTGATGTCACTTCGGTCAGATACTTGCTTCTATCTCGGAAACCTTCAAAAATACTAACATTTGTTTTTACAAAAATAAACTCGCTGACTTAGATTTTTTTACTTTATAAATTCCGCGTGTCTAGATGATGAAAACGATGGGACCTTATATGTATCAATTCTGTTAGACAATTATTTAAGAACTATCACAAAAGGATAAAACTAGCAAAAAGCCGACACAACAGGTGTTCCCAGGCGGTCACCCATCCAAGTACTGACCTCGCCCGACGTTGCTTTACTTCGGTGATCGAACGAGAACCGGTGTGTTCAACGTGATATGGACGTTGGCGACAAAGCAACCACAGAACATTGTCATATTAGCATAGAGTAAGAAGAGAACGACGTCAAAATTTTAAAACTTCTACTACTTGCATATCAATATCACTGCACGCACATAGTGATTGTTCTCAGTGCCAAGGTTATCTGACCTAACGTTAAGATTTCGTAAAAATATATACTCACTATCCGGAACGAGAAGTCTGTTTATATTTAGCCGCTTGATAGTTCAAGTTTTAAGATTGTATAAAAAATGGAATTTTAATCCGTCATTGTATTTTTTATTTTCTTACTGACCAACAGCACAGCAATACGAGAAGCAAAAAGCCAACGACACGAGGTGTTCCCAGGCGGTCACCCATCCAAGTACTGACCTCGCCCGACGTTGCTTAACTTCGGTGATCGGACGAGAACCGGTGTATTCAACGTGGTATGGACGTTGGCGACAGTACAACTGAATAATGTTATCCAGATCAGAAATATGACGTCAGGACTTATTAAAAATAATGGGACTACAATATATATATAAACACTACTGGTGCCTATCTATTTATTACCTACACGACCTATACAAACGGGGTATGAGTAGCAAAAAGCCAACGACACGAGGTGTTCCCAGGCGGTCACCCATCCAAGTACTGACCTCGCCCGACGTTGCTTAACTTCGGTGATCGGACGAGAACCGGTGTATTCAACGTGGTATGGACGTTGGCGACTAACCGAATAAAACGCAGAGACAGAAGCTAAACTATGACTTCAATGCAGTATTCAATTTATATGTTAGCATTACAATTAATCATAATCAGTCAATCACTGTATATTCAAGGCACTTTATCACGTTTGTTTTTGAAATCTCACGAAATATGTTATTTTTGGGACAGCAGTAATCATAAACTATGTAAAGTGATGCCATTCAATGTATATCATTTTAATCGTTATAATATGATTTAATAATTACATATATTGAAAAATCTAAATATTTGATGTTTGGTTTACCTAAACTAAAGAAAACAACGTAGTTTGCGCAAAGTTCATTGCTCATTTATTCGATAGTGAAAATATATGTATTTGCATTATAACGAAGAAACGAATTATCCTTTACCATACCGGTAGTAACCAAATCAAACCGGTAGCAAGTAATTAAAACAAGTATTTGATTATTATTTTTTATCTGCCTTATTGGCGTTGCCGCCATATCGGCAACGTTACATTTTTACAAACAATTATCAACTGATCGTCAAAACGATTTCATCGGGCCCTAACACGGCCGGTATATATAATAAACAACATTAATTAAAATTTTGAAAAAAATCGCGTGACTAAATCACAAAAAGTTGATATTTACATAAATTAAAAACCAACCTTTTTTTTGTAAGTCACAAGTAATCCTTATTATAAGAGGCGCTTACAAAAAACCCAAAGTTAATTTATTTGTAAGAGCTTGTCTACTATGGAAAGCCGACTATATAGCCTTTGACTTTCAAGATTTGTTACATAGGTACATACTAATTACTAACTCGCAAACCCACTAACCAACAGCAAATTATACAAAAGGTTGTAAAAATGGCATTGCGATAATATCACCAAAAACTAACTAAAAAGTGTCAATATCGGTTGGTCGCACTATATACATAAACCGCGCTATACGCAGAAAGTTTGCGTCAGCGCCATTCTAAGTCATTCTGACTTAAGTACGCCGGTAAATACCGAAACTTGATGATTGCCGTCTAGCGTAAACGCTCTTAATTGTCATCCTTTCGCAACTTAATTAATAGTAGATTGTTTGACAAGGGGCTAAAGTAAGCCACTATGACACGAAGTGAGCGAGGACAAATATGTCTGAGTGTCATAATGGCTTTAAGCCACGTGTTAAACACTCTGCTTTTCACGTCGACCGCGAGAAAATAAAAAGACTTAACATTAAAATTGTTTATTTCATGAAAAACTAATAGTACAGTTTGAGCAATTCTATCAAAAAGTTTGGCCAATCTGATCAGGTTGTTTTGTTTGTTTTTAATGATTCGCAAGGAGTATGTAGCTGGCCGCAAGTTTTATTTTTCAGCGTCATAGAAATTTGTATGGGATTATATAGCTTTCTTTTAAACCCTAGGGGCTAAATGTACTATTTTAGGCTCGCTTCGCGAAGCTAATATGACGTACTTTTTGAGCAGAAGTGAAAAAATCTTTCGTTGATATGCATTTGCGGAAGTGTCATTTCACTCGTCCCAAATCTTGCCATTCGTCTGTCGGCTCGTGTCAAGACGCTTTAGGACTCGTGGTGCCTGACATACTTTCCGCACTTATATCATACATTACTATTTTGGTAGGTAATGTAAAGATGTAAAATGCATCTGTTTTATCAATAAAATTATCTGTATCTGTATATAACATAAAAAGAGGTAGATAGGTTATACGGACTCCGAAAATGGCACACCAAAACTATGTCAATTGGCAAACCTTAACTCAGTCTCGCGCACTGAGTACATTGTTATATATTGGACTATGCGTCAAATAAACAAAAATGCCGTCATGCATAATGAGATTTTGCACTAATCTATACTATTATAAAGTTGTAAAAATGAAATGTCTGTACATTAGATATTTTCAAAAAAATTATTGTTACCGACTATTTGGAGGTCACTAAAACAAATATATATTTTTTGGATTTTATGTATGCTTGAATGTGTCGTTGTGGCTTCATCACGCAAAATCGGCTAAACGGATATCAACTATTTTTGGTACAGGGGTAGCTGGGTATCTCCAGATGGTTATAGAATACTTTTTATCCGACTACGCTTAAGAAAAAATGAAGGGTTATGACTTTTTCTCCTCCGCGAACGAAGTTGCGGGCGCTTTCTAGTTACTCAATAAAAGCGTCTAAAAGCATTTACGATTAGTGTGTTATTGCAATATTGTCAGATTTATGTGTGCATAAGCCTGGCCACTTTTACATGTGGATTATCGTGTAGGTAACCTACTTATCTACCTCTTTTTATATTATATCATTGGCATACCTTGACAGTTTGTAGTATGGTCTGCAGTTTCTCAAGGCCGATGCGTTCAGACCGGTCGAGCTTCAATCCGTCCTGAAATAACGCCAAGAGACTGCCCGGGTAGGTGCCATCTTGCGGCAGCGGCATGCCAGCTTTCCATAGCGTGTACTGCTCTTTTAGTTTTTCGTATGTTAACGTATTCCATGGTATTTTGGCTAGAAAACGGAAAAATATGATTTCTAACATAACAATAAAAATATCAAACGGCCGGTTTGGCACAGCGGGAGTAACGTTGCCTGCGAAGCTCAAGGTCCTGGGTTCAAATGTTTGTGTGATAAGCATAAATATTTGTTCCTGAGTCTTTGATGTTTTCTATGTATATAAGTAAATATATCTATTAAGTATATCGTCGTCTAATACCCATTACACAAGGCTTACTGAGCTTATCATGGGACTAGTTCGATTTGTGTAAAATTGTTTCGTAATATTTATGTATTACTAGCTTCTGCCCGCGACTTTGTCCGCTTTAAATTCGTTTATCGCGGATAAGGTTATTTTTCTGGGATAAAAAGTAGCCTATGTCCTTCCCCGGGACTCAAACTATCTCCATACCAAATTTCATCCAAATAGGTTCAGCGGTTTGAGCGTGAAGAGGTAACAGACAGACACACTTTCGCATTTATAATATTAGTATGGATTTATTATCAAAGTATTCAAAACAATTACCACTAAAACAAGAGAACTGTCAATCGCCATACAACAAGCCGTTCCCCAATATTAGGGCTGCCATCCGTCCGGGTTTCCCCGGATTTGTCCTAGTTTGGAGGCTGTCCGGGAGCCGTCCGGGCGGGTTTTTAAGGTGTGTCCGGGTAAAACCCGGACTTTTTTTGTATCAGGGAAAACCTTATTGAACTGAATAAAATTTAACATGTCCGGGGAAAATGCGATTTCCTCCAAATACTCAGAGTTTTTGAAAATTTTGTCCAGGTTCCGGCATAATCAAGATGGCAGCCCTACCCAATATGTACAGCGCCATATAATGTATAAGAAATATTATTTCTAATTATAATTAAACTAAACCCTTTTTAGTTTTTGTTAAATTAATGGGATGCATCGAAAATTGAAACTATTTTTTTGCGAGAGTTTTGTCAAATCTAGTGTATGAAACAGCCTGGTTTTTAGATATGTGTTTTTTGGCTATATAACCTATTCAGTGATTAACGCGGAAACATGTTTGTTAAAAATTTCCTCGATAGAAGAGTCATCCGAAAACGCGTCTTCATTTTCCGTTTTTGTCTAGCTTGTAAAAACGATAGATTAATAAACTGCTAAATAATGTAAAAATGTCATTCTTCCCTTTATCTTTTACGTAGTTAACTTAAATGTTAACAAAATATAATGACATCTTCGATTTCATTGTACTTTTACATCTGGCGCTTACGCCAAATAACCCCAAGCATGTAGTGTATTAGCTTTCTCTTTCTTTGATGCGCGCGTGCAATAAATGCGTCTCTTATTATAAATTCCGCTCATTGGCCCGCTCGGCTTTTGGGGGCGTGGTTTACGAATGACGATGCAGGTGTCATTTTTATTACCTGTATTTTCGAATGCTTCATTTAGTGGTTCAAATTTATTGTGTCTACTGTCAAACACCCTTTTACGAAATCGGTTATACAAATTTTCAATTGACCATCTCCATACAAAAAGCCGTTCCACGATATTATGTACAACGCCATCTATGTATAAGCATTATTTTTTACAATCATTCAATTTTGCAAGCGTGACACAGTTATTAAATGTTACGATTCATTTATTATTAGCTATTTGCGAAATAATTGGTACTATACTATGTTTCTTTATTCAATTACTATTATAACATAGTTAAATGTTTATTTTTAGAGCGCCATCTAGTTTTCGCCAGAATATCTCCTTGCGATCGGAACACGATCCAGAGTCTGGAAACTGTCATTCCTCTTGTTTTAATGGTCCTTGTTAACCCCCGACAAAAAAGAGGGGTGTTATAAGTTAAACGTGTCTGTGACTCTGTGTATCTGTCTGTGGCATCGTAGCGCCCATACGGATGGACCGATATAAGTGTAGTTTTTTTTTTGTGTCATAGATAATTTTATCCCGAGTGTTCATAGCTTTGTTCGATGAAAATCGGAGCACTCGTCTCCAAGATATTCAGCTTTTAGTGGAACAAGTAAGGGGGTTTTTAAATTTTTTAATTTTCTATAATTATTTTCTATATTTAATTTGGAATCGTCCGATTACTTTTAACAATAACTCACTTCTTAGATAATGTATACAAATATATTTATTACCATTACAACCTTCCCAAAGTATCAAGCAAAGCGAATACACATCGCTCTTACTACACGGATACACGTTGCCTTCCGCATCGGGTTCGAACAACTCCGGCGCTTGCCAATAGTACGTTTCCGAATCCTGATAACCTTTATATGACTTAGCAATCGCGTTCCCCCTTATGTAGGTTTCAGATGCGTGCTGGGATATCAAAGGCTCGCTCTCTTGCGTATTGTCTCTGGTCTCTGAAAAGAAAACTAGTTTAGAGCAAAAAGCTTAAGGAAACCGTTGGATGAGGCCAGCGCCCCGGTAATTCCTACTAGAATACGATGACATAATATTGAGCCGAAGCAAAAAGCCAACGACACGAGGTGTTCCCAGGCGGTCACCCATCCAAGTACTGACCTCGCCCGACGTTGCTTAACTTCGGTGATCGGACGAGAACCGGTGTATTCAACGTGGTATGGACGTTGGCGACACTTCATCTGAATAATGTTATCCAGATCAGAAATGTAACTACTGTGAGATTCAGACACATTTCGATCACTCGACTTTTACGATGTGGTAATGTAATCTTAATTGGTTTGATCTTCTTTTGCGCCGCAATAGAACAATATATGGGAGTATTTTTTTCACCACAATTGAAAGATAATGTTATTGGCCGGATTGAGATAAGCTACTATCTATTCCAGAAATAGATAGTAGCCTATAGAAAGAATATGGAAAGCCACCGGAAAAAACTACATCCTAGTTAAGAAAAAGGTAGCAGCAAAAAACCAACGACACGAGGTGTTCCCAGGCGGTCACCCATCCAAGTACTGACCTCGCCCGACGTTGCTTAACTTCGGTGATCGGACGAGAACCGGTGTTTTCAACGTGGTATGGACGTTGGCGACAATTGGTCCAAATAACATCATCAGCATTGAGAAGCAAAATTACGTAATGTCATAGCGTATTTTTCAGCACATATCATTGCAAGGCACAAATATCGACAGTTCTTTTAACAAACTTCTTGAAACTTCTAAAATTTTTTTTTTGAACTGTTGGACATTTTCGGAAATAATCGCTCCTAAAGTAGCATAAATTGTGTCCCGTCCCCCCTTTATTTTCTATACCTTATGTCCAAAAAATATGAAAAAATTACAAAGCTGCATTTTAATTAATACTTTCAACAAAAATTGTTGTCGACATGATCGGATATACCGTTTTTAAGTTATTGCCGAAAACGGCGTTTCTCAACAAAAGGACGTAAGTGGCGTGGAGATACGCTCTTTTGCTAGAACATTCTCTTCGTTGTAGGTATCTCCTAAATATCTACATTTTCATAAATGGACAAAGTTTATCTAATAAGAGTAATAAGTATATTTAATTAAACCTTCCTCATAAATCACTACATGCATTGGCAAACCGTATGAAAATCCGTTAGACCAGACAGACGCGATGGCCGGTGGGGGACTTTGTTTTATAATAAGTAGGGATAAAATAAGTAACGTTACTTCATTTTATTTTAAAGATAAAGACCGATAATATTAATTCCTTGTCAAGGAACCAAAAAAAAATCGAGTTGTGTAGAGATATCATGACGCTCTTGCTGGTGCAACTAGTGTAGAGAACTGTACTTACCATCAATATTAACATACTGAGGCTCTGGTGAATACATCTCATATCCAATTTTCGCTTTTTTCTGTTCCTTAGGGAGCTTGACGCACGGCCCGAGGTCAGCTAGCTTGGCTGAATCGTGTCGAGTTATCATGATGCTCTGGCTGGTAAGGGCAGTGTGGAGGTAGCCTTGCATGCGAAGGAAGACTAGTGCGTTTGCGATGTCTAACGCATATTGGACTGAGGTCTGAGCACTGAATATGCGGCCCTGTAAATTACTAAGTGAATTTGAACAGGCATGGGGTACGAAAATAAAGATAGGGTACTTGACGAACAGACCAAATCAGGTTCTTTGTATCAACTATCAAAACGCTTAAAGAGTATGAAGTTGCAACGAAAAAAAGATTTACAACGTCTTCATTCTGAATGATCAAATTGACTCTTCAATTTCAGTTGTTGGTAATAGGGGTGTTGCCAGATCTCTAAATTTGTAAAAATTATATAAAAGATCCTGATAAAACAAGCAAAATAAGGAAGTACGTTAAAATTTCGTGTACGATATCTTACGAGTTGCTTTTTTATGAGCCCTTAAATGTGGGTGGGAAAGTCCATTTTTAAATCATGAAAATATCTGTTCTATCGTAAAGTTGTCACATTGAAATGTCTGTACATTGAAAAATGATTGTAACGGACTATTTGGAGGTCACTTAACCAAACCATTTTTTTTTTCGATTTTTTGCAAAAAAGAGGGGTTATCTTTTTCTCCGTCGCGAACGAAGTTGGGTACCTTCTAGTTAATCTATAATATTATAAAATTGTAAAAGTAAAACGTCTGTACATTGAAGATATTAAAAAAAAATCATTGAGACTATTTCGAGGTCACTTTGTTATGAAAACGTTTCGACAAACGCAAGTTTTAACATAGCTGCAGAACAAAGTTCTTAATTTTCCCATACAAGCTAATAACCGTAAGACGTCACTAATGTTTTTTGGGAAAGTTAAAAAAAGTGATTTTAACATTGTAACTCGGAGAGTTTTTATGACATTGAAGTAGTTTTTTCACCAATATTTTTATCATTGAGTGATAGTTCTATAACATTCCACAGGAAAAAGTTGTTCAATAGCCGATTTTAAAATCGCCAAAACCGTAAGAATAAGTGTTCATAGTCATGTTTTCTGCGTATTTTATTTGCGTATAATTTTCCAAATAGCATTTAACTGTAAGCTTCGCAGTGACCTCCAATTAGGTAGTCCGTTAAAATATTTATTTTTCAAGTATCTTCAATGTACAGACATTTAATTTTTACAACTTTATAATAGTACTAGCTGTTGCCCGCGACTTCGTCCGAGTCTTACAAAGTTTCACCCCCTTTTTCGTCCCTAAGGGATGAAATTTGACATAAATTATAGCCTATGCCCTATTCTGATATATAAGGTACATAACTGGAAAGTTTCATAAAAAATCGTCCAGTAGTTTTTGAGATTAAGTCGAACGTACCTGCATACATACTTTCACGTTTATAATATAGATAGGAAGGAAGATATATACAAAAAATGCTCGTTTAAGAGTCCCCAGTAAGCTCAGTTCTCCATACAAACGTAGTTACGCTCTCATTTTTAAACGACTGGCTAGTTTGCTCTGAAACTTTGTACTTAGAATAAGTTTAGGTATATGCAGGCCTGTAATTAGTTTATGTGGCATCAGATACCATAGTAAAAAAAATAGAACGACTTTAAATTTTTCATACAATACTTGTTTTTGCCGTTTCGTTTGTTTTATAAACTGCAGGCATATACCTCATGTCATTGTATATGCAAAGTTTTGTTACAATCCAACAAGTAGTTTTATAAGAACGCAACTCCGTTTGTATGGGAAGGTGAAATTCGGCCGAGCTTACTGGGGACTCTTAATAGTTTTAAAACAGTCTTTAAATGCATACTTTTTGTGGTCACGGAAGTTGGCATGCTAAAATGAATATTTTCCTTCTTTCTATCAATAAAACGCAGTCCAGGGCAAACCCGCCTCCTTTCCATTTGTTGCACTACTTATTTTCGAGAGCGCAATAGATCAGTCGGGCATTCCGACCCGGAAATCAAAACAAAACAACCAAGTCAATCGATTAACCAGATACGGTAGTGGAATAAGAAATAATAATACACCTTACCTTAAGGCTCTATTGGGTATAGACAATTAAAATGATCAGTTATGGAATGTGCTTTTTGCTCTAACAAAAACGATTTACAAACCGTATAGCATTGCAAGAAAGTCTACTTTAACTCACAGTAACAAGGATTATAATCGTTTGGTGATGGCTATTATAGCGGTAAGCAAAAAACAATAGACGGTCATAGTCAAAATCTAGATAATGCTTATAATAAATCGCAAACATGGCGGTGTTCTTGTCCGTGTAATGGATAAACTGGTTTTAGTGCGATATTGATGCAAAGCCTATTGTAATAAAATTATATTATTCTTGTGTAATACTTTTTAGGTTATCTTTCCTTTTGGGTTATTTTGTATTTTAAAGGATTAGATTTATAATGGTTTTTATTGATTTTGACATTGGCGAACGTTTTTAATTTTCGGTGTTTACATAACCACTGGCTCGAGATTTTGAGATGAACTATCTACATTTGAAACTTGAAGGTGCTCGCAACTTCGTTCGCGGAGGAGAAAAAGTCATAAACCCTCTTTTTTTCTTCAGCGTAGTCGGGTAAAAAGTATCCTATAACCATCCGAAGATACCCAGCTACCCATGTACCAAAAATAGTTGAAATCCGTGTAGCCGATTTGGCGTGATGAAGCCACAACGACACATACCAAAAATACATTTTTCGTTTTAGTGACCTCCAAATAGTCCTTTACAACCATTTTTTTGAAAATATCTTCAATGTACAGACATTTCATTTTTACGACTTTATAATAGTATAGATTAAGAATAGTGACATGCAACTACAGTTGCGGAAAGCACTTGATTGGATAAATATGTTCATTTTGAAGTGGTACGGAACACTCGATGCGCGAGTATACTTATATCTGCCTATATTTTATACCTGCGACGTGCTAGTTTAAACTTATAAATTTAAAACAAACTAATTAAAAATTTCTAAATGTCTTATTTTGAATTTAGTACACAATATTTTATAAATCCACTCTCCACAGTGATAAAATCGTACCTGTCCATCGTGTAGTATATCGTGTAGGGTGTCCACGCATCGCTCGCAGATGATGTTCACGTTGTTGTGTAAGTCCGGATACAGTCCCATCAGGAGGATTATGTTGGGGTGACGACATTTTCTGAAAAAGATGAAGATATATTGTCAGAGAAAAAAATCACATTAACGGTGCTTATCAAATGGCGGATGAATCTGAATATTCAGCTCTTTTTTAATGGTAACCAAAAAAGTATCAGTAGCATGAGGGCTGATCCGAACGTTTTTAGCTGCTCTCACTTTATTTATAATGCGACGTATATTTTACTGATACCATTATGCGGGTAATTTTAATCCAATACATATGTGTTGGGGTAAAACGCTTGGTTTTTTAAAAATTGTTTTTTAAGTAGGATGTGGTAAGACCTATCGAATATGCGATTAACGGGTCACAACACAATACCAATTTTGTGATATGCTCTGTTAAAAACCTCAAAATGATTTTAAAGGAACTGTCTAAATATGTGCCACTCGTTGATATTTGCTGATTTTTTAGTTTCTGTTACATGTATGGCGCCCGCCCTAGATTAGTTTTTATTTGTCTATAAATCTAAGTAGCGTTTTATATAAGACACCTATACTCCAAATTTCAACAATTATCTTGTAGATAGCGGTACATAAAGTCGCGGCATACAGCCCGTAAATAAATAAATAAGTATTATTACAGGTAATTTTTTTACACAAATCGAACTAGTTCTATGGTAAGCTCAATAAGGCTCGTGTTATGGGTACTAGACGACGATATTTTTAATAAATATATTTACTTATATACATAGAAAAGACCCAAGACTCAGGAACAAATATTTATACTCATCACACAAATATTTGCCCTTACCGGGATTTGAACCCAGGACGTTTAGCTTCGCAGCCAACGTTACTCCCGCTGAGCCAAACCGGTCGTGATTGGTTTTCAAACGGTTAAGTAGTGACGACTAACTTACTTCTAAAGTATTAACAGGCAGTAAAGTATTATCAGTATCAGTAAAGTATTAAGTAGATCAATCAGATTGGATCCACACGCCCCACTTGCCAGGTTTCCAGGCCCTCGTTTTGTCCACATTTACATTCAAACTCCTCTCACTCGCAACAGTTTCGCTATAGCCTCTGACAATAAGAAGCAGTGTTCTCTGTGTTCCGCTTCTATCTGACTTGGTCCACGAAGAGCCCAGGCAGCCTTTCCCTGCACGATCACCACGCCCCACGATCATCATGCCGGACTCCAGACATTTCCCACAACACAACAGCCCTTTTGCGATAATCTCTGAAAATCTGATGAAGCCACGACACATACAAACAAACGAAAAACAGGGGAACAGTGTACATACCTCAATATATTAATCTCAGTGTTCCGCTTCTTTCTGACTTGCTCCACAGAGACCCCGGGTAGAGCCTTTATCTGCACGGGCACCACGCCCCACTTGCCGGGACTCCAAACTCTCGCTTTATCCACGTTGACGTCTAAGTTGCTCGCACTAGCCAGTGACAGTCCGTATGTGCTTGTCTCACTCTGCCAATGGAAAGTGAAAATTGTAATGCGGATAGCACACCTCTGCCGCGAAACGTCAAACTCAAGGAAGTTCCGCTTTATTTTCGCGCGCTCTGTATAGCGTTTCGCGGTTTCGCGGCGGAGGTGTGCTACCGGCATAAATGTTTCGAAATTTGGAGTGAACACCGCGAATCTGCGAGCGTTCGCAGTCGAAGTGTGCTTCATTATTAGTGTAGAAATGATAAACATTAGATAGGTCTGTGTGGAGAAACTGCATGCTTTAAGAGAAGTCTACAACAGGGGAAAAAAGTAGGCAGGTCGTGATAATGATGATTAATATAGTAGAAAACTAAAAACAATATTCACATTTGAATATATTGACAACTAGGTGCCAGCAACTTCGTTCGCGAAGGAGAAAAAGTCATAACCCCTCTTTTTTCTTCAGCGTAGTCGGGTAAAAAGTATCCTATAACCATCTGGAGATACACAGCTACCTGTGTACAAGAGATAGTTGAAATTCGTTTAGCCTATCTGGCGTGATGAAGCCATGACACATACAAAAAAGAAAAAATCTGAATAAAATATATTACGATTCAGTGACCTCCATATGTATAATAGTCCGTTGCAATATTTTTTATGAAAATATCTTCAATGTACAAACATTTCATTATTACAACTTTATAATATTATATATGACTGCTTCAAGTATAATATAATTGATAGTACCTAATCAAAAATCGTTTTGATGCTAAATAAGTTTTAAAACTAGGACGTACGAAGTGGTACGATTAAAGTTAGTGACTTTCAGTTTTTAATGATGAATTTCAATGAATCCTTAGTGTGCATTTTCTGTCCGCGTATGATCATGTCATGAATGAGGCATGGACCGTGCAAAATCGACGGATAATGTCTGATCGTGCAACTCCATTTAACGTTACACGGCATTAAGGTATCCAATCTCTAGACATTTGAGGCTCGAATGACGTAATATTAAAGTATCAGAATTAAACACAAACCTTACTGTCGTCAGTTTTACTCTGATTCGCAGACTGAACTTGCAGTTGCTCGTCGGCCCATCGGTCGAAGTTTTTCAGTTCACTCATCACCTCCCAAAGTTTGTCCTTAGAACTTTCATCTTTGCTCACCGCTTCGGACGAGCTATGACTAGATACAACTTCCCCAGCCTCTCTCATACCGTCTACCTCCTCAAAACAACTTTTGGAGTGTAAAAAATTATTTATATCGTACGGAAGCGAATTGTTCTTGTAGAAAAACGGAGGCGACTGAAGCTGTGACTCGTCTTCATTAAAATCTATGTGTTTTTGAGCGAAATTCTCAGGCGACCTGTACGCTCTGCGTGAATACCGTTTAGATTTCGGTTCTGAGTAGGTGGATAGCGTTCCAGGCATGAAGACCTGATTCTGGAAGAGGAATTGTATGTTCGGGAGGGATCGGTCTTCTGGGTTGGCGCTCCGCGCTCGTTTCTGAGTTTTCTTTTTGTATTTAACGGCGGATTTCTTTTCGTAGCTGAAGGATCTGTCGGGGTCGGTGCAATCGGTGCAGGAGATGGGGAGGGAATGTCTGCCGCATTTCTTGGCGGGGATGTCGGGAATGTCGGGGTCGTCGCGGGGGCCGGAGGAACGGCGCGCTTGGAACTCGGCGAGGTCACGCTTGTACTCGTCAGTGCGGATGGTGCCCACGTCAGCGGTGGTCTGGGGGTCTTCGGTCGGGCCGGGGCTGGGCGAGCGGTGCGTGGTCACCGTCACGCGCTCCCTGGAAACGAGCATGCATATTTTATGTATGGGGCTCCAAGCCTAGAGTAAGAGCTAGAAGATCAGAAACTGGAATTTATTTGTTCGCTGTAACTTGTACAAAAACACAATACCACCAGATTGGGAAGTTTCCTTTTTCTTTTATAGGGGTTATACTTATATTAGTTACTTGGCTAATCACAAGATGATTTTAATAAATAAAAGATTAAATAACGACTACACTAACTTTTGAGCAGATCAACAACAACGTGCATTAAAGGCATTAGTGAATTCCAAGATGTTTTCGATCGATTGATTTCTCGACAAAAACCCGGTAAACGGAACCGCGGCGGTAAAACCGTGGGACCGAGTCACGGGTCAATGGAGCCTGGTAGAAATTGTCTACGGAGTCGTATTGATCGGAGCATAAATCTAATCCCGCACAATTCCGTCGATGTCAGAGATACTTGACGCGCAACATGATTTTTCTTCCATTTTTCTCTGTCACTCACCATCTCCACTTACATGTCATCCTTCTTTGCCGTACCATCTCTCACACAATCAGATATGTTTTTTAATATTTCGCAAATAGGTAACCCATTTACCCTTCAGGGGATAGATTTATTTCATGCTTTTAATCACGACTGGTCTGACTCAGCGCATTACCGAACATTTCCACGATACAAATACTAACATAAGACACCTATTTTCATATTAACCAGGATATTAATTGTATCTTTATTCTGTACGTAAATAGGCCGCAAGGGTACTTTTACAAGTCAAAGTCTAACGGCATTTCCCAAGAGGAGACCACTGTTGAGAAGTAAACCAAAAAGTAACAACACTCAATAATTTTTAGGGTTCCGTAGCCAAAATGGCAAAAACGGAACCCTTATAGTTTCGTCATGTCCGTCCGTCCGTATGTCACAGGCATTTTACTCAAAACCTACAATGAAATTTGGGCTACAGGTGTCTTGCGTAGGCCGCTACTTAGTTTGATGGTTAAATAATAAAATTAGAAAATCCAAGGGGGGCATACATGTAACCGACTCCAAGATAACATTAACTGAATACATTGAGTTGAAAAAGGTTAATTGAAAATAAGTTACTTTATTTGAAAATTCTTCATATTTTCGAGTCAGATTTTATTATTTTGTAAAAATAAAATATTTTTAGCGTATGTTTTGTACGGAACCGGCGGTGCGCGAGTCCTCGCACTTGTTTCTATAAAAGTACAACCTCTCAAAACGTAGTGGTCGCCGACAAAGTCGAATTGACGAAGCCGATCTTCGTCAAACAAAATAACAGCCATTTAATTTCCTAATAAACCAATCGTGACGTACCTCTCAAAATTGTCCTTTTATTTGCGTCAGAATACCATAATGGCCACACAAACAATAAAAACGAAAACAGTAATGTCCAAAAGTAAAGAAAAAGAGCCGCTAAGCGATTATAATAATGACGGACGGGGTCAGCCGCTACACTTTTACCGATTAACTAGATCTTAGAAAAACCGGCCAAGTGCGCGTCTAACTCGCGCACCGAGGGTTCCGTACAACTTTCACTTATACATATTTAACTGGCCGGTTAAGTTAAGTGTGCACCTGGTGTCTATGGCGTCGCATACAAATAAGGTATACAAACTTAACCTAACCGGGTTATTGAAAAAAAGGTTTTGAATATTTAAAAAAATCTTGCTAGATATAATGGCAAATGAAGCCCTTTCCTATGATACCCTTTTACTTGACCTGGTATATACTATACTTTGAATTTTTGGCCCCCTTTATTTTTGTGCAATACACTTGGAATAACCAATTAAACATATTCAAACCTATTCCAAATTTCAAATGAATATTATAAGTCCTTTCTGAGATATAACGCTATAACAGACGGACGGACAGAGTAGAGCTGTAAGGGTTCCTTTTTTACCTTTTTGGTAATTACGTAACCGTAAAAGAAAATCTCTGGTATTTCTTTAACCCTGACTTTGACCGTATTATGTCTAAGTTTCACAAGATTTGCACATTTTAAAATTATTTGTCAGATTTTAGGCTTAGACAAAAAGATTAGATGTAATTTATTTTTTCTGCTGCTTAGTTATGGAACCCAAAAAATATTAACTGCGACAGTATCTTAAATTGATCTCATAAAATTTGGTACCCAAATTGCACCGTTGTTGCAAGTAACACGATCGATTTTTGAAAGGCTTCGTAATATACGAGGCATCAAAAATTATAGTACTCGTAATAGTAGACATTTAACTTTTAACAAGTATTATTAAACTCCTGATTTGAGTGCGACATCTCGCTTGAGTGTAGGGTTGCCATCCGCCTCCAGATTTGTCCTAAATTTGGAGGGCGCCCATGGGGTAGTGACCGGGTAAAATCCGGATTTGTTTCAGGGGAAACCGTAAAAACTGAATTAAATCTAACTCTTTGAAATAAAACAATTTAACGGATTATTTCGCGTAATGGATTATAGCGCTTTCCATGGTCACCATGGAAAGCTGGAAAGCTTCCGAAACGTCGGGAACTACAATGAGATAATATACGCGATATAATCCGTTAAATTGTTTTATTTCAATGAGTAATAATCGCGGAAACAGAAGAAAATATTACTTCTCTTCTCTCGCTTGTTGAAGTGTCCCACTGTTGGGCATATATAACATAACACGATGAGATATATACAACACAGACAAGTAAAGAGCTACGGATCGAAGGTCATTCGCGCGTATGGTAGCCCCTTAAGAGTCCCCAGCAAGCTCGGCCGAATTTCACCTTCCCACACAAACGGAGTTTCGCACTCATTTTAAAACTACGTGTTGGATTGTAACGAAACTTTCTATATACGAGGGTTGCTACTTATATATCCGGAAACAAAAAAACAAACAAACGTACACGGCTGAAAATAGTTTTATTGTTTTTCAAAGTATTCCCCTTGATGATCTATGCACTTTTGCATTCGCGTGAACCAATTTTTAAAGCACTTCTGCCACTCCGCCTGAGGTACCTCCATAACGTGTTGTTTGAATGCGTCGACAGCATCTTCAGCGGTCGAAAATCGTTGACCGCGTAATTTATTCTTTATATTTGGAAATAAATAAAAATCGTTGGGTGCCAAGTCAGGGCTGTACGGCGGATGACCCGTTAATTCCACATTTTGACCCTCCAAAAATAGAGTTGTTTCGCGTGACGTATGACAGCTGGCATTGTCATGATGAAGAATGATTCTTCGTCGCTGGTTAGTTTTAAGAATTTGTTCAAATACTTCCGGTAAGCAAATGGTCGTGTACCACTCTGAATTAACCGTTCTACGGTTTTCTAGTGGCACTGTAGCTACATGGCCATTAATACCGAAGAAGCAGGCCACCATTTGTTTCAATGTACTTTTTGCACGAGTAACTTTCGTAGGGTTCGGCTCATTTTGAAACACCCATACCGTTGATTGTTGCTTCGTTTCGGGATCGTATGGATCGTATAGATCCAGGATTCGTCACCTGTATAGATGTTATAAACGGCTTTTGAGTCACCACGGTTATATTTTTTTAACATTTTATTGCACCATTCGACGCGAGCATGTTTTTGCTCATTTGTTAAGTTGTGGGGTATCCAACGCGAACAAATTTTTTTTACAGCCAAATAATTATGTAATATGCTATTAATGCTGGTCATAGAAATACCCAGAGTCGCCTCTATCTCGCGGTACGTAACATGTCGGTCGTCCATTATAAGTTTTCGCACAGCCTCGATATTTTGTTGTACAACGACCGATTTCGGGCGACCTGCCTTAACTTCGTCCGTAAGCATACTACGTCCACGATTGAACTCACTAAACCAGTGATACACAGTAGTTTTAGATGGGGCTTCATCACCAAAAGTTGAAGTTAGTTGATCTATGCACTGTTGTTGCGTTAAACCACGCCGAAAATCATAATAAATCATAGCACGAATATTTTCACGAGTGAGTTCCATTCTTGCTGCGAGATGACATTTAAAACCCGTCAAAAACAAAACACGAGCGTTAATAAGGAAGAAAAAATATACCTTATATACTTAAAAAAGTTCAAATTTTACCATGGCGGTCAAATATGCTATTTAAGAAGATTGTAATCCCGGTTTCCGGATATATAAATAGCAGCCCTCGTACAAGGACATGAGGTATATCTAGGCCTGTAATTATTTTCTATGGCTCCAGTTTTTAAAACAAACGAAATACAGCCAAAGCAAGATTTGTATGAAAAACTTAAATTCGCTGTATTTTTATTACAATGGTATCTGAAGCTACATAAAAACAGAGCAAACTAGCTAGTTGTTTTAAAATGGGAGCGTAACTACGTTTGTATGGAGAACCCAGCTTACCGGGGACTCTTAACTTGCCGTATTAGTATGTATGTGAGGGTCAAATCTTGCAAGTTAAATTTGTCCCTCTTCTCGGTTTCCGATCGAGCATCACGCTCATTTTTGCCACATACTTGCATGTTTTGGAATGAGTTTCCCCCTGATGTGTTTCCGGAGCGCTATAACATGGGATTCCTCAAGAAGCGAGTTAACAGGGCTCTCAAAGGTGGCAATATATGGGCGATTCCTCCGGTGTTGCACATATTCATTGGAGAAGATGACCACTTGCCATCAAGTGGCTCATCTGCTCTTTTGCCACTTATTACATACTAAAATAAAAATAAAATAGGTGACTATACAAAATGATGAAACTGATGATGGAGCCGGATGGTGGTCATAGGAACTCTAATTAAATAACGCAATCCTACCGAGTTTGGGCTCTTTAGAATCGTCTGGATAAAGTACTTGCGTTAATCGACTTTTTTCTGTATTTCGTTGCCATGGTTACACGTCTCCTGGGCAACTCCTTCAAAACTACGATTTTAAACGATATATATATAGCAAACAAAATTATTTTCGGTATTTTTTGCCAAGGGCCCATCTCGTCACTATGTTTTTATAGCAGAGATTATTAGCAATTATCTAAGTAACTCTGTCAATATCGTCTCCTGACTTACATGACAGAATCACAACAACAAAAAGTTGATCCACTCAGTTAACGGATGTTCAAAGAAGAGTACAGTCGGCAATAAAACTTCGTCATAAAAATGCCACTTTTGACAGAAACTTATTAATAGGGATAAAATATGAATGAATTATTTTCATCGCTTTTCTTAACAAAATATCGAAATACCGTAAAAACTATTCCAAAAAATGCAAATAAAATTAACATCGGCCAAGAAAAACGCATGATATAGGCATTTTAAACTATTAATTAGACAGCGTTTTGACAGAGAGGTCCGACATGTACTGTTACGTCACAGTCTACGACGGTCATAAAAACTCCATATTTTATTCTGTTTTGCTAGAAAGAGATTGAACCAAATGTTTGATAGCTTATATCTTGGTTATTTTTATGGTTATTCGAAAAAATATTTTTCTCCACTGTTTGTTACATTAATGAGTTTTTAATAAAGCCAAAAGAAAAGATTATGCATAGTCCCTATTGAACCGAGGCGTACACTGGATTTCTGTCCAAGATGGGCAGTAAAAATGTTTTGATCACATGGGTGGGCAGTTTCTCTATGCCTATATGGACCGCACGCCACCACAGTCTAGAAATCAATACAGGCATCCGACGAAGCCGTCTCGACAGAGCAATCGTGCGGGGTGCAAGCGGCGACACGGGGGTGGGCCGAGCCCGAGCTGCATAGTCCGTTCCGTATTACTGACGACTGCAGCCGTTATAGCAAAACTGGGCAGGACTGCATGTCCCGGACACTTGATTACGTGTCTCTCTCCCACTGTACTCAATGGGAACGGATCCCTTTGCTACCCATATTAATTGAGTCCTAATGTAAAAAATCAATCATTATTTTGGTGGTTATAAAGACTCTTAATTAAGGTCTGCCGCTAAGTGTAGGTAAATAGGCACTACCTATTCCAACCTCTGGATACCTAATTATGAACAGTAAAATTTTCAGGATCTTTGAAACGGTCATCCTATACAACCCATTAGGTTAGGTTAATATTCCTGAAAAGCTAAGGTTTCGTACAGAAATGCTATTATGACTTATGACTAAAAATTCCAACAAGCATTGTATCATCATGACTCTTTCGAGGCTGCTTCTGGGCTGAGGATCATCAGAGGAAACGGGGATCGTCGGAAGGTAAACCCGATCCCTCAGAGGATCCTCTCCCCAGAAGCCGTCTCGAAAGAGGCCGGTATAACCGGCGTCCTAGAAACGTGCTCTTTGATCCGGACGACGCAATCACAGCAGCAATAGAAAGAGTGGCAGCTGCGAACTCTTCGGACGAAGGCGAGTAAAGAGTCAACACGGGGTCTCTCAGCCCGTATTTTCTCAGTCTCCCCCATGCCCGATTTCTTGTCTCTCTCCCCTGCCCCAACTCGGATCGAACTACTTGTAAGGAGGCCTAAAGCCAGATCTACATAGGTCAAAGTCTGGTTCTAAAAAAAAGGCAGTCAATAAAGACCCGAATGGAAAGGAATAGACAACATTTTGTCGAACGACAGAGTCGCCAGGTTTCAAAAGCTTATGTCGTAGTGTCACTTATTATATTTATAAAAAGCGACAGTGATCAACGTATGGTAATGGCGCATTATCGGTAATCCACGAGATTGGCGGTTACGCACAATGTATCAATAATGGACACCTTACGCAACTTAATAATTAAAATAGAAAGCATTTCGGATCAGCTGAAGTCATTGTCCGAGTGACAAGATAATGCTTACATAAATAGCTATTGTATCTCTAGAAAATCAACGTCTACGTTTTTGTTTTTGTTCTAAAACAAGTCTCATGAGAACTAAATAAAGTCGATTCTGTTGCAATCAAAATAAGCGAGATACTAGGTATCGAAAGTTGCTGTTCTAAGCTATCTGCCCATCAATTTCGGTTATTTCGAAGCAATAAAAACAACGAATTACGGACAAATAGCCCGGTGAAAGCGAAATTTCAATATTGTTTTCAAGTACATTGAAAGGCTGAATGGAATAATTAATGTAGTAATCATGAATCATTTCTCAATTTGATATTGAAGGCGCTTTGGTGATTTCCATTGTTTTTGTGGAGAGGGTACGTGGGATTTTAATTATATTGGTACATTGCTTGGTCGCAATGCCGCTGGCACTGAGGCAAGAGGACTCCCGTCTTACCAAACAGGTTATCTGTTACTCTCCAATTGGGAATAGATTAGAGATTGGAGGGGGACCGTGGCACTAGAAGCGGCTTCACTCGGAAAAGAGCTAGCAAGAGATTGTAGCCGTCGACGCGGATTGGAAGCAGTGGAAAACTGTTGAAGCCAAGGAGTTAAAAGATCCGAGAAGAAAAGAAGAATGGCAATGGCAGGAAGCCGCTTGATCTAGGTGCAAAACCGGCCATCATGTTGTGGAAGAGGCCCTAAAGTTTTCGTGTTTCAACTGAGATGATTATTTTTATGAGTTGTGAATTGGCGATGGATGACGATGCCCTAAGACGAATTCCCGTGGCTTTCGTATGATAAGGCGTTTCAGGGCCTTATTTTGTTCTTAAAAGATATACTTTTTTTTGCATAGAGATTAAATATGGGCCCGAGTGACAGGATGGGTAAGCAAAATACGATTCCGAGCGGACAAACCAAGGAGAAAACCTGGTAATGCATTATACAGCCTGCAACTATGTTAATACTCGTATTTCGTAGATTATTAGTAGGTAAACATGTTAAAAGCATTAGCTTGAGAAATGATTTTGTAATTCCTTTGTTCAACAGGCGTAACCATTTTGATTGACTGCAAGGACTCAAGAATGTGCTCATGTTACCCTTCCATATACAACTTAGTATGCAGTTGTAGAAACGATATACGTTTTAATGGCGTGTACATTAGCGATAGGTCATTTTGCCCTTCTCCCATCGATTTGGGGTCGGCGGCGTAACATAGTCTTCCATCCTTCCCTATCACATGTGATTTCGTCGCATAATTCTATCCTTTCCATGTCATCTTTCACACAATCGTCTTCTCAATCATTTCTTCCGTTTTCATCTTATTCATTACATGAATTTATTTAGAATATTTCATTTATTTATGCATACATAAGTATATATAATATGAATATGTATGTATCTAAGTATTTATCTTTATAAATTATGTCTGTAAATTAGTTGCACCGCCCGCAATTTACCTGCTTTGCCTCAAGGTTGACTAGTCGAGAATGCCCTATGGCATTAAGTCCGCCTTTTGTACGATAAGTTTTTCTTTAGTGCAATAAAGATTAAATAAATAAATTAGCGATAAGAATTTCATACATTTACTCATGTTGTTGATGATAAAATTAAATGAATTAAAAATACCTAGCATAGGTAGGGTCCTTGCTAACTACGTTCCATCCATACCATAGCTATAAGTACCTACACAGACCTATTGTAAAGTTTTTGAAGTTGCTCGCGTGTATCTTCCGCTGATTTCGCGTGTAATACCTATAAATAATAGATATGTCACTTGATGACCTACCTCTTAAAAATATAGTACAAGTAATTATTTAACTAATAAAAAATATATTTTCAAAATACCTACCTATGTTTAAAATTTTGAACATTTAGAAGTCAGGGTAGGTATTTACCTAGATAACTTAAGTAGGTATTCCACTTACCAAATGTATTAATCTAATACTATTAATTACCCTTTTATGGTAACATTAAAAATGTTTAAAGTAAAGAAATATTCAGCCAGTGAAAAAAGCTATTTTTGGTAGTTATATAATATATATAATTATATAGCATAAAGTAGTTAAAAAAGACATTTACCTATTTCGCATGTTATACCTATGTTTTATATTATAAGTACTTGGAGAAGATGAATGTAATGTATGTATGCTTCTAATCATAGGTCAATTCCTGTGTCTCGAACTAGGACCTATGGGCATGTTGAGAAAACCAGTAAATGTAAACAATCTAATGAAAAGACAGTCACTATCACTGTTAAATCTAGAAGTGAAACTTTGAAGTCACAAAATAATTATTAAAAATGATGGTCTGTGATAAAATTATGTAATATGAATAAGATTTTAGAGACACTATATACCTTACCTACCTACACTTATCATATCACTGTATACCTAATACCTACAATGTCCGTATATATCCCCATATTGACTTGTTGATTTGTGTCTCTTTTCTTTACTTTTTTTTTGTATTCTAAACATTAATGATCCTGCACTAACTACTAGTTTCTGTTTGGCCCTAAGGTTGACTGGTAGAGAATGCCTTAAGGCATTAAGTCCGCCATTTGTAACGGTTTGTATTGTGCAATAAAGTTTAAATAAATAAATAAATGTCTGTAAAATCTTATTCATATTAGATAGATTTATGAGGGAAGCTACCCTTTCTTAAGTTTTTCAACAGTAACACATGCATACAAGACTTGTTTCCAAAAAAATATACCTAGTTAAGGGCTTTAATTATAACAACATTTTAATTGATACCTGTGAGTGACGAAAATTACCAGTACAAACTTTCACAAGGTAGGTAGCCCCTAAGTACCTATGTAAAGTTTTTTTTAATCCACCCACATATATTTCATTAAATAATTTGAATTGTGTTAAGCAAATTAACAATTGTAACAGTCTTCTTATTAAGTGACTATCTTCAATAGATAAAACATATGAAATGGATTCTTATTAGAAAATTAAACAGTATTTAACTTAATAGGAAACTAGGTACCTACCTTCATTTACTAATTTGGAATAATAATGAAATAACCTTGCACATGACTAATAAAAACAATGAGACTCTCACCCCATACTATTGCTAAATTGTGTAATACTTACCAAATAGTTTTAATTATAATAATAATTTTCTTCAAAAACCTGAAGCTCACAACATGAAACTAGACTGAATGCCCCAGACATACAGACATACTAATTGCATTTTGCAAATATCACAACAATTTGACCAATCCCTGGTTACAATGTGTGGCCTCGAGGCATTCAGGGGTACCCAAGCATTGTGCAGGACATCTTATTGTTCAGTTTACAATTAAAATAGATTAAACATTCCTGGAGGCTTGGTGCTAGCAAGCTAGGCCTATCAATGGCATGTCTAACAGTCAATGAATGCACACCATTTGTTGAAGTTAAATTACTCTTATAAAAAATTAATGATTTTCAATGTAAATTATTACATGTGCTATAATATTAATTGTGAAATAAGAGGGTAAATTAACACTGATAGTCCAAAATTTGGCTGAAAATAAAGTTAATTTCACTTTATATCATCTACATATACATGTATATCATAAAGAGATACAGCTCCAAAAATTTTGAATATATTCCATCTATGATCCCAGAAAGTATACCTAAAGCTAAGATACCTACCTACGTACTTAGTTGGAAACTTGATCTGATAGATTTTGGTTGAGAATAAAACCAAACACAAAATATAACAATAAGTCACAACAAACTAAACACGTAGGTAGGAAAGTGAAGGAATATTCAAAGGTAATAAAAATACGTACTCACCGGCGCAACCACTTGAAAACTCCCATGTCGTGCAACGAAGCCACTTTTTGTAGAAATGTAAACCATACAGTAATTAAACAGCACTACACGCGCATGGTGCGCAATTAGCAACTAATAAACTAACTATTCAACTAAAACGGAAAGTCTCGGCAGAAGCACGCGGGGCATTACCGGCGCGTTAGAGGGCCTACACCCACAAAAAACGTCTAGCAACAATGACCACCGATATATTGTGCGGTCAGACAAAACATCACGAACAACACGGCATTCGCAATGAACTGAATTCAGTTTTTTATACAAATTACTTTTCGTCGCGCTCCGGTGATCCACTTCATCCGCCGCTCGGGCCTCGCTAGCTCGTCGTTCTAGTCTACCGCGGTCACAGGCGGGTCGGCAATTGTGTTGTGTGAACCACACAAGAGAACAGATAGACGCCAAAAAATAAAAATGTTATTTCTGAGTAAACTAGGAAGGTACTTGTAAACAGGGGGCGGTTAAGAAACATGAAATGATTGTTTACCTCTCTTTTGACGTTTCCGTTTCTGACCGGCTTTTCAGAATCTTCACAGCTTTATACTCAAACAAAAACTTCTTCATTGTACATTATTTTAAAATTCCTCATGTACCAAAATAACTTTCATTTATGCAAGGTTGATATGTGATATGATTGATATTCTTTATTACAATATTGCAATAAAATAATCAAGACGATTGACAATATGGACGTCAAAACAATGACGAAAAAGAAATTAATACTTTTATAAAAAAAATACTTTATTTGGTAAAAAAACATAGAATGAACGTATTCTAATATAACTTAAATATTATTATTTAAGTATATTTCAATCATTATAAATACTTACGGTAAATGCTTAAGTTAATAAGAGTCAACTTGACTACTAATACTAATTTCCTTTTTCCCGCCATAATTGTGCTGCCTTATTAAAACTTCTGACATATGTTACCATAAAAAATAATGCTGTGTATTTTTTTAAAAGACCATGACGGTATGTGTAATTTTATAGTAGGAAAAGTATGCGCTTCACTTTGCTCGTCTTGGTGGATACTAATTGACCTTTATTTAAACCATGTAAACTTGTGAGTAGTATATTCTTTGATGTAAATAATCAACCTTGGACATTAATATTATGCAGCATCCACACGGTGAAAACAGTCAGCAATTTTGCCCGATCTGATCAGGACGGCCTTCATCGTCTGGTAGCATTTTATTTATAAGTTTCATCGATTGAACCCTAATCGAAGTTTACATTTTATCGATATTTCCTTTTCCAGTTCGGTACAATACAATAATAAATGCTTTTTATTACAGTGGCAACAGCACTTTTCTTCCTGTCAGTCAAGTTTAATTTTCGAAGGGAATGTTTACGTTGAATTTGATTTGTATTTATTATTTAATATCAGTATTCTTAATTATCAATAATGGACGAATTAAAAGGACCTACTATTCAAATAGTTCTTCATGTTAAAGAAGGTAAAGGTGGTTTCAAGCAGCTCGCGTGGTTATAGATTTGTTTGTTGATATTATAAAAGTTGCGTTCTTTCAGGCCTTGGTTTTGGTTTCTTACGGGTTCCTTTTATTGTAAGTGGATCTTTAAATGGATACATGCTTGAGACAGATCCCGCAGTGCCTTGCCATGCTCCCAGTTTCGACGCCGAATTAGTTTGGGAGGCCGATAAACGAAGGTTTCGTAGGTATGTTTTGATTGATACTATGTTATTCTATAACATTTCAACTAACAAATAATTTTAAAAATCTTTTCATTTGTATTTGTATGCATAATATTTACTATAAGAGGACCTTGCTGAAGTGCAAAGAGTCTAGTTACTGTCATTTTTATAAACTCCTATTTTTCCCAAAATCTTTCAGCCTACGAGTCCAAAATGTCCCCATCAAGGTTGAAGTGTTCACAATGGGAACCCAGGGCCGAAAGGATAAAGTAGGCTATCTCCTCCTCAGTTTACTTGGAGCACAGCCCTGTCCCGCCAGTAAAATTGTTGATGTAAGTCACTTTAAGGAATGCTTTTAAATCTTCTCTTTATAACAATTTACATTTACACCATAGCACAGTTTTCTGTGATAGTAACTGTTAAAATCTAAAGTTTAAATGATATATAAGTGATAAATGATGTAGCTCTCCTACCATGCAAACATCTTTGGTGTATTGTGTGCAAACCTTGCTTCATCTTGGGATAAACAGTAGCTTATGACACCTTTTGACCTATATTTGACGACACATTTTGCTCAGTGGTTTGCACAACGGCATAAGATGTTGGCAGTCCCGGGTTCGATTCCGGCCAAGGCAAGTGCTTGTGTGATGAGCACAAATGTTTGTTCCTGGGTCTTGGATATTTTATATGTATTAAAGTATTATAATATTTATAATTAGTGTATATATTATGTATATTATCACCTAGTACATAGTACAAGCTTCGCTTAGTTTGGTACTAGGTCGATTTCTGTAAGATTATCCCTGATTATTTATCTATTTTATTCCACATGGAAGCAAGAATTCAAGTGATATAAGAAAAAAAATGGAACAGAATGGTTAAAATTCTCTATCTTTAGATTGGTTGGAGTGCATTGATTAAATTCTTTATGTTTATTGATACATTTCATGTTTACAACTATATGATAGTATAAAAGAAACAGGTCTTATAGTTTGTAGTTTAGAACGAAACAAAACGTTTATAACACACCAAGATAAAAATTTACCCATACACATTTGATTCTATAAAACATCCTATATGTATGTATATTCAATGAGTGGCTAAAACAATATTAATTTAAGCACTCAAAGGTAGGTATGCAAATTAATAGGCAGACCACTAAGGACTTGTTCTATTAAGAGTCTCGGGTAGGTACCTAACTATTTTTACAAATAATACAAAATAATTATTTATTCTTGGTATTTGTACTAATTACTAACTACTAATATTGTAATAGATAAGAATTATTCAGAAAAAAATAACTGTTGAGTCTCTTTCGGTTTTCTTCTCAACAATAGTCTCCCCTTGATAAAAACTCTCTCCCCCTTGGATCTCTACAGGTCCCTGTTTGATGCCTGTTCCGGCCAGTTGTTGAGGAATGCGTCTAAGTTATCCTGCCATCTTCTGGGCCTGCCCCGTCTGCATTGTCCATCTTTAGGCACCCACTTACTGGCTATGCTGGCCCATCTTTCTGGATGCATACGGCATACATGGTCTGCGTGTTTTGGAGCGCAGCGTGGTGTTACAGAATAATGATCATTATTTAATTATTTCTATTCTAGGTGCGGCACACATGGCACCGGTTGCTGGGCGTGAAGTCAGAGGGGAAGTGCTGCCACCCGCAGCTAATGCTCAGCTTATCTATTGAAGACCGTGCTAACACTCCCACTCCCGTAAGAGTTATTCTATACATTAGTGAAATACAACACAATTTTACACCGCATAACCATACCCTGTACTTTTCGGTATGGTAATTTGTTCTTTCTAACTGTGAAATCTGCATTCCTGCACCAAAAATCACAGCCCATAATCATAACACAAACAAGAAATTTACTTCAACTAGACGTAGACGACAGGGAGTCTTTTTGCTAAATAGTGAACTCTTCTAGACACCTTTGGGCAGCTTATTTGCTGGGTGCGAAGTACTAGGTGGGGGTAATATAATCGATCGCAGTGCTCATAGTCGCTAAAAGTAAAACTAATGTTGGCGCTGATATCTGTCATATCTCAAAGTAATCTGTTTAGACTTGATTACCTAATTTGAATAAAGCCGGTCCTTAAATAATACTCATTTCGATCTGAAAACGATAAATAATTTATCACTCATACATGTTTATTTTATTGAATAAAACCATTAAAGTAGCTTTAGCTTCTTGTTTTACAGTAAAACTACAACTAAAAATTAAGTAAACAAACCCTCACATATTCAAAATAAAACACACTTTATGATTAAATTTTACTTACCCCATTTGATTTCAATGACGAAAATTGATTTCACAACCCATTCTCCACCCAAATTAAGGTATCACAGTAATTTTGAAAATAAATTAATAGATAATTTTGGATAATAATAATATTTTGTTACAACGTCGCGATTCAGTGTCAAAACGTCAGAGCCAACAAAGTTGTGGACGCTAGGTGGAGCTGAACTCGTACATGGAGCCAATATTGTTAAATATAATCTAAGTTTATTGCGACTAAGATAAAATAAAAAACAAAGAAACCAATGAATAATCAGAACTCGGAAAAAACCCGACTGCAAAATATTGTAAATATTATATCAAGAGGAATATAACAATACCTCATATGTCAATATCCATCAAGCTGATTAGGTTACAGTGTGATAAAGAAATATACATACCAACATACATACTCTCGAAAAACATAACCTTTTGATAAGGTCGGTTATTATGCTCACCATATGCTGCGGTTAACACTGCACTGGTAACCAAACCCCAGTAGCTCTGAATTACCAGTTTATGGTGCCATTTTTTCCGTGTCTCTACACACAGAATCTAGTGACTGTCATTCTATAGTAATTATGTTCAAAGATTATTATCATCTCAAATATTACGCTAAGAAAGTTGGATAAAATGTCAAAAATTATTCATACTTACCCCAATGGCATATAGTATGATAATATCTTAATGTTTGAAACTATTATTTTAGTAATTGACACCCTTCTTGTAAACTCTTTTACAATGAATTAAGGTTGAACATGGGACATTTATCCTATATGTATGTATGTAGTATACGATAAGATAAGAACATTTATTTTGTTAGGATCGTCGCCAACGTCCATACCACGTTGAATACACCGGTTCTCGTCCGATCACCGAAGTTAAGCAACGTCGGGCGAGGTCAGTACTTGGATGGGTGACCGCCTGGGAACACCTCGTGTCGTTAGCCTTTTGCTTTTTATTGTAATGAACTAGGATTTTCTCGCTACTTCACCCCCGTGGCCTTCTATTTTGTTTGACCCTAGGGAGCCTTGCATTTTAGAGGTAAAAAGTAGCCTATGTCATTCTCCAGCCTTTAAAAAAAAACACGTCAATCGCTGCCTTTTTATTCCATGAAAAACACTTTCGCATTTATGGTATGAATAAAGGTATGAAAAATTACGATTACGGTCTATTTTTTTATGGGTGAATCCATAATGAAGACCGTTTGGTTGTACTCCATCTAAATGCTCCTCATTCTAAATCCATTAAGCTAAGCAAACATGCGTTTATGTTGATCCAATCCTGAGATCCAGTAGGTAGGGTACCTACAAGGTCGTGGTCAGGTTCATCCAGAATAGAATTTCTCAAGGGCATCGCCAGGGGGGCTGCTTCAATTAATTGACTTGGGGAGCGTTCAGGTACAACGTAACGCAATTTTTTGAGATTTCTGACCCCCCCCCCCCTCCCCCCGCTGCTCCCCCCATGTAACGCACCGTAAAGTTTTTCTGCATATATGATGATATAGTTTATTTTTGAATGTACATTATACGTATGTTTAAGAAATTTTATTTTTATCTTGTTAATATGTAGAATATCCAGCGATCCATAGTTTATTTTTATATTTTATGGAGTCACCTTCTTCGTACTCCCTTGTGACAATGTTATTCAGTTATAATGTGGCCAACGTCCATACCACGTTGAATACACCGGTTCTCGTCCGATCACCGAAGTTAAGCAACGTCGGGCGAGGTCAGTACTTGGATGGGTGACCGCCTGGGAACACCTCGTGTCGTTGGCCTTTTTGCTTCTCATTATAATGAACTAGGATTTTCTCGCAACTTTGCCCCCGTGATCTTCTATTTTGTTTGATCCTCGGGAACCTATACTAGATACAGCCTGGTGACGGACGCACAGAGGAGTCTTTGTCTTAGTACAGTTCCGTTTTACCCTTCAGGTAAGGAACCCTAAAACATAGTCATTAAATTTTTTCTGCTGTGCTACTCAATGGATATGAACGGGCTATTCTTGAATGCCCATCTCTGGTTCATTGTATGTATGTACAATATTTTATTTTGTTCTTGCCTATGTAACGAGTGTCCAGCTATCCATAATTTATTTTTATGTGACGTCACCATCTTCTTACTCCCTTCTGACAAGACAATGTTATTCAGTATTGCTGTCGCCAACGTCCATACCACGTTGAATACACCGGTTCTCGTCCGATCACCGAAGTTAAGCAACGTCGGGCGAGGTCAGTACTTGGATGGGTGACCGCCTGGGAACACCTCGTGTCGTTGGCCTTTTTGCTTCTCATTATAATAAACTAGGATTTTCTCGCAACTTTGCCCCCGTGATCTTCTATTTTGTTTGATCCTCGGGAACCTATACTAGATACAGCCTGGTGACGGACGCACAGAGGAGTCTTTGTCTTAGTACAGTTCCGTTTTACCCTTCAGGTAAGGAACCCTAAAACATAGTCATTAAATTTTTTCTGCTGTGCTACTCAATGGATATGAACGGGCTATTCTTGAATGCCCATCTCTGGTTCATTGTATGTATGTAGAATATTTTATTTTGTTCTTGCCTATGTAACGAGTGTCCAGCTATCCATAATTTATTTTTATATGACGTCACCGTCTTCTTACTCCCTTCTGACAAGACAATGTTATTCAGTATTGCTGTCGCCAACGTCCATACCACGTTGAATACACCGGTTCTCGTCCGATCACCGAAGTTAAGCAACGTCGGGCGAGGTCAGTACTTGGATGGGTGACCGCCTGGGAACACCTCGTGTCGTTGGCCTTTTTGCTTCTCATTATAATAAACTAGGATTTTCTCGCAACTTTGCCCCCGTGATCTTCTATTTTGTTTGATCCTCGGGAACCTATACTAGATACAGCCTGGTGACGGACGCACAGAGGAGTCTTTGTCTTAGTACAGTTCCGTTTTACCCTTCGGGTAAGGAACCCTAAAACATAGTCATTAATTTTTTTCTGCTGTGCTACTCAATGGATATGAACGGGCTATTCTTGAATGCCCATCTCTGGTTCATTGTATGTATGTAGAATATTTTATTTTGTTCTTGCCTATGTAAAGAGTGTCCAGCTATCCATAATTTTTTACATTTTTTATTTTAGTTTATATTATTATGGATCTATGTGGTCTGAAATAAAAGATTTTTATTTTATTTATTTATTATAATTTATTTTTATGTGACGTCACCGTCTTCTTACTCCCTTCTGACAAGACAATGTTATTCAGTATTGCTGTCGCCAACGTCCATACCACGTTGAATACACCGGTTCTCGTCCGATCACCGAAGTTAAGCAACGTCGGGCGAGGTCAGTACTTGGATGGGTGACCGCCTGGGAACACCTCGTGTCGTTGGCCTTTTTGCTTCTCATTATAATGAACTAGGATTTTCTCGCAACTTTGCCCCCGTGATCTTCTATTTTGTTTGATCCTCGGGAACCTATACTAGATACAGCCTGGTGACGGACGCACAGAGGAGTCTTTGTCTTAGTACAGTTCCGTTTTACCCTTCAGGTAAGGAACCCTAAAACATAGTCATTAAATTTTTTCTGCTGTGCTACTCAATGGATATGAACGGGCTATTCTTGAATGCCCATCTCTGGTTCATTGTATGTATGTAGAATATTTTATTTTGTTCTTGCCTATGTAAAGAGTGTCCAGCTATCCATAATTTATTTTTATGTGACGTCACCGTCTTCTTACTCCCTTCTGACAAGACAATGTTATTCAGTATTGCTGTCGCCAACGTCCATACCACGTTGAATACACCGGTTCTCGTCCGATCACCGAAGTTAAGCAACGTCGGGCGAGGTCAGTACTTGGATGGGTGACCGCCTGGGAACACCTCGTGTCGTTGGCTTTTTGCTACTCATTATAATGAATTAGGATTTTCCCACAACTTCGCCCCCGTGATTTTCTATTTTGTTTGATCTTCGGGAACCGCGTATTTTTGGGTAAAAAATAGCCAATTTCATTCCTCTATCCTATCTACGTACAAAAAAAACACGTCAATTGTTACCGTGTTATTGCATGAAACACACGAAACATAAATAATCATGAAATCAAATAATTTTATTTGAAATTATCATAATTATTTTAATAAATCTATAAAAACCGGCCAAGTGCGAGTCGGACTCGCGCACCAAGGGTTCCGTACTTAATAAACGCTACAAACGACCGTATCTATGAAAATCTAGTGTTAGCAGTTACTCCTAAGCAAAATGTACGAGGTGTTCGGTCAATTTATATTGGTGACTGACATAGATAGACGGACATATATATATATTTAGTATGTGTTGTTATTATCGGCAACAGAAATACATCATCTGTAAAAATTTCAACTGTCTGACTATCATGGTTCATGAGATAAAGCCTGGTGACAGACGGACGGACAGCATAGTCTTAGTAAGGGTCACATTTTACCCTTCGGGTACGGAACCCTAAAACATAGTCTAATTCATTTTTTTCTGCTGTGCTACCCAATGGATATGAACGGGCTTATTCACGTGAACCACGGCGTGATGATTTATTCTTATTTAGAATGATGTTATTTAGAATGACGATTTATCCTTGAATGCCCATCTCTGGTTCATTGTATGTATGTAGATCTTTTTTCTTCCCTATGTAAAGAGTGTCCAGCTATCCATAATTTATTCTTATATGATGTCACCGTCTCCTTACTCCCTTCTGGCAATACAATGTTATTCAGTTTTGCTGTCGCCAACGTCCATACCACGTTGAATACACCGGTTCTCGTCCGATCACCGAAGTTAAGCAACGTCGGGCGAGGTCAGTACTTGGATGGGTGACCGCCTGGGAACACCTCGTGTCGTTGGCCTTTTTGCTTCTCATTATAATAAACTAGGATTTTCTCGCAACTTTGCCCCCGTGAACTTCTTGTTTTCTTTGCCACTTTATTCGTAATAGGGTAGACATAAGTCATGTTGTTATGCTCCTGTATTTTCTTATTCTCCAATAAATTCTGCTTGTACAAAACTTGCTTTGATTGTTTTCAGAGAAATGAACTGCGCATGTTCCACAGCAACGACGTAGCTTACCCATCGACTTATAACACCGGAAACCCAACTGCCGGACTTCTACTGACTCTTAGTAAGTCCATCATATGATTTTTAGGGTTCCGTAGCCAAAATAGCAAAAACGGAACCCTAATAGTTTCGGCATGTCCGTCCGTCCGTCCGTATGTCACAGACATTTTACTCAAAAACTACAAGGTGTATATTGACGAAATTTGGAGTCTTGTATAAGCCGCTACTTAGTTTGTTAGCTACATAACAAAAAAATATATTTTCTCCAACTTGCTCGGAAATGTTCCCATTAATGTAGTAAAAACACACCGCGAAGTCCATCGTTATATACGTTGATACAATAATCAATTTTAAAAAAAGTAGCATTACTTCCCGGACAGGCCCGGGAAGTGTACATTATTGTGCAGGTTTTTACTTTTAATTTCATCCAAGACTGAAAATTCACCATACAGCCAATAGTAACATACAAAAACCGAGATTGAAAAAAAAAACTTGAATTGTTTTCGGCGTTTAGTTACTGCATGGTTAATGCCAATAATAATAGAAAAAAAAACAATAATTATTGTGTCCAAATCATAATACAGTTTATTTAGTCTTAATGATCTTCAGGAACTGATAAATATTTTGTAGCAAAGGTATGTTTTTTTTAATGTTGTGCGTTTAGGAATTGCCGATTTATTTTAACTATTGCTATGGATTTTCTTTTTATTTAATTTCATTACTATATTTCATTTAGAACCAGATATACAATTCGGACCCACAACTTTTAACTTTAATATCCTTGAAAAAAATTAAGGCGGGAACGTGAATTGAATTTTGTCAAATATTATCTGTCGTGTTATTTTTACGAAAATAAGTTATATAAACATGTGTCAAATTTCCTCGCATATGTGGAGAAAAGCATTATACATGCCTCGGCAGGAATGTCATTTCGTGGATTCGTATCTATTGAAGGACTCGGCTACGCCTCGTCCTTCAAAACCGTACTCATCCACGAAATGACTTTTCCCGCCCTTTGCAGTAATATGCTATTCTAGGGGGGCACTCCATACATGCAACCAACGCTGAGATTTATTTTTTCAGCAAATATTCGTTAATAATTGGTAAAATATTGGTATGGCACATATTTCGACAGTACTTTTAAAAATATTTTGAGGTTCCTAAAATTTTTTTTGATAGTGAATATTTTCGGAAATAATCGCTCCGAAAGTGAAATAGTGTCCCCTTCCCCCCTTAAATTTTCTAAACATTATGTCCAAAAAATATGAAAAAATACAATGGCAAAGCTAAATAAATACTTACGACATAAATTATTTTCAACATGATCAGATATAGGTACCGTTTTTGAGTTATTTCCGAAACCCTGCGCCAATTGAAATTTTGTTCCAAAGATGTTGCCAACTTAGTTACGGTACTACCGGACGATGGTTTGGCTGATAAGCCAAATGTCAAATCAGCTAGTCTTTTCGAAATATCAAAACGATCCGCTGATATGACGTTTTTAGGAAACTACATACTCAAGCGACGATGTCCTAAAATGTAGTGTAACCAAACTGAATTTCTCCTCTTCAGTTTTTAGTTCATTTAATTAGAAATTGGTTAAATAACAAAAAACTTTCTTAAATTCCTCATTCCCTGTATTTTCGAGTGTTTTATTTAGTAGCTACTGTGGAAAAAAAAATAGTCTCCAGTTATGTAACATCTATCAAAGTGACGGTATAAACTATAGAAAATATATTTTTTAATTAGGGACTTCGTCCGCGTGGAGATTCAATTTATAAAAAAAACTTTATTTTCTGATTCCTAAACAACATTCCTGGAAAATTTCGTTGAGATCTGTTCAGTAGTTTTTAAAATTAAGAGGAATGTACATTACATATATACATCTGCACAAACTTTCACGTTTATAATATTATTAGGACTATCTCTTTAGGTTTTACCTATTTTAATTAAAGCGTTACATTTATGAATGTATTATTATTTACAAACCAAACGAAGTAACTCTGCATATCTTATGAACTCTTAGAGGTGCGTCCACATTTGTATCATTTGCCCGACCAGATCTTCGTCCCGTGGCATGATCGCGTGTCACGATCACGCGTTTGGACGTTGTGCCGATCCGATCGCTCGAAATCCATGTTGTTACGTGTATCACGCACTTAGATCGGACAAGCGAGGCGTGATCGCCGCCCCGACAGTGAGCGTCCAAGCAGCGCGATACGCAGTCATGCCACGCCACGGTGATCGGATACGAGCAAAATGATACAACTGTGGACGCACCTTAGGGCATCTATGCACAACGCGTTTTTAGAACCCGCATTTTTCATTCCATAGAGCAGCATACTAACTCGCGTGCGTATCATACCCAAGGCGCGGTACAGCGGTGTTGATCAAGCTATAACGAACAGATTATATCACGTACCTATATCATCTAATTTGAGTTCCCGACGTTTCGGAAGCTTTCCACATTTTGTGTATACGGGGTCGTCTGAGTCGAATGTTTTATTAAAATAAATAAATATCAGGGACAATCTTACACAAATCGACCTAGTCCCAAACTAAGCAAAGCTTGTACGATGGGTACTAGGCGATGATATACATAATATATAGATAAATTAAATACATAGAAAACATCCATGACCCCGGAACAAATATTTGTGCTCATCACACAAACACTTGCCCTGGCCGGGATTCGAACCCGGGACCGCCAGCTTCGTAGGCCGTTGTACAACCCACTGAGCTAAACATGTCGTCAAAATGAGTGATAATCGCGTAAACAGAAGATAATATTAAGGAACAGATTGTTCGTGCACTGTACATACAAAAAATGATTAAAAACCCACACGCTCTGTGAAAAAAAAAGAAAAAAGAACAAAACGGCAAAACACACACGCTGACAATTTATCATCATTTTACAAGCTTTTATTAAACATGCCGTGTTAGTTAGAATTGTGTCTGATTGAGCTAAAACTTGGCATGCTTATTTAAGTTCAGTGAGATTGCAAAATTATGATGCATTGAGCTGATCTCATGATGAAGCCGCATGCTGGTCATAGGAACTCTATCTTTCCTACTGAGTTTGGGCTCTTTAGAATATAATCTTGGTGAGTACCTAGCAATGGCATGGCGTCCATATATGATATAAGCCACCACCGGGTTGCCGAAGGAAAGGCTTTTATAACCACCTTTTCTTTTTTTTTATGAATACGCTTCGGCTTCCCTTATAATTTTCCTGACGCCATTCTTCTGGTACCTAGTTGGCGACTGTACTTTTATATTAAGATAAATGTACAGTCCCCCCACAGGTGCCCCTGCGGTGCCTTCGTCGACGAGCTGGGACACCACGGCCTTTCATGCCGAATGAGCGCAAGTCGCCTCTCCAGACACGATGCCCTCAATGATATTATCCGCCGTACTCTTGCCACCGTCAACGTGCCGGCAGTTCTGGAGCCCAACGGCGTCTCTTTTTTTTTTTATTATAAAATAGATGGGCATTTGACCGCAATATCACCTGTTGTTAAGTGACGATGCGGTCAAGGATGTATCATGCCCGTCTAGAAACAGCCTATTCACTCTTGTCTTGAACACGCCCAAATTATAATGGTCGGGGAACACACTCGCAGGCAACGAGTTCCACTCCTTTGCGGTACGCATGATAAAAGTTGCACCATAGCGCTGGAAACGATGACAAGAGGCCGGACGGAATGACCCTAATACTGTGGCGGACGGGACGGGTCCTGGAGTGGGACGCAACCTGCGTCGACACGATGGCTCCGTCCCATCTGCCACGGACCTCGGCCATGGCGAGCGCGGCGGCGGAGGCGGCCGAAGGAAAGAAACGCTCAAAATATCAGGGTCTCGGCTCCCAATATCATTACATGGCATTCGGTGTCGAGACCCTGGGCCCGTGGGGTCCAAGTGCTCGATTCCTTTTTAAGGAATTAGCGCAACGGCTCGTTGACATCACAGGCGACCAAAGGGCTGGCAGCTTCCTCGCCCAGCGTATAAGTATAGCGATACAGCGAGGAAATGCTGCCAGCATCTTTGGTACAATGCCACGGGGGCCATTTTTAGATTTAGTTAAGTTTTATTTTTATTTTGTAGGCTTTAATTTGATGTATTAATTTTTAAGTAGTTTTAAAACAGTTGTATTTTAATTTATAACTTTATCTAGAGTCGGTAATAAAAATGGTGGTCACAAAAATGTATTTTTTGACAGATTTTTTTAACTGTCCATTTCAGACGAGTACCTAGCAGAGAGCAAGAAGACTGTCTCGTCTCCTGAACTACAACCCAAGCTGCTGTGCGACGAGGGACTCATACAGATCGGCGAAGGGAGACACCTATTCGTGCTTAGTTTCGTTATTGGCTCCGTCGAGAACATTGATACGGTAAAATATTACTTTACACGAGTAATTCTTATTAAGATAAGATAAATTCCGCACCTGAGAAGCATAAAGGCGGCAGTCCAAAATGGGCTGCTGACAGCAACCGCACGTCCCGCTGCACTCCAAATTGAACCTTAAGGTGTGCAGAGAAGTGCGGCCTTGCAGCCGCTGCACTGCCACTGCACACTGAAAATTTAACCTTTGTACCTTACCAATAAGGTTCAATTTGGAGTGCAGCAGCACGTGCGGTTGCGGTCTGCAACCCATCTTGGAATGCATCCTTAACACTGCAACTGCTATGTAGTTACAATGAAGTTACAGTGTTATGCTTCTCAGCAATGGCGTGCGGTTCAGGCACAAAGAAACTGCCTACCCTGAAGCCCAGAACGACGATGGCTCCATATCTTCTTCGTCGGTTTTACTTTTGGCAGAGTGGTCGAGGTCGTAATTTCAGTTGTTGGTGGCAAGCTTCACAACACGCCGCCATTCTCTGATGGCCGCCTTTCTCGTGCATTCGTCTAGTAATGATGAGCCACTTGCTGCTTTTATTTGATCAGTCGATCTCAGAGGCGATCTTCCTCGTGGCCTGGTACCCTCAACCTTCCCTTGGTGGGTGGCTCCATATAGGCACGGAAAAACTGCCTACATTGGCCAAAACTCTGTGTATGCCACCGTTTCTCAGGTACGGAATTAAGATAAACGTATATTTTGTATCACAATTTGTAACAATATTGCCATGGGTCACCCACTAGCCGTTTCCTGTATCGCGAGAAACTAGTTAAAAATTAAATAGCAGGATTTACAAAGTTTACCTACATAACAATAGGGATGATGACATTGATGACCAAATTTTAATAATCACTCCGTCTTGTAGATTAATAAAAAATATTCGACACGTATTTTTTTTATTTAATCAAAAAATAAAGGCGATACATTGAGTCAAAATGTCGCGTGACGTCACTCCTAAGTACAAATCAGCAAAAATTACGTGTCCAATATTTTTGTATTATCTAACTGACCGACTAATTAGAATTTTGATTTTCATACCCAGTCATCATGCCTATTTATTGTTATGTTGGTAACAATAAATAGGCATGATGATTATTTCAATGAGTAATAATCGCGGAAACAGAAGAAAATATTAATTTACTATTTTGTTCTCTTATAAGAATTTTGTTATCTTAAATCTACATGCACTGTTTTGAAGTGAACTCTATTTTCTTCGACTTAAAGACGCATTTCATGTTTAAGATGTTTGCACTTATTCATGTTTTATTTACGGAACATTTCTGCGGTTTGACGATGAAAAGAGATAATGGCTTTGTTTGTAGATAAGTCGGCTCGGACAAAATGAGAATTCTCGCTATAATAGTACAGAAAACAAAATAATAAAAGAGAAACTTAAACAAAAACTACAAATGAAACATTAAAAGTTAACACAAACGATATAAGTTAGTTTACTTCAGTTATACTTCGTTTTATTAGCATTAGAAAACGGGTAAACAATCTTGACTGGTCTCTTTATTGAAAAACACTTTCGAAAAAGAAGTCACAACAAATATGTAACATTTATATAGTAGGGATGGTAATTTACAATATTTTGGTTTCATAAGTAACAGTTAAAAAAAATGAAAGCGTTTTTCAATAAAAACACATCAAGATTGTTTACCCTTTTTCTAATGCTAAAAAAAATAAGAGAAGTAGAAGTACGAGTATAGGATAGTCTCTGACACAGCGTAGTTTAAAGAAAGAAGCAATTTAAATTATAATACGATAAAAAAAATATTTCTTTTATAACCTCTTTAGCCTCAATTACATATTTCTACGTTTGTTTCGTTTTTCATAATTCCTGTATTAAAGGAATTATGACAAATAAACGCATTCCATCTTCTTTATTGTATAAAAAAAGAACAATAGGGGTGGGCAGATACTACGAGCGGCAATGTATATGTAATTTTCGAATACAGCTCTAAAGATTTCAATTAAATTAAAAAAAAAAAACTTCGTTCGCGGAGGAGGGAAAAATCAAAACCCTCTTATTTGCTTCAGCGTAATCGGATAAAAAGTATCTTATAGGCATCTGTAGATACCCAAGCTTCCCATGTACCAACTATAGTTGAAATCTGTTTAGTTGTTTTGACGTGACAAAGTCACAACGACACATACAAAAAAAAATACAAAAAAAATCCGATCCAGTGACCTTCAAATACTTCGTATCACTTTTTTAATATCTTTAATGTACCTCTGCCTCTGTTGTCTCCTGAGTTACCGTACAGAACAATAACAAGAAAAGTTGATCCACACAGGAAACAACTTAAAATTTTTGTGTTTACGAGTTATAAAAAGTCACTGGTTTTACACATCGTAAATTAAATCTTAATTATGATGTAAATTAAGATTTAATTTACGATGTGTAAAACCAGCCACTAACCTTTTATAAATAGCCTACAACACTGATATACAACAAATTAACATTGAGTCAAATTTTATTTTTCAGCTCATACCCGACTACGCCTCTAAGCAGGATGCGAGGGACTGTTACGTTACTTACTCCGTCTTTACGCACAACATTACAACTGATAGGTGAGTTTAATTTAAATATCGAAACTAAGTAAAAAGATTTTCAAGTTATGCAAAGAAGTATGTAAATTATTATGGATTGAGATAAGTAACAAAACAAAAAAATCAGAATATCCCAACGAAGTAACTTTATGAATCTGGTAAAAAACAATTGCCAAGTTAGTCGCCAACGTCCATACCACGTTGAACACACCGGTTCTCGTCCGATCACCGAAGTTAAGCAACGTCGGGCGAGGTCAGTACTTGGATGGGTGACCGCCTGGGAACACCTCGTGTCGTTGGCTTTTTGCTTTTATTTTTCATATTGTTCCCCAATGTCCACCAGCAATTTAAAAACACAACCTTGAATAAGCAAAGGTATTTTTCTTTTTGCGTTTACAAGTAACCAAAACACCTACATTGGCTTTTTGCTTTAATCCATACTAATATTATAAATGCGAAAGTGTGTCCGTCTATGTTTGTCTGTCTGTCTGTTTGTTACCTCTTCACACTTAAATCGCTGAACCGATTTGGATGAAATTTGGTATGGAGATAGTTTGAGTCCCGGGGAAGAACATAGGCTACTTTTTATTCCGAAAAAATCCCCTTATTCGCGATAAACGAATTTAAGGCGGACGAAGTCGCGGGCAGAAGCTAGTTCTTCATATATCTCGTCAATGTCCTGTCCACCAGTAATTTAAAAACACAACCGTGAATAAACAGAGGCATTTTTCTTTTTGCATTTACTTATAATTTTTAGTAACCAAAACACCTGAAGCACCTCCATATTTTTTCTCATACGTCTAAAAGTGTGTCGTGCGTGGTATTTGTTATCTATTACAACAGTTTATAAGATAGTGTTGTTCATTCTATATGCATATATTAAGAAAATTCTTGGATGAGTGACTGCCTGGGAACACCTCGTGTTCGTGGCTTTTTGCTTTTTTTTCGTTAGTTCCTTTCTTAATTTCTTTACAGAAGCTGGAAATTTATCAGAGCCTGCCATTTGACCAGGCCACAAAAGTATTTTTTCCGCATTTGCACATATGTGTTACCATACTCGTATCAATTACGTCATCAGGCTTCTAACACCGTGTTGTTATCAGTATATGATAACGCTTTTTATTCCATGTGCTTTGAAAGTAAACACAACTAAACATGAAAAATAGTAGTCTTTTCTTTTAAAATACGTCCTTCTGACGTCATATTTCTGATCTGGATTACATTATTCATTCATACTGTCGCCAACGTCCATACCACGTTGAATACACCGGTTCTCGTCCGATCACCGAAGTTAAGCAACGTCGGGCGAGGTCAGTACTTGGATGGGTGACCGCCTGGGAACACCTCGTGTCGTTGGCTTTTTGCATCTTTATTTTAATTTTTTTTGTTTTAAAATAAAATAATTTATACATATATATTTTTCGTTCCTTTGAAGGGTGGGTGTAACGGTGTCGGGGCAGCGCGTGAGTGCGTTGTTCAACCAACGCACGTCACTAAGGTTGAAGAGTAGCCTCAACGCGCTCGGTCGCTATTTTGCCGAATGCCCGTACCTCGTGACCACCGTTCGTGCTGGCGATAAGGACGTCGGTATGTCTTTATTTTATCTTTCAATTTGAAACACCAGCAGCAATCAAATCATGAAACAGAACTTAAAATTACTACAAAAAGGCTTCGCCCGAGTGGCATGCTTAGTTTTCTTGTGATTCGTGGTCCCCATTCACATCATCACCGTCATCATATCAGCCCAAAGCTTTCCATAACGACAAAGGTTTCCCGCAATCTTCAGCAGATCATCGGTCCATCTTGTTGGCGGCCTTCCCTTTCTGTACGCGTGGTCGTCACTCGAAATCCTTTCTGCCCCAGCGGCCACGTTTTACGAAGCTATGTCGACGACCTTGGTTCTTCTGCGTGTCTCCTCAATCTGATTGGATCACGAAAGGAGATTCCGAGCATAGCTCGCTTCCTCGCCCTTTGAGTGACTTTGAGCCTTCCTATGAAGCCAATTGTGAGTGACCAGTCTCAGTATGTCATCACTGGCAGCACAAACTGGTTAAAAACCTTCGTCTTAAACGTCGCAACGAGTTCGCCGCGACTGATAGGTATTTATAAAGAAAGCACGCTCGCAACTCGCAAGTGTGATAAGGTTCTAACGTATTTGGGACGAGAAGATTTTACGTAGCTTCCTGAAAGCTGCCCATCCAAGTTCCATATTGGATTCACATCATCCGCCAAACTTTCCAGGTATCTGCAGCATGGACCTTCGAAAACTGGTGCCAACCGACGAAGAAAACTATTTCCTCAGCTTTTGCGACGAGCAGCGAGCGCTCTCTATACACGAACGCTGCTTCATACTGCGGGTCGATGGCGCGGACGAGCGCAGACCATTCGTGGACGTCGAGATGAGCCTCAAGTACGTGGGGGCTAAGAGTGACCCGGTGGTAAGTACATAGACTAGTGCATATTCATTCACGTTGTCGCTAAGGTCCATACGAGAGCTGTTACTTATGTAACCAGAATCCGGGATTCCAATATTTTAAACGCTATATCTGACCTCCATGGTAAAATTTACACTTTGAAATATTGGCAGATATATATTTCATTTTCTTACGTACGCTAGTCTTTTGTTTTTGACGCGATTAAAATGTCATCTCGCTGCAAGAATGGAACTCACTCGTGAAAAATATCGTGCTATGATTTATTACGATTTTTGCCGTGGTTTATCGCAACAACTGCGCATCTATCACGTAACTTCGACTTATTGTGATGACGCTCCATCGAAAACCACTGTCTGTCACTGATTTAGTCAGTTCAATCGTGGACATAGTACGTTCACGGACAATGTAAAGTTTAGGAAAGTCATCCGAAATCGGTCGTTGTACCACAAAATATTCTTCGCGCTACTATATGACGTACCGAGATGAGATAGAGGCAACTTTGGGCGTATGACGAGAATTAATAAGATAAATATTCACCTGTAAAAAAATTGTTCTTGTTGGATCCCGCACAAATTAACTAAAAATAAAAAAAGCGGCCTTCTTTTATTATATTTATATATATTAATGGCCATGTGGCTACAGTATCCAATATGGTAGTATATTTATGTATGGTTGTCACATGTAGTATTTTTCTATGCGTGTCCAATATTACCACTTCATTGACTGCTCTGTCGTAATCCAATTTTAAAAAATACGTTACCTTGACGTCATTTTTCTGATCTGGATAACATTATTCAGTTATGCTGTCGCCAACGTCCATCCTACGTTGAATACACCGGTTCTCGTCCGATCACCGAGTACTTGGATGGGTGACCGCCTGGGAACACCTCGTGTCGTTGGATTTTTGATACTCACTATCCCGTTCGTTTGTATAGGTAATAAATAGATAGGGACCAGTGTAGTATTTATTTATGTACTCTTTGGTGTCATGTATTGACAGCGAAATAAGCTATTTTAGTGTCAGCTTTATTCAGCTTCTTTTTTTGAAACGTCAAAACGACCGTATTGTCACCATACCGTACCGAATATCGTTAGTATGAAGTTTGTACGAAAATACTTGCGTGCACAGACTAATAAGATTAGTGTTGACTGACGTTTTTTTTTTCTATTCGAGATTGCAATATGGCAAAGGATCATAACGTATTCAGCCAAAGTGGTCTAGGTTCATTGAATGAGGTCTAAATTTAGAATGAATAGTTCCCGGCACGTAAATTTGAACACGTAACTTCAGTAATTGTATTTACGTGATCAAATTATATGTTGAGAATTATACCTCAGTGGCAAAAAAATAAAACACACATTATTTGTGAAAAGATTTATTTTGCAATTACTTTTTAAATTTGTCGTAAGCTTTCTTCTGTATAGCGTCTGTCCCCTTTAATATTTTGTTGGTTGTGTTGCACCAATTCATAATTGTAAATCGGACAGTTAGCAATGAAATGACTGAGAATAGTTTTGTGCTCGGCGCAGTCAAATAAACAAAATGAATTCTTGGACATAATGTTTGCTAGTTCTGCGGGCGATAATTTTGCAAGATCATCACGATTTAAACACTTCAACCACTAAGTATTTTCTCAGAGCACGGAAAATGGTGTAAAAGAGCGTCCTTTCACAAAGTTCTACAAACACAGCACTCTTAAAACATTTTGCAAAAAGCAAGACAGGATAAACACAAGGACATCACTCGATAACTCATTACTGTGACAGTGACAGAATGAATTTCGACAAATAATATCTAGATGATAAGACGAGTGTATTGACAAAGCAACAGCTAATCACAGCAGAGAAAAACGTCAGTCAACATTAAAAACAACATGGCGCTAACGTACGCGTTCTGTTATAAGAAGATTAATTTTTTTTTGTATACCTAGCTTACAATACAAAGCATAGTGATAGTTACTATATTACGTGTTTTTTCGGATGTTTAATTTAGTGGTTATTATAAAATAATTTATTGTTACCACTGTCAAATACCTTATTTTGAAATTAGTGTTCGTCTTCGCACTGATAGCAAATTCAACAGCAAACTGCACTAACAGTTATTTTCAAAATTTTATCAGTGGACTAAATTATTTTTTTAGTTTAACATATCGACGCGATATATTAATCAGCTTAAAATGTTTTCATTTAAATGAGTATGTGAAAACCAAAGAGAATAATACATATATTTGTATAACCTTCTTTCCGAAAATGTATGCAATCCATCGTTTAAGTAAGTACATAAATCTCATTCACTCATTATTTCTTTTTTTGCCGTTAGTACAAACAGCAACACCAAGTGGAGGCCTTATGTCAATGTCAATAAGGTCTACTAATGGTCATTTAAGTGTGTGGCAAATGATACTCTATGCAAATGTGCATTCTCCTCAACTCTGATGATACCTATGCCCGAATTTACTAAATACCCTGTCATTTTAAATATAATATAGCGAATAAACTGTGTTTTTTTTTCCGTTCGATTCGACACGTTGCTTGGTACACTAACAGAAGTTACCTAGCGTATCGCTTTTTGTTACATTCGAAAAAAAAGTTTTTGTTTTTCATACATAATAAATGAATATTACAGTGTGAAAGGTCATTTTCATTAACAAATAAGTTAGTGTCAAGTAGGACAAACTTCTGATTTCATTCATGACAGCACATGCCAATTCATAGTTTAGTAGTGGACCTTTCACACGGATTCAGTTAAGCCATTAAATTTGTTTATAGAATATCTTAAAAATAGTAAGAGTTAAGACACTAGTTTCTTCGAGAAATTAACTCTAGTTGACCTGGAGAATCTTCCCTTAAAGTTCACGGAAATAAAAAAACACGGTGTATATCGATGGCGAAAAGCGAAAACGTAGTAACCGCCAATGGATACAGTTGGCAGTTACTACGTTTCTGCTTTGTCGTTTTTGCTTTGATATGTTAAATCGCTAACAGCTAATCGCACCGATAATTTTTCATTGCGATACCATTGTACCAGGAATCAGAAAGCTATGGCTCGCGAGGTGTAAAGTTGCGGCTATCTAGCTCCGTGCGAAAAACATGTCTCAAAAAGCTTATCGCTCCTCTCGGCTATTTCCACTCGCGTCTGCCATGTGATACAGCAACAAAAATCAGGATATACTTACGCCTCATTTGTTAAATAATCCAATTCCGGTGACAGTTGGTTACACAAATTGGGCCTATGTACAGCGCGCGTGATTAAAAAGATTTTTAACCGACCTCCAAAAAAAGGTTTTATAGAAGGTTAAGGTTTTTTTTGGTTTTATAGAAGGTACTTTCTAGTTGGTCCCATTTAATTTTGGTGAAGATCTGATGATGGAATCCATGAGGAATTGAAGGAACTCCTCAAATATTGTAGGCATACATATAGCGATTTTGGTATTATAAGAAACATAATAAGCATTTGCATTCAGAAAGTGTAAATTGGTGAAGTGGAACTGATGCAGAAGACCACAGAATGCCATCGGAACTCCTCAATGATAAATGATTTACGGGTGGCGACAAAATATCTTGATTAATTTAGCTAAGCAACTTCATAGTCACAAATTTAAATGTTCCTGATGAGAATGGTACCATCGAATTGATTTGATGATGGAGCCGGAAGGTAGGCACCAGATCTATGTAATAAAATAATGTATCCTAGCCGTGTTAGGGCTTGTTCGAATCGTCACGAGATACATTTTTAAGTAACGATTAACTAAAAAGTGTAAAATAAATAAACTTTTAAACAAAAAAATAAAACCGACTCCAAAAAAACTAAAAAGTAAAAAATAACGCCATAATTCAGTTTTGGAGTCGGTGCCATCGTGTCACAACTTACTAAAATCGTCAATTTTCAATATTTTACACATTCTTTATATGGCACCGACGCCAAAATAAGATTAATAGTATATACTGTATAGATTGAGTATACAAACGGTTACTTGTAAGTAATTTGAAGAAACTGAATTATGGCGTTATTTTTTACTTTTTAGTTTTTTTGGAGTCGGTTTTATTTTTTTGTTTATACAATAAACAATCAATCAATCAATCAGTCAATCAATCAATCATTGCTTTAGTTTATGCATGAAGTTCAAGACTATTTTCATCTGTGCTGTCGCCAACGTCCATACCACGTTGAATACACCGGTTCTCGTCCGATCACCGAAGTTAAGCAACGTCGGGCGAGGTCAGTACTTGGATGGGTGACCGCCTGGGAACACCTCGTGTCGTTGGCCTTTTTGCTTCTCAGACCCGTTTGTACCCGGAGTCGTCGAAAACCATGCCATTTTGACACAACAGCAAACTATGTCTTGTGTAGCTAACTTTTCATTTGTTGCCCACTAATTATATGCCATTAGCGATAAACTGTAGAAGACAGGAGACGGTGACAAAAATCAGGACATACGTATGTTATTACATTTGACAAAATGAGGTTTGTCTTTGTAATAACATACCTTATAATATAAATTATGCTTTTGCATAACGCATGTGACTAAATACTAAATATATTTTACAATGAAAGATTTTAATTGCTTATTATTATGTTTTCAAAACAAACACATAATTAAATTAATATTGACTGTTCTGTGTTGTAATCCACGTATCACGTGTAAAATACGTTACTCTGATTTCATATTTCTGATCTTGATAAAATTATTCTGTGATACTGTCGCCAACGTCCATACCACGTTGAACACACCGGTTCTCGTCCGATCACCGAAGTTAAGCAACGTCGGGCGAGGTCAGTACTTGGATGGGTGACCGCCTGGGAACACCTCGTGTCGTTGGCTTTTTGCTTCTTTTTACCTTATTTTTCCAGAAACCGTTTGTGCTGTCGGCTCGTAGTGCAACCCAACTAGAATCTGGAATGAAGACAGAGGTGTTACAAAAAGAAAGTATTTTGAATTTCAAAAGTAGTGGAAGTTGTACCAATTTGGATCAAGACATTGGTGGTGTGGCTTACACTAACAATACTGCAAGGAATACCTCCAGGTTAGCATTTTGATTACTAATATGCTAATATGCTAACACTAATATGCTTTATTCTTATTGCACACCATAATAAATGTACAAAAGAGACAAAAAAACAGTGAAACAGTAGACAACAGGCGGCGTTATTGCTAAAGAGCGATCTCTTCCAGACTTGCAAGGATTGTGTAACGGAATTGTGATAATAATATTAGAATAGAATAGAATAGAATCATTTATTGCAGATCACATTTCAAACATAGAAGGTGTTAAAGATAAGACAATAGGTATACATGTAACGCCCTGCAAGGGCATAGCAATGTCAGAGGGCATAAATTATTACTATTTTACACATTAACATTATTTAAAATAAAAATTAATTGCACGCAAACTTTAACTAATCATTTGCTATAAAACATCGTTAAAATATTCATTTAGACTGTAAAAACATTTATTTACTAAAAACGACCTTAACTGTTTGTTAAACAGTCGTAGGTTTTCCAGATTTTTTACTGAGTTCGGAAGGCGGTTATACATTTTAATAGCCATGTGGTGGGGGCTACACGAGACGAGTTTTAGTTTTGAGAAGGGCATTTTCAGCTGATTTTGACCACGTTCATGTCTTTTAATTTTAGTTATTATATTCGGTGAGTATAGATTTAAATGCTTTCAGACGATTAATAAGTGGACAATACTTATTTTTTTAGTAACTACGGTACGGAGTATGAGCAAAAGTAGATCTAAAGAACCGGCCAAGAACATGTCGGACCATGCTCAATGTAAGGTCCCGTAGCCGTTCTTGTTCTTACATAAAAATGCAGTACAGGTGATAAAAATACGGAAAAAGTGCACTAGCAAAATGGCGTAACTCCACAGCACTTTACTCAAAAATGGTTTATGCAATCATGTTGAAAACAATTTTCGTTGAAAGTATTTATTAAGCTTTATCATTGTAATTTTTTCGAAAATAGAGGGGGAGGGGCACATTTTATGCAACTTTCGGAGCGATTATATATCTGCTATGTGAAACAGCGACAAAAATCAGGATATACCTACGCCTCATTTGTTAAACAATCCAATTCCAATGGTAGTCGGTTAAAATGGGCCTTAGTGCAGCGCGTGATTAAATAGATTTTACAATAAACAATAAAATAGAATGACGTCATTACTTTAGTTTATGCATAAACTTCAAGACTATTTTTATCTGTACCGTCGCCAACGTCCATACCACGTTGAATACACCGGTTCTCGTCCGATCACCGAAGTTAAGCAACGTCGGGCGAGGTCAGTACTTGGATGGGTGACCGCCTGGGAACACCTCGTGTCGTTGGCCTTTTTGCTTCTCAGACCCGTTTGTACCCAGATTCATCGAAAACCATACCATTTGACACAACAACAAATTATGTCTTGTATCGCTAACTTTTCATTTGTTGCTCACTAATTGTATGCCGAAATTATTGACTAAATTAAAAAGAAAATTTAGAAGGCTCAAATTGTTTTTAAAAGAACTGACGAAATATGTGCCACAAATAGATATTCGGTGAAATATTTTTTTTCAGTTTCGGTTACATTTATGGAGTGCCCGCCCATCGACATATATTTTATTATTATTTCACTATCAACCTAAGTAGCGGCTTATACAAGACACGTATACTCTAAATGTCATCAATATAAATCACGTACTTTTTGAGTAAAATGCCTGTGACATACGAACGGACGGAACGGACATGACGAAACTATTAGCGTTCCGTTTTAGCCATTTTAGCTACGGAACCCTAAAACAGATATTATCTGTGTGGCGTAAATGTATATTCTTGTTGTTTTCATTTTCTGCACGGGCATACGGCCTGTTTGCTACGAAATCGTCCCAATAGACGTGGCTACCAGAGGCGTGCCGTCAGCAAAATTACAAGGGAAGCCGAAGCGTATTCATTTACTCATATTTAAAGAAAAAGGTGGTTTTAAGTTTTTCTTGGGCGACCCGGTGGGAATAGGTTTATATGGACACCACGCCACTGGTGGCTACTGACTTAAACCGCTTTAGTAAAACGTCCCGCTAAGTGGATTCGCTTGATTTTGACCTATTATAAATGTTTCAGGTACAAAGACGCTTCCGGCGCCGCCATTCTCCAAACTAACGAAATAACAGAACTGATAAGGAAAATGTGCGACTCGTTCGCTCTTAGTCAGGAGAAGTTGCTTGCGGCCCGAGAGAAACCGGCCACTAGCGACATGCAAGTGCAGTGTGAGCAGACGGCGGAAAAGGCTGAGGGCGAGGGCGATAAGGAGAGCGTGGGGGATAAAGAGAGCGTTGGGGAGAAAGACAGGTGCTTTAGTTTTAATATCTTGTTATTCGGCTTAAGATTTGGTAGTCTGAAGAAACCGTTCGCGGCCCAAGAGAAACCGGCAACTAGCGACACGCAAGTGCAGTGCGAGCAGCCGGCGGAGAAGACTGAGGGCGTGGGATATAAGGAGAGCGTGGGGGATAAAGAGAGCGTTGGGGAGAAAGACAGGTGCTTTAGCTTTAATATCTTGTTATTCGGCTTAAGATTTAGTAGTCTGAAGAAACCGTTCGCAGGCCGAGACAAACCGGCCCTTAGCGACATGCAAGTGCAGTGCGAGCAGTCAACGGGGTATACTGAGAGCGTGGGGGAGAAAGGCAGGCTCACTGTTCAATTATATTACTTAATAGATAAGATCAATATTAAAGATAAAATCATTCCAATAAACATTTAGAAATAAACAGTGTATGAAATGTAAATTTAATATTTTTTGCTCTTTTAGTTAGTTCGATTCCCGGTTCAGGTACGACCTTCACAAAGAATGTTTCCTTCCCCCTAAATAAATTGGGTTATCTCAGGGAGTTAAGGTACTTTTTCTCCAGGGCCCATAGTTTTTTTTCCACCCTGTATATAAAATTAAGTTGTTCGTTACAGCACACCAATAAAACTAGAGACGAGCAAGAGTGACACCTGCATACGGCTCGATAAAGGTAACTTATAAAAGGTTCTTTCAAAAATAGCATTTCTGTGACAAGCTTTGACTGCTGACTGTACTTTTCATTAAACATCTGTTATCTACTCATCGGGACGATTCTAGAGAGCCCAATCGGTAGAATTACGTTATTTTACTGCAGAAATCCTATGACCACCATCCGGCTCCATCAGCAGATCAGCTCGATGGTGTTAGAATGCCTTTATCACGCAGGATGTAGGAGGAAATAATGAGTCTTCTTATACGGTTCATACATGTAATTTAGAATACGTTTTACTTATTATTTCTTACAATCACGTTTTCGTGCATATGACATAAATTGTAGCTTCAGTCATTGATACAGATGACATATCTATCGCAATACCACAGAACATAACAGATGGTGCCATAATATTGTATTGTCACCTAACTTGTGATAAATAAATGATATGATAGTCCCGCTGGTGAATTACAGACATGGTGAAGAGAGCCATACCGTTTGAAGAGCGGGACAACATCATGCATCGCTTTGTGGACGAGCTCGAGGACTGGAAGGAGAAACAACAGGAGCTGTTTAAAATACAGGTAATTATATATATCTATACCATTATAAAGTTGTAAGTATGTAACATTGACGATATTTTCAAAAAAATGATTGTTACGGACTTTTTGGAGTTCACTAAAACGAAAAATATTTTTTTTGGATTTTTTGTATGTTTGTATGTGTCGTTGTGGCTTCATCACGCAAAATCGGCTTAACTTATTTCAACTATTTTTGGCACACGGGGAGCCGGGTATCTCCAGATGGTTATAGGATACTTTTTACCCGACTACGCTGACGAAAAACAGAAGGCTTATGATTTTCTCCTCCGCGAACGAAGTATAGCAATTAACTTTTTTCAGTTGAAACGCAAAGAAGAATACCACCTCGATCTTCTGGCGAAGGAGTGGTCCAAGAAGCGCTCGGAGCTGGAGACGAAGCTGAGCCGCGGCGTGGAGCAGTGCCGCCACCTCGCGGCCGACCTCAGCCGCGCCACCGACGACTTCCGCCTGCGCGGGTACCGCAACAGCGAGAGGGAGAAAAAGGTACAATCACTCTTGTCAGTGCCGTAAATACGGCGGTGCCAGCGATGCCCAGGCACAGGGTGCAGACCCTGGTGGAGCGTAATAATGACCAAACCAGGTAGCGGAGGCCTTACCCATTGCGAGGCTCCGGGCGGCAGGTCTCTTTGTTGTTAAAAAATCTACATTTTTCTAAATTTGTTTGGGTTGTTGCGCGAGGCCCCTGCAAGAGCGAGGCCCCGGGCGATTGCCCTGTTCGCCATCCCCTAAACCCGCCGCTGAAACCAGGAACACGAACATACATATTTGGAGATGGGGCAGGGAAAACGCAAAGATCTTCTTAATACTTTATATATACAAATTTATTTTCAAAAATCTTGAAATTTTGTTTATAGGTAAGAATAAGCCTCCTTATTGTCAGAAAAAAAATACAGATTTTTCTGTGGCTTAGAAAAAAAAAGATGAAAAGGTGTTCGTGGGCCTATATACCTGCCTTGTACGGTACGGTAAAGGCAGCATTGATATTTTCGATTAAAATGGCTGTAAAATGTACTGTTATTCTTGCCGTACTGTAGGCAGGTATATTTTTATAAACTCCATCCATCAACTGACACTCTCTGTCATCCGTCAACACAACACATTCCTTATTCCATTCTATTCATGCTTACTTTCGCCATCTAACATGGAGCATCTTACACTCGGCCAGTACCAATCCCACACATATTTCAAGGGCGCAGTTATAGAAGCGCGCAAAGGGCGTTTAAAAGTCTACTTACGGCACTGATTCTTGTAGGCCGGCGCTAAAGTAGGATTTTTAATTAGTTGGAGTAAACCAACGCTTACGGACACTCATCGGCCGTGATTACTTCATTATGGCTGAAGTACAGTATTTCTTATGAATAAAAGTCACCCTAAAATCACCGATCACACGTATTCTCATGGATACTTTTGTGAAATTATTTTTAAACAACGAAATATTCACGTTGACTTCTGTCAGTTTACTCCAGCTAATTAGAAATCTTACTTTACTTACCTTTGTAGCTCCAGGGATCGGAACTAGTATTTTTTAAATCTGCTAAAATACACGCTATTTCTGGAATAGTTTTAAAACTGTATTTAGGAGAGGAGAAATTAATCAAAACACCTGATTCAAGTTCTAGAAATTTAGTAAAATATACGAAAATCTCGTAACTGAACGAAAAAAAACAAAACGTTATTTCGGATATTTTGTATTGAAAAAATACCGGTTCCGATCCCTGGCTGCCAAACAGTGTCGTTTTCATCACATTTGCTCGTAAAGGGTGTTATTACACGCAGGCATATAGGGCAGCTATAGCCGATTTACCTCCCACGGGAGTTATGGATTTCGTTTTAAAATATAGAAACCACTCGTACGCTATTTCAGACTAAGGAGGCTTCAAATTAGCCAAGGTTTATTGCCTATCTTCAAAACTTGACTATAAACCAATTTTACTGTATATAGAACATATACGGTACATTTAACTCAATTGGGTATATTTATATTTTACTATTATTTTTATTTAATTTTTAAAATCGCTACAATCTGGCAGTATGGCCTATCAAGACTGAAAACTAAACGCAGTTCTTAATCTGTGGATATTGTAAAAAGTTGACAATGTCTTTTAGCGAATGCCATTAATGTGTTTGACTGTCGTTTTCATCATATATTTTATTGTCTATTTTTTATATTTCCTCGCAAATGTGTTGAATAACATTGTATCTCGGGCAGTAATGGGACTACAAACTCGAGTCATTAAAGGTCCTCCGCCTTCGGCCTAGAGCTGAACCGGATGACGGTCGTGGGAGCTCTGTAATAAAATAAATCTAATATAAAATAATCTTACCGAGTTTGGGCTCTTTAGAGTCATCTTTACGAGTACTTAGTTAACAGATTTTCAAAGAAAAGTACAGTCGGCAATAAAAGCTTGTCACTAAAACGATATTTTTTTACAGAAACTTAATTATCCAACGAATATTTCAGCTCCTAGACGCAAAAAAAGGTTTAGAAGCCCATTACACGGCCAAGTACCAAGATCTCAGAGAGGCTTCGCAGAAGATGGAAGACGATATGAATCACCGGCTGAAGCTCAAGGACATGCGCATCGAGGAGCTGGAGACCAAAGTGCAGCAGTTGGAGCGACAAGTGGACACACTGAAGGTATACACGTAGGAGTATGTATAATAGTAGAAGGAATAAGTACCAGGAACATATGAAGCGGCTGAAGCTCAAGGACATGCGCATCGAGGAGCTGGAGACCAAAGTGTAGCAGTTGGAGCGACAAGTGGACACACTGATGGTATACACGTAGGAGTATGTTTAAATAGTAGGAGGAACAAGTACCAGGAACGCATGAAGCGGCTGAAGCTCAATAGGACATGCTCATCGAGTATCGTGATATATAAGTAGATAATGGTAGATTATGAACCCTGTGGTATCCTTCTTAAGAAAACAATCAAAGATTTTTCAATTCCACCACCACGCTACGAAAAAATTGCCCTTGATTAGCGCAAGGCGCTGATAGTAAGAAATTAATAAAAATGCCAATCTGTTAACTATTATTAAATATTCTGTTATCATTCTCATATTATGTGCTGGGAAACATTTTAGTTTACTCGTTAGACTGAAAAAAAAACCTAACGCAATCAGCATTTTTTATTTAATACACGTCTGGTCTGGTCTTACTTAATTATACATTATTTATATACATACAAAAATATGTATTTTGCATTTTACTACACAGGGTGGCAGAAACCCTTTGTTCGCGTGCGTCCTTGTACACTATCGGGGTAAACTGCCCATACCTCATACGTATTTCTGATTTTGTTCCCATCCCATGGACTGGTGACGTCATAGTACAATTTTTTTGGCCCAAGAATTCTATAAACAAATATTGTGTCATTAGAATTGAAAACTTTCACAACACTAAAAGCTTCCACAGATTTTTAAAACCAGTTATATTTGTTTTCCACTTGAAATTTCATGTCATAGAATTGCTAGGAAGTTTTTTCCCCAGTAATTATATTGTAGAACTATAGAAATAAAAACGTAATTGTAAGGAACGTTAAAAACATATACCAAAATGTTGCTTTTAATTGATTCCAGGCCAATCTGAAGAATAACGAAAAGGAAGCAGAGAACAAGTACTCGGGATTAACCAAAGACCAAACTGCCAGCTTAATACAAGAATTGGTATGTTTATTTCTTTAATCAACGAATAGTTCATTTAAATATTCGCGCCAAGGATTTTTTTGTATAATCTAATATTTTCAAAGGTTGTCCCTGCAAACAGAAGGAAATCCTTGCAAGAGATGTGATTGTAAAATGATGAATTTTGACTACACTGAAATAATGTGTGAGCGTGACATAACCACAGACTAATAAGAGATACTACGTATCAGACTGCCAACTCAGAAACAAATATTATTTGCACTAGGCAACTATATTTAATCTGTACGATTAGTGTTGACTGACGTTATTTTTTTTTCTATTCGAGATTGCAATATGGCAAGGTATCGTAACGTATTCAGCCAAAGTGGTCTAGGTTCATTGAATGAGGTCTAATATTTAGAATGAATAGTTCCCGGCACGTAAATTTGAACCCGTAACTTCAGTAATTGTATTTACGTATTACATCAAATTATATGTTGAGAATTATACCTCAGTGGCAAAAAAAATAAAACACACATTATTTGTGAAAGGATTTATTTTTCAATTTCTTTTTAAATTTGTCGTAAGCTTTCTTCTGTATTGCATCTGTCTCCTTTAATATTTTGATGGTTGTGTTGCACCAATTCATAATTGTAAATCGGACAGTCAGAATGAAATGACTGAGAATAGTTTTGTGCTCGGCGCAGTCAAATAAACAAAATGAATTCTTGGACATAATGTTTGCTAGTTCTGCGGGCGATAATTTTGCAAGATCATCACGATTTTAACACTTCAACCACTAAGTATTTTCTCAGAGCACTGGAAATGGTGTAAAAGAGCGTCCTTTCGCAAAGTTCTACAAACACAGCACTCTTAAAACATTTTGCAAAAAGCAAGACAGGATAAACACAAGGACATCACTCGATAGCACATTACTGTGACAGTGACAGAATGAATTCCGACAAATAATATATTTGATGACAAGACGAGTGTATTGACAAAGCAACAGCTAATCACAGCAGAGAAAAACGTCAGTCAACATTAAAAACAACATGGCGCTAACGTACGCGTTTTGTTATACGAAGATTACCAGCTGTGGACATAACGGATATATTGAATTCATCATGATTTTGTTAACAAAATTTGCTTTTCCTGTCGCCAACGTCCATATCACGTTGAATACACCGGTTCTCGTCCCATCACCAAAGTTAAGCAACGTCGGGCGAGGTCAGTACTTGGATGGGTGACCGCTTGGGAACACCTCGTGTCGTTGGCTTTTTGCTTCTCAGACCCGTTTGTATAGGTCGTGAAGGCAGTGAACGAAAAAAACATAGAACGCGAGCTTCATACAAAATTGCAGTACAAAACGGGGTAAATATTCGAAATCCGCATGCGCGTTGTGTGACCAATAAGAGTTTGCAAAAATATCAGTCTACTTTCTATTACCCAAAACAAATAATTGTGATTGGCCAATTTCATAATAACTGGCTGTGATTGGCTTCTAGCGCTGACGTTTTATAGTATCAACATGACGGCGACTATGAAAACGCATACGTAGTAGATGGTCACATGCAATAAAGAGTAATTTTGTAGGCAGAATTGTCGTATTATTTAAACTGAATTCTCAGTTTTATTTTATATTTAAATAATCATAGAATAACCTTACGCAAATCAAACTAGTCTCCAATTAAGATGTAGCATACTTATACTGTGAATACTAGACGACCATACGAGTATGCATATATTATAGCTTGCTAAATACTTATATACAAACAGACAATCAGCCACTAGAGTCTGGCAAATGAAAGATGAGAATGAAATCAACCGCGAAATTTAAAAATGTAGCTGCAAAGTGCCTGTATGAGCTAGATATAAAAAATTTAAATGCTTTTCTCAGTAACTAATAACTAATGATTAATGAATAATTAATGAATAAGCAAAAAGCAATGAATTTGTGTAACTCTAGCTCAAACAGGCACACTGCACCTACATTTTTAAATTTCGCGGTTGATTCCATTCCTATCTTTCATTTGCCAGACTCAAGCAATCATAACTTTTGTAGTACGTTAAGACAACGCAAAAATGGAGCTTGCGTACTTTTATTGTTGCCGTGTTAGTATGTTTGTATGATGATAGAGACGGAAGGTGGGCATAGGAACTCTGTAATAAGTTACCGCAATCCTACCGAATTTGAGCTCTTTAGTGTATGATAACTGTTAAATCAAATTGCACCTTCTTCGAACACTGTATATAAAATAGTTATGTGCGTAAAAACATGTATCTCATAATATATCAAATGTTCAATAGGTATCATAATACCTTTTTATTTACATATTAACATCATGATGGTGTAAGGTGGCATAACACCATCCCTATACAAAATCTCTTCCGACTAAAAGAATAAATAATTATGTTTACGGTATTTTTTACATGTGAAAAGTGATTCCATCTTTATGTTTATATTTTTTAGAATGATATATACCCTATTTTACAGATCAATAAGCCGTATTTTTTCACTTTGGGAATTGAAATAATACGACAGTCATGCAGCGCCGCCATATGCAACTGACAGCCCGTTTGACCCAGTTTCCGCCTTTTTCGACACAGTTTTCGTGGGATCATTTTGCGACGCTAGTTGTGCTTCTATGTTTTTTTGTTCGCTGCGTGTAGGTAATAAATAGATAGGCACCAGTAGTGTTTATATTGTCGTCCCATTATTTTTAATAAGTCCTGACGTCATGTTTCTGATCTGGATAACATTATTCAGATGAACTGTCGCCAACGTCCATACCACGTTGAATACACCGGTTCTCGTCCGATCACCGAAGTTAAGCAACGTCGGGCGAGGTCAGTACTTGGATGGGTGACCGCCTGGGAACACCTCGTGTCGTTGGCTTTTTGCCTTTTCTCGTAATATTAGACATGTATTTTTTCTTTTCTTACATAATCGAAAAATAAAGGCGCATTGGGTAAAAATGTCGCGTGACGTCACTCCTAAGTACAAATTTTACTTAGGAGTGACGTCACGAGCCCCCACTGCTGAACTTTAATGAGATTTATCTGAGTATTTTTTTATAATTTTGAAAAAGCAAAAAATGCGTGTCAATATTCAATATTATCTAGCTGACGTATTAATAAGAATTTTGATTTTCATACCCAGTCATCATGTCTATTCGGAACAGATACTGGATATTAATCAGAGCATGCAATTTGATCAGATCGCAATATACAGCAAATAGTATACAGTGTGTCTGGTCAACGATGTCGGAGCTTTTAAGGTTGTGTAGTACAATCAATTTCATCGATAAATCACCACGTGTTTTTTTTTAAGTCAACGGTCATAAAATGGCAGCTTTTTTAATTTTTCAAACACCTGAGCACGGGTGCATGTGGTATTTTTGCTATTATCTGTCAATTATTCGTCCTACGAATACAAAAAAGATCTTATTAGATAGCTAAACATATCAGCAATCGATTAAATCTAACAATCATACGCAAACGTTTCAATAACAGAGCAAAAAAAAATTAAACGTAAATAATAAGGACAGAAACGCATATTTTTTTCAGATTTCATTTGTTTTTGAAAAAAGTAGGTCGTTTATCTACTTTTTTTTTGTTCTGTGTTGTAGTACGGAATATTTGCTAGAAATGCACACCAAATCTTTGATACTTCAATAATAATAATAATAATAAAGCCTTTATTCTGAATAATAAGAAACAAGTTGAACAATTTTTAACTTTTTTTATACAATTATGTTTTTATAGAATGTCTCTTAATTCAGAGTACCTGTTGGCAGAGGCCTCCTCCAACTCTTTCCACTGTTGCCTGTCCAGTGCCACCCTAGTGCATCTGGGTCCCAGTGTTGCCCGGATGTCATCTTCCCAGCGTCTTGCTTGGCGACCTCTTTTCCTTGTGCCATCTCTGGGGTACCAGTGGGTTACTTGTTTGCTCCATTTGTCCACCTTGTCGCGTAGCATGTGGCCTGTCCACCTCCACTTTTGTTGGTCGATTCGTGTGATTATGTCTGTAACCTTAGTCCTTGATCTTAAATCGGTGTTCCTAATTCTGTTTCTTAGCTTTACTCCAAGCATTCAAAAATAACACGTGTTCAAATATGACCCTGTTAATTACCTTTTTGACACAATCCCAAGAACTATCATCCCCACTCCCAGTTTTTCTTTTACGAGCAGTTAGATAAATCAAGGGGTGCTGCCAGGTCAATCAGTCATCCCTCGCTCTGCGTTGTGATAACAACCTTCTGCTATCTTCAGCTTACTTCTGTTCGATTGCGTTATTGTTGATACTTTTGTTAATTGTTGGACTTGCTATTTGTTTTCCGCTTTGTTACAATGGACCGTCAGTATTCTAGTCAGCACACTGCTGACATACATTTCGTTTATGGGTTTTGCAACGGGAACGCGAATGCTGCTGTTCAAGAGTACGCAAGGAGGTTTCCTAACAGACCCATTCCGAATGCTCGCACATTCATAAGAATCCATGCACGGCTCGCTGAGAACGGCATTTCTTATCTTCTCCTGCCGATGAACGTGTTCGACTTGTAGCACCCCAGGACGAAGAAGAGATATTAAGATTAATCACACATAATCCGAGACTGAGCATTAGAAGAATAGCAAACCGGATGAATTTATGCAAGTGGACAGTCTGGAAAGTATTAAAAAGAGAAGGTTTACACCCTTATAATTTTAGACGGGTACAAGATATTGTTGAACCAGATTACGCTGCAAGATCTGTTTTTTGTGCCTGGATAACAAGAAGAGCACGCAGGGATCAAACGTTTTTGAGACGTATTATGTGGACCGACGAGGCCACTTTCACGCGATCGGGATATACAAACCACCGCAACGAGCATCTGTGGCAGTAGGAAAATCCTCATGCTGTGAGACAAAGTTCGTTCCAGCGCCAGTTCTCAGTGAATGTTTGGGCAGGAATTATCGACGATATTTTAGTTGGGCCTATTATTCTACCAGCGACAATGAATGGCCCACGATTTTTGGATTTCTTCAAACAGAGTTTCACGACGCATTAATGGAGCTGCCAATAGCATACAGGAGAAGGATGATTTTACAGATGGATGGAGCTCCCCCACATTTTGCAAGAGATGTGCGAAATTATTTGAACGAGCATTATGTCCCGTGGGTTGGACATGACGGACATATCGCTTGGCCACCTCGATCGCCGGACTTAACTCCACTCGATTATTTTCTATGGGGAACCTTAAAACAAAGAGTATAAGTTGACATACCGAGAACAAGGGAAGAATTAGTGCAAAAAATAATAGAACATGGAAACATATTAAGAGAAGATAATGAGATGATTCGGCGGTCTACGCAGCATGTTGCGATAAGAGCAACTGCTTGTCTCCAAAATCAAGGGGGGCATTTTGAACAGTTACTCAACTCATTGTCATCGTTAGCCTTAAGATACTCTTGCTGTGATTTCTTATTAAAGTTTAAATTATTATTACCACTTTATTTTATTGTTATCTCCTTCTAAAAAATATACTCATTTTTAGGTACATGTTGAAACCTGTTTAACTTCTTAAGTAATTATGTCAGATCCGTAAATTTGGTATCGACGTCTAGCCAATAACCTATACTACAAACACAGAACAAAAAAAAGTAGGTAAATGACCTAGTTTTTTCAAAAACAAATGAAAGCTGAAAAAAATATGCGTTTTTGTCCTTATTATTTACGTTTAATTTTTTTTTTGCTCTGTTATTGAAACGTTTGCGTATGATTGTTAGATTTAATCGATTGCTAATATCTTTAGCTATCTAATAAGATATTTTTTATATTCGTAGGACGAATAATTGACAGATAATAGCAAAAATACCACATGCACCCGTGCTCAGGTGTTTGAAAAATTAGAAATGCCGCCATTTTATGACCGTTGACTTAAAAAAAAAACACGTGATTTATCGATGAAATTGATTGTACTACACAACCTTAAAAGCTCCGACATCGTTGACCAGACACACTGTATATGCGTTACCATACTCTATGTATACGTCTCCTTTCTAAAGTTCTAACACCGTGTTGTTATCTGTCTGGGAACACCTCGACTCGTTAGCTTTTTGCTTCTCAGAACTGCCTGTCGCTAATGGCTTAAAATTTCAGGGAAAATCTACATACTAACTAGGTACACACTGCGTTTTCACTTTAGCAAAATAAAATACGGCATTTCTATCCAAGTAGTGACGAAGGACGATATGCTATAAGAAGTAAAACCAAAATATAAATAGTACTTGGCTGTTTACGGTCCCTCTCTCACTTGCACCTGACAGTATCCATATCTATACTAATATTATAAATGCGAAAGTGTGTCTGTCTGTTGCCTGTTCACACGTAAACCGATGAACGGATTTGGATGAAATTTGGTACGGAGATAGTTTAAGTTCCGGGGAAGGACATAGGCTACTTTTTATCCCGGAAAAATACCCTTATCCGCTATAAACGGATTTAATGCGGACGAAGTCGCGGGCAGAATCTAGTAGTATATATTTGTCACTCGTATTCCATAGAATCACGAAGATTGCCGAGAGTATTGTTGTTTCACTGTACGATTGTTGAGGAATATCTATATCCATCTATACTACTATAAAGTTGTAAAAATGAAATGTCTGTACATTGAAGATATTGAAAAAAGAGATTGTAATTGCAACGGACTATTTATAGGTCACTTTTTGTATGTTTGTATGTGTCGTTGCGGCTTCATCACGCCAAATCGGCTAAACGGATTTCAACCATTTTTGGTACACGTGTAGCTGGGTATCTCCAGGTGGTTATAGGATACTTTTTACCCGACTACGCTGAAAAAAATGGAGGGGTTATGACTTTCCCCTCCGCAAACGAAGTTGCGGGCGCCTTCTAGTTTTTTTATATATGTGTCATAAAATTGTGCGCTAATATTTCATTCATAACTGGGTTCTCATTGCGAGCTAAGTCGTAGCCTAACAAGTTACTGTATGATCCTGGGATAGTCGCTACAAATAGTTTAATAATGGCAGATTTATCGAAGTCGCTATCAATAAAAACACCGCAATAAATGTTTCTATTTCAATGTAATTTTTAACCATTTTCTTGTAAAAAATTGTTTTTATCTTTATCAAAATATCAAATATATGTTGTTTTTATACTAAATTGTCACGAATATACCGTTTTTATTATGAAAATAAAAAAAAGAACTAAGATAAATGTTGTATTTACTGTCTTCTGATTGGACTATAAAAAAAAAACGGGCACCTACTGAGATAAGCTGTTTACTGTTTTCTACTGCTCTGAAGTACGACTATGATATTCTAAAGGTTTGAAAAGGGGATCGGTTACAGTTTCCTTACAATAAGATACCTATTTTTCAGTTTCATACAAAAAAACACACTTTATTTTTTTCTGCTTAAAATAAGCCCCATTTTGAAAAATTTAAATAACATTTTTTATTCCTTACATCATTTACAACCGAAAAGCATTTTTTTTTTTTATGCGAATGTCCAATTTTTATTTATTTCGATCCACTGTGCGTGGGGTCTGCCTCGAAAGTACCTGCACTAACGAGTCGATCGCTGATTTCCCCGTAAAGGCAAATTTATCACTTATGGTGCTTAGAAAAGGGATGTCATGCTATGCAACCAGGTTTTTTGCAGTGCAATAATTCCAGCAGTGCGACACAAGTTACGTACACATTCCACCGATCTCATTATGTTCCTACAGTTAAAACTTATTATATTTGTGTAATCAGCCATTGTGAGAACTATTGATTATTAATACAATATATAGCTTCAACTTTTCTTAAAATTCACGAATGGGCGATATGCAATACCGTCCGGCCACAAATCATCTCTCAGAAACATACCGATCTCGTGTTTAACACTTGTAAGCGTCGTAATCTTTTTCCCTTTTCATAGTCATTTTATCCAACGTAACTGTAATATTAGTTTTACTTTTTATATAACCAACTATGTCACACACGGACACCTCCTTTGACACATTATACATGTATAGAGGGACTCTAATGTACGCTGCTCGAAATTTAGTATCTGAGGATACTACTGCTTTTCCTTGGTGGCCTATAAATCTATCCTTGAGTCTCTTCCTCTGAACCTTGACCCAATCATCATCTGGGACTGGAGATTAAAAATAACCACCCTGCGCTATCTCCGAATACGACACCTTATGCTGTACGACGACCGCCGCGTCAGTGTCCCGGGCCTGTAGTAGTCTCGGGCGCAGGTACTCGCTCGGGCGCCGCGTGAGTCACGCTCGGCGGCGGTGGCCGCCGGGACCCCTCGCCCGCGCTGCCCGCGCGCTCGCTTACACTTACAGCTGATGTGGGTACAAAATGTTCGTGGACCCACTTTACATGATGAATTACTCCTTTGATCACAATTAATAGAATTTTCATGTTTAGACTGATTCTCAGTATGTGAAGACGTCTCGGTTTCCGATATAAATTGCAGGCCCATAGGTCCACTGTGACATTCAAAACTATCAACTACGCAGGCACCTCTCTTCAAGTTAATATTTTCCATATAATTATTGACCAACGACGCTTTCTTAAGATTCTCGAGCTCACATTTCACCATATGTAATTCATTCTTAGTGGCCGATTCGCTTACAATCATTTGTAGTTCGGCCAGGTCTTTTAGTATTTTGGTCGCGTCCAAATGGTTAAATAACACCGGCGGTAATTTGTGTAGGTCTCTCGCGACAAAAATAGGGATTTCATCAACGCGACAGTCCTTCATCAGGCCGATAATATCACCCAGATCGCGGTTCGACTTCCCATCACTCTTGCGTTTCTTCAGTTCACTCGACTTCGACACAGATTCAAATAACAACCGTTTCGCATTAACGATGTCGCCTTCCGAAAACGCAGTAACACAAATGCGCCTTAAACGCGGCTCGTCCAGGAGATGAAACTTGTTGCTTATAAAAGCCAGTAAGTCGTTTATCACCACATTTCACCGTATTAGACATTGTTCATAATAACAACGTAACTCTCGCTCAGTACCGTTCGCATACGCGCGCGGCTTACGACTGAATAATGCAATGCAAATGCAGTTATTTTTTACTTGTTTTTGGACTGTTTATTTTTTGTTAAAAATTTAAATTTTTAGCATTCATAATATGGTAGTTTATTTTACGATCGTCAAATATTTAGTCTTATATCATTCAACGGCTTAACGTCTGCTGTCTAAGACGTTACCAATTATAATATAATTGAAATGATATATTCTACGAGTCTATTGCATTCTTTAAAATGAAGACTCATTCCAAAAACATCTTTAGGTTTAACCTGACTTTTAAAATTAAGCGTAGATGTCGGCCGCTCTACTTATAATATTACGAACGACAAACGATAGTGTGTTTTCCGACGGAGCAGCGACATCTATCAGCAAATTCCGACAACAGTTACAAACATTTATCGAGTGAATTGATCGCCTTGTTTATTCATGGTTTTCTTTTATAGACTTTTAATAATTAGCTTCGCGATTATTATGAATACTGTATTTTATTCCAAGTACCCAGCACAATACTATTAGTTACTCTCTATACGTATAAAACAGTATCGTGACTCAACTTTTGCCAGTCGGCGCACACCCTAAACCTCTGAAGATAGGGACATAAAATTTAAAACATTAATTTAGAGACGGTGGAGGTACACAAAGGAAGGATTTTTTAAATTCATAAGGGGTGAAATTGAGGAATAAGATTTGTACGTCAATTAGTCACTTTGTATTGCGAAATTCGAATTGTATGCGAATTAAGTCGCGAGTAAAAGCTCGTGGAGTCATAACTAAACTTGTTCGGGTGTCCGTTTATACTACCCAGTCCACCTCAAATGCACCAAGGATTTTTTATCGTGTGAACAAACACTACCTTGGCCTTTTTAGTAACTTCTGCAAATCTTTTATAGCGTTGCCTGGAAGAGAAATTGGATAGCGCAGTGCAGTCGAAGGCGTTCTTCAAGGAGCAGTGGGGCCGAGCAGTGAGGGAGTTACATCTTAACAAACTACACACAAGACGACAGATGCTCACCAAACTACGACAGGACAGAAAGCAGCTTGGAGAGATGGGGTACATATCTATGCAGAGGCGGCTTATCAGGCAACCTATTGATTGATCCTCCCTCCTGTAAGCGATCGCGCATTGCGATGTACGGACAGATAGGTGCGCCATCTATTATCCGCTAGTATTACGTCAAGGTCCTCTACTCGATACAAGATGTCGTTAGTAGTACACACTTATCCGATGCTAATTAGTTATTTGACGGGACGGCCCAGTAGGAGGTGCTCTGTAGTGGGGTCGAAAGACGGATGCATTTAATTTAGTAACATAAGAGACAGCAAATTGTGATCCAACGTCCGTAGGATAAGAGGAAGCTGGAGAAATGAGATCAAATTTTCATATACATTTTATTATGAAACAGCAGGAATAACTGGAACTCCACTCAAGCACCCTCGCTACGCCTAGAAATTAAAACCCTATGAGATTTAGTTGGTGCCTAACAAATCAACGTTCTTACAGTGTCAAACGGTATCATTGATATGCGCTATCTATCGTCCACTAGGTAGCAATAGGGTACATGCATGAATTTTCTTTATCGCTTTTCCTAACTAAATATCAAAATACCGTAAAAACGATTTCAAAATGTGAAATTAAAATTTAAATCGGCCAAGAAACACGCAAGATATAGGCATTTGAAACTGCTAATTAGACGGCGATTTGACAGAGAGGTCCGACATGTACTGTTACGTCATAGTCTACGCCGGCCATATAAACTCCATATTAAATTCCGTTTTGCTAGAAAGAGATAGAATGAAATGTTTGATGGCTTATATCTTGGTTATTTTTATAGTTATTCGAAAAAAATTTTTGTCTACTGTTTGTTACATGAATGAGCTTTTAATAAGGCAAAAATTAAAATTCATGCATGCATGCTATACAAGTCTTTCTACCTTACACTAGATATCGCTAGTAGTACACACTTTATGCTGTATGGATTAGTGGGGTTAGGAAGCTGCACTTGAATTAGCTGCTTGCGAGTCACTGATGCCTAGCCAATACCGTTTCTTCAAGAGAGAGCAGACAACTATACTATTTTTAAATCGTAAATATGAAACACCTGTACATTGAAGTTATTTAAAAAAGTGAAACGGACTATTTTAAGGTCACTAAATCGAGATTTTTTTACAAGCTTTTATTTAACATGCAATGTATGCTAAAATTTGCCATACTTATGTAAGTTTGGTCACAATGCAGTAATATGATACCATCGAGCTGATCTGATGATGGTGCAGGAAGGTGGTCATAGGAACTCTGTTATAAAATAACTCAATCCTACCGAGTTTGAGCTCTTTAGAATCGTGTCAGTGAGTAGTTGATGGATGTTCAAAGAAAAGTACAGTCGGCAATAAAACCTTGTCACAAAAATGAATTTTTTGACAGAAATTTAATTTTTGTATGTTTGTATGCCTCGTTGTGGCTATCGCGTCCAACCCGCTAAACAGATTTCAACAAATTTTGGTACACGGGTAGCTGATCCACAGATGGTTATAGGATACTTTTTACCCGACTACGCCGAACTAAAAAAGAGGGTTATGATTTCATTCCTCTTCCGCAAACGAAGTTGCGGGCACCTTCTAGTATTATATATTTTTAGTCCATGTCTATTTACATTCACGTTCAGTGGTCGGTTTGACTCGAAATTTGGTGTGCGTTGATTCTGTTACAATGTAATAATATAATAATAATTATATAGTAGCGACATCTATCTGCTAGTATAGTTGTTTACAAGCAGCTAATCCAATAAGTAAATTTTCAGATTGGACACGATTCAGGACCAGGACGAGACGGTTACGGCTGAGCAAGTGGATATGAAACGACTGAAAGATGACTTTTATGTCGACATACTGGCGAACATGCCCGTCTTAGAGTCTGAATCGATCATCAGTAAGTCCAGAAATGGTTTTATTTCTAATACAGTGCCAATGTTTAAGAAAGTTGTGCATGTATAAATTTGTAACATCACTAGATGGCGCTAATATAGTCGCATCTTTGATATATACAAAACAGTTCCGTGACTGTCTAAACGAAAGACGATCCACCAAAGAAAATATATTCACTGTTTTCAGAGAACGGGCTTTCATGTAAAAAAATCGGCAAGCTGGCAGTATTTGTATTAAATCAAGTCAAATCAATAAACATATCACCTTTATTCAAGTAGGCTTAGATACAAGCACTTTCGAATTGTCAGTTACAATCAGAGAAGTCTTTGCTGGGAAACATAAAATATGATCCAACATTTGTTGCAAGGATTAGGGAATCCCAGAAAAACCTAATCAGATCATTTGACGTAAGTATAATACTTACTTATTATTGATAAAATCATCATTTTAAAAATTAAAATAATCAATAAGATAAATCCCAAAAGGATTGTCAATAAAAAAGAAAAAAATCTAGAATGTGTCTAGAATAAAATTCTAAATGTCAGAGTATATAAAACAATTAATATGCGTGTACCAATTAACTATTACAATATTATCTTAATTACACTTAAAACTTTTACAATTGTGCGTATGGAATTGGAAGGTAACGCCCTTAAAATCACAACGAGAATTTGTACTGCTTAGGTACATAGTAGAGCTGAAACTATTAAAGACAAAAAAATACAATGGGGATGTTGACTACTCAAATAATAATAAAATTTTGATGGGAATTGTAATTTTTAAGATGAAAATCTTAAAAAAAAAGCTTTGAGTTCGATACCTTACGTACGTGAATCTTGTTTTATGACCCTTTAAAAATTGGTGGGAAAGTCCATTTTTAAAGTATGAAAATATTCATAAATAATAATAGCATTGAATAACCCATAAAATGTATGGTAACTTTTGTTATGAAACCGTTTCGATAAACGCAAGTTTTAACAAAGTTCTTAATTCCCCCATATAAAGTAGGAAGGTGTGACGTCACGTCTTCCTAGGGTTTAGTATGGAGCGTTTTTGGCAAATTCCAAAAATGTGATTCTAACGTTGTTGTATCTTGTGGAGTTTTTATGACATTGAAGTAGTTTTTTCACCAGTATTTCTATTATTGAAAGGTCTTTCTATAACATAATATAGAGAAAAATTGTCAACATCCCTATTTGGTACACATATTCCTTGAAGGTGTAATGGATGGAGAGTTAACGAGGATAGGTAACGCCATCTAGTGATACGACTATTATAAACATATTTGTCTTTCTTTCATATTAGCTATTTTAAAGCTATGATTATTTTTAAGACAGTGGCAATATTAATTTTATAATCTGTGATAACTCTGTGACATGGATATTGTACTAACGAAAACAAACAAACTTTTTTCCTATCCTTGTATTAGTGAAATTGATTTTTTTTCTACAGGTACGGGACCAGAGTTGGATATGTTTGAGGAAATGAAGTAAGTGCTTATATCAAAACTAGAAGATGCCCGCAACAATCAATCAATCAATCAAAATATTCTTTATTCAAGTAGGCCTAGTTACAAGCACTTTCGAAATGTCAGTTACATGAGAGTGAATGTTTGCTGGGAGACATACAATATGATCCAACATTTGCTGCAAGGATTAGGTATCCAACTTCGTTCGCGGAGGAGAATTAGGCATTACCCCTGTTTTTTTTTCTTCAGCGTAGTCGGGTAAAAAGTATCCTATAACCATCTGGAGATACCCAGCTACCCGTGTACCAAAAATTGTGGAAATCCGTTAAGTCTGATGATTAAGCGTGATGAAGCCACAACGACACATACGAACAGAAACATACAAAAAATAAAAATAAAATATTTTTCGATTTAGTGACCTCCAAATGTGAGGGAGTTTAGTAAAATGTCCCACTTTGTCGATTCTAGTTTCCGAGTTACGGCCAGTTTAGTGAAATATGGCAAAACCTACCGAAAATCGACTTTCAATGAAAACTGATAGAATATACTGTAATAAACCTATGATTTTGATGTCGACCCATAAATGACCAACTTAAGCACCTTTTTAAGGCCTCAAAGTTTAGTGCCCAGCGTTCCACTTTGTCGAATACCAAAAAAATCGTCGATATCATATTTGTGTCTGTTATAGGGAAACATTTCTACTTTGTCGATATGTAGTTATGAGTAGTTTGTAATATAACAAACCAAAAGCTATCTTCCGGTGAAATAATTGTCTCTAAGTGCTATATAGTTATTTTTTTTTTATTCTTCAAACTTGCAAAGGTGAAAAAGCGACAATTGAGAAAACGTTGGTTAAAGTTTGGGACCGCAAAAACACACTTGTACTTTGAAGTTATGGAGTGGTTAGTATCAAATGAATTGGCATACTTTAAGGATTTCAAATTAGTCAAAATCATGTATGTAACCTTAGTAGTTTGAATGTTACGGAGGCTTGAACATAAAAGCAGAACGAAAATATGTCAATCCTGAATATGGTTTTATTTTCTATATTCATAACATGACCCGCAGATTCATCATTAAAGTTGTGTTTTTAAATGTATTCTCATGCTAAAAAAGACAGAAATAATTCTATGGATCCCTTTAGTTAGTTATTATTTCAAAAAGTTAAGAAAAACTGAACTGAAAAGTACAGCATAAAAAAATACAAATGACCAGTGTATTTTAATATATAACATAGGATTACTTAAAAAACACACTTATCAAGCATAAAAAGTATTAATATCAAATTCCAAGTACTTTTTTATGCATTATACAGTTTAGTGATTTTCTATAGGTAGCGTCCCACTTTGTCGATTTACTAAACTTTAGTGCTTGTTCAGTGAAAAGTATGTGTTTGGTATATTTATTTCATTTTATGTATGAGATAAAGGTTTGTTATTGTTAATCTAATAGTCATTGATACTAATGTCGTTTGTTTGATCTTTTTTTACGGAATTTGAACGGAATTTATTTCCGACTCAAGTTTAGTGTCCCACTTTGACGGTTTGGTTTCGTATGGACATACGCTAAAAAAATACTACAAGTAAAATCAGCTAAAAATAACTTCAAAGTACGAGTGTGTTTTTTGCCTACCCAAACTTTAACCAACTTTTTCTCAATTGTTGCTTTTTCACTTTTGCAAATTTTAAGAATTTAAAAAATATAACTATAGCACCTAGAGACATATATCTTTCACCAAAAGAAAGCGTATGATCTGTAGTATTAGGAACTACTCATAACTCCATATCGACAAAGTGGGACCTTTTCCCTAAAACTGTCCATTACAATCATATTTTTGAAAGTATCTTCAATGTACAGACATTTCATTTTTACAACTTTATAATAGTATAGACAATATAGTTTAAAATATTAACCCATCATCCCGGTAACAAATCCTTTCTTTTGGATGCATCGTAGTCGGGCAACAAAGACTATGCTTGATATAACAGGGGTTTTGTTACTTTTTGAATCAAATACAATTTGGGACACAATTTATGCTACTTTCAGAGTGATTCAATATTCCCAAAAATGTTTACTCAATCAAAATTTTTATAGAAACCTCAATTGATATTTGTTGAAAAAAATGATTTTCTGCTTCGGTTACATGTATGGAGCCGCTTAGAAATACATTTTTTTTTGTTATTTAACTATTAAACGGAGAAGCGGCTCACACAAGACACCTATACTCAAAATTTCATTAATGTACATCACTAGCTTCTGCCCGCGACTTCGTCCGCCTTAAATTCGTTTATCGCGGATTATTTTTCTGGGATAAAAAGTAGCCTATGTCTTTTCCTGGGACTCAAACTATCTCCATACCAAATTTCATCCGACAGACAGACAGACACACTTTCGCATTTATAGTATGGATGTAGATTTTGAGTACAATGCCTGTGACATACGGACAGACACACATGGCAAGCTCTAACAAATTGAGGTCGATATTATTATATTAATTCATATATTCTGGAACTAAATACGTGATAAGGAATAATAAGATAATAAGGGACTCTTGTAACAAAACAGAATTTAGTCTTTAGAAATACTTTTTTTATTGAATCTTATACCTAATGTATGTGCACATTAAAATATGAACTGTTTACAGTCCTAACCCCACATACATTCAATGTTGTTTGAAGTTAAAACTAACGTAAATTTACGTTCCACAGAAATGCACCAAAGAACCCAGCAAACGAGAGACTAAACGAGCTGATCGCTGAACGCGACCATCTGGTGGGGCGCGACACCCCGGACGAGGAGCGTCTGCAACACCTCAACCACGAGATCAGGACCATCCTGCTCAATTGTGGCACCTGATCGATCAGACTACACCCACAATAGAGAAGATGCATTATTTTTTATGACACCCATTGAAAATTAAGCACTAGAAACGTTAAAATCGAGTCAGGCTGGACTTTTAAACGCCCCATACAAATCGAGCGACACGTGCGGCGTCACTCATGTGATATTTCTACGTTAGTTACAATAATTATGAAAGTACTTGCCTGTAGCCAAGATAACACGTTTGCCATTCAATGTCATTTCTGAAAATAATCACAATTATCAATATACACATATTTTTACAAAAACTAAAATAAGGACGTAGTATATAATGTAATGGCGTCATAACACTGTTTTCTTGAACTATTGAAAGCCCTACCCCCCTCCCCTCCTCTCTTAAAACTGTCTGATGGTTTTTTGCAAGATCAGGGCTATATAAGGACAATAAATTTATCAGCTCACTTAAAGTCCCCTCACTTGTAGCACAACATACTTGAATCAGGTCATTCAGTCACTCAAAGTAATCTTTTGTATCTGGCCGGATGACCCGTATCGCGATTTTCTGGTTTCCCGTATTTAAATATCTCAAAACACAGTCACTGCAAAACAAATTATTACTTTCACATTTTAATGTGCAAGTTATTTTTGTGCATTGCTGGGGCACATACACTTGCGACAGATAAAACTTGTTGTTGTCATTACTTGCATAAAATCGCCGAAATGTGTTCTGTATAATGCATATGATATTTAAAATCATTATGTATATTGTTAGGAAATTATTATGACATTTTGTCTTAGAATTTAGCTCAATTTATTGTTGGTTTTAAAATAAAAAATGTGTTATATTTACTCTTGTTTAATTAAATTATGTAACATCCTTTCAATCCCGAGACTGTTGAACATGAACGGTTACCCTTGAGATCGAAATTCGCAGCTCGTGTAGTGCCATTCCCCTCGCTCTCGGGATAAACTGTATTTGAGTGAGAGGTGGGCGGGGTCGGCGCATGAATTGCGTGGACTGTATTTAATGGAGACAGGCCGATAAAATGACTAAACTTGGCTTGCATCTTAAAATCCTAAAAATAATGCAGCCTACAGCCAAAAAATATGGCAAGTAGAAAACCAAGGAGAACAATCTCTATATATACAAAGTGTCCGTCAAAAGTCGTTAAATTTGTGGAGCCACTGGAGCAAGTGTGCGTGCGTAATAAATTACCAAGACAATGCCAAAAAAATATCCACAACGATGAAAGAAAAACCATTTTGAACATGATTGAATATTTACATCAGAAGAACTATGGATTGAGCAGCATTTCAATAAAAATGTTTTTTAATTGGTTGTTCACTTCATACTATCTCTCTGCTACTCTAACGCTATCCTGGAAGGATTTGGAACTATTATTTACTGTTGTGAGTAGTATATTCTTTGATTTACTGCTTTCCGCTGGACACTTTAATATGTTCCTATATGAAATTGGTCTCTACCTTTTTATTCTCCATATAAAAAATGCTGAGTAGATTGTTAAGCTAGTGAAACACTATAATATTTCGCGCCTGCACGTATGATAATTCCATAAGAAACAATTCGGTTGGCCAACCAAAGTCCCTCTTCTTTACATTGAATATAATATGTAGCGGTTTGTGCTTGTAGACGACATATTTTATACGCAGTTACAGTCTTCTGTCCTCAATATTTTATCAGTTCCCTCATACTCCATAATCATCACTCATTTGGTATTAACTTAATCACTGGAGATGGCAAGCCGTATCATCCCCAATTATCGTATACACTGACTGACTAGTCATCTCAGTGGTTAAAAATGCTCTAATAATGGCATATATTATTCTCCAGAGTAAGCGGACACTTGCAGTAGGCCAACCAAATTATCTACAGTGTGTCTTGAGTCAAGCGTAATTTTTCAATGTTCTAACTAATGTAAAACTGCCTTTACCTACTACCTAGATAAAAAAAAGCTATTGTATCGAGCATGAAAACGAATGTAAAAGAATGTAGTCATTCGATTGTTATTCTATCAAAAAATCGTTACTCATTTTGTCGGTATCGAAAAAAAAAGCAGACGGATTACACCGCGCTACAAAAATTTTATCTACCGCTACCGGCGCCCTTAGTCCTGAGGCCGTCTTTATACAATTATTTATTAACTAGATATTAAGTTGTGCTAATAATCGATTGCGTTTTAATCGAATCGAATCGTCGCTACATTTACTTTACTTACGTAGTAATGGTCTAATGGTATGGGGTGACATTTGACGTGACGGATGTGTGATACAATAGATTGCGCATAAAAGTAAATTATAAATATTTCCATGTTTAATTCTTAATAAGCCACAAAGTATGGCCAAAACCAAAGTTACCGGGGCCACAAGCAGGCTAAAGCAAGACTACCTCCGGCTAAAGAACGACCCTGTGCCGTACGTGACTGCTGAGCCCGTGCCGTCTAACATTCTGGAGTGGCACTATGTGGTGCGAGGACCCGAGAAAAGTCCTTACGAGGGCGGCTATTATCACGGGAAGATTATTTTCCCGCGGGAGTTCCCATTTAAACCGCCGTCGATCTACATGATCACACCCAACGGCCGTTTTAGAACCAACACTCGCCTATGCCTTAGCATCACGGATTTCCACCCCGACACTTGGAACCCGGCGTGGTCTATTTCCACCATTCTAACCGGCCTGCTCAGTTTCATGCTGGAAAAAACACCCACATGGGGCTCCATAGAAACTTCTGACTACCAGAAGCGTTGTTTGGCAGCCGAATCCCTGGAAATAAATATTAAAAACAAGATGTTTTGTGAACTCTTTCCTAATTTCGTCGAGGAGATTGAACAGCAGCTGAAGGAGAGACAAGAAGCTATGCTACATGCAGTGGAGGCACCAGGCTCGGACAGTGAAGTGGTGACAGAGAACCAGTCTAACATGTACTATATTATGACAAATTTGTTTGTGCTGGTGGGTTTTATCTTACTTGCATACATGGTGAAATACGTCCTAGTCTCTATATCCAATGACTAGACAATAAAATAACTGCTAAATTTTAATGTAAATATTGTAATTTATTTTGTATATAGATATAGGTACTTATTCCACTGAAAGCAAACAATGAAGTTTTACACATGCACATTTGTGTTCAGAGCAATATCAAGCCTATCTCACTGTTCTATTTAATTCAATTGGCAATGTAGCTATTTTGCATATTCCTTTTGCTTCTTTGTGTCAACTATTCTTATCTAGTTAAATACATGTTAGACCTCTAAGCTAACGTGATACATACTGTATGTTACCTAATATTACTTGCTTTCTTAGTATTTTAGATAGATGCAACCACATATTGTCTATAAGACATTAGTATCGAAATTGCATTTACTGTTCTCAGATTTCTTACAAAGTATTTATTGTGGAGGGTTGAAATTGTACACTTTCATTGCTAGTGTCCCCTACTAGTTGATCCACTGGGGTGCCCGAATCTTGCCAATGAAAGTGTGGAAACTAGTTAAGTACCTGTGTAACAATTGTGTTAGCTGTGCACTGGGTCTACACACTGAAACTCTGTTTGAAGTTCCAGGCCATTGCTTGTATTTAAAAATTGTATGACTAGAGAGAGAGAGAGTGTGATGCAGCTCGGTACTGCCTAGAAGTAGCCCGCCCCCTTGATCTGCTGATACATGGAAAATTTGCAGTCTGTGTCATTGCCCAGGGAAGCTACCATGAAACAAGACTTATTTCATTAGATTTGATAATTTATAATTGAATGGAGAAAATGATTCTTGTGTTGGGGAATTAAATTAACTTGTTAAATAACATTTTAAATATGTAACAATGAATCAATACAAGCGAAATGTATAATTTTCAACTGCAAATTTGTAGATAATATTATTTAATAAATAATAATGTATTGAGTAAAGTGTTGATATTTTTCTATTTTAATGTTGTTTTATTTTGGCACTGGATGATTTGTGACGACAAATAAATTAATAAAAATCATAAAAAATTGCATGGTCTTTATTATATTACATACACAAACTTGGATATCAACAATACTGGTAGTGACAAACAGTAACTCTGGCAAAAGGAGAAAATGACAGAGGCATCCATAAAAGGCTGTGTTACAGAAATACAGATACAGTAGCTATGCAAGTGCAGCAGGGACGAATACTCGTCTTGGAGCCCCAATTGCATTCATCATGGACATATAATGACCGTTTATTTTCATTCCAAAAATACCAGACGTGATAAAATTTCCAATACACCAGATTAAAGCAAACCTAATTTACATACTCTACAATTAAAAATTGTTTTAAGGAGTAATATTACAACAATCTGCCGCTGGAAATTCTGTATTATAGAAATCTGACCAGTGCGGAGTTATGGAAAGTATACATAACTTATTTTATATCAGTAAAGGGGCCTAAATATAATTATAAATTACTATTATATTTTTAGTTAACTCTCTGTAAATGATCTAGATTTGTAAATATATTTATTTATTGCTTGACATTTTAAACTTATCCAGTTTGGTCACTTACATTCTATTGAATATTGACATGCAATGTATTTTAAAACTTACTTTACTTTTTAATTCATTACTTAATTTACTGTTTAAAATAAAAATAACCATCACTTAAATTATGGATGAAATCATAGTAAAAGTCAAATTTAACAGGAGACACAGTGTTCATTGACACTACCAAATATAGAAAATACACAAAACTACATACATAAATTATGTATTAAGCATTAACTAGACAACTACCATGAGACTCTGACATTTAGATTACATTAGCGCGCTTTGAGCGCGAGGCATGCAACATCGGAGTCCACTTGTCTCTCACGACTAAGGTCCTCTCAATGGACCGAAACATGTCAAGCAGTACTCGACTTTTAAGACGTGAGTAACCGCCAATGCAATCTAAATACATACTCAGCATATTATTAATTATTATATGCTTGTTTTACATTAAAACTTATTCTAATATTTATACATATTGTGTATGTCCAATACATACACCATAATTTTCTCTTTATACTATACCAATTAGGTACATAAGAATAACACACTAATATGACTTATGGACAATACTAGAGCAATAAAAATACATAATTTTAGTTCTTATCTTATGCTACAGGATTTCCTATAACAGCTAGTTTGTTGATAGTAGTAAATGGAGAATCTTGACACCCACTGCCGCCAGCACAGTGCAGACGAGACGAGGCACTGTCATGTAAGCAGTCGCCATGGTCTGCCAGGAGGCTTTTCTGGAAATAATAAAACAAGAATTACTAATCGTAAGTGGCAGCGAGGTGAGGGGCACAGAGAATTGATTGAATTATTGAATGGTAATCACAATTTCACTATCACATACTAGAAGATGCAACATGGGTTGGGCCTACCAAGTTGTATTGTAGTAAGGATTTTTCTAACTAACACATTATAAAGCCTGCATATTGAGGAAACTGAATGTGGAACCATGACCCTTTCCACCTGTTGGCTGGTGGGAACGTCGATAGGGATTTGATGATTGGCTTGGCTCATATTGTTTGTTTTCAAAAACGTTTCCATCTAAAAATAGTTATCATCCAACAAATGTATCTTATGTATCTGCCTATCATAGCCGCTTTAAACTTTACGTTGTCTAAATTCTGTTAGTTATGGAAAACTGATAATATGAGAAGCAAAGCACTTCCCATGATGCGAAAACCGAGAATATAACATGATAAATAATATATAAAATTCGTAAAAGTTTACACACTAATTAGGAAGTAGGCAATTCTAAAAATCAGACATTTTAATAACAGTACAATCTGAGCCTAGGTTAATTCATATCAAGTATATACATTTATGCTTACCTCATTCTTTAGACCCCTCTTCTTCATCATCATCCCAGTCGCTAACAAGACTCTTAATTTTATCATTTTTCTTTGGGGATTCGGGTGTAGGCGTTTCACTTTCTTCTAGTGCCTCTACTTCTGGTGCAACATTACTTTGAACATCTTCAGATGCTGCTGCTATCTCATTCTCATTTGAGACTTCTTCTTCATTTTCATTTGTTGATTCATTTTCCTCCTGAGAATCATTCTCATCCCAGTCATTCAACAAGGATGATATTTTTTCAGGACATGCTGGAACAGCATTACTAACAGTAATATTTTCTTGCAGTCCTTGATTTGTCTGTTCTTCTTCTTGACTGGAACTTTCACATTCTCCGATAGGTTCTATAGAAACTATCCTAGTCATTTGTTTTTCCATTTCTTGTTGAATATTTTCAATTGATTCTTCTAATTCTACAGAATTATTTTCGGCATTTTCCATCTCAGTAACAGTCTCTTCAGCATTTTCGTTTACTATATTTTCACTGTGGGCTTCATCAGCACCGGTTTCATCTTCATCCTCTGACCATTCTGATGTTAAATTTTGGATTTGTTCCTTGGTAGCAGGTGCAAAGGCAGGTCCATCATTATTTAGTGGCTGTTCTGTAATTGTGTCTTGTTCAGTGGAATGTGTCTCAGATATTTCCTCTATAGGCTCAGTCATACTCTCTACATTTACTTCCTCCATGACTCCTTCATGTAATGGCTCACAATTTTTTTCCATTTCCACTTGAACTTCATCTGAAGCTTGTTCATGCATTTGATCTTCAGCTACATTGTCATTATTTTCCGTTTGCATTGTTTCAGAAAGCTGTTCTTCTTCATTTGTCATAGCTACTAGTGTATCTGTGTCTTCAATTGCTTGTGTAGAAACATTAACGTCTGTGGGCATTGATGTGACAGTTTGAATTTCTTCTACAACCATATCTTCTACAATTTGCCCCTCAGCATGAGCTTGCTGAAGCTGAGCTTCATCAACACACGTTAATGATTCTTCTATTTCTGATGCTTGATTGATATCGGGATTTTCTTTTTGTTGCTGAGGTAACAGATGCACTTCAGGAAGCTCTTCTAACTTGTCAGTAATTTCAACTTCCGATGGAGCCATGACTACCTCTTGCACATTTGTAAGTACTTGAAGCTCTGGCTCTTGTGTTGTTGGCACTTGTATTTGTTGGCTATCTATGTTGTGTTCAAGATTGTTGTGCCAGTTTACCTGGTTATCTATTATTTGAGTGCTTACAACACCTGAACTAGTTGTCACTGCTTCATAATTCCGTGTGAGCACTGCTGAGGTGGACACAAACTGGGCACCACCAAGAGCTTGAGATGTTATAAGTTGGTAAGGTTTAGTTTGATCATCAACTGGATGACTGTAGACAACTACTATATTAGAATTATTTGCAGAAACTCCTTCTGATACATTTAATGGAAAATCATCTTGAATAATCATCATATCATTAGTTTGTGTGGGATCCAGGTCTATTGAACCATCTAATGCAGAGTCATGTGGAGCAGCCAATACAGTTAATCTTTTACTAGTATCTGGGTCATCAAATATAATTGAATGATTAGATCCCATCAGAGCTTTATATTCTTCTTCATTTGAAACCATAATTTGAATTGGTTGGTTCACAGTTTGCTTTTTATTGAATTTCATCTCAGTTTCACCAATTTCTTGAGCACTATGTATGTTTGAGAACTCTAGTGATGTATCTGATGCCAGAGTGTGTAATGTTTGATCCACATCTTCATGCAACATATCAGACAAGATATATTGATCATTTTCACCCAATTTAGCATTTTTGGGTATAAGTTGATTATCTCTCATAATATATTCAGTTTCACCAATCATTATAATTTCATCATGGCTTGTGTTTTCAAGTGTCATGCTAACATCTTTAAGGAATTGATGCGAGGATTGGTTGATTATCTGGGGCCTGGGCTTCTTTTGAGGAGTCTGTACAGGGGTCTGTACGGGAGTCTGTATTGGTGCACCAAACCCAGAATTCAAGATCTTTTGCCTGGGTGTGGAGGTAACAGGTCGATGTTTCTTTGGCCTTTCTACAATGTCTAAGTTACCAAGAGGCTTTTGTTGAATTTGGTATGATGACTCATCTTCCGATTCATCCTGTTCATAGGTAACAGGTAATTCATACTTAATGGGTTTTCTGTCAATAATTCTCTCAACAGGTTCTACATGCTTCTCCTCATCAGAATCATCAATAATGCAGTCAGTTTTAGCTTCCAGCTTGTGATTGGTCTTCAGATGCGCGTAAAGGTTGCTTTCACGTAAAAATACTTTAAGGCAATAAACACATTGGAGATTTGTTTTTCTTTCAGCACTGTATTTGTGGCCTGTGTTTCGAATGTGCATTAACAATAAGGAGGAAGAGTTGAAGGCAGCTGCACATACATTACAACGGAAGTTTCTTGATTCAGCATGTGTCATCTTATGTTTGACAAGGTAGCCTTCATTCAAGGCTACATAACTGCATAGGTTACATTTAGGGAAATTGTACTGATGGGGCGGTTTCTTGCCATGTTTAGTATACAAGTGATGTAATAAATAATTTCTTTTCAGTGACTTCAGACCACAATACTCACACATGTTTGAAACAGGTTTTTCATTGTGAACCTCTACTAAGTGCCGTCTAAACTTGTAATATGAAGTAAAATGTAATGCCCTTCCCGGTGTCCCACAAATGAGGCAAATCCATGGACCCTTAACATTTTCTGCTCCCATGGCAATTAGTTTTGCAGCTTTAACAGAATCAAGAACATCAGACTCATATGTGAAGTCTGGTTCAGTTTTTAATTTGATTTCCTCCTTGTGAATTGGCTGTGGTGTAGCTACACGTTTTTTTGCAGGTTTGCTTGGAGTGTCCAAAAGTTTCAACTTGATATTTTTGTTGCTTTTCACTAAGTGTGGATATTTTTTTAAAACTTCACTTATTATTTTGGCATGATCGAGTTTGCTTGCCTGCTTGCTGTTTTTAGCTTCAATTGTCACTTTTGGGCCTGGACTATTATTGTCTAGTATTTGGTCAAAGAGTTGGCTCGAGTTTTTGCCAGGTTGCTCGGTCACTAACATATCTCTTCTATCGGAAAACATGTCAGGTTCATCCAACATGCTATCGTTGTCATAAATGTGCTCTTCTTTTGAAATTTTTCTGCATTCCACAATTTCAACTGTAGATGGACCTTGAGAAAACCTTTTTGAGCTTGATGGAGAATTGAACTGATTTCTTTTTGATGAATACTGCTTTGTTGTTTCTGGATGCACCATTAAGGGAGTTGAAGTGTAGGATATATCACTAAATGAATTTTCATAGATATTATCCGTGTCCAGCTCTTCTGGAAGCTCATACCTTGTTGGGCGAGGTTCAGTTTTAATCACTTTTCTCTGAATGGGATGATTTTCAACAGGTGAGGGTGTGCGGAATCGTCCACCATTATTAGTACCACTTGTAGACCCAGCCTTGCCACTGTAGTGTCTATCTCTTGTTTCCGAGTCAAAAGATTTACTAAAGGTACGCTTCGAGCTACTGGTTGAGGGAACTGGGCCTTTATGTTTAATGCCTGAGTTTTTGGCATAGTTTTTAATGCCACTGTAGCTGTGTGCCGGTGGCGGTTTAGGAGTTTGTTGCCGCTGTGCGTCTAGAAGCTTTGACAGAACTGGCATGCTCATTATCTGTGCGGTTTGGTACAGTTTTTCAAGAAGTTCTATTTTGAATTCAAGCTGGCCAGTGTACATAAAGTTTACTATAGGCACGACCACATCCGCCTGCAGGTCATCCGGCATCACGAGGCAGTCTTCGTACATCTCGCATGTTCGCTCCAATAGTTCAAAGTAGTCGGTGCAGGCACTTAGCACTAACCGGTGCACTTTCAGCTGGGCATTGTCTTGGAACTGTAGCGTCAGGTCACAATAATCGGTCCGGTTGAAGAAATGCTTTAAACGCTGGAGGAAATAAATCCCCCAGTTATCAACTTTCACTTGCTTTAGATCGGACATTTTGCCGTTGGCATTTATAACTGTTTCTAGGTTATCGCTGTGGCATTTTGTACACTGAAACAAAATATGATTGCACTTTTAGAAATAAAATTGTCACAAATGCACTGTACACTGGTTATAAAGGCGCGATCGATGATAATGGCTTTAAATAGCATTTTGGAATAGAAATGAGCGGCGCTCTCACACTTTCGATTCGGTGTTACGACTTTTGTGTATATTTTGGAAAATGAATTGAATTTTGCGCCACACTATATTTGTTCTATGAACTTACCAATAAGCCTAGGTTTATCGAGTCTCGTGCAGTCTTGAATTTAGCATCACAACTCAGAAAATTACTTCACTAATTTCGACTGAAGTTGACAGTGCTTACGCAAGATGGCGGTGTTACAGAGTAGCGTTGGACCGACGCCTTGATGTGGCATAGTGCGGTCAATGACTACATTCATTAAATGTTTTGGATCAACAATCTTTTTATAAATTTGTTACTTATGATTAATATGTTTATTATCATCGAAAAGTGCATATAGTATAAATAATAGGGATTGTTAATTGTTTTACAAATACTATTATTTTATATGTTAGTTTAGTGACTAAAATTGCAAGCAGTGTCGCCATCTGCATCAAGTTTGATCCCAACTATTGATTATGCTGCGTTCTAATTTTACGCTGACATGAGGAACAAGGGCATACTAGGGCAAGGTGACGTATCGCAACGGTAAACTCGCTAAGCGCTTCTATTGTGGCAATGTGGTTTCCGACTAAATGTTAATAGATGGCTCTGAAATAATACGTAAACATTACGACTTCAAACAATAGGATTTTTTTCCTCGATAAACGTACTTTTTTTTGCAAAGAAATTTGTGGACATCATTCCTAGTAATAAAAAAAATATGGAAGAATTGACATTTTCCAACCTAATTTTTAATTAACGCATTTCCATTCTTAGATTCGGATATAAAACACGCATAAAAGCATAATAATATGTGTTAAATATATAATGATTTTTAACCGACTTCCAAAAAAGAGGAGGTTCTAATGTTCGACTGTTTAAGTATTTTTTTTATGCATGTTCACCGCTTACATAGTATACCGATTAGGTACTTCAGAATTAATAACAAATTAAAGTTCAACTTTATCGTCCTGTAACTAACGCCTGATTACGTCTATCAATGTCGTTATCAGGCGTTAGAATTCAGGTATTGTTTTTCTTTTTTTTTTTCGTTTCAGTTTCACCGCTCGCGGTTTGTGCAACGACTCAGTTACTCTACTCCGAATTTCGAAATTCGTATCGCACGATACGAATCCCTTTCGCTTTAATGTGAAAGTGTATTTGAGTGAGTGAGACGGCGAATTTAGAACATCGGAGTAACCCCACGGGTATCCATTTCCTTGACCAAAAAAGATACATTTAACTGTACCGCAGATCGGCCTGTGCTTTTAAATTAGCTGCGGAGCTAGATGCCGTTGGACTTACCGACGTTGATAACGCCATCTAGTTAGATAGCTATTTTTAAGGACGCGCTATTCAATCCGTAGTTCCGTACTCTGTATGTACCTACGTTTTTTGTGTTATTTACTATCCTGATAGGTGGCGACTCGATCGATAAGTTTAGTATTCATTGGAGTCTTTGTTATTATAGTGTGACAAGATAGATGGCGTTCCAAGCATATGTCAAGCTCTTTAGTTTAGGTGACTTTAAGCCTTCGTGCTAAGTCCATTAATGACAATTTTTCAGTACCGCAAGTCAAGGCAACACACACAATGATTCCATTGTATGTTCATAAATTCATAATAATATATCCTCTCCTATTGTAAGCTTTAAAAAAATTAGTAATTCTTCTATAAATGTAGACAGACATACTACGTAATTGGTTTTTCGGAAACGGCTCTGGATGAAATTTAGTAGGTCTATAAATATAATTTTGCCTTCCAAAGTTTATCTAGATAGGTTTCAGTCACCGAGGAAAGCACAGTCGCCTAGGTTCTAAATTATAATTTGTTAAAGTTACACTAAGATCTCGACTCAAGCATAATGATTCCAATAGTCTTGCATGACATAATTTAAAAGTTTTCGTCTTGAGTAGGTAAAGACATGTCTAAAAAAGATGTTTATTGGAAAACCTGTAAGTAGAATACATGGCGTTACTATCATCGGTATCTTTACTATTATAAAAATCCAGTTCCCTTGAATGTTGCCTCACAGAGGGTGACGAATCCAAGCAAAAACTTAATAGCGCCATTTACGAATAATCTATACTATCTATACTAAAATTATAAATGCGAAAGTGTGCCTGTCTGTCTGTCTGTCTGTCTGTTACCTCTTGACGCTTAAACCGCTGAACCGATTTGGATGAAATTTGGTATGGATGGAGATAGTTTGAGTCCCGGGGAAGGACATAGGCTACTTATTATCCCGGAAAAATACCCTTATCCGCGATAATCGAGTTTAAATTTATTAAATCGCGGGCATAAGCTAGTGATTAATGATAATGATCCCTGCCGCACTTTCCGCCATCGTCCTACGCGACAATATTTTCATCTTCACCACTTAGATAGTTCGCAGTCTACAACTGTGCGTTTTGCTAGACATTTACTGAGCTACAAGTCAATTGTCGCTTACAGTCTTTCTCAGATGCGACGTAGTAGGTATAAGCCGCCAAGAAAAGAGCGCACTCAGCCCAGGATCTAAGGGGGAGCAAACCGGGGCACTTGCCCCGGGCTGCAGTTTCATGAGGGCGCCAACATCATCTGACTAAGCTGAAGAAAAAAAGGGGTTATAACTTTTTCTCCTCCGCGAACAAAGAACGAATTTTTTAGTAAAAAAATAAAAAAACATATATAATTAATATTGATAACAGCACCCCATGCCCCGGACGGAATATGTTTGAGCGCTCATCACAACGGCTTTCTCTCGCGACCAGTTTTAGGGTTCCGTTAAAAATTAAAAGTCTAGCTCTAGCTACTGGGTCAAAGTTAGGGTATCATATAAAAGGGCTTGACCTGCACATTTTCGAACATTTTTAGGGTTCCGTAGCCAAAATGGCGAAAACGGAACCCTTATAGTTTCGTCATGTCCGTCCGTCCGTCCGTATGTCACAGGCATTTTACTCGAAAACTATGAATCTATGAAAGATGTATATTGATGAAATTTGGAACACAGGTGTCTTGTGTAGCCGCTACTTAGTTTGATAATTTTTATTAAACTCCATACATGTAACCGAAACTGAAAAAAAAATCAGCAAATATCAATGTGTGGCACATCATTCGACAGTTCTTCTAAAAACACTTTGAGGTTTCTACAAAAAAAAAATTGATTTAGTGAATATTTCCGGAAATATTCGCTCCGAAAGTAGCATAAATTGTGCCCCCCCCCCCCCCTCTATGTTCTAAACGGTATGTTCAAAAAATATGAAAAAATCACAAATATAAAGCTTAATAAATACTTCCAACGAAAATTGTTTTCAATGTGATCCGACATACCGTTTTTAAGTAATTGCCAAAAAACTGCGCATCCCTCGCTCTTTCGTTAGTGTTTTTTTTTCATATTATTTTTTTTTCACCTGAAGTGCATTTTTTTGTATAAACGGCTGCGGAACCCTACATTGAGCATGGTACGACATGCTCTTGGCCGGTTTTTTTTATTGTTATTAGATTTTGTTTTATTAAGGAAAAATGTGCAAAAAACATATATATATCAGGTGCAAACTTAACTCAACCGCTACAGGTGAATAAAGTTAGGGTAAGTGAAAATTTGTACGGAACCCTCGGTGCGCGAGTCCAACTCGCACTTGGCTGGTTTTTTTCTATCATTATTAGGATTTTTCGACCGCTCAATATAGATCTTCGCGGCTCGATCGCTTCGCTCGCTCGTTAGGGTCGCAGTTCAACCTCACTCCTCCTCGCTTCGCTCGTCGTCGTACCTAACGGTGACTCTGGGACTGTATTTCTTTAATGATAGCGACTCAGGTGTGTTGGGGATGCAAGATACCTAACAATTCTATTATGCCTAGCAAATTTGGTAGGACGTATATTCTACTACGTAACATCAACCCTACCCACTTTTCTGCTAGCAGAAAATAATTATGCTATTATAATAGTATGCCATAAAATGATTATGATACATAAAATGATGCTAAACCAAAGTCGGCCAAAGTAATGTTCTACAAAACAATGTTCTGCAAAGTAATGCCAACTATACCATTATGCATTATGTTAGGTTATCTCTATTTCAACTCCTTTAATAAGAGTATTTTCGGTAAGCTTTTTGTCGTTCTCATCACAACACACCTGCGTACGTCTATTATCCAGGGCAGACGGGGTACTGAGGCTTAATTATCCACGGCATCTTGAAGGTACATATAGGGGAAACGAACGAGCTCGGTTTACCATTCGCTTTCGTCTAAAATACCTTTCCGGATGCAGCCACAACCCACTATGCTATTTATGTTGATTTTGCTCATATGTATTTAATTTAAGGGGCTACCATACGCGAAATGACTGTCGATCCGCAGCTCTTCATTTTTCTGTGTTGTTGTCTGATCGTGTTGACTTGACGAACACAGTTGTTACCAATATAAGTACCTACTGTTTCAGTTTATCTTCACGAGTCACCGAAACTAAGATAAACGCCATTAAAATTTGTTATTTTTACGACAAAAAAATAGTTTTTGCTACTTTTCTTGAAAACTATAAAAGTTATTGAAAAACCAGTTAACAAATTTAAAGTGAACACTATTACTTAGGTACTTATTGGTTTTAGTCCCATGTCTAAGCGTCGCTTGACGATGGACGCCTATACCAATTTAAGATAGAAAAACCGGCCAAGAGCATGTCGGACCATGCTCAATGTAGGGTTTCGCAGCCGTTTATACAAAGAAGTGCACTACAGATGAAAAAATACAATATGAAAAAAAACACTAACAAAAGAGCGTATCTCCCCGGCACTTACGTCCTTTTGCTGAGAATCACAGTTTTTTGGCAATAACTTAAAAACGGTATGTCCGATCATGTTGAAAACAATTTTCGTTCGTTATTTCATATTTTTTGAATATACCATTTAGAAAATAGAGGGGGGGGGGGGACACAATTTTTGCTACTTTCGGAGCGAATATTTCCGAAAATATTCACTAAATCAATTTTTCAAAGTGTTTTTGAAGATCTGTCGAATAATGTACCACACATTGATATTTGCTGAATTTTTTTCTGTTTCGGTTACATGTTTGGAGTGCCCCCCCCCTATAAATATATATTTTTTTTATTTAACTATCAAACTAAGTAGCGGCTTATACAAGACACCTATGTACCAAATTTCATCAATATACATCTTATAGTTTTTGAGTAAAATGCCTGTGATATACGGACGGATGGCCGGACATGACGAAACTATAAGGGTTCGGTTTTTGCCATTTTGGCTACGGAACCCTAAAAAGGACATTTGGAATCTTTTGTTTTTCTCTTGATTTATTAAGTCTTGATTTACGAAGATGCCCGCAACTTCGTTCGTGGAGGAGAAAAAGTCGTAACCCGTCGTTTTTTCTTCAGCGTAGACGGGTAAAAAGCATCCTATAACCATCTGGAGATACCCAGCTACCCGTGTACCAAAAATTGTGGAAATCTGTTTAGCCGATTTTGCGTGATGAAGCCACAACGACATATACAAACATACTAAAATTAAGAAATAGTAGATTGTTTGACAAGGGGCTAAAATAAGCCAAGTCATAATGGCTTTTAGCCACGTGTTAAACACTCTGCTTTTCACTTCGACTGCGAGAAAATAAAAAAGACTTAACACTAAAAAGTACACTTTGAGCTTGCTTTTGAAAAATATATAAGCTGTTAATTTTACTATAAATAATTATTTATAGTAAAATTAACAGCTTATATATTTTTGAAACTAATAATGGCCATAGACAATTTTTACTTTTTAATGTGAAGGGCTGCAAAACGATCAGAAATTTTGGCCAATCTGATGAGGTTGGTTTGTTTGTTTTTAATTATTCGTAAGTAGTATGTAGCTGGATTGGCTTTCTTTTAAACCCTAGGGGCTAAATGTACTATTTTAGTCTCGCTTCGCGAAGCTAATATGACCTACTTTTTAAGCAGGAGAAGCGAAAAAATATTTTTCGCTTTAGTAACCTCCAAATAGTCCGTAACAATAATTATTTTGAAAATATCTTCAATGTACAGAGATTTCATTTTTACAACTTTATAATAGTATAGATTATAACATTCCAGTTGACTAAAATACAGGCCAAATACCAAACTAATATATTTTGTTTTTTTCGCGGTTTGTAGCAAGAGGAATAATTTTACATCATTTAAAAAATAGTAAAATTAAGTTACACGACTTTTGATAGGAACTAACTGCAGGTGCTCAATCGAAAGAGTAGTTTTTAGGGTTCCGTACCCAAAGGGTAAAACGGGACCCTATTACTAAGACTCCGCTGTCCGTCCGTCTGTCTGTATGTCCATCTGTCACCAGGCTGTATCTCATGAACCGTCATGGATAGACTCTTGAAATTTTCACAGATGATGCATTTCTGTTGCCGCTATAACAATCTATACATCTATCTATACATATAATAAAGCTGAAGAGGGTCGAAAGTCTGTACATGGAAGATATTCGAAAAATAGTTGGCCGGGGATACTTAAAATCGATAACAGAACACATTCCAACAGTTTTTAGAATTTTTGTCTGTTTATCTGTTTATCCGTTTGTCTGTTTATTTGTACGCGCTTCACGTGAAAACGGCTGAACAGATTTTGATGCAAACTTCACTAATCTGTCGAAAAAATCTCTGGTCAGGTTATAAAAATTCAACCCTTAATAGGGGGGCAGCCACTACACTTGATTGAGTTAAGCTTGCACCTGAATATTATGGCACTACTTAGGAACGAGGTGCAAACTTTTCTCAAATATGTGCTCGAGCCTACGAACGAGTATTGAGTACCTAAACTAACAGGTGGCGCTAAAATTAATCCCTTTTTGCCAAATGAACTCTAAGTTTAGAAGAGGGGTACGGATAGTAAGAAATTTAATTGCATAATTGATTTAATAATACTACAAAATAAGAGATAAGTGGCTTGGTGGTATCAACAAGAAGGAGGCTCACATGTGCTAGAATTCGCCCAGGTACTACTTCAGGTTGGAGAAAGACTTCTGGAGGAAACCAACGGCCAGGTTCGATTATCAGAGACGTTATGCAGGATCGTTCCGTCCGTTGAAGACCACATTTGAAGCGTATAAGGAGATCTGAGCCAGGTGACGCGACGTGAGAACTCTTGGGCTTCTGAGAGAGTACCATACTCACGCCGAAAATTTAACAGGCAGCGGCAGTTAAAGCTTGGATATTGGCGAAAAAGGTGAACAGGCAGTATATAATTCCATTAACACTGTCTTGGATGAAGGCAACGTCACAACATACCCGATGAAGTTCCTAAATTCAATGAGCGCTTCAGGATACACATTAACCCTGAAAGTTGATGTTCTGATCATGCGTCTGCGGAATTTGTTACCTCCAAAGTTATGCAACGGAACCAGGCTAAAAGTAGTGCAGCTGCAGCGAAACCTCATCGCGGCGCAAATCCGGATGGGGTGCGGCGACGGAGAAGCCGTGTTCATCCCCCGCATCCCCCTCATCCCGACCAACTTCCCGCTCCGCTTCAAGCGCCTACAGTTCCCCGTGAGCGTCTGCTTCGCCATGACCATCAACAAGTCGCAGGGGCAGACGCTGCGCGCCGCCGGCATGGACCTGCGCACGGGCTGCTTCTCGCAAGGGCAGCTCTACGAGGCGTGCTCGCGCGTCACTAGCTGCACGAAGCTGTTCGTGCTGATGTCCGTCGGGAAGACTCACAATGTGGTGTACAAAACAATATTGTAAAATGTCAATGTTATGTAAATATACTTTATATACTTACTGTTAGAGTATGTATGAATTATATGTACATATTTAGCTGTGCATACATAAACGTAACTGTAAATAAAATGTAAATACTTGGCCTCACGTTTTTGATATCAATGTTCATCTTTCCTCTAATCTTACTTCTAAATAATATTAGATCTATATTCGAAAGGTTGTTAGGAAGTATGGATTTCTATGTGTATATTTCTTACCTTTTTATGCTTAGACTGATTTGACTGAAGGACCAATTTGGATGATACTTACCAAGGACTTGATTTTGATAGGTAAACTCAAGGACGTAAAAAAAAGTTTAATAAATAAAGAACCGACCGACAGTGTTTGGGAAAAGGTCCCACTTTGTCGATATGGAGTTATGAGTAGTTCCTAATACTACAGATCATACGTTATCTTTTGGTGAAAGATGTGTCTGAAAGATATGTATGTAAGGTGCTACAGTAATTTTTTTTAAATTCTTCAGATTTGCAAAAGTGAAAAAGCGACAATTGAGAAAACGTTGGTTAAAGTTTGGGACGGCAAAAAACACACTTATACTTTGAACTAACCACTCCATAGAGTGGTTAGTACCAAATGAATTGGCATACTTTAAGGATTTCAAATTACTTAAAATCATGTATCTAACCTTAGTAGTTTGTGTGTTACGGAGGCTTGAACATAAAAAGAGAACGAAAATATGTCAATCCTGAATATGGGTTTATTTTCTATATTTATAACATGACATGCAGATTTATCATTAAAGTTGTATTTATAAATGTATTCTCATGCTAAAAAAGACAGAAATAATTCTATGGATCCCTTTAGTAAGTTATTATTTCAAAAAGTTAAGAAAAACAGAATTGAAAAATACAGCATATAAAATACGAATAAAAAATAGAAGATTGTTTGACAAGGGGCTAAAATAAGCCTTAAGGATTGACATATTTTTGTTCTAATATTTTCTTCCGTTTCCGCGATTATTACTCATTGAAATAAAACATACGCGATATAATCCGTTAAATTGTTTTATTTCAATGATATTTTCGTTCTGTTTTTATGTTCAAGCCTCCGTAACATTCAAACTTCTAAGGTTACATACATGATTTTGACTAATTTAAAATCCTTAAAGTATGCCACTTCATTTGATACTAACCAATCCATCCAACTTCAAAGTACAAGTGTGTTTTTTGCGGTCCCAAACTTTAACAAACGTTTTCTCAATTTTCGCTTTTTCACCTTTGCAAGTTTAAAGAATCAAAAAAAAAAACTATAGCACTTAGAGACATAATTTTTTCACTAAAAGATAGCTTATGCTTTCTTATATTACAAACTACTCATAACTCTATATCGATAAAGTAGAAATGCTTCCCTATAACAGACACAAATATGATATCGACGATTTTTTTGGTATTCGACAAAGTGGAACGCTGGGCACTAAACTTTGAGGCCTTAAAAAGGTGCTTAAATTGGTCATTTATGGGTCGACATCAAAATCATAGGTTAATTACAGTATGTTCTATCAGTTTTCATTGAAAGTCGATTTTCGGTAGGTTTTGCCATATTTCACTAAACTGGCCGTAACTCCGAAACTAGAATCGACAAAGTGGGACGTTTTACTAAACTCCCTCACAAATAATCTTTTATGTACGGATCACATTTGAATCACCTTTTGAAGTCGGTGCCAAACCATTCATTTATTACTATTATGAACCGCGGCGGCGAGCCTTTAGTTATTATCTACCTACATATATACTTAGTCATAGTAATTCGTATTTTTGTTGAATAAAGAACTTTCTTTACTTCAGATTTGGCACCGCCTTCAAAAGGTGATTCAAATGTGATCAGTACCGTATATAAAAGATTATTTATGGCTTTTTAGTTTATTTTGAAGTCGGTTCTTATTTTATTACATAAAAAATATTTTTTGCTTTTTGTGATGGATCTTAGTAGTCATATAAAGTATTTTTTAGAGCCCAGAATGGGAAGATTGAGGAGGCATTTTGCACGCATCTCGAGTCATTGGAAGTAAGAAATGTAAAAGTTGGTTACTTCATATTCATTTGTACCTTCCATCATCAGCTCAGTTTATTTGTCTGATGATGACAACAAGACGAAAACAACTGAATAACTTTAGAAAATATATACAAACCATTTTTGGTGCCTATAATATTTGAGGGTTTTTCTCGATTTCCCTGGTGTTCCATCATCAGATGCTGACTTGGTGATAAGGAGACTACCTCAGAGACACACTATAAAGAATATGACTCACAGCTTTATCGTACCTACTAATAGATGTTCTTTTTTTAAGAATTATTAGCCTCTAATGCATATATGCAAATACTTAAATAGCTTAAGAAAATATATGAAAAACATTATTAGTGCCTATAAAATTTGAGGATTGCCCTCGATTTCCCTGGGATCCCATCATCAGATCCCAACTTGGTGGCAATGGGACTACCTCAGGAGTATATCCCTTCAAATAAAAAAGGATTTTTAAAATCTGTCCACAATTGGCGAAGTAATCGGTGAACATACATAAAAAAAATACAAAGATTTATTTGGAAGTCGGTTAAAAATAGAAAAGTGGTACTGTATCGTCGCCCATACACCCACTAAATATATACTCTATGTTTTTTTAAATCACGTCAAAAGTTTGAATAAGGGCGAAAACTTGATTTTGTAGTGTAGTTTTATTTAGTGGTAAATGTATAATATTTTATCTGGACTTTATTTCAAATTTCGCCTACAGGGGGGAGGGGTAAATTAGCCGCTTACTGACACAGACCGAATTCCACGCGGGCGGAGCTGCGGGCACAGCTAGTAAATACTAAAAACAGAATAAATTAAATATTTAAGTGGGGCTTCCATACAAAAAACGTTATTTTTGGCCGTTTTTGATGGTCACCAGGCTGTATCTCATGAATCGTGATAGCTAAACAGTTGAAATGTCTATAGATTTCTTATGCCGCTATAACAACAAATGGCAAAAAACCCCTTAAATTTTCGTCATGTCTGTCCGTCCGTCAGTTATTTTCAGCATATATCAATGTGTGGCGCATATTTCAAGTTCTTTTAAAAAGAATTTGAGCATTTTGAGGTTTCTATTATTGTTAGGTTTCCGTAGCCACAATGGCAAAAACGGAACCCTTGTAGTTTCGTCATGTCCGTCCGTCCGTCCGTATGTCACAGGTATTTTACTCAAAAACTATAGTAGATATATAGTGATGAAATTTGGAACATAGGTGTATTATATAAGCCGCTATTTCGCAAATAATCGCTCCAAAAGCTCCTCCTCTATTTTCTAAACGGTAAGTTCACAAAATATGAAAAAAAATTACAAATATAAAGCATAATAAATGCTTCCAACGAAAATTGTGTTCAACATGATCAGACATACCGTTTTTAAGTTATTGCCAAAAAACTGTGCTTCTCAGTAAATGGACGTGCCAGTGAGATACACTCTTTTGTTAGTGTTTTTTGGTTCATATCGTATTTTTTCATCAGTAGTGCATTTTTTGTATAAACTTTCTTTCTTTCTTTCTTTATTCATGAACAATATTTACATTGTATTTGAAATATTTATAATTAATGTCATACTTAAGGCTAAATTATTTATGTACTAACAAACGGCTGCCGAAACCCTGCATAGAGCATGATCCGACATGCTCTTGGCCGGTTTTTTTTTTGATTTAGTGAATCTTTTCAGAAATCATCGCTCCGACAGTTCCATAAATTGTGTCCCGGCCTCCTCTATTTACTAAACGGTATGTCTTAAAAATATGAAAAAAAAACTACGATGAAGCTTAATAAATACTTTCAACGAAAATTATTTTCAACACGATCGAATATACCGTGTTTGAGTTATTGCCAAAAAACTGCGATTATCAGCTAAAGGACGTATGTAAGTGCCGTGGAGCTACGCTCTTTTGCCAGTGCACTTTTTCATATCGGGTTTATTTATCTGTAGTGCATTTTTTTGTATGAATGGCTGCGGAACCCTACACTGAGCATGGTCTGACATTCTTTTGGCCGGCTGTCGGATATCGGAGTAGCCCCTCATCTGCTGTCTGGACCGTGACACTGACAACCCTACACTTTCCTCGGCTTCGGCTCCCGGGTGGAGTGCCGTAATGGAACCTAAGGGGCCATTTTATACGACTTTGTCTGTTAATTTATTAACAGAACCAAAAAGTATCAACGATAATGTTCGTGTTGATCTTATTCCAATTAGTCCTAAGAGGCAGTGTGTGCACCTGCGCCAAAAATCTTAATGCATTTTCTGTATCACTTTCCAACGATGACAAACACTAACGTCGCTGTCAACGAGTGAGAAAATGACTTGATGTTTATTATTATTTTTTTTTGTTTTTTGTTTTGGTATCAGAGTTGAGAGGTGTGAGAGGACGCGAATTGAACACTGCCTCAACCTGTGGTATATAGAATTCCTCGAAATTTAGTCTGATTTTCGACCACCCGAGCAAGATGAGTTTTGACCGAGCGTAATCCCAGCTTCAGCTAAGTTGTTGAAGAGCGGACTACCCGGTGGATTAAAGATAATATAATTTCCTGCGCATCAGCAGCACTACATGAGTATACCGATATATTTACTAGCCCCGACGAAATTTCGACTTTGATCAGAAATAATGTTATAATACTACACGTCGTGCGATAAATCGTTTTAACTCGCAAAGAAAAGCTTCCGTTGATAGACCCGAATCAAGTTCTGTATGGATAGCTTTCTTGCTAGAGCAAACAAACACACATATATACCGTTTGCATTGTTTGGGATTGAGATAGCTGTCAGTTCGTACAAACGTTGATGTAAGTATATAGGGAAACTGTCATGTTCGATCCCATTCATCCCATCACGGCACAGTAATACCTAATACCTAGGTACCTACGTCTTCACACCCCGTCCACGTGTAAGAGCAATATCAAGAAGGTCCGATACTTATCAAACGAGACACTCGAAAAAGGTTTTGATTTGCGGAATACGACATAATTGAAGAATTCCCATACCTACCTAAGCGGCGCTAATGTCAGCGAGGGGTTGGTACGAAAGCATTTGACCGTGTTGCAGTAATTATTAAGAAGCATTTGAAGTGCTTCGGCTTTTAGATACTTCATCTCAATATCGTCTTTCACATATATTTTCCTTGTCTTCCTCTTCTTTAATACTTATTTGACACCTCTATTGCTATGTATTAAGGTTGAAACTGCCAACGAATGGAACATTGTCGAGCACAACGATTGGCTTAAATGAGTTTATCTTATCTTTCTTTTTAGGGTTCCGTACAAAAAGGTATAAAAAGAACCCTTATGGTGCAACTCTGTCTGTCTGTCCGACTATTAAGGCGCCATATCTCAAAAACTACATACGCTAACTATTTGAAATTTGGAATATTTATAAACATGGTCAGCCCACATGTATTGCACAGGAAATATTTAAAAATATATTTTTACTAGCTTCTGCCCGCGACTTCGTCCGCCTTAAATTCGTTTATCGCGGATAAGCGTATTTTCCTTCCCCGGGACTCAAACTATCTCCATACCAAATTTTATCCAAATCGGTTCAGCGGTTTTAGCGTGAAGAGGTAACAGACAGACAGACAGACAGACAGGCAGGCAGACAGACACACGTATTTATAATATTAGTATGGATTTTCTGAAAAAACGACGAGAATATGAGGGGGGGGGGGGGGGGGGGATTAAAAGTCTAGCTACTGGGTCAAATGGGGTATCATATGAAAGGGCTTGCATATTTTCGAACAATTTCTCTAATTTTTTTATTGTGATAAATATGAAAAAAAACACCATTCCCCCCTTTATCTCCGAAATTTACCAATCGAAAATTTTGAAATTTTCACAATTTGTAGAAATAAACATGAATATTACACGAAAATTATAGCCATGTCTCTAACTAGCCAATTTTTTTTTAATTTGCAAAAAACCTATTTGAACAACACGGTTGCGTTAAGTTTGCACCTGATTTGTATGCAATGTTATAGATATCAGGTGCAAACTTAACTCAACCAGTACCGGGTAATAAAGTTAGGGCAAGTAAAAATTTGTACGGAACCCTCGGTGCGCGATTCCGATTCGCACTTGGCCGGTTTTATTTTTTTATGTTAATGGACGCAAACGAGCAGACGGATCGCCTGATGGTAAGCGATCACCGTCGCCCATCGACACCTGCAACACCAGAGGAGTCACAAGCGGGTTGCCGGCCTTTCAGGTAAAATACGCTATTTTCTTGAAAGTTTGAAGGTTGCATCGGTCCTGAAATACTGCCGATTCCACAGTTTATCTTAATACTTTACTTCTTTTAGTTCTATACTTAGGTAAGTACTTATTGTCTCCCAGTTTAGATATGAAAGGAACGAATAAGATTTCTCTATTTTTAGGGACAGTCCTATTTTCTACCCACTAAGATTTTATTCTTCAACCTGTTCATAAATGATACGACAAAGCCGAGTTTAACTAAGGGTGGTATTCCACTTGTCCAAGATCTTTGTCCAATGTGCATTGCGTCTCACATTTTTTTAAGCAAAGCAAAATTTATGCCTGCTTCTTAGACCTTTCCAAAGCCTTCGACAGAGTTAATTATGGTATCCTGTGGCATAAACTGGAGGAGGCAGGCGTACCGATTGATTGTATCAATATTTTGAAATATTGGTATCGCAATCAATCGAATCAGGTGAGATGGGCGGAGACCTTGTCCAATTAATACAGGTTGGAATGTGGAGTGCGACAGGGTGGTTTAACATCTTCCAGACTTTTTAACCAATATGTAAATGATCTAATAGGCGAACTCAGCAGTATGCATGCGGGATGTCACATTGAAGACACGCGTCTTAATAATATAAGTTATGCCGACGACATGGTGCTGCTGAGTCCGTCTATTGGAGAACTCAGGCAACTGGTGAAGAAATGTGAAGATTATGCCAAAGACCATGGTTTAGTGTACAATGCTGCCAAGAGTGAGGTGATGGTATTTAAAGCATGTAAGATTAAACCTTATTACATACCTCCCGTCACTCTTGGGGGTACTGCTCTCAAAGTTGTGCGTAGCTTTAAATATCTTGGTAACATAATAACGGATGACCTCTGCGATGACCAAGATATTGGAAGAGAACATAGGGCGTTATAGTGAGGAGTAATATGCTGGCCCGCAGGTTCGCGAGATGTTTCATTGAAGTCAAAATAGCGCTATTTAAGGCCTATAGCCAATCCTTCTACTCGAGCGGCCTGTGGGTTAAGTACACGAAACGAGCTTATAGAGCCCTGAGAGTGCAGTACAATAACGCCTTCAGGATGCTGTTGGGTCTGCCGAGGTGGTGTAGTGCCTCGGGCATGTTCGCGGAGGCCCGCACGGACGGCTTCTTAGCAATAATGCGGAAAAAATTGCATCGCTTATGAGCCGGGTCAGGAAGAGTCCCAACAGCATCCTGAGACTTATAGCTGGCAGGTTTGACTGTCCAATCTTAATGCATTGGATTGGGCAAGTCAAACCTATATATAAATATGTTAAGTATAATAAATCCTACCTACGTGTGTAATAAAATAATACTAACATTATATGTAAGAAGTTACTAACAAGTTTTTATGGGCCTGTAGGCCTGAAATAAATGATTTATTATATTATTATTATTGGACAAAGATCTTGGACAAATGGAATACCACCCTAATGCACATCGATCGACTTAGATACTTACCTACCTATCCTAACAAAATCAACATTAAGTTTTCTTTGTCTACCTGCAGCTAAGTAGATACGCGTACTTTACCTAATCATAGTCACTTACCTTTATCCCAGTCTTTTAGTTACCTACTTATATCAAGTAGCCGGCTTATCCTGCCCACAACGCGCACTATCTTGGGCACAACTTGACCGGTGGCAAGAAAGCATCAGCTGATTTGCTGCTTAGGTCCCGCCTACCGGAGGCTCCGCCCAGCTTGTCTGGGCAGGGCTTGGCAGTTGGCCCTGGAACGTGGTGACGTTTGGACGTGTCGGTGTCACAGGGCTCTGGATATCAAGGTACGTATGACTTGTATTTATATATAAGTTAGGTTGTTTTGTGTATAACTTTTCATGACTCACTCTTTTTAATTATAACTACCTATGTACTTGAATTATTAATCTACGATCCATAACAAATTCGAGACAATAGATGGCACTGAACAGAAGTAATCGGCGTTAATTAGTTTCCGAAAAAAAAAACTTTTAGAATAGTAAATTGTCTAATGTGTTTTACAATCAAGTATTTTTTAAACCTGGATATTGCATGAAACTGCAGTAATAGTCATGAACTGTTCTGAACTTTCATGTAGGTAGGTATATCGTCTAGTTAATATTGTTTTGATACACAATTGCGCTACTTACATATTTTTCTGTCGTAGAAATTGTAAGATGTTGACGTCACATACCGTCAACAAAATCCTTGCCTACATTATAAAAGCAAAAGCGTGTCTGCTACTTTCTTTAGTCACACAACAACGGATCGAGGAATTTCGTGCATAGGAAACATTAATCCTTCAAAAATACAGTTAACATAACCGAAATAAGCGAAATATGTCTGTAACACGGGCGGGGACGCAGGATAAAGCTAGTACTTTACTAATAAGCCTCTATAGCTCTAAAAAATCACAAACTCCCACTTTCTTGTTGATAAATTCATGTGTAAAAGTTACTCGGCTCTGTGTAGAAATAAAAAGTTCTGCTAACTGTACACGAGTCAGTTCTAAAGTGTGTAAAGGGTCGTAATCCATAGTACCTAGATATGTTTGTATGCAGTTGTGCGGTGTAGAAAATCCCATTTTGTTCTGCGATGAAAGCCCTCCTCGTGAAAGCTTTCCGGCGCGGATGATGCATTTGAATTGCGCGCAGATAGCGGATGGATGTTAATTGTCTGGAGAAAAATGTGGAAGTGAAGCTAAAATACTACGTAGACATTCTCATTTAAATGTCTTTGGTAGGGTTTTGCATTACTGACGCAAAATATCTTTAGTCTTTATTTTAGATTATGCTTGTGATCGTAAATTGCGCGTTAAAAAGTGTATGAAGTACAGCAACTTAAAACTGACAGTATTTTGTATGAACTTTTTCATTACAATTAGCCTCGACGGGTCAGTATTTGGCTAGTTTATGTAGCCATTTGTAAACATGAAAAAATAAAACCATTTGTACGTTTTAAGCTGTTCCTTTGTCCAAAGAGTACGAATTCGTTTTCATAAAAACTTTTTAAGAACTCTCTGTCGAGAGAGTAACTTTTATGGTTAAAAGTTTTAAAACGTTCAAATTATAATTAAACTAGTATTCCTAATTTCTTGAATTAAACATTCTTAACAATATAAAACTGTTCTGCTCTATAGAGTACTACTTCACTGTAGAAGTAGAGCTGTGGTTTCCCGTGTAAAGCGCTGCGAGAAAGGGAGGGAAATGCACAATTAAATTATTAACCGACAGCTGCGCCGCGGTCGCTGCGGTTTGAATTTCGAACGCGTTCGATTTTAGTGCACGGATTTAATTATAAGATGAAAAACGTCTTTGCTAACCAAATTAATTTGGTTATCTTACAGGGTAGGGTATCCTTGCTTCATGTTTTTCTTTTTTATATTTTGCAGGATTATTTTTACATTTGGTACAAAATTTTGATAAGAGCGAAAACGATAACTTTGGTAGTAATTAGGTACCTATTATGTATACGACTGATCGACATGAAATATAATATTAAAACATCTTGTGTGTAGGTACAATGTAAAGGCTTAACTTGAATTTTGGGAATTAATGTTAATACTTATAGTTATAGCTAACAACTATATGTACATAGTTATAGCTCAAATCTCTATGTCTTGACAATATTTTAGACACTTAAACCGGAGTACAATATTTTAAGTGTAATTAAATTCATAACGTATTATTATAATAAGTTTCTGTCAAAAAATAATTATTTTGACAAGTTTTTATTGCCGTCTGTAGATTTCTTTGAACATTTCTCAACTACGTGAGACCATTCTAAAGAGCCCGAACTCAAAATTCAAATTCAAAATTCAAAAGATTTATTTGTCCAACATAGGTAGAATACAAGGTCTTACAAAGTTATTGGTTTCACTATGTGGTGCCATCGTCAGAAGGATTGAATTATTTTATTATAGAGTTCTATGACCACCTTCCTGCTCCATCATCAGATCAGCTCGATGGTATCATACTATTGCATTGTCACCAAACTTGCATAAGCAGGTATGCCAAATTTTAGCTCAATTGGAAACCGGGAAGTAGATCAAATTTAACTTGCAAGATTCCATCCGAAAATAAAATATGGGTCTACTAGCGGCCGCCCGCGACTTCGTCCGCCTTAGATTCATTTATCGCGGATAAAAGGTATTTTTCCGGGATAAAAAGTAGCTTAAATATGTCTTTCCCCAAAACTCGATATTTTACTAATTTAAATGTGAAGCATATTACCAAGATTTCAAAAAATCCTAAAAGGGATGATATTTGACATACATCAACATCATAGCCTATGTCCTATTCTGATATATAAGGTACATAACTGGAAAGTTTCATAAAAAATCGTCCAGTAGTTTTTGAGATTAAGTGGAACGTACATACATAAGAATCTCTAACGTCGTTTGTCCTAATATATCGTTTCGTTTGTCCTAATGCATTTTTTTATGAAGATGTAAAGTTTTCAGGATTGTTATTAAACACACCTAATCTAACCTAATATACACGATGATCTTTAAAAAATCCTGAAGAATTTACGGTTTCTGAAAAAAATGCGTTAGGACAAACGACATTAGCGATTCCAAAGGAATAATATATACATAGTTACATTACAAGTTAAATAAAAGCTTGTAAAAATAATAAATTATCTTCTGCTATGTAAGTCATAAAATGCGCGCTCCCTTACTCAATGATTCTCTTTATTTGTCCACTGCAAAAGTGCCTCGCGCCATATTTTTTGTCCGTCACTGGCTCTGCATCTCATAAATTTACAATTTCCTCGTTTCGGTTTCCTTTTGTGTCACTTTTTTGTTTTCCTTACTTGGTACGAACGCAGCATTTTAAAAGTCGGGGCTTGATGCATTAGAGTTTGAGTTAAGTTGAATCTTATTGAGAAATATCTATCTACATCGATTTCACCTATGTTTTCCACGAGAAACCCGTTGCTAAGGATTTTGTAGGTAGGTACCTATACCTATTTTTATTTCCAATATACTAATCTTGCGAGTAAATTTTCAGCCACTGGGAATGTTGACTGTAGGTACTCAAATAAAAATATTTTTTGATGCGAAATGGTAGCTTCTACGAGTATGATAGAAATTAAAAATTAGTGCCATACCTTACGTGTAACTTATTTTATGAGCCTGTAAAGTTGGGTGGGAAAGTCCATTTTTAAAGTATGAAAATATTAATAACTAATAATACCATTGATTAACCCATGAAATGTATTTACTTTTGGTATGAAACCATTTCGATGAACCATTAAGATCATATTGTTATGGAACAATATGATCTTAATTTGCCCATACAATGTATGAACGTGTGACGTCACACGTTCCTTGGGTTTAGTATGGAGCTTTTTTTGGGATAGTCCAATATTGAGATTTTTACATAGTTGTATTTCAGTCAGTTTTTTTGAGGCTGAAGTAGTTTTTTCACCAATGTTTCTATTATTGAGAGATCGTTCTATAACATACCTACCACTGAAAAAAGTTGTTAAAAATTGTCAACATCCCAGTTGATCGTATAAATGTGTATTCGATGAAAATACAACAATGAAACGGATCAAAACACAACGCAAAAGGTCGTTTTAAAAATGATAAATTTAATTTTAGTCGTTTAAAAGTGTAAATTGACATATTACGTGTTGCATTTTTGTAGATATACCGATAAACGGCTGATGTGTACGTATTGCGTATAATTTGCTCTACGTAAAGTATTCTGTGAACCTTGTATTTACTTGTAAACTGAGTACCGGCGGGCAGCGGAACAGATCATTTACAAGTTTTTAGCATTTAAATTCATTCTACGCAGTTCAAAGTTAAAAATCTAATTCACAAGTTAAAACAATGACGAAAATTAGACGCACCGCTATGCAAATGAGGCGAAAATGCAAATTAACCGTGCGAAACTTTTTAATCTCACGTGACAGGCGTCGGTGTTGCCAGGGGATGATTGAAAGGCTCATTTGTGTTTTTATTACTTTTTAATTTTCCCTATTTTCTAGAGTGGTCGAAACTTTGTCTTGTCTGTCGCTTGGGGCGGAAAATGCTACTTTTCAAATAATGTAACCCAAAAATAACGACTTTTTAAAATACAGTGCATAACATGTGATACTATAAACGGAAACATTGCTTCCAGGTGGACACACTAAACACAACAATATTAAACGGAGCTGTTTAGGATATACCGATGAATTAGTATGTTTGATAATTTTAGTCTGAACGCATTTCGAAGGATTAGGGCTTGCAAATGCAAGCAAAAACTAAACAGTCAATGAGGGTTCCCATTCCCACGTATCATAATTAAAGTAGGTACAATCACAAGCATTAATATCTGCCAAAACAAAGCGCGCAAAAATATCTGACACGACTTTATTTTGAGGGTCGTTAAGATGTGTCAGACATTTTCGCCCGCTTTGTTATGGCAGATATTGATACTGATCACCTACCTACTACTGCAGCAAATACACAACATACCTGTTCAAGACCGCGAGCCCGCTCGGCTGGCGCTCTGCTCGCAACAAGTTTTCGCTATACTTACGGTTTTCTCATGTTACTGGCTACGAGCGTAGCGCTACGAACATGTCGGTTTGCTAAAGTGATAAAATTATACTATTCAAAATGACTTGAGGAGAATTATTGCTATACTGAAAGTGCCGCAGTCTTTCTCCTATGAAAAAGCGGCAATTTATATCGTTCTTGTCTTCACTTTTACTTGTACATATGTGTAGTCCGGTATGAGACTATGGAATAAAACAGCGGCAATAGTTATGCTGTCTGTGTTTTCCCGACATCACTACACATCTATACACCAAAAAAAAAATCGATATCATACCTGTCATCGAGAACCTAGGGCGTCGTATCCATAGGTCGTCGTATCTATGCAAATGCATTTGCCCCTTTGTTAATGAACACAAAGGGGAAGGGGAGGGAGCAAAGGACTCGCGGGGGGATCGCCCTCCTGTCAATCATCAGTAACGATATATGCACGCGTGTCTCTGATAACGCATTGTGATGCGGTTTTAATTCAGTTTGTAGTGTGGGTTCATTTGTCAATGCTATGTTGCAACAATTTTTATTTTAGCGGCGGTGTTTAGTTACAATCCCGGTGGTTGCCATGTGTCAATTTTATCATGTAGTTTTTATTTACTTGAGTAGGTTGCTACAACCAATGCTTAGTCAAGACTTAACATCGCAAGTAAATCTGCAAATTCATGTTATAGGGAATATTCATGAATTTTAATTTGTGCTTTATTAAAAGCTCATTCAAGCAACAAACAGTAGACAAAAATATTTTTTCGAATAACTATAAAAATAACCAAGATATAAGCTATCAAACATTTCATTCTATATCTTTCTAGCAAAACAAAATTTAATATGGAGTTTATATGGCCGGAGTGCACTATGACGTAACAGTGCACATCGGACCTCTCTGTCTAATTGGTAGTTTAAAATGCCTATATCTTGCGTATTTCTGCGCCGATTTAAATTTTAATTTCACATTTTGAAATCGCTTTTACGGTATTTTGATATTTAGTTAAGATAAGCGATAAAAAAATCATGCATGTACCCTGTCACTACAGGGTATGGGAATGGTTTTACCTGTCGGCATATCTGGCATCATGATCTAAAGTGTTCATCATATATATCAGGCGATCATCTGTCATAAATTCATAATCGTAGCGAAAACACGTCTAATAAGGACAAAGGTCTCCGCTAAGAACTCCGCAATGACTGTTAGTGTATTGCCCATTGCCCAGATCACCTTGATAGGCTGTAACGCTGCAAACCCATTGGAAGTATCGATATCAAAAGTATATTTTGAAAGAAACTGTAAAACAACGTTAGGGTGATTAAATGTTGACAAATTAAATAATTATTTGGAATATATTTGAGCACTTCATACATGTAGTCACGTAGTAAGACATATAATAGTTAGGTGCTTTAATATATAATCTGTAGCTAAGGGGATTCTATCGTAACATTTGTACTGTCGTAGTCGCAATAAGCGTAGTTATATTTTTTGTATACTATTAGCGAGGGGAGCAGAAATGTCGCCACAGTAATGTGCGGTAACGAGCCCATTCGTTCCGGCGGATTTGGTGACAAATGTCGGCACGGAGTGTCAACGATATCGGCTCACACTCTCTTATTTACCTGAGGACACTTATATGTCATCACAGACGTTTGCCCAAAAACTTCTCGAGTATATATGTAAATTATGAATGTCTAAGAGCCAAATATCAGCACACGACTCTCAACATGCCATAACCGTGATCGAACCCGTAGTATCTTCGTACATATTAAGGTGCGTCCACACTTGTATCATTTGCTCGTATCCGATCACCGTGGCGTCGCATGACTGCGTATCGCGCTGCTTGGACGCTCATTGTCGGCGCGACGATCACGCCCCACTTGTTCGATCTCAGAGTGTAATACGCGTAGCAACATGGATTTCGAGCGATCGGATCGGCGCAAGTCCAAACGCGTGATCGTGACACGCGATCATGCCACGGGACGAAAGATCTGATCGGGCAAATGATACAAATGTGGACGCACCTCGGTTTTCGAATGATATGGTATGGCTAACGTACTCAGGGCAGAGTACCTACGAATTGGTACAGTTTGGCGTGGTTCAGACTACCTTATAAATTTTAGAGGCAAACTAAGTGGTAACGATCACGATCGTGTCAGTGAATAAATATGTGGTAGTACCTAACGGGTGTAGAAGTATGAAATTCTGCATCGGCCAGCTGATTAGGATATGAAATAATGTGAGATGTTAATGTGAAAAAAGGAGTGTTGAAGTAGATGACATTCGTATTTAAATTTTAAAGATAATCTCCAATAATGGTCCGGTTTGCACTCGTTGGCAATTCCGAAGTAAGTGCAGAAAACAATGTGAAGATTGCCACGAGAGCGGAGTGATAAGTCTGGTAAAATTGTAACTTAGGTTATCATTTTTACAAATTGCGTATCTTATTCTTATACCTACTGTATTTCATTTTCGACGGATTATTTATTTTAGTCAGTACGTTCAGCTGATTTATTTTTGATCGCGGCCGATTTGACAATAAACGCTCATATTTTGCAAACATGATAAAAAGTTCATTTCGAGTTTTGAGAAAGCATTCTATTTTAAAAAGACCCTTACGGAAACAAAAAAAAGCTTGACAAATACTACGGGGAATTTGCTCTTTCAATAAAATTATACACAAGTGTACGGATTTCGCTGTGGTTGCACAAGTAGCAATGATGCAGAACACATGGACGCCCTGTTGAGGTTACGCCTCCGGAGATGGTCACCAAAATCCATTACATCTGGATCATCAGCGTACTGAATGACCGAAGGATAGTTAAGATTACAGGCATTTCAGGTGAAAGGGTACGTAATATCGTACTTACACCATTAATTTATATATGAAAAAACTGTCCGCCTGCTGGGTGTCGCGTTTGTTAACACTGGACAATGCATGGGTGCACACGTGTGCAATTGCAATGGCAGGGCCAGATTTAATGCTCTGGTGGCCCTGAGGCAGCTAATTAGTGGAGGTCCCTAGTAATTCTCCAAATATACATTTATTTTTTAGAAATTTCTCCCCTTAATACGGCCCTGTGCAATGGTCAAGTTCTACAATTGCGTTATGGAATGGTACACCGTCATATTTGCTAAATTTGGCCCCATGCCATTATTCCCTGTAACCAAAATGAAGAAAAAATTAATGGAGGTTGAGAAATATTTTATTGGAATGAAAAAATATTCAACGCGTATTTTGAAGGTTTGAAGCAATCGTATTTTACCGAAGGAATTGGAAACAGTAAAAAATTATCTAGGTACATAGGTGGAGATTACGTTGAAAAATATTCTTAATTGCATGCCAACAACAGAAACATTAACTACAACATTACACAGTTCTTACATTAGTGAAAAAAATATGCATTTGCAATTGGACTTATCACTCCACCCTCGAATGATATCTAACCTTCGATAGAAGAACCAGAAAAAAATATTTTACGTCACACCTGGCCATGGTGTGAGTTTTACCGCACGCTACGCATACGGTATAGTTCGCATTATTGCCAGATGAAGACGTAATATTGTGGTGTGTACTCACCACGGGTATCTATCACGGGTTCTATCGCATATCGTCGTCTAGTATCCATAACACAAGTCTTATTGAGCTTACCATGGGACTAGTTCGATTTGTGTAATATTTGTCTCGTAATATTTGTTTATATTTACAACCCTCGCCTGCGGCTCGGGTCACAAAAACCTGCGATTTCAGGCTTTCTTTATTTTACAGCCTTTGGTAAGTACTGCACTTTTGCTTGGAACATTGTCTTCAGCTGAATGTGTTGGAAACCTTTGAATAATGAATTTAATTCAAAAAATAAAAACATTTATTTGGTTACACAATAGGGTTTACAAAAATATAGTTGGAATCGGGATAGTAACAATTCATTTGTGTTAGGCTAAGACTTTACAGAGATTACAAGCCGTGTCACCGAACAAATTTTTCATGCAATTTTAGCGCGACGTTGGGTAAACGCGTACAGCACACTTCGGAAATATTCCTATTTTTATAAATGCAAATCACCTACAAACGAAAAAACCCACACACTGGCAATTTACCGTATACTCTAATCGGAGATTTCACGATTACTCGGGCCAAGAGGAATGTATGTATAGCATCTCCAGTGGTTATACAGAGTGATCTATCCAAATGGGTCAGTATGGTATGGAGAAGTCAGGAACTATGAGAGATAGCGAACTCTGTTCTTACGAACAATGGCGTCGATTTTATATTGAATAATAATGGCATTCAATTTATTTTAACTCATACTTAACCGGGAATTGCACCTGGTCAAAATCTCTGTAAACATTGTTATAAATTCTCAAGTTTTTTCGCTGTTATTGTTGATGGTGCGAATCATAAGTTCATAAGTCACAAGGAACACATTTTTAATGGGATCTTGTTTAAACAATTGTAAGAAAAACTCAAAAATAAGATTATTTTATTCAACTAAAAGTTCAAAATGTAGCCATTTTCCTGGATGCAAAGATTAATTCTCTCTAGAGTTAAAAAAATTTAATGCCATTATTATTAAATTTAAAATCGACGCCATGGTTTCTAAGAACACATTTCGCTATCTCTCACAGTTTCTGAGTTCTCCCTACTGACCCATTTGGATTGATCACCCTGTATACTCTTAGGTGTTACGAGACCCCGCTCTTCCATGTTACTAGAAGGAGCCCGCAATTTCGTTCGCGGAGGAGAAAAAGTCATAACGCCTTTTTCTTCAGCGTAGTCGGGTTAAAAGTATCCTATAACCATCTGGAGATACCCAGCTACCCGTCTACCAAAGAAAGTTGAAATCCGTTAAGCCGATTTGGCGTGATGAAGTCACAACGACACATACAAACATACAAAAAATATTTTTCATTACGTGACCTCCAAATAGTCGGCTACAATCATTTTTTTGCAAATATCTTCAATTTACAGACATTTCATTTTTACAACCTTATAAAAGTATAGATAACCTTTAAAGTTTTTACAGAAATATAACCTAAACTTAAAAACCAAGTAAAAATTCTATATTTCAATTACGTTCAAACACTTTTACCATAGCTAATGGTGTGCATTGCGAGCTTGCAGTTATATTTAAATGATGTTATGTGTGTGTGTGTGTGTATGTGAGTATGTATGTAGGAGACGATGATGATTATATTTAGTTTACAGTTTGAAAACACCTCTGTATCATCATATGTAGTTAAAGTATTATGAATTTATGAAATTGAGCTGACAAAATTGAGAATAAAATTGCCTTTTAGCGGACTGGGATTTGGTTAAGCGCACAGACGCCACTCTATATGTTTTCTTCTTCTGGATAACAAAATGTAAGTATTTATGTAATTTTATTATTGTCAAGATAATGTATAGACTTTTTTTATAGAGAGCAGATCACATTAATTATAAAGTTCGGCAGTGAGAAATCGATAGGGTTTGAAAAACATTACTTTAAGTAGGCACCGCGGCCCTCTCTCAACATTTAGAACCTTAGTTTTATTAGCTTACAATTATGACTTGTAACAAACAGTTTACGTTTTTTTTTAATATCCTTTGCTATTTGATCATTAATTTGACGATTATATACAACACTAAAAGGTGCCAGCAACTTTCATTCGTGGAAGATAAAAAGACATCTATCTATTTATCAGCCACGGACGTCAACTGCTGAACATAGGCCTCCCCTATAGTTCGCCACAGAGTGTGATCCTGCGCAGACCGCATCCACGCGACTCTCACGAGGTCATCCGCCCACCTAGTCAGAGGCCGTCCCACACTGCACTTTCCTATGCGTGTTTTCCACTCCAAGGCTTTACTGCCCCAACGGCTATCCGTTGTCCGGGCTACATGGCATGGAAAAAATTACCCCGGATAAGAAACTACATTCAAGTGCAAGATACTTTCATAACCATTCTACAATAAGACGATAGAGTATTTTTGTTAGCCAATTGGTTTAAGTACCCATCTCTTTAAGATTCGCGGATCTCGATGGACGGTTTGAATTTCATCTATCTATATTCTATACTATTATCTATACTAAGTATTATAATGTTGAAAAAATGAAATGTCTGTCTATACATTGAAGATATTTTCTCAAAAAAATAAGTAACGCCGGCTATTTGGAGGTCACTGAATCGGAAAAAAAAATGAATTTATTGTAAGTGTCGTTGTGGCTTCATCACGCCAAAACAGCTAAACGGATTTGAACAATTTTTGGTAGTCGGGTAGCTGTGAGCATCTACAGATGGTTATTAGATACTTTTCCCCGACTTCGCTGAAGTTAAAAAGACGGCTTTGACTTTTTTCCCTTCTGCGAACAACGAAGTTGCGAGCACCTTCTAGTCAATATATGATTAGTGGCAAATTGATGGCAAAAAAGTTTACATAATAATAATAGTATGTATTTATTACACTCTCAAACAAAATATGAGTAACTACTTATATTAAACTCTCATTTTAACTCATAGGGTATTCTTATTCTCATATCTTAATAAAATGCAATTGCTGATTATGTTCATAATTCATGTGTTTTTTCAGCAGGTTTTTATATTCATAATTGGTAAATAATAGTTAATATTTTCTTCTGTTTCAGCGATTATTACTCGCTAGCTTCTGCCCGCGACTTCGTCCGCCTTAAATTCGTTTATCGCGGATAAGGGTATTTTTCCGGGATAAAAAGTACCCTATGTCCTTCCCTAGGACTCAAACTATCTCCATACCAAATTTCATCCAAATCGGTTCAGCGGTTTAAGCGTGAAGAGGTAACAGACAGACAGACAGACAGACACACTTTCGCATTTATAATATTAGTATGGATTGAAATAAAACAATTTCTTTTCTCAGTCCACCCGTGACCATGGAAAACTGAAAAGCTTCCGAAACGTCGGGAACTAAAATGAGTTAATATACGCGATATAATCCGTTAAATTGTTTTATTTCAATAAATAATAGTTAAGCTAAATACTGCACGATTCACTGTCACGATACAAATTCAAATGTTTGGATACAGCTTTTGTTTCATTACAATATGGCAAATAAACTACTATTTATCATTCGTCCATGATTTATTTATATCAACGTTTTACTTACGTATTCTCCGTCGTTTAATATAGCATTGCCAAAGCTATACTTGTCGCGACCATGAAAATCGTCGAAGCATCTTTGGTACTCGCCGAATTAAAAGACTTTTTAATAAGTGTCTCCAGAAGACTACACTTGACATATTTTTTCGCAACAGTAAAATAACCATCAGCATACTTCATATAACATTTCATATAGGGTTGGATCTGAAGTGGCACACCATCAAATCTGGGGTCCAATGCATCATTTACTTGGCTCACGACTTGAATCGACTTTGGCCCACGCGTGCTTCTATAAGAATAATATGGATTCGTATATGACTTCTTCACGAACCATATAAAATAGGTAATCAAACGGCAGTCAATATCTACCTCATCGTACCTGACAGAGTCGTACTTTACACCAAATTTGCAAATCTCGTTTGGACTAGGCATGTATTGTTTATGATATTGGCGTGATTGGTTGTTTCTTGCCAAATGTCCAAGATTGTACAGAGCCAAGCCGGTCAGTAGAGTGCTGAATCGACTTCGGGACGACTTATATTCATAAACGTAGACAGGCAATTCATCTTTATAAATGGGGTAGTGGTACGGAAGCCCATTGCTTAGGTAAGAGACATGTGATGGTGGTCTATAGTGGTGATGACTATGTGTCGTTTGAATGTTGGTACTGTGAATATTTGTTATGTGATGATTTCGAATGTAAATGTGGTTATTATTACTTGGCTCAAAATATCCACCGTGCGTTGTATGATTGTTGCCTAAAGCACCAGTGCCCTGCTGAGGATCTTGGACTACTGATTTATGCCCAACACCCGATTGCTCATTCGAAGTAGGATAGGAATGTGTTTGTACGGACGGTAACTTATTTCCACGTGAGGATCCCTCAAAAACGGTAGTTGCACCTTCTGATTGAAGAATCTGGCCAGTCCCTGACAGGCTGCTGTTAGAATGGTACGAAGATGTCTGTGAATTTAGATGTTGAACTGCTGAGTAAGATCCTCCTGATATATTAGTTGGATGAAAATGAGGTTCTGGAGATGCCTGAACTGACCCCATGCCAGATTTTCCTTGAGAACTCGTATACCCATGTCCTAGATTTGGATTGTTTAGCAGCTGCGTTCCTGGTACTGATTCTTGGATGTTTTCATTTCCTGAAAGCCCATTGGCAGAAGGATACGAAGATGACTTCAAAGCCTGTTGTTGGATGGAGCTGATAGATTCTCCCGATAACCCTGGATTCGCTGCATACTGGTGAGATGCTTGAGGTTTTGGAGTTGTCTGAGGATGGAGGTTGTGTGCAGTTGGTGGACTTGTCTCTGGTCCAACGCCTGATTTTCCCGGAGAACTCGGATATCCATGTTCCTGATTTCCGGTTTTTGATGGCAGCGTTCTTGACGGGTACTCGGATCCACCAGAATATAGGTTGTTCTGTATTGTTTGACTACCGGTAAGCCTCGTTTGTGTAGAAATCGGCTCAAGTGCTGGTGGACGGTAAGACGGTTGCGTAGTGTGCTGTATTGCTGGAGGACTTGTCACTGGCCCATCACCTGATTTTCTCTTTACCTGATTTCCAGTTTTTGGTAGGTGTGTTCGTGATTCTGATGAATATCCTGGACCGTCAGATAATCTATCTTGATAACCAGTATGCTTCGTTGGTTTGGAAGTCGGCTCGTACACTGGTTTGTGTGGTTTTTTAGTATGAGTATCGTACCGCGGTCGTTTCGTCGTATGATACGTTGTTTTCTTCGGCCCCAAATATTTTGAAGGCTGCTTGTATTTTGGTTCCACATTCCCAACAAGTGATGCACAAATTAATAACAAACAAAAAACGCGCAGACACAGCGCCATGATGGAGCTTCTGCGACGGCGCTCCGCGGGCTAATAGTTCGCTTGACAACCGCGACTACCGCGAGCTCCAATCAAGCGGCTATAGTGACCTTCAACTAATATTAAATACGCTGTGCAAAAAAGCTAAATGATATGTGCAGTGTGTGTAGATTTGTGGAATGATTTGGCACGCGGTAAAGTTTTTGAGAGTATCTATACTTTCGCAATTTAATTTTCAATGGTCCATAAAATAATCTACAAATTTTGTATGTGATTATCGTTCAATAGTACCGCTCAAGGGACAACTTATTTCATGTTTTTTTTTTATATAATGTTGTATATTTCGACTAAAACTACAAAAATGGATATATGGATAAATAACTTACTTCTTATATTTTATTTAAGTACTTAAATAGTGACGGCTGGCATCAAATTCAAAACATTGTGGTGCACCTTCTGAAGTCACCCCACTTTAGGTTCTAAATATTGTTTTAATCGGCTTTGCGCACGTTACCAGGAATTATATGCCTGTTTCGATACATCATCTGATCGGACTTTCTGTACGCTAAGTATTAATATCTAGATTCGTTCTATGATTAACGCGTTATTGAGTAACTACTAATATCCACTCATCCAAACCCAAACATCAACATATCCAGACATTTAAACATCTTTAAAAACTTTTACATTTAAAATGTATTTTTTTAATATTGGCCGGGTGCACGACGTCGTCGCCGCCTAGCGATTGCAACTTTGCTGGCTTTGTCAAAAGTGTTAAATAATGGACGCAACAAAATATAGCGAAATAATTGAAAATATTAATTGTAGAGCACGTAACAAGCGCAAAATCTGTTTGTTTTTAATGTGAAACGCATTAGGTGTTTAGCTTTATTGAAGAAAGTGACTATTAACGTCTGTTAAGTATTATTATGTCAATTTAACTTCTGTGTTGTTTCCTTACAAATTAAAGGATAAAATTAATGTTCTGTTATGTTTGTTTCCAGATAATTGAAAACTGAATACTATTATTAAAACTGGTTACCAAAGCATCGGTCACAACTTAAGGTTTCAGCCTCAAACCGAGAGTAAAGAAAAGCTGTTACTTAGATCCATCAATACTAAAACAATAAACATTTACCAATTATTGTATAAGTTATTCTACGTTTTATATTGTCGAAACATTATAATTATTCTATCATAATATTATTATTGCCTAAATAGATAAAAATATTTAACCAAGGTTTCAGTTTAATACACTCACTTTATTCGTCTAACAGCAACTATCTATGTTTCCAACTCGGTGTAGGAAAGCGATAAAATTTATAATTGCTGTTTCGTCCTGTATTATTGCAGTTTACCACGCAACAGCTATCGTGACCTATTTTATTTCAGTTTATTATTTTATAGCAGAAAACGTAAGTATAATAACTGAAAAGTATGACGTTTGACAGAAACAGAGCGGGGAAAGTTACTACTTTTGGCCATATCAAGCGCTGCGATCGTTTTCGCTTTCCGTACACGACCTCTGCACCCGGCCAATAAGATAAAAACATACTTGGGTTTGAATCTGGTTGTAATTATTTTTAATCACTCGTTTTTTGAATGATGTTATAGTCTACTTCTTTATCAGGAAAACATAAAAAAGAAATTCCAACGCAATTTTGCGTAGGTTGAATATTAGGACCCACGCAGCTTGTTGAGCCTTTAACAAAGGTTTAAATAACAAAAAATCGGCCGTCCTTGAGGCACATCATCCATATTGAATGAAATATGAAAGGATGAGTGTTGAAGGGGCGCAATCACACCCCGCCCTAATAAGAGGTTACGACTAATGTCGTTACGGGGGTTGCGGTCACCCCACTGTTTTTACCGTTTTTGGAGATCCACAAGAATTCTCTAACAGTCTATATTCATTAAACTTAGTAGGCAATAGTTCATCCTGTGCTTTCTTTTTGATGGATTTGGCAATCTCATTCGTTCTACAAGATGCTCTAGAAGTGCTCAATCTAAACGTTCTGAGACCCGGGGTTCGAGCTGAGCCAGGTTAATATGTTAAGTTAACTAACAAACATCCACACATCTAAACTATTATAAAGTTGTAAAAATGAAATGTCTGTACATTGAAGATATTTAAAAGAAAACTATTGTAAGAGACTATTGTTTGGATTTTTTGCATGTTTGTATGTGTCGTTGCGGCTTCAGCTCGCAAACTCGGCTTAATGCTCATAACTCATTAGTACATGTACAGATTTAGATAAAATTGTTAATTGTCGATCAATAAATTATTTGTTACTTTTCGATTCCTCTTCATGTGTAAGTCCTGAATGGTAAGGCGCCTCCTAGGCATACCGTAAGGCATATAAAATAGCGAAATATGAAAAGATAAAAAAAGAGGAGTGCTCGAGGGACCTCGAACGTGGCCAACCACCTCTACTGAGCGGTCTCATAATCGAAAGGAGCTTGTCTAATCCAGGCAAGTGCAGCAGCATAACTCAAACCTTGAAGCTGATGGATCAAGCCGATTGGGCTCAATATTGAACCAGCCAAGTCGCTTGTGATCCTGATAAAGGTCGATAAATCCTCTACTCTAGTAATGGATATCCTGAGTAAGAGTCTATATCGGAATCCTCCAATTGAGGTCCAGTGCTTGAGCAGTTGGCCCTTACCCAGGGGGTCTCCTTCGGAATCCCTAATGTCATTTGTCATAATGTATCGTTTGTCATAACGTATTTTTTTACGAAACTGTAAATTTTTCATAAAACAAACCTAACTTAACCTAATCTATACGATGATCTTTTAAAAAATCCTGAAAAATTTACAGTTTCTGAAAAAAATGCGTTATGACAAACGATACATTAGGACAAATGATACATGACCCCCGGGTAAGGGCCAACTGCTCGAGCACTGGACCTCAATTGGAGTATTTTGTACTTAGGGCGGAGTACTCTGGGCGATAAGAGTTGCTTATTCGGCTTATTGATTTAGCTAATTCGGCTGATAATAATACGGCCCGTATCATACGCGGTGTGACAGTGAAAAATTTAGCTCGTTAGTAACCTCGTACCTATACATTAGAACGTAAAATAGATAAATGGTCTTTTAAACCAGCCGGGTAGAGTCACCAAAAAACGAGTGGTTTCGGGGTAGGAGTCCCCGCGTAAAAAGAAATACGATAATACTTCTATTCTACTAAGTAATTGTGTGTGTGTTAGCTCGATATGTGTTCCTTAGCACGGAAAACAGATCGGTGCTACAGTTACTTTTATATCATTCGGATAGAGTTGGTGGCCCTGCTCTATCTAATTTTATTATTTTCCCCTAAGTCATAAGATTATATAAAGACGTATATAGATGTTTTACATTAAACCACCAGCCGCGTACCCAAGACATCAATATATCCCCGCTCGCTTTTTATGGAGCCTATTTAGGTGTGACATGGGAAAAAATTACACTAATTTCATTGATAAATTTTTCGAACAAGATTATCTTGCATTGTTTATTCATGGCAATAATTAATTGATCTGTGTCAATTTTGTAAACGTCTTTTGTTTTTGGTACAGTACAATACTCTTTATTGCACATTTCAGATACACAGAAATACAGTACATGATAGTAACATTCGAATTAGCAGAGGTAAACAACAGGCGGACTTATCGCTAAATAGCGATCTCTTCCAGACAACCTTTGGTTAGTGGAGTATTTAAAAGACAACAATTTTAGTTGAGTAGGTGGCGAGAAACAGTTATGAAGCAAAAAAAAATCTCATAGACACATGTAAACGCAATAAACATACACATTTTTTTTTTACCAATATCATTGCTTACTGTAAAGTAAGTATGTAAATAATGATAGAATATTGTTACGGATAATTGGTGGATTATATTATAGGGCCCAACGAATAATCTACATAACTTTAAGCTTCGTCCTGTCAAACGCTTAGGTTTCAAGAGCATGACCAAGTCATCAGGTTCATGTCAATTATATTGAAACCATGCTGAAAAACGACATTTTCAATGATTATATTTAATTTTATTGACCCTACAGTGTGTATATTTTTCCCACAAATTATCCGTAACAATATTCTATCACTATTACAGTACATAAACATACATAAATACTTATTTTGTCATTTTGATAATTTCATAAAAACAGTCACGGAACCCTTTTTTATTATTTTATGGAACCCTCTTGCGGGTCGTTTCATCCCATAGCCCATAGTTTGCATGGAATAATGCGTGTCTGACGTGTGAGAATGACGTGACGGTATTGCGACAATCTAATTACGTCGTTCCAATGTCGGACGACATTCAGTTAAAAATTTTAACTGCCAGATTAACGATTTGGTAACATGTTCCACATTTATACAATACTACTCCTGATGCAGTGTATGTCGTAAGATTTAGCATTGCATTATTAGCTTCGCAACCCCGAGGTGGTTGTTTAAGAATTTGGGTCTTACTCGTAGTAGCGCTGATAACCAGACCGAATTTTTGACAGAAAAGATGTAATGCGTCGATATATTCTACGGGTAAACGGAAGCACGGCGGTCAGCATCTGCGCTACAAAGACGTGCTCACGAGACACCTAAATGCCTGCGCTATTGATCCTGCAGGTTGGGAGGAGCTCGCCTCAAACAGGTCTACGTGGCGTTCTACCACCCATAAAGCTTTTAAGATTTTGTAGGAAAACCGGATTAAAACGCTTGACCTAAAACGCCAAACTCAAAAAGAAAGACCTAAGCCCTCCTATACCTATTCATATAACTCACAAGGCCAGCTCTATTGTATCCCGTGCGATAGAATATTTAAGACTAAGTTCGGTCTAGCGAGCCATATTAGGGCTCATGCTAGAAAATAAATCTATTTAAATATTTTCGTTTTCTTTGTAAATATATATGTGTTAAATGTAAAATACATAATTATTCGTAGTCGGGGTCGCCGTCATCGATATCGATGAGGAGGACTATATATATGTCGTAAGGCCGACGTATAGTGTCGCCAGATTGAGATAATTAACATTGTAGGTATTTTAAACTGAGTATCAGAGATCACATGACAAAATACGCAGAATCAAGTTGTTTATAATAACATTCAGATAAGCACATTAAATATATAACTGTAAAACTAAATGTCACGAACAGACCAAAGATTTAGTGAAGTATTAACGCCGTACTATATACCCTATACCGACATAAACCCTGTATTTTCATGAATCAACAGCCAATACTCAACTAAGTCTCGTTGTATCATTACAACCACCAGTGTTCCACCACAGTTCACTTATGCATTTAATGAGATTACTCAAGAATACAGTAGCGTGCGGTCCATATAGGCACAAAAGCACTGCCTACCCTGAACGACCATGGCTCCATAGAGGCACAGAAAAACTGGTTACCTTGAATCCCTGAACGACCATGGCACCATATAGGCACAGAAAAACTCCCTACCCTGAAGCGCTGAACGACCATGGTTTCATATAGGCACACAAAAACTGCTTACCCTGAAGCCCTGAATGACCATGGCTCCATATAGGCACAGAAAAACTGCTTACCCTGAAGCCCTGAACGACCATGGCTCCATATAAGCCCAGAAAAACTGCTTACCCTGAAGCCCTGAACGACCATGGTCCCATATAGGCACAGAAAACTGCTTAACCTGAAGCCCTGAATGACCATGGCAACATATAGGTACAGAAAAACTCCCTACCCTGAAGCCCTGAACAACCATGGTTCCATAGATAGGCACAGAAAAACTGCCTACCTGTGTTAAAAACCCTGTGCACGCCACTGATATTCCATAATAGTTATTTGTCTAACAAAAGAGCACAGTTGTTTTTTGCTGCGAGTGCTGATCGTTGAATCCCGAACAAGCGAAGGATTCTATTATGAAATTATAAGCGTAGAGAGTGCTTCTAAGTTAGAATCTTGAGCGTAGGGAGTGATTCAACGGCACGAGATGCAAATACTTAACTTTGGTCTCGTGTGGCACATATAGCTTTTCACCTCAGGCAGCGGGGAGAACATATTTATACACAATTGTAATTGTTCTTTCAACCATTATGTGTATTGTTAGTGTCATACATCATAAAAACGAATATTTAGATTGTAGAAGATGAAGTTAATAATTTGATATAAATAATCTTGTATATTTTAAATTTACGAAATAAAGAATTTGTACCGTAAAAGATATAAATAAAAAAACCGACCAAGAGCATGTCGGTCCATACTCAGCGTAGGTTTCTGCAGCAGTTCATACGAAAAAATGCACACTTCACAGGAAAAAAATGCGATAAGAAAAAGTCCGTTTGTTGAGACGCCGTTTTTCGGCAATAACTCAAATTCGATCATGTTGAAAACTATTTTCGTTGAAAGTTCTTATCTTTTAGACATACCGTTTAGAAACACAATTTCTGCTACTTTCGGAGCGATTATTTTCGAAAATATACAATAAATAAATAAAAAATTAGAAAGCTCTAAATAATTTTAAAATATCTATCGATATCAGTTTCAGTTACATGTTTCGAGTGCCCCCCCTCCCCCCCCCCTAGAAATAAATTATTTTGTTATTTAAATATTAAACTAAGTAGCGGCTTACGCAAGACACCTATGCTCCAAATGGAATCAATATACATGTAGTAGTTTTGGAGTAAAATGCCTGTGATATACGGACGGACGGACGGACCAGACGGACGGACATGACGAAAGTATAAGGGTTCCATTTTTGCCATTTTGGCTACGGAACCCTAATAAAATGATTCCTCATTTTTATTAAGAAGAGCGCTTAGAAACTTTACCCATGATGAAATAGGTCAAACTAAAAAAACATATTTACGAGTTAAAGTTGATAAACATCGTTTTATTTTTACAATAAGTATATAAAATGACTAGATTTTATGTTAGAAGTGAAATTAGTTAGTAATCCGATAACTTACAAAGATACACGACATTAAACGAATTGGCCTGTTCTACTCTTTAGTTTTCTTAAAAAGCGCTCTGGCTTCGAAATTCAAATATTTCCAGTTCTCATAGACTCAGTACTGAAAATTAACAGCCCGCGGCATTCTAAATAAAATGAAATAAAAGTTACTTTGCGTCACGCTCGCAGCAAATCGCATTTTGCACAGTTAACTGCCAGCAAAACCTGCATGTTTGAGCTGCTGAGGCGTAAATTATTTAACCGATGGCCTTGCAAGCTGTTTTGTCTGATAGTTACTCATTAAACAATGTGTGTCTGGAATATGGCGGTACAATTTAATTATGCCATTCCACAGTCGAAAACTTGTACTACAGTTAATTAACGATTCAGTTGTTTTATTACTTTTACACTATACTATTCCGTAGTAACGCAGTCATCTATACTGTTATAAAGTTGTAAAAATGAAATGTCTGTACGAGGTCACTAAAACGAAAAATATTTTTTTTCTCTTTTTTTGTCTCTGTATGTGTCATTGTGGCTTCATCACGCAAAATCGGCTAACCGGATTTCAATTATTATTGGTACACGGGTAGCTGGGTATCTCCAGATGGTTATAAGAATACTTTTTACCCGACTACGCTGAAGAAAAAACCAAGGGTTATGACTTTTTCTCCTCCACGAACGAAGTTGCGGGCGCCATCTAGTAATTGAATTATTCCATTATAAAATAACTACGGAATCCTTTCAACTTTTTTCCCGAACGCTGCAAGTTCTTATGATGCGTCCAATAGTTCGCATTTGCATAGTGTCGCGACGGTTCGCAACAATCGAATTATGTTCATACTCGTATATAGGTCGACGTTTAGTTAAAAATAAACCGGCCAAGTACACGAGATACGAGGTGCGCCGTCGATACGAGCTTTATTTGAAGTAGGTTTTGGTTATCAACAGACACACACTAATCGTTTGTTTTTATTATGAGGTTAAGGGATCGCAGAAATAATCCCTTCGTTATCTTTTAAATCTTGAATATTTGGGAGCGCTCTACGAGTCGGACTCGAGCACCGAGGGTTCCGTTATTATATTACATTATATTATTACCCGGTTCCAGTTGAGTTTTTTTTTTTTTTTTCATTTATTTAACATTAAAAGAAACTTATAACTATAATAATTGTTTGGTGAACGAAAACCGCGCGCGGTTTATCTGCCACCAAGAGATCTCTCGCTTACAAAGCGTTATCAGTGCACGCATTTGTGCGTCCAGGCCGGCTGGCAACCGCCCCGACGGCAGCGAGGCGACCGCGGGGACGGAGACAGCGCTGTTTCGTCATCGCCGTCTCCGCTCCCGCTCCCACCTCGTGCCGTCCAGGCGGCCGACAGTCCGGGCGCTAAATAGAAGAAGACATGAACATGTTTAGTTGTTCAGTTAAGAGCATTAAGAGCAAAGAGTTAAATGAGGTGCAAACTTAACGCAAATTCAAATAGGTTTCTTGAAAATTAAATAAAAATTGCTAGTTAGAGACATGGTTATAATTTTCGTATAATATTTATGTTTATTTATACAAAGTGTGGAAATTTCAAAATTTTCGCTTGGTAAACTTCGGAGACAAAAGGGAGGGGAATGGTGTTTTTTTTCATATTTTTCTTAATAAAACAAAACATTTTTGCCCCCCCTCATATACGTCGATTTTTTAAGAAAATAAAAAATATTTTAAAATGTTTCCTTCGCATTGCATGTGGGCTGACCATGTTTATATATATTCCAAATTTCAAATAGATAGCATAAGTAGTTTTTGGGATATGGCGCTCTAATAGTCGGACAGACAGACAGACAGAGTCGAACCATTACCTTTGTACCTTTTTGGTACGGAACCCTAATAACCACGGAAACCTTTCAACTTTTTTCCCGAGCGCTGCAAGACCTTATGTTTCGTCCAATAGTTCGCATTTGCATAATGACGCGACATTCGCAACAATCGAATTATGTTCATATGAAGGTCGACGACGTTTAGTTAAAAAATATACACTGCTAGTATAAAACTCAGCAAAGCAAGCAATTCAGAAAGAAGATTACCATTTTGTCGAAATCAATAGAATTAAAACAAGAGAGAACCAAAATAAAACAGTACACAAACTTTTATAAAAACAATTAGACAGCAATAAGCTACCACGGAAACCGACAAGCGTTAATTAGCATCCTCGTTCTGATTCTGAGGATCTCTCTGAGGTTCCATTACGTAAACGGAATTGCTAATGGTATCGCTTTTCTTTGTCAGCAAAGAACAACTCATGCACAGCCATAACATTATATTAGAAATACGAACAACATGCCGGCTTCAGCGGGCTTAAACTTAATTACATATTACTGACTAATATTGAAAGTGTGATATTGTTCATAATTCTATATTTGAATCTATGATTCCTTTTATTTATAACCAAATAATTAAATGCCTGTATACAAATATAATTTATCTGCTTTGCCTCAAGGTTGACTGGTAGAGAATGCCCTATGGCATTAAGTCCACCTTTTGTACGATAAGTTTTTCTTTTGTGCAATAAAGATTAAATAAATAAAATAAATAAATAATATCTTGCACGAGAACGAGATATGGTTGCAAAGGAGAGTGATTTAGCAATTTTATTATATTTCCGGTAAAATTAAAATCCGGTTTTATTCTATTTCCATTGATCTAAGACAATGTAAGTGGACATAGCTCTCAGAGCAGACAAGTTAAAGTGGCAATGAGCTGCAGCTGGGTGGATATCGCGAAGAACCGATGGCTTATGAGACGTAAAGGTCCTGAAAAGGACCACTGTCACAATGTAAGTTCCCCTTTAGGTACCTTACTTTGCTTCGATTTTCCTTTGACTCCTCGATCTTGCTTTCTATAACCGTCGTGATATAATTGCATCGCATCACGCAGCAGGTATCAAAACATCCTAATTTTTTTTATCTTATATGGGGTAAACAGCAAGACGGATCGCCTAAATGTACTATTCCAAGATGGGCTGCAGACCGCACGTAGCCCTGCAATCCCAATTAACCCAAAGACAAAAGTTAAAATTGTCACTGTGCACACGGAAAATTGAATCTTTAAGGTTTTCTTTGGAGTGGGACGTGCTGTTGCGGTCTGCACTTCTGCAGCCCATCTCGGAATGCCACTTTGATGGTAAGCGATCACCTTCGCCCATACACACACGTGCAACACCAGAGGAGTCACAATTGCATTGCCGGACTTTTAGGTGGGAGTACCTACGACCTTTTCTTGAAGGCTTAAAGATCACATCGGTCCGGTAATACTGCTGGCAACAATTTATTCCACAGTTCAGTAGTCTATCTAGTCTGTCTAAGTGGTGAGGATGGAAATATTGTTGCGTAGGACGATGGCGGCAAAATTTTACAAAGGCAATTTCATTTTCTCTTTTACAACGTTAAGTAAGGTACTTGCGTCTAAGATGGCCCGGTTCTTAAGATGGCCCACTTTCATCTTGTGCTTTAGTTCAACTTCTTTGGCTTCGATATTAAGTTGCAGTTTTATCTATGGTAACTATACTAACCGAACATGGATTGATAGTGGGCCAGCTTAAAAACCGGGCCATCTTGGGCGCAAGTACCTTAAATATTTCCTGGCTAGTCAGATCACAATCAAATATAAATAGAAATTAACAATAGCAATATCCCTTTCGAAATACGCTCTCCACCCCCGGATGGCTAATTCCTCCCAGCTTAAATGTCTTTTCAAACAAATAAAACTGGGATTAGCGAAGCTTAAGATGCCTCACCGAGCCGCCATTGTACCTGTGTTCAATGCCAATAAAATTTAATATTAGAGGGTTGCTCTGATTTTCACCGCAACTTTGAATAAGGGTTGTTAATGATAGGGCAGATATTTTTGTCGTACAATGCTTGTAAAGATGCTCGCACACAGGAGTTATGAAACATTATACAACAACTTGATTTTGCTAGCGACTGTGTCCATGTGCAATTCGGAATTCGATCAATCCTTCCTAAGTGCACCGCTGCATCTCATATGCTGGGGCCACACTATCGCGATAAAACGAAGATTTGAGTTTCGTTAAAATTAAAAAAAAATGAGCTAGTTTGAGCCATGGTTATAATTTTCGTGTAATATTTGTTTATTTATATCAATTGAGAAAAATCTAAAATTTTCGTTTGGTAGACTTCAGATATAATGGGAGGGGGAATAATATTTTTGTTTTTACTTTGTCCTTTGTAGGTATATCAAAATTTATCCGCAGTAAAAAGTTTAAGAACGTACAAAGTAAGTTCTACCATATGATATGACTTTGAATTTTGGTCCCCCCCCCCCTCATATTGGTCGATAGAAAATAAAAATCTTTTAATTTATTAATATACTTGGGCTATTCATCTTTATAACTATTCTAAATTTAAAATAGATAGCATAAGTAGTTCTTGAGATATAGCGCTTTAACAGTCGGACAAACAGACAGACAGAGTCACACCATAAGGGTTCCTTTTTTATCTTTTGGTATGACACCCTAAAAACGACTATTCGGCTAAGTTGGTTGCACAACTGCTTTCCAAGCGGGCGGTCCGGGTTAAAATCCCGGCCAGGGTGTTTGTGTGATGAGCACGAATGTTTGCTCAGATCTTCTATATATTTAAGTCGAAAAATTTCATTTACATATTATGATATACACATAGAAGGTGCCGCAACTTCGTCAGCGGATGAGAAAAAATCATAAATCTCTTTTTTTATACAGTTTAGTCGAGTAAAAAGTATCCTATAACCATCTGAGGATACCCAGCTACCCGTGTACCAGAAATTATTGAAATCTGTCTAGAGCCGATTTGGCGTGATGAAGCCACAACGACACATACAAACATACAAAAAATTAAAATATAGTATTTTTCAACTCGGCGACCTATATGTTCAATGTTCAAACATTTCACTTTTACGACTTTATAATAGTATAGATATCATCACCCATAGTACAGTCAACAGCAAAAGTAGATGATCATTTTAGTACTTTGACGCACTGACGTAACAATACTGTGACAATTGGGATGCGTTAAAGTAGTGAAAGTGACAAAAAACTAAAATAATCATCTACTTTTGCTGTTGACTGTACAAGCTTTGCTTAGTTTGGGATAAGGTAGATTTGTCTAGGATTGTCTCTGATATTTTTTTATTATTTACCGTCTTTAAAACAAGAACCTTAACCAATCCCTCCGCTTTCAAGAATAATAACCTCAAGAAATGTAATTAATTAGCCGAGACAATCAAAACCGTCCCTCAAGCAACCGGATATGTCTCAATACCGCCGCCATGTTGCCGGATTAATGGCGGCGCTTCCTGTCGTCTCGGAAAGAATGGCGCTAATTAATCAAAACCGGAGATTTATGAAAGCACTGGAAGAGAATTATACCCATGATAGTTTTATGTGGCTGTATAAAAAGTAAATTGATTCGTTTTTTTTTGTTTCGTTTGCGGAGGAGAAAAAGTCATAACCTCTCTTGTTTCTTTCGCGTAGTCGGGTAAAAGTTATTCTATAACCATCTAGAGATACCCAGCTACCCGTGTACCAAAAATTGTTGAAATCCGTTAAGCCGATTTTGCGTGATGAAGCCGCAACGACACATACAAACATACATAAAATCCAAAAAAAATATTTTTCGTTTTAATGGCCTCCAAATAGTCCATAACAATCATTTTTTTGAAACTATCTTCAATGTACAGACTTTTCAGTTTTACAACTTTATGATAGTATAGATAAGATTATAACGAAGTAAGAACTAATCTGACATACAATTTGTATGCGTATCGTATAGTACGAGTATCAAACAGTAAAATATAACAGCTTGCGATCCATGGATTTTTTATGGGCAATATTGTGATCCCCAGTAGCAGTCTATTCCCGTGATAGCCTAGGTCACGTAATTAAACATAGCTACATGATTAGGTTGACAATCAATTTCTTTACAAGTATACAACTTTGACTGTGTACCTATGTAATTTTTTTTGACCTTTGTATACCGTGTATTGTGTTTGTCGTTGCTTCATTAGCGCGAGGAAGAAGGACAAATCAACAACTACAAATTACCGACTATTACGCAAACGACAGCATTTTATAATATGGTTCCTCTGATAATATTGTATATCCGATAGTGTTTGGATGTAATTGCATTTGTAATTTTCTCAACTTGCTCGGAAATGTTCCCATTAATGTAGTAAAAACACACCGCAAACTCCATCATTATATGCGTTGATGCGATAATAAATTAGAGAAAAGTGGCATTACTTCCCGAACATGCCCGGGAAGTGTACATTATTGTGCAGGTTTTAACTTTTTTATATCATCCAAGACTTTGAAAACTCACCATACGAGCATTTCTCAAAAAGTTTGTACATTTATTTCACGTCTTTGTCCTACCCGGTTTTAAGCTTGTGATAAATTAAAAGACGATCTGAAATATAATCTGTCCTTGAATAAATTTATATCATGCATTTTGATTTCAGACAATAATTTTATCTTAGAGATAATAAACTTATTTGTAATTTATACAAATATTTTAAAATAATGGGTAGATTTAATTTGTATGGCTATGCAAATGATGCCTTAACAATATGATGTTCAGTGGATGGTACTTTTGTGAACAATATCAGTTATGCGGACGACATGGTGTTGCTGGGCCCCTCAGTCAATGCTCTCAACAAGATGCTCAGTGTTTGCGAACAGTACGCGGAGTCTCATGGGCTCAGGTACAACACTTCAAAGAGTGTGTTGCTGGTATTTAAAGCGGCAAGCAAATGCTATGCACGTGTACCGCCAGCTATCCTATACGGCACACCTCTGAAAATGGTAAATAATAATGAAATAATGAAATAATGATCTTTATTCTGTAAGTAGGCCACAAGGGCACTTTTACAAGTCTGACTCTACGGCGTTTCCCAAGAGGAGACCACTGAAGAGAAGAAAGCCGAAACAAACTCAACAGTCAGTCATTTTTTCGAAATAACTCTTATATCTATTACAATATTCGTGCTTAGCCTAACCTAAATATATGTTTTGAGTATAAACTCAATGCGTAGTTCTTCAAGGAAACATATCAAAACTTATAAAAGTAAAAAAAAAAAACTAGAATATAAAAAAACAAAATAGTGATTTTTATTTAAAACAACTTACATACGTTTGATATGCCACCTTATAAGAACCGTGTCCCGGTAGAAAGTAAATTATTTGGTTTCTGTTTTGGGCCATGCATTTTTGTCTGTTAAATAGTCCTCTACCCTATAATAAGCCTTTGCCATTAGGGACTCTTTTAAGTACTTTTTGAGAGCTGGAAACGATAATTTCAAAGCATCATCTGGTAGCTTATTATAAAAATGTATACATTGGCCTACGAATGATTTGGCTACTTTACGAACGCGGAACTTTCTAATAGCGATTTTGTTTTTATTTCTAGTATTAAAATTGTGGATATCTGAATTCCTAGTAAAAGACTCTAGGTTCTTAATAACATAAATTTTATTCTCATAAATATATTGAGACGCTACGGTTAATATGTTGATGTCTTTAAAAAGTTCTCTTAAGGAGTCACGGGAGTTCAAGTTATATATAGAACGAATCGCTCTTTTTTGTAACACAAATATAGTCTGTATGTCAGCTGCTTTGCCCCAAACCAGAATACCGTATGACATGATACTATGAAAATAACTATGATATACTAAGCGAGCAGTATCAACATTGCTCAATTGTCTAATTTTTCTAATAGCGTAAGCTGCTGAACTTAATTTACCTGCAAGTACTGCTAAATGGGGACTCCATTGCAAGTTCTTGTCCAGTGTTATACCTAAGAATAATGCCCTATCCACCATTTCTAAACATTCACCATTGAGCGATATAGCAGAATCCACTGCTCTAACATTCGGTAAAGCAAATCTAACACATTTCGTTTTCTTAGCATTCAATACCAGATTATTAATATTAAACCAGTCAAGTACTTTAACTAGGTCACTATTAATTTCGGAATAGTCTGTTGCTTTCCGGTCAACTTTGAAAATTAATGATGTATCATCAGCAAATAGTACTATATCAGAAAGATTTTCTACTATAGATGGTAAGTCATTTATATAAACTAAAAATAGAAATGGCCCTAAGATAGAGCCCTGTGGCACTCCTAGCTTAACTGCAGCTCCACTGGATTGGGTTCCATTAACAAAGGGTGGGTTCCATTAAAGGAGTTCAAGTACCTGGGCCACTGGGTCACCGAGAGTCTGAGTGACAACAAGGACTTGGAGAGGGAGCGTAGGGCGCTCTCAGTCAGGAGCAACATGTTGATTCGTAGGTTTGCAAGGTGTACTAGTAACGTAAAGATTACCCTTTTTAAGGCGTACTGCCAATCATTTTACACCTGCAGCCTATGGATCAATTATACGCAAAAGGCTGTTAGCGCCCTACGTGTCCAATATAATAATGGATTCAGGATGTTGTTAGGGCTGCCGCGCCATTGTAGTGCATCGGGGATGTTTTGCGAGGCGCGCACGGATGATTTCCACGCCATAATGCGCAAGCGCGTGGCGTCCCTGCTGAGGCGCCTGCGCGTCAGCCCGAACAGCCTCCTGCAAACGGTTACGGCGCGCCTGGATGGTCCCTTCCTGTATCACTGGGATAAATTACATAGGGCATCTAACTGATTGTTAAATAATGCGGGTTCTATTGGAATTGAATGTACTACTAACATAGGGTAAGCTCCTTTGTTACTAACGAATTATGGAATGTTATTCTGAAACAAATAAATGATTTGATTTGATTTGATTTGAATATGCTAGTTAAATTATCGATTTTCTGTAACAAAACTTAGTGTTTCGGTTTGAGTGTTGTGTTTTATTACAAAAGTTACCATAGAATTCATTAAAATTATGTCTTGTTGTCGTTATTCAATGTATATATTTAAAATAAAAGATATGATTTTGTCCTAGAAAAAGTTCCTATTTTGATTCCAGTTTTTGTTACTCTATTTTTATATACTTCTTGAGTATTTGTAATTACAATTTCTATTCAATTTATAGGAAACTGGTAAGACTAGGATTATACCAATAGTCACGTTCAAAAACCGAGATAAAAAACTTTCATTGTTTTCTGCGTTTAGTTAAATGCCAATAATAACAGAAAAAAAACTATAATGATTGTGTTCAAATCATGATACAGTTTATTTAGACTTAATGATCTTCTCGGACTGATACATAATTTGTAGCAAAGGTATGTTTTTTTTATGTTGGACGTTTAGGAATTGCCGATTTAACTAAAAGTAATAATGCATATATTTATATTTATTATACCCATAGGTTTTCTTTTTATTTATTTTCATGACTATATTTTATGTGGAACCAAATATACAATTCGGACCCAAAACTACGAACTTTAATATCATTAAGAAAACCGGCCAAGAGCTTGGTCGGATCATGCTCAATGTAGGGTTCCGGAGCCGTTTACACAAAACAGTGCACTGCAGATGAAAAAAATACGATATGAAAAAAAAACAGTAACAAAAGAGCGCATCTCCCCGGCATTTACGTCCTTTTGCTGAGAAGCGCAGTTTTTAGGCAATAACTTAAAAACGATCGAACGACTCCGATCATGTTGAAAACAATTATCGTTGAAAGTATTTATTAAGCTCCAAAAAAAATTACAAATATTAAAATATGTATTCATATTTGCACATTTTTTCATATTTTTTGGACATACCGTTTAGAAAATAGAGGGAACTATTCACTACATCATTTTTTTTTTAGAAACCTCAATATGTTTTTAAAAGAACTGTCGCATGAGGTGCCACATATTGAAATTTGCTAAAAATTCAGTTTCGGTTACATGTATGGAGTGCCCCCCCTAGAAATATATATTTTTTATGTATTATCAAACTAAGTAGCGGCTTACACAAGACACCTATGTTCCAAATTTCATCAGTATAAATCTTATAGTTTTTGAGTTAAATGCCTGTAACATACGGACGGACGGACGGACATGACGAAACTATAAGGGTTCCGTTTTTGCCATTTTGCCTACGGAACCCTAAAAATTAGGCGGGAACGTGAATATCATTTGTCAAATATTTTCTGCCGTGTCATTTTTACGAAAAAAAGTTATATAAACATGTGGCAAATAAATATAACGATTTAAGATTTCGTTCTATTTCCTCGCATATTTGGAGAAAAGCAGTATACAGGCCTCGGCAGGAATGTCATTATGTGGATTCGTATCTATTGAAGGACTCGGCTACGCCTCGTCCACGAAATGACTTTTCCCGCCCTCAGCAGTAATTTACTATTATATGAAACGCAAAGTTAATACGTTGCACTTTCCAGTATTTATAGGTCCATGCTTAAAATTCTCCCGATGATTTCCATAGAGATTTTACTTTTCAGACCACCCGCCATAGCTCCTATTGTAATAGACAATTATTACGAGATTGAATTTTTGTTTGCCGCTGCTGGGTTCTCCATGTTTTTAGCCTTTGTTTGCTTTGTTAGTGGGATTTGCATTGATTTTCTTTTTAAATTTCTTGGTTATTCCCTACTTAATTGAGAAAGGAGTGTTTTCTATTTGACCAGTGCTATATACAATACTTGCATACTTTTTGTTTAGGGCATCACCCCGTATGTACATGGATTTATACCCAAAGAAAAAAGTTAGCTTTGGTGCTAAGTTAGCTCGACAATATATGGTCTCATATGAAGTCTGGTTTCTGATGTTTATTGAAGGCAATCACTTAAAATTATGTACTTAAATTGGTTGTTTTGTGTTATTATATATTCAAGTCTTAATAGTTAATAACAAATTTACTTGTAACGTGAATGTAAAACAATCGTAGAAATCTGATTGTGTCGATACTATTCTATTAAACTTACCTAAACCTAGTTGATTTTAAAAATAATTAAAAGGAAGTTTATTTTTGTTTGCGTAAGGCAACCCTAACAATGATCACATATAAAACACAAATGTTACCACAAAGCCCGCAATTTCCACAGTCATCAAAAGTACAAATCTTAAACACCTGTCTTCCATAAATTCAGTTTGATCAAAGCAAGGCAATATTGTCGTAACTTACCTCTTTGGTGCCTCCCTTATTATTAAAACTAGAGATTTATGCGCTCAACTTTTTAATATTTATGGGCGCGCAATAAATTGGCGACGAAGTAAAAGGGGTGGTTTCTTGCGGGGGAGGAATCAACAAGTACGATATTGCTTCGTAATCTGGAAATGCTTGTATCTTTTTCCAATTTCAAACTGTGGGTGTATTTTCTTCCTTATTTGTTACTGTAGTGTCTTATTCAGAATAGATAATAAACCATATAGGAGTTAAAAGCTAGATAGGTAACAAAATGTATTACTTTAAATTTTGTAGTTAGTAAAATTTAAAGTAATACATTTTGTTACCTATAGATAATAGAAACTGACAAAAAAAACTGTCAAGGAACATTGAATGGCAATTTTATTACACGATACAACATCTATGTATAAGGCTGACTTACGACCTTCAGGAATATTCCTCCAGTCGACCATAGCGTAGATATCCACGTAATTCGCATCTCAATCAAAACACAATTCCACTTCTCGCTCCATTCCATCCGCGAGCGTATGTCTCGACTTGGGGTTTGATCACAGTTAATACTTTGGAGTCAGTACAGTATATGTATTTTACAGACTTCTACATTTCATCTAAAACTATACTACAAGTTCATAATTATTACTGAATTTGACCATCTTATGTTTGATTTATTACTATAGAAAATTATTACAAGTAAGCAAGTCGATGCGTATAAAGAAAATGTCAACTTTATTTAGTTTAACTGAAATGGGTATACTTAATGCAAGAAATATGTAAACCTAAAATGCCTAACGCAGTTTCTTTGTAACAAATTTAGGAGCTTCCATTTGTTTATCCATCGCAGTAGAGAACTGAAGTCGAGGACTTGTTCTCCTCGAGGAGTAAAATGATCCCAAAAAAAGGTTACCTGTCGTCACAGAAGTCATGAATGCTACAGAATAAATAAAAGTACAAGTACTGAAGGCTATCTCTTATATATAGTCTTAGCGGAAGCGTAACCGCGTGTGAGCGAGAGAGCCGACCGCACGTGAGCAAGCAGATTTTACAACCACTGCGGCGTTTAAAAAGTGAACGTTACATACGATGCGCGTCAATTTATTAGGAACGGCCTTAGGACTGAGCCACACTTTATGCAACGCAGCGTAATCGCGGAGTGCCTGCAAATATTTTGAAGTCAAGATACTGATAACAATACCATTATTGGGGCTCGTCTCCGCCGGAGGCCCAATTGTCCTGAGTACCCATTACATTAATTTCTAAGACGTCTGCGATTGACTTACAATCGCGTTTAGACAAAGGGGAGACTCGCGGTGATATTCGTAGATATTTGATCTAGTGATGTCTCAAAAGGTGCATGTAATATCCTCGTAATATATTATTACTCAAAAGAAACTAGTTATCTCTAGTAATATCACCAGTTTTGTTTTGCTCTGTCTAATAATATAATTTTTATTTTTTTTTTTAGCCAAAGGTTGTCTGGAGGAGCCTGCTTTTTATCAATAAGGCCGCCTGTTGTCTACCGCTAATTGTAATTTTTCGTTCGTTGTAAATAATTGTTTGTTTAGTAATGGGTGCAATAAAAAGTACTTGAATTGTACTATACTATGTTCCAATAGTCATGATACGAAGTGATTTTAGCAATTCTTATTAAATAAAATTAATTCAAAGTGATTATTGAAGACACAATTTTGATTTCCGTTGTACAGACAGCATCAAACAGCCCCGTCATGATCATCCAAGACCCTATTATATTTCGTCACGTATCTTTATGCCATTAAGAACAAAAATGGGCTACAGACTTTATGATGCTGACTGTACTACGGAAAACTAAACTGTGTGTACAATAATCACCTTGAAGTATTAACCAATACTTAATAAGAATTACTAAAATCGTTTTGTATCATAATATTACATTGGAAGGCAGTACGGTACAATTCAAGTAGGTACTTTTTAATTCACACATTACAAAACTATAATTAGCGGAAAAATTACAATTAGCGGTATGCAACAGGCGGCCTTATCGGTAAAAAGCAAGCCCAGACAACGTTTGGGTACATAAAGTAGTCTTGACATGATTCGTCCAGGTACATTGAAGTGAATTTTGCATTTGCCGACGAGATGTAATGTAATATTACATTGTATTGTTTCGCACATCCTTATTTCTTAGGTAGGTGTGCAGATATTCGCAGATCCGACGATTGTCCCGTTTTGAATAGCGCCTAATTTCGTTATGAGGGATTGAATTTAATATCGGATCGTTGACGGCGGTATGTTTGCCGTTTCAAGTGGCAATCCTGATCGTTTGACGCCATTAATGATTCGATGTCAGATAATACGTGACCAAAATTGTAGTCAGATGCTGGAATAATTATTGTATTTAGGGATATGGAACCTTACTCTCTTCAAGCTATCGGAGCTTTAAGCTTAAAAGGTTCCTCAGTTTAATTTATATAATAAAGCAAACAGTAGCCCTTAAGTAATATCCCCGAACTTACATAAAACATTATGAAGCAGTAAGTCGAATAGCGTGCGATCAAATATCTAACTTCTATAGATGACAAGTTCTTTCGGAGCACGATGACCCTGCCGCGCGCACACTTCTTACCCGCCCCCGCTGTCTTTCCCCCCGTCGCCCGCAGACCATGGGAGTGTCACACAAGAACTTGTCGAGCTACAGTTATAGCAATACAAAAGTGATATCAATATTACTTTAGAGCCAGTGGAATACCTAAATAGTCATATCTCCTTGCTAATGACAATGATGTATTGCTGCAAAAATGCGCGAAATTGGGATTCACGCCTAGGCTCCTTCAGTTTATTGCCGATTACATGCGTAATCGCTGCCAATACGTACGGCTGGCAGGATTCCAGTCAGAAACTTACTAGACAAGGTCAGGAGTTAGTCCGGGTAGTACGTTAGGACCAACGTTGTTCCTGGTCATGATTAACGATTTGCCCAAGGTCGTAGGGGCAGCTCAATGCCTTATGTATGCGGATGACCTGAAGCTTTGCCTTGAAGTAGGACAGAGTGATGATTGTGGTAATCTACAACGAGACATTGATGCTGTGGCTGAATGGACCAATACCAACAAGCTGCATTTTAACAACTCGAAATGCAAAGTCATTACGTTTCATTACGGTCGCTTCTTACGACCTTCAAGGTACCCAGTTAGAACGCGTTCCCGTGATTCGTGATTTAGGGCTGACCATGGACACGCAACTCAATTTTCACCAGCATGTTGTTAACATTTGTAAAAGCGCCTCGAAGACACTAGGATTTATTATTAGAATGACCTCTCAATTTAAAAGTGTAAAGGTGGCGGTGTTATTATACAATGCATATGTGCGCAGCAAGCTTGAATTTGGAGCGATAGTATGGGGACCCTTGCGGATCTAAATATGTAACTTTAATTGAAAAGTTACAAAAAAAGTTCGCAAGATTCCTATAAAATAAGTCGTTTGGATACTATCCGTATTTGTATCCCTCTCGTTTCGTCTCGGGAATGATAGGGCTCGACTCACTCGAACTGAGGCGTAAACTATTGCTGTTGATACACAATCAACTCTTTCACAACACGGTAACTAACCCACCCGTGGTCTCGCAAATGGGCTTACACGTGCCCACCTTGTGCCCCTTGCCGAGGGGGTGGAGGCACTGCCCCCACGGCGCCGCTGCCGCCTGTTCGCGGCACCGCGCGCGCGCACCCGCCAGGCCAACAACGCACTCACGGCCAGGGCCTTAGCCCTTTTCAATGAGATGGCAACTGAAGGGCATGAAATTGATGTATTTGCATTTGTATTGGTGGATTTTGTAGAAATTGTATGAAATTTTCAAATGTTATTTTAAATGTATAGTATTATGAACTGATTTTTATTTATTTATTTATTTACTCTTTGTCTTGAATGTTTGTTATTATTTTTATTAATGAATTATTTATGTGACATTTTAAATTTTTAATAAATTATTAATTATTTGACTTTTTAATGTTTTATTTTTACTATGAATGTCTTTATTTGTATGAATTGACTACCTTTTTTGTTTTTTTACTAAGGAAAATGTACCTAACTACTATTAATGCTCTTATTTTTACCTGTTTTTTTTTACTTTTAATGTTTTAAATGTTTTTCTTTTTTTATGATTTGTCATTATAATGTTAAAAAAATTACAAATAAGCGATTTGGTGTAAGCTGTTAGCTTATTTTGACTTGAACAAATGAAATGAAATGAAATAAAGTATATTTATTTGCGAAGTGGAATTGGACCCCTGTTGTACCTACGTATATCGTGTCGTTCAGTCGCGACTGATTTCCATAAGGACGTCTGTTCTTCACTTCATCCCTTCGTCTAATGATTCTACACCGCGGAATCGCCTAACATGGATGTATGATAATTTGAAATTGAAGCTGTTCAAATTATATTCGCCATCATTATCACGTGTAGTGTAGGTAAATGTAACAATTAGTTTTTTATTGTGAAGCAATACTTGAGGATATAATAATTAAGAAACAATACAGTATTAAAAATGGTAACTAATGTAAATTACCAAATTTTTTTACGTTTTTATGGTTTACTTTATAATATAAAAAACAACTATAGGTTTATAGCTTTTGTTTTAATAAAATTCAAAGAAACAACTTAAAATTTTATTTTGAAGTAGGTAACTTAGAAATTACAAAGTTACTTGCGCCCAAGATGGCCCGGTTCTTAAGCTGGCTTCGATATAAAGTTGCAGTTTTATTTATGGTACTAACCAAACATGTGCGCGAAATTTAAACTCTTTCGAAAATGGATAGTGGGCCATCTTAAGAACTGGCCCATCTTGGGCGCAAGCACTTTAGGTGCCTTTTTTTGGCAAGCAATCACGCATCGCAGCCAGGGATTGCAATCCGGTCCATTTCTCTATCTATCTCTATATTCGATTAAGCCCAATGTAGTCGGATCCGGCCGGATGGAAGTTTTGCTATTGCGTATATCTAACATTATGCTTTTTGTCCAGTTTATTGGCCGTAAAGTAGACATGCGGAGCTGTTTTTGCAAATTAACTAATGAAACAATAGTTTAGCGCTAAAACACACCCTTATGAAATCAAAATTCACCATTATATGAAAAATTTAAGCATCTGCTTCAATAATATTTAGCCTAAACTTAATAACATTATTAACCTTTTTGAGCCACACACATAGTAAATAAACAAAATTAAATTTTCTTTATACTACCGGATCCGGTAAATTTTTACCGGATCCGGTGACCGCTAAAAAGTACCGGCCGGATTATCGGATCCGCCGGACCGGATTGCAATCCCTAATCGCAGCTCTTCAAAGGCGTCTTGTCTAGAAATGGGTAAACTCGACTCCGAAAAGTGATTCAGATCACTTAATCCGATTCCGCTTTTGGCACCGACTCCACTAAACGACTCTTTGAATCGTTCAAACCAAGTCACTTCCTGACTCTCTGATTAGAGCCGACCTCGCTCCGTTCCGCGGTACCGAAGCAAGCCGATCGTTCCCGAAGCAAGCCGAGCATTCATTCGGTCCCGTACCGATAGGTTACCTAGTCAGAGTTGGTAACTCCTCAGACTCTATAAGATTTAAAAGGAGCCGATAAGCAATCGGAGCCGCTTACGGATTCGAATCATTATAAATCTTCAACTTCGGATTTACCCATCTCTAGTCTCGACGCGGTCACAACCACTCGCGACCAGCGCTTTGATAATTGTGTTTAGGACAAATACATGATAAAGTATCCATCAGTCTTGTACACACATGCTTGTCAGAAAGTGATGGCTTATGTCATTTATCTATCGCACCATTAACACAACACAAAATCTGATCATAGGCCCGTATCATCGCGTCGACCGGATGGATGATGACGGGGTATGAAAATCAAAATTCTAATTAGTCTGTCAGTGAGATAATAAAAAAATATGGAACCCATATTTTATGCTTTTTCAAAATAATAAAAACGCACTCAGATAAATCGCATTCAAGTTTAGGAGTGACGTCACGTGACATTTTGACTCAGTGATACACTGAGTCAAAATGCCTTTATTTTTTGATTATGTAAAAATAAATAAAAATACGCGTCCAAAATTTTTGTACATGACGAACTAATTATTAAAATTTAGTCATCATCCCTATTCTATCTTCATTGCTTAGACGAGACATTCGCTCATCACATGATATATTTATTAGTTAATTGGTATCATAGACAATGTACATACGGCCCCACCCGCGTTACTAAAAAATATGCAGCCTAAACTTCCTCCCTTTTTTCGCCTCTAAAAAAATATTTATTTCAGATAAATTAATCCATATTTTGTTAGTATTACAAGAGACTTAAATAACTATGTAAAACTCTAACCATGTACATAAATTTAAATGAAGAGAGCACTGCCTTATTAAGCCACTGTCCCATCTATCTTAAGGGATGAATTCTAGGATATCCTATGTCCTTTTCAGAGTCTCAGTGTATCTATGTGGTATGGACCATAATTTATTTCATCATAATTGACAAACAGATAGAATTACCTTCGAATTACTATATTAGTATGGATTCGCTTGCCGTGCCGCCGGTCGCGCGTCGTAGCCGATCCGATATACCGCATCTACGATCACAGAAATCGTAGCGGATCCCACAATTGGAGTACATTTAGCGGCTCCCCACGGCATATTATGAATATCTCGCCCCCCTGAGCACACATCAAGCAGTCTGCGCTAAGCGAGCTCAATATTTTATAAGGAACTAGAAGGTCCTGCGACTTCGCCAGCGTGGAAAATTCATTCCGATTATTTTTCCGAGATGAGAAGTGATTATGGTTATCGTCTATGTGAAACTAATCATGTTTTCTGGTTTGCTCCGCATTGCAGAATGTTTTGCTTATCTAGAGGCCCTGTATTTTACTGGAATGAGAGGTGATCACAGTAATGGTAGCGGATCCCACAGTAAATTAATAGACAAAAAATCAGGAACAATCTCACACGAATCGACCTAGTCCCAAACTAAGCAAAGCTTGTACTATGGGTACTACGGGACGATTTACATAATATATCTAGGTATAGATAAATTATAATATTTAAATACATAGAAAACATCCAAGACCCAGGAACAAACGTTCGTGCTCATCACACAAGCACTTGCCCCGACCGGGGCTCGAACCCGGGACCGCCAGCTTTGTCGGCCGTTGTGCAACCCACCCACTGAGCCAAACGTGTCAACAATTGGACCACATTTAGCGTTCTCCGCGGCTCGATATGAATATCTTGGTCCCCTGAGCAAATATAGACGTGCAGTCTGCGGACTCAATATATTACAAGAAATTATAATGTTTTCCTGCGGCTCGAGGATAAATTGATTATATCTATGGCCAACCTATGGCCCTTAGACTCTTTGGTGATGCTTTGTGGACTGACGGCAATTTCTAGTGCCGCTGTTTTTCTTAAAACTTAAAAATCTTTTGTGATTCTTTACTTCCATCTTGGACGGGTGAGATGGATCGGTGTGAATCAACTCATTATTTTATTATTTTTAATATAAAACCGTACCCTGGCTTTTAAACCTGGACGCTGGCAAAATTGTCCTAATGGACAGAAGCCATTAAACTTCAAAACTGAACTGAAAATCTTTCGAGAATTGCGAAATTTTCTAGGATAAGAAGTAGCGTAACCGTCTGATACTCTACAACCTGTAAGAATCTTAGGCATAATCGTATGTATACGGCAAGCATGAAAAACATCACGAATTTTGAGTATTCCGATACTTTCTGATATAAATTAAAGTTCAATCGAACATACACGCTCGTTATGCTACTCAGAATGTGGTAGCGACAAATATATTCATCTTGCTTACTTCTTTACGGAGTGACAGTGACTGGTAAAGTTTTACCTCCAGTACGTATTCTATTTAAAGCTATACATAAACATAAGGCTTGTTTTACACTGCCACTCAAGGTAACTCAACGTGGATCGCCGCGTCGCTTTGGTGCGGCGCGCAAGGAGGGTAAACAATACCTTTTTCAATTAGGAATATGGTAATATTCAGTAGGTAAGATGTCAAAACCTGGGGATACTTTGGGAATAACTTTACATGAAAATATAAAGTTAGACGAGCGATAAAAGTATGTTTGTCGCATTATATCAACGGCTGAACGGATTTTAATCAGTTTTCTTTTCTAAACTCTTAAATAATGTAACTTTAAACGAGCAATTATTGGGAGCATGAAGTTTCCCAGAGGTATACATTGTATATTTTTACGCCATAGTATACGTTATAAGGACACAGGATCTACAAATGGTTTATTTTTATGTCGTTTCTTTAGAGATAAATTTATAAAACCATGATGTGTCATTTCTTCACAACAATCGAGTGTATACATTTTGACTTTGGTCTATATGGTTTAGCAAGAAACGACAAGAAAGACATTTACTTTTTAATTTTTCTTGCTAATCTGTACAGACTAAAGTAAAAATGTATACAGTCGGTTGTCGTGAACAAATCACACTTCCAGTATGTAACAGTATGGCATAAAAATAAACCATTTATAGATTCTGAGTCCACATAACGCGCACTATCGAGAAAAGATATGATATGAATAACTCTGGGAGTTCCGCCAGAGTTCCCAATTCTTATACTTATGTGATTAGTTTCTCGGAAATGATTTTAATGATTTGGGGTGAAATATGGCATATGGACTAAGTTTTGCCTTTTAACTTTATAGACTCATTTTCTAAAAAAGAAACAAAAAATCGCACGCTCCGATGAAAGCTCGGTCGCGAAGGTTATTCATATTATTAAGTGGTCTCCAATTTTCGTCGACAGACGTGCGACCCTACGAGTAGCACCGCCAATAAGTCGCCTAGCTCGTTTGTCAATCGAGTCCAAAGTGGCCAGTTGGTATTTAGCTGATCCGTCCCAAAGGTGACAGCAGTACTCCATACATGACCGTATGGCGTGGGATTGTATTCAATTTCGTATGGCGCGGTTATTTTTATTCTGTTCGCCTGGACAGACAAGTGACTGGGAAATACAGCGATTTTTCATTTTCACGTTTGAATGAAATGCCGATTGCATAAAGCCGTTTGAAAAACATACGCTCGTCAGACGCTAACGGCCTGTCCACACGAACCGCACAATGGTCTTCCGCGGCATTGTTTCTGCGGCCATTGTGTACTCGCCTTTTAGGGTTGCTAGGGTCTATAATTACTGCAATATAATCTAAAGTCATAATATAATGTTTGTCTGAATTTTTGTTAGTCATAAATTTATAATCACATTCGCTACGAAATCGATAACTTTCAGGATTGTTACAAAACAAAGCTAACCCAATCTAGACTCTATGGGATGAATATGTCAAACTACCGGTTTTGCGTTGCCTTCATCAAACAGTTTCCCCCGATCTTAACCAGATCGTTGGCCCATTTTTTTGGGGGCCTACCACGCTATGTCGTCCTGTACGTGGTCGCTCAAGACCTTTTCCGCCCCAGCAGCAATCGGTTCTACGAGCCACATTTCAAGTACTATACTTTAAACCTTTTGAAATAAAACAATTTAACGGATTATATCGCGTATATTATCTCATTTTAGTTCCCGACGTTTCGGAAGCTTTCCAGCTTTCCCTGGTCACAGATGGACTGAAAAGCTGCCATGGCCATAAAAAGCTGGAAAGCTTCCGATACGTCGCGAATATAATCCGTTAAATTGTTTTATTTCAATGAGTAATAATCGCGGAAACAGAAGAAAATATTATTTTAAACCTTTTGTTTTTAAACCCGCTGTGAATATAATACGCAGAACCCTGGCACTCAGCCCCCGGGGACGCCCTGTTTGCGGCCCGCTTTATTGTTTCAGTGCTCCAGGTATCTCTTCGTAATCGAAAACAACCGTACTGGTGTAGAGCGGTTTTAGGATAACACTACATTCGATTTGGATAGGGAGAAAATGTAGATTTCCACGTGGCTGTATAATTCTACAGTAAGCAATACAGAAGGTTTGTGAAATAAAAAAGCTGTATTCTTTGTATGTTTTATTTTTTTACAAGCTTTTATTTAACTTGCAATATATGTATGTTGTAATATGTTTGTTCGGACGGAATCTTGCAAGTTAAATTTGACCTAATTCTCGGATTTCAATTGAGCTAAAATTCGGCATAATTATGTAAGTTTGGTAACAATGCAATAATATGATACCATCGAGCTGATCTGATGATGGAGCATGAAAGTGGTCATAGGGACTCTGTAATAAAATAACTCAATCCTACCGAGTTTGGGCTCTTTCGAATCGTCTCGATGAATAGTTGATGGATGTTCAAAGAAAAGTACAGTCGGAAATAAATGCTTGTCACTAAAATGAAGTTTTTGTCAGAAACTTATTATTGAATGAATGAATGAATGATTTATTCGATGTATGTGGGAGATGGGTTACATTTGCAGGTTGAGTTACATAACACAGAATCACCAGACTCTACCTTTACAGGCGTACATACATGTTGGCACATAATTTAATTACATAATTTACTATCTTCTATCTTAAAAAATTACACTAAACTACACTATTTTCCTAAATTACATGTCAAAGTCTCAAATTGTCACGGTTAACATAATATTCATAATTAATAATAGTAATAGTAATATCCAGTAACGGATGACCCATAGTTGAAGACCGCCCAGTGACGAGACTAAATTTCAATTTGTAACTGCTTGGTTGCGATCTCCGCACTTCTCGTAGTCTCATGCTCATTGTATCTCCTCACCGCACTGGTTTTTGACCAACTCTTTTGCTTTTCAGGCAATTCGACTCTGGGACGAACTTCCACTCACAATCAGGCAAGCACAAAGCAAACTTATGTACAAGGAAATGTTGCGCAAACACCTCTTTAGTAAACTTTAAGATTAGCTCTCCGGACTTTTGCACTAAGTACATGAAGTAATGTGTGTGTAGCGTACTAGAATATGGCCGCAACTTCGTAAGCGGAGGAGAAAAATAACCATAACCTTATTATTTTCTTCTGTTTCCGTGATTATTACTCATTGAAATAAAACAATTTAACGGATTATATCGCGAATATTATCTCATTTTAGTTCCCGACGTTTCCCGTCCTCCCGTGACCATGGAAAGCTGGAAAGCTTCCAAAACGTCGGGAACTAAAATTAGATAATATACGCGATATAATCCGTTAAATTGTTTTATTTCATAACCTTATTTTTTTCTTCAGCTTAGTCGAGTTAAAAGTATCCATCTAACCATCTGTAGATGCCCAGCTACCCGTATACCAAAAATAAGTTGAAATCTGTTTAGTCTTTTTGGCGAGATGAAGGCAGAACGACACATACAAAAAAAAATTGACTGAGTGACCTGAAAATAGCCCTTTTCACACTATTTAAAAATATTCTTCAATGTACAGACATTTCATTTTTACAACTTTATAATAAGGTATACATATACAAATACATTAAGGTACGTAATGAATCCTGAATAAAACAAACCATTCTATTATCGTATTGGCTGCATAAGTAGATAATTCCTTGCTACATGAAAGTTACGAATTTTAATCCCACATTTGCACAAAAGCGTAATGTAAACACAAGACTCAATTCCGGCGGTCTGTTTGTTCATTAGATTCTGCATTAGACAGACGAGCCTGCGGCGGGAAGGATGGAGTTAAATACTACATCCTATTACTCGTAATTTAAACGAGCAATTCTTCTATACTATTATAAAGTTTTAAAATATTTTCAAGAAAATAAGTGAAACGGACTTTTTGAAGATCACTGAATCGAATCGAAAATATGAGTCATTGTGGCTTCATGACGTGAAAACGGCTAAACAAATTTCAAAACTTTTTGGTACAAGGGCAGCTCCCACGGATTGTAAATAGAATAATACTTTTCAGACTACGCTGAATAATCTGTCATCAAGCTTTAGACCTAGAAAGCTACAATTTTGTTAGTACAATGTAGTACAAGAAGGATGTCTGTCTCGGATTGAGAACTATATATTATTGAATAGTAAGTCCAAAACTAAGCGTGAATATAATCTCACTGACTAGGATTATTTCAAAACCTCACTATGCTCAAACTACTTTCAGTTACACGATTAGTTCGTTCAAAAATATCTTCTCTCAAATCTATTGACGTGTCTTAGTCAAGCGAAGATATTTTGGAACGCACTAATCATGTATATCTCTTTGCAGCTGACTGTACTATTATTATAAGAACATACCTACAAGAATAACGAGTACTAAAATGTTGAACACTTTTCTTCTCTATTTTTCTCTTACGTACTTTAAACATTGTTTTCGTCCCCTGTAATCTGATATCGAACATCAAGTTACATTAAGCTTCGAACAGATTCGACAAGCAACGAGTCTGTAGCATATCTTTATACTTTTTTAACAATTATCCAAACACATACAAAATCCAACCTTGTTTCTGTAGATTCAAAACGGAAATTCTGCATTCCGTTTTGAGTAGATATGCTCTTTTGAGATTACGGTACTTTGCGATAATTTTATACAAAATGTAACCTTTACGGAACTTTTAAGGTTCACATTCGAATGGTAAGTAAAGGTGGTTCCATCGTTTTGGAGATACGTGTGTGATTGAATGTTACACACAAACCCACTCTGTCGCGTTTGGTATTCAAATAGAACATGATTCGGATACGTCGTTGTTGCGATTTTTTTCCGATTGATCGCAAATTTCGTGTTTCAAATAGAATATTAATCGGTCTAATCGAACAGAAACGTGGTTAGTGATAAAAGAAGCAAAGTTTGATTAATATAACGTGCTTTGAGGTACTTTTGTATGATTTTTATTGTGTAAATTGAAAATGAATGTTGGCCATTGTGTGACGTCGCTTGGCTCTTACTTCAAATACGAAAAGCCACCAAGTGTCTGCATAACATCTGAGCAATGCTCGGCTAAAAGATGGTGAGAGTTGATATTGTTGATGAATAATGGGTAATTTATCGAATTTGTCCTTAATTCTAAATTGCCCCGATATAGGGTGCATGGTACCCTGTAAGTACCTTACACTGTCACTTGTAAACTGAATATGACATGTAAATAATATTTGAATTAACTGTGACTGAACTGTGGAATAAATGTCGTTGGTAGTACTTCCGGACCGATATCGTCATTATTAAGTGAATACATCAAAAAAGTTGTATCAAACATTGAACACCGTGCGTGAATTATTTTTTCAGGTTTCCATACGGTTAAGAATGGAACTCTTTTGATCACTTAGCTGTCGAAAATCTGTGAAAACATATTTTCATACAATATTTAACTCTACGCATGCATACCTTTTTAAATATTAAATGCACGTTGTACAAAAGAGACCGACAAAGCTTTGCGGCTACGGCGCTACGCGTCTACCTTTATTGCCTACAGTCTGCACAAAGAAGCCGCGACGCGATACCGCTACAGTTTGTGAAGGAATAAAAGGCGGGTGTTAGATGCGGTATAATGTTTTTATTAGTTTCAGGAGTTTTGTTCTGAAAGTGAACATGTCTGCATGTTCTGATTCATTTTTAGTTGCTACACTCCGAAGGAAATGTGAAACAAATATTCGCAAAGTTAAAATAAAACTCATTATTGAGTCATCGATCGTTTACGATTTCACTATCGGATTGACTGTGGTATCTAAATCGATACTTACGTCTTTATTAAATCACGTAAATAGCAATAGGCATGAATGGGAGTAATTAAAAGGAAGTGTTTTTACTATCGAACATCCAAATAATATGACACATGACACATGATTATAATTATGTAGGCATGTGAACATTGTGAAGTTCAATAAATACTTATATATTACGCTACATTTACACCAAAATATCTAACAACTATCGAGCTAACATACTTACCGCGACTTTACTTATCGCGCAAGTACATAACCCCATGCTACTGTCTATTCGCCTTTCACGAACTGAAAAGATGTCTATATATTATTACAAATTTGTAAAAATGTAATGTCTGAACATTGAAGACAAAAAACGTGCTATTTTACGGTCACAAAATCAAAAAAATATTTTTTAATTTTTTGTTTAGTTCTATGTTCGTATCTTTGATTTCCCATCACCTCAATACACCATGTATTTCAACCATTTTTGGGACAAGGATAACTGGGCCCGGGACTGGTTGTAGTATACTTTTTACCCAACCATGCTGAAGCAAAACAGGGGTATTGACTATTTTCTCCTTCGTGAACGCAATTGTGGGCACCTTCTAGAAGGCCATATTTGTCGCGCGACTAAAAAACGCGCGGCGCAGTTGTGCTAGAGATGCTGAAAAAGAATGAGTTGACATGATATTATAAGGCTAAAGAGTCGGATGCACCATACAGAGATCCATAAGCAAGAACAGATGACGAAATTCGTCGACTACTGGTATGGACGATTAGCTCAGTTGGGAGAGCGTGCTGCCCCGGTCTGGCTCAAGGCACTGGTTCAAGTCCAGTATCGTCGGTTTTTTTTACATTTGTTTCTGATCTTTGTTTATAAGGTTATCATAAATCTAAACTTTCATCGTCGTGGAATATAGTTATTAGTAAATGTAAATAGCATCAAACATCATCAAATAAATTGCCAGATGGCGCTAAAGTACGATGGCAACCTTAGTATAAATAAATAATCTAAACCAAGCTGGTATAGATCGGAAAACTCGCACGGCTAGAAGATGTTGATACCCGTCTCTTCCGTTCCTTAGAGACCATGGATGTAACGCGACGTCCGAAACGTCGAAGAATTACCAACGAAAGATAATTAAATAACATGTATACGCGATTAAGCCCCGTCATGAGTGAAAATCATCATCATCATTTCCGAGATAGGACGTCTGCTGGACACAGGCCTCCTCAATAGATTTCCACAAAGGCCGGTTAGAGACGACCCGCAACCTGCAAGTTGCCGCAACTCTAACCAGGTCGTCCGACCACCTTGCGGGTGGCCTTCCCACGCTGCGCTTGCCGTTACGCGGTCTCCACTCGAGACTCGAATGAAAATTTTGTTAACATTGATTTTTTACGAAAATCTTGATGTTTTACCACCACGATCTTCGTGATTTTTAAAGTGAATTTCATCACTAAGAATCTATATTCTTGAAATACAAAGATCCAAATAAAATCCGGTCAGTCTTGAAATTTTTTAAATATTTGGATCTTTGTATTTCAAGAAAATCTTGTTACTTTAATTCAATGTTATCATGAATCTGTTGTCAAGCACAGTTACTACCAATAGATGGCGACCGCTCTGCAAATAATGCAACGAAACTGAGGAGACTTAGGTACCTCTCATGCATTCACCCATGTACTCACCGTTTCCTAGCTCCATGGTTTGACGGGACGTAAAGACATTTCGGCATTGTGTCCGATACCGCTTTATTACAGCGAGATAAAATGAGATGCGAATTGTACCGTATTGTCAGTGGGTGTATAAAAACGGAAGCGACGACGCGGAGGTAAAAGAATGGGTAAATGTTTATTGTTATCTTGTAGAAGATAGAGTGACGGAAATAGGCAGGATCATTTCAACGCGGAATCGACTCGCTCACTGCTTTTTTATACCATGACGAAAAAATAAATAAATAACACACAGGGACAATAAACAATAACACAGGGACAATCTTACACAAATCATCCTAGTCCCAAACTAAGCAAAGCTTGTACTATGGGTACTAGGCGACGATATACATAATATATAGATGAATTATAATACTTAAATATACAGAAAACATCCAAGACCCAGGAACAAGCATTCGTGCTCATCACACAAACACTTGCCCTGGCCGGGATTCGAACCCGGGGCCGCCTTCGTAGGCCGTTGTGCAACACACTGAGCCAAGCGTATCGTCAAAAAAGAAATGTGTAGTTTGACGGGTGTATCTGTATCTGTATATTTGTGGCATCGTGGCTCCTAAACGAATGAACTGATTTGGATTTAATTATTCATCCGTTTGGGAAACATTAGCTTTTTAGCTTTTCTCTGGGTGTACGGGGCCGGGGGGGGGGGGGGTATTTCGGATTACTCGTTAATTAATGCTGATATAATTTGCTTATATTTGGCAATGGGCGGGCCCTATTGTTCGTAAAGTGATGGTTCATGTGGCCGACCAGTTCTGGAATGGTGACCACGTATCGGCAGACGCAACGTAAGTAGACCCTGCACAAAGAATGATGATCTGTTGAATGCTGCGAGTGCCTGCTTTACGCATGTGGCGCAGGGCCCGTCCAGGTGGCCTTCTTTGGAAGGCCTTTGTCTGGCCATGGACGTTTTTCGATGATGATAATGATGATATTGACTTTTATATCACAAAGCCGCCCGCAACTTCGTTTGCGGAGGAGAAAAAGTCATAACCCCACTTTTTTTCTTTAACATGATCGGGTAAGAAGTATCCTATGACCATCTGGAGATACCTAATTACCCGTGTACCAAAACTAGTTGAAATCCGTTTAGCCGATTTAGCGTGATGAAGCCACAACGACACATACAAACAATCTAAAAAAAATATTTTTCGATTCAGTGCCCTCCCAAACAGTCCGTAACAATCATGTGGTTGAAAATATCTTCAATGTACAGACATTTCATTTTTATAACTATATAGTAGTATAGATGTTGTTAAGTGACGATTTGAATACTAGAAAATAACCGAAGACCGCTTGGGCATGAGACCGTTTGTCGTGGAATTCTTTAGGATAGACCTATGCTTAGTAATGATCGTCTTTGGATTGAAATGAAGGTTATCGAAAACCACGACTGATTTGAATTATACTCGTGTATGAAAACACGTAGTATTAATTAATCTGTAGATATTATATTGTCTGCGTGTGTAGTTAATGAATTTGTCTTTGATTAAGCAACGATGTAACATCTTACAAGTCTTACAACACGACGACAAACTATATCTTCCACTACATTAAACACCGTCTTGAAGAGGTAAGAGCTATGCAAGAAGTAACCATCCATATGTGGCATTATATATTTGTGACTTTCCTTTGCAAAACGGCGCTTATGGGTTGGTTGCTGAAAGCAGAAATCCATATTTTATCAAGTTATGATATCACATATAATTTTTCGAGTTTTACCTACCGAGATAGCCCATTGGCAGTTCAACTAGCTTACACCAGGTTTAAATTTAAGTTTGTGTATGAATTCATACATAGATATATCAAACCCATGCCTAACCTCAAAGGCTGTGTCTGTTTGTCGGCCCGTGATAATTTCTAAAACTACTGGGTCGATTCCTATGATTTTCACCAATGTGTTGCGTAAAGATTCAGACTAGTCTTATTGCTTAATTTGTGCAACGCCGTGTAATGAACGGACAGCATAAGGCTAGTCTGTACTATTATAAAATTTTCGAATTCAGTTACAGGGCTGTGTGATGGTGGATGGAGGTAGGTTATAAGATACTTTTTAGTAGACTTACGCTTCGTGAACGAGCGCCTTCTAGTTTTTTTCTGATTATTAAAATCCTGAAACCGTTGGTTCCGTTTCGAACGCCGCGTGTCACGTCGTGAGTTTGAGACAGGCGTTAATAAGCGCGCGTCGCGGTAATTATCGCCACAACACGTATAATTAATTAATTATCGCTTGTTTATTAACCGCCCTCAAGACGGTAAAGTCACGTGCAATACGAGCGAAGACGAAAATCGAAGTTGCTCCTACATGTTCTGACCTGTGTTATATTTGTTATGGGGTAAAAAATAAACAAACACAAATAAACAATATTAAATATCCTTACAAGACTCAGTAAGATCTAATAAAATTTCAGTATGGCCCGAAGCCAAACCATAAACTCATTTATCAACAAAATTAGAATTTTTATGATTGGCCGAAATACATATACGAATTTATTGATCAACATCATCGTCAGCCTGTTTTAGTCCATTGCTGGATATAAGCTTCTTCTATGACACCATTGAATCTAATCGTCGGCTTTTTCCTCAGTTACCAAAGTGTCTGGCAAAGATCACTTTTTAGCGACCTTGAATTTATTATACTGTTTTGGGTCTGTACAATAAAGAGTTATGTATTATATTGCTACAATTAGTAAGTAACCCGTACGAATTAACTAGACCTGGGCCAATGTAGTCAAAGTATGTGCTGTAGTACAAAGCGGAGTCAATTCGTAAGTTTTACTTAACAACATTCCTTCAATTCAACTCATTTCTCTCACTTCTTTTTGGTATTACAGTACCTTCAGTAATACATAATCCTACCCCAAAAATGTTGCAAATGCTACCGTATCTCATTCAAATAAAACTGGAAATTGGAACCAGTCGATTAGTTACTCTTGTCAATGTTGCCACATTTTTACATATTCTAGAGTTATATTCTTAGCCTCCGTAAAGAAGTATCTGACTCAAATAGTTGCCGCAATAATGTATTATCGTCATGGATAAAGATTAAAAATTGAGTTTACACATTTGGCTTTTGGATTTTCTGCCATTAGGTTTGGGGTAGCCTGAAAAGCCAGGAGTAGCCTGAAGTAGCCAGAAAATTGCTCAAAAAGAGAACTTAGATTATGATATTTTAACTCATCAATAAAATCTGGACTACTTACTGACCGTCTGACTGTCTGTGGGAACAAAAACACGTCATTTTCAGGAACGGGTTCATGTCTTAAATTGTTTATACCGAATACTATGTTCTTCCGGGACAGTAGTATCATTTATCCCTTTCTCCTGTCTAAATTCGTACAATTCCTTTCTTTACTCTGCTATTCTTCCTCCTATTCCGCCAATCCAAGATATGCCGTGCCGACGGATGCGTGGCTAGAGGCGAGTCTAGTCGTTGAGCGTGCCCTATTGCCCTGGGACTGGTGACTCCAGAATAATGCGAGAAATAGAGAGATTAATGAATGTTGACGAAGCGGCAGTTTTACTTCAGGACTGTAGCAAGTGGAAGGAGGTAGTCTCTGCCTACCCCGTAATAGGAAACTATTGTTAAAATGTTCAATAACCGAAATAAACTTTTTCATTTTTCATTTTCATTACTATATTGGTACAATATTATGAAAAGCAAGGAGCATGGTTTTACAGCGCACTATTATTAAATCCAGTAGGAGTTTATCAAATTATCAAAATGTTTTCTGGCAACTCTACGTTTGGTATCTGTCACGTATCTGTGGATCGGTGGAAATTGGCTTCCGCGGCTTTCCGAGTTTCCGTTCGGTTGGCTCGATTACCGAGGTTTGGCGAATATCGATTTAGTCCATTAAAAAGCTTGCCTATGTATGTGGCTATCCTTGCGACAAGTGGTCATGACCGATCGCGATTTCGCGGCATATATCTATGAGGTTTTTCGATTATGTCTAATTCAAATAAAGTTGTACTCGTAGAAATTAAATGTAAGATACAGATTCGAAAATATTATTTATGCAAGAACCCCTCTTGTGACGACCAGTGTTCATGGTCCTTAGCGTCGTTCATCCAATCTTTGGCGGCGAGTTGCTTGATGTCGTATGTCCATCTCGTTAGAGGTCTTCCACGTACATTGAAAATATTTAAAAAAACTTGATACAGACTACTTGAAGGTTTAACCCGACTACGCTGAAGAAAAAGAGACGGGACTGATGACTTTTGTCTTCTCCGCTGACGAAGTCGATGAACTTTAAATTAAATTATGTCACTCAAGCATCTGCAGCAAATATTTTTTCAGGGCCTTTTTTAAAGGGCTTGCTTGGCTCATGACCACAGACTAATAAGAGATACTACGTATCAGACTGCCAACTCAGAAACAAATATTATTTGCACTAGGCAACTATATTTAATCTGTACGATTAGTGTTGACTAACGTTATTTTTTTTTCTATTCGAGATTGCAATATGGCAAGGGATCGTAGCGTATTCAGCCAAAGTGGTCTAGGTTCATTGAATGAGGTCTAATATTTAGAATCAATAGTTCCCGGCACGTAAATTTTAACACGTAACTTCAGTAATTGTATTTACGTGATCAAATTATATGCTGAGAATTATACCTCAGTGGCAAAAAAATAAGACAACATTATCTGTTAAAAGATTTATTTTTCATTCTTTTTTAAATTTGTTGTAAGCTTTCTTCTGTATTGCAAGTAATACGTCTGTCCCCTTTAATATTTTGTTGGTTGTGTTGCACCAATTCACAATTGTAAATCGGAATCGGAATCGTTTGAAATGACTGAGAATAGTTTTGTGCTCGGCGCAGTCAAATAAACAAAATGAATTCTTGGACATAATGATTGCTAGTTCTGCGGGCAATAATTTTGCAAGATCATCATGATTTAAACACTTTAACCACTTAGTATAAAACATTTTGCAAAAAGCAAGACAGGATAAACACAAGGACATCTCTCGATAACACATATGTGACAGTGACAGAATGAATTTCGACAAATAATATATAGATGACAAGACGAGTGTATTGACAAAGCAACAGCTAATCACAGCAGAGAAAAACGTCAGTCAACATTAAAAACAACATGGCGCTAACGTACGCGTTTTGTTATACGAAGATTACCAGCTGTGGCTCATGACGGATGTTCTCGGGCAGACTATTTAGGAAGTACGCAAGTCTTTTGTTCAATGTTCTATCTTCGAAGTAGTTCTTAACGCTTGGAACATCGAATGCAATATACTCATATATATATATATATTGTGCATTAGCATACCTGGCAACCCTACCGTTCGGTATCCATGGAACGGTGGAAATTGGCTGGCGCGGCTTTCCGCCCTGCTGGCTCGATTACCGAGTCAGGTTCGGCGAACATCGATTTTTGCCCGAAAATGACTTTTTAAGATTTCTTGTCGATTCGTAGATTGACAAAGAGAAGCGTTGATTGGTTTATTTTGTTGATTCTTTGTGTGTACTTTAAATAAGTTTCTGTCAAAAATGTAATTTCTGTGACAAGCTTTTATTGCCGACTGTACATTTCTTTTAACATCCATCTTATATATCACTATATTACTCACGACGATTCTAAAGAGCCCAAACTCGGTAGCATTGCATTATTTTAAGTAGCTGCAGAACAAAGTTCTTAATTTCGCCATACAAGGTATTACAGTGTGACTAGGGATTTCAATCCGGTCCGGCGGATCCTGTAATCCGGCCGGATCCGGTACTTTTTGGTAGACTCGCAGAGCCGCCACAACAGACATACATACGGACTACCCAATCCAAGAAAACTGACTCCAATTTGGTGAAAATTTTAGTTAGGATATAAATATCAAGAGTCTAAATGATCTAGGTCAAGTTAAGCTTTAAAGAACGATTTTTTTCTTAATATTTCTTTGAGACGTAATTTATATGAAAAATAAATTTTTCAATGAACGTTATTACAAGTATAACATTTATAACAATAAGATAATTTTATAAACAAAGATCAGAAACGAATGCAAAAAAAAATCGACGATACTGGACTTGAACCGGTGCCTTGAGCCAGACCGGGCAGCACGCTCTACTCTACTCTACTAATAAGATACTTATTATAATTGTAATAATGTTAATTGAAAAAAAAAAAAAAAAACAGAAAAGTGCAGTGTGATGTGATTACTGATTAGCTTTCTTTATGTATAATTAATATTACGGGTACTAAGGAAGTTATAGTATTTTATTATTGTTTATATATAATATACCTCTTAAAGTATCATAAAGTTGATAAAATATTACAAAGTAGGGAAGAAAAGTGGCGTCAAAGTTAGAAGAACGAACATGAATCATGATCCAATACTTACACCAAATTAGTGGTAAATTCTTAGATTTGGCAATTAAAACTATAAAAAGTTCAATTAATTAGAGTGTTATTTTTTATAAAGTAGATAACATTTTGTTATATTTACTATGAGACAAGGTTACCATGTGTTCATGTGTAAATAGGTTAATAATGTTATCAAGTTAAGGCTAAATATTCTACTCTACGGCCTACTTTACGGCCAATAAACTGGACAAAAAGCATAATGTTGGATAGACGCAATAGTAAATCTTCAATCCGGCTGGATCCGGCCGGATTGAGAATTGGACCGGATTGCAATCCCTAAGTGTGACGTCACAATGCATTACGCTTTAGTATGAAGCGTATTTTGGGAAAGTCCAAAAATGTGCTTTAAAGAGCGTTTATACCCACTTAACTGGCAACGTCGCATATTTCTTCGTTTTGCTCCATTATTTTGTGGTATTTGAATGAAACTTAAACATAATGTTCAATACATACCCTACATTTTTAGCATTTATATTGAGTTTAATTCATGTCCTCATCACTTTTGTCTTAATTTTCTTACAAAACAAGATGTAGACATAAACTAATTTTTAGAGCGTTGGTTGTGGCAATATCATGAAATTTTGTATTGTGCCAGCTTAACTACCGAAAACGTAATGAATGAATTGAAAACATGTTCAAGTTACATTCACATTTCTCAAAATAATCAAGAAAAACCAAAAAATATGCGACGTTGCCAGTTAAGCAGGTACCAACCCTCTTAACATTGTTATATCTCGGGGAGTTTTCATTAGATTGAAGTCTGGGGCACGGTAGCGGGAGCACTACCGTGCCCAAGACGGAAAAAAAAAGCTTTTTCATCAATATTACTATTATAAAGATATCGTTATATAACATACCTCAGAACAAGTTGTCCAATACCCTATTGGCTGATATCTAGTCATGTACCATTTGTTGTAAACCTATTGATTTAAATTTTGGCTATTAAAATATGAATAAATTAGGTTTGGTAATGGCAACAAATTCCACAAAAAAGATACATCTTTTTCGCCATCTGTCCGTGTCTCGTTTTAATCCGTTTTCGCTTTACGTCGAATCCTTTGCTCTTATTTTCCTTAAAAAAATGTTGTGTTCATGTTCGCAACGATTCACATACGTATTCGCAATCATCGGAAACTTGTAATTCACGTCATTTGTTATTAATAAGTTCAGTCAGTGAAAGTGGTTGTGTAATTTTTTCAATACTCTGTCAGTAATTAAGAGCGGTAGCAGAGTTGACCCTGTAAAAGAGAGTTATTAAGGCTGACAACAAAGAAGTAGTCCTGCCTGATTCATCCGAATCTATAAACTTGGATATTTTATAGTCCTTTTAAAACAACAATAAGAAGGGTTTTTTCGAAACTCATCCCCTAAGTGGGTTAAATCGCAATTAAAAGTTAGTGTGAGGAACATATTTTTATAAAGTAAGAAATCTGAAACTTCACGAAATGAGTCTTCATTAAAAGCTAAGAAAAATAATTTCACTGTTTTTTTTCCTTTCATCCATCACCATCCTAAAGGAGATAAACTGGGGTTAAAAGTGAGTGTAGAGAACGAGTGAGTTTGTGTACTTTTTGGACTGAACTATGTTTATCTATTTGTACTTAACATATGAGACGTGTGATTTTGTACTTAATTTAAAAAACTTCACTACTTCGAAAAAAAATCTCATCCCATTTTGCTCCAAGTGACAACGCATTAAGTGATATGGAGCTAGTGTATAACTACGTAGTGTTTTTGTAAACAGTTATAACAGAGACGAAATATGGTTTGCTCTATGTTGACAATGATCATGCAAAATAAAAAGTTTTAGTGCCGGTTATTTTATTAAAATTGCCGTCTCTGAACTAAATCCTGTACAGATACGACAAGTTCCAATGCAGTCCGTCTGTTTCAAATCTTAGGAGAGTTATGTAGGCCCTAAAGAGGGACAAATCCGCAGTCTTTTTTAACAAGTGGTCAACAAGCTCCCGGCAAAGCTTCTTACGATTTAAAAAATACTACCCCCATAATGGGGTGCGGTTTAAAGCGCGGCTTATCCCCCGTCTACCCCCCTTCCCCGGCACTTCACGTGCGTTTTGACGCGATTATCATTCCCGACGGTATCTCGGTATATTTTTGGATGTAGAAAACAAAGGATGCGGCTGTGTGTGGGATGGGAGATGGGAGGTGGACAAAAGATGAACACGTTGCTGCGTTTTATTTCTGCAATCGCTAAATTAAATCAATTAAAAGTATTGGTTTAGTAACTCTATAGTGTCAAGAGTGTCGTTTTTTATTTGCGTTAAACTTTAAGGGAACATTCTCAAGGTAAAATAAAGTTCATTTCGAGTTATTCTGTGTACAGAGCCCTTAATTGATTACCAGTCCAAACCTCTTCAAATGACATGTCTTAGTTGTCAACGGTTATAGGTCATAAATAAAGTCGACCGCAGTATCTGTTGCAACAATATTTATTTGTCATGAATGTTTTTTTTTCAAATTGAACTCAAATACTTTATTGAGAAGTTTCAGAGCATGTATTAAATAGTATGCTGTAGTAAAAGTAAATAAAAATATGAATACTCGCATTTTACAGTAAAACTATATAAGTAAAACATATTGAATAGTCCTGGAAGCTTTTGATTAAAAGTATTTAAATTGTTTTAGAAAATGTAAATAGTATTTCAGGAGAAGAAAACTAAATTTAAAAATTGTTACCACCCTATCATTCCTGCCGGAGATTATGGGTCACTGGAAAAAATACCTACTTAAATTAAAACCACGTCTTTAATTCTCATGTTCATGACAGCTTCACCTACGGCAATACTCAGAGGAGTTGAATAACTTTAAATTTATTATTTAAATAGAAAATTAAATAAATTATAGCGCATCAGGCGTTTCGCAGCTCAGCCCCCGCCGCGCGGTTTTTGAATCTGCTTCCTTTGTGACGGTTTTAATATGGAAATTAACGTTCTACCGTGTGACGTGCTCAACCAGCTTATCTACCCTCTCTATCCGACCACCCCTCACAATAGCACCCTCATAGCTATAAACATAAAGTTGCAATTCGGGACATCGGGGTTTTTTAACGGTAAAGTTAAGTTGGTCGCGTACAAAGAATTTGCCGCTAAAATCCACGGGTTTCGGAGACTAATTGAATTTTTGATGTACTCTTTCAGTTTTTTTTAACAGGTGTTTGAATTGAGCGTATGTTTGAGCCTGTTTTTAGTGGGCTTTATGGCCTGAATGTAAATGTTTAGTTTGAATTTGAACTGTAGCGCAGGACACGATGCACAAAATTGATACCTTTCCCGTAGGTCTCCTTCGGAACCCCTAATGTTGTTTGTCCTAATGTATCGTTTGCCAAATGTATGATTTGCCATAACGCATTTTTTTCAGAAACCGTAATTTTTCAGGATTTTTTAAAAGATCGTCGTATAGATTAGGTTAGGTTAGGTTTGTTTTATAACAATCCTGAAAAGTTTACGGTTTCTGAAAAAAATGCATTATGGCAAATGATACATTGGGACAAACGATACATTAGGACAAATGACGTTAGGGATTCTGATATAGATGCCTTTCCCGTACCACCTATTATTGACCTTATCGACATTGACATTAAGGTCTACGGATGGTCACTTATGTAAGTGTGTTGCTGTTTGTACACTGGCTTACCAGTAGTGCCGCACGTAAAGTTCTGGCAAATTGAATTCTACATTCCGCCCGATACTAGAGTCTGGCAAATTAAAGATGAGAATGGAATCAAGCGCGTAAAAATGTAGCTGCAGTGTGCGTGTATGAGCTAGATATAAACAGATTTGAATGCTTTTATCATTAACTAATAACTTAATAATTAATGACAAAAGCAATGATTTTGTTTAAGTCTAGCTCATACAGGCACACCGCAGCTTTTTAAATGTCGCGGTTGAGTCCATTCTCATCTTTCATTTGCCAGACTCTAGCACGTAAATTCAACCAATTCGTATAAGATTTACAAGAATTTTGGGAAGATAAAAAACCATAAGGCAGAAGCTCTAAACGATGGCAAAGTTTGGCTTTGGAGTGTTATAAAAGACTGACGAATACTGAACTGAACGAAATTCTTAGAAAATAATAGGTACAGGTACATACATACTGGTCACTACGGTAGTTAGTATCTTCAATATTGAGTGAGTTTGCGAAAAAATGCAGAATAAATATTCTTAAATTATTATATCAATTACACATTTTTAATTAACAGTTGAATTATATAGACAGGGGTAGAGTATTATATCTGGTAACAAAAACGGCCTATAGAATCGCGGAAAATCAGTAATAAAAGATAACCATCTCTCGTTTCGTTCATTTCCCATTTCGTTCCATTTCCAACCTTCCTTTATTCCATTGCCTTTACTTGTTCATTTTTCGGTCTCTCTGAAAAAAGTTGCAATGCGACGGTAAAAGTACTATTTGAGCTATGGAGCTATAACACTCACTGGTGGCCGATTTTTGAAATTCGAACGCTCGAAAGTTTCATTCTTGGACCGGTAATATTTTCATACTAATTAACCGGTATTTAATTTGGATATCTCGCTTATTAAAACACTTTTTTGGATCTTAATAAGTTGAAATCATTATCCAATATAATTTATTTCGTTAGGTACCTAAATACCAATTAGTAAATTTAGAAAAAATATCGCTAAGGTATTTAGAAATTTATTTCCATTTGAATTAATAGGGTTTGGTCCTGTTTTCATTGAATATGAAAATATAAAAAAAATGTAATATTTTGTTTTCAATTCTAATTCCTTTCGAAATTTCAGGTGCATGTAGAATTAATTTGAGTTGACGTTATATGTAAGTTAATTTTTAACATTTATATAAAAAATATTTTATAAGAAGTAAACGCTTTTCCAATATTCTTAACTATTCGGTTTCGTATTACCTTGTCCAGCAATCTATATATTAAAACACAATACAAAACAACAATTCACATTAGGCATACAGGAGCCCTAACTCAAACAACGGTAGATAATTATTGGATTTTTCGCTAAAGAGATGTTTAATTAAAAACGTCTACTTTACATTCATCCAAATATCCAATACTAATGATTCACAATCTTACGATAATAATAGGTACGGACGAAAAATACTGGCTGGTTACGGCATTGCCCCTTCCGCGTTCCAAAATTAAAAACCAAAGTCGCGACGGGGGTGGGGGGTCTATTTCTACGCCCGTCATTCCAAAGATCCATTCCGTTCCACGCTCGCATCAACTGTTTGAATAGAGTCACGCGGCGCTGAATTTATTGTACTCGCTCATCGAATTGAAACGGCGTATGTCTCATTAAACTTTATATGCAGTTAGACCCTTTTGGATTAGATTAGTGGCTACCTCCCCCGTCTATTGTCACGTAAATCCAATGTATCGCTTTCACTTGAAACTCGTGTGATATGGTAATGTGACATTTAATTCCTATCATTGAGGGATCCCCTGTTATATTTCAATTTATCCATAGATTCTATACGTAGCATGTGTCTGGTTAGGAATTCTGAATGTGTGTAGTAACTTTTATGGTTTTGTATTTGTTCGGTTCGAAATTAGTACTGAATTAATAACTGTATGGCGGATGCGATATCTGAATGGGTTCCCTTTCTGTTTATTTGTCGGTAGGTTAACTTTTTGCATGGATATGTTTCTTCAAGGCGTTATACAGCTTCGGATAGGGATCCGATCCAAATTATCGGATAAAATCGGACAAAATGTGTTGTGCAACAGATCCCAGTTTTTAGGGTCTGTAGCACAGTACACTATCTCATTTTAGCCGATGATTAGGATCGGATCGAGAGGCGTAGAACGCGTTTAAAATGCATTTATCCTGCGGATGTGAATTAAGAATTGACACGGTTGTGTTGTCAATACTGATTTTTTCAGTTTGTCAGGTTTTCCTTCTTTTACCTAATAATATTTTATGCAATGATTTAAAAAATGTGATCTTAGGAGTGACATATGTATGCTTCTTTTAAACTCGGTAACACGGTTATCATGTATGATAAACCGCGGGGCCGCAAGTGCAATAGGAGTTATAACATTAGGTGATCTATACAGAACACAAAAAAGTAAATCATTGTACAGGGAAAGTATTATATTTTATCCGAAGCAAAGCAAAGCATTAATATAAGCGATCAGTGAAGTATGTACTCAACAAGAAATGTAAAATGGTTTATGCATATGTCTGATTTTATCAGTCGCCTCTTCCAATTCCCACCCTCACATCCCCACCCCCCACGACAGGAGTTGATTAAACAAGCCGATGCCAACCCTATCTGTAAACTAAATAAAAATCTAGATCACTAATCCTTTGGTTTGTACGACGAAGAGATTCAAATCCAAATGGACATACCGATATAGAAAAAAGATAACGGCATGTGAGTGTATGCGTCATTCGAATTTGGGATATTGGCAATAAAACCGCGGTGAGCTGAAAAATCGATGTCGACAGACGAGCTAGCGACGCATCCCTAGTACCTATAGATGAGCCCTTTTTAGGGTTCCACAGTTGAATGACTGCGTGGGAACCCTTTCAATTTAATTCAAACAGTATAACAGTGTAAGAGCATAATTATAAGAGAGAGACCTTTTAATTCGTTTTTTTTTATCGAAATCGTTCGTTTTAATGCAAATCAGTGCTTCTTAAACTTTTTTGGCGATGGTCTCCTTTTGTTAAGCGAAATATTTGGCTCAGACTTAAAAAAACCGGCCAAGAGCATGCATGCCCAGTATAGGGTTCCGCAACCGTTCATACAAAAAAAATGCACTACAGATGATAAAAATACGATAGGTACTAGCAAAAGAGCGTATCTCCACGGCACTTACGTCTTTTTGCTGAGAAACGCAGTTTTTCGGCAATAACTCAAAAACAGTATATCCGATCATGTTGAAAACAATTTTCGTTTAAAGTATTTATTAAGCGTTACCTTATCAATGTTTATAAAATGCCTGTGACGTGCGGATATGATGAAACTATAAGGATTCCGTTTTTGTCATTTTGGCTACGGAACCCTAAACAGAAGTCCTAACTTACTCATCAGTGTCCAGCTCAAATCCTGCCAGCACTACACATTGGCGCAAAGGCGAGATATGTAGGTATAGGTTCAGTCAGAGCTGCAAAAAGATAAACACGATTAATCCGTTCAAAAATATCATCTCTCAACTCTATTGACGGGTAATAGAGTCTAGCGAAGATATTTTTGGTCGGACTAATAATTAGTGTGAATTATCTTCTAGGAATAGGAATAAAAATATTTATTTGCAGAAATGTAGTGGTAAATACAGATGGAATTAGGGAATGCAATACAGGGATATCGGGATCCCGAAATACGGGGATCCCGCATCAAACCCGCATTTCAGTAAAAATATCTTGATATTAATGATATATTCGTAAACTCTTACACTATCTTACGGGATCCCGCGAATACCGGGATCCCGCGGGACTACGAACAGTCAGTCCCGCCGAATACCGGGATTAAATTTCTCGTGCGGGATTGCATTCCCTTGATGGAATAGAATGTCATATAAGGTACGTACATTTTACTTAAAGATGCATGCAAATTTTGTTTATTGCTTAACTAAATACTTGAAGGTATATGTTATATAATACATTTCTATAATACTACTAATTAATAAATTATATATTTTAATTACTACAATATGGTTTCATCTCAAATAATAAAAAATACAATAACACTAGTCCAAACAAAATTTGTGTAGTTTGCATTTAAATTCAGGCATGTCTGATTGAGTGTAAGTGATTGATTATTTTTACTGCCACACATAAAATATTTCTTGCAAAGAAAGCTGTCTTTCAGTTGGAAGGGTACCGTTACCCTTCTTAGCAGTGCCATGTCGAGAGGGATATCTTCTGGTTGATGACTGAGTTCTCAATAACCCTATGTTCTGCTTGACAAATAGTCAATGATATAAAGCGTTGGTAATTAATAATAAAATAAATAAATAATAAATATTACATGACATTGTATTGTCTTCAGAACTACATACAGCTGCCAATTTTCATGACGCTACGATCCTTGGAAGATGGTTAAATTAGTTACCTTAGATTGCATTACATAGTTAGTTACATACAGGTCGACCTAATAAAAGCGTGTTAATTAGACATTATTTTTACAGCTGACTGTACATTACAGGTTTTAAATACGCCAATGTATCTCAATCTCCTCTCAACTGACGCCAATGCTACGACCTAGAAAAGTTTTGCGTTGAGTTTCCCCTTAAAATGTAGTTCAAACATAAGACTACAGTTTTAAAATCAATGGGAGTGAAGCTGCGGCAATATAGATAAAAGGGAATAAAATTTGTGAACCAACCGACCGTAATGGAACCGCAAACAAATCGTAGCCTACGTTTTTTAATTTAGCTAAAACCTGTCAACGCGGCTAGCCACTATTTAGACATAAAAAACTTTGTTGGTAGATTTTCAAAATGTTTTTTTTTTTATAAGTATACTAGCTTCTGCCCGCGACTTCGTCCGCCTTAAATTCGTTTATCGCGGATAAGGATATTTTTCCGGGATAAAAAGTAGCCTATGGCCTTCTTCGGGATTCAAACCTCCTCCATACAAAATTTCATCCAAATCGGTTCAGCGGTTTAAGAGGTAACAGACGGACAGACAGACACACTTTTGCATTTATAATATTAGTATGGATTAGTATGGATGACGAGTATGCTCGACTGAGCATAACATGCGCTGTATCTATCTATCTATCTATCTATCTATCTATCTATCAGCCACGGACGTCCACTGCTGAACATAGGCCTCCCTTATAGCACGCCAAAAGGTGCGATTCTGCGCAGACTGCATCCACTGACTCCCCGCGACCATCACGAGGTCATCCGTCCACATAGTCGGGGGCCTTCCCACGCTGCGTTTTCCTTATATGCCCTGTATGTACCTGCTTAATATAAAAAATAAAAAAAGAACCGACTTCAAAATAAACTAAAAAGCCATAAATAATCTTTTATGTACGGTACGGATCACATTTGAATCACCTTTTGAAGTCGGTGCCAAACGATTCATTTATTACTATTAAGAACCGCGGCGGCGAGCCTTTAGTAATTATCTACCTACATGTATATTTAGTCATAGTAATTCGTATTTTTGTTGAATAAAGAACTTTATTTACTTCAGGTTTGGCACCGACTTCGAAAGGTGATTCAAATGTGATCCGTACCGTACATAAAAGATTATTTATGGCTTTTTAGTTTATTCTGAAGTCGGTTCTTTTTTATTTTATTTTTTTTATTTTTGCTTTTTCGTGATGGATTTTAGTAGTGATATAAAATATCTTTTAGAGCCCAGAATGGGAAGATTGAGGAGGCACTTTGCACACATCTCGAGTCTTTGGAAGTAAGAAATGTAAAAGTTGGTTAGCTCATTGTACCTTTCATCATCAGCTCAGCATGAAATGATGACAACCAGAGGAAAAGACCTGATAACTTTAGAAAAATATATACAAAACATTGTTAGTGCCTATAATATTTGAGGGTTTCTCTCAATTCCCCTGGTATTCCATCATCTAATCCTGACTTGCTGATAAGGAGACTACTTCAGGACACACTAAAAAGAATATGACTAACAGTCTTAGTTGTATCTACCTATAATAGAAGAATTATCCTCTAACTCTTAACTATTAAGGATTTGTACCTTCCGTCATCAGCTCAGCATGATGAGATGATGACTACCATATGCAAATACTTAAATCATCATCATCATCATCATCTGAAGCATTACAGCCGCGGGTGGGCCTGGTCAAGCCAATCTTTCCAGTCCGTTCTATTCGTGGCTTTCCTTCTCCAACTTTTCACCCCTAATATCCTGGTGTCCTGTTCCACGCCGTCCAACCATCTGAGCTTGGCCCTGCCTCTACTCCTGCGGCCCTCCGGCCGGCCTTCTAGAAGGCGTTTGGGTACTCTGGCCTCGTCAGCGCATGACCTGCCCATCGCAGGCGTCCGATAACAGTTGGCTCATCGTACATCTGGTATAGCTCATGGTTATAACGCGTTGACTTAAAAGTTGAAAGCCCGCTGGTCTGTACAGTGTTCTTAAGTTCCATGTACACAAGGTAAATTCGTTAGCCATTTTTGAGTAGCCAGGTCGTTGGTTTAAATTCCAGTCCGTAGGATTTGCTTTTCCTTTCACAATCGTTTGTGTTCAGACGAGTGGGTAATTACCGCCAGCGCCCTAGGCCTTTAGTGGGGCTGCCACCTTTGAGCTCAAGACCTAGCTCCGTTTATTTTCAGGTACCGTCCCTTCCGAGTTGAAACCAGTTTTAAGGCGCCAGTTGCTCGCCTTCACCCTTTGTCCTTAGCATCTGCACTCTTGAAGATGGATGGTGCTCGTACTAAGAGTATGGGTGCAGTAGGTCCCAGGGGGCACGACGGGGACGTGGACAGATCGTACTGGTTGGTACCTGCATCCTTGTGCTCCACCATCAGAGCACTGCAGTAGGGAGACGGGCTTTTTATAGAAGCCTCAAGACTCGGATCCTAGAGGCCCCACCCATAACTAATACCAACTTCACCCCCTTACATTAATTCACCCCCTTAAATAGCTTAAGAAAATATATGAAAAACGTTATAAGTGCCTATAAAATTTGAGGATTGCCCTCGATTTCCCTGGGATCCCATCATCAGATCCCAACTTGGTTGCAATGGGACCACTTCGGGAGTATATCCTTTCAAATAAAAAAATAATTTTTAAAATCGGTCCACAAATGGCGGAGTAATCGGTGAACATACATAAAAAAAATGACATAAAATACAAATTATCGAACATAAAAATTTCCTGCCTTGCAAGACTGAACTGTGGAATAAATTGCCGCATGCAGTATTTCCGTACCAATGTGATCTTCAAACCTTCAAGAAAAGAGCGCACTCCCACCTGAAAGGCCGGCAACGCACTTGTGACTCCTCTGGTGATGCAAGTGTCTATGGGCGACGGTGATCGCTTACCATCAGGCGATCCGACTGCTCGTTTGCCCCCCTATGCCATAAAAAAAAAACATATCCTCCTCCTTTTTTGGAAGTCGGTTAAAAATAATGTTTCACGCGATGTAAATTATCCACCAATACTAATTATATTATAAATGCGAAAGTGTGTCTGTCTGTCTTTTACCTCTTCACGCTTAAACCGCTGAACCGATATTGATAAAATTTGGTATGGAGATAGTTTTGAGTCCCGGGGAAGGACATAGGCTAATTTTTATCCCGGAAAAATACCCTTATCCGCGATAAATGAATTTAAGGCGGACGAAGTCGCGGGCAGAAGCTAGTGTTATATAAAAGCTGCGACATCGACAGTGAAATGGGCTCCAAAGACTGAAGCGGGCTTAGTTCGGATCGGAAGCGATAGCTATGCTCAGGTAGACGGCATTGTTCGCGATAATCACCATCGCGTCGTTGAGTGCTTGCTAGTACAGTCAGCATCAAATATTTCTTGACACCCAAAGGCGCCAAATAGTTCAGTAAGTAGGTGTTTCGGGATGCCGGGCAAAAGTAGTGAAACTTCAGGATAAAAGTTTTAAGAGACGTGTACTCTGTGTAATGTTCAGTACAGGAAGGGAAGTGACATGAAAATTTTGAACAAATGTACAAAGCTAAAGTTACGTTATAAATAATTGCAAATTGCGGCGTAAACAGTAGGTACGTCTTTATGAAAGTTGATTGTAAGAAGATTGTGTTCCAAGCTATTTGGCGACTTTGGGTGTCACTACCTGTTTGATGCTGACTGTACCTTAAGTAAGTTAGGTATTTGTGGATAAGCCAACGCAATATTACGAAAAATCATAAAGTTGTAAAAATTAAATGTCTGTACAAAAAAATAAGTGATACGGATTATGTAAGTCACTGAATCGAAAAAAACTATTTTTATTAGGTTTAAGCGTGAAGAGGTAACAGGCAGACAAATGAACAGACAGACACACTTTCGCATTTATAATATTAGTATGAGTATATAAGTATGTGTATTATACTATGAGTTGATATCAGTTCGGTATGATTTTAAAGATGTTTCGACGTCGAGTACCGAAATCTGTTCACCTGGTAAAGAATTGTGGCAGAATAACCAACCTTTTTTGTAGACTGTACATTATTTAGTATAACTCCCAGATTTCCATACGTATTACTCAAGTGAATCCGACCCCTTACGACAAATTTAAAGCGAATATAAATACACAAGTGTATGAAGTCAAGCGAAAAATAATAAACAGTTGTAATAAAAATATATATATTGTTTCAGATGAGTTCAGTACAGGAAGAAAAGCCGCCGGAGCCAGCGAAGCCAGTCCGGGAGCTAAGAAACGCGGAGCTGGTCTCCCGACTCCTGGCCGCCACGCCGCCATATTTGTACAGCAGCTTCCCGCTGCAGCCGCACGCGTTCTTTTTCAGCGAGATGCTGCGGTCCTTCGTGAGCGCTCGGCATCCAGCTCGCCCTAACCATTACCACAGGTTAGACATGTTTCTACTGTAATGTAACTTTGCTAGCGAAGCCTGAACGGGATCTCTGGAACGCGGAGCTGGTCTTGCTACTCGTAGCCACGTGGCTGTCATGCCGCCATATTTTTACAGCAGCTTCCCACACGCGTTCTTTCTTCACGAGTGCACGACACCGAGCTCGGTCTATAAATATATTTCTAAGAAAACTAATATAGGTTCATTTGTATCAATCTTACTTAACGAACCGATTAACTATTCTGATAAATACAAAAAAAAACAATGTTTACGTTACAGCGACACCTCTGGCCAACATATGGCAACTGCAAAGTTAATTCACTTTGTTAGGGTGAAAATTTAGTTCAATAAATGCTCACCGCGGCGCTGATGGCAAAAAGCCGGTCAAACCTAAAATGCAGATATCTGTAATAAGTAGTGATAGTGCCAAATTCCGTTGACTCGCTGATTGGACTATATAGCTAAGTAAGCAACACCATGCGCGCCGACAAGACACAGGCACTGGTTCAAATACAGTCAGAATCTTGATTTTTATTGAGATCTTTGTATTTATAAGAATATAAAATCTAAGAGGAGAAAGTCACTTTAAAATCGTGAAGATCGTGATATTCGTCGTCGCGATATTCAAATAAATTCAACCAATTAACTTTCAAAATGGCGCTGGCAGCTGCTGTCCTCCCATAGAATAACGACAAATTCCCCATACTACCTAATAGTCGTTATGCTACAGGACTAAGTCAAGATACTTAGTTACTACTAAATCAAATCAATCATTTTATTAAAATTAAATAAATCAAAGAAATCTTTAACAAAATAATAAGCTTTTTCAGAATAAAAACTTACTTAAAGCTTTTTAAAAAAAAAATTTAGTTCTATTTTCATAATGTCTTTTAGTAATTTATTAAAGATCTTAGGAGCCATGCCAACAACATATTTTTTTATTAAAACTAAGCAAGATACCTTTCAAATTGTAACCACAATGATGGTGACCAATAAAAAAAGATACTTAGTTTTAATACAAACATGTCTTTCAATTTCAGGAGATTCAAAAGACGCTCGCACAAATACTTCGCAGAGAACGACGAGTGGCGACGTGATTGGCCAAAGCAGGACGAAAACAAGAAAGAACCCGAAACGCGCCCAGAAGTGCCCTTAGAGCTGACTGTAGAGAAGCATCCACGCGTCCGTGAGCCATCCCCGAGGAGATTATCGCCGAAGATTGAGCAGAAACCTAGCAGCCCTGGACTTCCAGGCCGACAGTCGTCTTTTGTCGACGTCGGCACCGAGGAACTCCCAAAACCTTCACCATGCATCGGTAGAGCGGACACCGTTCCACCGTCAAACCTAATCCTACCCCCGCCTCCACCGATGTGGTATCCACCAATCTACAACCCTCAATTTGGGGTAGATCCTTTAAATTTCTTCATAGATTTACGCGTATCTGGTCACATTTATGACAGGAAGCGTGCGATCGCCGAAGGACTGGAAACTGGTATCAATCCAGAGCGGCCTGAGGAGTCAGGGTTGGACAAGAGATTAGGAAGAGATTTTGGGATGAAACCACGCCACGTCTCCGCTTTCTCCGTTCCTGTCAGACCAGGGATGGCTGCTGATGCGTCAGCCAAATATTTCGATCATAACAGCGCTAACAGACATTCCGGTAAAATGAACGGAACGTCATACATAATGAAGAATTTAAAGAACGTTTACGAAAACTTGAAGAGCTCTCAAGATGTGAAAGATGTGTCTAAAGTGGATAAAGATGAGGATACAAAAGCTGAGTCTTCGGATTTAGACGACGATATAATAGACTAGTATTAGATAGGAAATAAACTTAATCTAATAATTTTATTTATTGAATGGTGAATGATGGGAAGATGAATGAAATTCGCAAAGGATTTGTAAAGACGAATGATAGAAAAATTGTATTGATGTCAGTATTATTAATTAAGAAAATATTCGGTGATTAATGCCAAGCTGGATGTAAATTATATCAGCATTAAAACTACAATTAAATAACAGGCTTATAAGTAATTTAAATTTATGTAAATATTGTTTACTGGATATTCATGTGATATACAGACAGGAAAATGGTTGTGTATAAGTTTGCATTGATTTGATCAGGGCCAATTTCATCAGGCTCGGTTAGTTATTAACGTCTGATTACGCCTGTTAATGTCGACTATGTCACACGTCTCATATTTTGTTTTTATTGATAAAACGTGCTATACAGTAGTGATGTAAAGGTTGCTGACCCTATCAGCGACTACCTCTACGCAAGTATGGCCATAGTCTACCTTCATACCCTACATACCTTAGGACAAAATTCAAAGACAATACTTTTCATAATTTAAATTTTCAATTCACAATAATTGTATAGTTTTTGTTGCTTGTGCGAAGGATAAGGCTAAATTATTTTGTATGGTCCGTACTTTATACTAGAACTAGTGGCGCTCTTGGAAATCTTGTCTTTCTAAGATTTGGGACTAACTGTAAAGCATACGATGTTGCGCTCGCAGTCGCTTTGACGTTGAATAATTCATTATTTATTTGATTTGCAATAGTTTTTTAAAATTTTATATAGTTGATTGTTCATATTCTTTCAATATATAAGAAGTTAAAACATTATAAATGATTCACAATAGACTGTTGTGTTTTGTACCATGAACCAGAGATGTGGACCGATCTTGTTGCAATAGCACTTTAAACCTCTTTTGTGTTTATTTATTCAGTTATTTTTAATTCTTATAAAAGTATATAGAAAACAGGTTAAAATGTAACCCTTCAAACAATAATATATTTTTAACCCTTTGAACGCCAAGGCCCCTAAAGGTGTTACGATTACGAGTTGTCGTGACCATGACGCCGCCGATACTTATAAGTGTTACCACTTACAGTGCAGAATCAACATATTTATTGTAATGTAAGGTCTAATTTCGCTCTCTCGCTTCAAAGAGTTTGGCGTGCGGGTGACACTTTAGGATAAGATAGTTTTCTTGGTAAAAAAAAATCTAAGTCCGTCTTAGATAGATTATCAAACAAAAATATTGAACACGTATTCTTTCTTTTGTCAATCATACAAAAAAAGACAAATATAAAGCGCGTCAAAGTTTGGGAGTAGGGGCGCAAGACGTCACGCCGTGAGAAAAGCGGTCGCACGGCATGACGTCACGGGGAACTTTAACGGGCTATCTTCATATTTTTTTGTTTAATTGACAAAACAATATATACGTGTCCAATATTTTCTGATAATCTAACTGATAGACTAATTATATTTTTTTAGGACATAAGTCTATTTGACGTAAAGGGTTCGAAGGGTTAAATGTTTTTTTTTTTAATTTGCAGTAAGCCTCGAATAAGTAAGTCTAAACGTTGCACCCGCGATAGTGGAATTGCTCAGTTGTCAATGACGTTTGATAGGTGAGGTGTAATCAGTCGTAATAATAAATAGAGCATGGGCAAATGGGGCCTTTATTAATTCACTTAAAAACCTTACGATGATCTCAATACTAATAAATAATAATTATGTGATTTGATCTAGTCCTTGTGTATAAAGTGTCTAGTTATTATAAAACTAATAAAAAGTCAATAATGTTGCTGTTATATAACATTTTTAAAGATAATGTTAAGTACGATGTCTATTGTACCCAATATTATGAGACACGAAAATAAATAAAAATTAATAAAATACCTAGTTCATATTTTATTTCCTTAGATTTATATATGTTCTTAGACCATCATACTAATCATAATCATCATCTCGGCCGAATGATGACCTCTGAACATAGGCCTCCCTCAAAAGGACCCTGATGATGACCGACATAATAGCCAACGTAATATATATATCTAGGTAACAATAGAAAATATGGAATAAATCGTATCCCTGTTTAAGGAAGATTATATTTTAAGAACCTATAATATAGCTACTCAACTAGATGGCATTACTTTCGTCAATCATTCCATAACGATGCATTCCCTTGGAGTATTTAGTAAAATACTCCAAGAGACAATGCAGTAGTCTGACACCTTGGATATTGGGCGACTGTCCGACAGCGCGGGCGCAAAAGGTATGCACCTTTTTGAAAATCAAACGATGTTCACTCCCACAATAATTCTTAAAAAACTGGCTTGGGTCTGCCCTCAAACTTGGTGCGTGTCGTAAATTCAGCGCATACCTATGAGCATGACGGACCGCGCCTGTGCGCCGCCCACTTCTTTGCCTTGCCATCATTGCCAGTTTCCAACTTTTCGTTGCAAATACAGGGCTCCAACACAAGTATACCACTCAAAAGAGGAGTACGCCAAGGGGATGTTATATCTCCGAAGCTATTTACAAATGCACTTGAAGACGTCTTTAAGACTCTTAGCTCGGACGCGGGACGGCACAGGTATAAATATCGATGGACAACACCTTAACCACCTACGCATCGCTGACGACATCGTTCTACTTGCAGAAACACCTGAAGACATTGAAAGAATGCTCAACGATCTAAGACAGGCATCGATGCGAGTTGGCCTGAAAATGAATATGGAAAAGACGAAGTGGATGGGCACCTCCGTCAGCACAAGCATATCATTGGATGGCAAAACGATAGAGGAAGTAAGTGACGACATATACCTAGGTTAGAAAATCATCCTAAAAAGGGATTCATTAGAAACTGAAATTAGCAGACGCATCCAACTTGGATGGGGTGCTTTCGGTAAACTTAAAGACGTCTTCACTTCAAAAATCCCTCAATCACTGAAAACGAGAGTGTACATTCAATGTGTTCTCCCAGTAATGAAGTACGCATGCGAAACGTGGACGCTAACCGTCGGAAGAATCCACCGTCTGAAGGTGGCACAGCGAGCTATGGAACTCTCAATGCTCGGAATCTCTCTGCGAGATAGAATACGCAACGAGAACATTCGCCAACGCACGAAAGTCACCGACATCGGTGAAAAAGTTACGCAACTAAAGTGGCAATGGGCCGGCCATATATGTCGCAGAGATGATGACAGGTGGAGTCAGCGAACGCTACACTGGAGACCTCGAACGGGTGGCAGAAGCGTTGGAAGACCGCAAGCCAGATGGTCGGACGACATCAAAAAGACGGCAGGGCCGACCAGGAATAGAATCGCCGCATCAAGAACAAATTGGAAATCCATGCAAGAGGCATATGTCCAGAAGTGGACACATATATGCTGAGAAGAACAAGAAGAACTAACTGCTCGTTGCTGTGCGAGTTCCGTCGTCGTCCAACTGTAGGAATTGGTATCGATACATTAGTGGCTTTGAAATTGAGAATGATCGACGATAGCAAGGAAGGATAGTTGGATAGCTATTTTAAAGTTATCACCTATCATCCGTCTTAAACAGGTAACAATCAATCAATCAATAGAAGAAACTAATAAGCAAGAAAATTTCTGCTTTTCTGAGCTTAGAGCACACTGTAGATGACAAGCCGTATTATTACAGAACTGTTTTTCATACACTGTTAGCGAGGGGCCAGCTAAACACGTACAGCGCGTACAGCACACTATGGCAATATTCCTAAATCTTTTTTTGTATGTATACATAAAAAAAAACCGGCCAAGAGCATGTCGGACCATGCTCAATGTAGGGTTCCGCAGCGGTTTATACAAAAAAATGCACTACAGATGAAAAACATACGATATGAAAAAAAAAAACACTAAAAAAAGAGCGTATCTCCCCGGCACTTACGTCCTTTTGCTGAGAAGCGCAGTTTTTTGACAATAACTTAAAAACAGTATGTTCGATCATGTTCAAAACAATTTTTGTTGGAAGTACTTATTAAGCTTTATATTTGTAAATTTTTCATATTTTTGAACATACCGTTTAGAAAATGGAGGGGGGGGACACAATTTTTGCTACTTTCGGAGCGAATATGTCCGAAAATATTCACTAAATCAATTTTTTTTTAGAAACATCAAAGTGTTTTTAGAAGATCTGTCGAATGATGTGCCACACATTGATATTAGCTGAATTTTTTTTTTTTCAGTTTCGGTTACATGTATCGAGTGCCGCCCCTAGAAATGTATATTTTTTTTATTTAACTATAAAACTAAGTAGCGGCTTACACAAGACATCTATGCTCCAAATTTCATTAGTATACGTCTCATAGTTTTTGAGTTAAATGCCTGTGACATACGGACGGACGGACGGACGGACGGACGGACGTGACAAAACTATAAGGGTTCCCTTTCTGCTATTTTGGCTACGGAACCCTAAAAAATACGCCTATGGGCTTTATAGTGTAAACTATAAACTAATATGACTATTGTTGATATTTAGGAGTTTGATGTTTATTCTCCAGTAGTTCAATGCTGCTTATGAAACGTCTTTGAAAGTAATTATTGATACCTACCCATACAATGACACATTCTAAAAAAGATGACGATCTTCAAAAGTCAAAGGATTGAACAGTATTTTTGATTTTTTTTTAAGTCTATCCATCAAATCAGAAGTCGAAATTCTGAGTTTTAGTTCTCCGCGCTCTTGTTTTAAGCTATATTTGAGTGAGCGGGACGGTGAAATACTAACTTCGAATTTTGAACTTCAGAGCTTTCAAACAGAAAAAAAACTAAATCAAAATTGGTTTATAGTGAACTTATAATGACAAACCAACAGTTACATAAAGGTTGCATACATTATCTTATATTATTAAAACATCCTCTTTTTTCGTCGGGAATTAAAAAGACTAAGAAATATTGACTTAATTTCTAAGAATCTACGTAAAATCAACTTCGAAAAAAGATTGACAGCAGTAGAAATGTTGCCAGTAATGAAATGCGCAAGTCATACTTCCTCCATACTTCAATTATTTCATTAGGTAAATATATTAAATTTGAGTCTACATTTAGAATATTGTTATTTCTTCTCTGAAGGCACAAAACATTTACATGAATAATAAAATTCATCCTCCGAAAATATAACATTCGACAAACAAAAGCCGTTCTGACATATGTCATTCGTATTTCTAGTCACTAACCTAGCAACATTAGTCACCACGCGATTTTCTTTCTGGATTTGCTTGTACTTCTTCTGGACGAATTTAAAAGATTTTTCTCTTTTGTTTCCAGAAAAGTTAAACAAAAATGTTTGGTCAACAGCCCATTTTAGTTTTGAGTAAGTGTTGTGTTAAGTAAGCTCGCGAACCTTCGTCTCAATTTATAAAATTCATTCATTGGTGAATCATTGCAGGTCAAAACACAAAACGTGAGTCCGGCCGGAAAGTTCAGCTGGAAAATATTAATGCTGGGAAGGTGAATATGTGCTAAAATTGTACTAAGTGTTCAATTTCTCCGTTTAGGAGCAGATTTCAGTTATTGGTTTGTACATTTTTCGTTTATTTTAGACGATAGCGGACGTTATACGAACATGCCTCGGGCCGCAGGCGATGTTGAAAATGCTCATGGACCCCATGGGAGGCATTGTGATGACCAACGATGGCAACGCTATCCTACGTGAAATAACTGTACAGCACCCAGCTGCCAAATTTATGATAGAAATCGCCAGAACACAAGATGAAGAGGTTAGAAATTTTAAATATTTTTATATTGCGTTCTAAATCAAATTTAGTCTGTAACAACCTATTAAGACTAAATGTCGCAACTATGCTTTATCACTCTTTCACTAAATCCATTTCCGTTGCATTTTACTTGTTTTGTAACAAAGGAATGACCACCGCTATTATTTCTGTCAGTAGTAACAAAGAACTTGTTGAAACTTTTTTACCACATTTAAGGCAATAATTTGCTATCAACTATTGCACTCAACTTTTAATATACAAAGTATGTTTAATTTCACGAGTATTTAGCCAACTACTGTGTATAAATCCAGGTTGGAGATGGTACCACATCAGTAATAGTCCTGGCCGGTGAGATGCTGGCTGTTGCGGAGCAGTTCCTCTCCCAGAATATCCACCCCACAGTCATCATCAGAGAGTACCGGCAGGCACTCGAGGATGCCATCAAACTGCTTGAAGACAAGATCTCCATCCCCATTGATATGAATGACAAAGAGAAGATGAAGGATGTTGTAAGTATTATGTGATTTTATCATTGTATTTCAAGTACAACTGTGAAACGCAAGTCTACTTGACTCATTCAAATAATATATATCCCTTACAGAAATATTGATCATGATGTTAGATGGAGGTAAGATATGGCAGCTTGGCTTGTGTATAGGCATATTATCTCATTCATGTTCAGGAATGGGTTAAGGTAGGGCTACTGTCACAGCAAACATCTTGAATGAAACTAAATATTAGATTCATATTTTCACAAAAGCCTTGTTAATACAATAGCCAAAACTAGGATACAAGGGATGTCTTTGGGGAGACAATATTCATATGAAATTTATTCAGAGCTGCCACCTTAATTATAGCTGAACCAGGACAAAAACTTCAAAAATCCTGAATTTTTGAAGGATATCGCCGTTTTCCCCGGACATGTTACATTTTATACAGTTTTCCCTGATACAAAAAGTCCAGGTTTTAACCGGAGACATTTTAATAGTCTGCCTGGACGGCCCCCATACAGCCTCCTAACTAGGACTTATCCAGGGAAACCGGGATGGATGGCAACCCTACATTTATTATACAATTGCATTGGTACATGTGATTGTTTTTATTCAGATCCGGTCATGTGTGGGTACCAAATACATTGGGCGCTGGGCTGACCTTGCAGTAGACATTGCCCTGGAGGCAGTCAACACTGTCATGGTCAACGACAATGGGAGGGTTGAAGTCGACATTAAGAAGTGAGTTGACCTCTTATTTTCTTTTTAAACGCTTTTATTAGGTCCACCTGTAACTGAGTAAGTAAGTAACTCTGTAAACAAATCTTGCAAGTTAAATTTGAGCCACTTCTTTGTTTTCGATTGAGCTAAAATTTGGCATACTTATGTAAGTTCGGCGACAATACAATATTATGATACCATCAAACTGATATAACGATGGTGCTGGATGGTGGTCACAGGAACTCTTATAAAATAATGTAACCCGGTCAAGTTTGGGCTCTTTAGAATTGTCTCCGTGAGTAGTTGATGGATGTTCAAAAAAAAATGCAGTTGGCAAAAAAAGTGTATCATGAAAATGAAATTCTTAACAGCCTCCGACTGGATATGTGGCTTACCAGGTGACCACTCTTGCCAACTAAGCTACAGCTAGTACAGATTTCTGTAGCGCTGACAGCAGGAAGCTGGTTAAACGTAAAATGCAGAGATCTGTAATAAATAGTAACATAATTTGTAGACTCATTGACTGGACTCAGGAGCTTAGTTGACAGAGCGTGCGCCCTGTCAAGGCGCAAGACATTGGCTCAAGCCTAGTCGAAGTCTTGAATTTTTTAATTAATGAAACCTTTTTATTGATAAGAACAGTATATCTAATTAATAAAGAAACTCACTTTATAAATCGCGAAGATTGTGATAGTAAAACCAGGCGCGGTTGCTGTCTGAAATTTTAGAGGGGGTCACTTATATAATATGTGGAGTAAATAAGACTTTGTTGCACAACTAGGTGCCCGAAAACTTAATGCGTGGAGGAGAAAAAAAATCATAATCCTGTTTCTTCTTCAGCGTAGTCGGGTAAAAAGTATTCTATTACCATCTGGACATACCTAGCTACCCGTGTACCAAAAATAGTTGAAATCCGTTTAGCCCATTTGGCGTGATCAAGCTGCAAAGACACACAAACATACAAAATATCCAAAGAAATAAATTTCCATTAAGTGACTTCCAAATAGTCCGTTACAATCTTTTTTTTAAGAATATCTTCAATGTACAGACATTTCATTTTTACAACTTTATATTAGTACTAGCTTTCTGTTCGCGACTTCGTCCGCCTTTTTTTTCGTTTATCGCGGATAAGGGTATTTTTTCGCGATAAAAAGTAGCCTAATGTCCTTCCCCTGAACTTAAATTATCTTCATAGCAAATTTCATTCAAATCGGTTCAGCGGTTTAAACGTGAAGAGGTAATAGACAGACAGACAGACACACTTTCGCATTTATAATATTACTAGAAGGCGCCCGCAACTTCGTTCGCGGAGGAGAAAAAGTCATAACCCCTCTTTTTTTCTTTAGCATAGTCGGGAAAAAAGTATCCTATTACCATCAGGAGGTACCCAGCCAGCCGTGTACCAAAAATAGTTGAAATCCGTGTAGCCAATTTTGCGTAATGAAGCCACGACACATACGAACAAACAAACATACAAAAAATAAAAAATAAAAAATTTTCGATTCAGAGATCTCCAAATAGTCCGTTACGATCATTGTTTTGAAAATATGTTCAATGTACAAACATTTCATTTTTACAACTTTATAATAGTGTAGAAGTATGTAAATGTGAATTTTTTTCCATTTGACGTAGACGATTTGGCGTGTGTCATATCCGCTGTGACCGAGCCTGAGTAAATCTTGACATTGGTATAAATGCTATAAGGAACATAGCATTTATACCTGTGTTCATTAACATTGGTAAATATTGTAATTGTAGTTATGCGAAAGTGGAGAAGATCCCCGGCGGCACGGTGGAGGAGTCGCGCGTGCTCAACGGCGTGATGATCAACAAGGACGTGACGCACCCCAAGATGCGGCGCTACATCGAGAACCCGCGTATCGTGCTGCTCGACTGCCCGCTCGAGTACAAGAAGGGCGAGAGCCAGACCAACATCGAGATCGTCGGCGAACAGGTAATCGTTACCAAAATCGAAAATTAATTTCCGGGCGCGTGATCTTCATTTGCTGGCAGTGCCGAGGGCGTGCACTGTGTCTTACAGGAATTCACCATTGGTCCGCGCTTTAAAATGCCTGAATACGCTTTTCGCATCAGCACCTGATTGCGATGTTTTTGCAAGTAGCTGGAAGGGTATATGTGATGAATGTTTGAAGTTCTGCGAGGCGATGGACGAACGTCACTCTCTTGCTATTTGTTCATAATTCTTGCTGTTTGTTTATAATTGTTATATCTGCATCACCTATATCTGCTGTACTACGTGTTATTCTATGAAATTCACAGTTTATTGGTCGTATGCTGTAATGCTGTGTAATTTAATTAATTAAATAAATAAAAAATAAATAAATAAATCGTCATTCCTATGACGACACGTTTAGGTACGTCCACACTTGTATCCGAACACCGTGCCGTGGCAAGCGTGAATATCGCGCTGCTCGGACGCTCACTGTCGGCGCGGCGATTACGCCCCGCTTCTCCGATCTAAGTGTGTGATACGCGTAGGAACATGGATTTCGTGCGATCGGATCGGCGCAACGTCCAAACGCGTGATCGTCACACGCGATCATGCCGCGGGACGAAGATCTGGTCGGGCAAATGATACAAATGTGGACGCACCTTTTGGCTCAGCGGGTTGTACAGCGGCCTACGAAGCTAGCGGTCCCGGGTTCGAATCCCGGCCAGGGCAAGTGTTTGTGTAATGCGCATGAATGCTTATTCCTGGGTCTTGGATGTTTTCTATGTATTTAAGTAATAGAAGAAGAAGAAGAAGAAGATACATTTATTTTGTAAACAACAACAAAAATTGCAGTACATTGGAAAAGTGACATGTATAGACTTAACCTAGACTTAAAGCTAAACCTAGGAGCCATAATCAATCATATTTGTGTTTACAAAAATGGAGTCCACTCAGCATATGTCAGAGCACTCATGAGTGCCATGACGCTGATCTTCCGTGGATCCAGAACAGGACATGTGTGAGACAGCGTGCTGTGTATGTACGCAGTGTACCTACTCATTTATGTGCGTGCCTGTGTGAATGGCATATATGTATTAAGATAAATACATTAAATTAAATTAATATGGACAAAATAAACACAATAACCCTGATATATATATGTACTTACACCAGCCTATCTTTAAGAAGCATTATCTATACTATACTTTCATATTATAGATGCGAAAGTGTGTCTGTCTGTCTATCTGTCTGTTACCTCTTCACGCTTAAACCGCTGAACCGACTTGGATGAAATTTAATATGGAGATATTTTGAGTCCCGGGGAAGGACATAGGCCACTTTTTATCCCGGAAAAATACCCTTACCCGCGATAAACGAATTTAAGGCGGACGAAGTCGCGGGCAGAAGCTAGTATTATATAAGTTGCAATCAGCCCTTAACTTTACGGTCGTGACAAATTCAGCAAGGCTATCCCCCCGCACACATTTGTTGCGCCAGAAGATACTGCTTTAAACGTTTTTTAAAAACAAACAGTGTAGGGGCTTTTCTGATCGGTGGTGGAAGATTGTTCCAGCATTTCGTAGCAGCATACCGAAAACTGCCACGAAACGCCGCCGTACCGTGTCGCGGGCATACGAGCCGGAGCGCCTGTCTTTCGTGCGCGCGTGAAAATATTAACTTAGAGAAGAGATATGGAGGTTGTTGTTCCCTAATCACTTCAAACAAGAGTGAAGCCAAGTGATATGCTCGACGAGCTTCCATCTTAAGTAAACCTCCCATGTTTAAGAATGGCGTGATGTGAGCTCGAGGGGGGACTGGGTAACAAAATCTGACACAGGCATTTTGGAGACGAAATAATATATTTGTAAACTAAATACCGCGCACCAAATATCTGGTGCAACAGTTCTCATTTGTCATTCAGTGTCATAATGCTACCAGTGTATTGGAAACATTTGTGCCAGCTCTGATTCGATTTACTGTGATTACAAATGGAAAATCGTCCACTTGAATTGATCATTTTGAATATTGACCAAAAATAATGCCATTCAAAATGAATTTTGACAAAATGTGATTGTGCTGAATAATAATGATAACCAAATTTATTTTCCTCGTAAATTAATTGAACTTGGATTGAATTTTGTCTAATCATAACTTATTAAGAGCTGCCGTATTCAAAGTGTGTTCCGCGGAGCGCCATTGCTCCGCAAAGCTTCTGTAGGGGTTCCGCGATATTATACGTGATGAAAAAAATTTGATTGCAGAAGTGGTCTGCAATCTTTTCCGAGTGAAATGTTTCTGAATATTAGTTTGCATTGTTTAATTGATATAAAATATGCATAGTGCGGTGATTAGGTAGATTTGAACAATGCTGCTTCCAGTATTAATGAAGAATACCCACAACCTACTTTTCGATTATTTTAGGGCTCCGTCGAATACATCGCTTTGGCAAAAGGGTTACGCCACCAAAAAAAATTGAGAACCGCTGGATTAGAGTAATGGACATATACAATGATAGCAAATTTAATTCGCAGGACTTCACAAAACTCTTGCAACTCGAGGAGGAGCATGTTCAGAGGCAGTGCGAGGACATCATCGCGCTGAAGCCCGACATTGTGTTCACCGAAAAGGGCGTGTCTGACCTCGCGCAGCACTACCTGGTCAAAGCCGGCATCACCGCCATTCGCAGGTACTAATCATCCCTTTACTTTCTGAACTAAAGACCGAAACACACCGGATACGTGCGCAGCACGTGCACGTGCGCGTGGCGTGCGCGTTGTATCGTATGAAATATCATAGTAAATGGCACAACGCTTGCGTGGCGTGCACGTACGTGCGCAGCGGTATGTCATCTCTTATGGGTATTCGTACTTTACAACGCGCACGCCACGCGCACGTCTACGTGCACGCCACGCACACGCATCCGGTGTGGCTTGGCCTTTAGTATCTGATCGAATCGATCAAATATGGTCACTATACTTTGATTTAAACTTACACGATCTTCACTCATTATCACAACACAACAAAACGGGACTTAATCGCGTATAAATATGATTTATTTAATTACCTTTCGTTGGTAATTCTTCGACGTTTCGGAGGTCGCGTTACGTCTATGGTCTCGAAGGAAACTGGAGTGGCGAAATCAAATAATTAAATAAATCATATTTATACGCGATTAAGTCCCGTTTTGTTGTGTTGTGATAGTGGTCACAATAGTTTGAAAAACCTCATATCTCATTTTGCTCCACCGAAAAAAGTACCGTCAACGGTGGTTACTTTGATCAACGGGTTAACATTGATTACTAATTTTTAAACCATAAGAAATTTGTTTCTAAACGCGTTTATGATTTATTGTTAAGGTTGGCAACCTCGTTAAAAAAACTTCTTTGACGCGTTCAGAAATACACTCCTTACAGTTTAAAAAAATAATGATCAATGTTACCTTGTTGATCAAAGTAACCCCAGTTAACCGGTACTAATCCAATATGACCCCAGTAAGGTAAACTAAGAAAGGCTAATGCCTCCAATAATTGCCACCATGCTGTTATCTCTATTGCTAATGACATAACGTTCAACATGTCAGCTATTGGGTCAGTGTCGAGCACAGGGACGATTACATTATATACTTAACGCTTTTTTACCGAAATTGGTTTCAGATACAAGCGTTTTTCAAAGTAGTGACGATTCTCTTTTTTCCAATTATCACCAATGTTTAGTAAAAAAATTAAATGAGTTATATCACGTTTATTATCTCATTTGAGTTCCCGACTTTACGGAACCTTTAGAGCTTCTGTATACACAGGGAGACTGGGCATTTTTATCTAATTTTTCTCTGTCAAAGTTCCAATTTGAGCAAACTACCCACTCTGAGAAAACTAATAAAGGTGTACCGGAACTCGAATGAGATAATATACGCGATATATTCCGTTTTAATTGTTTTTTCTGATCGAATACAGGAAAAGCACACATGCTCCGAAAATAATAAGGACTACATTCCTATCAAACTATTCTATCAGTTACGAGGTTGAGAAAGTATAGGAACGTAATGGTACACAAATGATAGGATTTTTATGCACATAACGCTTTTCATCCATCGGTTTGCCACGATCTTGTGGGGGCCTTCCCACTAGAGTTTCCAATCCCGGGATTGGAAGCCCTACTTCCTACGTTGCGCCCCAAAAATCCCCATAACCGGACGTTACGGGGATTTTTATAGGAGGCCTTTGTAGGCTGATATGATGATGATGTCTTTTAGCCATGATGAAGTCATATAGATGACTATAGCTGCTATAGTTTTTAATTGAAGTGATCGAAATTGGGGTTTTGACGACTTAATAGAAGCGGCACCTCGCCAGTAATGGGGTGCTAGACCAGGTAACATGTCTCGCTTGTCTGTTCAGATTACGCAAGACAGACAACAACCGGCTGGCTCGCGCGTGCGGCGCCACCATCGTGAACCGCACCGAGGAGCTGAAGGAGAGCGACGTGGGCACCGCCGCCGGCAAGTTCGAGGTCAAGAAGATCGGCGACGATTACTTCGCCTTCGTCACTGAGTGCAAGAACCCTAAGGTCAGTCCTGTCGCTGATTAATAAGTACTTCGTGACAGATTAACTTAGTAGGGTTGCCATAAATAGGAGCATGTCGATCAGGACACTTAGGATGTTGACTGTACTCAAATAAAAATAAAATTTAGACGCGAAATGATACTTTCTATGATAAAAATTATTAAAAATAATTTGTGACGTCACACGTTTCTAGGGTTTTGTATGGAGATTTTTTCACAGTCCAAAAATGTGATTTAAATATTGTTGTATCTTGGTGAGTTTTTATGAAATTGAAGTAGTTTTTTCACCTATGTTTCTATTATTGAGAGGTCATTCTATAAGATACCACAGAAAAAATTGTCAACATCCCAATTGAAGTGAAAGTATGTAGATAGAAAATAAAAAGGAACTTTTATTAGAAAAATAGGTAAGGTATAAGTAACTTATAAACAAAAAAATATTTTGTTCTTTTAAGTACGAAGTAATTTTTAGGGTTCCGTATTTAAAGGCTACCAACGGAACCCTATTACGAAGCCTCCCGTTGTCCATCCGTCTGTCTGTCTGTCATAGGGCTCTATAAGTTTTGAACCGTAATAGACAGTTGAAATTTTCACAGTAATTTACCTACTGTAGCCACTATAGCAAATTAATAATAAAAAATAAATGAGTTCGTCCACTGTGAGGAGAATGAGTCGAGGCAATCGGGCGTATGGACGTTCACGGACCAGAAATAGGCATCGGTAAACTAGATTATCGGTCCATACCGATAGTCTAGTTTTGAAACCGGGACAATTTCCTAAATGGACCAGACACCGGGACAGCTCGCTTCAAACCGGGATATGTCCCGGCGTACCGGGACGTATGTCAACCCTAACTTAAGGCCCATGGTGCGCCCAGTCAGCGTCATTTCAGTCGAAAAAATTGCGATGGTTTGAAGGCTGCGGTTTTTTTAATTTCTTTGTTCTTAACCGCCGTTCCCGTACGTATAGGATTTTGACGATTATAAGCTTCTTAATAGGTGGCAATTAGCTTTATTTGTGAGTTTACAAATAAATGCTATTAATATTTTTTACAAGACTTCACTCAGAAGATAATATCCGTCAAAATTTCATAGGGGAATGCGCCTGTAAACCATCTACAGTGGTTAAATACTTTTTAATGTATAGTGGTAATAGATCCATGCCACATTTAAACTAAATTGTAAGACAGCGGAAACACCTTTGAATATTAATATTATTCACCAGAATATTCAGGGTTTTTCCAGCAAGGAATTAGAAATAGGTTTATTTTTAGATAATAATAATATTGAAGTTATGTGTATTACTGAACACTGGCTAAAACAGGAACAATTACTTTTTGATTTTATTAACTTTAAGTTAGTATCTTTGCTCGAAAATTGGCCATTCATGGAGGTCTCTTATAATTGTTAAAAGTTCCATGAAATCCGAAGAGCGAGAAGATATTGTTAGATTATCAATAGAACGGATTTTAAAAATTGCTTGTGTAGAATTAGAGACCTATTTAAGTAATTATATGTATTTACAGACCACCTTCTGCTGATTTCCATACATTTGAATGCACTATGGAAAATGTCTTAAAAAAAAAAGCTTGTAAAGGCAAAAAACATGTTATAGTATGTGGAGACTTCAACGTTAATTTACTTGAATCGAATAGTAACACTGTGAAGTTGTTAAGATTGTTTAAATCTTAACTCGGTCAATTTGTTTTTTGAGCCAACCCGCGTGGGAATTAGTAGTGAAACCTGTCTAGATAATATTTTTTGTGATTGTAAATGCTTGGATAAGGCAATATTTAAGTCCTTCAGTTCAGATCATAGAGGTCAGAGAGCATCTTTCCCAAACACTTTCCAAGAAATACCACAAACTATAACATACAGACCCATAACTAGTTATCGTTTAGAACTATGCAAAAATGAAGTTCATAATGATCTATGTATGTTATCCATTTCACATGATGACCTAAATTGTTTGTACAAAAATTTATTTGGCATAATTATAAATAATTTTAATACTCATTTCAAAATGAAAACTATTTCTGGGGCAAAAACGAAGAACCTGAACTCCCGTGACTCCTTAAGAGAACTTTTTAAAGACATCAACATATTACCCGTAGCGTCCCAATATATTTATGAGAACATTATTTATGTTATTAAGAACCTAGAGTCTTTTAGTAAGAATTCAGATATCCACAATTTTAATACTAGAAATAAAAACAAGATCGCTATTAGAAAGTTCCGCGTTCGTAAAGTAGCCAAATCATTCGTAGGCCAATGTATACATTTTTATAATAAGCTACTAGATGATGCTTTTAAATTATCGTTTCCAGCTCTCAAAAAGTACTTAAAAGAGTCCCTAATGGCAAAGGCTTATTATAGGGTAGAGGACTATTTAACAGACATAAATGCATGGCCCAAAACAGAAGCCAAATAATTTACTTTTACCGGGACACGGTTCTTATAAGGTGGCATATCAAACGTATGTAAGTTGTTTTAAATAAAAATCACTATTTTGCTTTTTTATATTCTAGATTTTTTTTTACTTTTATAAGTTTTGATATGTTTCCTTGAAGAACTACGCATTGAGTTTATACTCAAAACATATATTTAGGATAAGCTAAGCACGAATATTGTAATAGATATAAGAGTTATTTCGAAAAAAATACTGACTGTTGAGTTTGTTTCGGCTTTCTTCTCTTCAGTGGTCTCCTCTTGGGAAACGCCGTAGAGTCAGACTTGTAAAAGTGCCCTTGTGGCCTACTTACAGAATAAAGATCATTATTTCATTATTATTTCATTATAAGACTCAGATGTGTTGGTCCTTGTTGATACAATAACTTAGGAACTTCGTTCGTGACATTTGCATGGTCTGCGGGCGACGGGGGGAGAGAAGCGAGGGCGGGTAAGAAGAGTGCGCGCGGCAGAGCACGATGACCCTGGATCCTGGATAATAATAAAAATATAAAGTGTTCACTTCCCGGAATTAGACGATTACATGTTATAGGCAACTGCTAGCGCCATCTGTTGGGCAGCAACAAAACTAGTCATGCATGGTTTACAACGGTAACTGGCGATGGAGATCATAATGCTGTCTCTTTCACACCTGCTAAGATCACGAAAACGTGAACAAGATAGCATTATCATTTCAGTCGCTAGTTTGTTTTGCGTCGAGTATAATTGCGAAGATGCAATGCGACTATTTTTCATAATTACTGTATAGAAATATGAAATTGAGCCTAAAAAGGTGAAATAAAGAAAAATATTACGACGACCAGGCGTGACGCGATGCCCATGGTCGTCCAGGGTAGGCAGTGCCTTTGTGCTTATATGGACCGCATGCCACAGGTTATCCCTGAGTTTGAATCTCGATTTTAACGCTTTCAGTCAGTGTGACAATGATATCTTATATTTGGACACACGTCGACCGTGATAACTTCATTGTGGCAGAAGTACAGTATTTCTTATCAATAAAAGTTGCCATAATATCACCGGTTGCACGTATTTTCATGTAAACTTTTGAAAATTCTTTCTAAACAACGAAATATTCACATTGACACCTGTCAGTTTACTCCAGCTAATTAAAAATCCTACTTTAGTCATAACAAGGACCATTGAAACAAGAGGACTGACAGTGGCCATACTTTGGATCGTGTTCCGATCGCAAGGAGATATTCTGGCAAAAACTAGATGGCGCTTTAAAACTAAACATTTAACGATGTTATAATTGAATAAAGAAATATAGTATAGTAACAATTAGTTAACAAATAGCTAATAATAAATAAATTGTAACATTTAAATACTTTGCAACGCTTTTACAAAGTTGGATAATTGTAAAAAATAATTCGTATACATAGATGGCGTTGTCGGGGAACGGCTTTTTGTATGCAGATGGTCAGTCCTCTCGTTTGAAAACAATAGTCCTTGGTCAGAAGAAACCGGATCGATGGTATAATTGGAAAAAATAATGCATATTCTATATATACATAGTGGTAGTTTGGGTTAAATTGCTCCGTCCAAGTAAAGTTTTATTTAAACTCACTTCGTAAACCCCTGTTTATTTGCAGTACAAATACTCTATATTGCGCCTCACAATCTTCTTTTTCATTATATTTTCAGGCGTGCACAATTCTCTTGCGTGGTGCTTCCAAGGACGTTTTGAACGAGATTGAGAGGAACCTTCAGGACGCTCTGCACGTTGCAAAGAATTTGGTAAGTAATGTATAAATTACAAAACCAGCTGATGGCATAAATGTGTCAAACAAGTAAAAAATATTTATGAAATCGATAAAGATGATTTGTCATTTACGAACTGTAAAAGGACTTTTATCATGGAGATCATGTCTACTCACGCCATCTATCGAGTTTCGGCCTAAGTAGTGACTGAAGGTCTAGATGGCACTAACGTATGTTATTGTTTTCCACGTTTAAAATACTATAAGGTATACTAGCAACTTTGTCAGCGGAGGAGTTAAAATTACAACCCTCTGTTTTCCTTCAACGTAGTCGGGTAAAACAGTATTTTATAATCATCGGCTACGTTTTTTTATACGTTAACAATTATTATTATTAAAAAATGAGGAAGAATATCAAAATTTTAAAATTAATTTATTTTAACTGGATATGACCACCTTTTGCCTTGACTATGGTCTTCATAGGTCGAAAAATGAGTTGCACGCTGCACGAATGGGGTTCAGCGTTATGTTATGCCAATTACGTACTGATCGTTTTCTTCAGTGCATCCATACTGGCATGTTTTCTTGCCCTCACCTTGCTCTTCAAAATTTACCAGATAGAAAAGTCCATCGGATTCGCGTCTGGGGAATTCGAAAGCCATTGTTTGGACGAAATGAAATGTGGAACGCGGTTTTTCAGCCATTCTCGGTTCACAAGAGCTTTATGAGCCGGGGCCGAATCTCGTTGGAATGTCCACGGTCTACTACCGAAATGTTTGCGTGCCCAATGCAGCTTCCAAAACCTATGATGCGAAATTTATTTACTGAGAATTTTGTCAGATATGGCCAGTGTGAATTTGGAAACACTTCATATCGTTCACCCTATATTAGTACAGTAGTACCATGAATATAAGTTACATCGGCAATCTTCGGCCACGCCGACGAGTGCTAACAAGTACCGAATGAAACCGAGCATGTGACCATTCCAATAAAGACCTTGTTGTATTATACGTACGGTATATATGCAATGACAGGTGAACTCGTGTTCTGTGACTTAACAGTCCACATTGGACCTATCTGTCTAATTACTAGTTTAAACTGCCTATATTATGCGTATTTCTTGGCCGATTTCATTTTTAATTTCACAGTTTGAAATAGTTTTTACGCTATTTTGATATTTAGTTAAGAAAAGCGTTATCAAAAAATGCTTTCTGCGCAGGTATATCGTTGTAACATATATTTGTGGTCCTACTGTAATTCAATATGTTAATCGCTCGTCAGTCGTTTCTCGATGTATAGTATGTACGGGTTGCAGGTGCTGAGCCCTCGCCTGGTGGCGGGCGGCGGCGCGGTGGAGATGGCGGTGTCGGCGGCGCTGGCCGCCAACGCCGCGCACAACACGCCGTACCGCGCCGTCGCGCAGGCGCTGGGTAACTATTGCACGACCAAAATCAACTGAACGTTGAGTCATAAACACCAAGTCTTTTAAAGCGCGAGCGAGAAGGCTGATTTAATGTTCATGACTCAATGTTCAGTTGATTTTGGCTATTTCCATTATTACGTAACAAATTTCTAGGATACTAGACTTGCTTTCTTCTTTTTAGTTTTTTTACGCAATTGGGTTCTTTGTTTTTTTTTTTACTATTTTATACTTTTTAGTTCAAATTATAACTCAGTAAATTTCGCAATCTTTATCGTGGCGGTTATTGAGAAGCTTGCGTACAGATTTATTACAATTAATTGAAAATTTTGTGAGAACGACTTGCTAACCAACTTTAAATCGTTATGGTTCCTAACTGGTCATTCAAAATTAGAAATGATAAAAGAAACTAAGTAATAGTTTTCAAATCCCTATTCAATGATACCCCACTTAATATAGTACGTCGATTTTCATTTATTTATTTTTCACAAAATGGCGTCTCATTATCGCTATTTCGAGTTTTCGTCATTTTCATATATTTAGTGATGTTTGGACAATTAAGACGAATCGATTGACGTAAGAATCATCAAAATCTGCCCACGCGTTTGGTCTCTAGAGTGCCAGATAGGAACAAACATACATACATAGACTGATAAACACATTACCCTCCTTTGCGTCGCGCAGTCGGATAAAAAGAGCAAAAATTTCGCGGTAATTGGGCTCCCAAAAGTTATGCACTCCTCCTGGGGTGGGCAAACTCGGATTACACGCATTTAGGACCAAATAAAGGTATTAAAACGATTTCCAGCTTACTGGGAATTAATTCTTCGAAAAATTCTAATTTGATTGGCCTTATGACGCTATAAACTTTTTTTTCTTTGAATTTTCATACTCTTTAGGCGTTTTAGGGGAGTTTATCAGTCAATCAGCTGCGGTATCGTTGAGTCGTGCGTGTCGTTGCAGAGATCATCCCGCGCACGCTGGCGCAGAACTGCGGCGCCAACACCATCCGCACGCTCACGGCGCTGCGCGCGCGCCACGCCGCCGGGACCGCCTCCAGCGCCGGCATCGACGGCGAGACCGGCGAGATCGTCGACATGGCCGTCAAGGGCATCTGGGAGCCGCTCGCCGTCAAGCTGCAGGTACGCGTTTATAGCCTCCGACGAATAAAGGGACGTAATAAGTCCGGCATCATTATATCAGCCTAATGACGTTCAACTGTAGGACAAAAGCCTTCCGAGCTTTTCGGTTGGTGATGACCACTTCTTGACATGACCACTGTAGTCAAATCAAATCAAAATATGCTTTATTCAAGTAGGCCTAGGTACAAGCACTTTCGAATTATCAGTTACATTGAGGGAAGTCTTTGGTGGGAGACATAGTGCTCACTGAGACACGCTATATCGCGCTCACTGGCTCGATACCACACCAATGTCAGGCGGATGTCCGCCCTAGATCATGGCCGTTACTTGACTGCCCTACCCACATCCGTGTGCCCGAGAGTTATATTTACAGATAGACAAACACTACAACCACCTCCCGATATGTCCGTTCCTGATATGACCACCTCCCGATATGACAACTTCCCGTTATGACCACTTCTTGATATATCAGTTCCCAGTATATCCGTTCCCGATATATCCATTTTTTCCGACTTAAAAAGGCTACGGTAACTACTCACTACACAGTGTGTGTATTATTTAAGTATTCTTTATACGATAACGTCCTATGTTAATTTATGTTCTCTACTTGTTTGTGGTTACAAAAAAAAATGCAGTAACTATATATACTATTTTGAGGTAAACAATGTAACTAACAATTCTATGGATACTTTATCTGAAAATCAATGAATTATTATTATTATTAAATGTATACATTTATAAATAAAGTATTCTTGTTACCATAGAATTGTATTTTTTTAGTGATAGGTATTAATGCCACGACGGGTATATAGGCATTTTTTACATGGAAAGTTCAGACCGATACAAAATATAGACATTTTCATATTTTATTTAATAAAACTTAGGCATTAACGTGCAGAAAGTATCATATCGGTGTTTAATTTTGCAAAAAAGTGGTCATATCGGGAGGTGGTCATAGCGGGAGGTGGTCATATCGGGAAGCGGTCGTATGCGGAAATGGTCATATCAGGAAGTGGTCATCACTAACCAAAAGGCTCTCAAGGATCCCCACGACGACCAGTCTTGCGCCGCCCTCATCAAACGATTTCTCCTGCCTGCTGCTGCTGTCAAATTGTGGCATCGTGTCTATTAAATGCAGGATTCGTTTTTTAGGGTTCCGTAGCCAAATGGCAAAAAACTGAACCCTTATGGATTCGTCATGTCTGACGTTCGTAACACAGTCGCATTGGACCATCGCTAATCGGGCATCTTTTGTCACCAGGTGTACAAGACAGCGGTGGAAACAGCGATCCTCCTCCTGCGAATTGACGACATCGTGTCGGGCTCCAAGAAGAAGGCCAACGACCCGCAGGCACCTCCCCCGCCCTCCGCCATGGCCGCCGGCGCGGAGTAACACACACACACATACGCGCTTAGCTAGCATATACCCCTTCGGTACTCATCTATAACTAACTATTAGAGTATATGTATTATACTTAGAGCATTCAACCCCTGGATATGGCAGGTCGTATCACTACCGAATTATTCTTTCACGTGAGGCGAGGTACACACCTACTGCACATAACGTAATTAAATTCCAATTGTGTCAGAAACCAGTGAAATTTAAGGTAAGTTTTATTGATGAAAACACCTTCACAACCAAAATAGAGTAATCGGCGAATGTACGTTCGTAAACATCAGATTTTTTAATTTAATTATGAATGGAGTTTTTTAACATACAAAAACTCACGCCGGTATTCACTAGCGGGGTAGGCAGAGCATTAACGGCCTATTAAAAACCGTTACCGTAATTTTTGACAACTATTGAGGGGTTTCAGAAATAACTACAATGCTGTCTGTAATGATGGCTTGTCAGCCCAACGCCACATAACATTTGTCCATATACTTTGGCAAAAGGCGGCACATCCGTATGCCGATTTTTGTGCTCTAAATCTAAAGTATTAAAATTCGAGGATGTACGGACACTTTATATATATGTTCTCTTTATAATCTCGGCAAGTGTGCTAGCCTCTTTGTTCATCCATATCATACACGGAGGTTGCTGGCTTGTTGTAAACGAGTTTTTCTTGATTACCGTAGGGGTGTACCACTTCTAATTATTTAGTGACGTAACAAGACTTTACGACTAGTATTGTTATGCGACTAAGTACTCATCTTAATATAATCTAATGTACCGAGATTTTAAAATATTTATTTCTCTATAAATGCTCCTTGGGAATGACCGGTGCAAGTTGTATCGCCGGTGTGGGAAGGCGAGAGGCCTTCTTTCATGTTCATGTCACTCACCCAACACGAATTAATATTGCAGCCCATAAAGTCCCATTATTGACACTGACGATATAACTTGTCACACTAAGGACAGTGCGATAAAAAGTCATCTACATGACATATACTGGATTAATTTTGTTCAAAAAATTAAAGTAGAGGTGGCGTCAGAAAATTACAAGGGAAGCCGAAGCGTATTTATTTACTCATATTTAAAAAGGTGGTTATAAGCCTTTCCTTGGGCAACCCGGTGGGAATCGGCTTATATGGACGTCACGCCACTGGTAGGCACGAGATCAAAGCGGATCGATAATTTCCAGGCGTACAGCACAGTGCTCGCTGATGGAGAGGCTGACACGTTGGACGCGTAATCCAAATGTGCGAGAGCAATCGTGTTTTTCTTTGCGCTTTGATCATTGTATCTATATCACAATAGAAAATGTAGAAAATCAAAATTTGTGTTTCATATATCCTAGTTTTTTAATACGGTAGTAAATTAAAATGTCATCGGGATGGCATCGAGGTCCTATGATTATTGCATTTGTGCTGAGCTTAAATGCCTTTTCTCTATTTATATGATACATTATATCAATGCATTTATATCAGAATCACTTTCAGTAAGCATGTATGTATGAAAGTGTAAAGTTTACAAATGCGTGATGCACAAAAATGAGCTATGTTCGTGACAGCTCGTTCCGGCAGCCGAGCATGATGACGTCATTACGAGCGTTCGGTTCTCAAAGCACTGAGCGCGCATCACTAGACGTGATCTAGAGACTGTCTCAAAGACTTTTGTAGTGTAATTTACCAATTGTGTTGTAATTAATTTATCTTTCAAACTGATGCTGGCAAAAGTCTCGAACTGCCATTTCTCTTTATTTAAATATATATAATAGACGTGATCTAATCTTGATTGTTCGCCGGGAAGAACATACCTCGTTTTATTGTAACATGTATAGATGTATTTGTCATTAATTGTCACTTGTTTGATATCGTCTACTGTCGATTGAAGTTATGTCTTAATAAATATTCACATTATTTCTGCAATATGTCTCGGTACGTTTTATATAAGTATCTTAGCTTTCACATAATGTTAGTGCTAATAATGCCTTATCGTATCACAGTTCCGGAGGTTTGTGCTCGTATTAAAACGCTAGTTTTACTGTTTTCTGTTGTTTATGGTCACACCGTAATGTCGAGAATGCATTTATGTTCGTTGCGAAAATGATACAGCAATAGTATTAAATGTTTTCTAAATGTACTAATTAATTAATTCTTGCCTTTTATTTTTACACCCTCGGACAGTACCTAAAAATTAATGAGAACTTAAAGTTCATTAGTCATATAGTGCATGTGCTACGCCTAAAATTGCCGCATACATATCTACATCGACGATTTTTGGTACACAGGTACTTAGTTTTTCCACTAGTTCCTAAAAATCCCCCCTCTAGGGGGGGAGCAATGAGATCATCAAATTTTTGTATGGATTTGTTTTTTTTTTTCAAAACCTATCGTGTGGGGTATCAAATGAAAGAGCATTATGAGCCGATTCTAGAGATATACTACCCTCTTACCTTTTAGCCACCTGTTTTCCAAAAATCTATAAAACATTTTCGAAACATGCCAAATTTGGGCTCCCCCAGGTGAGATTTGGCTCGGTGATTTTTTCCAGAACACACTCCAGACGTCTTGTCATATCCTCATACCAAACGTAAAATAAAGTTATTTGTAAAATAATAACTAACTATTTATTTTATGATTTTTATCTTTTTTTTTTTTTTTTTTAATTACATGTTTTATCTAAAGTACCTGTGTATCAAAAATCGTCGATGTAGATATGTATGCGGCAAAGTAGCTTTTTTCCGTTGTAGCACATGCACTAATAAGCAAATAGCATGTTATTATGATTTTCTGTAATATGACTGGTCTCAATGGCAATTTCAGCATTTTGGGCTGGCTTAGGATTCAGCAACTGATTGGTATTCAGAAACGACTACTGGGTTAACGCATTCACTGCCAGCAACCCGCCTCGTTGGTGTTCTGCTCGTAGACACGTAGCCAATACCATGCGTTTCCCCGTATGTACAGTGCGACCAAAAAGAGTAGAAATTAGATAAAATGGTTCTAAAGAAATTCCATACTAAATTGTTGCCATGTTTAAGCATTTTGCGTCAATAAATGTGACAGTTACATAGAAAGTGTCCTCATTTAATTTCTACTCTTATGTCGCACTGTAGAGGAAAGTGCGTAGCGATACGCAGTGCCGGGCGATCGTGGCAGCCGCCCGGGGCGCCGCAGTCTAAGAGAATAGGGAATATTCATGAATTTTATTTTTTGCTTTATTAAAAGCTCATTCATGTAACGAAAAGTAGACAAACATAATTTTTCGAATAACTATAAACATAACCAAGATATAAGCCATCAAACGTTTCATTCTATCTCTTTCTAGCAAAACAGAATTTTTATATGGAGTTTATGTGGCCGGAGTGCACTGTGACGTAACAGTGCACGTCGGACCTCTGTCTAATTAACACGCTTTTATTAGGTAGACCTGTATGTATCTATAAAAGGTAACTAATTTAACCATCTTCCAAGGATCGTAGCGTCATGAAAATTGGCAGCTGTATGTAGTTCTGATGACAATACAACAATATGGTACTTTCGATCTGATATGATGATGGAGCCGGAAGATGTGAACTGGAACTTCATGAATCATGATGGAACATCGTATCATAGCTGTTTGGATTTGTTAGAAAAGTCTTGTAAAGCGTGTTTATCTAGTGTTTTTTAAACTATTAATTTTTAGTACTTTAAAATGCCTATATCTTGCGTATTTCTTGGCCGATTTAATTTTGAATTTCACATTTTGAAATCGTTTTTATGGTATTTTGATATTTAGTTAAGAAAAATCATGCATGTACCCTATTCCTGTATGGGGGCCACTGCCTGTTTAACCGCTCAATCAATGACTCGCCCAGGGCGCCTGCATGGTTAAGGCCGGCCCTGGGGCTACGAAAAATTTGGCAGCGAAAGTGTTAACCCCTCATATGCTTAGACATAGATCTGTGCAGAGCATTTAGACTATGTTAATATTTCATTTAGCTTCAATTTTTGATATTACATACGAGGGGTTAAGCAATGTTTGACCTTATTGTATGCGACACCATAGATACAAACTGTGCAACCGGATGGTGTATTTAATAGTGACAAATATTTTAAGGAATAAGGAAGACCGCAGCAAAGTTTAAAAGAGCCATAGGCATAGAAAAAAAAAACAGGTACAGAAGGCTGTCTCTTGATATTGGCGAAAGCAGGACGTAAGCACGTGCGAGTAATTTGCAAACATCACGGCACAAACAAAGAGTGAACGCATCACTAAAGTTGTCAAAATGATGACAGCGCTCGTATTCCAAAGGCCAACGACGTCATATTGATATCATATCGACCATGATATCGACATCACATTGCTAGCTAGTGAATAGGAAGTACCAACACAAGTGTCTGCCACTGATACTGAACACTCACTAGAAAAATATAATTATAGACAAATTATAATATAACGAAGTTCGAAATTCAAAGTTCGTATAGCGCCGTCCCACTCAAATACGAGAGCGAGGGGGACGGCACGATACGAACGCCGGAAATTTGCTCTCTTTTGCCTCAGCGTTGTCGGCTAAAAAGTATCCTATACCTAATCTAATCTAAATGACTACCCGTGCACCAAAAAATTCATCCAACCGTTTCTGTTTACACGCGATGAAGCTGTGCAATAGGGAATATGCAACAATTTTAATATATGCTTTATTAAAAGCTTATTCATGTAACAAAAAGTAGACATAAAGATTTTTCGAATAACTATAAAAATACCCAAGATATAAGCCATCAAACATTTCATTCTATCTCTTTCTAGCAAAACAGAATTTAATATGGAGTTTATATGACCGTAGTAGACTGACGTAAAAGTCTATGTCGGACCTCTGTCAAATCGCTGTCTAATAGTTTAAAATGCTTATATTATACGTATTTCTTGGCCGATTTAAATTTTAATTTCGCTTTTTGGAATAGTTTTTATGGTATTTTGATATTTCGTTAAGAAAAGCGATGAAAAATTTCATCCAAGTTCCCTATTGTATGTACAAATTAGATCCGACAATATTTATTTGACTCAGTGACCTTCAAATAGCAGGCACGTTTCACTTTATTTTTAATATCTAAATTTACAAACATTTCACTTTTGCAACTTTATAATAGTATAGATGCCACAACCAAAGTGAATCTAACGATATCTCATACCTACTTGAAAATCCATCCAGCAAATACAATAAAAACATAACCCTCCTTCTGAATCAGTTGGGTAAAGAGTCGTCTAAAGCGGTTTTTGGCAAGTCGCCATACCATGACTACTGACTATCGACGGGAGATCAATGCTCGATGGCGGGTCGAACAGATTTGCGACGCCACGCATGCGTGTGCGCGTGCATTGTTACCAATTATATTTTAAATGGAAACCGTTAGATGTGGCGAGTTTCCATTTCACTTCCAATTAAAGGTGACATGGTTTTCCCAAACCCACAAACGGGAATACTATCAGCAGCCACTTAGAGTTGGGGTGGGACGCAGTGCGCAATGCAGAACGCAAGCAGAGGTGGGTTGAACCGGCTTAATCCGACCTTGAGGTGTGAGAGGGAGAGAAAAAATCGGACATTGAAACTAGGTACTGACTGCACCTCTATCACAACTGTGATACGCGACTCTTTGTCGCGCGACAAAGATTCTCTATCCTTTCAATAGAGTGCGAGAAAGACGGGTGATGCTATGTCGGATAAGCGTTATGGCGGAGAGTTGTGCTAGACCGGTTGGCTGTCCCTGCCGACGTGGTCGACGCTAAGACACCGTCAGAAGAGTTCGCAGTACCCTTCCTTTCGATCTAACATATTGTATGTCTCCGAGCAAAAGCTTTTGTCAATGTAACTGACAATTCTAAAGTGCTTGTATACTTGCCTACTTGAATAAAGGATATTTTGATTTGATTTGATTTGATGGCTGCTCTAATCTGATCACCCGGATGCGTTCCAAGGACATAAAGGGTATAGCTACCTCATTGGAAGCGGCTTCTGGGGAGTGGATCCTCTGAGGAATCAAGGAATAACGGAAGGATGGATGGACCAAATTAATGCGACGACTTGGTTAACCTTCCAAAACACTCGTGAGTTCAAGACTCATTTGCAGCCGTCACGGCATATGGAGCAAAAACAATCAGTAAAATAAGTACAAAAAGATGGGCTAAAAATTTGTGCCGGATTATAGGATCCTCAGCAGGACAGACACGGGCAAAATGTTAAACGGGCCGGATTTTCCCTCAGTACCGCAAGGCTCCGTGAAAAATACCGCCTAATTTTAGTAATGCAAAAAAATTGTTGCCCCCAAGCCTTAGGCTGCTGCCAGGGCATTACCCTCCAACCCGGGGTAAATTCTGAGCTGGATGGGCCTGGTTGTGCTGTCGAATGCGATCTTGCGGTGGTCCAATTAAAGGCGGAGTTGGCATTCGTTGGTGGTTTGACACGGTAGTTCAACGCACCAGCCTCGGTTAGTCCGTCATACCCGCTTTGTGCTCCCGACTTATGCGGGATGCATCGCATTTTCCCAACGTTAAAAAAGGCCTAGTTGTTAATTATTTTGTTTGGAAAGCCACGTCAATTTCCCCAGTGACAATGGGCCCGCGCTGTGACAACAAAAGGTCACAGGCCGTGACGGTCGCCCGGCCGCGAGTCGGCTCATTATGGGTTCGAATCCTGCTGTGACACGACGGGAGCATGTGAGGTGAGTGATTTTTGAATTATTTTATTGAAGAGTCCCCCGAAAGCTCGGTTCTCCATACAAGCGTAGTTACGCTCTCATTTTAAAATGAGTGGCTAGTTTGCTCTGAAACTTTGTACTTAGAATAAGTTGAGGTATATGCAAGGCCTGTAATTAGTTTATGTCGCTTCAGACACCATAATAAAAACTACAGCAAATTTAAGTTTTTCATACAAAACTTGTTTTGGCTGTATTTCGTTTGTTTTATAAACTGGATATACCCCCTGTCCTTGTATGTACAAAGTTTCGTTACAATCCAACACGTAGTTTTAAAATGAAAACGAAACTCCGTTTGTTTGGGAAGGTTTCGGCCGACCTTGCTGGGGACTCTTAAGATCTACAGATTGGACCGGAACATGTTGAGTGATTCTCGGTACCTATATACTTTTCTTTTTACCTACTCATCAGATCATACTGATCAATTTCTGGTTGTATCGTTCTGTGCTGGTATCTTCTATAGGTACTATTATAAAGTTGTAAAAATGAAATGTCTGTACATTGAAGATATTTTCAAAAAAACTATAGTAACGGACTATTTAGAGGTCAGGTTTTGGATTTTTTGTAAGTTTGTATGTGTCGTTGTGGCTTCATCACTCCAAATCGGCTAAACGGATTTGAACAATTTTTGGGTACACAGGTAGCTGGGCATCTCCAGATGGCTATAGGATAACGTAACCGACTTTACTGTATTAGCAATTTCTGTGATCCTACTATAAAAACATCAACATCGAAAATGCAATTTGCTTGTCGCTCCGTTAACGTTTTTATTTTTTAAGGGGTTTTTACGAGTCCGATTTAGACTTGAAAACGTAATTTTTTAACTGTTATTTTTACAGTTAAGATGTAAAATTAAGTAAAGATCTAAAAAACTTTGCAACACCGCCACCGCACTATTGTAGGAAGTATTACGGTTTCACAACACAACAAAACGGGGCTTTATCTGCGGTGCACCTGTCACAGAAACTTTGAAATAGTCTTGTAGACCAAAAAAGATAGAAAGACAAGGAAACAAACAAAAAAACGAGGCTTAATCGCGTATAAATATGATTTATTTAATTACTTTTCGTTGGTAATTCTTCAACGTTTCGGACGTCGCGTTACGTCCATGGTCTCGAAGGAACGAAGGAAGGAAAAGTTCCTTCGAGACCGTGACGTTGTGATAATGATAATGAGTGAAGATCGTGTAAGTTTAAATCAATGTGTAGTAAGTATTTTACCGACCCGTAATTTATGCTCTAGAATGAGAAATCATATCGGGAACGGATTATATTATTTTAATGCTTCCTGTGGCGGTTGTATACCTCTCCTTTTTTATGATCTAGTTATCCTTATTATCATGTATTCTATTCAACACAGGGAAATATCACAGCAATATTATAATGTCTATTGCCGTGACGAGCATATTAAAATTGAGCAACAATTGGGCCCATTGACTGCTTTGTGTAATTTGTTGTTCAATGTCGTTATTAGTGCGTTTTGGTTGTGTTATTGAAACCTTTTTGTAGGTCAAATCTGCTTGTGTAGGTAGTTCTACAGCCAGTAGAGGTACAACACGGTATTTCTACTGGCGTTTCAACTGCTCTATCAAATGAGCAAACAGCGTTAGTACATGGTTTTCCGAATAATTTGCTCGGATGGACGATTATGTCGACCATAAAATGGACGTAGCGCACGTGTGTTTGGCGAACTGAGCCATGATTTTTAAAATAAATTTTCACAATTTGCAAGCGTTGTTGTAATGGCAAAATGTACTGACTCCAAATATAGCGCCAAGTATAATTTTTTTTCCCAACGGTTTCGCCTTTTAAATTTTTAAATTTTCTTTAAAATTTTCAAAACTTTCTTTTAAAATTTAAAAACCAAACCTTTAAAAAAAATGTTGTAACGGACTATTTAGATGTCACTGAAAGGAAAATGTTTTTTTTTGATTTTTTTGTATGTCGTTGTGGCTTCACCACGCCTAATCGGCTAAACGGATTTCAACTATTTTTGGTACACGGATAGCTGGGTATCTCCAAATGGTTATAGGATACCTTTTACTCGACTACGCTGAAGAAAAAAAGAGGGGTAATGACTTTTTGTCCCCCGCGAACGAAGTTGCGGGTACCTTGTAGTATTTCTTAAGAAGATACAATCTTAATTTATTTAAACGTTACGATTATTGTCCCTCACTTCTCATGGGAAACTGAGAGTGGTTGGAACGTTGGTAGAATTACCTAGCACACAAGGAAGAGTAGTTGACCGTTAACGCTAACAAAATGTGGCAAAATTGGGTATCTTTGTAAAATACTTTAATTTTGGTCAGCTTACTGCTGTTACTTCTATCGGTTAGCTAGCACATTATATCGGTTAGACAGGGTATATCGTCGTATCCTACGAAAAGAGGCACAATTGCAAAATGACTACTTTTCAGGAGAAACGTTTTTGTGTTTCACTCAAAAGATAATTATTAAATTAATAATTTTACAATTACATAACGTGCATTAGTGTTCTAGAGTCCTTATAAAGTACAATTTATATTTGTAATAATATATTACAAGTAAGTTTTGTCCTTTAAATCCTTATTCGTCGGACTAAATAGGTTTTAGAGGGCCACAAGCTACATTGTGTCTTTCATCATCGGAAAATTCGAGGCCACTACCGCCCTTAGAGCCATGTTTTGATACATATTATCTTTCTTTTAAAATGTTTCTTTTAAATAAGTAGGTAATAAATGAAAAATAACATGAAATACCTAAGTATTTTATTGAAAAAACAAGCTTTTACTAAAAACATATTATTTTTTATTTTTTGCATTATTATATTTTGTAATTTGACGTGGTTTGAAATTTTAATCGTAATTTTACATTTACTAACAACGTAGTTATAGTTAATTTTACTAACACATTTTATGGATCCTTGTTATCTGATAATAAATGTATTGAATTGAATTGAATTAAATAAGTAACAAAACTAAAAAAAAATAAACTTAAAAAAAAACTTGAAATTGCTCTTAATATAAAATTAAAATTACATATAATTATAATTCAGTCTTGAGTATTACTAGAGATCATTTTTCTTATTCTTCTTCGTCGTCTGTATCCCGTGCAGTGGCAACACTTGCTATCTCATGAGGTAATAATAAAAGAAAAACATGGAATTCTTCAGGAATTATTTTCGTTTGCCACAAAGAAACGAAATCTTTATACTTGTCTTTATTTAATTTTATAGGGGTTGTGTTAGCCCTTTCAACATTGTAACAACATTTTCTGTCTTTAACGTAGTTATTGTTTTCGAGTATTCATTAAAATCAAGTTTATATTTAATCACATGCATGTTATCTTTGGTTATATTCACTTCTTTGACTTTACTCCATGCAACTTTTTCTCCGTCGTCATTCTTTGTCCAATTTTTGCCATTCAGTAAAACACGAAAATTTAAGATGTCTACTAACTTCATTTCTTTCACTCTATATGCTTCTCCCGTAGTTTTAGCCCACCTTATCAGGTTAAGCCATTGATCTAGAGTATAAATCTTTTTTTTGATAGAAGCTCCTTCGATCACAGAATGGATGCTGTACCCTTCATTTTGCGTATGGCGCACCTTAAGAAACCTGTGTTTGATGCTTTCGATGTCATATTTTTCAATGATGTACTGATAGAAAGCGAAAACAATACGGTTTCGGTTTTGACCTGAACAGTTATCAGACCAAAACTTGAAAATTCTTGCACCTTCATCGAGCTTTGACTTTATAAATAATTGTAAGCCACTGCTTATTTCATTAGCACCTTTTTTATCTGTAACTTCTGTCCACATGTAACAGTACCCGACCTTTTTGGCTAGTTCATATACCGTGAAGTCGTAAAGATTCAGCTTTCTCTTGTAATATAGAATGCTAACATTCCCAAAATGACACGTTAAAATTTTTTGCGTAACAAAACATCCGGTCACTACTTTATCACAATCTTTAGCCTCAGCTTTATCGGCCTCTTTAAGAGTTCTTGCATTTTTTTTTGCCAGTATATGTTTTTCTTGTTCAATTTACAAATAATCGACTTCTTGCGCATTCCAAGGTGGTATAGGAGACTCCTCGCGTTTCCTCTTCTCTGAAAATAAAAATAAGAATCAGTATTATTCATGCGAAAGTGATTTTGTCTCTCTTCTTTTTGCTTTAGACATACATATAAGATACATGTAACATTAATTCCGGGAAAATGCAATGTTCTGAAAAGTATAATAAAAACCATTTTACGCGGCTGCAGTAAAACATCCAGAATGTCATAAGAACTCATGCGAAAAAGATAGGTAGGTAATCGTGCATATTTACAGATTGACATCAACAATTTGGCGGGCAAGTAGATTTAATATGTCCGGTTTTTTTTTTTTTAAGTATACACTGTTGTAATATACAACGAAAAAAGCTCCAACCGCCATAAGACCCCAAAAATAAAGCACGCAAACACATTTTTCAAATCATTACTCTTATCAAAAAGCAATTAAATTCGTTTAATGGATCAATATTGTTAGTAAACCAACCAAATATACGGTTATATAGCGAAAATTCAAGCAAAAACTTGTCAAAACAAAATTTGTACATTGAAAAAGGACACTAACGTAATTATGGCCACACATTCGCTACACAAATTAAATTAAGCAATTCCGCAAAATAAGGCCACAATTACCGTTCGGGCTTTGTTCTTGGTAATGATAACACTTCACAAAATTTTGCAATTTCATCAAATTATGTTGATATATGAATAAATATTTAAAAGAGATGTATAATTAAAAAATAATTGTAAGAAAATTAAATAAATACGATTCCAATTTTGATAAAGCTATTTAAATAATTAGGTTTAACTTACTTGGTGCTTTCTTCTTTTGTTCAGCGTCGTCTTTTGCAACCATTTGTACTAATCTATGTCCTCGACAATTCATTTTGTACGTTATACAGACTATCAATGAAAATAATCGATTTTACAAATTACACAATTACATTTAGGAACGCACACAACACTTTCGCCGCAGTCCGTCGAGTACCGGAGTAATGGCGCTTGCGCCCCCTCCGCGCGCCCGCGCCTCTGCGCTTTGCACCGCGAATAAGGCCACCAGTATACTAGTGGCTTTACTCAGCGTTAAAAGTGAGAAATGGGTAATTGTGGCTTATTGAAAAACGTTATTAACTATGTAATAAAAATCGTTTTTAAATAATTATTTGAAGTGATATCATGAAACACGAGGTATAGATTTCAATTTTGTAATAAAAACAAAAAGCCACTATAGTGATAGTGGCCCTTTTCGTAGGATACGTCGATATATTCCATGTTTTGTATAAAGGTCATGCGTGGCTATCAGGTTTTATGACACTTTAGGCTCGTCCGGAAATTATGTGATCATATTTGGCCTAATTTCGACCCCCCTTCCCCTTAGTGATCATAACGCTACCCTCTCCCCCCTATTCAAGATCATGTGTATTTTTGGGACTAAGTATGAATCAAGTTAGTTATTGAGTAATTTCGTTTTTTATTGACTTTCCTGTTGTGTAAAAAATAACACGTGATGTCTTCTCGGACCCCCCTTCCCCCATCGTGATCATGTGTAATATTTTTGTGACTCCCCATAAACGAGCATATGATTTTTGGACGAGCCCTTCATCTATCTATTATATATAAAACTCTTGCGTTACTGACCTATTGACAGACAACGCACAGCCTAAACCGTTAAAGATATAAGCATGAAATTTTGAACGTATATTCTTTATAGTACGTGGACGTGTACTAGGAAAGGATTTTTTGAAATTCAACCCTTAAGGGGGTGAAATAGGGGTTGAACCGTTGTATGGAAACCGTTCATTTAAAAAGTTATAGACTTGAATTTTTGTATAAAAGTTTTTTACTAAAAAACAAAACAAATGATTAAGAGTTGCCATAATAATTCTTCCCCTAAGGGGGATGAAAAAGAGTTGAAAGTTTGTATGGGAAACATGTAGTTTTTAAAGTTAAAACTTTGGTCACACACTTCTTATGTACTATCAACAGCATAATTGCATGGACATGGCAAAGACGATAATCGCTTGGCGTCGTCCTCCATCGTCTTAAGATGCTGAGAGCACGTAGCACGTAGCGTAGATGGTTACAAAAAAATAAACTAGATGGCGCTGTTATCAAAACGAACAAATAATTTAATGCTTTGTTTGTTGATATCTAAGTCTCACAAGCACTAAAATTCTTAGCGTAGTTAAGTAGAGTTTTTAAATGCACTTACCCCAGCCGGCCTACCTTCTCAGATACTTATCTTAAAAGTGGGTGCTCGAGTAATGTTGCTGCGAAATCTCAATCAGCCGAAGATGTATGTAGAGGCACACTTAGGAGGATTTTTTGAAATTAGAGCTATACGCGGACGAAGTCGCGGACAAAAGCTAGTTATAATGTAAACCGAAAAGCACTGCAGAACAAGGCATTCCGAAAGGATCTCCACAACGATCATTTGTGCATTGTCAATCACTCATTGGATGATTTCCCGTGACTCTGTCACATCATCGGCACACCGCGACACATACAAATTCAAATATCGTATCTAGGTATTCCTCTTGCATTGATTTGATGAGTAGAACCAGGACCTTATAACACAGAGCTTCGGATAATAGGCCCTGATATTTCACTTCAATTCATTAATTTGTCAGATAACAATAACTAACTAATTTGGCTCAGGGACCGACAGGGAGGTCTTGGCCTCTGAAACGAGAGCACGCCATCTGTCCGTCGCCGTCGTCGCACGTACGCTCTCTTGGTAGCACGATCCTCTCCCATTCGGAGTAGGTGACTGAACCAGCGAAGTCTCCGCACGACTGAACTGAGGAATAAATCGCCGCCTGCAGTATTTTCGGACTAATGCGGATGCGACCACCTTAAAGGCTGGCAACGCACTTGTGACTCCTCCGGTGATGCAAGTGTCTATTGGGCGACGGTGATCACTTACCATCAGGCGACCCGTCTGCTCGTTTGCCTCCTATATCATAAAAAAAGTCTGTGTGATTTTGTTACGCCGTCAGATAACAATGATCCATACAATTTGTTAGTAATATTAACTCAGGCTAACGGTGTCAGTAAAATGCAAAATTAGTCTAGGTAAGGCAAAGACATAATTACTTTGGTTCCTGAGTTTTCCTGTATCATCTACGTCATCATTACATCAGATTCATGAATAAATTACCTCTATAAGTCAACATGATCTATTTGCATTCACTATTTGATTGCACTCTATGTTGGTAATGTTTGAATAGAATTTCGGGTGGGATAACGGGATCCATTGATAGTGGGCGTCGCTATATGGAGCGGAACCATCTGTCTGTAGCGACACCTGATCGTGGGATTTTGGTGACTCATTAAAAACTTGTTAAGTGTAATGGCGTTTGTTGACACATGATACGGCCCTAGAGCGTTGTACTTAGCGATTATGGTCGCGGATGGCAGTCTCGCTTGAGGGCTGCTACCTACTGGGTTTACGAAATTGTCCAAGAATTTTCATAACAATCGGCATTTCTTTCGTATTGCAACACGGCCTGAAATTGAGTCGGTTAGGTTAGGTAACATAGGTTCAGATCCCACCTATGCCTATCAATGTATGCGCCTCTTACTTGAGGGAAGGGAAGCCAAAACGGACTACTTAAGGAAAAGTAAACATAGAAAAAAACTCTTAAAAAAAGTGCCAGTGTGATTTGGAGCCTTAGTACATTTTAACGTAACTTTTTCAGAGATGGGGCTAAAAGTAACAAAAATATCTTCGTGGACCGTTTTACCCTAACACTAAGCTATATAACCGTTTTACCTACAGAGTCCGGTTTACCTTCCTTTCCACTATACTGTTCAGACTTAAAATGTGTATTGTTAATCGCGATAAGTTTTAAATTGACAATATTTCATATTTTTGAATGATACTTTTTATTGTAGAACTCGAAAGAAGGCAAAATTTTAAGATACACGTATTTATTATATTTGCGTAAATGTTATTTTTTAATGCAAAAATCCATGAATATTATTAGTTTGATAGAAAAGGGCGTATGAAACAAACGTCTAACTATCAGCAAAATGACGTCACAGCTCTGTTTCACACACTTAAAAAACGTTCGAAATAACAACAAAATGTAATGCGAACTTTGTCATTTTAGTGCACTCAAACAGTTTTACAATGACGGCAGTTGTCACGGCGTCAAGATAAAAACGTCAAAACTTGAAAACAATACGCAGTGGTGTGATTAATTCAATAATGATGTAGAAAACGCCACGCCTTATTGAATTAAGAAAACTTGTATGAACAACCCTAGTATATCGCCTATTCTCTTATATATCTATTTGTGCAGGTAGGTACTTGGTACATTTTGATGGGCACCATGTGCCCGGCGTTATGCGGCATTTAACAAAAAATATATCATTAGGACGCTTTATTTCTACATAGCCCATAGCATTTGCAACATAAAACGTCCGCGAAGACTGTGAAGTTCTGGCACCTCTCATGAGAGAAGAAATTATACTTATCCGAGCTTTGCTTATCCTTTCGAGGCAAATTATTAGTGTTTTCAGCTCCCACAAATCCCTCCGCTTTTCGCATGTCCGGTGTTAATAGCCGAGTCGTAGAAAATTAAAGGAACCGAGCAGTATATGAGTCAAATCAAAGTTGAGAAGTGGAGTCTTTGTTAAAGAAATTGCCCAACGGCTTGCGAGTCGTCATTAGAGAGAGAGCAGGTGTCCGTCGGTCCCGTGGCAATGCCGATCGTTGAAAAGCTCGAAATCAAAGGCAGGAAACATACGAAAAGTACAAGACGATATTCGAGTGAAATTAACTGTCAATAGTGTCATGCGTCGAAAGATGTCAAACGGATAACCGGAAGAAGACTATTTTTATAGTGGCAATATTGGATCAGCTGTGTGATGTCATTTTCCGTTTTAGCTATATTGTTAGATTTTGGCAAAAGTATTGTAAAAAAAATATTTACAATAATATCTTTTTGTTCTAGAGGTGTTTTTCTCCAAATGGTTTACGATTTAGGGAAATCGACAAAAATGAAAGGTTGTCAAATGCTTTGAATTGATTGACCTGAAGCTAAGTTTACACGTTTCCCCTTGTCAAACCTCAGCAGACTGTCAGTAATCGTCTGTCGAACATTATGTTCTCAAAAAACAACAATTCCGGCTTCCGGCGACCTTGAACACAGGTCATCAGTCTGTCTAGTCTCCGTGGATGTCACAACAGCCGACTAAGCCAGCAACCCTTTTGAAGTACATGCAGCTGCAGAAAATAGTGGGCCCCTCAAATAATATGCTTGTATGGCAGGGAGGTCACTTTACTCTGCAGTTGACTGCAATTGCAAATTCGCCTGTTACCTGACGTTAGGAATTATGGCAACCGACGTAAGACTAAACCAATGATCTAATATAAAAAGAGGTAGATAGGTTCCCTACACGATAATCCACGTGTAAAAATGGCCAGGCTTATGCACACATAAATCTGATAATATTGCAATAACACACTAATCGTTAATGCTTTTAGACGCTTATTGAGTAATTAGTGCAAAATCTCATTATGCATGATGGCATTTTTGTTTACTTGACGCATAATCCAATATACAAAAAAGTGCTCTGTGCGCGAGTCTGAGTTAAGGTTTGCCAATTGGCGATGCCAATCTACTATGTTATATCATTGGACTAAACCGATAAGTAGGTGATACAGTTTCTAAAAATGTGTAGCTCACCGTATACTGAAAAAAAAAACCGATTGAATCAAACAAGAAACTTGTTTCCTCCAGAGCATTGATAATGCAATGGTTGCAGCAACAATTTTAATTTGATTACTGCTTGTTACGGTGTTTGCATTCAATGGGCACAATAAATAAATGCGCTATAACAAGTTTATTATTTAGGAACATATATCAGTTTTGGTAGAACTAAACATTTTCTTCCTTTATTTGCTGTTACAATGCTACCTGGTTAAGGTCAACTAAGTAAAATGTTCAAATGTTTTATCATTTTAAGTCGTACTACTGCAATCATGTGTTAAGTGATGAGTTTGTTTATATTGTGATCGAATCTACTGAGCATTTTCCAATCAAGCTAAAAATCCACTTGATAGGTTCAGTGTACAAACGTAGCTTGTAACAACAGCAACCAAGTACCCTACCCATAGGTAAGAAAAACATATTGGTTACCTACTTGGTGACCATGGGTTTGAACTCGAGACCTTGCGATCTAGACTAGATTGCCACTGACTGATGTTTCACAGGCCATCGTTCTAAACTCGCCCAAATCCGCGGCCATCAGTTGTAAAGTTGGGCTAGATAGCATTCACGGTCCGTCGCGCCTTCCGTCCATTTCATCACTTCCGCCGCCCACAATGACAGTCAAACATCGTATTTACCATTTATTTACTGCCTATCAAAGCGTTAAGATCAATCGCGTAACATAATGGTTATAAATGAACAAAACTACTAAATACAGCGCGTGCAGAGATTGGCAATGTAACGTATAGGTACAGTAATAATAACATGCCTACCTACGTCATACCCTTAATACAAGAGGACTGCCAATTGATATACTTTGGATCGTGCCCCGAGTGCAAAGGGGATACCAGTATAAAAACTAGACGAATGGATGACTCTAGAACTAGGTGACTCTTTAAAACTAAACATTTAACTATATTATAAATGTTTAAATAAAACAATTTAACGGATTATATCGCGTATATTATCTCATTTGAGTTCCCGACGTTTCGGAAGCTTTTCAGCTTTCCATGGTCACGGTCTCATTGGTGAAATGCTGCTTGGTAAATTATTAAAATAAAATTATTAAGCCCTTCTGGCACATGTGTAACTGTCTTTACAGATTAGGCCCATCTGGCATGTATGTATACATTTATTTGTTTTCTTAAAGTGGGTAGTTTGCATAGTGGGTAGTGGTCTAGAAGGACGTTTTTGGGGCACCCAATGTTATGCTTAAGCGGATACTCTTGTTTTCAAGATCATTGGGTATACTTATGTAGCAAAAGAAACATTAATGATACACCTACGCTCCTTGTGAGTAGTATATTCTTTGCACCTAGGTATACATTAACACTTTCACTACCAGGAACCCGCTAGGTGGCCGCGCTGCTTGTAGAAAATTTTCACTACCTTACGCATTTTCCTGCGTTATCGGCTACGCGCATGTCGCTGAGGTTGGTGAAGAAGTAAGCCCAATTTTATCACGCCTCAAATGGTCGACATTAATAGATGTAGATGTAATCAGAATCCAAAGTTAATTCCTAACAGTAACAGAGCACCGAACCTACTCCTAAGTTACGTCGGCATTGTCAAACCCTCCTTGTTACTATAAGAGCTTAGCGAAAATAGAGATGTGTAAAGCGCAAGTGAGAGATTTAAATTAACTATATCTTTTAGTTTGTATCAGTCGCTGATTGAACATTACAACAACTCACTATATCAGTAAGTATATCTTTCATTCGCTAGCGCTCTCGATTCAATGTGAACATAACAATCAACTGAACTAAATTCAGAATTGACTGCTCTGTGAATGTAATCCCATGTATAAATCTGTCTCGCCTACTGCTTACATTTTTCAACAGAACCTTATTTGTCAAACATCGACGCCAGTTGAATCTCATTCTGTATGCCTACTTAATATTTTTTACATGGATAATAATTTATATATAAAACGATGGATCAGTTTGAGTCTGTAGGTCCACTAAACGAAATGATAAACAAAACACGTATCTCAGAGAGATAAAGATATATGAATCAGTATTTTTATTTCAGTGACACGTTTTGTGCACCTCTAGATGAAATGGGGTCTCTAGGGAGGTATAACTCTCCCATTGCTGGGCAATGGACCTATACACGGTGTCCGCGAGGCATCGGAAAGATTTTAACCACGCATACCTTAGGTCATTAGGAGCAAAAATGTTACATGAACCCCAGGCAAATCTGGTTTAGTTTTGAAGATATTATAAATTTTCATGTAAACAATTGATTGTGATTATTAAAGTACATTTTAAGCTCATTTAATGAAACTTGGCCACGTGATAACTCTAAGTGATAGATACTACTCACTAAAAACATCCTTTTTAGAAAAAATAATCGTGACCATTTTTTTAAAGGGATAATTTTCATAGAGAAACGTTTATTCAATTTTTACGTACAAAAATCGACTAAACAAGTTTTTTTTTACTGAATTTGACTTGGTTCATATAACATTTTTTACTCCTAATAACCTCAGGAAAGCATGGTTAAAATCTTTCCCATTCGTTGCGGGCATCGTGGTTAGAATTCAATCTCCATTGTTTTGAAGTACAAATTGTAAAAATAATATTGGAATTTCTTTTCAGAACGAACTAAATCGAAATCAAGATGACGAATTTGAAGATATTGATATTTTGGTGCGCCGTCATCATACAGCGTGTTTTTTGCGACGAAGTACAACACGAGTATGGAACACATTCAGAGGTAGGCGTAATCATTTAGTTAATTATAATTTTCTATTGTGCACTCTTATTAAATAAATCACGTGCAAACTGCACCCGTGAGGTATGATTACTTACTTAACAAAATGAAGGACTTTTATATACGAGCCTAAGATCAAAGCCCAATAGCATATTATTCCGCGATTTGATTACAAGTTTCCGCAACGCTAAATTCAAATGGAGCATCACAAAAACAAGGGCGAGGACCGAACCGGAAATAATAGTTGCAGTTGTAGGTTTACAGTTAGTATGGATGTAGGTTAGTTCATGAACACGAAATGAAAATAATGTTTTCTGTTTCCAGGTGACGATGGAGACTGACATGACCCGAGGCCGCCGCGGAGTCATCGAAGAGGAAAAGTTCTACAACATTCGCACAGAAAATCATCAGGAGGTCAACCAGCCCTGGCTGCCAGGACCTCCCGAAGACCCGACTACTAAAATATCTATCACCAATGAAAACGTTAAAGAAGTTCTACCTTTGTATCAAACTACTGAAAGAGTAACTGATAAACCAACCGGCAGAGGCGCTAGAGCTTCTAATGAGAACTGGATTAAACTGCCTTATCCAGGTCGCGAAGAAGACACAAGAGACGACATCCTCACGCCTCCACAACCATCTGGAGAATTAATCAACTCCCGCATGCCTCGAGTAAATTTTGTGACACAAAACAAACCTCTAGAAGCGTCTGAGTCAAGGAACGACAAGGAAGCTATACAAAGAGTGACGAGAACCGACGATGTTCGCGATATACGTACAGATTTTGTCAGACCAGGAGAGGAAGAGCGGTCGAAATTTTACAAGCCCGTATATCCACGGCAAGCGGTGTATTATCCTGAGGAATCTCGACGACCCTACTATAGTGAAAGATACCCCGCTTATCTTGCTTATCCCGCTGATGATTTATATCGCCGTGACCCGTATTACGACAACTATGACAGGAGGAGGTACATACCCGCATACGGGCCCAAAGTCGACCGATATGACGATACCTACGACAACTACGTCCCACGAAAGCCAAAGAGAATAATCTACTACACTCATCTGCCCGAAGTCGTCAGGACGCCTCCCAGCGTCGATTTGAGGTACAGATACTCTGTTGACCCTTATAGGCGGCCTTATGAAGACGACTATTATGCAAGAAACGGCAGGTATGACTACAGATTCAGAAATAAGTACCCTTACTCACCTTTGAGGAAGGAAGAAAGGAACTATAGGGACTTAGCGGGTGCTGGTACGACGGCCAAAGACAAAAAAGTAGAAGAGAAAGTCACACCGACCCCGATTCTTCCAGACAAAGAGGACAAGTATAAGAAGACCACAGACTATAACAGGAATGTCAACAGGAATTTGATCAACAGTCACCAGTACCACGATGGTGTGGTGGTGAACTATAATGAGCCCGTGTCTCATAAGGCTTTCCAGGATGTGGTGCGACAGGACGACTCGTATTTGAGGTACGATGAACCACTGTTCCAAGGTACCGTGGAAGACCCGTACCAAAGAAAATACTAAATTTTCATTCAGCAACTTTGAAGAGTTCACCAAATACTTGATACCTTAAGATATTGAAGATACCTATAAGTTAAATCTGGTATTCGTTTAATTTTTACAATGGTTTAGTTTCAATGATTGCATTGCCAATTGGGTTTATGTTTAAATTCCATGTAAATGCAATGCAAATTCAGGCTATCTGCTTAACTTGTCGGTAATAAATGTAATTAAGAACGGTTTTGTATTAATTATACTGGGGTCCCGCGACAAATTGTACGCGTAATAAATCGGCCGTTTAAATTAAAACTCAGGAGGGTGAAGACGAATTTCATTAAGAATTAATTAATGTCATTCTTAAACCGTTTCGTTTTTCCTCGCGAATAAAAAACATCTGGGTGAAGCGACGCGACTTCGAGGTAATTAAGCAATAAATTTTGCGGCTGGCAACATCTCGAGGTGGGGGCCAATTACAGTAAACATTTAAGAAAATGGATGCGCCGCGCCAGACACGCGTACTAACCGACAACTAATTAGAATGGCTTAGAAAAAATCCCGTAACACGACAGCTTGTAATCAAGGGGATAGATTCCCGCGTTTTTTGTTTTTTAAACGCTTTTAAGCAGAAGCGACGGATTAATGGCAACGATAAATTACGAGTAATTAAATGTTGTTGAGGGAGGCCTTGAATTCAGGATTTAAATCATTTTGGCTGACACAGTTCTGTCTGATTGATGTGATGTCGTGGGAGTGTTTAGGGTTGCAGAAGGGAACTTTAAGTTAAATTAATATAATGAAGTTCAAAGTTATTTCGTTTCGATAGTGTCATTTCACAAAAAACACAAGTTTTGATTATTATAAGACCTATTTTATACCCTTGAATATAACATAATCATACAGTTTACGATGGTAAAAGATAATGACCAATGCGATTTAACTAAGAAATAATTTCATTCTCTGTCTAACACGAACATTCTCACTGTCACTGCATGCAAATGCAACGTACTTGTATAAGCTACATCTATTGTCATTAGGCATATACATGTTTCGATTGTGAATTACATGTAGGTACAGACAGTCAAATGAACTGATAAACAAACAATTAACTAAGTACTCATATCGTTGTAAAGAGACCCATCATCATTATCTATTCTGACTCAGCCTAAGGGCGTTCTATCTATATCAATACATCTATCAGCCACGGACGTCCACTTCTGAACAAAGGCCTTTCTTTGATTTCTCGGGTGGACGCCGGACCGTCAACATCTCCTGCATCTCCTGATGATGCCTCGTAGAGAGGCGAAACACGTGTCGAGGATTATACTGTTTGGTGTTGGTTTGTTGTATTTGCATGCGTATATATATATATTTTTTTTTTTATGGAAACTGCGTGAAAATATGCGCATGTGAGCACAATTAATTGTCACATCTAACAAAAATACTAGTTCGCGGAACAGCAAAGGAACTATAATCCATTGATATAGGCCTTCCCTATAGTTCGCCATAGGGTGCGATCCTGCGCAGATCGCATCCCCGCAACCCTTACGAGGTCATCCGTCCACCCAGTCGGGCGTAAAGGCGATCACTTCTGGACAAAAAGCCAAAGGTTCACTGAACTCCACCATGGCCGGTTTTGAGCTACCAGGTTTTGTGAAGAGTTAGTATTTTGTCTGCCTCTTCCCTTTTAATACAGTGCGAGAAAGATGCATGAATCTATGTCACACGACAAGTGAAGTCACGATAAGTTTCGCTAGCCCGGCTGTCTAGGCTGTGCCTTGTCTGTGAGTTATAAAGTTTTTAGAAAATAGATTTAAACTTAATTTCACCATGCGCTGTTAATTGGTAATGGCTGGTTAACTATACATTACGTAAGTCAAATGGTAGATATCAACACGCAAGGGTGAAGTCCGGGCAAAGTGGATGGCCCAGGCAAAGTGGATACCCTTCACCACATTTTGCCCGTTTCGCCAATTTTGATACTCCGTCCCTTTCTTATCTCATAGCCGATACAAATATGGTTAGCGCACGATCATGCGTCGTCCGAGAAAAAATACATTATTTTCTTCTGTCTGTACGTTTTATTTAAGTGCTTAAAAATTAAGGTATCCACTTTGCCCGGACGTCGCCTAATCAGCCGTTAAAACTAACATATGTAGTATGGTTAGTTAATGGTATGTCCCTAGTGAACGCAATCGGTTAGATTTAGTATCTATCTATGGTAGAAATCGCCTTTTCTTCATATAAATTGGTAAACCGATTGCTTTCCCTGTATGTCACTCGATTTAAGCAGTTTGACGGTGCCTCAAAATAGAATCAAAACTAAACATAATCCTGTAAGCCACTATCTCATTACTAACCCTTGCCCAATCAAGGTATCCAAATATCCGAATCCCCAGACATTTTTGCGTGTAAATACACGACGGACTGGCCCCTGAATTAGTAATGTCGACGCGCCAGGATGAGCCCGGACAGGAATTATTTATTCGTCGTGAGGGTGTCCATGAGGTTGGTAAGATGGATGGGTAAGTATTTCTGATCGACTACCTGCGCTTTTAGTTGTAATATTAAATTTAAAAAAAAAAAACTTTTCATCACAGTCATCGAATCTTATTACCTACAAAGTATCTGCGCCTTCCGGTTCGTGATCATCATTAAAGAACTTGTATCCTCCATTAGTATTGCCATTGTAATAACTTGCATTGGTTTATCTACTCGTAATACACGGGGCCATAGTATCCAAACGCCTTCTGGAAGGCCGGCTGGAGTGCTGCAGAGGTAGAAACAGGCCGAACTTCATACTAAAGAAGCACGAGCGAGTAAATATTTAGACAAATAAAGGTGCGTCCACATTTGTATCATTTGCCCGTATCAGATCATCGTCGCGTAGCATGATCGCGTGTCACGATCACGCGTTTGGACGTTGCGCCGATCCGATCACTTGAAATCCATTTGCTATGCGTATCACACACTTGTATCGGAAGAATGCGGCATTATCGGCGCGCCGACAGTAAGCGTCCAAGCAGCGCGATACGCAGTCATGCTACGGCACGGTGATCGGATACGAGCAAATGATACAAGTGTGGACGCACCTTAAGAGTCAAGGTGAATGAAGTCCGTGCAGTTGTTTATTTACTTGGTACTATATGGTATTTTATTTGTCATGGTCATAATATAAGATGGCCTAGGACAGTTGAAGGGGCAAAGATAATAAAAGTTCCTTGTAATTAAAGAAAAGGTAACTTAAAATACAAAGCTCCATATCCACGATAGTATCGGCAAATTTCTGTCAGTGTTCATTAGGATCATACACACGCCCACATTATTGATCTAATTTACAGAAGATTCAATACAATCCGCCGTGCGTTATAAGTCTAAAGGTCAACCCTACGGAAGGGTTGACAGTGCCTGCGGCTCCTCGCAATATCTTCAGGTAGCCCGGGTAAGTTGAGTTTACACCTTAATTGTACATCCTCATAGACATGAGGTGTATTCTTAAATAAACGAGGTAATAGGTCGGTATTACAAACGATTAAACAAACTCCTATCGTAATTGTATGTTTCTTTGAATGTTAAATCTGCGTAGAGGTATTAGAGTTACTTTTTGGTGAGATAAGTGAGTTATAACGGAGATTGTGAAGGTTAGAAGTGCTAGTATGGGACTAATTGGGCTTGTTTGCGGTAACAGGATAAAGGATGTTGTGTTTTAATAAATAATATTGCGGTTAAATCGCCCTGGATTAGGTTTATCCATTAAGTCCTCTTAGCTAGTGTACCTACTCGTATACATATATAAAAGTAATGAAAGAGTATGTCTGTAGAATCATATTCTCGGGGTAAATCTCGTGGGTGAGTGATAATCGTGTGCACAAAAATCGTGTTTCCGAAATAAATAGTTCCATATGTTGTGTTACTCGTAGATAATATGATGTCGCAAATACGTATAAGAGTTAATATTTTCTTCTTTTTCCGCGATTATTACTCATTGAAATAAAACAATTTAACGGATTATATCGCGTATATTATCTCATTTTAGTTCCCGATGTTTCGGAAGCTTTCCAGCTTTCCATGGTCACGGGTGGACTGAGAAAAGATGTATTTTCCTATGTCAAAGTTACAATTTGTGCAAACTACCCATTTTTTTTGAAAAAACACAAATAAAGTTGTACATACATGCCAGATGGGCCTAAGCTGTAAAGACAGTTACACATGTGCCAGAAGGGCTTAATTATTTTATTCTAATAATTTACCAAGCAGCATTTCACAAATGAGGCGTACTGAGGAGAAAAGAAACGCTGCAAAGAAAAACTCCCAGGCTACCTCATTACTAATTATAATATTTAAAAAACAGAGACTATTAAACTACTTTTAAACAGATAAGATATTTTACACCGTTCGGAAATTAAGGTTTTGCAGTCCTGTGTTTCGCTTGTTCCTTGATGAGATGTATTACAGGATCCCAAGCTGGTGGTAGTGACAATCCATCTTCCCTATTGAAATTAGGATGCTTTTTAATCTCACTAGCCTCGCGTAGCATCCTGGGATTTTTTTTTTTTTCTTTGGCAAGGATAGAAGGTTTATCAAACTCAATTGAGTGGTTTGGTTTGTCAATGATATGTTCACAGACTGCAGACCTATTACACCGACGGTGCTTGACATCTGCTATGTGCTCCTTCACCCGGGTTGATACACTGCGTTTCGTTTGACCAATGTATGAAAGACCACACTCGCAGTCCAGCTTATAAATGCCTGCACTCTGCAAAGGGGTGCTACTCTTCACGGGTCTAAGGTATTGAGACACCTTCTTCAATGGCTTGAAATATGTTTTTTATAGAAGCACGCTTCAAGATGTTTCCGATCTTGTCTGTGACCCCTTTCACATATGGCAATACGGCAGGTTTACGCTTGACTGTTGGTTTCTTCATACTGGGATTCTGCTTGGAACGTGGTATCTGGAGTTAGTTGGCTCGAAGCGCACGTTTGACATTTTGTAACTCAGCAGTCAGATGTTGACTGTCGCAGATACCCCTGGCTCTCTGAAACAAAGATTTACCCACTGTAGCAAGTTGACAGGGATGGTGGTGAGATTTGCCATTCAAATACCTATCTGTATGCGTAGGTTTCCTATATACAGTACCTATGTCATTTTTAGGACCTCTAATTACTAGCACATCTAAGAATGCAAGTGAATTTTGATTTTCCAACTCCATAGTGAATTTAATTTTACTATGCATGGAGTTCAGATGATCTAAGAAAGCTGAAACACTAGATCTAGGTAAAATAGTAAAGGTATCATCTACGTATCTTTTAAAGATCCTCGGCTTGACAGGTGCCAATGAAAGCGCTCTCTCCTCGAAGTCTTCCATGAAAATATCGGCGACGACAGGAGACACCGGAGACCCCATTGCCACACCATCAACTTGCCCGTAGAATTCACCATTCCATAGCATATAGCAAGGCAAGTAAGGCAGTGTTGTAATAACTCAGCATATTCTATTGCCATCTGTTGTTCACCCAATCTTCTTTTCACAATTTCAATACATTCTTGAACTGGTAGGTATGTGAAGAGAGACTGGACATCAAAACTGACCATAACTTCATCATCAGTTAGTCTCAAATCCTTAATCTCACTGACAAAATGGTATGAGTCCCTTGTATATGCTTCCGTCTTCCCTCGCAGTAAAGAAAGCACACCTGCTAAGTGCCGAGCTAATCGATAGGTAGGAGCATCGATTTGACTCACTATAGGGCGTAACGGAGCACCAGGTTTATGTATCTTTGGTAACCCGTACAACTTTGGTGGCACCGGGCAAGAAGGCACTAAACTTTTCACATCCAGATTAAGATTTTCAGAGTGCTTACTTATTAGCTCGGCTGTCGTTTTTACTACTTTCGCCGTTGGATCTCGCTTAACAAGCTTGTATATTGTAGCGTCTGACAAAAGTACTTCCATTTTCTGGTTGTAATCACTAGTATCCATAACAACCGTCGCATTTCCCTTGTCAGCTCGAAGAATGGTGATGTCTGGGTCCTCACGCAAGCTCTTCAAAGCGTTGAATTCAGATCTGGGTAAGTTAACTTTAGGAGACTTCGCTCGTCTTAAAATTGAAGACACATCCTGGCGTACGGCCTCCAAATCCTCCTTACGCATATGATTTTGGACCAAACAATCTTCCACACCGACTATAATCTGTTCAAAAGGGATATTCCGTGGAGTAACAACATAATTAAGCCCTTTTTTAAGAAGCGAGGATTGCGACTCCGAGAGTTCGTATAAGAGTTGTTCTCAGATAAAAGGTACACTTTGGCTATTGTCACTAAGAGCCTTGTAACCAAACAGTTGGTGGTAAAGTTACAGTTGGAATTCGTCTTTATTGATAAAAGTCTTAATAATTATTAGTTTTTGTCTGAGAAAATGCCATACATGAACTAAAATAAAAATCAGAACGAGGTATGTACCTTGCCAAACCAACATGTATCATCATCTCCCTGCCCTTATCCCACCTATGTAGGGTCGGCACAACGTGTTTTCTTCTGCCAATCATCTCTATTATTCGTAATTTCAGCGCTTACTCCTTTCCTTCTCCTGTCGTTTCTCACACAATTCATCCATCGCTTTTTGGACATTCATTCCGAACATTCTTCTACCAATATGATGCTGATCCCTCCTCATAAGATGCCCATACCACGCTAACCTACTGCTCCTCATTTTGTCCGTCACGGGGGCTATTTTCAAACTTCCCTGCACTTCCGTGCTCTCTTCTTTCGTACGTCACTTTCGTTTAGGTATGTCATAACTTTTCTCTGTAGCTTCATTATCGTCATCGTCAGCCGAAATACGTCGAGTGTCCTACATACGCTTCCCCAAATAACGATACCTTAGACGGTTCTGAGCCGTGGTCTCCATGATCACCATATCATCAGTTCACCTTATCTACCTACCAACGCTGCGTCTTTCGTCCCGTGTTTGCCATTCAAGAACTGTCTAGCTGCTGTATAAAGTTTAAACTAAAATTGAAATTATACACTAGACATCTATAGATACTTATTTACACAAGTCTACATTTATTACAGTTTAAAACCATCAGTTGTCCTCTAAGTACTACTAAAGTCCAGACTCTAAACTCTTCAAACATCAACCTTTATTAGTTTCAAAGGACCTAACAGCTCCCAAATGGATCATAAAGCCAATAAGGCTTAACTAACTACGTCAAACCTACCAAGACCTACGATAAATGGTTTTTGTACGGGCGTTTCACACGATCTGACCTACCGTGGCCACATTAATCACATTATTGTCGAAGAAAATAAATAAATATCTGGCAATCGTATCCATACGACCATAGGCTCAAACTAAGTAATGCTTACTGCTTGCTTATACTAAGGGTAAAATGATCATACATCCTTATATAGGGGAGAGTCAGCGATATCGTACCGTTGGTTAAATCTTACCACTGCGAGATTTCCTATAAAACAATCTTTTTATTTACACTTGGGGGGGCCAAATATTGCTGCGTTGCTTATCCAAAATAGCATATAACTAAGCATGAAAGTGAGAGAGCAGAAAAATGATTTCCATCGGACTTGATGTAATCTTTAGTGTTATTGTGTAACGACATCACTGATGATCAAGGTAAGTTAAACATGCGCAATAAATAGTATTCAAGTATAAAATACAAATGGGTTTATTGGGTGGTTCTTAGATAAAGCCATATTTTGTGGTTATATTTTTATATTCGTTATTTCAAAAAAATACCTGGTCGTTTAAATCGTACTATTGCTTAATGGCATAGGTACGATTTAAACGACCAACTATTTTTTGATTATACCAGATCAATTCAAATGTCTGACAATAAATAATTTGTATTAATACCTAAAATAAACTGTTTACATGCGAAATGCTTCATAGATGCGATTTAAATCCTGATGGTACGAATTAAGCAACTCGTCGGCTAAATCGTAATGATGGAAGGCCTTTTGAAAAAGTCAATTTTGACGATGTTAATTTAATCCCAGAATGCTCATCTTGCTATTTAAAGAAGCCGAAATACTAAACTTTTATATGCACTGTTAGCCATATATGTAAGTACTTTCACAAATAAAATAACCACGTATGAGTAAAAAGTGGTACGATATAAGTTATATCGTACCACTTTTTACTCATACGTGGTTATATCATATAACCGACTCTCCCCAGTCTCCCCCATATAAATAAACAAAAAAACTATTCAAGACATAGAAAGATCAAGTATTATAAGACAAATATTTGCACTTGCTGGACTTAAAATCTAGGAACACTAGCTTTGTAGGCAGTTGCGTTACTCCTAGGCTAAATGTGCAGCTGAAAAATTTCGTTGCCCTTTACAAGACATGGAAGAATGATAAATTCGAAGATTTTTTTAGTAAACACCACATACCTTATGAAAAACACGCTACAGACACGCGTAATTATAACACAACTGCTCGCCCAAACTACATATATTACAAAAGGTTACTTACATTTGTATTTAATAAAATAATGCGACCACGAAAGTCACAGCGGTTGACACGCTTATACACCTGCCCCAAAACTACCAACACAAAGAAGCTACCATGCCGCTGAAGTTATTATGTTAATGGTAAGCCGTGCGAGACAAGACGTTATGTGGCCACGGAAGTCAGAGCGGTTGAATCGCTTATAGACCTCCCCCAAAACTACCAACATAAAGAAGCTACCATGTCGCGGAAGTTAATATGTTAATGTTACCTAAGCCGTGCGAGACAAGACGTTATGTGGCATGGAATTCATAGCGGTTGAAAGGCTCACAGAACTACCCCAAAACTACCAACATAAAGAAGCTACCATGTCGCGGAAATTAATATGTTAATGGTACCTAAGCCGTGCGAGACAAGACGTTATGTGGCTACGGAAGTCAGAGCGGTTGGAACGCTTGTACAGCTGCCCCAAAACTACCAACCGCTTAAATCTAACATCCCATAATGAAGCTACCATGTCGTGGAAGTTAATATGTTGGTACCAAACGGCACGACATCACGACAACGTTAACATGCAAATAACAATTTAGCGAATTGCTTTTACGATGTGTGCAGAAAGGGGTGAGTTTAGGGTTGCCACTTGTCGAATGTTTAACTGACGATACGAGTAAACAGTTTGTATATTAATGATAGTAGTTTATGACTTTAGTGTTTTGTTGTTTTAAATTAGTGACGTGAAGAGCAATCTCATATTGTTAGGCATATTCTCGGAAACTTCTAATAATTTTGGAGGGAATGTCAGCGTTACAATACTTAGGGTACATATTATGAAGGCTCCTGCAGTACGACGAAATTTATAATTAAACTTTTAATTATATGAGATTTGTTGATATTTTTAATACTTTATATTTATTGAGTAACAATTAAATGCATACATCCAAATAATAATAATATAATATCCACAGCGCAGGATTCGTCTTTAATTATTTATTATTATCTTATTATTGAAAATTTTAAATTATGCGTTGAATTATTGAATTCGGTGTATTTAATGAATGAATTAGTATGATTTTATTAATATTTATTTTTAATTAGTTTTGTTTATTGTTTTAAAAAAATATGTATGCTAGGCCCATGTTGTCTGTAATAAATAAATGATTTGATTTCATTGTATGAAACGTACTTCAAGCTCATTGAAATAAAACAATTTAACGGATTATATCGCGTATATTATCTCATTTTACTCCCGTCCTCCCGTGACCATGGAAAGCTGGAAAGCTTCCGAAACGTCGGGAACTAAAATGAGATAATATACGCGATATAATCCGTTAAATTGTTTTATTTCAATGAGTAATAATCGCGGAAACAGAAGAAAATATTATGTACTTCAAGCTATTTTTCAAAAGAAAAGAAGTTTAAATAAAATCTCGGACAATGTAACACAATTTTGTGTACTAGACGAGTATGTATATATGATAAAATGGTGATATAGATATAATAATACCTACTTCAATTTCGTCGTTACGTATGGTGGCATTGATTTGGACGGTTCATCTCATCAGGGATCTTCCACATGGTCAACATCCCTCTGCTCTGAACAACTAGGCACTCTAATATACACACACGTGAAATATCTAGTAGTGCAAAAATATACTGATTGGTTGCAGTACAATACAGCTTAAAAAAGCTAATCGGCAACAGCCAATATTTATGTGTAGGATTGAATCGAGCTCAGATTTTTTTTTATGATATTTTTATTGCTGTTCCTTTTGTTCACTTTCCTCATATTCGAAATGAAAACCAGAACGCTTAGCTCCAATGAAAGCAAAATTCCACAGTTAAAAAAACAATTTACAAATATGGCTTTTGTTCATTCCTTGGTTTCCTTCGAAAAAAAAAAACAAGTATTATAAGCAGAGGCCGAAATTCTCGGATTATCTTCATCTGTCGTTAGTGAATTCTAACTAATATGGTTTATTTAATTAGCTTTCGTTGGTAATACTTCGACGTTTCGGACGTCGCGTTACGTCCATCGTGTTGTGATAATGAGTGAAGATCGTGTAAGTTTAAATCAATATTACGTCACTATGTCAATAATTAGCCATTTTTGTTGCAATTTTCTTCGACTAAATATTGTAAATGCCTCGAAATCAGAAAGATATTGACTATTTGACGATAAGGCTGCCTGTTGTTTATTTACTTTTAAAATTTGTGTTCTGTGTTGCATTATTTTTATCGATAAATTGTGTATATCGGAAGTCGATAAGTAAGAACTCACTTATGAAAGATGAAAGTGCTACGAGAATTTCGGGCACCTGTTTGTCAAAGTTGTGACCCCCACCTCAATAATTGTGTAAAATATAGGTAAAATCATGAATATTCTTATTAAAACACCATTAATTTCCAAACATTTTATTAAACAGTGTGATACTTATTTGTGATTTGTAAATTTTCATAAACATTTGAAATTATGTTACTAGTGGACAAAATTTGAAAAGTTTCAAGGCCATAATTTTACTGCATTTTGGTTGCTTGACACCTTCTGACAAAGCCAAATTTTTGTGTTTGAAGAAGGGCAGGTTTTTTTTAGGTGTGTTGGGGGCTTTTTTAACATATCAGCGATCACTTTTCACGACTTTAATAGTACCTATAGAGACACGAATATTATTAGCCGTATCACCTAACTGCCTCACTCGCGACATTTTGACAGGAGCCCATTTGTCGGCTCGAGTCTGACACTCAGGGCGGTATTTAATTAACTTGCGAGCGACAACCCTGGCTTTAAATTCCGATGGCAAGGGTCCGGTAAATTGATAATAAACACACACTGTACTGTGTGGTGGGTATATAGTCCATTGGTTTTATCTTTTTCTACAAGCTAAAGTTCGTTTGTCAATTCGTTGCACATTGCACTTACTTTCGTTGTCTCTGTTTCCTTTTCCCGTAATTTCAACAGAGAAAAAGATCTACGTCGAGTTCAACTATTCTATTTATCTCATTAAAAGATCTAGTCACTGTAACACAATAGTTGTATTGTTCTAACAACCGTTTTTTGACAGCCGTCATCCGAGTACATTTACGCCTTCCTACCATCGCGATTGTACAGGGATGGCGGCTGTCAAAAAACGGTTGTTAGAAAAAATCTACTATAATTTAGTAAAAAAAAAACAATCTACAAATTGACACCTGTTTCTTTGCAATAATAATAATATATGAATATCAGTCGAATATGACGTAATGAACATAATGAAGAAAAAAGTTGATTTGAGAACTTCATTCGGACTCGTTTGGCAATCTCCCTGTATCACATGTTAGTGTAATGCCGTAAAGCCATCGCTTATTCATTAAAGGTTCGGTGCCACTATTAATATTTACAGGGGTCCCATCACGCCGGGTCATGTTTGGACAGGGGCAGTTTTGACATGATACCCCGTTTGAATAGTTGACGACCTCTGCTAGTTACGCTTGGGAATTAATTACGATGGCATTAAATTGTTTTAAACATGAAACCAATTACAAACCGGACATTTTTAGAAGCGCGTAGGCTGGGTAGGGTTTGGGTGTTTTCGCTCTAGTTTACGTTTTACGAATACCATCAGTCTGTAATCAAGTCTTGCAAGTTAAATTTGATCCACTTCCCGGTTGCCGATTGAGCTAAAATTTTACATACTTATATAGGGTAGACCGAGGTGAGTTTTGACAGAGGGGAGTTGTGACATCGTCGATTTATTGGAATCTATTAACTGATAGCGAACTCGGAATAGCGCACGTTTGTTAGTTCAAGTTCCGCGCTAACAAACGCGCACTCTTGCGAACTCGCTAATAGTAAACAGGTTCCAAAAATTCGACGATGTCACAACTCTCCTCTGCTACAACTCACCTCGGTCTGCCCTAAGTTCGGTGACAATGATATCATCAAGCTAATCTGATGATGGAGCAGGATGGTGGTCATAGGAACTATGTAATAAAATAATGCAATCCTGCCGAGTTTGGGCTCTTAAGAAGCGTCTCGGTGAGTAGTTCAAGGATGTTCAAGGAAAAGTACAGTCAGCGATAAAAGCATGTCACAATAATGTTTTTTTTACAAAACAGAAACTTATTAAAAACTTTATCTTACTGCTCTTGAAGAAAAAAGTGCTCAAGCATAATGTTGGCGATCTTTTTGTTTGTATTTGAAAATATGTATTTTCACTTTTCCTGCTTAAAATGTACGTCATTTTAGCTTCGCGAAGCGAGACTAAAATAGTTCACTTAGCCCGTAGGGTTTAAAAGAAAGCCATACAAATTTCTATGACACTGAAAAAAACTTGCGGCCAGCTACATACTTCTTACGAATAATTAAAAACAAACAAACCAACCCGATCAGATTGGCCAAACTTTCTGATAGAATTGCTTAAGCTATACTTTCAGTTTTTCATGAAATATACAATTTTCATGTTACGTATTTTTTATTTTCTCGCATTCGAAGTGAAAAGCAGAGTGTTTAACACGTGGCTAAAAGCCATTATGACACTCAGACATATTTGGACGAGCTCACGAAGTGAGAGATCATTTCGTGTTATAATGGCTTATTTTAGCCCCTTGTTAAATAATTTACTATTAAATAACGCATTACTTAAAACTCTCAATTTATAAATATTTCTTCATTTGTATGAATGTGTCTTTATAGCCTCGTCCTCAAAACTTGTTGTGGGGCCATTTTCTCAAAAATTGTACACCCCGAAAAAAATGAAGTCGAAAATGAATCTTTTCTATTTGTGAATTTACTGGAAACTTAAGTTGTTTAATTGGTTTTTAACTATAAATATAGGAAAAAAATATTTTTTCCTGGGAGGAAAAAGCGAGCATTCTATTCCGTGACCAACTTGTTACAACTTTAAGAAATTAAACAAAAGGATTACAATTGTTTAACTTATTTATTACAAGTTCTAAAAGCGTAGTTTACTGATTGACATTATTAATTAAATTTTTACGTTGACAATCTTTTGCATAAATATTTACTTATTTCCATTCCGTTACTATTGGGTTAAAACGGTTATCAGTTTTTCCAGTTATCATTTTATTTTACAGGTTTATGTATTGGAATCAACACTTTTTTATCAACAAAACATATTAGATTCGTATAAAGCTATAAAAAAATTGCGTTATGTTTAAGAAATCATGCTATTAAGTATACTAATATATTTCTAGCGTGGGACAGTCAAGGAAAAAATTCTAAAGCCTTGTTCATAATGCCAGAAATACCTGACTAATATACTATACAATATCAAATAATTATACCTGATTGTGATGCTCTTTAGCTCTTTCAACAATTATTATAATAATTATTAATATAGATTTACGCGGTATTACACATCTAACGACTTAAATCACAGATGAATTTCACTTCAGATAACTATACAAAAACTAGGGAGATCAATAATTATTACACAAACAAGCACCTCGGTTGCGTGTACGTCATAAAACTGCAGACACTTAGCTCAGTGGCATTGGTCTTAAATACATAACGGTGAAGGATCAATTGATGATGATAAAGGATACAACCCGAACCGAAGGTGAGGGCCACAAACTCCTGCGATCCGGGACATTTACAAATTACCGCCTGAGGTTTGTTTTAATTTCGTTTTGTCGGATATGATGATGGTGGTGATGATGATGATAGTGATAATGGTGATGATGATATGATGGTGATGATGATTGTGATGATGATTCAATCCTGAGTTTCAGTCAGTAGGGCGCCAGGGTCCATCAGAATCTGAAAAATAGTTGACTGTCTGGAAGGTCTTTTTATCCTTGCGAATCCATAATTTAAAATAGGCAAAAACAAATCTTTCTATTGACACAACACATGATTCATTCAGCAAGCAGCAAGACAAAATCGAGTAAAGTAGATAATGATACCGTCATGACGGTGCGAAATTAACCGGTTATATTGAAAAAAATTACCATTTCATTACGTTTCACAAAAACGAATGACGAACGAATTTGGCATAAACTGGTATCTCAATTGAACAGTTCTTTAACCGGTAACAGCAAACGGAAACAAAATCCTTTTCGTTTGCGGGTGAATGACCGCAACCGGTATGCCAAAAAAAAACGTTTTCCAAAGCAAATAAATTCATTTTATTTCATTTAATTTCCGATCTTTGCAGAAGGGATTAAAGTATGAGGACTTATTTTTTTAACCGACTTCAAATATTATTAATTATTATTATTTAAATTAAAATTAAACATTTTGACGTGTTATTATTTTACCGGGGTGTTAATTATTGATTTAAAACAAGACCCCAAAATCACCTTAAATCGACCAAGATTTCCAAAATCGTCAATATCTCGGATACTTATTAAAATTTCGAAAGCCTTTTACGAAACAGTCACATTTTATTAAACTAATTAACATGTAAGTTTAAAGCTATTATTCTGAATATCGCTTTATACTTCCGTTCCGTTACTTTTTTGTTTCCGCCATTACGAAACCGACGCTCGGGTTTCGGAACGGAAGTAACAGAAACCTACCCTACAGTAGAAGTTACTTAAAATATATTTTTAAATTAACTTAAACCAAGTTCAAAGATCAAAACTTAGGTTCTTCGATTCCTTGTTCGTATAGTAATTAATATTTACAAAGAATATATAACGTACTTACCAGAAATTTGGTATCGGATGATGGAATCACAAAATGTTACCGCTACAGCACGCGCACATTCAATGGGACTTTGAGTTCGATTAACCAAATGGAAATGGCAGTTCCGTTATAGCTTAGTATTGCGACGTGGAATCAATTGCGAAAATAATAAATAGAATAAAATGTTCAATAACGACCAAAATATCGGTTTCGGAATGGAAAATTCCGCGAAATTCAATTTCCATCTCCAACATTTTTTATTTATTTGATATAGTGTATAAATGTAAAATAAGTAATGCTTTAAGAATATCATTCTGTATAAATTCGTCTATTATAATTAACCGTCGTCTGTTTATAGTACCAACGACTTTTTGTAAAACATCAAAAATACGATCAACAATCGAGGTGGGACAGCAAAAAACAGTCGTTTCTTTTTCGAAAAATGTTTTATACAAAAATTTACGTAACACTTCATAAATAAGTAAATACTCAAATTACTCAAAATTAAACTTAGATTCAAGAAAAACTCACTTTTCATTAGGTTAGGTATCACAAATAGGTCAAAAATTAAACTAAAAGTATGGGACAACCCAAAATCGTGGTGTACAACTTCAGAGAAAATGGCCCAGATGGGGTTGAGCAAATATCAATAGGGACGAAATAATATAATAACTATTATTCGCTATATTATTAATGCAATACTATAAAAATACGCATAGGTCTCGAGGAGATTTCCCTGGCAGAGGCTCGATGGAGCTTTGGGAAACTACACGGTTTTTACGTAATACTGACTACACTATAATTTAATATTTTCTTCTGTTTCCGTGATTATTACTCATTGAAATAAAACAATTTAACATACACTATAATATTTTTTTTGTGGCTATACAACTTTGCCACTTTTGCCAGCCATGGCAATGACATCGCTGGCTTGCCCATACAAAAACACTGCGCTCACGCACCTTGTCAAGTAAACCTATTAAAACGAAACTTTCACACTTCACCGATACAATCTGAATCGATAATGTCCGTAATAAATAATAAAAATATCGACCATAAACACAATTGATACGTTACGTTGGCAGGTTTATGGCGGCGCAGGTTCGAGTCCGGGCGAAACACGGCGCGTAATGTAACGCGGAGTGATCGGCTGTAATGTGTGTATGGTGAAAATTATTGCGATTCTGACGATCAGCGTGAAAGCGTGCTCTACTTTGAAAATAAATAGAAATATAAATCCGTTTATTAAAGACAACAGTTGCATAGAACAGTAGAGACAATAGTCGCTACAAGCTGCAAGTGCAGAATATATCAACCATAAACACAATGATACGTTACGTTGGCAGGCTTATGGCGGCGCGGGTTCGGCGCGTAATGTAACGCGAAGTGATCGTCTCTAATGTGTGTATATTGAAAATTATTCTGACAATCTGCGTGAAAGCGTGCTCTACTTTGAAATTAGTTTAAAAAAACAGTATACATATATACAAGACAGAGCACAGTATACAGATGCACAAGTACAGAACACTCACATTTTTGATCTTAGTGAAAGCTACTCATAATTGTCTGCCCATGCCCAGAGTTTCATTCGTATCCGCTATTCACTATTTTTGCGAAACAAAAGCGATTAGATGATAAAAAAAAACAAGAAACAGTAAATAGGAACGAATACTCAATGAACTAACACTGAAATAAGTGTAAAGAAGTGCTCTCCTCCGGCAATGGTCGCCAAACCTAACCTAACCCAAAAGGTACATTTGTGTTCGGAGCCCAGCCCGAGACTGTTATATTAAACATTTTCCCGCCGCCTCTGTTGCCGCTCCCGCTCCGCTGGATGTTCCGCGAAGGTGTGATGGTGCCAGTGTATCTATCCTGGTGGCATCCCACACCAGCACCCGTCCCAACCTCCACGGAATTAAAGACATACCGTCTGGTTTCTTTACAATCGTCCCTTACCTTGCGACGTGAAGTGTAGATACAGTCTATTATTCGGTGGAGATGAGGTACCTACAAAATATTCTTAGGGCATCTTCCTGTATGAAGACGCCAATACTCTCATGGGCGCTGGAAGCTGCAACTAAATTCGGCCAGCTCTCCGTCGATTCTTAAAGGGATAAGGTGGGTAACTCTATTTGGAGCGGAACTTTACAGTGTGGGTTATTCTGTATGTAGCTGTTAGCGGTACGTAGAGCCACTCGCCAGACAGCGGGTCGGTCACCGTCCCACGGCTCGCCTGCTTTATAGTCTTGTCATATTGGTTAATGGCCGCGCTTTGTCGCGCCGCCGTCGATAGTGCGATCCTATCGTATCTGGCCAAGTGGCCGTACTGCCTACCGGCCGTACTGACGCCCAACCGTAATTCCGAGTCCAAAAGGCTAAAAGGAAATTAATATGCCTACACATATATAAGCCACGTGAGAATGAGAACTAAAACTATATATATATGTATATATAAATGTAATATATATAGGTATATATGGAATATATATAAAGTATTCGTATTATATCTATTTGTATATATTATAGGTAAGTATTTATTATAATTTATAAGAATAAAATTTTGGCTTCGTTTTATTTTTGTGCATATTAAGTACCTAATTAGTTGGTTTGTCTATCTACTTTAATGTATTTGCTTAAAGGTTAACTGGAAGAGATCCCTCACAGGAATAAGTTCACCTTTGTACATATCTGTGTTTTGTAAATACATTTTTTTTGTATTAATTTATGTGCAATAAAGTGATTACATACATACATACTTACATAAAACTCATATTTGATCGATCACCATTTTTCGTCTACCGGTTTAGCCAGGGCGGTAGTGTCCCCGCCTGCGCAACTGACGGTGTGTTCAAATCCCGATGAGTTGTGTGATGGCATAAATATTTGTTTCTCAGTCTTGGATGTTTTCTATATGCATAATAAGCACCAGAACAATATAACTTGGATCTCTTTAAGGCGATAGTGAATAGGCACTATCTAGGTAAGGACAAGGATGCTCAACCGTCGGCTTCATCGTCATTTAACAACAGGTGAGATTAAAGACAAATGCTTGTAAAAAAAATCTAGTAGATATACTGTCGTCGCTCTTAAAGCATTTATTATATAGTTTGACAAGTGACCGTCATCGATTGAGTGTTGGTCGTACTGAAAGTCAACCATACGTAGTACCTACTGCTTCTATCAACTTCATATGTCTTCATCCATTAAAAGCTTAAGCAACATTTGATTTGAATATATAATCCTCATCATTATCATATCAGTTTAAAGCCGTCCAGTGCTGGACATTTGGTGCTCAGATTCAGATGGTGTGCTAAAGCGCATTAAGAAAATTAAAGTAAGAGTAATTGATAGATTGAGAGTTTAACCAACCCCGTTGTTTCATGCTCTTATAGAACTCAGCGTTTCAAAAGCCGCTGTCGCATTGCATTCAAGAAGAGAAACTGATAAGTTGGTATGAATTAATGCTTAAATTCGTCCTGAAGCTGCATCAGTTAGCATTGTTATATCGTGTTCAAAATGTACATACAAACACCAGTTACTATAATGTAAAAAGAAGTGTATAATTTTATTCGTTGCCAGTCATCTATAGGTACATAGAACTGCTGATGACATCCAGCGTCGCAAGCAGGAAACGTGTGCTGTAGAATCTATATAAAATGAAATGTCATAATTACTGATGTGCAAATTGCGGAAACTTTTCAAAATGCTTAAAAAAGTTCTTTTAAACAGGTAATTTAACACTAGACTTAAGACCTTTTATGTACTAAAAATGGTTCAAAAAGGTCTTATAAACATGTAAGTTAACACTACACTTAAGACATTTTTTAAGCATTTTGGAAAGTTTCCGCAATATGCAAATCAGTAGTCCTAATTACCCACTGAATCAGACCTGGAGACCTGAAAATTTGCATAGATGTCACTTTCATGACTAAAAATAGGGAACTGTTCCTTGAAATTACTACCCGAGCGAAGTTTATAAGTTAAAAGAAAATACAGAAAGTTATAAATTCAAGCATTAATATGAATATGGCGCAGTTAGTTCTCCTATCGAGATTACTCTTGAACAGATTAGTTGAAAGTATTGTCCGAGTATTTACACATTTTATGAGATCAAAATCCATCGACGATTTCTAATATATGCTTAAAGACCCCGTCTTACCATATTTTATCGTCGATGATTCAAAGAACGGTGACTCTAAACCTAACATTCGCAGCATATTACCCAAATTTCTCTCAAACTATGTGTCATCACTGGTAATATATTGGCAACAAAGTTATGGAAATATTTTTTTATCGCCGATTGCGACTGAATTCTTCTAAGAAGACCCTTTGTTGTGGGTCAAACACCAGTTGAAGGCGATCGGGTGTCACATAAAGTATAATGAGCGAAGATATGCGTCGATCGGCTTTAAAATATACAATGTCGTTTAATTTATGGAGGTTGACACCGATTAGGGTTTTAAATGTTTTATTAGCATTTTGCGAGCTTGGGGACTGACTAATATTTAGTACCTTTACTTCGCGATGCTAAATGAAATGTGTATATGTATAATACCGGATTTCATAATTTTAATTTTACGATCTCTACTCTATTCTACTGTCGGAAACTTCCATGATTGTCAATTGTTTTTCTCTGAATTCTGCTAACGGAGGTGTAGGTTGAAGATTTCAGATGTAGTATTTAGTTTATAAATAATAAAGTTTGCATTTAGGCAGAAGTACATGTTATTGTAAAATACTGATTGTGAATTTAAAAAAATATTTACGTTTGTAACTTCACGTGCTTGTTGACCACTGTAGCCTGTTGCAGTAACGTAGCAAATTAATTGCTCTGAAGATATTAGTGGTTGTTTTATAATAGGAGCTGGATTCGTTCGCACGAGTAGGATATAAGAGAAAAAAAAATATTGGGCCGTAAAGTATAAGATAAAAGTATCGATATGCACTTTTCTGAGTCTACCCGCCTAATAAAATACTAATAATGTTATTCCCGGGCTACATGGCCCGCCCATTGCCACTTCAACGATGCAATCCTGTGAGCTATGTCGGTTACTATAGTTTTTCTGCGGATATCCTCATTTCTGATTCTATTACGAAGAGAAACCCCGAGCATAGCCCTTTCCATTGCCCGTTGCGTGACTCCAAGCCGCCTTATGAGTCTTAATGTGGACGACCATGTCTCAGCTCCGTAGCTCATCACTGGCAACACGCACTCTTCGAAGACCTTCGTTTTCAAGCACTGGGGTATTTTTGACGAAAAGATATGACGTAGCTTCTCCAATGCTACCCAACCGACTAGGTGGGCGGTTGACCTCGTAATAAGGGTCACGGAGAGTTGGTCGTTGCGGGCTGCGCAGGATCGCACCCTGTGGCGAACTATTCGGGAGACTTATGTTCAGCAGTGGACGTCCGTGGTTGATAGATTTGACAAGATTCTATAAAACAATTTAACGGATTATATCGCGTATATTATCTCATTTTAGTTCCCGACGTTTCGGAAGCTTTCCAGCTTTCCATGGTCACGGGTGGACTGAGAAAAGATGTATTTTCCTCTGTCAAACCCAACTTTCTGATTCTCAAACCTCGCTTCATAAAAAAGGGCTTAATTATGTTGTTACTCCACGGAATATCCCCTTTTGAACAGATTATAGTCGGTGTGGAAGATTGTCTGGTCCAAAATCATATGCGTAAGGAGGATTTGGAGGCCGTACGCCAGGATGTGTCTTCAATTTTAAGACGAGCGAAGTCTCCTAAAGTTAACTTACCCAGAACTGAATTCAACGCTTTGAAGAGCTTGCGTGAGGACCCAGACATCGCGATTCTCCGGGCTGACAAGGTAAATGCGACGGTTGTTATGGATACTAGTGATTACAACCAGAAAATGGAAGTACTTTTGTCAGACGCTACAACATACAAGCTTGTTAAGCGAGATCCAACGGCGAAAGTAGTAAAAACGACAGCCGAGCTGATAAGTAAGCACTCTGAAAATCTTAATCTGGATGTGAAGAGTTTAGTGCCTTCTTGCCCGGTGCCACCAAAGTTGTACGGGTTACCAAAGATACATAAACCTGGTGCTCCGTTACGCCCTATAGTGAGTCAAATCGATGCTCCTACCTATCGATTAGCTCGGCACTTAGCAGGTGTGCTTTCTTTACTGCGAGGGAAGACGGAAGCATACACAAGGGACTCATACCATTTTGTCAGTGAGATTAAGGATTTGGGACTAACTGATGATGAAGTTATGGTCAGGTTTGATGTCCAGTCTCTCTTCACATGCCTACCAGTTCAAGAATGTATCAAAATTGTGAAAAGAAGATTGAGTGAACAACAGATGGCAATAGAATATGCTGAGTTATTACAACACTGCCTTACATCTGGCTATATGCTATGGAATGGTGAATTCTACGGGCAAGTTGATGGTGTGGCAATGGGCTTTCCAGTGTCTCCTGTCGTTGCCGATATTTTCATGGAAGACTTCGAGGAGAGAGCGCTTTCATTGGCACCTGTCAAGCCGAGGATCTTTAAAAGATACGAAGATGATACCTTTACTATTTTACCTAGATCTAATGTTTCAGCTTTCTTAGACCATCTGAACTCCTATGCATGGAGTAACATTAAATTCACTATGGAGTTGGAAAATCAAAAATTCACTTGCATTCTTAGATGTGCTAGTAATTAGAGGTCCTAACAATGACATAGGTCATGCTGTATATAGGAAACCGACGCATACAGATAGGTATTTGAATGGCAAATCTCACCACCATCCCTGTCAACTTGCTACAGTGGGTAAATCTTTGTTTCAGAGAGCCAAGGGAATCTGCGACGATCAACATCTGACTGCTGCGTTGCAGAATGTCAAACGTGCGCTTCAAGCCAACGAGCTCCAGATACCGCATTCCAAGCAGAATCCCAGTATGACGAAACCAACAGTCGAGCGTAAACCTGCCGTATTACCATATGTGAAAGGGGTCACAGACAAGATCGGAAACATCTTGAAGCGTGCTTCTATTAAAAACATATTTCAAGCCATTGAAGAAGGTATCTCAATACCTTAGACCCGTGAAGAGTAGCACCCCTTTGCAGAGTGCAGGCATTTATAAGCTGGACTGCGAGTGTGGTCTTTCATACATTGGTCAAACGAAACGCAGTTTATCAACCCGGGTGAAATAGGTCTGCAGTCTGTGAACATGTCATTGACAAACCAAACCACTCAATTAAGTTTGATAAACCTTCTATCCTTGCCAAAGAAAAAAGATATTTTCCCAGAATGCTACGCGAGGCTATTGAGATTAAAAAGCATCCTAATTTCAATAGAGAAGATAGATTGTCACTACCACCAGCTTGGGATCCTGTAATACATCCCATCAAGGAACAAGCGAGACACAGGGCTGCAAAACCTTAATTTTCGAACTGTGTACAATATCTTATCTGTTTAAAAAGTAGTTTAATAGTCTCTGTCTTTTAATATATTATACTTAGTAATGAGGTAGCCTGGGAGTTTTTCTTTGCAGCGTTTCTTTTCTCCTCAGTACGCCTCATTTGTGAAATGCTGCTTGGTAAATTATTAGAATAAAATAATTAAGCCCTTCTGGCACATGTGTAACTGCCTTTACAGCTTAGGCCCATCTGGCATGTATGTACACCTTTATTTGTTTTTTCAAAAACGGGTAGTTTGCACAAATTGTAACTTTGACAGAGGAAAATACATCTTTTCTCAGTCCACCCGTGACCATGGAAAGCTGGAAAGCTTCCGAAACGTCGGGAACTAAAATGAGATAATATACGCGATATAATCCGTTAAATTGTTTTATTTCAATGAGTAATAATCGCGGAAACAGAAGAAAATATTAAGATTCTATAAAAAAAGTTGTACTTTTAAACTACCTAGCTACCCTTTAAATCCGTCTTGCTTGTGTAATTTCTAAAACGGTTTAAGTCAATACCAGTATTTAACTTATCTTACATATGTATTTAATTTCAACCACGTCGCATGCATAAACCTCTCTGCACAATCAAATAAACATATCTTAAGTATTATCTGACAAAAAATCAAATTGTCTCGCGCACCAATTTATCTACTTTGCAATTTCACAGATGCTGTGGAACCCTAAAAAGATGAAACACGGCTCCCAAATGTGTCGTACTTCATTTTTCCCGCTTCGTGACGAACCGCGGAACTTTGCCACTTGTCTTTTACCAATCATGCCATGTTTACCACAGTGCCCACAACAATATTAGACTTTATTTAGTACAAGTATCATATAGGTGGAGCGACGACATAAGAAAAGTTGCTGGCAGCGGTTTGAAAAAAACTCAGGATCGAGCTCAGTGGCGTACCATGGGGGAGGCCTGTGTCCAGCAGTGGACGGAGATGGGCTGATGATGATGATGATGAGAGAGATTGATTTAAACTTACACAATTTTCACTCATTATCACAACAGAACAAAACGGGGCTTAATCGCGTATCCATACTATATTATATACTTATACTATAATATTATGAATGCGAAAGTGTGTCTGTCTGTCTGTCTATCTGTCTGTTTGTCTGTCTGTTACCTCTTCACGCTTATACCACTGAACCGATCTGGATGAAATTTGGTATGGCCATAGGCTACTTTTTATCCCAGAAAAATACCCTTATACGCGATAAAAGAATTTAACGCGGGCGAAGTCGCGGGCAGAAACTAGTAAATAATAAAAAATAAACCATATTCTAGTTTTAAGTAAAAAATTTGCACGCCACTAGGTGGCTCATTATCGAAACTAACCATGTGAATCTACGAGTTTAATAATACCATTGATTTTACCAAGATTAATGCAGATAAACATTATTATTACATCATCCTTACTCCTTACTATATTATAAACGTGAAAGTATGTATGTACGTTTCACTTAATCTCAAAAACTATTGGATGAATTTTTATTAAACTTTCCAGTTATGTACTTTATATTATCAGAATAGGACATAGGCTAAAATGTTAGTCAAATTTTAGGCACGAAAAAGGCGATGAAAATTTGTATGGACTATAAATATTTTTTTACGCTAGGAACTTGAAATCTTGGTAATACGCTTCAAATGGAGAAAGACATAAGCTACTTTTTGTCCCGGAAAAATATCTTTTATCCGCGATAAACGAATCTAAGGCGGACGAAGTCGCGGGCGGCCGCTAGTTATATTAAAGATATTTCCAAAAGAATGATTGAAACGGACGAATGATATTTGGAGTTCACTGAATCGAATATTTTGGATTGTTTTTATGTTTGTATGTTTCGTTGTGGCTTCATCACGCAAAATCGGCTAAACGGGTTTTAACTATTTTTTGGTACACGGGTAGCTGGGTATCTCCAGATGGTTATAGGATACTTTTTACCCGACTATACTTAAGAAAAGGGGGATTATGATTTCTTACCTTCTAGTACTATTATAAAGCTGTAAAAATTCAATATCTTTAAGGCACTGGTTCAAGTCCAGTATCGTCGAATTTTTTTTTCATTTGTTTCTGATCTTTGTTTATAATAATAACGCTAGTGGAGTGATCCACTAATAAATTGCAAAACTTGTGATTATTATCATGATATTTGTGAAACAAAAAGTTCAATATCTTTAAGTTAATTTTATTTTCTAAAAAATATGTGAGACGGACTATTCAAAGGTCACTGACCCGAAAAATATTTTTTTTTGTATTTTTGTATGTACCGTTGTGGCTTCATCACGCCAAAACGGCTAAACGGATTTCAACAATTTTTGGTACACGTAGCTGGGCATCCACAAATGGTGATAGGATACTTTTTACTCGGCTACACTGAACAAGTTGCAGGCACCTTCTAGTAAATAATATTAGTATGGATTGGTAAGATTTTAGAAAGTTTTTTTTACATAAATCAAAATACTGGATTGACGTGTTTACTGGTGGTAAGTGACAAAGTTTATCACATAACTCTACCTTGTTCCTGAGGTCTTGTACTCTTGTTTTATTTTACTTTACTATACTAATGTAGATATTAAGGTTAAGGCTCCATTATTACTAATACATACCTATCATATGGATCACATGGTCTGAAACAAATTACCTTTTTTAATCACTCGCTCTTGACACTTATTCTCACGATGACATCCAATAGAAATAATATTTTGCTGGAAAACAAAGGCAACGCATCTGGCTTCATCGTGTCGGTGTAGGATATCCAAAACGAACAATAGGATGAATCATAATGAAATTCCATTCCAGTTCCATGATGACAATGAAATGCAATAGGATTTAATTAATGAAAGCTTGTGAAAACAGAGTTCATTCGATCCGATTGCACATTCTCGAAAATGTTTCCTAAATAATACATCTATTGTACAATTCCAGTAAATTCAGATTCAGGTTTAAAAAATTGCCCTTACAGAATAAACTATTTGAATTTACTTTTATACGTTTTGATATGTTTTCTTGGAGAAATCAGCATTGAGTTTACACTTAGAAAGACATATTTAAGATAGGCTAAGTACTAATATTGTAATAGTTAAGGATTATTTAGAAAAAATAACTGACTGTTGAGTTTGTTTCTGCTTTCTTCTGAACAGTGGTCTCCTCTTGGGAAATGCTCTAGAGCCAGACTACAGAATAAAGATCATTATTTCATGATTATATTTGTTAGAGAAAATAAAATAGTTTCTTGGGCTTTATAAAACATGCCGTTTTTAAAAAAGTGCCTCATTGTCAAAAATGTTTAAGAACCATTGTTCTTATTTTATTTTTTTACGGACTAATCGTGTATAACTTTTTGCAGCTGACTACATGAAGTTGTCTTACACCGAGTGATCATGGTCACATTCACTTTTACCGGTCATAGTTAGTATTCATTGGCGATATCAGCAAATACTCACCTCGCACATCAGACAAGGCGGTCCCCTCGCGAGGCTATTTATTGGAGGTATTGGAGGTAATTAAAAAGAAAACAGGCGCCAGCCGCGACGTGCCGTGAACACTAACAGAGCAGGGTTAGGGTGGGAGCATGTCACTGTCGATATCGATGGCTTGTTTTTTTAGATTTAGAATATAATGATGCGTTCAGGATGATCGGGCTGTCACGCTATTGCAGTGCGTGGACAATGTTCGCGGAGGCGCACGCGGATTGTTTTCTTACCTTTATGGGGAAACGGTGTGCGTCTCTCCTCAATCGCAGTCGTGGCAGCTTGAATAGTATCCTGAGCATGCTAGTCCACCGCTGGACTCGCTGCTAATGCAGTAGTGCCGGTCCCCAGGCGCGTTCAATTATAAAATACTAACCATTGCTCTAAGTTTGTAACCACTAACACTATCGATTTAAAGTCCGAAATAAATGATTTGTTGTCGTTACTCGTATTGTTGTTTGAAGTTTGAACTTACTTTTGGACTGGCTAGATCTTAATAGGCCTCCTACCAGTAATATAATTTAGTGGGAGGAGCGCAAACCTATAAGAGGGAATGCTTTTTGCGGCATCTTTGAGTAGGGTGGGGATGCGGTGCGCAAGGCATGTTGAAGGTGGGTTGAACTTAACTTAGGGTGTGGGAGAGAGATATTGATGTCGGTGTGACGGTTATGACGGTTGCTTCACCAAATCATCTAACGACCTTTAGCTGAAATGCCAATCTTGCGGACGCTATATGTCACTCCTGCGTATATACCCTTATAAACACTACCACAAGAACGCTGAATAAATCATCATCACAAATATGTAAGAGTACGATGATGATTGATGGTTCTCATTATGAGATAGTTTTGTGTACTTAATTCATGCGTCCCTTGTATTATTTAAATGATAGTGCTGCTCAAAATTTTATTTATTTTGTTCTCTGTCGTAACATAGGGATAGGTATGTTATACTTGCAAGCCGGGAAAAAACTATTCAGAAAAATGATTAGGTACATTACAAAGTTCACTGTTGAAAATGTTTGAAAACTATTGCTGAAATTTGCTGTTGTTGAAATACAGGGTCCTAATGAAAACTTTATTTTCTTCAGAAACATGCTTATAAAATAAAACAATTTAACGGATTATATCGCGTATATTATCTCATTTTAGTTCCCGACGTTTCGGAAGCTTTCCAGCTTTCCATGGTCACGGGAGGACTGATATATGAATGAGATAATATACGCGATATAATCCGTTAAATTGTTTTATTTCAATGAGTAATAATCGCGGAAACAAAAGAAAATATTAACATGCTTATAAGTTTTAATTTCCGCAATTTACGATGTTGCGCTTGGGCTTGCACAAAATAAACAGAAAAATATATATTGAGGTGTACTTTACTTGGTACTCTTTCTTTGATAGATATTCGTATTTCAGTTCTCTCCGTAAATACATAAGCGGATTAGTTTGCATATAAAGCGACTATATTCAGATAGATAGTGCTGGTCACTTTTAAAAATACTTACTGTTGTCGATAGATCGTCGTTATCTGGTAAAACAGGGGCGAATTCGAGATAAAGGGCTCGACTGCATGAATGTTATCGACACTCGCCATTCTGTCACATCTCTAGCTAAGATCACAAGTCGGTCGAGCGAAAGGACTTTTATCAGAGCGATAGGAAACTCCAGAATTCCGGGATATTTATTGCCACCCCAGCGTGAGCCGTGCTCAGGTTAGTTTTATTTTATCTCCACAACTTTCGGTGCGGGATGAAGTTTTTCACAGGTCTTGTAACGGGGTAGGGAGTTAACTTTTGAACGTTTAACACTTGTTAGTTTGTTAAGATGTATGGAGGTTTTTTTAATAAACGAATTTGGTGTCATCGAAATTCATAAACAGAATTGTGATAAATCTATTGTTCTTTGAGGTTAGTACAATTTGTCACCGTCATACCAACAACCGTTGTACCAGTATTTTTTTATACCAGTAGTTACTCATTTTAAGAAATAATAAGGATGGCCTTTACTTCACTTAAATTTCATAAAGTTTGGTTACCTAACTATAGTTTTTTTGTACAGGTCCAATAATATGAGTAATTTTGTTTATTTGGTACAGATAGACAAAAAACCGCTGCATACCTTGAAAGACCATGGTCCTATACAGGCTCTGATAAACTGCATTCCTTGACCTAAAAACAATGTTAGTTTTGGCAAATTACCTACCCAGCCTAACATGGTGCACACTTAATACCCCCAAAACGAGTGGGCTCATTCAATTAGTTTTTTTTTTTTATTCAATTGACAATATTTTGTTAATTAATTATCAAGGAACCCAAATGTTTTTTTTTATTGCATTAGTTTTGAAGATATTCGGGAAAATGTGCAAAGCATACGATTCTCTAAGTGACGTCACTATGTGAATATGACAGTCACAGTGCATGAGAAGAACAGCATTACAATTTCTATACTAAATCCGTGTTAATAATAGTGCCTCTGTATGATTTTCTACGCTATGACCGTCACCTACGCTCTACTTGTCACCTACGCTCTTTTGGAATGAGGAATTTTAGAAAATATATGAAATCGGGATATTTTCTTTTTAATTTTTTATCCTCTATTTGATTTTATCGAAAAAAACCTGGTTAAAAAAAAAGTTAGCCTTAACTTCGCTTAAACTCCATTACACAATTAAAACTTGATCTTATAAGACATTATCTAGCGGTCAAAGACTTAGTTGAATAGAAAAAATATATAGTGATTTTTTAATAATAATTTGCTACCAATTTTACCGTCTACATTCCGATTCACCCTCATGTCCCTTCCTCGGCTATATCGCTAAAAGCCAGGTTGCTCTTCAAATCAAATAACTCCCGTGCTGTTGGTTAAATTTTTCACATCGGCCATTTGGGCCACCCGGGCCATTCGCTGCCATTACCTGCAATAAAATAACGACTCAATGTAAATCACATAACGCACTTCTGCGGTGCGGTCGGTTGCAATAAAAAAGTGGGCGAGGGTGAGAAGGGAGTTTAAGGAAAGGGTTCTGTGACTGCAACCTCACTTAAAAGGGGTACGCTAAGACATCGTAGAATTAATATTAGACAGTGAAGACTACCGTGATGTCGAAGCCCAGGCAGACGCGAGGTCTTGTTAAGACCTTTGAATAATTTGTTTGGGATGAGCAAAGTACGCTTTATAACTTTATCAATATTCAGAAATATGTTTGCAAGGGTAACAAGTTTGGTAGGAGGTGACACAAGCAAAATATGGTCAGTATCGTTCATGCAATATCGTTATTTCTCCCACTGGCCTCCGTTGGCTTGGTTGCAAAGCACTCAGTACAGATTTGCCTCAGGGTAGGTGCAAAATAAAAAAAAAAAACTCAATCAAATGTATACTTTAAATTTTAAACAAGAGACTGTTCATCATCATCATATCAGGCAAAGGACGTCCACTGCTGGAAAAAGGCGTCCCTCAAGGGTGTCCATAACGACCGGTCGTGCGACGCCCTTGAGGGACGCCTTTTTCCAGCAGCGGACCAGATCATCGGTCCATCTAGGGGCCGCCCCACGCTGCGTCGTCCTGAGAAAGATTCTTGAGTGGCAACCGCGTACAGGACGACAAGACATTGTTAAATTATCTTAATTATAGTTTTGTTTCATTTGAAAAATTACAATTGTCTTTTTATTTATCGTTCCCAAACGAAACCATCGAGTGTATAGGTACGTGATTCTCAAAAACTTTGTCATGCCGACGGTACTCTAAAAAGCAAAGTGTCCCATGAAAATGCCAGGGCCGTATTCGGCAATCGTTTGTAATTCGGGAGCAATCTCAACGAGTCCCAAGGCGGGGGGCGCCGGGGGGCGCGCTTGTTTTATTGATATTTTAGCGGCGGAATGATTTGGAGGCCTCAATGGCCTCCATGGGCCCGTTACTATTGATGGCCGGATCCAAGTGCCTTGAAACACTTTAAAGTCAACTGTACAGGAGTCCCTACTAGGAAAACATTTAGATCGCGTCACTGTAAAAATGACATTGGTACTTGTATCTATCAATTCATTTATTTACTTGAGCATACGTACACAGGTCGTTTCACAAGAGCTGGCGCGGATTTTGTATGCAACGAGTACTTATTTCATATTATCCGCGCCAGCTGTTGTGAAACGACCTGTACGCATGGTAATTTTTGCGATGTAATGAAAGTAATTTGACATGACGAGTGTTTACTTAGTAAGTGTGTAGGTCTAGGTGTAGGGATTATGGCTGAGAAGTACCTAAATGGCAAGAGGCTGCGTGATGCGTCGGCCTCAATATGCAAATCAAGCGAATGATGATAGCTGTGTCGATGGGAAGCAATTTTGCGAGTAATCTAGACCAACACAAGGCAAAATAAAATGGTGACTTGTTAGTCGAACTCCTACTCGCGAAAATTTCCACGTCAGGCTGGTGGCACTACCTCATGGAAACTTACTTGAAATCCGCTCATACATACCTGGGTATTTTCTGCAGAAGTAACATTGTATTGGACTTTTAGTAAAGTTATTGGTGTACCTGACCGAACTCTGGTCCCTAGGATTGCCGTTCTTCGCTTCGCTTGTCCTAACAGATATTTCTCTATGGTTCTGAAGAGAGCGTGCAAAATGAATACGTAATTGGTGGACAAAACGAAATAAATCTTTAGTATAATGAACAGTTTTTGTTAAATAATCGAGTCGTCAAAAAATCATGTCGTCATTATATGTCTATATTTTTTTATTATTGTTCATACACCATTTTTCCATATTTTGTCATTTTATAACCACTCAAAACGTAAGTCGAATTCTACGACTCGTGACGCGTACCTATACCTACCCTGCGCTTGAACACTAACTCGGCGAGTCTAAAGTCTAAACCGGTTTTTCCGCGTACGTGACGAAGAGTTTGTGCATCGCGCTTGTCGTACCGTGCAGTCAGCGTCAAATAGTCTGTAACATCCAAAGTGTCAAATATATCACAACACATTACTATAGTAACAAAGATGTGTGAGGACATATTTGGCGCTGTGGCGGTTACAAACTATTTCACTCTGACTGTCCCTATCGCAGCGCGGTTGTATGAAGCGCAGTTTCTGTTTTCTTTCTTTGGTGATCACGATCTTGTCATAAAAGAGCCTACGAAGAGGAGTCCAGCACCACGGGCGTAAGATCACCGGGACATGTGCGTATGAAACATTCAACGTAATGACAAGCCGCCTGTAAAATGCTCCTCGTCTCATTCAATTATTTACACTCACACTTTTACGAGCTGCTTTAAACAGTATTAAAGTACGGTGTATAAAATATTGTTGATTTAATTCAGTTTCTGGGCTACATTCCTGGGACAATTTTACTAGCGTCAAAGTTTTAAGCCGAGGTACGGTTACATTCAAAATAGAAGGCACCCGCCACTTCGTTCGTGGAGGTAAAGTCATAACCTCCTGCTTTGCTTTAGCGTTGTTGGGTAAGAAGTATCTTGTAACCATCTGTGGGTGCTCAGCTAGCCTTGTACTAAAAGCAGTTGAAGCCAGTTTAGCTATTTTGGCGTGTTGAAACCGCAAAGACTGCCATTAAAAAAAAAACAAATCAGTTGCCTTTAAATAGCCAAATTCACTTTATGAATATTTTTTAACCGACTCCCAAAAAAGAAGGAGGTTGTCAATTCGTCGGGACCTTTTTCTTTTTAAATCTTGAATGTACAGTTCATACTTTTTATTTTTATAACTTTACTAGAAGGGGCCCACGACTTTGATCGAAGAGGAGAAAAAGTCATAACCCCCTTTTTTTTTCTTGAGCGTAGTCGGATAAAAAGTATCCTATAACCGTCTGGTGATACCCTGAAGCCCTGAAACCGCAACGACACATTTGTAACGATGCGGCTTCATCATGCCTAATAAAATATTTAAAATAATCCTTAATTTTTTTTTTTTTTCATTTAGTTACCTCCAAATAGTCCGTTACAATCATTTTTTGAAAATATCTTCAATATAAAGACATTTAATTTTTACAACTTCATAATAGTACTAGCTTCTGCCCGCGACTTCGTCCGCCTTAAATTCGTTTATCGCGGATAACGGTATTTTTCCGGGATAAAAAGTAGCCTATGTCCTTCCCCGGGACTTAAACTATCTTCATACCAAATTTCATCCGAATCGGTTCAGCGGTTTAAGCGTGTAGTGGTAACAGACAGACAAACAGACAGACAGACACACTTTCGCATTTATAATATTAGTGTGGATAGATAATACTGTTGCTCGCTTCATAGCCATGCATTTATGCTCCAGACCCACTGTATCATTTATATACCGATTGATAAAATTTACAGAATAAAACTACACGCAACAATATAACCCGGCATGTGATAAAACATATCTTTAAGACTCGACACACTCGAAACTGATTTTGGCGACACAGCCAAAACAGCTCATAAACCAGACCCGCAGCATTTCCATTCCCACGTAATATTTTGCAAACAATACCGCGGCAGAGCAAAAAGTGCGCAGGCGCAGGAGTTAAGGGTGCTGCACCGCCCAAATCCTCCCCTGTCAGCAATAATTATTGCATTTCAGCATCCACATCGCAAACACCTTTGTAGGTCGTGCGTCAATGCTGAATTGCATAATTTAGGTATAAATATTAGGATTAATTAATTTTAAGTTAGAATACTTCTGATTGTAAGCTCATGCTGTTACTCTGTTCGAATAAATAAATATTTTTTTTTAACCAAATCTCCTGCCGGTATCTTAATTGGCGCTGAGGACAGGATTCCCGTCGTTATCCTGACACGTTCAGTGGCCGATATTTCGCGATCGCATCGTGCCGGGCAACGTACGTTTCAACGTTTCAACGGGAAGCCGAACAAATAAATTTATTAAGAACGCAAGAGGACCTGTCGCAGCAGCAGTAAACCAGCCGAGCCGACCCAGAACGCTGTCCAACTCCAGCAGACCGGAAACAATCCAGAAGGTTCCAGCCACCGTGAGGACTCGTGAAAGCAGCCGGGAGGAATGTGAGTCAATCTTTTTCATCATCCTTTACTGCTCCTTTTATACGTATCCTCACTTGTATTAAATATATGTGTGTTATTAGGGATTAGACAACGCCGTAGTAACATTAATATATCGTCATTGAAGGTGTCCAATTCCGCTTTCAATTGACATCCTTAGATAGGTAATTTATAAACATATTTATTTTTGTAGAGTGTGAATCACTTTGTATTATAAATAATGGAAGGAATTAGGGAGATCCCGCAGTCGATTATCAACCTCATTCCCCTTTTTGAAGGCAATACAAGACAATTACCAGTCTATATTAAGAAATGCGAGTATGTTATTAGTAGGTATAATGGTGAGCCCGAACAGGACAGATATCTGTTCGAGGTCATTACTAGTAGGTTGACAGGACAAGCAGCGATTGTAATAGCCGAACAGGAGGGCATCACAACATGGGATGACCTCAAGCTAGCTCTTAGCAAGCAGTTCGGGGATCATAGGAACGAGCATGGCCTCAAATTGGCTTTAGAAGGGCTCGTTATTCAGAAGGACGAAAGTTATTTAGAGTTTTGTCAACGGATTCAACACCATTTAGGTATTTTACTTGCGAAGGTCACAGAGACTGTAGCAAACCCGGAAGCACGAAGGTACAAAGGCGAGCTTTACCATCAGTTAGCTTTTGATACCTTTACGTACAACTTGCCGCAGAAATTAGTCGAATTAATTTATGACAAGGGAGTTCGTAGATTAGAAGACGCGTTGCGAGTGGTTTTGGAACGTCAGAACCTCCAGAACGTTTATAATCTAAAATGTCCCTTCCGGAACCAAGGAAATACTAGACAGAACGCTAACCAGAATAGTTTCGAACCTCGTAATAGGCAGGATAGACCTCCCCACAACAATAATTCTAATTCAGGAAGACAGAATATTAATCATAGGTCGCCTAACAATTTTAATAATTCCGCAAGTAGTTCACATCAAAGTAGAAATAATAGACCACAAAATAATAACTCAAATAATACGCGCGATCAATGGCAACAACAGCCGGTATCGAGGCCGCAGTATATGCACAATCAGCAGCAGGCGGGTTATTCACCGTTCGCGTCGCAAAATCAGCACGTGCCGCCGCGTAATAATGTACCGTCGGGCGCTAACACTGACGTCACCATGAGAACGGCTAGTTCGAGACGTATTAATTATACAGAAAATTATGATGAGAACCCTACGCATTTCGAGCCAAGTCAGGAACCGACCCCGGGACCGTCCCATGGTTATACTGAGGCGGAAAATTTTTTCATAATGGCCTCCACGATAGAAGAAGAATAGAGTTAAATTTTACTAAAATGCGAAGACTGCCACATATTTTAGTCCCCGAGTTACAGGCCGTCTTTATGATTGATACAGGCAGCACTAGGTCATTTATTAGTCCCCAAAAGGTAGAGAAATATTTTAATAACTATAAACAACAGGAAAGATTCGAAGTGGTAAGCACCCACGCATGTAGTAAACACGACACGGTTGTTTACATCCCACTACCTAAGATTTTTAACAGCTTAGAGTGGCACAAGTTTTATGTATATAGTGTCGATAATAAATACGACGGATTGATAGGTAGCGACCTGTTAAAACAATTAGGTGCGAATATTGACATGAAAAGTCAAATGTTGTACACAAATACAACACGAATACCTATTGTTTATACACCGCCTATGAGAGAGACACTCGAATTACCTCCTCGTAGCGAGCTAAGGGTCAAGTTACCGGTAAATTTATTAAATGGCGATGCTATACTGGACTTTAAACAGTTTACAGAAGGTATTAGGATGCCAACTGCACTAGTGAGCTGTGTCAATGGATACGCTACAACTGTTATTCAGAATTATAAGTTGGAAAGGATGACTTTAGTAATTACGGCACCTTTCAAAGTCGAGCCGTATTCTGAGGAAAAAATTGATTTAAATTTTTCTCAGGACGCGACCCCAACCGACAGGCTACTGTCAGAAAATCTCTCAAAATTGAGATTGGATGACCTGAACGGTGAGGAAAAAGGCGTCATAAGTAACTTATGTGAGGAATATAAAGACATATTCTATTGCGAACATATTCCGTTATCCTTCACCAATCAAGTTAAGCATAAAATCCGTACGGTCAACGAGGACCCCATTTTTATTAAGGCACACAGGATGCCTCCTGTTCAAACACAGGAAATTAAAAAACAAGTAGAAAAGATGCTGAACGATAACGTTATCCAAGAGTCACACTCTCCGTGGAGTGCCCCAGTCCATTTAGTACCCAAGAAAATGGATATGTCAGGACAACAGAAGTGGCGTATGGTTATCGACTACAGACGTCTTAATGACATCACAGTTGATGACAAGTACCCGCTACCAAACATAAACGACCTGTTTGATATGCTGGGAAAAAGTACGTATTTCACCACGTTAGACCTGGCTAGTGGGTACCACCAGATAGAAGTGGATGACGAAGATAAGTCCAAAACAGGCTTCAGCACGCCATTCGGGCACTACGAGTTCCACAGGATGCCATTTGGCTTAAAAACCGCTCCTGCCACGTTTCAGAGAGCCATGGACAACGTCCTGAGAGGACTTCAAGGAATACATTGCCTTGTATACCTTGATGACGTTATAATCTTCTCAAACAGTCTCCAGGAACACATAAAGAAGCTGAGAGCCGTATTTGACAGATTTAGGGAAACAAATTTAAAGGTCCAGTTGGATAAGTCCCATTTCCTCAGAAAGGAAGTCCTCTACCTCGGACATACCATAACGAGTGAAGGACTTAAGCCAAATGACGATAAAATTAATGCTGTGCTTAATTACCCCATTCCGAAAACCACGAGTGAGATAAAAAGTTTTCTAGGGCTTATAGGTTATTATAGGAAGTTTATAAAAGATTTCGCAAAAATTACTAGACCAATGACTGTATGCTTGAAGAAAGGGAAAAAGATTATATTAGATGACGAATATAAGGAAAGCTTTGAACTGTGCAAGAAGATATTAACTAACGCACCATTGCTACAATTCCCAGATTTTAAGAAACCATTTATTCTAACGACAGACGCATCAAATTACGCAATCGGCGCAGTGCTGTCCCAAGGACCGATCGGGTCAGACAAGCCCATAGCGTATTATAGTAAAACTTTAAGCGACACACAAGCTAGATACAGCACTATAGAAAAGGAGCTTTATGCCGTACTAGAGGGAGTAAAACATTTTAGACCTTATCTATACGGAAATAAGTTCTTTATCTATACAGACCATCGCCCCCTTGCTTGGTTATACTCATTGAAGGAACCCAACAGTAAGCTCACGCGATGGCGGTTAAGGTTACAGGAATACGATTTTGAAATCTATTACAAGAAAGGTAATCAAAACACGAACGCCGACGCAATGTCCCGTATAAAACTTAATATAACAAACGATGACAATGAGTCAATGGCAGTCAATGTAGATGAACAGGAAGAAAAAATACAAAAACACGTAGATTCACTTATTGAACAAATAGCGAAACTAAGTAGACCAGAATCTGAACCAGAGATAGAAACTATAGAGTTATCTGATTCAGATGATGGAGCCACAGCCCACTCTGTATCCAACCGGGAACACGAAGGTATACCAATCATGAACGAAGCCATAGACATGAAACCTAAACAGATTTTAGTTCATACTTGGTTCAAAAATGATATTTGTGTCAACGATCTTTCTAATAAAAAACAGAAAATTCTTGACGTGCACATGCCAGTTAATAACGAAGAATTAGTTAACAAATTCTTAAAGGAATATGTAGACTTAAAAAATAAATACTATATTTATTTTGAGACACCGGAGTTTAGGAAAACTTTTAGCCACGTAGTTACGAAACTTTATAAGAAAGGGACTCAAAATTTAGTAGAATGCACGGAACGATTAGTGAACATGACGGATGAAGATGATATAAGAGAATTAGTAAAGAAGTATCACGAAGGAAAAACTTGTCATCGAGGGATAAACGAAACTCTAACCAAAATTAAAAGGTATTATTGGTGGAGTAATATGAAAGAAACCATTTCCGCGATAATTAATTCATGTGAACAATGTCGCAAGATGAAGTATGAAAGGAAACCTATAAAGCCATGTATCCAACTCACTCAGAGTCAGGAATCACCATTCCAGGAGTCATTTATAGACCTCTTATTTATTGAAGGTAAATATTATCTGACAGCTGTAGATGCATTTAGCAAACTAGGACAGGCAATAGGCATACCAAATCGAAGCACTCCAGAAGTCGTGAGAGCTTTGATTAAGTATTTCAGTATGTATGGTATCCCCAGGAAAATCAGTTGTGACTCTGGCGCAGAATTTAATAATGAACTAATGAAGGAACTATTGAGCCTATACAAAATTGAATTACACATAGGTACACCGAACAACCCTAATTCAATGGCTATAGTAGAACGATTTCATTCGACGATCATAGAAATTTACCGCTTAGCTAAATATGATAAAAGCGACCAGGATGCGGCATCTGTCATGACATACGCTATAATGGCCTACAATAACACCATTCATAGCGCAACAACATTTACCCCATTCGAAATAGTTTTCGGTCATACAGACACCGGAAATCTGTTTGACATAGATAGAGAACGAAATCTTATGCAGAAATTGCTAATTGACCATAGAAAACGACTAAAAGTACTGTATGAATACGTTAGCGAGAAATTAGTCAATGATAAAATTAAAGTTAGGGACAAGAAAGGCGGGGAAGTCCCACCAGAACTTAAGGAAGGTGATACCATTTTTATGAAGGATACTAGAACCCGGAAAGCTAAGGAATTGCCCAGGTACGAAAAAGCTAAGGTTATAGGTAAACCAGATAAAAATATAGTCCCTGTACAACTTAAAAAGCGAACTACCCGAGTAACACTCAAGAATATCAAACGACCTCCACAGGTGGCGTGTGATATTACTGATGGCCCTGGCACATCAGGGATGCAGCCTCAACATCCAAAACCTCGAGCGAAGCCCGGGGATAGCTCCAGTCCGGATGGGTACAGCTCTGATGAGGACTAGCTCCTGGAGCATAATTAAGGTTATAAATTTAGAGTCAATAAACTTGTTATTAGAAGTTAATTTAGAGCAATATAGTAAATTAAAGCAAATAATTGATAGTAATGTAGATACTAGGAGAGAACTGATGGGTTTAGAAGTACAAGTTAATTCGTTTATAGATCTTTCGAGAGATAGATTATTACAGATTCTGCCAACGGCAAGAACAAAAAGAGGTATTCTCAACCCATTAGGATCTGTTGTTAAGTTAATTACAGGAAACTTAGATAATGAAGATGCAATTAGGTTTAATACAGCAATCGAGAAGATGAAGCATAAGGAGGTATCGATAGAAAATAAGGTAACATTACTGCAAAACGCACTTAATAATTTAGTAAACGTCTCAAGTGACATTAATTTTAACGTTAAACATTTAGGTTATAAAACTAAGCAATTAGAGTCAATTCAGAAAGATGAGCTTAAACTTTTTAATATAGTTTCCATAATGAACAGCGTTTACCAGATTCTAAATAACTTTCGGACCATTTATAATATTATTCAGGAAATAGAAACCGCAATAGCTTTTAGTAAACTTTCTACACTACATCAGTCTGTAATAAATTCAACTGAATTAATTAATGTTCTTTTTGAGATAGAAAAACACGCTACTGTAGTTTATCCTGTTTCAAAAGAAAATTTAGTTAAGATAGAACGTAGTATAGAATTAAAATCTTTTATAAGTAATAATTGTTTAACTTTTGTGTTAGATATCCCACTAATTGAAAAGAACACATATATTTATTACAAGATTATCCCAATCCCGATCTATAACCCTGAAACCGATAAAACATTCACAATTATTCCTAAATATCCATACCTCATGATGAATAGATTGAAATTCAAACCCGTAGCCAGATATTGCGAAGAAATGGAGGAAAACAAATATCTCTGCACTGATGATGACGTCGTGCAACATCCAACAGCAACCTGTATAGAACAACTGATGCTACTAAAAGGCAACGTCACGAAATGTAACCAGCAAACGATCAAAACAGAAGACACCGTTATACAGAAAATTACATCTGATCACTGGCTTCTCTACACCAGAAGAGGAACGGTGATAACTGAAACCTGCGGAGATGAAGTCTCCAAACAAAATCTAGAAGGAACATACATATTGTCCCCGATCAAATACTGCGAAACACAAATAGATGAGATAGTCATCAAAGCAGTCAGCAACACTACAGTAACCAGCTATACATTACCGTCTGTCATTTTACCAGAACCGCAGCTACAGATCCAGAGGAACGAGAACGAGGTAGATCTTCGAGGCGTGGACTTCGGTGACGTAAAGGACATACTCAACAGCGTAAAATACAACAGTGAAAGTGATAATAGTGAAAGCTATGTCATTAGCTATAGAGTCAGTGTGTGGACCATCGCGTTGTACGTCGCAGCACTCCTCATAGCATTAATATTGGTGTCTCATAAATTACACTCTGTATTTTTCAGACGAAATTATCTGAAGCCAACTGTGTCTCCTTCAGATAACTTCTCTCTTGAGGAGGGAGGAGTTAAGGGTGCTGCACCGCCCAAATCCTCCCCTGTCAGCAATAATTATTGCATTTCAGCATCCACATCGCAAACACCTTTGTAGGTCGTGCGTCAATGCTGAATTGCATAATTTAGGTATAAATATTAGGATTAATTAATTTTAAGTTAGAATACTTCTGATTGTAAGCTCATGCTGTTACTCTGTTCGAATAAATAAATATTTTTTTTTAACCAAATCTCCTGCCGGTATCTTAATTCAGGCGACACGCGCTTCAACTGATATACAGAACACTGTAAATCGTAATTCGATAACACGACCCCGTACCACTGTAAACGTTTACCATTGTCACCTTTTGTCAATTTGTTATTTGACTCATCCACTGCGAGTTTTTAGCTAAGCATTGTTCATATATTCCAAGCTGAAAGAGCAATGTATGTTTCGTTAGTTAGAGATTGGATCAGTAAGAGATCAGAGTACAAGGTTGATATTCACGAATTATTGGAGAGTCGAATAGTAAGTTCTTGTGAGGGAATCAAATTATTGTAGACGCGCGTGCGGTTTTAGTTTCACGTGATATAGGTACACTACGTTTTAAATTTCAAGACCTTAGGTTTAATATTGAGCCCTATAGATAATATACTTGTCGTGTGTGAATAATGAAATAATATTATCGTTTTCAGCAGCGTTTAAGAAGTAAGCGCCTGAAAAAAACTTGCCTACAATCGATTGCGTAACTCTGTAGGTATACTTACAAACTAGGCTGTCGTTCAGCCAAGAAGGTATAGGTGGTCGGATATGAGAGGCTACTTGTAATTTATTAAGCAAACGGTTACTACTCTCGTTTTAGCCATCTCACATCTTTCATGTTCTACAGTTGGACTATTTTAGTACACAGTAAATCGCAAATGACGCACCGTCGCTCCGTGTACGCGCTATGCTCGGTATTTCAATCAATCTCGGTCAATGTCACCGCAAAGCTGTCGGCGCTTCATCCAGGGTTACTCAAAATCCTGATAACCTCATATAGGCAAAACCTTAAGTTTTTTCTGCGTTTTTCGGCGCCATTTCATCAACTCAGCTCCATGACCAAAACGAGACGGGAGATTGAAAAAAAAGCTGAGTGCGCAATCTTGTGCCGCGCGTTTATTTGGATGAGGACCAATTTTTGGCAACTAATTCAGGCATTTCATTTGCAAATGTTTGATTCCGTTGTGACACGAGAGTATTTGCCAAAAATTTGGTCATAGTCATAGTCATAGTATTTTATTCATAAACAATACAGGTATTGTGTTTGAAATACAATCTTAAGATTAAAATTAGGTCCTAGCCCATTTACGCGCGCAAGCCTGTTTTTTTAGCGTTCTTTTATCTCTTTTGGTCGAGATACGACCAGTTTAGAGGTGATGAAGTGCTGATGTCATATTATTACTAAAAGCTACACACAGTGCTGATGTCATATTATTATTATTACTAAAAGCTACACACAGTGCTGATGTCATATTATTATTATTACTAAAAGCTAGTGGTACTGACAGTAAATGGTGAACGACGCACCATCTTTCCGCGCACGCGCCATGCTCGGTATTGTCACCGCAAAGCTATCGGCGCTGAGTGCGCAACCTTGTACCGCGCGCTTATTTACGCGCGCTAGCCTGATAGACGCGCTACGCCGATGCTGGCCGATAATGGTTCCTGTGTTGGACACTTTTATGTGGATCGACAGATAGTCCAGTTGACAGTGTCTTAAAAATACTAAAAAAAGTTTGGTGGCCGAGTTTTCGATATACCTGATCCTTCCAGCTATTTTTTATTGACTTGAACAGTCAAGTGAAATATAAAGTGCATTGGAATGTTTTAGTTAAGTTATCAACATTAAATAATAAATAAATATTACAGGACAATTTTATACAAATCGAACTAATCATGCAGCATGCCATGGTAAGGTCAATAAGGCTTGTGATCGACGATATATTTAATAGATATATTAACTTACTAGTAGGTGCCCGCGACCTCGTCCGCGTAAAACTTTTTTTTCCGTTGTTGGGGAAAAGGGAAAAAAAACCATCTTTGGATGTCCAGCTATTCCCGTACCGAAATTTGTTAAAATCCGTCCAGCCGTTTTGCCGTGATGAGAGATCAAAGAAATTCTGGCTAACAGATGACGCCAGACTGGCAAGGCGCCGCGCGGCCATACAAAACAAAAGACGATCCTGCATCGCGCTATTAATTTTTTTCCTGAAATTATGACCCCTCTCCATAGAAAACTGATTTCCACTACAAATGTAGAATTTAATAATATTAACTTGTATAGGTACATAGAGAACATCCAAGACTCGGCAACAAATATTTATGCTCATAACACAAATATTTGCCCTTACTGGGATTTGAAACAGAGACCTTCAGCTTCGCAGGTAAGGTAACTCCCGCTGAACCAAACAGGTCGTCATCGCGTCTGAGTAATCATCAAGACTTTAATTAAAATGATCGCGGTGTCGGAGATGATTATCTACGTGTGACTTTGTAAGAACAGGAACTTATAGTAAGAAATCTCTCAAATGGTATTCGTTGTGATTGGGCACGAAAGATATAGAAACAAAAGATTTATGAAACAGAAAAGATTATAAATTACAAATTTTACTTTGTGGATTCACCGCTGTGTCCCTGGCGCAGGTACCTACTATAAGCTTCAATTTATCAGCCCTTCGGAATGTTATGGTATGATATCTGAATTTCAAAATGATCTCTCCATCCATCTATGAATATTGAAGAAACCCAAAGACATTCAGAATATATTTAATTAAATCGCACTCATTTCCAGACACCGATCATCTCGATAATCTCCATCCCAACCTTTAACTCCCCTACACAGTAAATATGACCCATTATATTATTTCACTAAACTTTAGCTCTCCGTGTGTACATCAATATGGCAAATTAGATCAGGGTAACGCCACAGAGTAGCGTGTTTACGATTATCGTCGCTAGGGGGCGCTCGGGATGTCGATATTGTGAGATTATGATTGCAGTTTATTGGGTTACAGCGTATTTTGATTATTTATAAGGCACTTGTTTTTGCACGACGAATGTCTGTTTTTTTTATGAATTCTTCTCTGAGTTGATACACATGTATCTTCTTCTTAATTTTTTACTCTGAACAGAGTGATCATGGTCATGAGGAGTCATCTACTCCTTCACAGGTCTAACCCCTTAAGAGCATTTATATCTGCTTAACTGGCAACGTCGCATATTTTTTCGTTTTGCTTCATTAAATTTGTTGTACTTGAATTAAACTTAAAGGTATGTTCAATTCATACCCCACATCTTTAGGATTCCTGTTACGTTTAATTCACCTATTACCCGTTTTGCCTTTATTTTCTTACAAAACAAGATATAACATTGATTTAAACTTACACGATCTTCACTCATTATCAAAACACAACAAAACGGGGCTTTATCGCGTATAAATATGATTTATTTTACCTTTCGTTGGTAATTCTTCGACTTCAAGTTTCCTTCGAGATCATGGACGTAACGCGACGTCCGAAACGTCGAAGTATTACCAACGAAAGGTAATTAAATAAATCATATTTATACGCGATTAAGCCCCGTTTTGTTGTGTTTTGATAAAAACAAGATATAGACGTGAATTAATTTTTAGACCTTTAGTTGTAGCAATATCTTAAAATTTTTCATTGTGTCAGCTTAACTACCGAAAACGTAATGAATGTATTGAAAACATGTTCAAGTTATAAGGGACGGAACCGGATTTTTAAAAATTTCTAAAATACGCGTTACGAGTACTTCTGGAATGTTTTAAAACTTGATTTAGGAGAAGAGAAATTAATCACAATACACCTAATTCAAGTTCTAAAATCTTAATAAAATATACGAAAGTCTCATAATTGAACGAAACAAACGAATTGTTATTTTGGATATTTTGCATGAAAAAAATACCGGTTCTGATCCTTGCAAATTATATTTCATATTTCTTAAAATAATCAAGGAATACCAAAAAATATGCGACGTTGCCAGTTAAGCAGGTATAAATCCTTTTAACTGAGTCTGTTCCGGAGGGATGGGAGCGGTATATATATACATATATACACGTGGCATGCCGTGTCCTAACTGTCTCGCTATACACATATACGACACTTGTCAGCCCCCCCGTACCCCGCTCCCGTACCTCACGTACAGACTTAGTTATGCGTTAGACCTATAGTTGTTGCTTTCGTGATTCTTCTCCACCGGTTCCTGTTGGCGAGCGCACTCTGCCACACGAGTCCTGGTGACTGATTATTGAGATCAGACGACGAAGCGTCGTAACTCGTTCGGTTGCATAAAGGCTAGGGGCTGTTTATAAATTACGTCATCAATTTTTAACGATTTATGACCCCCCCCTAAAATCATCCAACCGTCGTAATACGACTGTCCCCCCTACCAAAAAATGCGTTTTTAGCTACAGTTTATAGAAACACGAATTTTCATTCCTTTTTTCCTCATTGAAGCACTTTTTAAAGATCCGAAAGATGATGTCACCTTGGGAAGACCCCCGCCCCCCATGGATAGCTAAAATAATGGAAAGATTCGAGAAACTTAGTAATAGGGTTCCATTGGTACCCTTTGGATATGGAACCCTAAAAACCAACTAAAATACGAGTCTTTTTACGATATCGATTAAAGCGAAAAAAAAGTAATGACTGTTTCTTTTATTTATTGAGAACCAAAAGAACTAAACTTAAACTTTTTGGTGAACGAAAACCGCTAATAAAAAAATATAAAAAAAAATATTACGGAATAATTTAACGGATTATATCGCGTATATTATCTCATTTTAGTTCCCGACGTTTCGGAAGCTTTCCAGCTTTCCATGGTCACGGGAGGACTGAGAAAAGATGTATTTTTCTCTTTTTTTTTTAAATATTATAATTAGTAATGAGGTAGCCTGGGAGTTTTTCTTTACAACGTTTCTTTTCTCCTCAGTACGCCTCATTTGTGAAATGCTGCTTGGTAAATTATTAGAATAAAATAATTAAGCCCTTCTGGCACATGTGTAACTGTCTTTACAGCTTAGGCCCATCTGGCATGTATGTACATCTTTATTTGTGTTTTTTCAAAAAATGGGTAGTTTGCACAAATTGTAACTTTGACAGAGGAAAATACATCTTTTCTCAGTCCTCCCGTGACCATGGAAAGCTGGAAAGCTTCCGCAACGTCGGGAATTAAAATGAGATAATATACGGGATATAATCCGTTAAATTGTTTTATTTCAATGAGTAATAATCGCGGAAACAGAAGAAAATATTATTACGGAATAACTTTACACAAATCGAACTAGTCCCATGGTAAGCTCAATAAGGCTTGTTGTTATGGGTACTAGACGACGATATATTTATATTTAATAGATATATTAACTTATATAGATACATAGAGAACATCCAAGACTCGGCAACAAATATTTATGCTCATAACACAAATATTTGCCCTTACTGGGATTTGAAACAGGGACCTTCAGCTTCGCAGGTAAGGTAACTCCCGCTGAACCAAACAGGTCGTCATCGCGTCTGAGTAATCATCAAGACTTTAATTAAAATGATCGCGGTGTCGGAGATGATTATCTACGTGTGACTTTGTAAGAACAGGAACTTATGGTAAGAAATCTCTCAAATGGTATTCGTTGTGATTGGGCACGAAAGATATAGAAACAAAAGATTTATGAAACAGAAAAGATTATAAATTACAAATTTTACTTTGTGGATTCACCGCTGTGTCCCTGGCGCAGGTACCTACTATAAGCTTCAATTTATCAGCCCTTCGGAATGTTATGGTATGATATCTGAATTTCAAAATTATCTCTCCATCCATCCATGAATATTGAAGAAACCCAAAAACATTCAGAATATATTTAATTAAATCGCACTCATTTCCAGACACCGATCATCTTGACAATCTCCATCCCAACCCTTAACTCCCCTACACAGTAAATATGACCCATTATATTATTTCACTAAACTTTAGCTCTCCGTGTGTACATCAATATGGCAAATTAGATCAGGGTAACGCCACAGAGTAGCGTGTTTACGATTATCGTCGCTAGGGGGCGCTCGGGATGTCGATATTGTGAGATTATGATTGCAGTTTATTGGGTTACAGCGTATTTTGATTATTTATAAGGCACTTGTTTTTGCACGACGAATGTCTGTTTTTTTATGAATTCTTCTCTGAGTTGATACACATGTATCTTCTTCTTAATTTTTTACTCTGAACAGAGTGATCGTGGTCATGAGGAGTCATCTACTCCTTCACAGGTCTAACCCCTTAAGAGCATTTATATCTGCTTAACTGGCAACGTCTCATATTTTTTCGTTTTGCTTCATTAAATTTGTTGTACTTGAATTAAACTTAAAGGTATGTTCAATTCATACCCCACATCTTTAGGATTCCTGTTACGTTTAATTCACCTATTACCCGTTTTGCCTTTATTTTCTTACAAAACAAGATATAACATTGATTTAAACTTACACGATCTTCACTCATTATCAAAACACAACAAAACGGGGCTTTATCGCGTATAAATATGATTTATTTTACCTTTCGTTGGTAATTCTTCGACTTCAAGTTTCCTTCGAGATCATGGACGTAACGCGACGTCCGAAACGTCGAAGAATTACCAACGAAAGGTAATTAAATAAATCATATTTATACGCGATTAAGCCCCGTTTTGTTGTGTTTTGATAAAAACAAGATATATACGTGAATTAATTTTTAGACCTTTAGTTGTAGCAATATCTTAAAATTTTTCATTGTGTCAGCTTAACTACCGAAAACGTAATGAATGTATTGAAAACATGTTCAAGTTATAAGGGATCGGAACCGGATTTTTAAAAATTTCTAAAATACGCGTTACGAGTATTTCTGGAATGTTTTAAAACTTGATTTAGGAGGAGATAAATTAATCACAATACACCTAATTCAAGTTCTAAAAATCTTAATAAAATATACGAAAGTCTCATAATTGAACGAAAAAAACGAATTGTTATTTTGGATATTTTGCATGAAAAAAATACCGGTTCTGATCCTTGCAAATTATATTTTATATTTCTTAAAATAATCAAGGAATACCAAAAAATATGCGACGTTGCCAGTTAAGCAGGTATAAATCCTTTTAACTGAGTCTGTTCCGGAGGGATGGGAGCGGTATATATATACATATATACACGTGGCATGCCGTGTCCTAACTGTCTCGCTATACACATATACGACACTTGTCAGCCCCCCCGTACCCCGCTCCCGTACCTCACGTACAGACTTAGTTATGCGTTAGACCTATAAATGTTGCTTTCGTGATTCTTCTCCACCGGTCCCTGTTGGCGAGCGCACTCTGCCACACGAGTCCTGGTGACTGATTATTGAGATCAGACGACGAAGCGCCGTAACTCGTTCGGCTGCATAAAGGCTAGGGGCTGTTTATAAATTACGTCATCTATTTTTAACGATTTATGACCCCCCCTAAAATCATCCAACCGTCGTAATACGACTGTCCCCCCTACCAAAAAATGCGTTTTTAGCTACAGTTTATAGAAACACGAATTTTCATTCCTTTTTTACTCATTGAAGCACTTTTTAAAGACCCGAAAGATGATGTCACCTTGGGAAGACCCCCGCCCCCCATGGAAAGCCAAAATAATGGAAAGATTCGAGAAACTTAGTAATAGGGTTCCATTGGTACCCTTTGGATATGGAACCCTAAAAACCAACTAAAATACGAGTCTTTTTACGATATCGATTAAAGCGAAAAAAAAGTAATGACTGTTTCTTTTATTTATTGAGAACCAAAAGAACTAAACTTAAACTTTTTGGTGAACGAAAACCGCTACTAAAAAAATAAAATAAAATATTACGGAATAACTTTACACAAATCGAACTAGTCCCATGGTAAGCTCAATAAGGCTTGTTGTTATGAGTACTAGACGACGATATATTTATATTTAATAGATATATTTACTTATATACATAGAAAACATCCAAGATTCAGGAACATATATTTATGCTCATCACACATATTTGCAATTACCGGGATTTGATCCCAGGACCTTCAGCTTCGCAGGCAACTTTACTCCCGCTGAGCCAAACCGGTCGTGGGCTACCTAATTTATTGACTGATTTGTTGGGTGCATATCAACCTTCCTATGACGTCACGTATCCCTCGGTGTTCGTCACATCCCATCACCTGTGCCCTAATGAACGGCGTTGCCCAGCAAAAGTATGAAGGTGCCCACCTTAATGTTAAATTAGGTGATCCATCTCGGCCAAAGGGCGCTAAGGGCCAAATAAATTAGTCGGGGACATTGGGGATAATAAACACGGCGGAATGGCCTCGGCGAATAACTTGTTCGAATGCCCTGTCCTCCCCTATTGACTAATTACGACACTTTGTTTTAGGAGCACCCTGTACTGAGTTATTAAGCGGAGACACGATTATTACTGCTCGGAGGGTTTTGTTCGTTCAGTATAATGATGATAAATAAGAAAATGAGTACCTAATTACATGGTATTGAAGTAAATACATAACTTTAGCTAAGTATGAATTAACAAAAACTATGGAAGCCTATTAATCCGGCAAATCACAAGTTAAAAAAAACCACTCGACCAGGGGCCTGTTTCACAAAAGCTAGTAACATGTATGAGAAGCGGATATCTCTTTTCAACAATATGTATTAAAAAGAGACTTCCCTGGTTCCCATATATCCATTTTAAGAACAGGCAACTTTTTGCGTTGACGATAAAAAGATATGTCATTCTATTTATTAAAGTCTATGACAACCGGCTTAGCTCAGCGGGAGTGACGCTGCCTGTGAATGCCTGCCTAGTCCTGGGTTCAAATTCCAGCAGGTTTACATTTGTGTGATAAGATGAGCATAAATATTTTGTACTTCTATTTGTGTAAAATTGCCCCCTAATATTTATTTATTTTATAACTTTGGTCGCGGAGGAGAAAAAGTCAAAACCACTCTTTTTTCGGCAGCGTGGTCCGGTTAAAAGTATCCTATAACCATCTGGATACCCAGCTACCCGTGTACCAAAAATAGTTAAAGCCTGTTTAGCCGATTGGGCGTGGTGAAGCCAGTAAAGGCACAACGACACATAAACATTTACAAAAAATCCAAAAAATATATTATGCAATTCAGTGACCGCCAAATAGACCGTAACAATTTTTTTGAAAATATCTTCAATTTACAGACATTTCATTTTTACAACTTTATAATAGTATCTATAGATTTCCCGCGGGTGTCCGCATGGCTGAATATTTTGTTTATCCTTCGGGAACTGTGCATTTTTGCGGGATAAAAGTAGCCTATATTACTTATAAGTCCTTATTCTATCTACATCCTTCATCCGGTGCCCCGTCAACGCATGAAAAAAAAAACAACACACTTTCACTTGTAGTTTAAATCAGTGACGTTAATTTGACTATCACAATTATTAAAAAATCAACTGTGTGATAGGTGTAAACATATTAGCTAACTCACCAGTTACAGTTAGGTAATATGTCTATATCTATCACACCTGATTTTTTTATACCCATACGCGACTTCGATGACAATGCAAATTTACCTCAAAAAGATATATATCAACAGTTTAAAAAACATAATTATAACCTTCAATAGATATATTTAATATATCGCATGTGGTCAATTGACACCCGCTGTGTCTCTCGGTAATTACACGAATTGTCGCTCGATAAATCAGCGACATATATTTATATCGTACCGTGACAAAGTTTTATTTAAACGGAATATTGGTTCATATTTTAACTTGAATCTTGACGAGCTGAATGTCATAAGTTTTTGACCCTGAATTAATAATTGGCTATTTGTTTAGCACAGGATGTAGAAATGAGAATCCCGTTCACGTGTGGGTAATATTCACTTATCTATACCTACCGATAAGCCAGCAGGTTTCGACGCTCAACGCTCCGTATGGGTGAAATTAAACAGATTCCGTACAGGACAAGGGCGGTCCCACCACCATCTTGAATGGGGACTAAAAAACTCTCCAGCTTGCAACTGTGATGCTCAGGATCAAACTCTGCTCCATATAGTTGAAGAATGCCCACTTCACTATTTCCCTGGCGGTCTACTAGAACTACGTAAGCTTTCCACACCAGCAGAGGATTGGCTACAAAACTTAAAAATTGATATCTAAGGAATAAAGATTTTAAATGCAGTATAGAAAACCAGATGCCATTCGACATGATGATGATCTATACCTAGTATTATGAAGTTTTAAATATTAAATATCTTATAGGTCAATATTAGAGCTGGCGCAGATTTTGTATGCAACCAAAACTTATATCGTATTAAATCCGCATCAGCTTTTATGAATCGATTTAGATCTACATTGAATGAAGATATTAAAAACTAGAAGATGCAACTTCGTCCGCGGAGGAGAAAAAGTCATAACCCTTCATTTTTTCTTCAGCGTAGTCGGATAAAAAGTATCTTATAACCATCTGGAGATACCCAGCTACCCGTGTACCGAAAATAGTTGAAATCAGTTTAGCCGATGAAGCCACAACGACACATACAAACATACATAAAATCCATTAAAATATTTTTTTCGTTTTAATGACCTCCAAATAGTAGGTACATAACAATCATTTTTTTGAAAAATATCTTCAATGTACAGACATTTCATTTTTACAACTTTATAATAGTATAGAAGTGATACCGGCTATTTGAAGGTCAATGAATCGAAAAGCATATTGTTTAAATATTTTGTATGTATGGAGCTACATAATTTTGAGGTTTCATAACGTCAAAATGGCTGGATGGAGGTCAACCATTTGTGTTAGATGCATAGGCTGGAGCAAAATAGAGGGTTATGTCTTTTGCCTCTGCGAGAAAACTTGGGGGCAGCTACCAAGTCTCTCAGTTTATATTAATTGTACCTATGTTGGATTAAGATAAACTTTAAATACAAAAATTTTATCAGTTCGATCTTTAAAATCTCAAACGAACCAGGATAAACCACTTCAAACTCCAGTTTTGAATCTTGGGAACTCATATATTATTAGTATGAGACAATTAGAAAAATCAAGGGGAATAATAATACAAGTAGTTTTCCAAATTTGTACAGGGCTTCCCTGAGGTGTTTTGATAAACCTAAAATTCCTTGGGTGTGGGGGCTGTGCTCACGTCAGGATTTTGGTTTAAATGTCACTTTTTCCAGTTTACCATTTTGTAAGTTCGAGCCACAAGATATTGCCTATAGTATTGAAAGACCTAAAGGGGTCGTCAACACATCTTCTACTTGAGCATCGTTTACTTTGACTCACAACATAATAAATCCTTAATCATACGTTGTATCAAATTAAATCATGTTTACTAGTAAGCGATTAAGTTCCGTCTTGTTGCAATAAATAATTATCAGGGACAATCTTACACAAATCGACCTAGTCCCAAACTAAGCAAAGCTTGTACTATGGGTACTAGGCGACGATATTCTTAATATATAGATACATCATAATACTTAAATACATAGAAAACATCCAAGACCCAGGAACAAACGTTCGTGCTCATCACACAAATACTTGCCCTGGCCGGGATTTGAACCCGGGACCTAAAAAGAAGGATAGCGTGAGAATTGTTTGTTTGAATCGACAAGCTGGTGTAAGTATACTCATGAAGAATAAATTATAGGTAATAATAGGTAAGGTCCACTCTGGGACATTTGTGTGTACGGAATAAATGCATCTTTTGATGGCGTCTTAGAAATGGAACACTTTACAACGACCCTCGCTCTCCTTGCATTACTAACAGAGCTTGGAAGTTAGCGGTAGTTAGTTATAAAGTGTTATGATACCGTCAAATGTTTAAAAAACGCATTTTTCCCATAGACTTGATTGTCCCAGTTGTCCTTAATACTTGTGTAACTTTCAAAATATACATCTACATAGTGTTATATCTGATTGTGTCTTAAAAAGGCCGTGTGCAGGCAATCGTCGCCCGCTGCGCCTCTCGGTAATTACAAGGAGTGTCGATAAATCCACGCGATATTTATATCGACCGTGGTGACAAAATATTCGATGTTGCTCATTGATTTATTCACGCCACTGACCTCTTGGAATGCCTTTGAGGAAAAAAACGCATTAAGTCGTATTAACTTAGTGTTGTACAAATGTTGGACTTATACGTCGACATTGAAATCGAATATTAAGGACTAAACGCGATATAATCCGTTTGAATATGTTTATTTAAAGGAGTGATAATCGCCGAACAGAAGGGATAGAATTAATTAATATTGCCGCCTATTGTCTACCGTATTTTATGTAAAGGCTCTATTGCACTGTTTCTGTTGTTGGTGTGCAATAATGAATTGTTTTTGTTGTTGTTGTATTAATGGTTCCTTTGCTTTTCCGCGATAAAGTGTCTCGGTTATATGAGCATGTTTTCATGAAGTTAAAAAAAAAACGCATGTAAGTAAATACAACCAACCACCACCAAACAGTATAATCCTCGACACGTGTTTCGCCTCTCTCCGAGGCATCATCAGGAGATGCAGGAGATGTTGACGGTCCGGCGTCCACCCGAGAGGACTCTTAGACAAACTAATGCGATCCCAAATTAAACACGAGGTTTATACTATTCATACCTACATGGCAAATATTTTCATACTCGTAGTTACATAGATATAGGTAATAGTGGTAATATAATATGTTTGTCACTCAATACACGTATCCCGTCGAACGGCTTAGATGAACTAGTACAGATTAAATTATGGATCATGGATCTCTGGCAACGAGGATGAAGCCGCAGTTAAACTAGTACTTTAAGGTTACGTGAAAAACATCCAAGACTCAGGATTTATTAACGAGACGGCAGCAACAGGGTTCAATGGGAGCTTCACAACTAAGTTAAGCAGTAAACAAATGATTTTACTGAACTGAAACTAATAACACTCAGCTCCAAGCCACAAATAAATAAGCCACGACAAGGGTAATGAAAGTTCTATGTTTAGGTAGGTACCTATACAGGCTGACAGTCTGGACAAACATCAACAACATATAAAAGGACAGCGATGCAGTGCAAATAAAATATGCTCCACATTACTTGCCCTGTTTATAGGATGCCTATCTGAATAGAATTTCCAGTACCTCTATAACTTCTTGATAACCAAGCACCTAAACCTATTTTTATCCCCATGCTAGTGGCCACTAATTTCGTTTCACTCTTTTGAGTCCCGATCCCGCCGGCGAAAACAAAACCTGCATTAAATCCCTTGTTACAATGTCCAAGTGACAAACTCATAAACATTTGTCACTGGCGGACCGTCCACGTAATTGCGACCCACCATAATTACTCCCCGACCAGTTTTCGCAGAGCCGTCGAATACTACTCGTAACCGCGTTGAGCCTCGTGAGTTATCTCCGAGGCGGGAGAGGTCAACGTAAAATGGGGGGTATTACTTATTGATGCCCCGAAACGTTTAGTCGATCCTGTTCTAAATTTAACAAATAATTTACGTACGGTCACTCCTGACGCTGGGTAGGGTTGGCGCTTTGTTAATTATTAATTGTAGTGTTTTGTTGTTTCGAAATTTAATATAAATCTTCCCAGGCTGCTTTAAAGTAATTATTATATACAATGAAAATATATATAGTGTACTCGGAAGGTATTTTAAGGAGAATGCAATTCGTTTAGGTTACAGTTTTTTTTTGTTTGTTTAAGATGGGCATTATCCTATTAATTTATATACACATATTACGTATATATATATATATATATATATGTGTGTGTGTGTGTGTATGTACTTACTAGAAGGTGCCCGCAACTTCGGTCGCGGTGGAGAAAAGTTCATAACTCCTCTTTTTTCTTTAGTTTAGTCGAGTGAAAAATATCCAATAACTATCTGTAGATACCTAGCTACCCATGTACCAAAAATAATTGAAATCCGTCAAGCCGGTTTGGCGTGATAAAGCCACAACGACACATACAAACATACAAAAAATCCAAAAATGTTTTATTCGATTCAGTGACGTCCTAATTGTCCGTAAAACTCTTTTTTTTTAAAATATCTTCAATGTACGGACATTTCATTTTTACAACTTTATAATAGTATAGATATGTATGTGAGGATGGGGCAGGAAAACGCGTCTGGTCGTCTTACTTCTTAATTGTATTTACAGCAATAAAATTATGTATATATCGTTTCTCTATAAAGCCATTCTTTCCTCTCACACAGTCTTCCAGCCAAGACAACACCTTCCTTATTCCAATCTATTCAAACTTACATTAATCGTCTACCAGCCAGCGCCTCACACTCAGCCAATACCAATCCCACATGCATATAATGTAATTGTTGCAAAATGTTCATTCATGTTCATCATACCCAAGAATAATATTCATTTATTATCAAGCGTACTAAGTTAAAATAATCTGGTCGAAATGTACAACAATAAAAGACAATCCATGGATGCCTGTGTTAACTGTGAGATGCTTGTTACCGGTGACAACCCTGTCTGATGGTAAATAATGGTTGTTCTCGGTCCTGTGGCCCAGTATGGATGCTCATCACTGCTCGATCAGTAAAACAAAGCGCAATATTGTTTTTTATTTATCGTTGACAACCCTATTATTGGGTGAATAATCACTAGATGTAAGCCGTCCAGTACACTCATTAGGGATGCCTTCAATGCTCGACCAACACAAGTAATCGGTGAAACGATTAAAAACGCAGGCCAAGAGCATGACGGACCTTGCTCAGTGTAGGGTTCTGCAGCAGTTACTACAAAAAAAAATGCACTTCAAATGAAAAATATTGTGTGAAAAAGTGCACCAGCAAAACAGCGTATCTTCATGGTACTTACGTCCTTTTGTTAAAAAGCGCAGTTCGTCGGCCATTAACACAAATATGCATCCGATCATGTCAAAAAATATTATCGGTTAATGTTTTTATGAAGTGTTAGATTTTGTCATATTTTTTGGAATTACGGTTTAAAAGATAAAGGCGTCCACCCGCAACTTCGTTCGCGGAGGAGAAAAAATCATGCTGCTCCTGTACCAAAAATAGTTGAGTTCTGTTGTAGCCGATTTGGCGTGATGAAGCCACAACGACACATACCTACAAACATACAAAAAATAAAAAATATATATATCAATTCAGTGTCCCCTAAATAGTCCATTACAATATATTTTTTGAAAAATCCATCATTCAAATTCGGTGTACACATTTTCATTGTTACGACTTTATAATAGTACAGATAAGAACAGATAAAATTAAGCAGCTGATAAAAATCTCTTGATTTGACGTATCATTAAACTGGACATTAGACATTACTGGTGTATGGGGAAATGGTGTGTGAAGTGTGTTTGTGTGTGTGTAACAGCTGCGTTAACCCACGGGTAACTGCTAAACAAAATGTCTTGTTTATTTCCTTGTTCCGTGTTGCACAAAATTAGACACCATTCCATCAGTCCGGACGTGTCCCCTAGGACACTACTACATAACACTTATTGCTATCGCTATCGCTTTGTAGCATAGCTTAGCATGTTAATAGGCTGTCATCTGAAAAACTGTTTTAATTAATCATAACCCTTTTGCTTTGTCATAGTCACGTAAATGTCAAAAAAAGACACCACTTTCATGTGATAGGTTACCTACCGGCAAAAAATTACTGAGCAGTGGATAGATTTTTTGTGATTGAAATCCGGTATTATTTGTGAAATCATCGTAAAAAAATAAGTTTAGAGTATAAGAGTCTCTGTAATTTTTGCGTGCACGGTGAAAAGCGTGAAAAAAAACAGTAACACATCTAGAACTTCTCAGAATACACGTTACTCGATCAAGTCAACTTTCTACCAAAAAAATAAAAAAACTAATATACTAATAATAATCGTTTCACCTGTTTAAGAGCTACAATGCCACAACTCTATTTCAATAGGGAGTTAAACATCAAAAACATTGCCTATTCTACTTATTTGTAAAATTCATTTGCATTTTTTGCTATCATAAAACCTTTTGATTGCTCAATGGTCGTAGAACTTGCTCGTATAACCACTCCCCGATGGGGCAGAAAGGTTCTCGAGTGGCGACTACGTACAGAACGACGCAGCATGGGAAGGACCCCAACAAGATAGACCGATGTCCTGGTGAAGATCACGGGAAGTCGTTGGATGACGGCAGTATCGTTATAAATCCTTGGGTCGTCCACTGCTGGATAAAGGCCTCATATCCAGCAGTGGACGACCTTAGGCTGATGTCTTGGGATGATGACAAAAATCATATCTTCTCGGGTCCGTCAACATCTGCATCTCCTGACGATGCTTCGTAGAGCATCGAATCACACGTCGAGGATTATATTGTGTGGTGGTGGTTTGTTGTATTTTCATGCGTAGTTTTTTGTGGAAACTACATGAAAATATACCCATGTGAGCACAATTTATTGTCATCTCTAACCCACACACTAAACTAAACTATACTCCATTATTCTAATCTTCCGCAAAGTAATGCCTGAATCTCTCACTTATTTATAAATCAATCCTTCGGATACAGACATTGAGTTTAGACAGATACACATATACATATGAAGTGAAGATAAAAGCGGCTACGAAAGCAATACGTGTTACTTAATCAAGCTCGGTAGAAGTCGTTTACGATGGCACCTAATGAAGCATCGTATTCTGCCGTACTAACAAATACGGGACCCTAAAAAGAGCGTAAATGTAGTCCAAAATCCCATGCAGCTACTAGCTTATTGATAAGTATACTTTTAGGTAGGATAACCAGCCATGACAAAGATATACTCGTAGTGATGTAAAAATATTAGTGTTTGGGTATATAGGTCTTCTCGTCTCCAATACTGGTTTTTACTTAAATAGTGCGTGTTGCCATTGCCAGTGATGACGTACCTACTGAGAAATCGTCATAAGAAGGCTCAAGAAAGTGAACAGGCAATCTGGATATACTTATATGTACAATCCCCAAGAAATATTGAATGTATACCTAGGCGGAACTCGGTGTCCCCAATTACGAAAATTCCAACTGATTGTTACTTAACTTGAAGAATATTTAAAATGCAATGCTTCTATGCTAGTAAAAGATACTATTATTTGTCCTTATTCTACTCCGAACACACAAGAGTGCGAAGCTGTTGCTTTCATCATCATCCGGGATTGTAAACATTTCCAATTTGGTAGCCAGACATCGGAATTAAAATCGGAACAAAATTTTATGATAGGTTCCTATATCAATAAGCCCGTGAAGATCGCGGGGAACCGTTGAATGAGGGCGGCGGACGACTGGTCGGTATGGAGATCCTTGAGGGAGGCCTTTGTCTAGCAGTGGACGTACTTGGGCTGACATGATGATGATGAATACCTACTTCATTCATTTAAAAGAAAATTGCTGCTCGTTCGTAAGTGTAGGGTACCGCAGTTCACATCCATTCGTTACTTTAGTACGTTGTCATTTCCAGCAGCTAATCACAAATTTAGGAGACTCGGACAGTGGTTAATTACGGGAGAAGGCGGCGAGAAAGATGGCGCCCTAACGACGCCCGGACGTCGGGCCACGAAATACTGTGGAATGTTAACGCTCACATTTCTCTAACGCACAACCAAGCAAAAGAGGGATTTCATCCTTATGCGGCTAGTGTGCGGCTACATTAACGAAAATAAAATATAAGGAAAGTCCTTAATGAGCAGAAAAAATATTTGATTTGATTTGGAGGAACTATTTCGGTTACAAACAGCAGGTTCAACAGGCGTACAAAGGGCCATTACTAGGGAAAGCGACACGGCATAGCTTGCTGACAGTTCTTCTTCGAGCCCATGAGTCAAGAAGTGCAGTTGGAGACCACAATTTGACTTTGACATTAGTTTTTATGAGCCCTTTTTTTACAATAAATAAACTACATTAAACATTACTATTATTGTTCCTATTACTTGTCATGTCGTTTGATCTAAGCATGTATTAAATATCAAAATAAATGCGATAGTTGTTTAGTACTGAATGAACTTTTCTGCATTGGGGCTAGTATACTAAATATGATGTCACAGTGTCAAGAAAGTTGTTGGGGTCATTCTCTTTTCATTGACAAATTTAGTTTTTTCAAATAAATAACCAATTTTCAAGAAAAGATTTATAAATTTAACATGCATAAGTTCCGTAACCCATTTATTTTATTAACAAAAAATCATACATTGATCATTATAGCTGTAAAAAGGTGGAAACGCAGCGGTAATTACTTTATTCTCATACTAAAGTGGAGATATCGATGACCACCGCGTTACAAGATTTATAATTATAAACGGTGACAAAAAAAACCCTATCTTTACCCTACCCTATCTTCCTCTTTTCTGTATGTAGGAAAGCCTTACTTACTGACAATCCTTTCCCGCGCTTTCTATTAATAACTGTACAAATAAATGTTATTTGTGCAGTTATTAATAGACAAATCCTCTCATCAGAACCAAAATTTTAATACTGAACATTCTTCTCTCATCTGATTTGTTTTCAAGTCGACATTAGCGAAATACCTCTTGTTAAAATCGGCAAGAACTTTCTAATAAATTTTCCAATCGCTGCCGCCATTTTCATGGCCACATTTCCTCAACACGTCCTCAGTAATGTCATTCGGCAGAACTAGTTTATGGACGCATTTTGTTGTTTCGCAAACTGCGCCGGACACACCGAAGTCCATGCACCCGTGTTATTGAGGTGTTGGGTCGAAAGTCGTTTGGTCTTATTGCCAAAGGTAGGTGGTCGAGGGGCAATGATTATTGTCGCTATACACGTGATTGGATGCTTTTATTGATGCTTGACGTATACGAGTGTTTGTTTGATGTTGTTTTGTTTGGTGAAGTAAATTATGAGTAGTCTTTATAATTAGTGTACTACGGATTAGGAATCTTCGGTACTCACTGTTGTAAAGCTTTAAAGCTTTTATGAGCTATATGCCTACCAACAAAACGCATTATTTTATTTTTTATTTTATATGTTGGACACTACTCGCTGTAGGTACGTATATCGCAACATATTATGGTAAATATAAATTAGTATTCACTAGTAATATATTTCAAACTAGCAGGTGATAGGGTCAATTTTATTTCCTAGCTGTTTTGGCGTGATGAAGCCACATTGACACTGTCGTCGCGGAGGAGGAAAAAGCCATAACCCGCTTTTTGCTTAGTCGGGTGAAAAGTAGCCAATAACCATATGAGGATCTAGGTATCCACAGATGGTAATAGGATACTAAAATAAAATTCATAACCCCTCTTTTTTTCTGTAGTCTAGTCGAGTGAAAAATATCCAATAACTATTTGTGGATACCTAGCTACCCGTTTACCAAAAATTTATGAAATCCGTTTAGCTTATTTGGCGTGATGAAGCCACAATGACACAAACGAACTTACAAATAAAAAAATCGGTGTGACCTCCAAATAGTCCGTTACAATTTTTTTTAATATCTTCAACGTACAGACATTTAATTTTTTACAATTTTATAATAGTACTAGCTTCTGCTCGCGACTTCGTCCGCTTTAAATTCGTTTATCGCGGATAAGGGTAATTTTCCGGGATAAAAGGTAGCCTTTTTTCCTTCCCCGGGACTCACACTATCTTCATACCAAATTTCATCCAAATCGGTTCAGCGGTTTAAGCGTGAAGAGGTAACAGACAGACAGACAGACAGACAGACAGACAGACAGACAGACACACTTTCGCATTTATAATATTATATAGTAATATATTGTATGGAAGTATGGATAGATGAGTTATCATTACAATATTGAACATGATAGCATTACGGTAACGTTACTTTCCATTAATATATTTATCAGTTTTCTCAAAATTAGTTTGACAGAGGCATCATGTACACGTCCATCATCCATTTTCAGTATGTAGCCATTTTAGGTAAAAAAGAACGACTCAAGCATAGAGAAACCAAGACAATGGTTCGCGTCCCACAGATAAATCAGTCTGGAATTAGCCAGTACATTGATCGCGCGTGCTTGGTTGCAGGCGGATATGACGTCACGCCGGATGGCGACGGAGGGGGGACGGGGAGGAAATGCGGATCGCCAAGTTAGTGTTAAGATGCTGCTGTCTTTGTTCACACTTAGACTTACATTGTATTTCTGCCTCTACACTCTATACTTTAGGTACTAGGCTAGCTAGGAATTGGTACTACAGACCTTTTAGCCTTTTACTTTATGTTTAATTATTGAACATGATTATTACTCGTACTAACTATGATCTCGCTTTGAGTCATGGGCTCGTAATAACCATATGTTTGGATCAAACAAGTAGCGTAGAGGCCCTTCCGAAGTTTGTTGTGGCTGTACTCCTGCTGGGACCCATTCCTGAGCATATAAATGAGAGAGTACATCCGTGAGCCATGACTAGGGGGGTTATTGCCTAATGAAATTTTGACAATTGGTATCCGAATCGACTGTCATAGCCCATGCAAAATTATGACACTTGATTCTGATTCCGAGCGTCAAACGCGTTACGCAATAGAGTCCCGCAGATGTTGGAACTATTGCATTTTAAGGGAAGATAATCCGGCTATGAAATTCTAATTTGGATGGACATTTTGTTTTGGCTATTGCAATAGGAACACGGCACTCACCATAATCATCAAATCGATTGTTATCTGTGGCGGGTGGTGACTTGCCACTCACTTGATGGTCCCTCATAATTGCCGTTATGAAGACTACCGGAAGCACCACGGACGTGGCTAAGAAATCGAAGCTATGAAACAAAGTCTCGGCAAAGCAAACAAAAAAGTTACTAAGCAATATTATTTTGTAAAACAGAAGATCAACTAATTACTTACCATCGATCTCATTGAAAAGTATTGTTTGGTGACTTCTGCCATCAGTTGTGACTTTAAATCTCTTCATAGCGGTTAAAATTGCATCGCAGTAATCTGGTCCCTTCTCCTGCCATCCGCTTTATCAAACACTAACAACGTTGTTAGGATCTCTGCGTGCTATGTAGCCAAAGCACCTGAAAGAAGCTATATCTCAAATTGAGTAATGAATGAAACCTCTGATATTATTAAATTTGTTGGTCTGATTTTCTTCAAACATCATTTCAAACGCATTCAAAATGCCCTAAGTTTTGAGATTTAGGATGCAATAGCCAGACACACAGATACACATGTTCATTTATAACACCCCATCATATATAGCCTAAAATTGGTTAGGTACATCGGAGCCTATTGCCTAACGCGTTTTACGCTCGGAATCAGAATCAAGTGTCATGATTTTGTATGGGCTATGGCAGTTGATTCGGATACCAATTGTCAATTTGTCGTTAGGCAATAACCCCCCTGGTCTGCACAGTCAGCAAGAAAAAGTCTGTAACATCCAAAGCGCCAAATATTTATATCGTCGCACATCTTTGTGTCCATAGTAATAAAGATGCGTTGCAATGTATTTGGAATTTTGGATGTTATGAAGTATTTGATGCTGACTGTACCGACTTACACGTTAGGAATTAGGTGCGGTTCAAAATATAATACGGAACTCATGAAAATTATGTGACAACAAAATAACAAAGCAATACTCAAAACAACAAAATGTCATCAAAGAAAACGGAAGCATATTTAAACTGTCAACGTTTGAGGGAGAAGTTTGTCTAATTTATGCTTACAAAGAGCGAAAGAATCCGCCAGGAAGTCTCGACAACGAACAAAGACAAACTTTTCAGATATTTCAACAATATTAGAGAGAAGTTCTAGGGTTACCGCGGTGCCGAAGAGATGCCGCAGGGTACTAATTAATTTTGAACATTATTGTACTATTTAGTACGTTTCCTATTGTTCTTATTTAACATTTTAAAGGGTAAGGGTTCAGAACATAATTACATATTATCACAACACAACAAAACGGGGCTTAATCACGTATAAATATGATTTATTTAATTACCTTTCGTTGGAGACTGGGACCGGATGAGATAATGATGAGTTTTGATGTTGAGTCACTTTTCACCAATGTTCCCGTAAAGGAGTGTCTTGAAGTAATCAGAAAAAGGCTGAGTGACAATGGGATGCCGGAGTCTATAATGGTATTGCTAAGAAACTGTTTGGAAGGCAGTTACTTTTTATATCGTAGAAAGCATTACCTCCAGATCGACGGTGTTGCCATGGGTAGCCCTGTGGCACCGGTTATGGCAAACATCTGGATGGAACATTTTGAAGCCAATTTAGATCTGCAACCATGGGCAGTGAAGTTGTGGAAGCGATATGTTGACGATGTTTCCTACGTTATGAAGGGTGGCAAACAGGAGGTTGAGCAATTACTGCAGTATCTCAATTCCTTTCATCCAAAAATTAAGTTCACGTATGAATTGGAACTGGAACGTAGTTTGCCTTTTCTGGACGTAAAAGTGACTGGTCGTGTAGATGGCTCCATGACGCACAAAGTTTACAGGAAACCGACACACACCGACAGGTATTTGAATGCGTTGTCTCATCACCATCCTCGTCACCTCCAAGCTGTTGTGAGTTCCCTCTATAACAGGGCACGTGAACTTTGCGACCCGGAATTCTTAGATAGTGAGGTCTCACACATTCAAAAGGTCCTAAGATGGAATGGGTATGAGGTGAACAGACAGCAGCACAGACGAAAACCAAAACGTAAACATCCTGACGTTTGGAGGCAACCAGCATTCATGCCGTACGTAAGAGGTATAACGGACAAAATTGGCATAGTACTACAAAAGTATTCGTTAAAAACTGTGTACAAGCCGCTAGGGTCATAGAGCATGTAAGATCACCTAAGGATGTTATTCGGTTCCAATCACCTGGCGTTTACAAGATCGATTGTAGTTGCGGGAGTTCTTATATTGGACAGACGATGCGATAGAGTCAAGGAACATATCGCAGCTGTTAAGAACCGCCAGGTGAATAAGTCCGCTATTGCCGAACATTTATTAGAAGCAGGACCAAACCACTGGATTGAGCTTCATAATCCCAAGATCCTTTCTACGGAACGTAATTAGTATTGTAGAATCGTGCGTGAAGCAATTGAAATCAAGAAACACCGAAATTTCAACCTGGAAGATGGTTTCAAGCGTTCATCTTCGTGGAATCCAGTAATTAGTAAATGTAAGCAACATCATATAACATCTGATAAATCACCTGACGTCGTGAGTGTAGTGTGTCGGTCTAGTGACGACCGTAGTGTTCAACCTAATAATAAATATCAAGCGCGGGTAGGACGAAAAACTCGCGCGGCTAGATGACGTTGATTTCGCCACTCCACTTTCCTTCGAGACCATGGACGTAACGGGACGTCCAAAACGTCGAAGAATTACCAACGAAAGGTAATTAAATAAATGATATTTATACGCGATTAAGCCCCGATTTGTTGTGTTGTGATAATGAGTGAAGATCGTGTAAGTTTAAATCAATATAATTACGTATAATGGATTAAAATACCACTTGGTGGTAACGGATCTGTAGACTACTAATAAAAAAAAAGAAATGTGTGTCAAGTAATTGAACTGAAACTGGAAAAGAGGGAAAACAGTCACTAGATGCATGGATGCATACTAAAATGGGTGTACGAGTGAAAGGAATCACCTACTCCAACAATTAGGGAACGAATAATAACGAGATATTTGTTTTTTCTTAAACTTACACAACAAACAATAATGTTATTTAGAACGTCCACAATTTTGAAATGAAACTGTTCATGTTATCCATAAATGATATTAAGAGTTAATCTGTGTAACTTGTGTGTATCAAGCAAATTCATTGTGTCCTTTTCACAAAATTTAATATTTATTGTGAAAGTAGCAGCCCTGGGTGAAATATTAGGTTTCCCGCGCAAATCGGCGCCATTTTGAACTCCACGACATTTTGCGGCGCGCCGCGTTTGACAGGGGCTGTTTATTTGCCTTATCTGAGGAGGCGCTCTGGTTTTGATTCTTGATTAAAGCTTCTTGCGAGAAAATGTATGTAGAAACTTAGTTGAAGTTGTTATCTGCTTTGTCCTTATTATTGTAGTAATTCATTTGCGAATATCAGAGGAAGGAGAAACATGCTTAACGTCTTACTAAAATTTTACTTCTCACTTTTAAATAAACTTCTATAAGTTGAAGTTCAATGATTCGATAACAATATATAGTCTTGTTTGAAGATATAACATTCACAAATTATCAATTGCCTACTTTTTTTATACATTAACATTTCGCAATAAATCAGTAATATAATAAATAACAACAAAAATATCTAAAAATTATACATATTAAAACTAAAAATAGCAGTAACGTCATTGCAATATTTGGTTCAGCTTACAATTTACAATTATGACGGTTCTGTTTTAAAAAATCTACGTATTGCTCTTAAATACCTACCTTACTTACTTTCCAAGGAACAGGTCCGATGGTAAAAAAAGAAAATAGGGTACCTACTGGCCTGACCATTCAAATCAGCTAGCTTCTTATTACTTTTAACTGGAAAACGCTCAGCTAGTATGCAGATTTAATGACGTCATTGCACAATTATCAAATTGTAAAAGCGAAAAGCAACAGCTAATGTATGTCACGACTTGTACTGTGATATTTGCGTGAAATAACGAATATGGACTAGGAACGTGCCCGGATCATATTTAGATAACTTCAATTATGTCATTTATCAAACAAAAATTATACCAAGAAGCCTCCAGCAAAGTAGGTACACGAATATTGGATATCAGGCGCAAGTCCCGCCGGGAAACCGTCTAACGGACCTCCTGTCGTGCCCGAAACGTACTCGCCTACTGTGTGATTTACCCTAAACACCAATTTACATTTTTCTTACCAACTTGCAAACTAAAAATCCAGTTCAAGCCAGTTTAAGCTCTCCCTAAAGAATAACAGGGTTGGCGCTGTTTTCAGATGTTTTTTGGAGTGGCAGAATAAACTTTGTAAATTTATGTTTTATTATTTTAATATGGCGGACAAAAAGTCGGATTTGTCGTAATTTGTGCGTTGCTTCGTCGCTTTAATAAATTTACAGTCAATTTCCAGGAAGTGTAAATTGGTTTTTGGTTTAATATTGTGTCTGTTTTGCTTATTCTGGCTTATTACGGAAGGGAAAGATGATAAGATAATATTTAGATACCCGTATAATGAAATTAAATGATGACGTAACATTTTTGTTTTGCTGGGATTTTGCATTTTAAATTAATGGTTTGAGATATTGAAATAATATCAAAACTAAATATTATCTCTCAGTATATTTATAACATTTCTTCTTGTAGTTTGGCGTGTCCAGTAATTTCACAAAGATTAAGTAGTATTAATAGTATTATTTCTCTCTATTCAAGCAAATAAAAAAATCATTAAGTTTATTAGGCATTTGAACGTTTAGCTAAAAAAATATGTCGATATTCTGTTAAATAATTATACTAGAAATGTTTTAACACTTGTGTATCGTGACGCTATTTTACTACAAGTGTAAAATATCATTTATTTATTTTATTTGGTTAACTTATCCATAATAATATGTATTAAATTCTTAATAAAATAGAGATTAACGAAAGATGAAAATAGAGTACAAATATGTGACGTTTTGAAGCAAAAGGGAATTTATCTGACCCGTCTCAAATTGAGCTGAAATTTCTCAAAGACAAAACAGAAGAGATAAGAAGTTTCGAACGACCTCTGGCATGGCAAGCTTTGGCGTTTCACCGATACGAGTGTAAAGTTCTTGTGTCTGTAGTGTCTATAGTAGTTAGTAAGTAGCGTGAAGGACAGCTTTGAATGGCTCGAAGGTTTTTTGGCGCCTAATGTATCGTTTGTCCTAATGTATCATTTGCCATAACGCATTTTTTTAGGAAACTGTAAACTTTTCAGGATTTTTATAAAACAAACCTAACCTAACCTAATCTATACGACGATCTTTTAAAAAATCCTGAAAAATGTACGGTTTCTGAAAAAAATGCGTTATGGCAAATGATACATTAGGACAATCGATACATTAGGACAAATGACGTTAGGGATTCCGAATGAAACCCGAGGAAATAGCATCTGGTTATAGATTTAAGTAGAATACGAGAGATAATATAAAAAGTAGCATAATGTATGTTAAAGATTATTCAGATTTTCAGATTGTGTGTCATCATTCAATAAACTCAAAAAATTGCACTTCGTCTTAATGTTTTTCCTTATGTATTTATTTGTATCTTTATTGCAAAACGTATAAAGGTAATAAAATAAGGTACAATTGGCCGACTCAACTGCTTTAAGGCATTCTCTACCAGTCAACCATAAGACCAAAAATAAACATTCTGTTGGTTCAGCATCGTAGCAATCTATATATCAGAAGAGATAAAAAAAGAGGCCCAAAAAAAACACATCAAATATTAGTTCAGTAATGAAACGGCTTATCATCTCCAGTTGTTGCTCCAATGCTTTAAGTACCAGTTATACATTTATAAAAAAAACACGCCCGTATGTATATTTGTTACGCGATATCTGCTGGATTTTATGTGGCTTATAGAAATTCCGATCAACCTGTGACGTGACATGTCAAGCGTTGCGTTTGACCGATACGATTGGGTAATGTAGCGTGGTGGACAGCCCTGAACTCGAGGGGTTCTTAACTGATGTTCCTTAAATGGCGCGCGATAGATTAGCTTGGTGGTCACACGTGCTAGGAAATAAAAATTGAATGATGACTAAAGCTTAATAATTAGCCCGCCATGTAGATTAATAAAAAATATTGGAGAAGTATATTTCTTTTGTTTTGTTCCTAATCAAAAATTAAATGCGATACATTGAGTCAAAATGTCGCGAGACGTCACTCCTAGGTAAAAATTGTACCTAGGAGTGACGTCAGAAGCCCCCACTCCTAAACCTTAATACGATTTATCAGAGTATTTTTTTATTATACAAAAAAAAGAAATACGTATCCAATATTTTATTATTATCTAACTGACTTAGAACTTTGATTTTAATACCCCATCATCATGCCTTTTGGTAAGTGTATCCAAATCTGACCTAACACCATCGACATGGTGCGAAAAGAACTGGGGTGATGTTTATTCCAAACAAGATATGAAGTTTAAATAAAATAAAGGAAATCTTAAGTAATTTAGGTCGATTTCTTGGCTATCCGAGTAAACTTTCCTATTGAAAAAAAAACCGAAAACCTTCTTTTTCCTTTATTGATTTATTATATTGGATGGATCATCCTATATTTCAGGATTAACATTTATTATGTTGGTATTTGTTGTGATTATCTTTAGCATACCTTCAAAATATTCTCATCATATTTCTATACAGTGGTGCCACTATAAAAAACTGTATTTATAATAGTGCGAAAATTGTTCTGTGAGCGTAAGTTGCACGGTCTAGAGACATGCAAAAAAAAACCAAAAACTTTAAATCTCCAAAAGCAGAATCAACTAAATTTTATATAATTATCGAACTTGCTCACAAGTTCACAACTACTTAAATGAAAACAGGCAGCCGGATATTCGCCCGCCCGAATTATGAAAGCACTCCGCTCGGTCAATCAAGTTTAGTGATAAAGATTTAGCTATTTCAAAATCAAAAAGTCTTCTCAAACGAGCGACAGAAGATATTTCTCTCTCTCTCTCTCTTTTCCAAGCTAGTATCCCATATGGTGTTGGGGTCAGCTTTCCGCACTCGTCTCCTCGACTTCGCTCAGTCCTCGAGTCCTCAACATCGTCTTCGGACACAGAGGGGCTACTCCGAAACCCGAAAAACGAAGTTCGTAACGTGCTGTCCCTCTCGCTCTCATGTCATGCTGTAGTGGAGTGAGCGGGATGGCGCGATACGAATTTCGTTTTTCGGGTTTCAGAGTAGCCCCTCTGACACTCAGTCATGTCCTTTAGCACTATACTACAGAAGATATTTCTGAACTTACGATTTTTTTCCGTAATAAGTATACAATTTCCTATTTTTTCTTTCCTAAACTGTTTCCAAAATTGTTTCATGTGAGTGGCCCCCAGCTTCCGCAATAAAAAACTATTAGGATGTGTGTCACGGTGGTCGTGGGGCGTACCGGTTTAAACCGATACTCGTTTATTTACAGCCGAACGCTTTTGCAGGGTTAGATGTGAGTGGAATACGATAGATTTTTTATGCTACGATGTTATCTATATATAGTTTTGAGGCTACAATCTATGTCGATACTCCATACTAATATTATAAATGCGAAAGTGTGTCTGTCTGTCTGTCTGTTACCTCTTAACGCTTAAATCGCTTAACCGATTTGGATGAGATTTGGTATGGAGATAGTTTGAGTCCCGGGGAAGGACATAGGCTACTTTTTCTACTGGAAAAATACCCTTATCTGCGATAAATGAATTTAAAGTGGACGAAGTCGCGCGGAAGCTAGTACAAAGTGAAAATATAAATAGTAGTATAAAGTAAAAATGAAATGTCGTGTTTATGATTTTTGTATGTGTCGTTGTGGCTTCATCACACCAAATCGGCTAAACGGATTTCAAATTTTTTTGGTACGCAGATAGCTGGGTATTCACAGATGTTTATAGGATACTTTTTACCCGACTACACAGGAGAAAGGGTTATGATTTTTCTCCTCCGCTGAAGAAGTTGCGGGCATCTTCCAGTTATTTATATCTATATACTCTTTACTTTAGTCTCTTTTCTATGTTCTACGTAACCTCAAAAATCTAAGGTAAACTGACTTATTAAAAAAAAGTGCAATGACTGACAGTCACCGTATAGACTTCATGGATGGGTCTAGATAAAATCATGAAATGCAGACGGGGAATGACGGTCAAGTTAAAAATTACAAGTCACAAGAAGCCAATTTTTTATAAGAAAAAGAAAAGTAGAGCTCGGTCCTGTTTCTCAAAAGCTTGTAACTTGTATTACAAGAACGAGAATCATGACATGCAGACAGGGAATGAAGGTCAAGTCAAAAATTACAAGTCACAAGAAGGCAATTTTTTTGGTAAGAAAAAGGAAAAGTAGAGCTGGGGCCTGTTTCTCAAAAGCTTGTAACTTGTATTACAAAAACGAGAATCATGAAATGCAGACGGGGAATGACGGTCAAGTCAAAAAATACAAGTCGCAAGAAGCCAATTTTATTTGTGAGAAAAAGAAAAGTAGCACTGGGGCCCGCTTCTCAAAAGCTTGTAGCTTGTATTACAAGAATGAGAATCATGAAATGCAGACGGGGAATGACGGTCAAGTCAAAAATTACAAGTCACAAGAAGCCATTTTTTTATAAGAGAAAGAAAAGTAGGGCTTGGGCCCGTTTCTCAAAAGCTTGTAATTTGTATTACAAGTGGAAGTCTCTTTCTAACAATATGAATTAAGAAGAGACTCGCTTGTAATACAAGGTACAAGCGTTTATGAAACGGACCCCTCAACAACATTATATATCAGTAATTACCTAAAGCCCTGAATTGTATAGGTTAGAGTAGAGTAACAGTTAGTAGTAGTTAGTTTCTAATACCGCATTGCAGAGGGTCGTGAGTCCCTTGTTGTGGAAATAACTTTGACTAGAGGCTTGACCAGTCTTGACCTATGTCTGTACTTTGCATTGTGGATAGTGCAGAGAGAGAAGTGTGATGTTCAGCGATGAGCGGACTTGGTCTATTTGATTGGACTACGACCTCTAGAACCCTTGCCTTCAGTTTTGTCGGTAGCCATAAGCTGCTCGAGATTGTGTCCATCCTTTCTAACCAAAGAACTCCAGAATCCTACGGAGGCAGATCATGAAAAGTCGGTGCTTTTAGTTTCAGCTCTCAGAGTACCAGAGTTATTGGTGCAAAGAACTCACTGCTATAACGAAACTAATTTTAAATGCAAAATTAATGAATACAGGTCGAATAAAACGATCACGACACACTGAGCAGAGACAAAGACATCAGTTTTGATTCAGCAAAGAGGCAAAAACACTGCCCTCTTTAATTTCAGAGAGAGCCCCTATAAAAGACCACTCGCGTTAACTATGAATGGCCAAAAGCAAGCTTGCCATGGACACGAATATAAATAAAAAAAAATTGGAAAACGGAAATTCGAATCGAATTTAAGTACATTTTAAATTTCCCCCTCGCTTTGACTGGACGAAATAAAAGAATGCGCGCGTTCGAAATGCGAGTGTTTTGATCTCGTTCGTGCATCCCCTTAACGGCCGCGGTGTACTGCACGTAAATGCAGTAGGTTCAGTTGTGGAAAATTACCTGAAAATGTTTATATACACTCAGGTATAAGATTTGAGTCTCATATACATCTTTTATTAATTGTGTTCCTTTCTTCTTACCTGAGGCAAAATACATCAATGTCCTGATTTACATTACTGGTAGTTTTGGAATATTATCAAGTTGTATTATAAATTAAATGAAAAAGATCACTGAATCGATTTTTTTTTAAATTAAATTTTCACCACGTCAAAATGGATTTCAACTATTTTTGGTAAACGGGTGGCATGACAAAGAAGGTTATGGCTTTTTCGTAATTTTGAAATAACGGGTTTAAGTTGAAATGTAACGCAAAGGTTCCTTATTAATGGTGTCAGGTTTTTCTAAATTCACATATCTTAACATGTTTCAAGCATTGTTTTCGTAATATGTTACGATTTTAATTGTAACTTAACATTTTCGTATTTGTGTGTTCATCTCCACTTATGAAGTGGATCTACTGAACTTTCTCCAATGTGCGCTAACGGCCAAGCATTTGCGCGGCACGCGACTAAATGGATTATTTTCTTCGTGTGTTCTTTTTTCAAAAACAATATTACCTATGGGTCTTTTTGGGACGTTCTTTTGTTTTGCTGTCTATCATACTGTGAGCTCCCTCGGTTCTTTTGTGTTATACAAAGTTGTAGGCAAGGGAGGTTTGTAGTAGGTTTTGGAAGGTTCTAGTTATGTTGGTAGGGTTTGCGGAGAAAACAAAAAGTTGACAAGGACCGGTGTGATTGGATTAAGGAGGGGTTGACTTTACAGTGCAATTTGGATATTGAGTTGGCGAATCTGCTTAGCGGTCGGCTATTTTGCTCTTTTACGGTGTCAATTTGTCTTGCTTGGTCGTGTTTGTGGCTTAGTGGATTAGAATGTGGAAATGTTTAGTGGGAAGATTCAAGAACGATTTGAAAGGTGGAGAAGCAATTGCTATTATTATAGGGTTTTGGGTTTTTGTAGCAAACATCATGTGAATCAAAGGATGGTCGGATCATTGATTACTTCTGTTAGTAAAAAAATAACAGAGTTTTGACTGAATAATCTATTATCTTAGATGCAATGATCTTTACTTAAATTAGAGTACTGACAATCTATAATATTTTATCAAAGGGAGGATAATTTTGGTAATATCTTTGTAATCGTGTTCTCTGTTAATAAATAGGTAGGGTATTTTCAGAAGACAACGAATAAAGACAAAAAGTGCTTTTTTTAACCCTTCTTTTTTAGAGTCTCCGACCGTAACCCATTAATACCCTCGTCATCTTGTGTGTACAAAACTCTAGAAACCATTGAAGTAAATAATGATAGAAAACGGTAGAAACGTACAAATCGTTTAACGCACTGTCGTCAGCTGTCAGAGGGCACGACCCTCCTGCCCTCCGTGAACAGAAGGGCTTAAGTGATGGGATTTGACGGGGAGATACGTCTTTTCATAGAATGGATGGGTTAATCGTCGTGATACGTCATCCGTCATCCGCCGCTGTTCTCTGTTGATTACACTTGTTTGGGGCACGCTTTGACGCGTTTGATTGCAGAAATTGATTTGAGAAATGCGGCTTTTTTTTCTTGTAAGGCAAGTTGCAATCACGTAGTTCAATATCAATGGGATTGTGGTCTGACAAGCATAGTGTTTTTTGTTAAACACATACGCGACTCTTTAATGAAAAACTATTTGCATTTTCTGCGTTGATTCAAACATAATTGAATTATATTTTTTAAGCTTTTTTTTAATTATAAATATTGTTTACCTCTCCTTGAATGTATTGTTTTCTGGACTCTTGTTTTTGTGAGGTGTGCAATAAAGAGTTATTGTACTATATTGTATTATGGAACAATTTTACACAAATCGAACAAGTTCCCATGGTAAGCTCAATAAGTCTTGTGTTATGAGTACTAGACGATGATAAATTAAATTTAATAGATATTACTTAAACACATAAGAGACATATCGGGACTCAGCAATAAATATTTATGCTCATCGTCACACAAATATTTGCCCTTACCGGGATTTGAACCCAGGATCGTCAGATTCGCAGGCGGCGTTACTCCCGTTACAACGTTTCGAATATTGATTCCGAATTAATGTAATTTAGCGACCCTTTAAAGAGGTTTACCCTCTTTCGTAGGAGGCCTTAGGGGGTCGCGACTCACGGGTTGAAAAGCACTGAGCTTGCAGTCCCGGTGCTGCTCTGCTTGAGCCGCCATCGCCATCCCGGTACTCCGCTCCAGTCATAGCGTAGGTTCGATTCCGATTTAGCCTCAAGTGAATCGCAATGGCAAAAGTTACTTCTACGTACAATCTAATCTGCAAAACAAATCTGTTAAATCGATATATTTGCCTCATTGCTCTAAAAATATTCCATAAAATCATGGAAAATCTTATAATTTGATGTATCACAGAAACTCACTAAATTGTGGCTATCCCTACTCGACACGGTCCGAAATGGTCGTAACCGTCTAATCTAAAACGTGTTATACGCCATAGATTTATGAGCAGACTTAAGGTGTTTTTGAGCTGAATCGCGGTCACATTAGCACAACAAAGATGCTCGATCCGTCATACCGTGACTACTGATATATTTTAATGGAGACTTACTTTTCATGCAGGAACTCTGGTTTAGGCGGGCGGATTAGGCACTTTTGGTTAATCGAGATAATATCTATCTATCCAACCTAACTTAGTTTAAATAGTAAACCACCGTGAAACTCAGACATATTTAGAATACATTAGCGGTTGCTCAAGTCGTAAAAAACGAGTACTGCTCCGACATGTTTCGGTCCATTACGAGGAAATTAGTCATGAGCGACTTTTACGTCGTGAGTTAAATATAACTTAGTTTAGTTTAATTTACTTATTAAAATTGAAATAATTTACTTTTGAAAGTAAAGCTAGTCGAGATAATACATAAAACTTCCGTTTGAGAGAGTCCGGTCCAGTTAACCGCCGCAATAGTACTACACCGGTTAGTTGTTATTGCATTGGTTAGTTTGTTATGCATTGGTTAGTTTGTTGTGCATTGGTTAGTTTGTTGTGCCTTGGTTAGTATGTTGTACATTGGTTAGTTTGTTGTACATTGGTTAGTTTGTTGTACATTGGTTAGTTTGTTGATTGTTCGGTTAGTTTTTGATTGTCTGGTCACAAAAGTAATTGTTTGGTTGGTTTACTACTTTTCTACACCAACATAAATTCAAAACATGCTTTATTAAATAGTAGGACATTATTATACTCATAAAGTGACTCTACATTGCATCGTTGAAGTAGCCATTTACCCCGGAGAACGGATGGCCGTTGGGGCAGTAAAGTCCTGAAGTGGCAACCACGCATAGTAAAGTGCAGCGTAGGAGAGCCGCTGGGGTGTCCACAAGATGAACGGATGAACTCGCAAGGGTCGCGGAGAGTCGATGGATGCGGTCTGCGCAGGATCACACCCTGTGGCAAAGTATAGGAGAGGCCTATGCTCAGCAGCGGACGTGCTGGGTAAATTATGAGTTAAACTCAAAATTCTCTAAATTTATGGAAACTTGCTGTACATTATTGTGACATAAAATATTTCCAAATCATGTAACATAACGAGAATGATACAACTTAGACATTGCTTGTTATGGTATCTAAACTAACTGTATAACCGGGAGTCCCGTTCACCCGCTATCAATCACTTACAAACCTATCAGCCATATCCATAATGCACGAGATAAGTTTGTACAATAAGTTGCGAACTTCGAGCCCTTAGGCCCTCGTGCCCACGACAAGATCTTATCTGTTCTTCAGCTTTCTTACATTTTCATAATTCCCTAGTACTTCATTCAAGCATCTTTCGGGCAGTTACACCATGATCCCAGTTTTAGTCAAAGGTTTTATGCCAAAACAGCGTGGGCTGCTTTAAGTAAAAGGTTATATGACAAAGCGGTATGGGCCAGGAATTCAGTTTTAGTAAAATGTTACCTATATGGCTGAAAACTATGGGCTAGGAATTAAATTTTATAAGAATTTGAGGCATATCTGAACAAACTAGTAATGGTGAGATTAAACCCTGTATAATGTCAATAAGTTGCGAACTTCGAGTCCTCAGGTCCTCAAGCCGACGATGGGTTCATATCTATTCCTCAGCTCCAATTTTCTTACGTTTTTATAATCCCATAGTAAAAGGACCATGATTCTATCAGTTTTAGTTATCCAGGTTAAACGAAAAATCTAGTGGGCTGGAATTTACTTTCATAAAAATATAATAGGCATGATGACTGGGTATGAAAATCAAAATTCTAATAAGTCCGGCAGCAAGATAATAAAAAAAACATTGGACAAGTATTTTTTGCTTTTTGAAAATATTAAAAAACAACTAAGATAAATCGCATTAAAGTTTAGGAGTGGGGGCTCGTGACGTCACTCCTAAGTAAAATTTGTACTTAGAAGTGATGTCACGCGACATTTTGACTCAATGTATCGCCTTTATTTTTCGATTATGTGAAAAAAGAATAGATAAAGCTCTCGCGATCTTTCGACACTGGTCAATGGACTTATTCTTTCGTTCAGTTTTCTGTTATGGCCGACTTGTAAAAACCAACCTGTGAGGCAACCTTACCCGGTCTCCTTTGTAGCGTCAATAAGTTGCGAACTTTGAGCCCTCACTCCTCAGACCCTAGCCCTAGTGTCCAAGGCAAGATTTTCCCGCTTCTTTCTGGGTACACCGACCATAACAAACAATATTATTACGATCGGCAAAATTTTCAAGTAAGGATGAAATGTCACGTTTTTTTTTAAGTCATAGGAGCCAAACGAGCAGACGGGTCGCCTGATGGTAAGCGATCACCGTCGCCCATAGACACTTGCATCACCAGAGGAGTCACAAGTGCGTCGCCGGCCTTTCAGGTGGGAATATACTCTTTTCTTGAAGGCTTGAAGGTACGTATGTTTAAAAATAAATAATTTTCACTTAAAACAAACTTATTACCATTATTTATGTAACGTACAGTATCACAGAGTGTTCTCGAAAAGCTGTCAACAGAATGGAGTTGAGACGAATTGCAAAGGCGGTTATCCAAGTCGAGAGGACGACTACATCATCATCGAGTCCACGACCACTCTGACAAGAGTGAGACGACTAGAAAGAAATTACCATTATTAAGGTTACAAACACCCTCCACCTTTACGATATAGCAAGCACTAAAAACCAGACTTCAACGCTACTTAAGCCAATTGATATTCACAATACACTCAACAGCGACAATTCAAACACCGACACGTGTTTTACACGACTGCCAACCCCATCTAACGGCATTACCATAACTACTTATCATTACACCACAATGCACCCTATCTTGCTCAACCAAACCATTCCGAAAACAGCCTAGCTACATTAAAAAAAAGTTCAAATTCTAAAGATGCGTGCAGCTATGATAGGACGTTGCGAGGGTTTCGGTATTTTTTTATGGGAAGGAAAAAATAATGGGCACTGGGTGCAATGCCGCGAAATGCCGCAGAATGGGGAGACGGGGGACAGACGGTCCAAATGACGTGTGACATATACGTGACCCCTTAGGGGACAGGCGGGTAGAGCGGGGTACGGTTTAAGTCAGAGTTGTGTTGGAATTGCAAAAATTAATTTGCTAATAAAAGACCTCATATTTTCGTTAGTGGACTTTATGGTTAGACTAGAATGTATGCGTGTCTTCAATATAACGAAAGGAATGTTCGTCCCATAATGGCTGAATAATTATTAATGAATGATCTGGAAATGTCTCGCAAATTCATCGGCGAGGGTGGTCTGTTTAAAATATCCTATGTCTCTTCTAAAAACTCTCGTAACATCCAGTTATACAATGAAAGTGATGTAGATTGAAGAAATATTCAACCATACGACAGGTGGAGTATTTCGGGGTTCGTAAAATATTACCAAAATTCATTCCAGGGTCGTTACTGGTTGTCATACGTCGTTTCAATCGATTTTTTCTACTATTTATTTTTCTGTTTCAGAACAAAAATTGAAAAGTTGTTTAAACATCAGATTTTAATCTCAAGTTGTGTAACTCCTTCGTCGTTGTAACGAACGGCTTGCAAGTATTTCTTGCTTAGCTAACCCAATCGATTAGTTTCTCGACCCGGCTACCCATATGTCACCAGGCAAGGGGCAGCCCCCAAGATGTCCGAAGTCCCGGAGGAATTCCGACCGGCTAGTTTAGCCGGGGAAGATTGGAAAACGTCGGAACTGCGGGGGACATTATTGGCTTGGATTTGGTTTAGGATAGTTTTAAAGTTTGGTCTGCAAGAGTTACTATAATTGCTAATTAGAATCTCTAATGAAATATGAAATACAAATAGAAAGGAAATACCTACAATAGAAAGGGATCAATGAACCACAATTTCAGTAGCACAGCAACTGCAAGTGAATTTGTTAGGTATTTCAATTATAAAACAAAACAAAAAGGCATAGAAAATCGCAAAGCCGGGTTCAATTTAACTGCGAAGTCGGCTCAATCATTAACTGTTGAAATAAGAGAGTTAAAAGAAAAACACATCGAATGTTCTAAAGAGTAATGGGAAGGTTAAATATTAAAATATTACTGTTAGCAGAGTTCACTTGGTCGATCACCAGCACAATCGGCTGACAATCTCAAAGGCGAGGAATGGTCTCAAAATTATAGGATATAATGAAGAATGTGGACGAAAATCGACGGTGGGAGTGTAATATCAAACAATAACCACCAATGGCGATCACTATTCATCACTTATGATCAATATACAAGATTACTTCTAAGGCGTGATACAAAATGTTACTTTCTAGGCTACTCACATTGACGATCAACTTTTAGTCTGAAATCAGTTTCGAAATCGTAAAAATCGACTTCTCTATACAAAATTTCAAGCCAAACGTAGTCGGTTAGTATGGGAGATCCAAATTGTTTTGAATGATTTCGATGTTGGTTTCAACTAAAAGTTGATCGACATTGTGAGTATCCTCGGAAAGTAACATTTTGTATCACGTCTTAGAAGTCACCTTAGTCACCTTGTATGATAAAAGGGCCGTTGAAGTCAACGTGCAGAATAGAAAAATATAAGATATTATCTACAAGTTGAAGATGGTAGGTATTTATCATAAGTTGAGTGTAGTGTACGTCATAATTCTTCGACAAATCTTGTCGAAATCTGTACACGTTTTTCTTTGAACTCATTTCGACCAATGAGTTCCAACCTTCTTCGAGCCAATGGACCGATTGAGTAAAGGATTCATCTTTTTCTAGGTTTTGCTTACTCATTCATAAGCAGCGGGCCCATGATGGTCGCGTTTATCACGCGATAAATGACATGATGATAAATTAAATGAACCTGCCTGATACTCTCGCACTCACATACCTGTCAGAGGGTGACGGCAGCTATGTCACATATTTATCGCGTGACAAACGCAACCATCATAGGCCCGCTGGGCTTAGGTCTTGAAGATGCTATTTATAACATTATCCACCATTTATCGATCGATCAAGTACTCCAAGCTTTGTTTAGTCGCAGCTCCGTCTCTCTCGCTGTCAGAAGCAATGGGACAGAGACGTAGCGTGATACCCTTGTCTTTGAGTATGGCTAATGCGCTTAGCATTTAAATTTAAAAAAAGACACAAAGGGCGCTACTATTGCTCACAAGATTGTGTTCAAAAATTTTAAGCCACGTACGTTAAGTTGCGATAGCTCAGCTGGTCAGAGCACTTCTGCGTTAAAGAAGATGTCGCAAGTTCAATCCTGCTTGCAATTTAGTAGCTCGCATTGATTTTTTCCTTTACAATCGAACTGTGTGTAATATTAATTTGTTTAGTCATTCGATTAAGGCTTATCATTAATTCCAAGCGTGAATTTCCTAGTGATGGCCACGATCTTCAGACAATGAGAGATAGAAAGAGAGGGAAAAATATAAATACATAATTCGTATTAATCCTGTCAAAAGAAGCGTTTGATTTCTTTGAACTCATTTGCCTGTTAATCTTGTTAAAATGGCAATTTTCTGTCGTTCCAAATCCGATGTCCCCCTCGAGGCAAGACAAACAAACGCCTTGAATCATCTGGAGCTGAATTAATATCTGTTGCGTCCTGCAATTACCCTGCGTATCACTGGCGCGATTGGGGCAAAGAGTAGCTTTGTAGACAGAGGGGCTGGCGGTTCTGTTACCGTTTGAAATACACCCTAAAACCCCTAAAATTACCCGGCAATAGAGTTGAGAGAAGATATTTTTGAACGAACTAATCGTATATATCTTTTTGCAATGTTAAAAAACATCAACGCATAAAAAGTGTGTTCCATGTATTGTATCTGAATCATATATTTATTTGTTAAATTATAATTAATTTTTGTTATTATTTAGATTGTAGTTTCAACAATGTTTTCTCAGCTAATACCGCGAATGATCACGAAGTAACATTATAATACAGTTTACAATATGTACATATTTACATGGATTAATCAGCTTATACAGAAAATTATCACAGGCGATGTAAAAAAAAAACAATAAATAATAAGTAACATTAAATCGCCGTTAAAAAAAGGTATTATTTATATAAAGGTATTATTAAAAATATTCACTTAATGCCAATACCAGCTGTTTTCTCGCAAAGGAATAATTTTAATGTATGAAATTGGCAACATGGCACTAAAAATTAATTAATTCATATTACTTTATTTACGAGAAAATGGGTGTTTAAGACATAAAGGTGTATTTTTAGGTCAGTATGTTGGTTACTATTTAGGACAAGAAAAGATGAACAAGGTTTATACATGGATGATTCGAATATCTTTCAATTCCTATATACATATATTTTACTAATCGATAAAAAATAAGAATGAATCGTTAGGAAATTAAGAGTACATATTACCTATTTACATGCGTTAGTATGTCCTACATGTACCAATAGTTTTTATAGCAGTTGTGACGTGGTTCGCTATCGATACATTCCCCGGCAGTCTCTACCCCTCTACTCTGTGGCCGTCTCTCTAGAGAGCCTAATTTGACTCGCGACAACGCGCCGATTAAATTTTAATATTTGAAGCGCCTTCGAGACGATTGCGACGGGAAACTGTTTGTTTTTACGTTCGCTTTGCATTTGTTCAATCCAAGGAATGCTATTTACTTTTGCAGTTATGTTGTATAGGAATTTAGTAAAGCGGGGAAATGCCGTATCTTAGTTTACAATGAATATGCTCGGGAAGTGCCTCTTTGCATTGGTTACGTAAACACGTAAGGTGCTACTTTACCGCCCACAATACGACGATGGTAAGTTAAGGGTGTAGTAACTAACATGTTTATCCTACTACGGCGTAGCAAAAAGGAAGCTTTATATTTTAAATGTATATTAAAATTGAGTTTTTTGAAGCAATTTTGACTTCGACTCAATGGCGAAGGGACTGTTTCTTTTTACGTTTTGAATTTCGTTTATAACAAGCAATCCATGGAATGATAGCGATACTCTATACAATTTACCTAAGCGGGGAGGAATTTTACGCACTGTACAAAATGTCACAACGAATGCTATAAGATTTCAAGGAATTACAAACCGATGTTCTTTTATCTTGCAATGGAATTCAAGAGCTACATTTTATCGGAATTCAGAGAAATTCGGACGCTTCTTTGTCTGCTTACTTTACGAGTAGACACTAACTAGGGTTATAATTTACTATAGAAACTATACTCAAAGTAAAGCGAACTGGCGACCTAGATCATAATGCTATCTCTTTCACACCTGCTGAGCCCTAGCAAGTGTGAAAGAGATAGAATTATGATCTAGGTCGCCAGATGCTTTTGCGTTGAGTATAATATTGCCTGGCCTTTAAGAATAATGCACTGATTTTTTATGATTTAAAATAAGATAGATGACTTTTGAATCTCTTTCAATTTTATCTTTACTACTTGTGGAGTTAAAAAGAGGGTTATATGTTAAGTCTAATTAGTAATGTGTTTTTTGCCAACTCACTTTATTGCACAAAATGGCTCACGGCTGTGCTGCTGTTTGCTGTTTTTTCGTAGTTATTGATTTTTTTTTATATACAAACATATTCATTTCTGACTACTCAATAAAGAGGTACCAACTAAATTATGCTATAATTAAAAACTCAGTACACACTTAAATATCTGTATTCTCTGCCAATATCTAAATCCAAACAGACACACTATCCTATTATGCTCGAAGGTCGCGTAATCCAAAGGTACTAGGTTTGATTCCTGGTATGCCCATGTGCGAGAGCAATCGTGGTTTTCTTCGCGCTTTGATCTTTGAATGCATATTACAATTAAAAATTGACTGAGCGAGCGTAGCGAGCGAAGCTCTCCGTTTGAGCTTGGCCAAAAATGCGTTCGTATTTCCAACTACAGGTCGCAATTTTCTACTTCTTGAAATTTTGTACGCGCAGGTTCGATAATTATATGGATTTTTTTTGTCGATTTAGTTTTTGGAATTTTGACAAAATGACAGATATCGGGGTTGAAAGGCTCGCGAAGTGTACAGCTTACAGAGCCACTAGTAACTAATGTGTCGTTCATTTTGACTATTATATCATTTGTAACCTTTAATTAAACTCAATAGACACGCAAACAACCTCATTCCCAACCAATATTCAAATCCAAACAGAATGGACACTTATTCCAAATTGCTCCGAAGACGTTGCGCGATATTTCATCAATTACCCCGGCAATGAGTTGTTTACGCCGGGGGTCCGTAATAAAGAATACCGACCCGGTCCCTGGGGGCGCTTGACCTGAAGGGTTCCGTAAATGAACCCCTTCGCTGTTTGCGCTGAGACGACGTTCGGTTTTCAATTGGGTTCATAGATGTATAGATATATTGTATTAGCTAATCCGCGGAACTGTGCTGTTATTTCGGATCTTTGATGAGACAAAAGATGATGGATAACTGCAACCACTCCTTTATTCATTGGAGCGTACATTGAAGATTTTCATTTTTTCTTTAATACAAATATGAATTATTTCGGTTCCATTTTTAAATTCATTTGTTTTTTGGTTTTTATTTTTCATGATCATCATCATCATTTCAGCCATAAGACGTCCACTGCTGGACACAGGCGTCCTCAATAGATTTTCATATTTTAACATAGAGATCTAAGAGTATATACTTATACAAATATGTACATTTAACCGTAGATTATAAGATTTGGATGAGATAGCTGTTTTGAATTGACTGTCTTAATATTAAAAAATCCATAAATAGAGTATTTCTTACTCTCCTTTGCCTATTGAATTTTTCCAATATTTAGGTTAAGGTAAGGTGAGGCCCTTCACTTGGTATTTGATTTTTGAAAAATTATATGTTGCTATATAGTAAACAGTTTTCACTTACTGAATTTGTTGCACTTTGCAAAGCCGCGGAAAACACATAGAATAAACATTACTTTTATTTAATTAACATCTTTGAAGCAAATAATGACTCGCGTGTGTTAAAGTACTTTATCATTTTTAAAACCTCCAAGCAATTCCTCTTCCTCAGGAAATATAAAATTGTATTGATGGATTAATGGTCCATTTGAGTTGTTTCGCTCACGGGCACAAAATTCGGCATGCGAACCTTGTGCGGCAAAATAAAACAAGACGCCGCGTAAAACAGGTAGCATCAGCAGTCGGCTTTTTAGCTCATGAAGATTTGACAGAATTTGATACTTGGTAGAAATTATTATTATATGTTTTTATTTATCGGAAATACACGTTAAATAATTAGATGAATAAAAAAAAATCAAATAACATTACAACTATAAACTGAATGATATATTTGGACAGCAATAGCACATGCCTGACCTAAATAGGATTTTATGTGTTACAGGCAATGTGCCTTTCTCTTAAATATTCACATGCAAAATATACCTACTTAATACAATTTTAATATAAAGATAAACAAAACCTTACTACCTTACTAATATTATTAAATGTGAATTTGTACTGGTGGATTTGTCCTTCTTTCACGTGATAACAGGGCAACGGATTGACATGATTTTTTGCATATAAATAAAATAAACATGCGTGAATGAAAACTTCCGATAATCCTCGATCCCTCAAATGATGGATCGTTTATAGAAAGCGACTTCTGTCTGGTGGACCCCACAGAAGTCGCTTGCTAAGAGGTTGGTTTACCCGACGTCCTAAGAACGTGCTCTCTGATCCGGACGACGAGATCCTGCGACGAAGAATCGACGTCTTCTTATACACCCCGTGAGGAGTTCAGGGGGCCCGTACTACCCTGCGGCTTGGGCTGTGGCTGGGCCGCCGTAATGACGGGTCGCGCGTGCGCCCTCAATTTGAGAAGGACAATGTCGCTGGTGTGGGCCGCACGAGCAGAGGCTCACAGCAGCTCAGCACGGGCTGTGGGCCTAGCGAGCAGCGCTCACTGAGGCGTGTAACTAGCGGGTCTAGTCGGCTTCTTGAGCCCTTCACCACGTGTCTTCATCCCCGGGGCATCCGTTTGAGCGAGATCCTGCGCAGACTGCGTCTACCGACTCCCCGCGACCCTCACGAGGCCACCTATAGGTGTGTCCACATTTGTATCATTTGCCCGATCAGATCTTCGTTCCGTGGTATGATCGCGTGTCACGGTGACGCGTTTGGACGTTGCGCCGATCCGATCGCTCGAAATCCACGTTGATACGCGTATCACACACTTAGATCGGACCAGCAAGGCATGATCGCCGCGCCGACAGTTGAGCGTCCAAGCAGCGCGATACGCAGTCATGCCACGGCGCGGTCATCGGATACGAGCAAATGATACAAGTGTGGACGCCTTATAGTTGGGTGGCGTCCCGCGCTGCGCTTTCATATGCACTAATAGGTTACCTAAAAATAACTGAATGAATCCTCTAGGCATGAAACAATCAGATTAAAATATCAAGATTTCTCCAAACTCCCAAAAACAGCAACAACATAATGGTTGTTTATTGAAATATGGTTATTATTTTAATACGACGTCCGGTGGCACAGCCTTATACTGGCCTTATTAACGTTAGAATAATAACGTACCCATTCCCGAAGCGTGGGTTTGGTATATGTAATTAAACGTGTTCTCAAATTTAAAAGGACTTTCGTGCAATAACCGCTTACATTCATCATCATAATCATATGTGATAGTAGAAAAAAGTCACAACCCTCTTTTTTATTTCAGCATTGTCGGATAAAAATATCATACAAGTATATAATAATCTGTGGATGCCCAGTTACCCGTGTACCAAAAATAGTTGAAATCTGTTTAGCCGTTTTGACGTGCTGAAGCCACAACGACACATGCAAACATACGGACAGATAGACATTTTTTACAACTTTATAACAGTATAGATATATAAGCATTATCTCCAATTTTCTTATAGAAGGTCAATATTGGATAATATTTACAAGACTACCTACTAGAGGATAAAAATGCCAGTAGAATTTACATTTATCTTATTACTTAATGAGCAATTCTTGTATATGGTAAACTAGAAGGTGCTCACAATTTCGTTTGCGCAAAAGAAAAAAGTCATAACCCCCTTTCTTACTTCAGTGTAGTCGGTTAAAAAATATCTTATAACCATCTGTGCATGCCCTGCTACCCGTGTACCAAAAATAGTTAATATCCGTTTAGCTTTTGGCGAGATGAGCCACAACGCACGACAAATACAAACATAAAATCCGCAACTTTTTTGGGAATCTTTGTATGTTTATTTAATTTTGTTTGGACTTAGTGACCTCCAAATAGTCCGTTGCAATATTCTTTGTAAATATCTTCAATGTACAGACATTTCATTTTTACTACTTTATAATAATACAATCAGCGTCAAATAGATTGTAACATACAAAGTGTCAAATATATATCAACACGTTTTTATTGCTATAGGCACAAGGATGTGTGTTGATATATTTGGCGCTTTGGATGTTACAGACTATTTGATGTTAACTGTACGGATTTGGAAATGGCTCTAACGATTTTGATTTTTGGTATGTGGGCATTTAAGTTATTAAGTAAAAATATAAAAATTAGCATATTAAACTCCATATCATTTGGACACGATATTTTGCCATCCAAGTTTATCTAAATAGGTTTCACTCAGCGAGCAAGGCTCAGTCGTCCAGGTTCTTTTTCCTTACTAGAGAAAGATCTACAAATGCAGAAACGTAGTAACCGCCAATGGATTCCATAGGCGGTTACCACGTTTCTGCTTTGCCGTCGAATAGTCAAAATAGTTTGCCTCTTTACCTCAACTTCGCAGGAAGTAGTTAACTTAAGTATGGTTATAATTACCAAAAGTAATATTCTTATAAATACAAAGATGTCATCATCATCATTTCAGCCATAGGACGTCCACTGCTGGACACAGGCCTCCTCAATAGATTTCCACATGGGCCGGATAAAGCCAGCGAGTCCCCGCAATCCTAGTCAGGTCGTCTCTGCCCCAACGGCCATCGGTTCTTCCGTCTATGTGCCCTGCCCATTGCCACTTCAGTTTGCTTACCCTGCTTGCTATGTCGGTGACCAACAAAGCTCTAAATAATGAAAAAAATTCAAGACTCCGACTGGATATGAACCAGTGCCTTGCCGGGGCGCACGTTCTGCCAACAGAGGTACAGAGTCCAGTCAGCCTGTCTTCAAATTTCTTCACTATTTGTTACAAAAGCTTTTGCATTTTAACCGGCATTTCTGCCATTCAGCGCCATGGTGAGGATTTATGAAAGTAAATTTTTACCCTTACAGAGCGACTTTACAGTTATTTTCTCAGTGAAGAAATTCCATTCAAAAATCACGAAGATCTTAATGGTAAAACATCATGATTTTCCTAAAAAATCAACCCCAAAAATAATGTTTGTTTTACTCAATGATTTCCCGGATTACTACTAAATCACTCTCAGGGTCAGACTATTCATATCATGAATAACAATTGTCGAATGCAGAAAACCCTAAAGTGAATATAAAACATACAATAGGTCCGTCGGACATACGACTCACCCCAAAAGTGAATTTGTGAAATAAATAAAATAAAAATAATTCATTATTTTTGGTGGTACTTAATATGATATAATATTTATATAAATAGTTTAGGTAATTAGTCACTACTTATTCCGACCTCTGATCATAACTCATTATAGGTCATATGGTAGGGTTACCAATATACTGTTTCAGTTTATCTTCACGAGTCACCGAAACCAAGGTAAACACCATCAAAATTTGTTACTTTTACGACAAAGAACCAGTTTTTGTTACTTTTCTTATAAACTATAGAACCTATTGAAAAACCCTTTGACAATTTTAAAGTGAACATCACACAGATTGGTTTTAGTCCCATGTCTAAGCGTCGCTTGACGACGGAGCCTATACGAATTTATGATAGAAAAAGGATTTTACGAATATATTTTTTTCCCTTGATTTATTAAGTAATATAACATTCCAGTTGACAAAAAGCAAAACTACATTCTATTTTTCTACGTGGTTTGCAGTAAAAGGAATAATTTTATATCACTTTTAAAACAGTGAAATTTACCGAAAATTTCCAGGTAGCCCCTTAAGCACTTTAGGTGTTACAACCTAGGTGTTTGAAGCTGACTGTACAGTTACTGGATGTATTTTGTAACAATATTTTACACCGTGTGAAATCTATCAGTAGCGATTTTTTTTTGAAAAACGGGTTCCAAAGGATATTGCTTTCCAATAGGCGTGGCATTATCAGCACGTCTAACCATAAACACTAATTTAGTATGCAAATGCGCAGCTGTGCGTTACGGACCTCAATTTAAACAATGGTAGCTTACAAAAACCTCAATATTTAGTATTGGTTACCCTACGGCCATATTACTTTCAGATATTTGTATTGGCGTCCCTTTCTTCAACGAAGAAAACGAAGAAGACAGCACAAACCTGCGCCGAAACTGATCTGTTTGAGCTTTTGTTTATTGGACAGTATTTTGGCATATAGCTCAAAAGTACCACAAATTATCCCCTAACCAGGGCCTTATGGGAAACTTCCTAATGACCCTTAATTCTATAGAAAGTGAGCTACTGTCGATTTTGAGAAAACAAAACAAACCTTTAATTTAATCGTTCGCGCTCAAGTTGCAACGGCTATCTGAAACAGAGTGATGCTATCATCGCGTTCCGTTATAGGTTTAGAGGTAATTTCCCAGCGTTAGTAGTTATTGTAATCACCTACACCGTAGGACACAGTATAATAGGTACTTGTATATGTATATAGTGAGATGACATTCATTATCGATTAAGATACACGTAAAAATAATGAGGCAGGCCGTCTGATGAGGCCTAATACTAAATATGTACCGATGCGACCTTCAAGCCTTCAAGGGAAGAGCGCACTCCCACCTGAAAGGCCGGCAACGCACTTGTGACTCCTCTGGTGATGCAATTGTGTATGGGCGACGGTGATGGCTTACCATCAGGCGACCCGTCTGCTCGTTTGCCTTAGGAGGCAACTATTTATGGTACACCAAAAAGTGACTACATATTTTTTTTATGACATAGGTGTCATAAAAAAAATATGTAGTCACTTTTTGGTGTACCATAAATATAAAAACCAGCCAAGAGCATGATGGACCATGCTGAGTGTAGGGTTCCGTAGCCGTTACCACAAAAAATGCACTGCAAATTAAAAAAAATACGATGTGAAAAAGTGCACAGCAAAAGAGCAGATCTTTGTGGCAGTTACGCCCTTTTAATGAGAAGCGTAGTTTTACGGCAAAAACTAAAAAAACGGTACCTCTGATCATATTGAAAATAATTTTCACTTGAAGTTTTTTTAAGCGTTACCTTTGTATTTTAATCATATTTTATGGACTTACAATTTATAATATAAAAGGGAAGGGCGGGGGGGGGGGGCAATCTATTTAACACATTAATACCATAAAAAGAGAATGAGAGTGATGTAAAAAGTAATGTAATCATTACTTACATTACTATTATACATCTACTAAAATGCTACCGAGCATGCTAGTCCTGCCATAAGACTGAGTATAAGACAGTGTACCGAGTACAGCGAGCTTGACACCGGGCTGTCGCACGATCGATACAGCCTCTGCACTTGACGATGGACAAGTCGTCTGACGAGGTCTAATAATAAACAATGAGAAACTAACATTTTAGTAAACATTGGGTAAAATAACACAAAGCCAATCGAATGACATCACAAACTAAAGGGGAATTCATGAAAATTTTCAAAAAACTATATTTTTTTTTTATAGGTAGGAATAAGTATCCTTATTGTCAGAAAAAAAAATACAGATTTTTCTGCGGCTTTGAAAAAAATAAAAAGATGTAAAGGTGTTTTGGTGCGCCTATATGCCTGCCTTGTACGGTATACGGTACATCTACAGCCATTTTAATCGAAAATATCAATGCTGCATTTGCCGTACCGTATAAGGCAGGTATATAGGCCCACTAACACCTTTTCATCTTTATTTTTTTTGGAAGCCACAGAAAAATCTGTATTTTTTTGACAATATGGAGGCTTATTCCTACCTATAAACAAAAGTTCAAGATTTTTGAAAATTCTCATCCATTCCCCATTGTAATACCCATTTCCTAATACAAAGATTCGTCATATATCATTATAGCTTATAGCACACTTTGTATGAAACTCTCGTCTTTTATACTATTATTAAATTGTAAAAATAAAATGCCTAGGTAAACATTGAAGATATAAAAAATTATACGGACTATTTGAAGGTCACAGAATTGAAAAAAAATAATTTTTGTATGTGTCGTTGTGGCTTCATCACGCCAAAACGTCGGATTTCAATTGTTTTTGGTACACGGCTAGCTGGTCAACCACAAATGGTTATAGGATATATTTTACCCGACTACGCTGATAAAAAAAGGCTTTTTTTTCTTCCGCTGAAGAATTTGCGGGTGATGTATTTTTTTAGATGTTTACCGTCTCCGGAAGGTGAGCGCCGGGTCTCCTTAATAAAATGATGTATTTGTATTATTGCATTGTCTTGTTTGTGCTTGTTAAAATCGTTTTAGTATATATGCTTTTACGGAACGAAACACTAAATAGACAAAATAAATAAATAAAATTACAAAAACTAAAAACTGACTCCAAAAAAATACTAAAAAGTAAAAAAATTAGTAATTTAGTTCCTTCAATTTATTTTCAATTAAGTAACTTTTTTTTTACTTAATCTATACAATATATACAATTAATCATTGAAATAAAACAATTTAACGGATTATATCGCGTATATTATCTCATTTTAGTTCACTTACACACTACACGGGTGGAGTGACAGTCCACCCGTGACCATGGAACGCTGAAAAGCTTCCAAAACGTTGGGAACTAAAATGAGATAATATACGCGATATAATCCGTTAAATTGTTTTATTTCAATGAATAATAATCGCGGAAACAGAAGAAAATGTTATTCACAATTCATGTTATTTTTTTGTAAAATAAAAACTATTGATATTCATCACTTCTTATGGCACATTTGTGCTATAAGACGTATAAGAACGCCTGAAGAGTGAAGTAACAACCAATGCAGTAAAATAAAAACCGGCCAAGTGCGAGTCGGTCTCGCGCACCGAGGGGTCCATTCAAAATATACACTAAAAAAGGCCGTATCTATGAAAATCTAGTGTTAACAGGGTAGAGTCCTGAGCAAAATGTACGCGGTGTTCGATCTTTTTATATTGGCTATGACATAGACAGACAGATATAAAATTATACTATGTTTAGTATTTGCTGTTACAGCGGCAACAGAAACACATCATCTGTGAAAATTTCGGGGTCACATACATACACGGTTAGATACAGCCTTTAATGACTGTATCTTTAGATTGCGCTGACTTAGAACAGGGGTCGCTAAACTGCCTTCTAATTCGGCCCGCGGAAAGAAAGCGAACGAGCCCACAGTCCGGCCCGCGATAGCGGCGTTATCTACGTACGCCCCGAAGACTACCTAATTAATGTATTACCCCATGACCAGCCATGAAACCAAAGTCTTGGGCCGCACGACTTTATATTAAGTGCAGTGTGGCTCTTGAGTGAAAAAGTTTGAAGACCCCTGACTTAGAAGCTTGATTTTGAACACAGTGTTACTAGGAAAGCATGCTAGTCCTGCCGTAAGACAGTATAAGGCTGTATAGGTACCGAGTATAGCGGGCTTGACACCCGGCTGTCGCGCGATCGATACAGCCTCTGCACTTGACTCCCCCCACCCGCTCCCCGCACCCCACCCGCGCTAGGAGCCATTTTTACGCTGGCTTTATGTTGGAAAGCTAACTTTTTATGTTTATGTTGCTGTAAAAGGTATGTAGGTTATCTCTTGGTGGATTTTGTTGCTGGTTAGATAAGAGTTAGATGCGCGAAGTATATTGAAGGATATGGTTCAGTAAAGTTTGGGATGTTTAATAAGTTGGAAAACGTCTGTCGTATCTGTAAAAAATGATAGTGGTGCTTAACTCTTCTAGGAAGATATTTCTTGTTATACAAGTTGAATTAGGTTTTCATATGGCAGATTTTAAATGAGTGGTTTTGTAGAGGCAGATATATATTTTGGAATTATTTCATTGAAAAAAAAATGGCGTTTTAAAATTAGACATTGATAAATGTGTATCAAATTTAATATCACCGCTACCCGAACGCTGTGATATTTTAATCTGTCAGAAATCAGATTAGGTGCTTTTGGTGCTAATAAGTATTCTACGCGTGTGTGTGTGTGTGTGTGTGTGTCCTTAGGTTCATTAACGCGATATTAAATCTGACGTTCGAGTACTAGGGTTACATAAAATATTACCAATAATATAATAATTTAATTTCAGAAATGGAACACACTACTCCAACGCCCACATCTACGCCTACAGACACATTACTACTCAAATAAAAGTCTGAATAAAAAATAACCGCATGTCCGATTGGTGGAAAATGTCGCGAAGGGCGTGGTCTGTGTTTGTCGCCAATGGGCGTGGCGAGAGTGAGACGACTTAGGTTTGTCACTGCGGGTTTTAAAGTGGAGCCTTAAGGCTACGCGGCTGCTCATGTATGCATACAGTGAGTTTCCATTTCGGGCCGGGGAGAAAGGTTTCCGGTCGTTTGTAGGGTTGCGCCGCTTAGTCTCTGAATGTTTGAGCAAATATAAGGATAACATAAGCTTTTGCGTAGATATGAAAAGTTTAAATACTGGCATTTGATGTAAACTTTGGTTTGGAAGTTTTAATCTTAGTGTGAATCGATATTTTCGTCCTCTAGTTGTCTGAATATAATGGTTTGATGAGTTTTTATTTCGCATTAGAATATTTTACTGTTCACATATGAAGTATCTACTCAACCTCTATTTATTCTATTATAAAGTTGTAACAACTAAATTTAGGCGCGTAACTTCGTTCGCGGAGGAGAAAAAGTCATAACCCCTTTATTTTTCTTCAGCGTAGTCGGGTAAAAATCATCCTATAACCATTTGTAGATACCCAGCTACCCGTGTACCAAAAAAAGTGGAAAGCGTTCACCCGTTTTGGCGTGATGAATCTACAACGACTCGAAATACAAACATACAAGATATCCAAAAAAAATCCATTCGGTGACCTCCATTAGTCCGGTACATTTTTTTTCTCAATGTACAGATATTTATTTTTTACAACTTTATATCAGTACCTATATATGTCACTCTCAAACACAACCAAGACAGATCTAACGATACCTCAACGTGCCAAAACATAGAGAAACATACCTACAATTGAAAATCATAACCCTCGTTCTCCCGCAGTCGGCTCAAACAATCTTAAACGGTTATTTATTTCACTTCATTTCCTAGACTTATGAATGTAGGAACGATGTGACACATACGACCAATAGGAAGGTTGACAATTTTTGACAATTTTTCTCTATGGTAGGTATAGCTAGTTCCACGTGAGTTGAGGTCACGTATACAATAACACTGTCATCTAATGACAGCGGGATTTTGAAATTGGTTTCCTTATATTGTACCGATAGCAAGTTCAACAGTTAAAAAAAATTTAAGATGGACCAAAAAGTTTCTTTTAACAATTTTTTTAAGTATTACAGTACAATTCATCGACTTCAAACAATACAGAAAAACAAGATTTAGACTGATTTTATTAAAATAAATTGGTTACCTGTCGATAAATAAAGGTCAGATATGTCTAGGTATATGAATATAATATTTATCGTAGAAACCAAAGAAAAAGTAGAAAGATGCCGGATAATAAATAAATAATAAATATGAGGGGACAATCTTACACAAATCGACCTAGTCTCAAACTAAGCAAAGCTTGTTCTATGGGTACTAGGCGACGATATACATAATATATACATAAATTATAATAGGGGAGACCAGGGACGAACGTAACAATTTTTAATTCTCCCGTAATATATCACAGAAGTTTTTAAATATCAAAATTCTAATTAATACACATGATAGATTGGTCTTTCAACTATATTTTAGCACTAGCTTTAATACGATTGATATTATAGATTTTGAGGAAAACGACCAAATAAAAAAAGTGGAATCTGTTACAACCATCCCTACCCCTAGGGTTGGTTGTAACAGTGCAAAGGGATGGTTGTAACATTTTAAATAAAAACAAAATTACTTACATAATCAACACATTTACCTATTTACGATCAGGCTTTACTTGTACTTTAGTATCACAATTATCAAACATTTCTAGGAAACATAATTATCTTCCTAAATAATCAACATAATTTAACAATGAGATCTCAATGTGATTTACACACGTAACTTATTTGGTTCTTAGTGCAGTCTACATGAGCCCACCGCTGACATTGTAGGCATTGCGCCTATTTTTCATTTGAGCTGTTGTTTGAGAAGCAGCCTTCGCTGTCTGAATTATCACTATTTTAGCATTAGTTTTCTTCTTTTGGGTTGTATTTATTTTTCTTTTACATTTTTCTTAACAATTGAAGCCCTTGGCTTTCTTTTTTCTTTAGCAGACTGCAAAATAGACTTCTAAACTTATTTGAACCTATTCTTTCTTCCTGTTCTTGATTTTCTAGCTTGTTTATTTTACAATTTTCCTACCTTTCCTTCCCTTCCCATTATCCATTTCCCTTTACGTATATAAGGCATGAAGAAGTAACAAAATGGCGCATATCGGCGATACAGCCATCAGTGCAGCCAGCATAATTCGGTCAGAAACACATTTGTTACTTTTGTCCCGCGTTACTTTCGTCCCTGGTCTACCCTACTATTATATATAATATATACATAGAAAACCTCCAAGACCCAGGAACAAACATTCGTGCTCATCGCACAAACACTTGGCCTGGCTGGGATTCGAACCCGGGACCGCCAGCTTCGTAGGCCGTTGTACAACCCACTGAGCCAAACGTGTCGTCATAATGGAACTAGGTTCCATTGATGATTTAACCGAAAACCATACACTTGTAATCAATCTTAACGAATTAGATAATATAAAGATATGCCAAGTGACGATTGTTTATAAAAGCTTATTTCTTACTGTTGAATACTCATTATAAATATATAATTAAGCGTTTTTATTTACATTCACTCACTCATTTTATTCATTTACTTTTTCTTTTTTTTGCAATCAGTACTTCATGTAGCTGTGTGTGTAATCATTCACCTCAACTCTCGTGGAAACGACCTATACCTATATTATAGAGCGACCTTTCACTAATTGAAACATTGGTGAGAAAACTACTTTAATCTCATAAACAGAGAAAGAGATACTTACAACATGTTAAAATAATATTTTTGGACTTTTCCAAAAATCGCTCTATACTAAAGCTTAGGAACGTGTGATATCACACGTTCCATCCTTGTATGGGGGAATTAAGAACTTTGTTCAGCAGCTATGTTGAAAGTTGCGTTTATTGCAACGGTTTCATAACAAAAGTTACTATACTTCTTCTTTTTTTAACATTAGAAAAAGTAAACAATCTTGACGTGTCGTTTTATTGAAAAACACTTTTTCGAAAAATAAAAAATACAAACAGTCGAACATAGAACCTCCTAATTTTTTGCAAGTCGGTTAAAAAGAACGAACTATACAGCTCAATACTTATTGAGCAAGTAAACTGAAAATTGACAACAAATTAAACAGTATTTAAAATTATTAATGTCAGTCAGCTAAATAGTTAACTAAATAATAGTAATACAATAAAATTAACACTGACAAAAAAACCTCAGTAATATCTTCCTAAAATCGCTGCAGAATAATTAATAACAATTCCGTCATTAAATAATAAAGATGTATCGGAGATTAATAAATGAAGAAGACCTCCGAATTAACCCGTCAAATTTTACATTTCTAAAAGACAAAAAAGTCCCGCACTTTCGCCGCATTATTTATTTAGCAACATCTCAATTCACTTAACCCTTAAGTGCCGCATTCATGCCTGGGGCCTTTCAGGCCACACTTAATTTGTATATTTTTTACATAATATAGACGGGTTTTGGTAAAAGCACCCATTCACCGGCGATACATTTATTAAAACGTGTACACGTCGCTGTTCGGTTAGAAATCGGTGTATTTATAAAACGCCTATCTTGTATTTCATATCCTATTTGTTTAAACGAGCAATGCTTGAGAGCAACGTATATAAATACTAACACATCCATACTAATATTTTAAATGCGAAAGTGTGTCTGTCTGTCTGTCTGTCTGTCTGTTATCTCTCCATGCTTAAACCGCTAAATCGATTCAGATGGAATTTGATATGGAGATAGTTTGAATCCCGGGGAAGGACATATGCTACTTTTTATCCCGGAAAAATACTTTTAACCGCGTTAAAGGAATTTAAGGCGGACGAAGTCACGGGTAGAAGATAGTATATATATATACCTACTTGTAAAATGCTTTAACGATTATGTGAAATTTGGCGTTTGAATCCAGTTTTGCTTTTCATCTAGATAGGTTTTAACGTTGAAAAATCAAAAATCGTGTTCCCAACTGTACAAAACTCAGCCAGTAAGGTTCTACTTATTTATCGACGGCAAAAAGCGGTAACGTAGTAACCGCCAACTGAATTCATTTACGTTACCGCTTTTTGCCGTCGATATGTAGTTAAAATCTCGGGCATGAATGTGTCAAACATTCATGCCCGAGATTTTCGTAGCGCTACGCGCGTAGCCGATAACAAGCGAAAAGGCGTATGTAGTGGAAACTTACTGCGAGCAGGGCGCCCACCTAGCGGGTTCGCGGTCGTGAACGTGTTAAATTTAACTGAGAGTCTCCTCCATACCAACACTATTTCACTGAAATATCTAGTACTACTAGAGGTTGCTACATACATTCAGTGTCATGTGATATACATGACAGAACTTTAACGATCAATTCTGACCATTAGGGTACTCTATTTGTATTAAGTTCCATATAGACATTTGATCCTTATGAAACATCAGAATCGATTATCGCCTTAAAAAAAAGTACATCATCCTAATCGTAAGTCGGGTCACGCACAAAGAGTTGCTGATTACCGTACCCAAATAACGTCTTCGAAAGAAACAAGTTTCGGCCGCCCTTATTGTTAAATTTACTTTTTATTTATTATTATAGCGACTATTTTCAAATCAAATCAAATCAAAATATTATTTATTCAAGTAGGCCTAGTTACAAGCACTTTCGAAATGTCAGTTACATGAGAGTGAATGTTTGCTGGGAGAAATACAATATGATCCAACATTTGCTGCAAGGATTAGGGAAACCCAGAAAAACCTAATCAGATCACTTAACTTAAGTGTAATATTATTGATAAAATCATCATTTTTAAAATTAATATAATCAATAAGATAAATCCTAAAAGGATTGTCAATAAAAAATAAATAATCTAGAATGTGTCTAGAATAAAATTCTAAATGTCAGAGTATATAAAACAATTAAGATTAAAATAATAATAATACCTTAGGTATTCGTTAAAATAGTTATTCATATACCTACATGACGCTATAATTTACATTAATCCCACGCGGCTTCATCATTCATGTAGTCTTGTGTGCTATAATAAGCTTTAGAAAATAATTTTCGTTTCACAATATTTTTGAATTTACCAATAGACAACTCAGTTATGCTGCTAGGAAGTTTATTATAAAATCTCACACAGTTACCCATGAATGATCTCCTTATTTTATGGAGCCTAGTAGCAGGCACTGCTAGCTTATGCATATTTCTAGTATTAATATTATGTATATCACAGTTCTTCTTAAAGTCGGTAATATTTTTATGTACATACATAATATTCTCATTAATGTATTGACAATGCACTGTCATTATATTAATGTCCTTAAACTTATCTCTAAGCGACTCTCTATAGTTCATTTTATGTATCGCACGAACAGCCCGCTTCTGCAGAACAAATATAGTATTAATGTCGGAAGCACTGCCCCATAGTAAGATGCCATACGACATAATACTGTGGAAATAACTGAAATATACTAATCGAGCCGTTATCACGTCTGTTAATTGACGAATCTTACTTACTGCAAAAGCTGCAGAACTCAGTCTATTCGAGAGATTAGCAATATGGGGACCCCATTGGAGCGTAGAATCTAATGTTATACCGAGAAATACTGTACTATTAACTAGTTCCAGTTCCTCACCTTTAACCATAACGCTTGCTTGCTCGTGTTTTACGTTACTCGTGACAAACTTAACACATTTAGTCTTTTTCTCATTCAACAATAAATTATTATAATTATTTTGTAATCTATACTATTATAAAGATGTAAAAATGAAATGTCTGTACATTGAAGATATTTTCAAAAATATGGTTGTTACGGACTATTTGGAGTTCACTAAAACGAAAAATATTTTTTTGGATTTTATGTATGTTTGTATATGTCGTTGTGGCTTCATCATGCAAAATCGGCTAAACCGATTTCAAAAGTTTTGGCACACGGGTAGCTGGGTATCTCCAGATGGTTATAGGATACTTATTTCCCGACTAAGTTGAAGAAGAAAAAAAGGGTTATGACTTTTCCCCCTCCGCGTACGAAGTTGCGGGCGCCTTCTAGTATAATTTATTTATTTATTATTGTTTATTTGTGGGCCTTCTGTATGTCGCCTCGACCAGATTTGATCTATTGTGGCAGCCCTTTATTAAAGTTCTAATATAATATAAACTTAGTGTAAAATATCGATACTGAAAAAGTTACGCAATAAACAAGGAAAAAACACGTTCCTCAGTCATTACTCATTCTGTGACAATTTTAAGTGTTTAACCGACACAGTACACATTCTATAACAAGTGGCGTAGCTAGGTGACCAGGAGCGTTATTGCGTAACGAAATTTTGACAAATCTTATCCAAATATAAAATCGTGACACTAGATTCTGATTCCGAGCGTCAAACGCGTTAGGCAACAGGAGGCCGGTCCCCGTTCACAACAAAAGATTGGGCCCCATGTCAGGCCGTTTTTCTGTTAGTCTCAACCAAGGACTCCCGAAATAGAGGGGGCCCGGTGTAGAACACCGTCTAACCCTTTGGTAGTTTTATATGTCGCTGGTCAGGGTCCGAATTTAAGGCCTCCTGCCCCAGGACACCGTTCCGTCCAGCGCTTAAGTAGCTACGCCACTGTCTTTAACACTTATAACAGACTTACAGCTGAGGCTTAGTTGATACATTTTGAGCACGGAACACTAAAAATAAAGCAAGTATGTCTGCACTTTTTCACAATCTTCCCAAATTCTCTACTTACCCGCAACATACACATTGAATACTGTCTGAGTGGCCTCCACTCCTCTTTATGAGCAAGCCATGAAAGGAGAGGAACACTGTCTTGGGTTTCTACTTCTTTGTTATATGATTAAAGTGCCCTTTCAGTTGTGTATGATGCTTTAGATACATTCTGGAAATGCTCTTACAAGCCTAACTAGTTATTCGGCAGCAGACGACAGACAAAACTACACTCCAGACCAAAAATTTGGGGTCAGTAAAATATATTAATATTTATAGCTAGTATTTTCATTAAAATAAGGGAAATCGTCTATTTGAAAATCATGAATCGAAAAATATTTTTGGACTGATTTTTACCATAATAGTTTTTTTGAAATTATCTCCAATGTGCAGACATTTAATTTTTGCAACTTTAAAATAGTATAGATGTACATTAACAAAATCTCTCACTTTTTTGTTCTATTTCAAGAATTCAAATTAACATACTTACGAAATAGGCCAAAGAAAATAAAGTCTTAATTTTTATCTTAAACTAGAAGGTGCTTTCGCGGAGGAGAGTAAGTCATTACCCCTATTTTTTTCATCAGTCGGGTAAAAAGTATGCTATAACCATCTGTGGGGTACCCAGCTACCCGTGTACCAAAACTAGTTGCAATCCGTTTAGCCGATTTGGCATGATGGAGCCACGATTGAGTGTCCTCCAAATAGTCCATTACAATAGATTTTTTGAAAATGTGTTCAATGTACAGACATTTCATTTGTTACAACTTTATAATAGTAAGATGCGCATTAACAAAATCTCTCATTTCTTTGTTCTATTGTATCAAACTAAAGATACTTACGAAATAAGCCGACGAAACGTCTTAATTTTTGTCTTAAAAGTAAACAATTCCCATTTTTCCCGATCTCGGAGGTAAACAAGACTAAGCAAAGAGATTCAGTTAAAGTCGTCTTGTGAGGATCGGAACACCGTCGACAAGACTCAGTAATTAGCCGGCAAAAATTAATTCCGCCAAAGGGTTCCAAACGAGCCCCTAAGGACCCCTACCGGCTACGGACCCCAGGACCAGATAATTCGGGAACGGAAAATATGCAAATGCCTATTCGCGAGGTGGAAATTAACTTTTTCATTATGAATTATGTCCTTGATGTCTTCGGGACGTCTTCTGGGAGTTTTTTCGAGATTTTACGAGTTTTGAGAAAGGGTTGGTATTGAATGTTATTTTGTTATGGCGCGCTTAGCTGGACGTGTAATAGGTAGCTATAAAGTCTTGAGGGTTACGGGTTGGCTGCTTTAAAAGTGTTTTCTTCTTGCTTTAGCATGATTACAATTAGGGTTGCCACCTTTTTTATAAGAAATATACCTAGTCTACTAGCATTTGCCCGCGGTTTCACTCGCGTTACCAAGAACCAAGTGGCATGTGTTCAATTATTTATCCCCATACAGACTTTTTTTCACTTCTTGTCACTCTCCTAAAATTAAATATAATAAAAGCTGTTCGATGTCCTCCTCAGAGTCTCAAACCACTTCCATCTTAATTGGTTCAGCAATAGCGTGAAAAGGTTACAGGCAGATAGAACAGACACAATTATTTTCGTAGTTATAGATGTTGGTTTAAATTATCAAAAAATAAAGAATGTGTAGACCTTACAGCTTGTAGTCAAAAACAAAGTACTTTAGCGTACGATTATGTATTGTAAATTATATGGTGAGTGTGAGTTTTATGTATTATAATATAGTTGGCAACCCTAATTACATTGTTGACAGAAATCGCCTTTCGCAATACCTTTTTAGTTTAGTTTAGCGATAGTATCGAAGGCGATTATATACACCGTGCGCTCTAATTCGACAAAATTTTCGATTTTTATATTTAATTAGAGCACAAAACCTGTAGGCCAATAACGCTGATTTATTCGAGATATTTATTACTTTTTATTAATTTGCAAGTTTCAATATCTCATGTCTATCCGAACGTGTTTGATATTATTATTTTTTGGGTCTGATTTGAAAATCGAAATTCAAATTGGGTACTCTTGTTGCTCACTTTTTTATAACGACAGATAAAGAGACAGAGCGTTTTGAAGTTCACTTATTAGGTAACTCACCTTCGCAGCAAAATCTCATTTTGCACACTGTTAGCTCGCAGCAAAAGCTGCATGTTCGAGCTGCTGTGGTGAAAAACCTTTTTTCTCAGTCTACCTCGTGGACATGGAAAGCTTCCAACACAGCAGGAACTCAAATGAGATGATATAAGCGATATAATCCGTTTAAATTGTTGCCCTCACAATCGATATTTATTGAGTACGAGTACTTACCATTTATGTTATGGACCTGTGACGTCATTGGACTGTTAAAAGTTGTTCCAGTTTCAAAGAAGACAATTTTCGTGCCTGTATTTTCATGATAGCATGGAAATTTCTATTATGGGAAATACATAAACGGATGGGAAACGTCAATTCCTAATAGTTCTATAGAACAAATAAATAAAACCATTTTTGCTTAGCATAAAAGAGTTTTCATAGTTAGTGATGTTGCCCAAATTGTCAAATCTATGTCTGTACTAACTATTAGAAATCCACGTTTTTCATCAAAGTATTTATTAAGCGTTACCTTTGTAATTTTTTCATATTTTTTTGACATACTATAATCATGAGACTTAGCCTCTTATTTAATATGAGTTGTTGCTCGCGTCTTTGCCCGCGTAGAGATACAATTTATAGCTTGATATCTAAACAACATTACTGGAAAGTTTCGTTGAGATCCGTTCAGTACTTTTTAAAATTAAGAGGAACATACGTAATATATATACATTCGGCACAAACTTTCACGACTCTCGTTTATACTATTACTTATTAGAACGGGCACCTTTCCTCTCTTCTCTTCGTCAGCGGAGGAAAAAACCTCATGACCCTCTTTTTCCTCCGTGTAGTCGAGTAAATAGTATTCTATAACCATATTATGTGGATGCCCAGCTACACCGTGTACCAAAAATAGTTGAAATCTGTTTAGCAGTTTTGACGTAATGAGTAATGAAGCCATAACGATACAGTATGTGTCGTGTAGCATGTATTTCGTATCGTATTTTTTTATTTTCGTGTCGTATTTGACGACCGGTTTGGCTCAGTGGGAGTAACGTTGCCTGCGAAGCTGAGGTCCTGGGTTCAAATCCCGGTAAGGGCAAATATTTGTGTGATGAGCACAAATACTTGTTCCTGAGTCTTGGATGTTTTCTATGTATATAAGTAATATATCTATTAAATATATCGTCGTCTAGTACCCATAACACAAGCCTTATTGAGCTTATCATGGGGCTAGTTCGATTTGTGTAAAATTGTCCCGTTATATTTATTTATTTATTAATTTATTTATGTATGTAACATGTATATGTGTGTTCATTACGTCAAAACAGACAAAAAATGCAAAAAAAAAATCGGTTTAGCGACCTTTCTAAATAGCCTGTAACACACATTTTTTTGAAAAGCTCTTCAATGTTCAAATATTTCATTTTTCCAACTTTATAATAGGATTAGGATATTCATACCGGCAATAGATACGCATTGGCACGAGAGGAGATGAAGGCGAGGGTCCAGTAGTTTGAATATTGTATTTTTCATAATTAAACTAAAGTTACGATAGCTCAGTTGGTCATAGCATTTCTGCGTTAAAGAAGAGGTCGCAGGTTTTGCAATTAAAAAAAAATCAAAAAAAATATATTTGGTTTCTCATTGTTTTTGTTAGTAATAAAGTTGGAGCCTTCCATTAAGCAATATATGCTTGTATCGGCAAGTTCCGCTCTTCCTTTGCTCGATCGTTAGCAAAAACCAATTCAGTAGAGCACAATGATTTTTACCTCTACAATTGAACTTTGTGTTATAATATTATTTTTTCTACTAGTGAAATCTTATAATCTGTGAATAAGAACTCCGCAAATCACACTAAAAAGGCATACTTTTTAGATTGGACTATCACTCGTTACCCTATGGTTTATATTATAAGCTACTGAACTATAATACCTATATTATACAACTATAATAAATTTCAAAAAAATAACGCAGTGTTTTTGCAATGTTTTTGCTATGTTTCATTTACTGTACTTTTATGGGTTACTTGTAGAAAAAAACATTGTATACAATCCATACTAATATTATAAATGTGAAAGTGTGTCTGTCTGTTACCTCTTCACGCTTAAACCGCTGAACCGATTGGAATGAAATTTGGTATGGAGATAGTTTGAGTCCAGGGGAAGGAAATAGGCTACTTTTTATCCCGGAAAAGTACCCTTATCCGCGATAAATGAATATAAAGTGGACAAATCGTACATGACGCTGGTATGCAAAAACTATTAAACAGATTTGCGTAAAATTCTGCAGTAATATAGCTTAGATATCAGAAGAGAACATAGGCTACAATTTTTGAAGGCATTCATTCATAAAAGGGTATTTTTTTAACAATAAATCACAAAATATGACCTTTTGTTCATTGTGACATTTAGCGTTTATTCCTGCATTGTGACAATTTTATATTAGCCTAAATCATGAATAAACAATTGGTAACCTAGCAACAGTAATACTACCTACACGATTAAGCAAAGAACACACCTTCCGTATATGACATATCATACAAATAAGAGTATATCTTAATATAGCCGGATAATAGCCCATTGTACATTTTGGACTTGCGATCATCTCTGAATGATAAACATTTTGTTACAAAAATATGGTTTATAAATAAGATAAATACATAAAACGAGATCTTTTGAAAAATAAATGGAAAATCATCACTTTTTGTTAAATCTGGAATTTTTATTCCGAAGAATTATAAAGAAATAATTGCTCTGAAACCAATATGACACGTTAGTACCTGTTTGCGTAACTGGATGGCGTTAGTTGTAAAAGCTTTTTCGTTTTTTATCTATGTATCGATACCTTAGTTCACACTCGAACTAATTACAATATTTTTGCCCATGGAATTTCAACTTTACGTATTTGTGCACTCACGTACTAATTACAAGCATTTTTCTCAAACAGTTAGTACGATTGTGCTCTAAGGTATCGATATATAAAAGGACAAGTCCTGACTGACATATCAACGCAAAGCCGAAACTACTGAGCTTAGAGACTCGAAATTTTCACAATAGATACAATTTATAACGTAGGCAAGAAATAAGAACGGATTTTTGGAAATTCATCTCCTAACGGGGTTAAATTGGGGTTGAAGGTTTGTATTGAAAATCTGTAATTATTTGAGTGACTGTTATAATATTTCGCGTATAGACTCTTTATAAAAAACTAAGAAAACTGATTTCAGCATCTTTGAAAATTCATCCCTTAACGGGGTTAAATTGGGTTGAAAGTTGGTATGAAAATTCCTGTAATAATTTGAGTAACAGTTACAATATTTCACGTATAGTCTCTTCATTTAAAACTAAGAAAACTAATTTCTTCATTCTCGGAAATTCATCCCTGAAAAGGGTGAAATAAGGGGTAACAGTCTGGGGCGAAAGGACAATGGCGCATAAAGGGTGTTGTTAAGTGCTGGATTTGAAACTGAAAACATTGAAAGATATTAGAGGGAACGAAGTTATGATGGGTGGAGTCATTATGTTGTTAGCTGGAGACTTATGTCAGACTCTGCCCGTATTTACGAAGGGAACTCGAGCTGATGAAGTTAAAACTGGCGTTAAGGCTTCAAATATTTGGCCTATAATCGACGACGATATTTGCGCTGGAGAATTCTCCGACTTCCTTCTTAAATGAGGAAATGAAGAATATCCCGAAAATGAGGGAAGGATTACAATTCCGTCGGATCTCGGCTTAGTTGTGCGGACCGTTGACAACCTCATCTCTCAAATTTACCCAGATATTCAAAATCTACACGGCAAATCCATAAAGTGGTTGTGTGAATGAGCGATTCTGACACCTAAGAACGACCAGGCTTCCGTTATTCATAACAATTTATTGAAGTCGTTCGAAGGTTCAGAATACGAATACAAGTGTAGACTCGACATGTAGTGAACACGGATGACGCCATAAACTATCGCGTAGAGTTTTTAAATGCACTTAACCCACCCGGCCTACCTTATCACATACTTATCTTAAAAGTGGGTACTCGGGTAATGTTGCTGTGAAATGAGAATCAGCCGAAGTTGTGCAATGGAACCAGACTGCATGTGCAAAACGTTATAGAAGCCATCGTAATTACTGGCCGTGCTCAAGGTGAATCTGTGTACATACCCCGGATACCATTTATACCCTCGGAATACCCATTCGAATTTAAAAGGCTGTAGCTCCCCCTTAAGGTCTGTTTCGCGATGATGATCAATAAGTCTCAAGATCAGTCACTGAAAACAGCAGGAATAGATCTTAGGGAGGACTGCTTCTCGCACGGCCAGTTTTACGTGGCTTGCTCGAGAGCAAGCTCATCACGAAACTTGGTCGGGTCTGTTAATGTGGTATACAATTAAGAAATACTGCAAAACGTACCTCATGTTCAATATTATCTATAGTTCAATCTCAATTGTCCAATTACATGTGTTTCTTTTTTTTCAAATTACAGGTATATATAGTTGAATTATCGAGAAGATGGAATTGCATTTGTAGTGGTTGTACCGTTTGCAACAAAAGGAGAATAATTTTCTCTTAACTTAATAAAATGACATACCCAAGAAGTGGAATAAGTAGTAGTCCTCTGTTTTTTTCTTTTATTCGCTATCATGTTCTTCATCTGAGCTGTCACAAGTATTGATAATAAAATTGTCTGTTATTTGATCCATTTCTCCTTCCTGACATCGATATTTATTTTCTTCACTTTCGACATGGTGACAAATATTTTCCCAGTCCTCAGCAGTGATGGTATTCATTCGTTCAGTTGCTAAACTCATAATGCCTTGCATGTTTAATGAAACGTTTCTTTTTGCTACATATCCTTTTACCATGGACCAAATATTTTCGATCGGATTGAATGTCGGGTGATACGGTGGCAATCGTAATACGGAGTGGCCATGTTCTTTTAAAATTGCATCTATGTGGTACTCGAGAAACCGCTCTTTATTTTGTTTAATTAATTCATACAAACTGGTTTTGTACATCAACCGGTTATAGGAAATGTTGTGTTCTGTCAAACAATCCATCATTTCTTGTTTATTAGAATTTGACGTTGGAGCACGATTCAAAAGTTTGTTGTGATAGGACGCATTATCCACGATAAGTACGCTATTCGGTTTGAGGTTCGGTATTAATTTTTCTTTTAACCATTTTTCGTAGTTGACAAAGTTCATCTGGTCATGGTAATCTCCCGTTTTTTGGTTTGCCTTAAACATTAACAAAGCGTTGGGAATAAAACCATCTTTTCCTCCTGCGTGCACTATTATTAACCGCTGGCCTGTACTGATTTGTTTTTTTACACCAAATTCTGTTCCATCGGTCCAAGCTTCTCCGGACACATGTGAAGTAGTTTTCATCAGTAGGTTTCATCAGTATAAACTAGTGGTCTATCTTGAGATCGATATTCCGCAATTTTGATAAGGTAATTTATTCTTAGCAGTCGTATGTTGTGTTTTTCCATTAATATTTTTCGGTTGTCCTCGGTCTTTTTCCATTTAAATCCTAATTTTTGTATTTGTTTTCGTAAGGTGGAAATGCCAAATTTGTAATCTATATCGGATTTTAACACAGAGTGGAGTCCCTTTAAGGTTGGAAATTGCTTATGGGACAGATGAAAATTGTATATAGTTCTCCGGATGACTTCCTGATCAAAATCGTCTACTACTGATGACGGACAAGGACGCAACTTTTTATTCTTCGGGGAGGTGAATTTCTTTGTTGTTGCGAATTTCTCGCTGTTGCTCTCAGTCACAATGTTATAAACAGTAGAGAGACAAACACCTGTAGCTTTTTCAACTAACTGGGCAGCGGTGTAAGGCAAGTTTAAATTTTTCGTCAGTTCATTTTCAAAATATTTATAACAGTTGAAAATTATTTGCTTACTTTGACTCTCAATAGGACCAAAATTACTTACAGCCATATTTTTTTAAAATATAGAAATTATTCGTAGGCGTACGGGCGGACACAATAATTAATTGAGAATACAATCAAATCAGATGTAAAAATATACGCACAACGTAAATAATATTGTCAATTTCACACTGACATTATTTTTGTTTTTAGTTCTTCGATATATATATATATATAACAACCTCTTTGTATGCTGATAGTACAAGAAAATAGAAAATTCAAATATAGAATGCCTGTAAACAAACAATACTACTACATATGCAATTCCACGCTCTCGATGATTCAACTATAATAAAGTAACGTGACATAACTATTGACATACAATGCATAACCTAAACTGCCGACGGTAGGAATACGAGAATTGAAACACATATTCCGTTAGAGATGTATGTAGAGGCGCACTAAAGGAGGAGTTTTTGAAGTTCGAGAGATATGCGGACGAAGTCGCGGGCAAAAGCTAGTAGTTATATAATTAGCTTTTTAAGTCTCGTCCTTAATTAGGCCACTCAGCAAGCCTCGTAGCTTAAACGCGGTACTGGACTGAAAAAGCATACATTATAAAACGATTGCATAAAATATACCTACTATTTCAATGTAAATTGTAAGCTGTAACCATTCTAAGTTCTAATGCACTAATAAACGTAAATTTCCATTATGAACTCTTTACATTTTACAAGAGGGGCCAGAAAGGGGTAAATTTTTAAGTTTGCAATATTGAATTTAATCTTGTTATGGCATAATATACTTTTTAGGGCTCCGTACCCAAAGGGTAAAGCGGGAGCCTATTCCACATACTTCGCTGTCTATTTGTCTGTCTGCCACCAGGCTGTATCTCATGAACCGTGATAGCTAGACAGTTGAAATTTTTCCAGATGATGTATTATGTTGCCACTATAACAACAGATAAGTACTAAAAACAGTATAATTGTATAATTTCATGTCAGTCTGTCTATATCAGTAACCAATATAAAATGATCGACCACCGTGTACATTTTGCTTAGGAGTAGGGCTCTGCTAACACTAGATTTTCATAGGTACGGCCATTTGTAGCGTATATTTTATACGGAAACCTCGGCGCGCCAGTCCGACTCGCACTTGATCGGTATTTTTACGATGACATGACGAGTGAATCAAGCGCGCGATCTTGAAACTTCAAATCATCAGACAGAATCAAAATAGCAGGAATACGTCATACGCCATAGTTGGCATAGGGGCATCTAAAAATGTATTGTTTTAACATAACAAATACTAGACTTTTGATATTTTCTTGTTTACCGAAACTTCTTACACAAAATGTTTCGTATATTCCTTCATTTCTATTTCATCATTATTTTTTTATTTTAATTTCTTAATACACTTATAGTTCAATCGATTTACCCTGGTCGAAAAATAGGTCAACGTGGGTACTTACCTATTACATACTTCGCTCGCTTATCGCTTCGCTCTTATCGGTGGAGCCATCGCCACCTTACTCTATCTCTGTTAGCCTTTTGGTCTCCTGATACGACACAGTGCTCATTATCTCCTTCACTTGACTAAAATAACTTAATCTTGGCCTTCCTCTGCCCCTTCTTCCATTAAATTTGCCTTCCAGAATGTGTACAAATTCATGTAGCATCAGGTGACCCATCTTTCCTCTTATATTTTGTATAGATTTCAATATGGATCTATTTAAATTCACTATACTCAAAACTTCTTCATAAATACATAATTGACTTGTTACCAGCATATCTCTTTGTATTTATTTTAAACATACAATATTTAAAAATAAAAGGAATTATAAGCAAACATATATAACCTGAAGTACTTTAAGAATATAGACCTTGTTATTTATTCGCACGGTAAAGAAGGCGTAAGATCAACACAAACAAATCTCTGATCGCTAAGTGCTAACAACTCAATCGTTCATCCATTCACCCATCCATTCTCTCAACGCGCGTCGTAAATTGAATGAACGATTTCAGGGGAGTGTCGCGACGCGCAATTATGAAGCAAACCTTATGATGTGATCCACAGTGGCCGCAAGTTCGCACCCGACATTAATCTTTTAATTTTAAATAATAATCTATACTAATATATAATGTAGTTGTAAAAAACCGGCCAAGAGCATGTCGGACCATGCTCAATGTAGGGTTCCACAGCCGTTTATACAAAAAAATGCACTGCAGATGAAAAAATACGATATGAAAAAAAACCCTAACAAAAGAGCGTATCTCCCCGGCACCTACGTCCTTTTGCTGAAAAACGATATGTGGAATCATGTTGAAAACAATTTTCGTTGGAAGTATTTATTAAGCTTTATATTTATTTATTTTTTCATATGTTTTGAACCTACCGTTTAGGAAATAGAGGGAGGGGAGGGGACACAATTTTTGCTAATTTCGGAGCGAATATTTCCGAAAATATTCACTTAATCAAAAAAAATATTTAGAATTCTCAAAGTGCTTTTAAAAGAACTGTCGAAATATGGCCACACATTGATATTTGCTGTTTTTTTTTTCAGTTTCGGTTACATGTATGGAGTGCCTCCCTTAGAATTATATATTATTATTATTTAACTACCAAACTAAGTAGCAGCTTATACAAGACACCTATCCTTTAAATTCCATCAATATACATCCAGTAGTTTTTGAGTAAAATGCCTGTGACGGACGGACGGACATGACTAAACTATAAGGGTTCCGTTTTTGCAATTTTGGCTACGGAACCCTAAAAATGAAATGGCTGAACGTTGAAGATAATTAAAAAAATATATATTGTTACGGACTATTTGGTTTTTGTATGTTTGTATGTGTCGTTGTGGCTTCAACACGCCAAATCGGCTAAACAGATTTCTACTATTTTTGGTACACGCGTAGCTGGGTATCCACAGATGGTTATAGAATATTTTTTACCCACTGCGCTAAAAAAAGAGAGGGGTTATGACTTTTTCTCCACCGTCAACCAAGTAATATTATATATGCGAAAGTAACTTTTCCGTCTGTTCTTACCTCTTCACGCTTAAACTGCTGAACGAATTTAGATGAAATTCGATTTGAAGATATTTAGAGACCCTAGAAAGGACTTAGGATAGTTTTAATCTCGAAAAAAGGCACAGTTCTCAAGGGATAAATAAAATAGAAGGCTACGCAGGCGAAGCCGCAGCAAAATCTTAGTACTGATATAAATAAAGGCCGCGTACCGGCGCAGCGTAAGGAAGGCCACCCGCAAGGTGATTAGACGACCTGGTTAGGGTTGCGGGGACTCGCAGGATGCGGGCCGCCTCTATCTGGCACATGTGGAAATCTATTGAAGAGGCTCACACGCCATATGTATCGCACTGCTGTGCCCAGCAGTGGACGTCCTATGGCTGAAATGATGACGATGATTATAAATACATGCAAACGGACCCAGGGTTTTAGTACATGGTTAAAGCTCCTGGGATTCGAACACGAGAGATTGTTATAACACCTAGCAAGAAGGGAAATATAACTGACACATAATTCTGCTTCCATTGTAGAACACTCTCCGCCCACACAGAGATTAAGACGTCCAACCGCCCAACGTATCGCATTGTTATTTACTGCGATACATAATTGCTGCACAAGTGCAGTTGAACTGGGTTGAACAATGAGCCGGTGAGTCAGGCCGTGTGAACGAATGGGTGAATGATGACATCGGTCGTTAGGATTGGTTTATGGGTATTTGTTCTTCGTTCAAATGTCTGGTGGTACTTACTGGTAACCGCAACAATATATATACTTTTGCTTGAGCATATGATATGATAGAAAGTGATGGTAATACAAGATCTTAATCCAGCTTAGATTCAAAACTTGTGTCAGCGCAATGCGTCTTACAAGAACTATACAATAGAATATAGAACTGACGAGAATGATGGTAGGAAGAACACTCAGCTCGTGTCAATGAACGGTGGTTACAATTGGTTTAAGAGTTTGTTTTTTATTTAAATGTCTGGCGGGTAACAACTCTTAAATCAAGAAGAACCTACGCATACATATCAGATTAATTGTTGCATTTATGGCATTTTACCTAAAAAAATTAATTAAAAAATCAAGGCCCTTAAAAAAACCCCAACAAACCCCGCACCATCGTTAGGTACAAGTAGTTATGACCTTACTAAATAAATATAGCTGTTTTAAAGTTAATTGATAGATTCAGCCGTTACTTTGTGGAATTCAATATTAGATTGGATTATAGTTCAAAGGAACTAACTACTTTTAAAGTTACGGGATTGTCACTCATTATCACAACACAACAAAACGTTCGGAGTTCCTTTGAGACTATGGACGTAACGCGACGTCCGAATGTTATTAAAGAAATCATATCTATCCGTGATTGAGCTCGTTTGCAGTGTCGTGTCGTGATAATGAAATATAGTTGTTTTGGTGATTCAACGCCTGTCTTAAATAATAGACGGAGTCTACATTACCTAAATCTCAAATCATTACCCGCATTCTGTCCTAAAAGGAGAGACGAGAGAATTAATAATACCGACACAAAAAAAACTGGTTTTAAAGTGGTATAAAATTATTCCACTTGGTGCAAACCACGTATAGTATTGTAGCTTGGTATTTGGCCTTTATTAATGTCACCTGGAATGTTATAATACTTAATAAATCAAGAGAAAAATAATAATTGTAAAGTCCTTTTTCTATCTTAAATTGGTATAGGCTCCTTCGTCAAGCGATGTTTAGACATGGGACTAAAACCAATAAGTAAGTAATGATGTTCACTTTAAAATTTGTTAACTGGATTTTCAATTGGTTCTATACGTTTTAAGAAAAGCAAAAACTGGTTCTAGTCGTAAACAAATTTTAATGGCGTTTATCTCGGTTTCGGAGAATCGTGAAGATAAACTGAAACAGTAGGTACATACCAATGTATCGTGTTGACAACCACCGTTGTTACCAAACAACCGTGGTTGTCAACAATAGAGATCCTTAATATACAACACAGAAAAATGAGGAGCTACGGATCGAAGGTCATTCACGTATGGGAGCACCTTAACATCTAACTCTCTCTAATATCCAACATGTCCGGATGTCCTAGTTTTCAGCAAATATTCAAAACAGTTACCGGAATCCCGGGAGCGTCAATATTGGTCCATTTAAACTTGTTTATTTCGCGACCCTTCCGTAGCACGCTTCAATGATAAGCTGATATCCTTCAGCTACTAAACACAATATTATCATATCCCTATTTTCGGGCTACTATATCATTTATCTGTACATCCATTCAATTAGCCTTTTATTTTTAAACCTGTCTTTGAATTGTGTAGTTCTGGGCTAGGCTAGTAATTGGATTTAGTGGGGGAGCGCAACTCCACAAAGGGAATGCCATCCGTAGTTACCAGAGGCGTAACGTCAGGCTACCATTTTCCTCTTTCAAAAAAAATATTTCAAAATAATTGGTACTCTAGGCAAATACAAGTCCGTTGTAAATATCATCCTCCATCTTCCCTGCTTTTGATTGATTTTTTTAACCACTTCTAAGGTGATACAAAAGTATACTCAACTTTTTAGGCTTTCCCGAAAAACGCTCTATACTAAAGACTAGGAACATGTGTCGTCACACGTTCCTACCTTGTATGGGAAAATCATTTATTTATTATTAGTTACAATATTTTCACACTTATAAAATTGACTTTCCCACCTAACTTGGAAGGCTCATAAAACCTTACATACATACACGTAAGGTATCGAACTCATTTTTTTTTATGATTTTTTTCATTTTGCATATTCTTTTGTTCTTGAGTACAGTCAACATCCCAATTGAAAGGTTATCGCATAGTTTATAAATATTAAATTCTACGTCGGGAACTAAAATGAGATAATATACGCGATATAATCCGTTAAATTGTTTTATTTCAATGAGCAATAATCGCGGAAACAGAAGAAAATATTATATTAAATTCTAGTAATAAAAGCCTTTTCCTTTTTCCGTATTGACTTTCGTAGCTCGCGGTTCCCTCAAATTCGTAAAATCATAGTTTGAGCCAGGCGCATAACATAACATTAGGGTAAGCGCACTGACCGGAAACTGCGAACCCTTTCGTCGACGGCGCGATGTTTCCAGTTTCCACTAACTCCCGCATTTACCCTATACATATCAGGTGAGATAAAACACATAAAATTAAAATAAAATATGTTCTCAGACATCCTTTTTTGTTGAAAGTAATTTATTGTTGTATTATATAGGAAAGTATTCCATACATATACTCGTAGTAAAGTATGCTTAATTTCAAATTATTCCAAAAAGCCACGTGAAGCTACTAAATTTTTTTCTGCTTTGTCTTAAGGTAAGAATTGATATAGTATGCTTTATGGCCTGTACGTTAAGTTTACTTATGCGCAAAAAATTGAGATTTAAATAAATACATACAGAAGTCACGCTAGAATATGTTTCATAGACATTTAATTTGTACCAATTTATACTAGTACACTAGAAGGTGCTGGCAAGTTGGTCAGCGAAGGAGAAAACAAAATCATAACCCTCTTTTTTCTTCAGTATAGTCGAGTAAGAAGTTAAGCACAGACAATACTGAATGAATATGACATATTATAAAAGTTATGGTTTTTCTTGCATAAACATTACCATAAATTGGACGGCAATTTGCATTCACTAAATCAAACTAAAGATTCTGTAAAATCCCATTAAGTATTAAGTAGAACTTCACTAATGCGGTTTTTAGCATCAGTTAAGTATAAGATCTCTAAACCTGTACTAAACTCTGATTTTTAATTCAAGACCAAAATTTAACGTCAACGGGCGCACTTTCGTTGTGATCACTGCATACTAGTTTAAGTGTTAATATTTTTATCAATAAAACTTACCCTAATATTACTGGTTGCACGATTTTTCATTCATATTTTTATGAAATAATGTTTATTTGATGAAATAATCAAGATGATAACTGTCAGATTTTGGTCTTGAATTAAAAATGAGAGAATACTCCAAATGCAATATGTCTATACTTTATCTAAAGTACATATATCCTGTTATCATCTTATATCTATATTCCCAGATAGACGTACTAAAAATGATTGAAATCCGTTTAGCCGTTTGGCATGATGAAGCCACAACGACAGATACAAAGATACACAAACTCCAAAAAAAAAAATCAAGTTGTGACCTTAAAATAGTCCGTATCACTTATTTTTTTTAATATATCTTCAATGTACAGACATTTCCTTTTTCATCTTTACAATAGTATAGATTATAGAGGTCACCGAATTCTTAACATTGCCAACTTAAAACCAAGTCTACTCGTCTCTTGTTCTCAGGACGGGGATTGAATAATACATGCCCGGGGCCGAAGAGTCGGCCCTCGGGCGAGTTTTGTTATTAACTGTAATTGGCCATCTTTATTTCACAGCCTCGTTACGCTGTTTACGGCCTCATGTGATTAAATTATGGTTAAATAGTGGAGGTGGAATGGTTAGACTTACCTAGAAATAGAGATGCGATCCGATAACCCTTGATTTAGTATCTAGTAATAAATAATCTATTACTATTATAAAGTTGAAAAAATGAAATATTTGTATGTGTCGTTTTGGTTTTATCACGCTAAATCGGCTAAACGGATTTCAACTATTTTTGGTACACGGGTATCTGAATATCTCCAGATGGCTATAGGATACTTTTTACCAGACTATGCTAAAGAAAAAAAGAGGGGTTACGACTTTTTCCCCTCCGCGAACGAAGTCGCCCGCCTTCTATTAATACATTTTACAGGACAATTTTACACAAATCGAACCAGTCCCATGGTTAGCCCAATAAGGATAGTGTTATGCGTACTAGACGATGACATATTTAATAGATACTCGTATATTTACTTATATTATTAAAAACATCCAAGACTCAGGAACAAATATTTATGCTCATCAGTCTTCACACAAATATACGCCCTTACCGGGATTTGAACCCAGGACCTTCAGCTTCGCAGGCAACTCCCGCTGAACCGGATCGGTCGACTAAATATAGTTTAGTGAAAGAGTGCAAATAGTGTATCTCAGAAGTGATCAGTAAACCGATATAAAACCAATCTAGAAATACCGGCCAAGAGCATGTCGGACCATGCCCAGTGTAGGGTTTCGCAGCCGTTACTACAATAAAATGCAGGACAAATAAAAAAATACGATGTAAAAAAGTGCACTGCGTAGAAATATGTTTCACACGTTGATGTTTGCTGATTTTTCTTTGAGTAAAATGCCTATGACAAACAGTTGACAGACGGACGGACATGGCGAAACTATAAGGGTTCCGTTTTTTCGACTACGAACCCTAAAAAAGCTGATAAATTTTGAACGACAAATTCCTATGAAATGGCTGAATCGATTTTCTTAAGATGCCTGAGAACACTCGCGATGAGTTAACCTTTTTCAAATGAAAAAAATTAAATCAAAATCGGTCCACATATTCAAGAGCGATCCCAAACGCCTCTTTTCGTGGGGGGTTAAAAAACACTTACATTTAATGTATCAGTTTTTTATTGTTCATTGGTGACAGACAGACGAACATGGTGGCGGTGTCATCAGAAATATTTCCCGTAACTTACACACTAGTTTGCTCTTAGGATAGCCATTAAGGTAAACGTCAATGATAAACGTGAACAAGTTTATTTGTCACTTGTATTGTAATGAAATAAGGTCAACACTCATTATCACAACTATGGTATAAATATGATTTATTGAATTACCTTTCGTTGGTAATTCTTGGACGTTTCGGACGTCGCGTTACGTCCATGGTCTGCGTGCGGCGGAGCACAATGACCCTGCCGCGTATTGCCGGTACGAGGTCTCTACTCGAGAACCTTCCTGCCCCAATGGCCATCCGTCCTTGGAACTATGTGCCCTGCTTATTGCCACTCCAGTTTGCTATGTAGTTGAACTTGGTTCGTCTACGCATCTCCTCATTTCTGATTCGTTCTCGTAGAGAGATTCCGAGCATAGCCCTTTCCATAGCTCGCTGAGTGACTCTGAGCTCCGTAGGTCATCACCGGTAATACGCACTGGTTGACGCACACATACACAAAAGTTAGTATTTACTTTCAATTATGATACTTTTATTAATGTTTTGGACTGCGGAAAATAATATTTAGATTAAATCGGCAGGATTAAACTCAAAAATATTTTTGCATTTTTTACAAATGCCGCTGTTTGAACCGTTAATAACTGGACCGAAAATTGTTAAAAATGAGATTGCAATTAATTCGTCGATAAGCGAGGGTCAATATTGATTCAGTCCTGTTTGTACGAGTGTCAAAGGTCGGTGTTTGGGCAGTCTGATCACTCCGCCCTCGGCTATGTTGCCATTACCAAAAACAGAGTAAAGCGCGTCATACACTAAGCTTTTTATTTTGAACACACTTGCTCTAAAGTGGCTTTTATAACACCGTTTTATGGCTGTAATCTAGTCCATTACACACGCATGTTGTTTACATTACATAATCACACTAATGCTTTTTCATTACAGTATTTTTAAATGTCAGAAAATAGTTTCCTGGAACAAGAAACATTGCAGGTTCTTAATAATTTCCGCGATTATTAATAATTTAAAATAAACAATTATTATCTCATTTTAGTTCCCGACGTTTCGGAAGCTTTTCAGCTTTTCATGGCCACGGTTTGACTCGTGACTACATACACGGAATATACGCGATATAATCCGTTAAATTGTTTTATTTAAAATAAAGGTTCTTTTAATAAGTCTTAAGTCGTACTTATAAAAATCAATTAAGTTAAATAAATTATATTTTTTTCTGAACAAAATAGCATTTTCTTTGTATTAAATATATACAATTATTCACTTTATTTTATTATTAATGTTTGGCTGATTGGCCAATTAGCCTTTGCCTATCGCTCTTGTGCGTGCATAAGCAAATGCACTTTGACATATTTCATTATTATTTTTTAAAAATGACAATAATGTGTATATAGTTTTAAGCCACGAAATTTAAAATATCATTATTATGTAGATACGTATTTGAAGTACTGATGATGGATTAATCTAAAACTTATGGACTACAGGATTGTTTACACAAGTATATTGAAGTATAACCTATACGAAATCTTAAGTATGGTACGATTTGCTTTGATTTTTTCTTTACAAGTGTGTTCAAAGCGTCGTATGAAACTCGTATGCATTGGTCATTGCACTCTTAGCTATATAGCTGCCGTCTTCGACTCAGGATGCATCGTATAGCCTCGAGTGTCATTACCACCGTACCGTACTCGTTTCATAATGTACTATTATAGCAAAGCACTATACCAGAATTTTTCAACTTTTTTCATGACGCGAGCCCCTTTAATGGAAAAATATTTCATGACCTTGTTTTCTGCTCTGAAACACATTTATTTTTACTAATACAGAAAAAGAATACATTTCGTTCGCCACACCAGCGGACACAATCATAAAGGATTTAACTTCCACTGTGTTCGCTCAGTTAAAAAAAAACCATTTTACTAGACTAAGGCAAACGCCACACTGATCCCATTTCTGACAATACTGAAAACGGTACCTAAATTTTAGCGTTAACCACTTAGTATCAATGTGTGAAACACTGGTGCGCCCAAACACTGGTGCGTAAATTATACATTTATAAATGCTGTTAAAAGTGCGTTCTGTGTAATTAGCACCGATAGAACGCTTTCAATATTTACATAAATGAGTTACCAGAGATGATTCCATGTAAATCAGTATTATTTGCCGTCGATGTAGCTATAATTATTACAGCAGATAAACAAGCAAGTAATAATGAATACGAAAATGAGATTAATCAGATACTAGAGTTAATAATAGAACAGCATAATCTAATAATAAATTTAAATAAAACAAATTTAATACAATTCAATATGAAACAAGTTATGAATAACAAATTAAAACTACACTACAATAATATAAATATTAACAAAGTGAACAATGTTACTTTCTTAGGGCTTAAATTAGATGAACAATTAAATTGGGATGCTCAAATTGAAAGTGTATGCTGCAAGGTAAATAGATTTGTATACGTACTAAGTAGACTAACAGAGACCGCCACTGTGGAGGCTACACTAGCCGCTTATCATGGATACGTCGGTTCGCAGTTAAGATACGGCATTATGCTATGCGGGGTAATAGCACGAATTTTAACAGGGCATTTATGGCACAAAAAAAATGTCTAAGGACACTACTGGACTAGCTCCTTATATATCTTGCAAGCCTCTTTAAAAAAATTAAATATACTACCATTGCCATGCTTATACATATTAGAAGCTTGTATTTTTGTTAAGAAACACTTATATCTATTTAACACAGCAAGAAGCATATATTCCAGAAATACAAGACAACCTGGGAGGCTGGTCCATGACTGTGTGCCAAGGACATCGTTTTACTTAAAACAAAGCCATGCCATGTGCATGAAAATCTTTAATAAGTTGCCGCAAAAGACACAACAACTATCATTTTCTTTGTTTAGAAGTAGCCTAACAAAATTGCTACAAGAAAAACAGTACTATGATGTCAAAAGCTTCCTATTAGATTCATTTTAAGATTTGGATGCTAAAATAATTTTAACACTATTTTATTTTATACTATGTAAATTATTTCAATTCAATTCAACCACTGACATATTTATTATTTTAATATTTAATGAATTTGTAATCGAGTTGTTCATGTAAATTAATGTTGATTTTAGCAACACCTATCTAGGAAATTATTGTATACCGTAATAACGGTTGATTGTGACACACACAAAATAATCATGTATTAACATCTGTAACGAAAGCACAATTTGACAATAAATGTATTCTGATTCTAATTCCGATTCTGATTCAAAATGCGCTTACTACAGTATGGGTTCTGTTACATATATCATTAAGAATATCGGGAGGTTTTCATTAAAAATATTACATATGTGAGTGTTTTAAATTGCTACAAGTATTGAGTCCAAATTAATGTAACCGCGACCACTTTATAGAGGCCTCGTGACCGCCTAATGGCTCGCGACCTACAGTTTGAGGAACACTGTTCTGAATTATAACAAAAATTAAATGTGTACAGATGTCGAAGACATTATGATAAAAATAAGCGAGATGAGCTTTTTTGAGGCATCATCATATCAGCCCAGGGACGGGACGGGACGGGTTTTGGACTTTCCCAAAAACGCTCCATACTTAACCCTAGGAAGGCGTGACGTCACACATTCCTACCTTATATGGGGGGGGGGGGGGGGTTTCATAATAAAAGTTACCATACATTTCATGGGTTATTCAATGGTATTTTTATTTATAAATATTTTCATACTTTAAAAATGGACTTTTCCACCTATTTTAAAGGCTCATAAAAGTCATAAAACAAAATACACGTAAGGTATCAAACTCAAAGCTTTTTTTTGGATTTTCGTCATAAAAACTACCAAATCGCATCAATATTTTATTAATATTTGAGTACAGCCAACATCCCTATTATAATATAATGAATGTTGCGGATAGTAAAAAAATATACCTAAAAAAATATACTATACTGTATCCTCCATCAAGTTATCTAATCTTCTTTTTGTACCATGATCACTATTTATTAAAGCATCTGTCATAAAATTTCCCAAAAGACTGCGTATCTACCTGTTCCCCGAAGTCATATGTAAATATAATTATCGCAGACACTCAAGGTGTCAACCCTAGATATACGGCGACTCGTGTCACATACATCACGCGTGTCGCCGGCAATATCCAGCAAAAATCTATGCCCCGAATGTGGGGGAGGCCGTTAGGGTTGTTACTTATGAGGATTTTTTTTTGTTGTATACGTTCTAGTTTCAGTCAAACATAGCTGGACTTGATTATTTATAAACCAAGGCGACTATAATCGACAGACGTGTGTTAATTATGGTTATGGACACACCTTAGATTTTAAAGCCGCTACGTGCAATACGGGTATCAAAAGTAAATATATTCCAAAGAACGAAGAATTCGATCCTAAAATACTATTGGATAGCGTCTTACCATTGATAGCTATTTAGATTATCAATTTACGAGGATCTGCCCCTACTTAAACAATCATTGAAGTCTTACTTGGAAAATAGAAATCAATATAAAACGTCCCCAAAGCGGAATTCACATCAGCATTATTAAAGTTAAAATACGTATAAGTAAACATATGACTTGAACATAATAGATTAAATAACTTGATACTAAGTATACAAAACGATATGCACAAATCTTATTCTCGAGATAATCATTAATTAAAGAAAAAAAGTTGTGTGGATAACGAGACATACTAACCTTTGTTACATCTTTGAGAACGTAAACTAACAAATCCACATATAAGGCTTTTCTTTATACCGATTTATCTCCCGCCGTATATTATAACAATAAAACCGCAATAAAATAGCAAAACGCCAACATTCTTCTCCTGAACTTTCGCAACCCTTTACCGAATACGGGGAGGTTAAAAAGATGCCACGGCATAAGTAACTGCCCCCAGGAGTGGCATCGGCCTGGCATGCATAATACTAGCCACTAGTGTTGCCAGAACACTACCGTCTAAAAGCATATACGTGGAGTATTTCAAAAATGTAACGATACAAAATAAAAGTATGTTTTTTTCATTAAAAATATATGACATGATAAAAATGTGCTTTATAATCATCAACATCGTCAGCCAAAACAAATCCATTGTTGGACATAAGTCTTCCCCAAAAAACCGATCACGGTCGCCACCATGTTGTAGGAAGGTACTTTTTACCCAACTACGCTGATGAAGAAACGAGGGCTTGCGACTTTTTCTCCACCGCGAACGAAGTTGCGGGCACCTTCTAGAGTTCATCATAAAGTGCTGTTTGTTGTACCACGTTTTTACACTGCGCAAGTTAATGGCACGCATGTGTCCAAAAAATACGTAAAAATATTCTAAAAGGCACAATTTGGCAACACTGCTAGCCACCCTACGTGGCCAAATCGTTCGAGAATACATATGATTGTTCTCTCGCACATATAAATTATATGACCTACCGCGCCGCGCTATGAATATATGCATGAACCCCAAATTGATATTACGTAGCCCCGTATTTTAGACTTTGGCTTTTTATGCCAGTTTTTGCGGAGAATTGGTATTTTATGCCGCCGCGGTGAGTTGTGGACGAAATGTGTAAATTGGGGGTAATGAATATGGTGGGTCTGTGGTGGGAGGTGTCATTATAAAGAAATTGGGGTATACGTCATTTGAATAACTTATTCTGGTGGTATCATGTTGTGAATTTATGAGGTGTTGCTGTCAATTTGTCATACTCAATTTCGATGGCGTCAAGATATATGCTTCGTGCAATTTATGCAGTTTGCGTTTAATTTGTTGTATATTGAAGACAAGCATATTAATAAATATGAATTAAAATTTATTTCACTGTTTGAGCCAGGCGAAGTCAGAATCCATATTATATTCTACTAATATTATAAAAGTGTGTTTGTCAATTTGACTTTCCTTTACGTGTGCAACGGATGACATGTTTTTGTCTATAGACAAAATAACGGCTGAAGCGCAGGTAAAATCTAGACATGAATGAAAAGAGAAGTCCTGACTGATTATAAGTAATCAAAGCCTCGCCTACACGCTTGGACCTAGAACGCTGAAATTTTGCAAAGATGATTCTATTATGACGTGTATCAAAAATGGCATCCACTTCCAAAGAGGATTAGGTTTGGAGTGTGCACGAAAAGAAAGTGATCAAACGAGCTTGTAAACAATTAGAAATAGCAATGTTATCGTCCAGCTTTGTTGCCCTGAAACGGATGCGAGATAGTTTTCCTCTGCGTCCAAAATTTCCTCCGTGTAATTTGGGCAAGAACTACCCGATACCCGGGAGAGCCCCGGGCACGTAAATTAGGCCTCCGAGTGACCACAAAACCGATAGTTTAAGAATATTCACGGGAATAAATTAAACAGTATTCGTTGTGTAGATTTCCCTAATGGTTGGCCGCGGTATAGCTGGCCAAAATTAACTTGGCACTTGAAAAGTTTCTTTAGCCACTCAAGTGCTTTCTGCAACTGTTCTCGTAGTTGTATGCCACCATTGTTATCTGTATTATTATAAAGCTGAAAAAATTAAATGATTGTATTTGGATATATTAAAAAAAATGATTGTAACGGCCTATTTGGTGGGCACTGAAACGAAAAACTTTATTTTGGATTTTTGTATGTGTTCATTACGCCAAATCGGCTAAGCGGGTTTCAACTATGGGTATCTCCAGATGGTTATATGATACTATTTACTCGACTACACTGTCGAAAAAAAGAGGGTTATGACTTTTTCTCCGCCGCGAACGAAGTTGCGGGTGCCTTCTAGTTTCAAATATAAATAGAATTCTAACCGAAATCACAAGCAAGTGAGTGGTTAGGTTACAATAAAAACTAAAAGACTGCATTACAACTTTATCTTGTATGGCAACTGCACGCCGGCGTACAGTTGGTTTGCAGTTCTTATATGTTTAGACCCTTGGGACGAGAGAAAAAAACGTATGAAGCTAGAAGGCAGAAGAGTATGTGGTAGATATCCGAAAAGTACGTGATGTGGAAGGCAGGAAACCACTAAACAGGACCCGATTTAAACGTAACCATGGAACGAGCGAAGGAACAAAGTATATAAATGCAGGAAACTTAAAGGTCGGCAACTTGTCACTCAGTGCTATTTTTAAACGAACACCAGAAATACAGTTACCACTTAGGGAAATATTATAAATCATTTACTCGCGGCTATGGCGCCATCTGTAATATTTTCACGGATTTAAACATAGGTTACTTAATTCCCAATAACGTGAGTGGTCACGTTATTGGGAATCAAGTAACCTATGTTTTAATCCGTGACATGATCAATCTGTGTGTCAAGTTTCATCTCAATCTGTTAAACGTTAACGCCTTATTAAGTAAACATCTACACACCCAACCATCTACACATCCAAACATGTTCGCAAACATTTATAATATTAATAAGATGGCCCTGACGTAACCAAGCTGTTCAAGTATCAAGTGCGGTCGATCCGATCTCGGGCAGAGGGTAGGAAGACGCATGGCCGTACTACCTCTGCCACTCCAGGGATGCCCGCAGACATGTTTCGTACAAACCCTCACTATAGTTAATATTAACTGAAGTGTGTCAATCGACTCCCGAAAGCGAGATTGACAAGCATGTAAAATATAGAGCTCTCACTGTCGTCTGTTAATACTTAAAAACCTAACTGACACGCATTTAGCGATGGGCAGCTTCAAATCTAAAGTGTCACCTAATTAACAGATGTGGCTAAAATTTTCAGTCAGTTACTGTTTTAGTAATACTTTTTGCAATTTGCTGACTGTCATAAAACTTTTGAATTTAGACAGGTCATTACTTGTTTTGTTTTGTCGGGTACCTATTCATACATTTGGCCGATATCTTTAGAAATATCTCGCCGATTCACCAGTCCATTTGCGACCGTGTGCCGCATGAAATTGCGCTGAAATGTTGGATAATAAAGCTAAATAAAAATAACGTTTTAATTCGTTATTATAAATGTTTCATAATGTTGTGCAAAGGTGATTTAATTTTCAAACAGCACGGTTACTCTTTGTGTCAATTTATGGCGTACCTAAGTTAAAACGTTAAACCCAATAAACAGGGAAATATCATATATCAGAAGCCCAACTTAAGAACTCCAGATACATTTTCTGTAACGCTCCAGAAGTCAAAAGTGTGGATCTAAATGTTGATTTACTCACAAGTCTCGAGATTATAAACCAGTAAAAATCTGGATTGCGTTACTAGCAGTAACGTTTTTTTTTAAATTCTTTAAAGACCAGGAAAAACGTTAAATCTTACTTCAGGAACTGATAATTTGTGTATCCAGTGCATTACCATTATCCACTAATATCCCTATAAATCTCCCAAAAACCATAAAAGCGTCGTCTTAATTAATAAAAGCATTTAAACCAAAGACAACCCCTGCTTTTTAACAAATTGAGTGAAATATACGTCCCTCCGCACCATAGACATTTTTCCCTCACACCATAGACATTAAGAAGGCGTTCGGAACTTTTAATATTCTAATAAGACTTTGATTTAATTCCCTTTATCATTATTTATGTAACGGGACTAAGCCCGTGTTATTATTTTTTCGCCGGCCCTGCCCTCGTTGGGTACCACAGATTATAAAATTGTTTTTTCTTGTTTATGACATTAGACTAATGTAATATACGCCGTTTTTTCCCGACACACAGTCAAGGTAATAATAAATTCTGCTTTATGGATCACGTCATCGGAATTTAATAATAATAATAATTATTTATTTCAGATAATTGCATCCATAAAAAGGTTAGTATAATGACTTATAATATGTTATTTCGGCGACATTGGATATAGGTACATAATTTTATAAAGATGAAAAGACTAAATTGAATAAATTTAAATTAAATTGAATTAAATGAAGTTAAATTAAATTAAATTAAATTAAATTAAATTAAATTAAATTAAATTAAATTAAATTAAATTAAATTAAATTAAATTAAATTAAATTAAATTAAATTAAATTAAATTAAATTAAATTAAATTAAATTAAATTAAATTAAATTAAATTAAATTAAATTGAATTAAATTGAATTAAATTGAATTAAATTGAATTAAATCAAATCAAATGGAATTGAGTAAAATTAAATTAAATTTAAATCAGGTCAATTTACATTATTTATTTAATTATGTTATTATTAGGGCCATCCAAAACCTAAGGATAGGACAATCAAATTTGTTTGCAATTACCTTCAAAATACTCTTGAGGCTACCCCGTACACGGCTCAACAGAGATGCAATACGCTTCCGCCTGATGGCATAATAGTAGAATATTTTGATTTGATTTGATTTGATAGTCATCAGTACGTTCGGCGGCAAACCTCGAAGCGCTGCAGTAGCGCGGCAGTCCCAACAGCATTCTGAAGGCATTGTTATATTGTACACGAAGGGCGTTGTACACTTTCTGAGTATAATTGACCCATAGGCTGCTCGTGTAAAATACTTGGCAGTACGCCTTAAAAAGGGTAATTTTCACTTGTCTAGAACAACGAGCAAACCTACGAGCCAACATTTTACTCCGCACTGCCAACGCCCTTCGCTCCCGCTCGATACCAAGATCGTCCCTCAAGTCGTCAGACAAAATGTGTCCCAGATATTTAAACTGCGTTACTCTATTTAGCACCTTACCATTTATAATATTTATAATGAGGCATTAATTAAAGTTAAACAAATAACTCGGAGAAAATCGCAACCGTGGGTAAATAAACCGCTAGAAAACACATGATTGAGCGCAGAGATGAGTTGTTTAGAGCGTGGAAATCTAATCCTAAAAGTATGACCTCTAGATTAGAATATACTCGGTTTAGAAATAGAGTAAATAAAATTATAAATGCTGCTAAAAATAAGTATAGGCAAAATGAAATAAATAAGTGTGAGGGCGACTTTAGAAAAATATGGAATAACATGAAAGGGTGGCTGGGTAGAATTAAGGGCAATGTTGATAGCACGATAATGAAATATCTCGGGAAAACAGATAGCGTGCAAAACATATGTAATAATTTTTCGCAAACGTTCACACGGGAAGTGTTAGATATAAAACATAACTGTAATCAAAAATTTTTAAACCGTAATTCTTATGTGAAAAGGGTCGATGTTTCTTTTAGGTACAGGAAAGTTACTGCTAGTTATGTTGAGAAAATTATTGACAGCTTGAGTTGCCGAAAAGCACCTGGCATTGATGAGATCAGAATCCAGGATATAAAATATGTTAAAACGGACATGAGTATAATATTAGCAAACTTCACTAACATGTGTATGAATAAAGTTTTATACCCCGACCAATTGAAAAAATCCCTCATTAGACCTATATACAAACAAGGCAGTCATTTGAAATACACAAATTATAGACCAATTGCTATACTACCTGTTATAAATAAGATTGTGGAAAAAAATGTAGTAGGACAAATAAGTACAGTACATTTTTGGAATATCATAATGTATTGTCGCAGGCGCAGCACGGCTTCCGAAAGGGGCGCAGTACTACAACGGCCTTGACTCGGTTTTCGAACTATGTAAACACTAGTCTCGGCGGCGGGCGGCAGGTTCTCGTGGTATTTATAGACTTCAAAAAAGCATTCGACACACTGGACCATGATCTACTGCTTCAGGCCATGGATGAGTGTGGCATCAGGGGCCCCATGAACCAGTGGTTCCGTGAATATTTAACGAACCGAACCTTAAGAACCGTTATAAATGGGACGACAGGCTCCGAAGCAGAGGTGATCTTGGCGTGCCAACCGGATCAGTGTACGGGCCTATTGGTTATATCATGCATGTGAACAGTGTGTCGAATGTTGTCAAAAACTGCCAAGTTTATATGTATGCCGACGATATGTGCCTGCTGCTCGCCGGCGAGGATGTGCCCGCCATGGTAAGCAAGGTGCAGGAGGATTTTGTAAACATAACGAAGTAGGCGCATGACAATGCATTTATTTTCGCCATACAATAAAAAAGCAAAATTGTAAACTTAAGCGATATTAATATCATAGGACACACATACAACTGCCTGCACCATAATAATCAGAACTGTACTTGTAGTAGACTAGAGGTTGTTGATAGTTTTAGATATCTGGGTTTGACAATTGACAAATATTTTAACTGGAAATTACATGTTAATCAAGTCTGCAATAAATTAAGGACAATTTTAGGTCAATTTTATCATCTAAGTAGAATAGTAAATAAACGCACCCTGCACATTGTTTACCATGCGCTCGCTGACTCACTGCTGAGTTATGGACTGAGTTGCTATGGACTTACTTTTAAGACATATTTAGATAGGATAAAATAGCTACAGATAAGACTAATGAAATACCTAGTAGGCAAAGTAAAGAGTAAATATAGAAATAACTATGATGCACTGTTCTCGGTTTGCAAAATTCTCCCCGTACATTGTAAGACTATATACCTAAATATCCTAGAAACTTACTATAGTGATGAGTATAAAGTACAAAGGTAGAAAAAACGTCACTTTACTAGGTTCACTAAAAGGAAATTATTGTTACAGCCGGTTGCCAAAAACTATTACGCAAAAAGAACCAAAGAGTACCTAGTTCCTAAAATATATAATAAGTACCCTTTACTGCTTGATGAAGAAAAATTAAAAATCAAATTGAAAGAGATACTAAATGATACTGACGACTAAATGTGCTTACTCAGGATTGGTATGTACAATGGCCCTATGCACCTGTAATACCTTGTGTCGACGCAACGAGGACGTCAATTACTATTCATTTGTAAACGGATGTAAACTTTACTTTAGCGAAGTAGGTAATAAAATAATACGGGATGATGACTGAGTCCTCATTTGTACATTGTTTGTATCTATCTTTAGTTATGTATGTAGTTAGTAATAGTAAGCATCACGTTGCACAAGAATTGTATAGTCAGAACGCGACGCCAACAAACTGTTTTACAGTTTGGCGTACTGTAAATATATTGTTAAATATGTGCGAATATTATAAATAAATAAAAAAAAAAAAAAAAAATAAGGCGTATACTATGATAAACACTGGGATTCATTCTGTGCGACCGGAAGATCATGTACTCGCTTTTAGTGGCATTATAAATAAGGCCATGGTTTTATACGTAAGACTCGCACACACTCATGCATGCTGCTGAGCTCCTCGATCAGACCGTTCACATACAGGTTGAAGAGTTTAGGCGATGACAACCCCCCCTGTCTAACCCCGCAATCCAACCTGTACGCTTCCGATAGCGAGTCATTCCATTTGACGTAATTGAATTGATTGTTGTACCAATATTTAAAAAGATTAATGAGCTCACGCGGTATATTAGTGCTCGCTAACTTATCCCACAGGATACCATAGGACACCTAATCAAAGGCCTTGGAAAGGTCCAGGAAGCATGCGTAAACTGGCGTGCTACGGTCTGTATAGTACTTGACGGTATGCTTCAAACTTAAGATGGCCGTCTCAGTCGACACCCCCTGCCTGAATCCAAACTGAGCGTCATGCAAGTCTAGGTATTCACCGAGGTGGCAATCAAGCAATCCGTCAGGCACCTTAGCTATAGGTGTGGCCAGGATATGGGCCTATAGTTTCCCTTATCAGAGACGTCCCCAGTTTTGTTTTTAACTATTGGCACAGCAATCGTTGTTAACATTTCGTGCGGCAAATAAAAGTGCCCTATACAGAGTGAGAAAAACATAGATAGGACCCTGGGTAGATGAATACCGGCCATTTGCAAATGTTCAATACTGAGGCCGTCATGCCCGGGTGACTTACCTCTGGTCATGTGGCTAATTATATGCGACACTTCTTTGGCACAAAGCGTATTAATTTCACCCCGTGGCCAACCTCAGTATCGAGCACTGGCTGTGCATGTCCCAGTGGTGATTGCGCTTTGAAATGGTCCATAAACAAGTTTGCGATAGCTTTTGTATCACTAGTGCCGCAGACGGCCGCAGGTAAGCCAGGCCGACTATTCAAGCTGTTGGTACATTTCCAAAATGTTTTAAAGTCGTTTTTTGATCTAAGCAAGGCAATTTTATCCATTTTAATTTGGTCTTGATGGTCTTGGCACCATTTTAGCCTAGATTTAAATCGTCTCCGACTGTCACACATTTCTTCATGTACCTGGCCTGAAATAGGTATTCCATAGGATATCCACATTTGGAATTTCATCCTGGCTTCCCTGTGGGCCTCGCTAACATGCTTGTTCCACCCCGCTACATTGCCTTTTTTTCTATAAATAGTGGTTTTGGATGTCCTCACAGAACAGTCAATTAAAACATCGGTAATTTGTTTATATAACTTCTCAATAATCAAACGATGTTCATAGTTACTACAGTAATAATCACAACAATTTACCATTTCTATCGGAAAATCAATTTCCTTTAGGCTATTATTACATATATTGGTATACTCAAAAATTTGTTCAGGCTGCCTAATACCCCATTTGACATAGTTAAGCGCTATATCATTTATACGAATTTTCTGCCTGTTCAAGTTTAGCTTCATAATAGTTTAATGTCATAGAATAATTAATTAACTGGGAAATAATGTAAAAAAATACACACAATTGTAGTGGAAGCATTACAGAGCTCGAAGAGTTAGAACAGGCCAGGCATAATCCATACTAATATTATAAATTCAAAAGTGTGTCTGTCTGTCTGTCTGTCTGTATGTCTGTCTGTCTGTCTGTTACCTCTTCACGGTTAAACCGCTGAACCGATTTGGATGAAATTTGGTATGGAAATAGTTTGAGTCCCGGGGAAGGACATAGGCTACTTTTTATCCCGGAAAAATACCCTTATCCGCGATAAACAAATTTAAGGCGGATGAAGTCGCGGGCAGAAGCTAGTACATTATATATCTAGTATTTAGTTGGGTGGTATAGAGCAAAAAACTATTCTACCTTTAAACTTTTTATTTGAAAACACAAAATTCAAGCAAGCAATTTCTCAAACTTTGGATTTATGTCTACCGGACAAGGATTCCCGTTTCGTAGCCTGCTTCGAGTCGGGAATATTTTTTCCACTTGGAAGCTAGCTTCCAAATCTAGCTACGAGATGGAACTAAAAGTAATTTTGTTCCAAAGCTGAAAATAATGAAAATCATTGAACAATAGTCATATCATAAGCAAAGTTCTTAATCAGTTTTGCTGTCATTTCATACAAAATGCACCCATTTACTTTATTCTACAGGAAGGAACATTAAAACAAGAGGACTGACAGTTGCCATACTTTGGATCGTGTTCCGATCGCAAGGAGATATTCTGGCAAAAACTAGATGGCGCTTAAAAACTAAACATTTAACGATGATATAATTGAATAAAAAAACATAGTATTCCATACTTAATATTATAAATGTGAAAGTGTGTCTGTCTGTCTGTCTCTCTGTCTGTTACCTCTTCACACTTAAACAGCTGAACCGATTTGGATGAAATTTGGTATGGAGATAGTTTGAGACCTGGGGAAGGACATAGGCTACTTTTTATCCCGGAAAAATACCCTTATCCGCGATAAACGAATTTAAGGCGGACGAAGTCGCGGGCAGAAGCTAGTAATAAATAAAAGGTAACATTTAAATTCTGTGTCAAGCTTGCAATGTTGAATAATTGTAAAATAATAATTATTTTACATAGATGGCGTAGTACATATTGGGGAACGGCTTTTTGTATGGAAATAGTCAGTCCTCTTGTTTTAATGGTCCTTGCTCTACAGTGTAGAAATAGCCAAAAATGAAAAGAAAGGCATTATTATGCAAGAAAATTGCATTTAGTTACACGCTTTGTACTGCTTATAATGAAATACAACAAACAGTTGAAACATTATCAAAACGCTTTTCTAATCCCAAGCTCGGAAAACCTTCGGAAAACACATACACCTATCCGTTTAAGATTCAAATTGCACCACCACGTACAACCGTGAAAATGTATTGTCACTGAGAAGGGTGACACGAGGGCGCATAACACCAACCCAATTCCAGGCATCGTAAGTCTTAGATACTTTTGTTTTATAATGCACCTCATTACGACCGCGTCTCGGTAGATATTTCTTTAGTGTTTATGGAGATTTAAGTTAAAATGCAGTGAGGATACTTGTTGAATGCGATATTATAGTGTAAGCTTTATGACATTGTTGTGAATTGACGCGGAAAGGGTTTCAGTTGTTTTGATGTCTGTTTTGTTTGCGTTTGTTGAATGATAATTGAATTGTGGTTTTCTATTCATGCATTTCGATTCGAGTAAATGTTGTCTGATTTTAAGGATATGTTGCTAGGGGCGCTGGAGGATTCCTGTGGTGTTGCAGTTGTCTATATTGATCAGACGATCCGTCTGCTCGTTTGCCTCCTATAACAAAAAAACTGGCAAAGAGCAAGTCGGACCATGCTCAGTGTAGGGATTCGCAGCCGATCACACAAAACAATGCAAAACACGATATCCAAGAGTGCTCTATTAAAAGAGCATATCCCCACGGCACTTACGTCCTTTTGCTGAGAAGCGCAATTTTTCGGCAATAACTCAAACACGGTATAACCGATCATGTTGAACATAATTTTTGTTAAAAGTATAAAGCTTTATCTTTCTAATTTTGTTAACATTTTTTGGACATAAGGTTTAGACTATGAGTACCTATTAGATTTTTTTTAAAATTACTGCCGAAACAAATTGCAAGCTTGGTGGTGTTTAATAAAAGGTACAAGACATAGGTACCTTTTACGAAACGGACACTTTAATAAAATCATACAAATCAGGTATCCAACAAGCCGTTACAAACCCCTCTAACTGTATAAAACGCCATAAAAACACCGGTCGATCCTAATACCGTTTCGTCACGCTTCCTCGTAGCATTTTCGAAGACATTTAATCATAATTCCAAGTACCCTTAGCAGTTAGCTTTTAAAAAAAGATGTAAATCCTATTACAATACAACTATAACACCAGTTACTTGATATCAAACAAACCGCTGAATACATAATAGCCGAATACCTACTACCTCATTAATGAACCGGTGAACATACACTTTGGTGAAACCTATATGTGAAAGGTTGGTGTAATCGTTCTGTATTTAAAAAAAGGGCGAAATGCGAATTCACGCACTGATGGTTCCGTACAAAATATACAATATAAACGACCCTATCTATGAAAATCCAGAGTTAGCAGAGCCATAATCCTAAGCAAATTGTACGCGGTGTTCGATTATTTTATATTGGCTATTGACATAGACAGAAGAGAAGAGAGAGATAAAATTATACATCATTTCATAGAAATACATCATTTCTGAAATTTTCAAAAGTCTGGCTATCACGGCACCGAGGATTCCGTACAAACTTTCACTTATTCCTACTTAACTGACCGGTTGAGTTAAGTTTGCCTCTGGTATCTATGGCGTTACTTACATACAAGTGAGGGGCAAACTTAACTAAATTTGGTTATTCAAAAATTACTTTTGGTGATAAAAAAAATAATAACCCAAATCGATATATGGTTATAATTTTCACTAATTATTGTCTGTTAATATATGCGGAGGTTAAGCTCACCAGATTCAGAGTTGACTAAAAAGTAAGTAGGAATTGGCAGTCACGAATCGCCGACGATGCGGCGGAAAAGTTTTTACCATTCTAATTGAATTTGTTGTTTATATGAAGTTAACTTACGGACTGTGCAGTACTGTGGTCCCCTTTTCGGGGGTGATCCCCGTAATGGCGGCCATTAGGCCATTACGAACCAATGCATACCGCCGCCTAACGAGCCCGCCACAGATCCGGTAAGCTGCCTACTCTAACTAGATAGTAACTTGATAGACCAGGTAGCTACCAATACCGACTACATAATTCGAAAAATCTATTTCAGAACAATCTAGGCAACGGTTCAAACGCCTACATGCTTCTCATGGCAAACTCACTAGCCGGTTAAGCTAATTTTGCACCTAATTTGTACACGGCGTCAAAGAAACCAGGTGCAAACTAGGCACAACCAGGTAGTTTAAGACAAGGGGGTAAAAAATAATAAGAAAAGTATTTTTTCTACTTGTATACTTATAATCTGTGTATAATAATAATAATAATGGCCGCAGGGCAGCTTGTGGCGAGCTGTTTGGGAGTGACGACCCCACGGACCCGAGATCTCCAGAGAGTCGGTCAGGGCCCTCGCCTCCGGTGTGTCTTCATCGGCCGGAGTGGATACCCAAGAGGACCCGTAGGACTCTCAGCTCTGGCTTGCCTTCATTGGCTGTCCAGAGAGGAGCGTTAGAGTTATATGCTCCAGGGGTGGAAGTGTTAAAGGGCATAACGCCGCAGTAACCTCGGAGAAAGCGCAGCACACCTCTCGACACCCCTGAGCCGTCACGTCCCTGTTGCTTCCGGCGGTCTTTGTGACGGCAATTATGGAAGCCCATCAAGTGAGTGGCAAGTCACCACCTGCTACAGATAACGATCTATTTGGTGGTTATGGCGAGTGAAGAATCTCTATTGCAATAGCCAAAACAAAATCCATCCAAACTACAATCTAATAACCCGATTCTCTTTCCATAAAATGCAATAGTTCCAACATCTGCTGGGACCTGCTCGTGGCCGTATCCTCTCATTGATATGGTCAGCAACAGCAAACTTCTCGAAAGGGCCTCTACGTGTTGGATCCATATCCCCACGCAAGCCTCCCAAAAGTCCGGGACGTATGAGCCCGTGACTAACGGTGAGATACAAAAATAATAATAATAATGCATTTATTTCAAGTAACAATGACTCATAATTACATGGCAATTTCGTAAATAATTCACAATTTATATATGAAAAAAAAAATGAAAAATGTAAAATGTTTATTTTGGGCTTTTTACACGTTTTACAAATAGACAAGGTTGGAGCCTCCTACTAAGCATTGAATATGCTTGTGTCAGGAGACACCGCTCTTCCACAACAAGAATTATAATATGTCAAATTGGATTAAATTAAATGAGGTTAGTCTAAGTTACATTTTTGTTAAATTAAAATATATTATTAGAATTAGATAAGTTAAATAAATTAAATGTCACCAAATAGCAAAATAATGGAATTACAATAATAATAATAAATTAATACTTAACAATAATAATGCTCAAACTGTGCACCTATTAACGTGTCTGTCGCATCAGTGACGTAAAAAGGGGCAGTCTACTCTGTCAGCTATCATGGCCAGCACGGCATTGGGGCTGGCCCGAACTCTGCGCACCAGAGCGGCGCCGCGCGCGCGCATGCTCGCATAGAAGCACGCCGTGCGTGCCTCCGCGAACATGTCCGACGCGCTGCAGTAGCGGGGAAGCCCCAATACCGCCCTGAACGCATTATTGAACTGAACGCGGAGAGCATTGTAGGTTTTTTGAGTATAATTCGCCCACAAGCTGCATGTGTACAAAGAAGTGCAGTAAGCATTGAAAAGCGTTACTTTCACTTCCCTAGAACACCTTCCAGAGATACTCCATTTAAACGGACAGGTGGTACGTCCAGTACTCGCATAGGCCCTGCCTCAAAGACCATATACTGGCTTTTCGTGACATTGTACAACAATCCATGGTTACGAGCATATTCCTCACATATTTTTAAAAGAGACATGAGTCCACAATCTGACGCACTCAGCAGGACCATATCGCTGCATAACTCAAATTATTGACACAGACTCCTTCCACATGACAGCCGATATGCTGACCGCTGAGCCCGACAATCAGTGCATTTATGTACAAGTTGAAGAGCGAGGGCGAGGTCAACCCCCCCTGCCTCACCCCGCACTCCAGCCTGTATTCTTCAGACGTCTCTCCCGCCCATCTGACACTGTTGACCTGGTGTCTATACCAGTGCTTAAAAATGTTAATTAGTTCCCGAGGCAGGGTGCTCTTAAGATTTTTCCATAATAACTCGTAGGACACCATGTCAAAAGCTTTGGATAGATCCAAAAAGCATCCGTAGACAGGAGTCTGGCGGTCTGTGCAGTATCTGACGACATGCTTGAGCGACAGTACTGCACTTTCCGTGGACAAGCGAGGCCGGAACCCAAATTGGTTATCATGGAGGGAAAGATGTTTATCTAACTGTATATTAAGCATGCCGTCAAACACCTTCGCAATGATGGTCGCAAGAGAAATAGGCCTGCAGTTGTTTGTATCTGACATGTCTCCAGTTTTGTTTTTCACAACGGGTACAACTATAGTTCTCATAAGGTCAGGAGGAAGATACGTATGACTCACGCAGAACGAGAATAATATTGCCATTATTCTAGGGATATGCGGCCCAGCATGTTGGAGATGTTCGATACTGAGGCCGTCATGGCAAGGAGACTTACCTCTTGTCATTGATTTTATTACCTTCGCTACTTCCTTGGCAGTAAATCTAATCGGAGTCCCTTCCAACTCGGTCTCAGCATCGAACGTATTCCTCTCAGGTCTTATTAGTGGTTGGACATGGAAATGCCTTCTAAATAAATCAGCAATGTCTCTTGGATCACTTACGCCCTTGACACTCACCGGGAGACCAGGCCGAGTGTTTACCATGTTAGTACCCTGCCAGAAACCCTTAAAATTATCATTGGAATGTTGCTTAGCGAGAGCGTCCATTCTAATCTGATCCTGATGTTCTTTAAAATGAAACAATCCTATTTCATTTCAAGGTTGTGACAATCATTTCTATATAAGCAGGTCATAGACAAATTATGTGTAAAATGCACTATGGGTCGTAAAAAAGACCAGTCTGTTTTCCGTATTCTTATATTATTGTATTCGAGTTTAAGAGAGTAACTTTACAAGTGTACTGTTTACCGATTGTAATTACCACTTGCAGATTATTTTGCCACAAGTGAACTATCGGGAAAGTTGTTAATACCTGATGTCCGGCAATATCGCGACATCTATCGCAATAAGTTTGGCAACTGTATCAATAAAGTTACAAACTTCATGACATGTTCACAGACTGCAGACCTATTACACCGACGGTGCTTGACATCTGCTATGTGCTCCTTCACCCGGGTTGATACCAACCCATGTCATTGACAAACCAAACCACTCAATTAAGTTTGATAAACCTTCTATCCTTGCCAAAGAAAAAAGATATTTTCCCAGGATGCTACGCGAGGCTATTGAGATTAAAAAGCATCCTAATTTCAATAGAGAAGATGGATTGTCACTACCACCAGCTTGGGATCCTGTAATACATCTCATCAAGGAACAAGCGAGACACAGGACTGCAAAACCTTAATTTCCGAACGGTGTAAAATATCTTATCTGTTTAAAATAGCTTAATAGTCTCTGTTTTTAAAATATTAAGATAAGATAAGATAAGATAAGATAAGATAAACGTTTATTGTCAAAACTGTGTACAAAAGGTCTTACATATTATTATGGTTGAGTGTCAACAGTTTGCCCATTTCGGACGTACAACATTGATTTGCATTACATTAGGAAAATAGTAATAATTAACAGTTTTCTACATAAAATATTCATTAAGATTATAAAAACATTTGAAAATTAGCCATTCTTTCAGTATTCTTTTGAATCGAGGACCATCTTGTGATTTGATGCATTCCGGCAAATGATTGTAAATTCTTATCCCTGTAGCATAAGTACTCTTTTTAAGTATGTAACTAGTTGGCCGGATGGTACAAAGATCATATTTATATTGTGATCTCAAACTTTCTTTGCAATCAGTTTTTTTGGTAAAATAGTCGCTATGGTTCCTTACAAATAAACAAATTTCTAGTATGTAGATACACGTCATTGTTAAATATTTTTTATCTCTAAATACAGTTCTTAGGGAGTCGGTTTGTTTTAAATTATACATTTTTCTTAGGCATTTCTTCTGAAGAATAAATGTCGAATGAACATTTACAGAGTTGCCCCAAAAAATTACACCATATGTCAATAGAGGGTAGATATTGCCATAGTACGCACTTTTAGTGACCTCTACTGAAGTTATATTGGACAACAATGACAGTGCATAGCAGTTCTTAGAGATGGATTTATTTATTTTTTCTATGTGTGCTTTCCAATCTAGCTTTCCATCAATTGCGACCCCTAAAAAATTTGAGTTGTCCACTTGTTCTATTTTTTTATTGTCAACAATTATATTGATGTTTTTTTGTCCTTTTTTGCGACCAACAAAGTGTACAATTTTAGTTTTATCTAAATTAACTTTTAAATTTAAACATGACAGCCAATTCATCGCAGTTATTAATGTATTGTGTATCTCATTAGCAATATCGGAATTTTTATCTTGAGATACAAATATAGTAGCGTCATCCGCGAACATAACGCACAAATGGTCAGTTATTAAAGGAAACTGATTGACGTATATTAAAAATAGTAAAGGTCCCAGGACGCTACCTTGAGGTACTCCTTGTAGATTTTTTTCATATTTTGATTGAACTTTGAGCAATGTTTTTGTATTTTTATCATAAGTATCTACTACGGTAGCTTGGACTCTATTTGTTAGATAGTCTTGAATTAATTTCAAGGCTATACCCCGAATCCCAACATGATCAAGCAGACGTAACAATTTTGTATGTGAGACACAATCAAAGGCCTTTGATAGGTCTATAAATAGTCCAATAGTAGTCTTGTCTTTGTGTACACTAGTCCATATTTGTTTTAGAATTTGGAAAATAGCTGACGTCGTATTTTTTCCTTTTTGAAATCCGTATTGATTTTTATTTAATATATTGTTTTTGTTAAGGAACGACATTATGCGATTTGATATAACTTTTTCAAAGATTTTTGAAAAATTTGATAATAATGCAATGGGTCTGTAATTGTTTAGGTCATGCTTTGGACCTTTTTTATGAAGAGGTTTTATTAAAGTCATTTTTAAGTCATCAGGAAAAAGGCCACTCTCTAATGTTAAATTAATAATATGTACTAGAGGTTCTATTATGTGTTCAACCCCAGATTTGATTAAACTCATGGGTATGTTGTCTGGTCCAGTACTTTTTTTATTCTTTAATCCTTTAATGACACTTTTAACTTCATCGGTATTCACCGGAGTCAAAAAAATGCTACTCATGTTAGATTCGGTCAATAGTTTAATAGGCATATTATTTATAGTATTATCTAAACTTACAAAAAAATCATTAAATGTATTAGCAATGTCGAGTGGTTTACTAATCAATATATTATCTTTTTTTATATTGTCTATTGTGTCTTTTATCGTATTAACTTGTGATGTATTTTGCTTTATTATCTGCCAGGTAGCTTTGCTTTTATTATTACTTTGGTTTATATAGTTTATATTTGTATTGCGTTTTGACTGTTTGGTTACTACTTTCATTATTTGACAGTATTTTTTGTATCTGTGTTTTATATGTGGGTTGCTTGATTTTACAGACTGTAGATAAAGTTTTCTTTTGTGTTTACTTGCTACCACAATTCCTCTAGTTTTCCAGTTTTGTTTCTTTTTATGTGTTTTTTTAATTTTTTTGGTTGGAACACAAAGATCAAAAACGAGGGTGAAAATCTCGATGAATTTCTTGTAGGCACTGTTGGAATCAGGTGAAGAATAGACATCTGCGAAACTAATTTGGGAAATGTATTTTAAGAAAATTTCCGTATATGGATCAGGATTTTTACAATAAACGTACCAGTACCGTTCTAGGAAGCTCAAATCACTTGAAGTAGATATTAACTGACATGTATGATCAGACATACCAATATCCAATACTTCAATAGTACACTGCTTTTTATTTGTAACAATGTTGTCTATACATGTTTTTGAACGTTCGGTTATTCTAGTAGGTACTGTTACCTTAGGGTGTAGTCCATATGATCGAAAGGTGTTTATAAATATTTCGCTTTTATTAGTTTTTTTAAGTGTGTCTACATTATAATCACCCAAAATGAAAATGTTTTTATAGCAGTGCCTCGGCCTTATTACTAATTTGCGAAGTAAAATTTCCATGTTCAAAAGAAAGATGTCTAAATTACTATTTGGAGTTCTATAGATGCATAATATTAGGTAATTTAGTCCACATACCATAGTACCGCAACATTCAAAATGATGTTCTATAGACATTTCGGCTACCCATTTCAGTTCCCGGCAACAAATTTCATTTTTAGAATAAATCGCAACACCGCCTCGTTTTTTTCGTTGTTATTATAATTAGTAATGAGGTAGCCTGGGAGTTTTTCTTTGCAGCGTTTCTTTTCTCCTCAGTACGCCTCATTTGTGAAATGCTGCTTGGTAAATTATTAGAATAAAATAATTAAGCCCTTCTGGCACATGTGTAACTGTCTTTACAGCTTAGGCCCATCTGGCATGTATGTACACCTTTATTTGTGTTTTTTCAAAAAATGGGTAGTTTGCACAAATTGTAACTTTGACAGAGGAAAATACATCTTTTCTCAGTCCTCCCGTGACCATGGAAAGCTGGAAAGCTTCCGAAACGTCGGGAACTAAAATGAGATAATATACGCGATATAATCCGTTAAATTGTTTTATTTCAATGAGTAATAATCGCGGAAACAGAAGAAAATATCAATTATACCTTTGCTAGTTTTAATTGCAAAAGCGTTAGGGCTCGGCCCCATGTCCACGGCACGGCGCCGTCGCCGTGGACATGGGGCCGAGCCCTCAGCCGATAACGCTGCGTTTGAGCCGGTCTCGCTCAGCCCAGGCGCATGAGGCATCGCGCTACCGTTAGCGTCGCCAGCTGACCGTTGCTGCATACGCGATTCAAGAATATTTTTCTGTGAATCTACCTTCACCATATCCCTATAATTGGGTTGTTGTTCGTATGTTTGTTGAGTTTGATCATTACAGGAATCGTTTATAAGCGTTGAGTTATGCAATAACCCCATTGGCCCACTGTCCATCGTATTTGAAGCCCAGGCTCCCCTTTTAATGTTAACTTTGCACACTGAGGATGGTGGCAGTGAACTGTTTTTAATTTGAAGAACTTCAGTTTGTAATTCCTTTACTTCATTTAGAGTGGCATAGGTTGATTTAATTTCGTCAATCTGCGCCTCACACGGAGGAGGTCTTTTGATAATTTGGTGCAATCCAGATGGTCAAATAAAACTGGCGGTAATTTTTCCAGCTGCCGCGCTACAAATACAGGAATTTCGTCTGGCTCAGTAGATCTAAATAAATTGACGAATAAGAACTCCGTGAATCATTCTAAACAGGCATATTTTTTAGATTGGAACATCACTCTATACGCTATGGTGTATATTATATGCCACTGAACTATAATGAAATATTATAAAATTCCGCGCAGAACTATAATGAATTTCACAAGAAGAACGCAGTGTTTTTGCAATTATTTTTTTAGCTGTATTTCATTGGTTGTTTAGAAGACCGGTTTGGCTCAGCGGGAGTAACGTTGCCTGCGAAGCTGAAGGTCCTGGGTTCAAATTCCGGTAAGGGCAAATATTCGTGTGATGAGCATGAATATTTGTTCCGGAGTCTTGGATGTTTCCAATGTATGTAAATATATCGTCGACTCGTACCCATAACACAAGCCTCACTATTTGTGTTTTGTCCTGTAATATTTATTTATTGTAGTTTATGGGTTACTCGTAGAAAAAATATTGTATACGATAATTATATAATTAGCTTTTTAAGTGTCGTACTGTACGCGGTACTCGACTGAAAATGCATACAGAACAGTATTTTATTACGATACTTTTTTACTATTATGCAATCGTTATATAATGTATGCTTTTTTAATCAAATAAGTGCCGTGTTCAGGCCACGAAGCTTGTTGAGTGGCCTAATTAAGGTACGAGACTTAATGTTGCAAAAATTGCGTTGCGATTATAAGTACACAAGTAGAAAAAGTTATTTTTGGTGTTTGAAAGATTATCGATGGGTGGTTTCATATCACCTTCAGTCTAAAATTTTTAGGCTAGGAATTCATTTTATGTAATATTTATGTAGGCTTTAGTAATTGTGTTATTTTTTTAGGTAAATGTTTTTTTTCTTAGTACAAAATGTTCTCAAAATATTTTAATTACTTTTTTATTTTCTGTCGCAAGTAGGTAATATGATAAATTTGACGTTTATTCAAACATAATAAAACAGTAAATAAAATATATATTCGCAGCCGACTTCAGAATCTATTTCTCTTTAAGTTAAATAAAGCTTATACAAAAAGCACGTGATTTTTTTATTTATAGTGCAATTTGTCATCAAAGCCAGTATTTACTTGTCTTGTAAAACAACAGCGTTTAGCTATATATGGCATCGAGGCAACAAAACCATGCATCAGTATTAAAACACTACGATTTAATAATGCTTTTAAGCGTTAAAACCATTAGGAGAGCAAATTGCACGAAACGACAGCGCGCGACAGAATATTCATCATCTGGTTTTAAGAGACAAAAGTCGACGGTTAAGTAATAGGGGCCCTTATAGTGCAAATGTTAGGGAGTAGCTTATGCGCCAATCCTTTTTATTGTACCGTAAAATACGCCTTCGTAATGATTACGTCTCTTAAAAACAAATGCCTACCGACTATCAAGAGCTAACACTCTAATATGTCTACGAGTGTGATCCCGTATACTTCGTTTTTTAGAGTTATGTACTGAGGCTACAAAATGCAACCGTATTGTATTATTAACCTTTTGAACGCTTTAAGTTAAATGGTAATGTGTCACTCGTATTCCAAACTTTTTGAAACAAGAGAACGACATATTTATCTGATTTAGAATTTTAATTTTATAGGTAACACTAATTAATACACTGTATGCTCCATCTTGACGTGAAATATTTGTATGCCTAACGGCAAGACATGGTGATACTTTTATTGAATGTAAGACCTGTTACTAATCTATATTAACAAATAAATATCTGATTCTGACATTACATCTTACGTTACAGTACATAGGTTGATTCTGCACTGTAAGTGATAACATTTATATAATAAGTGTCGGCGGCGTCATGGTTACTACAACACTCATAACACCTTTAGGTGTCCTTGGCGTTCAAAGAGTTAAGCGTTTACTGTCGGTCTGTCTGTCAGTCATAGGGTTCTAGCTTTCGAACTATAATAGGTGGAAAATAGTATTTTTCATAGAATGTGTTTTTCATAGAATGAGTTTTATTGAGTGTTATTTCACGACGAGTGTCGACATGTCACGAGTGAAACGAGTTAAATAAATGACTATCGGTGACTCGCTTCTTCGCTAATTGTCAAATGTTACTCGTAACTTTAGGGTGGGTTTTGAAGCGAGCACGATTGATGACACAAGAAGGAGTCATCGAATGAACCAGTGAAGGTTTTGAAAGGGGAAGCGGTCGCGAGACTACCCTGACGAGTCATTGTCACTGACATACATTTATTTTACTCTGTATTTAGCACGACTCTTGCGCTGTGGATATTTTATTTGGATGCATGCATTTAATTATAACTCAATAAATTACTTAATTTTTTTACTCTGTTGACTTTTAGGTGACTTTTGATTTACTTCAAATGTTACAGCAAAAGATTTGTGGACGAAGTCGCCACGCGACGCAGAATCGAATTATAATTATATTATTATGAGAAAACTTCAGCGGTTGAGCTGGTAAAGAATGTTATATACGCCAAGTTAAATTCAGCAAAAAAAAACTAATTTTGTCGCTTACTTATCATAGAAATTGATAAAAATGAACAACTTTCGCTTCTCTATGAAAATTATGCCTTGAAAAGATTTTTTTTCCGAAAAGGACGACTTTAGCTGGTACTTTGATGTCTGCCAATAGCGACGCGGAACTTGGCAAATATTTGGAACGTCACGATCAAAAGAGCTTAAGGCACTTTAGTGATCACAATAAATAGTTCACATGGAGACTGGTATTATTTTCAAAACTAGGCCGGATTTGACTGGGGTTCATAAAACATTTTTTGCTCCTTATGACCTAAACAATACGTGGTTGAAATCTTTAGGGTTCCTCGTATATTATAAAACTAGCTTCTGCGCGCGACTTCGTCCGCCTTAAATTCGTTTATCGCGGATAAGGGTATTTTTCCGGGGTAAAAATTAGCCTATATCCTTCCCTGGGACTCAAACTATCACCATATCAAATTTCATCTAAATCGGTTCTGCGGTTTAAGCGTGAAGAGGTAACAGACAGACAGACAGAGAGACAGAAAGACACACTTTCGCATTTATAATATTAGTATGGATTAGTATGGATTAGTATATCCATATCCATATATGGTCACCGCTGAAGTTCGAATTAAACAAAGAAGGATAGCTTAGACTTATTGAGGCTTAGTATTCATTATGGTGCCCCAATAAAGTAAAACCCAGTTTTACCCAATTATTTCATGAAACACAATAATTCCACTAATATGAACAAATTCTTTGTAAATTTCCTCGTATTTTTACTACCGACAGACAGATGTTATTCCGACGGAACCCTGAAATATTTCGCAGAGCCCGAGGAATACAACAGGTCTAAATGAGCTGAGCTTAGGATAGCTTAGATTGTTCAAAAACTAGAGTAATTGGTGTCTGTCCTCGATCGGCGGGTATCAGTGGCATCGCGTGCGTTTGCGCAACTCCGCGCTCCGCCGCGCAAGCGGGCCGCTGGATCACTTCCCGCGCAGCTTGGTGCACTCGGCTTGGCGGCTTCAGCTTGCTTCCTATATTTTTATTTTATTTATTAGCTTTTTAACCTGGAGACGTCCACTGCTGATTTTAGTCGTTTCATTGGTTTTGGAACAGTGGATCATCTATACTTACTATTATAAAGTTGTAAAAATGAAATGTCTGTACATTGAAGATATTTTAAAAAAATTGATTGTAACGGACTATTTGCACGTCACTGCACCGAAAAATATGTTTGTATGTGTCGGTGTGGCTAGATCACAACGGATTGCAACTATTTTTGGTACACGGCTAGCTGGGTATCTCCAAATGCTTATAGGATACTTTTTATCCGACTATGCTGAAGAAAAAAAGGGAGGTTATGACTTTTTCTCCTCTGCGAACAAAGTTGCGAGCACCTTCTAGTTGCCTATTAGAAATAATAGATTAATTGCCTATTAGAAATAATAGATTTATATCTTTGTCATGGGACGATCACCGACTTTAGGCCAGATTCGAATGCGCGTCGCCAACCTCTCTCAATCAATTAATCCTCCGCTTTGGTAAATTTTCGCTTTCGTACAAATAAGCGATATTTAAGTATGTAAATCGTGGTGCGGTCATCTAACAGAGCCCAAGTGGAGCAAACCCCGCCAAACGCAAGCCGACGCATTATCATTGCTTTTACCGAATGCATCCGCAAGGCGTTTCCAAGGTCCGGCGAATTTTAACACTTCCCATTCAACTGCACTCGTAAACGCACTTTAGATAATCGTACTTAGGTCCAAATTAAAAAAAAAACAGCATATGCCACTTTTATGCAAACACATGGTCAATTACTCGTGGTTTTTGCGGCCAACGCCTTTATTTTGAAAGATATAGAGACCGGTTTCGTAATTAATTGGGTTTTATAATTAAAATTTAGCTGGTTTATATGTCCTGTCATTAAATCCCGAGGTCTCATGATTTCCATTTTTGCCAAGTTTTCCGTTAATGAGGATTAGTTTTAATGTTTTATGTAACAGTTATTTCCGTTTAGTTTTACGTATAAATATAACAATAATATGAGCAATTATGAAATAGTTATGTAGTTTTTTTTTTTTTTTTAGATTTTGGTACGTAAACATTCGCTTTCAATGTTAAGTTTAAAATAGTTTTATAGTAATTGCGAAACTAAGTAGTAGAACTGTTGAAATATAAATGAAATAAGTTTTTTGTTGTTCCGCTACGTAGCGTAGATACTCTTTTTCTAAATAAGAATAATTGAACCGAAATTCGTTTAGTTGTATTTGGCATAATGCATTTTTTTCTGAAAATTTAAACTACAGCATTGTTATAAAACAAACCTAATCTAACCTAAAACAGGATGCCTAAAGTCCTGAAAATTCTACAGTTTCAGAACAAAATGCCTTATGCCAAATGATGATTATGATAAAAAAATTATGCAAGATGCGGGTAACCGCCTCAGAACATGTTACCATGTTTTTTGTATTTTATATGAGCGGCTGCGGAACCCTGCACTGAGCATGGTCCAACATGCTCTTGGCTGTTTTTAATGTATGGGAAATGTCCTGGAGAGCAACTCTAAACAGGCTTACCCAGACGCCTGTTCACTCTTGCCTCAACCATCAAGGTCCAATGTATAATGATCGCCGATCGGAAGCGAGAGAAACTGAGTAACCGGGGCATCGCCAAGGCGCTCTTTGTTCGCGCAATTACCGAGTGTGAAGGGCGCATCATAAAGTACCTGCCACACGCACGTAACGTCTAATTGTTCTGATTCTGGTACGAGGATGGAAGGTTGATGAACTTTAAAATGCGTAAATTATATGTTGTGCCAGATTTGATAACGATTCCCATCTTAACGCTCTTTTACCTTATCTTTCGGATACTCTTTTGACTATAATTAAAATATGTAGGGTAAATGTTTCAGTGCTGGACATTACATTTAAGCAATAGAAGTTGAAAAACTAGAAGGTCTATTATTGGAATAAGAATGTTAAGTATAGGGACGTATACTTCAATTTTGCAACAACTAATCAGTTCTTTTTAAAGTAGCGCAACCCCCCACTGCTTTTCACAACATGACTAAGATGAGACACCACAAACGGGAACGATTCGCGACTACCTATTTAGAGTAGGGTAGGGAAGCGGTGTGCAAGGCTGTTGACGTAGGTTGAACCGGTTCAACCAGGCGGTAGGCGTTGGAGAAAGAAACAAAAAATCGAACATATGGGAATGCTCCATTAGGAGACCCGTCTCTTATACATCTTATAACGTAGTGATTATATTCTCCGTAAGCACCAAAGCTCAGACTAGAGCACCTAAGTGATTATCTGACCCTGTGAAAAAGGCGATCCACATGGTCTATAACCTTACCGCCACCAACTCCATTCAATGTCAGGCGTGCTCAGGGTAGGGCATCCATGAGATGGTGTGACCTTCTGAAGAAGACAGTTGGCGGCAGCGTATACCACGCAAGCCACGATCTATAACCGCACTGTGCTCAGTGTAGGGGACCTATACGATATGGTGAGACCGTAATGAAGAAGGCGGTTGGCGTCAACATGCACCGCGCGGTCCACTGTCTATAACCGCATCGCCATTACTTCCATTCATAAGCTGGCTAGTGCTCAGGGTACGGTACCGACGAAAAGGTGTTACCCCAGGGCCGGATTAAAGTGTGGAGGCCCTAGGGCAACAACGGAGTGGAGGCCCCCTGCCTGGCTCATAATTAATTTTCAAATAAACGGCAAAAAAAAATTAGTCAAGTTTTTCAATAAAAAATTATTTCGAAATATATGATCAAAAATAAGAATTATGTGAAATTAAATTTTAGCATTACGAACTGAATCTACCGAGCTATTTTAGAAGAGAAATCGTTGATGATTTCGTTGAAAACAAGTTCCCAGAGTAAATCACTTTCAATGCTCAGGAGAGAAAGCTTTTCGATAGACGGTTTAGGCCCATCATCGCTAAGGTTTTTAAGACGTAAAACTGTTCGCCCCCTTTCTCCGATAATTTGTTAATCAGATTTTGGTATCGTTCTGTACTTGCTATGAAGACTATTGTGGGGGCCGCTCTTTTGTGGAGGCCCAGTGCTCCAGTCCTGTATGCCCTCCCCTAAATCCGGTCCTGTGTGACCCTTTGAAGAATGTGGTTAGCAGTAGCATGAATTGCGCGTTCCATACAGCCTAAAAACCGCCGCTCCAAACATGTGGTCGCGATTATCAGCAATGAGACAACACGGAAGAAGATGTTTACATTTTGTAGGTCAGGGTAAGTCTGGAGAGACTGATTAATCTCTTTGTTCGTGCAATATCGATGATGACTAAATTTTAATTCAATAGTCCGTCATATGTAGAATAATAACGAAATATTGGAGACGCTTTTTTACATAAAAATAATGGCGATACATTGAGTCATAATTTTGCGTGACGTCACACCTAGGTACACGACACGAGCTACCATTCCTAATCTTTAATGCGATTTATTTGAGTATTTTCTTTCAAGAAGCAGAGAATACGTGTCCAATATGTTTGTATAATCTCATTTTCGTAGCCCGGCATGATCTATTACCAAGTGTGAAGGGCGCATTGTAAAATACTTGCCACACGCACGTAACATCTAATTGTTCTGATTCTGGTACGAATATAAACGGTCAATGAGCTTTAAATTACGTGTCCAACTTATATCTGCGCCGAACCCTGGGATTTTTGTCTATTTCTTTTTTTTATTTCTCTATTTTATTTTATTCATTAACAACATGAGTTGTATTTGAAATTTATAAAGAGTGTACAATTAATGAGAAACATAATCCAAATTAGTAATCAAATTATCAAAACATAAAATAAAATAAACAATTGAATAATCTAAAAATCAGAACAAATTAATTAATTAAACACCGTCAGAACATTAATAGTAATAAAAAACAAATAAAAATTACCTAATTAAAAATTGACAATATCACAAGTTCAAATATTAAAGCGTATAAGCCTAACCATACAGCGAGGTAATGCAGCCAGCATCTTTGGTACGATGCCACAGGAGCCTTTTTTAGATTTAGTTTAGTTTTATTTTTATTTTTAGCTTTTAGTTTTAATATATTTAGTTTTATATATTTTTAAGCCGTGATTTATTTTATTATTATTTGAAGTTGTAATTCGTGTCTGAAATGAAAATTAATTTAACTAGAAAAATGCACTTAGGAAAAAAAATCTAAAATCACATTTTCAGAAATTGTCAATCTAAATTAATAATAATAAAATCCTTTCGGGATATAGGTACGCCATTATCTTTTTGACGGAAAGGTGGCCGTCGCTAACCTTACCTGATGGCATCATCATATCTTGGTCCACTGTTCGTATCTCGTTGCTCGTTTTATCTACATCTAACTGATTAGTTAAATAAATGCGTTATGCAAAGCTCCTTCTGAAAAAAGACTTATTTTAAGGTATAGGTATGGTTGTTCTTGGATTCGCATGTTCAGTAAAAAATACACGTGTGGAACTTTGTACCCGCACTCCCCCAATCGTCGTGAGGTTTCAATTAGCCCCCCCCCCCCCCCCCACCCCCTTGCGCTTGCGTGATTTCTGGATGAACCCTGCGCGGCATAATCACGAAGTGAATTGCGCTTGCCAGAGACTGAATATAATCACTTTCGTTCATTGCGTGTGCAGTGTTCCTTTCCACTGCAACCGGAACGGACATCACAAAAACTGCCCACTTATATACTGCCACACGCTACCTATGTCAATAGAAAATTAATACGACTGAAGCGTTGTCACATGGCTACTCACATACGACCTTTTGCAGAAACAGAGCAAAATAGCGTGAGTCTTTGTTAGACTGCCATAATTTCCATGAGTGGAGATGCAGAGGCTTAGGATTAATTTTCGTGGCGTTTTGGTCTACTGATTATGGAGAATACGTCTGAATCTAGCGGGCGAGGATCAGTCAATTGGTGTTCTTTAGGGAAGGCCTTTGTCCAGCAGTAAGGGAGACCGGGCAAGGATATCTCACGAGTCGGTGTCACAGCGTCCATGATGGATTATAAACCGGTATTAGGCGTTAGGTAATTAGTCGGTAAGAAAAACAAGAGTACACAATTTTTGATACAATTTGATTGTTCCATTGACACACTGTGCTAAGGGTACATGAAAAACTAATATCATCATTCGCTTGTCGTTATCCCATTTACTTGGGGTCGGCGCAGCATGTTTTTTTCTTCCATACTATCACTCGTCATCTCGTCACTTACATCCTTCCTCTTCATGTCATCTCTCACGCAATCCATCCACCGTTTCCTCGCCCTACCCCTCCTCTTACATCCTTCCACATGCATATCTAATACCCTTCTTGTCACACGGCTCTCATCCCTCCGCATAATATGTCCATACCACCGTAAGCGATTTGCTCTCAGCTTATCGACTATATACTCTTATATATTCATTCCTTATCCGATCCATTCTCGTCACTCATCCATCTCAACATTCTCATCTCCGTAACATGCAATCTGTTTTCATCCGTCACCTTTGCGGCTCAACATTCCGATCCATACATGACGACAGGTCTCACAATGCTCTTGTAGATTTTGCCCTTCAATCGAAGGGGCATTCGGGCATCGCATATTACTCTCGGGACCTGTCGCCACTTCATCCATCCTGCGCTGATTCGGTTTTTAATGTCAAGGTCAATATCACCATCGCACTGTATGAGTGACCCTAGCATCGGAAATCGGAGCAGACCTGAAAAACTAACATGGTAACGTAAAATTCAATTTAAATGGACATTTCAGGAATGTGGTTCTGTATAATGAAGTAGTCGTGATGGTAATGATTAATACCACTGGACGGCCATTTCTATCGATAAATCGTTTGCTTCTGATTTTTCCGCAGTCGCCACTATTTTAGAGGCTTTGGCTGATTAACCCCTCGAATGTTATGTCAAAATTCTTGCCAGTTAAATTGAAGTTCAATGACATTTCAACATATGGTTTAAATGTCATAGTTTATAAGTCTAGTAGTAACTAAATTCAAAATCGTACATCTCGTATGCAATCGTTGTGTCTGTATAGCGAGCAACCATTAAAGTATCTTCGTATATACTAATTTATAAAGCAGAATTTATTTATTTATTTGTTTATTCGACACACCAACAAAGTACAAGGCTTTACATTTAATTTACAGTAAAAACTAGGAGCACTTCTAGCCCGCACCTCAATAACAGATGTGCAACAGCATTTACAAATATTGGACAGTTTTATTTAGACGGGAAATATAAATTTAGTTAAAATAACAAATCAAATCTTCCTTATCTTACATACTACGATCTTAACAATAAAGATAAATATGAAATATGGAAAGGAAAAGGAACTACTGCGTACCACAAGCTTGCGAAAGCAGTCTACGCCTCCAGCAACCGATACTATCAGAGTAGACATCCAGATCATGCACAGTTTGCAGCGTATTGTAACGCTTCTGTATTCTGTTTAGGACGGAATACTTCCCTAAATTTGTTTTAGCTAGCTTTGGTCGGAAGGTGGTGATGCGTGAGGGCCTGACATTAGCTCCGGGTACGATAAAGTTAAAACTCTCTAGGATGCGACCTTCATTAACTTCCCCATTTATCACTTTGTGTAGAAAAGTAAGATCTAAGTAATCTCGTCTTTGTTGAAGAGTGCACATATTAAAGTGTTCAAGTCTCTTCTCATAACTGGTACGCTTCGTGATGTTTTTAGAACGATCCTTATAGGCTATATACCGAGTAAAAGAGCGTTGGACCCTCTCCAAGCGGTCAATATGAACTTGGTATGATGGATTCCAGACTTGACTTCCGTACTCAAGACGTGATCTCACGAAGGTGTTGTAGAGCGTAGTAAAGGTCATATAGTGTTTAAAATTTTTAGACACTCTCTTGATGAAACCTAGCTTTTTTAAACTCCCCTGTATCACATTATCAATGTGACTGGTGAAATTTAGAATTACCTAGAAAAATATAATTTGTAGCTACATAGGTATATTAATAATTTATATCCCCAAGACAAAAAGAACTAGTGATTATAATATAATATGATGTACTAGATTAGATAGATCATATAATTTGGTGAACCTCGTCTACGGAGCAGAAAAAAAATCATAACCCTTTTTTCTTCAGCGCAGTCGATGAAAAAGAATCCTATAACTACCTGTGGATGCCCACCTATATACCTGTGTCCTAAAAATAGTTAAAATCTGTTTAGCTGTATTGGCGTGACCACAACGACATATACAAACATAGAAAAAATCCAAAAATATATATATTTCGATACAGTGACCTCCAAATTGTCCAGTTAATCATTCTTGAAAATATCTTCAATTTACAGAAATTTTATTTTTACAACTTTATAATAGTGTAGATATTTAGGGAAATTAAGAATTACAGGAATTATTTCCGGTTTCGTCCTCTCCGCTATTAGTAACCTCTTGCCATATGGTGGATTGATCAAACAAATCAAATGATGCGAAAAGTTATTCAGGGATGCCTGTAAATACTAACAATGCGTCTATTGAAATCTCAAGAGCTGTCAATCAGAAGTGGGATCAAGTAGGTAGAGTACACATCAGTAGTGTTCGATTTTTTGTCGGGAGTGTAAGGTCAATTTCAGTTAAACAATTTAAATAGATTGTAATAGGAAATTCTCCATGTGCCTTGAATTCAAAAATTCTAATTCAAAGTGTTTATTTGCATAAATTGCGGTACATATATATATGGTGGAGATAAAAATTAATACAAGGACAATACAATTTACCACTATAGTGGCATGCAAATGATTACATATGCTTGATTGACTTAATCACTAGGTACCATTACCTACTGTCATATATTGTATTCAATTAAATGTCATTAAAGTCAGTTACAATTATTCCAATAAATATATTATGTCATGAAGAACTCACTAATAAGTAAAAAAATTCCTTGAGCAACCATTATTTTAGTTCCTTTTTAAATTAAGTGGACGGGCAATCTTTAATAGCAGCTGATATATTATTGAAGGTCCTTAAAATAGTACATTATTGCAGAGGCTGAGAAGTAGGGGATTGCCGGCCGAGTAGTTATAGATGGCCGAGTGTTAACGAGGCCATCTAGAGATACGAGGCCGACAATTCCTGTTCGCGCCGAGGCTTGTATAGTGCTTTTCTCAAACATGCAATGATTCCATCAAATATTTTTTTATGTAATAATTTTTTTTTCCTGACTAAAACGATGTTTTAATACCTATACATAGTTATTCGTTCTCTTTGTCGCCCCGCGGCAGCGCGGCGCACGGCTGCGCGGCGGCGCGGCGGCGCTCGGAGCGAATTGAAACTAAAAACGGTCGCAAAGCTGGCCTTGGCCAGCAATTTCATATGAAATTATCATTATGTGCCCCTCGTTGCGCCGCACCCGAAATGTGAGACTTCGGGGTCTATTACAAGGAACAAAAGGTCAATATTTCATTGCATGTTTGAGAAAAATACTTTTCCTTTACTTCTCTTGTTTCACTACAGCATTTGCTAGTGGAACACCACAGTCACCTTCCATCAAGTATCGAGTTAAGTCTTGTACTTTTAGAACGACTGTGACTTGAAACTCCGCCTCGCGACAAATGTTAATGTATCTCTTTTCATTCTGATCTCCCCCTTCCTCCTAAGTAAGAAAAAATAAGACTTGGACGCCCTCTCTACCCCTTTAAAATGTTACGTAAGATCAGTGTCTACCGAGAATGCAAATGAAAAGTAGCAAAAACATAAAAAAACAGGTTGGTTTATATATTAAAACAAAGTGATACTCAAATATGGGATCCCCTTGGATCGCATAATGTTATTTAGACTATTATTGTTTCGTATAATTGATTTGGCATAATTTGTTTTAGCATAATAGTATTTTCGCATAGTAATACTATTGGCCTACTACTTTTTTGGCATAGCACGCTATTAGCATAATTTCAGTCGGACTAATTTGTATTGGCCGAATACACATTACGCATAATATTGTTTGGTCTAATAATTATTTGGTATATCTGTCATTATCCATAATTTTAGTTTTTAAAATGAATAATACTCAGTTTCGTTGTTACCATGCATTTATTATTATTTCTGAGTCCTGGTGCTGTCCCAACTTGTCTTAATTCAATTTCTGTAATTGTGTGTGTAATTTCTTGGGTAATCTTTCTTACTGAATGATAAAAATGGGGATAATGTTTTCCCACAAAATGTGAAAATCTGTTATACCATTCGACTAATAAACATAATGCATATGATTGTTTAGGCAAATAATAATTTGATATATCTTTCATGAACGATAATTTCAGCTTATCTATTTCACCTTATGGCAGGTCCGACTTAGGTTAGGTTAGGTACGACGACGAGCGAAGCAAGGAGGAGTGTTAGGTTGAACTGCGTCCCTAACGAGCGAGCGAAGTGAGCAAGCCGCGGAGATATCGAGTCTTGCATTTTGATAATATGCCAATTGATTATTATGCGTATTTGTGCTTATGCTTTTTGACATTAGTCTTCATGATGATTATGCTTTTTGTATTTATGCTTTTTAATGCGTAATGAGGATTATGCACATCACTATTTCGGCGTAAAGCAATTATGCGTAAGAATATTAGTATTAATGACTTTATGCCTTCCAATAGAAAACCCTCAAATATTAAAAGATTCGATATTATGGTTGCAATTAATCCTAGCTTACTCTGCAACCCCCGAAAATAAGACTTGTTTGCCCAGATTTTGGTATGTTCTAATGACTGTTCGCATTGTATTGAGTGGAATGTAAATGTAATCTGTCTCTGGAAAGGATAAAAAGCTTTAAATACTAAAAAACAAAATCCTTTTTTAAAAAACATTTTTGTGGCAAGCTTTTCTTGCCGACTGTACTTTTCCTTGAACATCCGTTTGATTCTATTTATCGAGACGATTCTAAAGAGCCCAAACTCGGTTATGATTGCGTTATTTTATTATAGAGTTCCTATGACCACCATCCGGCTCCATCATCAGATCAGCTTGATGATGTAATAAGATTGTATTGTCGCCAAACTTTCAAAAGTATGCCAAATTTTATTTCAATTGGAAACCGGGAAAATGACAAATTTGGATGAAGTGAAATGTGAATTCCCCGTACAATTTTGTGACGTGGATTGTGCCAATGATCAAGTATCGAGAGTATCCTGGTGTACTTGCGTGTAAATTTAGCCGGTTTCCCACTAATCTAGGCGTAACCGCTGCGCACGAGTGTCGTGTGCAAGTGTAGCCAGAAATATTTTTAATCCAAACAAACACGCCGCTTCGAAATAAATATGTCGGACGGTACGGGTTGCAGGGATTTTACACTGGGTGATATTTATTGTTTAATAGAAAGTCTCCCGCAACTTCGTTTGCGGAGGAGGGAAAAGAGGAAGGAAAGGATTAGTTGGACTGATAAAAAGACGATTGAGAAAGTACTTGAGAAGGTGACAGAGAAAAGGATGTCGCTAATAACCACAGAGAATAGAAGGGGCAGGATGTTTGGACCCCTTTATCATCATTATATCAAAACCATAATAATAATAAAAACTTCCAGATTAAGAGTCTTCATAGTAGTTTAGATTATGTTTATATATATTACTTATTATGTATAGTTTGTATCTTTTACAATTTGGATGTCTCACCCTTGTAATTATTAATTTGTACAAGTTTGATACCGATATCTCGCAGCAATGATTTATCTGGTGAGCCTAATAGTTGACTGGTTGCAATGCAAATGCCTTTATGGCATTAGGTCCGCCATTTGTATTTTCTTGTATTGCGCAATAAAGTTTCATACAATAAATAAATAATAGAGGGGAAGATAGAGGGAAAGGAAAAGAGAGGGAATTAGTGAAAATCTTTTACGGGTCAAATCGAAGAAACAGTAAACAGCGTGTCGTATCAGGATGTCAAAAAGAAAGCTGAGACTAGAGAGGAGTGGAAATTACTCCACCGACAAGAGCTTAGCTCTTAAATATGATGATGATAGTATATTTGTAGCCACATCACGTCAAAACGGCTGGTCAGATTATAATTATCTTTGGCGCATATCGTAACTATAGCTCGCGGTGTTAAAAAAATATGGTTACTTTTTCTCCCTTGCGACCAAATTGTGGTAACTGCTAGTTCTAAATAAATAAAGAAATACTCACATAGATACTTAAATTTTAATAAAAATAAACTTCCTAAGTTTTTCTTTACGTTTCCTTGTGTCGTATTTCTCATTGTTGAGGGTCATGACCTACACAAATATTTTTTTGGACCATCGCTTTCCACTTATTGCGATCTTCTGCAGTGTGAAGTGCTTCACCCATCCACCATTCTTGCATTAATTCTCCTTTTCGATCTAGAATCTGCTAGTACTTACGTTCGTGTATAAAAGATAAATGAACATTGGTATTTACTTGTCATTATTAGAGACGGAAACTGTTATGAGTAACCGCATTCCAACTAGATGGAGCTAGGACTAGCAAAACAAGTACAAGAATCGGACAAAGCAAGGTACCTATGTATATTTGTCAATAAAAGAGTACCTTGCTATATTAAAAGTAGGTTTCATTATGTACTTAGTCAAATAAAATATTACAAAAATGAAATAAGACTTGTTCTTGGGATACATACGTAGCGCTCCTAAAGCTGTCCTAAAGTTTAACTAGTCCTATTAGTTTAAAAAAAATATCACGTTGCGTCAATAATAAATATTTCGTTCCTTTTTATCAGATTTTCTAGCTCCAGGTATTGCCACAGTTTCAAAATATACCCATTCCCAAAGTCCCTAAATACCCATTAACTGCTCATCCGGTACAGTGCGCCGTATCCTCAAGCCGATATAAAAATCAACGTTGACCAGAGCCGGATCACTTACGACAAAAAGAGAGCATGTTTACATTACGAACCGCGAAACGTATAGCGCACTCGTGCGCGCAGGGCAAAGGCGGCAGCGGTCGCGGGGCGGTGGCGGGAGTGGCAGCGAGTATATAAATATTTTAAGTAGCTGGTCTGACCGAAAAGGAAGCAACCAGCTCTAAACAGTTTGAAATATAGGCATCGATCCACTGTTCCCTTGGGAGTCCACTGCTCCCCACTCTTGAACGGTGAACTGATGAAAAATCTCCGAATATATCTAGAAAATACTTTGTTGAACCGATTTTCTAGAACTTCGAACAGCTAAGAACACGTTCGATGTTCTAATTTGAAATCGGTCTATCCGTTCAAGCGCTCTAATGCCACAGATAGACATACGGATAAACAGATATACAGATACGCAGATACCCAGATGTAACACACGTCAAATTTCCAACGCTCTCTTTTTTCATCGGACTTAAAAATAGAATGCAAGTTTGATCCTTCTTGCACCACACGCCATGCACCGGTAATTAAATAATAATTCCCGCAGGAATAAATAATACGAGGTGTGAGTGAAGACACGCAGACCCGAGCCAGATATCGAAATGTGCTTATATATCTTTACTTATACACTGTTAAAAATTATGATACTTTACAAAATTTTTATTAATATTATTTTATTGAATTAATTAAAAACATGTGATTTACATGTTTTGTAAATTTCCTTGCTTTTTCGGGAATTTTACAGATTTATGTGTTTTTCTGCATGTAAAATGACATAATTTTTAACAGTGTACGCTAAATAAAAGTGTCGTAAGCTCCGGAAGATTGTTTAGTAGTCTATCTACCTTCAAAATGCAACTGTTTATTTCAATTTACACTAATTTTCTTATGAATTCGGTAACGCAAGATAACATTTTCGAATGTCACGTTGCATATTTTGTCTAGGAATAAAATTCACGTTTCATTTTTTGCTTAGGAATGAAAATTTCAGTATGAAGCAAAAAATGCCCCGTGTACAAAATCAATAATCTTGATTTAGAGCAAGTTACAAAAACTTATTATTCGCTGCTAATGTTTTAAAATCTTCAAAATTTAAAAAAGTTTATCTCGCAGGAATATTACGTGAGGTGCGAGCAAAGACACGCAGGTCCGAGCTGGCTATCGAAACATGTTTCTTCTTAAATTATCTACAGCTAGAGGGCACCTGCATCTTCGTCCGCAGAGGAGAAAAAGTCATATGGTGCTTTTTCCTGCACATTAACATTTTGCTTCATGAATTAGGCATCCTAATAATCCAGAACTACGTTATTCTTTTAGTTGCAAAGGATATCCGAGTTCAAAAAGTAGCAAAATTAATATTAGAAATAAACTGAAGTATATTAATTTGTGCATTTTTAAAATATAGGATATCGTTAAAAATCGTCAAGTTATGAGTAGTTATTTTTGTCAATTTGAAAGCCTGTGTTAATTTAATTTATATAATATTAATGACTACGGTACAAAATATAAAAAAAAAAAAAAGTTTAATCCACCTTGCACCACACAGTCATTGTAACTGTTTCCCGCAGGAATAATACGCGAGGTGCGAGCGAAGACACGCAGACCCGTGGCGGCCGAAAGAGGAACACGCTTTATTTGACTGCTTGAATATTGTAGAAATCTTAAAACACTTCAAACACTCTACAAAAGCTCTTTTATCATTAACCTAACACAACTAAAAGAAATCCAAAAATATTTGATCATGAACAATTTTGTAGAATTAAATTATTGAAGGTAATTGAATCCGAAATTAATAATCATTATTTTATTTTGTGGGTTATTCTCAAATATCTGCAAAAAGTCATCATTTTGCAGATGGAACACTCATGTGTTCCATGCAAAGTGACAAGTTATTGCTTAATCTTTGCATATTGAGGTTCGATTTATATATGTACCGGTATATAGTTAATTTTATGACAAGGGGCTAAACAAAACTTGAGATTTTGACACTAAGGGTCGTTTTCACAAAGTCTTATTCCAATAATAAATCATTAATTACTCGACAGTAAACTCATTTTACGTTAACCAATATTTAACCTAAGGATAAAATCTCTATATCTACTAGAGTAAAATCTTATACGGCTGATTTAGGTGTTAGTAAGGTAAGGTGTGTAAGGCGTTAGTCACTGTCAAGTCAATTCCAAACTAAAATTATTTCCCAATTCATGTATTACCCGAACAATTTAAATATACGCAGCACCTTTGCTCCAGCATGGGACGAACTGTCAATCTTACTCGGGTGCATTACGATTTGATTTGTTCAACGTTACAGAGTAACTATGCGAGAGTAAGTTATCCGTAGACTAGCATGGTGAAAGGAAATTGATGATAAATATCGAGTAAATCGTTAGAGGAAAGTTATACTGGGACTGGGGTAGCCGGGCTCGTGCAAATTAAAAGATGGTGAAATCGACTCCAGTGATTCAGATATCTGAGTGTCAATATGTCTTTCAGCCACGCGTTATAAACTGCTTTTCACGTCGAAGGTCAGAAAAAGGCTAAAAGCTACTAAACCGTTATTAAATTTATAGATCAAAGCCAGCGTTCATATCACTTCGTGTCAAAATGGCTTAATTTAATCCCTTGTTATAAAATCTATTTTTGTTTTTAAATTTGTATATTGAAAAACGCGCATGCAGTACTTATAATCCAGTCAAATTGTGTTTTTACTAGTAAAGTTTTGAGGTAGTTCTGATTTCTTCTAGTCTATATGTATTTTGGGGTGCTGAATCCGAATCTGAGGTTTGCTAACAAAATTCGTGACGCAACATTGACAAAATCGCAATTAGATTTTTGCGTAAAACTTGGAAACTATTAACTTTTAGTAAATGGCTTGTTTAAATATTCTTTGATTTTTTTACAAATACCACTATTAGTTTTTTTTAGAAAAACCGTCCGGTCTCAAGTGCGAGTTGAACATCGGTATATATCACTGAATCTTATGATGAAAATAATTGAATGGTTTCCATTTAAACCCTAGGGGCTAAAGCAATTTACCGGAGAAGTACATGCGTACCTACTAATTACATATGTAAGTATTTGTAATATAACATTAATGAAAATATCGTGCGTAAACCTGCATACATCATTCTACAGTGCCAGAATAATGGCTGTCTAATAATGGATAGGTACTTAAATCATAGGGAGAAATCAAACCTATGGTTCCACAAATAACAAATATAACAATCAAAGAGACCACTTATTTTACGAACTGCTCAAAAATACAATGAAAGCGGCCATTTGTTAGTTTGTTACAGGCTTTGCAGTTTCAAGGGATAGTGGTTTTACCTTGGGTATTTTTGTTACTCATAAAGTGCAATTGTTAACCTCTCGTCTGTATCTGATAAGGATCCTGACTACATTTTTAGGCCATCTTTTTGAATTTTTTTACAGAATAAAATATAAATAAATAAATATAAATATCAGGGACAGTCTTACACAAATCGATACCTAGTCCCAAACTAAGCAAAGCTTGTCTTACGGGTACCTGGCGACGAATATGTAATAAATATTACCCCCTATACGAGTAGGTATGTTTTTATGCTCAGTATGGTGCAAATGAGGCTTAAACTCTCTTTTTTTAAACTCCACCTACAAGAGATTGAGTATTATGTGAAATAAGGTACCTACATCATTATTTATTTTGAAGAAGAAGGAGATATCAAGTTGGTATTATACAAACTAAATCAAAGGGAAAGTAGGTCGTGTATCAAAAATAAAACTGAGAGTAGAGAGACACAGACATTGCTCCACGAAAAAGAGAGGAAGAGTTACTCACTTCACTCGTAATAAGTTTCTGTTCGAAATTTATTTTTTGTGACAAGCTTTTATTGCCGACTGTACTTGTAATTGAACATCCATCAACTACTCACCGAGACGATTCTAAAGAACCCAAACTCGGTAGGATTGCATTATTTTCTTACAGAGTTCCTATGACCACCTTCCTGCTCCATCAGCAGATCAGCTTGATGGTATCATACTATTGCATTGTCACCGAACTGACGGAACTTTCATAAGTACCTATGCCAAATTTTAGCTCAAATGGAAACCGGGAAGTAAGTCAAATTTAACTTGCAAGATTCCACTCGAGCATTACATAATTACAATGCAAGTTGAATAAAAGTTTGTAAAAGAGATTAGTTTATAAAAACTAGAGGCCGCCCGCCACTTCGTCCGCCTTAGATTTGTTTATCGCGGATAAAAGGTATTTATTTTACTAATTTAAATGTGAAGCATATTACCAAGATTTCAAGTTCCTGGCGTAAACAAATATTTACTGTCCATACAAATTTTCATCCCCTTTTTGGTCCCTAAAAGGGAGGAAATTTGACATACATTATAGCCTATGTCCTATTCTGATATATAAGGTAGGTACGTAACTGGAAAGTTTCATAAAAAATCGTCCTATAGCTTTTGAGATTATGTGGAACGTACACATACATACTTTCACGTTTATAATATAGTAAGGATGTATGTTCGTTCCTCGAGTTCAACGCCTTTAACGACAGTGGATGGATTAAACGTGTATAATATTTAACATCCCGACAGTTTATGAAAATTTAAAAATTCAATTCCTGCATCAAATCTATTTTATTACTTTAGACAAAGCGAACCTATCATTCTTACGGAATAGAAGCATTAGTCCCAAAGTCGCGTCATAGATGGCGCTAGCTGTATGTTTGTAGCTAAATGCGCTGTTCTACTCTCGTCTCAGGTTGTATCAAAGTTGATAGTTTGTCTTCAGGTACAATTCACAACTTTTGAACACTTCAACAGGTATAGGCTTTTATGGGTGAAAATTAATTTAAGATAGCATTTCCGTCTTAAATATTGTGATGATTAGGTTCTTGTTTAGAAAAATAGAGCCAATTAGGGCGGTTTATGTCGAGTATTAATACTTTACTATATATTCATTCAGTTTAAATAAGGTTTTGTAATTTTGTAACAACACTCGTGGTCACGGGGTAGAATAGTCAACGAAATCCGCTAAAACAGTTTTATTTAATGGAGTTTTGATATTAGGTATACAGATTAAGTTAGTAACTATTCGGAATGTAAGGAGGAATACCTAGGTTGGAGGAGTGGATGTTTAGTTTGCGTAAAGATAGTAGGTTATAAAATTAAAATTAGGTGTTCAAAGCTGTGACGCATACTTCGATTTTTTTGTTATTCAGCTTAGGTACGCGAGTCATCAGTTGTAGATAAAATTAAAAATTATGATTGATGTTTATGATTTAATTTGTTCAGCAAGTAAACCCACCTAGATAAAAAGGGAAAAAGTAACGAATTTTAACTTCTATTGATTTCTGTCTAATACAATTACATTAAAATCTATATTTTTAGTAGGTATTTCAACTTCTTCAGATTATTCAATCCCGTTTTAGTTTATTTCCAGTGAACATAAAGTCATGGACCATGCACAGTACACGTTGGTATGTGCGGGCAGCCGTCCGAAACGTTGTAAGACATTTTCAATTATTCATACAGTTAAGCTATTTTGGCAGTGACTGCAGATAAGCTGCGGGAATAGAAATGTCGTAAGTTACTTCAACGGTAAGTAGAGTTACGTGTTTTTGGTTCCGAAAGCTTAGATTGCATTACGTAAGTGCTTTAGTTCTGTTTACGGCGGCCGCCGCGCCGTTGCCGCGCGTTGTCGCTTGTCCCCACTTCGCATCGATCGGACCCGCCCAGTGCTCGCTCCTCCCACCTGGCCCTCCCCGCGCCCCTTCACCCTCCACCCGCCACCCCCGCGGCCTTTGTCGCGCCGCCCGCGCGGTCACCTGTGTCGCAGGTCCTCAGTCGCGCACGGACCGCGTCGCGCGCCGCCCGTCTCGCGCTATACTATGACACGGACGTGATGGAAGGCAAAGAGTTTGCGAGCCTGCCCGCCGGCTTGGACTATTTTATGATGCCGCGCGTCAGCCAGCCGGCGCCACAGTTCGACTTCAGAAAATTAGGCGCCAGCTTCAGCGGACGAGATGAAGACAGGAGCGATGACAGGCGTTCGCCGGACTACCAAGAGCGCCGGGACCCGCCGCCAGCACCGTGGCCGCTGGGGCTCGGCGTGCAGTTCGTCAATCCCGCCACCGGCAAGAAACGCGTCCAGTGCAACGTCTGCTTGAAGACTTTCTGCGATAAGGGAGCTTTAAAAATACACTTCTCGGCGGTGCATCTGAGGGAGATGCACAAGTGTACCGTCGAAGGATGCACAATGATGTTCAGTTCGCGGCGTTCGAGAAATCGTCACAGTGCTAATCCTAACCCGAAGCTGCATTCGCCGCATGTGAGGCGGAAGATATCGGCGCACGACGGTAGGTCAGCGCAGCCGTTCCCGCTGCTGCCGGCGCTGGCGCGGCTGCCGCTGCCGCCGCCGAGCTTGCTGCCGCCCGAGCTGGCGGCGCGTCTGCCGCCGCCACTAGCGGGCCATGGCCCCACACCTCTACCTCCGCGAGTGCCCCTCGACAACCTCCGTAACTTCAGTGAAATTGAAAAAATGTACAGAAAATTCCCACATCCCGAGGAACCTACCCGCGGTGCGCTCGATCTCGTTAAACCCCCTATTTCCCACGAGGATGAATCTAGTGACAACAATGATGACATTTCCGACGATGAAAATAAAGTTAAGTGCGAAGAGAGAGACGAATCGCCGGTCGAAGAGAGACTTCATTCGTACGAGGACGAACCGGAAGATTTGAGTGTAAACAAAAAGAAAGATGATACCAAACAGACCGCCGCATCTGCGGCTAGCCGCAATGAACCCACCGCCTCAGACGACAAGACGTCCCTTGTTCCTAACAAACGCAAACGAAAGAGCGGGAACCCCACTCGGTGTTCTCAGAATAATGAATACAATGTGTCCGACGAGGAATATCACGGAGACGTGTTTAGAAACATCTCAACACCCGGTTCCAGCCGCGCGGAGGACGAGCCGTTATCGCTGAAAAAACAGAAACCAGAAAAGTGGGAGCCCTTTCAGAACGGTGAAGAAGCAACTGTGGACTCGGAATCGATAACGCGTGTGAAAGCTGAGAGTGAATCCGATGACGAATCCAGCGCGCCGAGCGTCGTTCGCGAGGGCCTGAGACTGCGGTCAGATTTGTACACGCCGAGTGACAGCGGGAGCGATTTGCATGCGTTGGAGGAACGGCTAGCGCGAGCGCGGTCGCCCTCCGCGAGCAGTGACCGCACCGATGACAGGACCGACCTCAACGATCTCGAGATCCCCATCGACGACGAAAACCCCGACAGGTGCACTGCGTGCGGCAAAGTGTTTCAAAATCATTTCACGTTACGCATGCATTACAGAAACGACCATTTAAAACTGCTGCATCCCTGCGATGTCAACGGCTGCGACGCGGCGTTCCCTTCGCGACGGAGTCGCGACCGACACAGCTCAAACGTAGACTTGCACCGGCGCTTACTCTCAACAAGCTCGCCAGACGGTCGCGAACAAAGACCAGGCTTCGAAATGAACACAGAACTCTTAAACAAATTATACGCAGACATAAAAGGCCTCGCATCGACCCTTGAAAGTTTGCGATACGGCGGCAACGAAGAATCATCACAAATTCCGAGCTACGTGTCAGAAACGATGAAATTCTACAGTAGGAATCTGAGTGCGCTTCAAGCGGGTTTGTTCCCGCAGTTTGGAGAGCGGGGGTTTTTTCCGGGCCCTTTTCTGATGAATAATGGAGTGCAAGGCGGTGGAGGGCCTTACGGGGCGCCGGCAGGGGCGCAGTCGGCACGAGAGTCGTTGTCACCGCTGTCGGCTTCGTCGCCGCCGGTTTTGTCACCCGGCCGCCTCGACGCGGCGAACGCTCGCTCCAGAGAAGATGCTAAACTGCTTTTTCGGGAGAGCTCGGAGTCCTACAAGAAAATGACGTCACTCTGCGAGCGTCAGGAACAAATGTACCAGCACCACGTCCCCGTGTCATGACGCCGCCACGCGCGCTCCTCCTGGTGAAACGAGGCGCAACGGACTCTGTATAGTTAATTGTTAATAATATTAATTGCGTTAATTTTATTTCGTATTTCGTTTTGTATTTCTTGTGATATTTAGACAAATATATCGTAATTATCGATCCCACGAACTGTAAGTTATAGGGATAGTACCGCTTGGAGGCAGTGAAGTGCAGTGCAATATGGGCTCGGGCATTACGGGCGAATGCCGAGCGCAGCGGACGATATGTATGATATCGTGTAGAGTATTTGTAATCGATGTTGAAAGTAAACGTTATAATGATCAGCTTCATTTATTGTTCTGGCGCAATAAAGTCATTGAGGAAAAAAACTATTGTTTTTATTTACATTGTGAGTATCTTTGTATCCGTCGCGGCGGACCGTTGGTCGGACGGGCCATTAATCTTCGCTTCATTTGCATTAAAAAGGTAGTCTGAATCGATGATTTAAGCAATAATAACAGCTTTGGGCGATTACGACTTTATTTATTTTATCAGAATCTAATAAAGCATGAATACTTGTTTGACACATTAAACTACAACGATTCGGCAGATTCCCCTTTTAACCGTCACAAAACGAAATATTATTAGGAAATAAATGAAATAATTGGTTAGAACTGAACATCAGAATTCATTATTATTCAATCGTATGCATAATCAGATGTGGCTATTGATTTAAAGCATTCAATATAAACTATTAATTTTGATGAACTAGATCGGCGGGATATATGCCACAGTAGTTGCTTACTAATTAAATATTTCATATAGAATGCAGATTTTGATTAAAATTTATTCCTATCTACATAATATTTGAATATTCCCTGCTGAGACAGTTTGAGGCGGCCCGACAATAGGTGGCGCTAGCGGTTCGAATCCGTAAGCCAAATTGTGTACAAGCGGAACGATAAAATATCAAACTCCAAGAAAATTTTGATTTGACCGAGGGACCTAATTATACATGCATAGTAAACGTTCGCTGTAGACGTAGGTAGATCTAGTTAAATCTCTGGTTACCGATTGAACACTTATATTTTTTAAGTAAGTAGGTACCTACTTACCTTTAAATATTCGGGCGCCGTAAATAATATATTTTGACAGACCGCCACAAATGGGCATAAAAACAACAAGTTGTAAAATGTTAAAAATTAGCTGTTTCGGTATGGCATGGTCGACATTTTCAAAGTTTCAGCTTATAATATGGGTATTCGAAAATAGTATGATTGATTGTTACAAAAATTGAGACGAGATAACTAACACAAAATCATTCTGCAGCGATTGAGTTTTCTTGAAGCAGCACAGATAATCACAAATACTTTTTAAGACTTTAGATAAAGATATACTTTAATATAGTTTTTCAAATCTATGGAAGATTTTAAGCGTGACAGTAATTTCAATTGGAACAAATACCTACCTATGTGGATTGTCTCATATCTTAATAATAACCTCATTCAAGTCAGGGTGTGTGTGATGAATGGGTGAATCAACTTTTAGACCCACACTTTTGACATCTCTGGCGTTACCAAAAATGTCTCTGGAGTTACCGAGAAATCAGGCTTCTAATATGATGTTTTCCTGTTTATTAGGTTTAAAAGACAGGGACATTCAACATTTTAACGAACACCATAAATCAAAAAAAGAGAAACCATTATTAAAAGGTGTTATTTTACAGCGAAGTTTAAAAGTTGTGGACAGATTTGTGTGGGTCAAAAAGTTGATTCACCCGAATACGTATGTTTGTTCATGAGTCTCGGAAGCTTGTAGTATGGGTACTAGGCAACGATACACATAACGTATACATAAATTATAATACTTAAATATGTACAGTCAGCGTCAAATTGTCTGTAGCATCCAAAGCGCCAAATATATCGCAACATACCTTTATTACTATAGTAATAAAGTAGTGTGATTGCTGTGCAAACTAAAACAATGAAATCGGCACCCTCGAAAAGTGTTTAAATATTTCTCTTAGTTAAGGACCATTAAAACAAGAGGACTGACAATCTCCGTACAAAAAGTCATTCCCCGATATGTACAACGCCATCTAGGTATAAGAATAATTATTTACAATTACTCAACTTGGCAAGCGAGACACGGTATTTATGTTATGATTTATTTATTATTAGCAGTTCACGAAGTAATTGTTATATTTACTCGAGAACGTTGTAGTAAGGTAAACGTCCCAATGCTTGACAGTTTAATTCCAATTCCAATAATCGACACCTCGTGCTTTACCTCTATCGCTACGAATTGAGGTTGAAGGTGCCAACTATGGGACCAATTGGACTTTTATTCGACGACACGTTTGGCTCAGCGGTTGAATAACGGCCTACGAAGCTGGCCTTTCTAGGTTCGAATCCCAGCTAGCGCAGATGTTTTTTGTGTGATGAGCACGAATGTTTGTTCCTGGGTTTTGGGTTTTTTATATGTAAATTTAAGTATTATTTGACGACCGGTTTGGCTTAGCGGGAGTAAAGTTGTCTGCGAAGCTGGAAGCCTTGGGTTCAAATCCTGGTAAGGGCAAATATTTGTGTGATCATAAATATTTGTTCCTGAGTCTTGGATGTTTGCTATGTATACAAGTAAATATATCTATTAAATATCGTCTAGTACCCATAACACAAAGCCTTATTGAGACATGGGACTAGTTCGTTTTGTGTAAAATTGTCCTGTAATATGTATTTATTATTATTTATTTTTATAGTACATCGACACCTAGTATCCATAGTACAAGATTTGCTTACTTTGTCGCTAGGTCAATCTGTGTAAGATTTTCCCGAATATGTGAATATTATTACTTTAGATGCATTTTCAATGCAAGATTAATTTAGAATTGCATGTTTTTAGATATATTTATTGATTCATTTTAGCACCTAGTAACGTAATTAGGCGTGTCTAATTCTCGATTTATCACCGAAAAATAAAGTCTCCATCTCAGTGATATGTATCTATAAACGGTTCCAAATTTAAGATACTTCAAACTCGACCGCGGCGTATTCCCATTGTCTCAGTCTGACAATACGACGCCATGTTTGACCTCCAGCCCAAATCCTCACCACGGGCAGTAATTATCGAACACGTCCAATGCCGTGAGAACTGCTCTAATTGTTCCACGTCGTTACGATTTAATAACAGAGTGACGTCCAAAATGCTTATTCGTAACATTTTTCCCAACTCCCAAAAAAATTACCGCAATTATACTCTTATCCACGACCAAAAAATCCTATAAACCTTTGAGGCAATAAATTCTTACGCCGTTTCAGTTACTGAAGACCATCCTTCATTTAACATCGAATAGGCTTATGTGTGTACGTAGCCGTGTTCACTTACGTCGTTTTAGAATGATTGGTATAGTATCATCAAGGTTAAAGTGACGCCATTTTTGACCGTATCATAATAACATGTTAGGCCTGACAAAACGGTTTGCAGAGTTTAAGAAGTCATTCGCTTTGAGTTTAATTAGTTGCCTCGTTTAAATGAATGGAGAGGATAAATGCGATTTGTGAACAGTTATGGTTGACTTCTAGCAGACTGGTGTTCATTTTTAAGGATTGTGGAATGTCTTGGTGAAGGTAGCTAGAATTTGCTGAATGTGGGCGCCACAGAACGACCATGGCGGCCTTCTTTTGGCGTGGCTTAAATCCAGCAATAGACTTCTCTTAGATCATGATGATGATGACGATGAATTCCCTGTCCCCTGTCCTACTTTTAAAGGGGTATGGTTTGCCTCGGAGATCAGCTATTATAAGTCATCTTCGGGGCCATGTGTACCAAGCAAATACGCCACGTAAGTACATGGGTAGCTGAGTATCCACTGATGGTTACAGGATACTTTTTACCCGACTACGCTAAAGAAAAAAAGAGGGGTTATGACTTTTTCTCCTTGGCGAACGAAGGTGTGGGCGCCTTCTTGTATATACTTCAAACCGCAACTAAGGAAACATTTGTTACCAGACTCCCTTCAATAACTAAAACTATAGTTAGCTACATTAAGATGGGATTAAATTTAATGGGACTAGACATTGCCCGCGGCGTACGCGGGGACTGTTAGTTGGTATATTAATTTGGTCTTGACAAACTATGCGCCCCAGCGGAAGGGATTTTTGGACTTCCGCCTATTTAGCTTAATTAAATTTGTGTTTGTTTGTGGTTTTGATTACAGCTATAAACAGGCAGAAAATTGGGGTTGAAACAGGTGATCTATCAGAAGAACACAACAAAATGTATTACAAGTAATAGGTGAAACGATTAAAATCCCTCTACACATCTAGAAAAATACTGATATTTTTTAAACGGCTGTACTTATTTTCTTGAACCATAGCTAAGAACACTTCCGATAACGTCAGCTTTCGAACAAAAACACGCGCACGGAGTGTAACATAGATTAATATTATAGCAGAGATATCTATCTTAACCACGATAATCCATACCATGAAGCACTGTTAATTAATGTTTGACAAAATGCACAAAGACTTGCCCCGAGCAAGCGAAGATTATTTGCTTAGCAAGGGCCTATGTTCATGGAAAATGGTAGTCATTTGAGTTGTCCTGTTAAGTAACTGGGGCAATTAAGGGAGCATATTTCGTGTTTGTTTTAATGATTTTGCTGTGGAGGTATAATAATTAATAGATATTTTAATTGAAAATTTTGGGTAATATAATCTATGTAGTAGGTATATTTATGTAGTACAATTACCTGACCTATTACCTTAAAACTACTAAGTACTGCCTAGTACTTAGTAGTATGTTAATGGATACGTCAGTCAGTTTGGTCTTTGTGTGCGAAGAGGCTGGAGCAATTTGGGGATCTTGCGTAGGGGAGACCGAGTAAGGTCACATGTCACAGTGACCATAAAGGACTATGAACCGGTGGCAAAAGATCGCGAGAGCTAAATAAAGCTCTTGCGATACTTCGCCACTGGTCGATGAATTTATTCGATCGTTCAGTTTTCTGTCATGGCCGTCGTAACAGAAACTTTACCCGATCTCCGCTATTTTTTAAATGATATGCTGGGGATGTAAGTGAAATTGGGTTAACGTACTACTTTTTATAATAATGGATATAATATTCGAGTCCGTTTCAGTTCATAAAACGGGTTTTTGAATTTTGAAACCCCGCTAGTAGAAAAGGAGTGTCCCCAAATCTTTTCATGGCAATAAAGGATCTTACCTTTTACTGGCACGTTTTCACAATGTATGGACTTATGAGCACCAAACGTTCTAAGGTACTTTATTAATAACATTAAGAAAACCCAAGGAAATCGCACGCTTGCCCGCGGGCTCACTTTAATCTCACTTGTCGCTTCCAAGCGGTCTCGAGACTCGAGCGACGGTCTCAGCCGGTCTCACCAGTGAGAATGCTTAATGAATCTTTTAATCTCCTTAAAAATTCTTAAAGGAACTTCAAAGCGAGGAATTATAACGCTCCGGGATGGAAATTGTATTTTTTTGCGTTTAATTATTTTTGGTGTATTTTTAGTCGGGTCAATATTGGATGTGTATAATAACATAGCCGGTTTGAACAGGTATTTAAATATTTATCTCTTTCTTATATAACAAATACTCAGTTGCGCAAACGTTATTTAACACTAAGTCTCTGTCTAGACTGAGATTCCGAGGTCTAGACTCATCCGTTGTAAACTTAGAATATTTAAGTAATGGAGATGACTCCCGTGTCATTATACCGCACCTAATTTTTCTTGTATTTTTAGCGGGGGTTGAGGTAAATACGTACGGCACACTTCGGAAATATTACAACCTTAGAGCATTTTTATCCACTGGAGGTATACGAATACATACCCCTCTGCCAAAGTAATCGGGTAGAACGTAGTAATTTGTAGAACTTTTTCCACAAATGCAAACACTGGCAATTCAGCTTAAAAACTAACCGGAGATTTCGCGATTTCGCATTTATATCTCCAGTGGATAAAAATGCTCTAAGGTTGTAAATAATAAAAATGTATCAGTATGCAACTTTTCGCGACGTAAATTGAACGAACATTATACATATAGAATGAAGTTCTGTGAGGAATTAGGATAATATATTGTTTATAGTAGTAAATTTCCTGCGTCTCACGACTGAACTGTGGAATAAATTGCCAGCTCCAGTATTTCCGGACAGATGCGACCTTCAAGCCTTCAAGAAAAGAGCTCACCTGAAAGGCCGGCAACGCTCTTGTGACTCCTCTGGTGATGCAATTGTCTACGGGCGACGGTGATCGCTTACCATCAGGCGACCCATCTGCTCGTTTGCATCCTATGTCATAAAAAAAAACATAAAAAAATTTTTGTTATGTTCAATATGTTTGGGTAGTTCTATTAAGCCAAAATAAAAGTAATGGTGAAAAGATATACTGTGCTTATCCTTAATTTATTAAAATGATACGATTATTCTGGCTTACATCTTAAATATATGCGATAGGAAAGTGATAGGGGTTGAAACGCCTGTAGAACTACCCCTGTAAAGTTGGTACATAGAAAATTTCTAATGATTTTAGTTTTTTTTTTGTAAATTTATATGTATTTTTTAAGTGATTGCATTAAGATCTTAACTCACGCGACGTGTCAGGTTAGCAACCAATATGGAACTGCAAACACTTTTGTGTTGAGAAGGTTCACATTAAAATACCTCTAGAGGTGTTCACAACTTCTTTTACAAAGGAACAATTGGCCTAACACTACACAATGAAAGATAATGCTTTTATTCAAGGGTACAATAGTAACTACATACTCTTGGTATCGAAAAAGCGCTCCCACTATTCTTCATTTGAGGAAGCTAACTACAGTTCCAAGGACATCACCTGTACATACCCAAAACATGTTGCTTATTAAAATTTGAAACTTCACATGAAAGTCATGCCACTTGGCGCCCCTTGACGTGACAGCACTAGAGCGCCCCGATGACAGAAGGGCTTATCTCCCTTAGTAATCCACGTGTCTTTACATCATTCGGTGGGTGGGGGCGCTAGTGGGGAGTATACATTATTCATACGTCTGTGATCAAAGACAATCGGGCCGTCAGTCGAAAGCGGCCTTTTTGGCTGTCTGGCTTATGAGAATTTGGAAACTGTTTTGAAATAGACGTTTATTTTTATGTAATATTCAGTGACGTACATTATAATCAGAGGCCAGAATTTTCACTTTCACCTGTCATTAGTGAGTTCTCACTTATCGACTTCGGATATACACAATATATCGATAAAATACAATACAGAATTTGTGCGTTCACGAAACGCGCGACTGCATCGCTGCAAAAAGTAAAGTCGTGGATCAACTTTTCTGAGCGACCCTTAAGCACTTAGCGACACTTAAGCGAACTCGTATCTATGAAGAACAGAACGCTACCACGAAAGTCTTTTTAAGTTCCGGGATCATGACATGAATCCATTTTCAAGAATTTTCCGCAACTTGATAAAAATACAGCAGCGATACCTGTGTTTGTCTACGTAACCAATACCTGTTTCGCCACAGTTGAAAGTCGGGGTTGAAATGCTCTCAAAGCAAGTCATCGATGTCATGTATATTTTATCATCCTATCTACGCGACCTGCTTTAGCACTTAAGCTCACAATAGCCAGGTAACCTAGGCTATAATTAGATCTGATAGCGGCTTACCACAGCTTCTTAACGGGGACCCTTACAAGTTACACTTACTGTCCTATTGATAAGATTGGAACTGGTCTTAAACCAAGTAATGACAAGTATAAGACCACCTGTTGGAGAGCAGTTTCTGGTTAATCGCTTTTTAAAATTTTTATGTATTTCTTATTTATACTATAGAATTTCACAAGTAATTGTGTTCTTTTCGCAAATAAATATATCGTTGCCTTATGTGAAACCTATTAGGTGCAGAAGCGTGGCGTCAAGAAAATAACAAAGGAAGCCGAAGCGTATAAATTTACTTCTATTTAAAGAATAAGGTGGTTATAAGCCTTTCTTTGGGCAACCCGGTGGTAATCGGCTTGTATGGACGTCACGCCACTGATTAGGTGTAAAACACGACATTTTAAACATGGCAGAAAGGTTCTCGAGAGGCGACCGCATACAGAAGGACGAAGCGTGGGCAGGCTCCTTACAAAGTGGACCGATGATCTGGTGAAGATCGCGGGAAACCATTGGATGAGGGTGGCACTCGTCCGGGCATTATGGAAATCCTTGGGAGAGACCTTTGTCCAGCAGTGGATGTCCTTGGGCTCATATGATGAATTGATGATGAAACAATTGAACAAATAGATTTCAAAACACATATACATTTTTATAAAGGCAAACCTGTCCCTGAAAGGGATCTCTCTTATAAAGTGTTGAATCTTCAATCTATCGAAACTTTCTTCACCCTTACTGTTTACATTAGTACCATTTATGGTGTTATGTTGAGCGTAAAAGGAATTTCGCATACATAAATAATTAAATATAAACACTTTTTCACATCATAATGAATGATCGATGAGCATATTGAGGAGCTCTATCGAATAAGTTCACGAATGTCCGTTTATGAGCAAATGGGTGGATCAACATTATCTCGTTTTTAGGGTTCCATAGTGAAAATGGCAAAAACGAAATCCTTATAGTTTCGTTATCCATCCGTCCGTATTTATTTTAGTCAAAACCATGTTACTCCAAGACTGCATGAGTATATGGATGAAATTTGGAGTAGTGTCGTAGGTGCAGTTGATAGTTAAATAAAAAAACAAATATTTCTAGGGGGGGGGGGGGGGGGGGTCATTCCTTCCTATACAGCGTAACCGAAACTGAAAAAAAAATGTATGTGTGGCACATATTTTGACAGATTTTTTTTCAAAATACCTCATGGTTTCAAAAAAAATAACCTATAAGACAATAAAAAAATAACTTATAATATAATAAAAAAAAAAATTACAACACAATAAAAAAATAAATTACAACACAATAAAAAAATACTAATACGATTTTATACAAGGTACAGAAAAAAGAAACATTTACTCAAATACATAATGAGTACTCAGACTTTAGATTTTGAGAACAAAATTGGACCTACGAATATCAACTGGCCTCAGATAGGGTTACCAATTTTCTATTAAATATAGTATTTTCGAAGCTGCAATGTTACCTCTAAAAATATTGTAGATGGCAAAAAAAGTGAAAAAGAATGTAGTATGTGGTAAAAATATTTACTTTATTTTTTAAATGAATATTTTCTGCTGCCCTTCATTGACAATGACAGTGACAGCAAAATATAGTAGTATTGTCTACGATATTTTTTTTTTATATAGTATTTGAACCCCTAATTGGCAACCCTATAGCCTCCGACGGCGTTTATCTGGCGATAAATACTGACGAAGTATCCGTCCCTTTCGCACACTCACGCTGGTCGGAATGTGTTATTATTTATGTATCATAAATATAGATACGTAGGTATCTAATGTCAAAAAAATATGTACCAATTAAATTGTAGTAAGAGTATCTTCTCCTTTTCTGGAGTCGGCAAAAAATAAATTGCTAATCAACCGACGATTGTTACATGTATGTGATTTAGCTAAACATTACTGACAATAGCAATTTTTTTCAATCAAAAGCTACTTAAAAAGCTGTGCAAATGCCAAGTCTGTTGAACCGAATCGTTTAGACCGTCCCTTAGAAATAAAAACTTATCGGTAATAAAACACAGAGGGTGCATGTGTTATATGGCGTCAGTTATTAATCTGTGTCTTCATTTGAGCAACTTTAGGGTGTGCAAAGTCTGCGTCAAGATTATTAACGCTTGAAAATAAAGATCTTGACTTAGACTACTAAGAGCTTTATGATTATGATAGCCATCAGGCCTGTTAGTAAGCAGTAAGCATTGATGAAGTCACATGCGTATATACCCAGAAGATCTTCGATTCTAAAAATATGAGCGTCACTGTCAGATACGTCTTGCCATGGACGATTAAGAACAATTATTATATAAATAATACAATTTAACGGATTATATCGCGTATATAGTCTTATTTGAGTTCCCGACATTTTGGAAGCTTTTAAGCTCTTCATGGCCAGGGGTTGAGTTTTCTCAGCGTACCCGTGACCATGGAGACCTGAAAAGCTTCCCAAACTTCGGGAACTCAAATGAGATAATGTACGTCATATAATAAATTAAATTCTTCTATTTAAATTAGTAATAATGGCGGAAACAGAAGAAAATATGAACAATTATTATACCAAAAATTTGTAAGAATCTATTAATTTTTATATAATTAAATGTAAAATGGATAAAAAAATGTAATCAAAAAAGAACCGACTTCAAAATAAACTAAAAAGCCAAAAATAATATTTTATGTACGGTACGGATCACATTTGAATCACCTTATGAAGACGGTGCCAAACCTGTAGTAAATTCCTTTATGCAACAACCATTATATTATTATTATGTGTTAATAGTAATATTATTACTATTAACACAAATGACACGCAAGAACCGCGGCGGCGAGCCTTTAGATATTGTTATTACCTACATTTAGTTATAGTAATTCGTATGTTTGTTGCATAAAGGAATTTACTACAGGTTTGGCACCGTCTTCATAAGGTGATTCAAATGTGATCCGTACCGTACATAAAATATTATTTTTGGCTTTTTAGTTTATTTTGAAGTCGGTTCTTTTTTTATTTGAAAATTTTTATTTATTGCTTTTTAGTGATGGATTTTAGTGATATAAAGTATTTTTAGAGCTCAATATGGGAAGATTGAGGAGGCCCTATTGTAAATAAATAAGACCAATTGTAGATATCACTATTGTAAATAAAATCTAAATTATAAGAATTGGCTAGGTCAAAATGGTTAAGTCCAGTAGCTAATCCAGCTAAAACCAGCGTTAAAAAAGAATACGACTAACAGTCTCAACTGACCCATAATATTTAAAGAATTATCTCGCAACTCAAATTGGCGTAGAATCTTGAGTAATGTTGAGACGGAATATTTCCGTGTCTGATGGAATAGTGAATGGAGCTATGGGCATAAAAAAAATGGCCGGCCCTAAAACGAGATCAGCTGGAGGACGGGGAGCTCCCGGAAACCGTGTACGTAAAATTTGACGATGAAACTGTTGGTCTTAGGTGAAAAGATAATGACGGTTGCATACCCATATCTCCATCATGTACTACGTTTCAAGCGACAAGGGGATACGGAGATGTGGAGCGTCGTATCTTACTTTTAATATTAAGTTGGGCTGTTACTGTTCCTAAGCTACAAGGTACCTCAGAGAAAGCTGTGACTGTGATAGACCTTGATAAAAATAATTTCGCTAAAGGGCAAATATATGTTGCACTAAGCCGTGTCAAAACTTTGGAAGGCCTAGCGTTGTTAGAATTGGACGCCAACAAATTATTCAATCTACTACATGATGAGAAATCCTTAACCGAAATAACAAGACTACGAAATCTGCCTTCTGACGATCGAAGCCACACATAATACACGACTTCTACGGCTTTTATACGACACTTACCTTAGCCATAATGCATTCTAATGTCAATTGCTCACGACCTTCAGCTGAACGTTGCTATTTCAGAATCAGGGCCGGTAACCGTTGAGGAGTTCTCTGGTTCTCCACTTTGCTACGCTGATCTTTACCAACTTCTGCCTCTAAGCAAAATATGATAAATAATTATATTGCGATTAGTGAATTAAATAACATTGGTTGAGCCCTAATTAGTGACTGGTGGCTTGTGTCTTCATCATCAGTTTTTCTTCACCAAATGATGATTTTCGAGTGTAAATGGTTGTTCTACTTTAATAAACACCAAAATCGCTATAGATGTGCCCATAAAATTTGAGGAATTCCTCCGATTCCTCATCGATTTCATCATCAGATCTTCACCAAAATTTTATGGGATCAACTTGGAAATTCCTACTCTTAACCGAAAAAATAATTTTCAAAACGGTCTTTCGATCCGCGAATTAAATAACACTGGTAGAGCTCACAGTGGTTACTGATGGCTTGTGTCTTCATCATCGGTTTCTCTTCACCAAATTGTGATTTTCAAATATAAATGCTTAAACTACTGTAATAAATACCGGAATCGCCATAGACGTGCTCATAATATTCGAGGAATTTCTTCGATTCCTCATGAATCCCGGCGTCAGATCTTCAACAAAATTTTATGGGACCAACTTGGATATACTTACTTATAAACAAAAAAATAATTTTCCAAATCGTTGTGTAAATGACGGAGTTCTTAGGTAACAAACATAAAAAAATTAAAAAAATACAACCGAATTGAGAACCCCCTCCTGTTTTTGAAGTCGGTTAAAAACACTGATATCTAGTTTGAATGATTTTGTACCAAGAAAAAAACATTCATTAAAATTAGACAGTCAAACTGTTTACGAAAATATGAATGCTCTCTACTTTTACAAGCTTTTATGTAATTTGCAATATTTGTAAGTTATTTATATTAGGGGAAAGTCTTGCAAGTTAAATTTGAACCACTTTCCGGTTTAATTGAGCTAAACTTTAGCATACCTACTACTACGTACATAACGTTAGATTTCAATACTATGACACCATGTGAACTGTGTGCCTACCATGAGTTCAGCCCGATCGAGAATCGAGCGCTCGATGACGGTCTATCTCTTTCGCACTATTAGCGCGTGCGAGAGAGGTGCACTGACTCTCGATACGAGATACTCGCTAGCGCCGATCGTGAACTCAGCTCATGGTAGGCACACTGATCTGTTGATGGAGCGGGATGGTGGTCATAGGCAGTGTGGCGGGTTAGGCCAATGTAGGCAGTTATTCTGTGCCTCTATTGAGTCATGGTCGTTCTGGACATCAGGGTAGGCAGTTTCTTTATGTCTGTATGGAGCCATGGCCGTTCAGGGTAGGCACTTAGGCAGTGAATTTGTGCCTATATGGATCGCGCGCCACTGGTCTTGAGTTTGGACTCTTTAGAGTCGTCTCAATGACTAGTTAGCGGATGTTAAAAAAAAGTACAGTCGGCAATAAAAGCTTGTCACAAAACAGCTATTTTTGATAGAAACTTATTAAAAACTGACAATAAGCTTCAAATCGGATCCACAACTTTGGGGTCCTAAAAAATTAACTGGTGTGTGATATAGATTACTAATAAATGAGTGATTTCGATTATGTTCCCCAGACATCTATCTTTTTTTTCACGACCTTCGTTTATTTGCAAAGCTTAAAATTTCTATAAAACGGACCTAACCTCACCTTTTCGCTTCCACACAATGCCTTAAAAGTGTCTGGATTTTTTTCAAAGATGCGTGAGTTGGGAAATTGGACAGTTAGAAACTGAGCCAGTTAATTGATCCCGTGTGATGTCTTTGTTAGGTTAAGGTCATCGAAATCTAATGAATACAGCAAGCGTGGAAGTCTGTAAGGAGGCTTATTTTCAGTAGTAGACGTATACGCGAATAGGGTGTTTATCGCTTTTCTAAACAAAATATCAAAATACCGTTAAAACGATTTCAAAAAGTGAAATCAAAAAAAAATCAGCTAAGAATTACGCATAATAAAAGGAATATTAAACTACTAAATACACAGTGATTTGACAGATAGGTCCGACATGAACTTTTACGGAATAGTACACTACGGCCACATAGACTCATATTAAATTATGTTCTGCTAGAAAGAGATGCGATGAAAGATGTGATTGTTTATATCTTGGTTATTTTATAATTATTCGAAAAACTCTACTATTTGTTACATAAATGAGCTTTTAATAAAAAATCATGCATATTACCTGTTATTATTAAATATGTTTATTGTTAAATTATAAAACTGACTCCGTTATTAGGATTGAAGTAGCCACTGTTTTTATCCATAACCTGAGCAATAAGCATCCAATCACCTATACGCCTAAACATCTTCAAAAACCTTCAAATAATATATAGGTAGGATATTGTTTACAACCTTTGGAGTCTTCTCAGATAGGGACATAACAGTGTGTTCATGCTTGATATGGCCGCTGCCATGTGGAAACGTGAAGTGATGAATAAAATGACAAAAATAGCGTTTAGGGTTGTTGTGCAGAAAGCCGACAGTGGATACCATAGCTTTTAAATAATGTTACTAGAAGGGACATGAAACATTATTCGTGGAGGAAACATAAAATAAATAAATAATCAGGGACAATCTTAAACAAATGTACCTAGTCCTCAACTAAGCAAAACTTATACTATGGGTACTAGTCGACGATATACATAGATATATAGATAAATTATAATACTTTTAAATACATAAAAACATCCAAGACCCAGGAACAAACATTCGTCCTCTTCACACAAACACTTGCCCTGGCCGGGATTCAAACCCGGGACTGCCAGCTTCGTAGGCCGTTGTGCACCACTGAGCCAAACGTGTCGTTAAAATATCGGAACAATAAAAAATAATTTTGCTTCGGCGCAGTTGTAAGCTTATTTTTCAAATTTCCAACGGTCAAAAATAATTATAATCCGTTGGCGTGATCTTCAAATATTACATTTTATTTTATTTTAGATAATATCTACATGTACCTATATACATTAATTTTTAGGCTTCCGTACCCAAAAGGTAAAACGGGACCCTATTACTAAGACTTTGCTGTCCGTCAGTCTGTCTGTCTGTCACCAGGTTGTTCTAATGAACCGTGATAGCTAGACAGTTAATATTTTCACAGATGATGTATTTCTGTTGTCGCTGTAACAACAAATACTAAAAACAGTATAATTTTATGTCTGTCCGTCTATATCAGTAACCAATATAAAATGATCCAACACCGCATACATTTTGCTTAGGAGCAGGGATCTGCTAACACTAGATTTTCATAGATACGGCCGTTTGTAGCGTATATTTTGTACGGAACGCATGGTGCGCGAGGTCGACTCGCACTTGGCCGGTTTAACAATTTTATAATACCTATTTGTAGAAATTGAATCTAGTCTCTTTCTGTAAATCTATGATATGATAAGTCCTTAGCTAACCACAAAAAACAACTGAATAAGCTTCTCAAATATGTATGACATGATAATTGTTAAGCAATAAATTAATCAGTTCATTATAGATTCCGTTTTTGTTGGAGATTTATGTTCTAATTAATCAGTTAGGATAATGAATTTTCATAGGCCTCTTCTTCTCTTTTTACCTTTATTCTTACGTCTATACAATACAATACTCTTTATTGCACACCGAAAATAGACATAAATACAGAAGTCAGAAATATGAAAGTTACAAGTTAAATACAGGTAAATAACGATTACCGGTATTGTAGTCCTGCCACCTGACTTCTGTCACAATGTAACTTTACCTACATGTAAACCTAGAAAAACCCATAAATACATGGAAACATTTGTAGTTTGAATTCAGGATATTCAAGGCCGTTTTTGCACTTGCGGGGGCCCCTCAGACACACAGGAAAGGGGGCTCTCGAACACTCAAAAATATGGGCCCTGAAGCACTCACTAACACAATTTGGGACCTCTTTGGACTGTTTACAAAAAGTTGTTTAAGATCTTTCGAGGCCCACGTGAGGTTGGCGGCCCAGGGCACGGATCCCGTGTGCCCTTATTAAATGGTAAAGACGGAACTGGGGACAATGCGATCCTAATTATATCCTCATAGACATGTTTGCATTTGAAAGAATTTGTTTTGGTTTTTTCGATTATTTCACACATCAAGGGATCACGGATTCATATATGTGTAATGACTTGCTCCTCAGAAAAATACATGGTTCACGAATAATAAAAGGAAAACAGTGTAAGTAGTCGTATGCCATACGGGTGAAGCCTCAGAATAACTCTAGTCAGGAAATATAATAAGAATAAATTACATTTAATAGACATGCAGCCCAATTCATATTCAAAACACCCTGATACCCTAACGTGCAAATTTGTACACAAAGCTAGGGTTGTCACTTGTCACATTACCGTCGCGGCGCACTCGCATGCAAAATTCACCGAGCACCCGTTAGAGACAGCCCTGACGCGCGGAACTGATACTTTTGACATGCAGTGTCTATTGCGACGTGTAAATTTAAGGGTTTTGTGTCAATTTGGGCAGATGGCGTGTTTGAAAGATTTTATTTAACGCTGATGTACTCGTGAGGCGTAAAGAGAATTCAATCGAAAGACTGAAGTGGAATTTTTTGTGCTTGATATATTTATCAATGTTGCAAATAATGTCTTAGACTATGTAATTAACTTTTATTTCCTGGTAGTGATGCTGCATAGGAAACTGGAGTTAGTCCCGGATTCAAATCTGTGGAAAGGCACATATTTGCGTAATGAGGTGTCTATGGTCGACGATGATCCTTATTTTTTCGGTTTGATAGTAGTTGAGAGTAAAATCAGACGTAGTCTCTGACTATGGCCCTCTTAAGGAAGCTCAAAGTCACTCAGCTAGCTATGGAAAGGGCTATGCTCGGGATCTCTCTACGAGATCGAATCAGAAACGAGGAGTTTCGTAGACGAACCAAGTTCACCGACATAGCAAACAGGGTAAGCAAACTGAAGTGGTAATGAGCAGGGCATATAGTTCGAAGAACCGATGACCATTAGGGTACAAAGGTTTTCGATTGGAGACTGCGTACCGGCAAGCACAGCGTGGAAAAACCACCCGCAAGGTGGTCGGAGGACCTGGTTAGGGTTGCGGGGACGCGCTGGATGCGGGTCGCCTCTAACCGGCCCATGTGGAAATCTATTGAGTAGGCCTGTGTCCAGCAGTGGACGTCCTATGGCTAAAATGATGATGATGATGAGAGTAAAAAACACATTTTTTGTGCTTGTTTCACATAATTGTTTTGAGAGTTAGATGGTATCATAATATTGCATTTTAACTCAACTTACAAATTCTAAAATGACAAACTTTGGCCCAATCGGAAACCGGGAAGTGGGTCGAATTTGTAAGATTTCTAACATGCGATATTTGACCAACACATAAATACTAATATGGTAAGTTAAATAAAATATTGTAAAAATACAACTACTCATAGTAACTTTTTATATTAAAATATGTTTACAAGTAGAAATCCAAGGCCAAGGGTAGAATCCAAATTTGGTTATAATGTAGTATGCCCAAAATCAAAATCAGCGTTTTTCACAAATAAACTACCATCTTTAGATTTTAGGAGGAAACTCCTTAACAGGCTTATCATCAAATACAGTACTTCTGAATTCCTAAGTTCTGGCTAATTATTTGTAATGAGTGACCGTAATGTACTACTTTTAATAAATTCAACTCAAAAATTAATATTTCAATTTGAATATTTTAATTACCATTATTTATCATATTATATTACACGGTGACATACTCATACATTTGCAATTATGATTACTGATTTCTATTTAACGCTTTATTCTAATTGACATATTGTGGCCAATTGTAATTTAATATTTAGAATTAAGATATAAATATTGTACGCCTCTCTGAGGCAGGACATGATGATTCTGTATAATTTTTTTAAGATCTGTATAACTCATGACCATACCATAAATATTATTTGATTTTGAATTTGAATAAATAAAGTTAAAATTGTAGGCAATGGAGACCACAGAAACGAGTTTTCTCGGCGTTCTCCTGTGCGAGTCCGATTCTTACTTGCCGATTTTTTTTTACTTGCATATAATGTGTATATATCAACATTGAATATGTAGTATTGCATTATGTCCTTTAAAATTTCAATAACGTCACAGCTGGTAATCTTCTTATAACAAAACGCGTACGTTAGCGCCATGTTGTATTTAATGTTGACTGACGTTTTTCTCTGCTGTGATTAGCTGTTGCTTTGTCAATACACTCGTCTTGTCATCTATATACTATTTGTCGAAATTCATTCTGTCACTGTCACATATGTGTTATCGAGTAATGTCCTTGTGTTTATCCTGTCTTGCTTTTTGCAAAATGTTTTAAGAGTGCTGTGTTTGAAGAACTTTGCGAAAGGACGCTATTTTACATCATTTCCCGTGCTCTGAGAAAATAATAAGTGGTTGAAGTGTTTAAATCGTGATGATCTTGCAAAATTATCGCCCGCAGAACTAGCAAACATTATGTCCAAGAATTCATTTTGTTTATTTGACTGCACCGAACACAAAACTATTCTCAGTCATTTCATTCCTCCGACTGTCCGATTTACAATTATGAATTGGTGCAACACAACCAACAAAATATTAAAGGTGACAGACGTATTACTTGCAATACAGAAGAAAGCTTACGACAAATTTAAAAAGAAATTGAAAAATAAATCTTTTAACAAATAATGTGTTTTATTTTTTTGCCACTTAGGTATAATTCTCAGGATATAATTTGACCACGTAAATACATTTACTGAAGTTACGTGTTCAAATTTACGTGCCGGGAACTATTCATGCAAAATATTAGACCTCGTTCAATGAACCTAGACCACTTTGGCTGAATACGTTACGATCCCTTGCCATATTGTAATCTCGAAAAGAAAAAAAAAAACGTCAGTCAACACTAATCGTACAGATTAAATATAGTTGCCTAGTGCAAATAATATTTGTTTCTGAGTTGGCAGTCTGATACGTAGTATCTCTTATTAGTCTGTGAATAACGTTATTCATATATTTTCACAGATGATTCTTTGTTGAACGAAATAAGCTAGAACGTTAAGTGATCGAGTGATCTGTCACGTTGTCGTGACGGCGGATAACATCTCGTTCAGATGGCCCGTGACAAGTGATTTCTTCTTTTTACTGAGTAAATAGTTTCAACTGCCAATGACCTTTGGTTTTTATAGTGCGATAGGTGAGTCCGTTGTATGAGTAAATTTACTTTTGGAGCGTACTATGTCACGTACCGCAACAGTAAACCCAAGTGTAAAAAAATGCGTTTTAACAAACGATACATTAGGACAAAAACGGCAGCGAATATTAACCTTAACACGCTTATTATAATTCTTAAAACAGAGTTCTAATGGCTGCAATACTGGGATCACATCTTCAGAATTTTTATAAAACAAACCTAACCTAACCTAATCTGTACGATAATCTTTAAAAAATCCTGAAAAATTTACGGTTTCTGAAAAAAATGCGTTGTGGCAAACGATACATTAGGATGAACGATATATTAGGACAAACGGCATTAGGAATTCCGAAGGAGACCCCGTTCTGCCTTGTGGATTATCATATTTCCATGAAGTAAAATTATAACTTCTATATTTGCTATAAAGGAAATGTCTGTACCTGACCATTGATATTTCCAAATTACCAGTGAAGCAAAAAAAGGGCATTGACTTTTTTCGTCTCCGCGATCGAAATTGCTGACACCTTCTTTTACATTATACTTGGAATACTCAGTTTCGGTGCAATAGAGTTCGTGTCGCGATCGTGTTTTGGAAAGATTAGTGTAAAACTAAGCACGATCTCTGCTTTGTTTTCCCTTATCATGATTCCGTTTTGCGCTGTTAGATGACGGTGAGTCCCAGGTAGGCTACTAGGGTTGCAAAATGTAGGGTAATGGTAAGAAAGGTATAGAAAGAAATGCTGTTTATCACCGAAATGAACCTCAAAAGTTACTATTGAAAAAGGAATGATGAACGCAAAGGGCGTGATCAAAGGTGGGCTGTACAATTGTACATAGCCAGACAGTTGACTGTCGCTCCAAGGTGCGATGCGGTGGTGGAGCCAACAACTTGATCTTGCCGAAACATGATCAAAAGTTTAAAAATTAAAGAGCCTATAAAAATACTATCGAATGATGATCGCAATGTACAAGCTTTTGCTTAAAAGTGATTTGCAAAGCGAGAAAGTAAGAAATGTGTTTAGAGCGTGGCGCGCGTTTGAAGTAAAATTTTCCTGCTCTTGTGACCTTACGAGGATTTTTGATGGCATCCAGTCTAATTCATACCATTAGGTTAGTTAAAGCGAAGTTAAACTAAGATGGTGGAATAATGATTTACGTCTCACAATCAAACGTGGACAGTGAATAGCAGGACTGTCATTCAAGGCTTCAAGGCATAAATCTGAGTAACCCAAGTCTTCAAGGTATAATCTGGAAATAGTCGCAAGGCTCGTGCCCAATGGTGGGCCACAGCAAGACAGTAATGAGTGCGAGTCGAGTGGCGTCGCACCAGAAATAGCGTTTGACGTTGTATCGCGGTGGCGCCTGTTCACTGTCATCTGCGCAGAGTAGCTTATAACAGAGACGAAGCGATTGCAAGGCTCGTGCCCAGAGGTGGGCGACAGCAAGACAATAATGAGTGCGAGTCGAGTGGCGTCGCACTAGAAATAGCGTTTGACGTTGTATCGCGGTGGCGCCTGTTCACTGTCATCTGCACTGCCTATAAGAAGAAGCGATGTGCATGAATAACTAAATATAAGGCTTGTGCCCAAAGGTGAGCTAAATAGCAAGATAGTAATGGAGGCGAGTCGAGTGGCATCGCATCAAAATAGAGTTTAACGTCGTATTGCGGTGGCGCCTGTTCACTGTCAACAGCGCAGAGTAGCCGCCAACAGAGACGATGAATATAAGGCTCATGCCCATAGGTGGCCAGAACGCTGCAGTTCGAAAGAACAATGCATTCACAGCTACCGTCCAAATGTATATTTTTTTTATTTTAACCAAATGGCATTTTTGACGGTGTCGCTGAACCATTAAACTAACTATAGACGTATATCTAAATTCTTCAGACATCGGGCGGCGTCTTCACTAGGAGAGTGTAGATGCAGGATACCTTCATTAATTTTCCGTCTTGGGCAGTCATAAATTATGTGTGGATGTTGGTCACCTTGGGCAGTGGTCAGACTAAATCTGAGTATGGAGGTATTGACATCGGCATGCCCCGAAGATCTTCATTAGCTAACTTGTGTTTTTTGATCCAGGTTAATGACCTGCCTACTGCTGTTGGCGGTGATATGTACTTGTTTGCCAATGATACATGTGACGTCATAACAGCGCCCTCGGTTGAAATCTTACAGGACCTCATAATCACCGACATCAAACACATGCAAAATTGGTTCACCAAGAACGGGCTGGTTCTAAACCTTGTTAAGACACAGATTATACATATAAACTTGGGAGGTAAACCTCCCAGGCCTTTGTGTATAGAGGTCGATGGCACGATTATTCCTCAAGTCCAAAACACGAAATTCCTGGGCTTAACCCTGGATTCGGCCCTCAGGTGGAACATACACATTAACATTCTCTGTGGTAAACTATCCGGTATATGCTTTGCGTTGGGAAGACTGGCCAACGTGCTCCCCCGAGACCAGCTACGGCCGAGCTACTTCTCTTTGGATCTATGGGGTACTGCAGCAGAATAGCATAGTGTTTTTGTTTTGCAGAAACGTGCGGTGAGAATCATCTCAATGACCACAATTGGGTCACCAGCCAAACAACTCTTCATAGATCGGAACATACTCACACTACTTTCACAACACATATTCAATATAGCAACTTTTGTACACAATAATAAACACACATTCCACACCAGCAAACTCACTCACACTCGTCTCGGAAATAAGCAGCGCCTACTCCCAACCAGCCACCGGCTGACCAAGTCCTCTAAAACCATGCATGTTGTAGGTCCCAAAGTATACAACGCTTGTCAGTCAAGCCTTTTACGATATCAGCGAATTTTATAATAGGAAATAACTAGTGACATAATGTATTTTACCCAATCATTATTACTACTGTTGACATGCAATTTAATGAAAGAAGTTAAATCCTATATATTTTCCTGACCTATATGATAGAATAATTTTGACATGTGTAATTTTCAACTTGAATTTTAATTATGGAATAGTCTTAAATGCTATTCGTACTGCAAAATAATGACATGTAATATTTCATAATATTATAAATAAATTAGTATGAGTATGAGTATGATGAATTGTATAGGTAGGTGCCCCACAGTCATACGCTGGCGAGTCTCTCCAGCCAGATTTAAACAGGTAGTCAGCACAATGACAGTGGTCCGTGCGGAGTCTGTTCAATTGACACCATTCCCTCCTTGTAGCTGAGACCATAAGGATGGGATGTGAGATCACAGGTGGTGGGGCTACTACTTGGCGGTACACACCGTGATTTTGCAGTGCAGGGAAAAGTATCTACCGGCGGGCGGGCCACGATGCATGACGCGTGAATGTCTGAAGTTGTCATTATTGTTTCTCTGTTTAAGTGGCGCAATGGTTGCAAAATTTGCGAATTCGCTTACTCGCAGTTCTCTTTCTCGCTCGCACGCGGTGACACGCGGCACTAGCTAATTTATTATTTGCCTACGTTATTTATAAAGGCGATCTTCTGACGATTGTAAAAAAGTGCCTCCTCTCTATACTTCCTAAAAGTATATAATGACAAGTGAGTGGTGAAGAGTCTGACGGCCCTGATGAAACTCTGATTTAATAGGTATTTTTAGTATCGTACGAATTAAAAAGTCGTCTAGTACCTATAACACAAGCCTTATTGAGCTTACCATTGGACTAGAGCGATATGTGTAAAATTGTGTGTCCATGTCCATGTCCCATGAAGTAGGTCCAATTGTTTTTTATTAACCTAAACCTAGTCTAAAATTCTTGTTTTAAGATTAGAACACGCACATAAACATACTGTCCAAATAGTTTAAGTCTGCTCTGTATCACTGGCTACTCTGTCCGCCGAAGGAGGGCGCGGTAAAATTGAAAATAAATTCAATATCAATTTGAGCTCGAGCCAAGTATCTCGTGCCGATACATGACGTACTTGTGCGACACGGTTCCATCTAGACGTCTCACTGTGTTGACTCTGTGTTTGTACAGTCCACGTCACAAATCATACTCATTCTCACTAATCCATACTAATATTATAAACTAAAAGTAGCCAGCGACTTTATCGCGGAGGGGAAAAAGTCGTAACCGGTCCTTTTTGATCAGCGTAGTCGGGTAAAAAGTATCCTATAACCATCTGGAGATACCTACCCAGCTACCCGTGTACCAATTATAGTTGAAATCTGTATAGCCGATTTGGCGTGATGAAGCCACAACAAAATATACAAACAGTCCGTACTGGTGTACATAATAATGAGTAATTAAAGTAAATCTAGACACATTCTAGATTATTTATTTTTTATTGACAATCCTTTTGGGATTTATCTTATTAATTATTTTAATTTTAAAAATGATGATTTTATCAATAATATTACACTTAAGTTAAATGATCTGATTAGGTTTTTCTGGGTTTCCCTAATCCTTGCAGCAAATGTTGGATCATATTGTATTTCTCCCAGCAAACATTCACTCTCATGTAACTAACATTTCGAAAGTGCTTGTAACTAGGCCTACTTGAATAAAGAATATTTGATTTGATTTGATTTGATTTAATAATCGCGGAAACAGAAGAAAATATACAAACATACAATAAAAAAAAATAAAAAATCAATTCAGTGACCTCCAAATAGTCCGTTACAATTTTTTTTGAAAATGTGTTAAATGTACAGACATTTAATTTTTACAACTTTATAACAGTATAGACGCGATAGTAACTAAGTGTCTGTTACCTCTTTACGCTAAAACTGCTGAAACAATGCTGCATGAAGTGTACGTGCGGCGGAGCACGATTACCCTGCCGCACGCACACTTCATACTCGCCCCCGCTGTCTTTCCCCCCGTCTCCCGTAGACCATGGGAGTGTCACGGAAGAACTTGTCAAGCAATTATAGCTTATTATTGAGATCGAAGAATAACGTGAGAAACATCGCCACGCTCGCCATACCTTGACAAGGGTTTTAGGTTGCCGTACAAAAGGGCACTGTAACCCTATTTAAAGCCTCCGCTTTCTATATATCTGTTAGTCCGTTTATCACAGAGCTCTAACTGTTAAACCGTATTATGTAGGTCTTTGAAATTTTGCCAAAATGTGGATTTATCAGGCCGCTGGCCGCTATATCAATAAATAAATAAAATAAAATAAAATTAAAGATTAAAGGGTAGGGTCGAACGAATTTCTTCCTGCGTGACTCCAACTCTCACTTGACCGGTTTTTATAGACTAGTCTTTAAGAAATAAAGAGTCTGAGCTAGAGAAATCTTGATTTACTAACTGCCGTCTAGACAGCAATCTAGCGACAGTGACTAGTACTAATTCCCAGGGTAATAAAGTTTACCTGTTTTATCATAACTCCGTATTGTTCTGCTCTTATGTATACAAAATAAATGTATTTTTAATTTATAACTATAAAAAGCACTAATTATTTTAACACTAGCTTTGTACATGGAGTCTATGATTTTAGAGTTTTGCTTTTTCTTTGGCAATCATTTACATGAAGAAATCTAGCATAATTTCTAATATAAAACCGGCCAAGTGCAAGTTGTCCTTGCGCACCGAGGGTTACGTACAAAATATATGCTAAAAACAGCCGCATCTATGAAATTCTAATGTTAGCAGAGGCCTACTCCTAAGCAAAATGTACGCGGCGTGGGGTTATTTTATATTGGTCACTGACTATATGTGTATAGATAGACTGAAAAAAAATGTTCAGATTTATTTCCTACGTTGATAAGAGCTACTTTCATACCTTTAAAGTTTCTAGGACAACTGTAAGCACCCTGTAGGTTTATCATGGACGGCAATTTGTATGGAAGCACCTTTTTAATTACTGTATCTTTGGATTGCGTTGACTTAGAAGCTTGATTTTTTTACATCAATCAATCAATCAATCAAATAATGCTTTATTCAAGTAGGCAAGTACCTAGGTACAAGCACTTTCGAATCATCTTCAAGGGACCGCAGGACTTTTTGATGTTAATTTCAACTCCACGCGTTTTTGAGAAAAATAGTTTTGGCAGTGTAGTGTTACTGCCTCAGTTATAGTTTCACCGTAACTTCGCAGCAACATAAAAACATATATTGCTTGAGTGTGCAAATAGATAATATAAAACCCTATGTAACGTTATTCTAATGTTCTTTTACATTATACTAAACTCATACTTCCTGGTGTATTCATTAATTGTTCCATCCTGCGGTTTTGGGTGGTTATGATTATCACCTGAGATAGTGTTTTAGCAAATTGTAGTTGTAAGCTATTTACTAATAGATCTATGGATGTTATTATCTGAAAATAAATGAAATTATTCTATTCAACCACATGGGCTTTTCATGAAGAACCTTATCTCATCGTTCATCCACAGACTGACGGATAACAAAGTGATCCTATAAGGGTTCCGTTTTTTCCTTTGAGGTACAGATCCCTAATAATTAACCGATAGTTTGGGTACTGATAGCATATGTACATAAGTTAGTGGAATTTGAATTGCTAGCAAAGAGAAGCGCAAGGCGAGTAACGCATGTGCAATATTTCAGACTGCGTCTATTACCTATTTTCAAGTTTCAGAGTCCGTTTACAATCAGATTAGCCTCTGTGCCGTTTTATATGAACAAAGTTTGTTTTACAACAGTAAACACATACTACAAATGCTTAAAAAATACAACATACGTAATACGTAAGTGATTTATGGAAAAATATGTTCCCTTGGTTTTTTATCGGAATATATATTATTTGGGCTTACATACTTATCTTATTAATAATCGCTTATAAATTAATACAAACAAAGATATGTCCCAAATTTTCCATTTCAGTTCGTAAAATTTTTGAATGGATGATTTTTTTTTATTTCTATGAACGTAATAATAAATTGTGGGACATATTTATTTCCCAAAATTTTTCATTTTAGTTTTGTAATGGTTTAATATTCAATTCAATTCAATTCATTTATTTGTCAGATAACAATGATCCATACAATTTGTTAGTAATATTAACTTAGGCTACGGTGATAGTAAAATTCAAAATTTGTCTAGGTTTGGCAATATACATATTTTCCGGATTAAATAATGTCACTTAAAAACTTAAAAATAATAAGTATATGAATGTTTTTTGATTTCTATGAACTTAATGCACTTGATTGTTGAATATTTTTCCTTAAATTTTTTTGAGAAACTAACGAAAAGCTACATTTTCTCTGCAAATCACTCACAGAGTGTCTGATGATAGATGGACGAAAATAATCATGGAATGGATATCAACAGATGGTATCAGAAAACAAGGTCGACAAAAGAAAAGATGGGCCGATTTATACGTGCTTTTAGGTCACAGTGGATAACCGAAGCGAAGGAAAAAAATGGGGGAGCCTTACGCCATGACCCAAGAAAACAAGGTCTGATCCTCCGGTTACAGACACTTTAGGACGTCACTGAATAGTTGCCGCTTTATAGTAACATAAGGACAATAATTTCACCCGTCACTCATAAAAAAATATATTTATGCATTACAATTGTCATTTTCTTTTACATAAAAATAAATAAAATAAAGAAATCTTACTTTGTCCTAATAATTTATTTAAATCACTTACAGTTTTTTGACATGCATAGCGGGATGTGAGGAGTATTACGATATACCACTGGCAACACAGTCACTTCAATGGCTGCCCTTTTGACGTTTATCACCATCTCTTTTTGTCATATTTGAATTGCATATTTTGCTCTCATTCTATACCACTGACCGCGGTGATAGTCAAACTTTAAAGGCCTATTAAAGTTTGTAAGGTTTTCAATAATTTTATAAACATTATGTTATGTTTTAGTTTTTGACTACTATATATGCTTATTCAAACACGGTTGGTTGTTCCATGCGGAACTGTAGGATTAGAAGTGTTCAAGGCGGTCATATATGGTTTTTTACATTTCCAACAAATTGTTTGTCTTATTTTTTTATATCAGTACCTTATTGTCAATACAGTAACTATGCATAAATTGACCGAGCTAGCAAAGTGTCTCCGTTTCAGCTTGACCCAAAAAATATATAAATTTTTCAACGTTTCGAAAGTAAGCGAGGTCTACATACAGCTCACAGAGCCACTAGTCAATAAGGGTAACAAATGATTAGGTAACTGTGTAACAATAATTGACACTTTTATGAGGGAAGCATTTACTTATTTTAAAAATGGCGTCTATTTGGAATTCAAGGTGGCGGACATTACTTTTCACGAAAAAATCATCAAGGGGTTTTCTAGGTTTTCAGGAGTGCAGATTTAGAAAATGGCGTCCATTTTGGAACTCAAGATGGCGGCCATCACTTTTAGTGAAATAGTCATCATAGGTGTTTTTTTCTAAGTTTTTGGGGGTGCAGATTTCGAAGAAGGCCTTCATTTTGGAATCCAAGATGGCCGAAATCACTCTTAATGATTATTTCATCCTTTTATAGGGTCTACAATTCAAAAATTCAAGATGGGGTGGACATCATTTTAAATTAGACACCATTATAGATTGCCAAATGTGCACCCTCATAAACCTAAAAAACGACCCCCATGATGACTTTTTCACAAAATGTAATATTTGCCTTCTTGAATAAGAAAATGGACGCCATTTTCGAAATTTGCGCCCTCAAAAACTTAATAAAAAGTTTTTTTTTCGACCATCTTTTTCTCGACAGCTTCGTTTTTTTTGTTTTTAATCCGGTAAGAAATTTTGTAGTTGATTTCAACAAATTGTACATCACTGGTTAGCCATAAAAAATTGCCAAGTACCAAACATGTACAATGGTCCAAGATTGGATATCTACAAAAAATGTGATCCAGTACTAAACAATTTCTCTAAATAATTCTATTTATGTTCTAGCGTGCCATGACCATAATATTTTTTCAAAGTCTTAAGTTTCTTACGAAAGAATGTAATAACCTTATCCCAACCTTCTTCACGATTTTGTTAAGAAAATTGTATAATTACAATACAAACAAACACCGCAAACCAGTTTTGTTTATTTTATTATTTATGAACAAAATGATCGGCGCGCATGTCATATTTTTCTTTAGTCTATGGAAAGTCTATACTTTAAGGATCAACATTTTTAAATACAATTTTGTACATTACTGGATCCATGTACATTGCTGGCTCCTCTACATTATGATAATATACTTGGATAATGTGTTGGTGTAATTCTTTGGCGTTTGGAAATGCATGCAAACTCCACTAGCTAATAATCATGACCCAAGAAAACATATGCTTATACTATGCTAATTATGAACTTTGTTATTGTTTATTAGAATTGTCCCAAAACATAAAGTTTGAGAACCAGCGACAGCCGTGATGACGTCCTAAAGTGTCACCCACGTGACCGGCTTCATTTGGGAAGAACCTACCCTGGCGTAGTATTTTCTTATACCTAACATCGCTTACGCCAAAGAAGTAACAATTACTCAAATAAAACTAAATGTTTTGTTCGTTATAATTTGTACCTAATTGCAATGATAGTGATAGAATAAATGGTTTTTTAGGGTTCCGTAAACAAAATGGCAAAAAACGGAACCCTTATACTTTACCATGTAATATTCCATCAGTGTTAAAGATCTATGTTTAACAAAATAAATATTATCTTATCTTCTTTTATCTTCGTCACGTCCGTCCATCCGTCCATATGACACAGGCATTTTAATAAAAAACTACAAAATGTACATTGATGAAATTTGGAGTGTAGGTGTATTATGTAAGCCTCTACTTAGTTTCATGGTTAAATTAAAAACATGGTTAAATAATAAAATAAAAAACATCATTTTTTTTTAGTTTCGGTTTCATGTATGGAGTGCCCTTCTTTTGCTAGAATACTTTTTCATAACGCATATTTTTCGTCTGTAGTGTGCATTTTTTGGTATGAACGTCTGCGGAACCCTACACTGAGCATCATCCGGTTTTTTATTTTACTAATACAACAAATGAGTTTTGATTTTTTTTGAATGCATCAACAAAAGGATAAAGTATAAGGTATATCTAGCATGGATTGTGAAAGGTAAGCGTAAAAATCTAGCAACATAAGTCAAGTCAGCGTATTTGGAGCAGCGGTGTGGTCGCACCTTTATGTAAAGTTACATGTTACTAATATTATCTGCTATTTTAATCTTACTAATAGCTATTTGAACCTGATTGTACCGCAAAGAAAATCTCTCGTGTTCAAGGCAACAGTAATATATCTATTCAAAAACTATCCTCGTAAATTGATTGTAAATCCAAGAAAAACAAATGCTTCTCCGAACATATCGACAAGTCCGCATGTAACAGAAATATGTCCGCAAGTCAACGGGGCATGCAAAGTAGCGGAGAAGCATCTTATTCGTATTTTATAATTTTGCCGTGCTAAACGCAAAAGAAAAAACTGGCGAGAACTGGTTTGGGAACGAGAGTCGTGGCGTAAACTGAGTTGGAGGCCAACATCCACTTTAGATTCTAACATTATTATAGTTAGTTGTACTCGTGACGTAGGATTCATGGGGGTTGAAAAGTTGTCGAATACAAACCACGTACCAAAAAACGATCTACATTTCAGGTGAGGTCATCCCCAAGATGGACTGACGATCTGGTTAAGGTCACAAAAAACGATGGAGCGTCTGTTTGTAGAGTCTTTCGAGTAGGCTTATTTAACGAAATACAGGTTAAAATATAGAACTTATTGTAAAACGCTGCTGGCTTAAAATCACGTGGTTTATATGGGCAAGAATGATCGTCTCCGCCCTGGCTTCTCCCACGTGCCCTGTGTGTTGTCGGACGGTATGATTGACGGTAATTGCGCGCGCGCATACACCGTAGTATTTTTGGACACTCTGTTTTAACAGCTTCGGCATTGTCGCGGTGGCCTGAGCCCGCTCGACATGTTTATTATATTTATTTAATACTTTATTGCATGGAAATACAACGACACCATCCTGATGCCATAAATATGAAGTATGGATAATAATATTACGAATAAAAAAAAAGCAAAAAATCCCCTCTACATGTGCTTTTTCTCTTGGTGACTTTTTCCTTACAAGCTTTTTAATAACGATGAAAGTGAACAATGCAAGCTATAAGGGCATGTTTAAAGAGCAATTTCAATGACCAATTTTACTGATTCATGGTGGATTTTGAAAAGTGAGTTGTGGAAACAAAAGACGATCCAGTGATAATTATACTAATAATCGCATGCGAAATTAAACTTTTTTCACCGATTTAGATAAATTTACCCCATCTATCCCGGTTATCGTTTCTTCCCATCGTTTGTACATAAAATAATCTATTTCAATTGAAATAAAATAATTTAACGGATTATATCGCGTATATTATCTCATTTTAGTTCCCGACGTTTCGGAAGCTTTCCAGTTTTCCATGGTCACGGGTGGACTGAAAAAGATGTATTTTCCTCTGTCAAAGTTACAATTTGTGCAAACTACCCATTTTTTGAAAAAACACAAATAAAGGTGTACATACATGTCAGATGGGCCTAAGCTGTAAAGACAGTTAGCAGCCAGAAGGGCTTAATTATTTTATTCTAATAATTTACCAAGCAGCATTTCACAAATGAGGCGTACTGAGGAGAAAAGAAACGCTGCAAAGAAAAACTCCCAGACTACCTCATTACTAATTATAATATTAAAAAAAAGGGACTATTAAACTACTTTTAAACAGATAAGATATTTTACACCGTTCGGAAATTAAGGTTTTGCAGTCCTGTGTCTCGCTTGTTCCTTGATGAGATGTATTACAGGATCCCAAGCTGGTGGTAATGACAATCCATCTTCTCTATTGAAATTAGGATGCTTTTTAATCTCAATAGCCTCGCGTAGCATCCTGGGAAAATATCTTTTTTCTTTGGCAAGGATAAAAGGTTTATCAAACTTAATTGAGTGGTTTGGTTTGTCAATGACATGTTCACAGACTGCAGACCTATTTCACCCGGGTTGATACACTGCGTTTCGTTTGACCAATGTATGAAAGACCACACTCGCAGTCCAGCTTATAAATGCCTGCACTCTGCAAAGGGGTGCTACTCTTCACGGGTCTGGTATTGAGACACCTTCTTCAATGGCTTGAAATATGTTTTTAATAGAAGCACGCTTCAAGATGTTTCCGATCTTGTCTGTGACCCCTTTCACATATGGTAATACGGCAGGTTTACGCTCGACTGTTGGTTTCTTCATACTGGGATTCTGCTTGGAACGTCGGGAACTAAAAAGAGATAATATACGCGATATAATCCGTTAAATTGTTTTATTTCAATCTATTACAATGTTTAACAATGAACTTTCTGGATCCCCACACTAAGTAAGTACTCAAACATTTCGGCTATTTAAAGGAAGGAACAGATATATCACAAAAGTAATGCCAATAACCCAACTTCCGAAAGCGCGCACACACAAGGAAGTGGGGCGTATAATGTGATACATGATGCTACCACTAGCACGAAATACCAACTGTTCTGCCCAGAGAATACGTCTAAGAAGAAAAAACCGAACAAGTGCGAGTCGGTCTCGCGCACCGACGGTTCCGTACGAACTTTCTCTTAACCTAACGTAACTGGCCGGTTAGGTGCAAACTTAACGAAACCTGCCCCCCTATTGCCTAACGCGTTTGACGCTCGCAATCAGAATCAAGTGTCATGATTTTGTATGGGCTATGACAGTTGATTCGGATACCAAGTGTCAAAATTTCGTTAGGCAATAACCCTCCGGATTTAATTGTTCAAAACAGATAAACTGATTTTTGAAAATGATTAAAAAATATATATTTTGCTATGCTTTTAGTATTTGTTGTTACAGCGGCAACAGAAATACATCACCTGTAAGAATTTGAACTGTCTAGCTATCACGGTTCATGAGCCTGGTGACAGACGGACAGACAGACGGATGGACAGACGGACGGACACCGGAGCTTTAGTAACAGGGTCCAGTTCTACCCTTTGGGTACGGAACCCAAGATACTCTCTCGAATATACCACCACTCGTATTTACCAGTAGCCTAGTCTACGATAAGATGTTCAATAAACTCAAGTTGATTTAACAGGTGTGCCAACCACGACTACAGATGTGCAAATTGACAGTTTCCAAAAAAAAATAGGATATTTCCCAGACTTTTTTCAGATTTTTCATAAAAATTTAGTGAAATTTTATATTATGGGAAATTCCGTACAGGAAAATTTTAGAAATTAGGGTAACTTTTCCACGTGGAAAGTTTCGTAATTTTGAAAACTTTTCGTCCTCATATCAGTCGTAAGGACCATTAAGACAAGAGGCTGTTAATCGCCATACTTTGGATCGTGCGCCGACCGCAGGGGATATTCAGTATAAATAATACTATTTGGCGACACGTTTGGCTCAGTGGGTTGCACAACGGCCTACGAAGCTGGCGGTCCTGGGTTCGAATCCCGGCCAGGGCAAGTGTTTATGTGATGAGCACGTATGTTTGTTCCTGGGTCTAGGATGTTTTCTATGTATTTAAGTATTATAATTAATCTATATAATATGTATATCGTCTCCTAGTACTCATAGTACAAGCTTTGCTTAGTTTGGGACTAGGTCGATTTGTGTAAGATTGTCCCTAATATTTATTTATTTATTTAATATATGGCATTTTAAAACTAAACATTTATCCATTTTAAGAACAAAGAAACATTGTACAGTAACAATTAATTCGTAAACAGCTAATAATAAATACTTAAATGCTAACATTTAAATACTGTGTAACGCTTGCAAAGTTGGAAAATAGTAAATCATATTTTTTATCGGTTTTTTGTACGACGATTGACAGTCCCATGGGGTATATAAAAATAAGAAGGCCAATCTCATATAGGAAAACAAATGACAGAGTGTCCAGAAGAGGGCAGTAAATAATAGTTCCAAATCCATCCAGATTGGTTTAGTGAAGTAATAAGAGAGTGTGAAGTTAACAACCAAATAACGAAACGTTTTTTTTTTTTTTTATGGCATAGGGGGAAACGAGCAGACGGGTCGCCTGATGGTAAGCGATCACCGTCGCCCATAGACACTTGCATCACCAGAGGAGTCAAAAGTGCGTTGCCGGCCTTTCAGGTGGAAGTACGCTCTTTTCTTGAAGGTTTGAAGATCGCATCGGTCCGGTAATACTGCATGCGGCAATTTATTCCACAGTTCAGTCGTAATCGGTTATCGTAGTTATTATCGTAGTCGTTTTATCGAAACGCTACTGAATCCTTCATTCTTCTTTATCCGTAAAGATGTTACTGTTGTGGAATTTTTTTGGCATTATTATTTTACGCACTTGCTACAGTGGCGTCACCAATTGAACGCCTTTTTAAAGAAATTGCTCTCCTTCATTTTTTACACTCCACAGGCAGTACTCTCGTTTTAATGGTCCACTGATATGCCGACGGAAACTGTTCAAAATTACGAAACCTTCCACGTGAAATAGTTATCGCTTTTTCAAAAAAAATCCTGTAAGGAATTTCCCAAAACATAAAATTTGACTAAATTCTTATGAAAAATCTCAGAAAATTCTGAGAACTTTCCAATTTTTTTTGTAAACGTTTTTTGTTGCTTGTAGTGACAATCGAATGTTGACAGCACAAAGTCGACGCGGCCGCGACCTTGCGCGAGTCCCGATTACTTCGTGCCGACGATTATCCACATTTATATGGGATAAGCATTTATGCGGTAATTACGGTAATATTAGTCATTAGCTCGTCGTGAGGGAGCGTGAAGTGAACTCAACGGGGTGAGTAATGTGACTTGTTTCCATTGTTACACGTTAGTACTCAGTATAATAAGCTCGCAAATCGCAATAGGGTAGTTTCCTGGGTAAAAAATATATTATTTACAAAATATATGCTTCGTCAGTTACATTTTCAAAAAATATTGGAGACGTATTTTTTTCTTTCGTCAATCAAACAAAAAAAAGACAAGTTTGGGAGTGACGCGCATGATGTCACGCCGTGCGAAAAACGGTCGCACAGCTTGATGTCACGGGGAACTTTAACGGGCTATATCTTCATAATTTTTTGTTTAATTGACAAAAAAAATACGTGTCCAAGATTTTCTGATAATCTAACTGACATCTTTTTTTGTGATATGTTATAGAACGACGTCTTAATAATATAAATATTGGTGAAAAAACTACTCCGATCTCATAAACTCCCCAAGATACAACAATGTTAAAAGCATATTTCTGGACTTTCCCAAAAAACGCTTCATGATTTTTTTTTATCGCTTTTCTTAACATATTATCAAAATACCGTAAAAACTATTTCGAAAAGTGATATTAAAATTAAAATCGGCCCAGAAATACGCATGATATAGGCATTTTAGACTACTAATTAGACAGAGATTTAACAGAGAGGACCGACATGAGCTGTTACGTCATAGTGCACTCCGGCCACATAAACTCCATATATAATTCTGTTTTACTAGAAAGAAATATAATAAAATATTTGATGGCTTAAATATCTTGGTTATTCTAAATATTTTTCTGTACTGTTTGTTACATTAATGAGTTTTTTATAAAGCAAAAATAAAAATTCATGCATATATTGGTCTCTCGGGAACGGTTCTAACAATTGAAATTAAATTTGGTGCGTGTGCCTAGTTTTGTTTTTCATGATGACGCATGTAGGTAAATATGATTTATCATCATCTTCATCATTTCAGCCATGGGTCGTCCACTGCTGGACAAAGGCCTCCTAAATAGATTTACACATGGGCCGGATAGGGGCGACCCGCATCCAGCGAGTCCCCACAACCCTAATCAGGTCGTCCGACCACCTTTCGTGTGGCATGCCCACGATGTGCTTGCCAGTACGCGGTCTCGACTCGAGAACCTTTTTGCCCCAACAGGGATCGGTTCTTCGAACTATGCCCTGCCTATTGCCACTTTAGTTTTAGGATTTCTCATCAAAACTCAATAATCGTGCACTCATAGAGCTAAGCTCGGTTTTTCAGATTCTAGTGAAATAATGTACCGTCAATGTCAAATCAATCGAAATTCGGAAGACAACGGACACTCGCACTAGGCTCCACTAACTGTCTTTAACTGCAATGAGGACGTTCACACAACACGAATCGATTACAAATCTAATTGATATTTACATAAATATTATTCGATACATTGCCGACGAACATTGAAACATTATGTAAATGATAAAGCTTTGTAATTATTTAGGTAATTTGTAAGTTATTGTATTTGGAAGTATGGTTGGTAAACGACGTAAATTAATCGTTGAACTAACATCGTAGGCAGTCATAATTAATCGGGTAGTGTCATTCTAATTTAGATTGCGAATCGAAATATTTGATTTCAAAGTCTGTCTGCTAGCACTAACGGCCTGCTACGACTTTGAGCGGCGGCGGCAGTGGCAGCGGTTTTTCTAATTCATTGCGCGTGATCGCAACTAACGACAGTGCGTTGCGCGTGTAGACCGCGCAGTGAACAGACAAAACGCTTCCTCCGCCGCAATTCGAGCAATGTAATGGCCGGATCGTAAGGCCTCTGCCTCACTGGGATGCCATGGCATCTCGGCCTTACATTTTGACGTCGCTAAACTGCCGCCAAGTGAGTGAGCTGACATACATCTCAGTATGAATAGAGAATATGCATGATTTTTTATTTTCGCTTCATTGAAAGCTTATTCATGTAACAAATTGTAAACAAAAATATTTTTTCGAATGACCATAAAAATAAACAAGATAATAAGCCATCAAACATTGCATTCTATCTTTTCCTAGCAAGAAAGAATTTAATATGGTGTTTATATGGCAGGAGTGCACTATGACGTAATAGTACATGTCAGACCTCTCTGTCAAATCGCTGTCTAATTAGTACTTTAAAATGCCTACCTATAAATATCCTCAGACTAAGAAAAAAGGATGGACGTGGCATTGCGAGAAATCTTGTGAAGCCATTTTTTTGGCATGGTTTTGACAAATCAGACAACTTTGATTTGTTTGTATTTGTATCGCGTGAAGTTGGCTTTGGCATGGTTTTATGTGGCCTCACTGGATTGTTCGTAGTGTCGTGTCTATGTTTTGTTCTTTGTCTGAGCATATATATCATGCGTATTTCTTGGCCGATTTCAATTTTAATTTCACTTTTTGAAATCGTTTTTACGTTATTTTGATATTTTGTTAATAAAAGCGATAAATAAACTCATGCTCACCCAATTGTTTGGCTACCGTAGCTGACGACTTCTCCATGGCGTCCCAGTGCGATAAAAGACTTTTAATCAAAGTGAACCAAGTGCGATTTTAGGGTTCCGCATATCGTTGGAAAACACAGAAACCTAGGACTTATAGGTTCTCTTTTTGGAAGTCCTGTCTATCTGTTAACCTCTAAGTACATAATATACAACTCAAAACAAAATAAGGGCCACTTTTGCGCGGAGAAATTCTGTTCAGTTTTGTGGTTACAATAAACTTATTTAATCTCAATTAAAACAAATAAAACAATTGACTACATCATCAATCGATTAAATTAAACCTCGATAATTGACCGACTTGTGCGATCTACACGAGTGCCGTGACGTAACTGGTGACGATGTTGTTGTGCTTCAATATAGCCATAAAAGCAAAGAGGAGACCAAAATACTGTGTTGAATAAACTTGTTTTACCAAACTAAATATCAGTATTGTGATCAGGTAATGCCGGAGCAAGTGTGAAATCTCGGGAGATTGCGATTACCGCCGCCGGTCGGGGCGTTATTTATGCACGTCTGGACAGTCCAACCCCGGATCGCATGCAAAGAAAGGCATAAATTATGCGAGGGTAGCGGTGTCGATGCTAGGGGTATTTATTGTTACCGTGCTACGGATGTTCTGTCTTTAGATGAAAACGAAAAGTTGAAGTTATGTGCATACGTGTTCTAACTCGGGCACGAATACGAACTGATATTTTGGAGAGTAAATAATATTGATTGATGTTAAATAACATCTTGACCTTGACAGGAACATCTATTTTTTTTTTGTCGCAAATCTATTTTGCTACATCACATTATTTGGGTCCCGAGTTACCACATGTATGGTTATGTGATGAGACACGTTGGGGCAGATAGATCCCCGAACTCCTCAGGAGATTCTTAGGTGGCTCTACGTCGAACAGTCGGATTTCGTCGGAGATGATAATGATGTAACTCTTTTACTGTTCCTACGAGTACTTTAATAGGGATGATGACATGTTAATTTTACAGTATACTTAAACACACATGATTAAAACATACCATTGAATAAAAGAAAAAAAATGGATGAAATACAAAACTTGAAAGTTACGCAAATATTGTATTTTTCTTTAGCCAAAATAAAAAAATCTTCTTCTTTCAGAATCCTTATTTAATATTTCAACCATGTACTTAGTTAAACGCAGGTTTTCATGTCCAAATTGCGAAAAAAAACTTTTAGCTCCATATAAAGGTACGCCTACTTAAGGATGACGTCACATCGTAGTAGCAATTAGTATGGAGCGGTTTCAGTACTCAGTAGGAATGCCGAACTTTGACTATCATTTCAAATTTTTTCAGTAATCTTTTTTTGAGTTTCTCGAAATTTATGTACTGAATCATCATCATCATCATCATCATTCTGCCTGCGCCTTTCCCCATTATCCGGGGTAGGTTTTCCTTGTCAATTTCCTCCGAAGCGATTTTTAGCGGACGTAATGTCATTTGATATTTACCGCTAGCTTTACGGTGAAAGAAAACATCTTGAGGAAACTTGCATACATCTGCTTAGAAATTCAAGGGTGTGTGTGAAGTCTCCAATTCACACTTAGGCCAGGGTGGAGACTACAACTCATCCATGAGAGGAGGCCTGTGCCCAGCAGTTGGACGTATATAGGCTTGATGATGACGATGATTTATATTAAGTCCCACATAGGCATTTGATCCATATGAAAAACATAATTGGTTATCACCTTAAAAAAGTGTTTTAGTCGGTGTCAATCTATAATCAAAACGACACAACTCAAATTAAAAAAGTGAAACAAATTAATGTCAAAAAGAATTAAATTTACTAGTCGACATCCGTAGCTATCTGCAAACCTGTATGCGCTTCAAAATTAGCTCTTTCTCTTAATAGCTACATTTTATACAAATCATCGGCTATAGGTTATCGAAAGTTTTCAATTACGCGTCTATATATCAAACGAACAGGTTCGGCCATTTCCAAATATCGAATCATAGAACTTTGTTTCTTTAAACCACGAAGCACTTACTATATGAAATGGTCAGGTACGTCTTCGGGATTGAAAGCGATATGGTTGTAATGTGTGTGCAATTTGGTGTTTACTGTCTTAATGTCTGCTTCATGAGTTCGTGATGGAGCTGTGAATGATTAGCTCGTCTTTATTTATTACCAGCCACTGATAGCAATCTCGCATTCGTCTTTTATGCGGACTGCTTGCATAATCAGATCTGAGATTCATCTAATAGCTGTACTAATGGGTAGGTACAGTATCAACCTTCATCTTAACTGCTAGCAAGTTTACTATTCTGTACCAGTAAGGAATTATAACTGTGTGGTGTTTCTAAGAGTGATTAACCAGCGTTATTGTTGTCAACGTAAGAGACATATTAGCTAGCCTAGAGAATTTACTTTACGTCGATAATTTCATCCACAAATACCACTATAGCCTGTTTTTTGCCTAAATACATAAAATAACATTGTGTCAGCCAAATTTGCAAAGCAAAATGGCGACACAATAGTGGGAATATTTGGGGATTTTAATATCCCCTGCTTCAGCGACAAGCTTACTTACGACTGCCGGCTAGCTTTACACTCTGGATTTGATACTGATAGCCTTAAAGATACCCGGAACGTACAATCGACTGTAAAAATAGCAAACCTAGATGATGTGTTTGTTCGCGCAAACTCCTCTAATCTACCAAAAGTAGATATATTTATGCTGATTGAGTTTATGATTTTGATAGAAAAAAATATTCTGACGCATTGAAAACCATCTCCTTTTTTGAAATCAGGTAAAAAATAGTGAAGCACAATGCCGTTGAAATAAGAGTCGTTAAAGTTTTTCAGGGTAAATATAACACCAAAATACGCCGTGTAGTTAGAAACTTTACTAGACATATGAAATAAAATAAATCTAATATATAAGATGAAACTGCTGAATCTAGAAACTTGATTTCTTTACAGTATGATAAAGTACCTACTGCACCATACAAGTTCTATGATAGAAACAAATTTTAATAAGCTTAGCATTTGAACACACTACACAGGAAAATTATTCTGATGTTCTAACCCTGTTTTGATTTTGTTGAGTATGCTTCCGGTAAGTATTAAAAAGAAATCCGGTTAAGTGCGAGTAGGACTCGCGCACCGACAGTTCCGTACAAAATATACGCTAAAAACGGACGCTTAGATTTATTTCGTGGGTTGTGCTATAAGAGCTACCGATCATCCCAAACAAGTTTCTAGTACAACTGGAAGTACCCTGGATTTCTATGGACGGCAATTTGTATGGAAACACCTTTGGATTGTGTTGACTTAAAAGCTTGATTTTTTACATTTTCAAGAGACCGCAAACATGAGTACTTATTTGATGTTAATTTCAACTTGATACCTCCTCCACGCGTTCTTGAGAAAAAGGGTCTTGACAGACACACTGACAGACAGACAGACGGACGGACGGACAGACGGATAACAATGTAATCCTATATAGATTCCCTCTTTAACCGACTTCAAAAAAAGGTGGGGTTCGCAATTCAATTTTTATGTTTGCTAGGTACCTCAGAACTCTGCCATTTACACGATGATTTGGAAAATTATTATTGTTATTGGCTACCTATATATTTAGTTATAGTAATTCGTATTTTTGTTGAATAAAGAACTTTACTTTAGGTTTGGCACTGACTCCAAAAGGGGATTCAAATGTCATCCGTACCGTACATAAAACATTATTTTTGGCTTTTTAGTTTATTTTGAAGTCGGTTTTTTTTCCTTTTATGGTACGAAATCATAAAAAAGGTTACGGTCAACACATGATTACAGTAAACACATGATTACGGTCATTCAGCCAATCCAAGTCATATTTTGTATCTGAAGTACAATAGGTACCACAAGCTGACTGCCCAAAACACATGCTTTTTATGTTTATCATTTTTAAGTACCTAAAGGGATAAAGTACATCCAATGTAGTCATGTAATGTTTAGCCGCATGAGAACCAAGAAAGTTACATACAATGAATAATTTATGAACCTCGAATAGCCGTGTTCAAATCACATATTGATCATCTAATCATCTGCCCATGCATTGATTAACATGAGACGAATCACACCCTCTGACCCCATACCTGACAAATGACTTTTAAGAAATTTAAGTCGCATTCAAAGTCATCGTTTGAATTTACAAGGTGTTTTGGGCCTTGTCAATAGAGAATTAAAAGTAATATTGGTTTAGTGGTTTGTAGTTTTGTAATAAGGTCCAGAGGGTCACCTGTCGCTATGTTGAAGATGTTATTTATGGGATATGTTGTGCTTCGCGGCGTTGTCTGTGGTACGGTTTTTAGAGTTCTTTACCCAAAGGGTAAACGGGAAAACTCCTTTTACTGAGACTTCCGTGTCCGTCCATCCGTCTGTCCGTCCGTTCATTCGTACGTCCGTCCGTCCGTCTGTCTGTCTGTTTGTCTGTCTGTCTGTCTGTCTGTCTGTCTGTATCTTCGCCTGTCTATCTGTCTGTCCGTCTGTCACCAGAATGTATCTCATGAACCGTGATAGCTAGACAGTTGAAATTTTCACAGATGATGTATTTCTGTTGCCGCCATAACAACAAATCCTAAAAATATTATAATTTTATGTCTGTCTGTCTATGTCAGTAACCAATATAATAATAAAATGATCGAACACCATAGTGGATTAAAACAACTATAAAGTTTATATTATTAGACGGCCATCTATATACGGTCGTTTGTAGCGTATATTTTGTACGTAACCCTCGGTGTGTGAGTCCGACTCGCACTTGCTGATTTTTGTTTAAGCGTGAGAAGCTGAGTATGCTCATTTTGTCTTATTGCTATCAACGGTTCAAATATATAACACATTTTATATCAAAACTAGAAGATTGCCAACTTCGTTCGAGGAGGAAAGAAAGTCATAACCCCTCTTTTTTTCTTCAGCGTAGTCGAGTAAAAAGTATCCTATTACCATTTGAAGATACCCAGCTACTAGTGTACTAAAAATTGTTAAAATCCGTCAAGCCGTTTTGGCGTGATGAAGCCACAACGACACATACAAACATACAAAAAATCCAACAAAAAATATTGATCGAATCAATGACCTGCAAATAGTCCGTGTCACTTATTTTTTTGAAAATTACTTCAATTTGACATTTCATTGTTACAACTTTATAATAGTACTAGCTGTTGCCCGCGACTTCGTCCGCGTAGAGATGCAATTTATAGCTTACGAAGAACCCCCCCTTTTTTCATCCCTAAAAGGGATGAAATTTGACATAAATTATAGCCTATGTCCTATTCTGATATATAAGGCACATAACTGGAAAGTTTCATAAAAATTCGTCTAGTAGTTTTTGAGATTAAGTGGAACGTACATACATACTTTCACTTTTATAATATAGTAAGGATAAGGATAGATAAGAATAGAAGATGCTTTGTTCGCGGAGGAGGAAAAAGTTATAACCCTCTTTTCTGAAGCGAAAAAGAGTTTCTGACCGAGAGCTGGCGCTATTATCAATGTTCACTTGATTTGTATATAGACTAGGGGCCGCCCGCGGCTTTGTCCGCGGAGACTTTACTGCGACACCCATTTTTTGTCTCCGTCCCTCCCTACCCCTCTGTCTCACTCTCTCTCCCTCCCTCCCTCTCTCACCCCTTCTCCCTCTCTCTCGCTCTCTCCCTCTTCGTGTTTTGGATAGCTGTACATTTATAAAATAAACCTGCTGTCCTGCTGTCATCGATCTAGCCACAGTTTAATATTAAAAATCACACATTACTTATGTGAACTTTCAACCCCCACATTAACCCATCCAAGGGATGAATTGGAAAAGATGCCCTAGAAATGTGTTTCACTGTACATTAGGAGGTTGTGACCGAAGTTTTAAGCGTTTAATTTTATAAACGACATGTTTCCCATATAAACTTTCAATTCTTTTTTAACCCCTTTGGGGGATGAATTTTTATAGCAACACGAATCATTTGTTTTGATTTTTAGCAAAAAAAATCAAGAGTATAACATTTCCAATGAACGATTACCATGCAACGGTTCAACCCGTATTTCACCCCCTTAAGGGATGAATTTTGAAAAATTATTTATTTGTACACGTCCACGTACTATAAAGAATATCGTTCCAAATTTCATGCTTATATCTTTAGTAGTTTAGGCTGTGCGTTGTGTGTCAATAGGTCAGTAACGCAAGAGTTTTATATAGATGGATGCGTTGGTGGTCTATGCGTGTGAGCTGGTACACATACAGAGTAAAATATTCTCGTATACATGAAAACGATGATGATGCTAGGTTAACAGAAAATAATTGCGAAATATTATTTTAAACGCTTAACTAACCTAAACCATAGTACCAAACTGACCTTTGTCCATTAACAACACCGTCTGTCGATCAAAAGGGTCATTTTGTGATTGAGAAATTCAATCAAACACCGTCACCTCGCAACGGCTTTTCAATCTTCCCATAGACAAGATAAAAATCCAATACCAGAGACAATTCTCACTTAAAAGGTCTCTTATAAAAAACCTCGTCGCGGGACGATAAAACAACTTGTGTATCATCTATCAATCTAACATGCTACTAACAGCGGGGGACTCTATTTAAAAAGACCTCTTTCCAACTATCAAAGACTCAAACACGGTGTCTCGCAGTGTCTAAGACTTCGTATAACATTTAATAACAGCTCTCGAGTACACTTAGAGGATGTAGACAGTTGGAAAACGTTGCTCGACAAATAGACTAAGACACCTACGACATCCTAACGCAAAAAACAATTATGTTCATGACATTGCGTGGTTTTTGTGGTACAATCTTGATCTGGTGTTTCGACATTGAATGACAGTATTAATTTCATTTTCGATTGCATGGCGTAAGTTCATGGGATGGCCCCGGTCACGAGACGACGGAAAAAATAAGTGAAGTGGTCGCTAGTGTAATCATGACAATCATGACAAGGTAAAAAGAGCAGTGGACCTCTGGCTCGTAACGGTCGCATGTAGGTATGTATTGTGTACTTATTGTGAAGGTACGACTAGCATTGCGTGTTTTTCAATGTAGGTCCCATTATGTGCAATATATTGATGGCAGTTAACAAGTTCAGTAAGGTACGGGTTTTCCTGAATCCCGTAGGTACTATATGGTTAATAAGAAGTCAATTTAGTTACCACAGTAGACAAATATGTATAAATTTCGCAACTTATGGTTCAAAAACAGGGTTCAAAATTATGTTTATACTAGCTTCTGCCCGCGACTTCGTCCGCCTTAAATTCGTTTATCGCGGATAAGGGTATTTTGCCGGGAAAAAAAGTAGCCTATGTCCTTCCTCGGGACTCATCTACCTCCATACCAAATTTCATCCAAATCGGTTCAGCGGTTTAAGCGTGAAGAGGTAACAGACAGACAGACAGACAGACAGACACACTTTCGCATTTATAATATTAGTATGGATATATTATATATATTATAGTATGGATTTTCAGACGTAACCGAGACTATCTAAAATTTGCTAAATTCTGTACAGTTTTATGGCAATACAAAAAAACGGCGCTTAATCGCGTATAAATATAATTTATTTAATTACCTTTCGTTGGTACTTCTCCGACGTTTCGGACGTCGAATTACGTCTATGGTCTCGAAGGAACAAAACGTAACTAAATAAATCATATTTATACGCAATTAAGTTCCGTTTTATTGTGTTGTGATAATAAGTTTTATGGGTTGTGAAAATTCACCCGTATATTTAAAGCGTAGAATTATTCGGTCTTAAAATCCTTACTAAAATTATAAATGCGTGAGTTTGTCTGATGTTTAGCTCAACAAATTAATATGATTTTTTTACATTGAGATATACCAAGAAAGTAAAGAAATTGGTATAATAGAGTAAAATCATTTTAATATTTTCTTCTGTTTCCGCGATTATTACTCATTGAAATAAAACAATTTAACGGATTATATCGCGTATATTATCTCATTTTAGTTCCCGACGTTTCGGAAGCTTTCCAGCTTTCCATGGTCACGGGAGGACTGAGAAAAGATGTATTTTCCTCTGTCAAAGTTACAATTTTGTGCAAACTACCCATTTTTTTTTTTTTTTTTTGAAAAAACACAAATAAAGGTGTACATACATGCCAGATGGGCCTAAGCTGTAAAGACAGTTACACATGTGCCAGAAGGGCTTAATTATTTTATTCTAATAATTTACCAAGCAGCATTTCACAAATGAGGCGTACTGAGGAGAAAAGAAACGCTGCAAAGAAAAACTCCCAGGCTACCTCATTACTAATTATAATATTTAAAAACAGAGACTATTAAACTACTTTAAACAGATAAGATATTTTACACCGTTCGGAAATTAAGGTTTTGCAGTCCTGTGTCTCGCTTGTTCCTTGATGAGATGTATTACAGGATCCCAAGCAGGTGGTAGTGACAATCCATCTTCTCTATTGAAATTAGGATGCTTTTTAATCTCAATAGCCTCGCGTAGCATCCTGGGAAAATATCTTTTTTCTTTGGCAAGGATAGAAGGTTTATCAAACTTAATTGAGTGGTTTGGTTTGTCAATGACATGTTCACAGACTGCAGACCTATTACACCGACGGTGCTTGACATCTGCTATGTGCTCCTTCACCCGGGTTGATACACTGCGTTTCGTTTGACCAATGTATGAAAGACCACACTCGCAGTCTAGCTTATAAATGCCTGCACTCTGCAAAGGGGTGCTACTCTTCACGGGTCTAAGGTATTGAGACACCTTCTTCAACGGCTTGAAATATGTTTTTATAGAAGCACGCTTCAAGATGTTTCCGATCTTGTCTGTGACCCCTTTCACATATGGTAATACGGCAGGTTTACGCTCGACTGTTGGTTTCTTCATACTGGGATTCTGCTTGGAACGTGGTATCTGGAGCTCGTTGGCTCGAAGCGCACGTTTGACATTCTGCAACTCAGCAGTCAGATGTTGATCGTCGCAGATACCCCTGGCTCTCTGAAACAAAGATTTACCCACTGTAGCAAGTTGACAGGGATGGTGGTGAGATTTGCCATTCAAATACCTATCTGTATGCGTAGGTTTCCTATATACAGTATGACCTATGTCATTGTTAGGACCTCTAATTACTAGCACATCTAAGAATGCAAGTGAATTTTGATTTTCCAACTCCATAGTGAATTTAATTTTACTATGCATGGAGTTCAGATGGTCTAAGAAAGCTGAAACACTAGATCTAGGTAAAATAGTAAAGGTATCATCTACGTATCTTTTAAAGATCCTCGGCTTGACAGGTGCCAATGAAAGCGCTCTCTCCTCGAAGTCTTCCATGAAAATCATTTTACTTTTATGAATAACTACATCTAAGTCGAGAAATATGATGAATTTACATATAAAGGACTGAAATTGTATGATAATCCTATTATCATAACGCGCAAAAATACGCTCAACATCATATCAAATTAAATTTATCGTGAAGTATATCATAACCTAAATTTAAATCCCATACCAATAATATATCAGTTTTGCTCAACACAATATCGTAATATTTTGACGTGTAACGTATGGTTGACTGATATACAATGTCTTAAGGCATTAACTCCGCCATTTACTTTTTTTTATCGAGTTATAAAGCATAAAGAAATAAATCGAAAAGCTGAAAGGAAAGTCGCGGGCACACTCTAGTATGTAACGTGATCAATTCTAAAAATGCAAATCATCGTTCAATCCGGCGACATCGTCGTATCGATCGTTCGTATCCAATCAATCGATACGACGCGAGTTGGATCCCTCGAGATAGAGTCACGTCCAACTTGGTTTGTTTCTAATTATTTCAGATATGTCAAACTTAAACGGTTAACGTATAAGGTATGAGAGCTAGCGGATAAATAAAACTTCAATTTAAGTATTAAGGAAACCGATATTCCAACGATATCATCGTCGTATCAATTTCCAAACATCCGATACCTACGACGCGAGGTTGGATCTTAAGAAATAGACTTAAACGATTAACGTAGGTATATAACTATGAGAGATGGTGGGTAAATTTTAGAATAAAATTATAGTTAGTACAAAGTTGGTTCGTCAAATACATAATTCGATCCGGCGACACCGCTGCCGTATTCATCGTATCCAATCGATCGATGCGACGCGAGTTGGATCTCGTAAGATGGAGTCATGTCCGACTCGGTTTCTTTCTAATTATTTCAGATCTCATTATCTTCATTTGTTGTCTCAAAGTGGGTAGTTTGCACAAATTGTAAATTTGATAGAGATTTTTTTTCTCCGCCTATCCCGTGAACACGGGAGCTATAAACCTTCCAAAATATCGGAAACACAAATAAGATAAGAAACGCGATATAATCCGTTTAAATTGTTAGCCTATTAAATATTTCAGATATATCAAACTTGAACGGTTAACGTGTAAGGTATAGTGGATAGATTTTTGAGATTGTGTGATTATAATGATATGTATGCACTAAGTGGATACGAACGAAGCCAGTTAACTCCTATTTAAATTATGACAAACTAAATATAATCACTCGTTTGCTCACGAGTGCAGTGCGACGAATTCGCGTAACGCCTCATTTATATTCTGACTAGATTCTGCCCGCGACTTTTTTAAATCGCGAATACGGGTATTTTTTCCGGGTTAAAAAGTAGCCTATTTATACAAATCGGTTCAGCGGTTTAAGCGTGAAGAGGTTACAGACAGACAGACAGACACACTTTCGCACTTATAATATTAGTATTAATATTAATATGGATACAAACAAATGAGACGTTACGTGAATTTATTACATGACGTTTCAACACAAATCGCCATCTCCTAAGACTTGTACTGTAACTGGCGCCTGCGACCGTGTCACAACACCGGACTGTAACTACCCAGTTCCCACAGCTTGCACATTTCAGGTGCCATTAGTCATCTCCGTGTATGTCGGCCTCAGAGACAAATAACCGCGTCTACCTGTCAATGTGGAACCGATTTGGTAAGCGATTTGCATTGCATATCTATGCAAGATTGGAAATAGAAATAAAATAGCCGTGTCCTAGACATCTAGAATCAGCTTAGAATTTTTGTGATTTTTTTTATACTGGTTGTATCCACAGCAATACGCAGACAACCAACTTAGCTTTGGTAGGAATGGAAGTAGGTTCCGTATAGGAATGTGCGACTTGTGGTAACAGGGAAATGAAGACACGGTTGGCTCAGTGGGTTGCCATTTTGCAACCCACTAAGCCAACCGTGTCTATCAACTTCCTATTTTCATGATTTATGTCGTTTCATTATTTTTGATATAAGATAGGGTAGGGTAGGCTACAGGTAAAAGAAGATACATGAAGTCGAAAGTTGTCTATTTAATCAGTTAACCGACATAACGATTTATCAGGAAAATCGGTTTCAAATAGATTTCATTTAATTGCTAATGATTATTTGCGTTATAATTCAAATCGTTGAGAAACAACGCTCTTCACTTTTTAAGAAACTCAATTCTCACGAAATCCATAAATAATCAACCTGACCCGCAAACGTGTATACAAAAAGTGTTAACTCCTTCAATATCTGTATCTACTTATGACGTCTAAGAATTAAGGGGACGTAGACGGCGTCTTGTACGACTTTGATATTAACAAATTTGTCACGGGTACCAGTCCAAGACAGGTGAACTTTGTGCCAACTTAAAAGTTGCCACTTAAAGACTATAAAGACACTCCTATGTCTTTGACATAAGGGTTGTTCCTCTAGATATTGAAGGCAAATATAAGTCGTTTAGAGTTGGGACACATGTCACTGGTGTGTTAGACGCATGTTGTGATGGATAGTGGTAGAAATCGATCGTTTATTACAACTAATTTGGGCGATAAAAGATTAAAAACTGGTGTTTGTCGACTTTCACTGATAGACAGGTGTCAAGGCTATAGTTGTGTTTATTTTATGTTTATTGCACTAATAATCGAATATCGGTTGATAATGATGTACAAAGCTGTTACGAAATCATTAGGCGTTACTTTTCTAGTATATTATGTCTATTCATAACGTAAAAAAGCGTCAGCAGCATACAGACTTCTGCAACTTTTCCATGCTTATGTCGAGTTTCCATAGATTTTCAAATCTTGCATATCATGGTCTAGGGTTTATTTATATAAAGCGCTCATAATCAAACGTGAAGGAGCTTGCTATAGCATCGTCGGGTAAAAAATATTGTATAACCAGCTAATTCTTACTCTAAAAGTGGTTGAAATGTCTATCCGTTTTGGCGTGATGTGTTAAAAAAATATTTTTCATTACAGTGACCTGAAAATGGCTCTTTTCTATTATCTTTATGGAAATATCTTCATTGTACAATAAGGGAAACTGAAACGCGTACCTTTTAAACCGATATTCTAAATTCGTCGGGACCTTTTTTTATATTTATTGTCATTGCGTGACGAACGAAAAAGGTACGTATTTCAATTTCCCTTATCGTATCTATAGCCATTAATTTTGTATAACTTTATAATAGTATATAAATAAACAGTCTGCAATTTCAACATTTAACATACGTAGGTAATATAATACAACAAAAAGATATCGTCAACGTTTTTTCTTAATGCTCCTAGCATTTCCGTTAAATTGTGGAGTGATTTGCGAATTATGTAGAGGATTTCTGAAGCCCTACTTAATAAACGGAACTCCAGTAACTGATACGTATATGAAGAAATTGCCTTCCCATCTGCATAATTAAATTATAGAACGGCGTCACGCCGTTTTAAGTACAGTAAGCATATTGCGTGATATGTTTCGTCGTGTCGTTCTAATCCGTAGCCCAGAATTCTTACAACCCGGCTACTGCAAGGGCGCGCGAAGACAGACTTCATTCGTTTTTGTCATCATCACGGTTGACAATACCGTGAGGACACACGACACTGGTAACATCACAATCTAAAGTGATTTTCATACTAAATAACCGAAGAAACACCTCACCTAACACTAGGTATTTGTCGACTAAGAGGCACCGAATTGAAACCGAGGCGTTAAAATTCGGATGGCGACTTATTTCAATGGCCTCACTATTTCATGGAATACATAAGGGCTCTTGTATTCATGTTCTCGTTTAGAGTAGCTACAGTCTTCTCCTTGCTGAAATAAAGATATCTCACGACATTTACGGCGTGTTTTATCTAACATACAAACCAAATATTGAATTTGAATTGCAATTTTTCTAACGCTAGAATTTAGCCTGCGTCAAGGTTTTAAGCCAAAGTGTGGTTCAGTATTCAAATTCACCATTTTATGTCGCCCATCAACTCAGTTATTTAGCAAGATTTATTGGAGAAGATTTCACCGTAGCACGTATTCGACAGCTGCCTATCAGAAGTCAAAGGGTCCACACATAATACCATGGACTATATAATGTATAAATGAGACTTTAGCATGTAATTTATATCAACTGCTGTTGTGTTATTAGAAATCCAATATAGATAATCCTACACCTAATTTTATTATAAATTTGTTTGCTTGTGTTTTGGTATTTCGTTATTTGATGGAATAATAAAGTGTTCGACTGACGAACGTTTATTTTGTAGAGAAATGACATAGACTATTGTTTATCGTAGAAATATACTTAGGGACAAAGAAGGATACGTAAACTACGTTTACCAGTCCGATGTATTATATGTATATATATACATACACTAGTAAAATATTAGTATTAGTATTCATATTTTTTAAGCCATGTTATTTTAAGCCATTACGTCTCTCATGGATAGTTCAAAGATCACACAAATAGATTCTTAACCAAGCGTTTATTTATATCTTTTAATTATAATCGCTATCATTTAGTGTTGGCATAACCCTTCTAAGGTGCTCGTGCAATTTTCACAAACTATTATTTTAAAGTTAATTCTATCCTAAAATCACTTTTGCAATCTGCCTAATAAAGTTTAACATTAAGCTATCACACATTTAATAAAAATGGGCTTTATAATACTTAGTCGCCGTGTTAATAGAAGGTAGATTTTGAACAACTAATACACTGAAAACACAACTTTATAATTCTAATAATTAAATTCAAAGTCAAATATCATAACATCCGACAACGGGACAAACTTTGTGGGTACACTGATCGATCGGAGTACTCAAGTGGGTGTCGCCTACGACAAACAATAATAAAAAAAAATGTCAAGTCGTATCGTTAATGTATAAAACTGTCCGTGTGTCCAATTGATGATTTGATAATTACACTTGGCACCGATTTGGGGTTCCGCTTCGCTTTTTAGGAGTAGGATTGCTACCGATGCTCCAAACCTCGAAAAATCTCTTTGGTGTGTTTAAACTACCATCTGGTAACCGGTATTCAAGAAACATGACTGCAAATTCAAAAGAAATCTTTGTGCTTATGTATTTTGTGTGATTAGTGAAAATAAGTGTGAAAACAGTATCCCATGCTCAGATATTCAGCTATACTTTTACAAAAAGGTTAAAATCCATCAAGACATCCGCAAAGACGCGGGCCGCAAAGACAAATAAATACATCCATACAAAAAAAATCGTTCAGTTACTTTCAAATTGTATTGCAATTCACTTTTTTTAATGGAAGTATCTTTAATGTAGGCACTTACATTTCATTTCTATAGTTTTATACTATATGTGTAATAAAATTAGTGGACAAGTATATTAACAATTTACTAACTTTAAACCTTCATAACAACAATTATGATTTAATAACATTGTTTTGGCTATGAGATCCTTATTGTTTTGAATGATTGAGCCTCTCTCTGGCTTTCCTTATCAGTGAGTCGAGATAATGTTGTCGTGGAAATGGAAAATGCTTAGTTACGAAACGTGTACGCAAAGTTAAGTGTATTTCTAGTCCGGGTCTAGAGCAACAAATCGTGCTAAAAATACATTGATTGATTAAACTGAGATTACACGGCTTCGGCCAAGCTTGTCAATGTACCTCTAATATTAATGGTTACATAAAATTGGTAAATAAGATATAATGGAAAAAATACAACTTCAAATAGAGTGGTAAAATAAATATATGTACGAACAAGTGATGATCAAATACCAGCAACCTGGATAAGGTGCTTCACCACTGATTACGATTCTCGGTGACTCTCACCCCCCCCCCCCCCCCCCCCCCCCCCCCCCCCCCCCCGAATGAATGTTGAAACGAAGCCACACTGCGCCGAATATTCGGGTTGATACCTTTCGTTGGACGTAAAAACATAAGAGATGCATCATATCAGCCTAAGAAGTCCACTGCTAGACAAAGGCCTTAAGATGCGTGGCCCTCATCAAACGGCTTCCCGCAATCCTGATTCTGATCAGATGATGATGAAATCCTCGGTCCGTCCTAATGGGGGCCTTCCACGTTGCGTCGTTCTGTACATGGTCGAACACTTATGCTTAACGAACACTTTAAGATGTGTTTAAACTTATCCCTAAGTCGGATGAAATGTGTCCACTATTCCACCTGCATTTATAAATTTCAGGGCTAGCACTTTTCGCGCAAATTCCACGCGGCGTCATTAATGCGGTATTCACGTTGACGATTTTCCTCAGAAATTAAACAAATCTACAATGTTGTTATTTTGTCAACGTCGTGACTGCGCACAAGGCCGAGGTGATCATCAGCGCTGGCTAGGGTTGTCGCTCGTAGACAAAAGTCAAACGGGACTGTTTGCTGGATGATATGAAATATCGAGTAAATATTTTGTTTATAATAAAAATTATTACGAACCTTGAAGTGATTACATAACCTGTTAAAAAACCTACTTAAACACAGCTGTTAAGAGTGTAATTCATTAACCAACCTTTATGCAAATATAGCAAAAATGTGTTCATGATTTTAAAGTACACTGAAAAGTAGACAACGAATTATTTTTTTTTTAAATATGAAGACGACATCAAGTACGAAAAAGGAAAAAAAAACGTAATTTACATAATATAAAAATATATATTCAAAAGTATCAATATACCTTCACGCCACAATTCTCCATAATCAAGAAACATAAAAATAACATCGTTAATAAAACTGTACCAATAATTACTACTTACATAACGGACGTGGGCGGTCATTACCAGAAATACAAAAATAGCGTTTAACGTTAACTTTAAGCGTTTTCTTAATTTCCCCTAAGCGGCTTGTTGACGGAAGTTGACGATTTCCTATGCGGTGGGCGTGCATATATTAACTTAATAATTTAATACCCGTTAACGCTTTCTCTGTTAAGTTTCGGTGCTTATGATCTATGATATGCGGCTGTGCTACGACATTTTGTATTAATATGAGACGCCAATTATGCCAAAAGCCACACCGAATTACGTGATATCCTATATGAAATTTAAAAATTATATTTTTGAAAGTTACGTATAAATTACAGAATTCAGAAATAATTAGGCTATTATTATTATGAGACGTTTGAGGAATGTAATGACGTGCGACATTATACACGATGCCCGCAAGGAGTAAAAAAATATGAACCAAGTCAAATTCAGCAAAAAAAAACTACAAAATTTATCGATTTTTCTCCATAAAAATTAAACAAATTTCACATCTCTATGAAAGTTATTCCAAAAAGGATGATTTTAATGAGTAGTAGCTGTCAATTTTGATTTCCGTCAATTGCGAGGCGAAACTCGGTCACATAATGTGGCATCGCGCGATCAAAAAAGCTTTACGTACTTTAAATAGTAATCACGATAAATTGTTTACATGAAAATTGATAATATCTTTAAAACTAAGCCGGATTTGCCTGGGGTTCAATTAACATTTTTTGCTCCTAATGACCTAAGGAATGCGTTGTTAACTGAAATCTTTTCCATTCCTCGCGGGCACTATGTATATGATAAATTAACGAGCACTCATCAATAATAATATGTGTCATTCGATGATCATTGTCCCGATACTCGTTTTGGTAAGCGGTCTTGACCAGAGTCTCGACCAGCATCTCAAGAGACTCTCGCAAATGTAAAAGCCAGCACTGCTGGGGGTTTATTCCAAAATTAACGTATTTCTTACGTCAAACGGGAATATTGAGTTCAAATTATAGAAACGAATGAACTTATTCAAATCCAAAAAATACGACGTCTGCACACGATATTTGCTAATCAATGTATAGAACTAAAGTAAAAAAGAATACTGTAATTAATTTCTCGTTTGATAGTTTTTGATTTTGGAATAATTCACAGAACATTTAACAACTGGCAGCGTCAATAGTCGAAACAAGACTAAACGCAAAACTACCGCAATGAGCGATATTGCGGTAGTTTTGAGTGGTTAATTTTTTCCGACTGATTGTGCGTCCTTATATTATATGTCAATGCCGTAAACAAACCCAACTTTATTGAGAAAATAATTATTACTTATATATTATTTTGTTTCTGGACCATAGTATGGCGCTTGAACTTTGGGCTTACGGGTACAGAAAACGTTAAAGCGTTAGGCAATGACTGCCAACCCTAATCACTGATGACAATCACGGGTAATCAGCAAACACGACGTATGACGTCACCCGATCGTGCAGCGATGCAACCTTCATGCTTGTCAACCCATTGCGAGAGCTTCGATTTTTTTATTTATTTTTAATCCGAGAAGCGGCCAGCGTGTGAAAATGATCAATGCCGCCAGTGACATGTTTGTGGTAATGAATTTAAATTGCGTTTATTAATTTCGTGTCACGATGGCTATTATCGTTACGAGCGTTTAGTCAAAGTTGTGTTCGGGTTTTGCGTGTTTGTTGTGCATTTAAATTTATTAGATTATAGTAATATCGGTGAAATACTGCTCTTAGCCTATTTAGTGCTTTACTTGGAAAATGTCTCTTTTACTAATTAATAGCCACATTTTTCCAATTATACAGGTAAGTAGTAAGGTTGTACATTCGCAAGGTTTGCTTAATGGACGGTTGGTGAAGATATTTTTGAACGAACTATATGTAATATAAGCTGACTCTACCACAACTAAGAACACTTTCGTATCGTAACGAGACCATTCGAAGAAAAAAACTGAATTAAGGTGCCATGAATTCACCCGTTTACGTGCTATGATGCCACAGACAGACAAACAAATACACAGATACACATACACACAGATACACATACACACAGATGCACACGTCTAACTTGAAACACTCCTCTTTTTTCATCGGGAAAAATAATCCCAACAAGCCACAAAGTGTATTTATTACCTCGACTGCATACATGCCTGACTTATACAGTAATTAAACGTCTATTTATTTTTTAAAACACTTTCAAATTTGAATCTTTACGTACTTTACGAAGAATAATGCGCCAAATTATCCAATGGTTGGACACCTAAGACGGTTATGTACCGAAGCAGAGGCAGACCAAAGAGGAAACGGCGGGATGACCTGAACGCGTTGGCAGGAGCTCCACCGGACGAGTGGCGACACAGAGGTGAGGCCTTAGCCCTGAGTGGGTAACAAATACAGGCTAATTAAAAAAATCTTTACGCAGAGTATAGTACTAAACTCTGGATTCGCAGATTATTAATGTTAGGGTCGATTTCACCAACATATAATTTACACGAGAGTAGCTACCCTAGTATAACTTTCTGTAATGATTTACGCGATAGTTAACTTCGATTTCGTTTCACCACGCTAGTCTGCGGATAACTTACTCTCGCATAGTTACTCGGTAACGTTGAACGAATGAATTGAATGACATCGTCACGCACCCAAGTAAGATAGTTTGTCCCGGGCTGGAGCAATGGTGCTGGGTATTTTTTTAATTTGTTCGGTTAATACGATAATTGGGAAATAAGTTAGGAATTGACTCGACAGTGACAATGACAATACTAATCTACTAACAGTTTATTCAGCCGTAATCCGCGGTATAAGATTTTATTCTAAGGGTCAATTTCACCGACGTAGTATAAGCCTTATTCCAATAATAAATCATTAATTACACGTGAGTAAACTCATTTTACGTTTCACCAATAATTAACCTAAAGATAAAATGTCTAAACTAGAGAATAATCTTACACCGCCAATTCTGGCTGAGTAAACTGTTAGATATAGATTAGTATTGTCATTGGCACTGTCAAGTGAATTCAATACTTAGTTCACAATTGATGTATTACTCGAATAAATTTAAAAAATACGCAGCACCATTGCTCATGCACGGGACAAATTGTCTATCTTACTTGGGTGCATTACGATTTCATTCAATTCATTCATTCAACGTTACCTAGTAACTATGCGAGACATTGTTATCCGTAGACTAGCGTGGAGAAATGGAAATGAAGTTAACCATTGAGTAAATTGTTAGATTTAGTTTATACTGGGTTAGCCACTCTCATGTAAATTGATTGTTGGTGAAATCGGCCCTAAGTAGTAGGTGTAGACTGTAGAGATTTTGTCTTTAGGTTAAATGTTGGTGAAACGTAATAAAATGAGCGAGATATTAATGATTTATTATTGGAATATTTAAGACTTATACTACGTTAGTGAAATCGAAAATTTAGTATATTTATGTATCTTCTCGATGACTCAACCAGAAGTATCGACAATGATGAAAGCTGAATATAGGTCGACTCATACTTTTCTCATCGCTCAAACTAAAAACTAGTGCACTTCTCATCCAATCAACACCCACCCATTAAATCTTATAGCAAACAATATTCCACACAACGGCAAATTTATGTACGCAGGTGGGTAAATTTTGAACTTACTTCATTACATACTGAATTCACCTGACTTTTTCGATTTGGGCGCTATTACTATCCGCAAATATAATTTTGTTAAGCGATAACAATGTTACGAAAACGCGAACTGAGCTGTAACCTATGCAATATCATATCTACGTCTTTAGTATTGTAGGGAAAGCGATTCGAATAAAAGGCAATAAAGTTCAAAGGCAATAAAATGCGAAATTGTAAAAAGTGTCTTTGGAAGTTTTGCATAAAACGTATCTGAACAAACGACCAAAGACAATGAGCGTAACGCTATGAATCATAGAGAATACCAATTTAACTTTGCACCTCGTTTGCACAGAACATTATGGAGTGTAGATCTTTGTTTATTTTAGTGAAATGTTTAGAAATACATTGCTAATGGCCCAGGCCCAGTTTTGAAACTGCAGAGATGTAGCTTGAATGGTTGATATCAATCAAAAGTTTGTTTCGCAACTATCACTCCGAACATTATTGTTTTAATCGCGAGACGCCATATTTATTTTCATATTTTAGCCTCAATCGTTACTAAATAAATATTGTAAATCGATTTTGAGTAGATTATAAACTCTGACCTGTGGTTATTCCATGACAATACTAAGAACATCAATCAATAATAAAATCCATCACTCATTTTTGCCAAACAACCAACACATACGTCGGTAATCCATTACCTACCTATAAAGAGAATTCATGTTATTATTATAAACTAGAAGGTGGCCCGCAATAGGGTAGTTTCCTGGGTAAACAATTTTTTTTCTAATTAGTGTGTCAGTTAGTTTATCAAAAAATATTGGACACGTATTTTTTCTTTTGTTAAACACACAAAAAAGACAAAGAGCACGTCATAGTTTGGGGGTGGGGGCGCATGACGTTACGCTGTGCGAAAAACGGTTCTAAGGCGTGACGTCATAGGGAACTTTAACGGGCTATATCTTCAAAAAAAAACATGTTTAATTGACAAAAGAAAAAATACGTCTCCAATATTTTGTGATAATCTAACTAATGGACTAATTATATTTTTTAGGACACAAGCCTGATATAAAAAAATAAACATTTTCAGATATTATAAGGTATGTTTGCGAAGGAGAAAATAGTCATCGTTTTCGCAACAACGTAGTCGGATAAAGAGTATAACCAACCCCGGATTTCCAGCTAGCTTTGTAACGAAAATAGGTGAAATTCGTCCAGTCGTTTTAACGTGGCGAAGCAAGAAAGTCAAGTAGGGTAAGTCGCCTGTTACTGGCGACCCTCCGGTTACTGCCCAAAATCTACAAAACATAATATATAGCCAAGGCCTAGATTGAGAGATATGTACTAAAATTGGATTTTTTGAAGAGTAACTACATGTTCTACTTGTTCTTGCCTTATTCCCGTTTTATCAACAGCGGTAGTCCTATGTACCGAATATACTATACCAAGTATATACCAAGGATAGTGTTTCATACCGAGAAAAGACTTTTGACTTCCGCTTGTAGTACAAGTTATAAAAGCAAGCATCAAGTATAGTAACACTAACAATTTTGGAAACTGCAACTTACGTTAAGTTAAATTTATAGTAAAGGCGATTCGACGAACGACTATTTCGATGGACATATAAAATAATGAAGTAAAATTCGATGAGTTGATTCTTGTGTAAAAGGTAATTCGAGCAAATGTATGTGCTACGAGTATCTAACGAAGTTCGATGAATGATTCCTAAGTAATAATAAAATTCTGCGAATAGTAATATGGGAAACGATAATCGATGAAACGATTTTCGGTAAAATGATGGATTCCCATCATTAATTTGTAATTCTAAGTGCGTACCTACGAGGATTAATATACATGGGGTATTTTTTAAGCGCGGATAAAAGGGTGGCCAACAACTAAATAATCTGATCAGTTGTTGGCAATTTCCCCTAATATACATACATACATTCTTTTTGGATTCAGTAACCTTCAAAATCTTCAAATAGCCCATTCCCTTATTTATATCTTCAACGAACAGACATGCAATTTTTACCACTTCAGGTATATTAAGGAACGTTCAGAGATGTGGTCATTCCAGGGATGTGACCGTTCAAGGGAATTGGCCCTAGGTGACCGGATCCTTAGGTACCTTCTATTAAGGTGCCAGCAACTTTGTTCGCGGAGGAGAAAAAGTCATGACCCCTCTTTTTTCTTTCGCGTGGTCGAGTAAAAAGTATCCTATAACCACCTGTGGATACCCAGCTAGCTATGTACCAATAGTAGTTGAAATCACAACGACACCATACAAACATATAAAAATATTTTTTATTTTTTTATTTTGTGACCTCTAAATAGTCCGCTACGGTGTTTTTTTTAAATATCTTTAATTTAGTATTTTGTCCAGTTCTAGGTTCTTGTAGGTTCCCCTACTATGGGCATAAGCTTAATACTCGTACTTATTTCGGAGTTGCAACCGTAGAAAAGTAGGTAATAACTATATTTAATAGACTATTATTGCCGGCCTCCACGGTTTTGAGGTCGAACGAAAGTAAAATCTCGTGTCCAACGTCACTTAAGTGATTACCTTAAGTGAATCATTTGTCATCCTCCATTGGTTACGCAACTGTGACGAATGCATTCAAAATTCTATTTTAGCTACTGGATAATAAATTTGTTGAGTTTATCAGTGTAACAACGATCAGGTTTATATTGCGTTTTATTTTTATTTAATACAAGCAACTTCGTCATCGGAGGACATAAAAAATTAACCCTCTTTTTTAAGTGTCGGTTAAAGAGTATCCTTTAACCATCTGCGGATGCCCAGCTCAGCTACTCGTGTACGAGAAATAGTTGAAATCCGTTTAGCTGTTTTGGCGTGATGAAGCTACAGCGATACATACAAACATACACAAAACCCAAAAAAAAATATTGAATACAAAACAAACATGCTGACAAATCACGTATTTTATTGAAAATATCTGCAATGTACAGACATAAAATTTGTACAACTTTATTACAGTAAAGACAAAAAGGTGAAGTCCACAAATTCGTTCGCAGATGAGAAAAAAGTCATACCTAAACTTAACCCACTTTTAGGGTTCCGTAGCCAAAATGGCGAAAACGGAACCCTTATCGTTTCGTCATGTCCATCCGTCCGTCCGTCCGTCCGTCCCCGTCCGTATGTCACAGGCATTTTACTCAAAAACTATAAGATGTGTATTGATGAAATTTGGAACATAGGTGTATTGCGTAAGCCGCTACTTAGTTTGATAGTTTAATAAAAAAAATATATTTATAGGGGGGCATACATGTAACCGAAACAAAAAAAAAAATCAGCTAATATGTATGTGTGGCATATCATTCGACGGTTCTTATAAAAAAACACTTTCAGGTTTCTAAAAAAAAATTTTGACTTAGTGAATAATTTCGGAAATAATCGCTCCGAAAGTAGCAAAAAATTGTGTCCGCACCCCACTATTTTCTAAACGGTATGTTCAAAAAATATGAAAATATTGCAAAATTTAAAGCTTAATATATACTTCCAAGGAAAATTGTTTTCAACATGATCGGACATACCGTTTTTAAGTTATTGCCAATAAACTGCGCTTCTCAGCAAAATGACGTAAGTGCCCGGGAGATACGCTCTTTTGTTATTGTTTTTTTTCTCATATCGTATTTTTTTCATCTGCAGTATTTTTTTTGTATATACGGCTGCGGAACCCTACCATTGAGCATGGTCCGACATGCTCTTGGCCGGTTTCTTACTTCAGCGTATGGTGAAAAGCATCCATTTTATAACCATGTGCCCAGCAAAGTACTGGGTGAGTTCTGAGCAGAAGTGATGCTTACACTGGGCAACTTTTATTATGGAGCCAACCACGAAAAAAAAAGCAGCTAATTAAGAGATAATGAACAGCTAATTATCCGAAATGTATGAAACAGCTGATTTTTTTTTTCGCGATTTGGCTGGCCCCATGGTAAAAATTGCTCAGTGTAGTACTCCCCATCACGCATGTCAAGCCGGCTCATGACTCATCAATCAGCTTTCCAGCGTCGATATACAGGTACGTACTGGGTGATATAGGTCTACATCGTCTTTGTAAGCAACTTCATTTCACTGCCCAATTTTCGAATGTATCTTGTCCTTTTTGCTTTTGAGCATCTCGCTCTTTTTAACCGACTCCCAGAAAAGGAGGAGGTTCTCAGTTCGTCTGGACCTTTTTTTAACACGCTTTTATTAGGTCGACCTGTATGTAACGAACTATGTAATAGAATCTAACGTAACTCATTTAACCATCTTCCAAGGATGCGTAGCGTCATGAAAATTGGCAGCTGTATGTAGTTCTGATGACAATATACAATAATATGGCACTGTCGAACTGATCTGATGAAGGAGCCGGAAGATATGAACTAGAATTTCATGGTGGAACATTGTTTCATAGCTGTGTTTGGATTTGTTAGAAAAGTCTTGTAAAGCGTGTTTTCTAGTGTTTTTTAAACTGTTTATTTATTTTGTTCTGCACAATGGTTGTCCTTATTAAATAGATTGCTATGAACAAAGATCCAAGCATTGTGCGATCATCTTTTATCTGACCTTGGTACTCTCACTGCTGAGGTCGAGTCTAGCGGTGAGCTATGCCGTGAGTGTGTAACTGGCCATTACTTGTGCCAACATAAAAAAAAAAACACAATTGTGGTAGAATTACAAAACGCGGCGGTCGTCGATGCGTTAGGGCTGGCCCTGTGGCCAGAGACCGTTTTTTGAAACGTTTGGAATGGCTGTCCATTGTCCAACGGTTTCTGAAGATACATTCAGAAACTGTTTTTCAAATCAAATACGTTAATTTTCTTGCGGGATTCTCAGTTGAAAGACGTCAGGCATTGAATTCAGTCATTTTGAACGATATTTTTTTCATTGATCGAATCTCTTGACTCTTTTGTCGAATTATTAAAAAAAATAAGAAGAAAGCTTACGGAAGGAGAAACGCATATATGTGATTCGCCATCAACGTTAAAAAACACTATAGGTATCAGAGGCGTGGTGTCAGCAAAATTACAACGGAAGGCGAAGCGTATTCATTTACTCATATTTAAAGAAAAGGGTAGTTATAAGCCTTTCCTTGGGTAACCCGGTGGGAATCGGCTTATATGGACGCCACGCCACTGGTACGTATTTAACCCATTATTGCACACCAAATAAAATTGCCCTTAAGTCTAAAACAGTATGCGAAATAGTAAACAACAGGCGGTGTGACCGCCATCTTTTAGATAATCTCAAACAACTTTTATTTCGTACGGAATATAAAAATGATGTGATGCGATTCGTATGAAGTCAGAAAATATATGGGATTCCGAACGCATGCATATATGTTCGGAATTTTGAATCGAAGAAAATTTTGAACGACATTACGAGTAAACGTCCAAGTGATCGACTCTGATACATTAGTTGCCACTTTCAACCTTAATTCATAGCAATAGGGGTGAGCAACAAACTGTCAATAAGGTGTCAAAGATTGGTACGCTTACCTTACTGTACAGTGCGACATAAAAGAATAGGAATTAAATAAAATGGAACTAAAAAAAACACACTAAATTGTTGCCATGTTTAAGCATTTTGCGTCAAAAATGTCACAGTTACGTAGAAAGTGGCGCCCTCGGTTAATCTCTACTCTTTTATGTCGCACTGTACGTGTTGGTCCTTGATTTTATATGAATCTGCTTCCTTCAAAATTTCGAATCTATATTTTGAAACAGATTCTCAATGTGGCCGGCCTTAGCTCTGCGATATTTCGACGTATTTGTCTCATCCTTGTGAAATATGAATGTAAAGATCGAATCTCAAATTAATTTCGTGTGGAAAGGTAAATGGATAATATCCAGTTAGAGGATGTTTTCTCAGAACTGATTATTTTATTTATCCCGAAACTAGATGTAAGTACATGTTTCAACGTAAAAGGAATTGACCCAACATTATAGAATTACTAGCTTCTGCCCGCTACTTCGGCCGCCTTAAATTCTTTTATCGCGGGTAACGGTATTTTTCCATGATAAAAAGTAGCCTATGTCCTTCCCCTGGAGTCAATTTCATTCCAATCGGTGCAGCGGTTTAAGCGTGAAGAGGCAACAGACAGACAGACAGACAGACAGACACCCTTTAACATTTATAATATCAGTATGGATATGGATGTCATATTAACATGAAAAGTCTTATGTTATTACTAGGTATCTAATTTATAATAATAAATGGTTTTAATAAATCAGAATACTTGGCTTTAACCTGATGTATTACTATGAATTTTATTTACGAATTTGAAATTACTAACTTAATAACTAGCCTATACTAACTAACCTATGGCGTCTCCCAGGTTGCTGCCTTGGGATAGGGTGCCCATAAGGCCGTCTTTATAATTAGGTACGTCTTTATAATTAGGTATTTGTATGTGCATCACGTGATGACGGCGGAAAAGATTTTGATGCAAACTTCACTAATCTGTCGAGAAAAACACTGGCCAGTTCAATTTTTCACATGCAATAACATGTGAAAAATTGGAATAGAGCTGCTCTGAAGAACAATTCTATGAAAGTTTCTTAGTTTAGTGGCATGCGGTCCATATAGGCAAGGCACAAAGGCCTACTCTGAATGACCATGGGTCCACATACTCACGGCCTGCCACATGGGTATGTCAACAAAACATTTTTACCCCTACCTTGGCCTATAAACTCTGCACGCCCCTAACATAAGCATGGCTGCTGATGCTTATGTTTCTTTGTGAGTTGTTCACGAATGCAATAATTATAACTAGAAAGCTAGTTTTATAGACATACCGGTACTCTATGAAAATGTCTTAAACATTAAGTATCATCTAATCAAAGCGCAGTGTCATCAGTTTGCACAGGCTGAGTCATCGCCCACTCGCGCCAGCACTGGCGCAAGTGCTGTCGTAACTGCGACCACTTGACGTCCACACGCCCCCGCGGCCTGCCGTCAATACTGCTTTAGAACAATATGGGGCTGCTCCTGCATCCTGTTATTAAAATACTAAATTGTTTTTTTTTTATGTAATATAGGTAAGCATTTGATTTCAATCCCACCTGTTGGTGAGCGACGATGAAGCCGACGATGGAGCGTGCTTACCTAGATAGCAGTGGCGTGGCGTGTATATAAGCCGATGCCCACCGGGTTGCCCTAGGAAAGGCTTATAACCTCCTTTTTCTTTAAAAATGAGTAAATGAATCCGCTTCGGCTTCCCTTGTAATTTTCTTGACGCCTAAGGAGGCTAGATAGTGCCTTTGCTAGGTAGTGTCTATTTACTCCCGTTTTGATGTGATCCAAGTTATATTGTTCTGAGAAAAGATGAAGAAAAAAGACGAAAGTTTCACTCGTTGGCCATCCTAACCACCACGTCTACTTTCATGACGTTTTTATATAAATTAAGAAAATATTATTTTCTTCTGTTTCCGCGATTATTACTCTTTGAAATAAAACAATTTAACGGATTATATCGCGTATATTATCTCATTTTAGTTCCCGACGTTTCGGAAGCTTCCCAGCTTTCCATGCTTGGTAAATTATTAGAATAAAATAATTAAGCCCTTCTGGCACATGTGTAACTGTCTTTATAGCTTAGGCCCATCTGGCATGTATGTACACCTTTATTTGTGTTTTTTCAAAAATGGGTAGTTTGCACAAATTGTAACTTTGACAGAGGAAAATACATCTTTTCTCAGTCCACCCTTGACCATGGAAAACTGGAAAGCTTCCGAAACGTCGGGAACTAAAATGAGATAATATACGCGATATAATCCGTTAAATTGTTTTATTTCAATAAGAAAATATTTTAAGTACATACTTAGCGGCTAAAACGTTAGGCTTTTATGGTGGTTCACTGATGCAATTTACTTAGCACCCCAGTTTTAGATATAACTAAATAAGAACCCCAGTTTTAGATATAACTAAATAAGAATATGGCAAAAACTCTATAAAAATGTAACGGCATTATAACGATGATCTTGCATAACTATTACTAAATAAAATTTAAGGAAATTAAAATGAAGACGGTGCATAATTCCCAGCGATTATCTCCTGCCTATGTCGAATAATCAAGTAAAGTTTAAAAAAAATCGGATTTACAAACAATAAGTAGTTGTACATTTCTAGGTTTGTCACGATAAACGAATAGAAAATGCTTATCATCTCAATGGCTCGGGGACTACACTTAATCCTGACTTATTTCAAACTTCATTACACCGATAAAGCGTGTTGGTGTCGCGGCAAAATTACCATCCACCTATACCACCTTACTGATTTACCATCGCAACTCACTAGTTATGAGCTACGTTCATGAGTAGGGTACTACAAAGTAAACAAGCCAGAAGGTACAATTTGCAATTTTATGGTAGGTAAACTAGAATCAACAAATTGGAATTGAATATACACCCTACCTTTTTTCAGTCGTTGCACTCTTTACAAAGTGGTCAATATCAACTGTCAGTACTTTACTATTGGGCCCAAATGTTGTTCCCTATATGATATTTCACCATCTTTTGCGATTTGTGGACATTCTTAAGATCTTGACTGTCGGTCCAGTCTGTTGATAATTTTTACCTCATCATCATTCCCTTGTCTTTATCCTTTTTATTTAGGGTTGGCGCAGCATGTTTTTCATCCATCCCTCTCTATCACCCATCATCTCGTTGCTTAGATTCTTCTTTTCCATATCATCTTCCGCACAATCTAACAATTTTTTCTTTGGTCTTCTTTTTCTATAACCTTCCACATTCATAGTAACGCTTTTCTCGTCACCTTCATCCCTCCTCATTACAAGCCTATACTACGATAGGCAGTTTCCTCGTACCTTCTCTACAATTGGTGCTACTTTGAGACTTCCTCTTACATACTCATTTCTTACTCTGTCCATTCTCGTCACCCCACACATCTATCGCAGAATTCTCATTTCGTCCACAAGCAAACTCATTTCATCCGCCCTCTTTACAGCTTGACACTCTGATCCATTCATGACGACAGGTCTTATCACGCTTTCATAAATTGCGCCCTTAAGTCGAAACGGCATTTGAGGGTCACACACTATTCCTGTGACCTGTCGCCATTTCATCCGCCCTGCGCTAATTCAGTTTTTCACATATTTTTTACCTATTAAATTTAGTGTCAAATTGTAATAAGCTTATATTTCATGGAGCAGTCCTACTGTGGTTATTTACTTTGTGATAATATAACTTGGGGACTTGAGTCATACTTGCTTAGTGAGAACCAAAACTTACTCTAGAACCAATCAAATATGGTCCTTTTATACAATATCAGAAAGATCTAAACCCTAAAGCATATGAACAAGTTTAATTGTTTTAGTAATTATAAATGTTTGTATAGATTCAGTACGATAATGATTTATGCACTGTCAATAAGGTGTTTCAATTTATGTAGAATACAACTTGCAATAAACCTCTGTGAGAGATATCAATGATTTATCAGATTTCCACCAGCTTGGCTATTTCTAGACAATTTATCAATTTGCCTGATAAGTCCGAAAAATGGCATTTTGGAATTTCCTGTGATTTGTGATCTCATGAACACAAATATATGAGACTAGAGCCCGCAACTTCTTTTTCGCAAGAGAAAATGTCATAACCCCTCTTTTTTCCTCAACGTAATCGGGTAAAAAGTATCCTATAATTATCTGTGGATACCCAGGGTGTAGCAAAATTTGTTGCAATCCGTCTAGCCGACAAAAACTAGTATAAATCGGAAGGTAGGCACCTTCTAATTTATACTATTGTATCTAATTTAAACTTCGTTCCCAGAGGAGGAAAAAGTCCTATTCCTTTTTCTTGAGTTCGTAGTCGGATAGAAACTATCTTATAACCATCTATGGAAACCCAGCTACCCGTGTACCAAAAATAGTTGAAATCTGTTTACCCGATTTAATCCCTATCTATATAAGTACCACAAAAGCTTTGGTGACACTCCGTACATTGGAACCGTGGAACCTTGACCTCAGTTGCCAAATAAGTCGCGGTCGAAGCCATTGCGGTCGACTGTTGTCTGACTATAGACAGCTAGGAAGCTGGCCATTTTAGGACGCAATAGAGTACATGCATAACATTTTTTTGTCACTTTTCATAACTAAATATCAAAATACCGTTAAAACTATTTCAAAATGTGAAATTTAAATTTAAATCGACCAAGAAATACGTAAGATATAGGCATTATAAACTACTAATTAGACAGAGAGGTCCGATATGCACTATTGTCATCGTGCACTCTGGCCATATAAACTCCATATTAAATTATGTTTTGCTAGAAAGAGATAGAATGAAATGTTTGATGGCTTATATCTTAGTTATTTTTATAGTTATTCGATTTTTTTTTTCTACTGTTTGTTACATGAATGAGCTTTTAATAAAGCAAAAATTAAAATTCATGCATATTCTCTATTGGGGGCCTTTAAAGAGCCAAAAATGTTCCGCGTTCGATTTAACAATTGCTTAACAAAGGCAAACTCGTTTCGTTAGCTATTTTAGCTGATGTCATCTCTATTACAACTTCGTTTGTGTAGTATAAAAAGTCATAACCCCTCTATTTTTCGTTAACGAAGTTGAATAAAAATATCCTATAACCATCTGTTATAGGGACAGCTACCCGTATACCAAAACAGTTGAAATATGTTTAGCCGATTCGGCGTCATGTAGCCACAACAACACATACAAACATTAAAAAAATCCAAAAAAATATTGTTTTTCTTGTAATACCAATAGCTCGTTACAATATAAAGCCCGTTGTAAAAATGAAATGTCTGTACATTGAAGATATTTTCAAAAAAAATATTGTTACGGACTAATTGGAGCCCAATTTGGAGGTCACTAAATATTTTATTTTTTGTATGTTTGTATGTGTCGTTGTAGCTTCATCACGCAAAATCGGCTAAACAGATTTCAGCAATTTTTGGTACACGGGTAGCTGTGTATCTCCAGATGGTTATAGGATACTTTTTACCCGACTACGCTGAAGAAAAAACGTTGGGATATGACTTTTCCTTCTCCGCGATCGAAGTTGTGGGCGCCTTCTAGTATTTTATAAATATCTACATTTTTACAACTCTAATTATACCAGTGCCTACGCAACGCATGTTAGGTTAAAGTGCAATTAAAATATTCTCTTAGTAGGAATATATATTTTTCGTATCACTAACTTAAAGGATACGAAAAAGTCTAGTCCTTGGCTAAGCGAAAACAAGTTTGAGTTACTTCTTGACTTTCATCGTACCTTAATTTCACTGTTTCATGTATAGGTCGCTAAAATAACCAAAAGACGCTTAAATATATAGGCACAAGTCATCTCGGATATGTCATTTCAAATATAGTATAACTGCGTTCAAGGCCATATCCTTATTTTTGATATTTATCGGTTAATTTTTACATGGTATTAAATCTTAGTAATATGTATATTATATTTGAATTCACGTTGCGTTAAAGAAGAATCAACAAAAATATATTATTTTGCATTAAAACAGCAAACAACAGAAACCTTATAACTTACTTTTCCCGGGACACGGTTCTTATAAGAAGGCATATAAAACATACGTAAGTTTCATTAAAAAAAACCGGCCAAGAGCATGTCGGACCATGCTCAATGTAGGGTTCCGCAGCCGTTTATACAAAAAAGTGCACTACAGATGAAAAAAATACGATATGAAAAAAAGGACACTAACAAAAGAGCGTATCTCCTTGGCACTTACGTCCTTTTGCTGAGAAGGCAATAACTTAAAAACGGTATGTCCCATCATGTTGAAAATAATTTTTGTTGGAAGTATTTATTAAGTTTTATATTTGTATTTTTTTTCATATTTTTTTAACATACCGTTTAGATAATAGAGGGGGAGACACGATTTTTGCTACTTTCGGAGCGAATATTTCCGCAAATATTCACTAATTCAAAAATATTTTTAGAAACCTCAGTGTCTTTGGAAGATCTGTCGAACGATGTGCCACACATTGATATTTGCTGGAATTTTTTTTTTTCACTTTTGGTTACGTGTATGGAGTGCCCCCCCTCGAAATATATATATTTATTATTTAACTATCAAACTAAGTAGTGGCTTACCCAAGACACCTATGTTCTAAATTTCATCAATATACATTTTATAGTTTTTGTGTAAAATGCCTGTTACATACGGACGGACGGACGGACATGACAAAACTATAAGGGTTCCGTTTTTGCCATTTTGGCTACGGAACTCTAAACTTTCTTCAATTATATTTTCACATTCGTAACTGATAGAAGATGATAGAAGAAGAGCTACGTATTAAGTTTATACTTAAAACGATATATTTAAGATAGGCTAAGTATTAATTTTGTAATAGTTATTATGAGACTTATTTAGAAAAAAATCTGACTGTTACCTCCTCTTGGTTGTCCTCTTGGGAAATGCCGTAGAGATGACTTGTAAAAGTGTCCTTGCGTTGCGGCATACTTACAGAATAATACATTATGTACATTTAGAGAGGCCGGGACGCAAGGGCTTGCCAGCCGAAGACATATACAGACGGCCGAGCAAAGCGAGGAACATCATGCACATGTGGTACAGTCAGCATCAAATAGTCTGAACTGTATGTTTGTGCCTATAATAATAAAGATGTGTTGTGATCCTGTCGTCGTACATGGCCACCCTCTCGAAATTGTTTCCGAGTATACTTACCTTGGGCAAATCCTGCAGTTATGTAAAAACAATTTTGAACGGGAGACCACGAGAAGGATCCAGCTGGGCTGGGCAGCGTTCGGCAAACTAATTCGGGTCTTCTCGTCATCCATACCGCAATGCTTGAAAACTAAAGTTTTCAATCAGTGCGTCCTACCCGTCATGACCTACGGAGCTGAGACCTGGACACTCACGGTAGGGCTGGTCCACCAGATCAAAGTAGCTCGGCGAGCTATGAAAAGAGCTATGCTCGGAGTCTCTCTGAAGGACAGGATTCGTAACGAATACATCCGACAGAGAACCAAAGTTATCGACATATCTCAAAGAATTAGTAAGCTGAAGTGGCAGTGGGCCGGCCATATCACACGAAGAACCGACAACCGCTGGGGTAAACGTGTTCTTGAGTGGAGACCGCGACTCGGCAAACGTAGTGAAGCAAACGCCCTCCGGCCAGGTGGGATGACGATCTGCGAAAGACTGCGGGCAGATGCTGGATGCGTCAAGCTGAAGACAGGGCGCTATGGCGCTCATTAGGGGAGGCCCAGCAGTGGACTAATATAGGCTGATGATGACGATGATGATGATGATGTGATATATTTGATACTTTGAATGCTACTATTTGATACTGACTCTACATTAAACTAAAAGAGCTAAGATGTAGTCGATATTTCCTGGGGCAACTCTGTCTATATTAGCGATCGCGACCGCAACTGCGCTGCATAGGTCAAGGCGGCGCCGTGAGAAGTGTCACTGAGGCTTTATGATAAATTTCGGTAATAAGATTGAAAGGTCACTCGACATAATACTTGTTGAATTAAACTGCCTGTTTGGCAAGTTTACTATAGCGGCAAAATAAATAAGTAGACCTAGCCTGTCGTTATCACATATGTATGCCTCCTTTACACATATGTATAGGGTGGGCCATATTTTTTTGCAAATAGCAACACTGAATATTTCGGAAACTGTCAGAGTGAGCGGCGGGAAATTGGCGGGAAACTATAGGTCACTTTATGCAATTTTATTTATAATGGAGCGTTTAACGGGAAAACAACGGAATTTCAGTGTTAAACAGTTTTATAAAAAGATGATGAGATAGACGCGATCCCTCAAAGCATGTGTCAGCGAGTTTTCTAAAGTTTTCGTAGTCGATTGCAGGAGTGCCCACTACGGGACGGAGGACATCTGAATGATATCATTTTTAAAAAATAAATTGCGTTTATCTGTTATTAGGTTATATAAATAAAATATAGAAAAGACATGTATAGTTTAATTTTTATCGATGTTTCAAAAGTGCAAACAGTTTTGACCCTTATTAATAAAAAGGCTAAACTTTTTTTTTCGATACCAACCTATCTTGACCATTTTCTCTAGCAAAAGTGCTTTTTACAAAATTAAATGTCAAACATAATTAATAGTTAATGAATAAACCAGTATAGTATTATTGCCAGGGCTCTGAAGATAACACGACTGCAAAATAAGTGTCACTCCCACAGCCAAGTCAAATTCAAGCATGCTAAAGAAACATGGTATTACACACTCTTCATCATTATCGTCCTAGTTTATGTCCCGTACTGAGACTGGGTCTACTTTTCTGCATTTTTGCTTCCATTTCGCTCTATTTCGGACTTCGTCCTCATTCAACCCGCAGATTTTCAGGTCCTTATTAATAACATTGAGCCATCAAAGCTTAGGTCTTCTCCTCCGCTTACATATCGGCAAGGTAAGGTTAAGAGCCCTGTTGCCCACGTATTTGGGAGACCTTCTCCTGACTTACCCAAACCGCCGTTGTCGACTTTCTTGGAGCTTATCGGCGATGTCTCTAATTCCAAAGCTACCACGAATGTATTTATTCCTGATCCGGTCAACCCTGGAGACTCCAGACATCCACCTCAGCATCTTCATTTCCACGACTTGGACAGCTTGGACATGTTCCTGGGTCACCGCCCATGTAAGTAAGAGTATTACATACTCTTGATCAACAAAAAACTCATAATACAGTTTACGAAGGGTAAAATAATGAAATGTATTAAAGGTATCTTATCAGTACGAGTACTTGCAATACAGATCAACATAAGCTTTATTATAGCAATCATACCTAACATCTAACAACCCATCGCATATGTACCGCGTATTTGACTTGACCATAATGTTAATAGTGTCCTCCGGCAAAGCCAACACAATTACTAGTTGATTGTGCCCGTTGGTCATTGGGAACATTCGTGAGATATACGGATCAAATCAGAAGGTAATCAGTATGAAATAAATTCATATAGAGATAATGCCTTCTTAATTTGGGATGGTTCGACGGTTTTTGCCCAAGTTTCGTCATGCCGTGAGTTATGCTCAAATTGACTATTTTTATTTGCGTGTGGACGTAATTGGACCATGCGATTTGGATTGAAGTAATGAAGTTACAGTTTATGACGGAATAAGGTCAAAATTGGTTTAATATACGTGTGTGGCAGATCATAGAAATCATTCAAATAATTATATACTAGAGTAACATATAGGTTAATAAAATAATAGTAACATTAGACACCTAGGGTGGAAAATTTTGGCGCAAAGTTATGCCACACAGGCATAGGTTTATGCCATTAATAATAGGTTTATTCATACCTATTTACATCACCCCCTCTTACCTTACCTCACCTATCTGAAGCTTCCTTTTAGTAAATGGCACTTACGGCTACTGATGTACTGACAAAAAGTTCCCAAACTTGTAAAACTCTCATGGAAAGAACCCGGTATTTTTTCAATATTTTTCACAGGGAATTTTTCAAACCTTTCATTCAATTCTTGCAAGTTTTCGGGAGACCTTCGAAAAATTTCCCAAAATTTTTTAAGCTTTCCGTAACTTGCAAATCTGTACTTAAGGTTCAAGAATATATATAATTTGTTTGGAAAGTAGATGGGAGTCCGGAAGATATCGCTATTTATCAATAAGACCGCCTGTCGTTTACCTCTCCTTGAATGTATTATTTTTTGTTGTAGGTACTCATTTGTGAGGTGTGCAATAAGAGTTATTTTTATAAATAAATATTACAGCACAATTTTAACACAAATCGAACTAGTCCCATGGTAAGCGCAATAAGGCTTGTGCTATAAGAACTAGATGACGATATACTTAATAGATATATTTACTTATATACATAGAAAACATCCAAGACTCAGGAACAAATATTTATGCTCAACATACAAATATTTGCCCTTACCGGGATTTGAACCCAGGGCCTTCAGCTACGCAGGCAACGTATTGTATTGTATTGTTACTCAGTGTAGCACGAATATGACACACAATATTGTAACTTAATATTAATACGTGATGTCTCAATTTTTTATCAAACATTTGCCTACTTTCTACCCATTACTTGACAGTAACAACAGTTATCGTATACCTTACTTACAATTAGTCACTGTCAACTCGTGATGTCCCAATCTTCAATCGCTTCTACCTTATTTGTCTTTATAGACGTAAGTAATCAACCAAAAGCTTTCCCACCAACAAGACAATCGCAATACGAGTGTAACCAAATGTAACAACCATAGCTGTCATTCTTTATTTAGGTAAATACGATATACTGCAATATTCCGACGGGAACTGACAGTTATCTGACAGAATGTAGGCAAGATTGACTTTAACAGTCATTTTGGTTGTAAAATTTTAGCACTGTGCGTCTACGACTGAATGGTAAACATTGAAGTGTAGATTTAGTTAAAAGATACCTATTAACACGAATTTATACACTTGGATTTTGTTTACTCAAAAATCATATACTGACGTATAAAAGCACACATTTATTTCTGACAATTTTATCATGGGAAATGCGTATGAATGAAGGTAAAAGATTTGTAAACAAGTTGTACAATTTCAAATTGTGAGTGAACATTGTGTTATTGCAATCTTCTATATTTGATAAAAATATGGACATTTGAATTTGTTCTTTTACTGTTAAGTTCGTATCTCATTGAAAAGCTTGTTGGAAAAGCCGTTTGTTTTGTGCTTGAAATAAGAGTACTTTTCCAACAAATTATTTGAAAAGATACGATGATGAAAAAGTAAAGGGACATGTCCTTACAACATACAAGTCAATGCCCATAGCTAATGCATTAACAAACCATTTGCAATTTAATAGAATTTAGTTCCGTATGACTAAAACAATTGTGGGAGAATTAAGTGCCATTTTAGTTGAGGAAAACGAATATTATTGTGTTAATAAAAAATCTAAAATTGACCTCAACCTGCTGTTAGATTTAATGCACTTTTAAAGATTGCTCGTTCAGTGATTTAGCAACTACGACGTACGTCTGTCCTTCATTGTAGTAATTTAGTTAACTTCAAATATGTTCATAGTAGCGAATTGACTAACAATACCTATGTGATGTTTTTTGTTTGTTACACACCAACGAAAACAACCGGCCAAATTTAGCTCGATTAAATTCGGAAGTAAGGGGGAATGGTAGTTTTTTCACATTTTCTTTCATAAATAGACATTTATAAACTTACACACACACGTAAAAAATAAATGTATGTGCAAATTTCCGACAGTCATGATGTTCAGATATTATTATAGTACTAGGAAATTATTGAAATTGAACACTGCTCTGAGTACCTCGCCCGCTATGATATATCTAAAGGCCACTGTTCAAGATTAGTTTAGGTCGAGAGGTTCACCATAGTTGGGTAAAAAGTATTCTATAACCATTTGTGAATAACAATCCAGACATACATTCATCCGTTTTGACATGATATAAAGGCGCAAACACATACAAACATGTACAAAAATACAGAAAATATTATTTTTCAATTCAGTGACCTTTAAAATATATGTAGTCCGTATCACAAATTGATTTGAAAATATCTTTTATGTACAGACCTTTCATTTTAGAACTTTATAGTCTAGAAAGTGCCCGCAACTTCGCGGTGTAGACAAAATTTACCGCACTTTTTTTTTCAAAAGTATCCTATCTGTGGATACCCTGCTTCCCGTGTAGCAAAAATATCGTTATGGCTTTATCACGCCAAATCGGCGACGAAGGCTCTATATCGGAATCCCTAACGTCTTTTGTCCTAATGTATCGTTTGTCCTAATGTATCATTTGCCATAACGCATTTTTTTCAGAAACCGTAAACTTTTCAGGATTGTTATAAAACAAACCTAACCTAACCTAGCCTAATCTATACGACGATCTTTTAAAAAATTCTGAAAAAATTACGGTTTCTGAAAAAAAAGCGTTATGGCAAATGATGCATTAGGACAAACGATACATTAGGACAAATGACGTTAGGGATTCCGAATGAGACCCAGCCACAACGACACATCAATTCGGTTCAGTGACCTCCGAATAGTCTGTCATAGTATTTTTTTTTTAATATCTTCAATGTACATTCTTACAACTTTATAATGGTATAAATTTTGTGGACTGTGTGTTTTTGGTCTATAGTTCCCGGGGAGGTTTACGGTTGAAACTTTTTAAGATTACAAAAGTGCCTAACAGTTCAATCCGTACTAAATAGCAGGAAACAACGGTTTTTACGAGTATTCGGCAGTTTGCTTTATTTGTTACCGGCAGCAAATGAAATTTCCCACACGATACAAATATCCGTTCAACGGTACAATTACAGCCCTTCTCATTATCCTTATTGTCAAAACATTAAAGTCGATTTTGGGTAATCGTCAATCCCGAAATGAAACAACGGTAAATTGTTACAACGAAAGTAAGGTACAGACTAAATGATAACAGATTTATATTGGCAATGCTATAAGGACATTTGATTAAGGTGTATTTTTGACGTGAAACATGTTTCAGATCAGTAAGGGTCAATAAAGTAGTCGCGTCGTAAAACTGCGTGCGACAAAAATATTTCACCGCTTTGGTGGCTGTTACTTTTTTTTCAATGGCTTTCACTTCTTGCCGATTTTAGCTAATGGTATTTTGCCAACCCCCTTCATGGTTAGTTTTATAATGACCGTATGTTCCTTAGAACCACAAAGAGATAACTGGTCTTACACTTACTTTTAAATCATCCGGGTAGTCACCAAGTTACCCTGCTCTGAGAAATTTTGATGTTCATCCCCAAGATGACCTTTGGAATGTATAAAATGCATAGACATTTCAAGTTAAACTAACGGCTGTGTACCCAAATACAGTCCCACCTGCTTTTTGTAAAATGCAGTACCTTTCTAATTTTCATATTTAGTTCAATCCAACTGTATGCATGTCATCAAAATTTGTGATGTTATAAAGAATCAGAATGAGGTTGACCGATTTTTTTATAAAATGATACTTATATTATATAAACTTGAATGGAAAAACTTCTTATAATGCACTAATCTGTAGTGTTTTGTTTCATATTTTACCGGCCGACGACCGGTTTGCCTCAGTGGGAGTAACGTTGCCTGCGAAGCTGAGGTCCTGGGTTCAAATCCCGGCAAGGGCAAATATTTGTGTGATGAGCATAAATATTTGTTCCAGAGTCTTGGATATTTTCTATGTATATATGTAATATATCTATTAAATATATCGTCGTCTAGTACCTATAACACAAGCCTTATTGCATGAGCTTACCATGGGACTAGAGCGATTTGTGTAAAATTGTCCCGTAATATTTATTTAATATATATCCCTGCTTTAGATCCAAAACACGTATTTTTTTTTAGCTAGGAAACTTGAAGATTACGCACTGTTAGAAGTCACAGAATAGAAATATACGGAGTTTCCAACATCGAAACAGGCAGATAACAAAACGACCGACACCGCAGTACGAAACAAATGCAAATTTTAGCACCAAAATATGTTACAAAGATACCATAGAATTATGCATCCCTGCTTTAGAGCCAAGACCCGCTAAATTCATTTAGATACGAAACTTGAAGATTACGCACTGTTAAAAGCCACAGAATAGAAATATAGGAAGCTTCCAACATCGAAACAGGCAGATAACAAAATGATCGACACCACGTTACGTAATGAATGCAAATTTAAGCACTAAAATTTGTCACAAAGATACCGGCGCCAATACCGGTTATGAGGTGTCGTGTCGGTATAAATTACCGATATTTATGGCGATGCGATTTATTATGATTGCGTAGTTATCGCAAGTAAATTGTTTGTTGAGAATATGCCTACGTGTTTACTGTGGGAACTAAATTTGACATTTAATCTTGGGCGTTTCTCTCTTATTAATGATACTGCACCCATATTTTGCCTCAAGGCATTCGTTTAACTAAATGTATTAATTAGTTTTAGGATTCTGCAAAAACGTTTGGGATTGGCTATGTCGTGGGTATAACTGTGGGTGATAATGATAAGCGAGGCAGGATGTTTGCGTAATTCATAAAGTTCAACTAGAAAATCCATACCCAATCAAATATTATAAAAACCTAAATTTCTAATCATTATCCTTACTCCTTACTATATTATAAACGTGAAAGTATGTATGTACGTTCCACTTAATCTCTAAAACTACTCGACGATTTTTTATGAAACTTTCCAGTTATGTACCTTATTTGTCAGAATAGGACATAGGCTATAATGTATATCAAATTTCATCCCTTTTAGGGACGAAAAAGGGGATGTAAATTTGTATGGACAGTACCTAAATATTGTTTTACGCTAGGAACTTGAAATCTTGGTAATATGCTTCACATTTAAATTAGTAAAACATCGAGTTTCGGGGAAAGACATAAGCTACTTCTTATCCCGGAAAAATATCTTTTATCCGCGATAAACGAATCTAAAGCCGACGAAGTCGCGGGTGGCCGTTAGTACTTAATATGATAACAAAAAACCTATTTATGATCCGACTAGTAAACATTATATTTATAATATCAAGCAAGTAAACACTACATAAATAATTGAACATCACGATGACACACTCAACCAAAGGCTAAAGTCCTATGCTTTTTTCAATTAAATTACAAAATAAAAACCAATTAACGTCTCCATCGTTGCACCATCAGAAAAATTCGCATCCTCATTCGAGACGCATTTTTGTCTTTAGATGTGACAAATTTGTAATGCAACGGACAACACATCTTGCCAAATTCACATTCTCAAGCTGTATGGACATGTTTTTAGGGTTCCATACGATGGAAAATAGTACCTATAATTTATCATACTTTTTATACTTTTGCAAACGTCGGTCTGTTGCTTCATTGCGGCGTGAACGACGACGGAACAACAAACATACTCACATTTGCAATATAGGTGAAGTAAGTAAGTAGAAAAAGTCTGGAAACTCGGTCCATGAATGTTCGGGGAAAACAGCCAAATGCAAGGGTAGTGTGACATTTCTATAGCATAATTGAAATACTGATATCTGATAACATATATGCCTATCGTATTCGTGTGGAATTCAACATTTTTATACAAACTCTCTTCTTCTCTTTCAAGGAGTTTTTGAAAAAATATTTCTACTAAGGAAGCACCCTAAGAAAAATGTGTCTAAACATATTTCCATCCTCACCACTTAGATGGTTGGCAGTCCACAACTATGCATTTTGTTAGAAATTTCCTACCTCGCCTGACTCTTGATACCTGCAGTATTTCCAAACCGAAGCGAACTTGAAGCCTTCAAGAAAAGAGCGTATTTCCACCTGAAAGGCCGGCAACGCACTGACTCCTCTGGTGTTGGTGTCTATGGGTGATGATTATCGCTTACCATCAGGCAATCCATCTGCTCGTTTACCCCTATCTATATCATAAAAAAATGTCCCTAACTTCTTGCTGTAGGTTATCTGCAATCGTTTTTCTGACACGATTGTCAGAGAAACCCGTTTTCAAATTTCAAAAGACAATAGAAGATAGTACCGGATTACACATTGTAAAAACAAAAAAGCAGCCACGGAATCTTCAAATACGTACCAACACGAACTTGGCCAGTTTTTTATTCTCAGTTGATGTGACAAATTCGTAATGCAACGTACGAATTGGTCTCGCCCATGAAAGATTCGGCCCAGCCCCGAAACTGCTATTGCCGACATTAATATATCGGATTTGACACGAACTCGTTGACTGCCGGACGATTGGTTGTTATTATAGATTGCTCAACGGGTCCAAGGTATAGGAGATCAGACTGGTATGCGAACCGCAAGCTTATCAACATCAACACACTTGTAACTTAATCTATACTAATATTTTAAATGCGAAAGTCTGTCTGTCTGTTACCCCTTCACGCTTAAACCGCTGAACCGATTTGGATGAAATTTAGTATGGAGATGGTTTGAGTCCCGAGGAAGGACAGAGGCTACTTTTTATCCCGGAAAAATATCCTTATCAGCGATAAAAGAATTTAAGGCGGACGAAGTCGCGGGCAGAAGCAAGTATTTAATAAATGTCCTTATTTTTATATGAAACACATTTTTTTTGTGTTTTTAATGTGGAACCAAAAACTAACTAATTTCAATAAGCTAAATAAGAAAATGTGCTAAGAATTGTATTCCTCGAAGTAGTTTCTAAATAATCACGTTTCCGTCAAACATTTTATATGGGTGACAAGCTTTTATTGCCGGCTGTACCTATCTTTGACCATCCATCAACTACTTAGCAAGACGCTTCTAAAGAGCCCAGGAAACTTTGTAGGATTGCATTATTTTATTACAGATTTCTTATGAACACCTCCCTGCTCGTCATAAAATCAGCTCGATGGTAGGTATCATAACTTACATAAGTTTGTCAAGTTTTAGCTCAATCGGAAACCGGGAAGTAGGTCAAATTTACCTTGCAAGATTCCACCCGAACAATCGTTTATTGCGCTGCGCGAGTTAAATAAAAGCTTGTAAAAAATTGAACATGTCAATGCCTCGCTACCTCTCATACTTTGCACCGTCTTATAAAAATCGACTCTCCCACGGCTATTACAGCAAGTGCTTTATCCGAGTGCTAATTGCATCTTGTTTTTGCCCATATTATTTTTTTCCTGCAATCAGCTTTATCTGCCATTGTTTAAGGCCAATATACGAACAACGCGATTTCAGAGTTAAATCGTTTTAGTTTGTTATAACGTCACTCACGCGGAAATCGATTTGTTTTAATGCGATCGAATTATCGTACGATTAGATTATGAATGGACAAAAAATGGCTGTGTTTTGGTAATAGTTTGACGCGGCTGTTAGAATAGTCATTCCTAAGTTTTTTGCCGTCTTGAGGCGATGGAAATGGTCTCATCCGAATACACATCCACGTCCATAATAGGTGTATTGGTAACTTGGTGAAGATTAACGAATATTTCTTTATTATGTTAGTGTTTAGGTTTTTGATTGTGACAGAAATAAACATATTGGACAGACCAGATACACGGCACAGCACTCAATATCACAGCACACATCATTGAAGAGTGTATTTTTCTAGGACTAGGAAAGAAAATAGGTTTAAAAACAAATACTTAACTCATGAAAATTAAGAGTACGAATGGATTGTGCGATTTGAGAACTGACTGCACAAAATCAAAAAATGCAAATCGATTTTCAATACGATTGTAATATGAGCATTTAAACTGGCTTAAAATACTTTTTTACGATAGTATCATTTACGATTCTTGATAAAATTGTAACTTTAAAGTTGTTGAACACAATGATGAATATGAGATGAATAAATGACTTTATCCTTGTCAAATATGTATATGACTTTGAATTTTATGTTAGCCACCGTAATTTAAAATATTTTTCACGTCAGTATCATGACTCTCGATAAAACTATATCTTTAAAATGAACACAATGGTGATTATGAGATGCACAAGTGGCTTTACGATTGCCAAATATATGACGTTGAATTTTATGGAAGCCACTGTGGACCCAAATCTCGTAAATCAAATTGTACAATACAAGTTCCACTGAAATTAAACAGATAAAACATCTCTAAAACACAAGTCACCCCCCATTAACCGCAACAAATCTAAAACGCTTTGATCCTCGCAAATATTTCGATGTTCGCAAACTTCTTTCCCTTTTTGTTTTGTCAAAGCATACTTGATCCGGTCTGTTAAATAAATTGTTCGGTTATCGTTAGTGGCGTTTAGGAAAGTCCACGGAAGCCGCCCAGGCAAATATTTGAAAAGTTCGGACGTGGCACCTGTGGTCACCCTCGTATTGTCCTCTTAAGATTGCACTAGAGCTGATAATACCGCAACCGAGATAAATCTTAGAAAAGATAAAAAAACTTAATAATAATCCTAAGCTAATGGGATCCCCCATCTAGGCTACTACATATGACTGATCACGCATGTCGCGCGACACAAGAGATAGACAGCATTTTGTCGCACGATAATGAGTCGTGTGCTACAGTTGTGTTAGAAGGGTTGGTCCCTGTTGCAGTAGGGCGGGCGTTTAATAGGCAAATGGGGCCTAAGAAAAACATAGCCAAGAACATGTAAGTAGAGTAATGTGAAATGTATATCCAATCAAATGCAAAGCAATTTTTGCTGTTGACACTTAGTATGAAATTCTTACAACGTGGTCATAAGATATTTGACAATCTGAAAGGTGTTATTTGGTTACCCTAGTAAAATCGACCGTTTGTCAAAGTTAAACATTCTGGACAGTCTTAGTTTCAGATTTTTTACGGGCAAACGTTGCATGTAGATATTAGGTACAACACAAGTGTAATAATGTGTTATAACGTCATGGTCGTGAGCATCAAAATGCTCGTTTTGATCCGATAAAAGATATTCAAAACCTAATCGATATATTTGTAGAAAATTAATTTTCATTCTACCGAATGGTGTATTTAATGTCCGACAGTCATTTTAATTTTTTCTTTATTTCTAGTAGTGGTTATCATAGCTTTGTATATTGGCGAAACTACAACACAAATTCACCCACTCTTTTACCCTTATTTTATTTCGCGACTCAATACATTCCCTATTTGGGTCCTTCGCCTCGAGTGTTTGCCCTTTCCCTTTGAGTCTTGAGGGTCGGCGAGAAGAATACTGAGCGACCCTTTACTGAGGGACTTAAGTGTCGACTGGCCATTTCTTTTTGCTATTTTATTAGTTGTCCTTTGTGTAGAAAGGTTGGAATTAGGTGCTTGCTAAGTTTCGACGCAGCACTTACGATGGCGAAAGTTTTAATTAAGTTTCTATATTTAATTTGCTTGCCTAAGGCAAGGACCACTAAAATTAGAGGACTGTCACGCCATAAAAAAGCCGTTCCAAGGATAGAATTATATATTTACAATTATTCTACTTTGCTAGCGTGACGCAGTATTTAAATGTTACACCGACGACTTCATAGCATTAATTGTATATATTGTATAGATTAAGTTAAAAAAAGGTGACTTGTAAGTAAATTAGACTCATAAGGCAGTACGGAGTTAGTGTTAGTGCAATGGAAAGGGCTATGCTCGGGGTATCTCTTCGTAATAGAACCAGAAATTAGGATACCCCCAGAAGAACTAAAGTAACCGACATAGCTCACAGGATTGCATCGTTGAAATTGCAATGGGCGGGTCATGTAGAATGGATGGCCGTTAGGGCAGTAAAGTCCTGGAGTGGCGACCACGCATAAGGCGCTGAAGGCCTAGATTCAGCAGTGGAGGTCCGTAGATTGATACTGATAAATAGATAGATTAGTAAATTTAAGAAACTATATAATACATTTATTATTTTCCTTTTTAGTTTTTTTGGAGTCTGTTTTATTTTTTGTTAATAAAATTAGTCCTTAATGTGACAAGAGCGAAATATAGAAAACAAAAAATATGTATTACATAAAAGGTTAACGTGTCTGCTCGTCGGCTTTTTGCTTGTAAACTAGACAACCATTACATCTCCCTGGATGTCAAGCGACGATGAAGTCTAACATGAAACATATTTGCCGCGCCTACCCAAAACCGTCTTCAAACTCGCTAGACAGACGTCTCGCAATCTTAAACGTCCCGAACCTCTTAACCTCGGCATAGCGGGAATTTCATCCCGAGTAAGTACACGTTACGTTAGGCATTGTTAATTAATCTTATGATGTTACAAAGCTTTCTTGGCGACCGCTGCGACCTGCCCTAGGCGATTCTCCCTGTGACTAGGCAAAGAGTAGAGAGGGCAGGGGGTATAATGTCATTATAGTGAGATGCGACGCAGACGTCAATGAATAGATAGATAGAGCCTGTATTGTACACGTTTTCGTATAACATGATGGCAGATTATCAGTGTAATAATAAAAAGAGATCAATAGACGGCTCCAAGAGTACCAGTGCGTGATACCGGTGATGACCGACGGAGCCCAGACGTGGTCTCTAACTATGGGCCTCTTAAGGAATATCAGAGTAACACAGCGAGCTATGGAAAGGGCTATTCTCGGGATCTTTACATGAGATCGAATCAGAAATGAGAAGATTCGTAGACGAACCAAGTTACCGACAGCAAACAGGGTAAGCAAACTGAAGTGGCAATGAGCAGGGCACATAGTTTGAAGAACCGATAGCTGTTGACGCAGAAAGGTTCTCGACTGGAGACCGCGCACCGGCAAGTGCAGCGTAGGAAGGCCACCCTCAAGGTGGTCGATGGTTGGTTAGGGTTTCAGGAACGCACTGGATGCGGGTCGGCTCTATCCGGTACACGTGGAAATCTATTGAGGAGGCAGTGGACGTCCTATGGCTGACATAATAATGATGATGAATAAAGAAAACATTAATAACTTGGATAAAACAAAAAAGCTAATATAGACAACTATTAATAGAGAGTTCCACGCCCAATCTGGACGGAGCCTGACCCGGACAAGCCTGATGGACCCAGGGGGACACAGATTTATAAGGAGTGACACCCTCCCCTCCCTCTGGGGTGGGAAAGGAGAGCCGATCAGCAGCAAATGGTCGATCAAAATCAACCATGAATTGAAGGTACTAAATATCTTGCATCATCCAAAGCTCTCTGTTATGATACGTCTAGATTTTTCATGTATATCCCTAATTGAAATTACTTAATGTTAATATTCTGTTGTCTCCATAATAGAACCTAATAGTAGAGTACCTGGGATTTCTTTAATTAGCCATTACCTATCAGATTCATTAATTCTCCATCCACACTGAGTTTCATTGTTTTCGGCTCCTAGAAAAACTAAAGTGGCTTATGAAGGCATCAGAAAACTAAAGAAATATGCTATAGTTTTCTGGTCCAGCCTGATTCTTTCCAGAACAGCCTTACCGTGCGTCAAGCCTGACACATTTTTTCCACTTTTGTTGATGACGGTTCTTAATGTCAGTTATCACGGTTCCCTGTGCATTTGTTCGTTTTTTTCTCTCTGCCACGCCTGAAACCAGGTTCTTGTACCGGTTCAACCTACCTCAGCACTCTCTCGCAGATGACATTCCCATTTAATAATAATAATAATAATAATAATAATGCTTTATTGCCATATATAAATTGCTACATTTAAAAACAGATCATGGAAGTCGTACCATACACGAGTTTACAACAGGGTTTAATGCGGCTAGTTTATAAAACGTATGATGCACAAAATCAAAGCAATACATAATTTACCAAGAAAAATTGCAATAACATAAGGTAACTTTACGGAGCTGTTCAATCAAACAATTTGGCATGCAGTATTGTACTTGTGCCACTTGATCACTATTGCAGAAAATATGTCACGTAAGTTTCACAGAGTCTAAACTACACACTAATATCACTTTGAAATAGAAATTCACGACTTAACTCATGATTAATTAATTAATAAAGTGGAGCGGTTAAAATATCCGAGTAGCTAGTAGTTTGCCGCGCGGGTAGAATGATTTGTGGGTTGGCGCTCCCATTTGTAAGGAAGGCTTAGCATCCTAACCAGTTCAAAGTAAGTTTCTAAAATAACGTTCCCTATGAGAGTTTAGGTTCATATTAAGTCGTCTCTTCTGCACCTAAATACATAATCTCCAGAACCTCCATATGACACCCACGCGCGGCATAAGCCTCACCCGTGTCTAATGTTGAAGACAATGCCAGCATTTAGATGTTGTTAAATACCATAATGTACAGTACTTTGACTACATAACGCGCCACGCTTGGCGCATAACGCGATGTACTTACGAACGTATTAATGCACTCGGTTTTGCTTGCGGCGTTCTGAATAGAATGTTTTACGCCCACGCAAATTATCAGAACCTAATCTAGGATGTAGGCTTAGGAAATGCAAATGGTAAAATCATTTTTAGGGCGCTTGTTTTCTGATTTATTTTCTATCTTCATTCAAAATCGTGTTAATCTGTTGGTCAGCTGCACAAGCCCAGCCTAGCCAATGATTTTTAAAATAAGGGGTCTGTTTTGGAGGTTTGTTAATGAATACTTATTACTGAGTCTTGGATGATTCTTATGTATATAAATCAGTATGTATCTCTTAAATATATCGTCATCTAGTACTGAAAATCAATTTAAACTTAACACGATTACATAACTTTTTATCATAAAACAAAAACGCGCATTATGTAACGTGACGACGCGAAAGGTAATGAAATAAATCATATTTAATTAAGCCCAAATCAGTTGTGTCATTATAATGAGCCTAGTCTTCTTCTTGGTCGTATCCATCATGACTGATGATCATGGTTGGTGGTTGTCATTTGGGCACGAATGCACGCCCGTCATCAATTCCTGTCCATGGCATTCCTCACCATATCATACAACTTTTGCGGCGGTTCCTCGCGTTTAAGCTGGTAAGTCCATCGTGTTGGCCAGTGTTGATCTCTTGCATTCAGTACTACCAACAACGATTAACCTCTCCAAGCTTTCGTCTCCTTCCTCTTTATATGAGCCTAGTATTTACTCATAACAAAAGCCTCATTGAGCTTACCATGGAACTAGTTCAATTAGTGTAAAATTATACCCTTACTAGAAGGCGCCCGAAACTTCGTTCGCGGAGGAAAAAAAGTCATAACCCCTCTTTTTTTCAGCATAGACGGGTAAAAGTATCCTATAACCGTCTGGAGATACCCAGCTACCCGTGTACCAAAAATAGTTGAAATCCGTTTAGCCGATTTAGCGTGCTGAAGCCACAACGACACAAACAAACATTTTTTTTTACAACTTTATAATATGTAGTATAGATATTCACTTATTTAATAGCGAATTGAGGGACTTTTGGATTGTAGTACTAGCACAATCATCTATTTTTGTGACTGCGTCGTTTGTATTGTGATATTATTCTTACCGATGACACGTTGTGTGTAATAGATAGGGCACGAGGTGCATGGCTCATATTTAAGGAGTTTCTTTTCAAAAGGGCTTCCATAGAGACCTAGTATCCTCTTTATTTGAAAGTACAGTACTCAGGACTATTTATACTACTACTAAAGCTGCTTTGTTTTGATTATAAATGCTGTAAATAAATGTAAAGAGGTAAATCTGATAATATCGCAGACATGGAAACACGAATGAAATATTATCTAAGATAATTTAAATGTGCTTATCGGCTTATCAAAGAGCAATAAAACAAATAGTTGTCCCACAAGTTGTGACAACCGAGATTAAGGCAATGCTGGATGTTGAAATAAGTAATTATCGATGGCATTAATTATTGATGTGTCTATTAACATATATGTAAATGCTCTCCACATACAAAATAATATTATGTATTACTAATAATACTTTTGCGGTATGTACAGTACAGGAAATTGAAATGTGTAACTTTTCGCTCTTGTCACAATGACAATAAGGATTGAAAGGGTACTTTACGTACGTTTCCGTTGCCCTTACTGTACCTACAGTCACGCGTAAAAAAATAATTGGATTTACTTTTTTGTTCAAGTTCGTATACCTACATATTTATAGACGTGACTGAACACGAACATGATGGGTTTACCACCAAATCTCCTCTGGTATATCACTGAATCATCTCAGATCTCATTCACCAAAATAATAAACTACGCCAGGCTTATATTGGCTCTCAAAGTTGTTATTAAATTTAAATATCTAGGTCATATAGTCACGGATAACCTTGACGATGACCTTGATATGGAACGAGAAAGAAGGGCCCTGGCAGTGCGGGACAACATGCTCATTCGTAGATTTGCACGGTGTACAAGAGATGTTAAGCTGACACTATTTAGGGCGTTTTGCACATCCTTCTACTCGTGCAGTCTATGGGTGAAGCAAACGAAGCGCGTTTATAATACGTTGCGTGTCCAGTACAATAACATTTTCAGGATGCTGTTTAAGCTTCCTCGCCACTGTAGTGCATCCGGTATGTTTGCGGAGGCCCGGACAGATGGTTTTCACGCTATCCGTCGCAAAAGGGTCGCCTCGATGCTAAGACGCGTGAGGAATAGCAGTAACGGCATCCTGAGCATGTTGGCTGGACGTCTGGATTGCCCTATGTTGTTGCACTGGGTGGGCATTTGTACAGGGAAGTTAAAATAAGTTAGATTTAGTTTACTAACACCTAGTTTTGTAAGTTATTGCCATTGGATTTGCTACTAACACCATATGGATCTCGCATCTGAAATAAATGATTTTTATTTTTATTTTTATTTTTTATTTATTTTTTATATTATTCGAGGAGACGAGGATATTCTAAGCATATGGAAACTGGAATTTGCCATAATCAGCCGAGAGACATCCGCTACTGAACATGGAACTTCCCCACCACTATCATGACCTGACCTTCGCGTTGTACAAGTGCTTCGCCTTCTAAGGAAACTGTTAAGTTACTTAGTTAAGTAACCTTAGTTAAGTAACCCGAATTATTGCAAGAACAACATCATTATTATCCACGATTCGTGAAGTATAGATACGTCATTCATCCAAGTCCTGAGCTTAGCCTAAGCGTTTCACCATTATCCTAAACCAGGCTATCAGCACAATTGAACGGTTATACGTACAATATGTCAGCGGTCCGCCTGCTAATCTATACTTAACAATCTGAGTACACCATTATTCTAATACAAAACAATAATTCCCTTCAAAGCGCATGACATTAAGAAATTATTAGGTTGGGCTGCATCCGCGTAAGGGTCTGTGCTTGGGGCTTTAAGGCTGAGCGCAAACGGAGCGGTTTGTAAAAAGCTTTATACGAGAAATTCCGTGACGAGTTCAGCGATCGATCGCATTACGAATTGACAAAATTAACAAAAAACCAAATTATTTATCGTTGATTACCTATAACTTGTGAATCTCGGGGAATTTTGACTGTAATTTAGGAGTGAAATGTCACTTTTAAGCCAATACGACAATCGATTTTTATGTTTCTTTGGACGTTCCACAATAGAAAAGCTTGTGAAAACGCATGAATGTTTAATTATTTGTTATTTAATAACACATACGCTATCAACGGATCTAGGTCTATTCAAAGCTACCACAACCACACCACAAGGACAACCACGTGGTCTGGCGATAATTTATATGAAAATAAATAGTTCTATTCATACGGATCACATTTTGGCGTCAAACGCAACCATGTAGTCAGTCCGACCACATCAAATCAACTGCAAGAAGCTGCACCGCAACTATTCAGATGTAAGCACTGCTTCACGACTTTTTGTCGCTGCATTGTCATGTGGTTGTGGTCCGTCTGAATAGACTTTTAGATGAAACTTGACACAGTTCGATTAAGTCATGGCTTAAATCATGAGAATACTTGATTCCGCTAATGCTGACAAAGCCATGGGTATATTAGTAAATAATGTAAATAGATTTTATGATAGTTAAATATGCACGTTTTAGTCATCTAAATATTGGGGGGCTAAACCCCTCTCTAAAAAAATAGATTTTAAAGCAGCTTTCCTAACTTCAAACTTACGCGTTCCAACCGCTCACTCTTCATTACCCTAACCTCCGTTCCTTGTCCTATAAGAAACATATAAAGGTTCGTTCATATAAGCATTCTCATATACCAATAAAGTATTTCAGATTCAGATCTTCATGTCACTAACTTTAACAAAAATAATCTGAATTTCTGCTTTTAATATACGCACTATTGACCATTTTCCAGTGCGGCACTTAAAATTTCGCGCTTTTCGACCAACCATATCAGTTTAAATTTATATTTCCAGCTAGAGAGCAGACAAAACATACAGAGAAAGCGAACACGAAAGCTCATTTTCACAAGCTTGCTAACCGCCCAAGTTCCGTCAGCAAAACCTTCAACATCTGAACGTGGATGCTACACACTTCATGCATTTCAAGCAGCTTCCTAATGTTAACGCGTTTCAAACTCCCATCTATCGCCAGCTTAATTTCCATTCGACGTATAGGAGAATCTGAACGTGGGCGCTACACACCACATGCACTTCAAGTAGCTTCCCAATGTTTACGCGTTCCAAATGCCCATCTATCGCCAGCCTAACCTTCATTCCTAGCCAGACAGGAGACGTATAATTTCATGTGAACATGCGCGCTACACAGTGCATGAGCATCAAGCAGCTTCCTAATGTTGACGCGTTCCAAACGCCCATCTATCGCCAGCCTAACCTCCATTCCTAGCCAGACAGGAGACGTATAGCATCTGAACGTGGGCGCTACACACCACATGCACTTCAAGTTGCTTCCCAATGTTTACGCGTTCCAAATTCCCATCTATCGCCAGCCTAAAATCAATTTCTAGCCAGACAGGAGACGTAAAATTTGATGTGAACGTGCGCGCTACACACTGCATGAGCATCAAGCTGCTTCCTAATGTTTATGCATTCCAAACGCACCGCTTTCGCCAGCCTAACCTCCATTTGTAGGCAGACAGGAGACGTATAAGAGCATCTGAACGCTGGCGCTACACACCACATGCACTTCAAGCAGCTTCCTAATGTTGACGCGTTCCAAACGCCCATCTATCGCCAGCCTAACCTCCATTCCTAGCCAGATAGGAGGCGTATAATGTCATGTAAACGTGCGCACAACACACTGCATGAGCATGAAGCAGCTTCCTAATGTTTACGCATTCAAAACGCCCATCTATCGCCAGCCTAACCTCCATTCCTAGCCAGACAGGAGACGTATAAGAGCATCTGAACGTGGGCGCTACAGCCGCGGGCCTCCATTCTCATACGCCACATTTCACTTGCCACGCTGAAATGGACTCCACTGGTAAAAACCTTTTAGTGAATAGCCAAAGGTGCCTAATTAAAATTTACCGGATTTGCCTGTGGTTCCGCGTTGCGTCGAGTTGCTTTGTCTGCCTTTGTTACCTTGATTTTGTGCTGTACCCGTGTACCGAAGTTGGATTGTATAAATATAAATGTGGATTAGTGCTTCGTTAATATGATGGACGCCGAAATAGCTTGAAATATTTCAGGGTGCTTATTTAAGCCTTTTAACCGTCTTATTACTCTGTCCCCATAATATTGACGAATTCCATTCCATATTAGTTGTGGCACCATTTTCGGTTGTATTGTAGAAGTAGCTTCTTACAATTAATATCAAAATTAGGTGATTTGTTTTTATGAATTGGCTAATACTGCAAACAGAGTAATAAGACGGTTAAAACGCTCAAATAATCACCTTTCAATGGTAGACTGTTTGCAGCACGCTAATGTCGCATTTAAGGGTAAATGAATGAATGAATGAATGAAAGCATTTATTTCGGAAATATTGATCCATATTGTGTTAGTAAAATTTATTCTAAGTTTGTTAGTGGAAAGTGTAATTATAATTAGACCTAACGTGCACAGACATCCAGTGAGCTAGGATAGGGCTGTCCATCCTCTCGGCTACCACCCTCAGAAGCGCGTTGGTGCTGCCCCGTACGCGCTCACTCAGGGACGCCACCCGCTTGCGCATCACGGCTTGGAAACCGTCAGTTCTCCGCGCTGCAAACATCCCCGACGCACTGCAGCGCCAGGGCAGCCCCAACAACCCCCTGAAGGCGTTGTTATACTGGACGCGCAGAGCACTGTAGGCTCTTTTGGTGTAGTCGCTCCACAGGTTGCACGTGTATAGGGTTTGACAGTACGATTTAAACAGGGTTATTTTCACCTCAGTAGAACAACGCGCAAACCTGCGGGACAACATGTTACACCTTACCGACAGTGCTCTGCGCTCCCTTTCCATATCAACATCATCTTTAAGAGTATCTGTGACCCAGTGACCCAAGTATTTAAATTTTGTAACTGTGGGAAGAGGAGAACCACTGAGAATTATTGGCGGAATGGGATATGTTTTCGTGCCAGACTTGAACAGTAGTACCTCACTCTTCTTTACATTATATTTTAGTCCGTGGGTCACAGCATACCTTTCACAAATAGAAAGCAACTTTCTAAGGCCATTGACTGAGGGGCTCAGCAGCACCATGTCGTCTGCGTAGCTTATGTTGTTAACAAAACAGCCGTCCACCGAGCAGCCGACACCCGCGCTGCTGAGCTCCTCAATCAGACCATTTACATACACATTGAATAACGTGGGAGACGTTAATCCCCCCTGTCTCACTCCACATTCCATCTTGAAGGCCTCAGAGTATTCCCCTGGCCAACGAACTACATTTGATTGATTGTCATACCAGTACTTGAATGTTCTAATGACTTCAGAAGGCAAACCCGTGCCCCTTCTTAACTTATTCCACAGCACTTGGTACGACACCAGGTCAAATGCCTTCGACAAGTCCAAGAAGCATGCGTATACTGGCGTGTTCCTCTCAGTATAGTACCGGACAGTGTGCTTAAGACATAGAACTGCTGCTTCAGTGGATAATCCCGGGCGAAAGCCGAACTGGGCGTCATGCAGGTTGACATGTTTACTTAAATATGTGTTAAGCACACTATCCAGCACCTTTGCCAAAATCGTGGCCAGTGAGATAGGCCGATAGTTAGACTTGTCGGAGGCATCCCCCGTTTTGTTTTTTATGATAGGTACCACAATAGTTTTCATGAGGTCGTCTGGTAAGTAGTTGTGGCGTATGCAAAACGTATACAGCAAGGCAAGTACTCTGGGGAGATGGGCACCCGCATGCTGCAGGTGCTCGATACTGAGACCGTCATGCCCGGGTGACTTACCTCTGGTCATGTGTCTGGGTAAGCCTGACATACATTAAAGTCTTTGTTTGACAAACCAGTAAGGGTCAGGTTCTTCCCTATAGTATCTAATTCCTAGTTCAGCCTAAGGATGTCATTCCAATAGTGCTGAGCTACGCAGGTAAGCGGTGTGCCAGGAAAAAAAACCACCAATAGGATACTTTCTGCGCAGCTCGGTATCGGTAGATTTTTACCTCGCACAATCCTTAGCTGTGTGGCGTAGTTCTAGTAGAAAGGCACCTTAAGGCTAAGTACCTAAACATATTTAGTGAATTACCATTAAGTATCTTAACCAGTAAAATGCGATGACAATTGCAATTTTGAACCTTTCAAAACCGTTTATTTAAGCTGATAACGACTAAAACCAGTAACATTTATTTATACTTATTAGATTCAGTAAAAAAACATACGAACGTGACTCTTTTCTTTAGTGTGGTCTCTGTAAGTTAGTCTGTGTTATGGAACTGAGAGTTTATGGATTAATTGTCAGGTAACCTTTTGCAACCAACGCTAATTATGGATAGATTTATCCCAATTTGCTAGACCAAACGGGTCTACACTAACCGCACTGCTTAATCGCAACACTTTTATTTTAACAACATTTCAATATATTGAATCTAAATAATACTATTCAGTAGCTAACAGACATTGACAATTCAGTGATTTAGGCTGTGCGTTGTCTGCACAGCCTACATCACAGAATTTCGTATCATGAAATTAGAACACATAAGTACCTTACATTATTGTTAAAGCAGCACTAAGAAACCATTTTCTGAAAAGAGACTAACTAAGACTTTTGGCAGTAGCTACTAAGGAGGCTGGGCACTGGCTCCATGCGCATCCATCTCCCAAAATTGGTTCCTTTTTAGAGCCCAATACCCTCTGTCTCTCAGCTTGTCTTCGTCTGAGTATTCCGATTTGTGCTCCCCACCGTTGCCCCTGCGGAACTGACGTAGACAGGTTTGGGCATCACGGTCTCTCTTGCCGGAGGAGTGCGGGTCGCTTCTCGCGGCATGCTGCCCTTAACGACATCATCCTCCGGTCTCTTGCGTCGGTTAATGTGCCTGCTCTGCTGAGCCGACCGGCATTTCGAGAACCGACGGCAAGAAACCGGATGGGATGTCTTTGGTACCGTGGAGTATGGGACGGATGCTAGTGTGGGACGCAACCTGCGTCGACACATTGGCCCCGTCACATCTCCACGGCACTTCCGTGAAGGCGGCAGCTGCGGCAGAGGCGGCCGAAAATGCAAAGGTGGGGAAATACCGTGGTCTTGGCGCTGAATACAAATTTGTCCCGTTCGGCGTCAAGACCCTGGGCCCGTGGGGCCCTAGTGCTCTGAGTCTCTTCGGAGACCTCTCGAAGAGACTCAGAGACACAACGGGGGACCGAAGAGCTGGCAGTTACCTCGCCCAACGAATTAGCCTAGCAGTTCAGGGGGGAAACGCAGCCAGCATCTTCGGGACCATGCCGCACGGGCCCTTTTTAGATATAATTTAGTTTAGTTTAGTTTTATTTTAGATTTTATGTTTAGTTTATAGGTAATTTTAAGTTTTTATTCGTGTATTGTTTTTTGATTGTTTTTGTACTATTTATTCACAATAAAAAAACGTTATATATAGGTAATTAAAAGTTTTCTGAAAAATAAAAATAAATATTTAATATTAAATCAACGCAAAACTTTGGCCTCACTGAATAATTATGTCATATATAAGATGAATGTATTCTCAACAATGTAGGTAATATATTTATATACCTAATATGGATTGGCTTGAATAATAAAGTAAAAAACAAAGTCGCAGGGTACATTTCTAGTAATAAGTACAAAGTTTTAAGTCAATTTCACCATTAAAAATATTTTCGATGGATATGATCCAGAACGCCCATATCGCAGATTTTGGATGGAGACCACACATGCACAAACATGACAAATAGGGGTGCACACATTTGTATCATTTGCCCGATCAGATCTTCGTTCCGTGGCATGATCGCGTGTCACGATCACGCGTTTGGACGTTGCGCCGATCCGATCGCTCGAAATCCATGTTGATAGGCGTATCACACACTTAGATCGGACGAGCAAGCCGCATCCTATCACCGCGCCGACAGTGAGCGTCCAAGCAGCGCGATACGCAGTCATGCCACGGCACGGTGATAGGATACGAGCAAATGATACAAGTGTGGACGCACCTCCGTGAGGAAGTTTCATACGATGATTGCAGGAGGCCTATGATCAGCAATGAACTGCTGTAAGCTGATGATCGCCGTCTAATGGCTTATATATGTATGTTTTTAGTCTGTTCGCTGTGTCGATGTTTTTTTACCGTTTCCTTACTTTCTCGTCAGTTTTTTGTGCACCGTAATTTTTGTCTTGATCATTATCATCGCCTCCGAAAGGCATCTAAAGCTGGTCAAAGGCTTTCCCTAAGGATTTCCACGTTTGCATCCACCGCTCCGCTTTGTTTGTATTTTGTTTATAATGAGCTGAGCGTTAGGTTGAAACCCTGCCCTAAGTATCAGCGCACGCAAGCGCAGGTTTCGCAGTGCATAATTACCCGCCAGACACTCGGTTTGTGGTTACATGAATTAAAGGCCCTTACATAAATTTACGACTCAATATACCTGACAGGATTATGAAAGATTCGATGGTTTAAGTAACATAACATAGTGTGTCATGTCAATAAAAATAACGGTATAGCTGCAGGTGACGCAGAACAGCCAAGGTGGCATTCTTTGGAAAAGGCCTACGTCGTCGACATCTTTCGGCTGATGATGATGATGATTGTAGATAGCGGCTTAACACGTTCATGGACAGTACTTCGAGAGACGTAAATGAAGACCCTCATAAGTTGGCACTATAAGTGAAAAACTTAAGTACGTAGTAGTAGCGTATCCGTATAGGCAATTTGACGTTCCATATTAGAAAAATTACATAAGTTCCATGTCAATTTTGTACACTACTACATACAACAGGTAACTTACTTAATTTTTGTCACCTATACGCCTGTAGACACAATTTCTTGAGTCACCATAAGTGGAGCTCTGTCCACAGCCCACTATTTTTCATAGTATTTATTTATAGGAAGCACTGTGGGGATTTTGGCAAGTCGATAAGTGCCACAGTTAAGATTCAAGGTAACCCAAACTTTATGCATCATACACATCAGGGGCATAACGTGTGTTGTGAAACAATCCCAACGGCTGTTGACGTTACGGCTGTAGCCGTGTGCCACATTGAAAGAAATTATATATAGGCAATTTCAAAACATGTATATATAGTCCTCCTCGCTGTGTTAGCGACAGCGACTCCGTCAATTATTCTTATCTGGGTTATGGCTTTATCTGGGCTCGAATATGGCTTGCAAAGCCAAACTTCGCCTTGAAGAACTAGACACCTTCCATCTACGTTGTCTACGCTCAATTCTGCGCATAAAATAGCAATATAGAGTCCCAAACACGGAAGTATTACGTCGTGCAGAGATGGCTGGTATTATATAGGCGCTTATCATGAAACACCAACTGAGGTGGTGTGGTCACATCGTTCGTATGGACGAGAAGATGTTGCCCAAAACAGTATTTTACGCTGAACTGCCTCGTGGAAAACGGAAGCAAGGAGGTCAGTATCTGCGACATAAAGATGTCATCAAACGCCACCTCACCGCTTGTGGTATACCGACTGACTGCTGGGAGGGAATCGCGCTGCAGAGATCGGACTGGCGCTCTACTGTTTACAAAAAAGTGGAACAATTTGAACGCCAGCGGCTAGAAGACCTGGATGCCAAGCGACATATCCACAAGATTCAATCGAAAGCCTCCTACACCTACACATATAACGCTGCCGAACAACTTCATTGCGTACCTTGTAATCGCATCTTCAATACATGTAACATCCGTCGCCACAGAGTCACAGCGGTTAGCTGAACACGTTGTGTCAGTTCGTCCACGGCCGTTCAATATTTTATATGAGCTTTATTTTTGCCACAGGAAGTAATTTTAAAAGCGGTGCTGTGTCTGTGAACGTGTTAAGGAACAACTCCTCGATATTGTTTTTGAATGTGTGCTAAACAAATTAATTGGATATAAGTCTTTCTTTTAGAATCATCTAAGGTCCCAGTTCTCGACATTCAAGCTTAATTCTAAGTAATAATAGTGTTCACTCATTAAATAGGTAAAAATACACATTTGTTTAAAAGCATGTTTATATATAGGTTTGACCCCACTCGTTGACAGATGGCGTTAGTAGTACTGTTTTTCCGAAATTTAGTTCATATTTTTCAGTAAAAAAAAATACCACGGTATTCCAAAAAAATATTTAATGTATTATTCATATATAAGAATATCCAAAGGTTATAGTTTATATATTAATTAATAGTAATTCAATTGTCCCATAGATGTCACTATACCTAGTGGAAACTAGCGACAACATTTTTCTTGAAATCATATAGTCTCAAAGGAAGGTTGTTCACGGTACCTCCCAACCGATAAGCTCTAAATTGTTTAGTATTTGTATAGTGTTATTTATACCGCTAAAAGTGTTGTGTTTAGTAAAGTGCAGTGTTCATTTTTGGGCCCTTCAACACTGGGGACAAACTGAGTGCCAATAATTAGAAATATGGTGACAAGTATTGTGAGGTCTACATACTAGGTAATTGTTACGGTAATGTATTCTTGCTACATATGGACATTACGACTAGAAAATAATTTCTGTCGAATGAACATTGAAACTGAGGGGCCGGTTCGATTCCGGCTTATATTATCGCAATGCTTTTATCCTTCATAACTATTATTTGTATCTACGTTCCAGTAAAACATATGGTATTTCCACACTAACAAAAAAAACGGATTCAAAATATCTTACGTACAAATATATAGATTCCGTAAAATAGCATTTTTTTCTCTAAATTGCCCAAAATATATCTTGGGATATTGGAATATAATCAAAGAATGCTGCAAATCAGTGTATTAAGTAGTGCAATTATTTAAATTTTTGGAGTTCCGTGCCCAAAAGGCGTCGGAACTCTGCTCACGGACCCATAAATGGAACCCATAAAGGTTTCACAGTTTAATTGTTAGCTGTCTGCATCTGTTGAACCATAACATGTACTAACACATTAAATTTTCACCAAGCTTAAAAAAAATGTTTGTCTCGGCACTTTTAGAACACATGTGTGATTCCGATTCGCAATTGGTTATTTTTTTTATTCCAACCTTACATTGAGATGTCAGCTATCGACCAAAACAATCGGCTATGATTGATGAACACCACATTGCCAAAACGTGTCGCAGGCAGCCAAAACAAGTCAGAAATCAATCCGCTTCCGCTAAACTTACTATATTTTCCTCCTGCAACGGCTATAGTAATACAAGCTTTATGTTTGTGAAGTTAAGGTTGGTGGGTTTTTTCGTATCATTTCCGTCAAAGTCCCTCTTTTAATTGCGATCCAATGAAGCGACTCTAATTCCGCCCTCTGCTATCGTGAATGCAAACTGTGTACGTGACCTTTTATAAGAAACTAGTTCTAGAGCTGGAACTCCCTTATTTACACGAGTTTTAGTGCTTGAGTTTAAATTAGTATGCGTTTAAGTATACATTAAAATTGTTCTAAGAGATTAAGCTACTCGCCAAGTTAAGTCCAGACAGGCAGATGCAACCCAGGAATTTCCTATACAATATATTTAGACATCTATTGTATAGCGCTTATGAAAACAGCAGCTATGTCTAGCTGTGATTTTGTGGGTATCGCGATCCTTACTCATTCTATAATAATTCCGTTGGTGTTGCCGATTCCAATCTTGAAAATCTGCATTTTAAATTTGTATATACCTAACGTAGATCATAAATCAATATATTCCTTAGCACCATACCGGTTTCATAAAAAAATCATCACCATTGAGGCTTGAGGTAAACCGTCCCGATTCGCTTCTTCTTTCTATCAGACAAGCCCTAAGCGAGGTAGTTTTGAAGCGGATGTTACGTAGGCATCTACTGAAATAAGAACTCGAGTAGCGTCCATCTTCCATTGGCACCAATCATGGACACGTTAAGAAGTAGTACCCAATAATGGACAGCAAAGATTCAATGCCAAGGACCCATCATTCATGGAACTTACTAGTTACGAATATTCAGTTATCTGAACATATAGTTTTGTAAGTTATAAAATGTAGTGTCCCTTAAATTTGGGTTTTCGAAATAAAATCATAATTGAGTGCTTGTCCATTACTGGTGCCGTCACCCAACCGTCGGTTTCGTACTAGGTGATGACGCATAGCAGTAGCAACCTGCAAAGTTTCGGTCCCTCCGATAACGCACTTAGCGGGCAATCAATAAAACAAGTGACTGCCGCCTGGCCAATGCTATTTGCCCGAACGTGATATTTTCGCCCGCAAGCCCACACGTTCGTTAAAGGTAAATTAAATTATTATTGATAACTGGCGGCAGATGGCGTCCGGAAAAGTTTTTATTTTTGTGTCGACTGGTTTATTCGCCAATTAACAGTATTTGCTTGTGACTTCGTCCATAATTAAACAACGTTTAAAGCGGTAGAAAATGGATTAAAATGAGTTCTTACATAGAAAATGAAATATTCCATATATAACGTCACAGCGATAGGGCGGGTGATCATGTAAGACGTTACAAGCCATGTTAAAGAGATAGGAAAACGCATGCCAAGGGGAAGGGTCCAAAAAGTCTAATTTTAAAATACAATATAGATTACATTTTCTATATGTAAAGCCTTTCATCACCATCATCATCATAAACAGTATTTTTATCTCATTTGTTTTCCCAACGTTTCGGAAGCGTTTCAGCTTTCCGGGTTCACGGGTTGACTAAGAAAATACATATTCCCCCCTTCCCTCGATATTATTCGTGTTTTATTTAAATGAGTTATAATCGCGGAAACAGAAGAAAATATTAAAATATTATTTTTCTATATACAGTGGCGTGTACAGGGTTTAAGGCCAAGGTAGGTAGTTTTTCTGTGCCTATATGGAGCATTAGTCGTTCAGAGCTTCAGGGTTTCTCTGTGCCTGCAGTTTCTCTGTACCTGTATGGAGCCATAATCGTTCAGGGTAGGTAGTGCCTTTGTGCCTATAATGGACCACTATCTATATCTCAGGGCGAGGTTGTCTATGAACTACGTCGACTTTCTGAATAACGCCGCTAAATGTGCGTCCACATTTGTATCATTTGCCCGATCAGATCTTCGTCGCGTGGCATGATCGCGTGTCACGATTACGCGTTTGATCGATGCGCCGATCCAATCGCTCGAAATCCATGTTGCTACGCGTATCACACACTTAGATCGGACAAGCGCTGCGTGATCGCCGCGCCGACAGTGAGCGTCCTAGCAGTGCGATACGCAGTCATGCCACGCCACGGTGATCGGATACGAGCAAATGATACAAGTAAGTGTGAACGCACCTTAACCTGTCCCCCGGCAGTGTCTCGGCATGTGGCTTGCGGCGCGCAGGGAATGAATTCCAGTCACATAGCGACCCTCTTGGACTTCGGTGATCTCTTGAATGGGGATAGTTTGCGCTGGCAGGCTTTGATTGTGTATAGCTAGCTACACTTCGCTACCTAGCTTTTCTCCGAAACTCAATATAATAAAAATGTAATATTCTGTTCTGTTTTCGCGATAATCACTAATTTAAATAAAAAATCTCCGTCTTCTTCGTAAACACGGAAGCTGAAAAGCTTCCGAAACTTCGGGAACTCAAATGAGATAAGATACCTAAGCGATATAATCCGTTTAAATTAGTTAATGTACACAATCAAAGTATCTTTGCTGGAATATTCCAGAAAAAAATATAACATTTATTTGGGATATCATCCATAAGTGTAAAGTACTATGTTAGTAGATTTTAAACAGTCATTTGTTTGCCATTTTACAATAAAGGCTTTCCTCTTTTTTTCATTAAGTATCTGTCAATTATACGGCAAGTCAGATAAATAGTGTTTTACGTAATTTTGAAAATTAATTACCAATCTACTATTAACCAAGTAATTTGCTACTTAGCCAATGAGATCCCAATGACTCAAACTATTAATAAAAAGTAAAATTGTATACACCCCATTCATCAAAATCTTGAGATGATTAGGCGCTAACGCGGAAACATCATCCGCATTATCAGCCAAAAGAGGTCCACTGCTGGACATAGGCCTCTCCCAATGAACTCACCATTGCCGGTCCTACGCCACTATCATCCAGTGGACTCCCCAGAGACCTTGTAACACAAATAACATTAACATTTATGAATGAATGAATGACTGAATGAATGAATGAAAATGAATGAATGAAAGTAGTTTATTCACTAGAATATATAGTACATATACAGGTGGCTCAATTATTATGATAAGCAATCCCATAATATATTCAGCCACTATGTAGAATTAATAATGTAAAATTACAATGGCAATATTGTAATCATAGGACTAGGTACATATAGCCTAAGAAAAAAAAATGTACTCGGTCCAACAATGATGACACAATAAATGTTAAGACTGACAATGATCAGTAAAAAACAATAATAACTTAAATAAAATCAAATCGATAATTAATTAAAATATTATATACAGGCGGGGCTTTACCATTATATGTCATTATTAATTAATATTATAGTAGATCAGTCATTTAAATATATAAAAAAAATAAGAATACAATTAAGGTCTGTTAAATAATAATAATTACAGTAACAATATTATTATGTGCACGATCGAAATGTATGTCCAAAGAATTCATTAATACCATAAAACAATTTTCACATAATATTATAAATAATTTCTTCTTAAATTCTTGGTCAGATGATGTTTTTAAGGATGATGGTAATTTATTATAAATTTTGATACACATGCTATGGGCACATTTATTCCTTGTTACTAGCCTATTACTTCCTGGTAACAATCGGTGTTTTCTGTGCGACCTAGCATTATCCTTTTTGATAAAATTGAAGAGTTCAGGGTGAGTTATGACGAAATTGGCAACTTTAAAAATGTAAATGCCTGGGAGTGGGAGTAAATTAAGTTTTTGAAATTTTTTTGGGCCACAAAAGCGCGATCGGCATCCATTGAGTTTCCCCACATGATAATTTCGTATATTAAAACTGATATAATGTACCCATGATACGTCGTTAAGGCTGTTTGTAATGATACTGTTTGTTTAATACGCCACAGCGCATGTACAAATTTATGGTTTTTTTTTTACAAACAGTATTAACATGTTCCTTCGAGTTACAATGCGTATCTAGGGGCCACACCTAGAAACATAGTGCTCTTTACTTCTTCGATATCGTCAGTGTTATGTTTGATTTTCAATTAATGTGGTTTTGCCTTAAGTGATTTGAACTTTGAAGTGCATAATTTTGGTTTTTCCGAGATTAATTTGAAGATGATTTTTACATTGCTCAGAGCCTCATTGATATCATTCTCAAACTCTTCCAGGTTTTCACCTTCAATTATTATCGTTGTATCGTCAGCAAACAGGATGCAATCATGTTGAATAGAGTCAGGTAAATCATTCATGTATAGTAAAAACAAGAGCGGTCCTAATATGCGTCCCTGTGAGACTCCGTATGCGTTGATCTTATAGTTAGAGCTAAACGTGGACACAACATGTTTAATAGTTTTATTTATTTGGCTACATTGTTCTCTGTTTGATAGGTAACTTTTTATCCACGAATAGGCTGGTCCGCGAAATCCATATTTGTATATTTTTTCTAGAATTATCTTATGGCACACTGTGTCAAAAGCTTTTGACATATCAAAAAATAAAACACTAACTGGTATGTCTTTGTCTATACATCTAGTGACTTTATCGTTCAGCTGAAAACAGGCTAATGAAGTAGACTTTTTTTTTCCTGAAACCGTTTTGCTCTGCTTTCAGATGTTATTTTTGTCTAAAAAGATGTCTATTCGTACATGGCTTTCTCATAAATTTTTGACAGAATAGGAATTAGTGTTATAGGTCTTTAATTGCCTAAATAGTTTTTTTCTCCTTTTTTGAATATGAGTCGATTTTTTTTAATTTTAGATACTAACTAACAGTGGCGTGGTGTCTATATAAGCCGATACCCACTGGTTACCTAAGCAAAGGCTTATAACCACCCTTTTCTTTAAATATGAGTAAATGAATACGCTTTGGCTTCTCTTGTAATTTTCCTGAGGCCGCGCCTCTGCTAACTTAAATAATAACTTAGTAGGTACGGCTATGAAACAGAAAACATAAAACAGTGTAACATTTAGGGCAATGCCTATAACAGGCCATGGGTCCAACTCCATACACAGCGTTTGCTCATTTCTCCTCGAGGGGTTACCTACCCACGCTGCCTCTTCCGGTGCGTGGTTGCCATCCAATAACGCAGCGTAGAACTTAAGTAAAAACAAACATATAAATAGGCAGCTAAAATTACCTGACGTTTTACAGTCATCTACACACAAACGTTTAACTTAAATTTCTAAGCTGTCAGCATCAACTGTACTTCCTTTAATAAATTTTCCCAAACGACAACCCTCAAAGCGAGGTCACCTCAAGCATTCCTTTAAAATAACTCCAATTCCCATCTCGAGTGCCCACACGTTTCTCAGATTCCACCCTCTTACAATTCACCCTCGTCTTCTTCTTAATACCTTATCGCTCTAACAGAAATATCTGAACTCGAACGCTTGTAAAAAGGACGTTAATGCGACAAGGTCCCGCGGTTGGGGTGACCACGCTGTCGTCAAATGACACGATCCGTCGCTTAGTGTCGTGTCGTGTGTAATGGTTCGGAAGTACGCAGTTGGGGAAGATTTGGCGGTCGGGAACAATCTGGAAATAAAAATAGTTTAGTGAAACAAAGGATTTTTACGTTTCGTGTTCGGAAAACTACGCCTTTCCCTTTATAAAATAAACTATAAGTACATGTACCTGTTATTAAAATCATACAACACTTTTTGCGTTTTAGTTTTAAGTTTTTCTGAAAATGCTATTAATAATATTTTGATGGGACTTTATATCAGACGGTGAAAATAATCTTGCATGATTTGTAACTAAGAAACAATAAATGCAAATTGAAGCTAAAAATATAAATTGTCACATTAAATAATGGCGCATTTGCAACCTATTGTACTCTTTGTAAGAGTATGATATTTATAACGACAAAGTAAAACAAAGTAAATTTCTAGCAATACTGATATTGTCTATCCATACAAGAGTAGTTATAATGAGAAAATACCCTTATAATGTTGTGTTTGTGCCTTTTGGGGGTTGAAATTAGGAAAAATTAAAACTATAACCAATTTATAGTCATTGGTACTTTCCAGTCCCTCAGTATTCCCTTATAATGTTTAGTTTGAACAATAAAAAAGCGAGGGCCATAATATACGCGCAAATCAAGCGCATGATTCGGTGTTACATCAGCCCCCGACAGATGAGGAGATGCAACTGTCGAACGATCGTTACATCAGTAAACAATTGTCAAAATAGCAGCGTCAATGGAAAATAACGAGTTGGGATTATAATAAATAACAAACAGCAGCATACGAGCAAATAATGTAACTTATATGAAGGCAGTAAAAACCCGGAAAAAAGTTGGTAGCAATCACCAATTTCAAGCAAATAACTAATTAGTGGTAGTAGAAGTTCGGTAAATAAAAGATGCCTAATGTATTAAATTACCGATCATTTATCGTAAAATCAGTGACAAAACAAGTGCCAACCTATTTGCGCAAACAGAGCGGATGATTCGGTGATACATCAGTCTCCGACACATGACGTGACGGGAAACGACTGTCGAACGATCAATATAAACAATGGGCAGTGTAGTCGCGTCATCGGAGCATAACGTTATTACGTTGAGCTATGATTGTTGTAAGACACGCTGCAGAAAGATATGATTTTTGAACTGCTCACTGGTGGGTAGGGACATGTCCTTCTTTCCAATATTCGGCCCTATTTAGTGCATAATCCTTTTCAACTTAATAATGAAATAATGAAATAATGATCTTTATTCTGTAAGTAGGCCACAAGGGCACTTTTACAAGTCTGACTCTACGGCGTTTCCCAAGAGGAGACCACTGAAGAGAAGAAAGCCGAAACAAACTCAACAGTCAGTCATTTTTTCATTTACAACAACTGTTTGTGTTCTAATGCTGAGATATGAAGACATAAGGCTTAAGGCATTTATAGACAGGCCATAATGTTCTAATTTCAAAATGAGTGTTCCATGATCAACGTAATCAAATGCCTTAGATAGGTCACAAAAAACTCCAATTGCATCACAAGATTTCTCCCAGATGTTGTAAATATATTTAATGAGTACAGATGCTGCATCAGCCGTGGAACGTCCCCTTGTGAAACCGAACTGTTTACTACTAAGTAGTTTATTTCTATTGAAGTATCCCAGCAGATCCATCAACATTAACTTTTCGAAAACTTAGATGTATTAAGTAGTGGGGACTCTTGCATTAGGCATCAATTTTCTCTCAATTAACATTTTGACCCACGTACGTGGTAAATTTCACAATCTAGATTAGATTCGATATTTATTTGCAAAGATTAAGTAGGTACGTTAGTGTCATTATATGTTTTGTGATAATAGGTAGCAGGTACATAGGTACAGCATAATTATTCTGTTATTTGTACTTATATACTAGCATGCAAATATCTCAGATATTATTGTAACATATCAGGAGAGAGGAAATCCATCACACTATAATAGCATTTTTCATGAAATAGCTGGGTTAATTTATTTATAAATCTATTTGGAGATAGCTCTTGTACACATTTTGGTAACTTGTTCAACAATTTCATACAAAACAATAAGCCAGTTTTTTTCCACCAACTCACGGTCGAATTATTTTCTGGTTGGAATTTGACAGCCTTTAGGTTTTGGCTACGATTTCATACAAAACTAACGTCCAATTTTTCTACAATCGTAGTATTGATTAACACAAATGTACTTTTTTTCTAAATTTCACTTTTATTATCAACCACAAACATACAGTGAGTCTTTCACACTGTATAATTTCCTCGGCGAAACTTTGATAGCCCCTTGTACAACGAGTGCACATAACTAAATTATTTTTTTGTAAAGCTTAGTATTGATATACTCGATGAAACTTGACATTCTCAAGTAAGCAATTACAACAAACTAAAGTCCGTTTCTTCTCCAGTCTTACTGTTGATTACCTCAAATACTGACAGTTTCAGGTACGATTATAGCTAATTCAAGTCCATTTCTTCTCCAATGCTCGTATTGATTACTGCAAAGACACTTGACCCTCCCCACACGGGGGCTTTGTAATTACCTCCTGTGTCATGGCGCGTGTCGCGGACGTGATGGATGGTGGAATCATTCGGTCGGTTTGCGCGAATCTGTTGGCACGCTGTGTCATTGTTTCTGTAGAAAACGAGCTTCCTAAAAGAAGTAATAATAAGTAAGGTCGGTCTCATTTTGATTAGTAATTGGTGCGGGTTCATACAAAGCATCATCATTATTTTAGCCATAGGACGTCCACTGCTGGACACAGGCCGCCTCAATAGATTTCCACATGGGCCGGATAGAGGTGACCCGCATCCAGCGAGTCCACGCAACCTTAACCAGGTCGTCCGACCACCTTGTGGATGGCCTTTCCATGCTCCGCTTGCCGGTATGCGGTTTCCACTCGAGAACCTTTCTGCCACAACGCTGCCTTTCTGCTTTATATAATTTGATGTAAAACCGTACCTGAGACTGTCAAAATTTACCAGAACAATAATTTGATTGACTGAGCCTAAGCAATAAATTGGTTCTCGGTAGCATCTGTGATATAGAGAGTTATTAGAAGTAAGCTTCTTTAGAGTTTTGAGAATGGTCTTCGTGGTAATCAAAACTAAAAGGAATATATAAAATTGAGGTGGAAAAATCGTACTTGAGGCGGTCAAGTTCCAATAACTTCATAAAATTATCGCTAAATAAACATAATTTTATGGTAGATGTTTAAGCCTCGATTCTTACTATTTTGATGAAGTCTGAGCGCATATATATCTAGCTTGCGTTTCACTAAGTGAGAAAATGCAGACGCATTTCACTCAGACGAGCAGGACTAATCTGAAAAATTACACTCATCGCCTTGCCTTTTTTAGTAACTACATAAATAATGTTATTGAAGCGGTAAGCTACATTTTCAGTTCCGAAGTCACCATCAGGTGGTGCGAAGATCAATCTAATTTTGAACAAAAAGTATTTTCGTAAAACACTTACGACAATAGTGCTATACAAGCGTGTCTTGAAAGCTATTTTCATGCTGACAACATACAAACACAAACCAGCAATTTTCTATGAAAAATGGCCGACAAAAGTGACCTATTAGTAACAGGAGCACATGAGACCGCAAGAGTCACGTAGCAAGATGAGCAATTTGTCCCGCTATACGTCACCGCTTAGTTGGACCATCCCTATCACTTACAGCACAGTAGATGTTGAAGAGTAGGACAAAAAGCTTAATATTTTATGTCCATAACGAAAAATATTAGGAAAATCGCGAATAGGGTATGCCAAGGAAAATATGTATGAATGTACTGTGAGATGTAGGGTTCGGAACCGGTATTTTTTAAATCTTCTAAAATACACGCTATTTCTAGAATGTTTTAAAACTGATGTATTTAAGAGAAGAGAAATTAACTAAGTCTTCTGTTGGCACATAGTGGGTACGGAGCCCTAAAAAATATTACGTAATATTTTTGTATTAGTATTTTCAAATAAAAATAAATGCATTTGCAAATGTCCGTTTTTCTAGAAATTTCCTACCTCGCACGACTGAACTGTGGAATAAATTGCCGCCTGCAGTATTTCCGGACCGATGCGACCTCAAGCCTTCAAGAAAAGAAAGTACTCCCACCTGAAAGGCCGGCAACGCACTTGTGACTCCTCCGGTGATGCAAGTGTCTATGGGCGACGGTGATCGCTTACCATCAGACGACCCGTCTGCTCGTTTGCCTCCAATGTCATAATAAAAAAATATATATATTTGAGATAACTTGATCCATATTTTAAAATGATTATGTTAGTCATTATCATCATCATCATTTTAGCCATAGGAAGTCCACTGCTGGACACAGGCCTCCTCAATAGATTTCCACATGGGCCGGATAGAGGCGACCCGCATCCAGAGTGTCCCCGCAACCCTAACTATTATGATAATGATAATTATGTTAGTACCTAAACTTAAATGAAGAGAAGACCAGGTTATTGCCTAACGAAACTTTGACAATTGGTATCCGAATTAACTGTCATAGCCCATACAAAATCATGACACTTGATTCTGATTCCGAGAGTCAAACGCGCTAGACAATAGGGGGGCAGTACTTTTCCATCTCTCAGCCACGTCTCTCAGGAGTCTGTGGCGGCTGCCGCTGTGGACTGTTTTGAGGGTTTTTTTTAATCTCTTTGTTTTTAATCTCACAGAGCGTTTCCCATGCCCACGGTATTAAAGTCATCGCCAAAACGTATAATCGTTCCGGCACAATAAAGCGCGGTCCTTGAGGAGATCATCGATTACCCGAATCCGTTTAGCGGTGGGCGTGGCCTAATAGTTGGTTATTTAAGCCCGAACCGCCATTAGCGCGTTATCAGCACTGCATTGTCACGACGTAAACACAAATCAGACATTTTTACCAGTACAAATACTTCTCAAAACAGCGAACGTTCTTTAGTTGTTCTTCCTTGCCCCTGGTAAGTTTACTAGGTTATATAGTTATATCAGACGACGAATGGAGGACATGCAATGTGGTTAAAGACCATCAGGGAAAATTAAGGAGACTTATGTAAAGAAATAGAACTTTCAAGAACAGAAATATAGAAAAATGCACTTAGATGCGCTGTAGAGAATAATAAATCTATTTATTGTGAAAGTGAAACAAAGGCTGTAAATTTAATCACTATAATTACTAGTGGCAATGGGCAGGGCACATAGTTCGAAGTACCGATGGCCGTGCGGGCAGAAAGGTTCTCGAGTAGGGACCGCAGCTTGGGAAGGCTACCCGCAAGGTGATGATGAATTACTAGTGATGATAGTCATAACTAGAATCGAATGCGTGAAATCACTTACTTTGTGTTTTCAGCATTATGCAATCGCCTTGGGCGTTAATTTCGGCGGTGATATAAATAGTTAAAATACGGTTTATAATATTTTGACCACGACATGGGAATAGGCATTGTGGTGTTGAGAAGTTATTGTAAATTATTGGAATTCTGCGATCGAAGGCTAGGGTTTGCGTAAGCTTAGTTATCATTGATCATAGTTACATTGTACTTAGGTCAATAATCATTGAAGTTATCATTATCACGGTTCATCTTAAATGGTACATCATGAATTATACTGGGAGTGTCATCAATATTTGAACCCAGCAGTAAACATTTTGTAGGTCTTACGGAACAAATGTTTGTTTTTAGTATGTCCTGTTAAATGGTATAAGAAACAACATGGAAACTGTAACTTCGCGTAAATAGGCATTACCCTCTTATTTACTTAACCGTAGTCCAGAGTCATGCGGTTTATTAGTTACAGGGGAGCTGCCTACTCTGAACGACCATGGCTCCGACCAGGCGCGGAGAAACTGCGTACCCTGAGGTCCTGAACGGACCGTGGCTTACCTTGACCATAAACCCTGTATACGCCACTGCCGTAGTAGACTACAAATATTCATATAACCATTTGTGAATATCAGGCTGCCTGTGTACTAAAAATAGTTGCTATCCGTTTAGCCGTTTCAGCGTGATATATACAACGACACATATAAACATAATACAAAAAGATCGAAAAGTATTTTTGATTTTATCCTCCAATAGAATCCATTTTAATTATTATTTTGAACGTAAGTATGTTAACAGACATTTCATTTTAATAACTATACTAGCGACCCGCCCCGGCTTCGCACGAGTGCAATGCTGATTCTAAATACACTACAGAAAAACTGTGAACGTTGTATATAATATATAATGTTATTATACGTATAAACCTTCCTCTTCAATCACTCAATCTATTAAAAAAACCGCATCAAAATCCGTTGCGTAGTTTTAAAGATTTAATCATACATAGGGATATAGGGACAGAGAAAGCGACTTTGTTTTATGCTATGTAGTGATCAATTGTATAATATCTATACTATTGTAAAGTTGTAAAAATGAAATGTCTGTACTTTGAAGATATTTTCAAAAAAATGATTGTAACGGACTATTTGGAGGTCACTGAATAGAAAAATATTTTATTTTTATTTTTTGTATGTTTGTATGTTCGTATGTGTCGTTGTAGCTTCATCACGCAAAATCGGCAACACGGATTTCAACTATTTTTGGTACACGGGTAGCTCGGTATCTCCAGATGGTTATAGGAGTTTTACCCGACTACGCTGAAGAAAACAGAGGGCTTTTGTGTTTTTCATTTCCGCGAACGAAGTTGCGGGTACTTTCTAGTAATAGTATAAATGTAATTTACGACTTTAAGATTTCTGCAAATATATTTGTCAAAACGGTTCTCAAAGTAAATTGTTAAAAGTCCTAAGAAATATGTATTGGATGAAATAATCAGACAACTAGCCACGAAATCTTTGCTTTCTTACGGCATGATAAAAATGATCCTTATTTTGATGATTTCTCTTCCAAATTCTATAAATTTTCGGATGAAAATTTAAACACCAAAGTTATGATTCCCGAAACAAGACCCAGGACCAAACTTGACCAAGTGAGGTTAGGTAGCCATTAGGCAACTTGGCAGGTAAAATCATTATACACCGTACTGTAAGGAGTGTTAGCCCACGGGCTAGCATGGCGATCGCAGCAATAAACAAAGCGAAACTTGGCGCATGCACCACAATAGGCAATATATCGCGGCGCTTCAATAGTGCGGGCTGGCTGCCTTATTTCGCTACGATACGTGGTTTTGACACTTTGTCAAATATAAATTGCTGATTACATCCTTGATTTGTATAGGACGAAACCTGTTGCTGATTTGTACCGTAAAAAAATATTGTAAGGGACTATTTGGAGGGCACTGAATTATTTTTTTAACCGACTTCAAAAAAGGAGGGGGTTCTCAATTCAGTTGTATTTTTTTTTTATGTTTGTTACCTCAGAACTCCGTCATTTACACGACGATTTGGAAAATTATTTTTTTGTAATTGAGTAGGTATAGCCAAATTGGTCCCATAAAATATTGGTGAAGATCTGATGCCGGGATCCATGAGGAATCGAAGGCATTCCTTGAATATTATGAGAACGTCTATGGCGACTTCGGTATTTATTACAGTAGTTTAAGCATTTACATTTGAAAATCACCATTTGGTAAAGAGAAACCGATGATGAAGACACAAGCCATCAGTTACCACAGAGGGCTGTACCAGTGTTATTTAATTCGCGGATCGCAAGTCGATTTAGAAAATTATTTTTTCGGCTAAGAGTAGGAATCTCCAAGATGATACCATAAAATTTTGGTGAAGATCTGATGATGAGATCGATGAGGAATCGAAGGAATTCCTCGAATATTATGAGCACATCTATGGCAATTTCGGTATTTATTACAGTAGTTTAAGCATTTACATTTGAAAATCACCATTTGGTGAAGAGAAACCGATGATGAAGACACAAGCCATCAGTTACCACTGAGGGCTCTACCAGTGTTATTTAATTCGCCGATCGCAAATCGATTTAGAAAATTATTTTTTCAAGGAAGCAATCTCCAAGTTGATCCCATAAAATTTTGGTGAAGATCTGATGATGAGATCGATGAGCATCGAAAGAATTTTCAAATATTATGGGCACATCTATGGCGATTTTGGTGTTTATTAAAGTAGAATAAGCATTTACACTGGAAAATCATCATTTGGTGAAGAAAAACTGATGATGAAGACACAAGCCACCAGTCACTAATTAGGGTTCAACCAATGTTATTTACTTCACTAATCGCAATATAATTATTTATCATATTTTGCTTAGAGGCAGAAATTGGTTAAGATCAGGGTAGCAAAGTGGAGAACCAGAGAACTCCTCAACGGTTAACGGCCCTGATTCTGAAATAGCAACGTTCAGCTAAAGGTCGTGAGCAATTGACATTATTAGAATGCAATATGGCTGTAAGTGCCGTATAAAAGTCGTAGAAGTCATAAAAGTCGTGTATTATGTGTGGCTTCGATCGTCAGAAGGCAGATTTCGTAGTCTTGTTATTTCCCTTAATGATCTCTCATCATATGGTCGATTTAATAATTTGTTGGCGTCCAAATCTTTCAACGCTATTGCCTTCCAAAGTTTTGACACGGCTTAGTGCAACATATATTAGCCCTTTAGCGAAATTCTTTTTATCAGGGTCTATCACAGCTTTCTCGAGGGTGGTACCTTGTAGCTTATGAGCAGTAACAGCCCAACTTAATATTAAAGGTAACATACGAGGCTCTACATCTCCGTATCCCCTTGTCACTTGAAACGTTAGGACATGATGGAGGTATGGGTATGCAACCGTCACTATCTTTTAACCTAAGAAAAACAGTTTCATCGTCAAATTTTTTACGTACGTGTTTTTACGTACACAGCTTCCGGGAGCTCCCCGTCTTCCAGCTGATCTCGTCTAAGGCCGGCCATTTTTTTTTATATGCCCATAGCACCATTCACTAGTCCATCAGAGACGGAAATATTCCGTCACAACATCACTCGAGATTCTACGCCAATTTGAGTTGCGAGATAATTCTTTAAATATTATGGGTCAGTTGAGTGTTACTCGTATTCTTTTTAACCATCAAGCTACTGGACTTAACCATTTTGACCTAGCCAATTCTTATAATTTAGATTTTATTTACAATAGTCTTATCTACAATTGGTCTAATTTATTTAGAATAGGGCCTCCTCAATCTTCCTATTTTGAGCTCTAAAAATTCTTTACATCACTAAAATCCATCACTAAAAAGCCAAAGAAAATTTTTACATAAAAAAGGAACTGACTTCAAAATAAACTAAAAAGCCAAAAATGATCTTTTATGTACAGAACGGATCACATGTAAATCACCTTATGAAGACGGTGCCAAACCTGGAGTAAAGTCCTTTATCCATCAAAAACTCGAATTACTCTAACTAAATTTAGGTAATAACTAAAGGCTCGCCGCCGCGGTTCTTGCGTGTCATTTGTGTTAATAGTAATAAATGAATGGTTTGGCACCGAATTCAAAAGGTGATTCAAATGTGATCCGTACTGTACATAAAAGATCATTGTAGATTCATCACGCCAAATCGGCTGAGCAGATTTCAAATATTTTTGGGACACGGGTAGTTGGGTAAACACGTATGGTTATAGGACACTTTTTACCCGACTACACTGTATAAAAAAGAAGGGTTATGCCTTTTTTACTTCTAGTTGTCAAATAAAAATTGCGGATTACGTCATTGGTTTGTATGGGACGAAGCCTGTTGCTGATTCGTTGCTGTAACCCACTTGACGAAACCTGCGTTGCACATCTGAACGTATGTATGAAAATAATAGTAAATGAAATTTCATTTATTAAACACAAATTATATTTATTTTCTTCAGTGAACTCTGCATTTTTCTGCGGTAAAAAATATATCTTATTTATTTAACTTTAAACACTTAACAATAAGTAAGTACTACAGGCCTTCATGCCAAATGGCTTTCTGTATCAGTCAACCACAGGGTCAAACAGATACATTTAATTGGTACAGGGAGACAAAATTTATTAGTACTGAGAGCTTAACATCACGCTCTAACCTATAATTTATCTCTATGCAAAAACAATTTCACTATAACTCCGTCGTGGCGTTCAAAAACATAAACCAATATACAAACAAACATTTTTACATTTAGGTCTCGCACTTTTTTATATTTTACACCGGGAATAAGGTAGGATTAAAGCCCTTGATTTGGATATGAAAATATGAATTTGAACTGCGGAGTAAAAAGCGTAGTTGTTACTACGGGCTAGCGTGACAATTAGAACATTAAACATTTTACGTATGTCAGTTTTCTTTTATTTTTTAATTTTTAATAATTTTATTAGTTTTTTTCAGTTTTTTTTAAACATGGGAGTAAAACACGGTAGTGCCTCCGCCAAGATGAGCCAAGCGAAGAGCATGGGTAAACCTACCTTTTCTCGAAGCGGTTCATCGTTTTTTTGAACCCTCATAACTCTGGTTTGGGTTATACCAGACAAATAAAAGTCTCGGGATATGATGTAAATAGTGCACTTATTAAACACATAGTGTTCCAATTGTATAGCTCTCATTCTTTAGATTTTATTGAATTCTTAAAAAATACTCGATTTCGCCACTCACTCACTTACTGATGATCATCAAAATTTTTAGTTAACACATTTCTCAGGGCACTTTCTGAAGTCCTACTCATAAAAAGCTGAAATTTAGTATTGATATGATATGATTTTTATTCAGAAACAATACATAGTTTTTTTTTAACCAAGTATTAGTACAAAAACAATAAAAATCCTTAAACTCGGAACTTTTACACCCCAACCAAGAAATTGGAAGTTTTTATTAAACTTCCGCAAATTTAGACGATAGAGGTCTGAAAATTGACATTAGACTTCCGCAAATTTTGATGCTAGAGGTCTGACAATTGAAGTAGGAACTCCTTGTAAATCTATACATATAATAAAGCTGGAGAGGGTCAAAAGTCTGTACATGGAAGATATTCGAAAAAAAAATGGCCGGGGATACTTAAAATCGATAACAGAACACGTTCCAACAGTTTTTAGAATTTTTGTCTGTTTGTCTGTTTATTTGTGCGCGCATCACGTGAAAACGGTTGAACAGATTTTGATCTAAACTTTACTAATATGTTGAAAAAATCTCCGATCCGGTTATAGGCTATATAAATTCAACCCCTAAAAGGAAGGGTAGCCACTACACTTGATTGAGTTACGTTTGACGTGACGGTGACGTGACGTGAGAGTTCTTCGGTTTGTGAGAGAGCCATACTCACGCCGAAAATTGAACAGGCAGCGGCAGTTAATGCGCGGATATTGGCGAAAATCGAAGGTGAACAGGCAGTTTATAATTCCACTAGCTGATGGCCGCGACTTCGTCCGCACAGAGATGAAATTTATAGCCTTTTAGAAGGCAACTTTGTCAGCGGAGAAAAATACACAACCCTTTTTTTCTTCAGCGTAATCGAATAAAAAGTGTCCTATAATTATCTGAGGATGCCCAGCTAGGCGTGTACCAAAAATAGTTTAAATATGTTTGACCATTTTGGCGTGATGAAGCTACATCGACACTTACATACAAAAAAGAAAATTTAATTAGTGACCTTCAAATACTCCATATCACTTATTTTTTAGATTTTCTATATTATAGTAGTAGATTATCTATATATGTTTAATGTAAATGTATGTAACATTTCCTTTTAAACCTTAATCTATCTATCTTCTATATTCTATCTATCTATCTATGTATACATATAATAAAGCTGAAGAGGCTCGAAAGTCTGTAGGTACATGGAAGATATTCGAAAAAAAGTTGGCCGGGGATACTTAGAATCGATAACAGAACACGTTCCAACAGTTTTTAGAATTTTTGTCTGATTGTCTGTTTATCTGTTTGTCTGTTTATTCGTACGCGCATCGCGTAAAAACGGCTGAACAGATTTTGATGCAAACTTTACTAAGTTATGGGCTATAAAATTCAACCCTTAAAGGGGGGGGGGGGGGGGGGCTGTAGCCACTACACTTTTGATTTTGATTGAGTTAAGTTTGCTCCTGAATCTTATGGCGCTACTTAGGACGGAGGTGGAAACTTTTCTCAAATATGTGCTACACGAGCCTACGACTACTCTTGAGTACCTTGCTAAACTAATAGGTGGCGCTAAAATTAATATCTTGGCATTTTGCCAAATTAACTCTAGGTTTAGAAGAGGGGGTACAGATATCAAAAAAATTAATTTAATGATACAACAAAATACGAGGTAAATGGCTAAGTGGTATCAACAAGGAGGAGGCTCTCATGTGCAAGAATTTGCCCAGGTACTGCTGCAGGTTGGAGAAGGACTTCTGGAGGAAACCAACGGCCTGATTCGATTACCAGAGATGTTATGCAAAATCGTTCCGTCCGTTGAAGACCACATTTAGAGCGTATACGGAGACCTGAGCCAGGTGACGCGACGTGAGAATTCTTGGGTTTGTGAGAGAGCCGTTAATGCGCGGATATTGGCGTAAAATGGAAAATGAACAGGCAGTATATAATTCCATTAAGAATGTCTTGGATGAACGCGTCGTCACAACATACTTGATGAAGTTCCTAAACACATTGAGCGCTTCAGGACTCCCAGCACACACATTAACCCTGAAAGTTGGAGTACCGATCATGCTTCTTCGGAATTTGTCACCTCCAAAGTTATGCAATGGAACCAGGCTAAAAGTAGTACAGCTGCAGCGAAACCTCATCGAGGCGCAAATCCTAATGGTGTGCGGCGCCGGAGAAGCCGTGTTCATCCCCCACACCCCCCTCATTCCGAGCAACTTCCCGCTCCGCTTCAAGCGCCTACAGTTCCCCGTCAGCGTTTGCTTCGCCATGACCATCAACAAGTCACAGGGGCAGACGCTGCGCGCTACCGGCGTGGACCTGCGCACGGGCTACTTCTCGCACGGGCAGCTACGTTGCGTGCTCGTGCGTCACCAGCTGCACGGAGCTGTTCGTGCTGATGCCCGCCGGGAAGACTCACAATGTGGTTATGTACTTAAATATACTTTACATACCTACTTTTGGAGTGTGTAAATACTTGGCCTCAATATCTATATTCACCTTTCCTCTAATCTTACTTCTAAATAATATTAGACCTAATTTCGAAAGGTTGTTAGGAAGTATGGATGTGTATATTTCTTACCTTTTCATGTTTAGACTGATTGATTGGAGGACCAATTTAGGTGATATTTGCCATGGACTTGATTTAGATAGTACTACAGTCAAGGACGTAAAAATAGAAAAGTGGTACTGTATCGTCCGATATACACCTCTAAGTACACACTATGTCTTTGGAATCACGTCAAAAATTTAAATAAGTGCAAAAACTATTGATTTTGGAGTGTAGTTTTATTTAGTGGTATTTGTATAACATTTTATTTGGACTTTACTTCAAGTTTCGGCTGCAGGGGAGAGGGGTGAATTAGCTGCTTACTGACACAGACCGAATTCCGAGCGGGCGGAGCCGCGGGCACAGCTAGTAAATAATAAAATACATATTTCAGGATTTTAAGTAAATTACCCCGATCACATTACGGGATGATAGTTTGTATGGCCCATACACACTTTATTTCATGCTAGGGATCTGAAAATTATACAAGTACACAGATTTCTTATTGTAGTACAAAATCCGTTAATTAATTTAATTAATAAAATACGTGCTTCAGTTTAAAATAATTAAAAAAAAATGTCATAAGTAATCTACAAAAAAGTGAAATGCCACCAAAAACATTTACATGTAAAATGTTGCCAGCACAACACCATATGGCATACCTCTCGTGGTCTCGTCTTGGCAACATTTAACATGAAAATGTTTTTGGGGGGGATATTTTCGTTCTACTCATACTCATTTATTTAAAATGCACAAATAAAATCAAAATAACAATACTTCATTGGCTAGTTATAATAAAAGTATCGAGCAGTGTTATTCTTCCTGCAGGAGCGGGTAACGTCAAGTGGGCGCTAGTTTTCCGCAATACATCGCTTGCCAGACAGGGGACGAGACGGATTCCACACGACACACTAACGGTATCCTATTACTTTAAACGAGTAATAGGCTATTTAAACTTTTTTTCTATGGTATATTATAAAATGACCTCTTAATAATACAAATATTGGTGAAAAATCACATTTTTGGAACTAAAAAAAACGCTTCATACTAAAGTGTTATGCTATAGAACTTGCTAACAATAACAAACGACGTAACTTTGTTTTGTCCCTATTTCTCCTTGAATTTTCACACCAACTCATCAAACACCATGGGAAGCATACACTATTGAAACGGTCGTTACCGTAAAATACAAAACCATAAAATATACAACTGTATCTTAAGGTGCGTCCACACTTGTATCATTTGCTCGTATCCGATCACCGTGCCGTGGCAAGACTGCGTATCGCGCTGCTTGGACGCTTACTATCGGCGCGCCGATCATGCCGTAGGTACTCGTCCGATATAACTCTGTGATACGCGTAGCAAAATGGATTTCGAGCGATCCGATCGGCGCAACGTCCAAACGCGTGATCGTCATGCCACGCGACGATGATCTGATACCCCCAAATGATACAAATGTGGACGCACCTTTAGATATTTCATTAAGAGGGGTTCAAAGTGATAATCCTAGGACAAAATCAGTAAGCCCAAGTATTAAAATCGAGACTTGGAGTAAATGACCCACTATGATAATACTAGAACAAAATATTTACTGACACATGTCTATATTACGCGCCATGTCATGTCTACGTTGTCGGTTAGTCTGTGGATATATTTGGCATTGTGCCAATACTGCTGCAAATGAGCGGGGAGGGGTATCTTCGGTTTTATGTCACGAGTCATCGTAGCAATGACACTTGCAACGACAAGAGGTTAGTTTAACTTATTATCTTTAAAATCTTTATCTTATACTTACTGTATTTTGTATTGCTTTCGAGATGAACTAATAAATTATGCGTAAATACTGTTATTTTACCGTAATGCCATCATTTTCGACATGTATTTTAATGATAATTTATATGTACTAGTACTAGAACGCTGAGCTTTAAATTGCTTTTTTTAATGGTTTTGTATCCTGCTTAATCTAATGAGTTTTTATATTCGTGTGATAAAGAAAGAAAGAACGGGATATTTATTTTTGTACCTAGAAGTACAATTTGTCTTAGTTTTAGGACGTCGGGCTCATAGTCTCTTTTTTACAGTGTTGAAAGATAGTCAAGATCTTCAATAATCCGATTTCTAAGACGATGGGGACGATCCCTTCGAAGGCGATGATATAGAAGAGGAGTACCTTCCACGTAGAACTAGAGCTGGCGAAATTGACAGCGGCAGCAATAGCAGCTCAGAATCAGAGTCTGCGAGCCCAACACCAGTCTCGCAACGTGGTCGAGGACTAGGTCAATCGCGTGCGCTATTCCGTAGTCGATCATGTGCCAGAGGAGGTTGTGGTTTTTGTTAATCTCTGCTATTATTAAATATTTAAATACTAACTTTTTCGATTTGCTTTAGATTTTATGTGACAGCCCAATGTGATAAATAAAGAACAAAAGATTTTGGTGTTTTTTCTTTTTGTCTGGCAAGCCTAAATCAATATTATAACACTCCTAAAATATGACACCTGTATATGTTGAGGTTAACTAGATACGATTTTTTTTTGTTCTGGGCGTTCAGTACTTTATTAATTAGTTCTAATATTAGGACATTGGGTCTTCCTCGAAAGTACCCTTTGCGAAACTGGGCCGCAGGAGGTTAAACATTTAAAATGGTTTCATAGTTATGTTATGAGGACCAGATGGAAAGACATTTTTGTTTCTTTCATATTCTACAACTGTCTATGATGGGTAGTGTTTTGACGAAAGTTGGTCATATATTAAAGCCGCTACACACCACCCAACTCCCGCTCTGTACATGCCAAAGCGGTTGTATACATTACGCGGTAGTTTTAAAATAATTCCTTTTTTTATCAGTGTCCTACATTATTTAGACCAAAACGAAGTACTCTAGTTTTTAAAAACATGCGCCAGTTATTTTTTCTGCTGATTATTTTGAATAATCAGGCAAAACAAGAAACTACTAAAAATCACAGAACATATACGGGGGTCAGATCGATATCTTTTGAGCTGCTGCGGAAACGGCCCTAACGATTTGGATAGAATTTGGTATGTAGATCTGGTTTATGCCTTCCAAATTGTGCACTGTACTTATCTAGATAAGTACAGTGCACCAACCGAGCAGAGCTTGGTCGTCCAGGTTCTGCCTATTTATTTTTAAACCATGGACGACGTCCAGCTAGTTGGTTGTTCAACAATTTACGAAGCTGGCGGTCCCGGGTTCGAATCTTTAGTTTGGGTCTAGCTCTAGATCAATTTAAGTAAGATTATCCAAGATGATATTACATATATATTATCCATATTAATATTATAAATGCGAAAGTGTGTCTGTCTGTCTGTCTGTCTGTCTGTATGTTACCTCTTCACGCTTAAACCGCTGAACCGATTTGGATGAAATTTGGTATGGAGATAGTTTGAGTCCCGGGGAAGGACAAGGGCTACATTTTATCCCGGGAAAATACGCTCATCCGCGATAAACGAGTTTAAGGCGGACGGAGTCGCGGGCAGAAGCTAGTTTTACATAAAGTTTACCGTCTTCTCCTTTTCTTCAATTCATCCCCACTGACAAATGCAGGTATTCTCATTTGATCACTCTTTTTTCGTTCTTTGTAGCCAGATTCTTTAGACCTCTTTGGCTACATCATCAGCCCAGTTCGCTGACTGTCGATGTCGACTTTTTTTTACTTTTTTGGTCTACACCACCTACTACCTACCTACGTCATCAAAACTCATCGAAAACGAAATTTGTATCCTTTTACGAAGAATACTAATCCTCATCCTGCTGATCTTACCGATCCTTATCAGATGCAACTATTGCATCCACAATTACAAGAATGAGAAAGAGTGAGATTCAACGTACGAATAAGAATTGTAGTGGAATATTTGTTGTATTAAACGAAATTATTATGCTGTATTATAATTTTACTCTCGGTAACGCCAAATTAATGTCGAACAACACACAACGACGAATAAACAAGTAGGTAATCAGGAACAAACGCCTTCATTTTCTACGGTTCTGTATTGAACACGCGTTCTTTGACTTCAAAGTCAAAAAAATTTAGCAATAGTCTAGATGGTAGGATTTTTTAACGTTTAAATACTACTTCTCAAAAATACAACAAAAAATACGCTTGATGTGACTTTTAAATGATTAAGTGGATTGACCATGTAGTTAGAAACGTCATAAAACTTTTTTCTTTTCCAACCTTTACACTAGTTTATAGTTTTGCTTCGCCCCTTCTTAAAACGTAGCCGTATTGTTTGTTTATATTTTTTAATGTGTAAACATCACATATTTATTTGACCGCTTGTGATTCATAATAAAATTGAAGTCTAAATAAAGATTTTATTATTATTATAATTCGCTGAGAATCACTAACGGTCTGATGGTCTAATGGATTAGGATGCTGTTCCGGTATAACAGAGACGCCGGTTCGATTCCGGCTTACGAGTAGACTGCAGTGGATCGCAATTAATTTTTCTTTTCTATTTAGATTTTTGTATCAATATTATAGCTGTAGTGCTCTTTACGGAAAGTAGTCTATTATTTGTATTCTATTTCTTTTACTAAAAATCTAAAAACACTAAAACGGAAACCCAACTACATTTTCCCGACCCAGCCGCAAAGTAAAAGACGCAAAACTAAAGTAATCGAAGCAAAGCCACTCTAATAACGTATTCAAACAACATAATCCCGCGTGTAATGATAGCAATCTGTAGGCAATAAATCGTTAATGGGCTATCGGTTGTCCACCGCACTTGTGATGCGCCGGCGACGGTGCGACGTAGGGTAGGGACAGAATAAAATATCGATAATATCTATAAAAGTTAAGCAAACAGAATTGATAAAAGAACAAGCGACACCTATAGGAATTTTATTCGAAGCAATATCTCCAAAAAACCCGCAGGTCTACTTCCAGGGCTAATATCTATGACGCTATGTTGCCATATTAATTCAACTATAATATTATAAATGCGAAAGTGAGAATATTCGGATGTTTGTAACTCAGTCACTCATATACCATCTAACAGATTAAGATGCCACCACCAGATGACACCAATAAACCAGGCCATGGATTAAAAAAAAAATTAAAAACTTCATTCTTCCGTAACGCGGGTAAAGGCGCATATATATGCTAGTTCCTTATAATCCATCAATCGTCATTTATTTCAAAAGGCAGAATGAGTACTTTAGTATTTATACCTATTAATACTAAACTGTTAAGTCTTTACTTAACAAAATGTTCATTAATACTTGTGGGTAACGAACATTACCAATATATGTTGTATGACTAGCTTTCGTTACTTACAGGCATCGGTTAAAATTTTATTTTAATTAAAGGCCTTAACTAGGTTTTTTCTGCAAACAACCCATTTGTACTGTAAAAGAGCCTCTTTCCTGTTTTTTTTTCAGCTACAGCTAGTTATGAACACTCTATTGGACCACACATATGTCAAAAGGATCGTGCACGTCATCCAATAAATGCAATGCTGCAATTGAACTTTCGTTTAATCTACATTTGGTTTTGGTTATACTCACTTGCTAGTTTTAAATTCGCACAATAACAATTAACAGGTGCTCGATGAAAAAAAAAACAAATATAGTAGTTATCGATATAATACCGCATATCACTAGTTGTCACTGCCTGAAGGCGCTCGCGCAGAAACCGAGTGAACTTTCACCGTGTGTCCGCGCCTCTACATTTATCCTGCCTCGCGATAATCTATGCGAATGCCTTTACTGCTGCGGAAATAGAACCGATTTTTGAATGTCAGTGCTTTGGACAGGTGTGATTTTCGACGTGATATTTCTGTTTGGAGTCGGTTAGGTTTTTCTAACTGTAACTTATGTCTACGTCACGTTTGTTTCTAGTACAGGTACTAGACTTTGAACTGGTTAGGTCTGGCTAGTAATGGGGAAGCTCAAACCCACAAACTGGAACTCCACCCGCGGCAGCTTGGGGTAGGGTGGGGACGCGGTGCGCAAGGCACAGCGACTACTGAGGTGGGTTGAATCAGTTGAACCAGACTGAAGACGTGAAAGAGAGCGAAATAATCAAACATAGGGGAAATAAAGAATAAGAGAGATTTGTATTGTAGGTACTGTACACTATTTTTTACTACTGTTGTATCTGAAAGTAAGAAGTAATCTATTAGATACCTGCAAAAAAATATCAGCTATTAAAAAGCTAGGGGAAGAATTATCTGGCTTCTGCTTCCATAACATCAGTGGTCAGACCTTTAACTTTGTAAACGCAAACTTACACAAAATAGTTTATAATAATTTAATATTTTGTTTCGGCTTTCTTTTCAACAGTGGTCTCCTCTTGAGAACTGCCGTAGAGTCAGAGTTGTAGAAGTGCCCTTGCGGCCTACTTACATAATAAAGATCATTATTTCATTTCATTATAAAGTTGTAAAATTGAAAAGTCTGTATAATTTAAAAACACAAATATTTTTTTAACATATTCAATGAAATATTTTTTTGGGTTTCTATGTTTTTAATGTGGGAAAATTGACATCTTTGGTGCTACATTCTTGTCTTCGTCTTAATCGTCACGTGGGACAATTACCACCACATTTTTATTAACTGTTGTATAGATATTAAAGATCAAAACGCAAAGAAAAACACGATTGCTCTCGCTCGTGGTCACATCAAGAATCGAACCCGGTACCTTTAGTTTACGCGTCCAACGTGTCAACCTCTCCACCAGAGAGAACTATGTCTGTGTGTGTATGTTTCTGCGTATCGTGCTTTTCTTTGCGCCTTGATATTTGTAAAAGATAATAATATTTGAACCTTGCAAATATATTCAAAAAATGAATGACATGGGCTATTTGAAGTCACTGAGTCACAAAACTTTTATTTTTATCACACCGAAACAGCTGAACAGATTTCAACTATTTTTGATACACGGGTAGCTACAAATCCTCAAATGGCTATAGGATACTTTTTACCCGACTACGCTGAAGCAAGAAAGAGGGTTTTGTCATTTTGCTTTTGAAGTTGCGGGCACCTACTAGTCTATAATAATTATAAACCCCACGACCAGCCACGACATTAAAAACCGCATTACTGAAACAAAACGAAGCGCACTATCTCTCCTATAGGTAATTGTTAGGCACACAATAAATAATAAGGAACGAGTCTGTATCGCGATCCCGCGAACAATTCCCATTGTGGGCTGCCGGCGGCGGACTGTCACTGGGAGGGCCCGCGTTCGATGCTCGGTGAGTTATGTAAGGACCCGGCAGGCAATTCAGACTATGGGACATAAAGACAAACATGTTTTCGTTTAATATTTCATTTTTAAACACCGAAAAGAAAAGAAGAGTGTTGTTAAAATTTAATGTCTGTACATTAAAGATATTTTCAAAAAGATGATTGTAACGGACTATTCGGCGGTCACTTAATCGATTTTTTTTGTATGTTTATATGTGTCTTTGTTGCTTCATCACGCCAAAACGGCTAAACGGATTTCAACTATTTTTGATATACGGGTAGCTGGGTATCAACAGATAGTTATAGGATAATTTTTACCCGAATACGTTAAAAATCAGGGGTATTGACTTTTCTCCTCTACGAACGAAGTTGCGGCCACATTCTAGTAATTAAATAAAATATTACAGGACAATTTTTACCCAAATCTAACTAGTTCCATGGTAAGATACTTACCAGATGACGATATATTATATTACTTTGATGCATAAGAAACATTCAAGACTAAGGAACAGATGTTAATGGGCATCACGGAAATATTTACCCTTAACGGGATTTGGACTCAGAACCGTCAGTTTCGCAGGCAGGGTCACTACCGCTAAGCCAAACCGGTCGTCAAATGATATTCGTTTGACGTGAGTATTTGAACAGACGGCCCGATTTAGATTTTGTGTTTGAAATGTTAGTACTTATATCGATTTGACTATGATACTTCCACCACAACAAAGTTAGTAAATTGCAGCGGTAAAAAACTAAAAAAATATGTCAAACTTAACAAGTGTATACAGAGAGTAAAAAAGTTGTCAAAACAAAACAGGTTTTTTCTAAAGAAATTGAGATCTTGCAGTCAAAATGTAAATCTAGTGGATAAGTTAGATATGTATTCTGTACAGTTACAAAATAGTAGGTTAAAATATGAAACTGACACACAGATAAGTTAAAAATTCAAAGCTTAGAGGATATTCAATAATATCATTAGACACAATTAATGAGAGCTCAAAAAAAGTTATTCATGAATACTCACTAACCATGGATGATTTAATATCACAAATTAATTATAACTCAGAACGGTTTGAGTCCCTGACAAATAATCACTCCTGTTTATGTAAGCAGGCAAGTGGTAATTTGTCGACTAGTGTACTAGAACCATCCTCTCTGTGTGCCAGTTTGCCAGAAAAATCCAGTGAAAGTTCCTTCCACACCGCACCAAGCACACCTAAACCTAAGGTAATCATGTACTGTGATGAGATAGGAAGTGGTATGGGCCCACTGTTAAACTCATACTTAAAGGGACATCGTGTAAGTAGCAATTGTTTGCCCTATAGTAGCCTTGACAATATTTTAAATCAAATTCTAAAAGACAGTAATATTAATTCCAAGACAACACTGCTTATTCTTTTCTGGAAACAGGGGTAAAGTGAACAATAATGATTTAATTAAATTTTATGAAACTTTGAACACAATTACAGTTAAGGAAATTATTATGTTCACTTTTCCCTATTGTAAATAATAAAAAATATCTTGTATCATTGTCAAAATCTGAAAATAATACAAGATATTTTTTTAATACATTTTTATATAATCTTTGTACATATAGTAGTAAGTTTAGAATAGTAGACGCTAACAAATATGTTAGTAATCATTATTTTTTGACGGAAGGTATGTTTTACCATTCCAATTATTGCAAACGACAAATAGTTTTGTCACTAGCCTATTTAATTGACATTTCTACCAAGAATTTGGCACATAACTCCGCTTCTATTGAGCAGCCCGACATTAATGTTGTCTTGTGTAATAATTTAAACTAAGTGATGAGACAATGGAGAAATCCTTTTCTGGCAATGAAAAGTATATCTACCTGGTTCATCAAAATATTCAGTGTATTAGATGGAAATATTTGCAGATTGAATTATTTTTAAATGCCTATAATACTGATATAACTGAACACTGGCTAACTTGCAATGAGATGATGCCCCAATTCAATAATCACCAGGTGCGTAGTTCGTTCACCAGACTTAGTTCCATACATGGTGGGTCGTTAATTATATTAAACAGTCAATTGAAATTTAAGGAACGTAAGGACATTGTATCCTTGTCTGTTGAACGGACCATAGAATTAAGTGCAGTAGAATTAGAGCAATTTATTGTAGTTTGTGTGTATAGGCCGCCGTTAACTAATTTCGATGTTTTTCAAACTATTATGGTATATGTGCTTTTTTGCGGCGATTTCAATGTAAATCTTTTGGAACATTCAACACTAAGTATTAGATTGTTGAATCTATTCAAATCTTTTCGTTTAAGTCACGTATTTATGGAACCTACTAGGGTGACCGATACCAGCGCCACCTGTATTGATAAAATTTTCCCTGATATTTCTCCTTATAAACAAAGTGTAATCAGTAAATTAGAATATGATAATTCAGGCCAATTAATGGAATTTGAGATATTAAGGGAAAATATAGTGAAAAAACAAATTACTTTCGTACCGGTAACCACAGACCGTGTGGAAAGAATGAAGCAACATTTGTTTCAGGCGCTACCCGTTCTGTCTTATGAAATGAGTCCTAATCACATGTATGATTCATTCTTTACAACTTTTATGAAATATTAAATACAATATTTACTTCCAAATCGGTTGTGGCTGGCGGTGCACCAGTATTTAGCGAATGGGCTACTGGGGACTTACACAAACGTAGACAAGCACTGTATGCCATGTATGAGAAACGGCGGTTTAATAGGAGTGATGAATTTAAAGAACATTTAAAGCAATATTCGAAACAATTCAAAATTGATTGTCATATTGCTAAACGTAATTATTTATCCCAGAAAATCAAAAATAGTTCTAATATTATCAAAAGCACCTGGACAGTGATTAATGCGGAGACTGGTAGATCGAGGCACGCAATTAGTGATCTAGAATTAAAAATTGATGGCAAAATTATAGATTCTAGTTTAGATGTAGCAACAGAATTTGATAATTTCTTCACCGATATACCAGTATCCACAACAAAATGTTTAAATTCATCACCTTCGTCTGCCGTTTTGTTGTTAAAAGAAAACGTCCCAGAATGTAGTAAGGACTTTTATTTTGAACATGTCAGTCCTTCAGATGTAGTAAAGGCATTTAAATCAATTAATGTCAAAAAAACCAATGACCTATGGGGGGTCTCAGTCCATGCTGTCAAATCCCTAATAGAAGTAATAGCGCCTGACTTGGCAGATATATTCAATAACAGTGTTGACTGCGGTGAGTTTCCTGATCTGATGAAACATAGCATAATAACTCCTTTATTTAAATCAGGTAGTACCTCTGACCCCACTAACTTTAGACCAATATCTGTACTACCTATAGTTAGTAAAATTTTTGAAAAGCTTATTCTATATCAATTGTTAAAACATTTTAATTTGAATAATTTGATGCATAGTAAGCAATTCGGTTTTACGCGGAGTCGCTCGACATCCAACGCCGAAGTTGAGCTCGTAAAACACATTATCGATGCCTGGGAGGAATCGCGAGATGCTTTAGGCATCTTCTGTGATTTATCTAAGGCCTTCGATTGCGTTTATCCTGAGACACTGATCAGGAAGCTACACCACTACGGAGTTAAAGGATCAGCACTAAATTTATTAGTCTTATTTAAATGGTAGAATACAAAGGGTTGACGTGAATGGAAAGCATTCACCGGGGTCATTAGTCTCTATGGGTGTGCCGTAGGGATCAATATTGGGACCTGTCCTGTTCCTTATCTATATAAACGACTTGCCACACCTCGAAAAGACCCACCATGAGATAGTTTTGTTTGCAGATGATACGTCTCTAATTTTCAAAGTTGTACAAAATCAACGATCCTACAATGACGTAAACAATGCTATCTATGAAGTAGTAAATTGGTTTAATGTAAATAATTTATTGTTGAATGAGAAAAATACTAAATGTGTTAAGTTTGTCATGAGTAACGTAAAACACGAGCAAGCAAGCATTATGGTTAAAGGTGAGGAACAGGAACTAGTTAATAGTAATGTTATACAGTCTTTCTCGGTATAACATTAGATTCTAAGCTCCAATGGGGTCCCCATATTGCTAATCTCTCGAGTTCTGTAGCTTTTGCAGTAAGTAAGATTCTTCAATTAACAGACGTGATAACGGCTCGATTAGTGTAGTTCAGTTATTTCCGCAGTATTATGTCGTATGGCATCTTACTATGAGGCAGTGCTTCCGACATTAATACTATATTTGTTCTGCAGAAGCGGGCTGTTCGTGCGATATATAAAATGAACTTAGAGATAAGTTTCAGGACACTAATATAATGACAGTGCATTGTCAATACATTTATGAGAATATTATGTATGTACATAAAAATATCACCCACTTTAAGAAGAACTGTGATATACATAATATTAATACTAGAAATAAGCATAAGCTCGCAGTGCCTGCTACTAGGCTCCATAAAATAAGGAGATCATTGTCTATTGGTAAATTCAAAAATATTGTGAAACGAAGATTATTTTCTAAAGCTTATTATAGCACACAAGACTACATGAATGATAAAGCCGCGTGGGATTAATGTAAATTATAGCGTCATGTAGGTATATGAATAATTATTTTAACGAATACCTAAGGTATTATTATTATTTTAATCTTAATTGTTTTATATACTCTGACACATTCTAGATTATTGACAATCCTTTTGGGATTTATCTTATTGATTATTTTAATTTTTAAAATGATGATTTTATCTATAATATTATACTTAAGTTAAATGATCTGATTAGGTTTTTCTGGGTTTTCCCTAATCCTTGCAGCAAATGTTGGATCATATTGTATGTCTCCCAGCAAACATTCACTCTCATGTAACTGACATTTCGAAAGTGCTTGTAACTAGGCCTACTTGAATAAAGAATATTTTGATTGATTGATTGATTATTCTTAGGTACGTTCGTAGGTAGGTTCTAGAAAATTACGCCATTCAGCCGTTTGAAAAATATAGCATTTTTTAGATGTGTAAGGTTTTTTATCGATGCACGAATTCCATATTTGTTCATATTATACTAATACAGAGTTAACTAAACTAGCTTTGCTCGGAATTTCCCTGTGTGATGGAATCGGAATAAGGAGATCCGCAAAGAGAGCCAAAGTTGTCGATATATCTTATTAATCTGAATAATGCATTATACTTCCTTTGCTTTTCCGCGATTTTGGTTAGATGTGACAACAAATTGTGCTCACATGCTCATATCTTCATGCAGTTTCCACAAAAATAATACGCATACAAATAAAACAAACCACCATCAGACAGTATAATCCTCAACACGTGTTTTGCCTCTTTACGAGGCATCATCGGGTGATGCAGGAGATGTTGACGGTCCGGCGGCGTCCATCCGAGAGGTATCACACTGAAGTGTCACAGAACTGGGTACATTGTATCTAGAACTGGCCATAAAGCCGACTACGTACCGGACGTACTGGAAAGTCCCCAATAAGATGGACCAATACTACGATCTGGTCAAGGTCACGGGAACAGCGCATGACCGGTCGTCATGGAGATGGAGATCTCTGGGAGAGGACTTCGTCCAACGGAGGACATCTTTTGTCTGGTATGATAATGTTGATAGTTAAGTAATTTATTGATTGTACAGTAAGCTGCAAAGAAGACTGACCTCTCTGTTATACAAACATATATGGCAGAGGGGTCAGTTTACGTACCTAACCTTCAACTTACAATCAACGAAATTAGTATAGATGCCCTCAGGCTAGACGGAGAGGAATCATCCTATTCCTAGGGTTGCTGATGGCAGTTGGAACAATGACTGAAGATCATGCTCAGGTTAGACTGTCCATTGAACTGCTGCTGATAAAATAAAAAAGCAGACTCATATTATCTTAGCGTGGGTCATAACCGAAGTAAAGATAAAAAAAATTGTTTCGTAAAAAAGAGTATATACAAAAGGTATGCTCAAACTTAGATCTCAATGATAAACTTATTATAAAGTCATACAAAATTGTAGTAACTACAAAAACTAGTAAATAACGCACGGCATTGGTAATAATTATTTAACATTGGATGTCAATCTCGTCTTTGTCATAGAAGCGAACACAGTTCTTCGAATCACAAAAAGTGTTGGTCAGTCAATACCACATATTGAATAAAGGGTTCTGCAATGTTAATTAATAATTGAGATGTTAGAGACTATGACAACTTTTTGCTGTGGAAGGTATGTTATAGAAAGTCGTCTCTATAATAGAAAGATTGGTGAAAAAAGTTTTTTAATCTCATTGAGATACAACAACGTGAAAATCTCATTTTTGGACTTTCCAAAAAACGCTCCATTTGCGTGACCTCTCACGTTCGTACCTTGTATGGGAAATTAAGAATTTTGTTCTGCAGCACATTTCATTTCATGACAAAAGTTACCATAAGTTTCATAGGTTATTCATGGTATTATTAGTTATTAATATTATCATGTATCAGTACCAATTTTACGTAAGTTCCAACCTGAATTTGGGAAAATATGTATTAAGTGTTCAAATTATCACAATTATTACCTAATTATGCTTTTTTCGTACAAATGTAAAGAGATTAATAATATGACAACACAGAATTCGATTATCAACACAAAAAAAAATCAATGCGACCTACTAAATTACAAGCGGGATTTGAACTCTTGAGTATAATATTAATGTGTATAAAAATTGTGATTTATAAAAAAAACACACCACATTTATATAAAAAAACAATAATTATATTGATTCAGTTTCTTCATTGAAAGGCAAAGAGACACTTGGATTTTGTGTTGGTTAGATAGCGTAATGTCATGTATGAACGACGTAGTATCCTGTCTATCCGACGTATTTTGTCATTAAAATGTCAAAGGTGACCACACGCTCTTATAGTCTTATTGTACGCACCTTGACAGATTAAACGTCGTTGTTACGGAAAGGTTAAGCCATCGAGAAGGCTTGTACGGACAAAACTACAAAGACACCGCCTTCAATATATCTAACAATAAGAACCAACAACAGAACTCCAAGATAACAAAACAATTATGTGAAAAAACGTATGATTGACGTAATTACTACCATTCGACAGGATATCGAAGTAGGTACCACTGCAAGGCTGTCTACCCTGCCCCTCACTACTAGCAGATAACAGACGATACGGGGGTTTCTTCAAAGGTAGTGACGATTCTATGTGCGTAGAAACTTAATGGTAGGGCTGTCTCTTCATGTAAAATTGTTGAAATTATATATAGAATTCAAACCAATTGATAGATGGCTTTCTATAGTTGCAAAGCTGATTGCAATGCAAGGACCAAAGTAGATATTGTTTGTTAGTTTTAAATGACGTGTTATGAAATTACTTTTAAAAGTGTAAATTTATAATGTTATGGACGTGGTGTTTAGAACCGATTTATAAACGATCACTATTCCAATTAACCTCATGAGACATTAGTATGTTAGTGAGGTGGTCTAAAGAGTAGGTGCGTTTATATTTTTTTGTTGGATTTTGCACATTGCTGTATTATAACCGATTTATCGCAGCTTCAACGATGTGACAAAAATATATATAAAAAAATCTGAACCAAAATATGCTTTGAGACCATGCAAATTTCTGAAATTAAAAGCAACTGGCTCATTCTTCTCTCTATTCTTAAATTTAAATTGCTCTGTTTTTGCATTTAAAAAGGTGAAACCAGCAAACATACTTTCGCATTAAGAAAATAAGTAACGATAGATTACTATTTATTATTATTCTAGAGCTTAGAGTGCCCTACTGCTGGACAAAGGCCTCTCTCTCGTTCTTCTACACGTTCAGTCTTGGGTAATCTCTTATTAGTTCTACTGGAAGGAATCAATATCGTCCACCAATCTCCGTCGAGGTAATACCTGCAGTAACGATATGTATTAATCTATATACGTTCACAAACGCCACTTTTATTTTGATTGTAGCCAGCGTCGACAACCCTAGCCGCAACACATGTCAGACTCAATGACGGATCCACAAAAGGCTACCTTGTGTGTCAGTGGCGTCACGACAACTCACGATTCTGTGTAATTAGGGGCCCAAATTAAATAAATTAATAGTCGGATGGTAGTGGGATCAGAGATCATCGCCGGAATGCCAATGTCGTTCCTAGCACTTGAACTTTGCTAAGATTGGTGAGATCTGTTTCTTTGGTGAGGGGTCATGGATGTGACCCACGATTGCGGTGACATTTCTTAGATTCTATTCTATTTAAGTCTCAATGTTGAGATGCGTAAGCGAATTGAGATACGTGTTGTGGTTACTTAGTTAAGATCCTAAGATACTGGTCAACAATAGATGAAATTGGAAACAAAAAGCTTTTGTATGTAGGTGCGAAAAAGGCTCCTAAATGTGGCGGAGCAATAGAAGGTGCGTGAAAAGGCGCTCAAAAGTGTGGCTTGAAATGGGTGCCGTCTCCTATTTTGAGTCCTCTGGGCGTAACCGGTGCGTCAAAACCTAGCGTTGACGTATCACAGAAAGTCCAATTTATTTTAGAGATTTTATATTATGGTTATGTCGGTTGTGTGCTTTACTTTGCATGATACTTTGGGTATTTAATATATTGCAGTTTGATTTATAACAGCAAATCAATCGGCTCATTTACGAGCGAGAGTGCGTACGTAGACTATTTGGTTGTATTTGCAATTACAAACATGTTGGATTTTATATTTTATTTTTACATTACTATTTTTTCTTATGCACGTGTCGGCACATATTTCATATCAGTAGCTATACTATAGACAAACGTCATCTTAATTATGACAATAATTCCAAAAAACATGGCTTTCTGACATCCAAATATGAAACCAATCAGTATTAATTGAATTTCTCTAGTAATTAAAAAGGCTAATTTCCGAAAAAAAACGGTAATGTTCCGAATGTCTCGATCACCGCGTGCGCGATCAAAGGCGGCGCACAATAAAACTGATTGACTGGTAATGAACGCTCGGCGATCTGTCGTGTCGTGAGAATCTCGAGCCGTTAACGGGGACTTTTACAACTGGGGGTGGGGTGCCATCGCTAGCGGGGCGGACTCTGCCACTGCTACTGGACCCTCCAGTATATCGCCACTGGAATATTTTGCTGCAGCGCAGTCGGGTAAAAAAGAAAAAGAGCAGCATCAAAGGACCAATCAGACACCATTAAAATGAGAATGAGATAGTTTTGTTTGCACACGGCTGCAATTATTTTACACCTTTTGTTTTGTTTTATGTATGTGGCGTATGCAAATTAATTATTTCTTTCTTTCTTTCGTTGTTTATTTATTGGTTGTATTTTACTTGTATATGCAAAAAAATTATGAGCAGTGATCGTAAATTAAGGAGCATTTTTGGTACAACGATCATGATATAGTGGCATAGGCGTGGCAAATTTCAACCAAAATGATGGATTAAGGTAAACGATTTACATCATGGGCAGGGATGTCTAGCAGGGATATCGTCCTGCACGAGTTATCGAATCGAAAAAAAAGAAGTCCTACTGTAAAAAAATATTGAAATAAAACAATTTAACGGATTATATCGCGTATATTATCTCATTTTAGTTCCCGACGACTTTATTTCAATGAGTAATAATCGCGGAAACAGAAGAAAATATTATGTAAAAAATTAGTTTTAATGTTTTGCAAAAGTACTGCTCTCTTTTTTTTGACATTCATAAGTGCATTGTAATCATGTCTAAATAAAGAATAAAGTACTTGGACTTTTGACTTTGATAGTTAAATACAGATACGATAAAATTAAGGGGCTTATCTCTTTGACCCCAAAACGTTTCCTGTGGTTGACATAATACCTATTGCAAGGGTGACGGAACTTACTAAGCTGTTTCATTAATCTACATTTTGATGACCAACTTGCTGTCACGAATAATGACAATTTTTTTTAAGAATTTGTATGAAAATAAGGTAATTTGTTTCGTGACGAACATGCAAACTATACCGCTGACACTCCGTTACGAGGGCTGCTATTTATATATCCGGAAACCGGGATTACAATCTTCTTAAATAGCATATTTGACCGCCATGGTAAAATTTGAACTTTTTTAAGTATATAAGGTATATTTTTTCTTCCTTATTAACGCTCGTGTTTTGTTTTTGACGGGTTTTAAATGTCATCTCGCAGCAAGAATGGAACTCACTCGTGAAAATATTCGTGCTATGATTTATTATGATTTTCGGCGTGGTTTAACGCAACAACAGTGCATAGATCAACTAACTTCAACTTTTGGTGATGAAGCCCCATCTAAAACTACTGTGTATCACTGGTTTAGTGAGTTCAATCGTGGACGTAGTATGCTTACGGACGAAGTTAAGGCAGGTCGCCCGAAATCGGTCGTTGTACAACAAAATATCGAGGCTGTGCGAAAACTTATAATGGACGACCGACATGTTACGTACCGCGAGATAGAGGCGACTCTGGGTATTTCTATGACCAGCATTAATAGCATATTACATAATTATTTGGCTGTAAAAAAAATTTGTTCGCGTTGGATACCCCACAACTTAACAAATGAGCAAAAACATGCTCGCGTCGAATGGTGCAATAAAATGTTAAAAAAATATAACCGTGGTGACTCAAAAGCCGTTTATAACATCTATACAGGTGACGAATCCTGGATCTATGCATACGATCCCGAAACGAAGCAACAATCAACGGTATGGGTGTTTCAAAATGAGCCGAACCCTACGAAAGTTACTCGTGCAAAAAGTACATTGAAACAAATGGTGGCCTGCTTCTTCGGTATTAATGGCCATGTAGCTACAGTGCCACTAGAAAACCGTAGAACGGTTAATTCAGAGTGGTACACGACCATTTGCTTACCGGAAGTATTTGAACAAATTCGTAAAACTAACCAGCGACGAAGAATCATTCTTCATCATGACAATGCCAGCTGTCATACGTCACGCGAAACAACTCTATTTTTGGAGGGTCAAAATGTGGAATTAACGGGTCATCCGCCGTACAGCCCTGACTTGGCACCCAACGATTTTTATTTATTTCCAAATATAAAGAATAAATTACGCGGTCAACGATTTTCGACCGCTGAAGATGCTGTCGACGCATTCAAACAACACGTTATGGAGGTACCTCAGGCGGAGTGGCAGAAGTGCTTTAAAAATTGGTTCACGCGAATGCAAAAGTGCATAGATCATCAAGGGGAATACTTTGAAAAACAATAAAACTATTTTCAGCCGTGTACGTTTGTTTGTTTTTTTGTTTCCGGATATATAAGTAGCAACCCTCGTACAATTATTAACTGGCTTTTTTTCGCACAATTTTTTAATCATAAAAATCGATAGTACTCTTAATTCTAAACAAAATGAACTCAAAACATTCACGAATTGAGACGAAAACTAAGGGTACATGTTTTTGTGAAAATTCCCCTATAGGTGTGTGTACCTATGCCACTTTTAGGTAGGTGTAAAGTCGCTTCGCATATACCGTATGTGAGGTTGATGAGTATTTAAGTGATAACATTAATCGGTATTTTCCAGCAAAATGGGTTATAGAGACAACTTTGACAAACAACATTTTATTATTATTTAAAAATAATATAATTTCCTGTCTCGCACGACTGAACTGTAGAATAAAGCCGATGTGACGTTTAGTGTTAGAAAGGCCGGCAACGCATTTATGACTCCTCTGGTGTTGCAGGTGTCTATGGGCGATGGTGATCGTTTATCATCAGGCGATCTGTCTGCTCCTTTGCCACCCGCTCACAGTCGGCCGCGAGCGCGTCTAACTACGACTTTACAACTGAAACACTCAAAAGAAATCCACCCATTTCGGATTCGTCATGCAATTTGTCAATCGATCCACCGTCACCACACATCGGTTGGGGGCTATTAAATGTCAATTTCATAAAAAAAGCGCTTTGCGCTCGCCGCTCGCATTTGATCGTAAGAATTAATTGCGATGACAAATCCATTAATTTAAATTGCTCCTAACTGGATCCGTATAGCTGCTAAATGATAGCTTTTGAACTTTACTTGATTAGATATGTCGATCGTGTTGATAATGACGCTTCAGGACATGTCGGTGAACGAGGAATTAATTATGATGAAGAGAGAGGCAAGAAATGTGGACATTTAAGTTTGGTTTCAGAACAGTGACGGTTTTATAAGCTTGAAATAAAAATTAAATAATATTTTTTTTTATTGAGTCTTGAAACATGGTGAGGATCGTGAAACATGGTGAGGATTTAACTGTGTGAAACCGGTGCAGTTTGTTAAACCAATGTATATGGTATTAATATTAATATTGGTAGGTACAAGCAGGAAAGCGATTTTTAAAATTAAAATTCTGACAAATAGCAACCGATGTTCAGTATTGATGTTAATAATGTAGAATTCAATTATTTTAGTGTGTTATTTTTGAGAGTTGCAAATTTTAACCTAGAAACTGATTGGTATACCAATCATTGGTATCTATGTCCAATTGCTAAACTTGAAAATTAAACAAATTTGCTACACCGTCTACGTTTACTCAAAAAAAATCTTTTTTTTTAATATGTGCTGCTATAATGTTGAAAATTCTTAGAATGTACAAATTCCAAACCGAATCACCACTGAGTCCAATGGTACGACAAAAACATCGGTTCAAATCGAAATTGGTGCAATTAAGTAGCATTCGATGTTTCAATGATCTTTGGTTATAATTGTGCGTAGAAAAAGATTTTATTTGGTCATTTTACTATGACCATTTTACGTATTCAAAAAACGGATATTCCTAGTACCAATAATATAGAGTTCAAATTCCTAGTGTTCTTTTTTCTTGGAAGTCAAACGCAAAATTGTTAACATTTTGGGTTTCTTCCGCGTAAAGATTAAGCGATGTTTTTATTTTTAGAAATTGAAGTTGTGTAATTTCTTTGAGCATAGGGTCATATTTTAATCAATTAAGTTGTTTATATCTTATTAGTAGAAAGTCGGTTTAGATGACACACGAGCCAATTCCAATTGGATGTTGCTAACGAGGTGAATAAACTGCCTACCATGAGTATTAATTGTAATCTGATGAGGTTTTATTAATAGCTTCATTTAGTGATTTTACGTCATTTATATAAATTTTATTATTTTTATTGTAAGAAATATTATGTTTCAAAAATTTTGAATTTACGTCCTTACTTTGCTGTCCACGTTTCAAAATACGTTATATATATCAGACGTTTATTTCATCTAATTGCATTGACTGGAACATCAATTTACTCGTTACTCTATGAACGTTTCTTGGCTATTGGTGGTTTGCTAGTTAAAAGAACAATGGTTTTGTCTCCACAAACCTTCTCATCACTGGACTCAGTTACTGGAAAATTACACGGCTCAGACCATATGCCAGGTAAATAAACTCTTGTACATAATATACCATTGTGTCTTCCAAACCGAGATTGCAGCCATTGGACGGACTGGCCAACAATTACCCGAAGCGACAAAATCATCAAAGCATAACATCCGTATGTAACGTAACTTGCCACAGCATAAAAGTACGCTAGCACTGAAGTTGCAGTTCATACAACGGTGGTAATTAATTTCCTACGTTACGCGTTAATCTGTGGTACATATACGGGTGCCGTAACCAGGATTTCGCCGTTGATTTAAAAATAAATTCTGTCCGATTATAGTCTTTAATATTGTGGTTGTAAGGCAATATTTGTCGTTTGATAACTGTAATTGCAGGTTTGTTTCTTAGTAAGTGGGTGTCAGTCGTCATGGTTTGGTGGTTGCGTGTTTCTTCACCGTTCTGTCCGAGGTTGCAATAGCTGTCGTAGATAATGTGCTTTGTGATGATTACACTGATATGTGTAACGGAGTCTTTACGTGACCGGAATGCTACTTACATGGTCTCTTTATTGCGAACTCGGAATGTTCGTTGAAATACTTTTAAAAGTCATCATTTTTCAATATTCACTTTACGTATAATTAAACCGTTTAAAATATGTTTTTTATCGTTATCTCTGACTTGGAATGTGAACTTTGTGGTCGTAATGATGCTTATGACCTTTTCTCATCGGAGGTACTTATTTTGTAAATCATATTGCAAGATAATAAACGATAATCCTGTACCTTAGTGGCTTTTCTTTGGACAAATGATTAACTAATTTTACAAGTAGTCTTTTAATATCTTCTAACATAACTATATACTATAATTGTATTAATTGGACAAAAAAGGCTAACAAAGGATTTGGAAGAGTGGCGAAAACACCACCAACAAGTGCGTAGTTCTTAAGTTACGAACGAAGAGACAAATAAATAAGAAAGGGTATGGGGTATTATTTAACTTTACTAGAATAAGTCAACGAAGAAAAGCAAAAATTGCGACACGATTCTTACAATGTGACGCATTTAGCAGATAAGCCCTGATAAAAAGCTTACACACATAAGCAGCTTACGTAATGTAAGTACATAACAATAATCAAACACAGCTTCTGACAGGCTCACTCCAAAACAAAACCTTAAGCTGAAAGCCGCAGAAAATTCCAGTAATCCAGAAAGCGGGGATTTGTCAAAAAAGTGGACGACAGTGTCCGCGGGCGGGCGTGAGCGGTGTTATTATGCAAAACTAAAGCTGAGGCCCATGGGCTTACGGGGACTAAGGTTTACATGGGGAACATACCGAGAAAGTACCTATCTGTGTGATAGCTACACGATTTTAATTGGGAAAATTTGTTAAAAATGTTATGTTACTTAGTTAGAAATTTAAAACCACTAATCCTTGGATAACAGTATATTTCACACTTAAGGTGCGTAAACAGTTGGTAAGTCACGACAAAGCCGTATAATTATATTTCAAAGGAACCGTTATTTCTCATTTCGCTTTTTTCTGCTGTACATCTAAAACCCTATAAAATTTCGAATAATAAAGAACGGTGATAGATTTTGGTTACACAAGGAATATATTTTCAATTCAATTTGCATATAGCGCGGAGTTTCATCACGCAATTTTGCTTTGTCTCACCATTTTTTTTTCACCAAGCACAGTGAACCCATACAACCCAACCTTAAATACTCCGAGGGCGGTGACGGAATGTCAAAAATTTTCGCTCCGAAATGTGACCAGCGCTGGACTCAAACCCAAATTACTGAGCCCGCCTCGGGACAAATGGCATCGGCCGCTTTGTAACTTTTTTCCTATGAATCATCGTAGATTGATATTATTTGCCTGTCTCGGTCGACTCTGCTTGTAATTAATTGATATCTGCTTCGAAATTGTTGTAATTTTAACGGAATGCTGGAGCGCTGACAATAAATGAAGCGGATTTGGAAGTGAAATTTGAAGTGAAGACTATTTCTAGTCAATAAAATTATTCCCAAATATTATATTATTTCTCTGTTAATTCCTCCGTCTTTGGAATATTAGCTTAAGATAAAATATCTGACACATTTGTGATTAAAGGATTAAAAGGAGGAAAAGGTAAAACTTTCGTTATTTTATGTTCTTAACATCAATGTTCTCAGTAATTTTGGCCAGACCATCAACAACGTATGCGTCCCGATTTGTTTATATTAAAACTGTCCTCTTTTTAGATATCGTGCTTATGGTGAAACGTTTTCCCGTGACTAGACATACACACACAATTAAAGTGTATATTTCTGCATTAATGGTGCTTAAAACTGTCCCTCCGTAATTCTTTCTACATTTTCCCCTCTTCAAGAAGACAACATTCAAATGTGTAACGTCGTCTCGCGCGCGGTCGCGTTCTGTGACCGTTCCAGCGCCCGCGCATTTGAATTATTCATAAATGGACGTCCGTAATTAAATGTCTTGCCAGTAAAAACCACTGACACCTTCCTGTTGGGATTGCAACGTATGATTTAGATGAAGAAATGGGTTAAAAAACCGGCATAATGGATGAGGCGCCAGAGAATCGAAGCATTTTATGTGCCGGTGAAAAAAGTTTACGATGTACCTACTCTGCAAGCTTGATTGGCATTCCGCAGGAGTACTTAATTATAAATGTAGGTGCATCCTCTATATACTCCTATACTATCACTAATATTGCTGAAGGCTTGCCTATTGTTCAAGTCTATGATAGTATTGTCTTCTTATATAACGTAAGATTTACTATCAAATGTTGAATAGGTAACCTTTTTAGCTATAGAATTAGTGTCGGACTTAATAGATTCGTTGGGTTGGGCGTAATAACTAACTCGTTTTAAGTATCTAGTAGCTGGTAACATTAAATAATTGTATGATTATAATGGGAGGACGATTTGCTAGTAACTTTGAAAGTAACACCGGTGTTTCCTTAAATGTTTAACAAATATATTTTGTCTTTGGTAGACCATAAGGAATGTGACCATGCACATTTTCAAATATACGTGTTCAATTATTACCTACAAAATACACTCTTAAGTGTTGAAATACTACTTGATAATAGTTATAACGTTTCTTTAGGTCAGTGTATAAATATGCAAATTACATTGCGTATAAGTATTAATTAAATATCAGTTGACATTGCCATCGTGACATATGTTATGACAAGCAATAATACATTTCCTTGTATAGTACTCTGACTGAACAGCTTTGAATTTAGATACCATGTCACATTAATTAATCGGCAAACTTATTCCGCAGTTACCATTTAAAGTGTACTCGAGAGAATGAAACAAAAAATCCTCCTACACTTGAGGTATCTAATAAGACTGAGTAATTAGTGGTTCGGCTTAAATGTAGGGGAGCTCGTGATACGCTAAATGTCAAGTACGTACTACGTTTCCTACCTAATTATAATGTTTTTTTTTCTGTACTTGTATTCCACTTTATTAATGATTAATTACGTGCTGTGTATACTTGATTTAATGCGGAGGATATTTTGGTATTTAACATCCGTGTTTAGAATCATAGAATCTTGTGCGTTTGCAGTGTCACTAAATGTCAATTGACGATTTGTTTTCCTGTGTAGTCTACGGTTTTATTTACCTAAAGTATATTGGCTTATTTATATGCAATTATACATGCAAACAAATTGTGTTTCGAATTTGTAATTAAACATGAGCTGTATTATATTATTTTAATTGCTCTAACATAGCAACAAACAGGCGTTTACTACCGGCGTTTTACTACGATCACCCAAATATAACCGAACAAATTGAGCCACATTAAAAAATGTTTAGAATTTCATCAAAATTACGTCTTTTTATAGAAAAAATATCGTTTTGATTCCATGTGTAAAAAATAAGGGTGTAATTACGGTCACAAAGCGGTTACAGGGGACAATTAGGTTTTGACGGGTGGTGATAAATGGGTGTCTTGTGCTCAGAACACTGCCAGAGGTATGGAGTCGCCTTGACGCGTAGAAAAAGATTTGAACGTTCCACTTGTTGACAATGAATGACAGACATCACAATATTTGACACCTGACTTTGATACTAAATTAGATTCTGAGGTACATGCACGAGTTTGCTGCGATTCGCAAGAATAATTAAATGTAAAGTAGCTTACTTAGCTTCTATCGCAAACAGAAAGTTTTTGGATTTGGTATAGCAAGTAAATTACTCTTTGAATTCGATATGTGATTAAAAATACTCTCAGATTAGACCTAGCATTTAGTTATAGCTTAAGATTCACTGTTATTTATTAAGGAATATGAAGATGATATTAGCGACTCTAAAGTTTTCTCTAACCACTATAATTTACCAACAATGCGACCTATTATTAAAACGATCATTTTCTTAACCGCAAATTATCAAATTTCACTAGCCCTAGCATTATCACATAAGTCCAAATGTCTCGGGGTGCTTTATCCAGATCCTTTAAACCACAGCGCATCGACCTTTTAGGACCTATACTTTAACAAGAGAGGAGTTAGAGATTGATAGGTCGACTTAAGATGGCAGCATAAAGTTAAACGATTAAGAGAAAATTGCAAAAGATTACACACTGATCCTTGTAATCCGCGTTTTGTAATTACTGGGTCTCCTAACTTAACTTTCAAATGTGCCTGTGATTTGGAACGATTTGATACAGTTTTTCAAATGTCTACTGGTCAGTCATTTACCTATCACAAGCTTGATATAGGTGTTTTAAAAGGTTTTATTTATAGTCGAAGCCACTTATGCGATTTATTTTTTACGGTAATTCTGGCAAAAAATTAAGATTTCTGGAAACGGTGGGGTGAAATTGGTTATAATAAGTAGGTAACGTGTAGCATATTTTTTTATGATACATTTGTTTTTGATACACAGCTTTTGTTTTCCTTGCCCCCAACTTAAAAAAACACGTCAACAAGCTTGTATTCGATTATTATATGGTTGCATAATGATTGTCATAACGATTTAACATTGGGGCATTTATGTGCTTATCCAAGCACATAATCCAAGATTTTATTTTATTATTTATTTCTACCGCCATTCTTCGCATTTTAATTAATTTAAGAAGATCATCTGAGATTCATTACACTCGTGATTTGGATAAGATTTTTATTTCATAACTATTTAAGTTAGTTCCAAGAAAAAAAATTGGACAACTTGGTTGCTCACCTACTATTACAAAAAACTTTTACTTATGAATCCGTCTATTCTTACTACTCACTAGTAGCTATTTTGAGAAATCTAGTTGAAAGTGTTACCTCTAGATTTGAACCACGATCTTACCTTTGGACCATAATCTTACCAGTGCAGTAAACAACGGCATCAGATGGTATAGAAAAAAACCAAGATTAGTTGATCACGTAACCCATCATAGAGAAATTGGTAGCCATTTAATGAAATTACACGGTTTTTGGTGGTTCCTGGCAAAATATAGGCGTTTTTAATCATACATTTATTGAGGGGTGGGTCTGGCTGCCGGGCGGAGTCGGGAGCGATTACTTACCTGGACTATACTAGGGGTTGTACACAGTGATTATGGGATAATGGGAAAAGCCATCAACAGTAGGCAACAGTGACCAACGTTTAGTCAGCATCCAATAGCCTATAATATCCGAGTGCCGAAGTATATTGTAATATAGGTTTTCCTTACGCCACACCACCGTATAAATTTATCCAGCTCAGAAGACTGGTCTGAAAGTATGGTTTAATTTTCGATGCATCGTCCCCAACACCCTGTATTTTATATACAGGATATACATATTTGGCATTTGAAATGTTATATACACTGTTTGATGCGGACTAAAAATACACACTAATTTAGTTTAAACTTAGGTATAATAAAATATAAATACACGCATCATAAAAAAGTTATGGTAAAAGTGCTAATGCGTAGTTCATATAGAGACTTCCTGTTTGTCACCCCTATTGCTATGTATTAAGGTTGATAGTGCCAACTAATGGGACACTGTCGGGCAATGAAATATTTACTTCATATCATTTTACAATTTTTTTTAATATACGAGTATATCAACCACATTTTTTTACGTAGCTTATAATTACGAGTAATCTACTGAGACGGCAGAGATAATGTCACACCTTAATATTCTAAAAATATTAATGTCGTCAATACAGCACGTAATACTTAAGTAATCATCTGATATAATTGTAATTCTCAAAAACATCCCATCCGCGTCACAAAATCAACATTTACGAATCATGTTCCTTAATTAAATAAATAATGTAACATTTCCCGGCCGCTCCCGTCCATTGTGGACTTTCCTTTAATCCGCTGTATTTTTTTATAAAAAGTGATTAGACCCATTGGCACGATGCGAGGAACTATCAATCACTCCATAGGTATAATTATGGGGGCTATGGGTTCCATCCCAGGTAATGATTTCGGCTCTTTAAAGGACGATTCTAAATTAAAGAGTTTTTAATCATATTTTTTTGTCTTTATTTATGTCCAATTTGAAAATAATGTCTTTGGTGTCCACGAATCAGAAATAAATGCGATTTAAGGCCAGTAAGGTTAATTTTTGGTTCCGAGGTCGTCAGGTAATATTAGAACCAATCGCTAATAAGTTTTGATAAGAATTATCAAGTAAATGGATATGTCTAAAGTTCTAGACACCGGGATACTTTTCAAGGACATTTACGAGTATTATGTTTTCAGAAGAAGCATACATTTTACTAACCAACCTTTAAAGTCGGTTATTTTTTAATAATTTCACATCAAGAACAAAAGAGCGACGTATCCAAATTAATCTAAATTCCAGTGTTTGCCGCCAAAACCCTTAACTTTTTTAATTGAGCAAAAAAAACATAATGGCCTGTTATTTTGCAGCCCGTTTACATTTGACGGGAGTTAGTTAATTAAACATAATACAATTACGTATCCTTTGACTCTACCTTTCTAAATCTTTAATACTTATTAATCCATAAGAAATAAACAAAAACTTGTATTATTATGTAAATTGATAAAAGCGTTGGTGGATGTAGAAAAGATGGAATGCAGTTTTTTAATAAAGATATGGATTAAAATTTAAGAAAATGCACTTTATAGCGACCTAGATACAGGACAAGTGATGTGTACAACTAAGAATAAAGATACATTACTTTCTCGGATGTTTTGTAACTGTGCTCTAACTCTGTGATAGGTTTTATGCTGATTCTGAGCTATTTTGAATAATATTGCCTTTTACTACTACTTTTTGCACATTACTGCATCGTTTGATCGCTTTTCAATAAATTTTGGCATAATGCAACATCAATACCTCCTTTTTCCTTATTGTATATACTTCAGAAAGAACAATAGATGGCCATATAACTAATAAGCTATCGCTATATGTACGCTTAACTACACTTTTAAATATATCACTAGGAATGCATTTTTGAAAAACACGTGTCAGTAATGATATATTAGCGCTGATTTTATTGTTAACCGTTTTGAATCATGAAGCATATTATAGCATGTTTTAGTTGTTACTTTAGATTCACAACCATTTTATTTTAAAATAGAACACTATTATTAAGCCGACCTTATAAACAAGCAACATTTAAGTAACTTAGCCTGTCAATAAACATCATAAAAAGCCAAAAATAATGATGACAAAACACAAACGACACCCGTACCCATAAACGAAAGCTTTCATACCCCAACCAAAATAGAAGGCAAATTGACAGATGACAAATAAGAACGTTAACACTACGGTCACGGCATCCATCCAGCCAGATTAAGGAGAACTCACATATTTAGGAGAAGTCGAAGCTAATGCATGAAAAAAAGAGCTCAATGTTAGCTGGTTGCTGGTAGTAAATATTTCAACTAGGGCTAAATGTGATAAAATACATCAAGACATTGTCGTTATAGCAAGACGGATGGCGATGGAACACATTCTTTTAACGAGATTGGAGCCAAACATTTTGTATGTATTGTCTGACTAAACGATGTTGATATTAGCTCCTATTGAAACGGCGGAGTAAATAAATCACAATATTAAGCCAACTTTCTGTTAGTTAAATTCGTTTAAGTAGACTATTATAAATTTAAAAATAGCATGTTTTGAGATGCATTCGATGATGGAAATAATATCTAACATAAATACGCTCCTGACGCTTACATAATATTTTAATTAAAGTCTTTACTAGAGAAACTCGAATCATCATCATTCGCTTATCCCACTTAAGGTAGTGGGGTCAGCGCAGCATGTTTTTAAAATTCCATTACTATGTTATAATCTTGAAGATCCTTTAGGAAATTGTACAACATTTTGAAAGTAATCGCTAAGAGATGATATGGATGATTGCTAGGTTCCTACTAAATCTCGAAATGCACCTCCGTGTAACAATGAAGGAAAAAGAAACATGGACATCAAAATGTACACTTTACTTCCCTAGTACGTGTCCTTACACTTATAGAGTAAAACTGTTAAAAGTAAAACTTTAGATACCGTTAATTTTTACGAGACTACTGTACGGTATGCATTAGTCTGTGGCAACAAAAAAGCAACCGGAGAATGTAAAAGCAGCAATAATTGAGACAAAGGGCAAAGAGGTCGACCCTTCTGGAGTGCATGGGAGTGGCGGGCTTAAATTTTGGCATTGACAGGCGAAACTGCCCCGAGGGACCGAGACGTGCTTTTAGTGCCTTTATTCGTTATGGTTAATGCGGCAACTAGTTTACGAGCATTAGCGTTATTTGTGACCTCTCCGAGAGCGATATACGGTTAACCGCGCACGCAGGTACGATCGAATTGGCTTTTGTTATTTATTCGAGGTTTCTAGTTTTTACAAGCTTTTGTTTGGGTCAATGTGTGGTTTTAACAATCTGAGATCTGTTTAGTCATTAATATGTCTTCAGATATGAATGACTAAGCAGTTGGAAGCGACTTAACCATGTTTAATTTTAATCAATTAGCACGGTCACTACGGCATCGGGTCGAATATATCCGATGAAGAACTTTCCTCCAGTGCGGGGGAGAAACTGCTGTTCCTACCGTTGGTGCGGGACATATATCTCAGAAATTTGCAGGAGTAAAAAGGGACAGTTAGTGTTGCAATGTTTATTCGAATATAGGCGGTTTACGTTCTAAAAACTCATCGGATCTTTTCGACCCCATGACGACCAGAGAGAAACTGTTTTCATCTAGTACGGCTGCCGGGTCTTAAGGACCCGAAGCCCGGTGACCCGATAGCCGTACTGGATGAAAGTCTAGTTGAGCCAGTGACGTCCAAGTGTAGGTAGATGGTTGTTAATTACAGTGATTTATGAGTAATACGAGATAAGGTGATTTATCGATCATGAAGCGGTTACCGAAAATGTTTTTTATGTGTGAAAAAAATGAAAATGAACATGAAACTGTGAAAAAAAAAGTGGATATACGTGCCAGAAAAATTATAATTGGTAAGCGAAATATTGCCACAAATAATATTTACCCTAGCCCATCGACTGGCCAGACACTCCAAATACTGCGAAATGCAGCCCATCCCACTCCGTCAACCAGTAACCCTGTCAATCGGCGTGTGCAAATATTAGAAAATAAAATGATTAAGCCCGCACTCAGTGCTACTCCAGTCAATACGAACCTCCTCTCCTCTCTCCTACAAGCAGTGATGATGAGTATGAGATTTGATAAGATAATTCAACAAGTTGTCGTAAATAATATTAAAAGTAATACAAAATGTTATATATCTGGTTAGTGTTAGTTAGTCTATTAAAATTAATAACTATCGATATCGATATTTTATTTCTACCCCAACACTAAAAAAATATCGATATCGTTTACATTCAGTGCGGATATCGGGTCTAAAAGATCCGACAGATTGTTCTTTGTTTTGCGATCTAACCATTAAGTGAATCTACCTGCGTTTTGAAGATTGGTTAGGTTGTCTATGTAAGAATATGTTGATATAAATATATTTGCATGAATGGCTATAACTACGTAGATAATCACAATTAAACAAGAGGATCTTTTAGACCCGTTAACGCACTAGAGTACAGTTATACGTCGGATCTAAAAGACCCCATGTCGTACCCAGCTAAAGTCACAAAAAATCTGTGCCGTAGTGAACGTGTTAGTTACTTCACTTGTCTTATTTTATAAAGAAACCTCACGAAAGCCCAATTGCCTGAACCGATAACCCATAATCGCGAGACTTGGCGTTAAAAAGTGACGAGATCCGACCATAAATAATAGGATAAGGAGAGGAATAAGAAGAAAACCTGTGCCTTCCGCAATATTATATATATATTTTAAATAGCCTATATGAGTGTCTCAGCCTATAGGCAAATATCTCTCCACTAGACTTCCACAACTCGGGATTATTTGGTAGCTCTCCTTTCTGTCCTTATCTCCACCTAGATCTACCCCATGTCTCCTACAATAATAAAGTGCAATATTTTTTTATTTAATAGGACATTAAAAAAACAAGTAAAGGTAAACAACGGAGTCTCTTATGGGTAAAGAGTCTTTGAGAGTGGAGGGCTTAAGTCATCATCATCATTTCAGTCATAGGACACTGGCCTCCTAAATAGACTTCCACATAAGCCGGATAGAGGCCAACCGCATCCAGTGAGCCCTCACAACCCCAACCAGATCGTCCGACCACCTTATGGGTGGCTTACCACGCTGCGCTTGCCGGTACGCGGTCTCCACTTGAGAACCTTTCTGCCTCAACGGCCATCGATTCTTAGAATTATGTGCCCTGCCTATTGCCACTTTAGTTCAGGGTTTAAGTAACAATCATCTAAATTGGAAAAAAAAGTTAATGCACGACCGAACGAAATTAACTTGCCTACACACATGTCTAAATTCAAGACGAACTTATCTACGAGAACGTAGTTGACCTGTAATTATTGTATCTATTAATACCATTACATATATAAAATAATTTTGATTTGCTGGACATAGGGTCGATCGACCACAATTATTACGAATTTAAATCAAATCAACTCAAACGACATAATTTATCTCTTTTATCATCAATGTCAACTGACCACTTATCCCTCTCTTCGTTCCATTATTATGTAAATTTGATCTCGTAAACATCATATTTTTCAGTATCACCTTTATTCACACCTAACAAATCTGTGACATCGACTTTAGAGTTATTTTCATTTTTTAACTTCCCTATTGTGATGACACTGACACATAAATCGGGTAATCAGTATTGTCAAAATGTCTATGTTTGACGCGTCATGGAAATGGGTGAGACTATCAATCATTTGGATGGAAATTAACAGTATTGTTCATGGACGCACCTTTAAGTTTGGGAGTTGACTGCGTGTGCGCATGACTTATGTCCGTGTCAGTTGTTAATGGGCGCTTATTAAAGTACTTGTGAATCGACTGATCAACATTGTAATCTAGTTGTAATAATAGGCCTAATCTTGAGAGATCAAATCAGCTGCTTTTTGTACCTAACATACTCTATTATTATTAGTTAGTATAAAGTTAGGACATAGAGATTTATGGTGGCACTAATCTAAATACTACATATATACGTACATATGGTGAAAACGCTTCTTTTAAGACATTTATTTTTATTTTAAAGTCGTCAAATATGTAAAAATAGGGCATTCTTAAAGGATCAGCAACACGCACGTAATGTCCCTGGCGTTGCAACCGCTCATAGACTGCGGTGACTGCTTAACATCTGGCAGGCCGCACGCTTGTTTGCCACCTTAGTAGTATAAATAATAATAATAATAATTTTGCCTGTATAATTTTCTCTCTTCTGAGTCGGACACTTTTGTCAGAGTGGTCGTGGCAGGCAGGCTGACGAGGTACATGAAGAGATGTTCTACGGGTAGTAGTCCTTCCTGGCTGCTCTCTCAGCGATGTGCTTCCATAATTTCTGGTTAGATACGTTATGCGTACACTGTACCATGGTGGACTCAATAGCTTTTTGAATCAGGTCAGTCCAGTGAGTTCGTAATCGACCTCGTGCTCTCATGCCTTCCACCTGGCCCTGAATCACCAATCTCTCCAACGAGTTCTCGTTTCTGTATATGTGACCAAAGAACTTTAGTATTCGTGATTTCACCTAATATTATCAGTATCAATTAATTGACGTATATTGACTTGGTACAACCTAGTAGTAATTTTTTCTGATTCATAATTGTGGATGTTAAATAAATATGAAAGTTAAGGGGCTGCCTAACGGAGGCGTGGCATTAGGAAAATTACAAGGGAAGCCGAAACGAATTCATTTACTCATATTTTAATAGAAATATGGTTATAAGCCTTTCCTTGGGCAACCTGGTGCGAATCGGCTTATATGGACGCCACGTCACTGCTGCCTAATAGGCCGTGAGAGTGTTATGTTACAATAAGATTCCTAACAAAATTTTGCTTAATTCTTTGGTAAATAAAATGACATCACATTTAACATTTAAAACTCGTCTGTAATATTCACTTTTTTTTTTGGTTCGCCGCACATACAATTATCACACGAACAATACTATTTCCCAATCACACACGCAAAGACAAGAGTAACAAAGTTCCATTAAAACAAATAAATGGTCACCAAGAGTTCATCACTCATCTGATGCCGACCCTAACGAGCGAGGCGTCACGCAAGCATACCTGTGCCTTGTGACCTTAGGTAACCTTTGACATCTACATACCCTCTTGTAGAGACTATTAAATGTGGATTTGGTTTTATAGCACGTTTTAATGAGCGTGACAGTACATTTTGCTACATTATTTGGAGACTGATTTCGTGCGATAGATTTCAAGAAAAGTCAGGCTAAAAAAAAGCATCATTCAAATCATTCAAATTGAGATCTGTTGGCATTTATCCAACGCTCCCGTTGCTATAAATTAATAGTTTTGGACAGAGTTATAAGATTTTGCTACATTTAAATTATTAGTAATCAATTAATTCTCCAGTGCTTTCACGATCATGGTTACAAGGTTACCTCAAATGAGTCCATTACAGTGTTTCGCTACAGTGTCCAAGAGTCTGATACTAATTAGAAACAAATATATCCGTCTCGTTTTAAATCATGAAAAGACCCATGCGTCAAAATGTACCAAGAACCAACAGACACAAGAGTTATGTAATTAGTTAAGTATTTTCATGTGCTCATTTTTTTACTATGGCGGCCGAGTAGAAATCCATTGCAGAACCGAGATATTCGTGTTTGAAATAAGTTAGATGTGGCGAAAATGTGAACTAAGTAATGCATAGTAAACTACTACCTTGACTTGGACAGTGGCGCCAGTATTTTTAAAGTCGCCTAAGCCGAGCCGAGCAGGCTGATTTACTCTTGAAAACTACAATTTTAAACGATATACAGGAATAAAAAATATTCTAGCTAATATAAGGTCGGGACAAATGCGTCTTTTGACAATAATATAAAAAAGCGTCATTTTGCTATGTCCCTTTTTTATTCTTATCCTGTAAAATTTTAGGAATGGAACCCTCCCCAGGTCAGTTTCAAAGTCTTTGGATTTTGAGAAATCTTTAAAAGACGCATTTTGCCCATAGTCGCAATAGGCATGATGGGGTAAGAAAATCAAAATTCCAATTAATCCGTCAGTTAGATAATAAGAAAATATTGGACACGTATTTTTTCTTTTTCAAAATAAAAAAAATCTGAGGTAAATCGCAAGGTAGGGTGACGTCAAGCGACATTTTGACTCAATGTATCGTCTTTATTTGACTGGAACTGGAAGGCGCCCGCAACTTCATTCGCGGAGGAAAATCCGTTCAGCTGATTTTTTTATGCTGTACTGTTCAATTCATTTTTTATTAACTTTTTGAGATAATAACTAACTAAAGGGATCCATAGCATTATTTCTGTCTTTTTTAGGATGTAAATACATTAATAAATACAACTTTAATTATAAATCTGCGTGTCGTGTTATAAATATAGAAAATAAACCCATATTCAGGATTGACGTATTTTCGTTCTGTTTTTATGTTCTAGCCTTCGTAACATTCAAACTACCAAGGATACATATATGATTTTACTACATATATGGTTACATATATTTGAAATCCTTAAAGTATGCCAATTCATTTGATACTAACCGCTCTATAACTTCAAAGTACAAGTGTGTTTTTTGCCGTCCCAAACTTTAACCAACGTTTTCTCAACTGTCGCTTTTTCACTTTTGCAAATTTGAAGAATTAAAAAGGAATAACTATAGCACTTAGAGACATATTTTTTTCACCGAAAGATAGCTTATGCTTTGTTTTAGTCAAATAGGTCCTTAAAACGAAGGCCCTGTAAAAGCCAAAACTATGTCACAAATGATAGAGAGATATAGAAGAAAAAAACATACTGGACCGACCCCAAGTAAATGGGATAAGGACAAGCGAATGATGATTCTAAGTAACTCTGTCACTATTATTTCCTGCGATACTGGAGAGAATAGAAACAAGAAAAAAAAAATTGGAATCCTTGTTATTTTCAATTCAGTCGATATTCTTTCGAACCTACCCGCATAAGTATCACAACGTCACAAAGCATTAGACGGGTGTCGCTCGCTAAGCAATATTGACAGGCTCATTACTATTGTCTTCAACTTAGGGGAGCCAATAATAACAACTGAACCTTATACTTTCAGAAATAGGGGATGGGTTACAATGGCATACCAACTACTGCGTGTTGGGGGAACGGAAGAGCCTTAAGAGAAAGTAATAGGGACTGTTTCCAGTTATTTTTGCGGTGGAGTTATATTTTAGAGGTGCAGTAATTAATTGAGTGTGGTGTTAGAGAAAAACAATGTCGGATAATTAAGTAGTTATATTGTATCACCTCAAAATGAAGCTTTCGTAGAATTAAATAAATATAATCAACCCATTGATACAATATTTCATGAATAGTAGGTACCTCTATTATACAATACAAATATGCTATATTGCACACCAAAAATAATTTATAGAACAAACACTAATAGGATGTTTTAAAAAACGTTTGACTACAGTATACAGCGATCTCTTTCCGATAACGTTTGGGTAGTAAATTTGATGGAAAAAGTAAGTATTATAAGTTGTCACAAGGGTTGGTTGTCACACGACAGCTACAGAAAACTGAACGAACGAATAAGTTCATCGACGGGTGTCGAAAGATCGCGAGAGATTTATCTAGGAGGGAGTTATAGTTCCCGCGATCTTTCGACACCGGGTCATAGTCCATTATGGTTGCTGTGACAAGCGACCCGTGAGACAACCTTACCCGGTCTCCCCTACCCAAGAATCGAAATGCTAACTTCGTTGGGATATCTACGCAGATAAATATTTTTCTTACAAATTCATTTGGCTTAAAAGCTAAGATATAAATTTATTTACGGCTTGTTGGGCCAAACGCAGATAAAATGCTTGAAAACCGTCTCCGTTGGCATAGCCACGTCAAGAGAAGGGGTAAAGATCATGTGGTAAAAATAGCGTTAAGCCTAACCGGAAGCGAAAAGAGGAAGGGGCCGTCCGCCATCAACTTGGTGGAACAACCTAGAAAGAAACCTCAAGAAAGCCCAATTGCCTGAATCGACAACCCAAGATTGCGAGACTTGGCGCAAGAAAGTGAGGAGACCCAACCCCAAGTAATGGGATAAGGAGGGGAAGAAAAAGGGTTGTTGGGCAGAAAATAGCATTTCTGACTTCATGGTATGGTTTAAATTTTCTACACTTAGTCCTTGAAAAAATCGGACCACAATACGTAGACTTTCGGTTTCGTTGCACAATTTTTAGGTTACTTTGTTAAGAAATATTCGAGAATATCATTGTGATTGTTCGTAAAGAGATGTTTGACAACAAAATACTTTAGACAATAATGTGGCTACGTTGAAACGGGCGGAGAAATGCCCAGTATACCGTAAAAGCAAGGTTCCGAGGTTATTAACACTCGATCTATTAGTTGGTCTCATCAAGCGATATCTGGGACTCTCCTCGTTTGATTTATGCCACCAATTTAGCCCCCAAAGCTTGGACAAATGGGGGACAATGACAGTAGATGCATTCTCTTACGCTTACAAATTAAAGACATGATATGACCAAGGACTTATCATTCTTAGCATTCATTAAGTAATGCTTGTGTCAGTTAACAAAAATTCCTTGGCCTGAACTTCAACACATTATATTCTTCATCAATAGTTGTATCCATAATTTATTTACGCCCACGTTTAGAGGTAGCTGAAAACGCTACTGGAGTTGCTACCTAGCTGTGATTGCGGTAAACCTTTCTTGTAGTGTTATATACCTATGAGATCTCATTTAGTAGATGTAGTCCTGAGCAAATTCTGGTGTGACATACAGTATTTAAATAAAATAATTTAAACGGATCGCGTATTTTATCTTATCTGTGTTCCCGACGTTTCGGAAGCTTTGCAGCTCCGTCTTCAAGGGGTAAACCGAAAAAAAAAAAATCTCTGTCAATGTTATAATTTTAAATGTGTGATAATCGCGGAAACAGAAGACAATAATATGATATACAGTTTGTTTTATATAGGTTGTGATTTCAAGCTAAACCGTTTGTTCTTCGAACTAAAATATTTAAAGATAGAACGAAGATTATATAATCTGACCCTCTTCTAATTGAAGCGGACCTGCTGTATTTGTCTCCTTATCGCTCACTAACTCAAAGAAGTGGACAGAAGACTTATCTGATCAAATATGTCATAAATAATACTCGGTCTGTGTTTATCACGCACGCGAAATATTACAGGGCCCAGATTTATGGGGAAAAATTGTGCCGGTAGGTGGGTAGAAAGTATGCCAGAAAAATGGTAGTTATTAAAAGAATATTTACTAGTGTTGGGGCTAGCCTGGAGGAATGCTTGACGTATGATTTGAACGGTTTTGCTGACGGATAAAATGCTTTCGTAGATATTTAAAGATATGATCTGCTTACAAATATTCAGCAAACTTAAAACCCTGTTACTTTCAAGCCGCAGGGTTCTCGGCTGTAACGAAGTTAGTTATTCTGTGGTTTCTTTGAACTTTATTACGACAAAGAAAGTACTAAAGTGCTTAGTATAAATTATGCGCAACTTTTGCCTAAAATAGCGAGGCTACATAAACTATCAATTCTTAGTTTAACTATAATCAATGCGATTGTGTTTTAGAATATCTGGGACAATCTTATACAAATTGACGCAGCTCCCAAACTAATACTTTATTTAAATGTCAACTGCGATATTTATTTTAAAAAATCATTGTGTTCAATATTTTTACCACAAACACGAACATATTTTAATTTATGATATTCATTTGACATTTCCACCTTAACACTGTGTAGTTATACACGACAATAGCAGACAATTAGCATAAAGCGACGCGACACGTGGTTCCCAAAGGGACGCTCCGCTGCGCGAGACATTTCACTACCGCACTCCTTGAGCCCGGTGGAACTGAATTATTGATGTAGCCGGTTAAATTGTGACTAAAGATTAAAAAGTAAAAGATAATTAATTTGAATTTAAATCAATACTTTTATGTTCTACATTAGTATTAAATAAAAATAAGCAAAATTATGTCTGATAAGGAATGAATGCATAGGAAAAAAGGATTCACCCATTTAGACGTGCATTGAAATACTCACAAAGTGTGCCGTAACCACTTTATAATAAAAAAGTATACTTGAATTCATTGATGAACAACATAACTCATTCAATGCCTTACCTTGCTTTTACCGTACCTACGCAATTATGCAATAAGTATATCTCTCTACTCAACATTAGGTACTGAATTTGATTTTAATAATGTTCCATTATGCAACTTTTTTTATGTGGATAAATCTCATCAAATTACCTACCTACCTACCTTACGTACCTGTTACCTGTATGTGTTATTTTAAAGTAACATTTTTTTTTAAATTTAATGTACCTTTTCCCCTTTTACTCTTTATAAAAATATACCTAACAATTACGCAAAGCCAAACTACAAAATTCTAAAATACCTATTACCAAAGGATGATGACGAAGAGAAGACTTAACCGTTGTTTAACAACACAACACCACCAGCCACTAAGCGTACATTAATTAAATAAAATCAGGTGAGCTGAACTAATGAATTCACCCGGTCGGCGACACACTAATCAGAGTGTAATTGTGTGACCGTTTTAATGCTAATGCAGCCAGTGGACGGACCGTCTTTCCTGTCGCTGCAGGTTTTTTAGGGTTCCGTACCCTACTGCCACTGAAACCCCATTACTGCCTCTGTTGTCTGTCTGTCCGACCGCTTGTGTGTCTGTCCGTCATAATAGACACCTGAGTTACATTTATTAGTAGACACTTGATTTTTCACAGAGAATGTTACTGTGACCTGTATTATAACAACAAATAATGAAAAAGTGACAAATATACAAGGAATGAGCTATTAGGCTTAGGCGGTTTTTATACGGCATGATATTTTGAATTGCAATATCTTTATGACCGTATTCACTTGAAATTTCCATAAATTTTGCATTTCTTAACAAAATTCTCTGTACCCTTTTCAACATTTTATTTAATCCAACCACACAGGATTATCTTTAATCTATGTTTACATTTGTAACTGCCTGTCCTGGGTGTAAGCTGCGCTCTGCTCGCAGTCTCAAACTCTCTCTTCCTTCTCACAGCACTAGTTTTATGTCCAAATGCTTCTCTGTTCAAGCAATTCGTTTATGGAACGATCTTCCTCTCTCTATAAGGCAAGCTCAGAGCATTTTCTCTTTCAAGCGCATGTTGCGCAATCATCTCTTCAATAAATCTCAAGATTGATTGTCTGTGTGATGTTTTGCTTGTGTAAGGGTACATATATATTTTATAATTATATTGTATTTATCTATTTGTATTTTATATAATATGTGTGTGTGTATATATACGTATATATCACCATATTGACTTGTTGATTTGTGTCTCTTTTCTTTACTTTTTTTTTGTATTGTCAACTTTAATGATCCTGCACTACCAACTATTTTCTGTTTGGCCCTATGGTTAACTGGAAGAAAATGCCTTAAGGCATTAAGTCCGCCATTTGTAACAGTTTGTATTGTGCAATAAAGTTTAAGTAAATAAATTAATAAATTTCTGTAATCGCGGTAACAAGAAATGATAAGAATGAAATAAAGTTACAAGTTAAAAGGTGTGGGAGTCATCTCAAGAAACGTGTTATTTGCAAACGTACTGTCTCAATGAACCCTCTGTGCGCGAGTTCGGCTGGCACTTGGCCAGTTTTTTACGTTACTTAAGCGTTGGTTAGCGTTTCGGTGAGAATGGCCTTTTTTGCTGGTTTTTGCGGAGGAAACTTTTTTATGGCAAAAGTGTAAAGTTTAACCTGAGCACAGTTTTTCTTGCTGTATAAGGGATTACAGAACTTCTCGCGCTAGCAAGTGTTTATTGAATTGTATTTTTTATATAGTTAAATACTCATTCATTAAATTATATGAACATTTTAAGCATCATTAATTTGTGAACCAAACTAACTTGGAATGTTTAATAATATGTGATTTTTGTATGAATAATTGTCAGATTTCATTTGGTCTTCGTTTGGGTTTCCCGTAGACGCAATTGCCCCAGTAGACCGTACACATTTTTACATCTTAGTAATATTATAAACGTGTATATAAGTCTATTGTGATATCACAAAGATCAAACCTTTGCTACGCCTCTCTATAGAGTGCTCCCTGGTGAAAAGGTTATTTGGAGGTCACTGAAGACACTTACATTTTTATACTATTATAAAGTTGTAAAAATGAAATGTTTGTATGTCTCGTTGTGGCTTCATCACGCTAAATCGGCAAAACAAATTTCAACTATTTTTGCTACAATAGTAGCTGGGTATTTCTACCAGATTATGCTAAAGAAAAAAAGAGGGGTTATGACTTTTTCTCCTCTGCAAACGAAGTTGCGGCCATCTTCTAGTTTTGTATATTTGTATGATGTTATGTGTTGTTGTGGCTTCATCATGCCAAATCAGCTAAACGGATTTTAACCATTTTTAGCAGACCGGTAGCTGGGTATCCGCAGATGGTTAGAGAATACTTTTTAATCGACTACGCTGATGAAGAAAAGCGGAGTTAAGACTTTTCCCTCTCCTCGAGCGAACCTTCCAGTACTTTATAATTCGAGCAAGAATTACTACATACGTACGAAGCTATCATTGTGTCTTGCATCAAACACTGGTACAAAAAACCTAATGCACATTCTATGACACCATATCATCATATTCACACGGGAGTCGAACTTTGACCCAAGTCCAAATGACAGTCATGATTAAACGACAGCCCCGCGGCTACCACGATGTCGCATGATGTCTAATGACTCGAGATCGCGCGTGAGAAATGATTCGAGAATAACTCAATGGTTGCATAATGTGTGTTGTTTTATGATGTTGCTGATTTGTTTATTTATGTACGTAAACTCTTTATTGCATATCATGACGGGTTAATAAAATCAAATTAGACAAATACAAGTACTATGGCAAACTGATCCTTATAAGGGATTTATTCTAGTTCACTTTTGAGCACTTTTAGTATTTACTAGGGGCACGGGGTCTGTCATTTAGACTCTGACCCGAGTCTAAATGACGTCATGATTAAACGACAACACTCCGGAGCTACCATCGATGTCGCACGGAGTCTAATCACTTGAGATCGCGCTTGAGAAATGATTCGAGAATATACTCGGTGGTTGCATAACGTGTTGTTTTACGATGTTGCTCATTTCTTCATTAGCTTTGATTCTCCTGTAGATATTGCTTAGCCTTAAGACCTTGCATTTTTAGGGTTCCGTAGCCAAAGGGTAAAACGGGACCTTATTACTAAGACTTCGCCGTCCGTCCGTCTGTCACAATTTTCACATATTATGTATTTTTGTTGCCGCTATAACAAGAAATACTTAAAACAGTATAATTTTATATCTGTCTGTCTATGTATGAACCAATATAAAATGATCGAACACCGCGTACATTTTGCTTAGGAGTATGTCTCTGCTAACACTGGATTTTCATAGATACGGCCGTTTGTAGCATATATTTTGTAGGGAACCCTCGGTACGTTAGTCCGACTCACAAGTGGGTGGTTTTTATAATAAGTTTCTTATAGGTTAGGTATCAATGCGTTTTAATTTGATCTACATTTACAATTTGTAGTTTAGGGCGCCCTACAGTTAGGTGGAGCGACGACATAAGAAAAGTGGCTGGAAAACAAAAAAAACACAGTACCGAGCTCAATGGCATGCCATGGGAGAGGCCTGTGTAGAGCAGTAGATGGAGAAGGGCTGATGATCAAGATAATGACATTTACAAAAAGATATCAAATGTCATGTCAATCCCGCGACTGATATGGCGTGAAAAATAAACCTGCAAAATTTGTCATAAAGATAATATGGTATATCGTCACAACTTTAAAAAAGCTTGTGTCTGTAAAAAAGAAACGAGAAAAACGCAATAAGTGAAAACTACAAACATACAAAAAATATAAAATAAAAAATAAAATATTTCCATTCAGTGACCTACAAATAGTCCGTTACAATCATTTTTTTGGAAATATCTTCAATGTAAAGACATTCCATTATTACAACTTTATAATAATATAGATTAAGCCCTGTTTATTGTGTTGTGATAATGAGTTTCACATTTGTCGCTGCATTTCCCTCCAATCACTTCTTCCTAGGGCAGATCTTTGACTTCTTGATGCATCACTAGTTCTACCATACCCTTTATCTGGCCTTAATAACTAATTCTTCGCTTTCCTCTTTTTCTTGCCCTCAATTTTTTCCTCTAATCTTTTGTTTTAGTGCCGTCGTGTACAGCCCTTCCCATCTTCCCTCCTCGAGTTTCTACATATAACATGTAGTATAATAGTTTCTTTTTTCTTTCACCCTGTTCAATAGTTCTTCATTAATTACTCTATTTCTATACAAGAAATGTACATCGATAGGTTATTTCCCATTTTACGTAATGTATATAATGAAAGGGCAAATCGACACACATCTACCCACAGGCTTTCGCATAAATTGACTAGAGGGCACCTACTTCATTCGCGGAAGAGAAAAAAATTATAACCCCTCTTTTTTCGTCAGTGTAGTCGGGTAAAATGTTTACTCAAACCATCTTTGGATGTGCATCTTCCGTGTACCAAAAATAGTTGAAATCTGTTTACCTGTTTTGAAGTAATGAAGCCACAACGACACATAAATATGCAAATATTCTAAATTGTATTTATCGATTTAGTCTCCTTCAAATACTCGTTTAACTTATTTTTTTGAAAATATCTGCAATGTACTTACAGCCATTTCATTTTTAAAACTTTATAATCTTTTATTTAGTTGATAAATTGAGGACATAAGAAAAATGAAAATTGGAAATAATAAATAACAACTAATAACATTGATTTTTTTTTAATACTTAAATATTTGGTCCCATCGGTAGGGTGCCCATGACAGAGATAGCATATGGCAATTGGAAGCCAACTTTATGATAGTAAAGATGATATGGAATTGAGATTGCACTCGTCCGCGCAATTCACATATTTGTAATCTATTAAAGCTAGGAATCCACCATTAAACGTTCATAGCTTATTTTCTCATACTTTTCTCGGCGGTAAACGAAAAGTTTAATGACGTCTGGTAATTACTTCGCGGGACCATTATTGGGCCAGATGAGCCGCGCAAAGATACAATGTATGCAGATTTATGACTCATGCCATAGGCTGAGTGTCTAATAGAGAAATGTCTTCATTTTTGACGACCGGTTAAGCTTAGCGGTAATGACGCTGCCTGCGAAATTGAAGGTCCTGGGTCAAATAAATAAATAAATATTAAGGGACAATATTACACAAATCGAACTAGTCCCATGGTAAGCTCAATAAGGCTTGTGTTGTGGGTACTAGACGACGATATATTTAATAGATATATTACGTACATATATACATAGAAAACATGCAAGACTCAGGAACAAATATTTATTCTCATCACACAAATATTTGCCCTTACCGGGATTTGAACCCAGGACCTCAGCTTCGCAGGCAACGTTACTTCCACTGAGCTAAATCGGTCGTCAAAAATTCTGGTAAGGGCAAATATTTTTGAGATGAGCATAAAAGTGTGATAAGCATAGACGTTTTTTTATGTCTATTAATTGAGCTTTGTCAGCGAGGGAGAAAAAAAATCTTCAGCGTAGTCGAGTAGAAAATATCCTATCTGTGGATGCACTAGCTGGGCATCGTGTACCAAAAACATTTGAAATCCGTTTAGACATTTTGGCGTGATGAAGCCACAACGACACATACAAAAAAACCGATTCAGTGACCTTCAAATAATAATCTGCATTGCTTTTTTTTGGTTTCTTCAATGTACATACATTAACTTTACAATAGTATGGATATTTATTTAATAAATCGTTGCCTAGTAGTACTGTGGGGATGTGCTCGATGTGCATAACACAAGCCTGATTAAACTTACCATGGGCCTAGACCACTGCGATGTTTATCTCTGCAACTTGTGTGACCTCTTTTAAACTCAGCAGACTCTCCCAAAGTAGAATCCCAAATAGAAGTAGTTATCACATATCGAAGACCAATTTTGACCATGTTCGCAAAATCACTCGGAGCAATCTCTATTAATGGCTGAGAAACAAAAACAAAAGAACGAAGCATCTTCTTTTTTCAAATTAACGCACCGTAAAATTCGAACATTCGATTTTTCTTTTTTAATTTTCAGCCAGTATTGGTATCTATAATCGAGGTCGGATATTTATGGGACTGCTTACGTATAGTTGATAATATGTAAGAGATAGTTGATAATATGTACATAATGAACAGTCGTTGTGTACTGGCCCTAAGCCCTCATCAATATTTACAGCAATGTCCGCACCGCGCGGTACCTAGGTAATTAGCCTTGTCAATTTTACAACTTACCTTGCATTTGGTTGTGCTAGGGACTGCACATTAGGCTTGATACTATACAGATTATTCGTATATTTATTCCTTTGCCTGCGTTATTTAGAACTAGTTAGCCTATATTTTGATTATTGGTTCCTCATACAGTGCGACACAAAAGAGTAGAAATTAAATAAAATTATTATATTATTAGAAACTACAAAAATCCACACTAAATTGTTGCCATGTTTAAGCATTTTGCGTCAAAAATGTCACAGTTACGTAGAAAGTGGCGCCCTCATTTTATTTCTACTCTTTTTGGTCGCACTGTACAAATTTCTACCACTTTTCACCCATGGTTGATACCTGGGATAAAAAAAATATATATTCTTAGAAAATATCTTCAATATACAGACATTTAATTTTTACAATTTTTTATGAATAGTATATATGTATAGTAGACTAATCAATCAGTCAATTTCGTCAAATTCGATCGGTAAAATACACATATACTCAATATACTCCTTTTTAGACTATTTAAGATCATTGAGCCAACAAAATTGTATGACTGGTATCCTTGCAAACGTAGAACTCATAATCCGAAATTTGCATCGTTCCACTCAAACGTTTATCAAGACAAGGAGAGAGAGGCAGCTCGACACGAATATTGTGATTTGTATAGTGCTCTTGGTATGCTGTGGCGGTGCTTATGATTACAGTCATCTGCCGCTTTTATGATTACTTTTAAAGTTCACACGACAGTTTAGAGTTGATTCGATATTATTTTAATTAAAAACGTATGTCAGTTGATTACATTTTGTTACAGACAATTGGAAGACGTGCTCAAAAAGCGAATAAGGAAGGTAATGAGTTTATCTTTAACTAGACGGTGCTCGCAACTTTGTTCGTCCAGCGGGCCTATGATGGTCGTGTTTATCACGCGATAAATGATATGATAACGCGCCTGTCACTCTCGCACACACATACGTGTCAGAAGGTGACGGCAGCTATGTCATTTATTTATCGCGTGACAAACGCAACCGTCATTGGCCCGCAGGAGATAAAGTCATAACCCCTCTATTTTTTGACAGCGTAGTCGGGTAAAATGTATCCTATAACCATCTGTGAATACCCAGCTACCTGTGAACCGAAAACAGTTGAAATCTGTTTAGCCGTTTTGGCGTGATGAAGCCACAACGACACATACAAACGTACAAGAAATAAAAATAATTATTTTTCGATTCAGTAACCTCGAAATAGTTCCCTTACGATATATTTTTTTGTAAATATCTTCAAATGCACATCCATTTAATTTTTTTCAACTATATAATATGTAGTATAGATGTTAGATCTAAAATACAAATAAGAAACCGAAATTAACTTCAATAACATAATAGTGTTTTCGTGTACGACTATAGTTAAGTTACGACTGCGGTATGTAGTTGTCTTGAATTTAAAAGACCGGCCAAGTGTGAGTCGGCCCACTTAGAGATATATAATGAATATCACACTTAAGTTGTAAAATAACTTTAGTTTATGTAGAATCAAAATTGAGATTAAAACTTCTTTACTCTACTTTTGAGCATTCTTCAAAATGTATGGACTCGTAATTACTCATGTAGCCATAATAATGCTCAATCTAAACTGCTATTAATATATCCGTGCGTGGCCTGAAATACTTGATAAGTCGTCTGTGAAGTCTGAACAAAATTAAACCATAAGACATGACTAATTTTTTTTTAAATGTTTAGATCGACTTATCGAGTTGTTTACGCCATGTATAAACTGGATTAAGTGCGGTTTGAGCTCTTTTTAATTTTTAGGGTTCCGTACTCAAAGGGTAAAACGGGTCGCTGTCCGTCTGTCTGTCACCAGGCTGTATTTCATGAACCGTGATAGCTAGACAGTTGAAACTTTCACAAATTATGTATTTTTGTTGCCGCTATAATATCAAATATTAAAAAACAGTATAACTGTATGTCTGTCTATCTATATCAGCAACCAATATAAAATGATCGAGTATCGAGTACATTTTGCTTAGGAGTAGGGCTCTACTGACACTGGATATTTATAGTTACGGCCATTCGTAGCGTATATATTGTATGGAACCCTCGGTGCGCGAGTTTGACTTGAACTTGTTTTAACATTCATCATCATCATCATCGTCATAATTTTACCCATAGGACGTCCACTGCTGCACACACAGGCCTCCTCAATAGATTTCCACATGGGCCGGAAAGAGGCGACCCGCATCTAGCTAGTCCCCGCTACTCTTACTAGGTCGTCAAACCTTGCGCATGGCCTACTCCCACGCTGCGCTTGCCGGTACGCGGTTTCCACGCGAGAACGTTTCTGCCCCAACTGCCATCGGTTATTTTCGAACTATGTGCCCTGCCCATTGCCACTTCGGTTTGCTTACCCTGTTTGCTATATTGCATTTGCTTATCTACGAGTATATCTTCAAAAAAGTTTAATGATTTTAGTATATTCTCCGAATTATGAAACACGCGAATAAAACACCCGGCATATTGAGATGGGCAATAAATCATATTGATATCTGCTCATAATTTTATAATCCATCATCATTCACAGCAAAACTTGTTTGAGATTTGCGTATTGATTATTGCTGTTCAAATATTTATACTAATAATACCTTATGAAGACATCTTTTTCATTTTAATTATATTTTGTAATCTTATTATAACTCCTCAATGATATTATATAAAAAGAGGTAGATAGGATACTTACACGATAATCCACGTGTAAAAATGGCCAGGCTTACGCACACATAAATCTGACAATATTGCAATAACACACGAGTCGTAAATGCTTTTAGACGCTTTTATTGAGTAACTAGAAGGCGCCTTCGTTTGCGGAGGAGAAAAAGTCATAACCCCTCTTTTTTCTTAAGCATAGTCGTGTAAAAAATATCCTATATAACCATCTGGAGATACCCAGCTACCCGTGTACCAAAAATAGTTGTTATCCGTTTAGCCGATTTAGCGTGATGAAGCCACAACGACACATACAAACATTTCATTTTTACAACTTTATTAGTACAGATTAGTGCAAAATCTCATTATTGCATAAAGACATTTTTGTTTATTTGACGCATAATCCAATAATATAACAAAGTACTCTGTCGAGACTGAGTTACGGTTTGCCAATTGGCGTAGTTTTGGTGTGCCGTTTTCGTAGCCCGTATAATCTATCTACCTCTTTTTATGTTATATCATTGTAACTGTGGCAATTCTATTCAATATTAACTTCAACAATAAGTGACTATTCAATTAAATTTTTAGGTAAGAAGTGGCCCGCAACTTCGTAAGCGGAGGACACAAAATCATTACAATCTTTTTTTCTTCAGCATAGTCGAGTAAAAAGTATCCTATAACCATTGGTGGATGCCCAGCTACCAGTGTACCAAAAATTAATCCGTTTAGCCATAGGTTGTGTTCAAAACATTTTAACTGCCTACCTTGTGCACACCACTCACGTTCTCCTGCGATAAGTCCATAGTGTGTACATATTTCTACACTTTTTGCGGCAAATTTCAACTCCCCGTGAAGCATGACACATACGTTTCATACAGAAATGCGCAGAAAAAAAAACGCATAAACATGAAAACTACTTAAGGTCATGCTACAACAGGTTCGAGGAAGTCGTAACGCACGGAAGGAAGCCCAACCGCTTACCTAACCGAGGCACGCCAGCGGAATTGGGTCAGATTGGCTTTACCTACTTATTTACTACTAGGTGCAACAAGGTGGAAAAAACACGATGTCCCTCTTTTTTTCTTCAGCGGGTATAAAGCATCCCATTACCATCTGTGGATATGTATTCAGCTACCCGTTTACCAAAAATAGTTGAACTCTGTTTAGCCGTTTTGGCGTGATGAAGCCACAACGACCCATTCACAAAAAATATTTCTAGGTGCGCAACTTAGTCCGTGCAAAAGAAAAAAAACCGGCCAAGGGCATGTCGAACCATGTTCAGTTTAGGGTTCCGCAGCCGTTCATACAAAAAATCCATACTTCCATACTAATATTATAAATGTGAAAGTAAGTGTCTGTCTGTCTATGTGTCTGTCAGTCTGTTACCTCTTCACGCTTAAACCGCTGAACCGATTGGAATTAAATATGGTATAGAGATAGTTTGACTCCAGGGGGAAATTTATTTATTGTGGGATAAATGGGTGTCTGTGGACTTGAGCTCTGATACCCGTGCTAAGTATTGTGAAATGGATAACACCCCCTTAAGTTTTGCGACTAAGTGACCTCAATCAAATTTCGATATATACATTTAAGATCAGAAGTAGTCATTTCTGAAGGCGAGAGTCAAGCAGTTTTTTTTATAATCGAATTATCTCTAATTGTGTTTTTTTTTCATTATTTGTAAATTCCTGTACCTATATTTGTGAGCTGTGGAATAAAGAGTATTTATTTGTATTGTATTGTACTAAGTCGTCGAGTGACGTCTTGATCGCCTCCTAGTCAGGTGATTCTCTATTTATTCTCTAAGTTAATGATGATTTAAAAAAAACTAAGACAAAGCCGCATCGATCAGCGATGGCTCTTAATTCCCCAGAACAAAGTGATAAGAATGCATTAGTGGTGCGGTGCACGGTGTATCACTTTTTCTATTACACGCCGTGCCCCGGTGGCGTTTGTACGACGACGCGCACAGGACGTGCTGAGGAGCCGCCTTGAAATTATTACTATTCTAATTTTTTGTAATTTTTCTTCTGAGTCGTATTTATCATTGATAATGGATGTGTCGATGAAAGTTCTCCATGGTTCTGTGTCTGAGCTGCTACCGTTTGCTCCGATCTGTAGCTTCTTTAAGGGCCGCTGATACAGGAATTCCGGTAAGGTCGGTTACTTGGTCACATCAATGATGTTGAAGGACCGCGTGGTGTTTTCGCCTTTACTTTACCGGCTACCATAAACTTGTCGAGGCTATCTGGTTCTCTGCGGGACAGGTGGCCGAAATAGCTCACAATCCGTTGGTATCACATTATTCGGAGCCAAATCTTCACACGTAGTTGATCAAAAATAGATTTGTTCGTTCTCTTTGCAGTCCACTGTACATCTTTCTTGAACGCCACATCTCGAATGCGTCTATCTTTTTGCATGCTGTCGCCCGAATCATGCAGGACTCTGCGCCATAGAGAATAATTGTGAAAAATTTAATGTCTGTATATTGAAGATATTTTCAAAAAAATAAGTGATACGCGGACTACTTAAAGATCACTGAATCAAAAAAAATGAATTTTATATGTTTGTATGTGCCGTTGCCGCTTCAAAACGCCAAAACGGCTAAAAGGATTTCAAGTAACATTGGTATTAGAACTATGAAGTTAGTTTCTTCACTAGGCGGCGCTAACGGCTAAAGAGTCGGATGCACCATACAGAGATCCATAAGCAAGAACAGATGACAAAATTCGTCGACTACTGGTGTGGACGATTAGCTCAGATTGTAGAGCGTGCTGCCCCGGTCTGGCTCAAGGCACTGGTTCAAGTCCAGTATCGTCGAAAAATTTTTTCATTTGTTTCAGATCTTTGTTTATAATAATAACACTAGTGGAGTGATCCACTAATAAATTGCAAAAATTGTGATTATTATCATGATATTTGTAAAACAAAAAGAACATTGGTATTAGTAGACAGCTGGCTGGGCATCTTAAGATGGTTATAGGATCTTTATTGGACTACGCTGAAAAAAAGGATTACGATTTATGTCCCCTCCGATGACGAAGTTGCGGGCATTTTCTAGTACTATATATATAATCGAACTTTTGATATACAGAAGAATTTATATTTGAACCCTTAAATCTTTCACAAACCGCTGTATACAAAATAATTGTAAGCATAAATAACAAACTATTGCAGCTAACAAATAGCGAATTACAGTTAAATTTCAAATCAAATAAATCACTTAGGTACCTACTTTTAAGTTTTAAATTGTTATTAATAAAATGAAAGTAAATTTCTTTACGTTGTAGATCTAATATAAAATATAAAAAAATATCTTATACAATAGCTACTCCACTTGTTCCTAAGTGGGCAGTGTGAGGCCATCCGCGCAGGAGATTGTGCAAGCGTTTTGTGTGACCACAGACCGAGACATATACATATTTATGAGAACACTTTAATATACAATTTCTATGTATTATCTCCTGTAATGCAGGAAGTACCTCAATGATTGTCTTAACGGTCACCAGCTTGAAGATTCGGTGATATCACCTAATTGCTTTTCTTTTTTTTATTTAAATTTTGAAAGGCTTGTTTACACGCCTAGCCCGTGTTTCTTCTTATTGTTCATTAAGTAGAAGTTTTATGAACATGACGTAGGAATTTCTATTGTTGTCGTGAGTAGTTTTTTTATTAATAATATGTTTTTGCTAATTTGATGGAAATGAGTGCTGCATTATAAGTATGCATTTGCAAATTTCATCAGTTACAAATATTTCATGATGTTGAAATTACATTGGAAAACTCCTGTTAATTATATTGTGTTTTGTTAGTATTAATTACTAGTAGATACGTCTGCAATTATCAATCCTTTAAAGGTCATTAATAATTAACAGAATTTGACTCAAAGTGCTTATTTCATAACTAGAATTTGCCCGCTACTTTGTTCCTAAACTATCCAAAACATGGCATTTTTACTTGCAATAGTTATCCTCCTTCGCGCGGTACAGTTCTTTTTTGTCAAAAATTCTATGTAAGCGTTTAGTTAAATTTTCAGTTGCTTAACTAACTGATAACAAATAAAGTTGGATAATTACATTGCTTTGAATGATGGTAGTTTTAATTGCTCCTGTAGAAGTACAGCCTTATTAACTTCAAAATAAAATACATAATGCTCGTATTCAATAAAAAAAATATGGGTTACCAAAGTATGCACGCTAAGTATTATTACGATCAATAAGTAACGTTTAGTACCTTTTAGTACTTACCACATTTTAAAATAAGTTATCTCACCAACAAAAGCTTCACTGCCTCTCACCTTGAAATCTCACTTCAGAAACATAAAAACCGATGACTTGACACAACAATTAAACCTTTAGCCATTATATTAAGTAACTCAGTCATCGTCCCGAAGAACGATTGAACCGCCGACAAAGTGTTTGATTTGACAGCCCGATCTGTTCCTCCGAAACTAATAGTAATTAATAAGCAGATACAACCACTTAAGATAAGTAAAAATATTTTCATCCCGAAACTGCACCGGATATAGATCGTATCGACATGACAAAGACGGCGCCAAGAAAGTTTCAATATCATCCACACGAAAATCCACCTCAAAATTATCATCTCTGAGACCAGTATCGGATGAAAGAACTGTCTTTCTATGGGTTTTGCACAAGGGCGGAGTAATTTTCGACTTTATTGTTGATAACTTTCCGTTCAAATTCGAAGAGTTGAAAAAGAAGTAGCTCCATCGGCAATATTACCATGTCATTCTACATTGACTTTAATATTTACCGTCTTTAAAGTCTTATATTTCTCGTTGTTGGTATCTGAAGTGGCAAAAGCATAATCTATTGATGCTTCCTAAAAGCTTGAGCCAACTCAAGTGCAGGTATGACTACTGCGTCTCCAAAAATAAATGAATTGGTCATTGTCAGATAACATCGCGCTTCTGAGACATAAACTATCATAATCTTTATATATAAATAGACTTAAAATACACTTGAAATGTTATACGAATTCCACTTTAAAGTTAGTCACTATAATATAAAACAGATGGTGCTTCGATAAAATTAAGATGAAAAATATGCAGTGCACAAATCTCTCATTGTAGGGTTCTAGAGATATTGATTGATAGGTCTTCTCAGGTTTATGGTATTATGATTTATACTGTAAAATTGATGTCTATTTAAAAAAAATAGATTTTTACCGTTGTTTCTGTTTTTGTTAACGTTAATGTCTGAAATTAATAGGTTAAAAAAGATGATTTTTTTGCAATTTCAATGAAATAAAGCATTTGAATCGTGCATTGCCAGCTTAACCTGTAATGAACTATACCCGGCTTATGACCCTTAATTACGGATCCGGGTAAGATCGGCCGGATTATGCGGGCACCCTGGCATGCCTGATCCGTGCGAGGGCGATAATGTTATGTCAATCACGAGTTAAGGACAGGGTCAGGGTAATTGACAATATTTTCCTTAGAAATAATCGAAATATAACTTTAATTCTTATAGAACCGAAGAGCGTTAGGATAGCATATTTTTTGAATGCCTGCTTTTAAGCTAATCTATGATCGCAATTAAGATAGTAAACGCGTTAACGAGGTGTCAATTTGTAGGTAATAATAAGCACTCAACCAATAAAATGATGTAAAATTAGCAGCTTCAACGCCCAGCTGTTCATTAAACTTCTGTGACACATATTTGATGTCACAAATGTCGGCATACCTCGGTTGACTACATATTGACGTATATATACATATACGTGTTACACGATCAGTCCGACAAGTTATCAGGCGATATACACATTGTTGACCTTTCTTCTGGTCATTAAATTTCTATGAGTTTAATACATTAGTTTTCTTTGTTACAAAATATGGCTCTGTCGACTATATAATAAAAAGAATCTCAATAGTCAACCCGACATTATGGCGAGCGACCGACGTTACGCTTTTTCGACGTTTCGACGTGTGTGTAATTTGAGAACCTGAAAATCTAACTGTTCAATACAGCTTTATTTGTGTTCTAGATACCGGTTTTGTATGCACAATGTTTCTTAAAAAGAAAACAGGCGTGACCAATTTTATACAGATATTTATTTGTCTTCGAAACTAGTTTGCAGTCCTAAAATGATTTTCTTATAAAACGTACCGTTGGGTTTGGGTTTGTTCACATTTTGTGCCTGTTTATATATTCGTTTATATAAACGTGTGTTGGTATATATATATAAGTTTGAGGTCAGACGATAAGAGTTAACTACTATATAGGATTGTTAAAGATCTTCCTAAAATAAAATAGAAAAATGTAACGACTCGGATAAAGGTTCGCCTGATAGGCTGAGACCTTTCTAATTTATTGTCATTTAGTTCTTGCCAGCCATCTTCCTAAGATCGTCACTTCGTGTTTGCTGATCCACGATCTCCACTCAATACTCAACACATTTGCTGATTGGAGTAATCACCGAGTGAGGAGTGACTGCGTAACGACGATTGAAGATTGACGAGCGGTTATGTCAGCTTTCTTGACATCTGTCTCTGTCAGACTGTCGGGCCGGCCGTGTGTCAACCCTGCCCTTAACTTACAGTTCGGTATTTTATCTAAACGCAATCACGATGGAACGCAATTTCTCGGTGTCAGGTAAAGGGCAAGGCTGTCAGGTCGCCTTTTACTGGCCCATGGACTAAACTATAAGTAGATAACAAATTGTAAGATAAAATTATCGTCGCTTGCTTTTTTTAATAAGTAAACTAGAAGGCGCCCGCAACTTCGTATGCGGAAGAGAAAAAGTCATAACCCCTTTTTTTCGACAGCATAGTCGGATAAAAATATCCTAAAAATATGCTATAACCATCTGCAGATACACCCAGCTACCCGTATAGGTACCAAAAATAGTTGAAATCTGTTTCGCTGATTTAGCGTGATGAAGCTACATATATATGTGTGGCAAACCAGAGGGAGGGCCAGTATTCCAGCACATGTCAGAAACCAGGAAGGTCTTTAAGCGAAAGCTTAAGTGGTGCCAAGATAATGCTGAACAAATTAAGATGGATATAATAGCTACACACCACTCTAACAAGGACTTTCCTAGTTTTTGGAAACAGACCCGTAAGCTGAGCCCCAAGTCAAGTCTCCCTGCGAGCGTGGAGGGTATTAGCGCGCCTTATCAAGTTGCTGAACTTTTCAGAAAACATTTTAAAGTCGAGTCTGGGACGGGTATGGGTGGGGAGGTGCCTTTTATGGCGCGGCCGTCTGATGGCTCTTTTGTGAGGGTCACGGCGAAGGAGTAGAGGCAGTGGTGAAGAGCATGAAGCGTGGGAAATCGCCTGGGCACGATTCTCGTAGCATAGAACATCTACAGAACGCTGGAGTACATTTGAAAATGAAAGTGAAAATGAAAATTTTATTTGGTTACTATGATATGTTACATAAGTAGTCATGGTTGGAATCTCCTAGTAAGTATTACAGATACTTGTGGCAGGAGATTCCGCTCTTCCAATAAGATTTTAATACGTAACCGAAAATAATATTTAATTTCCAATTAAAACTGTTTGTAATTATGTTAACTAATTATCTTAAAACTAAAACATGTACCAAGATGTTCATAAATTTATATATATGTATATGTAAAAACGCGTGTGCGTGTGTTTAACTATTCGTTTCTTTGTGGTCAGGTTAAGCTCTGTGGTACAGTAGTGCTTCTGTTTCTTCGTAGTTTAGTGTCTTGATCCATTCCGAAATGACTTTTTTACAGATATGCTTTTGCTGTAGCGGGTATATGGTAAGTATTTTATTTATGTAATTATATAGGTGCGCAGATTGATGTACAGATTGCCTTTCTGCAAAAACTGATTTAGAAGGGGGTATCACAACAACATTGACTTTCCTTCTTCGTGTTGTAGTTTGCGGTTTGAAAGCTAGAGTTTTGTGTAGCTTCAGGAGTGCGTTGAAAATAAATAGTTTTCTCATTGTCAGTAATTCACATTCTTTATATAACTCACTAGTGGGATATCTGTATGGTTTTGAATACATGACTTTGAGCAAATACCTTTGACCTCTTTCTACATCAATGAATTTGGACTTGTTTGCACCACCCCATATTACTATACAATAGGTCATAATGGACTGAGCCTGGTGTCTAATTAATTGTTAAATAATGCGGGTTCTATTGAAATTGTATGTACTACTAACATAGGGTAAGCTTCTTTGTTACTAACGAATTATGGAATGTTATTCTGAAACAAATAAATGATTTGATTTGATTTGATTTGATATATGATACTTTTTACCCTACTACGCTCTCGGGAAAAACAGAGAGGTTAGGACTTTTTCTCCTCCGCGACCGGAATTGCAGGCACCGTCCAGTAATATATAATTCAATGACTTGAGCAATGACCATAGGTTACTTGTATACTTACCGATAGCCTAGTTATTTACGGCACCAATGTGACCCGAAAAACCTTTGAGGACATGGTGACGAATCACGCTCGGGACAAATACATTTTCGATTTAAGATACAACACAAAACTGATGTGGTTCAAACAATTCTGACGAAATATCCACATTCAAACAAGTTCAAACAAGTTTGATATGAATTCAGGATTTTATCCCAGCGGGTAGCGCGGCTATACATCTCTCTGACGTATGGCCCTCGAGGTTCTCATTTGTACGGGGTTCGGGTCATTTTCTCTGATGTATTGTTCTGCGAGTGTTCGAGATGTTTGTTTTTAATCTGTTGAGTGTGTGCGGATTATACGGATGCAGATCTTTGTACTTATATCAAGTTTGAATTGGAAGACGAACGCACCGTGTGTGGGTTACTTATCCTTACTTGTCCTAAATAATAAACAATACTCTAACCTAAAAGTACTACTTTTTTTCTCGTAAATAAAGTAACAGGAATTAACATTTTTAATGCCACATTGCAAATTTCATACATAAAATTTAGTTCCTTGCGGGAAAACCGCTGGTGTTGGCATTACGTGCATATATTCAGGTTAGAATGTTGTTTACTATTTAGGACAAGTAAGGATAAATAGCCTATACTTTATTTTCACATCTATACCCTCCCACTATCTACTTTATGTACAGTCCAGAGTAATTTATGCATTTTTGATTTTCGAACCTTCTTTAATTTATATGATTATGAGACTTCAATACGCGATTTTAATTTGTAAGAGATTTCAGGAGGATAAAATTAATATAAAGTTGTAAAGATGAAATGTATGCTATTGAAGATATTAAAAAAGTAATATATTTGAAGATCACTGTAATATATTTTTATGCTTTTTGATTTTTTATGCTTCCTTGTGGCGTCATCACGTCAAAACGGCTAAATGGATTTTAATCTTTTTTTTTTACACGCACAGGTAGCTTGGTCACCCACAGATGGCTGTAGGATACCTTTTAATCGAGTACGCTGAAGAAAAAAGGGGGTTTTGGTATTTTTCCATTGACGAAGTTGCATTTATAAATAAATAAAATTAAATATTGGACAAGCCGTGTCATTACCGAATACAAATTTCATATAATTTTTGCGGGGGGTGAAGTAAACACGTACAGCACACTACAATGTACGATACGATAGGAAATATTCCTATTTCTGCAAACGCACATAATTAAATTAAATCATCTACAAACAAAAAAACACCCACACACTGGCAATTTACCGTATAAACTAACCAGAGATTTCGTGATTACTGTGATAGTGGGAGATGTATTCGTATGGCATCTCCGTTAGTTAAATGCTCTAAGAGTGCTTACATTTAATTTTACTTGATTATTCATACTTTTCCATTCTAATATTATACATGCGAAAGTGTGTCTGTCTATCTGTCTGTCTGTCTGTTACCTCTTCACGCTTAAACCGCTGAACCGATTTGGATGAAATTTGGTATGCAGATAGTTTGAGTCCCGGGGAAGGACATAGACTACTTTTTATCCCGGAAAAATACCATCATCCACGATAAAAGAATTTAAGGCGGACGAAGTCGCGGGCAGAAGCTAGTAATATTATAAATGTGAAAGTGTGTTTGTCTGTCTGTTACCTCTTCACGCTAAAACCGCTGAACCGATTTGAATGAAATTTGGTATGGAGATAGTTTGAGTCTCGGGGAAGGACATAGGCTCCTTTTTATCCCGGAAAACGGACGCGAAGTCGCGGGCAGAAGCTAGTATTGTAATAATTTATGAAGTGTCAACAGTTAGATTTTTATTTATTTAAATGATATGTTACTGTTTATTGTTGTTATCACCCAAAACGTCCACCATAGGCCTTCCGTCGCCGTCCGCCACCCGTCCTGCACTTATACTTAGAAGTCCACTCTCTCCAATCGGTCCCTCATAACTGAGAATCGTGGTCACTGGGACCTCCCAAACGGACAATTTGTCTCCATCGATTCCGGTCCTAAGTAGCCCTCACCACCTGATAAAATTTTGACGAGGAGGTGGCCCTTTGTACTTGTGTCAGACCAACCATTCAAGTCCACTGTTGATCATAAATCTCCCTCATAGATTTCCACAATGACTTAATGAAATGTTCGGCTTCAATCTTAACCAGGCCAATCCACGCTGCCTCTACCAACCAGTACAAGGTGTCTTTCCACCGAGAATCTTTCCACCTCATCGGTTCTTCGTACTTAAGTAAATTACATCACACAAAATCCGCAACTACATAGTAATAAATAAGGCACTTACCGCACACGGACCGCAATCAACGTCAAATGACGTGACGTGCCCTTGTATCCCGGTAATTGGAGCTGTGACGTACCGTGAGTGGGGGCAGGCAACGGGCTTGGAAATGTGAAAGGAACATTGCTTGATTACAGACTTCAATGTAGTGTAGCCTAGGTGACAAAGAATAGAACCCACTTCATCGAAGACTGAAACTATAATAAAAACCGGCCGAAAGCTAGCGAGACACGTGAGAAAGGTTCCATACCCCCGCGCGCAAAAAAACCTCAAGAAAACCCTGGCCCCTATTTCATAAACGTGACAGGTAACAGTTGACAACAACAATTCGGCATACATTACTTCTCCATCATGATGCCAGGCAGACACTTACTCGGCAACCCAGCAATGTACGTCGAATTATCGTTGACAATACTTGTACATTGAATTTTTCGTATTATTTAAGTTTTTTTTTATGACAAAGGACGCAAACGAGCAGACGGGTTGCCTGGATGGTAAGTGATCACCGTCACCCATTGAGAACTTGTATCACCAGAGGAGTCACACGTGCGTTGCCGGCCTTTCAGGTGGACGTACGCTTTTTTCTTGAAGACTTGAAGGTCCGGTCCGGAAATACTGCAGGCGACAATTTATTCGACAGTTCAGTCGTGCAGTTCAGTTTAACACACACGGCTACTTGGATCGCCACAGATGAGACCTCGTGGACAAAGAAGTAAATACCTCAACAGCTTGTAATGAGGGATTTTTGAAATTGAAAGACACCAACAACTGAGCTAACTGACGTAAGCTCTATTGGCTATTTAACAAGAAGTGACTAAATTCTGTGTTGTCGGAAAAAAACGTGTAAAAGTGTATTGATTTAAAAGTATCAGAGTCCTGTATGATGATTTTAGATTATTATATTGACACATGATTGGAGAAATGGGATGTGAAATTATTGTATTGCAGTGATCATCCTCTTCAGCCTGGAGTCGTCCACTGCTGAACATAGGCCTTCCCCAATTCACGCCACCACACCCAGTCAGTATGCGTATCCAACCGCTTCCCGCCAGTCTCTAGAGGTCGTCGTTTCATCTGGCGGGGGGTAGTTCCACAGGGCGAGTCGTTCGAGGTCTCTACTCCAGAACTCTTCTTAGTTAAAGTAATATTTTTTGGTAATATCTCGATGTAATCAGCTGTTCGCCGAATTCCACAACATGATCGAGTTGTACCTGTCTCGAATGTATCTGAACCAAGATATCTTACGCTGCCTGGTCTTCTTCATAACATTTGCCTTCTGTTCAGCGTCATCTATACCAATTAGTTTGTTTAAGGCTTCGTCATAACATTTGTCTTTTGTTAAGCGCCATCTATACAAATACGACGAGTATTATAAAGTTGTAAAAATTAAATGTCTCTACATTGAAAATATTGAAAAAAAAAGTGAAACGTACTATTTGAAGATCACTAATCTTCTGTATATTTTTTGTTTTTGTGTCTCTGTGGCTTCATCGTGCCAAAACGGCTAAACAGAATTCCACCTATGTTTGGTAGGTACACCGGTAATTGCCACAAATTATATTTATAAGATATTTTTTACCTGACTACGCTGAAATGAGAAATTGTGTTATGACTTTTTTTCTCTTCCGCGAACGAACTTAACTATTATTTCAATCTTCACTATTGCTGAACATAGGTCTTATATAATAAACGGTAGCAAAATATTTTGCTACCGTTTCCATGGTCCTCCCGTGACCATGGAAAGCTGGAAAGCTTCCGAAACGTCGGGAACTAAAATGAGATAATATACGCGATATAATCCATTAAATTGTTTTATTTCAAAACGGTAGCAATCCTAACCCGGCCAATCCAATGCGGGAAACCTAAGGATGCAGATGAGTTGCTACCGTTTGTATCCTACATTTGCTACGGATGGATTGACGACACGTGTGGTTGTACAACGGCCAACGAAGCTGGCGGTCCCGGATTCGAATCCAAGCCAGGTCAAGTGTTTGTGTGATGAGCACGAATGTTTGTTTCTGGGTCTTGAATGTTTTCTATGTATACGTATATCGTTTGAAAATAGGTCGAATTGTGTAAGATGGTCCCTGATATTTATTTTTGTGGAATTGGTTTCACATATAAAATGTCTGTGAACAGCCACCTGTCCACTCCAGCTGTGATATGATATCCAGTTATTAAATGACACTGCTTGCGGATACTATCATGACTATCATTATATGAAGTATCCTCTGTGATAACACGTTATTGTTAAAAGCAGCGGCATTATTAAAAATTGATAGTTCATAATGTAATTGCCACTTGCGGGTGGGAAAAATATTTCACTTTGATGTTTTCAAGGGCTTATCTACTGATAGATATTTATAAGTTGATATATGAATTCAATCCTCATGTAAATATTCTTTAGAAGAGTGACTTTGCTACTTGTCATTACGTCTTGCATATACATTTGACTGCCGTGATAGATACCCTTTTTGACAGTAACATGTCAATTCAATTACACAAATCGAACTAGTCCCAAGGATGGGTTTGAGCTTACTCAAAAAGGCTTGTATTATGAGTACCAGATGACAATATGTTTAATAGATAGATATACTTATATACATAGAAAACATCCAAGACTCAGGAACAAATGTTTATGCTCATCGCAGAAATATTTACCCTTACCGGGATTTGAATCCAGGATCTTCAGCTTCGCAGGTAACGTTACTCCCGCTGAGCTAAACCAAAAACTAAGCTGAGCTAAGTCAAGGATATTATAAAAACTTACCTATTCCAACAACAGTTGAATTGTCCTCTAGCATAAAAATCAGAATACTGTTGCTTTTAAACAACAAAAACTTTGGATTTTTGGGTGTTCTGCATTTCAAATATATATGTCAACCGAACACACAGATGAACGCTAAAAGATAAGATAGAGAGATAAAATATAAATTTATGTTTAATATCTAGCACATGACACAAATCCAATAAGTCCAAAACTTACTAGTCCTGATAAGAACGACACTTAATCACCGAAATACAACTTTCCCTAAAATAAACAATAGACCGAGATAAAACCAACAAACCATTATGCAAATCTCATGACAAATAACCCGGTCTTATTTGCATAACAAAATCTCAGTTTAAAACAATACTGCATTATAAAAGTGGAACCGTATCAGTACTTGCGTTGGAATCAACGAAATCTGAAATGTCGTAAGGCCGTGTGAATCGCTAGTTGCTTAACAGAGGAAAAAACCGGCTAAGAGTATGACGGGCGAGGCTAAATGTAGGGTTCCGTAGCTGCTTCTATCCCCTATCTTCTTGCTACACAGTATTACCATACTAAATAGTATCACATGCTTTTTTCTTCATCTATAGCGTAGTATTTGAAGTAAAAAACCAGAGCAAGTACAAAGAAAAATATAAGCAGTAAGTACAAACTTTGATCGCCTATTACTCGAAAACGAATGAAGTCTCCTCAATCGAGACAATTTTCTTTTTATCATCTATCCATACTTATATTATAAATGCGACAGTGTGTCAGTCGGTCTGTCTGTCTGTTACCTCTTCACACTTAAACCGCTGAAACGATTTGCATGAAATTTGGTATGGAGATAGTTTGAGTCCGTCCGGGAAAGGAAATAAGCTACTTTTTATCCCGGATAATACCCTTATCGGCGATAAACGAATTTAAGGCGGACGAAGTCGCGGGCAGAAGCTAGTTGAAGATATTTTCAAAAAATTGTAACAGAATATTTGCAACGTCACTGAATCGAAGAATATTTTTTCAAGATTTTTTGTAGGTCTCGTGGCTTCATCACACCAACGGTTAACGGATTTCTATATTGGTACACGGATAGCGGGGTACAGATGGTTATAGTATACTTTTTACCCGACTACGCTGAAGAAAAAAAGGAGTTATGACTTTTCCTCCTCTGTGATTCACGGACCGTGAATGAAGTTGGGCACCTTAGTAAGTTATAAAAACGCTGTTTTAATAATTTTATTACAGCTGTGAATATGTTATTTGAGATAAAATTAGTGTAACATACGGATAGACGACAGACCGACATAGCGAAGGTAAAAGGTTTCTTATTCGATTACGGAACTCTAAAAAGCGGCCGATAATTCACTTTGTCCCTATTAAGAGACGAGTAAGTCATTTGTGAGACCGTCTTGTCTGCCCGAGGCTGGACAGTTATGAAATTTGGACAATTGCGTTATTTGGTCACATCTATTTTTGACGTAAGTCGACCTCTCTAATTTAGTACCAATTTAGAGAGACATATGTCTAGAGGGAAAGGCAGCGATGGTGTGATGGACTTTACTCGTTTCGGTAGCATATAAAATAACCTACTTTTTCTCGCATCATTAGTTAAATTCGTTTCTTTTTAGAATGTATTTTGGTTTTGAGTATTCTTGTCATCTCTTTGTATTTTGTTTGCTAAAGTAATTTGGTGCCTAATTATTTTAGACATATTTTTTAAGTCATATATGAATGCAATGACTAAAACGAAGTGCACTTTCATTTTTTCTGGTAATTGACGAACAGATAGAAACTATTTGAATAAATTTTCATTTGTTCCTTCGTTTTATTTTATGTTCGATGTTAAAATTAACATATACAGTGAATTTGGTTGGATAGGCAAATGTCGAGAGTATTAAGTATGTTTATTCGTTTAAATTGGTATTTTCAAAATCCTATTGCGCCATGGTATCGCTGCACCAAAATTGCTACCAAAATGATCACTGCTTTTATAACATTAGATTCATTCATATTTTAACCGTTTACACTGCAAAAACTGTTCTCAATTTTTTTTTCAAGTTTAACTTTAAATTGAGTACAAATGATCGTCCAGTCTAAGCGTTTTTTTGTTTAAAACAAATGACATGTGGATCACGAGCTCGATCGCATTCCAAGTCCGAATAGCAGGTGATCATATAAAATTGGATACCAGCCGAGATTGGATCGAAATGTCGTCTTTATGAGATGGTAATTGGTGATTGTCTTAACGTTTTTTGTTTGATTATACTTTGTAGCACGCCGGTTACGACTAAGTTTTAAGAATCGCCCACATTGGTGCTTTATCCTCGTAAGCGTTAGTAAAAGTTTATACAAAACAATACAATAATACCAGTGGCCGTGTTGCCCAAGGAAAGGTGTATAACCACATTTTTCTTTTTCTTTCAATATGAGAAAATGAATACGCTTCGTCTTCCCTTGACATTTTCCTGACGCCACGCCTCTGTTGCACACCAAACGAAAATAATATGAGTCAATTAAATCTAAAACAGTTTGCGAAATGGTAAACAACAGGCGATATTATCGCTAAGAAGCGATCTCTCCCAGACAACCTTAAGGCAGTAGAGAAGGCGTAAAGTAAATACTTACTTATTGGTTGTAGCCAGTGAGAAAGAATTAATTATTGTAGTTCAGACCTCATAATTTAATGCCATAGCGACAGTATCCACCGAATGTACTTATCTGAGTACAAATGTTTCATCTATGCTTCTCTGTAGTTTTCTACTCTAAAACGAACGATAACCTTGATGTTACAAACCAAAATTATAAAAACGTAAATAGTGCTGTCTCGGTTTGAAGCAGTATCAGTATTTGGTATAGTATATTCGGTAGATAGGACTAACGTTACGCATTACCAGCGTTTTATGAGCGGTATGGAACGTATAGGTACAGTTTGGATGAGACTCGTTACACGTAAATACAGTTATGGCAGCGGATTTCAAGTACCGGTGTGGTCAACCCTTTACATGGTTTGGCATTGTATTTATGTTCAATTGATGTTGATAACTATGTAACCTTAATATAAAGCATTAAGTATTACTTCGGTATAGCTTTTTAAAATAATGTTAATCGAAATAGCATACAGGGTAGAGCCGGTACAGAAATGTGTATGATAATGAGTTTTCGAATTATCTAGATAAGAAATGGTGCCAGGACGTAATCGGCAGTTTAGGTATGGATAGTTAGTTAACAAGGCGTAGGTATTACGAGAAGGTACCTGCATTCGCGAAGAAAAAAACAGCTATCCCTTCTTTTTTAGGGTACCATAGCCAAAATGGCTAAAACGGAACCCTTATAATTTCGTCGTGTCCGTCTGTCCGTATGTCACAGGCTTTTTATTCAAAAACTACAAAATTTATATTGATATCATTTGGAGTATGGGTATCTAGTATAAGCTGCTACCTAGTTTTACATACATACATACAATCACGCCTCTTTCCCATTACGGGGTAGGCACAGACTAGCTCCTTCCACTTTCTACGGTCCTTGCATACAACTGCCGCTTCATCAACATTCATTAATCTCTACATTTTGTGCTGTCACAACCCTTTCGCTTTGTCTCATTCACACACAGAATATCAATACTTCTCGCATCTATCATCTGACATACTTCATCTATTTTATCATTCACTTCCCTTACATTTAACGTAGCAAAGCGGCTCTCCATAGCCGACTCTTCGCTCTCGCTGGGACCAAGACGTGATGGGTTACGAACCACATCGCCGCCATTTGCGTTCCCACGAGCTGCTAGGGATAAAATATTAGAACCCAGCTGAGCCCCGCATACCAGGTAAGTGTTTAGCCTTATTCTGGGATCACCAGTCCCAGGGCAATTCGGCACGCTAACGACTAGACTCGCCTCTAGCCACGCATCCATCGGCACGGCATACCTTGGATTAACGGAATAGGAGAAAGGATAACAGGGTAAAGAAAGGAATTGTACGAATTTAGACAGGAGAAAGGGTTAAAGGATACTACTGTCCCGGAAGACATATATGAGCCAGTAGCAGCTTGAGGAGCCGGGGTCGCATACCCGTATACCATAACAAAAATGCCGGAGAGGCAACTTCGTATGAGTAATCCCTGACACACTACCTAGTTTTGTAGTTAAATAACAATAATAAATATTTCTAGGCGGCCACTCTATTTATGTAACAGAAGCTAAACAATTTTTTTCAGCAAACATGGACCTGTGGCACATATTTCGACAGTTCTTCTAAAAACACTATCAGGTTTCAAAAAAAAAAGATTGAAACCCTTTATGTCGCAAAATGAAAACAAAACCCACAATTCAAGTCTCGGTGCCGTTCAATAGACCTAAAATTCTGATAAAATGCAAAAATCAAAAAAATGGTCAAAAATTATGTATATTCGGATATACAGTATGAAATAAAGGGTTGGTGCATATTTTAGGACAAAGTCGCTCTGAGAGTTGCATAAATTGTGTCCCTTCCCCCCTTTAACTTTTAAAGTGTAAGTACAAAACATATGAAAAAAAAATACGAAGGTAACCCTTTAAATACTTTCAACGGATTGTTTTCAACATGAAGTTTATACCATTTTTGAGTTATTGCTGAAAAACTGCGCTTCTCAACAAAAGGACGTAGGTACCTAAGTGCCATGAAAATACGCTTTTTTGCTGAAGCACTAGTTTTTTTTCATCTGTAGTGCATTTTTGGGTAGTAACGGCTGCGTAGTTCAAGCATTGGTTTGGGTGAACCTTAAATTGCAACAATTTGATATTAAGCATACATTCTCGCTATAAGAGGTGCTCGGAAAAAACCTATTTTAAATGGGGATGTTGACTGTACTCAAATAATAATTAAATTTTGATGCAAAATCCAAAAAAAAATAGTTCGATACCTTACGCGTAGCTTGTTTTATAAACTTTTGAAATTAGTTGGGAGAGTCCATTTTTAAAGTATGAAAATATTAATAAATAATAATACCATTGAATAACCCATGAAATGCATGGTTACTTTTGTTCTGAAACCGTTTCGATAAACGCAAGTTTTAACATAGCTGCAGAACAAAGTTCTTATTTTTTAAATATTTTTTTTTATAAATAAATATTATGGAACAATTTTACACAAATCGAACTAGCCTACTAGAAAACATCCAAGACTCAGGATCAAATATTTATGCTCATGACACAAATATTTGCCCTTACCGGGATTTGAACCCAGGACCTCAGCTTCGCAGGTAACGTAACTCCCACTGAGCCAAACCGGTCTCATTTCCCCGAACAAGGTAGGAAGGTGTGACGTCACACCTTCCTAGGGTTTAGTATGGAGCGTTTTTTGGGAAAGTCAAAAAGTGGGATTCGAACGTTGTGGAGTTTTTATGACATTGAAGTAGTTATTTCACTAGTATTTCTATTATTGAAAGGTCGTTCTATGTATACGATACCACGGAAAAAATTTGTCAACATCCCTATTGTACGCGAGAGTTATTATTTATTATTCAAAAAAGTTACACAGCATTACAGTAAAAACCAAGGCACTGTGAACTACAAAAAAAGAAAAACAAATAGAAGAAATTAAAACTAGTTTGATTTAAGGTGCGTCCACATTTGTATCATTTGCCCGTATCAGATCATCGTCGCGTAGCATGATCGCGTGTCACGATCACGCGTTTGGACGTTGCGCCGATCCGATCACTCGAAATCCATTTGCTACGCGTATCACACACTTGTATCGGAAGAGTGCGGCATTATCGGCGCGCCGACAGTAAGCATCCAAGCAACGCAAGCAGTCATGCTACGGCACGGTGATCGGATACGAGCAAATGATACAAGTGTGGACGCACCTTTAGGCGACGTAACTCCGTGGCTCCGTTGCGTCGTCTGATCAGACGTTCATTTACTATGGAAAGCCGAGTATGGCCTTTACCTATTGGTTTACCCACAACGATGAAAAAAAAATTGTAACGATTTACGGTTTTCGGTTAGAAATGGTTTAGCATAAGTAGTTTAAGAGTAGCTCTATAATATAAAATACACACCTATCTGCAAGTCTGCTATTCTGTGTTGTCATGTTTTCATGTCTGAGGTCATCGTACAATAGGGAATATGCATAACCTTTTCTTTATGCTTTATTAAAAACTCATTCATGTAATGAACAGCGGAGATAAATAATTTTTCGAATAACTATAAAAATAACCAAGATATAAGCTATCAAACATTTCATTCTATCTCTTTCTAGCAAAACAGACTTTAATATGGAGTTTATATGACCGTAGTAGACTGTGACGTACAGTACATGTCGGACCTCTCTGTCAAATCGCTGTCTAGTGTGTAGTTTAAAATGCCTATATCATGCCTATTTCTTGGACGATTTTAATATTAATTTCAGTTTTTGGAATAGTTTTTACGGTATTTTGATATTTTGTTAAGAAAAGCGATGAAAATATTTCATGCATGTTCCCTATTAATATAGAAGCCACAAACAGCTACAGTGTCAATAAATATAACGTTTATCTGGTTTCATGATCATTGTCTCGCAAATTGCACTGTCACCGTGTATGAAACTAAATTTGTATGAAACAGCGATGTCGAGCAAAAAGTGCCTCTTGACAGATTCGACCAAATAGTAGATGCGTAACCTCTAATCGAAATTTATAAATGATTGTTGGTTAACAGGAGTCTATCTCACAGCTGTTAATAAAAATTGTAACTCGGTGTTTACTTGTACATGTCTGAAAATTAATGAACAAGTTAAGATAATAACAACTGATTTCAAAGTTATTATTAACATTTTATTTCCATTATTACGACACCATTCAAACCCCCTCATTCGTGAAATTATTCTGGACGTACCGTCATCATATTAATTAATAATGTATTATTATCAATATTAAAGTCTTTGACCGATAGCGTTATTAATATGTTTTGCTTATTTTTGGAATAACCAATTACTGCGCAATATTACCCGCCAACTATACACAAATGATCCAAACTTATTTAACAACACCAGAATAGATGTGCGCAGGTGACACTGCAGGGCTGTACTCGGAGATAGGTCAAACTTTTGTCTTTTCATATTTTTATTTGTTAATAGCTTAGATACATTAAATAAACTAAGTTTTGGATACAATACTTATACTTTTAAGCAAAAAACAGAAAATGAAAAATAGATTTTATTATTTGTAAAATCCTTCAATTATAATATAAGATGAGAGGGGTGATTCTGATTGTCTATGAAGTAATCTGATTGTTTATTGGTTGGCCTCTCGGGGCGGGCCATGACAGATCTCATGGTGTCTTTCTTTGAATGTTTTATTCTATAACACATTTACCGTTGCCTTCCTTTACCTTTCCGCCATGGAAGAACTGTTCAATATGCAGCATGAGACACTGTCTTAGTGCAATTTTGCACCACCAGCTCCACAAAAGGACAATGCTTCTACCGTTTGATTGGGTATATCCTTGCACGGCGAAATAACTATTCAATATGCAGCATAATACACTGTCTCGGGTGGTCTCGATGATTATTACACCAGCATCGTCACAAAAGGGTAAAACTCCTCCGTATCTACTGTTAGATTAGATCTACCTGTCCACTACGGAAGAACTATTCAATATGCAGCATAAGACATCGTCTAAGATTGGTCTGTAATCTTACGGCAGCTCCGCACAAAAGGGTAAGATGTAAGATACCTCCGTATCTACCGTTTGATTGGGTCTACCCAACCACCACGGAAGAACTATTCAATATGCAGCATAAGACATTGTCTCGGTGCAATCTTGCGGCGGCGGCCCCACAAAAGGGTCCACTGTTTATTTGCGGCCCATACGATACTTGCGGTTTCTGGAAATTGCTTCGGCATGTAAGTAATTTTCTAAGTCGGACCGACGACCATTTTCTAAAGGATGGCGGGGTTAAAGATTAGCTGGAAGTGGTCGAGTGACCGGTAGTTTAGTACGAGTGAAGTATAATCTAAATCAATACAAGTAACAGATTAAAGGCATATTTATTTATTAGTAGCTAGTTGAGCAAACGGTCCGTTTATTCTATCGGTCGTAAATATTAGCGCAATAATAACTTTTATTTAACGCGCTCTAATTACACGACTTACATTGTTGTTTAATGACCACATAAATATAAATGAGGCAACCATTTACGTCTTATAAACGTAACAGAGTCGCACATTTTGATCGTATCGTGATCGTGAAATGAATTTTAAATGATTTTACATCATGGTCGAATAGATTGTCATCGAAGATCCTATGTTATGGGTAGAAGTCCAAAAAGTTGGACTATCTTTAGTCAACCCCGAAGAAATGGAAATGTTCCGATGTGCAACGAAAATATTCAATACAGTTGTATGTTTAATTGCTCGTCGGAAACACAAGCAATTCTTTAATTACCTACATAAATTAATATGTCCAACTTTTTGAGCCCCACCCAATCATATGTATGTATGTATATCTGCGTTAATAGACGTTTTCCTAGCCCTGTATTATATGATAGTACACCCCATTCACCGTTTTTTATCGGCCAGTAGCTGACGAAGATTTCTCCTAGAAAATATTCAAAAATTGTAAGGGAAGTTAATTCAGAACCTTATTCTTGAACATAAATATGACGGGTCTGACGTCAAATTTTCCTTTATTATCAAACTTTTTAACGCAATTTCATGCGTCATATTTATATTTAATAAAATAACTGGAAAGTGTCTGTCTGCAACTTCGTTCGCGGAAGAGAACCCTCTTTTTAGTTCAGCATAATTGGGTAAAAAGTATCCTATCCCCATACCTATAGAAGAGCATCCTGTAACCATCTGTGAACCCAGCTATCCATGTATGAAAAAAAATTAAATCACTTTTGACGTGATGAAGCCACTACGACACATACAAAAACACGAAAAAAAAATACATTTAAATGTGATATAGATACAAATCAAAGCAAAATAAATACGATTGTTATCGCAGGTGGTAACACCAGGACTCGAACCCGGTACCTCCTTTTTCACATAGTTCCTTGCAGTTAAACCTACACATATATATATGTGTAGGTTTAACTCCGAGAGTATAAAGTGTCAGAACCTCCTCATTTTGTGAAGTTGGTAAAAATATAACCCTGTAAAGGTTCTTCAATAAAACCTAACTCCTTTTACTGCATACTATAACCCGTCCAAATTAAATTCCCGAAGCCCGCCAGCTCGGGCGACCTCGGCTAACACCGGGTGCTCTCGGGATACGCTTTTAGGGTTCTGTACATAAAGGGTACTAACAGAACCTTATAAGGTACTAAGTCCTCGCAGTTTCTCTGTATTTCTGTATGTCTATCAATACGTGCAATTAAATGTAGCCCTCGGTAATGATAAGAAAAAATACGCTCGTTCAATATATGATACTAATATTATTGACAGCTAGATGAAAACATAATTACTTAATATTTAAATATTGGAACTGTGTGAAAATGGTATGGTAATGGTATTTTTTTGCGTATCGTATATACAAGAAAAGTATTTGAATAATACTATTTGAACTGATTATATCGCGTATATTATGAGTTCCCGACATGTTTTTACAGGGTAGGCTGAGAAAAAAAAAAATCTCCGTCACAGTTACAATTTGTGCAAACTACCCAGATGGACCTAATGTGTAGGTAAATGCTGAAGAAACGTTTTGTTTTTCCGCGATTTTTGTATAATATTTTGACTCGAAATATGTTTTGAAATATTACAGATAAACTTGAAATTTTCACAATGTGTGTTATATGCTAGAATCGCTACGATAATATTTAGTAAGAAATACATAAAGTAAACGTAATAATACTACTAGAGTAAGCTGGGAACTATACAATAAAAAAATAGATTTTTTCATTGTTTTTTTGTTCATAAGTAGTACATATGTACTGAACTGAACCTTTTGAGAGCAAGTCCGAATCGCACTTTGCTGGTTTTTCATCGTTATTTTCTGATCGTTGAGGTTAGATTAGACTATTAGAGGTTTCGTAATTCTATTACACTCGCCATTTCGATATTGGCTCGGCTCGCGCACGTATAGCTAAGTAAGGCTTAAGTAGCCTCGTGGTTTGTTAGAAGGGCATTCACACTTGACGTTCTGTTTATTGGTAAACTGTACCAACTATATTCAGTGAGGGTATCATATTACTCAACATCGTTTCTAGCTCTTCTATCTTATGTTAGAGCATGCTTTCAATCATGTTTCATTGACATAACATAACTATTTAAATTTCTTAACCTTATCTATATTATTATAAAACCTATATATCTATACTGTACAATGAAGATATTTTCAAAAAAATGATTTTTATGGACTATTTGAAGGTCACTGAAACGAAAAATATTTTTTTTGGATTTTATGTATGTTTGTATGTGGCGTTGTGGCTTCATCACGCAAAAGTCGGCTAAACGGATTTCAACTATTTTTGGTACACGGGTAGCTGGGTATCTCCAGATGGTTATAGGATACTTTTTACCCGACTATGCTGAAGAAAAAACGAAAGGTTATGACTTTTTCTCCTTCGGGAACGAAGTTGCGGGCGCCTTCTAGCTTAATATATTACAACACAACAAACGTTTGTTGTGTTGTGATAATGAGTTAAAATCGCATTAGTTTAAATCCCATGTGAGACGAATTTCAACTATTTTTGATACACGGGTAACTGGGCATCTCCAGATGGTTATAGAATACTTTTTACCCGACTACGCTGCCGAACAAAAGAGGGGTTATGACTTTTTCTCCTCCGTGAACGAAGTTGCGGGCACCTTTTAGTATGTTATAAAACAGAATAAAACACATCAAAACGGTGTTGTGTTCAATAAGATTGACAACCGATTCCGTAAAACTTTTTTCCTGTCAAACGGAAAATTGTTAGTTGTTAGGTTTTCCCATTATAAGATACGACAGAATGGATGGACAATTATGTTTTGCAGGTACCGACGTGATCGTGACATGAGTCTGGTGAGTTGTTATTAATATGAAATCAATTATGGGATTCATATAGAGTTATGTGATAACAGATCTGGCGGACCGTTAATATTGCGTCGAGCTACTATTTAATAATAGTTAACGTTCGCAAATTTATCGGTATGCACTGATAATATTAGTACTCATTATGAAATGAATGAAATATTGACGTTCCTTTATTCCTTCTTATCCTTTTTTCCTAATGATAGGCCCCGAAGTCTCCCGTTTCGGGTTCTACGCCGCGAAGGGTAGATAATGATATTTCATACAAAATTGAAGGCCTTCAAAGAGACCTTCTTTTGTTTCAATTCCCTATGAGCTCCGTTGCTGCACCCGTGCCGCGAGCTGCCATTGCGGCGGTGAAAAGAACGAATACCTATGTATTAAAAAAAAAGCTTTTTATTATATTAGACTCCACTGCATGTTTGAGAAAAGCACTCTACATACGAGTACCTCAGCGTGTAGTGTCCTACCTAGCCTAGTAGGTATAAATGGCTGAGCGTAGCGAGCAATCCCTATTTCTCAGCCTCTGCAATAATGTACTATATCTACAACTAGGGTTTGTTCATAAGTTCGTCCAAGTATTATCTTAATAATCTTCTTTAGTCTTGAAATTTCATGCTCTTACCTTCAATGGCTTAGACTGTGCGTTGTCTATCAATAGTTAAGTCACGTACTGTTTAATAGGTATAAATAGATGAAGTGGATATATACATCAAATATGAAATTACTTTGTTCCATGGAAATACTCTACTCTTACCATCCTTGCATACATCTACAATTGTATGACTTCAAAAATTGCACGCTTCGCGAAGGCCGCGTCTGGCACCAATGAACATGATCAAGTCCCACACGGCGGTATAACCGCATTTGACTGTACTGGAAGCACCTTTTTTAAATATTTCACGCAGTTGCTATTCGTATTATAAAAAATATATTTGTGTAGTGACCACTCTGTCCATAGAACTGTCTATGTATTTCTCGTCAAAAATCGCACGCCTCGCGAAGGTCACGCCTGGCACCAATGATGTCACATTGAACATGATGTAGCCCCATACTGCGGACACGATATGACTTCAGGTCGTGAGAGAGCTAACTGGATTTGACAGCTCATAGGAGGCACCAATTTTTTAGTTCCGGCGTAGAAAGAAGCAACACTGTTTTGTACGGAATTAATTACGAGGTTTCTACGGTTCCTTGAGGTCGCGCCCGGTACCCAATGATATCAGTATGCGGTTACCCTCATCTGGCATTAACTTTTTTCTCAAAATCAATTCATAATTTGGAATAACGCATTTTTTTTTAAACTGTAGAATTTTTCAGGACTTTTTAAGGTATCATCCTGTTAAATGCATTAGGTTAGGTTAAGTTTCTCTTATAATAATCCTGCAAAGATTACGTGTTCGGAAAAAAATGCACTATGCGAAAAGATGATTATGACCAAAAAGTTTATGCCAGGTGAGGATAAACCGTCGGTATGACCTCAAGACTGAAAAAATTACGTGTTCAGAAAAAAAATGTAGTATGCCAAATGAACATTATGACCAAACATTGTATGCCAGATGAGAGTTAACCGTCGGTATGAACTTAGGTCGTGAGATCTATCTGAATTTGACAACTCATTGGACGCACTAATTCGTAAGTAGCTGCATTTTTGGGATGGGAAATTAATTCAGTACTTTCTAAGTTTTTAATACGAAAATCGATTTCTTCATGTGATGATGTTTTTTATGATGACTGTATTTGGCAATTTGTAGAAGACACGAGAGAACCAACTAAGTTTGACCTCATAGGAGGCACAAAATCATAAGTAGTTAATTAGAATTTCGGTAAAGAAAAAAAGGGACCCTACTCTGTGTTGTATGAAATTCATTACGTGTTATCTACGTTCGTAATTCGGAAATGGCGTGCTCCGTGGGGTCGTGACTGGCACCAATGTCTCATTAGGCGCTAAACATGCTGTGCCTTCAAGAGACTTCAGAAGACTGACAGTTCCTATCTCTGTATTTAATCTCGAATTTAACCTACAAGTGGCAAACAAGCAGTCATTCTATCTTAAGGGCACTATGTCCGTGATATCCCTGTAAAGAAAACTAACTAGAATCCAATCTAGAATAACATTGACGTAAGGAAAATGGCATTTAACAATCATGGTGCCAACAGTATAAGTGGATGTTTTTACAACTTTATAAGTACACATATATTGGACACTCGTATCGTCAAATGGTCAGAAGATCAAGCACGATTTTATCACGATTCTATAGCTACATCATAATAACTAAACAGAAATTTGGCAGGTGATTTATCAAAACTCTGCTGGCGGCTACGATGTCGTAGCGATACGAGGAGGCCCTACCAAATAGAATCTGTGTCAAGATCACTTATAACTATTACTCGTAATAGACTCTTCATTACGTTTATAAATACTCTGATTCAACACTCAATATACTTGTGGCAAGTCACACTTTCATGATTTTTTCAAGTAATCGTACCACGAAATATGCGAACCCGTTTCTTATACTTTTTTTACAAACACAATGTAGATAGGTTACCTACGTATTATATTTATAATAATTCTGTAATCACAATAAACCTAAACATGTGTGATAATTAAATCGAAATCAGTTTAGCATTCGCAAACGGTCGTAGACTTTTGTTTATGATTTGAATTTTGAAAATAACGAATTGGTCGGTACAATCCAAGTGTTGCAAACTATACTATACCTACATCAATTTGAAAAACTTCCTACGATCTATTTTCAATAGATACTAAATACTCTAGAAAATACATATATCGTCAGATGCCTTGCTATAAAATATGATTCACTTTTTCACCAATTGCTCCCATATATTATGCGATATCACATCATTAGCTAAGTGCGTAGCTGCAGAATTTGAATCTTACCAATAATATGTTACTAAAGGGCCATTAACTAAGATGATATAAATGGTTTTCTTGAATTGACAAAGAGTAATCCTACAGTTCCACGCAGTATCGATAATTGGCACCCTCAACCATAATTCTTTGCAATAGAGTTGGTAAATAGAGAGTAAAGTGAAATTATAGTATCCAAACATGAGGAAGTACCTACACCATGTTTTATACTGGATGAAGGCGTTGCTATTAGTTATCCAAACAAACTTTACTGCTAGCATGGTCAAATAAGACAAGAGGACCGTATTGCCATACTTTAGTTTCTCTAACGACCGCAAGGGTTTAAGGGTGAGGCCCAAAAAGATGGACACATTAACTATTAAATTTTCTATGAAAGTTTCCGTTGTGCGACGTACAATCAACCATACGACCGCTAAGGATGGTCCAACTTTTTGTGCCATCTTTATCCATATTGAATAAAGAAACGTATTATAGTCACAATTAATTCGTAAACAGTACACATAAACACTGTCTTGCTACAATAGTTAAGCACGGTCACGCTAAGAAAGTAGAATTATTGCAAATAATGGTTCTTTCACATAAATGGGGTTGTAAATATCAGGGACAGTTTTTTGTATGGTGATTGCTAGTCCTCTAGTTTCATTCTTCCATAACTGATAGAATCAACAAAACTTAAAGAATTGGGTAACGCAATTTCCAAATAAACGAACCTCTTTGTTACAGCAACAACCGTCCATCGCATTAAGCTTACTATGTCAAATCTAATTGAAGAGCTTGTACCTATTTTGACCCCGTCAAACAAAAATTTTCGTCAAGATTTTATCTCCGAAACATGACATCTGGAATCAAACTACAAGTATTGTCTAAAGGCCTCACCGCTCGTTCTAACCTACCACATATGACATAATAAAGCTTTCTAGTTGCGTCGAAAACGACTCTAAACTTACTTGTTAAAGTCCATGTTGTCTTTAGTGATATATTTGTGAAATCGGCGTCAGAATAGTAGCCATTATCCGAGAGAACATACGTTCGGAAATGGTAGAAAAAAGGCCGAAATATGATTAATAGGGCGGCGCTGGCGCAGTCGTGTGTGATTCTCTCGTTTGACAGATTGTCTCGGCTCTCTGACCCGAGCGCCCCGTGGCGGCGCTGATGATGACGGTTTGGTCGATGTATATCGATATCGATAAAAGTTTTTTTTTTACAATGAAATATAAATATATTTAACTATTTTGAATATAAAACTAAACCCATAATAATCATCATCATCATCATCATCATCATCATCATCATCATCATCATCATCATCATCATCATCATCAGCATCATCCTGTCCTGTCATCAGCATGTCCTACAGGGCGAATCGTTCGAGATTTCCACTCCATCGACCATCGGCTCGCCGACAAATATGCCCCGACCACTGCCTCTTCAGTTTACTTATTCCGAGCGGATACCCTAACCAATGATATTTACAATATACATATTATGAAACTAATTTTAAATTAAACTATATATGTAAAAACTGTCCCCGTGGCATTGTTCTTAAAGTGCTGGCGGTATTTCCTCGCTGTGTTACATTTTAATACGTTGGGCGAGGATATCGCCATCCCTTTGGTCGCCGCGCCGGTGGCGTCGACGAGCTGTTTTTAAAAAGGAGCCGTGCTCTTGGACTCCCGTCACGCAAATATTAAATCAAATAAAAAACTGCTGTAAGAGATTGAGTTGCATGCATGCCCATTAAGGGGTGATTTACGGGATAAAAGCTATCCTATGCATGTACAGTCAGCTGCAGAGAAAAGTAACTCACCTGCCATACTAACATTATATGGCCGTACCTACGTAAATATATAGTCCCCACTTCTACGGTCCCAGACCGTAAACTATCTTCTTTTTCGTCGGTTTCACTCTTGGCAGAGCGGTCGTGGTCATCATTTCAGGTGTTGTTCAGCTTCACATCACGCCGCCATTCTTCTCTGATGGCCGCCTTCCTCGTGCAAACTATATCTGTACTAAATGGTCATCTAAATCAGTTCAGTTGTTTAAGCGTGAAAGGGTAAACAGATAGACAGACGAAAGTAGTTCTACTGTCGCATTTATAATATGAAGTACGGATTGTATAAACAAAAAAAAATATGTATGTTTATTATAAACTACAACTGCGTTTGTCGAGGATAAAAAAGTCATAACACCCTTTTTTGCTTCGATGTAGCGGAGTAAAAAGTATCCTATTCTAATAATTCGTTTTACTCTTTTTTTAAATATCTTCCATGTGTGTCTAGTAGCTATAGATGACGTCACCAAGTGGTTTAAGTCTGATCAAAACACACACTAACTTGTTTTTCCACAACATTGATCATTAAGGATCATTTAAATATTGTATCATTCAAGTCCAGCCTTCGTTTTTATTTCTGACCATTTCTGTTATCAGTGTTGTCATGTAGATACTCGTAGGCCTGGCGTCCTTTTCATTTTTAATTAGGCATACTTAAGCCTCATTTTAGTTGAAGATATATCATTAACGTTTAATAGGGTATTACGTTACGTGCTAAATAATGCATTGAAACTGAAACCTGTCAATTAGAACATACTTATCAACAAGTATAACATGTGTTAATGTGATATTTCAGTCAAATATCAACGGGACAACATGTTCCCTCGAATTACATTTAAATTGACACAAAACGGCTATTGTCCGTGCGTAGCTGCCACTAAGTGACGTGAAATGAGACAGGTTACAACAAGACGAGCTATTTTGTATTAATACTGTGTCTACATTGTCTTAGCATTATCTAAGCATCTTTAGACGTGAATTAAAACTGCTGTTTAAGTTAAAAAAAAACATTTGTTAACGGGCTACCGACCAAGTTTGTAGAGAATATTATTTTCGTTTTATGGTGTTATGATATTGAAAGGCTTACGTGTGTGTAAAATATGTGTCACTTAGCACAATAAATCAACATTTATTACATTATGCATCGTCATTATCTTTACTACGAAGAAAAATCATAACCCTCTTTTTCAGCGTAATCGTATAAAAAGTATCCTATAACCATCTGTAGATGACTAGCTAACCGTGTACCAAAAATAGTTGAAATCTGTTTAGCCATTTTGGCGTGATGAAGCCATAATGACACGGACAAACATACAACAAATAAATATATTTTTCGATTCAGTGACCATATCTTAAATGTACAGACATTTTATTTTTAACCGACTTCCAAAAAAAGGAGGAGGTTCTCAATTCGACGGAATGTTTTTTTTTTTTTACAACTTTTTAATAGTACCTACTTATAAATGTTTTGAGGGCGATCAGGTTAGAGCGAGATTTCAGAATTAACAAAGAGTACAAATTGGTTTTTGTATATCGTGTGTCCATGAGTTCAGTGTCAACTCTAGTACCGTTTATTTAATTTTCATAAAAAGATAAGAATATTGATTCAATCCAATACAATTTTAAAGAGAGAACATGACAAAAAGAAAAACAAGTGTGAGTAGGTACGTGCTAAATATCTCGTACGTTGTATAAATGCGGGTCTTTGTTCAATCTAGTAAATATCACAATTATCGACAATTTCATCTCGACAAACACATCACTAGTCACTGGTGAACTTAGATTACTCTCAGCACGAGACGATCCCGCGTCGGCGCTCGTTCGCGACGCTTTGACATCCCGACATTCACCGCCATACAACTCATGCAGACCATACAATCCAACATACGAAACAACAAGGTTCAAACTTGAGCTCGTGGACAGTACTGCTATCTTGGTACTTCAGTACGTCATACGTTGATAGACGGCTTGCCCAGGTCGGTGTGAGAGCGTAACTTTTTTTCTTCATCCGAATGCAATATGAAGATATTGAACGATTATTTTTCATCAACATTTATTTTGTTTTTAAAGCATTACGGTCTGACGTCAAATAAAATGTGTTCCGAAGCGACAGGCCGTGATGTTTACGTTTATCATTTAAATTAAGTGAAGTAATTTTTCGTATGTTTGTATTTTATTGCTGCACAGCATCATTATTTTCTTACTTGCTGGGCAAATCAGGGTAAATGTTTATTTTCTTAGCTTAGAGGGGACCAAGGACCATTCAAACAAGAGAACTGATCATCACCATGCAAAAAGCCGTTCCCTGATATGTACAACGCCATCTATGTAGAAGCATTATTTTTTACAATTATTCAGTTATGCAAGCATGACAGTGGTATTTAACACGTTCGCGGACGCGGATTGCATAGCATCCGTTTTTGTACTACTCCTGGTGACGCGCCTGCTATTGAATCCGTTATTTGGTTTAAATTTCTGTACTGAAATGCTTACTAATCCGCTCCACAGTATATATCATTCACCAACATTTCCTCTATCATTCACTAAAATCAGAGAATACATACTGTGAAATTATATAGTTTTATCGCAGTTAAAAATTATACTGTGACGTCTCAAATTGTGCCCCCCTCGCCGTGACGCGCACGCTATAGCATTCGGTTTTGTATGGAAGACTGAGGAGCCTCTTTTTCGCGGAGGAGAAAAGTCTTGCCCTCTTTTACGCTTCAGTGTAGTAGGTAAAAAGTATCCGTCCTCGGATGTTTAGTTATTATTGTACAAACGCCATCATTAGCAGATTAAAATTATTGATTACAAGAGAAAATAGCAGTATAAATTTCATTAGTCAAACTTATAAGTTTTTAGTTATAAGTAGATCGTCATATAAAAAATAAAGTAAGATAATAATAAACAAGGTGCCCAAAAATATCTAAACACAAGTCTATTATCAGGGCGTTGGTGTGAAAGTTGAGATATGTTTGACCACCCTGATATGTACAAATATATTTGACGGTGACTACCCTAAATGTTTGAGATCTGTCTACTCGTTTTGGCGTAATGACAACATAAAGAAACATACATACATTGCAGAACATACAAAAGGAAAAAGTAATGAATCAGTGACCCTTATTTTTTTTTCAGTGTATACCTTACATTTTATACTAACTCGTAATATAGGAATAGCATACCGTTAGCCAACTACGATAAATAAATTTGACAAGGTCACCTTTAGTGATTTTAAATAACTAGGTATACTATTATAAAGTTGTAAAAATGAAATGTCTGTACATTGAAGATATTAAAAAAAACAATTGTAAGGGACTATTTGGAGGTCACCGAAGCGAAGAATTTTTAATTTTAATTTTTTGTATGTTTGTTTCTGTCGTTGCGGCTTTATCACGCACAATCGGCTAAACGGATTTCAACTATTTTTGGTACTCGGGTATCTCCAGATGGTCATAGGATACTTTTTACCCGACTATACTCAAGAAAAAAGAGGGGCTATGACTTTTTCTCCTCGGCGAACGCAGTTAAATAGCAGGAAACTGGAAAACTATTTTCGTAGTTTGTTCTTATTGATAAATTCTCGAAAATAGCTTGTACAGTCAAGATAAGTAAACACCACAAAATCGCATAAGTATGTATCCATACCATATCATTTAGACAGTAGAGCGAAATGAAAATAAAGTGAAATGAAAATTCAAAATGTTGGTGTGTATTTACCCTTGACTGTACATATCCCCGAATATATTGAGGTAAGCAAGTTAATGAGAAGAAAAGAGACCGAATTCACAAAAACGATCCGAGGCTCATCCAGAAGGCCTCCCGGCTTAGTAATACCTAAATAAATCGTAAAAACTAATCAAATCAAATCAAATCAAATCGGACCTAAGTTTCAGGAATAAATTAAAATGTTTCCTAATTAAAAAGGCATTTCATACAGTTGCAGAATATCTCGAAGGCTGATCTAACCTAAGTAGTTACCTGACGTATAGGAGCAAATTAATATTTGGCGATATGTTTTTATTTTAACCTTATTGAATTTAAATTATATTTGACATGTATATTATGATTAAGACAATGTATGACCAATACAAATAAATGACATGATATGATATGATATAAGGCACTAGTTGCGATGTATCTAGACGTTGGTATCAATCTAAAAATCAATCGCCCTTCAATAAATCATCCCTGTAAACACCATTAAAAACCCACTTAATTTCCCAGCATTATACATCAATCTGGCATCAGGATGGGCCGCACGTATTGGTTAATGAAGTGCCGCTGATGTGACCCGGCGGCTTAATGATGCGATTGACAGTACAGTGGAGCGTCGCCGTCACACCGCGATTGTTTCTGGACTGAAGCCTGGGCCACGAAGCCAGCGAGGGCTTGAATAATGTTGAATTCTCTCGAGGTCATCGGTCATAGGCGGCAGCGGGTTATAATGTGAAGAAATACTTCACAAGGTTCGCTGATCACGTGCGATTGGGGCCAACTTAGTATTTTTGAAGCTGTTACCTTTAAAAATATAGTAAGATGAGAAATGGCAATAAAAGTGGAAATATATAGTATGTGGTTCAAATATTTACTTTATTTTTAGGGTTCCGTAGCCAAAATGGCAAAAACGGAACCCTTATACTTTTAAATTAATATTTTTTGCTGCTCTGCGCCTTCATAATAATATTTTTTTATTTTTGAGTTCCACTGCGCTCCACTTGCTCCTTCTGCGTTCCACTTTACGCAAAATATAGTAGTTTCGCCTAATACATATATATATAAATATATATACATACATATATATATATATATATAGTATTTGATCCCCTAATATAGTAGGATACTATATTATATAGTAGGGTTGGCAAACCTACGTGCGATGGCAAACCAATAATCGATGGAGCTGATTGAGTCTAGAAACTCTATGACCAATCGTGATGTAGGCTTGTCTGATTGGACAGATGATGTGAGGTTTGCTGGGAGTGGTTGGATTATGAAAGCCCTAATCAATCGCTCAATCAAGTCGCAAGAGCTGCGGCTCGAGGGTGGATGTGGAACGTTATTAATTGGCGAGATGTGATAATTAAAATAAAATATCGAATAAAAATTATGTAACTTAATAATAGATTTCTCAAACAAAAACTTGCTGAAAGCTTTTTACATTTATTAAGTTCTCTTATTTCTGTGATAGTATTGGTAATTTATATTCGTACGAATGTAGAATATTATTGATGTTTTCTGTCATAGACAGACTTGACAGGTGAAACATTGTCCCACAAAAAACTACCCAGCAGCCGAGACACCAAAGTCTATCAATTTTAGAATTGAGACCACGCACGGGAATCAGATCTGAACTGTGGAATAAATTGCCGTCTGCAGTACTTCCGGCCCGATGCGAACTTTCAAGCCTTCAAGGAAAGAGCGTAACTCCCACCTGAAAGGCCGGCAACGCACTTGTGACTCCTCTGGTGATGCAAGTGTTTATGGGCGACGGCGATCGTTTACCATCAGGCGACCCGTCTGCTCGTTTGCCTCCTATGTCATAAAAAAAAAATCAGGCCATCGGCTTTATATGTGTTCGACATAGCTCGGACAGTTTCAGAAGATGAAAGGCGTAGAAACTGCAGAAAGCATCGCCATCAAAGCCCGATATTTTTGAGCTGAAGCCTAGGCCACGAACCCAGCGAGGAGGACTTGAATATAATGTAGATTTTTTAGAGTTATCGGTCATAGGTGATCGTCATCAACCACTAAGTAATCACGTCGTATAATAAGTCGCTGTTCTCGTGGCCCGCCCAGCGCACGTATTTAAATCGCGCTGACGTCTTGCTCCTGGAAGACAGTTTGATGATAATGGCGCCTCGCTAAAGGCTATATCGCAGTCTCCAGGACACCCTGGGAACCGGATTATACCCTCAGAGTACAATCGATATCTATAACACCTGAGCAATCGAATTTATTCGTGACATTACTTTGTTGTTATGATAACAAGATTATTCGCCAGCTGCGGTAAAATTTACCGGGAGTTGAATGAAATGATCTTCCTTCTCATATAATTGGTTTAATCGGTTTAATTGGTTTATAAAAGAATGTAATTTATAAAAAAATAGGGCACATTCTTGGGATGCACTAACTAGACATATAATATAAGGATCTTAATCCAAATGCTGTAGCTGAAAACGATCTGGACGCGACAAGAATAAATAAAAAATATCAGGGACAATCTTTCAATTATCGACCTAGTCCCAAGCGAAGCAGAGTTTGTGTACAACGTCAACGTCGCGGAATGAAAAGTCTGTCACTTTTAAAATCTTAATACCTTCCCTTAGGGTCGAAAAGTGAAGAACCTTTTCATTCCCCGACTGCATTTTGCGTTCCAGGCGATGATATACATAATTTATAGATAAATTATGATTCGGAAATACATAGAAGACATCCAAGACCCAGGAACAAACATCCGTGCTTATCACAAAATGCTTGCTCTGGCTTTCGTACCCGGGACCACCAGCTTCCTAGGCTATTGTATAACGCTTAGCCAAACGCGTTGTCAAAGAAGAATGATGATTTCAGTGAGTAAATGCTATGTAAATAGGTACATTTGTAAAAAAAGTACTCCTTTAGAATCTTATAAGATTCGTCATTAGAATTATTATAAAACTAAAATTCCACAGTACCGCATTTGCTAAATATTACTTTTAGGGCAGCGCCCAGCTTTTAGCTTGCGCAAGGCGAGTCCACCTAGACACTTACTATACCCTAAGTAAGTTTAGATTGACTGAGGGCCGCAGGCCTGAAGACGACCGTTAACCACCGCGAGGCCGAAGTCCGAGCTTCCGCATAGCATCAAAGGTGCGGAGGGTCACGACCGGCTCCCACCTATGTGAGCCCTAGGGCCCGCAACGCCTGCAGGGCGAGCCCACCCAGACACTTGCAATCTTCATTCCTTCTCAAGCAATGACACCCGTGTGCATACTCCTACACTTTTTTACTCTCCATCCACATTTCTACAGCAAATTTACTAACTCGAAGCCCCTTTTACCACTTAGAAACACACACGTCCAATACCTGATGACTGATGATAGAACACAGAGCACCCAGGCCGCGCACCATGCAAAATCTAGTTTCAAGTCATATGATATAGATGACAAAAGATATGCAATTCAAATATTTGGCAAATGAGGTGCAGTTAGTGCTACCAAAATACAAAGTAAATGAGTTATTCATTTCCCGGCTTTGAGCATTTAACTAATGGATTGGGAGATGGTGATTTTGGAGTTCTACGGAAATATTCACAATAAAAAAAAACAAAGGAGACACACAAAGTCAATTTATCGTATAAACTGAGCTGACATTTGTCATATACTTTGGCAGAAAGGAACGCGTCCGTATGCGATCTCCACTGATTTGCTCGTAATGATCTAAGGTCCTTAGCCGAAACTAGAAGCCACTAGAAAATTGCTAGAATAAAAAAGCAATGATCATACAACCAAAATTAATGATGAATGATCCACAGCTGATGACCGCAACCTTGAAGTTAACGTAAATGCAATTTATATTTAATTTCAAACAACAATAAATTATAACCGAATAAATTGGACGTTGTCGGTCAGACGGTAATTTGTCAAATGTAATCACTGGGAACTTCTAAGACATATTAGGGTGGCTACATACTAATAATTCAACTATCCTTTTTTTACCCGACTGCGTCCGTATGGGTACGTTTTTCGAGTGTATATTTATATGTATTTATTTTATTTCTTTGGTACAATCTTAACTCTAAGCTTGATTGATTTAACCGTCGTATTTCATTTCGTCCTGGTTTTGTTTCTCAATATGGTGGAAACCAAAATACAACAATCCAATGAACTTACAGATCATGTAGCAGGTCATGGATAAAACATAAGGCACCTAAATCCCAAGAACACAGGTGGAGCTGCAAGTAAAAATAGTAGTGAAACAATTTTTAGTGAATTTTACGATTCTATCCAAGTTATCATGTGCCTTTATTGTTTCATGAAAGAAGGTTTAACTAACAAAATAAATTACCGTAACAATTGTACATATTTTTTATCAGTGAGTATAACCGTATCTAGACTTCATTTTAACGCAGTAAAGTATTCGGAGTGTGTGAGCATTGATTTTAATTCCTCTTATCCACTTTTATACATACTCTCATATGAATTCTTTATCCAATCTCAAATCGTTTTAGGTAAATTTAAAAACCGGCCCCCAGTTCCAAACGGCTACTCTCGGAGCATCTAATAACGCGGGGACGTTTGATATTTTTTTGTTCCTTCCAATTTAAAAACTAATTACGGGTTGGCGATGACTAGGCTCCCATAACTGAGCACCCCACAAAGAATATAATTTCGTCATGTTAGCAAGAGTTGACAAAAAAGGATGATTAATGGTCTTGGTCATCCCACAAAAGACCTGTCACGGCTTTCGTGTCCATCTTTATTTGTTAGCTTTATACGCCACAGCTAAAATAAATCCTTTGCAGTCTCATGTGATGCTTCCGATGAAGCGTTACACGCGTAGGGTTATAGTTTATTGTGATTTCAATGCTGTTTAATTTTTAACCATGACCTTTTCGGTCGTGATTCGAGCGAGCATCGATCGTGACATCTAAATAGCTGGTGAGGTCGATAATCAATGACGGAAGTCCCCGGACCGAATGACGGAAAACGTGCATTGAAATGTTTTCAATGATAGTCGTCTAATGGGCACGATTCGGAGGTGCGCGCAAGTTGATTTATCATTGATTTGCATGAACGTGTGAGAAAATGTTTGTATAGATAAGCTTGGGATTGAATCGGAAGTAGGTGCTGATGCCGACACTTGTTTGTTTTGATAAATGAGCCTTACTCGCTATATTTTTCTGATGTTATTTTTTTCCTTTTAGAATCGAAAAGGCTCGTGATCTTAAGTAGAAAAACTTTAAGAATAAAAGAACTAAAACATAGAAAGGCTTTTTACTGAAATTATGACAACCGGCATTGAAACGTGGTGAAATAAAGGTACCTAAAGACACTCCTGATGTCCAAAAATGTCCCCGAAAATCAGATACAGCCTTTGCGGTTTTGTAGTGTGACTACGTAGAAGGCGCCCGCAACTTCGTTCGCGAAGGAGTAAAAGTCATAAACCCTCGGTTTTTCTTCTGCTTAGTCCGGTAAAAAGTACCCTATAACCATCTGGTGATACCCAGCTACCCGTGTACTAAAAATAGTTGAAATCCGTTTAGCCTATTTTGCGTGATGAAGCCACAATGACACATACGGACATACAAACATACAAAAAATCCAAAAAACATATTTTTCGATTCACTGTCCTCCATATAGTTCGTTACAATAGTTTTTTTGAAAATATGTTCAATTACAGACATTTAATTCTTACAACCTTATAATAGTATAGAATAAGTAGATATACCTAATAGCTTCTGCCCGCGATTTCGTCTGCCTTAAATGCGTTTATCGCGGATAAGGGTATTTATACTCAAACTATCTCCATACCAACCATATTTCTTTAAATCACAACGTATTCATAAATAAACAGTCCCAGTAACTCAGATACAAATCCGCTTTAAAATGTCTTCCATAATTACGGCATGGAACAAGTTTTTTGCCGATTGAGACATTAATTGGTACATTTGACGAATAGATAAGGACGGCGACCGTTGATGATAATTATTGGCAATCAGTAGACATCTTTCTGTCTGTACGGACAAGCCAATGCTGCGATAAAAACATACAGTTATTTTTTTTTTAGGAAACAGTATTTTGACTTAAGATAAACTAATCTATACTATTATAAAGTTATAAAATGAAATGTCTGTACATTGAAGATATTAAAAAAAAAAAGAATTTTATGGACTATTTAAAGGTCATTAAAACGAAAACTATTTTGTTTGGATTTTATATATGTTTGTATGTGTCGTTGTGGCTCCATCACGCAAAATCGGCTAAACGGATTTCAACTATTTTTGGTACACGGGTAGCTGGGTATCTCCAGATGGTTATAGGATACTTTTTACCTGACTACGCTGAAGAAAACATGAAGGGTTATGACTTTTTCTCCTCCGCGATCAAAGTTGCAGGCGCCTTCTAGTAATCTATATTATTATAAAGTTTTAAAAATTAAATGTCTGTACATTGAAGACATTTTCAAAAAAAAAAATTGTTATGGACTATTTGGACGTCACTAAACCGAAATATATATTTTTTCGATTTTCTGTATGTTTGTAGGTATGTGTCGGTGTGGCTTCATCACGCAAAATTGACTAAACAGATTTCTAAAATTTTTGGTACACGGGTAGCTGGTTATCTCCAGATGATTATAGGATACTTTTTACCCAATTACGCTGAAGAAAAAACGAGGGTTATGATTATTCTCCACACAAATTGTCTGAGAAAAGATATATTATCCTCTGTCAAAGTAGAGGAAAATATATATTTTCTCAGTAAGTTAAGTGACCACCGGAATTTAGTATCGGTTTATCTGTTCAATCGTTATGATACCACAGACAGACGCATAGACACACTGATACACACATCACACTTATAAACACTCCTCTTTTTTTCATTGGAGGTTAAAAATTGATTGTATCTACACTCGAGGGCAAAAATTTCGTCATATTTCCTAAAATAGTGCAGGGTTGTACTGTTTTTTAATTTTGTCATAATCCTGCTAACACATACAGGGTATTGCAAATAATTGTATTATTTATGTAAATAAAACCAGTGTTTAATAAAAATAAAAATCTATTGCTGTTATTTACACATTTATTGCAGTTTTGTGAAACTTAGGGAAGAACACCTCTTTGGAGAGGAGAATTTTCCGGAAGATTTTGGGGCTGATCTCGGAGAACGGCACCTAGAGGCGCATAAAGAATGGCGGAATAGAGGATCTTGTCGCTGAACCCAACTTAATCCGCCAAACCAAATCGGATAGACTGCGCTGGCTTGGCCACGTGGACGATGTGTGAGGATCGAGCTGTGAAGATAGCGTATACAGGACAGCCATGCAGGAAACGTCCAGTCGGGCGGCTTCGTTACCGGTGGGGTGATCAAGTCATTAAAGACTTGACTGAACTTCAGCGACTGGAATGGTGCGAGGAAGATGCGACCTTCAAACCTTCAAGAAAAGAGCGCACTCCCACCTGAAAGGCCGGCAACGCACTTGTGACTCCTCTGGTGATGCAAGTATCTATGGGCGACAGTGATCGCTTACCATCAGGGGATCCGTCTGCTCGTTTGCCTCTTATTTCGTAAAAAAAAAATAAGTTCAACATACAGGAAAATGGCCATCTCTGGTGTGGGCGGCCAAGATCCACTTTGGGTCGTTGAGTCAGTGCAGTAAGTAATAAGTAAGTATTGCTGTTATTTAAATTAGGGTGACCTGAAACTATTGGTTTCGAGTGTAGTTAAAAATCACATTATGATTACTATATATTTTACAATTGCAGACAGGAATATCAGTTGATAAAATCATGTAAAAACCGAGTACTGCTCGACATGTTTCGGTCCATTACGAGAAACTTATTCATGAGCGATGAGTGGACACCGATGCTGCCTAGATCGCACTACGCGCCAGCAATAGGGCTCTGATAGGCTATCTTGACGGTCCTCGTAATGACCGAAAACATGTCGGCAGTACTCTGTTTTTACAACGTGAGTAACCACTTATGTAATCTAATTACAGATGATAATTATTAGCAATCAGCAGGCATCTCTATCTGTACGGACAAACCGATGCCGCGGATAACAATTAAAGTATATATAACCAAGCAGCATTTTATCACCACAAAAAGTAGAACCAGCAGCGCTCTACATCACTGCCGTTTATTTAATGATTAATTAAGAAAATTATGTAATTGATACATGACTAAATCTGATAATTTCGAAAAAGTGTTCTGCTAATCATACTTTGTAGGAGCGATCCCTGTTGAAATCGAAATATCACCTCTTTATTTTGCAAAAACATAATTATATCTATATATTTATCAGCCACTTACGTCCACTGCTGAACATAGGCCTCGCCTATAGTTCGCGTCACCACAGGGTGCAGCTACGCAGACAGCATCCACCGATTCCCCGCGACCCTTACGAGGTCAAAAATTCAACGGAAAAATATAATTAGAGCTAGTTAAATTAATTTGTATCAAACAAAATATTATATTAACAGTATTATACCGATGCTAAGAGAATGTTATTTCTGTTAGATGTGTACGTCCACCGAAGTAAGTTCAAGAACAAGGAGTTAAAATACTGTTACGAACAAGCAGTTCTAATACTGTTTTTCAAGGCCCATCCACCCCTGCAGTATATTTTATCACAGCACGATACGGTCGGAGCACAAAAAAGCTCGTAATTGAGAAACTTACAGCACTACATACCGCTGATTTTCAATGGTGCCCAAAAACACAATCTATCCGTATACGTACCTACCTGGATCCATATCGACTCATATAAAATCGATCTTCCGCATTTTGCTTCTACTACCGATTTGTAGCCAGAATCATCACTTTTCCGATTTTTTTACTTCATAATTTTGCCTGTCATAAATTTGTACTACTGAACTCGAAAATTTAGAATATCGTAATTCATAATATCGTCACTATGTATTTTTTTTGTATTCATAATGCTGATTTTCATATTTATTTCATTCAGAACTATAAATTGTAAAAGACTTGTCAATCATAACATTTAAATATCGATACAGTTTTTCGCCATATGTTTTTATTCATTATGCGTATATATTATGTTTTTATATTTCTTTTAAACAAATATTTTCAGTCTGACGTCGGACCTGCCTTAAGGTGAAATAGGTAACTCGTTAGGGTCGCAGTTAAACCTAACTCTCCTCCTCGCTTCGCTCGTCGTCGTACCGAACCTAACCCATGTCGGACCTGTCTTAAGGTGAAAAAAATAATGTCTCTTACTTCACGCTGATAATAACACCGTGTATTATTCTTAAATATAATAAGCCAAGTTACATTGTTGTAATAACATTCAACAGATGGTCATTACTTCGCCCATTAATGGCGGGTTCATCGGGATTCCTAGGTAGGTATTTTATCCACATCGACTGTCAAATAAGTCACATTATTTTTCACCAAATGTCAATGTCAAATCAATGTCGACGAAATCAACTTTATGATGTTTTAATTTATTTGATAAGTAAAAGCAAGTCTGTTTATAAACTACTAGCTTCTGCCCGCTACTTCGTCCGCCTTAAATTCGTTTATCGCGGATAAGGGCATTTTTCCGGGATAAAAAGTAGCCTATGTCCTTCCCCGGGACTCAAACTATCTCCATACCAAATTTCATCCAAATCGGTTCAGCGGTTTAAGCGTGAAGAGGTAACAGACAGACAGACAGACACTCTTTCGCATTTATAATATTAGTATGGATATGATAGTGAAATTTATGGGTACAAATAAGTCTGCTTAAAAAAATATATGATTGTGGAGTTTATGACTACAACCAATCTGCCTAAAAAAAATGTATGACGGTGGAAAATAGGATCAAAAACAGTTAAGTATGATGAATAAGTGTATGATAGTAAAAAGTCCGTAGTATTACTTAGTTATATTTATGATAACTGACATTATGGTTTTAAATATTTAGTTCGAAGTTATGATCGGAAGTAATAGTGACTATTATGATGGAAAATTGTATGAGAAACATTTTCGAAGTTCTAATAATCGAGGTTAAAAATTATATTAACTTTGGCGCACCCTACCTACATACCCAGCCCATTGGGCAGATAGGTAATATCAGTTAAAACAACATTGAATTATTTGCGCATAAATAAATTTCCAATAATTGCTGTTGTTTTATTACACATAATACTTGGCAACACTAAGGTCCATCCACACGGCGGCATTTTTTGTCACAGAGCGATACGATCGGCGCTCACAATGGCTGGTAATTGACAAACCATGACTCGATAAAGTCAAGGCCTGTCTCCGGCGATCCGCGATTGTCTCGTGGATTGGATTTCTACCATTCTGTGGGATAATTAAACGAGTTAATGCGTTATTAACCGGCGTCTCAGTGCTAATAAAGGATTTTTTAAGGCATAAATTAAGCACTTACATTCATAGCGGTATTCTTTCTACGCGAAATAATCGGTATTTAATGTCGGCATTTCGAATGTTATATCACATTTTTATACTTGTATAGGCTTATTTCAAAATTTTGAACTTTCAATTGAAATAATATCGGTAACGTTAATTATTAAGGTCAAAAAAGTGAGCATAGTACAAAATCTTTTTTAGGGTTCCGTAGCCAAAACGGCAAAAACGGAACCCTTATAGATTCGTCATGTCTGTCTGTCTGTCTGTCTGTCCGTCCGCATGACACAGACATTTTATTCGAAAACTATAAGATGTAAATTAATGAAATCTGGAGCATAGATGTCATGAGTAAACCGCTACTTAGTTTGATAGTTAAATAAAAAAAAATTCAGCAACTATCAATGTGTGGCACATATTTCGACAGTACTTTTAAGAACACTTTGAGGTTTCTATAACAAATTTTTGATTAAGTGAATATTTTCCGAAATATTTTTAGTTTTTGAATAAAATGCCTGTGACATGCGGACGGACAGACAGACAGACAGACAGACAGAGAGACATGACGAATCTATAAGGGTTCCGTTTTTGCCGTTTTGGCTACGGAACCCTTAAAATATGAAAAAAATTACAAATATAAAGCTTAATAAATACTTCCAACGAAAATTGTTTTTAATATGATCGGACATACCGTTTTTAAGTTATTACCAAAAAACTGCGCTTCTCAGCAAAAGGTCGTAAGTGCCGGGGAGATACGCGCTTTTGTTAGTGTTTTTTTCTCATCGTTTTTTTTTCATGTGTAGTGCATTTTTTGTATAAACGGCTGCGGAACCCTTCATGGGCGAGTCCGACTCTCACTTGGCCGTTTTTTTTTATAGCCCATAGGAGTGTCCAACTGATGGACAAAGGCCTTTAGATTTCCACAACTAGAAAAACAGCAGCCTCCGGCCAGTCGGCTACGTGCGTGAACGTGTTGGACACAAAAACCACAAAATCAGACTTTTTTCAGTTTTTCACTAGGTATATTTCTTAAACTAAGCATATTTTGGGTACCTTATTGTGTATTATATACGTGTATAACATATACATAAATGAATCTAAGGTGGCCAGTCTCGGGCAGAAGCTAGTTTCTTATATTATAATATACTGGTATATTGTCACGTTTGGGGCGGTTTTCCAAGACGGTGATATTTATAAGTGATCAACATGATTAACATAGAATTGATTTTAATAAATATTTATGCAAATATTTTACATTTTAAAAATCGTCTTATTTTGATCGGCTGCATATATCCGTTAATATTGGGCCTGAAAATTTGGTTCTCCAGCGAATCTTTTGGAGATTTAATGTTCGTCAACTTTGTCATGCCATGTGATGTCCAAAATGTGCTTAGTTTAAGATATATAAGTCAAAATCTGAAAAAAGACCAGATAATTTTGAGATTTTCGTCCCCCCGTTCCCGCCAAATTAGCACACCTGTACTACTTAGGATAGTCTTCCTAGTGTATCCCCAAACAACCTGTTAAAGTTTCATCAAATTCGGAATACTGTCCAGGTACATACCCTATATTTTTTCTATATTTGGACTGGATTAAGTCCGGTAATCTCGACACTTACGTAACGCTGTCCTAATGCGCCACTAGAGACTCAAAACATCAAGACCCTTCACCATTCATGAACAAACTATTAACATGTACAGTAAATTAAGTACTCAATTTTTTACAAATGTTGTCAAACTAAGAGATAAGACCGCAAAAACGATTTAATGAAGAGGATGCAGTGATAGCCTTGGCCGCCGGATGATGTCATTGTACGGAAACCGATATATTTAACTTGTGGGAAATGTCCATGATTTTCCTTGGGTCGTGACATACATTAGCATAAAAACAGGGGTGGCAAACCAACGGATGGATCGACTTAACATTGTTGGTATACTTCACTAGGGCTCCGTAACAAAAACGTAAAAAACGATTCGACTCGGCTTGTCTGTCTGTCTGTCCGAATATTACAGCGCTATATCTCAGGAGCTACCTACTTATATGCTAACCATTTGAAATTTAGTTATAAATATCGCCACCCCAAATGTATTCCAAATGAAAAAAGAGAAAAAATCATAACCCTATTTTTTTCTTCAGCGTAGTCGGGTAAAAAGTATCCTATAACCATCTGGAAATACCCAGCTACCCGTTTACCAAAATTATTTGCAATCCGTTTAGCCGATTTGGCGTGATGAAGCCACAACGCCACATACAAACATACAAAAAAATCCAAAAAAAATTATATTTCGATAGTCACCTCCAAATAGTCCGTTACCATATTTTTTTCGAAAAATCTTTAATGTAGAGACATTCCATTTTTACAACTTTATAATAATACCTATAAGATTACGGGAAAACTTTAATCTTCGCAAAGTATCTACGTACAAGTACACTATAACCAAAAATTTTCAAAATATGTTTCAATTATAATCAACACTTTAAGTATTACAGAATAAGCCATTCACTGTCTGACATAAAGTTATTCTTATTCTTATTGAAAACGAGTCAAGTTTTATCTCTATACAAAATGTAATACCTACATGTATGTATTTTAGTGGGTAAAGGTTTACAGCCCCTGCCATATATACAAGTGGCAATTATGTGACACTTAAGTGTTTTATTATGAGCAGTGAGATTATTGATACCTACGTATATAATGCGTCAGCGAGTTGGCGCACTAATAATTATATATTTATTTATTAATTCATTAACCAACTTACATTAACAGCATATTGCCAAACATGAAAGTTATAGGTCACAGTGTAAACCATAAAATTATGAATAACATGATAAGCGTTTTGATAACATTTTGATAATTATACATTTCAATTTAATAATTAGAGTATTTATAAGTAAGATATACATTTCTTTTTTGATACATTTTCATTTTAATTGAATTTAATTAATATTGATATATAAAATAATAATTCTGATATTACATGCATACGTTACTTAGTACTGTACTGTGGTAGGAGTGTTGATTGACTCCAAATAGTGAGTGGCTGTGGCCAGAAATCTCGGCTCTGAGTGCGAGAACAAGTCCAAAGTTGGTTCATAGAGCAGTATGTTGCTGATATGGTTCAAGGCCACGTACAAAGGACTTGCTCAGGGTTATTTTGGCGCGGGGAACCACAAACAGCGGCCGCAGGCAGGGGCGGAGAGTATATTACTGCATAGGCCGGGAAAGTAGGGATTGCCAGCCAAGTAGGTATAGACGGATGGGTATACGAGGCTGGCGATCCCTTTTCATGCGAAGATATATATAGTGCTTTTCTCAAACACGCAGGGGGACGTCTGGAGAAGACAGGTCCTGGAGTGGAGATCTCGATCGACTCGACCAGTGGGACAGGGGGTCGTCTTTAATACTACATTCCTGCAGAGGCCAGGTGGACCGACGACCTGAGAACGAAGGGGCACCTTCTAGTATTTCAAATCATGACGGATTTCCCCAATCATTAATGTATTATATATGTATATTCAGTAGGATACTGTATATTAGTACGATATTTACCTTTTACAGGTTGTTTGTAGGTGACATGTCGTTAACTTATGCTGATGCAATATTCGGGAGGAAAATAAACACAAATCAAATCTTATTGACAAGCAGTACCTATACTTGTGAATTGCATTTAACATGATTATGAATGGGTTTTAACGTGATTTGATCGTGAGTTTATAATTTTACGAAGAATTTATTACTTATCTCATGACAGCTTATTTAGTACTAACTAAAAGGTGCCGCAACTTCGTTCGTGGAGGGGGAAATGTCATAACCCCTCTTTTTTCTTCATTGTAGTTGGGTGAAAAGTCTCCTATAACCATCTGGAGATACCCAGCTACCCGTGTACCAAAAATAGTTGAAATCCGTTTAGCCGATTTGGCGTGATGAAGCGACAACGACACCTACAGGTGCGTCCACATTTGTATCATTTGCCCGTATCAGATCATCGTTGCGTGGCATGATCGCGTGTCACGATCACGCGTTTGGACGTTGCGCCGATCGGATCGCTCGAAATCCATTTTGCTACGCGTATCACACAGTTATATCGAACGAGTACGGTATGATCGGCGCGCCGACAGTAAGTGTCCAAGCAGCGCGATACGCAGTCATGCCACGGCACGGTGATCGGATACGAGCAAATGATACAAGTGTGGACGCACCTTACGAACATACAAAAAAAGATCGATTCTTTGTCCTCCAAATAGTCCGTTCCAATTAGTACAGACATTTCAGTTTTACAACTTTATAATAGTACAGATATTTAATTTGTCGACACCCATAGAGGTAATGAGCAGTTTTTTAATACTAAATGGTCAAATTATCATAACTTAAATATCCTTAGATATCCGAGATAACGCGGCGTGCACGCCGCGCTGAGATCATTACAGTACTTACAGATCCGGGCCGCCGCCGCGCGTCGTGATATCTTGGTAAACATGAAACTCATGAAGATAATTTTAGTATAGGTATGGATGTAGATAACTAGTGTATGCAACTGTACATAATTAGGCCTTAAAACAGCCGTATTGTATTGTATGCCTTAGTTATAGTATCACCGTCGATCGGATTCAGTGGGGGGAGGCGTAAACCCACAAACGGAAATGCCATGCGCGGCCACTTAGAGCAGGGTTGGGACGGAGCGCGCAAGGCACATAAACTGCCTAGGTGAATTCAACCGGTTCAACCCGACTGAAGGCGTGCGAAAGAGAGCAAAAGAGCCGGATGTAGGGGACTCTTGAACCGTAATGGGCAGGTATGTAGGTAAGCCACAATTTTTATGTGTATTACTCGTGCTGAGACAGTTTATTCTAACAACGAATTATAAAATAAATATCAAAAGGTACGAGAACCATATAAACGAAGAAACGTTATTTCCTCGACCTTTTATGAAAATGTCTTTTGGTGGGATTCCTATTCTACAAACGCACACAGTAAAAAAACACCTACAAACGAAAACATACAATACACACACACACTGACCATTTATCGTAAAAACTGATTTGACATTGAGTACAGAGGGGAATTCGTGTGTTTGCCATCTCCAGTGGTTCAATGCTCTAAGCTGTAGGACCTTTGGGGATATAATGATGTAGGGAGTTCACCGTCAATTCTCAGAACAGTACATTGACTCATTGAATTCTAGAGCACTTCGAATCGTGTACACGATCATGAGCTAATCATTTTCCCACTTAGTCACAGAGTTATCGGACGATCGTGGTAATAAGTCAGAGAACTGTCACTGGCACTTTGATTATGCCGTCGTGACGTGACGTCATTCGCGTAGGGCGAGCGGCAGGTGTTTTAAGGCATTTGTACGTCGTCGATGGGTGAATTGTCAATGAAGGTAATTTAAGCTTGCGATCTCTACGATTCGTAATGTTGTATAACAGATGTATCTTGTACACTATACAGATTGCGGACGATTGTGCACTATAAAGAATTTAAAAGTCCTGCAGTTCGATTTTTGACGGTCTCATATTAATACTAGTTTATGAAAAATCGGACTACCTTAAATGCCTTAAGGTATTCTCCATCAGTTAACCATGGAGCCAAACAGAGACTAGCATTTGGTGCAGGGTCAAAAATACTAAAAGAAACGCAAATCAATAACGTATATATCTATATTGTATATACACATACACATATATACTGCTCAAAACAAAATAGGGGCCACATTTGCGCGGAGAATTTCTGTTCATTTTTTGTGGTTATAATAAATTTATTTTATCTCAGTTAAAACAAGTAAAACAATTAACTATTTAATTAATGGATTATTAGCCTAAACAAAAACAAAAGCCTCTTTACCTCGAGACTGTTAAATAATTTTTACTAACTAATATATATTCACGTTACGATCAAAATTGTTTTGAGCAGTATATTGACTATATTATAGTTTGTAAAATAATGTATTCAAATAACGATTCTAAATACCCGATAGAGCAATCGCAGTACACAAGTAACATAAGGCTATGTCGCCAATTACGCTCGTATTGACTCAGCCGAAACTGAGCTCCCACCATTTGCATAATAACACCTTGCTCGTACGCAGGTGCGTGGGCTGAGGCACGAGCGGCGACGAGGGCGAGTAGCGTTCGTAAATAATGAAAAGGTGTCAGATTAGGATTTCAAATATCTGTTTTTCTTTCTTCCTATGATCTACTGGTAGATTACTTAACTAATTTTTGGTTTTTACAAATTTCAACGTGATACAAAACTAATGGCAAGGAAATACAAGCGTTTACGCTAAAATAAGTAGAATGCACAAAGGCTTAAATGGCAAGCTTATAGATGTTAAATACGGTCAGCATCAACAATAAGTGATAATTTTAGTATGCAATTCCACATATGCCAGTAGTAAAAAACAGCTACTCTTGATGATGGCTGTACAACAACCACGCTAAAATGATAAATGCAAAAATAACTTTGTCTGTATGTCTGTTGCCTTTTCACGCTTAAACCAACGATCTGATTTAGACAGCAAAAGGGTTAAGGAGAATAAGCAATGATGCAGCCTGTGGTTCGAAAATATTCTATTTAGTGTCACTTAGATAGGTAATAAAAAAATATAGGATACCTATATTTTGCTCATTAAAATCATAAAAAAAAATACTCAGATAAATCCCATAAAAGATTAATAAAGGGTCTCGTAACATTATAACTAAGTATAAAATGTACAGAACACCGTGACATTATGCAAAAAAAGAAAAAAATAAGTAGACGAATAATTAAAATTTAGTCGTCATCCCGATTATTTGAATTCTATAATAATAACTATATTGTGATGATTTGTGAATGGAAATAAGTAGAAGAAGGCATAAATAAAACAAACAAATATAAATAATTGCTATATTTAATCGCTTCCTTCTATGATTTAGACGTCGGTGCACTAATTTTGTCCGTAGTTTCCCTCCACGATAGCCGAAATATTCAAAGTGCGAGACACTGATTGTGCGATAGCCTTTTATTGTTACCGCTGTGTACAGTTCCTGTGGAACTAATATTTCTTTTACATTTTTTTAGGTATATATTTTTGTGTGAAAACATCACACAATTTTTTTTTATTACAATATTGATACTAAGATCTAAGTAGAAAGAAAAATTAATTGCAATCCACTGCAGTCTAAACCGGAATCGAACCACAGTGTCTGATATCCTGGGACGGCGTCCTAATCCATAAGACTATAAAACCGCTTGTGATTCACAACGAATTAAATCCTGACCGATTCCGGCTTAAACTGCAGTGGATCGCAATTAATTTTTCCTTGTATACATGTATTACCTACAAAAACGCTAATAATCTTGGTTATTATATTAACATACTGAAAAATGGCCCTATATTGATTAGCCATAAACATTTTTTGTTGCCTTTCTATTGTTTAATAACGAAGTTTTTAAGAGTGACTCAGGCAGGACACGCGTAACCATGGAAACAAGACTGCTGATTCTCGTTGTACCTTTATAAAATCACTGTCACAGCCGTTTTTCTCAAAAACATAAATACTAAAAAGTTTATTGCAGTCGTTGGATTATAAAAATATAAATTGTAATAGTTAAACATTAATAAAAAAAAAATTTATGCTGTCAAAAATGTGTCGTTCATTCGACGAAAAGTTAGTCTTAGTTGGTTGCACCACGGCCAACAAAGCTGGCGGTCCCGGGTTCGAATCCCGGCCAGGGCAAGTGTTTGTGTGATGAGCAAGAATGCTTGATTCTGGATCTTGGATGTATTCTATGTCTTAGAATACATCCAATTATAATTTATTTATTAGCTTGTATAGGTTATTATTTATCCTTACTTTTCCTAAATAGTCAACCACCTTTTTTGTACTAAACTCCCATTTTCTTCTCAATTAAGTAACAGGAATTAATATTTTTAGTGCCATATTGCCAATTTCAGACATTAAATTTATTTTATTTATAAATACCCAGTACTTATTGGCATTAAATGCATATTTTTAGGTTATAATGTTATATACGACTTAGGACAAGTAACAATAAATTAGCCTATACATCATTGCCAGGTTACCCATAGCATAGATTTGATTGGTTTAGTTGGGTCTAGGTCGATTTGTTTAAGGCTGATTTAATTATTTCAGTGCCACCTGTTGTATTTTTTGTTGTTGTTTAAATTTGAATGTCCATCCACTGACAAAATTGTTATCTTCTTTCTCATTATCTCGCAGTAGTCGCTAGTTACATATACATACATAGCGGTACATAATTATATAGCAATGGACATAACGCGTTGCACAGCGTATCGTCACCGTATGTCGAAATGGACACTGGTCGTTAAATCTTGCCGGTCTGTTAGCGTCCATAGCGGCACCTATAACTGGACTGTGAATGGGCCGCATTCGTATCTGTCGAGGCGAGGGTTTTTATACTCTGCGATTTTATGCGCGCCTGGTACATAGAGGATACAGTGGACCTATTCTATAAGCAAATTTTTCAATATTACAGAGACTAAAAGAGTTTACAAAATCCTATTGGGTTTTAGAAGGTTCGCTCGCTACTTCGTCAGTTGAGAAGAAAAAACTCATAACCTTTTTTCTTCAGCGTAGTCAGGTGAAAAGCATATTTTAACTATATGTGGATGATCAGCTGCACACATTGTACCAAAAATGGTTGAAATTTGAAATCCATTCAGCTGCTTGAATGTGATGAAGCCGCAATGATATATAGAAACACACGAAAATATCGGTTCAGTGACCTCCACTAAGTTTTTCTTAAAAATCTTCAATGTGCAGAGATTAAAATTTTACAATTTTAAATAGTACTAGAAGGGCACTTCGTTCGCGGAGGAGAAAAAGTCATTACCCCTTTTTAGGGTTCCTTAGCCAAAATGGCAAAACGGAACCCTTATAGTTTCGTCATGTCCGACCGTCCGTCCGTCCGTCCGTATGTCACAGGTATTTTACTCAAAAACTTGAGACGTATACTGATGAAATTTAGAACATAGATGTCTTGTGTAAGCCGCTACTTAGTTTGATAGTTAAATAAAAAATATATATATTTCTAGGGGGGGCACTCCATACATGTAACCGACACTGAAAATTTTCTTGATCTTCTAAAAACACTTTGATGTTACTAGAAAAAAAAAATGATTTAATGAATATTTTCGGAAATATTCGCTCCGAAAGTAGCAAAAATTGTGTCCACCCCCTCTATTTTCTAAACAGTATGTTTAAGAAATATAAAAAAAAATACAAATATAAAACTAAATAAGTACTTTCAACGAAAATTGTTTTGAACGTGGAACAGCATTGCTTGACATTATTTGTTCGTGTTTGTAGACGCAATTTTTGTTCATCAAGTGACTCGTGCTTTGACAGCGTTTTAACAAAATCAGTAAGCAACACAACGACGTACAGGGAAGGGACTGTCAGTAAGCCCAATTCTGTAAAATAGCTTCGACAAGAAATCCACTGGGGAATACACATGATAGTCCGTATTGCCCTTTTTTGAACGAGAAAGGCTCTATTGACGTTATACTTAAAACTATGACCCCAGAGCTTAACACTATAACGTAACTTAGACTCTACTAACGCATAATAAACAGTCTTAAGCTGTTCAATAGAGAGCTCGTCCCTAAGGCTTTTCAAAGCATAACAAGCCGAAGAAATGGAGTGTTCTACGACCTCAAGTTCCTCTTTCCAGTTTAGTCTTGCGTCAATGCGTACACCGAGAAATTTAACACTATCAACTATGTCTATTGAAGCGTTATTAATTATCCCAACAAGCTCATCCGTTTGTTTGGTGTTAGGTTTAAATAACATTAATTTTGTTTTGTCCCTGTTTAACTATAAACCGTTTATATGGAACCAATGATGAAAAGCTAGGAATGCATTAGTCACCAAACTGCATAGTTCAGACAAACTATCTGCAGCTACCACAGCACTAGTGTCATCGGCAAAAACTGTTAATCGGCAATCAGTAATTGTTTCACAAATAAAATCGATCATGTCGTTTGTATAAAGAATAAACAAAATAGGACCCAAAATAGAGCCCTGTGGAACTCCTCCTCCGATCTCACAAAAAATTCAGTATTATTATCATAACTCTTTAACTCCACAAATTGGTATCTATTATTGAGATAACTCTGCAGAAGACGATAGGCTCTTTTGTTAGTGTTATTTATTTCATATCGTATTTTTTTCATCTGTAGTGAATTTTTTTGTATAAACGGCTGCGGAACCCTACATTGAGCATGGTCCGACATGCTCTTGGCCGGGTTTTTTTTATTATTAGCGTGGTTGGATAAAAAGTATCCTATAACCACCTGTGGATACCTAGCTAGACGTGTGGCAAAAATTGTTCAAAGCAATTTAAGCGATTTGAATTGATGAAGCCACAGCGGCACATACAAACATAATTACAAAAAAATAACTATTTAGTGACCTCGAAATAGTCCGTAACAATACCTATTATATTTTAAATACTTTCGGTAAAAAATTGCAGTAAGGAATCTCCTCCTTTTTGAAGTCGGTCGGCCTTGGTATAAATCAGATTATAAAATCGTATAGTGTAAAATCTTTAGTAATTACCAGTGTTAAGATCGTCCGCGGCGCATGAATCCCGACATCAATAACAAATTAGTTTTGTTACCATTTCAATACAATACACTTTTTCTTATCTCTACAACCCTTCTTGAAAACGACGTAAGCACCACACACTGTACAGCACATACGCTGTTTTTAAATTGACAAGTGTAATAAATTATATCTACCAAACAATAGGTGTTATTTTTCACCGACTTGACTGGGGGCAGTGTGGTGGAAATGTTTTGAATTTCAATCAAAAGTGGGTCTGCTGCATTGAGTGTCATTGATATCAAATCAAATCAAATCAAAATATCCTTAATTCAAGTAGGCTTAGATACACTTTCAAATTTTCAGTTACAATGAGAGAAGTCTTTGCTGGGAAACATACAATATGATCCAACATTTGTTGCAAGGATTAGGGAAACCCAGAAAAACCTAATCAGATCATTTCACTTTAGTATAATACTTACTTATTATTGATAAAATCATCATTTTAAAAATTTAAATAATTAATAAGATAAATCCCAAAAGGATTGTCAATAAAAAAGAAGAAACATCTAGAATGTGTCTAGAATAAAATTCTAAATGTCAGAGTATATAAAACAATTCTGAAATAATTTAGTCACTTGTTCGACGTTAGTTGAACTCCTGTCGGTGTCGCTGATGAACCGTGAAAGTGTCTCTATTCATAAGGATGAAGTAATCCAGGAATACTTTTTCCTTGATTTCCCAATAGGTACGAGATTAAATGTACTTACCTTCTCTTTAATTTTCGATTCGTGTAGCTTACCTATCATTGGTTTTCCCCTTCCTCTATTGTCCTTCCTTATAAAGTTGTAAAAATTAAATGTCTATACATTGAAAATATTTTCAAAAAAGATATTGTTACGGAAAAATAAACAATATAAGTATTTTGTTCAAGAGTTTAACACTCATTACGATAGTTGATATTATTTCTACGGCGAATAAATTCTACCTGAGTTTATTTAATAATCTTAGGTAGAATTTAATATTTTAATAATTTAACATAAATTTAATGTCATTCTATCGTGTAGATAAATAGATATAGGAGCGGGAAAATTTGTGGTCACCTTTTACGATATGACTATATGACGCTTTTAGGAATAACTAAAGGTAACTTCGGTCGCGGAGGAGAAAAAATCATAACTCCTCTTTTTTTGGGTAAATAGTATCCTATAACCATCTGTAAGTACCCAGTTACCCGTGTACTAAAAATAGTTCAAATTTGTTCAGCCGATTTGGCGTGATGAAGCCACAACGACACATACAAACATAAAACAATCCAAAAAAAAATCGTTTCCGTTTAGTGACCTCTAAATGGTCTGTAACAATCACTTTTTTGAAAATATCTTCAATGTACAGTCATTTCATTTTTACAACTTTATAATATTATAGATGTCAAATTATCTTCGGCGAAAGTTATTACCCAAATAATTTCTCATGAGTTTTCATACCTATTTTTAATTCTGGGACAGCTGATTAAAACATTATTCGGTTCTACAGAAAATCTTATTTTATTTTTGAATTATAAATTCAAGTTTTTTTTTAATAATTGCAGTATTTAAGCGATATGAAATAAAAACAGTCCGCGTAACTATGTAACTCAGTAAGTAACTGGCATTCGGTTACTGGGTAAGCATTTCAAAAAGTAAATCTTCGAGCTTTATTCTAAAAGACCTCAGGTCTTATTGCAACAAACCAGGTCATAAAGATTATCTACTATGACCACCCGCAACAAAAGATGATCGATGGGAGCCTTTAAAATGTTAATTGTGGTAAAATATCACTCTCACAGTTCCCTGCAATTTCGCAAAACGAGATCACGACGCGACGGATTACGCAAAATGACTCGGACGACTAAAAATCACGACACAAATGGTAATAACAACCTCTTGAAGCTATGAATTATCCAACCAGTTTAACGTGACTCCCAGCTTCGAGTACACTAACTTACACCTTAAGGTGCCACGTAAAACTGCCGTAGTTACTTCAGAGAAAGGCTTATCTTTCCCCAAAAGCCTTGGCTCTTACAACTATCTGTGTTGGGATTATATATTATTGGTATTTAAGAGGTCTTGATAAGCTGGACGTTTGAATGGCGCAGGAGACAGCCCGTGAAAAATGGACGGGTTGAAATACTGCCGAACGCCACGCGACGTGTGCAACCCCGCACTTAGAACTAAAATAGACTAATCGTTTCTGCCCCTTGACTTTAGGCTTCCTTATTTAATGACAGAGTCCGTAAGAACACACACACAAAGAGTTTCAAGCCGTAACACAACACATGTATAAAAGCTGATGTGAAAACAGGCATTATAACTCTGGCAATACGATTTTGAATTTAGAATCTGAAAACAAAAGAATGTCCTCTGAATGGCCGAATAGTTTAATTATAGCCATCATAAAATGGAAATAGATATCACAGGAATAGAAGCAGATTTAGTAATGAAGCTTTAGTACTATCTATATCTAAGCTATTAGGAAGGAAAGATATGGCCTCTCCCCTCGTATACCGGCTCTCGTGTTGTTTTAAGTGATTCCAGTATTACTGTCGTAACGGTCTATATCATTCATGTTCCTCTTATCAATAGGCCTAAATGGTTCTCTACCGATAAATTAGCGAATTCTTTACAAGAAACAAATAGTTCCTCTGACATGTCAAATGTCATTAAACGTTCGTTAGTTTCCTTGACGTTAAGCATCATGGGACGTCATCTGTCAACTGAAAAAAACTAGCTTGTCGTAAACACTTAACTAATCCATCAGCACCACACACCTGTCTTGTTTATTGGCCAAGTGACGATCGTTGGGCCAACATGGCCAATATTTGATCAATAGTTTTTTAACGTCATACCAGTTGGAGTTTAGTCCTTTTACGCACAGTGGACCCATTTGAGGATAATCTTGTTTGTGGTCATAATTTACTCCATTGCTTGGAACGACCTCAGAATATCATCAAATTTAGCTGTACTCCTAAAATACTGTTGGGCGTTAACGGGTGAGTCTAGGGTAGTTTTAGGTTTCCATACCCAAAGGATAAAACGGGACCCTGTTACTAAGACTTCGCTGTCTGTCTGTCTGTTTGTCTATCTGTCTCTCTGTCTGTCACCAGGCTGTGTCTCATGAATGTTATAGCTAGACAGTTGACATTTTTCACAGGTGATGTATTTCTGTTGCCGCTGTAACACCGAATACAGTATAATGTTATGTCTGTCTGTTTATGTCAGTCACCAATATAAAATGATCGAACACTCCCTACATTTTGCTTAGAAGTAGGGCTCCGCTAACACTCGATTTTCATAGATAAGGCCGTTTGTAACGTATATTGTGTGCGAGTCCAACTTGCACTTGGCCAGTTTTTTATACTCTCGGGATTTAGATGATTTTTAATACAATGCCAGAGCTCGGAGAACGGATGGCCGTTGGGGCAGTAAAGTCATGGAGTGTAGGAAAGCGCAGCGTTGGGCGGCTACCGACTAGGTGGACGGATGTCCTCGTGAGGGTAGCTGGGAGTTCGTGAATGCGGTCTACGCAGGATTGCACTCTGTAGTGAGCTATGGGGAGGCCTATGTTCAGCAGTGGACGTCTGTGGCTGATAGACAGATAGATTAGAGTTGCATCGATATTGACACTTATTTTCTTTCTTTGCATGATTGTACTTGACGCGACTATAATAATTATTCCGTGATCGAGAGTCTAACCTGAATGTCAGTTACAAGCAGATTATCTTTAAAACCTCACGAAGAATATCGACATTATTGCACCTAATTCTAGTCGAGTAAACCCTAATTAAAAGTTAGTAATGTCAGAGTTAGTCACGTCTTAAAATGTTATATTTTAGCGAATCTTATTGTTCATGCATCAGAACTACATAGCTCTATTTGACCGGTTTGAGCCATTGATTTTTTTTATCGGAATGGGAGATATTATAGCGACAAGGTTAATATTACCGGTAAAGTTGAAGACCACGGGGTAGATCAACGCTGAAGTGGAAGGACCAAGTAAGACACGCTATCGATGGTACTCTGAATGAATGTATAAGAAAAAAGGCAGTCTGGGACAATTGGCGTCACATCGTAAAGCAGGCCACAAACGACCACTCAGAAGAGTATATACCCAAGAAGAGAGGTAGGTACCTTTCTTGATACTATGCTAAAAGTTTCCGTACTTTAAGCCAACAAGGCAAACATTGGCCAATACCGCCAACAGTCGGTACCAATTAAGCAATACAAACAAACTCCTCACACGTCTTTAATCACCTGTTTTTTGGACATAAAGGGACATTAAAGACGCCGCGCAACTAGACAAATGTCGCATAGTTTTACGTACGAATTTAATTATTTTAATAGTCGGCATCCTTTGAAAAGGCGATGGGAGGCGATCAAAGAGGCCGCGGTGAAATGTCACCACGGTCCGTCAATTAAAGGTTGTTGCGGTAATGCGTTATTGATATCGAGCGGCGCTGTGGACGGATCGGAATGACCGTAACTTATTCGGTTTGACGCGTGGTCTAAATTTTGTCAGAGAGCGATATCTCCACCTGTTCATAATGTTTATTTAATTAAAAAATAAAAAAGAACATATTTTTTATGAAATGAACAAACAGTCATGTCAAAAAATGTAGTCAATAATAGTTATTTACGATAAAAATGCGGTAAGTAGGTGATTTCCTATTCACACGTGTATCGTACAACATTTTACAGTGCATATGCTCAGAAAGTGCCTCTTATGGGCCAACACAGGCACGTAAAGTGCTACTTGCCGCGCGTATGCGGTAAAGAAATTTTACAATGCATATATAACATAGACACGTTGAGTGCTAGGGCCGAGGTAAGCATTGTAAACGGCATTTTTTTTCATTTTGGAAACGTGTCCATAGTTGTTAGTAGCGTACACTTGAAAGCAAAACTTAATTCTAGTGTTAGTAGGTATATAATATCACACATTAATATACTCGTATATCGTTCCAGTGCTATGGCTATGGCTTTCGAATGTATCAACAATGGTATTCAGAATGCTGTTCGGGTTGCCCCTGATTCTGCTTACCAGTCAGTGAACATCCCTGATGCACTCCATTTTCGCCCATCTTCTTAGTTTTTTTTTATTGACGACAGACGGGCATTTGGCCGCAATCTCACCTGTTGTTAAGTGACCATGCGGCCGATGATGTATCATGCCCGTCTAGAAAGTCAAGTTCTAGAACTAGAATTGAAGGATTAAAGTGTGAAGTAAATATTTTCACAAAATATTGTCTAGTAAAACAGCCTGTATGTCCCTACAATTTCATAAAATCATTTATAAGATTTTTGGCATATTGGATTCGTTTTTTCTGTTACTCTTTGACCGCTCCCACTTCTGATTTGCACCACTCATGCAACTTTAGTCTTATATCGTGGAAACTGGGCTCGGTCGGCCTCTATGTTCTACAAATAGCCCTAACTAATTGTCGAATGCGGCTACGTCGGCAATATCCATTCCTCGTAATTTGAATCGTGGAGTCTTTGGTCTGAAAACCGTTGTTTATGGCGTGTGATTAACAAAACGATGGGGCTGTGATAATGGGAGATTTTTATATTGATTTTTATTAACATGCTATTTTTAGTTTTATAATTTAAATTTTACAAAATAGTATATAACTTGTTGTATTAAGTTATGATTAAACGTTACAGTACACCTTTGATCCTGGAATAAATAGGCACTTACTCGTATCCTGACTGTTGTTTACCAATTTCATTCTCTTTTAGATTTAAATGTCTCGTGTTATTCTTTTGGTGTGCAATGAAAAGTATTGTATTGTATTGTATTGTATTGTACTTCCTAGCGTAGAAATATTCTAACAGCTTCGAATAAGAATTATAAATGTTAGTTATGTGAGAGTTTATATTTGACTGAGCAGCTGACGTTAAAAGTGGCTAGTAATTTTAGTAGTTAAACCATAAAATGAGAAAAATATTGACATTATTTTATTATATACACAGAAGAAGACAAACAGAGTTAGCAATCCATAGTTTTGCTGAGATGAGAAAAACTTGATTAAATTTTGCATAGAATTATCTGATTTATTTAAATCATCATCGATATACCTACTTAAATGTGTCAAATCTCAGCCTACTGTCAAATCTCAGCCTTTTAATTGCGATTTAGTTTAGCTAGCTAGTTTAGCTCTTTTTAAATATTCACATAGAATAAACAGTCATCCTCTGGGTAAGCGTGATTTATCGTCTTCCTTTCCATCAGATGAGACCAAGTTCAAACACAAATTATCCATAGAAATATTGTTTTTTTGTTCCTTTCTTATTTTTTTCTAGCTTTGATTTATAATTAGTCTCATCTTCTTGTGCTCCACTTGTTTACTCATTAGTTGTTTTATTTGCTCCATCTCTACTACCTTAAGATTAGCTGGAAGCAATCGCTTCTTAGCGATAACACTGCCTGTTGTTTACCATTTCTCACTGTTTTGGATTTAAGTGGCTCATGTTATTTTCTTCTTGTGTGCAATAAAGAGCATTGTATTGCTTTTTAATTAGTTGTCTTCTTTCACCGATGATTTTTTTACACAAACTGACATAACATTCCATCTTTTATGTTTCACAGATATGAACTCTAACATAGAATACCTAAGAGGTCGTTAATTCAAATTTCTCGTGGTGCATTTTATCTTAAAAATCTTTGATTCGTTGGTATTGAAACATTGTTTTACTGAGGCAAATGTCCCAGCGTCCGTCACTGTCCCATAATTTATGTTATTTTAGCTTCATTCGTTTTATCTTATTATTTTATTATATCTTATTATTTTGCGTTAACGTTCAGTTTTACAAAAGGAACATCAACCGTTGCAATTTACATCCAAAGTATAATAAATTACATTTTTAACTTACAAATTATACCATTGAACACGTGGTCATAACATGAGCGTTGTAAATAAGTTTTCACGCTTTCATATTTATACCTCAGCCGAATTAACCCGCTTTAACAAAATTCCACATAATTATAATTGAACAGGAAAATTTAACAGAAAGTTCAAATTTCACCTTATTTTTTGTTTGTCGTAACAAACAACGAATGCAAATGTAACGGTCTGAAATTAGCGTACCGTACCTACCTACGCGTACGATAATGTTGAAAACGTTAATAACTTAGTCATAATAAACCGCAAAAAAATACAGAACAAATAAACAGAATCACGAAGGTCAGTCTGAAAATGACAAGGTTCTACGTATGCTCAACATGTTTATGGGCCAACTGTACTCTACAGGGCACTGTCGCTTCCATAAAGCAAAAAGGCTATATCTACATCAACAAACGACTTTAAATTTGCACATATTACTCTAGATTTACTGTTGAAGTTAGAATGGCATTATTAATGTTTATTTACCGGTTTGGTTTTGAAGGGGTATTGTGTTTTTACAGCAATTAAACCAGGCTCAGCCGAGTGAAAACAACAGAATCACGGGCCGTGACGTCACTGTAAAAACAACACTTGGAATAGTTTAATTTATCTTTAATTAAATCTTTAGAAGAAATTGCTTGAATTTGGTTCAGTGGTCGTATTGAATTGAAGTTTTATTTGGGTGGCAAATGATTTTTCAATCATGTGACACATTTAACTGTATTTTGCAAAGACCTAAAATTCAATTCTTCTAGTTTAGGATAACTACCTATTGATTACAATAAATTAGCCTTAGATATCTACGATTAATATAACTGTAATCAACTCGAAAATGATGTACACACAATATAGATTATCTTTCTTAATACATCATCAGCAGTGGGATGGAGCTACATTATTTTAAATTATTTTAAAAATAGTTTAAATCGTTTATAAATATTGATATGTATGTTCTGTAGGTAATACAGAATAGGTATACATATCAATATTTATAAACTCTTTAAATAATTATGTATGTTACTACTACCAGTGTCATATGTGACAAAAAGTTATACTCACAAATATCTAAATACGCTTGTTTTACTACTCTGTTAGCTGATTTGAATCGTTTGTTTTTATCTGCTTGTGACGACTTGAACAAAATTATCAGTCCAAAACAGTAGCTATAAATTATATTTATAAATTACATATAGTCAGAAGCAAACAAAAAGTAACAAATTATACTTAACAGCATTTTTTCATATTTGCACGAGGACAGTGATCAGCCAGCCGTAACCTAACCAACCGTAATCCTTATGAACTCATTATACGGTCAGTCAATTAGTGCCAATTTGGATGTATTCCTCAATGCGACCATTACACAGATAAAAATCTGCGTTTCTCCAAGTTAATAGCCGTACGACGACTGATTGCAATCAAAATATATTGTTTTACTTATGCAAAATGTTGAGATCGTTAGTCTTTATTTATGTAAATACCTTACGTTACAAAGGCGAAATATTAAGCTTATTATTATGAATAGAAACATCTTCTCAACGGTAATAGGTATACACTTAAAATGTTCAATATGTGCTTACAATGACTGCTATAACAGCAGCAAAATAAAAAAAAATAAAGGGCGTTTTGCGTACGATGGTGCGGAAGCGAATCTCTTTATACGGGATTCTCAGACTTAGCTAGTTTTTTTTTTAAAAACCTGTAACAAAACAAAAATAATATTGGTCCAAAAATAACAAAGGACACACATGCTGTGATGACTTCAACAATTATCAAATAGATGTGGCAGTGACCAGCTGGTGATTTTTCGATTTGAAACCCTCACTGCTTATCAGCTTTGTCCACTGTCCGTGACTGAGTGAGGTAAGTCCACGTAAACTCATTATACGGTCGCTCAATTAGTCCACTTTGAACGCAGTCGCTGGCAAGACCATTACTTAGATAACATCTGAAACTAACGGTACAACTAAAAAAACTGTATGTAAGTTGGAATTTTCTGTCACTTACGTTCTTTTGAGGTATAGGACAATTAAAAGAAAAAAAAAATTAAAAGTAATTTGTAGCGTATATTGGGTGGCATTGCAACTTGATATGACCAAGTGGCTCTATGAGCTGTAGATCTCGTGAGTCTTTCAACCCCTATATATCAACAATTTTGAAAAATAATAATAATAAAATGAATTGACAAAATAATATCATAATAATCGAAGTGATTGGCTGGTGTCTGTCCCAGTTTTTATATGATCCGATAATCGGATTGGAGACCGCCCTCGAGAATAATAATGCCTCGAAAATATACACTAGTTATGGCCGCACGATGATAATCTAGAGTTAGCAGAGCCTTGTTCCAAAATGTATACGCAGAGTGGGGACATTTTACATTTGTTACGGCATATTAGTCATCAAAATTTAAGATTTTCTGTCTTTTCTCATTGATTGTGCTCTGAGAGCTACTACCTACCTACCTACTGCTATCAGATTTCAGGCCTATAGGTTTTAATTCCACGGACATTTATATGGAAACACCATTTTTAATGACAAGATGAACCAAACTTTCATAATCAACACACTTTTTTTTTCAAACCTGCTTCTAAGTGTCCTCAATTTTGAAGTCATATTCCATGATACACTGTCATCCAGCAACAGTTTCCCATTCATGATCGCCGTCCGGTGACCACACGCGTCTTAGGCGGACATGTCCCATTTTATCGAGAATTCGCGTTCGCCGAAACGTCGCACAGTGGTCCCCATTCACGAAAGTTGGTCATTGCTTATTTCGCCTCAAAAATAATGCATTCGATTGACAATTTAATTTTAAAAATATTAAAATGATTATAATTTAATTTCACAAAAATATTGTTCTAGACTAGTTATAGTCAGAGCCATAAGTGGTTTCAGAAAATAAAATCGGACTTTTACGTATTTATACTTGGATGTAATTTTTATTTTATTTTGGATACTAAAAATCTTTCTTTTTTTTTTTAGCACTATTAAAAAAAAAACAAAAAATTGTAGAAATTTCTTCACTCACTAATCATTTCACCTACCATTCTATCTCTTACACTATTTTTTATGAAATATTACAATAAAGCCTATAGAGTAGGTACAATTATTTTCATGCGAAATAAGCAATGCAAAGCAAAAACTTTTCGTGATTTGGGACCAGTGTGCGTCGAACGAATGACTGAATGGGTTTACCGGGAATGACAATTCCGACGGGTGAATGGAAATTGTCGTTAATGTCCACCTGAGAATAACTACCGGCCTCATTCACAAAGATGGCATGCCAGATGGGATATATGTATTATATTTCAGTATGACTCAGAGTATTGTCGATAATTTAAGGATCATAAGTGTACAAGGTACGTTTTTTGTGTTAAAACTAAGGTATGATTAAACAACTGAAAACATTAAGTTTACATATATATTGGCAACACTGATTGAGTACAAATGTAGCTTTCTTCTGTTTACTTTGACTGACTTCGATGCAATAATGAAAGAGGAAAACCGCATTTTTATTTAAAATTTTGCACGTATTGAATTATTTATTGCACTTCTTCATAATTTCATAACCGTTTTTTGTCTCGATGGTGTACCTACTTTATTTGGACTTAGAACGTACAAATAGTTTATTTTTAAGTGGTGGCGCAGCTGTGTACATTTTTTTTTTATGGATTATTAAGAAAAACCGGCCAAGTGCGAGTCCGACTCGCGCACCGAGGGTTCCGTACAAACTTTCACTTACTCTAACATTGTACCTGATATCTATAGCATTGCATACAATTGAGGTGCGGGTGAGGTGCAAACTTGACGCAACCGGGCTGTCCAAATATGTTTTTTGAAATAGACTATATTTTTATGATTTAATTACAAGTATATAGTTTTCAGATTTTTCTGTATATTTGTAGTATGTCACGATATTATTTGCCAAATTTCATAGGTCTATGTCAGCGGGAAGTACCCTATCATTTTGATTCCAATTCAAATCAATCAAATATTTATGTTATGGGCACAATCGGATGTAATACTTCTTGATGCACATCTATCCATACTATATTTGTCTGTCCGTCGGTTACCTCTTCACGCTTAAACCGCTGAACCGATTTCGATGAAATTTGGTATAGATAGTTTGAGTCCCAGGGAAGGACATAGGCTACTTTTTATCCCGGAAAAATACACTTATCCGCGATAAACGAATTTAAGGCGGACGAAGTCGCGGGCAGAAGCTAGTACTATTATAAAGTTGTAAAAATGAAATGTCTGTACATTGAAAATATTTTCAAAACAGTGATTGTAAGTACTATTTGAAGGTCACTGAAACAAACAAATTTTTTTTGGGTTTTTTGTTTCTTTGTTTTGTCGTTGTAGCTTCATCACGCCAAATCGGCGTAACGGATTTCAACTATTTTTGGCACACAGGTAGCTGGATATCTCCAGATGGTTATAAGATACATTTTATCCGACAACGCTGTCGAAAAAGAGGGGTTATGACTTTTTCTCCTCCGAGAACGAAGTTGTCTTCTAGTAAAAAATATAAAATGTAACCTTATTTTTTTAAAGTTGATAACGGTCGGGTAATAACTTGGTGCACAACTATGACAGTTATTAATAACCCCAGCTTCATCCAAAAGATAGTCTCCACTAAAACGATTTATCACTAAATAGTTTTACTCATCAGCAATTAACTCTAATTACCTACACACTAAACTTTCTGACACGTAACATTTAGAAATGTATGTTTGTCGGTCCCAAACGTAACAAATTTATTATTTCACACAACCGTAGTGCCACTAGCTTCGCGTAAAGAAAATTATAGTATAACCCGGCTACGTTTAGTTTACACCTCATTCCTATCCAATGTGATAGACTAGGTGCAATTTTAACTCAACCGGGTATTGTGAGCTGATAATAGTTCCGCATTTATCCGGCGTAAGAAGATTTTGGTTTCGGGGAGTCATATGCAAACGTATAGATTCATATGAGAGTGGCGCCACTATCTTCACATTCGCTGATCACAATATAGAGTGAAATTAGTTCCAAGTTTTTCCGCCTGCATAGAATTTGGGTTGGAAAAGTCATTCATCATTCGGTGAGAGCTGACGTTGTACAACATATTTGAATATTTGTATGTTTAAAACTTCCTTGTTTATGTATAGATTGGTCGATTTGCGTTTCATAGGAACAAATTGTCAAGGTAATTATCGCTAGTACGTGCCTTTAAAAAACTAAGTCAAATCAGCATCAGAAAAAAACACAGTAAGTATAACTAGCATCACATGAGCACCCGTCACTGCCAGCATACACTCGTTATTGAAAAAAAGTTGTTCTTCTAACAGGCAATGTGATAACACTTGCACCTTCTGCCTAGTTATATATTGGCCACTTTTTGGTTTGATCAAAATTTATGCAAAAGTTCGAAAACTGACTCGCAGAAATCTTTGAAGTTTTCAATAGATTCTTCAATGAAATCACCGTGGCTGCTTCGTCAATTTAGTTCCAAATGTTCAGCGATGACCTACACAATTTTACAGCCAATAATAACCGATTTCATGACACCGGATATATATTCCATAAATCCAAACCAACAATACACTATCATCCACTTACAACGTCAATGACCTCACGTGGTAAGGTTAAAACGTCTATAATTAGCTTCTCCTAATCCCTTGCAAACTAAAACGATGTAAGTCCCCCACAAATGCACGACGCTTAGTCTCTTTAAGAATCTCTCAGCAATCTTGTTCTGGTTACTGTCGCGGCTGCTGTAAAAAATTCAAGTAAACAAACACGTACTCTCACGCTCGGGTGGCCTGTAACCGAGCCGAATTGAAAAGCCGCCAATTTCTTCCGTGCATCTATAAATAAATGTAGTTCCAGTTTTGCCAGGTTGTCATGAATCGTCGGTATTTTTACACGGCTGAAAGTTGTCATTTGGATTTGTTTACACATCTGCTGGAGGCGAGTCAGATACATTGTTTTAGTATAATGTAAACTGTGAGATCCCATGCTGAGACTGATTTTTTATAAAATGCGTTTTTATTTTTATACGATAATTTGTCTTATGTTAACATAAATCATATTTTTCGTCAAAAATTGAGGCATCTTAATTTAAAATTCAACTAAACGAAAAAATACCCTCAATGGCTATATTTTTAGCACCACTGGAAAACACAATGTATGTCAAAGCACCGTGACTGGTATTTATTGACAGACAGCCTGAACCAGATCTAAGAAAGATTTAACTTAAAATAAAGATACACTGTCAAGCATTAGTTTTAAATTCAGTCAGACATATATTACTTCCGTTTGTTAACTTATTTATGAGTTATCAAAAATGGATTGAAAAATATGCACCTTTTTATACAAAATGTTTATTTATTTAAACTTAATTGCACAAAACAAAAGCAAGTACATATGGCGGACTTAATGCCAAATGACATTCTCTACCAATCAAACATAGAAACACACAGAGATGCAAGAAATATATCATCCGTCATCATCCTCATCAGCCTACATACGACCCACTACTGAGCACAGGCGTACTCTCATGGATGAGTGGAAATAGGCTGTAGTCTCCACACTGGCTCTGTGAGAATTGGAGGCTTCGAATACATCCCTGAATTTCTTCGCAGATGTGTGCAGGTTTCCTCACGATATTTTCCTTCACCAAAAAGCTAGCGGTAAATATCGAATGTCATTCCGTACATATATAAATAAATAATAAATAAATAACACAGGCACAAGCATACACAAATCGACCTAGTCCCAAATTAAGCAAAGCTTGTACTATAGGTATCACGACATACATAATACGAGTATGTGGATAAATTCTAATACTTAAATACGTAGAAAACGTCCAAGAACCAGGACCACACATTAGCGTTCCTCACACAAACATTTGCCGTGGCCGGGATTCGAACCCGGGACCGCTAGCTTCATAAGCCGTTGTGCAACCCATTGAGGACCCACGTGGGTTCTACCTTCTGTTAGAAACTCGCACGCTTGAACCATTCGGCTACCAGCGCTTCAATTCACGTAAAATATGCATTTAAGAAACCTTCATATTCAGATGATTCATCGTAATTCATGCCTGAGTCGTTTTGTTTTCAATTTGGCCATTTAATGACTCATGTTTTGGGCAATTTGGGGAATTCGTAACGGGAAAAATCTTGTCACTCAGTGTGACTGACATTTCTTGAAAGTCACAGTCTATTAACAGCATTGATAATTGATGCTGAGAGAGATTTGTTGAGCTCAAAATCTTGTCATCTGAACTTTTTTTTTTAATGATACTATTAGGAAAAAATGATTTATTTTTCAACAATTTCTGGTACATTGGGTAGCTGTGGTCATCCACAGATGGTTATAAGATGATGTTATACTTTGTACCCATAAAAACAGGATCGATTGGTACCTATCATTGAAAAAAAAATCTTCTATATTTGTATATAACTGACTTTGACCGTAGTATTTATATGTATGTATGTAAACTTTACAGAGTAACCAATTACAAGTGCAATCACCTTAAAAAATATAAGTACAAAGGCGAACTTGTCCCTATTAGGGATCTCTTCCAGGTAACCTTATATGTGCGGTCGGCGATAGAGAAACTTGACACCCTGCCAAATATGTTTGTATAGCAGAGGGCTCACTTTACTTTGCATCTGACTGTACTTCTGCACATTTCCGCGAGCGGAAGGGAAGTATGTACTTCCACGTAATTCGGTTCATGGCTGGTGGACACAAAAGAAAGTGGTTACGTTTGTATGCGTGTCGAGAAGTTGCCTAATGGCCGTCCATGTTTTGTTTTAGGTAACCGTGTGCCGAACGACACGTCAATATCAATATATCTAGCGTATTCGACCTGAAGTCGGCGCAAAACCGGTATTTTATAAATCTTCTAAAATACACGCTATTTCTGGAATGTTTTAAAACTGTTTTTGGAGAAGAGAAATTAATCACGAAAAACCTGATTCAAGTTCTAGAATTTTAATAAAAGATACGAAAATCTCATAAATGAAAAAAAGAATCGTTAGTTCAGTTATTTTGTATCAAAAATACCGGTTTCGAGCCTGCCCTGAAGTGGTTGAGCATAATTAGAACTTTGTCATATTTAGATCAGCGATTACTCACGTTGTAAAGTGAGTGTTGTTCGACATGTTTGTAAGTGTGAGAAGAGCAGCGTCGGTGTCCACTCGTGTCTCATGAGTAATGTCCTTGAAATGGACCGAAACATGTCGAGCAGTAGGTACTCGGTTTTTATGAGGTGAATAACCGCTAATTTAATTTAAATATGTCTGAGCCTCATGACAGTTTTCTAATACAACTCTGTCATTTCGAAATTGACATTACATTCGTCACCATGTTTGGATGGCCGTTGGGGCAGAAAGTTTCCTTGAGTGGAGACCGCGTAATGGCAAGCGCAGCGAGTGAGGGCCACTCGCAAGGTGGGACACGCTGGATGCGGGTTGCCTCTAATCGGCCCATGTGGAAATCTCTTGAGGAGGCCTGTGTCCAGCAGTGGACGTCATATGTCTAAAATGATGATGATGATGAGTCAGAATTTCAGAAATCATTTTCTCATTATCAGTAAAATTACATCCTATAGCAAAGCTTATGTAAGTTTGTTGATTCAGCGCCCAATTTCAAACAAAGACTTCAAACAATGGTCAATTTATTTGTCAAGAAAGTAGGTGATTAGAAACATTACAGAACTGGACCGCGACGAATCTGCTGTGATCTGGACACATGTATTAGTTGCTTCCGATTTTGTAATAGGACTTTTGTAACATAATGATGGAAAAAATGTTATGAATTTACACTACGAAAATGAATTAATAGGGAGTTATACGATTTGAGCTAAAACGAAACATTCACACTTAGGTAGACTACAAATTATAGTAATTCCCGAAGTATGCGTAAACCACAAACGTTTTTATTTAGTCAAAGCCACGAGAGGACCCTGACACAATAATATATGTATACTAGAAGGTGCCCGACTTCGTTCGCAAAGGAGAGAAAGTCATAACCCCTCTTATTTTCTTGAGCGTAGTCGGGTAAATATATCTTATTACCATCTGGAGATACCCAGCTAATTGTGTACCAAAAATAGTTAAAATTCGTTTCGCCACAACGACACATACGAAAATACCAAAATATATATATTTCGATTCAGTGACCGCGAAATAGCCAGTTTCAATCATTTTTGTGTGATATTTTTAATGTATAGACATTTAATTTTTACAACTTTATAAAAGTAAAGATTACGCTACCACTTCGCTACCTCTGTACCCAAATGTTGTCTGGAAGATATCACTCTTAAACTATAATATATGTATGTGTTTCTTCTGTTTAACGAATTGTTCTGAAATAAATGTTAGATGAACAGTATATTTCTAATAAATTATAGACAATATCTTAATATATTTATTGAAAAATTATGCATAAAGTTACTACCTACGATACGACAAGACGTTAACTGTAAAATTTATTGATAAAAGCAAAGTTATAAGCCGATGACAGTCTCAATAAATTATAAAATATAAAAGCGACTGTGTTAAACGCCCCATTACACGGTTAAATGATTTGGTCTGAAATAAATGTTACATGAATTTCTGCATTATCCACTAAATCTGTATACAAATATATGGAAAAAGCCTCTATAATACGACATGATGTTGACTGAAAAATAAATGAAAACTTAACGAAACTGAAAACTAACCAACCAATAACAGTCTCAATAAGAGTTGAAGTAAAGAAGCGGCTTGTGTTAAACAACCTATTACACGCCTTAAACGAAACACTAATTGACAACCAATTTAAACTGTCACCCGAGGAAAAGAAACAGAAGTATGCAATAAAACAAGTGAACATCATGCCGAAGTAAATGTTTAAAGCTATCAATGAAATCAAAACTTATCAACAAGACGATCGTTGAAAGCAACTAGTTGTTGACAAAGTCTCAATAAAAGTCCAAATAGCACCAGTCGTTATTTTATTTGGACTTTTATTAAATAACGACTGGTGCTAAACGATCCATTACACGCCTTGAATGGAACACTAATTGACACCTAATTTAAACTGTCACCGGAGGAAATGAGTCAGAAATGTGTAGCATAGAATGAATGTAAAATGTATGCCGAAGTTAATATGTATTTAAAATTCCAATACATGAAAAACATGGGACCAAACATCCATATAACTATCTATGTTATAAATGAGGAAAAAACTCTTTCTGCCTGTAATTTTTTTACGCTCTCTGAACCGATTTAAATTAAATTTGCTATAAAGATGTTTGAAACCTTGGGACGGACAAAAGTTTTTATCTCGGCAATCATCCCGAAAGGGGATGAAAAGGGGGTGGATGTTTTTGTGGAGAATCAATAATTAAAACATACGCTAGTCAGTTTATTTAGTTAAACTAAACGGATGTTGACAAAGTTTCAATACATGTCCAAAAAAAGAGAGACTGGTTTTAAACGATCCATTACACGTCTTAAACGGAACACTAATTGACACCTAATTTAAACTGTCACCGGAGGAAACGAGGCAGAATTATGCGTAATATGGAACAGACGCAGACGCAGGCGCAAAAAAAGGTCATGTTATGGAAGAAATGAAAAATTAAATATGCTAATTATAATGATAACATTCCTAAGCATATTTTTGAAGGACATTACAGTTATACAGGTGTGAGATACTTTCAGTGTATTAAAGACATATTCTGCTTATTTTTGGAAAAAAATCGTTATAAAAACCTATGGGAAACTTGATATTCCCATATCAAGTTTCCCAGAGGTTTTATATTTTTTCGCAAAACATACGTTACATACACACGTTATGTGGACACAGAATATAGAAATATTTTATTTTTATATTGTATTGTTTTTAGACACCTATATGTTTTTAAACCCTTGATGCTATATTTGTACAATTCGCTAGACTGTATAATTGTTTACTTTAGTTTATACGCATTCTTATTAATTACCTCTGCAAAAAATTAACAAATTATCTTAGGATAAGTAACCGTGGAAGGATAATGCGATCAGCAACCTATAAATAGATTAATAGTAGCAATTTTACAAGACATCTAAAAGTAAAGTTGACTGTTCTAAAGTTTAGAAGCAACTATAAACAAATTAGAATAGTGAAACACATGCAATTACTTTAGTAATCACCGGTCAAACAGGACGTCTCCCATTCAAATAATCAGTACATTTATTTAAAGCTCAGCAGAACAGCGCTGGAACAATGACTGGACCTATAAAAACTGTAACAATCCAGCAGCTATTGTCTTGCAGACTTGTCATTAAATCTAAATTGGTAGCAGTAAACGTGTGGGGATTTGTCTGGGTGTTTTACAGCGGGACATATGTTCCGCGCGGGCTGTCACCTCGCGGAGAATGGCCGTTACTTCAGTAAGGCGGTATCTTCACTGGGAAATTACTTAGAATCTAAGTCTTACTCTTTCTTCTACTTCTGAGTCTTAAGAATTAAACCACTGAAGATGTTATACGGACGCGTTGACCTCTGCCAAAGATAACAAATGTGAAGTCAGGTAATCCTACGATAATTATAAGTGTGTATATTTTACCGTTTGTGGGTGATTTTTTACTGTTTTAAAAAATGTTCGGTAGTGATATAGTTTATCATCTCCGTATAATTCTTTAACAGCTCTAAATCTCTAAGGGAAATCGCACAGATAAATTTATTATTACCACAGAAATAATTACAATAAGTAAGTGGTTTTTATTATTAGCAAGCTCTTTGCGCATGCACATGCAATGTAAAGTCCCCCTTACCGCTTCCAACCACGTCCCGTTGTCACGCTGCCAACTATCCCCATCTGTCATTCGACTTATTTGTTTACTAATTGCTTGGCGTCAGCATTAATGGATTTTGTCAATGGAATAGCCCAGCCAATCAAAAACAGAAGAGCTTCAGGAACCTGCACACGTCACCAACACTACACGCTATGCAAAGGGAGTTAAGATTTAAATTGAGGCTAATTTCAATTTAACTCATGCTATTCGGTTTGACAACGCGGGCTGTCGCCTTTAAACGCCTCGTTTGATGTTTATTCCATGTTTACTTTGGACAAGACAAATTGCTTATCGGCATTAATGCGGACGTCCTCTCGGTTTTATTTAAGATTAGCGTGATTCGATTAAAGTGATAAATTTAGAGACATTGATGTCCATCAGAAAACTCAAGAAAAAACTAACGTGTTAATCACCAATAAGATGATTATATTAAAATTTCTTGAATAATTTAGATATTGCTTAAAGCGGGTTCATCATTATTATTACTATTTGCACCTAACTCAAAATAATACTAAATGTATTTTTTTCATCACAGTTTTTCTTACTAATTTCTGTATTTTTTTTATATACTGAAGGAAAGAAGTAGTAGAATTAGCATTGTCCTTATAAAATCTGTATATTTGCACATATTTATTACCAATGCTAGTATATACTAGTTAAACACTATTTCTGAGTCTTAAAAGCTTTACAAAGTAAAAGCCACCCTTACTCCGTAATTCCAATGAGGTATATACATCTTAAAAGCTATAGCAATCTTGGTAGCTTGTTTTATTACTAGTTGTAGATATTATAAAATACTAAACATTTCCGGAACACTAAACGTTACAGAAGTTCAAAACCATCGTCCCCTACTCTGTAATCCCAAATTACTCAGGTATATTTCATCAAAGGTGTTCCATAGGTTTGTTTAACTGTCCAGTCTATTTTTGAGCCCTCGTCGTCACCGAATGACATCTGCGTCCGCGCAGTCTAAACAAACCTGTCCTCAATAGTGTTCTGGGAAACTTTTACACTTTTAACTTTTACTTTTTTCCAGGAGACACTTTGGCTTTTTAGTATCGTGTGTCTGTACGCGTGGAAATAGTTAAATGTAAACAGTGAAACAATTGATGTTTTTTTATTTTTGTCGGTACAAGTAAAGAACAAAAAAGTGGGCATCGGTTCGTCTTGTTTTTGTCATCATTGCATTTTTATTTTGATAATTTTTAATTTTTTTGCTACCTATGTTTTTACGTATTAACACACCATAGTTTTGTAAAGCATTGTCATTTGATTTTACTTTTTATTCCGCAAAAGAAAACTTAACAGAGAAGATAATTCTATGTTTTTTACAAGTCAACCTTAGGCATAGCAGAATTTTTTTAGGCAGTGCTTTGAACTTATACGTATTTTAATTCGGTATCGTATCCATACCTCGTATAGTCAGCATCGAATAGTCTGTAGCATCCAAAGCACCGAATATATCGTAACACGTCTTTATTACTAAAGGCACAAAGAGGTGTGACGATATATTTGGCACTTTGGCTATTACAGACTATTTGATGCTGACCTTACAGTGTCGTACATAAATCAGTAAATAAGTTAGTAATCAAACTAACAAAATATACATTACGTTACGAACTAGATTCAAATTCCACTTTAAGGAATTATATTTCTTAACTGACTTAAGATTTGAGTTACAGCATCACAGAGGAAAATTAGGGTGATCACCATAATCCTCCTCCGTGATGTTTATAACTCAAATGTACATGATCATGTACACGAACTATATGTTTAGCCGCATGACATTTAACCAAGTAATCTACAGGCGTATTTTTCGGATTCTCTTCTGAACTTTTGCTCCTCCTTAGTTTTACCATTATTTTGCCAGCACTCAATCCGCTAGAAAGTATTTCCATCCATTCGACCACGAGCGCATTCCTAGTCACGTAAATATTTTCGAAGCCATCAATAAGCGAGAAGCCATTTGTAGTACAAGACGTATTTGTTTCCACATCGCGTTCCACGGATATAATTAGAGGTGCAAGTGTTAAGCATCCTTCCTCGATACGGCTCGCTTGTTTGTATGATCGGCAGCGTCCCGACGACGTCGCCGGCGCCGCCTGTTCGATTTACATCATTCAATATTCGAATGGTCTCATCTACACCTCTAAAAACTTCTAAATTTGAATTAAGAAACCTTAAAAATACGATCCGGTTTAGATTGTCGCATGAAACTTCTATAATGCCTTTAGTTTCTACAGTTATCTCAAAGACACGTTCAGGAAATTAGACTTTGTTTACGTTATGTCAGAAGACATACTCCTTTGTTCCATTTGTCGTCGTCACAGATGGTTGGTCCCGAACGGGCCGGAGACGCCTCTGTCGTACACATGTTGACACGAGGAAGGAAGAAACCGCATTTAGGACGGCCGAGGCGTAAATCGCGGCCGAGTGACAAGTAAAATTTTATAGCGCTGTAAATTACTAAATGTATAAGCGCACAAAAATAGCCCGGCTATTGGCATTGATGGTGATACCTAGCTGTAAACCGTGAGCTGTCGCAGGCGGCGGGTTGCGAAGCCGAAGGGAATTTATTAGAAAATAAAGTAGGCAGAATACTCTTCAAAAATTGTGAATCTTCTTATATGTAGATTACTTTGGTATTAAGTTTCCCCGACGAATACATTTCTAAGCACGCTACCAATTGTAGGACTGGAAAAACGATAGGTAAGAATTTTAAAAATATATGCGCTAATGGTTAATAGGGGTGAATTTAGGAGTCCAATCTGGCACTGTTAGTTAGATACCAAATAATCATGTTAGTTTATACAAGATTACTGCATTTTGTGTTGTTTGACCGACTTTCCTCTGTAGAAATAAAAGTATGATTGTGATGCGAACATTCACTTGTTTACAACCAACAATAAAGATTTTCAAACAGATATGTGTATACGCCATACCATATAAAAAATCTATGGGTGTTTAAATTCGTTCTGTCAAAATCATAAATCCATTATCTTTCGTAGAAAATAATTTATCTCTATCATCTTATTTCAATGATTGGGGAACACAAAGACATGCTTTCGCAATGGTTGATAATGAATTTGATCTTAGGCTTTTGTACATTCTTGTATTTTTTTTTGTTACTTTGGATACATTTTGATAACAAAGGAAAAAGTGAAAAAAATATCTCTCTGTCAACCCGTGAACACGGAAAGCTAAAAAAACCCCGAAACGTCTGGAACTCAAATGAGATAAACGCGATATAATCCGCTAAACTTGTGTTATTTAAATTTTAAATGAGTAATAATCATGGAAACAGAAGAGGTTATTATGTAAACCTCCAAACTGTGAAGTTATATTGTAGGGTACTATTATAAACAGTGTAACTTTTACAGTCGGCGACGTTTTCACTCTGTATATTTAAATATATTATATCTTGAAAAGGGATAAACCTATTCCAACCTAATATGAACATACGCCGTTTTCCATCCGCTTATACTAATGTATAGTGATGAGTGATCCTAATTCAGTGTCGCCATAAAAGAGACAGTTGAGTTTATGAATAGTGTTTTGTTTTAGTCGCGTGAATCAGATGGGGGATATTTTTGAGTATTAGCTTCACACATAGGTACATTTTTATGAGTGCTATGTGAAGTTGCTTTCATAACTCATAAATGATTCACGTTATTTTTGGTGGGATTTCGCATCAGTGAACAAATTGAAAATGGAATGACGTAAGCGCCAGTGAGTTTAAAAAAATATAATTTGACGGTGGAAAGGAGTAATGGGATAAGCGACTTTTTCGAGACATTTCAATGCACTTTCTAAAATGAGTTAAATAGGTTTATTACTAAATGCCACCAAGCTGGCTGTCTAGTTGATGTATTTTATTGAATGCAGGACCTATGCAGGGCATCCACCTGAATACTAAGTGGCTATTGCTCCGTACAAGTTGGTGAAAACAGGGTTTTATACTACCCTATTTTCTCTGTCAAAGCTGAACCAATTTTAGGTTTTCTTTCATATATGTTATAACGAGGGCTTTGGCCTCTATGTTTTCTGTTTGCTGAATGTCTGCTTATGGCGCTGGAAGGTGGAAAGTTTTAGACGGTCTTTAATACAATTGTTATAATTAACAAATTATAAAAAAGGTAATATATTCACTATAATATCCTTTTAACATCGTACCCGCTGTTTGGGCGCCAAGAAGCTTTTGTACAACTGTGTTGCGGCGTACCGTTACAAGAACCAGTGACATTAGTGGCATTGCTGGTATTTTCATCTTAGTCCTTAGACCATCCATTTTTTCAGCGAGGTCAGGATAATAAAATAACATTACAAAATATAGAAAATAGTAATCGCGAACTCAATGATAAGATAAATAATAATATAGCACATTTTTAAGGGAACATGTGAATCATTTTCTTTTTTAATTGACGCCTGTCGCCGGCGTATACAAAAATAATGCCAAGCCCTAATTTCAGTTACGACTCACCGTTTTTATTGTTGTTTAGCTTGCCTGTGACACGACGCTCGTTTGTTTTTACGACAGTGTTAACTTTTTGTCAAAGCAACGTTTTAATGGCTGACAAGAAACGTCAAACGCTCCCGCCATTATTCTATTTTCATAATTCAATTTTGATACATTCCGTATCACGTAATGTCATAACAACTATTAAAGCGTGCTTATTACGTGCCTAATGTTACACGTGTTTCTATCAAAAAACGTGTGAATAACCAATAAAAGTTGATCGTAAAATGTCTTCTACTAAAAGTCACAAATAATATAGGACTAAGAAATTATTTGCTTTCTGTTGACTTTGAGTTGCGAGCGTTTTCGTCTTTATATCCATCCCAGTAGATTCTACGTTTTCAGTTATAAATGTAAATAGTTTGTTTAGTTGAAGTCTGGTATTTATTAGAAGATAAATAGGCTGTCGTCGGATGTCTTTGCGAGATCGTAATATATACAAAGTGACGGACGACGGTTGAAAATATCTTGAAACCTTCAGTCAAGATTTACACGAACAGAAAGAAGACGAGACGTTTTTATTAGTCAGTTGGCTTTTAAAGAAGAAATGCTGTCTGAAGATTATTGCCGACATTGATTTTGATTGATTTTGCCGACAATCTTTCAGAGGATTAAACAAACGATTTGTTCACATTGTGTCCTAAGGGCCTCTGCACATCACGTTTTTTAGGAAGTGTTAGTTGGAAACGCTCATCAATAGCGCGTTTTTCATTTCATAGAGCTGCATGCATACTGACTGCGGTGTTTGTCGCGTTTCTATAGTCACAAACGTTTAAGAAACGCAGTTTACAAAGGCCTTAAGAACTTGAAGTTCAAAATATTCTTCTGAAAAAGAGCCGTAAAGTGATTGATTAGTAATTTAATTAAGTATCTGAATCTGACCCACCAGTACCGCTACTCAGCCTTAGGTATGTGTGCGTGTGCGAAAGTGTGTTTATCGCCATCTCTTTAAGAATTCGATTTTTGTCGCGTATCAAATATTACCTGTCCCGTTCTTTTCAATACAGTGCGAGTAAGACGCATCCGTTCATCCGCATTCAAAGCTAAGTTAATTCGCAGATAGTTATTGTCACAACACGTGTTGTGATTTGTGATAATGAGTGAAAATCGTATTCGTTTAAATCAATTATTAATTTACTGCTATGTAATACCTATTGAAGATTGAACATTATAGGTCACTTATTCAGCTTGGGTATATATTTATGTATGACTAAGTATTAGCATATTTCACGTCACTATTTTTGATAGACATTAAACAACGGTCCATGGTAGAGTTATTCTATATTTTTATGACCAGTTAAATGCCCGTTTACGTATAGAAATGGTTTTTAAACCGTTTCAGATGTTTACGCACCTCATCAAAGTGATACGAAAGGCCACACACGAAGTAAGCATACAGTGCACTGTGAAGTTTTATGGTAAGTAACCACTGAGGAAGTTTAGAAGTTTATTTTTGGGATAAGTATTGTTACAATTCTTTCATGGTTTTGTAAAGGTAATAAAAATACCAGCAGAGGCATACTAGAATCATACACACGGAATGCTCTGCCACCAGTATGATGCGAGCCCAAGAAAACCCCTATTTATGAGCATTTCACGTTACTTATTAAATTAGGAGATTAGGTTAAAGGATTACAATTTCTTTGTTATTCCGCGTATAGTGTCTCAGTTAGATGTGACAATAAATTGTGCTCACATGCGTATATTTACATTCAGTCACAAAAAAATACGCATGCAAATGCAACAAACCATCACCAGGCAGGTATAATCCTCGACTCGTGTTTTGCCTCTTTACCTACGCGGCATCATCAGGAGATGCAGGAGATGTTGACGGTCCGGCTTCCACTCGAGAAGCCAAGACACTATATCGCAGTATTCGCAGAACAGCAAAGGAACTATTATCCATTGACCTTTTATGGATTTACGCAAAGTCATACCTGAATCTATCAATTACGAGTTTATGTAACGAAGCAAAAAAAAACTTAAAACTAAATAAATTAATAGTTTAAAAAACATTAGAAAAACACGCTTTACAAGACTTTTCTAACAAATCCAAACACAGCTATGATGCGATGTTCCATCATGAAGTTCCAGTTCATATCTTCCGGCTCCATCATCAGATCAGTTCAACAGTACCATATTATTGTATTGTCATCAGAACTAAATACAGCTGCCAATTTTCATGACGCCACGATGCTTGGAAGATGGTTAAATTAGTTACCTTAGATTCCATTACATAGTTAGTAAATACCATTGAGCAGCTAAAATTTGCTGCCCAAATAATTCAAATATATCCACGGCGATAATGATCCCTATTTATGTGTCCAACTATGAATGCTCAGCTACCCGTGTATCAAAAATAGTTGAAATACGTTTAGCCGATTTGGCGTGATGAAGCCAAAACAACACATAAAAACATACAAAACAAAAACAATAAAAAATCCATTTCACTTATTGTTTTGAAAATATCTTCAATATATAGACATTTCATTTTTACAACTTTATAATAAATTATAATAATTAAGCCTTTTATTTCCAAATACATTTTTTTTACATCTCAGCATGTGATATTCAATTTGAACCTTATTTACAATTATTTTTATTAATTTCACATTTTCTTTAGTAACAAAGAATTATAATTTAGTAACAAAGAATTATAATATACAAATTTATAACTTACACATTTTGTTGATTCATTATTAAGTATTAACATAATTTATTCCATTTTATTATTATCACTTATTTACCTTACATTTATTACAATTTATGATATTTATATATTTATTTTATGTTACAATATTATTTCATTTTATGTTACAATATCCATACTCCATACTAATATTATAAATGCGAAAGTGTGTCTGTCTGTCTGTCTGTTACCTCTTCACGCTTCAACCACTGAACCGGTTCGGATGAAAGAAGTTTGAGTCCCGGGGAAGGACATAGGCTACTTTTTATCCCGAAAAAATACCCTTATCCGCGATAAACGAATTTAAGGCGGACGAAGTCGCGGGCAGAAGCTAGTTATTTCATATATATTCAATATAATTCTTCAGTAAATATTGAATATATATTCTAAGGGGATGTCAATTTCTGGACATAGGCCTCCTCACTCCTGTTCCATTCGTCTCTGTCAGCGGCTACTCGGGTCCTGGTGATATGTAGATATTTAAGTGAGATTATCTTTTCTTATTATTCGGAAATGTGCGTGTTTCGTGACTGTTCTGAACATCACATTTAAAGTAGCCTATTCCAAAATCACGTTACGGTATGACACCGGTTCGTTGCTCTGTTACTGCATGAAAAAAGTATAAATGGTCATCTGTTGAATGTAACCCGACTTCCTTCATCCATGCCCACTCATTGGCCACCGCAACCAAAATAGCTTTACTGTCATATTCTATTTGTATCATAAGCAATACTGCGATTGATCAGTGGGGCTTTATGGGACCACCCGAAAGTCAATTGCCGCGGTCGTTAAAATATAACAAGCGGGGAATTTGGCCCACTCGTGCGCATGACGTAGACATAGTTCCGGGTATGGATCTTAGTATAATTTTGGGTCAGTTTCGTTTCAGACGGGCGCATATCGTATATTGATACTGCTATTAAATTATGCGATTAGTTCCCGATTCGATGTATTCTTGTTTTGTCGGTAAAATCAATTAAGTAAAGAAAGTGTTCGCTTATACCTTGGGGCACGGCAGTGCCCCCGTCAAGTCGAGCAAAAAAGCGGCACGGTTGTACCATCCTTTTCTCGAAGCAGTTCAGGCCATTTTCAACCCCCTTATAACTTCATTGTGGATAAAACTAAAAAAACAGAATTTTCAGTTACCAAGCAGGCATTCTATAAATCCGTGCACGGCGTGAAGAACTTTTTTTTTTGATTGTTTCTAAATCTCTTCCGGTCTATGGAGACCGTTTTAGAGGTGTGAAGTGGGCGCCTCGCTCCGAAGAACTTGATGAGTCGAAATATACATTTAAAGAAATTTGAACTTAGGATATGAGTTTTATGGTTTAATTCTGTTCAGACTATACTGACGATTTATCAAGTTCTGCACGGAAATATTATATTTATTTTATGCCATATTGTTGTTTTCCACAAGACTTCAAATAGCGACATGATTTTCTGAAACTGAAAAATTCCGACGAAACAAGAATCCGACGAATCGGGAACTAATCTATTAACTAAGAATATCGATGTCGGTCTCTTTCCTTTCAATACACTGCGAAAACACGGGTTTTCAAGACAAACGAAGTCGCGAAGAAATGAGTCCGGCTGAACCCAAAAGTCATCCTTCATTTATATTTTCTTTAATAAATTTTCATTTCATGTCATTTCTTTTTATTACAAAAGCGAATATTTTACACTGCATGATATTCACGATTGCGAATCCGAAAATTTGACATTAATAGTCGCGTCTCTGAATGTGAATATTTCCCCATTGACGTTTACAATGAAAACGGATACAAAAAATTAAAAAAACAAAAAACCCGACTGCGTAAAAAACTAAAAAGAAAAAATAAGTCCAGTACCCTAGAAATTTGTTAAGTTATAATGGAAATCTTTCATTCCCATTGTTGGGAAGATTTGCGTCGATCTAGATTTCTTATGGGTCCCGACTGTTTAAAATTGCTATGTCCCATATTAGAATTTGTTATTTATTATATTGTGAGTATCGATCATGAATCATGAAAGATTTCCATTATAACAAATTTCTAGGGCACTGGACTTGTTTTTACCTTTTTAGTTTTTGTACGCTGTCGGGTTTTTTGTTTTTTTAATATTTTTTTTTATTTTACACTTTTTAGTTAAAATTATAAAAGTCAGTAAATTTTCATCGTGGGGGTTATTGATAAGCTTGGACAGATTTATTACAATACCATTAAATGAAAATTTAGTGAGAACGGCTTGCTAACCAACTTTAAATCGTTATAGTTCCTAACTGGTAATACCAAAATAAAAATGATAAAAGAAACCTAATAATGATTTTTAAATCCCTGTTCATTGATACCCCACTTGATATAGTACGTCGATTTTCATTTTTTTATTTTTACAATATGGCGTCTCATTAACGCCATCTTGAGTTTTTATCATTTTCATGTCTTTGGTGACATTCGAACAGTTAAGACAAATCGATTGACGTAAGAATCATCAAAATCGGTCCATGCGTTTGGTCTTTAGAGTGCCAGATAGGAACGAACATACATACATACATAGACTGATCAATCATTGATACACAATATGGTTGGGTGTTATGAAGAGTGCATTTGGAATGAATTAAGAGTAAAATAACAAAGAACATTTATTTGCAGAAATGTAGCGGTTTATCAAGTTTGAATTGTGTCTTAAGTTCATACATTTTGCTTAAAAAGGCATGCAAAGTTACTTAGAAACTAAAAAAAAGTCAGTTATAACTGTTATAAGTATATCATATTTATATAATTACCTACTACATTATTATTAAATGATCAAAATAGAGTAAAATATTCACAATATTATTAGTTATTTATCGGTTCTAAATAACCATTAATTTGTAACATTTCCTGCCTCACGCGACTGAACTGTGGAATAAATTGTCGCCTGCAGTATTTCCAGAACGATGCGACCTTCAAACCTTCAAGAAAAGAGCGTATTCTGAGCGTACTGAACGGCCGGCAACGCACTTCCGACTCCTATGGTGTTGCAAGTGTCTATGGGCGACGGTGATCGCTTACCATCAGGCGATCCGTCTACTCGTTTGGCCCCTATTAAATAAATAAAAACATCGAAGCAAAGTGTAGATATGTAGTTTATGTTTAAATTCAGGCATGTCAGAGTTCCTATTTCTGTGTCTAAATTACTAACTAGTTTTCCTTAAGATATTCGTCAAATGAATAATAGGCCATTTTCACCAGGTAATCTTTGGCTGACCTCTTGAATTTAGCGATGTCATATACCCTCCTTAAAAACTCAGGCAGTTTATTATAGATTCGAGGTGCCATGCCAAGAATGCTCTTTGATAAGAGAGCAGTTCGGATGCGCACGAATTTGGTACTGTAAACGCTCACTTGTGAAGCCTTGAAAAAGATGAGGATGGCATCTAACGAAAATTATCAATTCGTAAAAATACTTGTGCGCACACTGTAGGTAGATATTGATCATGGCATGGATCTCAGTACCTATTCCATTTACATAACTCATTGTCCTCATTTTGGACATTTTGACATGAGGATGTGATGAAAGTGTTTATGTTGTTGTCTAAAAAGTATTCACTGTCGTACCATCGAAAATCTCCAAAAGTATAGGTAAAGTTGGATAGACAAAATCGATACTAAATTATCCCTTTGTGCACCAAAGACGGCAAATCACGTCGACGGAAAATTGTGCCTGACGCCACGACGTTATTTTCTGCTATTCAGTATCAAGGAATTGGTTTATTGGTTAGCGTCTGGTGCATGTTTTTCCGTCAACAAGCTGGACGCTTAAAAGTTTACGTAAATTATGTATACTTCAGTCAAAAATTTATTAAACGCATCGTTTCATGGGAAACCCGAAATATCGTATCACAAAATAAGCGAAGGAGAAAGAAATTATAACTCTCTTTTTTATTCAACGAATGAGGACACAGCGACATTTAAAAACACACAAACATATTTTTTTTTTCTTTTCAGTGTCCTTCAAAAAGTAAGTTTCACTTTTTGAATTTTTTCAATGTACTGACATTTTTACAACTTTATAATAGTATAGATTTGAAATTTTCAAAACTCCATATTCTATATGGGACTAGTAAGTACTACCGGTGTAAGAGATTAGATTTTAGTCTATGGACGCTGTAATCAAAACTTGTACATGTGAAAGAAAAAAAAACTGCGGAAGGAAATGAAGAAAAATCTTAATAAATCTACGGCTGTCAATGCGCAGGCGCCACGTGCCTGTAAGTGCGGGTCAACGACCGATCTAATTTAGGCTTAATGCAATATCGGGTTATTTCCGACGCGATAGTGAGACAAGTGCATCATAGATTCAAGACTTTTCGACTTTGATTTAATAGAGTTTGTACAGGAGATCGATAAATACATCATAAGCTATTGTAGAAATATTGGCTATATTCAAATAAAAAAAATGATGCGAAGTGGTAGTTTCTATGATAGAAATACAAAAAAATATATTTGTTCGACATTTTGTGTGTAGCTTGTTTTATGAGCCTATAAAGTTGAATGGGAAAGTAATTTTTTAAAGTTTGTAAATATAAATAACTAATAAATATCAGTACTACTTTATTTAACTTGTTAATTTTATTACATTAGATTCAAAACTCCAAGTAGGGGAAGTAAAGTTGATCTTTCTTTGGGCAGCATGTTTACTTATTTCCTCTTCTATGTTTTCCGAGTTGTATTGACACACTAGGGACGGAAGAATGTTAATTGCATGGGCTCTTTGAAACAATTCATAAACAGGGGAGTCTAAAGGAATGAATGGAAAGTATTTTTCATTATAAACTTAATGATTTTTAATTTGTTTCCGTTTTTATGTCGTGATTAAAAGGTATGCAGAGTTTTGACGGGGCGAGCATTTTATTTGTTTTATGATAAGTACATACATAAAGGCTACTGTGTTTATTTGTATGTTTATTTTATTTTTTTGCAGAACTGTCCTGTAATGACTTGTTTGGTGGATTAATAGCGGCACTTTAACAACGAATTTTTATATGTCACAAGGGTTACGTAGCAAAGGTCTAAAACCAAATGTCATATGTTCGTTTTGCATTATATCAAAATACATAAAGTCAAATTGCATACCTTTCTAAATATAATAACATCTTTTATCATAAGTTTAAAATGTGTACGGTCTAAATTCATCATATGTAAATATAAGGCTCAAAATACAAAATAATGTCAAATAAATAGATAGGTTAATTGAAACATCCAAAAAGTGTTAATAAAAACTCTATTACATCTAATTTAACCATATCATAACGAAATTACATTGGAAGTTCTTTTTTTATTGTGCTTTACCCCAACAGATGTCAATGATCATCATAATACGAAAGTCATTTCTGTTCTTTGACTCTGCTCAGAGTGGTCTTTAGTGCCGGTCCAGTCCATAATGTAACACATCTATACTATTATAAAGTTGTAAAAATGAAATGTCTGTACACTAAAGATATTAAAAAAAAAAAGAATGTTACGAACTATTTGGAGGTCACTAAAACAATTTTTCTTTTTTGGATTTTATGTACGTTTGTATGTGTCGTTGTGGCTTCATCACGCAAAATCGGCTGAACAGATTTCTACAATTTTTGGTACACGGGTAGCTGGGTATCTCCAGATGGTTATAGGATACCTTTTACTCGACTACGCTGGAGAAAAAACGACGGGTTGTGAGTTTTTCTGCTCCGCGAACGAAGTTACGGGCATCTTCTAGTATTGAATATTAGAGTAGTATATTAAGGAGTTGATTTATTTTGCAGATTTGTCGTGCAGTTTCGTTTAAAGTCAGTCACAGGGGCTTATAAATGTGGCAGTTGTAATAGCCTTATATAAAGTTGTAAAAAATGAAATGTTTGTATGTCGTTGTGGCTTTATGATGCCAAATCGGTTAAACGGATTTCAACTATTTTTGGTACACAGGTAGCTGGGTATCTTCAAATAGTTATAGGATACTTTTTACCCGACTATGCTAAAGGAAAAAAGAGGGGTTATGACTTTTTTTCCTCCGCGAACGAAGTTGCGGGCGTTTTCTAGTAGGCTTATAATATAAATATTGCGCATTTTTCTCCTCCAACGAAAAAAGATAATAAATAAAATAAATAAATATCAGGAACATTCTTACACAAATTGACCTAGTCCCAAACTAAGAAAATCTTGTACTAGGGGGTACTAGGCGACAGTATACATAATATGTAGATAAATTTTAATACCTACTTAAATCCATAGAAAACATCCAAGAACCACGAACAAACATTCGTGCTCATCACACAAACACCCGGGACCGCTAGCTTCGTAGGCCGTTGTACAACCCATAGATATCATATTGTATAGAGAAATCATGGAGATGGCTATGTATAGGGTTAGATGGAGATACCTAAGTGCTTCGTCAGCTACACCGTCAAGAGTTTGACTTTTAAAAGCATGATCGAATAGGTAAGATTCTACCGTCATTATATACTACTCAAAACAAAATAAGGGCCACGTTTACACGGAGAATGTCTGTTCAGTTTTTGTGGTTACAATAAACTTATTTTATGCAATTGAAACAAATAAAACAAATGACTATTCAATTAATCGATTGTTAGCCTAAACAAAAACAAAAGCCTCTTAAGCTGGAGACTTTTTAAAATATTTTTTACCGTATAATATATATTTTCACCTCCCGTGTCCTCCCGTGACCATGGAAAGCTGGAAAGCTTCCGAAACGTCGGGAACTAAAATGAGATAATATACGCGATATAATCCGTTAAATTGTTTTATTTCAATATATTTTCACGTTACGATCAAAATTCTTAGCGACTCCTATATTGTTTTGAGCAGTATAATATATTTAGTTTGGTTGCGATGGTTTGTGAAAAAATATTGAATGCACAGACAACCACACGCAGGTGACCTTCCTGTTAACTCTTAAATTGTTACAAAACGCCGCACACTGCCCAGTGCCCAGTCAACGCAGGGAACAAAAAAAAGTATTTTTATAACTCAGTAAATTCGGGTTTGGTGATACATACGTTTACCAACATAGACATGCAGATCCCGAATGATACCGTAAACTGTCTTGTAATACGATAAGGTTTACATTTGATCGGGTTTTTATTAGCAAGACGTTTTGTTTTTTAATTTGGTTAAGCTGTAAAATAAAGTGACAGTTCGCGGTAGGGTCGGCAAAACGGTAGATTGGACAATTTCGATACGGGAGATATAACGTTTTTGTCAAATGTCAACTTCTGTGGCCGCCTCTTTTGTTTTTTTTAATTAGATGCCACACAGGACTAGTTTCTTCTTCGGTGGGTTTTGAAGCGTTTCGCAGAAAATGTTAAAGTTAGGGTTACAAAATAAAACAGTGTAAAAGAAATATTCATCCTTGAGTTGTATTAATAGCAAAAATGTTTTAAATTTCGCCCATTAAGGCTATCAATTTATGCTATAAATAATGGATTTTTATTTATTTATCATTTAATCAAGAGCCTAGAGTGCCCAAATACTGAGCAAAGGCCTCCCTCTCAATCTTCCACGTATCCCGGTCTTGGGCAATCTCCCACCAGTTCTGGAGAGAATCAAGCTCGTCTCGCCATCTCCGTCGAGGCCTACTGCAACGCAGGACCCTATTTTGTGGAAGCCACTTGGTGGCTACTTTTTAGCCCACAAGAATAATAGATACCATAAATAAAGTACGCACAAATGATAGCCAGACTGTCTGCTAAACAGATGGACGATCTGAGGAGGATTGCTGGACGCGGTTGTTTGAGGGACTTCCATGATCGGGTCAGTTTGCATGCCTGTTCTGCTTACTTTGTCCTGTTATCTAAGGGTCGCACTTCGTTCTCATCTTCCATTTTGCATGTGCGTACTGATTAAATTTGGTTGTCTTCTGCATGCCATTTAAGCGACCTATAATCACATTCTATATTATTGCATGTGACACTCATTTCACGTGGCAGACTCACCTGTAAGCATGGCATGTTAGTGGCTTATATAGGGACACTGTCCCAGTGCCCATTACTGGTGATTTAGTTGGCACCTTCAATAATTCATTGCATCTTTTAGTCAGTTGCAATAGAGGTGACAAACAAAATTGGTAATTATTGAAATTAAGCTGTCATGCATTGAGACGTTTATCCTAGCGTTGGACTGTTACATAAGCTTCAAGAGAGGAATACCAACGTCTTGTAAAACGGCCACCAAGTCCAGCAACTCGTACTTGAATTGAAGTGACAACCACTCTTTCGTTTTTGACGATTTATTATTTAACAGTTTCTGAAAAAACTCCACGTATTATCAGAAATCGCGTGTTATACGCCAATAAATGTTGTGGGCAGTGATTTCAAAAATCTGGCGATTTACCCAAGGTTTAAAATTTAGTCTATTTAGTTCCCGGCAATGTAGGCGAAGCTGATACATGCTAATACAATGACATGCTCACAATGAAGAGATGATGAGAATCCAGTATAGCTCCCCAGGTGAGTGAGCATTTCATGCGATAGCCTCACCTGTCATTGTTACGCAGGTTACGCAAGCTCGCGTGTCTCGCTGCGATCGAGTCGCGCGTTTTTTCAGCGGTTCCGTCCGCACGGTGTGACCGTCGCGCTCGGTCGCGCGAATGAATTATGCAGTGCGCATGCGGCCTCGTTATGCCGAATCTTCTACACTTAATCGAGTCTTATCATAACCATCATCACCGTCATTCTGTAAAAAAATAAATATCAGGGATAAATTCAAATAGTTTATTCTGTAAGCACTATTACAAGTCTGACTCTACGGCATTTCTCAAGAGGAGACCACTGTTGAGAAGAAAGCCGAAACAAACTCAACAGTCAGTATTTTTTTCAAAATAATTCTTAACTATTACAATATTAGTACTTAGCCTATCTTAATTATACTTAACACTCTTAGAATTGCGTTATAACTAATTGGTACAAGTAGAGATGTACAGATAAGATTTTCTTACTCCTATGCAAAGCGTGTACTGTGGAAATTAGGCGACGATAATATACAATAAAACACAATACAATAACTCTTTCAGAAAACAATATACATCTTCTTTAAAATAAAGATAATACTTAAATACTTAAAAACAATCAAGACAAACATTCGCGCTAATCATATAAAAACCCGGCCCCTACGGGATCTGAACCAGGCACCGCCAACTTCGTATGCCGTGGTGTAATCAACTTAACCAAACGTGTCGTCAAAACTGTAGCAGTCTACTGCTGGATTTAGGGATCCAAGGGTGTTCGCAGATGCTCATATCTCGTCCGTATGTAGTCACAGTCAAAACTTGGTCTTACAATATAATTATCTTCTCTGCCTGTCTTCCAATGTGACTATTTATAGTTTTTGGGTTATCACAGTTGTTAAGTTTCTTTCAGAATGCTGTATGCATTCAGAAACAGCCAAATTTGGGAAAACTTGAAATAATAGTCCTATTAATAGCTAAAAATGCCACATACAGAGAAATGTCAAAAAAATACTTTTGGATGCCCTGTCTGGTCAATATCATTAACTTAAATTACTATAGCCAACCATCTATTTTTTAATTTCGTCTGCATACGTTTTGTTTTTTTATAGTAAAACCAAAAATAACCAGCCCCTAGAGAAAACAATTTCTATTGACTTTAACTACCTGAATATAAAAATGGCATAACGGATACTAATGTATATATAGCCTCCTAGCGTTGCAGACTAGATAGCATCTAAGTTATCCCGCCATCTACATCTGGGCCTACTTCGCCGCACATGAACATAATTTTCGGATCGCAATAATATTCGTCACATGTAGCCGGCACGTGAAGTTGGAAGATACCCGTGGAAGAAGTGCGGTTACTTACACGCCGATCCGTCCACTGTAACAGTGCCAGCGACAGGGTTGTCACACCTAATTGATTCCTGTACCACCGCAAAAGTTGCCACATGTGCATTGTACTTGCAGTACCCAGCATCTTGTACTTAATTGGAATGCATGTCATCCAGTTTAAGCCCTAAAACCCTATCGCAATCAGATGAAGAAGAAGAAAGAAGAAGAAAACTCATTTACTCCATAAAGCACACATAACAAGACTTCGCTGGCAACTAGAGTGTATAGTACCTATATATTATACAAGAGAGAAGGTGCCTTCAAAGAGTCCAGCATTGTGTGCAACTAAGAAAAGGAATAAGCCTCCTCATTGTCATGAAAAATTACAGATATTTCTGTGGCTTAGAAAAAATAAAAAGATGAAAAGGTGATGGTGGGCCTAATGTACATGCCTTATACGGTACGGCAAAGGCAGCATTGATATTTTCTATTAAAATGGCTGTAAATGTACTATTCTTGCCGTACCGTATAAGCCGGGCATATAGGCTCCTTTTTATTTTTTTCTAAGCCACAAAAGAATCTGTAATTTTTTCTGACAATTAGGACGCTTATTCCTACCTATAAACAAAATTTGGAGATTTTTGAAAATTTTCATCCATTCCCCATTATTCGTATTCCTTGAATTTGAGCGACGTTGGCTTGTCTTTGCGATATGATTCTACAATGATATAGGTTAACTTCTTCCTTGACCTACACATAGATTGTCCTATCACGTAATTTTTTTTATAATGAAACTATGTAAAAAAAAATTACTTACATATTAAATGCAAACACGAGTGAAGATATGAAGAAGCTACCGTGGTCAAGATATTACGTCAACATAATCATGACAGAAGTACTGCTGGATATAAGTTATGTTATGTTATATCATATAACATGACATGCCAACTAATCCAACCTTGGTCCTTTTTCATCTACAAACCTCTCATTCTTATTCAGTAAACTATTGATCAGGCAGATGGCCTAATTACACTATGATTACTCATGCGTAATTTCCATTCTAGAACCGTACTGGTTCTACATAATGTGACTATCAAACTGTCAATAATTCATCTTACTAACTTTCTGAAGAGTTATATCTTAATTCCGTGCACGCCGTATGTGTTGCTCAATGGTCTTTATAGTCTGCATAATTTATTGAAAAATTGTCACTGGTGCGAGGCAACCCTGGGAGTTTTCCCGCCAATTGATACCACGTCACTTGTCACGTGGAGCGTGACAGCGCACGCGCCGCGCACCCTGACTGCTGATGGTTTAAGTAACTGCAGAATAGCAATGTTAAAGTGTAGTGCTACAAGAGCAGCCATTATATTTAAATAGAGACATGGTTTTTGTTCGCCAAATGTAAACATATGGGAGCACTTTATGAGGCCAAACTTTAATCATTGATTTTGTGAAAAAAATATCATTGGTGATATAAAATCTTAAACATTTTCGCGCTCATAGACCTGCCATATGCAGACTTCTAAGACCACTTTATGACGGCATACTTTAATCATTGGGAGAAATTGAGAATGGGAAAAGGCCCTGTCCCCTTTTTTAGGTTTAAGCTTTGAATACCTACAGGAATGGTGAAAAATGGTTAGTATTTTCTAGTGGGCATCGCTCTTGACTTATCACTAGAATTAATCTATACTTTTACGATATTGTAAAAATGAAACGTTGAAGAATTGAACATATTTTCAAAAAAATGTTTGTAATGAACTATTTGGAGGTCATTGAAACATTATTTTTTTTTGGATTCTTTGTATATTTTGTTTGTATGTACGTGTCGCTGTGGCTTCATTGCGCCAAATTGGCTAACCGGTTTTTTTAAACTATTTTCGGTACACAGGTAGCTGAGTATCCGCAGGATATATATACGCTTAAGGAAAAAAGAGGGTTATGACTTTTTCTCTTCCGCGAACGAAGTTCCGGGCACCTTCTAGTACTGAATAATCCCATGCGATCTCAGTCATATTCTGGTATAAAATAAGGAGTAGCGATCTAGGCAGACACTTCTTTCTGTTAATATTGTCATCGGGGACATACAACGGTGATGACATCACAAAGTGCATCTGTGATGGCCGCTTAATTAAAGCATAAGTATAACTCGTAAAAAGTAATTACCTCTACAATTAAAAGCACTTCTTTTAAAACCACGCAAGTGTGTAACGACAGTCAGACCGAATTTTAACTACTTTGGTGGTCTTTATGAGCACTTACATTAACTTGCACTACTTAAATTTACACACAGACAGATGAGAAACTGCCATACGCTCCTAATTTATTTACTTTACGAGTAATATTCGTCTTATTTTGGTAACAACATTTATATTTGTAGGTTTTGGAGCACCTTTAGCTGGAGGTGAGGTAAACACACACACTATGGGAATATTCCTATTTTGGCGGTGTTCAAAAAGTTGGACAAGTTAACTCACGTTATTAAATTTTCTATGAAAATTTCCGTTGTGCAACGAACAATAAACCATACAACTAACTCTATTGAATATTTTCGTCGCACAACGGAACATTTCTCTTTCATCGGGTTTGTATGGTTAACTCCGGCTAATAATGGTCCAAGTTTCTGGGCTTCCCCTTCTACAAACGCACACACTAAAAAAACTACTAAAAATACACTTCCGCTGACAATATATCGTATAAGCTGACATGACACTAGGGATGATGACTAAATTTTAATAATTAGTCCGTCTTGTAGATTAATAAATCATATTGGACACGTATTTTTTTTTACATATATTCGAAAAATAAAGTCGATACATTGAGTCAATATGTCACGTGATGTCACTCCTAAGTACAAATTTTACTTAGGAGTGACGACACGAGCCCCCACTTCTATACTTTAATGCGATTAATCTGAGTATTTTTTTATTATTTTCCAAAAGCAAAAAATACGTGTCCAATCTTTTTTTTATATTTAGCTGACAGACTAATTACAATTTTGACTTTCATACCAAGTTATCATGCCTATGAAGGGGAATACGTACGTTATGAAAAAGTACTGGTAGTAATTAAATCCCAATTAAACGATCTATTGCTAACTGATAACGCTTGTTATGTACATCGTCCATCGTCCCTGGTGCGCAGGATTCGGGCCAGTGCCAACAGCATCCTGATAATGATCGCCGAACGATTCGACTGCACGTACGTGAACCATTGTTGCCAGGTTCACCTTATAAACATATTACCTTTAAGTTTTAATTTAATAGTTTCAATGTAATATTGTACCTATACTAACATTAGATGTAATAAGTGCATACTAACAAAAAAAAATGATCCCAGTTGGTCGAGAATAAATATACTATTATTATTATTAATTTTATTTATTTGTCTTCATAAGTTAGGTGTTATACAATATGAATATAAAAAGGAAAATACAAAAAGCAAATACAAAATATAAACACATTATAAAAAAAGAGCACAGAGAGGAACCTCCTGACGATGCGCGCCGTGTCCAGGATTTACTGCCTTCTGTATCTGACCCTTGATCCAGCCATCTAGTGAGAGTCTCTTAAGATGTTGGTCGAGACTCTTCGCTATAAGACCGTTTGCTGAAACGACTATCGGTACAATAATCGTCCAATCAACATCCCACATGTGAGCCAAGTCAAGGTACTTGCTGAGTTTGTCCTTCTCAGCTTTCACGAGGTTCTCGTCATGTGGAATGGTGATGTCGATGAGTATTTCCCGGCGCTTAGATCGATCTACCAGCACGATATCAGGCTTATTGGCTACAACAGTCCTGTCCGTGATGATAGATCGATCCCAAAAAAGCGTGGCACGACTATTTTCAAGAACTGGTATCGGTGCGTACTTATAGTACGGCACCTCAGACCCCACAAGACCGTATTTAAGAGCAAGTTGCTGGTGAATAATCCTGGCTACTTGGTTATGTCTGAGCAAGTACTCGCCGTTAGCAAGATGAAAACAACCGGAAATTATATACCTGAGTGACTCTCTGGGACGGCGGCATGTCCGACAGATGTCGACCGTACCGTCCTTCAGGATATACCTCCGGTAGTTGTTCGTCATGATAACTTCGTCCGCAATTGCGCAGGCAAAACCTTCGGTTTCCCCGAAAAGATCGCCGAAACGTAGCCAGTTCACCGACGCGAGCAGGTCTACATCAGGCCCTGTAAAGGCCTTGTAGAACCGCCCGTGTAGCTCTCTACTCCTCCATACGTCCTTGCGGTTTACGGTGCTAAGCACCGTTGGTCTGCGCCAGTTCTCGTTAGCCAGGGATAGAGGGATGAGGCCTTTGTCTACTGCCACAACATCGCAATGTATCCCACACTCATTGTTTAGGAAATACTCAATGAGACTGCACACCTAGCGGTTATGGAGGTCCTTGGCGTTTAAAAAGCCACGGCCCCCACACTTGCGCGGGATGTACAGTCTCATAACTGACGAGCGTGGGTGTAGCATGCGGTGTGTGGTGAGCAGCATACGGACCCTCCTATCCAGGGCGTCCAGCTCAGACTGGGTCCACCTTAGTATGCCAAAGGAGTAAGTGAGCAGGGGCATCACCCAAGCGTTGAAGGTGCGCGCCTTGTTGCCACCCGACAAAAGACTGTTAAGTACTTTTGTCAGGCGACAAAAAAAGCGCTCTTTATATTATTATTATTATTAATGTCCACCATTCAGCAAGCTTTTTGTTCCTGGGAACTAGGTGGCTATTGGATCTTTTCTATATATTTAAGGACTAGCTTCTGCCCGCGACTTCGTCCGCCTTAAATTCGTTTATCGCGAATAAAGTAGCCTATGTCCTTTCCCGGGACTCAAGCTATTTCCATTCCAAATTTCGTTCATTCAGCGGTTTAAACGTGTAGAGGTAACAGATAGACAGACACACTTTCGCATTTATAATATTAGTATGGATTATAATTTATCTTTATATTATATGTATATCGTCGCCTTAAACTTATAGTACAAGCTTTACTTAGTTTGGGACTGGGTCGATTTGTGTAAGATTGTTCCTGTGTTATTTATTTATCCTTGAAAAGGGCATCGTCGATCGTCAATATAAGTACTCGTAGACTCGTATCAGTCATTGTCCCCTACCCTACACCAATTTAAACCTATTCATGGAATCGGCCAATATCCCAATCTGCTCTATCCATTAATAAGCTATTAAAGTAATTTTTGGAGTGATATTTGTTCATTCATCAATTACCTTTGACCATTTTTTCAGCTGAATCCTCAGTTATATTTTAACCTTTTAAAGGGCTTTTGGTATGAAAAGCGAACGACATGAAAGGACCAATCTGCTAAGTAGCCTGGATTGAAAGGGTCAATCGACCTAAGGGATTCGCGTATGTTTTCAATCAATTTCATGACTTTGATCTTATATTGAAATCTCTCTGGATCCTTTTGTGCAATTTTTACATGAAAATATGCCTGATTCGTATTATTTTATGTTAAAAGGACTTTTGAATACACTACATAAAATATGTTTTAGATTTTATATAAATATTTCGATTGTGATGAAGGAGTCACAAGGTAAATAGTTGAGACTAACTATTGCGTTATTTTTTGAAATATTTCAAAGTGAGTTTCATTTTTGTTGCCAAGATAGTGTTTGTTTTATTTTATTATAACTGCTGTGTCACTTTGATATTGTAAGTTGGGTTACCGATTAAGATATAATTTAAGTTATTGAACTTCTCGTCAAAGTCCAAATATTCTAAAGTAAACTCTGATTTTTAATTAAAGACCAAAATTTAACGTCAACGGGCGCAGTTTCGCTGTGATCACTGCATACTGGTTTAAGTGTCAGTATTTGTATCAATAAAACTTACCCTAATATTACTAGTTGCACGATTTCTCATTCATGTTTTTATGAAATAATGTTTATTTGTTTAGATAATCAAGATGTGAACTGTCAGATTTTGGTCTTGAATTAAAAATCAGAGTTTATAGTGGCTGTGTAACTTTTAAAAAAATATTCTCTATTATGTTACGTGCTTAAAGCGTGTTTTACATTGAATTTGGCATCATTTTAAAATTAAACATAGTAATCTATCATAGACCAACTTGATAATCAAAATAAAAACGCCCCACAATACCTGCATACAATTAAAATGCATTATCGATGCAATTTGCAGCAGACGCCACTCCACTCCAAATCGGCGTAAGTAAGTTGGAAATTGTAAGACTTATCCGTCTGTTCAAAGTCGTGCGACAGCGTGGTGTCGCGTGCAGCAAGCGGGTAATTTCCGGAGTTGTCGTGCTGACGAGTCGCGGACAGTCCTGATGGGCTGAGAAATGTCTAAGCTAAAGCATGGCTAAATTGGCTGATGCCACGGAAATGGGGAATTTTAAAAGCTAATCGCAACTTTATATAGTTATTATTAGTGCCACCACAGAGGTTACAGCTAAGAATATACGATCAGAAATTAATAAAAAAATATATACTGACAAGTATCAGACAGTACTGATAGAGCTGAAAAATGTCTAAGCTAAAACATGGCTGAATTAGCTGCTGCCACGGAAATGGGGAATTTTAAAAGCTAATCGAAACTTTATAGTTATTATTAGTGCGACCACAGAAGTTAGAGCTAAAGATCAGAATATCAGTAATAAATAAAATCGCATCGATATGGAAATTTTATAATAAACTATTAGTCCAATCACCGAAATTAGAGCAGTACCTACGGATTGGGCTGAGAAATGTCTAAGCTAACACTTCATGGCTAAATTGATTAATGCTACAGATATGGGAAATTTCTAAAACGAATAGAATGAATAACAAACCTATAGCTATTATTAGTGCAACGACGCCGGAACTACGAACAAAAAACCGGCCAATTGCGAGTCGGACTGGCGCACCGAGGGTTCCGTACAAATTATACGCTACAAAGGGCCGTATTTATGAAAATCCAGTGTTAGCAGAGTCCTGCTTCTAAGCAAAATGTACTCATTGTTCGGTCATTTTATTTTACTGACATAGACAGACAGACATACAATTATTCTGTTATTAGTATTTGTTGTTATAGCGGCAACAGAAATACATCATCTGTGAAAATTTCAACTGTGACCGACGGGCGGACGGCGGCGGAGTCTTAGTAATAGGGTCCAGTATTAGCCTTTGAGTACGGAACCCTAAAAAAGATATACTGAGAGTTACAGTTGAAAATTCGGTCTTCATGGGGTAAACATTACTATCTATTCAAATAAATGACTATGTTGGTAGAAAGTACTCTTAAATATTTTCTTCTGTTTCCACGATTATACTCATTTAAATAAAACAATTTAACGGATACACTTTTCTCAGCTTCCGAAGAGTCGGGAACTGAAATGAGATAATATACGCGATATAATCTGATAAATTGTTTTAAAAAATACTCTTCGTTGAACGGAGTCCCCTAAATATGTTTAAAAATGCAGTACTTACAGACAATGGTCATCAGTACCATCACACTAAATCTAAAACTGCGCTTACCGAATAGCCAAAACCCCTAAATAATTTACATATCCCTTTACGAGGCTTGAAATCGCAAGAGCCCTTCCAAATAAATAGTGGTCGATTTATATAAAAGAATGAACGTCGTAAAAGGAGTAAGAAATTACTCGCCTTAGCCGGTGGCACAAGTTTTGTTATTCATAAAGGAAGGATATTTATGCGTTATCGTCAAAATATTTATTATTGTGTCCGGCAGCCCCTTAGCCTTTTGTGCGACGTACGAAAAAATTGGGGGTGTGAATGCTATAGGGATTGCGAGTCGATGGTTTAGAGCGCAGAAGTCGATAGGAATTTAGTCTTCGTCTTTCGATAAGTTTCGGCTTTGTGTTTTGTCGCCTATTAATATATAATTAATAGTGCAATTTGTTTTAATCTGTTAAAACATCAAGGGTTATATACTTAAACAAAATAATTCAGTCTCAAACTAAGCTCGAGGCTTATGGCTTTATGGGTGAACATCCTGCGTAGGATCGGGTTAAGTGGCACGCTCGAACTCGAATGTACCTTGTATTATCAAACGTTTCATTAAATACTTCATTTCATCGACAGATCATTTCATAGAAAGCAGTTTTCTCTGAAACCATTAATAATTTGGGATTGTTATAAAACAAACAAATGAAATTTTTAAAAATCATGAATACTGTTTGGTTTAACGGAAAAAGGAGTAAATACACAGTAAATCCATACTAATATTATAAATGCGAAAGTGTGTCTGTCTGTTTGTCGGTCTGTCTGTCTGTTACCTCTTTACACTTAAACCGCTGAACAGATTTGGATGAAATTTGATATGGAGATAGTTTGAGTCCCGGGGAAGCACATAGGCTACTTTTATCCCGGAAAATGCCCTTATCCGCGATAAACGAATTTAAGGCGGACGAAGTTGCGGGCAGAAGCTAGGATAATATAATGTGAACTAAGTAACTAAGTAACCATAACAATATCAGCCGCAAAGTTGAGAAAGTGATTTCAATAGCAGTGAGTTAAGGGAGAGACAGATAATGATTTTAAAGGTGTGACTTAAATGTTGCAAAGGACTGGGCACGCTTTAAGAAAATTTAAAATATATCTGATAGGTAATATAATGTTAGAATTGTTTAATATACTTGCACAAATGATATAATATCTTCTTCTAGTTGAGTGTGGTCAACATTTTCTGAAAACATGTTTAGATTTCCATCGATACCTCATCCACCCCTATTCGCCGTTATGAAATATGTGATTCCTTAGCAGTCCTTTATGCATCTCTTGGGACGCTGGTCAAGTGGGTTATCACACGCGCCCGCCGGCGGATGAAAAATTTATGTCTCAATATAGACGCGGCTTGCATTACGCCTGGATTATGAATAGGGTAGGGAAATTCTTTGTTTTGATGTTAAGATGTGTTAAGATGTATTGGGCATTTCATTTAACTAAGCATTAAATACTAACGGATGATGGTTTTTAGCTCTCTGTGTTTGTTCTACCGTTTGTATAAAGTTGGTGCCACCGTCACGTTTCTATCTGAATGCTTTTCATCCAAAAAATAAACGGGTATCACGCTCATTTCTGCCAAGAACTTGTAAGATGCGGAATGAGCTTCCCCCTGAAGTGTTTCTGGAGCGCTATCCCATGGGATTCTTCAAGAAGCGAGTTAACTCCCACTCAAAGGTTGGCAAAGTATAGGCGACTTCAAACTCAAACTTTTTTATTGGTGATAGGTACATATCACAGGTCAGTTAAGTTATAATTGCAGTTTTTCATTCCGTCTTAATTTTACATTTACATATGTTATAATATTTTTTCCAAATTCACATATTAAAACTATCGTTACACATATATTATATGATTAGATATTTGGCTAACAGTACGATTCATACATTTTTTATTTATTTCAGTTGCTGTCTAAAAATTCTTTCAAACTATAATACGCTTGCTCGACAAGCCATTTTATTAACTTTAATTTAAACGTTGTTAGGCTTCTCCGCTGTTACACAGCAACAATAACCACTTATCATCAGGTCGCTCGTCTATCCGTTTGCCACTGATAACATAAAAAAAAATTAAATAGATTTGTCACAAAATTTACAGGTGAAACGCTTTTTAAATATAACTCAAGTTCCTCTTAACTGTGTCAATTTTAATGAAAATGCCAATTTGTCTTCAATGTGTTAAAGATAACAATACCATATACAAATTTGCAAATCGTCAACCGACTATATTTTGCTGTTAAAAGTTGTGATGATTTTTGTACGTGCAATTTTTGTTATTATTTATGTGCAAAATCGGGAATCCACATTCCCGATTTTGCACATAAGTTAATCCTTCTAAGCTCGAAAACTATATATATTAGATTTTGTCATGTCAACGAATTTTTGTGCAAGTCGTCCTTTTTTATTTTTTTCTCTTTCCAAAATCGGCCTATGAATATAACGAAATATTAAATTCAAGAAGCGGTGACTAAGCAAACAAACGTGTTGAAAAAAAACATGAAATACGCCGAGACAAAATGCAACAAATGAAATATCCATCAAGCTAAAAAGCAAAGTCACGAGAAATAGATCATCCATAGAACCGTCGAATCAAAACTCAAAGTCAGATCTTTCGACGCGACGGCTTTCAAGAGATTGCTTTCTGAGACAACATTAATATTATCATTAGCAGTAGGTGTATGCGACATACGAATCGCAAGTCATGACACCGGCCAGAGAATCTTGAGCTCCATCGATAGCACATGAGGTAACTGAGGAACTAAGTGCATGCACAACCCTAGTAACAAAAACGAAACAAAATGGTTTCGACGCTGTTTTAAGTGCAGATTCTATCAGGTTGGGTTAAGATATGTATTCGCTGGAAACCGAGGTTGTGCATGAGGTTTTTTGGATTGAAAAGACCGATGTCATGCGTGTTGAGAGTTCTGTTTACGCTGGTGGGTTTAATAATAGAAGATAGCAAGGGTCCAAGTTGACATTTGACGTTGATTTACCATTGTCCCCTTTTGCCGACGTCACTAGCCTCTCGATACTAGTAATTATAGAGGGACGCCACTTTTGTCTACGACGGTCGTAATTGCTTTTCTATTAAATGGAGAGTAATGAAGTACTTTCGACGTAACGTGTGTTTTGATATATTTTTAAGCAAGGGCAAGAAGTGGTTTTGACATTCTGTATTATAAGTGATGGCTCACTATTATTTTAGCCTCCGTTATTTTTAATCCAGTGATGTCATTTATTTAGTCAACGAAGAAGACGGAGAATTAATAGCCTAATTTGACAATCATTACAAAAAAGAACAACAATACCCCTATTTCATCATATCTTACTAAACATGCTTAAAATAAAATAGCAAGTACATATTCTAGTGTAGCAGAGTGCATTTATTGCAATGATCAACCTTTAGAAGGCAGATAACATAGCCCTTAGGTACTTATATAATAATGCGAGAATGTGTTTGTTGGTTGGTAAATGTTCACACAGCAACAAGGCAGCGCCCGTGTTTTTTAATACACTTTTATTATGACGCCCAAATTTCACCCACTTTTTTTCTCAGGATATTACAGGGTTCTCAAAGATAAGCAAACTGAGGGCGAAGACACAGAAAAAATCTTACATTGGGATGCAATCTGCTTATGATTATAAACAGTCAAAATTTCAAAAATGTCATGTTTTACATCACAACATCGGTTTCCAGCATCTGGGTTGATTTAACACGTTTAAAGTAGATCCAAGATAAATAACGTGTTTAAAATATCCGATGTCACCTGTCACCGCGACTGCCGGCTATGATAACAACTTAATGCCATCATAATGAGGCTATTCAATGTATTGGGTGGTCCCGGTGCCGTGAATGGTAAATCATCGATTGACAACTGCTGAATAAGTTAATTTTATTAAGGAAAAAATAGGCCCAGCAATGAGCGTTTATAAGTAGGAACTGTCCAATTTTGTGGTAAGTAAAGAAATAATATACGTTACTTCATCATTTAAGCAGGAAGCGTTCACTGCCGTTGATACTAAGGTCCGGCCAAAGATCATCACTACTTTAGGTAAGTTCGCAATGCATATTTTCTGTAAGTATTGACTTCTGGCGATCTTTATATGTACGAGTATAGATGGGGAGCAATCTTCCGTAAACTTTTGTAAAAAAACGAATGCACCGTAGAGGACAGAGCTGGCTCATTCATCAGGCAAATTAAATCGATATCGGCATTCCTATGCAATGGGGGAATGCAGCCAGCCTTATGGGCACCCAGCTACTACAGAGCACTACTGTCGTGTCTCCTTTGTCGCTACCTAGGAGACACTATGGGTTAGTAAGCTGTTAGTTAAATTTTTATTAAATCATTTATAGTTATTGTTTTGCCGTTTAAAACATTAAAATCAAAGAAAACCCGAACAGACATTGGTTCTTTGGCATCTTCCGAGTTGAATGCCTATTGTATTTCATTTCGTCTAATTGAAGAAATTTATGTTTCAGAATATGCTTCGATAATATCGAGAAAACGAATTCACGCCGCGTCATTTATTGTAGCATTATTAATGGTCATAACGACATACCTTAACAAATCAATACCTCACCAGAACAGCTTATCACCATTTATTAGGGTTCCGTACCAAAAAGGTACAAAAGGAACCCTTATGGTGCGACTCTGTCTGTCTGTCTGTCTGTCCGTCTGTCTGTCTGTCCGACTATTAAAGCGCCATATCTCAAAAACTACTTATGCTAACTATTTGAAATTTGGAATATTTATAAACATGGGCAGCCCACATGTATTGCACAGGAAATATGTAAAAACATATTTTTAATTTCTAAAAAAACGACGAATATGAGGGGAGGTAAAAATTAAAAGTCAAATAGGGTATCATATAAAAATCTACTGGGTCAAATAGGGTATCATATAAAAGGCCTTACACTGCAAATTTTCGAATTTTCTTTTTTAATTTTTTTATTGTGTTTAGTTTTTGTTTTATTAAGGAAAATGTGAAAAAAATCACCATTCCCCCCTTTATCTCCGAAGTTTACCAATCAAAAACTTTGAAATTTTCACAATTTGTGTTAATTAACATAAATATACACGAAAATTATAGCCATATCTCTAACTAGCAATATCTTTTTTTAATTCGCAAAAAACCTATTTGAGCATTCCGGTTGCTTTAAGTTTGCACCTGATTTGTATGCAATGCTATAGATATCAGGTGCAAACTTGACTCAACCGGTACCGGGTAATAAAGTTAGGGTAGGTAAAAAATTGTACGGGTTCCGTACAATTTTTTACTTACTTAGGGTAAGTAAAAAATTGTACGGAACCCTCGGTGCGCGAGTCCGACTCGCACTTGGCCGGTTTTTTTCCTTAGAGCGATTCTACTGTTCTTCGGGGCCTTTAACATGGTCCAAGATTTGGCAGGACAAGTTTTTAATTTCATAAGAAAGCTCAAAGTTACTCAAGGGGCAATAGAGCGAGCTTGTGAATTTAGAAATGTGGAGATCACGAAAAGAACCAAAATCGTCTATATGAACTTAGAGAGTGCTTTAAAGTGATAGTGGACACAACGATTACTCACAGTACCGATAAACATTGGAGCAGAAAAGTTCTTCAGATGCGTATTTACACATTTTATTTCATGTCAAATCTATCCTTAAATTGTCAAATTAACTACCTTTCTTGAATGATCTGTCACCCCGTCAATCTCAATTCTATTAATTTCCTCCCTATTAATACAGAAAGAACGCTCAGCCAATATTTCATCCCCGAGTGCAAGGGTTGGCGCAGGTGCGCGATCCATCAACGTCGTCAGTGACGTATGGGACAATCTCTGGCATGCAAAATGTTAGCTGGCTTATATTGGAGATGGTGTACTTTTTAGCGGACTTCAATTTACTTGGGTCGATTAAGTGGTGAGACTACCCCCAATTTTCTTGTTATTTATCTACAATGCTCCCCAATCTTCGAACATATGAGACATGCTCAACTTTTTCCAAATATAACTATACCCTTTCCTTATTACTTTCCGAGGTGGAGTTTTATCCCGTTTCACCCGCAATTCGTTTTATCAGCAAAATTGGTAATCATAATATTATGTAGTTTAATTTTGAACTCGGAAAATGACAATAATGTTGGTGTTATAACTTGGCACAGAAAGTGACATGAATATGCTCCTTTTTATCTAGGAAAAATGGCATATGAATGGGACAGTTACTAACATTTTTACCGAACATAGTTCTGGGATGGAAGACTAGACTAGAAATAAAAAGGCTTTTCAATTTTAGCCCTATTGATCGGTTCTACATACTACCAAGAAGGAAACCTGCCGGGTAAGTAGACTCGTAGCCATTTCATTTATCGCGCAACACAGTGTCATTAATTTTTCTCGCACTATCGTCAAGTGAGATGGATAGACAACTTATGTCTTGCAACTATTAGTTGCGTATCACAAATTTTGCTTTAAAGATCTTTAGGTAGAAGATCATTTCAATGGATGTGACCCAACTTGCCGATACTCTCTCGGCCTGTATTCAAAGTTCCAGGAGTGTGCTTACTATTACATATTTTCAGGTTATAATCTGACTCGTCATGTCTTGAATTATAGTGAAAAGTAGTACTCTCCAAAAAAATGCATAAAAAAGGCCCAGCACCAGGGATTTGTGTAAAGTTACATTGACTTAGTTACATTTTTATATAATGATTAAGAAGTAAAAAAATACATACTAGCTATTGTCTCACTCAAACCACTACACAAGTATCTAGTTTTTAGGGTTCCGTACTCGAACGGCACAACGGGATCCTATTACTAAGACTCTCTGTCCGTCTGTCTGTCTGTTTGTCCGTCTGTCACCAGGCTGCATCTCATGAACCGTGATATAGATGATGTATTACTGTTGCCGCTATAAAAAAAAATACTAAAAACAGTCTAATTTTATGTCTGTCTGGCTATGTCAGTAACCAATATAAAATGATCGCGTACGCTTAGCATAGGATTAAGGCTCCGCTAACACTGGATTTTCATAGATACGGCCATTTGTAGCGTATATTTTGTACGGTACGTGAGTCCTACTCGCACTTGGCCGGATCTTTTACTTTACTTCGATAGCTATCAACAAAAAGGGAACTTCTACACCGCATCACACAATCAAGCGCAATTCGATTTAAAGGCACGTATCACGTATCATTTGTTCCCCCTTACTTTAAATTCTCCATACAGGCCTCAGCTTTGACAATTTACATGCCAAATAGAGAGGTGTCAAGTAGTCTATCAAAATTTCAAATAGACGTAAGTGGATTTTTGGGGTAACCACCGGGTAACTGCCGAATAAATTGATGCTGTCAAACGGAGCTTATTCAATTTAAGGCGAATTAATCTGGGAGCCATTTTGGAGATGCAGATGGACGGGGGTGGTTTTTAATAGATTTTAATTGTCTTTAATGGAAGAAATAACATTGTTAAGTATCACGTTTTGAAGAATTTGAGAGATGTTTTAATGATGCTTTGAATAAATTGATGAAATACATTTTAACTAGGTTTTTCTCGTTGGATCCTACTCACTCTTTCTTACAAAAAATATATACTTATAATATTTTCTTCTGTATCCGCGATTATTACTCATTTAAACAACCCGTGACCATGTAAAGCTGAAAAGCTTCCGAAACGTCGGGAACTCAAATGAGATAATATATACGATATAATCCGTTAAATTGTTTTATTTAAATTATATACTTATTATTTTCTTCTGTTTCCGCGATTATTACTAATTGAAATAAAACAATTTAACAAACTAAAATGAGATAATATACGCGATATAATCCGTTAAATTGTTTTATATACTTATGTTAAAAAATAAAGTAACATCCTCATTTTTTAACGACATCCTGAACACTTTTGCTGATCTACCCGATACTGAGACGCTGGACGGTGGCACATGCTCAGGTGTGCACTTACGTCAAGTATTAATTTATTTTAGTTGAAAATTGTGACTAACAAAACTATGGATCTAAGAAATCTGAAATAAATACATTGATTTTAATTTATTTAGCTCTATCTATGCCTTCCTTAATGGACAATAATATAAAAATAATCAAATTAATTGAAATTACAGTTCTTACGTGTGGCAACCAAAATATTACTTACTTTGATATAGTAACCAATATTACATTGTCAATAACTACAAATACATTCATAAGTATTATTTATATTATGTATTTACACACAAAATAGTACAATTGCAAGGGTGGTACGAGTAATGAAATCGAATAACGTTTAGTTATACAAAATTTTTGTCCGAATTTCATACCCCAATTTTCGTTTCGAAATGAGTCGTATTATTAAGTATGCCAATTAATAACCTAAAACTATTCAAATCGACGAGAATCTCGCTCATGGATATCGTTCAAAAGTCACGTTAGACCAAATACCTGCTTACGACGGACACACGAAATTACAAAGGTAGTCTCTAACGAAATAACTTATTGAATGTATAGCTATTCAAGAATCCATGTTAATTTATCAGTACCATCACCAATCGCAATTTGATATTTTATTTTTAGTTCCGTCATTTTGACCTTACAAAAACCCAATAACCGTCGCGTCGTGTCATCAAACCCCGAACCAATTTAGTCGATTGGCATTATTATGTGTAATGACGTTCAAAACACGGTCAAATCGAATTGTCATCGTATCGAATTATGCAATCTCAATGTCGTCTTAACTGCCATAGCATAAAGGCGTACGCGACACAAAATAAAAAAAATATAAATTCCAATTTCTTTTCACGTAATTTTTATCATGGTTAATAATGTGTTTTAAGATTTTTTTCTACTAATGTCGCTTACGCCCTATGGCGTAACGGACACATCGATCGATTCGATTACACCCGGCGACAGATGTCTTCGAACGTGACGAATTTCGACTAACCAGAATATTTTCTGACAGCCCTAACCCCCAATATGATTTTCAATCGATTTTGTACTTTATTAGTAAATATTACAGAAGAATATCATTGTCGGTTGGCTTGGATAGTTTTGGTTTTGGCTCCGTATTGGTAATCAGGCGGTGACCGCAAATTGTTGTCCCTCGATCAGACGTTGCCAGGAAATTACAATTTCGATTTTTATTCCACGACTTTGTATAGTATATTAAAATGTTTAGAATGATACAGGAGATGGTGCAAATCGATGTTGCTATCAATTTACAATGACATTAACTATTTAAGTTCTTATTTAAAAAAGTCACAATTCATTTTGGGGAGTGCAATTTTAAAATTCGTACTTATAGTAAAAGTTTTTAGATGTATTTTTACGTGAACCATCACTGTCGTCTATAGACACCCTACCAGAGGAGTCACAAGAGCATTGCTAGCCTTTCAGGTGAGAGTACGCTCTTTTCTTGAAGATTTGAAAGTCGCGTCGGTCCAGAAATGCTGCAGGTGATAATTTATTCCACAGTTTAGTAGGTGGCAAATTTCTAGTAAAACGCACAGTTGTGGACTGCCTACCTAAGTAGGTGAGGATGGAAATATTGTCTGGTAGGACAATAGCGGATAGATGTGTCAGGAATCATTTCGGACAATTCCTCCGAGCTCTACCCGTTATACGAACGATAGCAAATGCAGAGCGAGGCTACATCTTCTACGCAACGCCATTAAATAAAAATACTAAATCCAAGTATGATTATACTGATACTATTACACAAAATAAAGAAATCTGGAAACAATATACATCCCCTCAGTCATGGATTGTTTAATTGATACGCGTCAGATACTTTATTCTCATTAGAAAGTTAAGTTTAGGTTCAATTCGCAATAAGATTGTCTAAGTGTAACCATTTCACTTTATGAAAAACCAGGTGTAGTTTATTTTAAAAGTTATATTGTAGTACCTAAATTATCATATGTCAAAATTATATTAGCCCTTTGAGACATAGATACAAGTCAAAGTGCAAAGAAAAATACGATTGCTCTCGCACGTGGTCACACCAGGACTTGAACCCGGTACCTCTCGATTACGCGTCAAGCGTGTCAACCCCTCCACCAGCAAGCATTGTGCGAATCGCCTCAAATTTATCCTCCCGCTTTGAACAATGTACGTATTTTATTTTGATATTACCCTTGTATTGTCCAGAGTTTGAGCATAATTTTTGGGCAAGAAAAGGTGTTCTGTATATTTTCCGTATACTATAGAGCGTATTGTTTTTGTGAATGTCATCCTGAGCAATGAAGGCCGCGCCGCAAACGATTGCGGTTCGCTTTGTGTAGCCGTTGCGGGTGGATTAAGTGACAGTCGGTAGCGTAAAGGACAGGCACGTCGCACAACTGACACGCAGAAGCGTAAATTATATAGACGTAAGAGACGTGGCCGCTTTTTTTCCATCCACTGCTGTAAATGCTCCTTCAATTTGTAACGAGGCGCATTATGTCTCGGTGCTTACAAACTGTCTGGCTATGCGCAGCTTTTAAAGATACTCTTCTGAGAGCAATTTCATTTTTTTTTTAATTCCACTCTCCTATTCAGAGCTTCGGACCTGCCCCCTATTGCCTAACGAGTTTGACGCTCGGAATCGGAATCAAGTGTCATGATTTTGTATGGGCTATGACAGTTGATTCGGAAACCAATTGTCAGGATTTCATTAGGCAATAACCTCCCTGATCCGATGTCGGTCTAAGTCTCTTACTTATAAACAATATTTTAAAATCTTTAAGCCTTAAGTCCTTTATTCCTGATCCTTGTGCTTTGAGTGACTTTGTTCCTGAGTGATTTAATCTATAAACTTTATTTGAATCTAAAACCATACTGTTGGTCTGTCGCTGACAACACATCTTAATATATAATACTAGGCACGGAAACGTGCCTTTCTTTTCCTTTATTAAATACTTCAATAAATATCTCTCTCTAGACGGGACGGTCTCGTGCGTCTTCCTTTCTTCCGGCGCTCGTGACATATTTCACGTCACGTTGACCGGCCCTGTGTTAGTCTCATGCATTATTTATCTACAGACTTCCAAATGCCGTCTGACTAAATCGATGGTAATGGGTGCCTGCCCAATGCCCACATACTTTTGACCTTTGCTTGGCCACTAATTGCTTTTCATCATTTACCGTCGATTCTCTCAGGTGTATCCCACCCATCTCCAAGAGAGATGTAAAGGATTAACAATACCGTTTATAGGTTCGTGCTGATATGATAAATGTTTTTTTTATTAACCTAGAATAACAACTAAACAAACAGGTACTAAGGTTGTATGCTTGCCGGTTGTGTTTTTTGAATTGTTATGCAAAGAACTAGGTTCAATGTTCAGTGTAGATCTGTAGATAAAGAGCAGTAACATATTTCCTCCTGATTAACGTTTGTATCGATTGTCTTCTTTTTAACTTGCTATTTGTTAGAATATTTTACACTACAGTAATGTCAGATTGTTTAGCTTGAGTCTTGCAAGGCTATGTTATTGTACTATTGATTATTGTTGTTTTTTGTTTTAGCTATCAATATTAACTAAATTTGGCTGTTCCGTTATGTACTTGTCACTTTGACGTTTACATAAATATTACACACCAGCTTTTTACTATTCTCATTTTATTCTTATTAGTTCTAACACGAGTGACACCAAAAATCCAATTCAATTTAAAGTTCCATCCGGCGGTCCGGTAGCCGATGCATCAAAAAAGACCTGGGATGTCGTTAGTTTTTTTTACTCACAATAGAGAGTCAAATCGACATACAACTATTACTCATCGACATACCTCCCAGATGTCACATCACTATTTAAGCCAACCTTACTGCCCATTGTCGTCCCCCCAAAAAAAGAATTTAAAAAGAACACAAATGTATCTAAGATTTGGAATATCATCGGCGGATATATTTCATCTTGTCATAACATGGTGGGTCAAAGGAACGGATCAGAGCTTGATAAATTGCAGTTCAAATTTGGAATAATGTCTTTTTCACTATTCACCGCGGCGGAGTGATGACGTAACAAGATCTCATTCTAATGGTACTATTTCTTTACACACCTAAATAGTCGTAACTCCATTGGAATATCACTTGCCCTTACGCCATTTTTCACAAGTGATGCAATGACGTAATGCTACTTGAGGTGCATTATTAATCTATACGACTATATTTATTCTGCATTGGGAAATGGTAACTGCGAAATTGAATGTCATCAGCTTTTAGTCGCTTTTATAAATGATCTGAGTTTGGTTTTAAAGTTTAAAATAAGTTTCACATTATTGAAATAACGTATAAATAAATATGTCACAATGCGTAATTTAGTTATGTCTGTAATTATAATTATAGATATTGAAGATGATAAAGAAATAAGTGCTTTATTTAAGGTAAGTGAACCAGTAATCTGATCAAAGTCATAGTTAGATTGCATTAGCGGTTACTCACAATGGGTGGGACAGATTCTTCTATTATCTAGTTAACCATAGGACTAACGCATAACTGAGTCTGATCCTGAGGTACGGGAGCGGTACGGGAGGGGTAACAAGTGACGTATATGTGTATAGCGAGACAGTTAGGACACATCACGTCACGTCACTTGTCACCCCAAAGCGATGGACCTGATAAATGATGCATGGTAAATTATGGGGTCAACCTTATTAGACAAAATGTAGTGCACAGTATATTCTAGAAGACAACAGTTGGACAAATGCCCCGTCTTCTCAGATGGCTATTCGTAAAAAAATTAAGAAAAGGCCTTCTTCTATACAGCAGTAGTAACTTGTCCATCCATATAGACAATGTGATATTCCATATTTAAAAAAGTCCTATATAAATTTTGTACTCCTCTACATGCAAGGAAGGCATTTGTTAAGTTTTTTAGCTGAGCTCTTAGATTAACAATAACCGATGACTATGAAGCTATTAGTTATTGTTGATCATGACTTCACCAAGCTCTTTTAGCGTTAACTCAAATACTTAGTCAATATTGACAGGCGTGATGGTGAAATTATATCCAAGATTAGGATCACCATAGTTTCCCTGAGCTGATGCCACGAATGAATTTCCCGTTTGTTGATTTGCGCTAGGACCCGTGAATCCGATTTCTCGTAAGGAGTTCTAGCTACGCCTATTCAGCTCAAAGTCAGGTTCTAAGTAAAAAAGTCCCTGACCAGACCACGAATCCACTTACTGACACTAAATATTCACATGAGCTTTTTAATATCCCATCTGCTTGTCCGAAGGAACCCATCGTGATACCCCAACTACTCCACATTCGGCAACTTTTTCCATTCCCGGCCTCTGTCGGCCTCTGTCGGCCCCTCATTACGCCGGCACATACATCATCGTCATTGGAACGCAAGTCATCGTTGGGTCTCGACCGCGGCTGGGAGACAGTGGAGACGGACTTTGATTTATTTAGTTTGACATTATTCAGTCACGGTGACAGGTGCTTGAAAAAAAGTGTGTCAATAGATTTTTTTTGTTATTTGTTAAGCCAAAAATATCATTTGGTTTAGTTCAACACTACTAGGCAGTCGTGTTGGCTTAATGATGCTGGAGACGAGGATTCAAATCCCGGACGAAGATTTTTTTTTTCTTAATTTTTGCTGGACAAAAACAAAATGTTCAGAGATTTTAGTGGATCAAGCATACTCGTATCGGATTTAACGAAATGTTATTGGATTGATTGTTAATTTTGTCTTCTTAACGTGGAGAAATATATGTTAATATTAACAATCAACGTATATGTCGGCTTAACAAACAAATGTGTCTTTGAAAATATTTGTACTTCGCTGGAATTATATTGTTAACCTGCCATTATTACATATTAGGTTGATAATATCTTTTCAGGTTCCATGAAAAACATACCTATTTTACAACAAACACACCCTACGAACTCTAGTAAATAAATGTATTAAAGTGGGATATTCATCACGTGAATAAGGTTAAAGTTATATTCCTAAATAAATGATAATTATAAGGGGGTACTTTCAAGATGGACATGTTTTAAAAACATTTAGTAAGTAAAAGCTGGTGTTTACTATAAACCTGCATGCATGGATGAAATTCTTCAGGTTCAAAGTTCAAATTGTTCTGTCCATGCTGATTTTGCTGTAGCTGTCTAGTATATAGTGTACCGTAACTGCATGGTTTCGGTTTGGTGACTAAAGATATGCTTGAATTGTTTAATCATTTTGTAACATTGCGTAATTACTAGAACATTTTAACATTCATTCCCTACCCGGAGCCAACAGTCCCGATAAGGAATACGAATGTAGATATATAGCCCTCTCACGTATTTTAAGCCGTCGTCTGCTATTCCAATATGATTATGCCTGTCAATCGTATCTGCATTGTAGAAAAAAATAGGTTTTAATGAAGCCACTTCCACACTGGTTAGCGCAAATGACAATAGCAGTACCAAAGCGGTAGCTTTTACGGAATTACCATAACTATCACTGCAGCGTAATTAAACATTGGCCAAGCGTGATCGCCATTATTGCAGTGGGTTTGATACTCATCGAAACATATTCGCTGGGTGCGAAGTACTAGGCAGTATAATCGATCGCAGCGCTCATAGTGGCCAAAAGTGAAACTAATGTTGGTGCTGTTATCTGTTATATCTCAAAGTAATCTGTTAAGACTTGATTATCTAATTTGAATAAACCCGGTCCTTAAAATAATAGTCATTTCAATCTGAAAAAGATATTTAATTTATCACTAGCGATACAGGAACAATTATATATGTTTATTATTATTGAATGAAACAATTAATGTAGCTTTAGCTTCTTGGTTTACAGTAAAACTGCAACTAAAAATTAAGTATACAAACCCTGAAATATTCACAATAAAACACACTTTATGAATCAATTTTACTTACCCCATTTGATTTCAATGACGAAAATTGATTTCACAACCCTTTCTCCACCCAAATTAAGGTATCACAGTTATTTTGGAAATAAATTAATAGATTTTTGGATTATAATAATATTTAGTCACGACGTCGCGATTACACGTCAAAATGTCATAATAAGGAAGCTGAGATATTTAGCTGAGAGAAGGAAGCTGATACAATTCACTCGTCACTTGCACTTACATGTCAAGAAGGAAAAAGGATTTTATCGTGTATATAGAACGCGACTAGAATGGCTAAAGAGACTAGGGACTTGGTTTTGGTTAAGCGATTCAAGATTGAAGTTATATCGGAGTATGATTACAGAATGTGTGTGCCTCTTTAAAGTTTCTTACTCCATCGAACTTGATAAATATTTATTTGCCCACTCGAACTGCTAAAATATGTTTCGGGATATCACTATCGTATACCTACACATACAAACATCAAAACTTAACATCGCAACGGAATATTTTCTTCTATTTCCGCGATTATTACTCATTGAAATAAAACAATTTAACGGATTATACCGAACGGTCGGTATCATTTCCGAACGGTGTAAAATATCTTATCTGTTTAATAGTAGTTTAATAGTCTCTGTTTTTAAATATTATAATTAGTAATGAGGTAGCCTGGGAGTTTTTCTTTGCAGCGTTTCTTTTCTCCTCAGTACGCCTCATTTGTGAAATGCTGCTTGGTAAATTATTAAAATAAAATAATTAAGCCCTTCTGGCACATGTGTAACTAACTGTCTTTACAGCTTAGGCCCATCTGGCATGTATGTCCACCTTTATTTGTTTTTTTTTTTTTTTTCAAAAATGGGTAGTTTGCACAAATTGTAACTTTGACAGAGGAAAATACATCTTTTCTCAGTCCACCCGTGACGATGGAGAGCCGGAAAGCTTCCAAAAGGACGGGAACTAAAATGAGATAATATACGCGATATAATCCGTTTAATTGTTTTATTTCAATCGTAACGGAACCCTAAAAATGACAATAATATAGGTTTGAACGAAACCTCCGCATCATCCCGAGACCATCATGAAATATGTATTCGATACAAATGTAAAAGGATATCAGACTAGGAACTGATGACTGTTTGATGATTCGGAACGATTGATTGCCTGGAAGGATTAAACGTAATCAAGGTATGGCATGCTTACGTGACGGAAGAGATCAGTATTTTACATTAGTTAGACATTCTAGTACTAAAAATATATACAGGGTGCCCGCGAGAAATTTGAAAGATTTTAACCACGCATTTCTGAGACCACTGAGAGTTAAAAAATGTTATTTGACCAAAGTCAAATTCGGTAAAAAAAAACTAGTATTATAGATTTTTGTACTTAAAATTTGAATAACTTTCGCTTCTATACGAAAATTATCCCTTTTAGTAAAATGGAGACGACCATTTTTTCAAAAAAGGATGGCTTCATTGAGTGGTGGTTGTCACTCAGGTGGTTGTCAATAGCGACGAGATCTTGGTAACATACGTGGCAACGTCGTGATCAGAATAGGTTAGTGCACTTTAGTTATCACAATAAATAGTTTACATGAAAATTGTTAATATCTTCAAAACTAATCCAGATTGACAGGGGTTCATATAACATTGTTTGCTCATAATAACATAAGGAATGCATGGTCAAAATCATTCGGGTTCCTCACGAGCACCTTGTATATATATCTCGTATGCAACAGATGATACATATATATACTACATATTATAAAGAGAACAAAATATTAAAATGAATAGTTACGAATGTAACGGTTTATTGTTCGCTGAGCTGATTAAATCAGTAAATATATAAAAAATGCCAAGATTCAGCTACGTCCCGCGCATATCTATATAAGCATTGTATGACCTTCCACACCTTTTAACGCGTCTCGAAGAGACATCACTCGCCGACGCCATTAAGGTTGCTTGATGCGCCGATAAAGAATCTGATTGGTATTGATATGTGCTTCCATCTAGGAGTTCATTAGGGATTGCCTGGAACAGGGAGGTGAAGAGACGCCTTCATAACGAGTAAAACTGATGATCTTCATACGGCTGATTTTTTTATAGCTATTAAATTTTTATATGAAACACATTCTTTTTTGTGTTTCTGCATTTTTAATGTGGGAGAATTAACAAATCGCAAAGAATAACACGATTGGTCTCGCACGCCGTCACACCAGGATTACCAGGAATTAAATCTTTTGATTTTTAATTTTATGAATTTTATGTATCTTTAGCAGTTGGGTTATCTATATGTGTTTAAAAGAAGTATGCCCGCCCTGCGACTTTTTCCGCATTGATTTCACTACTTTTACCCCCTCGTTTATTGCTCTAGAAGTTGATTTTCAGAAAAAAGAAGAATATGTGTTCGGATCCTCTTATGTATCACTGACTAAGCTGTGCGGTTTGTGGATCGTCTGGCATTAGTTATATCAATAATCACCTTAAGACACTGATCACCGTGATTTAGTTTTGCTATGAAATGAAGAAGAGTTTATACTAAAGCTACTCGTAATTGCAGTAGAATGCTTTGATAAGGAAAAGGTATAAAAACCAGCAAGATATCTCTTAGTGTCTGAAAACAAATTTTAGCTCTTATTTCTAAACCTTTCCAGTTACTAACCTTTGTCTACAAACGAGCCGCTCTTGATCGTGAATTTGTACTACTATTGTCAGTCTGAGAAAATGTGTTATCACCAACTCTACACCTTTCCTGTCCTTAAACTCTTTTGCTGTCGCTAATGGTGCGCCGGCGCAAACGCCGGTCACCGCGATCAAAAGCTCCGCTCCCGATCGTTTATGCTACCACTAGCTGATGTTTGATGTATGGGTTATAGGGGTATGTATTTGAATGTCAATTTAAAAAGGATTTCCTGTTTTCTAATTTATTTTAGGGTTTAGCTCGGATCAATTTTAGCCTTAAAGTATTTTTCTCCTCAGTCTATAGTGCCACCTAAACATTAATAATCGTATACACACTACCACTTCGTCCATCGCAAACTATACCCATCATTTACTGAGCTGATATGTATGTCAGCAACATCTAGTTCACGTTACTATAGGCTAGAGGCATTTTTATTTTGGTAGAATTATTTTAAAATGTCCGTAATTGTTTTTGATAAAAGTCGCCCTTACTAAAGCATGCATTCTACAATCTCGCTGATATTTTGAACAAGGTGGTTATAAAGCTCTTAAAAATGCCGTACCTAATTGAAATTATGTCAGTGACAACCTTTCTCTCGTCCACATCACCATACATTTTGATTTTGACATCGTTATTTAAGCGACGACACTCCGCGATATTTATGACATGCAAATTTAATTCTATAAAGCCGTAGTTAAACGGTCCGATGACTGACACGTAAAGTTACAGGAAAATCACAATATAGGCTCATCGCTTAAGCCAAAATATACTGTATGTCTATCATTATAAGTTATCAATTTGACAATTTTTTGTGCGATTTTACCATATTAAAATTTGGAAGTAACCTTTTGAACCGTGTGACAAGTTTTGTGATGGATCAGACTTTGGTTGTTACGGTGATTTAATGAGTTAAGCTAGAAACTGGTTTGTTTCATTGGTTCTGTAGATCATTATTATCAACAAGTAAAACATGTCAACTGCACATTACAAAATATCAAAGAACGCTTTTTACTTTCTTGATTAAGTAGTACGAGTAGCTTCAATATTTCGTTTTGTGTTGTTCCCATTTATTACATTTGCTTGCGACATAGTTTTGGCTTTTACAGAGCCAATATGTAAATTTGTATAAAGGTCTTGAATACAATAAATAAAAAATATAAAAAGCATTTTTCGTTCCAGCACTTTGCTGCTTCTTTTCTTCTCAATCCCGGAGGGTGTCAGTCCTTATAACTCTGTTCCTACACAGGCATTCGGCTTGACCAGGTCAGGCTACGTCCCACACGTGGCACCCAGGTCCTGGCATCCTGGGTACCTATGTTCATATGAACATGTCATGCTCCAGCGCTTTGCCACTTGCATCCGACAGATTCCCTTAACCGTTATCAGCTCAATTCAATTCAATTAGCCTTGTATAGTATATTCATCAACGGAAATCACATATCAATTAAAAAACCAAAATTGTGGAGTGCTAATAAAAAATCCTACACTTTATTTATTCGGTACTACAAATTCATTTTCGATCGATATGTGTTGCCAAGCAAAATATTTTGTTTCCAATATGTGGCAAAATTTTTGTTACAGATAAGTGTATTGTCTCTGAGTCCGTGGTGGATGGGGAGGTTCTTGGTGTGGGACGCTACATGTGTGCTTGGTATGATACACAAGGTCCCTCCCACTTCCTTCTTGTAATATTTAAAGCAGGTGCAGCGGCTCAATCAGCCGAAAAGACGAAGCGCAATAAATGCCGTGGTCTCGGCCCCGAACATAATTTCACCCCATTCGGGGTCGTCGCCCTGGGTCCGTGGGGCCTGAAGGCTCACAGGTTCTTCCAAGAACTGGCAATAAGGCTCGTGGACTCCACAGGGCGCAAAGCTAGCAGCTTCCTCGCCCAAAGAATAGGCCTTCGATTCAGCGAGGAGATTCTGCCAGCATCCTCGGCACGATCGGAATGGGTCAACTTTTTAAATTTTAGTTATTAATTTATTTATGTATATTTCGGTAAATTAGTTTATAATTATGTTGTGAAGGTAGTTGAAATTTTATATTTAAGTTTATTTTAAGGTTTTATATCACTTATGTATTTTTATTTAATATATCGCTATTTAATAATTACGATAGAAGAACTGAGTGAGTTTTTGATGGGTTTAATTTATAGTAAGTAGTAATTATCACTGTATATGTTATTTAAATAAAAACATTAAATTGTTTGTTTATAAAGGTTCGCTCAAAGCAATGCTTTAAATACGCTGATGCTTAGATACGGTGCGTTATCGCTAGTGATGTGCGTTATGCGTTACGATTTTTACGCATGCCTCCCACCGTCGTCATTTCTCTACACATTCTGCTGCGTAAACGCTCCGTCAGCGTTTTTTGAGTAACGGTGTGGAAATCATGCGGTAAAATCGAGAAACGTAAGTCACGTCAGTTTTTATCAGACTTCAAAAAAGCAGGAGGGTCTCTAATTCGCCTTAATCTTTATAAGCATTGGTTTGTGTGAACCTTTATACAGATAAGTAGGGGAGACTGGTTAAGGTTGGGTATAATAGAAGACTGAACCAACAGTGTCGAAAGTTCGCGAAATCTTTGTCTAGGAGGAAGATATTGCTGTCGCTATCTTTTGACGCCGCTTCATAATGCACCACGGACGCTGTGAAAATCGACTCGTGAGGCAACCTTACTCGGTCTCCCCTATTAGATGTGAATGACGCGTAATCCTAGACCATAAATTGAGCTTACATAAATACTAAAATCACTGACTTTCGAACCTGTCAATAAAGTCTTACCTAATTGTTTTTGTCGGCCGGCTAATTTTTTTGAGTGATGGTTACTTTCAAAATATTTATTAACATGACTATCAGTATTTTGTGAATTTGTTAGGCCGTTATTACACTGGCGATTTGCAGGCGAGTTAAAAGCGAGGCGAGTGCGCACGAATTTGCCGCGAGTGCGCAACGATTTCGTCGCGAGTGCGCATCGTGTTCGCTGCGTATAGAAATGGGACTCCATGCTGTACACTCTACGTCAGCGCCCGCGGGCCGCGGCGAAATCATTGCGTGATCCCGCCGAAATCTTTGCGCGCTCGCGTTGAACTCGCTGCGCACTCGCCTCGCTTATAACTCGCTCGCAAATAGCAAGTGTGATATGGCCCTTAGTGGTTTTTGCGTTTCATATGTGTTTGGAAGGTTTAAATGAACCCGTAGAACTTTTAACTGATTGTAACGTCAGGTATGTATTTAATTAAGAGTAAACACTTTTATGTGTTTAACTAGTAGCTATTGCCCGCGATTTCGTACGCGTTGAGCTGCTATATATAATTACTTATAGTCTATGGTTTTTTTAATGTCTAAACTACATTACTGGAAAGTCGTTGAGATACATTCAGGAGTTTCAAAATAAGGAGGAACGTAATACTTACATACATCGGCACAAACTTTCTTGCTGATAATATTATTAAGATTAGGATATATTAATCGCCTGGTCACACTTAACGATTACAGCCCGTATACTATTACGGTCCACGTAATAGACCGAAATATGGCGAGCAGTACTCAGCTTTTACCACGTGAGTAACCACTAATGTAATCGAAATTGAATGTATTCGATAATTTTGTTAAACTATGTTAATACCTGCCTGCCTGCCTGATGTTAAGAAGTCGCTCAAGCCTATGAACGCTTGCAATGCCAGTAGGTATTTTTGTATATTTAACCACTGGAGATGACAAAGCGTGTCATTACAATTTGGACAAATTCAAAATCGTGGACAAATTTAATACGCATTTTTAGCGGGGAGCGATGTACAACACTCCAATATAAATATAGTAATATAAATATTCATATAGTAATGATAAAAGAAGTCATTATGACATGTTGTGATTATTTGTAAAACCCCCCTCGTCAACCAATCCACTCTTAAATGTATGCTCCGATTTTTCCCTTAATCAGCACTATCAATGTATGCATGTTATTGCAGCATAGTGCAGAGCACATGCCCGCGGGTGATTTTCGGTTATTCATAAAGGCAGGTGTCGAGTCGAGAGCGAATTTAATGTTCAGTGCTATCGGGCTTTTTACGCCTCGCCTGTCTATTTTTTCGATATACTGGCTTTTCTATAGGTATGCATTATTGCATTTTTTTTCAAACATGCAATGAAATATTAATATTATGTTCCTTATAATAGGCTGCGATGTATGACGTTTCAGGTGCGGCTAGGACAAAAGGTCGTTAATGGAATTTCATACAAATCGTGCAGGCATAGGCCGGCAAAGTCCTCTTTTTTAATTTCCATTCCACATACATTTTTGGCACAGGCATCATGACATTCTACCACTATGCGTATAAAAAAATAAGACTTTGAGTTTTTTGTTGTTTATTTCATTGCATGTTTGAAAAAGCACTATACAAACCTCGGCGGGAAATATGGGGTTGCCCGCCTCAGACCTATCTGTCTTCGGCCGGCAACCCCTTACGTCCCGGCCTCTTTGATAATGTACTATTACTAGAGGAAACTTCCTTCGCCGAAGACAAAATAGCTTTATTACTCGTATTAGCTTCAGTGTGGTCAAAATTTTATAACCATCCCTACGGATGTACTTACGAGTAGGAGTCAGGTCAGCACTCATCTAAATGTCCGACTCAGCGACATGGGACTGATTCAAAAATTGTAAATTTCCACACAATTGTGACGCGACATGTACAGAAAAGCACATACAATAATCCAAAAAATATATATATATTAGTATACTTCGCTTGTTTTATAGTAACATCCTCAGCGGAGGAAAAAAAACATAATCATGTTTTTTTCTTCAGACTAGTCTAGTAGAAAAAAAACCTATATCCATCTGAAAATGGCCAGCTACCCGTGTACTAAAAATAGGTAGTTGAAATTCGTTTAGCCGTTTGAAGCCATAACGACTCATACAAACATACAAAAAAATATCGATTCAGTGACCTTCAAATAGTTCGAAATACTTATTTTTTGAAAATATCTTTAACAGACATTTATTTTTTACAAGCTTTCAAAGGGCCTATTTAATTAAATAGTATGGGAAATATGATTCTCTTTGAAACGACCACAAATATATTGTAACCAAAGAAAAGATAGCCAGACTAGTTCATGTAGGAAGTCAAAATCATGATGCTATCAGGAAATTACCACATACCGACAAAGGAATACTTTTCTAAACGATAATGCTAATAACATGCAAAGCAGTGTTTTAGCTCACACTAATCATAGAAAGTAGAGTGATTTATGGAGCTTGTTTATTTTAAAGTGTGAGTGCAGCAGGATACGTGTGATTACAACAACCATATTAAAGCAAAGTCTAGCCACACTGAAGTGTATCAGCCAAGTTCCCAAAGCGAAACGGCGACACACCAGTCGAGAATAATAATACTAAACGAACACAAACCATTACGGGCTACTTTCGACTTCCATCACTTAAAACTAAGTTATTTGACACAACCCGATATAGGTACATTTACATTTAATTATTTTTTTATTGTAATTTACTATGCAAGACCATCTTAATAAAACTCCATATAATGAAAAAAATCTCTCGCCTTTTTGGAGATACTCGCAATAACATACAAAAAACACTATCGTTAAAACTATCTGACCGAAGACTTACTGTTATTTAGAAAGTTTAATATTGGCATGGGACAGGTTATAGAACGCATATAGGTAAAAAGAAAAATCAGTAATCATCCCATTATTGATTGATTGGTTCTGAAAATTAGAATCCCACAATTCCATACAAATTAAGCTCAAAATTAATTTAATAGCAGTAATTTATGACGACTGGAAGCAAACCAATGTCAAACATGGCACATTTTGAGTTATCACTAATTGGTAGCTTATGAGAACTTGGCTCATTTTTCTACATTTAAGCTTTGGGTAAGAATTGAGCCTTCACGAGCTGCCTATAATTTGCCCCATAATCTGGTTTAATGTCAGTGTAACGATTTCTTGAAAACAATAATTTTGTCAGTTAAATTATTAGTACATTATTAGTTGTAACAACAGTTTATTGCATTTAATTGTAGCTCACTAGAAGGCACCACTTCGTTCGCGGATAAGAAAAAAATCATATCGCTTTTTATGCTCGGCACAGTCGGGTAAAAAGTCCCGCACTATCCGTGCATGTCCTGTTACATACATACTCGTACAGTCAGCTGCAGAGAAAAGTAACCCCCCTGCCATACTAACATTATATGGCAAAGGAGTCACGTTTCTCTGCTGCTGACTGTACATACCTTGGTATACCTATGTATACATTGTTTACACGAGTATGTATATTGTTACGAGCATGGGGTATAGGATAGAGTTAAACACCTTTACAGTTCCACGTTAGTTTATTTACTACTTACAGTAGCTAGCAGGGATTCACTGTTAAACGCGTCCCGGTACCGATACTAGACTTCGCACCGTGTATAGCACACACTGAGTCACTGACACTGAATACTCTTTAGTTCACTTCCATTACTTTACTTCTATCACCTCACTTTAACTTCCTCTTCTTTCCACTTGTTTCTCCTTCACTTGCTACTTTAAGACCTTTGCCTGCTCCACTTCACCGTCTTTTATACCCGTTAATTTAGCTCGTCTAGTCACTTTTTATCATCATATTGTTTTGAGTAGCGTCGCCTTTCTAGTTCTTTCATATTCGAATCCCATGCATTTGCCCTCAAAACTTCTATGACACAGAATATTCTTTTCTTCAAACAATCTAGAAACTTTAGTCTCACTTAATAAAATGTAAACATCCGAAGAAAACTTGCCGATATCCGAAAAAAGTTCGCCCACGCCGGGATTAAAACCAGCGACCTCACGATTATTAAGCCACTGTCTTAATACAGCGCTATTCGGTATTTAATTTAATTTGTTAAAAACTGATACAGATAACAACGAGTTTTGACACTAGTAAATTTAACACTACTCTTCGATAGATAACACTATGGTCTTCGCAACAATATTATTGTTTAGGTATCCTTCTAGGGGTTTTAGCTTGATTGAGGATACAAAGATTTTCCGTCATACCTAATTATTTTGTCCAGGAGACAGCGCTATGAATAACTGTATTCTTATTACCGGCACCTTGACGTGGCTCACGAGATGATTGCCATGAAGTTATCAATTCCACAACCATTTTCCCCGATATTCTTTTCGACACAGATTTATAGTGAAGAGGTTCAATCAACATCTTGTAATTCTCGCTATAAGCTATATTCAAACATTTGATTTAGCTAGATCAAATGTTAGATTCAATCACAATCAATATTATAATAATTCTTGAACCGCACCATGGCTAAGGGCTTCAACCCAAAGTTTCCTATATTCCTAGATTACAGATTTATCGGCCAGGAATTGTAGGCGAGTTAGCACTTTGGCAATCGGATCGTTTTTATCGTTACGAGGGGCGTCATTCAGGACATTATAGCGTCGAGCTGAGATTGACAAGTAAAGAGTTGAAACTTTCAGAAGGTTACAATCATAACCTTCATCATAAATTATCATCATCAGACAGTATACATCCCACTGTAGTCTCCTCGTAGAACCGGCGCGGATTGAATACATCTGCGAAGAAATTGTATATGAAGTCTCCAATCCACACTGAGAATATAAATCACAGCTATTAAAATTTGCAAAAACAGAGTCCCTAAGTATTTCGATGACGATGATAATAATGACGGCAGTGATATAACGTTGATGATGATCCTGATGATGTCGATATTGACGATTATGATGCTGGTGATGACGAAGATGATAGTTGTAGTTATGTTACGATGATTATAGAAATGATGATGATCATTGTCATGATAGAGCGCGTGGGGCTGATAGTGATAGCGATAGTGCTGTTCACAGATTTCTAGGCTAGCAAACCTATGATGGTTGTGTTTATAGCGCAATAATCAAGAGAAAAAGCAGGCGTCAATTTCTGACAATATGAGTGCAAAAGTGACGGATGCCTTATAATTTATTTATCGCATAATAACTATCATAGGCTCGAGGAATTAACAACGCGAGTTCACAATTGGCTATCTAACGCCAAACGCTCGCGCTCTGTACATTACGTTGTGGAACTGGGATAGACAAGTGAGAGAATTGAAATGGTCAGAATGTGAAGTTAAGTTCAACAAAATATTTGTCGATGAAAAAGCTGATTCTTTAGGAAGTTGCTTAATTTTGACGACGATGATGATTGTAACAATCATGACGGTGGTGATAACGATGGTGATGATGATGATGATGATGATGATGATGATGATAATTACGACGCAGCAATAAACTGGGCACATAGCTCTAAAAACTGATGTGCAAATGGCGGGTTCTTGAATGGAGAATAAAAAAATGCAATGTGGCTCAGCCCTTTACAAGCAAAACTGACGACCTGTGTAGAGTCATAGGATTGAGTTCTTATCGAGCGTCGCACGCACGGTGCAAATGATAACGCCTGCTTTTTTAAAAACCTGAACTAGTTTGTAAACGTAAGTTTATTATTGAACTAATACAAGTATTGGTTCTACAGAACTGGGGTCTGACTGTCTGTCCGACTGATATGTCTCTCTAAGAAATAAAAAAACGGCATTACCAGTCTCTGCACGATGTATTCTTCTCAAGCGTCGCACCGTGCAAATGATACCGCCCGCATAATTATAAACGCATCAATCCGCGTGCGCCTGCGGCGACGCGCGAGTAAACGCTTATTAGAGGGATTTTAATATTTTTGCCCTCGGTGTGCCACGTAACGAGCCGTGACAATTCTTAGTGCTTTAGTTGTTTTGTAAAGTAAAAGGTTTGTTTGTATGCAAAAATGCGGCGAAATAGAATAAGCATACAAAGCAATAGCCTATAGGCCAAAAAACAGATACTAATGCATTCATACAACAGTGAGAACTAACAATTTGGTTTTCACACATGCTCAATTTCAAATAATTCTACTGGAAATACATGAAAATCACTGCTGTTTTTCCCCAGACAAGTGCTCTTTGATTAGTGTAGTAATCCATATACGAGTATTGCAGAGCCAATATACCTACCTACAGCAAATGAAATTGAACAGAAAATGAAACAGCCGAAGTTGTGCAGTGGAACCAGGCTGCATGTGAAAGCCTCACATAAAAACGTTATAGAAGCCATCGTAATGAATCTGTGCACATACCCCGGATACCATTTATACCCTCGGAATACCCATTCGAATTTAAAATGCTGCAGCTCTCAAGCTTAAGTCTCAAGGTCAGTCACTGAAAACCGCAGGAATAGATCTTAGGGGGACTTCTTCTCGCACGGCCAGTTTTACGTGGCTTGCTCGAGAGCAAGCTCTTCACGAAGCTTGGTCGCGTCTGTTAATGTGGTATATAAAGAAAAATTGCAAAACCCACCTCATGTTCAATATTATCAATAGTTCAATCTCAATTCTCCAATCATCTGTTTTTTTTTCAAATTACAGGTATATAACAAAGTAACGTGACTTATAACTATTGACAGACAATGCATAGCCTAAACTGCCGACGGTAGGAATACCAGAATTAAAACACATATTCCGTTAGAGATGTATGTAGAGGCGCACTAAAGAAGGATTTTTTGAAATTCGAGCTATACGCAGACGAAGTAGCGGGCAAAAGCTAGTCTTAAATATATCTTTTTAAGTATAAACTCAATGCGTAGTTTTTTAATTAAACATATCAAAACGTATAAAAATTAAAACATAATGTGTTTTCTTTAAACAACTTTCGTACGTTTGATATGCCTTCTTATAAAAACCGTATCCCGGTAAAAGTGAGTTATTTGGTTCCTGTTTTAGGTAGAAAGACGAGAAATGTATGAAGAAGAAGAGCAAGGTTAAGGTCATACACGAAAAACTTTAAGAAAAGTTAATGAAGATATCATGTCGAATAGGACAGTTAAGGAAACGCAACAGATAAAAATCTGACATAATACGGCTTGATCTAGTTACACCCTTTCCGGCCCATCCACATGTTACGATGACACAGCGATAGGAAGGGCAAGCCAGACGTGAGAGAACGTGTTAAAGAGACAGGAAAAGTGTTACAAGGGGGAGAGGGTACACAAAGAAAACTAAATTTTGCGTGTCGTTTAGGGCTCCTTATCGGCTACAAACTTTTTGGCCTTTTAATCTACCTACGTATGAAGTTGAGTATGAGTTTGAACGGTCGGTACTTAATAAGGAAAGAAAGTTCCACCTCAATGACACAAATCAGCTTTCTCGCTGCTATACATATTCATCGGACATACACGAGACTCACAATTCGTAATAATCTCAAAACTTCTAATGCTACTAAGTCCAGTTGCCAATACATAGAAACTTCTTTCAATTTGCGTCCCCCAAGATTCATTTTGCGGTACTTTCAGACTTTAGTACTTTAAAATAAGGTTGTATTATTAAGTTTTTATAATTTACCAAGCGTTCTATAGTTTTTTGATCCCGTAATACAGACGTCACGTTAATTTTGATGAATGTATTGTATTATTCGTGTTGAAGTATGACGAAACGATTCGGTACGGTTGTGCGAGCTTCGAGTTGAATTTGATAATTGTGTAGTATTTGTAGAAAGTGTTGGATAAAACGATTCCAGTGGAGGTACTTGAAACTGGAGCACAACTCTGCCTTTTTCAAAATAAGAGCGCAAGTATTAAATGCGTTTTGGTCCAAAATAAGCCATGCTATGTAAGCAAGATTAAAGTATTTTTTTACTAATTTGATTCTTATTTGCGTCAGTTGTAGTCTTTACAAACTTGAAGACGCAGCACGGTGATCCTCTAAAAAGGAGATCGATGATTTTTGAGTTACTGCAAGCCGATGAAAATGCAAAAGGGACTATCTTTCGGCTAAGTTTATAATGATGACGATAATGTATCGTAGTCACTATGTAAGAGCTTAAAGCTCTTTATTAATTTGATCTTAATTGCATAAAACAAAAACTTATTATACAAAAGGCCGACTTACTGATGAAAATGCAAAAGGGACTATCTTTCGGCTAAGTTTATAATGATGACGATAATGTATCGTAGTCACTATGTAAGAGCTTAAAGCTCTTTATTAATTTGATCTTAATTGCATAAAACAAAAACTTATTATACAAAAGGCCGACTTACTGCCATGAGGCATTCTCTTACCAGTTTATCTTGGGGCAAAACTGATAAATTATGGGTGGTCCAACTAACTACAGACATAATTTAAATAGATAATACTTAGATACATGTATATATGCATACAATATGTACTGTTGATTATTTTAGTGCATACGACTTCATGTGTACTTAATAATTGATCGTAAGGTAGTATTTCTGGTGCAGCAATCATGGTAGAGAGAGTGTCATAAGTGTGGCAAATTTCAACTGAAATTATGGATAAGGATTACTGTCGACAATATTTACTATGTTTAATCGTTTAAATTGGTATTTTCCATATCTATAGCGCAATACCGTAACCGCTGCACCATTATGCTACCAAGTTTACAATCGCTAGTAATAATTTACTGAGAGAAATTAAATCTAAGTTTTATTAAACCTTGCAGCACATTTACAACAAAATGAACGAATACCAAAGCATACAGATTGAATCAGCAGTAGCGGTCCACAACCTGACATTACAGTAATCTGTCGATTTAGTACTTCACAATGTCGTTATTCTGTGCTAGATAACGCTATCGAGCTATCACTACACGTTCACTCACAATAAATCGATAGAAAATTGCTTTGACATTTCCACAATCTACAACCAAACTTCTCATAGCTCCTATCTTTATAAATTCTCACATCGCAACTGCAACCTTCGCTTCTGAACGATACAGTTCATGTTTAATAGTATTGTAAACAAGAAATAGGAAGCTGTTGAAGAAACAAGTTGAAATGTCACGCCTACTTTGCGACACGGGCTCTTGGAATAGTTCAATGTTGTACATAATTGAGGTTTCGCAACGGAGGTGCGGCTATTTTTAACAGAAAGGGCTTCGGTTTGTAATGACTTATATTGATTTGTACGGGTCTTATCCAACATTGTATCTTTACCGTCAATACTGATGTAATGTAAGTAATATTTACGCTACTTGGTACCTATATGGTCCAGATTGATATCACGATTCCTTAAAATTTCCATTCAACTCATTATAAGCCAAATCATCTTCGTTATTATCACCCTTGGTACAGTGATTGTAGGTTGCAGTCGTCAGATCACTGTAGGCATGCTTTACGACATATCACCAGTCATCTTTTACTTCTTCGTGCATTTACGTGAGAGATCTTTATAATATACATTGCACTCCTATACATAAGTACATGTAAATTAGTAATCGCAGACATTGCATGATGTTTACCAGGTTCAACTTCATACTACTGCTATAATCGAACCTTCTCGAGCATCGACTGATCCTGGTCCTAAAATATTAGTTCTCCGACAGCCACACCAGATCATTGCCACTTTAGCTTACCATCTCTATGCATATAATCCGGAAGCACAAGTATTATAGAAAAAATATAAAATATATTTAATTCTTTAAGCCTCTACCACTTCTCTTCCCAATACCATCACACTACTTACTGTCAACGACTGATAACTTAACTTAATATTTAACTTCTGCATCTCACCCACTTCAAGTCATTATGCTAACCCTTTCTGCTACCGCCAGTAATAAAACACCTTTGACTACCAAAATTTTAATTGCATATGCTGCCATGACCCATCTTTCAATGACACCTCTCGAAATCGAGACAAAAGAACAAAAGAACGAGCCCATTACTTGCACAACCACGATTCTATATTCACGCAGGCTGCCTCAAGTAATGACACGGACACACATTGTCCTCTAAACGTGGAAAGAAGTAAAAGTCTATCAGACTGAAGTGCCGTTACTACCTTTTGAAAACCAATGTCAGCGCCGGCCTCATCTAATAGCGTCCAACCAAATTGCTTCTTACGACCACCATGTTAACCATATGACTACGTTGATCGAGATTGAACCTTCGAAGATTGGAGTGAAGTTGAAAATAGATGAGGTACTGGAGGTATGTCGTGAGAAACCACGCCTACTGTTGCTTAAAATGGGGACAATTTTCTTTGATATTTTGAATGAGATTAAGGCCAAGTACAAATAAGACCAAATAAAGTAGTGTCTTTGAAAGTTTAAAGAAAACGCTTGGGACGCTGTTTTTTTAACTCACCGTTTCAACATGACTTCCACATTTCTTCGAAAACATATATTTAAAACATTTTCAGAATAATACGACGAACGTAACGAATAGGCTCATGTTTTTAGTATTAACAAGCAGCTTCAAGACCCTAATGTCACTTATTAGAATCGTCTTATATGGTCTACTTGGATACCTATATACAAACAGGTCTGTTATATTAAGAACTAAGAAAAAGAGTTATGTGGCTGTTTAGTTCCACCTCCTGCAAATAAGACTTAAACTAAAGACTATGTTGTCAAAAGTATTTGGTAAAAATATAGACTAACTTTTCACTTTTTATCTACGTTGGCGTTCCGCAAGGATCTGCTCGTATCTTAGGACCATAACTTTTTATTATATACATAAGTAATCTTCAGTTGAACAATAAAATAGCTTTAAAAACTTTTTGCGCGGACAACTCATGGACTAATTGGTAAATATGTTAAAGCAACGTAAATGAAAAACGATTTAAAACTAACTTTGCTCGTGTCGGTAGCCCTTTGGTGAACCTATGATAATTTTGTTGATATAATTGTTCCAAGTACTAATATATACTTCCCAAATTATATCAATATGTGTGTATAGAATATACCCATGCCTCCATACGCCAGTAGGAGCATGTAACTATACTTAACTATAATAACACCCGAAACATCCTAGCGTCAAAACTGGGCCCGCGTTCTAATATTTTCGTCGTAACTACGTCACGTTTCGTCATGCGCACGTAATCATACGAATTATAATAATTGCGCGGGGGGCGTGGCCAAATGACAATCACGCGGCGCCTAATGAACGGGTGCGCAAGCGCAGGGACAGGTGCTAGGAGGGAGGGACATGGTGGACGTATCGATATTTTGAAAATCGATAGACTAGAAATTTTCTAATGATTGTCAAATCATCAGCCGGATGATGTCTGGCAACTTCACACCACGCTGGTCTTTTGACATCACATCACTGATTAGCTTGTCGTTGAGTCATTGGCCATAACAAATAAGCATTGAGAGTCAAATAAGGCGAGGAAGAGAGGTGTTGGAACTTAAACCATACACGGTTTTACGCATGTGAAACAAAGCTAAAACACTTTCATGAGTCTTTTCGAACTGGATTATTTCATTAAATGCTTCTGGAGCTCTTTAAAGTTCCTCGAGATTCAAGCTTTAAATTGCTTGTCATACTGTGGAATAAGAATATATCTTTTCAGGATAATTGAAAAGGTTAAACCAAGAGGTAAGGTTGAATTTGTTTTATAATGATAATGACTCTGATAAATTAGTATTTTTGGAAAAAAATACTTTATGGCTCCAAATATTATGTCAGCCGACATAGACCTATGAACCAAATTGAAATTATAGTATCGATGTAACCTTTCTCTCTAGACTCGGCACATCACTAGCGCAATGCTCACATAGTGTCGTACGACTCGCATGCCGAGTCATGCTCATTACATCTAAGTGTCACCGTTCCATGCCCACCGTGTCATTATATTTTTAGTACATGCTTTTTATGTACACGGAATTTCCTGCTCATTATGATATGTGTGGCTACATGACTCAATTTCCGTTATGACATTTGTAATGTCGTTATGTGAATTGTGTTTGTTTTTTGAAATTGTGAACGGTCTATGTTTATTAATGGCGTGTTTGATTATTTATCTATACCTTCTATTATAGTTGTAAAAATGAAATTTCTGTACAATGAAGATATTAAAAAAAATGCAAAACCGGCTAAACAAATTTCATTTATTTTTAGTACCCGTGTTCCAAAAATTATTGAAATCCATTCAGCCGCTTTGACATAATGAAGCCAGAACGTTTTTTTTCGATTCAGTAGGTACAGACATTAAAGTTTTACCCGACTACGCTGAATATAAAAGAGGGTTAACAATTTTTTTCTCCTATACTGACAAATTTGTGAAACCATCTAGTTATAAATAAATTAAAAACTTTGTAATTTTTGCCGTAATTAGGGTATTAGATAGAGGGGACAGATTCAATGTCGTTAAAATATAAGAACGATCAGATGTCGACCCACAGATCTAAAATATAATGAATCATCGTCACCATCATTATTATATGAGACGAAGGACATCCTTGGGTAAGGGATTATCAAAACGAGCGGACGTGACCTAACCTTATCCTATGATCTTGACCAAGATCGTTGGTCCATCTTGATAGCATTTGTTATTAAAAATTAAAAAGTGTACTAGAAGGCGCCCGCAACTTCGTTCGCTGAGGAGAAAAAGTCATAACCCCTCTTTTTCTTCTTAGCATACTCAGGTAAAAAGTATTCTATAACCATCTGGAGATACCCAGCTACCTGAGTACGAAAAATAGTTGAAATCCGTTTAGCCGATTTAGCGTGATGAAGCCACAACGACACATACAAACATTTTATTTTTACTACTTTATAATAGTATAGATGTAACAAATATATCCCACGTTGACGTCATTTTGTCAAAGTACGTAGGTACTTATTATTAGCTTCTGCGTGTATATCTAGGATTAGTGTTGACTATTTCATACAATTGTATTGTACGAATAGGTATACAATCTTAGGTTATCTGAGATCACATCACACTTCCTATCACGCAATTGCGGTGTTAGAATTCTTAAAGCAAGTGCACTTTGTAAGAAAAACCGCTGTTTGAAATAAGAAACAAGGCTGTTTTTTTTTATTTTGAACTACGTTGCTAATTATATCATACATCAAACCTAAGTCACAAGAACCATGCTAATTATGAGAGTGATGCTGTTTTGTCGATCCAAACATACAAAATATATATTTATGTAATTACTAAATATTAAGTACTGCTGTATTTTATTAATATACGCCAATAAGCATAGCTATAACCAGGCACTAAATGGATTTATCTTATTGTGGTCTAAGAAATTAATTTATGATAAAATATATTTACCTAGAGATTACCAATATGTTTCATAAGACCAGCCCGTTTCACAAAAACTACTGTTGACAAGTTTTTTTTTTACATATTTGACTACAATTCTAAGAGTAGTTTCATACGTATACAATACTACGTTTTCCTTTGAAATAAATGAGAACGTAGTTACAAAGAGCGCACGATAAGTATGAGCCCAAATAAGCGTTTAAAATTGACTGTCAAAATTATACTAAGCTGTGCCATGGTGATATTCTCTCAAGCCCACAATGCTGGGAACTCAGTAACGCGTTGTTACAATTATTTGCTTCAATTGTCGGCAAGTTCACGGTGTACCGACAAATTATAGGCTTTACCTGTGACCCGTGTGATAGGAAAGGTGTAGGGAAAGAACCTTTCAAATGAGCTTTTTAGACTGCTTGATTTAAAAAAATATATTTAAGTAGCAACATTTTCTTACTTAAACTACTGTTGTTTTTCACTATACTTAGAAAAACTATATCTGAACTGCTCCGAACCAACTAGACTACCAAAACTCTATTCCGTTGCCTGTCGCGCCCGTTCAATCGCCTTTTTCGACCTTTCGAACAAATAGGTATAGCTTGGATTCTTGATACAATACGCGTTTTTAACAAGGAAAAAAAAGTAAATGCATAAAAGAAAAGCACAAGAAAGGAAGAATTGTTAATTTGAATTGTTTACACTTGATTTTTTAATATGAAAGTAGTTACAGAAGAAAGTCATGCCAGCGGGATTAACATCTGCTCTATTACATTTGCGATTTCCCTGCTATTTGGTACCTAATTTTTATCGACACAGTTTTCTTAACCGTATACCACCGACACTGCACCGTTTTGGCCACAGGAATATTCGGCATATTACATACCTTTTCTTTTCTATGTCAAACGAAAGGGATGCAGCACACACATTAACATATGCAGTGTAGTGTGGTACTAGTGACGTTAACGTTACTTCTGAGCTTGGCGGCTTCCACGAAAAAAAACACCGACTAAGAAACCGACCGAAACAGTCCAGAAAAACATTACTCGGAAACCTAACGTTAGATTTACATCCACTACCATAAAAACTGGCAGGAAAATTACCCAATTAAACCAACTTCAAGACAAACGTCAAAGTAATTTATGTGTTTCGGAGATACCTAGTAATTATTGGCAGGAATCGAACCGCGTTATGGTCCGTAATTGTGAGGCTCATTGAACAACCATGGGGACTCGTAATATTGTTTTATGAGGTCCTTAAATATTAATGATTGTCATTCGTACGACATCGACGCTTCGTATAATAAGGTGCGTAATTTGCTTGTTTTTGTGAACTTAAAAAACCAGTATAATTTGATCTTTGGTATTCTTACACTCGTATACGAATTGCAATCTTTTGGATGGTAGTCGCTTGCGTGGTTTATGATCATTTTTGTAGAACTAATAAGTTATACTGAACGTAAGCGACTGGTGAGCAGTTTGTTTATAGGTGATATACATCAAAATTGAAGTATTTCCGATATAGTGGTAGACATTTTGGATAATGTTACTTGTAGATGTCATAGATTTTGTATAATAAAAATACGAACTACTTGTTTCAGTTGCTATTAAATAGTTTTTATTGATCGTGAGTATAATTATGAAGGTATGTTACACAGAAAATGGTTATTACTAAACAGTACAAAAGGTGTAATAACATACAGAGCAGCTGTCATAATTGTGACATGCCTGAAAGTAAACAGAATGTTTCCAGCTCTTTTTGGTGAAAAAAATATTACTACCCATATTTTATTTTTATAAAAATGCATGCTTTGTTGGATCTTTTATGATGGAGTTTATTAAAGTTGTGAAATCTATTACAGGTCATATGCGTGTTTTTAAGTAACTAAGGTACGTAACAGCTCTCAAGATTTAATTAATAAAAATGCTCAAGAAATTGTAAGGTTACGAGACTAGATCACAAATCAAGCGATCAATATAACTTTGGCGATGGCTGTAAAAAAAAAGTTTCATAGTAAATAAACTTTAAATTATATAAGTACTAGCTTCTGCCCGCGACTTCGTCCGCCTTAAATTCGTTTATCGCGGATAACTGTATTTTTCCGGGATAAAAAGTAGTCTATGTTCTTCCCCGGGACTCAAACTATCTCCATACCAAATTTTCATTTAAATCGGTTCAACGGTTTAAGCGTGAAGAGGTAACAGATAGACAGATAGACAGACAGACAGACAGGCAGACAGACACACTTTTGCATTTATAATATTAACTAGCTTCTGCCCGCGACTTCGTCCGCCTTAAATTCGTTTATCGCGGATAAGGTCATTTTTCCGGGATAAAAAGTAGCCTATGTCCTTTCCCGGGACTCAAACTATCTCCATACCAAATTTCATCCAAACCGATTCAGCGGTTTAAGTGTGAAGAGGTAACAGACAGACAGACAGAGAGACACACTTTCGCATTTATTTATTTATTTAGCTTTCGCAGCACCAATAATACTACGAATTTTACCATCACTGATGATAAGTTCAGCAAGCATCAGTGTCCGCTAGCTTTGCGAACAGATTAGGAATCGATAACCTTCAAACGACTTTCCGCCCGCACAAACAATTACCAAAATGACTGAAACTTAAAGTTAATGTCTGTAATTTAGCATAATGGGACGTTTTAAGCTTCAAGCACTTAGCTCTTCGACATTCTGTCACAGGCAAAGAAGTCTTATTGAAATACAGCTTCTTTAAAAAAAACTGTGTGTATTGCACGGCTGCAAAATTTTTAGGCTTCTCGTGCCTTGTAAGCCTCGTTACGCGCAGGAATCTGTAGTTGTTTTATAAATTACTACGCTTACTCGGCTTTCAATTCAAGCACTCGCGCCAAATAAAAACTTTGCAGTCTCGCATAATAAATAACTATTGTCTCCGTAAAGTGGCGATTTCATAGTTTTCACATATGTAGTTAGAAAGCCTGATATAATAATTTATAATAATCATAAAATCATATACGCATTATATGTTTTATTAGACGCATACCTAGGTCCTTCCTTTCCCCTATTATATGTCGCTGACGGTTATTTTTCCAACAGCGTTAGAAGGAGAGCTATGTTTTTAGAGAGTATGATATGATATATGTGGGTTTATAATATTATGTCTACTTCTTTGGCAGCTTTTGCAGCTTGATGAATTTTGACCTATGAGATTTCGTTTGATTCGTCTTAGTTAAGTTATGGGGGCAAAGGCTTTATTATTTTGCAGCACACGACGCTTCTATTAATAACATTGTAGAAGAAAATATTGTAGGCAAAAGAGGATGGGAAAGACCAAGGATAAGCTATATGATGGAAACGGCAAATAAAAGAGAAACAGCTTCACGCTTCATTAGCTCACTGACAAGAGTTTGACTCTTAAATTGATTTTGAATCATAAAGCCTCCTTAGGCCTCCTCAGAACAACCGGTGAAATGAATAGCGCAGTTATTCCATTTAAGGTTAGGTTAAGCTGCATATTTGAACTGCTCTGGTAAAAAAGTTGCATGTGTCACACGAGACCAACGTCATTTGCGTCTCGTGCCGTTGAATCACTCTATACGCTCGAATTCTAACTTAGAATCACTCGCTATGCTTGTGATTGAATAATAGAATCCTTCGCTTGCAACATGGACACTCGCAAAAAAAAGATTTTAGTCTCTTGTTGCACAAATGACTACCTATCCAGGCCCAATATTCTAAATGTGAAAGTGTGTTTGTTGATTGGTTCGTCCATATTTCACATATATATTATGTATTTGGATAGTAAGGCAATTAATTTACGTTATTTTTTGTACGTAGTGTACCATAAAATATTTTAACCCCCGAAAAATGGAAGGATCCCCGGGGATATTAAAAAAGTACTGTGAGGTGGCTCGTGTACAGCCACCTTTTTTATAGACTGGCTTTTTTAGACGGTAAAGCTAGGGTTAAACGACATATGTTTAAGTAAAATGCCATAAGCTGGTAAACATATGTGACTTAACTTTGGCTACCTCTTAGCTAGAGGCCGATTGGGTAAATCATTGTATGGGGTCCCCCGTATAGGTAGGGACGTACCTTATGTCAGGTAGGGCCAGTAGTTATGTATAGCGGCCTTCGGCCTTACCCCGAGACGGCGGGATATGTGAGGTGGCTCGTGTATAGCCACCTTTTTCATAGACTGGCTGTTATTTTAAATAATATATTCGAACGACCAATTCGAATAAGGAATATCTTCTGTCTCTGTTTTTGTAATGTCATGATGTAAAAATATTCATTACTGATTTGGATCTCGAAGAATACTAGTTACTGTTGTTTTTTACTATCAACTGCTACACTCCCACAGTATACCATGTGTACGAAGTTGCTAAAAATTCTTAGTTAAAAAAATCTGTATTCATCTGAAACGTATCGAGCGATATAGAATTGGTGGCCGGGCGATACCAAGGGGGGCACAAACTCGTCAAACTTGTGTAATTGAATCGGGAACTACAGCGACAGCAGCTAACTCTCCGTTTGTCACAGACACACGAAACGATAAAAGTGCCAGCAAACTTTAAAAAAAACGCTCAAATCCACTATTTACTTGTGTCGTTATCGATGGAAAATGTTTTCGTTATGTGTAGGATATGTCCATCAGAGTACGCCGCTGCGATGGTCTGCTTCTGTCGGTGAACATGCAAAAATAATTTTATATAACACACAATCATGTGAACAACATACAAAAATATATTCTAAGTATTAAACACTAAGCTAGTCATTCAAACAAAATTAAAAAAATATTTTAAGCTATAAAAAAATGTTCAATGAGCCATCTGGTAATTTCTTTTACAAATGTGTACTCCATTTGCCTTATAAATTCTGGGATATTGTTCGTACCCAGAGGCGTCCGCTGCTGACTCCTGAACGTAAGTTGCCTACCCGTAAAGAGCGGTTGTGTTTTATGTTTTCGTGTGTTGGGTATTTTTTTTGTGGCTCCTTTTGACACTAAGAATTCCTACCCATTTAATCTAACCTACGCGATTAAATTAGTTTTAAATAAAAATTCAATATTATTATCTTTTAAGCGCAGCAATCAAAGTAAATAGGACGCTCAGTACATTTATCCCCCATTTCATGATAGTCGAAGCGACTGTACGACGTTCACTACGACGCCAACAAGATAAGAGTCAAGAACTAACGTATGAAGATTTCGCCTTCAATTTTCCATTCATTTTCATCTCCATTGCACAATTTTATATCATCATTATCATAGGATCACCATCATTGCCAGAAGATGTCTTCAGCTGGAAAACCTCTTCCAATTAATGCCAACATCCATTGGACTCTTGCGTTCTCCCAAATAATTTAAATCAGTTATTTTAAAATTAGCACTTCTACTACCTTCTATGCGCAGCGACCGAAGCGTTTGGACGAAGTTGTTTAATCTTGCGATTAGGGCGCTCAGTCGTGCCGTGCGGTGCCGCGGTGCTGCCAATTATCGCCCATTTTGTAGGTACGCACATACACTATTCAATCTTCTATAGTTATACTACAAAATTAGTATTATATTTTTATAGTATATCCAGTGACTAAAATGCGTCTATATTGAACAGTTTCAGTTAATAATTTACAAAAAAGAAACAAAAAACTAACAGCTAGCTAAACTAATATTTCGCTCCGCGCCCTTCTAGACGCAAAGGTGCCCATAACGCTCGCAGCGTGTCCACATTGAACCTCGATAGACAATCTTTAGTTTAGTTTAGCTGTAAGCTTTTTTTTCTTTATTGTAAATTAGTAACTGAAACTATACAATATAGATATACTTTAGTCACTGGATACTTCAATATATACTAATATTATAATAATAGCAAAACTAACTCTGTCTTTTACCTGTTTACGCTTAAACCGCTCGGAACCAATTTAGATGGAATTTGCTATGGAGAAAGCTTAAGATCAGGGTCTTAAACTATCTGGCCCAGAGGTTGTTTTAGGGTTTCTAGCATAGAATAGTTTTTATTCTTTAATGATCCCTCGTGAAAAAGTGGTAGGAAGGTTGTAAGGGGAATCATCCATTAAACCATAAGCTACTCAGTTCTCGGTAAAGCAGGCAAAGCTGCGGATTATTGTTAGTCTTTGATATAAAACATGGTATGTAAAAAGGCGAACTTATCCCTTAGAGAATTCTGTTGCAATTCATTTTCTTCTAATACAATCTCCATCAACACTAAACTTAGGATTTTCAACAATTCGCCTACCCATTAACAAAGGCTTTAACAAAGGCGCCTCAAAAACCCACCAAGATGATTCTGCCTTGGTATTTCTATTTTACGGCTAATATAATATCATTATTATCATCAGCAAGGCTGATATGACACCTCCAAAGAACACGGCTGTAACCTGCATAGAAACCAATGAGTTAATATTACACCGCTTAACCTCCAGCATCGCTGAGACATAACCTGCGGGCCTATGATGGTTGCGTTTGTCACGTGATAAATAAGTGACATAGCTTCCGTCACCTTCTGACACGTATGTGAGTGCGAGAGTGACAGGCGCGTTATCATATCATTTATAGCGTGATAAACGCGACCATCATAGGGCCCGCTGGTGAAGTTCGCTGGAGTCCACTGGATGCGGGTGGTGCAGTACCGGTCATGGAGGCGTTTTTGGGAGGCCTGTGTCGCCCAGTGGACGTATTTTGGCTGATGATGATGATGATGGCTAAGTAGCCTCCGCATTACTTGTGCGTTGCGCATTGCGTCCCACCTGAATTCTAAGTGGGCGCGGATGGCATTCCCGTTGGCGGTTTTGCGCTCCCCTCACTTAAATACGATTATTGGTAGCCAGACGTACCCAGTTCAGAGACGGGTTCTAAAAAAAAACGCCTAATATAACGCCTAATAACCGGTCTGTTCAAAGCTCGATGAAACTCGGCTTTAATCTTCCTTTTTTAGTAAACACGACATGATTTGTACTTAATCTCGTTTATTGCGAATAATATCCAGCCTGTAGACGTCCACTGCTGGACAAAGGCCTCCCCCAAGGATCACTACAACGACCGGTCATGTGCCCTAATCCATCGGTTTCCCGCGATCTTAACCAGATTGTAGGTCCATCTTGTTGGCCGCCTCCACACGCTGCATCGTCCTGTACGCGGTCACCACTCGAGAACCTTTCTGCTCCTGCGCCCATCGGTTCTACGAGCAATGTGTCCCACCCAATGCCACTTAACGTGATTTAAGTCTAGCAACCCTCCCAACAATATTAAAACATCCAAAAAATATAATACCTTCCACTTTGCGTTATTGATAGGTACCACAGCTGGTAATCTTCGTATAACAAAACGCGTACGTTAGCGTCATGTTGTTTTTAATCTTGACTGACGTTTTTCTCTGCTGTGATTAGCTGTTGGGTTGTCAATACACTCGTCTTGTCATCTATATATTATTTATCGAAATTCATTCTGTCACTGTCACAGTAATGTGTTATCGAGTGATGTCGTTGTGTTTATCCTGTCTTGCTTTTTGCAAAACGTTTTAACAGTGCTGTGTTTGTAGAACTTTGCGAAAGGACGCTATTTTACACCATTTCCCGTGCTCTGAGAAAATATTTAGTGGTTGAAGTGTTTAAATCGTGATGATCTTGCAAATTGATCGCCCGCAGAACTAGCAAACATTATGTCCAAGAATTCATTTTGTTTATTTGACTGCGCCGAGCACAAAACTATTCTCAGTCATTTCATTCCTCTGACTGTCCGATTTACAATTATGAATTGGTGCAACACAACCAACAAAATATTAAAGGGGACAGACGTATTAATTGCAACACAGAAGAAAGCTTACGACAGATTTAAAAAGAAATTGAAAAATAAATCAATAATGTGTGTTTTTCTTTTTTTGCCACTGAGGTATAATTCTCAGCATATAATTTGATCACGTAAATACAATTACTGAAGTTACGTGTTCAAATTTACGTGCCGGGAACTATTCATTCTAAATATTAGACTTCATTCAATAAACCTAGACCACTTTGGCTGAATACGTTACGATCCCTTGCCATATTGCAATCTCGAATAGAAAAAAAATGAACGTCAGTTAACACTAATCGTACAGATTAAATATAGTTGCCTAGTGCGAATAATATTTGTTTCTGAGTTGGCAGTCTGATACGTAGTATCTCTTATTAGTCTGTGATAGGTACTGCTTAAGAGTTTATTTTAACATTATAATTCAAATATTTTCTTCTGTTTCCGCGATTATTACTCATTGAAATAAAACAAGACAAGAGATTAAAAAGAGAAGAGATTAAAAAGCATCCTAATTTCAATAGAGAAGATAGATTGTCGCTACCACCAGCTTGGGATCCTGTAATACATCTCATCAAGGAACAAGCGAGACACAGGACTGCAAAACCTTAATTTCCGAACGGTGTAAAATATCTTATCTGTTTAAAAAGTTGTTAATAGTCTCTGTTTTTTAAAATATTATAATTAGTAATGAGGTAGCCTGGGAGTTTCTCTTTGCAGCGTTTCTTTTCTCCTCAGTACGCCTCATTTGTGAAATGCTGCTTGGTAAATTAAGGCCCATCTGACATGTATGTAAACCTTTATTTGTTTTTTCAAAAATGGGGAGTTTGTTTGTTTTTCAAAAATTTTAACTTTGACAGAGGAAAGTACATCTTTTCTCAGTCCACCCGTGACCATGGAAAGCTGGAAACCTTCCGAAACGTAGGGAACTAAAATGAGATAATATACCCACTATAATTCTACTTAATAGATCTCTGCCTACGCTCATTGAACAACATCCGTAAGTATAACCGCTCCTGTGACTTGTCTCATATTTTACGGCCACCCTAGAGTTCATGACTAAATAACGAAGAGATATAAACTTATGTCATAGATTGTTTGTCATGTCTAAGATCGAACCCGGGACCCCACGCACGCGGTAGCATTAGTCTTCATTTGGCAAAGTACAGTGATGAGATGCTGTCGATAATATTTTAAACGTTATCGATATATTCGAGAACGCCTCGTTCGACTAAAAGTAGCAGAAAATTTACACCTGTTGTAAGAAAAGGTTTTAGTACCTTATCTAATTAAATTTATAACCATAATAATAAAACAGTTTAGTCTATTATATAGTATACTAGGTGTGCCCGCGGCTACGCCCGCGTGGAATTCGGTATGTGTCAGTAAGCGGCTACTTCACCCCTCTCCCCTGGTGGCGTAACTTGAAGTAAAGTCCAAATATAATATTATACAATTACCACTAAATAAAACTACACCAAAATCAATAGTTTTTAGCCCTTATTCAAATTTTTGACGTGATTTAAAAGACATAGAGTATAGGTATACTTAGTAGGTGTACATCTGACGTTATCCAAATCAAGTCCATGACAAATATCATCCAAATATCAACGGTTCTCCAGTCAAATCAGTCTAAGCATGAAAAGGTAAGAACCCATAGAAATCCATACTTCCTAACAAACTTTCGAATTTAGGTCTAATATTATTTGGAAGTAAGATTAGAGGAAAGGTGAATATAGTTATCAAAAACGTGAGGCCAAGTATTTACATTTCATTAAAAGTTACGTTTGTATGCACAACTAAATATGTACATACATACTCCAAAAGTAGGTATGTAGAGTATATTTACATAACGTTGACATTTTACAATATTTTTTGTACACCCCATTGTGAGTCTTCCCGGTGGACATCAGCACGAACAGCTACGTGCAGCTGGTGACGCGCAAGCACGCCCCGTAGAGCTGCCCGTGCAAGAAGCAGCCCGTGCGCAGGTCCACGCCGGCGGCACGCAACGTCTGCCCCTGCGACTTGTAGCTGGTCATAGCACGGAAGCAGGCGCTTGAAGCGGAACGGGAAGTTGCTCGGGATGAGGGGGACGCGGGGGATGGCTTCTCCGACGCCGCACACCATCAGGATTTGCGCCTCGATGAGGTTTCGCTGCAGCTGCACTACTTTTAGCTTGTTTCCGTTGCATAACTTTGGAGGTGACAAATTCCGAAGAAGCATGATCGGAACTCCAATTTTCAGGGCACTGGGGGATGGATCAAAATTTCCAATAATCTTGAAATTTTGTTTATAGGTAGGAATAAGCCTCCTTATTGTCAGAAAAAAATACAGATTTTTCTGTTGCTTAAAAAAAAAAAGTTGAAAAGGTGTTAGTGGGCCTATATGCCCTTCTTATACGGTACGGCAAAAATAACAGTACATTGAGAGCCATTTTTAACCGACTTCCGAAAAAGGAGGAGGTTCTATGTTCGACAGTTTGTATTTTTTTTACCGATTACTCCGCCAATAGTGGACCGATTTTAAAAAATATTTTTTTATTTGAAATGATATACTACTGAGGTGGTCCCATTGCCACCAAGTTGGGATCTGATGATGGGATCTCAGGGAAATCGAGGCCAATCCTCAAATTTTATAGGCACTTAGAACGTTTTTCATATATTCTTTTAAGCTATTTAAGTATTTGCATATGGTAGTCATCATCTCATCATGCTGAGCTGATGACGGAAGGTACAACTCCATAATAGTTAAGAGTTAGAGGATGATTCTTAAAAAAATCATCTATTATAGGTAGATACGTTAAGACTGTTAGTCATATTCTTTATAGTGTGTCCCTAAAGTAGTCTCCTTATCACCAAGTCAGGATCAGATGATGGAATACCAGGGAAATCGAGAAAAACCCTCACATATTATAGGCACTAACAATGTTTTGTATATATTTTTCTAAAGTTATCAGTTGTTTTCCTCTGGTTGTCATCATTTCATGCTGAGCTGATTGAGGAAGGTACAATGAACTAACCAACTTCTATATTTCTTACTTCCAAAGACTCGAGATGCGTGCAAATTGCCTCCTCAATCCTCCCATTCTGGGCTCTACAAAACACTTTTTATCACTACTAAAATCCACCACTAAAAAGAAAAAATAAATAAATAAAATAAAAAAGAACCGACTTGGAAATAAACTAAAAAGCCAAAATAATGTTTTATGTACGGTACGGATCACATTTGAATCACCTTTTGAAGTCGGTGCCAAACCTGATGACAATAAATTCCTATATTCATCAAAAATACGAATTACTATGACTAAATCCTCACTCCTTGCCGAAATTGGTTTCTCAGTGCCAACCTTTAGAACACGGCACTCCCAGCGTCGACTCTTTAATCTTCCCAAGGCCCATACTAGGTACGCTCAAAATTCCCCATTGTACGTATTCTGAGGGATCTATTTGACTGTTCGAAATTAGTACTGAAAAACCGCGTTCGAAAATTTATTTTGCAAGGTGCATGACATGGCAGCGCGGAATTGCATAGGTACTTATAACAAACATGCTTATAATTTACGTATACAAACCTATTTATTTATACATGCCTTCATACACATACACATACACACACACATACCCACGGGGTGTATACTTTGTGTTTTGTTTTGTCTTGTCTTGTTTTGGGTGTCCGAATTTATATACATGGTCTTTATACAATGCGAGGTTCCAATCTTAAACCATTAGTACCATTACCTACTTTTTATGGCTCGTTAACCGTTATGCTGTGAACATCTGTTATTGGCTTTATGTATTAGCTTTAAGCATTGTGTTTTTTTTCTGTAATGCTGTTGATGTTCCAAATAAATAAAATAAAAAAAATAAAAATAAAAAAATAAATATATATGTAGGTAGATAATAACTAAAGGCTCGCCGCCGCGGTTCATAGTAATAAATTAATGGTTTGGCACCGACTAAAAAAGGTGATTCAAATGTGATCCGTACCGTACATAAAATATTATTTTTGGCTTTTTAGTTTATTCTGAAGTCGGTTCTTTTTTTATTTAAACAATTTTAATCGAAAATATCGATGCTGCAGGTATATAGGCCCACCAACACCTTTTCATCTTTTTATTTTTTTCTAAGCCACAGAAAAATCTGTAATTTTTTTCTGACAATAAGGAGGCTTATTACTGCCTATATTTTACTACGTATAAACAAAATTTCAAGATTTTTGAAAATTTTCATCCATTCCCCATTGTGTGTGCTGGGAGTCCTGAAGCGCTCAATGAGTTTACGAACTCCATCGGGTATGTTGTGACGTTGCTTTCATCCACGACAGTGTTAATGGAATTATATACTGCCTGTTCACCTTCGATTTCCGCCAATATCCGCGCATTAACAGCTCTCTCACAAACCCAAGAGTTCTCACGTCGCATCACCTGGCTCAGGTCTTCATCGGACGGAATGATCCTGCATAACGTCTCTGGTAATCGAACCAGGGCGTTGGTTTCCTCCAGAAGTCCTTCTCCCACCTGAAGCAGTACCTGGGCAAATTCCTGCACATGTGAGCCTCCTCCTTGTTGATACCACCGAGCCACTTATCTCGTATTTTGTTGTATTATTAAATCAATTATTCAGTTAAATTTATCGATATCCATATCCCCTCTTCTAAACTTAGAGTTAATTTGGAAAAAGGCTTAAGTTATATCATAAGATATTTATTTTAGCGCCACCTAGTAGTTTAGCGGGGTACTCGATAGTTCGTAGGCTCGAGAAACAGCTAGAGTAGGTTTGAGAAAAGTTTAAACCTCCTTCCTAAGTAGCGCCATAAGATTCAGGTGCAAACTTAACTCAATCAAGTGTAGTGGCTAACCCCCCTTTTAGGGGTTGAATTTTTATAGCCTATAACCTGGCCGGGGATTTTCTTGACAGATTCGTAACGTTTGCATCAAAATCTGTTCAGCCGTTTTCACGTGATGCGCTTACAAATAAACAGACAAACAGATAAACAGATAAACAGACAAAAATTTTAAAAACTGCTGGAACGTGTTCTGTTATCAATTCTAAGTATCCCCAGCCAAAATTTTTTCGAATATCTTCCATGTACAGACTTTCGACCCTCTTCAGCTTTATTATATGTATAGATTAAAATGGGTATTTATAAAAAAAAGTATTGATTCCTAGCGCCAATGATAAACTGTTTGGTAAGGAACTAAAATAGGAAATTATGACAAAGTCTATCACGATCAAGTAAAGTGATAATACGGATATACCTCAGTAAAATAGGTAACATTATTTTTGTATATCACTTTTTAACCTATAGCGAATCCTCAGTGTTTTTTCTTTGTAAAAAAAAATATTGGAATTCCTTTATCTTAAAAATCCACCGACCTTGCAAAGCTGGGACGTCAGTATTTAAACACGAGAAGTTAAAAAATAAACATTTAATATCGATAAAACTGCGTTACAGGTTACATCCCTAAACTTCTAAACAAAGAACATTGATATTAATTTCGTCTTCCCGTACGAAATCACGTCGCTATCTAATTATCCGGTATCGCGCGAACCGGTAAATATTAACTGGTATAACCGGTAAATATACCGGTATTATAAAATTTGCGACGTCTTTCCTCCCCAGGGAAATAAGGGGCGTGTTTTTAAATGAAGTAAGGAGGGTTATATTCAATTAGGTATTTTGATGCATTGCTTTAACACTGTAATTTAAAAGAGTTAAGAAATAAATGACAGCTTTTATCCTTGCCTTTTTATGATTAAGGAAAAGTGGAATTGTCAGCTGTTTCTTTGATCAATAATTTTACGCTTTCGTGATCATGATCATGTTAGTACTTTAGTAAAACATTTGTAGGTATTTTAGTTTATCAGATTAATATTTTTTATGGTTCAGTTGGTTCAGTCTTCCGACTACTTTGCGTAAGTTGCGTTGGTATTAGACGGATGGGACAGCCTACCGTCTTTAACTTTACCGAAAATGGCCTTAAAGGCGTTGAACAAAGTTAACTTTTCGCACTTTCCCCTACTTCTGACTTACCCGGTAACTATTTTATATTTTATTCTTTTTGATGTCAATATAATAGTACTTTCAGTACAAAAAACTAAGGGGCTTGGTGGTAACATTAGTTCAACAGTGAATCCTCGATTTTACGTGCCAGGGACATAATTTCTAGAAATGTCTTAACATATTTAGTTGGCAAGTCAACATTACCATCTCTGGGAGAACCTAAACACGAAATTGCGGGAAGATTTTACTTAAATTCTTCATAATAATTATTCATTTAAAGGATATAAAAGTATAATTAAGGGATTCCGTGTAACCAAAGAGCAATTGATCATAAATAGAAGGAACCCTTTATACTTCTAATAACATAGACCGCTAAACCATAGATTATAAAAAAAACCTCCAAGGCACATTCAACCAATTTCAAATGTAAATTTAATAATACCATGTCCCTTAGCCATTGAGTCGAATTCTTTCTAAACCGTTTTACACTAATAATTTCTACTCAGCCACCGTTTTAACTTGATCGTGTCTTGATATCATTGATCCTTTTGACAAAAGCTCAACGTTGTCTGGTGCTTTGATAAACGATATAAACGACCAGTTAGTAAAGAGCCGTGACACTTTAACAATATTAGGTAATGAGAGCTCAGTATAACGTGGTTATATGATATATTTAAATGTAATCAAGTTAGTTCGGTAGCCATTACCATATTATCGTACTTAAGGGCTTGTGTCATAGCCTCGGGACCATTTCTAAGATTAAGTTTGATTTTAAACTGAAGGTTTTTGGGAATCGTTTTATGTTAATTTTATTACATTGCCGTATTAATATTACGAATATGGGGTTGTCAAGTTAATAGGACGTAATTCTGAAGAAAGGTTTTTTGAGTTCTTGTATCTTTGATGATTCCTCCAATTGTTCTATAAGGAGGCCACTAATCATCAAGAATCGATGTGTGGATGGTTATCTATCTATACTATTATAAAGTTGTGAAAATAAAATGTCTGTACATTGAAGATATTAAAAAAATATGTATTATGTGCACTTTTGGAAGCAGGCGTCTTAAATAGATTTCTATATGGGCGGGTTAGAGGCGACCCGCATCCAGCGAGTCCCCACAACCCAAACTAGGTCGTCGCGGCCGGTACGCGGTCTCCACTCGAGAACCTTTCTGCCCCAACGGCCATCGGTTCTTCGAACTATGTTCCCCGCCCATTGCTACTTCAGTTTGTTTACCCTGTTTGCTATGCCAGTGACCTTGGTTCGTCTACGAATGTACTCATTTCTGATTCGATCTCGCAGAGAGATCCCGAGCTTAGCCCTTTTCGAGTAGCCCTTGGCCTTTGACAGTTCATAAAATGAGCTAATTTGATACGTCAGACAAGTACCCTATGGTTTAATAATCATGGTGATTGTGGCAAAAAGCTCCCTAAAATCAGAACAAACCCAGATTCAGCAGAGACAGTCTCAGGGTTGAAAAGATCGTGGATTCTCTTTATTGTTACCCGAAACAATGGTGTGTACAATTAGGCTATATGCTTGCAATGTACCCACTTACTAGTAGGTGCCCGCGAACTTCGCCTGCGGAGGAGAAAAAAATCATACCCTGTTTTTTTTCAACGTCGTCGGGTAAAAAGTATTCTCTAACAATTTGGAGATACCTAGCTGCCCGTGTATCAAAAATGGTTGAAATCCGTTAAGCTGATTTGGCGTGATGAAGCCGTGACGATACATACAAACATACAAATATCCAAAAAATACATACATTACATACACATATATATACATTAAGTGACCTCCAAGTAGTCTGCTACAGTTTTTTTAATATCTTCAAAGTACAGACATTTCATGTTTACAACTGTTTGCTCGGCCTGGGTGCAGAACTCGAACTTTCTGCGTCTATTCCCTGCATTATGATAATGATGAATGTTTTAATAATCAGAACCAACTGATAATTTGTTTTTAAGTACTGTACAAAAATTAAAAATTACAAATTGAATGCAACCCTTCCCGACCTACCCCAACCGAAACCGATACTGATACCAGTACCAATCAACATCAAAGCCACCAAATCACCAAAGTACCAATTAGCGGTTAAAAGTGGTGCCCCGGGCGCCCGGGAACCGATTTGAATTTGAAATTCGGTACCAATTTAGCTCGAGGTGCTGGCGACAGATACCGAAACGGAAAGGAGTGATCAAAGGCACAGGGTATGGATAAAGCAGATGCAGCAAAATTAAACCATCTATACATACCTACTGTTACTAACAATTCTATCACTGTTTGCAATAAACGAACATCAATCACTAAAAATAGTTAAGTATTGCATTGTAATTTTACTAATTTAAAATGAATGATTACACAAAATATACACTTATAATAATAAATACTATTATAAAGTTGTGAAAATTAAATGTAAAAAAAATATTTTTTTTGGGTTTTTGTATGTTTGTATGTGTCGTTTACGCTTCATCACGTCAAATTAGCTAAATGGACTTCAACTATTTTTGGTACACGGGTAGCTGGGTATTCTCAGACGGTTATAGAATACTTTTTTCCGAGTAAACTGAAGAAAAAACAGTGCATATGACTTTCTCTCTTCCAAGACCGAAGTTGCGTGCACCGTCTTAATAAATAAATAAATGTTACAGGATCAGACGACGATATATTTAATAGATATACATATTTACTTACAGACATGGATAACATCCAATACTCGGGAACAAATATTTATTCTCATCACACAAATATTAGCCCTTCAGGACCCTCAGCATCGCAGGCAACGTTACTCCCGTTGAGCCAAACCGATCGTCAATAATAGTATCTATGTAATTCCTTACAGACCTTACAGTTGGTCAACTGACAAAAAAAGAATAAAGACAATAATATTCATTGCAAACTTCATCCGTGGAGGAGAAAAAAATCGTAACCCCCTTTTTTTCTTCAGGGTAGTCGGGTAAAAAGCATCATATAACCATCTGGACATACCTAGTTACCCGTGTACCAAAAATAGTTGAAATCCGTTTAGTCGATTTGGCGTGATGAAGCCGCATCGACACATACAAACATAAAAATCCAAAAAATATATTCCCATTCCGTGCCTCCAAATAGTCTGTTACAAAGTTACAATCATTTTTTTTATATCTTCAATGTAGAGACATTCATTTAATATTTACAACTTTATAATAGTATTGATTTTATTGTTTGAAGTTTGCAATTGTCAGAAAGCCTGTGTATTATCTTCTTCATTTGGTAAATGTGATTGTACTGTACAGTCAGTCACAATATTAATACCGGGTCGCGTTCTCCCGAGGGGTTTCTAAATCATCCGTCCCTGTCGCTCCCTCGCGCACCGCCCGACCGTGAGGACTACATGGATACGACTTCTTTTAATATATTTAGTGGTTTTAATCATCCAACAAAAATATTATTTTACGTAAATAACAAATACATATAACCAAATATAACTTAAGTAGGTATGTCAAACCCTGGATTTTACGAATACTGGCAATGTGCTAAAATCATTACGATTCATTAATAACATAAAACCCAGTTCAACAGTTACAATATTAATCAGTTCGAGTATAACCTAATCTGTTAAATATAACCACCTGCCCCTCAAGGAAAAACAGTCACTAAAACCAATAAAATTTGGTTTCATTTACAATAAATTTTAAATTCAAAGGACCAGAAAGCCTATTTAAAGGCCTCTGGTCGGCTACAGGAATTTCATATAGGATGGTTAAAGAAATATCCCGAATGAAACAAAGAAAGGTACAATAAAATGTTACATGTAGTTCAAATGCTAGCTTTAACAATTTTTGCAGAAATCATTATGCACTGAAACTATATATATATAATTGAAAACAACTATAACGTATTCGTTTTAGATAACAAACGTAAAATAGAAGAAAACAATTCTTTATTGCATACCAACAAAACAAAGAGTACAATTGAGCCTTAACAAATTACGGTAAACAATAGGCGGTCTTATCGCTAAAGAACAATCTTTTTCATATAACCTTTGTAACGGATATACAAAACAAATAGCCAGGAATGAGTAGGTGATGATACGAATATAAATTTAAGAAAATACACCAATGAATACGCAAATACATAGATCAATATAAACCTAAACATAAACACACGTAAATAAATACATACAAAAAGAAGAAAGAAAACTATGATGCCGTTGACACCAAACTAGCCAGAAAATAAAAATAAATAAGTTATTCAAGTGATCATTAATGTTTTTAAGGTGAGCTTTAAAAATATCGACGCTGGAAAGCAAACACGTAGTAACCCACACAAGGTCGAAATTTTTTTGATTGCATTTTTGGAATCGCCGTATTTTTCTGCGTAGATAGGTCAAATCCACGTGCCGATACGATGAAAAATGGGGGAGGTACAAGAAATTTTCTTGTTTTTCAAAAAGTTTGCTTCGCAAACACGTAGTATATAGCAAAAAAACTCAATTTTTGTCAAATTCACGTGGGTTACTGCGTTTTTAGTGGCCATAAAAAAATTAAGAAAATAAAATCTCATATACTTGGCGATTGGTTTACTACGTGTTTGCTTACTGTGAAAAAAAATCAAAACGTAGTAACCTACACAATTTCCACTTGTAATAACTTTTGGTTAAATTCATTAAAATAAAATTGAAGTCCTACAAATTTTGTTTCTTGCACCCAATTTTGAAAAAGTCGATATATATAATAATAGCGGTAGAGAGTTCCACAATAGAGTTAGCTTGGACTATAAAAGAATTCAAGTATAATTTTCATTTTGAAGAGAAACAGCGAGAAGAAAATTTTGAGTGGACTTTGCTAGAAGCAGATAACTAAACCGCTATTTTAGATAGCGGGGAGTTGCAGTTATGACGAAGACGGAGAGGGAACCACTTGAGTTTAAAACAGAACTGGACAGATGGTCATACTTACGTAACCCAAACATGAACCATATTTTGAATCCTCTCAAGTTCGCGCATCATGAATTCGCTACCAGATTTTCCCGATTATTTTAGATACGTTTTGTCAATTATCACATCACATTATCAGATCAAGTTCATCCCATTGTGACCAGGAACCAGAATGAGGAAGGCAGTTCATAGGGGTCAAACGAAATCTTAAATCAAGTGGCCACTTCTGTAAAATAGGCTAATAATAAGTTAACAAAGAGATATTTATAAATATCGTTGAAAAATCGGCATACCCACACTAATCTAGCACACCCGTAGCGCCTCCGGTTACATTCGCTTTACGGTGTAATTTTTCTTATGTTATTTATTTATTTATTACGAAGTGAGTGATCTATATCACGTCATATCTTACACCCTTGTAAATGGGCTGGCATTTATTCAACACAGCCACGCGAAACGCCTTAAGCACCTATACTATGTATAGTCTCTTAGGCTGTTTCGTCTTACCGCAAAGCTACGTCTTCTAACTGAAAGAACTCAAGTAGTTGATCGTTTGTTGTCGGTTAAGACGTTTTGTTGTTGATAATTTTTGCCGCGAGCTTCTTTTGTCTTGTGGAAGCTGCATTTATTTCATTGTTCCGTTTGATTGGGCGTCATTTATTTTTGAATGAGTTCCAATTTCAAATGTGATTAATGACCGGTATTCTAAATGGTCTAATTGAGTTTTGATCGAAGATAAGGCTTCGGATATAAATATGAAATACGCGTTAAATGTGTAAAATTATAAAATTTACATTACCTATTAACGAAAAGAAAGATATTATGTTGAACTGCGATGACCCTAAAAATACGTACATAATTTTTGACACGACATAGTTGCAATTTATGTTATAGGGGGCAAACGAGTAGACGGATCGCCTGATGGTAAGCGATCACTGTCGTCACCCATAAACACCTGCAATACCAGAGGAGTCACAAGTGCGTTGCTGGCCTTTGAGGTGGAAGTATACTCTTTTCTTTAATGCTTTGTACCCCAAGCGAATAATCGCAGAAAAGAATATTATTGTACAAATATGTCCAAAGTCAGACGAACGGTGCAATGCTCAATATAGAAAATTATCTTGATAAACAAATAACGTATGTTTTAAACAAAACTACCGAACTTGTATTATAGCAACCAGCCAGAAATCGGTCGACTTCATAATCTTTTCTCTCCAACACAGTTAAAAAAAAAAAAAACATTTTCGTCAAGAAACTGTGAAATATCGACCTCTAACCGCACACCCCTAAAATCACTACCGAATAATTTTGAACAACGTTCATTTTTTAAATCCTTTTTTTCCCCTTTAGGATTAATTTTGGACAATAAACTGACCGCAGATGCGCAAAGGCAGGTGATAAATCGCCCAAATAACAATACCTCTCTCCCCGTACAATTTACAAGAAACTATAAGTCACGATAACTTGGTCGCTTAACTGTGAAAGGTTTCGTTTCATGCCAATTCACGTTCAAGATTTAAGTGATAATTTAAAATGACGTATGTCTGTTCAAGTTTCTAGTGTGCATGAGTCATTTTGGAACCGTGACGGATCTAAGTAGTTTTTATGCTTTATATAACTTTATGTGCGGTCATTTGATTGATCGTGAAGATCGTTACTGTTGCATCTGCCTAATTAGAGAGCTTTTATGAGTGTGACACTCGTTAAAACATGTTATAAATATACGTATAATCTATAAGGTACTTGCGCCCAAGATGGCCCGGTTCTTAAGATAGCCCACTTTCATCTTTTTAGTTCATCTTCTTTGGTTTCGATATAAAATTGCAGGTTTATCTCTGGTACCTTAATAGGTATAAAACTGCAATTTTATTTACCGTACATGGGCGCGAAATTTAAACTCATTCGAACTTTAAAAACTTCATAATAATTGATAGTGGGCCATCTTAGGCGCAAGTACATTACCTACTATTAAAAAAGTTGTAAAAATGAAATGTCTGTACATTGAAGATAATTAAAAAATAAAAATTGATACGGACTATTTTCAGGTCACTGAATCGAAACATTTTTTTGTTCGTCTGTATGTGTAGCTTTATCAAATTATGACACCAAAACGGCTAAACGGATTTCAACTATTTTTGGTACGGGGTCATTAACAGATGGTTATAGGATACTTTTTATCCGACTATGCTGAAAAAAGAGAGGTAATGACTTTTTCTCCTCCGCGGACGAAATTGCAGGCACTTTCTAGTAACTAAATCGTGATTGTTATTCTGTAAGTAGGCCCCAAGGGCACTTTTACAAGTTCTCTGCGGCATTTCCCAAGAAGAGACCACTGTGAGGAAAGCTGAAACAAACTCAACTGTCAGTTTTTTTTCTAAATAACTCATATCTATTACAATGTCAGTTCTTAGCTTGTCTTAAATATATCTCTTTAAGTATAAACTCAACGCGTAGTTCTCCAATAAAACATATCAAAACTTAAAAAAATAAAAATAGGTATCATGAAAAGAAACAAGGAAAATATGATTTTTAAAACAACTTACGTACGTTTTTACTTTCGATTTGCCTTCTTATAAGAACCGTGTAAAAGTGAGTTATTTGGTCTCTGTACATTTATGTCTGTTAAATAGTTCTCTACCCTATAAACAATACAATAGAACCTTAATCACGGTAGACGTTCGGCGGTTTTATCGCTGAAGATTTCATCTCTTCCAGCCAGCCTTTGGGTAGCGAAAATGAAACAAAATTGCTAGAAATTATAGTAAGTGATGAGATAAGATTACAAAAATAATACCTACAAACATAAACATACATACATACATAAGTAGAAAGATAATTAGAAAACCGGCAGCACACAATAATTAAAAAGTAAACATTATGTGAATGATAAATAATATGATTTTACCTTAGCTTTAAATAAGTTTCGGTCAAAAATTTCATTTTTATGACAAGCTTTTATCGCTGACTGTACTTTTCCTTGAACATCCATTAACTACTCACCGAGACGATTCTAAAGAGCCCAAACTCGGTAGGATTGCATTATTTTATTACAGAGTCCCTATGACCACCTTCCTGCTCCATCATCAGATCAGCTCGATGGTTATCGATTGCAGTGTCACCTAAATTACATAAGTATGCAAAATTTTAGCTCAATCGGAAACTAGGAAGTGAATCAAATTTAACTTGCAAGTTTTGATTACAGACCGACAGACAGACAAACAGGTGAAAGTAAACAAAAGCTTGTAAAATATCGTCTGTAAATAATTGAGCGGAACATATTCGCAACAGAGTAGCCTGGGATGTAAAACAATTCCTATAAAATTTTGACTTCGACAATGGAGCAGCTAGAAGAAAGTTTTAAGCGGACCTTGCTGATAGAAGTAACTAAAACGATCTTTGGGATAGCTGGAAGTTGCAGGATGAAAAAGTACTTTAGTTACGTTTCCCTAAGACGTATCCGCTACTTTAATTCGTGCGACACATCTTTATGTAAACCTTTCAACAAGATATCGATCCAGTCTTGTAGTCGTGAGAATATGCCCTGTTATCAGCATAAATACACAGCGACCGTCGTACTCGAAAGTAGAACGTCGTAAGTATATATAGCCTTTATCGGCGCTTATGACTTTATCTACAAATGAGGCACGTATCTTAGCCACTGTTTATTGGACGACAACTACAAGCTAATTAAATGCAAATAAGGGTGTTACACTTGTCGACATAATTCAGTGGTTATCGAGTATTAATTCGGAGGACTATTCTGATGGTGTTCCAAATTTAAATTGTGTTTAAGAAATACAAACCGAATTAAATTAAGATTAATATAGACACAAATTTTGGAACATTTTGTATGTGTAGAAAATATGCTCATAAAACTAGTTATTTAATATTTCAGTAGATAAAATCGGCAGCAAAACAGCTGAGTATATCGAGTAACATTGTACAACAGTGTCTTGACATAAGAGTTGAGACCAAATTACCTATACAACTATATTATAATGCATTATCGGTACAAGCCAATATGTAAAATTTGGAAGTATTGTTCCATGTACATTCCTATCTGTGGTGAGATTTTACCTTTCGTAGGTTGTCCTACTGTTTCGATTTTGATGTGCTTCTGCCCCGATGACCGTTATAAGAAAAATAGTTTCGTCAATTTTAATTTATTAAAAATTAAGGATGTGCCAAAGATTAATGATACAGTCGTGTCGATAGTAAGGTCACACGACACAAGTAGCGCCATTGATATAGCGTGACGAGAGTGGAACTCAAGGTTAAGACAACTGTAATATTAAATAATAAATCAATACTCTAAATGCAACGTCTATAATGACGAGTCTTTGTTGTATACATGTTCGTCTTACCACAAAAAAGAACAAACAATTTTAATTAAAGTTAATATCACATTTATTTATTCAATCCTGATGGCACAAAAGACAAGTGTACAAAAAGCGTGTAAAATTATCGACATCACATTCACATCGTGTGTGTAAAACATTACAAAAAATTTTATGCAATTTTGGAAGCCGAAATTGGAAGCCGTATTTTTTAACTTAATTATTTTTAGCCCGAAATATTTCATAGTAATGTGTGAATTATTATGGCTGAAAGGATTATTATTGTTATATTTTCGCAAAGGAAGGGGGTATCTAACTAAGAGAACGTTAAATGTTAATAAGCTAGAGTAAACAAATATTGGGGACCTAATCGTATATGTAGATATATACAAAAAAAACTTAATTACAGACTCTATAAAAAATTATACAATACTACAAAAGAGGTGCGCTCAAACATTTAGTATTTTAGTATTTTCTTTTTTTTCTGTTATTTGTATGCCATCGAATAAATGTTTCTTTCTTTTCAAATACACTCAAATGCAAAATTTCGTAAATATTTTGGCTAGAATATAAGTATATTTTTTTTTTCATAAGACAGTATTGTTTTTGGTGCCGCTTTTTTCATTTCATACTTTACAGGACCAATTTTATGTCCAGTATCACAATTTTATTGCATCCGTTTTATTTTTGGCTTAATATGTTTCAGTTCCTAAGGATTCCCGTTAAAGCTTGTTAGTAGATATTTTTTATTAGTACCTGTCAATTAAATTCTTTACAATTCAATAATGATATTCGGCGGCTGGAATGTCGCTATGCTTCCTGGTAAGGATACATATTGATACTGACGTTCGCATATAGGTGATAATGACATTTTTATGTAGTAAGTTATAAGTATATTTTTAAATCAGCCTATCGTAAATAATTAATAGATAAATGACATATATCTTTTTCATCTGTGACATTCAATTCCTATATATATACTGTTAATGATTTTATTGTTCTTTTTTTTGCATTTGATGATCATAATTTAAATTCGTGTAAATTGACAAAAGATAAATGTATATTGTAACTAGCTTCTGCCCGCGACTTTGTCCACCTTAAATTCGTTTATCGCGAATAAGAGTATTTTTCCGCGGTACAATGTAGACTATAAATAAATAAATAAAATAAAATTTATTTATTTCAAGCGTCGATGGCTCAAACATAACACTATGTCCTTGCCCTGAACTTAAACTATCTTCATACCAAATTTCATTCAAATCTGTTCAGCGGTTTAAGCGTGAAGAGGTAGAGCATTTATAATATTAGTATGGATTTATATTATGATTATAAAATAAAGTAGTCTAATTTAATCCATTTATAATACTTTTGATTTTATTCTTATTTGTGACATATCCCCGTCTCAGAATACCGGCGCGGTCGCGTGACGCTCGTCCCGGCGCTATCAAGTTTATGGTCACCGGCTATCGCGTCACGTGTTAATTGATGACGTGTCGATATCGACGTTTTGCCTAATGGCACACCACTACTGTTGCGTAATTAGGGGTTTTAAGGTGTCACATCTCAAGTTTAATTTCTACTTTTGTGATTTTTTACTAAAATCTTAAATTAACTAGAAAATGATATTTTGGGAGTCAGGCAACCGCGGTGCATTCTGCAATAGGAAATATGCATGTAATTATGTTTTTGCTTTAATACATTCATGTAACAAACAGTATATAATTTTGTTTTTCGAGTAACCAAGATGTAAACTATCAAATATTTGATTCTATCTCTTTCTGGCTAAATTTAATTTAACATAGAGTTTATGTGGCCATAGTGTCATATGAATCGGATCTCTCTGTCATCAGTTTAAAATGCCTACCTAGTACCGTATTTCTTAGTCGATTTTAATTTTAGTTTTTGAGATCATCGTGCGTAATACGCGAATGTTTACTGCTTGAACGCCGCAATGGTTACAAAAAATTGCTCGCTATAGGTATCATTCACTCTTTCTAAGATCAAAAGAAAGTGTCTTATTTGTAAGTACTTGTAGTTAAATCAGGCAAGTTTTACCAGATAGTAAAGAATAGTTAAATTAAAATAGTTGAGAATTTTAAATAAATCTTTAACTTTGCCTCCCTTCCGTAGACCTTGTAAGATGCGTTGTACAGTTAGTGCTTTCACTCTTCACCTAAGTATCCATCAAGCATATACAGACCTAAGTATACAGACCACTCTACGTACATATTCTAATGCAATACCTCTATATCAGTAGGTAAGCGGCATAATCCGCATACTACAAGTTAACGACGGAATAAAAATGGAAATTACAAAAAACATCTACAATCAAACTGGCACCGCAGCATTGACTTTATCAAAATGACACATAATACGAAATGTCACATGTTGCAGTAACCGTGACAAACCACATATCTAATTTCTACCTTCCCACCTTCTATTAGGTACAATTTCAATTTGATCACCCAACCCTACTAAAGGTGCGTCCACATTTGTATCATTTACCCATAGCAGATCATCGTCGCGTGGCATGATCGCGTGTTACGATCACGCGTTTGGACGTTGCGCCGATCGGATCGCTCGAAATCCATTTTGCTACGCGTATCATACACTTATATCGGACGAGTACGGCATGATCGGCGCGCCGACAGTAAGCGTCCAAGCAGCGCGATACGTAGTCATGCCACGGCACGGTGATCGGATACGAGCAAATGATACAAGTGTGGACGCATCTAAATGCTTTGGAAAATTTCGTATTACTTAAATTTGACACTCAGAAAAAGATACCACATGTCGCTTTTCAATAAGGCTAGGAGCTCATTGTATAAAGTGGAATTGTAAAACATCTTTGAAATAAAACAATTTAACGGATTATATCGCGTATATTATCTCATTTTAGTTCCCGACGTTTCGGAAGTATGAAGAAACCAACAGTCGAGCGTAAACCTGCCGTATTACCATATGTGAAAGGGGTCACAGACAAGATCGGAAACATCTTGAAGCGTGCTTCTATAAAAACATATTTCAAGCCGTTGAAGAAGGTGTCTCAATACCTTAGACCCGTGAAGAGTAGCACCCCTTTGCAGAGTGCAGGCATTTATAAGCTGGACTGCGAGTGTGGTCTTTCACACATTGGTCAAACGAAACGCAGTGTATCAACCTGGGTGAAGGAGCACATAGCAGATGTCAAGCACCGTCGGTGTAATAGGTCTGCAGTCTGTGAACATGTCATTGACAAACCAAACCACTCAATTAAGTTTGATAAACCTTCTATTCTTGCCAAAGAAAAAAGATATTTTCCCAGGATGCTACGCGAGGCTATTGAGATTAAAAAGCATCCTAATTTCAATAGAGAAGATTGATTGTCACTACAACCAGCTTGGGATCCTGTAATACATCTCATCAAGGAACAAGCGAGACACAGGACTGCAAAACCTTAATTTCCGAATGGTGTAAAATATCTTATCTGTTTAAAAGTAGTTTAATAGTCTCTGTTTTTTAAATATTATAATTAGTAATGAGGTAGCCTGGGAGTTTTTCTTTGCATCGTTTCTTTTCTCCTCAGTACGCCTCATTTGTGAAATGCTGCTTGGTAAATTATTAGAATAAAATAATTAAGCCCTTCTGGCACATGTGTAACTGTCTTTACAGCTTAGGCCCATCTGGCATGTCCTTACCACCCTTATTTGTGTTATTATTTGTGTTTACACCTTTATTTGTGTTTTTTCAAAAAATGGGTAGTTTGCACAAATTGTAACTTTGACAGAGGAAAATACATCTTTTCTCAGTCCTCCCGTGACCATGGAAAGCTGGAAAGCTTCCGAAACGTCGGGAACTAAAATGAGATAATATACGCGATATAATCCGTTAAATTGTTTTATTTCAATGAGTAATAATCGCGGAAACAGAAGAAAATATTATGTAAAACATCTTGTAAAAAATAAATATGTCTGTACATTGAAGATATTACTATTATATACTAAATATTACTATTATATACTAGATATTACTATACTAAATTGACAATTGTTTTTTTTTTTGATCTCTGTAAGTTTGTATGTGTCGTGGCTTCATCACGCCAAATCGGCTAAACAGACAAACTATTTTTGGTTCACAAGTAGCTGGGTATCCACTGATAGTTATAGGGTACTTTTTACCCGCCTACGCTGAAGAACATGGTTATGACTTTTTCTCCTCCTGATAATTTTAGTAGGGATAAATGTTTAAGACACAGTGTAAAAAACATACAGTGGGCAGAAGCCTTTGACGTTTGCGTAAATGACAATGACATGTCCCGAGCTACTAAACTAATATGGACTATGCAGATCGGGCCCACCTCACCCGCGTCTCGCCCCTCGCCCCTCGCACCCCGCACGATTGCTCTGTCTAGACGGCTTTGTCGGATGACTGTATTGATTTCTAGTCTGTGTTTAAGGGAAGGTGTCGATGCGTGTTTCAGTTATCGGAACACGTGACAAGATTGATAGATGTCAACCGTATCTTCACACTAAGTGCCTGAGATGCGGCTGGCATGCTAATGATGTTATTAAGAGATTACATGTACACGTATTTGTACCGTTGATATGCATATTGATAAATTCCTGGTGACTAAAGTTCAGTTGTGTGTGATATTTTACGGTAACTGAGCCACCATTTCAAATTTTCTTAGAGATAATCATAACTTTATTGTTAACTATTGTTAACCCGTAACTTCGTTCGCGGAGAAGAAAAAGTCATAACCCTCTTTTTTGCTTTAGCGTAGTTGGTTAAAAAGTATCCTTTAATCATCTGTGGATACCCAGTTACCAGTGTACCAAAAATATTTGAAATCCGTTTAGCCGATTTGAAGTTGACGTGATGAAGCCTTAACGACACATACAAAAAATAATAATACAGTGAGCTTCAAATAGTAATTAAGACTTTTTTTATTAATATCTTCAATGTACGGACATTTCATTTTTAAAACTATATAATAGTACTAGCTGTTGCCCGCGACTTCGTCCGCGTAGAGATGCAATTTATAGCTTACAAAGTTTCACCCCCTTTCTCGTCGCTAAACGGGATAAAATTTGACATAAATTATAACCAATGTCCTATTCTGATATATAAGGTACATAACTGGAAAGTTTCATAAAGATTTGTCGAGTAGTTTTTGAGATTAAATGGAACGTACATACATACTTTCACGTTTTTAATATAGATTCGACATAATATTCAATTGGGTCCGTACCGGAAATTACATACCTACGAGTACTTAGGCAGGCTACTTTATCTAAAACAAACCGATTCCTAAAAATAATCTCAATTTACTTGCCACGCGGATGAATCCTCAAGAATACCTTAATACAAGACTTAAGTATAGATTTTTTATTTTCTGTATGCTAAGTATATCAAACATGCCCATATTTACACCATATTTTCTTCCTCTATCAGAAAAGAACATCGGAAACTTTTTCTATTTTAGTTTGACTAGATCTGGGGGGTTATTGCCTAATGAAATGATGGCACTTGGTATCCGAATCAACTGTCATAGCCCATGCAAAATCATGACACTTGATTCTGATTACGAGCGTCAAACGCGTTAGGCAATATGGGGGCTGGTTAGGCTACCTTACCAGCAAATCAGATTCAGTGGTGGTCCACACACCTACAAACGGAAATGCAATCCGCGGCAACTTAGGCCAGGCAACATCGGAAGCTTTTACAGGGTATACTATGTAGGCATTGTAAAGCCCGACAGCTGAATAATAATCTCCACTGTCAAAACAAACCGGCATTAAAAGTAATTGCGGTTAAGTCCCAAGTCTTAAACTGAGACAAAGCGTTTATTTCAATGGATACCAAAACCCGAATCTAATTAACTGGAAGGGCTCTTAATTAGTCCCCATTGTAACCTGACAAGAACCAGCAATTTTCTTACAACCTTAATTTTTGAGACACACTGCCCCGGCGTTTGGCTAGCGAAGGCATTTTTCAGAAGACATCTTACACGAATCAATTTTAACAAACAGTCTTGTACGAAATACGAATCAGTGACATATATGCAACATGAATATTTTCTACGAGAGCACGCTCTGCTTGTCGCCATCTTGCGTAGATTCTTGCCAATTGTCGCATTGGAGTGGATTATGTGCTCGAAGAATTGTAAAACCTTCACTTAATATGTATACTTGACATAATCCATACTTCCATACTAATATTATAAATGCGAAAGTGTGTCTGTCTGTCTGTCTGTCTGTTACCTCTTCACGCTTAAACCGCTGAACCGATTTGGATGAAATTAGGTATGGAGATAGTTTGAGTCCCGGGGAAGGACATAGGTTAATTTTTATCCCAGAAAAATACCCTTATTCGCGATTAACGAATTTAAGGCGGATGAAGTCGCGGGCAGAAGCTAGTTATGCAATAAATATAATTTTGATTTTGAATTTTGATTTGAAGGAATCCGTTAAAACTTAATTATCACTTTTCACTTTGTTACCAAACCAGTGTCATAGATATCCACAATTGTCGGTTGCTAATTTTTTTTTTGAGGATGTCGTACGAAATCGCCTAAAGTGCAAACAAAAGTGCTATGTCAGATATAAAGGTTAGTGAGAAATAATTTATTTTACTACAGTCTACCGTTACCAAACCTGGGTCATTGACAGCCACAGTTGTCATAGCCGCTGGTGAGTTTTTCGTGGATACTTATTATTTAAGTCCAAGCAAAGTGTCCACCCAAGACTTGAGAACAAATTTAAACGAGTAATAAAAGTAAAGCAGATTTGTGCAAATCATCGGGACAAAATTATTTACTTTTTTCTCTCTATATCGCTTTCTGGTAGCCGTTAGATACACAGATAGGTATCTGTATATCAAACGGCTATCCAGTGCATCGTTTTCTATTGATTTTGGTGTTACACCCGTCTTAGCACTGTTGAGACCACGGCTATCAATGAACCCTAAAGTTTGCACTGCAATACTTAATTTTTTAAAGAAAATGTGTGGAAATATGGACAGAAATCGGAATCGTGAGATTGAAATGAAGGGATTTCATATATCTATAAACTCACATATCAAAGCGTTTTCCGTTTAGTGTTTGCTCGTAATTTTGTTTATGAAACTTCTGGCCGAAGGGTGTAGTGTTGAGGCAGTTCCAGGGCAATCTGCCGAATCCTACACCAGATCAGACGACGCAACGGAGCCACGGAGTTACGTCGCCTACATCAAATTAGTTTTAAGTGTTTCTATTTGTTTTTGTTTTTTTTTGTAGTTCACAATGCCTTGGTTTTTACTGTAATGCTGTGTAACTTTTGAATAATAAATAAATAATAATTTTATTGAGACTATCTAAAAAAAGACAAGATTACAACTTTATTTTCTTATTTATATAGAAATAAATTTGAAACTTCACTTATCATCGTGATTTTTTTCAATCTAAGTTTAAATTAGTAATCCGTGTGTCATGCTTTGTGTAACCTACTTGACCGTGGTCTCCAAAATAATTCATATTAAAATATACACACAAACAAAACTAGGAGCCATCACTAGTACAGGGGAAAAACATCGATAAGCGAGTTTATCGATACCCTACATTTCTCTCCCAATATTCCGATATATGAACATGAAAAACGTTCTTTATTTTACCAAACCGTATGCTCCCCAAATGTTTGGGTAACAAATCAAAACAAGGGTTTAAAAAACGCTTAACTAAATCATGGTCCAAAAACGCTCACTCTATATAATTATAGGCTGGCTCTCGTTCCACGGAACTAATCAACTCGTACCCGTTAGGACACTGAAAATGGACGGTATATTCAAAATTAGATTAGCTGACGAAGAACATAGGTGACGTGAAAGACCTTTGTCGTTTGTGGGTAACGTTTGATAAGTGCACCAACTAACCATGACCATTCTACCATACAAAATAGGCGCATTATGATACGCCGAGCAGTGTCTGACTGACGCTAGCTACTACACTACTACACTATACGCCAAATATTCTTATTGATCCCTTTTGTTTTATATAGAAACTGGAAGAAATACAAAACCTGTATCTTGGAAAATATGGCGCAGTGTGGTGCCGCCATGACAGGTCAAATTAAGGTCAAGACTGAAGTTACTTTGAACTTTGTCGAAACATAATATCGTGACGTGTGTCGTCACAAAATTTGGTGGCCAAATAGCCCTTTCGTTTTTGAGTAGGTATGTAATTTAAAATCGCGTTAAGTGTACATAAACATGTAATGTTTATTTTATTTTGTATTACTTATAAAACATTTGATTTAATGGTTCTGAAGCAAAACAGAGGATTATCAATTTATCACATTTGTCCTTCGCGAACGGAATAGTTGCGGTGTTAGCGTAATATGAATAGTATTACAATAAAATCTAGATATATAAAAACCAGCCAAGTGAGAGCTAAACTCGCGCACTGAGGGTTCTGTCAAAATTCAGAGTTAGCAAGAGACTTACTCCTAAACAAAATGTACGCAGTATGGGATCATTTTATTATTGGTAGGTGGCATAGGCAGACAAACATAAAAAACAAGATTTTCAGACTTTTCGCGTTCGTAGTGCTATAGCTACCTTCATACCAATTTTCAGGTTTCTAGGGCAGTTGCCCTATTTCACAATCGTGACAATTGTCAGGTGACAACGACAATTTTATGTTCAAGGCGATCCCCGCAAGCTCTATACATCCTTACTTTACTACTGAGCACGCAATGTAGGTGAAATTGTCGCTGTCATCCGACATTTGTCATGATTGTGAAATAGGGGCATGGAAGTGTTATCAACTGACGACAATTTTTAAGGAAACCCTTTTTTTAATGACTGTATCTTATGATCGCGTTGGCTTCGAAATTTAATTTTTCACAGCTCAAAGGGACTTCAGACTTGAGCATTTGATATACATTTTCAGCTTTATACCTCCACGCGTTCCTCAGAAAAAGTGTCATGCATGGCTGACGGATAGACAGACGGACGGACAACAAAGTCCGGGTTCTAAAGGGTTCTGCTTTTTCCTTTTGAGGTACGGAACCCTAAAAACAAGGTGTATCTAAAGAAACCTTCGTTATTCGTGTCACAGGAGCGATTATGACAATTATGAGCGAGCGTCTTCATTATATGCAAATTTTACTACACCCGTCGTAATAGAGGGGTAATTGTGCAGGGAGGCCGGGGACGAGTGGAGGTGTTTTATGTTGTGGCGTTATTACTTCATTCAAGGTGCTGTGTCGATTTGTCAACAGGTTTTGAGGAGAGATGTACCAGCTAGTCGGGAAAGCCGATTATTTGGCATTATTTATAGTCGGCGATTAGTCGGCGTTTATAGTCAGCAAGACATACCAAACACTCGGCTTAATTTCACCATTATTTAATTTATAAGATCGTCAAAAATGTTTTGTTTTTATTTTGCTGTGAAAAACGTAAATTTAACTTGTCAAAGTTGTGTCACGAAAAATGCGATAAAAATGCTTCCGATTGCATCTGAACTTAGCCGTAACCTATGATCAGCATTGCCGACTCGTCGGCGGATTAATCGGCAATTTGAAAACCGATTGGTCGACTAGTCGGCAAAATCCATAACTGGCCCATCTCTTAGTTGTTGGCTATCCCTATCGTTAGTCTTCCTTATTATAATTATAAATTCAAAAGTGTGTGTGTGTGTGTGTGTTTGTTGGTTTATCCTTCTTTCAGCCGAGAGTGGGACAACAGATTAACATGATTGTTTGTATGTAAATAAAATAGAGTGACACTAGAAAGTGACATATTAGGCTATTTCTTATTACAGCAATCCCGGTTCTCGACGGATAAACAAAATAGTAGGCCACGCGGCCGAACCTGTTCGTAAATTTTAGTCTTTAATGATTAATTTTTTAGTGTATCATAAGTAGATATCTACTTTACGATATTATCGTACGTCCTGACCTGACACGTATATGACGAAGAAAAAGTAGCCCCCATATTGCCTTGATTTGGATACCAATTGTCACAATCAATAACCCCTCAGGTCTCTGAAGTCAATAAGAATAATTTAATGGACACATTCATTTCGTAAATAAACACGAAATAATCAAGTTACAGTTACTTTCACGATTTGAAATTTGATTGTGCTATTTTTGATGTCATAGTATGCACTTTTCTTATAAATTTATATTTTATTTATTTATATGCCATTCTTCCGTACCCTATTGTTGGTAAACTACCCTGAAACCATATTTTTTACTTGAAGAGAACGTTAGGATCTCCTAAAGAAAATCCCTAAATGCCTATTTAGGAACCTATAGGGAGAAGTTGATGTCAAAACTTAAATAATACCTATAAGATCTAGCTATCCATCTACGTCAAGTCGAAAGTTTTTCCGGTCGTTACATAGGCTACCGAGGAGTGGATACTTACAAAAGCCCTCGTCCACAAATTCCAGGTTTCCCAGAAAGCTAGGTATTGAGAGGGGTACCTATGTTCGGAGTTTCTTCAAACGACAAAATCAAGAACCAAAGTCACTGATATAGCGCACAACTCAATGAACAAACTGAATTGGCGTGGGCGAAGCATATTGACCTCGAACGACTCACCCTGCGGGACCTCCCGCCAGGTGGACCGACGGCCTAAAGAGACTGGCGGGAAGCGTTTGAATGCGGAGAGCTGAGGGCCAGGCATGGGGGCGTGAATTAAGTAAGTCCTACGTTCAGCAGTAGACTGGATTTTGAAGTGATTTTTTGTATGTTTTAGGGGACAAATGAGTACACAAATCCCCTGATGTTAAGCGATCACCGTCGCCCAGACAGCTGCAACACCAGAGGAGTCACGTGTGCGTTGCGGGCCTTTAAGGTGAGAGTACGCTCATTTCTTGAAGGTTTGCAGGTCGCGTCGGTCCGCAAATACTGCCAGCGAAAATTTGTTCCACGGTTCCGTCGTGCGAGGCAGGAAATTTCTATCAAAACGCACAATAATGACATTACAAATTAAAGTAGTTTTTTTAATTAATATTTTTAAAATCATATTATACAGTAACATATGAGTTACTACTTTACTTACTTCATTGACCTGGACTCCTCAATCTTCGTTGCGATGTGCATACTCAATTTCTTAACCTTATCTATTTTAGTACAACTTCCCCCGAGCATTCGTAGTTTTATGACTTAATTGCGATCCAGATGGAGCGAGATATGCGCGCAGCGACAATGTAGTTCTATGGAAACGACTCGCTTATTACTTTCTAAAATAAACTTTGCATATAATACGCCAGATCTTCTCTACAACGTCGCCCGTATCGCAATAGTACACGATTAACTAACTAGAGATCACAGTTGTTTTTTGCTGCAGGTGCTGATTTTTGTTCAACTTCACTTCGTCCACATTCCCATCTCGTTCATGTGGACGCCATTTTGCACTTTCTCCCCATCTTGCCCAAATTCTTAATGTAGGATTTTTAATAAACCAGCACTAACAGCTAGTTTCTGTTTGGCACTATGATTGACTGGTAGAGAATGCCTTAAGGCATTAAGTCCGCCATCTGTATCATTTTTTATTGTGCAATAAAGCTTAAATAAATAAATTCTTAACTCGTCTACATTCTCGTTTCGCTCACATTCACATCTCGTCTATATTCTTACCGAGATAGGTAGGAAATTGACAGTTTTGAATTGATATACGGACGAGTTCAGAATGTGGACGAGATAGAAATGTGGACAAGGTGGGAATGTGGACGAATTGGGTGGAAATATGGTCAAAGTGGGAATGTGGACGAAGCGAACCTGGACGCTGATTTTAAATCCATGTCTTCGCTGAGGCTGCAATAGACCGCGATGCAAGTGGCATTAGTTTCGTGGAGCCCTTATACAACTCAGAAGCGAGAACATTTTTAACAATTAATGTAGAAGACAAAAGTCGTTATAATCAAAAAGTTAAGTAGTAATAAGCATATATTTGATGCCTATCCCTGTACCAAAAATTATTGTTGTTTTGGCTTATCATGTTGGAAAGACTCATAAATACATCCAAAAACGATGTTTTTCCATTCAGCGACCTTCAAATAGCATGCTTCACTTGTTATAATGAAAATATCTCAAATGTATCTATGGATATTTTTTGTTTACAACTTTACAATAGTAGAGGAGAGTCGGTTATATCGTACCACTTTTTCTCATACGAGGTTATTTTATTTGTGAAAGTACTTACATATATGGCTGACAGTGCATATAAACGTTTAGTATTTCGGCTTCTTTAAATAGCAAGATGAGCATTCTGGGATTAAATTAACATCGTCAAAATTGACTTTTTTCAAAAGGCCTTCCATCGGTACGATGTAGCCGACGAGTTGGTTAATTCGTACCATCAGGATTTAAATCGCATCTATGAAGCATTTCGCATGTAAACTGTTTATTTTAGGTATTCATACTATTTATTTACTGTCAGACATTTAAATTGATCTGGTATAATCAAAAAATAGTTGGTCGTTTAAATCGTACCTATGCTATTAAGCAATAGTACGATTTAAACGACCAGGTATACACGACTACCCTTATACACGACTTTGAAAAAATTACAATGGGTTTAATTATTCTAATTATTTATGCACCATTTACCACACACAGAAATACCTCCTACCTGGAACTAGTTCCAAACAACGGTATCCGTTTCCTACCAATGTGTGGCATCTATTTCCAGGCTGGCAACATTGTCAAAGTGGCGACAACTATGGCGCCAACGCGCGTGCCTCCCCTGTAAACATTAATCGTTTTAAAAGTAACAATGATTCGCTAGCCTTTCTAATATAGCTCTAATTGTGTAATTTTAAGGTTCTGATTGACTTGAATGGGATTGTTCTGTGTTCGAATTTCAAAACATCCTCGGACGTGGCGTGGTTTCCGCTGATACCGTTTTATATTTTGAATTTGGAAACTTTATACCGTTACTCAGGGTTGCTAGCATATTTTTATTGTGAAGATATACAACTAAAATTAATCTAATGTATAAATATTTCACCACTTGATTAAGTAGGTAAGTTTAGAAAATACAGGAATAGGTAGTTAAAAGAGTCTACGAATTGCTTTATTTTAAGCGATTATTAATAAAAGACAAGCTGAAAAGAGCTTTGCTTTCACGCACTGAATTGTATAAGTATATCTAAGTAAAACTTAAGGAATGAGTAATTATGTTACTTATTGAAAATAAATTTCAGTTACGTTCAATAAAGATGTTCAATCTAAAGGTTTGCTGTTTATTTGAGATGAATATTTCGAGGCTGACTCGATTATACCTAAAACTAAGCAACAGACTCGAGTCTCAACTGTACGATATTTCCCACAACATTTAACTTAATGTCCACCATAACTCAAAGCAAAAAATCATTCATTATGTCGCGTCGCGCCCAATGGCGAAATTCATTTAACGGGTCCAAAAAAGTTAATCACGTACCCTGATTTAAATAGATTCCTGAGAACGCGATAGGCGGAGACATTCATATGAGTTTCGGTCCCTTGACTTTTTTCGTCTGGTACTAAATTAAATTGACCTTAGGCTTGAATATTGTGGGGTTTTAATTTTTGACGAGACAGTCACTTTTAATGCTTTTATTTTGTCTGTGAGTGTAGGGTGTCTATACCGGGGTCTCGTGGCTTTTATATTTGTAGTATTTTTGTTTATAGATATATTTTGCTTGCGGCTTCATTCTCGTGGGAATTTTGAAAAACCCAGCCTTATAATAAAAGGAACCTATGAGTAGAACTTCGGGAGTTTAAGCCAAAGAGAAGGCTGATAGTTGATGCAGCATAGATTATCGCAAAGAACAAATAATTTTTTCGTCAGTTTCCGCGATTATTACTCATTGAAATAAAACAATTTAACGGATTATATCGCGTATATTATCTCATTTTAGTTCCCGACGTTTCAGAAGCTTTCCAGCTTTCCATGGTCACGGGAGGACTGAGAAAAGATGTATTTTTCTCTGTCAAAGTTACAATTTGTGCAAACTACCCATTTGTGAAATGCTGCTTGGTAAATTATTAGAATAAAATAATTAAGCCCTTCTGGCACATGTGTAACTGTCTTTACAGCTTAGGCCCGTCTGGCATGTATGTACACCTTTATTTGTGTTTTTTCAAAAAAATGGGTAGTTTGCACAAATTGTAACTTTGACAGAGGAAAATACATCTTTTCTCAGTCCTCCCGTGACCATGGAAAGCTGGATAGCTTCTGAAACGTCGGGAACTAAAATGAGATAATATACGCGATATAATCCGTTAAATTGTTTTATTTCAATGAACAAATAATTGTAATTTGGTAATTGTAGCACTATTAATTACGCTATGAGCAAATTGCTTGCTAGAAGACGAAAGTCTTCAACCAATGCGTATATTGGTAATTGTAGTACTATTAATTACGCTATGGGCAAATTGCTTGCTTGAAGACGAAAGTCTTGATGGCGGTGCTGACGTACGGTGCCGAGACGTGGTCTTTAACTATGGGCCTCTTAAGGAAGCTCAACGAGCTATGGAAAGGTCTATGCTCGGGATTTCTCTACCACGAACCAAGTTCGCCTACATGAAAAGTTCTCGAGTGGAGACCGCGTACCGGCAATAGCAGCGTGGGAAGGCCTCCCGCAAGGTGGACGACTGACGACCTGATGAGGGTTACGGGGACTCGCTGCATGCCGCCTCTATCCAGCCCATGTGGAAATCTATTGAGGAGGCCTGTATCCAGCACACGGGGACGTCCTATGGCTAAAATGATGATGATGAGACTTGATGATTGACTCTACTTCTTTGGTAGGGTTGTCAACTAGTATTTTTTTAAATCGGACATATATAAAATTAAGTTTTTTTTAATTCAATAATGTGCCTAAGCGGGGGATCTCAGTTATACAAAAAACTTAGAGCATTTAATTTATGGAAATAACAAGCCGTGTTATTACCGAACGAATTTTTCATTCATTTTAAAGCGGGGGGTGAGGTACACACGTACAGCACACTACGGAAATATTCCTACTTCTTCAAATGCACACAAAACAAAAGAAATCACCTACAAAAAATAAACACATACACTGACAATTTGCCGTATAAACTAAGCGGAGATTTCGCGATTACTTTGGCATAGGGGAATGTATTTGTATGACATGTTGTTAAATGCTCTAGAACAATATTTCTATTACATGTATTCTCTTTTAAATCACCGTGACAGAAAATATGGGGTAAAATAAGGGATTTACTAAAATCTGACTATTTATGTTACTTTCTATAACTGTAATAATCATAACTGCGCACAAATTGAATATAAAACAAACTATTTCAAGTGATATTAGACAAGACAAAAACACAATCAAAACCAACACAAAACTAAATTAATAAAAAAAAACTTTCTAACGCCGTGACATCTAACTGAAGGCCTTAATTCCAAAGTCACCGACAATTCCGTGGGCGTGTCTCATAAAAAGTCATAGAAACTAACACATTTATCCTTATCTAAGCAAAAAGAGGATTTCACCTTTATAAGTATGGGCATAGAGTTGTGTGCAATAGAAGATGGTAAATGTGTCAGTCATTATGTCTCACGATGGGCGGACAGAAGAAGAAGTGGTAATAATCATGTTTTTTAAGGATTCTTTCGATGGCAACAGTTGTAGTGTTATTATAAAAGTGATCTTATATTAAAGTTACTTTAAGAGAAAACGCCATTAGTTTGTTTGACATATTAAAAAACAGGATTTTACAATTTGTTTGTGTATGTTTCATTGAGTAAAGAAATAATGAATACTAAAAGGTCATTGAAGGTAATTGAAGTAGTAAATCCATTTATTATAAAATTACACGATAGCACAACTCAATTCACCACTAACATTATTTTATTAGATGGTGGGCTTAAAATAGTAACTATTTGCAACTTTTATTGTTATTTATCGGTAGACTTATTTATAGGCAGAAAATTGTAAAGTGAGTAAAATTACTTGTTTCTCCGGGGTGAGAGCCTGGTGATCTGTAATACAGGTACCCACCTAGTTCAGACTCCAGTCTCTCACAAAGGATATCCACCATAATTCACTAGAATATAATCAACGTCATTACAATTTAAGTTTGTCCTTTGTGAGCTGATAAATAAATACATTTATTATTATTATTTAGCCGATTTGGCGTGATGAAGCTACAACGAAACATACAAACATAAAAAAAAACTTACCTGTACGTAATTTTCTATCATAATAGGGTATTAGACAGTAGAAAAAAAATGTAAAAATTATAAAATAAAAAACTATACGTTACAATTTCGAGTTACCTTACGTGTAGCTTGTTTTATGAGTCTTTCAAGTTGGGTGGGAAAGTCCATTTTTAAAGTATGAACATATTAATAACTAATATACCATTCAATAACCCATAAAATGTTTTGTAATCTTTGTTTACAAACCGTTTCGATAAACGCAAGTTTTAACATAGCTCCAGAACAAAGTTCTGATTTTCCCTATACAAGATACTAGCGTGTGACGTCACATGCTTGTAGGCTTTGGTATGAAGCGTTTTTTGGGAAAGTCCAAAAATGTGCTTTTAACGTCGTTGTACCTCGGGGAGTTTTTATGATATTGGAGTAGTTTTTCCACCAATATTTCTATTATTAAGTCGTCGTTTTATAACATTCCATAAAAAAATTGTCAAGTAGCCTATTATGCGAACTGCTCATCTCTAAGCGATTAATGATTATATCTAGCCTCCTATTCATCGTCATTATCACGAGTTATTTAAATACTAATGTAATAATTTTAAAAAAAACTTATTTTGACAATGTGTCCCCCCCTCCTCCTGCTATACTGCGTTTCCGAACATTTACCATATTGACTTAATTTATATATTTTCATGTAACGTCTGTTACACGTATAATAATATTAAAATTTTAGATGTGTGCTTATCATAATACAGTATAATGGACGATAAAAATAAATCGACGTTGCCTGCGAAGCTAAAGGTCCTGGGTTCAAATACTGGTTAGGGCAAATATTTGTGTGACGAGCATAGATATATGTATATAAGTAAACATATCTATTTAATATATCGTCGTCTAGTACCCATAATACAAGCCATATTGAGCCTACCGTGGGACTAGTTTGATTTGTGTATAATTGTCGTGTAATATATATTATTTATTTATTTATCAATATAACAAGTACTTTCGGTCAACAAAATAATTGAAAACAACAATAGAGACCTTACCCAACAGCATAAAACCTTCATTTCATGACAATTTATGCAAATAAACCTTTAAAAAAAACCATTTCGTAAATTAAGGCCAAACGAATACAGCCATGTCAACTGTCAAATCGTGATTAATGTCAATGTCCGACAGACACGAACAAAGGACAGAAATAGTGACAATTAATGATTATTCACACAGCCCTGATAAAGTCGACAAAAGGACATCTTACTCGATATTTGCATATCAACTTTAATAATACCCATTATACAACCCATAATCAACCTTTAATCATAAACTTTAAAGTCTGCAGCAAAGGCAAAAACGTGAGGTGCTTTTATACCAACAAAATTATATTTACCGTTCACAAAATAAAGACACACGCTTATTTCAATACATCAAACAGCTCATTTATTTACTCAACCGCAAATTTAAATTTGTTCCAATACAATGACACTAAATTACATTTTGCTTTCAATAACAACAAACGCAATCCTTATCACCTGAGTGATAAAACTCATATTTAATTTTGACGAGTTTAAATATACATAATGGCGGTTGAAAAAATAGACAAAGGCTTGCATAATCTGTGCTATAATTAGTACATGCAAATGAACAATAGTGCGACATCGCGACAACTGCCTGTATGAAGGTCGTTGATATATATCTGATGTAATTGTATGGTAGGTATACACAATAGGTATAGATATGTTAGCAAATGCGGAGAATTTGCAGTGAGTTCAGGTAAAATTCAAAAACGTTATATTTTCGGGCTTGGTTTGCTACAAGTTTGCTATGAAAATACCGTTGATAATTATCTACTTAGACTGCTTTACTAAGGCACGAAAAATGGAATAGATCATCGAGTTTGTAACAATTTGTATACAGGCTACTAAAAATAATCTATTATCTTATTCTTTAGGTGTATTTATGATGTGTTACAATAGTACATTAATACTACAGAGGCCGGGACGAAAGGAGTTGCCGGCCGAAGACATAGACGGATAGGTCTGAGGCGGGCAATCCCATATTTCCCGCCGAGGTATGTATAGTGCTTTTTTCAAACATACATTGAAGTAAACAACAAAAAAATCAACATTATATTTTTTAACACGCATAGTGGCAGAATGTCACGATGCCTGTGCCAGAAATTTATGTGGAATGGAAATTAAAAGAGAGGACTTTGCCGGCCTCAGGCCTGCATGATTTGTATGAAATTCCATTAACGACATCTTGTCCTAGCCGCACCTGAAACGTCATACTTCGCAGCCTATTATAAGGAACATAACATCAATATTTCATTGCATATTTGAGAAAATTAACTTTTTCACTTAAGCAATTATTATGATGACTGATTTCGATAATTTTACATATTTACAAAATAATAACACGAAATAATACCAAGAGTTATGTGAATTCACTTATCATTCATTTAGAAGGTTTTTCTTTACTAGAGGTGGGAAAACTATCCCATAAATTAAAAGTATAAAAAAAACATACAAAATATTTTAACCTTTAATTACACTTATTGAATAATTAACTAACCTTGCTGAAAGTAGGTTAATAGTGCGAAAACGTATTTCCGATCATGTGGTGTAACCTGACTAGTTAAAATCGAGCAACTTACCTTGGTCGTTTTCATAACAATGCATTTAGGGTTTCCATTAACACTAAATTTAATTAACTCCTTTCTGTAACTAAAACTAACCTCAATATATTTTGTATGACTAAGTTTCCTTAGCCATGCACAGTTTGTTTTAAAACACCATTTTTTTTCCTAGACTAATCGCACGACTGAACTAACTAATTTGGCTCAGGGACCCAAAGAGCGTCTTGGCCTCCGAAACAAGAGCACGCCATCTGTCCCGATCGTGCGCAACATCTTGCCAGTTACTGACTTGACTGAACTGTTGAATATATTGTCGACGGCATTTTATCCGGAGCCTTCAAGCCTTCAAGAAAAGAGCGTACTCCCACCTGAAATGCCGGCAACGCACTTGTGACTTCTCTAGTGTTGCGAGTGTCTAAATATAAGCGATTCGTCTGCTAGTTTGCCAGTTATTTCATTTTCCAACTCGCGCTTTTCACCAAATCAGTTTTTATTTTTTTTATCGTTGTATCAATAGATTAAGTTCATTATCATCAGCCAAAAAGTCCACTATAGGGCAGAGGCCTCCCCAAAAAACGCCACGACGCTCAGTCCTGAGCCGCTCGCATCCAACGACCTTCACCAATTCATCTACCCACCAGTGGGGGTTTACGCGTAAAGGGTTAGTTTAGGCAAATCGAACATTATTACGACAGTTCTGAAAATTTTACGATTTCTGTGAAATACTTAAGAGTACGCAGTAAGCTCGGTTCTCCATACAAACGTAGTTACGCTCTCATTTTAAAACGACTAGCTAATTTTCTCTGAAACTTTGTACTTAAAATAAGTTAAGCTATATGCAGGGCCTGTAACTAGTTCATAAACCCGCGAGATGAAGCAGCATAATTTGCCCATTAATAAGTTAACCCAAGGCATTTGACGTAACGTTTGGCTCAGTCGGTTGCACAACGGCCTACGAAGCTGGCGGTCCCGGGATCGAATCCCGGCCAGGGCAAGTGTTTGTTTGATGAGCACGAATGTTTGGTCTTGGGTTTTGGATGTTTTCTATGTATTTAATAAATAAATAAATAAATAATAAATAAATATTACGGGACAATTTTACACAAATCGAACTAGCCCCATGGTAAGCTCAATAAGGCTTGTGTTATGGGTACTAGACGACGATATATTTAATAGATATATTACTTATATACATAGTATTTATGTATTATTATTTATCTATATATTATGTATATCGTCGCCTAATACCTATAGTACAAGCTTTGCTTAGTTTGGGACTAGGTCAGTTTGTGTCATTTGTGTAAGATTGTCTCTAATATTTATTTATTCATTTTCAGGGTTCCGTAACCCAAATAGAAACCAGTGCGAGTATGTCATGTCAAAAAAAAGAAAAAAAAATACAAAATGATAATGATAACTAAATGTACTTAGTACTCAAGGTTTGTATGTAAAATATCATTGTCCACCTATGTCTTGTGTCAAACTACTACTAGTAGTACTACCCAAGTAGCTCATAAGCGATATAAGGGCTTATGCGGCTACTATTCAGCAAGTTTGACCGTGATAAGGGCTGTATAAGTGTAATTGTGTGTTACTTGGGTATCCATTAGTAAACGGATATAAATTTTATAGCAACGAAATGAAATGATCACGTAATATTAACCGAGATCTCATTTGTATATTTTGTCTATTTTTAGGTATGTAGTTAATAAGTATACATTGCACTAGAATTTTACCGTCAGCACGCGATGCCAACAGACTGTTTTACTGTTCTGTGTACTGTAAATATATTTTTAAGTATATGATACTATTTTTTTTTAAAGTTAGTAACTCCATAACCATGACAAGTCCAACGACACCCTACGTCAATATTCATCAAAGTGATTAGGCTACATGGCGTGCCAAAGAAATATACCTACATACATACACTCGAAACACAAGCCTCCTGACGTAATCTGGTAACAATAGTTCGCCAATTGCATCTGTCGGTAACGGGTGCGTATTTTCTCACATAACTTTTTAAGTCCTATTATCTGAAGTCCGAAAATATTTCTCATACTATTCTATATCATAATGATCACTCTTCATATTTTTTTTAATACTAACGATCGAAACTCATAATCATCAGAACTCATAAGATCACTAATCATACAACTTGTTTATACTATTTTTTTTTTCATATATTTTCTTACACTACTAATGTAACTCATAATCATCAGAATTCATAATCATCCGATTTCATAATCATCAACACTCATACACCTCGTTCATACTAATATTTGAACCACTACCAGGAAAATAGATTGGAGTACAAAATTTGAACGAGCGAGCGAGCGAAGCGAGCGAGCAAAACCTTTCAGAGCAGATCCGATGTGGCCGGGTTAGGTTAGAAGGTCAGGCGGGAGCGAAGCGTAACGAGCTCCCGCCTGGCCTTCGAGGCTATTTTTTTTTTACGTCCCGAAAAAAAGACTTGCTTGTATTCATACTGTTTACATACAAGAACAATCCACCCAACCATTTCCAGGAAAGTAATAGATTAGATTAGGTTTGTTTCATAATAAAGGTACAAAAATAAACATGAAAAACAATATTATCAGTTCAAATATTTTCTAATGAATACCATTATGAATAGGAAAATTATGATAATTGTCTGTTATGAAGTAAAACAGTTATGAAAAAAAAAATATGAGTTTTAACATTTCTTAGTAATGACATTATTAAGAAAAAAAGTATGATAACTGACTGTTCAGAGTTCCGATGGTAGTAAAATAAAAGTATGAAGAAAAAAAGTATGAGGAAAAAATTATGAAGAGTGAATGTTAGGAAGAAAAATCGGTAGTGAAATAAAAAATAGGAATAAAAAATTTATGAGAGCCAATATGGACCCGTCGGTAACAACCTATTTCAAGCAGATATGGGCATCAATCTGAAATAAATAACATCAATTTAATTATACAGCCCCTTAAGCCTGATAAAAAAATGGTCTTTCAAAATTAACGCTACCGGAAACAATTTTAACTGCCTTAAAATCATAACATTATCGTAAATAAGCACTTCTTAATGCTATTTTGTGTAAAATATAAATATAATTTTACAAACATAATTTAATCTATTCATAATAGATTAAAAGCAACATAATGTTTTTAAACATCAGAATCAGATCACTTACGTCATAAAATATCGTAAAACGATGAGAGAGCTCAAATTTTCTAAACCACGTTACACGTAACAAATGAGGCATTAAAGCATTACCAGTTGCAGAATTCAACGCGGCATTGCGATATTTCTAACTGACCATATCAAGGCTATATAACGGATATCGATATATAGTATATCGATGTTTGCTATGTGATTCCATCTGCATTCAATGACATTGACAAGTTGACATTTAAATGGGATATGGGCAATATACCAAATTAGTTATATTGCTTATTTTCACAATTTAAAATAATGTGATTATTACCTTACTCATCATTTTGAATCTCGCCACATCAACAAAATATTTGTTTGTTCATCTCACTGAAAATAAATGTCATAACGGTTTTTGAATATAATACGTTGCTAGAGGTATGCATCTATTTGCAAACATCTATTAGAGCTCGATTGGCAAAAATCAACAATCCCTTAATCCATTATAATTCGTAATATGTGGCTAACATATTGTTCAATTCGTGATATCGTCCAATAATGCTGGAATTCAGACCCTGTCCATATTTTGGATTTGTCAATACCCTAGTTTACACTTGTGCTAATTACAATTTTAGGTCAGTTTAATTTCAACTTCATAGATATGTAAATTGTCAAAAACTTTGATTGTGCCTTATGGTATATCTCAGACAAATGTTCAATGCTACATCGATTTTGGCTCGTCAGTAGTAAAAGCTCTACGGGCCGTATATCTAGCTGAATTAAAGCTTGTAAATCCATCCAACCGAGCTTTCAGGAAGCTGCGGCTGCATCATCAGAGGAAAGGTAGATTTATTGGAACTAGGTACATTTTAGGGAGCTATCTAATTATATGAAGATGTTGCTTCCTGTGCTCAGCGCGTAATGTGTCGGTTAAAATTAAAATTGTTTGGAGCCATATAGTCGTATCTGACAATAGAACTCAACCCAATTTAATATATAAATAGTATTAGACTTAATTATAATAATGTAAACGAATTGACATCTTAAATTATATTTTATTAATAATTGTTTGAATTTGATTGTCCTGCTAATATTATAAATGCAAATGTTTGTAAATACACAGTTGTTCCAAATTTTAACTCATACATAACCTTACAAAAATCGATACTGAAATAACATTACAGTACAGATTTTACCTACTACCACAGACAAGAAAGTTCTCTTAGTAAAATTGGTTGTAATAATGCGTGTCATTTTCTACGGTTTTTGAACGCATCTAGACACTAATGATATGTGGGTAGATAAAATTGTTTTATTGAAATGAGTAATAATCGCGAACACAGAAGAAAATATTACTTATGTTACTTTTTTCCAGTAATCTGCACATTATATTCAAAACTTTTTCGTAAAATGTGAGTTGAATAAGTAAGTGTTTTGAGTGATTGAATGCTCGCTGCGATGGATTTTGAGCAATTCCCGTTCCTCATTCCAAATGCGTCAATACATAGACTCTTTGAATACTCGAGGATATAAAAGTATACACGGACGGTGTAGCCATCTTGCATGAGTCAAGTACTGCGACTACATTAAGACATAAGCCACGTGTCGGATTCCGCCGCCGCACTCGGCGACCGTCGGTCTATTTCGGTAAAAATAAATAAATATGCGCAAGCGCGTGGCCTGCGCGCGCCTTTGATACCCAGCGCTGGAAGTGACACGGTCATATTAGTTATTTGTACCATGATCTATCGAAAAATATTTCATCAAATACTTCATTTCATCGACATATCATTTCACAGAAAGCATTTTTCACTGTAACCGTTAATAATTTGGGATTGTTATAAAACAAACGTAACGGTTTCAGGTGAAACAGTTTTCGATGAATTAAAGCATTCTAGGAAATTTGTCGATGGAAAGGAAAGACACCCACATTATGTGCAGTCAGCGTTACTTTACTTTATTCTTATGGGAATAAAGATGTGTGTCGATATATTTGGCGCCTTGGATGCTAGAGACTATTTGATGCTGACTTTACTAAGATTTTCTCGTTGCTTATCCCACGCTCTACTATTTTGCTAACCCTCGGGAACCATTACATTTTCCGGGATTATGGGCCGATGTGACTGAAGCCTTTATTATATCTGCACTCAAAAAATCACGTCAATCTGTCGCCCCATCTTCGTGTGAAAGAAAGACAAATGAACAAATTGACAAACACACTCTCGCATTTATAATATTAGTAAGGATGAATCTAACAGAATAAGTTATTTATAAGTAGGTATGTATGTAGGTGGGTATGGAGCGTTGGGAGAACGACATCTAATGACACGGTGAACGTAACTTTATAAGTCGGGTAAGAGACATCCAAGATAAGGTGTTTACTAGCATGGTAATGATGATAATGTTCCCGTTACCGATTTTTAATTTCTTGCATGTTAGACATACCAAGTCGCTATAAAAAAAGCCGAGATCAGTACAGATCGAGACACTCATACAATTGCCAATGCCTTTTAAGTCGACACTACTTTCACTAATATTTTCAAATTGTTTATTTATTTAAAAAAGTATACTTCTGAGGTGGTCCCATTGAGGTCAAGTCAGGATCTGGATGGATGGAATTTCCTTGGGAAATCGAGGGCAATCCGCATTTTGTTAAAGGCATTTTTTAGCGATTTTAGTATTTTAAGAAACAAATCAATCATTTGCATTAAGAAAATATGGATTGGTGAAGTGGAACTGATGAAGAAGACCACAGAAGGTCACCGGCGCTCCTCAATGATAAGTGATTTATACGGGTGGCGATCAAGATATCTATCTTGATTAAGATGATTGTTTTAAACACTCATAGCAAACATCCATAGCAAGCGAGGATCAAAATCAAGTTGGGGCCAGTTGGAGTGTCGTTTAAGAGGGATACGACTAGCACTGTATTGTTATAAGTGGCTATAGGCTGACGTCAATGATAATGTACAACCTACTTTAAAGGGAGTTATAAGTACGCTTACCGCTTCCAGCACCTCTGTATCTCCCGCGACAACTCATCCCAATAGCGGTACTCGATAACGACGGGCCTGAGTTACGCGTCCGGTAAGTGCTCCACATATATGTGTCGATCGCCGATATAGCCCCACCGACATATACGTGGCATCTGGGATTTTTAAGCGTTGCGTCTACGATTTGCGTCAGGATTTTATGCGTCAGTAAAAACACATATACGAAGGACACATTGATAACAATTAAACGTCTATATTGACTGCAAAGCGATTTAGTAGACTAGTATTAGGTGCATAATAACGTTACTTCCTTTTTTATTCAATTGCCACTCCAGGACATTACTAGCTACATGGCCCGCCCATTGCCACTTCAACTTGGCTTATTTCTCGTAGTTGCTATATTGCATGTGAAAAATGCAGCTTTTTATAACAGCACGCATTTAGAGGACGTAAAATAAATTGTTAAAAACTTAAATTTGAATGATGCCATATCTATTAACACAACTAAAAAGACAGTTTCTACATTTTTTTGTTATTTTCATTTAAAGTACTTGTTTCAGTTTATTTTGTTTACAGTAGCGTGTTAAATGTGTAATATAAACTTTTACTTTGATTTTTTTATAACAAATGACGACTCCGTGGATTCCAGAACCGTGAATTCCAGAACCACTGTATACATCTAAAAGTCCCAAGCCTAACAATTACATTGAAACTTACTCGTAAAAGTGGACATTGACCTTCTATTTCTAAGTATAATTATGTAATTCAGTCTTAAGCTGCACAAAAGCTGCTAATGTGCATAATGGGGCATGTTCTAAGCCAAAAGGTCATCGTAAAGTCAAGGTTCGGTGTTTTTTTTACTTAAGTAAATTGGATTGCTCTTTCCTACAATGTACAACGTTAAATTCAATTTAAGGCTTTATTCTCGATGAAATCAAATAGAGAATAAAATATTAAATACAAATGTTATACAAAAGTTCTTAATTCTAAATGTGACAAGTAAAGCGTGGGTTACAGTCACAGCGTAAAAAATCATACAGAAGCACTATTATTGCTAAGGCGGATTTAGTATTGATATTGAACAACTGTTCTACTTGTGCGCTGTTACTATTATATTTTTTTAATGTTCGACAGTTAGCAGTCTGCTCGCCTGATCGTAAGCGATCAGCGTCGTCCATAGACACCTGCAACACCAGAGGAGTCACAAGTCGTTCCACCTAGTGACGTCACTTAGAGGATCGCATAATTCTTGCGCATTTTACCGAATATTTTCAAAACTAGTCGCTATTTAAAGTAAACACCGGCCAAGTGCGAGTCGGACTCGCGCACCGAGGGCTCCGTACTAAATATACGCTAAAAAACGGTCGTATCATATAAGGAAAAAAAGGGCATTTTTTTGGCTCATCCCAAATTTGAACCGTTGTCAATTATGCGTGATTTTCAATCTGCATGGTTGCAAGCGTAGTTTGCCAGAAAGGATAGTGACAACCTTGACAAACTGCTGATCATAGGTAAAGTTGAAGGCAAGCGACCAAGAGTCAGGAACCCGACACGTTGGACAGCAGTAGCTTGCTGTCCATATGTCCATTCAGGGTAGGCAGTGCCTTTGTGCCTACAAAGGCACTGCCTACCCTGAACGACCATGGCTCCCATATAGGCACAGAGAAACTATCTACCCTGAAGCCCTTAACGACCATCGCTCCCTTATAGGCACAGAGAAACTACCTACCCTGAAGCCCTTAACGACCATGGCTCCCATATAGGCACCGAGAAACTACCAGCCCTGAAGCCCTTAACGACCATGGCTCTGATATAGGCACAGAGAAACTACCAACCCTGAAGCCCTGAACGACCATGGCTCCCATATAGGCACAGAGAAAGTACCCACCCTGAAGCCCTTAACGACCATGGCTCCCATATAGACACAGAGAAACTACCTACCCTGAAGCCCTTAACGACCATGGCTCCTTATAGGCACAGTAAACCTGCCTCGCCAAAAACCCTATGCAGGCCACTGTTGCACAGATCAGATTCGTACGACTCCCGATACCACAGTGCACGATGCTCTGCCCTCGGCTTCGGATAGGAACAGATGGAGGTGCATCATTCACGATTGTACCGAGGACACCACGACACTCAGCAATGAGGAAACTGATGCAAGGATAGGGTTGCGAGCGGAGCAGGACCGGTTGCGAAGGCTTTCTTTGGAGGCAGGGCTTCCATTGGCTGATAGTGATAATGACGATGGCAAAGCACTGATGTGTCCAACGATGGAGTGAGTATAATTATGCCGTTCTTCGAAACAGGGAGCGTCCTCGAGAATATTTTCCTTATAAAACCCTATTGATACTCATAACACAAGCCTTATTGAGCTCACCATGGGACTGGTTCGTTTTTTAGGGTTCCGTAGCCAAAATGGCAAAAACGGAACCCTTACAGATTCGTCATGTCTGTCTGTCTGTCTGTCTGTCTGTCCGTCCGTATGTCACAGGCATTTTACTGACAAACTATAAGATGTACATTGATGAAATTTGGAGCATAGATGTCGTGTGTTAACCGCTACTTAGTTTGATAGTTAAACAAAAAATATATATATTTCTAGGGGGGGGGGCACTCCATACATGTAACCGAAATTGAAAAAAAAAAACAGCAAATATCAAGGTGTGGCACATATTTCGACAGTACTTCTAAAAACACTTTGAGGTTTCTAAAAAAAAATTAGTTTTGTGAATATTACGAAAGTAGCAAAAATTGTGTCCCTCCATCTATTTTCTAAACATTACGTTCAAAAAATATAAAAAAATTCACAAATATAAAGCTTAATAAATACTTCCAACGAAAATTGTTTTCAACATGATTGGACATATCGTTTTTAAGTTATTGCCAAAAAACTGCGCTTCTCAGCAAAAGGACGTAAGTGCCGGGGAGATACGCTCTTTTGTTAGTGTTTTTTTTTTTCAAATCGTATTTTTTTATCTGTAGTGCATTTTTTGTATAAACAGCTGCGGAACCCTTTATGGGCGAGTCCGACTCGCACTTTGCCGCTTTTTTTAGTTTATTTTGCCAAAATGGTGTACATAACTTCATGCAACTCAAATTAACCCGCCAAACTACTAAGACAGTCAGTCTTGTGTGAAACTGTCCTCAAATAATTATTCGCATAAACAAATTTTATTTTTTTATTTATTACTGACTATCATGATTTTTTTGGGTATACTTTATTAAAAGCTACCGTACGTGGGAACGGGGCGGCGCAAACGCATTGTTTCTTATAATTTCCGGACGTCATTTCTAAAAATAATCGTTTTCGACCGAGATGATTTATTCGGTCGTTACGTTTAATTTGAAAATGTTTGCTTGTTTTCCATAAAACAAATGAGGTGTCCTGTTTTACTACTGTTCCTCCTCAGAGTTAGAGATCTTGCTCAGCTGAATTTGGATTCTGGGTTGGTTATAATATAAGCCTAATTAATATAAGTTTTATTCCGTTCAATTAGAAATGGCACTTTCAACACGTTTCAATAATTGAAAAAAAACGCAAGGTCATGAAGTGGGGATCAGAAATTTTAAAGTAAACCTAACCCATACCTAAGTATAACTGAAATCGCGCGTAATTCGGGTAAAAAAAAGATTTAATATATTTATTGTCTCCCTGGCGTCCATTTATGTATATGTGTGTTAGGTTAAACATGTATTAAGTTTTCAAAACTAGTTTAATAGCAGCTTTGTAATCTCCTCTATCAAATTTACCCCAATTCCCACAAAATTAATAAACGTTTCGTAATATTTCATTTTGCAATAACATTTATAACGACTTTTACAACAATGGAGAGACGAAAATCGCTCTAGGATATCGGCGACATATCATAACAGGCGCCATTGTACCTAAACAATCCTAACGAACAAAATTGAATCCTAACCTTTAAGAAATAACGGTTACGTCGATGTATTAAAATAAGTTGGTAGGCACAGCGTGACAAAGTTACACTTCAATTTCCAACGAACTTAAACTAATCCTTATACTTTAAGAGTATACAGTGTGTATTCGTTTACAGGTAACAGGTTGACTTTAAAAAGAAACCACAAAGGCGGCTTGCTCAAAAGCCTTAATCGATTATAGTGGATCGATATAGCGTGGATCGATTATGGCGGTGTCACCCGGAACGGATCGGACCACAGACAATAGTATTTCTTCATCAGAGACAAAAAGTGCCGCGAAATATGGATTATGGGTAATCTCGGCATACAGGATGTTTTGATAATTGTGGTAAAATCAGAGAACAATACAAGTTCGAAGGAAGACGTTATAAAAACACTTGTCCATCTGCAAATATATCGGTATTGTAAAAATCCGACTTCACGATTACTTTTCTTTATAATTACGAGCATTAGTGATTGCAGTAATTTTCAGGAAAAATAAAAAATATATCTGGATGGCTTTGTTTTATTTTCTTCCGATATGAAATATACGGGGTGGATCCATTTTTTCTTGTTTGCTATTCTGTATGGTAACTCAGGAGACAATAGTGACAAAGCTACTTAGAAAAATACCAATAATCTAGGCTTTTAGCATACTGTCGAGAAAGGCCCTTGAAAAATTAATAAAATAAAATAAATTACACAGGAATAATCTTACTCAAATCGACCTAGTCCCAGACTAAGCAAAGCTTTTACTATGGGTATTAGGCAACAAATACTTAAAAACATAGAAAACATCCAAGACCTAGGACAAACATTCGTGCTCATCACACAAACACTTGCCCTGGCCGGGACTCGAACCCAGGATCGCCAGCATCGTAGGTCGTTGTGTAACCCATGGAGCCAAACGTATCTTCAAAATGAATCAATATTGGTTAGAAAAAAAAATATTGCCTTTATATCGTTCAAAATTGTATTTTTAAAGAGTGACACAGGAGATCACCATGGTAACCAGGTACCGAAAAAAAAGCTTACCTTTACAAAAAAATCATAAAAGCAGCCTTATCTTGCGACTTCCAAAACAAATCTTAAGTCAAATACGTATTGGGGATACGAATCATTCCTCTGTCAAAATAAAACTTGCTCGTCCTGACACAGTACTGTCGTACATACTAGTACTAGAATTGAATTAGTATCACTTTATTACATTGTTAAAATAACTGATAGATTTAGCCGTTACTTTGCGGAATTCTTTATTAGATTAATGAATTATATAGCTACGAGGAAGCGTCCACTGATCCGCACCGTTAGCTATGGATGCTGTTGTATAAGTTTCTATACAAGGCATACCAAAATCCGATACGTGCGATGCGTCCGATGCGTGCGATGCCGGCCTGTGGACGCTTAGCTCATAGTTCCTTTGCTTTCGAAATAGTGTCTGGATAAGATGTGACAATATACCAACTCGTATTGTGCTCACATGCGCATATTTTCATTCAGTTTCCACAAAAAAATACGCATGCAAATACAAAATATCACCACCAGACAGTATATAATCTTCGATACATGTTTCGCCTCTCTACGAGGCATCATCAGGAGATGCAAGAGATGTTGACGGTCATCCACCCGAGAAGTCAAGTCTGGTGGTGGTTTGTTGTATTTGCATGGGTTTTTTTTTGTTTAAACTGCATGAAAATATGCGCATGTGAGCACAATTTATTGTCACATCTAACCTAGACATTATTTCGTAGAAAAGCAAAGGTACTATAATCCATTAAACAGTGCGTTATTACAATATCTGAGTATGAAATTGTTATGGCAATTTTCGTAAAGAAATCCCATTTTATCTTTGGAAGTGTATTTCATACGTATGAGTAAAAAAAATAAGGTACAAATAATGTCTTCTTTCCCGATCATCCTGTATGCTCATGCGTGTCACCAGCGGCGGGGGGCGCGGCCCGGCGCCGGCGCACCTTTTGTGTAGCTCACATCAATACAGGTTGAACTATGGTAACTATACGTTTTCTATTATTAAATGAGCTTAACATTGATGTAAAGAGCACAAAGAATTCATCGTGACCTTTAGGTAACGTTTGACCTTGGTCAATTTTGACTGACATGTCACATATGATAGAAAAGGAAAGGTCAATCGTTTTTGGCGGTTGAGAATGAGTATGGTGTTGGTGTATCTGAAATGATTCCAAGAGCAAAACTAGAGACAATGGACTTAGCATTAACGGCTGTCGCTGTCGAATTTGACACCCATAATCAGCCATCAGTCCGTCGTTATTAACATCACACGGTGAAATCGAGGCTTAAATAACTCTACTTGTTAAAATAAAGAGTGCAGGTATCGGCATTAGAGTTGAAGTGTATACCTAATTACACACACAGCTGCATTGAGTAGTTATGGCAAAAAGGTAGTGAATAATGAATGATATTTAAGTAATTCTCGTCTCTTGTGTACAGATGTGATTTGTGTACAGATTTAATTAAGCTGACATTTAAAGAAAATTCTATCAAAATAGGTACATTAGAGAAACTATAAGTCTATTATGTAGTTTTCAATTCACTTTGCTATCGAAAAAAAGAACACTAATTTCGAAAACCCGCTGTCAATTGGCATGGAGTTGTGTTTGTGATCTCAACTCTCGTGACCATATCGGACTACAAGAACAGATTGATCACCTTCTTTCTACTTGCGACTCTTATCCTCAAAGCTGAAGATCGTGACCTCATCGATTAACTGTCTCGTGGAATTTAAATTGCGCCATTTTCTGCTGTCTTCAACGGTGTAGATGGCATTGCAAACTTTGATGCCCAAAGCTAAACGGAACTTTTCATCTTCGAGGAATCCAGTTATTAGTAAATGTAAACAGCATCTAACATCATCCGATGAAGTGCCAGACGTCGTGAGTGTAGTTTGTCGGTATAGTGACAACCTTAGTGTCCAAATGAATAATCTAGACCAAGCGCGGGTAGATCGGAAAACTCGCGCGGCTAGAAGATGTTGATAACCGCCTCTCCAGTTCCTTCAAGGCCATGGAAGTAACGCGACGTCCAAAACGTTGAAGAATTACCAACGAAAGGTAATTAAATAAGAATATATGTATACGCGATTAAGCCCCTGTAGTGTTGCGATAATAAACGGATCTGGTCTGACTATAGCGGGCTTTCTGAAGTATTTCTCTGTCCACCACCACAGATTGACCACCCAACAAGGATCAAAACGTACCAGAGTCATTGGCCGATGAAAAGAAAATAAACGGACGGTCACCCAACACCGGCTTTTAACGTGACGGGCGACAAGCGCGCGACGGCTAATTTTGTCGGCTTGTCGATTTGTACGGCTAATGGAACGATTAAACGATTCGCTTTTGTCGTTTTAAAATGTCCCGATTTTTTAACTTAAAGCAGTTTTAGCGTACAGAAGTTGCGCATTTACGGGTTAATAAATCAAGTATACAATATCTATACTATTATAAAGTTCTAAAATTGAAATGTCAGTACGTTGAACATATTTAAAAATATATATATCGTAACAGACTATTGGAGTACACTGAATCGAAATTTTTTTTTTTTGTTTGTTCGTTAGTGTCGTTGCGGCTTCATCACGCCAAATCGGCTAAACGGATTTCAACTATTTTTGGACACGGGTAGCTGGGTATCTCCAGATGGTTATAAGATATTTTTTATCCAGCAACAACGAAGAAAAAAGAGGGTTATGATTTTTTTAAGCGACTACTGTCATAATTCGGTTCCTACATCGAAAAGGTTTCTCTTTACAGTCATTTGCATATTTCTACGATGATCTTTATATTTTTTCTGTTTTTTTTTACACCTCTAAAGCCTGACATAAAAATAGGGCTAAGTTGCTTTTTTTGTGGTCGCATATTCAGGGACCTAATTAATTTCCACCAATTGGTAATGAAATTATATATAGGTATTTCAATGGTTTTGGAGGATCACACTATCGAGTAATAAAAGTATGCATTTACTCCGATTATTCGACTGCCTAACATAGCTCTTACGCCTTCTGTACGCCTCCTTGGATCGACAATAATTTACGACCTCAAATGATACCTACTCCAAAACAAATTTAATTTTTTTAAGTAAGTTATAATAACAATTACATTTACCATATATAGGTATAGTTATTTATAATACAAATACGATGCCGTTAAAAACGAAAAATCACATTTTTGTGTCACGCCACTTTAGCATGAAGCCATTTTCCGAGCACTTATTATAGTTAGCTAAAAGCACGTAAGAGCTAGTTTGATATTTTAGCGAACCTTTTTAAGGTTCATCCTCGCAGAACAGTCATGAAAAAATAACACTTCAAATGTTTCTATGTAAAACACTAGCATTAGTTCAATTCCACATGTCATCCACAGACGGCACCTGATGGGGACGGACAATTAAAAAAACACGTCCGACAGTCGAAACCACGCGTCATCTAAAATAACCCGCGGCGGGTAGACACTGCATGGGAGAGGGCTCCGTGTGGCATTTATTTGGCAGGACGTTTATATTTGCTGCTATAATTGTGAATGTTCTAATAATTAAGTCGGTAGGATTTGTAAATTATACCATGATAATAATTAGGAAATTGTGGCACTTGCTAAGTGTCACAATTATTTGTATGTTTATATTGCAAACTAATAAGTAAGGTACATAAGACTGTGGCTGATTTTCTGAGCAACATTTTTGGACCAAAGATTAAGTACCTACCACGTACCATTATTCGATCGATGGTTGGTTTTAGAATACAAAACCTATATCTATGTTACTAACTAGACTAAGCAGATTAGTGCGACAACCCTAATATTAGTATGGATTTAACCTTTTAGACGCCAACGACCAATATATCCGCACCGCATATTTAACGCCAACAACCGATATATGCGACATGGCATTTAGACTGATATAGACCGACGCCCATTGACATACGGGTCATGTTAGCGTGAAACTTAATGATGTCATTGGCATATGAGTGAAACCTCTTTTATTTATTAATGCGTCGAAAAGGTATCCATACTAATATTATAAATGCGATAGTGTGTCTGTCTGTCTATCTGTCTGTGTCTCTTGACGCTTAAACCGCTAAACCGATTAGGATGAAATTATGTATATTATGGGGAGGGTCTTAGGCTACTTTTATATCCCGGAAAAATACCCTTATTCGCGATAAATGATTTTAAGGCGGACGAAATCGCGGGCAGAAGCTAGCTTTTTATATTTATCAATGTTTTAAAAAAAGGCACCTATATATAGCAATGTATATTTTATTTTATTAGTTCTAATAAGTCCGTTCCAAAAAAAAATTGCCTTAAAAAGAAAAGCATGCTCTACAATGAATTTTCATTTTGTGTCAGCGCTTATTATACTTATCAAACTAACATAAAGTACACCAAATTTTAGCTCAATCGGAAACCGGGAAGTAGGTCAAAATCATGCAAGATTCCACCCGAACACTGCAAGTTAAAAAAGCTTGTAAAAAACAGGGATTTAACCTTGACTACGGATCCCCAAAACAACCTTTGATATCGCCGGCTCACACCTCCAAACCTCAATAATCAGGGCTCAATAATTGCTGCAATATTGTCATCTCCACATTCTCAGTGTCATCCCGCGACAAAACGTTTCGTCCGTCATGCCGTCTGATGAGGCGGTCGCTTTGACGTGTGTAGGAGGCTTTATGTTTTTTGGGCATGACGTGACAGTGTGAAGTGTTGATAAACTGTGGGATAATATGACGTCGGTGAAATACAGTCGAATATATTTTGTTAGATGCCTTAATTTTAATTGTTACAGCAGAGACCATCGATGTTCTTACGAGTACCTACATAGAAAAGTGGGTAACCTGGTCTATCCTTTCCTTATCCTCTCTATATTATAAACGTGAAAGTATGTATGTACGTTCCACTTAATATCAAAAACTACTGGACGAATCTTTATGAAACTTTCCACTTTTGTACCTTATATATCAGGATAGGGCTTAGTTATAACACAATTGTAAAAGTTTTAAGTATAATTAAGACAATATTGTAATAGTTAATTGGTACACGCATATTAATTGTTTTATATACTCTGAAATTTAGAATTTTATTCTAGACACATTCTAGATTTTTTTCTTTTTTATTGACAATCCTTTTGGGATTTATCTTATTAATTATTTTAATTTTTAAAATGATGATTTTATCATTAACAAGTAAGTATTATACTTAAGTTAAATGATCTGATTAGGTATTTCTGGGTTTCCCTAATCCTTGCAACAAATGTTGGATCATATTGTATGTTTCCCAGCAAAGACTTCTCTCATTGTAACTGACAATTCGAAAGTGCTTGTAAGCCTACTTGAATAAAGGATATTTTGATTTGATTTGATGATTTGGACATAGGCTATAATGTATGTCAAATTTCATCCCTTTTAGGGACAAAAAAGGGGATGAAAGTTTGTATGGACATTTAAATATTTTTTTACGCTAGGAACTTGAAATCTTGGTAATATGCTTCACATTTAAATTAGTAAAATATCGAGTTTTGGGGAAAGACATAAGCTACTTTTAATCCTGGAAAAATACCTTTTATCCGCGATAAACAAATCTAAGGCGGACGAAGTCGCGGGTGGCCGCTAGTACCTACTATTAGAAAATTGTTAATTGGCGGTTTTATATGTTTTTTTTTACCCGACAACGCGAAAACAAAAAAGGTTATGACTTTTTCCTCCTCCGCGAACGAAGTTGCACCTTCTAGTAGGTACCTAACAAGAACTAACAGCAGTAGCGTAGCTACCGAAGGGCTAAACAGTGCCGTGCCCAAGGGCCCCCATGCTCAGGGGGATTTTAGACCCTGACCTGACCAGTGGCGTAGCTACTGGAGGGCTAATCAGTGTCGTGCCCCAGGGCCCCCATGCTCAGGGGGATTTTACACCCTGACCTGACCAGTGGCGTAGCTACTGGAGGGCTAATCAGTGCCGTGCCCCAGGGCCCCCATGCTCAGGGGGATTTTTGACCCTGACCTGACCAGTGGCGTAGCTACTGGAGGGCTAATCAGTGCCGTGCCGCAGGGCCCCCATGCTCAGGGGGATTTTTGACCCTGACCTGACCAGTGGCGTAGCTACTGGAGCGCTAATCAGTGTCGTGCCCCAGGGCCCCCATGCTCAGGGGGATTTTCGACCCTAACCTGACCAGTGGCGTAGCTACTGGAGGGCTAATCAGTGCCGTGCCCCAGGGCCCCCATGCTCAGGGGGATTTTAGACCCTGACCTGACCAGTGGCGTAGCTACTGGAGGGCTAATCAGTGCCGTGCCCCAAGGCCCCCATGCTCAGGGGGATTTTTGACCCTGACCTGACCAGTGGCGTAGCTACTGGAGGGCTAATCAGTGTCGTGCCCCAGGGCCCCCATGCTCAGGGGGATTTTAGACCCTGACCTGACCAGTGGCGTAGCTACTGGAGGGCTAATCAGTGCCGTGCCCCAGGGCCCCCATGCTCAGGGGGATTTTTGACCCTGACCTGACCAGTGGCGTAGCTACTGGAGGGCTAATCAGTGCCGTGCCGCAGGGCCCCCATGCTCAGGGGGATTTTTGACCCTGACCTGACCAGTGGCGTAGCTACTGGAGCGCTAATCAGTGTCGTGCCCCAGGGCCCCCATGCTCAGGGGGATTTTCGACCCTAACCTGACCAGTGGCGTAGCTACTGGAGGGCTAATCAGTGCCGTGCCCCAGGGCCCCCATGCTCAGGGGGATTTTAGACCCTTACCTGACCAGTGGCGTAGCTACTGGAGGGCTAATCAGTGCCGTGCCCCAAGGCCCCCATGCTCAGGGGGATTTTTGACCCTGACCTGACCAGTGGCGTAGCTACTGGAGGGCTAATCAGTGCCGTGCCCCAGGGCCCCCATGCTCAGGGGGATTTTTGACCCTGACCTGACCAGTGGCGTAGCTACTGGAGGGCTAATCAGTGCCGTGCCCCAGGGCCCCCATGCTCAGGGGCATTTTTGACCCTTACCTGACCAGTGGCGTAGCTACTGGAGGGCTAATCAGTGCCGTGCCCCAGGGCCCCCATGCTCAGGGGGATTTTCGACCCTGACCTGACCAGTGGCGTAGCTACTGGAGGGCTAATCAGTGCCGTGCCCCAGGGCCCCCATGCTCAGGGGGATTTTAGACCCTGACCTGACCAGTGGCGTAGCTACTGGAGGGCTAATCAGTGCCGTGCCCCAAGGCCCCCATGCTCAGGGGGATTTTTGACCCTGACCTGACCAGTGGCGTAGCTACTGGAGGGCTAATCAGTGCCGTGCCCCAGGGCCCCCATGCTCAGGGGGATTTTAGACCCTGACCTGACCAGTGGCGTAGCTACTGGAGGGCTTATCAGTGCCGTGCCCCAGGGCCCCCATGCTCAGGGGGATTTTTGACCCTCACCTGACCAGTGGCGTAGCTACTGGAGGGCTAGACGGTGCCGTGTACCTGCGCCCCAATATTTTGAGGTGCCTTGATCCCTCAACTTCGAACTGTCCTGGGGCCCTAATCTTTTCTTTTGCACCGGGGCCCTCTGTTACCTAGTTATGCCACTGACTAACAGTGGCGTTCGATTCATATGTGCAAAGTTACTGTTAACCCTAAATGATCACTGTGATCAATGAGAGTACATTTTTACGGCCTCCTATTAGCGAAAACCTTGTGGACGCAACTTCGGACATCTTGTGAGTTTCGACTGGGGCTCACCTGAGCTACAGTCGAATGCGTTTTGATGCCGGCAACTCTATTTTCCAATGGTGATCTATCGATCGATGGATATAGAAGAAAATTGGTGATTCAAATTACAGAATATATAATTACAACAATATGCTTAACGACGATGAAAAACCAGAGAGTTACATCTTTAAAGAAATTATAATAGAACACACAAAGATGCGTGCATTTTTAGCAAGTCCACATTTTTGTTGATTTGAGAATGACTGATGATAGAAACCCCATCTTGTAATACGGTTATTCTTAAGGCAACACATCTCTCTTATCACCATAGGTCCAGAATAAGTAGTGACTATTTACGTAAACTTCGCGGGAGGACTTTATTAAGAGAGGTTATAACTACCAAAAATAATTATTAATATTGATTGAATGCGCAATTTTCCTGATTAGAAATAGAAACTAATAAATAGTTAATTCACTCTCCGGGTCAGATTATGCAAGAATAACTTGCCTAATACATAGGTTAGACCTAAGTCACCTAGGTGACTTTATCATATCACTGAACAAATTTCTGAACTGGTTCAGTGAAATGACGTAAGTATGTACGTAGATATAACATTTTACGATACAATTAAGTTTTATCAATCTGCATTGCACTTACTTTAGACTTTTCAAAGGAACACTTCTTGAACCCCTGACCTCCAAATACAGATAACTAACTTAGGTGCAAAGGACACTGTTTAGCATATTACAGTAGGGACTTTATCATTTCACTGAACGTGTCTAGTGAAATGATAAAACAAGTTGACTCTGCGTGATCGTTTCGTCAACTCACTGGCGTGTTTCAGATATTTTATCAAATCACTAAACAAATCTGGTGAAATAAAAAAACGAGTTGACTTTTTGGCTGGTTTTGTCATTTCACTAAACTGATTCAGAGATTTGATCAAATTACTGATTTTTTCTAGGCAAATGATAAAATTGATTCGCCATTTTTACATCCTGCGTGATCTGGTCATATCCCTTAGAGATTTTTTAAAATCTCTGTTTTGGCCATTTCCCTGCGATATGTATACTACCGATTTTATTATTTCTCTGTATTTGACGACCATAATTTAAATTCGTGTTAATTGCCTAAATTGTAATTTATCCTATGAAATAAAGTTATCTAATCTAATCTAATGTATGCACCACCATGCAGGGTACATAATCGGGAAGAGAGAGAGAAAGACTAAGAAATGAGCTAATTGTGTTTCCCAAACTGTTTTATTTCTCGAACATTTAAATGCCCAAATTTAGTTTTTTTTTTTGGAAACCGTAATATTTTCTGATTTTTTATCAAATAAACCTAACCTAACCTATTGGGTTCTACACAATGACTTAGGAAATATATGCATTTTATTTCAGGTTTTTAGGAAATAAAACAGTTGGGAACTGAGGCAGTTTGGGAAAAAACATTCTCCATAAAAAAATAGGATGCGCGCATTTTTTTTACTTTTTGCGAAAACTCAAAATACAAAAAAAAACTAATTTCATCTCTAATTCACACCATGGCCAATACGATGACATTGCATGATAATATCAACTTGTTGTTGCTTCTACTACTTCCTTATTATCTGAGCAATAAAGTTAAAAGTTTGTACATTTTACAGAAAATGGGATATAAGATGACAGTTGCACATTCGACTATGTTACCAACTAATTCCACATTAAACGTATTCTTATTATAAATGTAACATAGAATTGAACTTCGAACGATTCGTTGGCAAATTAATTTCTGAGGGGCTTCTCCGAGAAGTGAAAAACGATGTTCGTATGGCGCCATCCCGCTCACTCAAATACAGCATAACATGAGAGCGAGAGGGACAGCACGTTACGAACTTCGATTTTTGAGTTTCGGAGTGACTACTCAGATCACAAGGGTTCTTACTAAGAGCCGTTATAAAAAGTGAACAAAGGGCATGTCCTCACACGTCAAGTGACACAAAAAAAGGGATGGCATGTTAATTTTGCATGAAATGACTTAGGCGCTTGGCGCTTGACATGTCATGTTGGTTTTTTTTAGTTTTCGATTATCTTTGGAATTGGTTTAAATTTTACGGTTTTATTCTTCAAGCTGGCGATGCCTTACGCTTTGGCAATTAATCAAACAGACATAGTTGTTTAAGGAACCTAACGAATGTCGATCGTTTACAAATCGCTGGCCCAATATTACAGGGTCCTATGTTTCACTTTTAGAAAAAAGAAGTTTGAACATTGTCATAGTGATATATAGTCTAATTCTAACTGCCTTGAAAATGTAACAGAGAATCCTGTAATATTGGGCCAGAGAAATGTACCTATCTATGCAAATAATTTAGCCATTTTCTTCTTGGACTTCCTCTACTACAATCATCTCTTGGATATTGGCACTTGAGAAATTAGGTCTAATTTCATCGTGTATTGAAAAAAAAAACGAACGAGACGGCTCTCTGACAGTTCCGAACCACCATGGGTGCCTGAACCAACTAGGCTATCGAAGGTACCACCGATACCGCACAATTTTAAATCTAATAGTTGACGTGACATATCCATTTTATTGATCTAGATCTGTAAAATTTGTACTTACCTTAAGATATATATGGAAAATTGAAATTCTTCTCAGAAATATATATTTACGCTCATAAAGAGTTATTTGCCCTTATTGGGATTGAACACAGGACCTTTGCAGGCAACTGAGCTAAACTGGTCGTCCATATGTCGTGTCATGAATGGTCGGCTATATAATATGGTACAAATTTTTGTACCGAGTAAAAGTAATGGTCACCCAGCCACTCTACTATGCATTTATGGCGATATAAACAAAACCATCATATAACTTTTAACGGATTATATCGCGTATTATCTCATTTGAGTTCCCGACGTTTCGGAAGCTTTTCAGCTTTCCATGTTCACGGGTTGATTGAGAAAAGATATATTTTTCTTTGTCAAAGTTACAATTTGTGCAAACTACCCACTTTGAGAAAACAAATAAGGGTGTACATACATGCCATAATCTGTAAAGACAGTTACACATGTGCCAGAAGGACTTAATTATTTTATTCTAATAATGTACTAAGCAGCATTTCACAAAATGAGGCGTACTGAGGAGAAAAGAAACGCTGCAAAGAAAAACCATCATAGCTTATTGCTCTTATTTATCAACAGTTCGCAATTTTTTTCTCCAACAAATCCCACAAATCGATCTCATCCGCAAAGTCGCCGCGTCACCGCCGGCCAATCTGACGCCAGATGGCGCCAGCCCCTGAGGAATATGAAAAATATTCTACACAGGAAGTTATAAGCAAGAGACAAATCAATTCATTTTTGGGAGCGTGTAGGAATTTTAAGAATGAACTAGCTTAATGTGAGTTGGGCAACCCCGTGGGAATCGGCTTATATGGACGCCATGCCACTGGTCTACTATTAAGTTGCAAGTGCTAATTTCTCTTTTCCAGAAAAAAAACATGGGATTCTTCACGAAGAGAGTAAACTGGGCACTCAATGGTTTGCAACCTACGGGCGACTCCTCTGGGGTTGAACATTTCCATGGGGCGACGATGACCACTTTCCATCAAGTGGCTCGTCCACTTCCGTCCATTATAAAGTTGCAAGAAAGAAATGTATGAAGGTAATCATATCGAAAATATTTTCAAAAAATAAGTGATCCTGTCTATTTGCAGTTAACTGAATCAGATATTTGTTTGTATGTCTGTACGTGTCGTTGTATCTTCTTCACGCCAAAACGGATTTAAACTATTTTTAATACACGGGTAGCTGGGCATCCACAGATACTTGTAAGCTACTTTTTACTCGAATGGACTAAAAAAAGAGCTATATGATTGATTTTTCCTTCTCCGCTGACGAAGATACGGGTGCTTCTAGGTACCTAATTAATAAAATATGTTTCGTGGACACCTTTCTGTTGAAATGGCAGTAGATTTTAACGGCATTTTCAACTATCTCTTAGAAATCCAGCGGATCTCTACTAATTACATTACTTTTGAATATGGTTGACATTTGTAATCGATAATCATTGTTTAACTTAAATTTGTTTTTATTATGATATTCTAATGACATTTTTACTACAATTTACGTTTCAATTATTTATACCTATTAATTATTAATATTTTTTTATGGACATTGATTTAATTAATTACGAGTATCATAGTAATAATAATGATTAATTTGATTTTATATTTTTAGTATCATGCAGTAAGTATAATCCTATTGTTAAATTGTAACAGATTCATTCATATTGTTTTTTTATTGACGCTAATGTAATATTTACTTTTATTGTACTTTTGTAATTAATAATATTCCAATGTTCGACACAATAATTATTGTTCAGAATGAATAAATAAATAAATTAGTTCGAAAAAAAAAATGTTTCCACGCAAGTGAGAGTTTTAAAACGGTCGAATAACATTTAAGCTAATGCGGTACAGTCAACGTCAAATAGTCTGTAGAATCCAAAGCGCCAACATATACCCAATATATCGCAACACATCTTTATTAGGTACTAAAGACATAAAGATGTGCATCTTCGGCGTTTTGGATACAAACTATTTAACGCTGACTGTACCTACTAGTAGCCTTACTCCAGTGCAATTTTCAAATAATGTTCGCTGGGGCCGACGAATTCTTGAGTGACAACCAGGCACTGGAAGACGCTGCGTGGGAAGGCCCTCACAAGGTGGATTGGCGTCTTGGTGATTCTTGGTCACTGGAGTCCGCTGGATACGGGCGGCGCAGGAAGGCAGGGGGTGGTGTACTTTGGGTAGGCCTAATATCTAGCAGTGAACAATGATCGCGACATCGTATAAACAAGGTAGAGTAATCCCATATTTAACAATTTATAACTTGAATCAAGTTATAAATTCATCAGATGTCGTTAGTCTAATAAGATTTTAGTTTAATATTTACACAAACAGTCATATTAGAATGGTTTCTAAATCCTTATTAGATCACATCCTTGTAAGACACAATTTGATCGCTTAAAAAATCAAAGACAGATTTTTAAAAATTGGGTCGGAGTTCCTATTTAGCTGAGTGGGCCTTTCAGCGTCATCAATTGTTTTTGTTTTTTGTATTTTTAGTTTCTGCTGGCTTTGAATAAATATGTTTTCTTTCTTTCTTTCTATTTAAATAAGTAGGAATATATATAAGAGTTATTCGATAGCAGAATCTTCTTTTATCCTCTTAGAGCATTGAAACACTGGGGATGCCACACGAATACATTCCCGTCTGCCAAAGTAATCGCGAAATCTCCAGTTAGTTATACGGTAAATTGTATATCAAAATCTACTTGCTATCTACCTATTTGAAATATTTATAAACATGGTCAACCCACATGTATTGCAAAGGAAACATTTTAAAATGTATTTTTATGTTCTAAAAAAACGGCGAATATGAAGGGGGGAACGGAAAACTCTAGCTCTAGGTCAAAATATATCATATGAAATGGCTTGATTTGCATATTTTTTGAATATTTCTTTGATTTTTTTTATTGTGATTAGATTTTATATTATTCAGGTAAATGTGAAAAAAAACACCATACCGCACCCCTTTATCTCCGAAATTTACCAAACGAAAATTTAGAAATTTTCACATTTCGTATGAATAAACATAAATATTAAACAAAAATTATAGCTATGTCTCTAACTAACCAGCTATTTTTTTTTATTTCCTTAAAACCTATTTGAACAACCCGGTTGCGTTAAATTTGCACCTCATTTGTATGCAATGCTATTAGGTGTAAACTTGACTCAACCGGACCCGGGTTATAATGTTAGGGCAAGTGAAAGTTTGCACGGAACCCTCGGTGCGCGAGTCCAGCTCGCACTTGGCCGGCTTTTTTTGTTTTTTGGTTATTTCTTTTCATTGTATGCGTTTGTAGAAAAAACACGGCTTGTCATCTACATAAGTCAAGGTTAAAGCTCTAGGTCCTTTCTACCTATTTATACCTAAATGTTAATAAATGCGAAAGTGTGTTTGTTGGTTTGTGATTATTTGCATATAGCTAGAGGAAGAGTTAGAGGCGGGAAAGTGAAAACGATTAGTTTTTATCCCGGATGTCATGGCTCCCACGGGACAAACAAGTTAGCATGTGGGCCAAGTCGCAGGTAAATCCAAGATATATAGGTACCTAATATTTTTCAAGGGGTAAAGTAAAAGGCAATACATATCGACCTATATAATGCAGGTCACTGCATATTCCTCAGCCTGAACATGTCGAAATATATTCATGTAGATTAGGTACAGTCCGCCTCGAATTGAGGTGTGCACCTTGCTATACTACGAGTAATTTTTATCTCTGCTTCTATCTATCAGCCACCGACGTCTATTGCTGAACACAGGCTTACCATCTAGTTCCCCACAGCGTGCGATCCTTTGCATCCACTGTCTCCTTGCGACTTTTACGCGGTTAACCGTCCACCTAGTCGTGGGCCGTCCTACGCTGCGCTTTCCCATGCGTGCTCGCCACGCCGGGACTTTACTGCCCCAACGGCCATCCATTCTCCGGGCTACATGGCTCACCCATTGCCACTTTAACGATGCAATCCTGTGAGCTTTGTCGGTTACTTTGGTCCTTCACCGGATAACCTCGTTTCTGATTTTATCACGAAGAGCACGTGTTTTTATGTCTACTTCTATCTATCAGCCACCGACGTCTATCGCTGAACACAGGCTTACCATCTAGTTCGCCACAAGGAACACGTTGAGGTATAAAGTTGAAATTAACATCAAATACTCATGTCTGCGGTCCCTTAAAGCTGTAAAAAAAATACACACAACGGCCTGCGAAGTTGGTGGTCCCGGGTTCGAATCCTGTCCAGGGTAGGTAACTGTTTGTGAGGTGAACACGAATTTTAGTTCCGTTCCAAACGCGATACAAACGCGATAGACACGCGATTCTATAATACGCCATGGCGACGCGTTTAGAAAAGCGATGTGCAAAGGCCTTAAGATTGTCCCAAATAGTTATTTACTGTATCTATATTCTTTAAGCGCATGAACTCACTTGAAAAAGTGGAACTATACCTCACTGCGGCCGACTGTACTTGTATTCATGTACGGGTATGCTGCACGATTTATTCGCACGCCCGCCCCACCTACACTTCCGCTTCCGCCGCGGGCTGCTATTACTACTTCCGGTTTAGGTGTCCGTTCCAACAGCGGGGAGATACTGTACACAAACTTGTACTTCAAATATGTACACAATCGTAGCTATACCTAACTATATCTAGCCTACTTCTATAGCTAGCCTCCCTCTATAGCTTAGGCTAGCTATAGAGCTAGCCTTACTCTATAGCTAGCCTACCTCTACGTATAGCTAGCCCGCTTCTATAGTTAGCCTACTTATCTTTATAGCTAGCCTACCTCTATAGCTAGCCTGCATCTAATAGCTAGCCTCTACTTATCTTTAAAGCTAGCCTACCTCTATAGCTAGCCTGCCTCTATAGCTAGCCTACTTATCTTTAAAGCTAGCCTACCTCTATAGCTAGCCTAACTCTATAGCTAGCCTGCATCTAATAGCTAGCCTCTACTTATCTTTAAAGCTAGCCTACCTCTATAGCTAGCCTACCTCTATAGCTAGCCTGCATCTAATAGCTAGCCTCTACTTATCTTTAAAGCTAGCCTACCTCTATAGCTAGCCTAGCTCTATAGCTAGCCTACTTATCTTTACAGCTAGCCTACCTCTATAGCTAGCCTAGCTCTATAGCTAGCCTACTTATCTTTAAAGCTAGCCTACCTCTATAGCTAGCCTAACTCTATAGCTAGCCTGCATCTAATAGCTAGCCTCTACTTATCTTTAAAGCTAGCCTACCTCTATAGCTAGCCTACCTCTATAGCTAGCCTGCATCTAATAGCTAGCCTCTACTTATCTTTAAAGCTAGCCTACCTCTATAGCTAGCCTAGCTCTATAGCTAGCCTACTTATCTTTACAGCTAGCCTACCTCTATAGCTAGCCTAGCTCTATAGCTAGCCTACTTATCTTTACAGCTAGCCTACCTCTATAGCTAGCCTACCTCTATAGCTAGCCTACCTCTATCTTAGGTAGGTTGTGGAAATATAAAAGATCTAGAAGGTGCCTGCAACTTCTTTTGCGGAGAAGAAAAAGTCATAACCCCTCTTATTTCTTCAGTGTAGTCGGGTAAACAGTAGGTATCTTAGAATCATCTGCGGATGCCCAGCTACCTGCGTACTCAAAATAGTCGTTGTGGCTTCATCACGCAAACGAATTTCAACTATTTTTTGTACACGAGTAGCTGGGTACCTCCATATTGGTTATAGGATATTTTTATCCGTCTATGCTAAAGAAATAAAGAGGGGTTATGACTTTTTCTCTTCCGGAAACGAAGTTGCGGGCGCTTTCTAGTGAATAATAAGTTTCTGTCAACAAATTTCAATTTTGAGACAACATCTTACTGCCAACTGTAGGTACCTACTTTTCTTTGAACATCCGTCAAGTACTCAACTCATTGAGACGTTTCTAGAATCTAGATAGATCCTACGATTATATACAGAGTTCCTATGGCCACCTTCCGGCTCCATCATCAGATCAGCTCGATGGTATAATATTGCATTGTCAAATACGCAAGTAGGTATACCAAATTTGAGACCAATCAAACGCTATTAAATAGTTCTAATTCAGTACTAAAGATTTGACCCACACTTATTAACTAACACGGAAAGTTAAATAAAAAGCTTGTAAAACATTACAATACATAATATTTTCTTCTGCTTCCGCGATTATTACTCATTGAAATAAAACAATTTAATGGCATGGTCCTCCCGTGACCATGGAAAGCTGGAAAGCTTCCGAAACGTCGGGAACTAAAATGAGATAATATACGCGATATAATCCGTTAAATTGTTTTATTTCATTACAATACATTTTAATTCCAATTCAAAATCACACAGCCAATAAGAAATAGTTCACAAAAAGAAAATTAAATTCTCATTAGAAAATTTTGTTTGCTGTTGAACCTTATACCTGGGTAATAAGGTTAAGTTTGAATCACAGTGAACCATGTGACTAGGGCGTTGACCTGTCACGTTGTCACCACGATGTCATTGGGTGCGCGTGACGCTTCTGATTGGTCGAGGTTGTCGCGGGCGTAAGCTGTGCGACATCGTTCATTGGTGCGTGCGCTTTGTCACACGATGGGCGGAGTCCTTTCTTATTTTAAAAAAGGAATTATTTATAATGAAATGAAGTAGCTGCGACAAATCGCAACGAGGTATTTTTATGTTTATTATGTTTTGAATCTGAAAAGGCAGACGGTGCTGGTTGATATTTGAACTAAAAAAACTTAGGCAATTGGAGTGACCTAACGACATAAAGTTTTCAAACTGTGTCAATTGGTATTCTCAACGATGAATCCTCTTGAAAACGTTGATCACACATAATTTTATAAGTGGCCAAACTACTCAAAAATAAAATTTAATACAAATTTTGAAATTCATTATATTATACCTAAGCGTATGCACCTATTGTCGTGATATTCATATGACATTGATGTATCATTAACGCTGTCATCCAGCCTATTTCATGATAAATATCGTGTAAAGCTAAGCTGGCAACACAGGGTCGTCCAGCGTCTCCGCGCCGGGTATTGATCCGCGGCGCGGCGCACTCCGCGGATTACTCGCAGCGATTTGAATTTGAAACAATAATAATTATTTGAATTTGGAATACTGGTTTTGAACTCGAGGTTTTCAGTTCGAAACGGGAGTTTTATGTGTCACGTAGGATTTGAATTTGAAAACAATATTATTTCAATTTCGAACGCTGCCAGTGTTAATTTAGAGATTTTGATTTGAAATTCGAATGATAATTATTTGAATTTAGAACGTTGCCATTATTTTGGACATTTGTGTAACTACGGTATTTAAATGAACCATTGTTTTTTTTTTTTACTTTTTAGTTTGTTAGGATAGGTACTGTTTTGTTGTGATCAAGGAAAGTACGAGAGTTTAAATTGCTTTAACTATTTGTTGGGCTGTTTTTTGGTTGGTTTTGTTGTTTATTCTGATGTTATTGCATATAATCGTAACTAATAGGTAATATTGCAGCAGCGGAACAATTCGACGTACTTATTGCTTGGACTAGCCCCCGTATTGCCTAACGCGTTTGATGCTCGCAATCGGAATCAAGTGTCATGATTTTGTATGGGCTATGATAGTTGATTCAGATACAAAGTGTCAAAATTTCGTTAGGCAATAAACCCGCAGGCCCCTATTTCACAATCGTAACAAATGACGGGTGACAGCGGCAATTTCACGTACATTGCGATTTGCGTGCCCAGTTTAAAGTAAGGAGATGTTTCGAGCTTGAAGGAACGCCTTGAACATAAAATTGTCGTTGTCACCTGACAATTGTCACGATTGTGAAATAGGGGCTTGGCCATGTAGACAGGAAATAGACCGGAGAGTGGCATATTTTGTTAATTTGTAACTCATGACTGTTAAGGTATTGACGAAACATTTTCCTAAGCATGTTGTATTAGGTAATTACACCCGCGGGGTTATTGTCTAACGAAATTTTGACACTTGGTATCGGAATCAACTGTCATAGCCCATACAAAATCATGACACTTGATTCCGATTGCGAGCGTCAAACGCGTTAGGCAATACGGGGGCCGGTCTATGAAGCTGGCGGTCTCGGGTTTGAAATGCAAGGGCATGTAACCTACCTATTTCGTGTGATGAGAACCTACATACATACTTGTTCCTTAATTTGTCCATAAAAAGACATGTAGGTACTACTAGGTGAGTGTAACTTACCTACCTTTACAGTCAATTGTTTTGAAGTCCTGTTTTTCATAGTCGTCATGCAGTCATTATTATGTTCACAATATTAACTAAGGAGTCAATCCTATGGGGATTACCTAAATATGGTCGCGGAGTTGCAGGCTGTGGACCATCATTTTGATGATGGCTGGTTATTGAATTCATGTCAAAACTGTTTTGGATGATTTTTAATGCTTGAAACAAAAAATATGAAGCTGGCAGCCACTTTAAAGTTTTTAAATTTCGAATTTCGATGATCATGAATAAAAAAATAACAATTTAGAATTTATTTTCAATGTTGGTAAAAATGGCAAAAACGCGTTGGGTTTAGGTTGCAGCGTTGAAATTTGGCTAGAGATAAATTTGCCAGGCTTCGTTCGCAGCGAACGTCACCACGCCGCCGGCTCGTGGTACCATGAGTCCGATCCGTTGAAGGACTGACGGATTGTGAACTTTATTATGTAGGGGAGACCGAGGTGGGTTGTGACAGAGGAGAGTTGTGATTTCATCCATTTTTTGGAGTCTATTAACTGTAAGCGAGCTCGCAACAGTATTTGCTAGCTCAAAACTTGAACTAGCAAAGGTGCGCGTTTGTGAGCTCGCTATCAATTGATAGATACAAAAAAAATCGACGATATCAAAACTCACCTCTGTCACAACTCACCTCGGTCTCCCCTACTAGAGACCTGCCCGCAACTTAGTTCGCGGAGGAGAAAAAGTCATAACCCCTCTTTTTCCGACAGCGTAGTCAGGTAAAAAGTGTCCTATAACCATCTGTGGATACCCAGCTACCCGTGTACCAAAAATAGTTGAAATCCATTTAGCCGAATTAGCGTGATGGAGCCACAACGACACATACAAACATTCCATTTTTACAACTTTATAATAGTATATATAGAACTTACGCCTCAACTTGAGCGTATGGAGCCCGACCATACCGGCCACAGACAGCGATACCTATAAGAACTCATATAGATATGCGACTTATCCGGTATGTGGTATACCTACCTTTCTTTTATTGACAAACTATTCATCTCATATTTTCTTTTCAAGTATGGTTTCATCGAAAAATCAATACAATTTTTTATAATTATTAGAACAACTTAACGAGCATTATTATCTTAGATTACGGTGACATTGCGTTTCTGGATCTCAGAGAAGAGCTGCTTGATAGGCTTGAGCGTTTTCAAAATGTCTGTATCACGTACGTACGTATTTGGTCTGCGGAAGTATGATCATGTTTCAAATTATCGCGCTCAGCTCGGATGGTTGCCGATCCGCCGGCGCAGAGACGTACATATCCTGTCATTGCTCTTTAAAATACTTTATTATCCGGCTTCTCCTCCTTACCTCTGAGAGATTTAAATATATGGCTGTTGGCAGTAGACATCGCTTGCGGTCATGCACCAACCTGACACTTGCTATACCATCTAACAAGACGCGAACATATTCCAGGTCTTTCACGGTACACGCGGTTAAGTTGTGGAACGAGCTGCCGCCGTTATCTTTCAGACAGTCGCAGTCTGTGGCATCACTCAAGAGTAAATTGAATAAGTTGTGGCTTTCCAGTGATTTGTAAAATGGTTGAATATTAATTATATTTATTAAATATTATTGTTATATTTTATTTTGTTATATATTATGTAGATATATATCTATTTATTTATATTTTTTATTCATATACATATAATTTGTACATGGTGTTAGTTTGTTTATCTTCCTTATATCTTCACTCACTTGCTCAAAGGTTAACTGGAAGAGATCCCTAATAGGGATAAGTTCGCCTTTGTACTTATATCTTTTAAGTTTATTGCTTTTGTAACTGGTTACTATGTACAATAAAGTGTTTACATACATACATTATTATTTCCTGGAAAATACATTTCATTGATTATTCAAGCAACAGAATTACATAATACCAATTCTCATCTTTTCTATGTATTGGTAACAAAACTGTTTTATTTTATAGCCAATACATTATTATACAAAATAAATTCATTAATTTTAGCCTAAATTCATAAATTTCGTTTGTATGATAACTATTTAATATGATCTGGATTATTATTAATGACAGGTGAAAAAAGATGGAAATAAAATGAAAGTCTGAAGGTACATTGAAGATATTTTCAAAAAAAATAGTGAATCGGATTATTTGCAGGTCACAGAATCAAAAGTATTTTTTGGATTCTTTGTAAGTATGTGTGAGGGGAGACCGAGAGTAAGTCTTAGCGGCTATAATGGACTATGAACCGGTGTAGAAAGATCGCAAGAGCCCTCCTTGATAAAGCTCTCGCAATCTTTGATGAACTTATTCGTTCATTCAGTTTTCTTTTATGGCCGCCTTGATACAGCCAACCCGTGACACAACCTTACCTGGTCCCCCTGTGTGTCATTGTTTCTTCATGACGTCAAAACAGCTACACGGATTTAAACAATTTTTGGTACAAGGGCTGGGCATCTACTATGGATATAGGATACTTATACTACTATGCTAAAGTAAAAAGAGGGTTATGACTATTCTCTAACGCGAACGAAGTTGCGGGCAACTTCTAGTGTAATTTAAGAATGTAACTACCTTTCTACACTTAATTAATTGCACGCAACGCAATCTCGGCCGATTATCCAGCGGCCATCAACGGCTGTCGTAAACATTCGCATCAGACGGTGACCGATGTATTAGTTCCAGTGTCTGCCTACCTATCTGTAGTTCGATTTGTGTACAATTATCCCATAATATTTATTTCAAACATGCAATGAAATAAACAACAAAAAAAAATCTAAGTTGTATTTTTTAATACGCATAGTGGCAGAATGTCATGATGCAGTGTGCCACAAATTGATGTGGAATGGAAATTAAAAAAGAGGACTTTGCTGGCCTAAGCGTGCATGGTTCGTATGAAATTCTATTAGCAACCTCTTGTCCTAGCCGCACCTGAAACGTTATACTTCGCAGCCTATTATAAGGAACATAAGACTATTTTTCCGGGATAAAAAGTAGCCTATGTCCTTCCCCGGGACTCAAACTATCTCCACACCAAATTTCATCCAAGTCGGTTCAGTGGTTTAAGTGTGAAGAGGTAATAGACAGACAGACAGACAGACAGACAGGCACACTTTCTTTATAGTATATAGTATAGTATAGTATAGCATAGTATATAGTATATTAGTATATATATAGTATAGGTACTAGCTTCTGCCCGCGACTTCATCCGCCTTAAATTCGTTTATCGCGGATAAGGGTATTTTTCCGGGATGAAAAGTAGCCTATGTCCTTCCCCGGGACTCAAACTATCTCCACACCAAATTTCATCCAAGTCGGTTCAGTGGTTTAAGTGTGAAGAGGTAATAGACAGACAGACAGACAGACAGACAGGCACACTTTCTTTATAGTATATAGTATAGTATAGTATAGCATAGTATATAGTATATTAGTATATATATAGTATAGGTACTAGCTTCTGCCCGCGACTTCATCCGCCTTAAATTCGTTTATCGCGGATAAGGGTATTTTTCCGGGATGAAAAGTAGCTTATGTCCTTCCCCGGGACTCGAACTATCTCCATACCAAATTTCATCCAAATCGGTTCAGCGGTTTAAGCGTGAAGAGGGAACAGACAGACAGACATACAGACACACTTTCGCATTTATAATATTAGTATGGATGGATTATCATTGTTAAACCACACTCGCAGGCAGCCTACATACAGGCTCAGCCTAGTTTGGTCTCTGACGTGTTTTTTGTCAAATTAACTTTTTTGTATTATTTTTGGATTTTGTAATTCTGTTTGGAATTACATCCTTATTAATTTCGGCTTGCTGTTTAGCAGGGATGCTATACAAGAGATACGAGGGTGGTTTGATAAGTAAAAGTGGGATAGTTGTCATAGTTTCCCCAGGAGGATAGATGCCCCGTATTCAAAACTCAAACTTGCAAATAGAATACGGCTGTCAAAAATATTTTCAATTAACCTATCCCCCCGCTCCCCCAGACAACGAGTGGCAGTCGCGGGCAATAAATATATGTTCTTTGCGCTATCGACGAAAGTTTAATGACTTTTCCTGCAGGCGACACGGTTAACGAAAATGGCAGTTTTATGATGACGTGTAACTTCTAACTTTGTGAAGCAAGGTTATTTTGTTTTGTTGATGTTGGCTTAGGTGTGGTTGGAATATCACTAAGTGCAATTTTTGGAAGTTGACTAATTATGTAGGTATAATATATTTTAACGGGGGCATCTATCCCTACTGATAAGTTTAGATGCGCTTTGTGACTATAGGTACGTTTAAGGGCTTATCATTCCAAAAACCGAATTGATTATACAGGAGAGTGCGCCTGCAAAATATGAAAAAACAAAAAAAAAAAAAATGTCAAGCTCAGAATAAAGTGCATCCAAAAACATCCCAAATTATTCTTAAGATATTCACATCAGATGTCAATAAATAATCGGAACATAATATGCAAAGCTTATTGTAACAAATGAGGTCCATACAATGCACGACAATGTAACCGAACGTCCCAAACGGCGTGAAGCCACGTAGGCCTAACCTACCACAGTCAAACTGCCTTAGAAGTAGCAGTACATTTTAATATTTTTAATACGGTGACATAGTACCCACAAAAGTACGTTTCCATACTCCAAGAACTCGGCATCACGCAGCGTCTATCGGCTGCAGTACAGTCGCGCATACTGCAGTACTTTGGCCATATCTCTAGGCGGGATAACGACTCCAAAAAGCGGCCGGTTGTGCAGGGAAAAGTGGATGAAACCAGACCGCGTGGCAGGTCCCCTATGCGTTGGACTGACTAAGTAAAATCAGCAGTAGGAAACTGCGTATCTGACTGCGCCCGACAATCTGCCAACAGGGAGGGATGGCGGGAGATCGTGCAGAGAGCTGTGTCCGCCTCTATCACCGATGTGGACGCCTCAACGTGGCCACGACCGCTCTGCCAAGAGCGAAACGACAGAGAAAAGAAGAGTACAAAAGTGTTTAAGCTACTTTTGACACTGATTGTACTTACTTTTTACAGGAAAGGTGTGCGGAAAAAGGCCCAGAAGCAGAAGTCCAACGCGCTGGCCTGGCCGCTCTCACTAACCCAAACACCTCAGTTTATGATGCCATCCACGCAGTAGAGGATAGAGTGAGCTGGTGTAAGACAGTCCACGATAAAATCATTCAGAGAGGCCACGAACCTCAGCAATGAGGATTATCAACACAAGGAGGAAGAGGTACTTACTTTTTGGTGCGCGGCGTAATCGCAAACCACGCTAGGTCATGTAATAAAGACATGATGTCAAAAAAATATGGAGACGGAAAAAGATAAAAACCATACCTTAAATATATTATTTTTCCTTCTTTTACGGATATTAACACTTAATAATGAGCTATAAATACATAATGTAGAATGTTTATCAGCAATCAAAACCATAAAATGCAGCGACGGGTGTCCAATGCGTTGGTTCCGTGGCCACCGCTCGTTACTGCCTTTCTTGGAGCTGCCGAATGCCAAGCAAAAGTAATTAAATTAATTAAATCTATCACATAAAAAAAGCTAATTGTACTTTCAACCGCTCCATGAAAATGGCCTTTTTTAAAAAAGGTACACATGATTTTTTTTTCCCCGGTCTGCGCAAGTGTTTGTGTGATGAATACGATTTTTTGTTACTGGGTCATGGATGTTTACCATTGGTTTATAAGTAGGTATACTATATGTATCCTATATTAAGTAGGTACGGTGTAGAAATTTAATTTGTGTACCCTTTTGTAAGTACCTTGTCATAGTGACATTGATATGGAATCTCTATCAGCTTTCCTATTGATTTCGACTGTGACAAGGTACGAAATGGTCTGTAAATTAAATTCCTCGACTGTACTAGAAGGTGCCCGCAACTTCGTTCGCGTAGGAAGAAAAAATCATAACCCTCTTTTTGCTTCAGCGTAATCGGATAAAAAGTATTCTATAACCATCTGTGGCTACCCGTGTATCAAAAATAGTTGAAATTTGTTTAGTAGATTTGGCGTGATGGAGTCACATATCAACATAGAAAAAATTCAAATAGTCCATTTACTTATTTTTTTGAAAATATCCTTAACCGGGATATTACGGAGCTCCGGTTCCGTTTCCGTTAAGTCGGAACTTCCGTTTGGTATTACACATCCGTTTCGGTTCCGGTTCCGTTACATTTGAAACGGAATTTATAACGGATGTCAATGCTTAGTGCGGCGGCGGGACGCGAGCGGCGTACATAAAAAACAAACAGGTTTATACCAGTCATTCGCTCATCGCCCCACGTGCTGCACAGTTAGTCCTTTGTTTTATTCGTGTTTGATCGGTATTGTAACCATAAGACGACATGACATGTCCGGAGAAAAAGTCATAACCCCTCTTCTCCCCCCCCCCAACCCAGTCGGGCAAAAAGCATCCTATCACCATCTGGACATACCCAGTGTATGCATGCTGCAGAATACGATCAATTTAACTAATCAGAAGTTGAAAAGATAAATACACAGCCTTCGACATACACAGCCTTGACCTTGACCAGACCTTGCCCTCAACATCTCGTCCACCTTATCGTTCAAGCTCCGATCCTGATTCCGGTTCCGTTTTCGGTTCCGATTCCGTTTCTGGTTCCGATAAACTAAACTGAAAACATCTGGTTCCGCTTTCGGTTCCGATTAAACCACATCCGTTACAACGCTGACTTCAATGTACAGACACTTCATTTTTAACAACTTAATACGTATATAGCAATAATAATATATTATGCTTAGACTAATTAAGATAGCATTTAAGGTACCAACCTACGGCTTGGGGTACAGTCACCAGCATCAATATCTGCCATAACAAAGCGGGCGTAAATATCTGACACGTCCTGACGGCCCTAGGAATAGAGTCGTGTCAGATATTTATGCGCGCTTTGCTGTGGCAGATATTTAATGCTGGTGACTGCAGGTACCTATGGAAATCCTATAATAAATCTTATAATTCAAATTGATCTCAATAAAAAAAATATATATCAGGGACAATCTTACACAAATCGACCTAGTCCCAAACTAAAGGTGCGTCCACATTTGTATCATTTGGACGATCAGATCTTCGTCTCGTGGCATAATCGCGTGTCACGATCACGCGTTTGGACGTTGCGCCGATCCGATCGCTCGAAATCCATGTTGCTACGCGTATCACACACATAGATCGGACAAGCACGGCGTGATCGCTGCGCCGACAGTGAGCATCCAAGCAGCGCGATACGCAGTCATGCCACGCCACTGTGATCGGATACGAGCAAATGATACAAGTGTGGACGCACCTTAAGCAAAGCTTGTACTATGGCTACTAGGAGACTATATACATAATATATAGATATTATGTATATAGTCTCCTAGTAACCATAGTACATGGTACACAAAACATCCAAGACCCAGGAACAAACATTCGTGCTCATCACACAAACACTTGCCCTGGTCGGGATTCGAACCCGAGACCGCTAGTAGGCCGCTGTACAACCCACTGAGCGAAACGTGTCGTCGAAAGCAAAAATAATAAAATAAAAAATATATATATTCCGTCGAATTGAGAACCTCCTCCTGTTTTTGGAAGTCGGTTAAAAAATATATCCATCAGTTAGTATTTTTATGACCCGATGAGAATCTGGCGAAGTAAGTATGATTATAAACATACAACACTTTCATATTTTTTATAGATACATATTATTGTAATTACTTCCTTTTCTCTAATATGGTATTAGTGACAAGGAAGTATCTTTATTACTAGGAAAATAGATAACCGTTGATTATAAAGTACATAGATAGGTATGTTATTATAAAGTCGTAAAAATGCTCAAAAATACTCAAGAAAGCCTCTAATGCCAAAGACATATAACGTAGAGGACTATTTAACAGACAAAAATGCATGGCCCAAAATAGAAATATTATATGTATATATCCCCATATTGACTTGTTGATTTGTGTCTCTTTTCTATACTTTTTTTTGTATTCTCAGCATTAATGACCCTGCACTAACTACTAGTTTTTGTTTGGCCCTACGTTTGACTGGTAGAGAATGCCTTAAGGCAATTGTGCAATAAAGTTTAAATAAATAAAGAGATAGAATGAAATGTTTGATGGCTTATATCTTGGTTATTTTTATAGATATTCAAAAAAAATGCTTCACTAGTACTGTTTGTTTCTTGAATGAGCTTTTTAACCGACTTCCAAAAAAAGGAGGAGGTTCTAAATTCGACGGATTTTTTTTAAATTTTTTTTATGGATGTTCACCGATTACTCAAAGACTATTTGACCGATTTCAATTTTTTTTTTTTTTTGTTTTATAGAAGGTACTTTCTAGTTGGTATTATTTAATTTTGGTGAAGATCTGATGTTGGAATCCATGAGGAATTGAAGGAACTCCTCAAATATTGTAGGCATACATATAGCGATTTTGGTATTATAAGAAACATAATAAGCATTTGCATTCAGAAAGTGTAAATTGGTGAAGTGGAACTGATGCAGAAGACCACAGAATGCCATCGGAAATCCTCAATGATAAATGATTTACGGTTGGCGACAAAATATCTTGATTAATTTAGCTAAGCAGCTTCATAGTCACAAATTTAAATGTTCCTGATGAGAATGGTACCTGCCATCGAATAGCTTTGATGATGGAGCCGGAAGGTAGGCACCAGATCTATGTAATAAAATAATGTATCCTAGCCGTGTTTGGGCTTGTTCGAATCGTCACGAGATACACTTTTAAGTAACGATTAACTAAAAAGTGTAAAATATATAAACTTTTAAACAAAAAAATAAAACCGACTCCAAAAAAACTAAAAAGTGAAAAATAACGCCATAATTCAGTTTTTTCAAATTACTTACACGTAACCGTTTGTATACTCAATCTATACAGTATATACAATTAATGTTATTTTGGAGTCGGTGCCATCGTGTCACAACTTACTAAAATCGTCAATTTTCAATATTTTACACATTCTTTATATGGCACCGACGCCAAAATAAGATTAATTGTATATACTGTATAGATTGAGTTTACAAACGGTTACGTGTAAGTAATTTGAAGAAACTAAATTATGGCGTTATTTTTCACTTTTTAGTTTTTTGGAGTCGGTTTTATTTTTTTGTTTAAAAGTTTATTTATTATAAAGCAAAAACTGAAATTCATGCATATTCCTATTGAAATAAGAAACAGAGTACAGTGACAGTTCTTAAACAGCTTGCAAAGTTGAATTTTTTTTATTAATAATTCTTATACATAGATAGCGGTTTATATATTTGAATGGAGATTGACAGTCCTCTTGTTTAAATGGCCCTTGCTAAAGTACAAGTACATATCCGATTTCAAGAATATGACACCTGTGAAAAGTCATCAGAGTGTGTGTATTAAGGTGCGTCCACACTTGTATCATTTGCTCGTATCCGATCACCGTGCCGTAGCATGACTGCGTATCGCGGTGCTTGGACGCTTACTGTCGGCGCGCCGATAATGCCGCACTCTTCCGATACAAGTGTGTGATACGCGTAGCAAATGGATTTCGAGTGATCGGATCGGCGCAACGTCCAAACGCGTGATCGTGACACGCGATCATGCTACGCGACGATGATCTGATACGGGCAAATGATACAAATGTGGACGCACCTTTACAGTGTCATTTGAATTGACAGCCCAAACTTATTCCATAAAAAAAACCTTATTAAACCCTTACGAAAAAAGAGGAGTGCCTGTGTAATTATCTGCGTGTCGGTGTGTTTGTGTATCTGTGTATGTTTGTGTCTGTGCTATAGAAGCGCTTGAACGAAACGATGGATTTTGATTTTGATTTTTGTTTATGAAAATGTATTCTTAGTAAAACAAAAAGAATTAACAGCTAAAATGTGAAAAAGGCTTATTTTTTTTACAGCTTTCTATAGGATTGTATGGATAAAAATCAATAGTCCCCCTTACAACAATAGGTTATTAACGAGGCAGATGCGCAAGCGCCACCTGAGCGGAACACGCGCGAGTAAATCATACAACGTAACATAATGCACACAGCTGTGCAACAACTGAACGGGATGATGAAAAAAATACGAAATTCATATAATATTATACCTACCCATAGTCACTACATAACCCTTTCTAATTTTCTTCGAAAACATAACAAGATTACCTACGTACTTTTGTACCAAGATTTCAATGTTTTCTACAAAGGTATATACATAGATTTTTTCACTTGTCATAATATTTCAAACCAAAAAGGATTTCCTTTCCACACAATTGGTCCCAAAAAATCATTAGTCTAGTTAATTCACGACAACAAAAGGTTATGACGCAACCCCACAAAAGACCCCGTTATCCACATTAATAAAATACCAACTATTCTCCATTTTTCCATTTTTTGTGCTGACAACACCGAATTTCGAATGTCACGCCTCGTTCGCGCGGGAAAATAAACGATGTTCCTTTTTCAAAAAAAGGATTCCGTTACACTTTTATTATTTAATCGAAGGATGCGTTTCATTCGACGCATTGTGTTTTTTGTTTATTTTGTCATCGAAATACCGGACATAATCGAGTTTTTGACATACAATATGGGATGAAATTGGTTTCTTTGTTGTTCCTTTTATGGTGGAAGTTATTAAAGATCTCGATTTAAAGCGATGACAAACACATGCGTTCTTTCGATTATTATTTAAATGGCGTATTAATTGATTCTTGAGTTCTTTGGGTCTTGTTTCTTGGTATGACATGACAAGTGTGTTATGTACTCGTATTGAAATTGTAGTAAAGTCAAGTACAGAGTGGTTACATTACAGATGTGCGGTTATTTGTGACAGTTTTGTTTGGACAATGTAAATTTTATACTATTGGCACCTTAGAACATAGAACATATATACATGCCGTTTAGGAATTCTGAAATCTTATTATCACAACACAAACGGGGCTCAATCGCGTATAAATATGATCTTATTTAATAACATTTCGACGTTTCCGACGTCGCGTTACGTCCATGGTCACGAAGGAACTGGAGAGGCGGTTATAAACATCTTCTAGCCGCGCGAGTTTCCGATCTACCCGCGCTTGGTCTTGATTATTCATTTGAACACTAAGGTTGTCACTATACCGACAAACTACACTCACGACGTCTGGCACTTCATCGGATCATGTTTAATGCCATTTACATTTACTAATAGCTGGATTTCACGAAGATGAAAGTTTGAAACCGGTTTAAAATCCTCACTTCTATTAGGCGTCTGGCCAATGTAGATAGTGACACAAATGTAATTGTAATATATTTGTATTTTGTGAACGGGTCATTAAACAATTACTAGCCCTAAAATGTACAATCGTCATGACCTCCTAACACAGGAGTAACATGCCCGTGGAAGTAATTAGATACCGCGACGTGGCCGACTGTACCGTCGTAAATCAGCGATCATCCGCCACCCGCGGCGATGCTCGTGGAGCCCCTTTGATGTAAGTTCGTACAGTCAACTAAAAGTAACGTTTAGTAGGTGCACTTGCAAGCTATTTGGTTGTGGTATTAAAAAGGTGGTAACAGGATGCTATCTTTTGGTGATTCAGAAACGAGAGTCCAATGGAGCTCAAAACTGCCAAAATCTCGTTCCAAATGTCACCATTTTTTATATTACCTAATGTATTTATTTAAACTTTATTTCACAAAACAAAAGTAAGAACAAATGGTAGCCTAAATGCCAAATGGCATTTTTTACCAGTCAACAGGGCCCAACAGAGATGCATGAAAATATATATTATATACATATAATATGTGGAGGAGAAAAACCAAGATTGTTGATGTTGTCATTAGCAATGTTTAAATTATATAGATAATGAAAAAAATCTTTACAGAGGCTCGGTACTATAAAAACAACGATATCACCATGTGCAATCAATACCTAGTTTTTTACCTCCTGATAAATATTGAAAATACGAAAAAAAATTAATAACTATGGTAAATCTAAAAACAGTTGCCTTTATTTTTTTTAATAAGAATCGCTTATACATTTGAACCTCATTCACATAAAAAAAACCCAATATTTTATACGGAAAAATAATTACGTTCATAGATATAAAAAAAAAAACATAAAAATGTAACGACCTAGAATAGAATGGAACATATTTTTTCTTATATGAGGTGCGAATTCCAAATGTCTGAATGTATGAGTTATGAGAGCAAGATAAGCCTAAAAATCAATATTCTGAAAAAGAAACTAAAGATACACCCTTTTGATAATCACCAGTCACACTACAGTCACAGAGTAATTCATTTTCAGTCTCAACAGCAGAAAGTCAAGTTACACTGGCCACGTTGGCCGTATCACTTTTTCTTCTTTTTTTGACGGCACGACGTTCTTTTTTCAAATCGCTGCCAACTGACAAATGCAATGTGGCCACATGTTTTTGTTTCAACGTAGGGATGACGCTGAAATATAAAGAAATATTACATAAATATATTGATCATGTTCAATGTAGACACTGCACTGGACTAGACACCATAAACCTCGATTATTCAGCAACTCCATCGGCGGAGGAGAATATCCTATAACTATCTGTCGATGACCAGCTGTCCGTGAACGAAAAATAGTTAAAATCTGTTTAGCCGTTTTCAAGTGATGAAGTCACAACGACACATACAAACATACAATAAAAAATGTATTTAGAGACCTTCAAATAGTACGTATTACTTTTTTTTTCAAAAGATTTTCAATGTAGGTACAGTCATTTAATTTTTACAACTTTACACTATAACAGAAGAGAGAAAACCATAACTTATGTATATTGTTACACCAAAATTTCTCACTCAGTGTGGCTCATTTCTTCAAAATATATCGTGCAACAGGCAACTAATAGCGGTTGAAACACCTGTAGAACTACCCGGTCCTTATATCAATATTTATCCCTTATCTTCCCTTAATTAGCTAAATAAGTCAGAGAATTTAACCCATTTATGCCCAGTTGGTCAGTTTTGACCCAGTAATTCAGATTATAGAAAACGTGCCAGTTTGCGAATACCTATAAACGCTCGTTACTAACGGAATACATGGTGAACAAAAAATTGTTTTGTATATTATGTAGGTAAAAGGTTTGTTACTGTTAAACCTTAGTACAATTACATAGAGTCTAAAAGTGACAAACAAATAAGTTACTCGCAAAAAAATATTTCACAAACATGTATTAATGAGAGGTTGACACATCCAGGTATTTACAGTATAACTATTTGAAAGTGTATTTTAATTGTGACGCCTGCCTAGTCTTAAAATAAACCCTGTTTAATACTAGCCGCGATGCAGAAGAGTTATTAAAAGGCATTTAATTTTTATCTAACATATTATTCCCTAATTCCAAAGAGAGTCAGTAAAATATAGTAACACATTTAAAAATACAGTCTTGTTCACTGCTTGTTCAGCGATCGATTCTCAGGAACTCGCTTACTCATAAAGCAAGCGCCATCTACCGCGAAGTTCTGGCAACTGTCATCGGCCGGTAAACGTGACGTAATTTCGGCAAAATATTTATCAATAACGTTCTATTAAACCCTCCTTACTCATGCGATCTGTAACTACGAAACCCAACCATCCTGTACGTGGATGAAGTTGGAATTAGTTTGACGTAAGAATGAGTAATACGAGGTTGCTGTGATTATTTGTTTATCTTGATTGTAACGATATATTGGGCGCTTGACAGTGCTTCATTCAAATTTGGAATTGTTTTTAACGTTTTCTTTTATTTGTGGCCAGTGCGTAACCCTTGACTATAGCTATGTATAAGTAAGTAAAGTAAGTATGAATGGTATCTTAACTGCAGTTTTCTATAAACGAATATTTAAGGTTCGTGTTTGCGATTTAACGGGGTTTAGATTTTCACGCCTTTTATAATAGTAACATTAAGCACATAATTCTTTTACCAAAATCACTTTATATTCATCAAAATAAAATTGCCGACATTGAACAATCTATTCCAAATTTTAGGGCTATTCTACAAAAGTTTTTTTTATCTTTGAACAATTTTCTTTCTTTTTCAGATTTTTCACTGGAATTCATCTAAGTATGTACAGCTTATTTCTTGAAGATTGAAAAGATATCTTTTTTTTTACACTGCACTGCCGAACGCTCTCTAATATAACAGTGTATCTTACGGCAGAAATTAGAATTTTCAAAATAAAAACCAAAAATGATATCCAGTCAACCAATATAGAAAAAAAATCATTAAAATTGTATTGTCATTTGAGATTTAATTTTTGCCCATAAATCATCAATAAAAATAATCCTCTTCAGTGTATTCAAACCGCAAATTGTTTTAGGCGCCATTTTAAAACATTGCTATTCAAAAATTACGCAATACCAAGTCGTCACGTCCGAACAGTTTCCAAACTTAACACGATCAGATAAAGTCAAACGTGCCCACTTAATAATTGAATTCAATATCTGACTAATTTATAGCATCTTCACTAAATAGGGTTGCCACCCATACTATGAATGATTCGATTTCATCCGGGTGGACTCTTAGCGTCGACCCTGCTGATGGTGGCACCAGTCCATAGTCTCATTCTCTAACCTATGTCCATTAATTTCGCTTTGTTTTCCATACTTTAAATCGGGTTGAACTGGTAATCGATCCACCTCGTTAGTGCTTGGAACCATGCGCACTTTACTCCAAACTCCAAGTAGCCGCGGATTGCATTCCCGTCCTTGGTTTACGCTCCTCCGACTGCATCGTCCACCTACTGGTTAGTAGGCCTAGTCTAAAGAACCCAGTTAAAATTCAGGTTCCGAAAAAATACACGTAAACTTTTTTTTTTAATTCAGCCCTCATTATTTTAATTTTATTCAAGCGCTGACCGACCGTTAAATGGTTTTATAGCACGTGACGATAGAGTGTGGATTTTCTAAAAATGTTTGCAATTCATTTATGTATATAATCCTAAGAGATATGTGGTCCATATTTCATCGTCCTATAATCAGTGGTTGAATGTTCTGTCAATCGTTATGTCAGTCAACAGAACTGTTTTTTTCAATAATTGGATTAGGAATGTAGATTTATGTTTTAACAATTTATGATTTGCAAACTACAAACGCAAAAATACTTTACCATGATTCGATCATGATTATGTTAAAAAAAGATTAATTTGTTTATTCAGTCATAGAAATTAACATACATGTATCTGAAGGTGTAAATAAGGTGGCAACCCTACCACAAACTAAGATACAATCTTGGACCTTGATAATTTTCTTGCTAAATCGTACCAATCAATTTATAAACTTAGAACTAAAGCAGCAAAGTTCGAATTTGCTCGAAGGGAGCCGAGATTCTTTTGTTTTTAATTTCATTTTGAAAAGAACTTTAGAACGCAGACTTCTAAATTCAAATTTCGTTATTGGAACGTTCATTTACAAAGTAACTTGTATTTTATTTACGACGCAATAGAGTTTCAAAGTTTTTTTTTTAAATCGTTGTCTGTAATAGGTTCGGGTCACAACAATAGTAAAGAGGTTGCGACCTTAGTGATGTTTTAGGAGATAAAACGTTTTGTCGCTTCTGCTTGCAAACGATTCGTTCTTTTGTTATTATTTCGTAACCGTGAGGATTATGTGCTTCTTAATTTAAATATAACATGGTATTAAGATGATACTTCAGATAAGAAAACAAATAGCGGAAGCTTTTAGATTACAGTGCCATCAAGCTATACAAGGTGTATACGAGGAATCCGAAAGATTATAGTAAAAAATGTTATAACGTCGGGGATAGTGCAACCTTGTAACGAATAGATGTTGATAAGATTCTATATTCAAACAGATATTACGTGTTTTTGAAAATTAGAACTTTATCCACAAGTGCTATTTCAACAAAGTGTTTTTGACGATATTTGTACATAAAGTCCCATGGTAAGCTTAATAAGGCTTGTGTTATGGCTACTAGACGACGATATATTCAATAGATATTATTTACTTACATACATAGAAAACATCCAAGACTCAGGAACAAATATTGATGCTCATCTCACAAATATTTGCCCTTACCGGGATATGAATCCAGCACCAGCTTCGCAGGCAACTTACTACAAGTTATTCCGGCTGAGCCAAACCGGTCGTCAAAATTTTAGTGAGTTGTAACTGTCAGTTTAATGTCTGCCAATAGTGACGCGAAACTTGGCGATGCGTGATGGCAACGTCGCGTACAAAAGAACACAGTAAATAGTTTACATGAAAAATAATAATATCTTCATAACAAAGCCTAATTTGATTAGGGTTCTTGTAATTTTTTTAAGTCCTAATGACCTAAGGAATCTTAGGTTAAAATCTTTCGGGTTTCTCACGGGCACCTTGTATAATCTGTTTAGTTGGTGGCGTCGCTGACATAGACGCTTATACTCGGAAGCTCTAAATTAAATATAAGTTTATTTATAACGCAACCAAGTACAGTGAACTAATAAGAAAGTCCCGACAAATCGTTGTAAATAGGTGATAAATTTTAAACAGCTAAAACGTTTTTACAAAAAATACGAACTCATAATCTGTCCATCCGTTTAAAAGTTGCGATGCCGCAGATAGCTACAAAAACAAGCGTCGAACTTAGAAGTAACAACATCCCTCTTTTTTCGTCGGGGTTTAAAACGATATGTCTTGAACGTTTTTTTATTCATAAACCGACCAGTGATTGATCTCAAAACCACCTGATGGTAAGTTACTACGGGGTTGAGGACGTAGCTCGCTGGTTCAGTAACAGCCTATTCACTCTTGCCTTGAAGATACCCAAATTATATTTTTTGTAGGAAATACACACGACGGGAGCGTGCTCCATTCCTTAGCGGTTCGCATTACAAATGATGAAGCAAATCGCTTCGTGCATATGAATGGAATTGACAACACAAAGATGAAGTCACTCCCTACGCCTGAATGGTGGAACAGGGATGGTGGGATTAAATCGTGAATTCCTGCGCACACTCTCCATATAGTAAACCAATAAGTTGGCAACTTTTTGACGATGTTCGAGGCTCTGGAAGTTGCTCCCGATTGAACCTGTTTGTAATAATGTTGCTTATACGGGAAACGTAAAATACTATCAAGATCTTTTGTTGCAAAGAGGATACTTAGCTTGAGGCTCAAGTATTATTCATATGGCCTAGTAACTTCTCCATTTATTTGTCTGCTTCATGCAAGTCGACGTATTGTATTATGATGCGGTAATGTTGTTACTGTCGGAGCTGTTATTCAGTAACAGCTCAGCTGAGGATTTTCTTACGTAAGTGAAAGTCCTGCTAATATTGTACTTGAATTTAATGAACTTTAAGGTGAAGTACAATGTATTAGGTAAAGTTTATGTAGGCGCGGTGCGGTGGTCGAATGCGTTGTTTAATTAAATACTGTCATGGGGTTGACAGATATCCTTGGCTGTCTGATATGTCTTTCTTTTAACGGTTTTTGATACTTGGATTTCTTGAAATCCGTAGATAGTTATTTAATACTACTGTATTTTTGGTTCCTATAGGGGAAACCTAGCATCTGCCATTATTAAATTGTTATGTTTTTTTCTCATTTATTTAAGGCCACTTTCTAGCTTATAATATGAGTAATTATTTAACGTCATCAAAATGTAAGTGCATACATTTGCATATCAGCTTATCTCTACCCGTAATAACCCCCTGTACCAACTCTCATCTTCCCAAAATGTTTAAATACTGTTTCTATGTAGTAGGGTTAAAAAAGGCCGGGTTAATAAAAGGGTAGGTGCGTGTGTCCGGGTGTATGTATGTACGAAAGTTTTGAAATGCTCTGCATGGCACCCACGTCCAAGTTCGTGGGAGCAAGCAAATTTAACCCTCTGCTACAATGATGTAGTGACGTTGGAAATGTCAGGAAAATAATCATGAAATAGGGCATTCCGTCAATATGTTCTATCTATTTATCTATCTATTAGCCACGGACGACCCCAGCTGAACATAGGCCTCTCCTAGTCTCTCACAGTGTGCGATCCTGTGGAGACCGCATCTACCGACTCCCCGCGGCTCTTACAAGCTCGTCCGTCCACTTTGACGGAGGCCTTCCTACGCTGCGCTTTCCTATGCGTAGTCGCCACTCCAGGACTTTACTGGCCCAACTCTACACTGAGCATGATCCAACATGCTCTTGGCCGGTTTTTTATATAATTATTGTAAAAAACCTACCTAAAATCTATAATAAATAAATAGAATAATACAACAGAGAGTGCATAGCACTACAAGAAAATTATTTTTCTTCACTTTTTGAATACGGTGGTACAAAACCCTTAGCTCTAGTGTCTGGCAATCTCGCAGCTGGTTTGTTTAATGTTTTGACGCCAATTTTTGGTAATATAATACTGATGCATGACATAACTTACGCATTGCAGTATATTTTATGGTTTTATTATTGTTGTATCTTATTAAGATAGCTTATAATTTACTAAGATAGCTGCCAATAGCTGTTACGACACACAAGCGACATTTTCGTGGGATAGGATACCTCATTGTATTCACAAAGCTTAATGTGCTATAGAAAGTACAAAAAAATCAAATAATTTTAATGATTTGTATGACTCTTATTAACCATAATTTTAACTTGTACAAGTTCACTATAAAAAATGCCATGTGCAAGCAGCGGTTGCATGCTTTTGGCATCCATTATCTTTTACTTTAATTAAGTCAGTCATCCAGTATGTAGGTACGCGTAGTTGCTGCAAAACAATCTTATCTCACGATGGGCCTTATAGGGAACGATCGGATTAGAAATGAGTACATAAGGGGAAGTTTGAAAGTAGCGCCCGTGACGGACAAAATAAGGAGCAGTAGGTTAGCGTGGTATCGGCATGTAATAAGAAGATATATTGAATGCCATGTAATTTTAATTTTAATTTAATGAAGTGACTTGTAAAATCTAGACATATTTTATCAATAAATGAGTATGAGTATGAGTATGAAGGGATGAACGTCACATTGGGAAAATAATGTTAAGGATGAATGTTGAAGGACGAAGAGCGATCGGTAGGCCAAAAAAGTGATGGATTGATTTTGTGAGAGAGGACATGAGAAAGAATTAAGGAGTAAGCGCTGAAGTGACGAATAGAGATGAATGGAAGAAGAAAACATGTTGTGCCGACCCTACATAAGTGGGATAAGGGCAGGGAGATAGATGATGATGATCTCACGATCGGCCTTATAAAGAAGGCTCAAAGTCACTCTAAAGGAAATGGAGAGGGCTCGGAGTTTATTTGCGTGATTGATTCAGAAATGAAGAGATCTGTATAAGAACCAAGGTAACTGATGTCTCCTGAAGGCTGGCAATGGGCGGGGCACATCGCTCGTAGAACCACTACGCTGCGTAGGGCCTGCGTAGGAATGGTGACGACGCACCGTAAGACGCAGCGTAGGTATACCCCCACAAGGTGGCCTGATGAGCTGATGAAGGTTAGTGATGTCACTAGATGCAGGCGGCGCGCGACCGGTCATTGTGCCTTTCTTTGGGGAGAGTTATGTCCAGCAGTGGACGTCGTCTGGCTGATAATGAGTATGTCTTTTCCAGTGTGCATAGATCAGTGTTAACCCTTCAACGCTAATAAAGGCAGTTTTGCACGCGCTTCTTTTTGCCGGGGGCCGATTGTTTGGCGACGCCGTCGAGTGGACAAAATGGCGGATGCCATAGACTATGCTTACAAGAGCACTGTTTTAAAATGATGAGTTCATCAATAAAGTTCGTGTGTTTTTTGCATTGAAGTACTTAGTATTAATTATCAGGGGGAAAGTTTTATACAACTCAACCTAGTTTCAAACTAGTTTCAAACTAAGTAATGTTTGTACTATGGATTCTTATATAGTAGCTCAATATTTATATTATTTACTAGAATCGGCCCACGATTCCGTCTGCGAAATGACAAGGAAATATTAAATCATATAATTTTTTTATTAATGATGGTACCATTATACCATAGATTCGGTCAATTAGTATTGTGAGCGAGGACAAATATGTCTGAGTGTCATAATGGCTTTAAACCACGTTAAATACTCTGCTTTTCACTTCGACTGCGAGAAAATAAAAAATACAACATTAAAATTGTATATTTCATGAAAAACTAAAAGTACAGTTTGAGCAATTCGATCAGATATTTTGGTCAATCTGATCAGGTTGGTTTTTTTGTTTTTAATTTTGAGTATGTAGCGGGCCGCAAGTTTTTTTTTTCAGTGTCATAGAAATTTGTATGGGATTATATGGCTTTCTTGTAAACTCCTAGAGAAGTGGAAAACTGTTTTTATTTTGCCGGTTCTATTACCTTACAGAGGGTACGGTGGTAGATTGAGACAGCAAGATACTTGTAAATAAGAACTTTTACGTATAACGTGTAATAATTCCAGAAAACGTAACATGCCGTGTTAAAAAGATAGGGGAAAGCATGACAACGGGGGAGGGGGATAGTCAAAATTTTATGTCACGTAATATTTAACAAGATAACTTGTGAAAATCCTAGAGGGCTCTAAACTCATGAACAGTATGGACGATATCTTGTTAAAAACATTTTAACCAATTCTGGGTCAAGTAGTATCTAAACATTGACGAGTGGTAAACAATTAACGCACTTCGAAGTTCTGTTTGTTAGAGTAAAACCACTCGATTAGCTAAGAGTAGTTTACTCCTTGACTGTGAAGATTGAGTTGATAGATCGAAGTGTTTGTGCTGCTGTATAAATTAAATCGAACTTACGTTACTACATAAAACAGCCAGAACAAATATATATTTATTTCTTTAATCTTTATTGCACAGTAGAAAAACTTATCGTACAAAAGGCGGACTTTATACCATAGGCCGCTACGAGTCAAACTTAAGGCAAAGCAGATAAATAACTAGTTTACAGACATTATTTATAGAGATAATTTCTTAGATACATACATATCCTTACTTATATACATAAATATAAATTCAGATGAAACTAGCTAATCAGTGTATTTCTGCTAACAAAGCGTTGGCGTAAAGAGTTTTTGAAAGCTGTTTGAGGCTTTTCTTGGAGAAGTTTATACTTAAAAACATATATTTAGGATAGGCTAAGTACAAATATTGTACTAGATAAGACTTGTTTAGAAAAAAAATGACTGTTGAGTTTGTTTTTCGGTTTTCTTCTCAACAATGGTCTCCACTTGGGCAATGCCGTAGAGTCAGACTTGTAAAAGTGCCCTTGCTGCCTACTTACAGAATAAAAATCATTAGTTCATTATGTAATTAGAGACTAACACAAAAAAGTACAAAATTTGCCGTATTAAGTTAAGCTCTGTATTTTCTGACAAAATATCATTAGGTTCAGCATAAAATAAAAACGAATTAAACTAGGAATTAATATACTTTTTCTCTTCTCCTGGTCAAAAAGTACGTCATATTAGCTTCGCAATGTGAGACCAAAAATAGTACATTTAGCCCCTAGGGTTTAAAAGAAAGCCATATAATCCTTTACAAATTTCTATGACACTGAAAAAAAAACTTGCGGCCCGCTACATACTCAACATTAAAAACAAACAAATCAACCTGATCAGATCGGCCAAACTTTCTGATAGAATTGCTCAAACTGTACTTTTAGTTTTTAATGAAATATATAATTTTAATGTTGTCTTTTTTATTTTCTCGCAGTCGAAGTGAAAAGCAGAGTGTTTAACACGTGGCAAAAAGCAATTATGACACTCAGACATATTTGTCCTCGCTCACTTCGTGAGCTCGTCCAAATAATCACTTCGTGTCATAATAGCTTATTTTAGCCCCTTGTCAAACAATCTACTATTTTTCGGAAATGCAAAATAATCTGTTGGAGTGGCAATTTATACATTTGCGTCACCTGTGAAATTCAGCACTCAAACGATCTCAACTCTTTTATTATAATTTGAATAAAATTGCAAAAGTAATGGTTAACTTCTTATTTAATTAACGAATTTTCGATTTAGTGATCGGTCTCCCCTATAGCTCGCCACAGTGTACAATCCTATCCACAGATCAGATCCATCGACTACCTGAAAACCCCACGAGGTGATCTGTCCACCTAGTCGGGGGCCTTCCCACGCTGCGCTTTCCTATTCGCGGTCACCACTCCAGGACTTTACTGCTCCAACGGCCAGCCATTCTCCAGTGAACATGGCCCGCCCATTGCCACTTCAAACAAGCGATCCCGTGTTTTATTCAGGGCATTCGACGTTGAACTACTGGCGGGTGATTATTTGAGCGTTTTAACCGTCTCATTAGTCTGCCCCCAATATTGACGAATTCCATATGAGTTGTGGCGCCATTGTCGGTTATATTGTACAAGTCGTGGCTTTTTTAAATTATTATCTAAATTAGGTTGATTGCTTTTATGAATTGGTTAATATTGCGAACAGACTAATGAGGCGGTTAAAACGCTCGAATAATCACCCTGGCCATGGTCCAAAAACTACACATTGCTATAGCCGAGATCCCCGTCAGATGGACCGAGATTGACGGCACCATGGTGACGCCGGTCGCCTCCTGGATCCAGATGGGCTGTGACCTGGGCCTCATATGGCTCAAGTATCAGCTGGGCGCCTGGAAGATCGCACTGACAAAACCGAATAATTATCTACATGTCCTTAAGAAAACTTTTTTAAGACATCAACATATTAGCCGTAGCGACCCAATATATTAATGAGAATATTATTTATGTTATTAAGGACCTAGAGTCTTTTACTAAGAATTCAGATATCCACAATTTTGATACTAGAAATAAAAACAAAATCGCTATTATAAAGTTCCGCGTTCGTAAAGTAGCCAAATCATTCGTAGGCCAATGTATACATTTTTATAATAAGCTACCAGATGATGCTTTAAAATTACCGTTTCCAGCTCTGAAAAAGTACTTAAAAGAGTCTCTAATGGCAAAGGCATATTATAGGGTAGAGGACTATTTAACAGACAAAAATGCATGGCCTAAAACAGAAACCAAATAATTTACTTTTACCGGGACACGGTTCTTATAAGGTGGCATATCAAACGTATGTAAGTTGTTTTAAATAAAAGATCATTATTTTGCTTTTTTATATTCTCTATTTTTTTTACTTTTATAAGTTTTGATATGTTTCTTTGAAGAACTACGCATTGAGTTTATACTCAAAACAGATATTTAGGATAGGCTACAAATATTGTAATAGATATAAGAGTTATTTCGTAAAAATGACTGACTTTTGAGTTTGTTTCGGCTTTCTTCTCCTCAGTGGTCTCGTCTTGGGAAACGCCGTAGAGTCAGACTTGTAAAAGTGCCCTTGCGGCCTACTTACAAAATAAAGATCATTATTTCATTTCATGTATAATGATAATATGCATACTATTGTGTCAATTTTAAGATAAGTGCCAATTATTTGATCGATGAGTAAATATAAATTTATTAACGTAATTTAGCATTGCTTTAAATCTCAATAACTGGCCACTAAATTGAGCGCTGTCACAGGGTCAGGGCCAAAACCGGCATAGGTCGCATACTTTGCTTATTTGACTAGTCTTCTATTTTGTTTCTAAGATAACACAGTTTTAAACTGGCTGTTATGAACGGCAAAATGAAAATAAAAACTGCCCGTTTCGGCGCTTGAATTTCTTGTAAAAAGAAAATTAACGGTTGCAAACAATTACGCCACTCGGCAATTTAACGGGCATTTGCATAATTGAGGCGACAGACGGCGCCCTCGGGCGACAGGCGATGACACTTATTTACCTTAAAGTGTCGCTTAAAAGGCTTCTTTGTCACTTTATTCAATTCTTTACTTGAACTGGTTATTTTCGTGTCACATTAATGTCCACACAATTTAGATATAAACATGGCCTTTTTGGAAAATATTGCCGTTTAAATAAATGCGTGCATCACTGTTTACTTATTAGAGTTATTAGATTACATTGATAATCTGGCATCCTTAGGCGGCAAGTGATGATACTTATTTACCTTAAAATGTCGCTTTAACTTTCATTCCGTTGTCACCCCAGGTAGCACACAAGCATTATAAGAGTTTATACGGCCATTATACACCCAGTTTGGGCGTTATAAGAGCTGTAAAACAGCTTGTGTGCTACTTGGGCACTTCATGGCGGGTTTTACGTATTTTGTTTATCTTTTAAAGTTTCAAAGTTACGATCTATCATTGTAGAGAACCTTGATTCTTGAGAAAAGGCCTTTGTCCACCAGTGGGATATCTATCGACAATATATTATATATATACAAACAAAGTTCTTTGAAAAAACTGACACTTTGTTCATCCTTATTTGTCCTAAATAGTATACAACATTCTAACCTAAAAGTACACCTTTTTTGTCTTAAACTCCCATTTTTAACCGAGTTCCAAAAAAAGGAGGAGGTTCTCAATTCGACGGAATGTTTTTTTTTTCTCGTAAATAAAGTAGCAGGAATTAATACTTTAGTGACACGTTGGCAATTTCACACATTTAATTTATTCCCTTGAGAGAAAACAGCAGAGGAGAGGAATGTTGTTTACTATTTAGGACAGATAATTCTAAGATGTAAACTATCAATTTTAATATGTTTTTATTGGTCTCCTCAATAACGGTTGTTGATGATAGTTGATAAATAAAATATCTATCAGTTAATACATTTTGATGACACTTATTTTCTTTATAAAATGTCACCTATACGTCGGTTGGTTTTTAAGATGAGTTGCGATATGAACTCGTGATTATAGGTTGTCATAACTTGGACAGCTATGATGATACCTACGTTGATATATAAAAAAAAAGATCCCGACGAATTGAGAACCTCCTCCTTTTTTTGGGAGTCGGTGAAAAATAGCGATAACCTTCAATGAAATGTAAGATGGACTGGGATAATTACGACGGTTTTCTAATGCAGTGTAACTTCGAAAATGACACTTTATTTGCCATTAATTAAATTATTATTGCCAACATCTGAGCAGTGGATGGCTAAAACATGGATATCGTTGATATGGCCTCTGATTTGACGGAATTATGAGTATTTTTTGGAAAGTATCCCAATGCACCCTTACTGCTCAGATAATGTGTGGTGGACGCTTCATTTATAAACACATGTCGAGTAGAATAAAAATGTATTTACGTCACACCTGGCCATAATCTGAATTTTACCGCACGCTTGCGTTATTGCCAGATGAAAACGTAAAATTGTGTACTCATTACGGGGAGTAATAAAGAAAGCCCTCTATCGCATATTTACAACCCTCGCCTATGGCTCGGGTCAAAATACCTGCGATTTCGGGCTGTCTTTCTTTTACAGCCCTTGGTAAGTAATGTACTATTATTTCTAATACGAATGACCGATTCTGATAGCACTATATTACACTCTTAATCCCTCACTGTATGTGTTCAATTGCACCGTATCACTTAGTTTTATGAAATGAATGCACGGTTTTTGCCGTCGAAAGATGATGCCCGCAGGCAGCACGCGATGACACTCATTCACCTTAAATTGTCGTGTTCAATACAAATTTGGTCGAAAATTTGTTATTTTGCTCATCATTCACTTTAATTAATAAATGAGTGGTTGAAAAATATGATGCTATTTATTTATTTTAATTTAAAACGTTCCAGGTTTGCGTTTGTGGTGAACTTTAAATAACTCATGCGTAAATATTAACTGATGTAGTTAACAATTTTTGTTTGTATAGTTAGCGAAATATTATTTGCACCGATTAATAGCGCTTGGGACAGCTTATATTATTTTTCAATAATAATAAAACCATATCTATTTACCAACTTTTTGTAATATACCACATTACGTGAATGGCATGTATGTGAATGAGACTTCTCACTTCTTTATTTTATACTTTAGAAAGGCAGAAGAAGAAAAGAGGGAGAATGAGATAAGTTAAACCGAAATGGTGCAAAGTAAGTTTCGTCAACTATACCTTTACCAAAAACCACTAAAACAAGAGGAGGCTATACTTTGGATCGCGATCCGACTGCAGGGAGATATTCAGCCAAAAACTAGATGGCACTTTAAAACTTAACACAAAGCGATGTTCTTATTGAACAAAGTAACATAGTACATACACTAACGTAACGTAAACAGCTAATAATAAATAAATCGTAACATTAAAACACGCTTCCAAAGTTGAGTATAATTGAAAATAATCATTCTTATGGCATTGTAAAAATCTGGAAACGGCTTTTTGTACGGCGATTGAGAGTCCTCTTGTTTCAATGGTCCTTGCCTTTACTTAAGACTTTGTATAAAATGTCGCTTAGTTACAAAATTATCGTGTGCTACGTATTTGCGGCGTACAGGTGAAGCCTAGAAGTGAGAAGAGGTGACACATATACATTTTAAAATATTAATTTCTCTTAGAAAGACTCACAAGAAGTGTAAATTCTTGGCATTGCTTGGAATTTTAGGGCAACTTATCGTTCTAAATGTGAGAGTTTTTTTTTTATTATTTGATTAGTTTTGATGTGAACGAATGACCTCGTGAAGGTCGCGGGGAGTCAATGGAAGTGGTTTGCACAGGATCGCACCCTGTGGCGAGCTGGCCTATGTTCAGTGGACGTCCGAGGCTGATAGATAACCTTAGATTCCTTTTTTGGGGCAGCGAATGGAACAAAAAATCACTTATTCATTGTTTTATGGCAAATTCACGTAACTTATCGGATCCTGCATATTTTGAGTTATAGAGGAGATCTCCGTGAACGGAAGAAGGTACTTACGGGAGACCTATACCAAAAATTGGCTACGATAATGTTGACCAACTTCTCATTCCTATTAATATACCTAGTTCTTTCACTCACTACTCTAAGTTCCAATTAAACGAATAAATATAACGGGCCAACTTTAACACAAATCTGACAAGTCCATATTATGAATACTAGACGACGGTATATTGAATAGATATATTTACTGAAACACATAGAAAACATCCAAAAATCAAGAAATATTTACGCTCATCATCATCACACAATATTTGCCCTTACCGGGATTTTAACCCAGAACCTTCAGCTTCGCAGGCAGCGTTACTCTCGCTGAGCTAAAGCGGTTCTCACCAGTTAAAATGAAACTGTATAAACATAGGGTGAAGAAGGAACAGCTAAAACACGCGACACAAGATGGTATTAAATGTAATGAAGTTTTTTAGTGCTGTTACATATCCGCTTATCAGTATCGTCAATAATTACTGTTTGATCCCCTACGACACTTCAATTACATTAAATGTTACTGGAAAATTGAGCCATGGACGTTTTAACGAATATCCAAATTACACGTGCGTGCTCGTAATTTGTGAATTACGACAAAAAATTATCAACTCCAATTCGAAAAAGTTGATAATGTCCGAAATTATCGAATGTAATTCGATCGCAACGCAATGCGGTTTTCGATTGACAATTAGTGGTTGAAAATATGTTCTGCAGCCATTTGGTGGCGCTCTGAGAATAAGAGCCAGTTTTCGATGACGCTTACAACATTGTTGACTTAGCTACTAGTAATAATTGTATACTGAATTAAGTAATAAAAGGCGTAAGCGACGTAAACGGTGAGTACGTATTTCTGAGAAAGTGACATTTGTCGATCTGCGGTCGTAAGCGCATGTCGTTCGCTACAGAATATGTCACTTTAATGGATGTACGGCTTATGGATAATTATAGTTATTTACGAGTTCTTAAGTTCAATAATATCAATGAAAGCGTAGTTTGCATGCAAGCTCTTTGTTTGTGTAGGTACAGTGTTTGTCAGTTTGAATTAATGAAAAGAAAGAAAACACGTCATGTGCCTTATATTGTTTATTGAAAAGAAACATAGGTACATAAGGCGTGAAAAACGTAAACGAGTCGCATGACTTTATCGTGCCAAATTGCTATTATAAATTATATAATGCTTAATAACACATTTAGTTAAAATAATAATAAAAATACAATTTTAAAGCTAATATTAGGGTTTGATGTAAAAATTGTGTTCGTGAAGTCACCGACTAACGGGGTTATTGCCTAACGAAATTTTGACACTTGGTATCGAAATCAACTGTCATAGCCCATACAAAATCATGACACTTAATTGCGATTGCGACCGTCAAACGCGTTAGGCAATACGGGGGCGGGTCTAGGTTTAGATAATAAACTGGGTAGGTATAAATTAGTTTTAAAATACAGGGCACCATTCGAAAATCAGCGTCACGGCTTGCCGTGGCATAAAGCTGAGTGGTGGTTTTTGTTATTTGTATTTTTGTTTATTCTGGCGTTGAATAAATATGTTTTCTTTATTTCTTTCTTTCATTCCATAAAATCTGCAAATTCAATCAAATTATGCAGACTGTACTCAAAATACATGTGACTATGTTTAAGTAGATACATGAATAATATAAATAGGTATATGGGTTGAAAATGCACATACACGTAGGTTCATCCACCGCCATAAGGCGCGGTTCACACGTCGGCGACATCGCGACACCACCGACGATTAATCAGTGTCCCGCGTCAACGAGTCGCGTCGCTTTGTGCTCTTAATTTTTCATTAACCTAGCTAAAAAAACATCTACTTAGGAGTACCAAATACATCTGGCAAAAAAGCTGTCCCGCGTCAACGCGTCTCGTAGTATTGTCGCCAAATAACTATACTATATTCCAAATTGTTCGCAAATTGATTTAAACAGACACCTACACAACTGCACACACATGTGTATACAGTTAGTGAAAACATCATAAAAATTGCGACTTCAACAAGCTTCGTGACATCTGTCTAACTTTGTTATCTGTGATAGTGTACGTACATAAATTTTTATAAAAAAAAACCAACAGGTTGCACTCCAGGAGTGCCTGTAGAAGTGAAAACTTGAATACTGGTCTACTGGCTTCAATGACATTGTAACAGTTTTTTCGATTAGGTCACGTGTCCGTCTTACGAATTTTCAATCTGTCGGTCACGTGACATGACACGAGTTAAAAAAAAAATCCCATCCCATAAAGTGCACAGCGCCGCTAAAGAAGTTTTCACTTGAAAAATTAATAACTTAGCAACTGTGTAAAAATGCTATACGATATAAAAGGTGTCAATGTGTGTACAAAAATGTATCATGTATATATAAAGAAGGCAATGTGCGTACACGTACCGCCATAAGGCGCGGTTCACACGTCGGCGACATCGCGACACCACCGACGATTAATCACTGTCGCGCGTCAACGAGTCGCGTCGCTTTGTCGCTAAATTACTATACTGTGCCCCAAATTGCCTCGCCCTAATGTATGGCTGTTTGGAGTTTTTACAAGTTTTTGACACATTTGCACGCTAGTAAGTCACTCGCTTGACACGCTATTTTATATTACCTGTAGGTAAGGGTTATTCTTATGAGTTTCTGTAATTTATGACATTTGATATTTGTGATGTTTTCCACCATTCTTTATTTTTTTGACATTCTTTCAACAACGGAACGTGCATCTTGTACCTAAAAGAACTGTTATCTATTCTGTGCTTTAAGACACATTAATACGAATGTATCGATGTAGCCTCTTCAATATTTTGTCTGTAAATTAGTTGCAGCGCCCACAATTAATCTGCTTTGCCTCAATGTTGACTGGTATAGAATGCCCTAAGGCATTAAGTCCGCCTTTTGTACGATAAGGTTTTCTGTTGTGCAATAAAGATTAAAAATAAATAAATAATATATTATTTGTATTACTTATTAAGTATGTTAGTTACTTCGTTGTAGGTACAGGACTGTACGACACATTGTTATTTTACATGTTTTTTTCTTAATATATCATAACTTTAATCTTACATTGCAGAAAAGAAGCATATTCCTTTATTTTAATTAAAATTCTGCCATAGTCAGAAAAATCTAAAAATCCAAGGATTTCAATGCATCTTTCTACTACAACGTGGATATCTTGCAATTCAAACCAAACGACAACATAATATATAATTTACAATCTCGTGCATACAAATAACAACCATACATTTTTCCAAACGTGCCGCCATCTTTGCCACATACCCACCCATAGCAATTAACCCTTCGGCTGTCGCGGCCCTTTGTTAACCCTATAATGCCCCTTTATGTCAACTGTCACGGTCTGAATTAAAAGTGGGAGTATTGGTTTTTTGCAAAGGGGTTGAGAGGGTAATAACACAGTATGGAAGTATAAAATGACAGGAGTTTTGTTTGCCGAGTGCTTGGAGTATGTATTATTTAGGGATAATATGATGGATTAAAGGGGCTTATTTTATAGGAGTAGTTTGATAAGAATACCCACATGAAGCCATATTTAGAAACGAATATGAACAAGACAAGTGACGTTTATAACGCTCCCGACTTTATGAAATAAGGTTTTAGTATTAGACGAGTTTTGAATTGAAAGCGACCATTATTCCTACAGTCAATATGGAATATGTAAAGATTACAAGTTACATACTATGTCTGAAAATCATCATGACAATCATCATTTCAGACTTCCACTGCTGGACACAGGCCTCCTCAATAGATTTCCACAGGGGCCGGATAGAGGCCGCATCCAGCGAGTCCCCGGAACCCTAACCAGGTTGTCCGACCACCTTGCGTGTATCCTTCCACGCTGCACTTGCCGGTACGCGGTCTCCACTCGAGGATTCGAACTATATGCCCTGCCCATTGCCACTTCAGTTTGCTTACCCTGTTTGCTATTTCGGTGAACTTGGTTCGTCTACGAATCTCCTCATTTCTGATTGCTTGAAGACGAAAGTCTTCAACCAGTACGTATTACGGTGATGACCTACGGAGCCGAGACGTGGTCTCTGACTATGGGCCTCTTAAGGAAGCTCAGAGTGACTCAGCGAGCTATGGAAATGGCTATGCTCAGGACTTCTCTAGGAGACCGAATCAGAAATGAGGAGATATTCGTAGACGTTCGTCTGAAAATACGAGATAATATTTATAAACAATTATTGGGATCTCTATCGGAATCCCTAACATCGTTTGTCCTAATGTATTGTTTGTCCTAACGCATTTTTTTATGAAACTGTAAACTTTTCAGGACTGTTATAAAACAAACCTAACTTAATCTAACCTAATCTATACGTTGACCTTTAAAAAAATCCTGAAGAATATACGGTTTCTATAAAAAATGCGTTAGGACAAACGATACATTAATCAGGACAAACGCAATAAGGGATTCCGAAGGATACCGCAATTATTTTCAGAATAGGGTTAGAATTAAAGACCCGTTGCCTATTTTTAACACACGTTACATGTACCTACTATCATGACACGTAATCGTATTCAATATAGGTATCTTAATAACTCACCAACAAATTTGAAATTTCATCACATTGAATCAAATTATCATTAACCAACGCATACTGTGACAATATTTACCCCTTTCAACGCACACATTTACGCCTCTTTTTATATAACTACCCTTTACACTTCCACACCAAAAACGAAAGGATTTACATGAATAGAATACATGAACGACTTACGTCGTTAAAGTACTGAATGTAGTATAATAGGAAGCCATCGTCTCAGCAAAATTTCGGATGACTAAATACGAATCCTTGCTCTAATAATAAGGGTCGCGACCCCATCTATGCAAACATCTCAATTACCGTAGTTATTAATTCAGGGGCGGTTGCTAATCAAGCCTGATTCGCAAACATGAGGAGGCATCGGCTGATACAGCCTTTGTTGGGTTTCGTTTTAGAAAATAACAAGAATGAAACGACAGCGTTCTGAGGAAATTTCCAATATCCGTTCTTCTGGGAATTTGAAGCAATAACCTTCCAAGTCCTATTTTTGTCATCTGGCTTGTTCTCTTCTTCGTATTATATTTTGCTTATCATGATTAACCCGTGGAGTGTAATGTCTTTTTTTTAATGAAAATTCAATCATAATCAATGTGGAAAGTAGGTTTTAAATTCAAAAATCGTTAGACGTACACCGTGCCTTTAGCGCGCTTCACGGGTTAAATGCTGGTCCTAAAATCATTTGTTATATCATAATTGTGAAACCGTTAACATTTTAGGATTTCTTAAAAGGTCACCTGTAACCTAGAATCCTATTAGGTTAAAATAGTTTTGTTATATTTTTGAGACAATCCTGGAAAGTTAAGGGTTTCCGAGAAAATATCGATTAATACTATATCAAAAGTTTTGACAAAATTTCAAGATTTTCGATTGTATGGGAGTCCATTAGACTCGTATGCCTCGTCAGTTACAAAAACACTTCGTGTTATTAATATAAGTACATTTTTAACTTCAGGAAATAAGATATCTCTAAAATCTATGGAAATGATACAAAAATACCACCGATACAAAAAAATGCTCCCACTCGTACTTTGCTTGATTTTCAATGTCGTCAAAATTATAACGACATTAACTAGAACAAGATGTCTCTATTTGAATAGTTTTTGGGTTCAAGTGTAGATATTATCAATAAAAATGGAGACAAAAATAGGTTGTGAAGGAAAAAACAATTGTTTATAACCCAACCAGCAAAATAGCCCATTAAGAAATCATTTTATTACTGAAGAGTCCTATTAAAGCGTTATTAAGGTTTTCGTTAGACCATGTGTTTTATAAAAGCAACTTATATCACTTTTCAGCTGTATAATATTATATAGCACTTTAGTACTGTTTAATAGTGATGTAAACGTTTACATTACAGTCCTAAATCATGCCTTTAACGCTGCACTATAAATGATTCCGTTATACCACTGAAGAGCTTCCTTGTCCTATTAAAGGAACATATATTACCGTTTTAAGGCAAATATGTGTTATTGTCGCTTCCAAATGAGTATTATAGTGCAAGTACTGTAATTGTTAAGAGAATACTATTATAGGATAATAATGTACTATTATTGATTTCTTTAACACTGTTATGTATCGGATTTGTGAAATAAAGATTTCCAAATAGCTACTATAGGACAGATATTATAGTTGCCCCGAGGACACTGTTAAAACACTAAAAAGTGTTGAAATCATTGTTTTGGTAACTGTTACGTCTCATAGTTGAATTAAAGAGTTTGAAATACTTTTAATGGGCCTTTCTGAAATATAAAAGTAGCATTTGACCACTTATAATCAGCCAAAATGTCCAATAGTAGAAATTTAAAGTGTTTTTTCAGAACAAGACAGACATTTTGGTGTATGCTACTATCTTCTTACCACGTTGTTCTTTAAAAAGTAAAAAAATGGATTTAAAAGACTGGAAAAGATTCAAGAGGAGTGGTGCATTTAGAAAAAAGGTTAAGAAGAAATACCAGCAATCGTCAGCTTTCACACGTAATGTTACGACCATTGACAACAGTAACCTTCAAACTGAAGCGAACGAAGCAAAGCCGGGTTCCGTACAAAATAATAATACAAATGAAACCACCCCAGCAAGTAATGTTTCTGGCCAAGATTCCGTAGTTATGATTAGTGACGTTATAAATAGTGACGATAGTGATCAAAAGTGTAGTGATTTTTCTGAAAGTGAAGACGACTTCACGGAAGAAAAAGACGAAGAATTTCGTGACACCCTAAAAAAATGGGCCATTGAGTCGAACATTCCTCATGAAGCTATAAGAAGTCTATCTCAGATAATAAATAAGCGTTTGCCAAACGTTTTACCTAAGGATCCACGAACTCTGTTGAACACATGTACAAAAATATCTATCATTCCTTTAGGTGGTGGCCATTACTGGCGTAATGGTTTGGCAAATATTTTGAGAAACTATCTGACAATTCTTCCAGACGCGCCAGACAATATTTCACTTAATATTAACATCAAGGCCATTCCAAATCAGATTGGCGCATAAAATCATCTTTTCGTAAAACGCAGTCGTAATCCATCTTACTGTACGTACTGGAAAAGAAAAAAAAAAATAGAACTTGGATCTTGGTACAAGTAGGTACCCAATAATTTGTTAATAATATAATTACTTGTGAAAAGTGATGCTGTAACATACATTGCAAATTATATAAATATATGGAAGGAAAATGTACCACCAAATAATATCATAATGACATCAAAGGTTTCTTATACGGTTTAACAGGTGTCAAGGAACCCTATTCTTGTCATGGCGGCAAATGACTGACCTGATAGATGTTATATAGTAAGCCCATAGCACGAAGACACTTTTATACCAGCGATCGAGAAATTTATATATTTTCATGATTTTAATTTCATAAATATTAATAATTAAGGGGGCGCATGAAAATTTTATTTATAATACTAGTATACTTTGTACGTAAATCTTCAATCACAAGTAAATATGGGAGTCTAAGACAATAACACAAATTTCACAAACAGTGAGCAGCCATTATGCTTTAAATGTGTTAGTTCAATCAATTTATTTACCAAGGAGTCTGTTTTTCTGTTTTTTATTTATTTTTAGTTCCGAGCAGTACGCACCGTCTCACAACTCACATCAAAATTATGAACTATAATAGCTCCCTGATCTCTAATATAGGACTGATAAGTCCATTAACAGAACTCTGATTACTTTTTTGTAACTTTTTTGTGATGTAGATGGCTCAACAATCACTGTTAAAACCTTAAAAAGTGTTACACGTCGCTGTTTTAATGTAACTATAGAACTAAAATGTGATGTATGGAGCCTCAATAACACTGTTATGTCACGAAATTGCGGTATAACTGTGCCAAAACCTGCCTGGGTAAACGTTTACATCAACGCTATAGGACATGTATGAAACACTAATTAGTGTTTCTGGAAACGTTCTATGGACTTTTATAGTACTTACTTTTGCTAGTTTGGAATGTATTACTACTAAAACAATGCATTAACAAGACTACGTATATATTTTACGCAAGTTATCCTACCTAATTGCGGAATTGTACCAAAAACGAGCTTACTTCTGAAGATATTGCTATCACACCCACCAGATGGTGTTTCACACGGCGCACCCCATCAGCTGCAAGTAGCTAGGCCTTATCGGGTATTTTGGATGGTCTAAGGCATTTTGGAAGGCTGTTAGTGTAAATAAGCACACAGGTAGCTTGTCTGAGATTGATTTATATACCAATATCTACTGTTAACAAAAAAGTAAAACAAGGTTAACATGAAAGAAGATTTTGCGCGAGAGGCAAAGGAAACATTAATTTAACTTTAAACTTTATACATTATGCTTTATGCAACGGAACAAATGCATTATATACTCTTTTTCTTAAAGTGAGCAGTGATTGTATGACATGTGTATAGACTTTCCAAAAATTAACGGTTCTTAACACACGGTGGCATATCAAACGTACGTAAGTTATTAAAAAAAAAAGTATTTATCTTTTTTATCTTCTATTATATTTTTACTTTTATATGTTTTCTTGGAGAACTACGCATAGAGTTTATACTTAAAACTGAATAAACTTACTACTTAAAAGTGAATTTACGGCATGGTCTTTTAAAAATACTCAATTTAACAACACGATAGGTATAATTAAAATATCTTATATTTAAATATGTTTACAGACAGAGCAACCAAGCTGAAATCAACAATATTTACATCTTTCGACCTTAAATAAAACCAAGCACCAACGTCGCTTAAAAGCAAAGGTATTTTGAATAGAGGGCTATTATATAGGCCAAGATTCCATTGCAAATTTCTGCAACTACTAGTCAAATTACTACTGGGAAAAGAGTCACTGAACAAAAATACAATGACATTTTGACTTACAAAACGAAACTGTAACAATCCAATCACAATGCAATTAGCAAGAGTGACAACTATCAATAAAAAATGTTGCATCGTGGTATGTTTAAAAACTTTTGGAGTAAAACTATAAAGTTTTGCAGCCAAATGTCCGGCAACCATGAATATTTACTCATAAAATACTATTGTATTAGTATATGTGTAAACTTTAATGTAGAACATAATTAAATAAACAGATAGCGCGCTTAAGTTCGCGTTGGGATCTGAACCTATAATAAACGATGCTATCGCAGCCCGCCCCTTTTCGGCTGCGTCACCCCAAATTTGCAAAACAAATTAACGGGCTCCTTGACAACAGACGGTACGGCGAGATATTTATAAATATACCGAAGATATCAAACACTGGATTTCTGATAAATAACGTTTTAATTACTTCGAGGGCGAGCGTTTAAAGCGCTTCGAGATTTATAGGACATCTTCCAAAGATATCATAATGCCAGACATCTTAGATAGCATTCTTTTTGTAGGTAGGGTTTAAATAGAATCAACAATAATATATCTATTTTGTCGTAAAATAGCACACACCGATCTATCGTGATGGCTTTTGAGATTTTCTAAGAAAACGATGATTGCTTATCGCAATGTCGACACGTTTGGCTCATTGCGTTGCAGAATGGCCTACGAAGCTATTGGTCTTGGATTCGAATCCCGGCCAGGCTAAGTGTTTGTGTGATGAGCACGAATGTTTGTTCCTGGGTCTTGAATATTATCTATGTATTTAAGTATCATAATTTATCTATATATTATGAATATCGTCGCCTACTTAGTACCCATAGCTTTGCTTAAGTATGGAACTAGGTCGATTTGTGTAAGATTATCTCTAATATATATACCTCTGTGTATATTTTATTATTAATATTTATATATTTTTTGGTGAAATACCTTTTTACATGCCACCATTTTACGCAAGTACCATTTTCTGAAGCAAAACAGCGATCTGTTAAAGAGGTTGGTCAAGTATTATATCGTAGGAAAATGTAGGAAGACGGCCATTACATGACCGGCCGTTCTCTAAACCAAAAGAGAGGCTTTTGTCTAGCAGTGGACGCCTTTCAAAAGATACATATACTTAAAGATGAAGAAGAAAAAAAATGTACCTACGAACGAAAACTATAATAAACACAGGGCCAGTGTCGAGCCTAGTATATGGAACTTCAGCTATTGATTAATCATCCATTATTTTTCCAACGCTGCTCATTTCACCCCTTTACACTCTGTTCATTAGTTCTGCCGCATGCATGCATAATTCAGCCACAGCTTTGTTCCCGCTCTAACGAGGTCGAACGCAAATTGCTGACAGATTATCACATTACCTATTAGTCTATATCCATCTAGAATTGTCTAGTATATCGATTTTTGTTAATTGCAGTATTGTTTTACGAGTTTTGCTAGCGGCTTTACCATTTTGCTTTGTTTTTCCATTGAGAATCATACACTTTTCCAAAATAAATGAAGCGCCTTTTTTACTCTCCTATCCATATTCTACTTATGTGAGTTGCTCTGACATGGCAGAAGGGCAAACCAAAGAAAGGATAAAAAGTAGTATGAGTATTTGAGTTCATAAAGATATAAGTAGGTAAGGTGAATAATATTTCCTTCTGTTTCCGCGATTATTACTCATTGGGTGGACTGCGTGACCATGGAAAGCTGAAAAGCTTCCGAAACGTCGGGAACTAAAATGAGATAATATACGCGATGTAATCCGTTAAATTGTTTGATTTCAATAGGTAAGGTGAAATTAAGTATAATTAAAAACACTAAAAAACATCAATCGCATGACCATTTTGCACCACTAACTACATTAATAATCTGCAACGTATTCTATGTCCAAGAAAACCAGTAGGTGGTCCTCCATCGTGTAACCAAACCGCACTGATTTTAAACGCGCTAACACCCATAAACATAGGTTACCCATCACAACATAACGCTTTTTATGCCCTAACATTATGAGCATATTGTTATTGCTGAAGATCTGTAAAAGCCTTAGTAAACACCCGACGGTGGTCCCAAGACTGTCAGTATTTAAACATAAAGGTTACATTAGCCGTTTAAAAAAAAATTAAAAACGCTACACGCCAAACGTTAATGCTCTGGAGTTCGGACGTTTTGAATTTTGAATTTCGAAAGTCGTTCGATTCGAAACAAATGAATGAAACCCAGATCCAACGACACTCGATTTCGGAATGCAGCATCGAAGTATTATGGCTGATATTTTAATGTCGTATTTTTGATGTTAGAGCGTTTTGGTTTTTTTAGTGTAGATGTATTAAGGCGTGCACACACTCGGCGGCTTCTTTGGACTGGTTGTATGTGCAAGTGATTAGTACGAGTGAACCTCCACAGCGCGGCGCTTCGTAAGGATGCGTTTATGTTTGTTTTAAGGGTCTAATGACATTTGACCGTGCCATGATGTTGTGCCTAGGCATTTATCGATGTTCAAACATCTCCCGTCACACTCAGGGTTTTAAATATTATGACTCTTACAAAGGATAATGGGTATACACATTCGTAATACTGGTGCCTATTACAATACTTCAGATTAGTAATACATACCTACATACCATGTTACTCGTACTCAACAACATCAAGCTTCGCTTCATTGACATCTCGTGAAATATTTATGAGCCTGGCTTGCATTGCACACAGAACTTGATTTCGATTGAGACTAATCAATACCTACGATAAATCATCCCTGAGTAGGAATATATACGAGACTCTAAATATTGCCTTTAGTCACAATAAGTCAAATTGTTGTACGTACTGCAAAGACTCGAGCTGCCATGGCAATAAATAATAAATAAATAAACAGGACTAAATGGGTGAATATTTGAGCGTTGTAAACGCCTCCTTACCATCGCCATATAAGAATATTGTTTACATATAATTTGTATGAGAATTGCAGAAACCAGCCGCGTCAGCAAGATAACCAAAAACAACGCCACAATTTATACGGAGTTCGACAATAATGAGGCGATGCTAAGAGCCGCTTAAAACGTTAAAATAGAATAGAATGGAAATCATTCAAATAGAATCTAACTAACTCATGTGCTCAGACCAAGAAAAAAGATAGATATGACATTACGAACAATCTAGTGAGGCCACAAAAAACCATGCCAAAGCCAACTTCACGATATACAAAATACAAACAAATCATGTGTGTGAAGTTGTCTGTTTTGTCAAAACCATGCCAGAAAAACGGCTTCACAAGATTGTTCGTAATGTCATGTCTATATTTTTTTCTTGATCTGAGCTCATGTGTAACTTAAATTCTTAAGTAATGTTCCAAGTCCCGATGAGTCACAAACATTAGTGTCCGTGCAAAACGGGTCCATTCCCACCGCCGTCTTAAGTCGCTGTGTCCACCACAAATATTGACGCAAACCCCGGTAGCTTTTAAACACACTCGCTAATAGGTAGATGTCCCAAAAACACCCAACTTTTAGGGTTCCGTACCTATAGGAAAATGTTAGGAGTCTGATAGGGGTCATTACACGAACAAGTCTCTTTTTCGTAGGGACAGGTCGAGACATACAGTTTAAATTGTTTTTTTTTTTTTTATAACTTTTTATGTTTTCTTGGAGAAGTGCACATTGAGTTTATACTTAAAACCTATATTTATTATTTAATTATTATAAATATGATATAGACGGCTGATAAGCAGGAACCTAAATAGTTGATTGTATTATTTTAATACCTTCCTGGTATTTCTAGCGACTAATAAGGCTCTTTTTCTCAAGAATATAAAATTTAGATTTATAACAATTTCTGAGATCTATTGTCTCTTATAGATGTCTCAAAAATACCTACCTTTTTGGGTTTATACTTATCAAAAAATCTGGAATGGCTCAGTATATCAAATTAAAATAAATATCAATTAATGAGGTCTATATAATCTTGTGACAGTGGAAAAAATCAAGATTCTAAGGCAACACAATCATAAGATATTATAATTTTGGGCCACGTGAGACACATTTTAGTGTTCGTGCAAAATGGACCTATTCCCACCGGCGTCTTAAGTCGCTGTGTCCACTGCGCGCGCAAACATTAAAACATACTTGCTAATAGATGTCCCAAAAACGCCGCCTATTTCCTTAAATAGGAACCTTTTCCATCCCTTAAAAAACCGGCCAAGTGCGAGTCGCACTCGCACACGGAGGGTTTCGTACAAAATATACTTTACAAACGGCCGTATCTATGAAAATCCAGTATTAGCAGAGCTCTACTCATAAGTAAAATGTACGCGCTGTTCGATCATTTTATATTGGTTACTGACATAGACAGACAGACACAAAATTATACTGTTTTTAGTATTTGTTGTTATAGCGGCAACAGAAATACAATACATCATCTGGGAAAATTTCAACTCTCTAGCTAACACGATTCATGAGATCTATTGTCTCTTATAGATGTCTCAAAAATACCTACCTTTTTGGGTTTATACTTATCAAAAAATCTGGAATGGCTCAGTATATCAAATTAAAATAAATATCAATTAATGAGGTCTATATAATCTTTTGACAGTGGAAAAAATCAAGATTCTAAGGCAACACAATCATAAGATATTATAATTTTGGGCCACGTGAGACACACTCCGTCCGTATGTCAATCTGTCAGCCTAGTGACAGACTGACAGATTGACATACGGACGGACAGCGGAGTCTTAGTAATAGGGTCCCATTTTACCCTTTGGGTACGGAACCCTTAAAACCAGTACCTGCAGTGTTGTCTTCTTTTTTGTATCTAGTTAGACAGCACGCATATTTCTCAAGGAGATCGGAGAGTAGACTAGTCTAGTGTAGTCATATTTTTTTTATTATATTTATTTATGGGTTACCAACAGATAATCACACTAAATTATATTACCATCACCATCACACTAAGAGAAACAGAATGCTTAGCCAATTATAGGTTACCACGGCTTACAAATAGGTATTCCAAAGAATTAAGGTTTAGAACTCGACGGTATCAACAGTCAATACATTATTAACGGTTAAGATATTAATAGTTATAGTTAAGATAATATCAACAATATAGTCATGTATACACTCAAAGTACTGTTATGTATGTAGTAGTAGTCGAAGTGCAAGATAAATTCTAGAATGGAAAACCATGCACAGGTCAAATGGAAATGGACGGACGAAATGAGGAGGTCGCAGGGAACAGTTGAATGTGAGAAACACAGGATTGGAACAATTGGCATTATATGTTGAAACACTTTTTCAAACTTTTTGGTGTCACTGTCCTTAATGACTATCAAAATTTCTTCGCGACCCCCCAAAACCCTATTTATACTATTAAACTTCGAACCCAATTCTTATTTAACATATTTGGAACGCACCCTTCCATATATCATTCAATCAGTCATGCGTTTTGTAACGCAAAAATTTGCAATTCGAACTGAATTAAGAAAATATAAATTACATTTTATAATCGTCAAATATATAAATCCACACGTCTAAGAATGATTGCCCTTTTATTTAATTGTACAATCTTGAAAAAATCTTCATTCCATGTAGTCATAAGACTTTCTCGAAGCTGATCCTCGCGACCCCCCTGGATAAGTGCCGCGACTCCCGTGGGGATCGCGACCCACACTTTGAAAAACACTGTATTAAAAGAATGTTCTGGCCTATAATGATAATTATGCAAAATTCTTGAGTTTGTCCATTAAGCTTAAATTAAAATGTACTTATGTATCACTATTCTGTCGCTGCGGAAGAACAAAGCAACGAACACACCTCTTCATTTATAATGTAGGATATTCTTGTCCCAAAGTTTACATCGTTCGCACATATTGACTCGGCGAACCCCAGTAGCTTCGTATCACGTCGCTAATGGGTACACGAAAAGACCGACAGTATTTTTTGATAGGAATGTCCGCTTATTGTAAAAAACAAGCATAGAAAAAGAGTGAAATGTTTGATGGGATGATTTTTAGGCGCTTTTGGCTGTAAGCTTTTTAAAATATCACAATTTTGGCAAATTCAATTGTGATTATTATCATGGTATTTGTAAAACAAAAAGTAAATTCATTTGAGTTTAATTTTTGTACCATAAAAATAGTATCTAGACCGTTGTAAATATATGAATAAGTGAAGAAGAAAAGTGTTTCTTGTTTATAGTTTACTTTTAGCTATAAGGTACTCTAATTTGAGTGCATCATATTTGGTTTAATGAAGAGTCAATCAGCTACTCAACAAATGAGGAAATATATCTGGATGAACATGAGAAAGATTACTGACACAGCTTAAAAGCACAAAGTAAGCATGGTAAAGTTCATGAGCTGGCCACATACTAGGTATTTAAGATTACATTATCAAAGATAGAAGTTGATTCTACATTTATTTAAGTTTGTAGCAATTAAAATATCCTAACCTAGTCCATAATAGGGATGTTCTAGTGCTAACTGGTTTTATTGTATTTACATACATACATACATACATATAAGTAGAGCCCAGAGTGTCTACAGTATACAGTACAGCCTAACAAAGAAAGTATGGAAAACATTACAAGACTACAAGTAAAACTTTTAAGTTAAGAGTCCCTCGGCAAGCTCGGCCGAATTTCACCTTCCCATACAAACCGAGTTTCGTTCTCACTTTAAAACTACGTGTTGGATTGTAACAAAACTTTGCATATACAATGACATGAGGTATATCTAGGCTGGAAATTAGTTTATATGGCTCCAGTTTATGAAACAAACGAAACACACTAAAAATAAGTTTAGTATGAAAAACTTAAATTCGCTGTATTTTTTTACTATAGTATTTGAAGCTACATAAACTAATTACAGGCCTGCATATACCTAAACTTATTCTCAGTACAAAGTTTCAGAGCAAGATAGCCAGTCGTTTTAAAATGAGAGCGTAACTACGTTTGTACGGAGAACCGAGCTTACTGGGGACTCTTAAGGTTTCACACAAATCAGTTGTAGTTATAATTGTATCACCTTTGCTGGGAAACTTAGGCCCTACCTTCCCAATTTACACAAATTAATCGCAGTAGATTAATAATCTAAATTAAAAACAAACAATAGACAACTGGAGGTGAATTTGAACACAACTAATTATAAAGAACGGGTCGTTTGGTTTTATTTACAGCATATTCAAACTGTTAACACGTTGTTAACTTGCGCTCGTCATTTCTCATGAGGTTATATTGCTTACATTTCTATCAAAAACATTATAATAAAGTTTCATTTCTTAAATAAGACCACTTTTGAAACGAAACATACTGCCAAGGGAATTCGGAGGTTAGTCAGTTTTTGAGCGGTAAACTAAACTTGTAATTTGACAGAGATTATTTACAGTTTACAAAAACTAGGAATAACTCAAGTATGATCTATATATAAGTGGAGGAAGCCCAAAATTCGAAGTTGGTATGTTTTTGAGGCGCAAAGTAACTTTGTGATTCAGCTATCGTTTTAATTTTATTACAATTTACTTACAAATGTAATGCCTTAAAGTTAAAAATCGTTTAAAACCCTAGAGGAATAAAGTGTATGAAGCATAGTTTTATCATGTAACTGGACATTTTAATTAGTTTTCTCATGTTTTAACCAATTTAACGGAAGTCTTGTTAGATTTTAAATGATGGTTTGTTGCTGGAATTAAAACATTAAGTTATCTAAGATTTTTATTATGTCGTTAAGATTTTAATGAAATTTAAAAAGCCTTTATAAATGACCTCGTCTTTTGCCGATAAATCATACAAATGCATACAAATTAAGATGTTAATTACTAGTGTTTAAAGTTTTCCGTTTCTAAACGACCACTGACTTTATTACACTTTATAATTATATTTAAGTCGTTGTAGGTTATTTTAATTTAAAATGTTATACATAATCAGAATGGAATAAATAATTATTGATTTAAATAATAATTTTACGGCGTTGTTAGGTACCTTATACATAATAAATTGAATATAAATGATTAATTAATTATACGTTTTTAATCAAATCTACCATATTTAATCAAAATTCATATTGTCAGAATTCCTAGATTAGGCTTATTATACATATCTACCCTATTCAAGGTTTGACATCTGAGTACTGGGACATAAAAATAAATAGGTAAAAAGATCATACTACTTATATTTTTATTTATTTAAACTTTATTGCACAAAACAAAAGTAAGTACAAATGGCGAACTTAATGCCAAAAGGCATTCTCTACCAGTCAACCATGAAAATGGTGCAGTGGGGAAAAACATTCAGTACTGAGAGCGTTAGGACACACAAGCAAATAATGCATACATAATTGCTTATACCTATACTATATATGGTATACAATATATATATATTACATATAAATAATAAATACAAAATATACCAGCTACTGCATGGAAGATGGACGCTACTTGAGTTCTTGTTCCAGCAGATGCCTACGTAGCATCCGCTTGAAAACTACCTTGCTTGGGGCTTGTCTGATAGAAAGAGGGAGCGAATTCCAGAGACAGCTTGCCTGAACGGCGAAAGAATTTGACATGAAACCGGTGTGGTGTGAAGGAATTGAATGTTTGAGAATTCGGGAGGAACGTAGTTCACAGCCTGGACGGGGAGTTTGAAAAGCGAATTTGCTACTGTCTGACATTGACATTGTTCTTGTGAGATTTCGATAAATATTGACATTTATTAGTGGATCTATACCGGAATCCCTAACGTCGGTTGTCCTAATGTATCATTTGTCCTAATCCTAATGTATCGTTTGTCCTAACACATTTTTTATGAAACTGTAAACCTTTCAGGATTGTTATAAGATAAACCTAACCAAACCTAACCTAATCCATACGATGATCTTTTAAAAAATCCTGAAGAATTTACGGCTTCTGAAAAAAAAATGCGTTAGGTCAAACGATACATTAGGACAAAGACTTTAGGGATTCCGAAGGAGACTCTATAAATACATACTCGCATACTAATTATATCACTCAGAGTCCTTTCTTTTGCAACCTTACACGCTAAAATTTAAACATTTTTTTTACAGAAACTTGAACTTTATAGTTTATTCATTTTATAAACTGTAAAGTTTCTGTAATGTATTTTATTTTAATATTTTAGCGTGCACGCCTCAATAAGATTCAGGATTCAGAGTATATATATCTATGGACTAGTAGGTTAACCGAGTTTTATACGCAATAAATTCATTAATTCTGTAATCGTATTTCTTGGTTCGTATATCCAATGTTTGCTTATAAGAAAACCCACTCAAAAAAAACTATCGATTGTCATTAAAATTTTCCAGAGGCCGATTAAAAAATAAAATCGAACGAGGATTTAATTAAATCCTTCAACCCCAATCTCCATACAAAGTTGTCAACAATTTATAGTCCCCCAATCGCCATACCGACAAAATACAGCTACATATAAAACCCGATCCGATTTCAGGAACTCGCGTCTCAATCCAGCTGATAATTCCATACAAAATTATGTGAGTACTCTTTTCATATATACTTAGGCTGTTTCGATTGTGATGATTCAATTCAGACCTTCTACGGTTCGGTTTTTTGTCATCGCGGTCACTTCCAATAAAAACATTAGCTCGTTTTAGTGCAGTTTAAACTTAAAATCACTCCAATATTCGAATATAATCCTTATTTTGTAGGTATAAAGCGATTGTGAGTGCATGTCGGTGCTTTAAATGTTTAAGTGAATCACTTTGACGCATAAAAGTCACGAATTAAAAAGGACAACATCAGACAAAGAAGCCATTTTGCATTGAGCTGCGACAGTATTCCTTGTGGTGCCGCTTTGTGTGTTAAGAAAATAATAGAACTGGCACAGAATAGGATATTCTACAATATCAGGATCAAAAGGCGGACTTCAAAGCTGATCTAATAATATTGCATAAATGTTAGACGCATAAGAGTCCCGTCGTAATAAGAACGAAACATTGAAACAATGTTTTTTATGTGGATTTCTTTGGGATAACTGGATGACAACCCGTCATTGGCTTTACTACTATCTCAGATGAACTCAAATGAGATAATATCCGCGATATAATCAGTTAAATTGTCTTATTTAAAAGAGTAATAATCGCGGAAACAGAAAAAAATATTTGTATCTCATATGTTTATTATGCTTGATCTGTTTACAATATGTTTTTCGCTTTGCATGTAGGTGATGGAAATTGTAGTACTTGTGATCTTTTAATCGCTTTACTTTTAAAATGTTGTGCATGCACTGTACATTAGACAACACTGCACATTAAACAGTCCTACTTACGTGGCGAAGCACGCGAGATCTAGTCATTCTGGCTCTCAGAGCAGTGATTCTGGCAGTGTCATTTTGACACTGTAGCCCTAATTGGACTGATTCCGCGATTTGACCGCGTCACTTTTACCTATCCGTGACATTTTAGTTGCTTTACTTTTTTAAATGTTGTACGCTGTTTATCGTAATACACTGCTCATACCTACTTACACGGCGCAGCAAGCCAGATCTAGTCGTTCCGAATACCGCACGAAACGTATTCTTTGTGCAGTGAATCTGGCAGTGTCGTTTTGACACTGCACCGCTAATTGGACTGATGCCGCGATCCAGCGGCCGCGCCGCCCGGCACGGCGCTTTTACCTCTTTGGTAATCTTTTAAACTGCTTCACATTTAGGAATTTTGTGTTCTCAATTAATACTTTCATATCGTTTTATCCCCTGACGAGAAAATGGGACTTTTTCTATGCATCTCTATTGGAAATCGATTAGTTTATAGTCTGTGACTCTTGTCAATGACGTTTATGTTTTCTTCTCTGTGGTTGTCGCGCTCTTGTAATGGCGGATGTGTGTAATGTAGATAGATATGAATAATAAAGTCAATCTTATTTAATCATGGGGCTTTTACTGAATTACAATTAAATTCTAATAATCTCTCCTAAACGGATAAACGGATTTTGGTTCCGGTTTTTTGATTACTTAATCAAGAGCGTTCTTAGCCATGGTTTAATAAAATCGGCTTAGCCATTTGACAGTTATCAGCTTTTTCTATATGTGGCGGGGATTTTTATTGGTTCATCAATGTAATTCCTAAAATGTACCACTAGTAGTAACAGTTGTACCGTAACTACCCATTGTCTGATCTCAAATCTGTAGTAAGTAATGAAATAATGCACACATGTGGCATGTGTTTACAAGTGAGAATTCTCAAAACCCGACTTTGATCTCGGTAGGTCAGTTTAGGCCTGGCTGGACCCTTTATAGGATACAGTGGGGGGAACTCAAACCCATAAACGGGAATGCCACCGCGGCCACTTGGAGTAGGATGGGGACGCAGTGTAGAGAGAGAGCGAAATAATCGAACACAGGGGAGCATATGCACTCATTTTATGACATACAATTCAAAATAATATGTAAGTAAATACATTAAAGTAATAATGTTGAACTTTTTTTTATTTTTATTTAAGGAGCTTTGATCAAAGGAAATGAACATGCCAGCTCCAGCAGGCCTAAACATAGCTCCTTACAGCATCTTACAAAATTACTACTTATTATAAAAAAAAAAAACAAAAGAAAACATAACTTTATTTTAATATAATAAATAAATATAAGGTACGGGACAATTTTACACAAATCGAACTAGTCCCATGGTAAGCTCAATAAGGCTTGTGTTATGGGTACTAGACGACGAAATCCATACTAATATTATAAATGCGAAAGTGTGTCTGTCTGTCTGTCTGTTATCTCTTCACGCTTAAACCACTGAACCGATTTGGATGAAATTTGGTATGGAGATAGTTTGAGTCCCGGGGAAGGACATAGGCTACTTTTTATTCCGGAAAAATACGCTTATCCGCGATAGACGAATTTAAGGCGGACGAAGTCGCGGGCAGAAACTAGTATTTAATAGATATATTACTTATATACATAGAAAACATCCACGGCTTAGGAACAAATATTTATGTTCATCACACAAATATTTGCCCTTGCCTGGATTTGAACCCAGGACCTCAGCTTCGCAGGCAACGTTGAGCTAAACTGGTCGTCGAACCGGTCGTTAATATAATGACATACTGTAATACTTTGAATATTATTATTAAAAGCCTACGACGATGACTATGGAACTAAGGATTGCATTATCTACCAGCATTTCCCAATATCATACCACTGTTGTGATGAAACGTTGAAAGAAACTTACTTCTCTAAAGAAATAATACAGCCCCAAAACTGGTTTTCTATCAGACATTATATTTCTTTTATGCTAGAACGTCGACAGTTACGATACGACTAGACTAGGGTTAATTTTTGCCCGCCTTGGCCCAAGCGGGCAGGTAATGCAGTTCAGAACTTAATCATGAAATGCACTATTCTATCTATCAGCCACGGACGTCAACTACTGAACGTAGGCCCCCCATATAGTCCGCCTCAGGATGCGATTTCCTATGCGTGGTCTCAACTCCAGGAATTTACTGCTCCAACGGCCATTTGTTTACTATTAAGCTTAACATAACCTTATATTTGGGATTAACACTCTTTTACATTTTGATTGCATATGTGATGATGATGATAACATTGTTACAGTGTAGGACAATTATACTATTTATTGACAATGAACAGATTTCGTGAACCAAAACTACAAACAGTGCCATAATATTTTCCACATTGAAGTTATTATGACAAACGATTAGTATACTCAAGTTAACCAACACATCATTCATTGCGACAATTTGACGACAATAGCTTCTATCGAAACAATACCTTTTCATCTCTGCTCAAAATAATCTCAACCTTATCCAAATAATCTTAAAGTGAATTTTAAACGTGGAAAAAAGATATATTTTACGTAAGAGACGACACAAAATTTAGCGTATTTTTTTTCGTAAAGTGTTAATATTTAGAATACTGAAAATGTTCTGTCGTGTCGTAAGCCGCTATTGTCATGTGTCAAGTGTTTGGTTAGAATATATTGAAGATTCACGTACTGTTAGTTAAACAATGATACTATTTGCACACGCTTGGACTAAGACCCAAGGTACTCCTAGAGAAAAATGTAGCGAGCAACTAAGAGTGAAGAAAAATGGGGAATGCATGAAAATTTTCAAAAATCTTGATTTTTTTTTTATAGGTAGGATATATATAGTTATATAGGATATATAAGCCTTATTGTCAGAAAAAAATACAGATTTTCTGTGGCTTAGAAAAAATAAAAAGATGAAAAGGTTGGTGGGCCTATATACCTGCCTTATACGGTACGGCAAATGCAGCATTGATATTTTCGATTAAAATGGCTGTAAATGTAAATGTTTGCCGTACCGTATAAGGCGGTCATACATGCCTTTTCATCTTGTATTTTTTTTCTGACAATAAGGAGGCTTATACCGAAACAAAATTTCAAGATTTTTGAAAATTTGCATCCGTTCCCTATTCTCGAGTGGTGACGGCATACATGGTAGCATCAAAAGTAGCTGACAATTTTACTACTCTGGCACTATCACTTACTTTTGACGCTGTCTGTACCTAGTTATGATGCAGTATCATAAAATACTGAGAATTTTAAAGTATAGGTACTAGTCAATAAATACTGCGTGAAAAGGATAATTGTTATGATGGTTAAGTTTTAGTATGATCCACAATTTTTCTGTATGAAACTTTGAAAGTATGAGAAGGTATTTTTCTCATTATAGTTTTGTATCTAGAAGAAACAAACACATTCTGAATAAAAATTTTGGGACTGGTACGAGGTAAGTCACAAGGACTAACTTTGGACTAACTACGCTTTGAATGTGATCAGTGATCACATCAAGCATATTTGAAAATATGGGTATTTTTGTATAGACAACACTGGCTTTTTTATGTTATAAAGGGCAAACGAGCAGACTGATCACCTGATGGTAAGCGATCACCGTCGCCCATACACACCTGCAACACCAGAGGGGCTCATCTGAAATACGAATAACGAAGTTCGTATGGCACCATCCCGCTCACTCAAATACAGCATAACATGAGAGCGAGAGGGACAGCACGTTACGAACTTCGATTTTTGAGTTTCGGAGTCACAAGTGCGTTGCCGAAAATCGTCATGTTTTTTATTTAATCCATTAGGGAATATGCATGAATTATTATTGCTTTATTAAAAGCCCATTCATTCATGTAACAAACAGTCAACAAAAATATTTTTTCGAATACTTAGCTACAAAAATTACCAAGATATATAAGCCATCAAACATTTCATTCTATTTCTCTCTTGCAAAACAGAATGTAATATGGAGTTTATATGGATGGTACATATCGGACCTCTCTGTCTTATTACCAGTTTAAAATGCCAATATTATAAGTATTTCTTGGCCGATTTTAATTTTAATTGCACATTTTCAAATAGTTTTACAGTATTTTGATATTTAGTTAAGGAAAGCGATAAAAAAATTTCATGCATGTATATGCATATACAGTAGGGACTGTATCCACAAATCAATAAAATTACATAAAAGCAGGCTCAAGTCTATGTGCTCACGTAAACAAACAATAATTTTTCGTATAAAAACCTTATCAAACCCCATCAAACACTATGCTATCATCACAGATCTATTATTATGGCCCCTGGTACCATTTTACTGAGACCTCCCATATCACTCCATCATCGTTCCTCTTTACCATGACCCAGAACGACCGCAATCAACTTGGCCTTATATCCTGTCTTTATTTAATTAAATTTCAGCTTTAACGGACAGAACTGTAAGGTTTCTTTTACGTGTATTTCTTTGACATAATGTGATTTAAAAGTTGCTGGAGACTCTACTGGGGAGGGGAAAAGGTCAAATTTGGTTGGTTATGGGGTGTAGTAGGAATTGTCACGCGATATGTGAATTATAGGGAGAGAAGTCCAATATTAGCGTCTTCTATCTCAAGTGCAGGTAATATTGATACAATCTACTGAAGCAGTGTTTTGGCTGTCAGTTCAAGGGAAACCGTTATCCACTTTATCTTTATTGTATGTAAATGTACAACTAGACATTCAAATAAAATCGAAAAAATTTAATAATTTTATCAATCACACTCCGTATTATGCCCGTCATCAAACAATTCACTCTTTCTCTTTCTACCAAAACAAAATTTAATGAGGAGTTTATGACCGTGGTGTTCTATGGCGTCAAAGCAGGAGGTACATGTTGGACCTCTCTGTCAAATCGCTGACTAATTAGTACTTTAAAATGCCTATATCGTGCGTATTTCTTGGTCGATTTTAATTTTAATTTCACTTATTGAAATCGTTTTACAGTATTTTGATATATTGTTAAGAAAAACGATGAAAAACTTCATGCGTGTAAGTACCCTATTATAAGACACTAAGATTTTTCCACAGATTCACTTTTACTATTTTATTCATCCCTTGGAAACCGTGCATTTTTCCAGGAAATAAACTATTCTATGTCCTTTTCAGAGATCTACTCATCGCTCTGACTATATTATAAATTATAAAGTTATAAAAATTAAATGTCTGTATACAGTTAGCCAAGAAATTGGTCTACCATTTTTGAAACTTGTTACACATGTAAAGGAGTTAAAAAGTGGTAGACCAATGTCTCGGCAGACCGCATTTTAAAGATATTTTCACAAAATGTTTGATGACACGTTTCACTCAGTTGGTCAAAAAACTTGTTGCTCAACGGCCTACGAAGCTTCACTGTCCCGGGTTCGAATTCCGGCCAGAGCAAGTGTTTGTATGATGAGCACAAACGTTTGTTCTTGGGTCTTGGTGATGGGTGTTGTAAGTATTGTAATTTATCTATGTATTATGTACATTGTTGCCTGATACTAGTACAAGCTATGCTTTTAGTTTAGGACAAGGTCGATTTGTGTATGAGCATCCCTGATATTTATATCATTTATTTATTAAATAATCTAAACCGGTTATTTAAAGATCCCTGAATCGTTTCTTTGTTTGTTTTTATGTACATACGCATATGCATGTATGTCTTTGCAGCTTGATCGCGTCACAACGGGTGGACGAGTTTGAACAATTATTGCCACAAAGATAGCTAGATATCCGTGGATGGTTATAGGATACTTTTTACCTGAGTACGCTAAAGCAAAAAACAGAATTACTACTTTTCTCCTTCGCGAACAAAGTCGCACCATCTAGTAAGTACATATCGTAGGTATGTAGGTATCTACAAACAATTCTTCAATCTAATCTACATATACCAATCTACATAACCCCATGTATCACACGATCCGACATGTCGAAAAAAATCAATCAGCGCCCTTTTAATCAACCCCCGTAATGAAATCTGGGCCCCATTAAGGGATTAAAAATAATATCGCCCTCGCCAGCCCTCTTCGGGAGAGGATGACAAAATCAGGGGTCCGCGTGTGTTATGATGGACGTTATATTAAAATAGGGGTTTTATTATTTAGCGAGTAAAATGGGACACTCAATGGTTGCCAGTGTGGTAAAGTTAGGTATTAAAAAAATAAAAACATTGAATACACAGAAACATGATTACAGCTAGGTTTATCACCTAAACACATAAAGGTGCGTCCACACTTGTATCATTTGCTCGTATCCGATCACCGTGCCGTGGCATGACTGCGTATCGCGCTGCTTGGACGCTCGCGATCGTGCGCCGATCATGCCGCAATCTTCCGATATAAGTGTGTGATACACGTAGCAAATGGATTTCGAGCGATCGGATCGTTGCAACGTCGAAACGCGTGATTGTGACACGCGATCATGCCACGCGACGATGATCTGATACGGGCAAATGATACAAATGTGGACGCACCTTTAGGTACTTTTCAGGTATTTTTTGAAGCAATGGCCCACGTCAAATACTGTTATAAAGATGTAGGAATGAAATGTCTGTACATTGAAGATATTAAAAAAAAATGGATTATTCAAAGATCACTGGATCAAAACTATTTATTTTTTGTTATATGTCGTTGTGGCTTCCATAACGTCAAATCGGCGGAACAAACTTCAATTATTTTTAGTACACGGATACCTGGTTACAGATGGTTATATTATAAGATACTTTTTTCCGATTACACTGGAGCAAAAAAGCCACAACGACAAACAAACATACAAAAAAAATGATGTTTCTTTATCATGAAAAGTTTAATGTTCGGAATTGAAATTAACAACCCAAACAACAACCACATAAAGTGTAATCAGACCGTATCAACATAAATGTTGGACATTTGTGTACAATTTGTTTTTTGTTTGTGTCGGAATCTTTTCTATGTCCCTTATGCTGCCTACCTATATTCTGCATCGTTTAAAAATGTCCCCCAAGTGAGACGTGACCCCAGCCACCGGTCCATGAACAAAAACTCCTAATTGGTAAATAAGGGTTCTGATTGTGACTATTTACCTCCAGCAGCACTTAAAATGCCAATTCCTTGGGGCTTTCAATAGCCGTGTTTGACTGCACTTTTTTTATGAGGTTGTTAGTCAATGTAGGTACAGTTAACTAGATTGTAAAATGAACACTGTATGTAATGCACCACACGCACAGTGGCATGGTGCTTAAGTGTACACTTCTCTCGTAGTTCCTAATTGTTTAATAGAAAATTAGCGTAATAAATACGACGTAAATTTCAAACAAATCACAGCAGCCATTTATGAAGTACTATGGTAAGAAGTAGTAACTATACACACGAATGAAGATACCATCATTCTGGCGCATAGTATCATTCTCCTAATCTACTTCCTAGATAAAAATATAGACTTTAAAATCTTCAACACGTGTAGGTACACTTCTCTCGTAGTTCCTAATTGTTTAATAGAAAATTAGCGCAATAAATACGACGTGAATTTCAAACAAATCACAGCAGCCATTTATGAAGTAAGTAATATGGTAAGAAGTAGTATACATACGTGTGAAGACACCATCATTATGGCGCATCATATCAATCTCCGAATCCATTTCCTAGATAAAAATATAGACTTTAAAATCGGATACAAAGTTTTCAACATTTTGTTTCGTTACAGAATTCACTTCTACCACTTGCCACATGCATAACTCAAGTTCTTATAGGTACCTTGCATTTTAAAATTCACATAACCCTTCTTCATACATTGTATAGTGAATAATCGATTGAGAAAGAAATATTAGCGCCAGTTACATATAGCAGTCATAAAGTAAGTCTTCATTAAAGAGTATCGCAAAAAGGCAATACGTGTATTTGCTCTGAGTTGAACCAAAGCACTATTACCTTCTAACATGTTTATTGATAGAAATAACATAGCAGGTATGTTTTCTGTGTAAAAACGGGCAGAGTATTAAGTGTGACCACCTAGTGCGTACTTAGTTTTAGTAGTTAGAAGTGTGTACTTAAAATAAAGGTCCATCCAGACTAAGCGACGTGATTAAGACTTATATTTTTTTAAATAATAATATTGGTTTGCAATCATCACAGAGTAGCTAAAGCTACTAATTGAAACTACGTTTTTTCTTGGTTTTAGAATATATTTAGTGGTTTACATCTGGCTCATAAAATTGTAAAGTACACCCAAAATTTACAAACTATCTTAACTATCATGCGTTAAATGTATCAATAATCAAAATATACACAGGGGAAAGTGTGGTGGATTCGTACATTTCGTACAGAGACTGTACGAATGCTCCCTTACAGTGGCTATACTGTAGGTACTTACCACTGTACGAATGCTCCCTTACAGTGGCTATATCTCCAATATGAAACATGATGCTGCCGCAATGGTAGGTATTGTATTGGAGACTCCCGCTCATATGCGCAGGCTACCTAGGGGAGACCGAGGTGAATTGTGACAGAAAAGAGTTGTGACATCGTCGATTTTCAGGAATCTATTAACTGTTAACGAGCTCGAAACAGTGCTGGTTTGTTAACTTCAACTAACAAACGCGCGCTATTGTGAGCTCGCTATCAGTTAATAGATTACAATAAATCAACGATGTCACAACTCTCCTCGATCTCCCCTACGGAACAGGAGTGGACTTACGGCTGCTAGATGTCATGTAAATAGTGCTAATGTAAGTAAAATGCAAAGTAGTACATAGACTCGTCTTTGAATGCGTTTGTCTCTAGTAATAACTGCTTCAATTGTAAAATTACTTTGCTATCACTTAAAAAAGCATATCTTCAAATGTAATATGTAATTATTTGTTCTGATATATCGTTCATAATTATTTTTAGTTTCATTTATGTTCTAGATTTTATGGGGTACCACAGTCCCATATATAGGTAAATTCATGCTGTACAAATGCACCCTGAGTTGTCCAAACTAGTTTATTTACCAATGTTATTATTATTAGAGACATCTTAGCCATGTATTGTACAAAAATAAACTGGAGGGAAAGAGATAGATAAAGATCCTGGAAGATAGAAGTGGTGTACGAAGCAACATTCAGAGTTGGGTACCTTCGTACAAATCCTATTTTTTAGATTACCACCAAAGCTTGAAAATGTTGCTTGTCAAAACTGAAGAACACTATTATTATACTAGGCAGATAAATTTCCCCTCATGCTACTTAAATATGCATAACTTTACCCAAGATAACTCACACGATTTCTTAAAAAAGAGTTTTTATTACTCATTTGTGTACAAAGTACTAATATGAAATTTATTCAGACCGTACTTGTAATCACACCCCAAGTACCAAACATCCAACATTACCAAAGTCATAAGCCCTCGGCAACAATTTACGACATGATGTAACTGTCTCGGCGCCGGTTAAATTTACCCGCGGTTAAGTCACCGGCCCTGGACGTCACTTGCTAATCTTATTGCCTCGAGTGCGTCAGTGCGAGTCAATACTGGGAACTCACCAAGAGCTGATAATACGAAAATATCAAACATTAAAAAAAAATATACTAGACCGTGAAGCGTATCGACAAATCTTAGACGAATTCGTCCTTTAGTCATCCAAACTTCCATACTTAATATTATAAATGCGAAAGTGTGTCTGTCTGTCTGTCTGTCTGTCTGTTACCTCTTCACGCTTAAACCACTGAATAGATTTGGATGAAATTTGGTATGGAGATAGTTTGAGTCCGGGGGAAGGACATAGGCTATTTGTATCCCGGAAAAATACCCTTATCCGCGATAAACAAATTTAAGGCGGACAAAGTCGCGGGCAGAAGCTAGTACATATATAAAATGTAACCGATTATTTACTTCCAATTTATTGATTGGTGATTTAAATATTATTTTGTATAATAAAAACATTTGTATAGATAAAACATCGTATCCATAATCGTGTATTAATCTATAAAAAAAATCAAGTTAATCAATTCAGATTTCAGATGGACTTTTGCATCGACAGTTCCATAATTAACTTTATACGTACATTTAATTGGTCTACTTAAAGTTTTGCTAATGGTTGTACAAACTCTAGCAATATATCGTCAGCATATTTGAAATCTCTGATCGTGTCTTGAGTGATCCTGGATCACCGTTCATACCTTTCATTCCGATCCTCCCGAAACTAAACCTTACGCTTTACAATTTTAAGCTAATTTTACCGTAAACCAAATTGCAATTGACTTGTAACTCGTCCAAGAAATACATCTATATTGACATACCGACGTTTTACGATTTAATGTTGGTACTAGATTTGTCCGTTTCTTCAGTCTGTGGACATTTTAATGGATATGTTTATTAGGTTGGCATTAAAAAAACAGAGTAGGTCGGTGTTTTTAGAGTCGGCTTAAAATCATTGCACATAGTTTGTTGTAGATATTTTTATGATTATTTATGTTATGTTATATTCGAAAAGCCCCTGTAAGATGTTTTGATGTGTAATATCCTAAGTTCATATAAATATGTTAAAATCAAAATCAAATCATAATCGTTTATTCGCAGTAATATGGTAAAAGATACGACAGTAATATTATAATTAGTTAAATATGTAGATATACCTCGTTGGACGATTAGAAGTAATTGTTGGGTTATTTTACATTACATAGAACACTTTACATACATATATAAAATGTAACCGATTATTTACTTCCAATTTATTGATTGGTGATTTAAATATTATTTTGTATAATAAAAACGTATGTTATAGATAAAACATCGTATCCATAATCGTGTGTTAATCTATAAAAAAAAAACAAGTTAATCAATTCAGATTTCAGATGGACTTTTGCATTGACAGTTATAGTAAGTATCTACATATATAAAACGACAAGCGAAGATTTTTATATAACAAAACAGGCCGGCCATGATTCTCTACATCACGTTTATAATCAATATACTTGTATTCTATCAGCGATGATTATTATAAAGCCCCCTTATTAAAAACTGCCATTCATACACATTGATAATCCGGCCATTATAACCGGTTCGATTCCCGTCCTTAATTGAAACCGAATCCCACGCACCCTCGGGTACATAAGGGGTTTGAATCGAATTTACTACCGTCACATCAGTTGGATGACGTTATGCAAAACTCCGTGATTAATGGGAATTAAAAAAGTACTCGTTTTATTTTAGAATAAAGAAGTTTTGGGCACATCACGTAGATAAGGGACTAGGAATCGAATTTATTACCGTCACGTTAGCTGGATGACGTTAAGACAAATTACGTGATTAACGCGAAATTAAAAATATACTTATTTTACTGTCTTAGATAGAATCAATTGCCAACACGCTGGTCTGACCAGATACGCTCTACCCTTAACACCTTAATTTATGATGAAGCGCAGCAGAAGATAGAGTGAGCTGGCGCAGGGTAGTCCACAATAAAGTATTTCAGAGAAGCCACGACTCTCAGCATTGAGGATTTTCGACACAAGGAAGAGGAGATAGAGTAAGTACAATTTTAGGCAGTTTTCTCAAAATACATACGGGGCTGGCAATAGATTTCTACCGTCGCTTTACTTGGATAACATTACACAAAAATACGTAATTAAAAGGAATAAAAAAGTTTTTAGGTAGGTAGTATCTACTCTCGATTCTGAGAAAAAACCATTTTTTCTCAGAATCGAGAGTTGATACTACCTACCGATTTTTATACGACAAACAAAGTGTTCTCAATCTCCCCTACAAAGTGTCCTCAATCTTTCCCTTTGTTAGGTATACATTAATTATTCTACGAAAAGTAAACAACCGAACTGCGGAATTATTTTTCGTCGATTGTAAGCTTCCAAAATGTCAATATTGTGAGGAAAATGTGTTTTTTTGAATTACGCGAATTATTGAATATTAGTTTCATAGCTTCGCTGCTCTCCGCACTCCCAAGGTTTGCTTTCGCAAGGCTTTTACAAGAATGCCAGTGACCGCTTTTGTAATGTATTTATGTCTGACTGAATGTTACGGTAGATTTCTAGTTACAACTTATTTTACAAGCTTTACATTAGGTTTAACTGTAACTAACAGGTAAGTATTACGTCCCGGCTTCCGATTGAGCTAAAATTTGGCATACTTATGTAACTTAGGGACCAATATTATGACACCATCGAGCCGATCTGATGATTGAGCTGGATGATCATAACACAATAACGCAATCCTACCGGTTTGGGTTCTTCAGAATCGTCTCGATGAGTACTTAGTAGAAAAAAAAATTGAATCGGACTATTTGGAGGTCACTTAATTATGGTCTGTTTGTGTCGTTGCGGCTTATCAATATATAATCACGCCAAAACGGCTAAACAGATTTCAAATATAATATTTTCTTCTGTTTCCGCGATTATTACTCATTGAAATAAAACAATTTAACGGATTATATCGCGTATATTATTTCATTTTAGTTCCTGACGTTTCGGAAGCTTTCCAGCTTTCCATGGTCACAGTTTGTTAGATTACATATATTTTTAGTACCTACTCGGGTAGCATGCTTTTTATCCGAATACGCTGAAGAAAAAGAGGGGTTATGACTTTCTCTCCTCCGCGAACGAAGTTGTGGACATCTTTTATTAATATAAATAGTCAACTCCGACATAAAACTCACGCAGCATGCATTGCATTTCATAATCCCGTGCTAAAGTGCACTTGTCAATACGTGCGTCCGCTGTACGTACCCGCCATCTATTCAAATATACCAAAATGCCGATATTCAACAACGTACATGTCTTTATAGCCTTGTAATTAAAGCTGAATATCGTGTACTTTTCAGTTTATTGTGTATATTTTATAGTTTCTAGTGTGGTTTGGGACTATTGTTGCCAGGCCTAGCTTACGAATAAACGGGACTAGGATAAATAAAAATCGGGACGTTGTATATAAAAAGGGACATCGTAAATGTATATAAATAAAAAAATAATGAATAAATGTATGTTCGCGCATCAATTTACAACGGGTGAGCGAATTGGCTATTTTTTTTGTTGTGTTTGTAATTGTCAGGACCATGATAAGGTTTGTGTGTAAGAAGATACTATACTAAAAATTACATTGTAAAAGGCAACATTTCGAGTTTGTGAATGTCCATATAAGAAGTGAGTGAGTGAGACAATAAATATAAGTCCATCCGTGCGAAGCCAGCTAGTAATATGTATATAATTTATTTAACTTCTATTTGGAATGTGTATATCAACGGTAGGCAAAGAGGATTGACAGCTATAAAAGAGACAGCAATACCATCTTTATTGCTTTTTTGCGCCGCTGCGTCATTTTTGTTCGTTCATATTTAATTAATAATTTAAGATGTGCTTCGTGTTCATAATAACAAATCTTTTCTAACATTTTTCTTAAATTATTTGTGGTCGCCCGACTTTAGTGCTAGAAATCGGGACTATTGGCGTCCCGATAAAGAATAAGTCGGGACGTGTCCATAGACTCTTAAAAATTGAGACGTCCCACACAAACCGGGACATCTGGCAACACTATTTGGGACGGGCATACTGCCATTTTGTAATCCTAGAACCAAAGTGCACTTTGTCAATACGAGGGGGCGATTACTACTCCATCTATTTACTTTAAACGCAATGTGGGTTTTGGCAGATTTATGTAGATATTTACTTATCGGTAATATAGTAGCGTATTACTGTTTGGCACGTGTATTGTCTAGCGTAAATATAAATGCTAATTGATTAAGGAAATAAGCAGGTAAACAGTTTTTTGTATAATTTTAGTTAAAACGTAATAATTGCCTTAACAATAGTTATTATTACACATCGAGGCCTCATGGCATTTTGGTAGCATTTGATGTTTCTGACAGACTAGTGATGTAACCGTATTTTTACGAGTAGATACGAGTGAGGTACCTACAAGTCGAGAAAAGAAAACCAATTAGAAAATAGGTTTTTTTTTACCATTTAATATATGATTTTCGTGATACACAATTAATATTTGTTCTAAATTGTAAAAAGTTATTCTACGTCTTCTCTCTGTGAAAGTCCACTTAGTGTACGAAAATGATTCAACTTCGTCGGAAGTGATTGGTAAGAAAAGCATTCTTCTGTCATGTTGCAGTCAAACTGTCAGTTATCACCTTGTAGCAAGAGTTCTGGATGCTTTTTTATGATTTCCTCCATAATTTGAAACAAAATGTAACGCAACACGTCTTTTTGATACTTATTGAATTAATGACAATGACATACATAAAATTGACAATTGATGTTTTTTAAATAGCGATTTAACCAATAAAACCGTTACCTTTGATTAAAAGGAATAATTTTCATAGAGCACCAAAATATTTATTATTTTAATAGATAATTATATTTGTTTATTTTTTGCTGCAATGATTTTGACGGTTTATAAAACATTTGTTACTCCTAATGACCTCAGGAATGCGTCGTTAATTTTTTTTCGGATTCCTCGCAAGTATAAAAAATACAAGTAAATGTGTTTCGAAGCCCAAGAAAAAGTGAAATAGTTTCAAGTTTGTTTCTAATACTTAGTAATGAAGCAATAGAATTGTCGGTAACAAAGGAAAAAAACGCAAATTACTGTTCAACAAACTTATCACCGTAACCAATAAAAAGTTGAGTGCCAATTTCCTAATCGAATTTGCAAAATCAGTTAACATTTTCCCGGAGTATCAGAAAGTTACAGTTTGCTCACCCATTAGAGCCGTCTCTTCGACAAGAGGAGCATAAATGGCAATCGATTTAGACCCCTAAAAGTCCTTACCTCACTTGAGATTGTTTGAGGAAAATTAAGGAAGTTTCTCGAAGATTAAGATCTTTTTTATTGTACCTTGAAATATCCAGTTTATGTTCAAGTTTTCGTAAACGTGGTGATAGAAACGATTTTTTTAAATATATAATGATTTTTAAATTGATCAAAAAGAACGAGATCACATTCCTCAATTCAAATCCCGATAAGGACAAATACGTGTGTAATGAGCATACTCGTAAACTTGGATGTTTTTTATGGATTTAATTAAAATATATCTATTAAATATATATAGTCGTCTAGTACACGTAAACCCTAGCTAGATTGAGCTTACAATGGGACTAGTTAGTATTATATTTGTGTTTAATGCCTTCTACAAAAACTAGATCCGTAGTTATACAAAACTAGACTGTGCCCGCAACTTCGTTCGCATTTGAGAAAAACCCCTCATGTTTTAGACAGCGTAGTCGGGTAAATAGTATCCTATAAACATTTGTGGATACGCATCTACCAAAAATAGTTGAAATCTGTTTAGCCGATTTGGCGTAATGAAGCCCCAACGACACGTACAAACATACACAAAAACCAAAAATAATATTTTTCGATTCAATGACCTTCAAATAGGAACTCCAATCCATTAATTGTTTTGAAAATATCTTCAATGTACAGTCATTTCATTTTTACAACTTTATAATAGTATAGATAGACGTTTATTTGATGAGACCAAAAATACAAACGATAAATCTAGACATTTTCGTGTAAAGGAAAGAAGAAAATATGCTAATTAAATATGGATGCAGCGTAATGAGTTATGCAAATACTGCTGCTTACCTACTGCTAGCCTAAACGACTTGTACTGGCAGACGATTCGGAATTTCACCGTATCTTTAGTTTAAAAATAAAAAATATAATGTCTACACGTTAGAGACTTGTTATATGAAAGACGGACAGCAACAAATGCATATGCAACGCACGTACCGTGAAAATAGAACGAACGAATAACTAAAAAACACAATTACATTGAATGCGTAAGTATATAACCGAGACGAGTGGCGAAAAAGAGGTTAGGCTAAATAGCCCAGCAGAGGGCAACATTATTATGTTGCAGAGGGCAACATAATAAGCTAATAAAAAAAAACAAAAAAATTATAGCCTATATATGTATAGTAGATATTAATATAATACAACTAAGTACACGAAAATTATAGTCATAACTTCATAAGTAACTATAAAGAAGAAAAAAACCACCACCCCTATTATTTTTTTCAGCCATTTCGGGTAAAATTTATTCGATTATGCATGATGAAGCCTCAACAACACATACAAACACAAAAAATCCAAAATTTACTTTTCAAACATATTTTGAAAATATTATTTTTTACAACTTTACGTAGTACCTACAGATAGATAACCCGTATTTTGCTGTCGCGCAGCCGGGTAAAAATAACTTTTGTACTTTGTAAATATAGGTATATTATGTAACCGTTATGTAACAATATCTTATATAAATATAATGTAACCTTCTGCCGCTCAGTCGGACAAAAGTTCTGTTTGTAATATATAAAAATCCAATAGTATAGAAAGCCTTTTAAAAAAGCTAGACAGCAGGTGCAGTTAATAAAAAAACGTAATAAAAGTTATCTAATTTATCGGAATAAGATGATATAAGAACCATGCCATTTTTCCTAATCTATTAAGTCTGCATTGAAATCTCAGAGCAATTTTTTGTTCAGTATTAAACAAAAATACACCCAGATTAATCTTAAAAAGAATATTAGGTTAAAAGCGTTGTTCTGTTGTCTGTACGTTAATGCGACTTTTGAAGAAAAAGGTCCGTTGTTGGTGAAAGTCATTATTATAATGAGAATCACCATTTGGTCCGACTTAGCCCAAGTTCGTAGCTTAAGTGGTGGGGTATATAAGAAGGTATGGTTTTTATAACAAATTCGGTTTGTTCTTATTACAATATTCGCAAGGATAACACTGTATTTTTCCAATAGATTGTCAGAAGAGTATTTAATGACCACACAGAAAACCTATAGATACAGGTATTTCCCACTGTGCAAAAATAAAATATGAGTAAGTACTTACTACTCAGCATTCGGCAGCAATAAAAACAGTTACGCTATGTGTTGTTTGTTTACGGCCTGGCCACGACAATGCGCGAATTGCGGCGCGGGAAGCGTTTTATCTGTTCATTGCGCGGTCGAGACGCGCAACGCACTGTGGCTTGTTGGGATCACACGCAATGAATTAGGAAAACCGCTGCCGCTGCCGCCGCCGCTCGATGTCGTGGCCAGGCCGTTACAAGGTATGATCATTCAAAAACCATTTCGAGGAATATGTTTAATAAACCGCTTGCAATTATCAGATTTCAAAAATATGATTTCAGTGATAAGTTTTTGCATGTTTTTAATTTTGTCTTTTATTCGTCTTTTTTTTAATTATTTATTTACTAAACAAAGTACATATTTCTTATTTCTAAGACAGTTTCCTACAAAACAGTTTATAAGATAAACGAATATATTTGATGCTAACTTTAATTAAATCATTTTACTCAAGCGACTGCAGCAAATATTTTTCCAGAGCCTTTTTAAATTTGGGCTTGCTTGGCTCATGACGGATGTTCTCGGGCAGACTATTTAGGAAGTACGGAAGTCTTTTATTTAATGTTCTATCTGCGAACATGCTTGTGCTCTATTAATATTGGATTATGCTCCTGGTTGCTATGGTTATTAACTGCTAGTAGGTATTTATGTTTTAAACTAACTGGGAGTATTTTACAAATTTTAAATAATTTTGAATAGTCTCCATTACAATTATTTTTTGTTTTTTTATTTACAAGTAATTTTAAGAATGTTATTTGCAATGCTTCTAATTTGTCAATGTAAGATTTAAATGTAAGTCCATAGCAATCAAGAGCATATCCCAATATAGAATCTACTATTGCAAAGAATAGGCATTTTAATATATTATTTGGAACTTTGAAGTTAAATGATAAAATTTGCTTAAGAGAATTCTTAGTTTGTCACATACTTACATCATTTATGTGTTGGTGCCACGAAAATGCGGTATCAACTTTGACTCCAAGATACGTTACACAATCAACTTTTTCAATCGGCTTAAATTGGCAATTTTTGAAAGTATTGTGAATGCATGTGAAACTGTGAGTGTACATGGGCAAAGATGCATCTGTGATATGTAAATAAGGAGATTGAATAATGAGTAGTCTTGTTTTTTCTGAGTTTAATATTATGCCATTATCATGGGACCATTTAACTACAGCATCTATATCCTGTTGCACCAAGTGACACGTCTCAAAACGTAAAACGTACGAAATTAGTATCTTAGATTTACCTATTTAAAAAAAAAGAACATTCTTATGGCTTATCCCAATTTTCCACCACCGTCTTCCATAAAATATTAAACGGGTATCAAAATATGTATACACGATGCAGTCGCAAAAATGCTTAAATAGTAAACTAGTTTTTCGTGCGTTAAACTTTTTAATAAACCAACTTTATTCATGGACTAATGTAACATAAGCAAGTGTTTAAGATACAAATGGGAGATTACAAACGAACTGCGCATTGATGAGTGAGAGAATAGATATATTGGAGATTTTTTCTTTAATTCACCCAGCTGCTCTTATTAAACATATTTCTCTATAGCCTCTTGCTCTTCCTTTAAAAAAAGATTCCTTAATAACTAGGGGTCGGATATTAAATTTATTAGCTGTGCAAAATTCATTTCGTTCTTAAAATGTTAACCCTCTCCGAACTTTAACCCTTCTAAATACCTCAGGTCCCGATGCGCACGTTCCCGTCATTATGCATAGATAATTATGACATTTATTACACCGTTCATTGTTACCAAAAATATCATAACGGCTCTATTATAATGAATACCTATTACATCACATTAAAACCGATATTGTTGTAATTCCGGGCAGGATAGTCGAATGGAACTCCTCGTATTCTTAAAAAGTAGGTACGAGTACATATGCCAAATAATTATATTAGCGAGCTTATATTAATTTAAATGCAAAAGCGAAACGTATACAATTTATAAGGGAACCAGTTTCAGATTTCCTTACACAGAAAAGTAAATTAACTGTTAAAATGTTGACTGTTAGCCTATAATTTTTTTAGTTAGCCTATAATTTTTTTAGTTAGCCTATATTTTTTTTAGTTGGTAAATTGTGAATCAATATTTTAGTGTTCTCCATGTGTAAGGGTAATTTACAGGACTTTTTTAAATATTATTTTAATATCTGCTGCTGTTAATTATTGTTGCGTTCCTTACTCAATTAATTATAGCGTGAAACATCATTCTATCTTTAATTTCCCTTTAATTTCACCGGTTGCCCAGCGGACGTCAATGTACCTACATGTACTCTAATTTTATATGAAAATAGTAATTTGTCTACTGGACGATTATGTTATCTACTAGAATACGTTTTTTTGCAAGATGAAACGTATATGTTCCAATAGACTGTTTATCTGTCTAGAAGAACATAAAGATTGTATCAAATACACATGTTGTGGAAACTAAATAATGAACTAAGGGACTAGAAAAAAAATATTGACCCCAATACGAAACCCTACCTAAATCCAATTATGTACCTCAAATTCGATTAACATTAAATTCTATTGGTATAAGTCGTTCAAGTTAGAGACATAATATAATTAGAAACCGTACATTGAATTATAAAAAGTAGCTTATGTGACGCTATATACAGCCCATATTTTAATCTATAAAAAAACTATTACTAACGGACTTCTCGGGTGTCCCTGAATGTAAATAAAATAAATACTAAATTTTTTATATGTTTGTATGTGGCGTTGTGCCTAAACACGCCAAATCGGCTAAATGGATTATGTACACGGGTATCCACATATGGTTATAGAATACTTTTTACCCAACTACGCTGAAAAGCGAGGGGTTATGATTTTTTCTCCTCCGCGAAATTAGTTGCGGGCATCGTCTAATATGTAAAGAGTTACAAGATGCCTATATACAAGATAACGTCGTAACAACGCTCCGCTGGCTGAAAAACTAAACCCCAGCACACTTTCGCATTTATAATTAAAGAATAAAAGTAAAAGAACATCGCAAACACGGTCCCCAGTTACCCTAAAATGTTACATTTTAATATAACCCAAACATTAATGAGACGGGCATTGTTGGCCGCCATTATGGTCGTACCGGGATAATGCACGGGAAATGACTGCAAAAGAACTCTAACAGCCATGAAAGGGTTAACCGGGGCCGTTGGAGGCCCTTTTTGCCCCGTATTGATATTAATGCTTGTTTTTGACAAAATTGCGAGATTGGGCTTGGACGGTTTAGTTACCGGTTTTTTGCTGTTGCGTTTATTATGATATTTATGATGGTCATTTCCGAACCATTTTTGTGCGGAGTCTTGTGATGTTATTTAAACGTTTAACCAGCATATGACTGAGTGTCATATAATTTTGATGGATATTTTTTTTTAGGTAGAATTAAACCGAACTGGAATAAGGTTAATTTGGAGATTTATTGGCCAAGTAATGTAGTGCCCTTAATTCTAATAAACCCTATTCCATGTTTTCGGAGAGAAAGACATATAATCTCACAGCGATTTTATGATTATATGTATCAAAAATACTAATATTTTTATTACTAGTTTAATGTCGATATTTTCCATCTACTTAATAGCAGAGATATCAAATTGAAATGTCCAAGGGTAGGCTTTGTAATTTAATATATTATATAATAGGTTTTCCAATATATTATAATATAAAAAATATGTTACATTTGTTAATCAACATGATTTTATTATGACGTTTTTAGTGTTCCGTACCTCGAAAGAAAAAAAAGGAACCCTAGGATAATAATAGGATTTCTTTGTTGTCCGTCATTCCGTCCGGTTATCTGTCTGTTTGGCCTATTCAAGTGTCATAATGGCCCTACACCGCGTACATTTTGCTTAGAAGTAGGGCTCTGCTAACACTGAAATTTAAAAATACGGGCCTTTTTAGCGTATATTTTGTACCGAACCCTCAGTGCGTGAGTTAAGTGATTTAAATAAAATAGCTGATATTGTACAGATATTAATATGTAGTACTAAATAATACTGTATTTTTTTATTAACAGCTTATCTATACTATTTAAAGTTGTAAAAATGTTTGAAGATTTAAAAAAGTGATACGAACTATTTCAAGGTCACTAAATGGGTTTTTTTTGTATGTGTCTTGTGTTTAATATTTTTTTCACTTCTCCTGCTCAAATAGTAAGTCATATTAGCTTCGCGAAGCGAGACTCAAATAGTATATTTAGCCCCTAGGGTTTAAAAGAAAGCCATATAATCCCATGACTGAGTTCATCACGCCAAAACAGCTAAACGGAATTCAACAATTTTTGGTACACGGTAAGGTAGTCACACACATGGTCATAGGAAACTTTTTATTCGGCTAGCTAGGCTCAAGAGAAAAATAGGGTTATTTTTTCTCCTCCGTTGACGAAGTTGATAGAAGTTGTCAAATAATTTAATTAGAAATTAAATGAAACTAACCCTAATGTATAAATAAATAATAAATAAATGATCTTTAACACATATTTATTTCTTATCTAATAAAAGTCTTAGTGTGGTGACATAAATCGTAACATTACAAAGGTGAACATGGTTTCCTTAAAAGGGTGTAAACAGGGCATGAAATTTTGAATGGAAAAACATAATAACCAAAACTGGCTTTCCTACATACCTACAATACAAAGTAATCAACATCATTTATTTAAGAGCTAGGCTCTTGTTGGTGGAGTAATTTTCAGCTTATTCTACAAAGTAATACTTGTTTAAAATTATATATGCTAGTCAAATACCTCAAGATGAGGCAACGGACAAATCGCTCCCGTTGCTTATTGTAGCGTAGTTACCATTACCCAGCCAGCCAGTTACAAAAGATCATAACTATTTATAAAGCTCTACACTGTGTTGCTACTTTTTGCCTCTGTAAAGCTACTACCAGACTCATTCGATATTTCACTATCAAATTCACACGATCACGTCTGTGCATCTGTCACGACTCGATATCTACGCAACTTGTTCTGTGAGGCCAGGAAAAACACAGTTTAATCTTGAAAATTTTATATTTTCTATACTATTGTAAAGTTGTAAAAAAAGGTCTGTTCATTGAAGATATTTTCAAAATAATTATAGTAACGAACTATTTAAAGGTCGTTGAGGCGAATTTACGTTGTATACGAACATCAATCTAAAACCTTAACCCTTCTTCTGACGCTGTTGGATAAAAATACTTTACCCACCAAATTCATTGTTAATGCATGTGATTATTGCATTAATAGATTGTCTCAATCCCTCACTAAAGTACCGAATGTGCAATGAAAGTTAAGCTTTTTTGCTTTACCGAGAAAAGCTATTTTTTTTATGAAGTCTAGAGTGGTTTCTTGGTGATAGTGATATTTTTATTTTTTTATAGGTAAATCGCTTATCTCGTGGACCCCTCCTCGCCTAACTCGCTTCACTTAATGTGCTCATTATTTTTACGTCTAATTTTGGCTCACGACTAACTGTACTTTCTTTTCCTATTGATTATTAATCATTTTAATCGCTCCCTCGATAATTATAACGTACTCTTTAATTAAGTTATTTACTGCCGCTAAGAAAACTTACTTTTTGTCCAGTTATTAATCAAAATTTATTACAGAGTACTTAAAGGCTTTAATGGTTAAATTAATTATTGGTAAAACAAATCAAATGTGTTTCAATGGTTATATGTATATTTCTTAATTTAAATGAATCAGTGATTTGACACAAATCTGCTACAAAGCCTAATGTGAACACTTCAGATACCTGGGTATAATAAAATTAAAAATAGTAGATTGTTTGACAAGGGGCTAAAATAAGCCATTATGATACGAAGTGATTATTTGGACGAGCTCACGAAGTGAGTGAGGACAAATATGTCTGAGTGTCATAATGGCTTTTAGCCACGTGTTAAACACTCTGCTTTTCACTTCGACTGCGAGAAAATAAAAAAGACTTAACATTAAACTTGTATATTTCATGAAAAACTAAAAGTACAGTTTGAGCAATTCCATCAGAAAGTTTGGTCAATCTGATCAGATCGGTTTATTTGTTTTTAATTATTCGTAAGGAGTATGTAGCTGGCCGCCAGATTTTTTTTTCAGTGTCATAGAAATTTGTATGGGATTATATGGCTTTCTTTTAAACCCTAGGGGCTAAATGTACTATTTTAGTCTCGCTTCGCGAATCTAATATGACTTACTTTTTGAGCAGGAGAAGGGAAAAAAATATTAAATTATACACTTAAAGGTGCCCGCAACTTCATTGGCGGAGCAGAAAAAAATGAGAAACCTTTTATTCAGCGTAATCGGGTAAAAAGTATCCTATAACTATCTGAGGATGCCTATTTAGCTATACCCGTGTACTACACTCAAAGCAGTAGTCAAACAGATTATTGCTTCCAATTTTATTTATTTAACAAAACACAAAAAACGGGGTTAAATCTCATATCAATATGATTGGTAGTGTTGTGATAATAAGGGAAAATCGTGTCAATTGAAATCCACGTTTTATTGATCAAACTTCTAGAACCTTCTTGTATGTTCTTTGTTTTCTATTCGACTGTTTTTGAGATGATCCGCACCCTGAGCATTTCTAAAAAAGATTGTTTATGTATTTTGTTCCGATGTGAACTTTCCTTTTCTATTACCAAAATTTTAATTCATTATTATTATTTTAATACATAAGGTATATGATATATATTATCTTAATTACGAAATTAAGTAAGCAAAACACCAATCAAGAACCAATCATCATCCAAAATATTGGTAACAAAATCGAAACTACAAAATTGATATTTTGAAGTTTTTGTCTAAACCTATCTATGTTTCATCAAGTTCATCTTTCATAAGCCACTGAGCACGATCTGAAACTGACCTAGTAGTCATTTTTTATGTTACTCTAATGTCTGCTATTCCCACGAGATCAGTGGTGCCTCCGCCACTTCGAGAAATAATTAAGCCCAATAAATGAACGTGACCCGCGCATAATTTTTCAAAACCTAAGTATCAAAAACTAGGCCACATTCGGTGGTAAATCACATCGAATGATTAGCAAGCAGCCTCCTAGCGGCAATCGCTCATCCTTGCCTCACATCTAATTACGGAATTAAGAAATCGTGGCCGATATCTCTAGTTAAAGACAATAAACCTATCATTAATCATTGGGCATTAGCTCGCAATCATTAATGATGATATTAGGTGTTTTTGTGCATTGTGGTTGTAAGTTTGGAGAGAGAGCGAATCGAAGAGAAATAATTATGACTAAACTATAAGAAACTAATAGATTGTACTGAGCATACTTTAAATATTATTTGTGCATCAAAATGAGTCACGTTACAGCTTCTACGCCTAAAACCCAGATTGTCAATAAATAAATAAGTACTAGGGACAATCTTACACAAATCGATCTAGTCCCAAACTACACTACTAGACCTAACCTAACCTTGTACTTTGGGTAGTATGCGACATTACAAAAACCTTTAAATACGGAAGCTGCAAAGCTTCCGAAACGTCGGGAACTCAAATGAGATAATATAACGCGATATAATCCGTTTAAATTGATTTATTTAAATTAGTGATAATCGCGGGAACAGGAAAGAATAATACATAGTGCTGATATAAACAAAGTGGGAGGATATAATTAGCTACAAAAAGGTGAATTTAAGTTGAAGAAGATATGACACAGCTTCTACGATGAACCCTAATTACTCGAGAGGCCGTTTTAGAGTTCCGTAGCTTAAAAATGGCAAAAACGGAACCCTTATAGTTTCGTCATGTCCGTCCGTCAGTCCATCCGTCCATCCGTCCGTATGTCACAGGCAATTCACTCAAAAACTACAAAATGTACATTGATGAAATTCGGAGTAGATGTCTTATGTAAGCCGCTACTTAATTTGATGGTTAAATAACAAAATTAAAAGAATGTAGGTGGGGCACTCCATACATGTCATCGAACCTGAAATATATTTTTTTCAGCAAATATCAATGTGTGGCCCACATTTCAACAGATCTTTTTGATTTAGTGGATATTTTCGTAAATAATCGCTCCGAAAGTAGCATAAATTGTGTCCTCCCCCCTCTATTTTCTAAACGGTATGTTTAAAAAATATGAAAAAAATTACAAAGATGAATAAACACTTTTAGCGAAAATTGTTTTGAACATGATTACTTATACCGTTTTTAAATTATTGCCGAAAAATGGCGCTTCTCAACGAAAGGACGTAAGTGACGTGGAGATACGCTCTTTTGCTATTGCACGTTTTCATGTCGCATGTTTTTCATCGGTAGTGTGCATTTTTTGGTATAAACGTATGCGTAACCCTACACTGAGCATGGTCCGACATGCTCTTGGCCGGTTTTTTGATGCATGGATTTTTGATGGATGGATGGATAAACTCAAATTCTAGCGCAACATTAAGTATGTACTCGTGTAGGATACAAGATCTGAATAAAAGATCGGGATAAAAAGAAATCTGTATGGACGCCACACGCTTGACGTGACTTCTCCTCAACTTTTACAATGTACCTACTACATAGGCTATCCATAATTATAAGAGAGACCTACTTGTAAAACTCACATTCTACAGTGATATTACATACCTCCTTTTCAAGAATACAAGTCGTCTGTAACTTCAGCCGCGCGTTATCGCGATGCGTTGCGCGTCCGAAGCTACGTGCTGTAATTTATCGGACGCCATCGCCTCTAAGTTCGGCCCTGTAAGTCTGCACCTAGTCATTACTAGAGAGATCGAGAAACAATCAAATTACAAATATTCAGAAAAAGGTATAATAATTCAGAACAGTGGGCCAAAGTAACTACTCGTACCGATACTCATACCCCATGACGGCTCCGGCTACCGAAGTCGAGGCAGATTGAAAAACGGAGGGCGGGACGGTTTGTATGCATTTTGTGCAAGTACTGGCGGGATTATGCGCTCAATAGAGATGAATGGTAGAAAAGAGGGAATACCTTTGCCCAGCACTACTACATCCTAAAAAAAACCAAATTAATGTTTATTAAGTCAATATATGCTCACTTGGTTAGGGTTGCGAGGACTCGCTGGATGCGGGGCGCCTTTATCCGGACCATGTGGAAATCTATTGAGGAGGCCTGTGTCAAGCAGTGGGCGTCCAATGGCTGAAATGATGATGAATGATGATATGCTCATTGAGAATCAAAGTGACATTATACAAAATAAAAATTCCTTCAAATATAGATTTTAGTTAAACCGCTAAACGTCAAACGTGAATTACGTCAGTTACGGTGCTGTTTTGAATCCTCGTCGAAAAATGAGGGGTTTTATAGCTTTGAGGTGAGTATCTGTGCTCCGTTCGATGGCGTCGTAACTACTAAATTAATGAACCGTTTTTGATTTTGTTCCTCTTGTTTGAAAGGTGACTTCCTTGAGAGTATTTTGTTTACAAAAAACAGTTCAGCCTATGATTAATGGGCGTGTGTCTTAAAAAAATGTAATTAGTCCGTCACTTACATTATCAGAAAATATTGGGTACGTATTTTTTCTTTTGTCAATTAAACAAAAAATGATGAAGATATAGCCCGTTATAATTTTCCGTGACGTCACGCCGTGCGACCGTTTTTCGCACGGCGTGACGCCATGCGCCCCAACTCCCAAACTTTGATGCGCTTTATCTTTGTCTATTTTAATTTGAATGACAAAAGAAAAAATACGTGTTCTTTGATAATCGAACTGACGGACTAATTACATCTTTATGGGGCACAAGCCTATTAATCAAAGGCTGAACTGATTTTTGTAAACAATAGCTAAGAATACTCTCAATAAAGTCACCTGGACTAATTAGAATAATATTTTTTTTACCCAAGAAACTACCCTATTACCGGCTTTTTTTGAGATATCGAAGGTTAGCAATTTCTTGTACCTAAGTATAAGTTTATAGCTATTTTCAAGTAATATAATGCGTTCACCGACAACCCTATCTCCCAGTACATCGATTCAACACAACATGTCATTTAAATGCCGTAAACGTTTATACTTCGGTCGTAACGGTCCCAGTTCGTTGCTCGTGTCGGTAGTTTTATTTCCGAGCGTTTTGAACCACTGTAATTTGAGGGAGATTTATTTGCCCAAATAGTTACTTTACGTCCGTTTCTGTAGTTTTAAAAAGCGAGAACGCGTTGTTAAGAGTGCAATTGCAATGTCCGATTTTGAGAGCGATTGTAATAATAAAATATAATTGTTTTAATTTGACGCCTTGTCTATATTATTAATATTTTATTATATTCAATTTCAATTATTATCACTTGATAAATATGTAAAGGTGTTTATGAAATCGCCAACCCGCATTGGATAAGGTCGTGCAAGATGTGATCTGTTATTATCAATAATTGTAACACCTTTTGATAAATACTTTTACAAGCATTTATTAAGTGACCATAATAAAACCATAACAATTATTAAATTTAATTGAATAACTAAAAAAGCCGGTAGTTTCTCCGGTGTGGCAAACATTTTCAACAGTTTTTATTTGATAATCGACTATTTTCACTGGGTACAAATTGAACTATTTTTTTCTAGTCCATATTTTATCTCTCTAAAAAAACAAACAAAATTCCGTGAAATGACTAACCAATACTTTAGCATTTATAACATGCATTAGGATTGAGAATACCGGTATGAGCGTGACTTCTTCGATCAGCATTGCGCTTGATCAACATTCGTTTCTCCTAAGTACTTCTGAATTTTGTGATGGTGATACTACTGAGATCAATTTCGTGGAGATTTAGAAAAAATAATTGAATTAGTAAAGTTAATTGAAAAAGAAAATAATAAAATAAAAATAAATACTCTATCAGGAGCAAAACTAGAAACATATAGCCGAAATGGTCTCCACCCAGCAATGCTGCTGTGGCAACTGCCCTGAGTTAGTTGTGCAGCGGGCGCAAACGAGCGTGTAGAAATATATACTTAATGTAAATAAAAGATAATCGTAAAGTTATTTATAGTACAACAACAAAAGAAAAGTTAATGTCATAAAAAGTAGAGACTTTTGCCACAATCTATCTTCTGATCTATCAGCAAAGCTTCATCACGCTAAGCCATCTATCATTTCACCAGATGAGATATAGGTATAATCGACTCAAGGATCAGTTTGTAAATCTGGTAAGCTTTTGCAACAATTTGACCGTTTAATTGAGATATCACCTATGGTACGAGTTGGCGACAGTTTGACGGGCAGCGGGCGCACTTCTAATCTCTATGTCGCAACGCCACGCGCTCCTTGCCGCGGTAGACGTCTTATTTAAATGGACGGCCATGATCCGGCATCTCAGTAAAGCTTCACGCAGAGCCGTCTATCATTTCACCAGCACAGATGAGAAATAGGCACAGTCGGCTGAGGGTTGACCGTCAACGCACCCACATCAAACTTTCAGCTGTGCTCCCCGCACATAAATCAGGGTGGGCGTGAGTACAGGCGAGCTCGAAAATGCTTTTTATGACTATTGTATAAACTTGGCTTGATGATCCTCAGTCTTCAGAGAACGACTTTATATAAAAAAAAACTATGGGTATTTCTCTTATTAATATCCTTAAAAGTTCCATCTCGGGAGACTGGGATTCCATAACTTGAAAGTCAGGCGTAATGTCAGTCTGCTTAATTTTGTATGCCGCGTGCTATGGGGAGAGACGGATTGCTTCAGCTCATGGGGCAATTAGTGAGATTAAACATTCCAGAAGTGCTGGCATACCTGCAGCTCACAGAAGCAACACTGCCCTGATGCTGCTAAATGCGCTTCTGGTGCCAACACTCGAGTGTGACCTCCGCGCGTAGGGACGTAACTTGTGTTTGGCCGCCCATAAATACTTTCCCACTCATTATTCTCTCCATCCAATTTAAGTCAGAGTCACTTGACAGTTTGCATTTCTTATTTACTTGACTTATCGTTCTTCGAAATGGTGTCCAGGATATCCTAATAATTTTCTATTTGCCAGCAAGCGTTAAAAAATCCATAACCCTATTTTTAGTACAAAATTGTTTTATTTTGTATGAAACTGTATTTTTGTTATGACTACAGACGAAAAAATTTAAATATAAAAAGGAGATTATCGCTTTAAATTTGAGGCTCAGTATATTACGTAAATATTTCTTTTACCAGCATTCCAAATAGTCCTAGGACTGCGATTTGATAGCATGATTTTGAAAGTCACTTTTGCATACAATTATATGGAAAAAATAATGAGTGGGAAAATACTTATGAGCGGTAGTGTATAGTGGTAGTCAGTTCAAAGTTGTATATCTAATTTAATTGACAATTTGTTCAGTATGAAAATCATGTACAACTTATTTTTCATGTAACAGTGTCTAAATAAAATGGACAGCCTGGGTATAAAAGTCTTTTATTATGTAGCCTAACTAACATTCGAGTTAATTAAAGTGACAAAGACAAGAAGGCCTAACTACACTCGGGTGCAAAGAAATCGGACCACCCCAGCATTTTTAGCATTTTTCCGTTTTCTATTAAAACTGTAAGCTCGACCGTAACAACTTAAATACCACGTGATAGATAATTTTCTGCCCTATCAAATGACACCAATATTCAAGGGCGGGAATAGATATTGTGCAAAATGTGGGCGTGGAAATCACCCCCCTCCAACTGCCTCGTTAACGCATGCATTAATTGGCCACTTACCATTAGGCATAAAACCAGTAATTATCATTGTTTATGCATCATTCGTAATTGATACGTCTTCCTGAACACTGCTCTCTTCGACTCGACCCTGAAAACATGAAGAAACATGGATACTACCCCAAATGAAGCCGCCCAAGCAGTTGCCCTATTGCAGAGTGGGCTTAGTCAACGTGAAGTGGCTCGACAACTGAACCTATCGAAGTCATCAGTTCAACGTGTGTACCAGAGGTTCCGCGAAGATCAGACTTTCTCCAGAAGACCCGAAACAGGCAGAACTCGCAGTACTTCAAAGAGAGATGACCGTTTTATCGCTGTTTCGTAGGGCTAGAGGAGGCAATACACGATATTAAATTGCTGAAAATTGTTTTAATTTTTCCTCGATTTCCTTAGAACCACAGCTTTCCCCTTAGGCAAAAGTTTTACTCCAGTACGCATTTTAGGGCGGTAACGTTCTAAGCCCTGAAAATCTGAAAGTATTGGCCGCACACCTTCGGAAATCAGATGAATTTATAGAGGAAAAGCTTACCATTTATATGGTATATAATATGCTATGGTCACCCTTACAGTTTTTACAGAAATTGGGAAATTGTTAAAAATGCTGATGGGGTGGTCCGATTTCTTTGGACCCGAGTGCATAATTGTCGTTACAAAAAGTACTGAGGTCGACTGAAGTAGCATGACAAATACGAACGTTTCCGAGAAATTACGATGGAAAATAATTATGAACTACATCTTGTATTAGCATTTTAGATACTGATATGACAAACCTTCCAAAAATACTGTTCCAAATTAACTGAAGATTAAAACCTACTTTACAAAGGTCTAACGAGAGTTTTCTCAGTATAATGAGGACCTCAAAAGCTGTGGGGAGACTTTTATCTAACAGGCCGACAATGAGACACAGGAATACGTTAGAAAAAAAAAGACTAAGCCTACAACTTTCGATCGCAACAGTACCTAGCGAAATCCCGCTCACAAACGTACTATCTTCACACTCACCCACACAATTACATTTATCTTCTCCTAAAAACCACCCTCACTTCCCCATTTTAGCATCCCTTTTCCATTGGCATTGCTCTCTGTTCTAGTGGCCTCGTTTAGGGGGGGATTTAGCGAGTGACCTATATTCGGGGGAAAGAAATCAGGGGTCGTAATCCTGGATAGATAACCCGCCGACGGACATTGTTTTTTTGGGGGTTTGAGAAACAACCTATTGCTTGTTAAAAGGAATAAATTGCTGTGTTTTCTAACCACAACTCAAACAAAGATGATAATTTAAAATGTATAGGTATCGGCACCAGAGTAAAGTTGAGGTGAATGGCTACACACACAGCTGCATACAGTGCTAATAGCAAAAAAACAGTAGATTAATGAAAGGGCTTTATGTATATGACTGATTGCATATATTTTCGGAAAGCAGGCGATACAAATTATGTTTATACTAGCTTCTGCCCGCGACTTCATCCGCCTTAAATTCGTTTATCGCGGATAAGGGTCTTTTTCCGCGAAGGGTCTTTTAGCCTATGTCCTTCCCCGGGACTCAAACTATCTCCATACCAAATTTCATCCAAATCGGTTCAGCGGTTTAAGCGTGAAGAGGTAACAGACAGACAGACAGACAGACAGACACACTTTCGCATTTATAATATTACTAGCTTCTGCCCGCGACTTCGTCCGCCTTAAATTCGTTTATCGCGTATAAGGGTAATTTTTCCGGGATAAAAAGTAGCCTATGTCCTTCCCCATGACCCAAACTATCTCCATACCAAATTACATCCCAATCGTTTCAGCGGTTTAAGCGTGAAGAGGTAACAAACAGACAGACAGACAGACAGACAGACACACTTTCGCATTTGTAATATTAGTATGGATAGTATATAGTATATAGTATAGTATGGATTAGTATATTAGTATTAGTATATATTAGTATATTAGGATTAGTATATTAGTTTCTTAGTATTAGTATTAGTATGGATGTCCCCCACGCTCACGGGACAATAGTGTCCCGGACCTTTGGGAGGCGTGCGTGGAGACGAAGACAACGCGTAGAGGCCCTTTAGACAAAATAATAAAATGTAAGGGGTACACTGCGCGGGTGCTGTTCCAGTCCGTATCAGGGACGAGCAAAGAGACAGCAGACCCGCCAGATGCCAAATTACATTAAACCTATGGAAGCAAAATACAGTCGTCACTTTGCTAAAGTCGCGAGAGAATACTATATAATACCTAAATAGTATAGTAGCAGAGAAAAACGCAAATATCAATTTTGAATAAAATAATACTTAGCTATAATACGTAAATACTTAGCTATTTAGCTAAGTATAAGAATACGAAGTGGCACTGCCTAAAGTGAAGCATACTAAAGTTTTGTTATTCACCTTTCAACTTCGACTGTTACTACATACTAAATTGTCATGACACAATCCTGAAAGATAACTCTTTGAAAGAAAAGCGTTGAACACCTACGGCTGAAAAATACACAATGACAATTGTAACTAATTCGCAACATAATTGCAACACAAAATATCGCCCCTCATTAAAAAAAATTGGCCCTTAAAACTGTCTACACGGTCCGATATTAAGCAGCTCACAGCTTGAAACACCAATAAAGCGTGGATCACAGGCGCCCATAACGCAAGCGGCTGACAGGACCCTAGGCTAAACACCAAGCATCTGCCGCATCCTGTCTCGATGTTTTTTTTCCATTTAAATTTCGAAGAGAAATAAAACTGAATCATTGATAGCCGGCCGTTGTCGTGGAATGGAGTTTTTGTTTTAAAAACGTTTAGTTTTTGCAACGAGGTAAGAATAATAAACGGTGAATTCACACAGTTTCGTATAAGACGTAATTTATGTATTCAATTAACTATAGAAGTGAGTGTATAACATAAACTTAGGTTGTACTCGTATCTTTTATAGTAATCTTGATATTTGAAACTCAGTTTATTTATTTTTTTATTTAATGATATTGGCATAAAGAATAGGCAACCATTTTATCATAGAGGTGGGTATTACGCATTAGTATGTGACGCATAATAATATCGCAAACGTTTATTAGATGCTAAGTAAATGTTGGAAATACTTACCTTTTAAACACTTAGAAGGTTTCAACGTCAGTTACAATACTTAGGTTAAATAAGTAAGGATCGCTCACCTTAACTTTAACACCACTCATTCACACATTAAGACTTAAAGAAAAATAATATTAATATGACTTTTTACATATATAAATAAACCAACTTAAAAAACTTTAAGTGCACCTTTTAAACCACTTCACTGTAGCGACAAGACGAACCAAAAATCTCAGACTGAGTGCCCTTAAGGTCTCAGATATGGATTATTATTAAGCTTAATAAAAGAATATTCAAAATGGCGAACAATAAAATCAAGATGGCGTCTTGGGTGCTTGCAATGTAAGGGTTATAAAGGCTGAATAGGGCTTTTTATTTATTCGTGACAAAAAGGGTAAAAGCTTTATTATACATTCCTGACCGTAATAATTTGTTATGAAGCGAGTAATGAGCATTACCTGCGATAAAAAGTATTTTATAGAGATTTTTAAACTTTAATGGTAAGTACTTGGGTGACGATGCACGGTCGGTGTACAGTTTTTTTTTTATTTTACGAGGATAAAATACTATATAGATAATTTTGAAAAGCAAAACCGGGGTCAAGTGCCAAATTTCATCCAAAATAATTAGAGCCCTCTCCGAGAAACCAATTACATATATAATTATATACATACATTCAAGAATTGCTCGTTTAAAATGATAGGATTGTATTACTTAACATGACTTCAAAGCACTAATACACGTGACGTAACTAGGTCTCATATTAACTTTTCGTACAATAGGTTGTTTAACAAATGTTGGAATAACGTATTTATGATAACTTTTATTATAGAAAAACGGTTTTTATAATATGTACCTATATGTCACATGACCGAAAATGCTGACCGCCACGTTGTTGTCGCGTATGACGACATTATAGCAGAAGCATTTGTTATACGCAGTGAGGAATAAAATCGTCTTGAGCTGAGATACAATGGTTAATTGCAGTATGCACGTTTGACGTTTACTTCTGTTATTATGACGTCAGATTATGGCTACCGGTTAGGCGCGAATAAATTTTGTTTATTTTTCAAATCATATTCTTTGGCATTGAGCAATATTATTTAGAGGACATAAAAAATACCAGTGAAATAATTATGTAAAAAACATATTAAGACATTTCCAATATTATATTATATTGGAAATGTCTTAATACATAAAAAGTATTTACTTTTTATGTTTAGAGCCTGTTTTATATAATTTCTTTTTTTTTTTCGAACACGTATTAAATGAAACTCATAATCGAGTATCCCAATACCTGACACTGTTGCATATGTTGGCACCTTCAACCTTTATTCGTAGCTATAGCTAGCATTGGCCCTTTTACTTATATTTGTCAGATTTAACATTACCAAAAGCTGTGATCGATTAAAAAGTAACTAAAACATTTCAAACCACACATAAAAATGTTACACACACGACAATGTATCGTTTGTCCCCGTGACCGGCAAAGGGCCATTCAAAAAAACAACATAGAAAACGTCTTTTTTACCCCTAGGGAGAGAACAGCTGCGCTTTTGTAACACAATGATACGGCCATGGTACAGGCCGGAGGCAATCGGCGCACTGGGTTGCTATCTGACCAAATTGAAAAGGCCACTTATCCTGTAGGAAGAGCTTTCGCAAAAAACTGTTTCACTTTGCCGGGTTGTAACCGATTGCGTATGTACAGGGCCCCCTTTTGTTGAAAGTCACGCTTGATTTGGGGCGAAATTGTGTCCTTTTTGTTGTTTCATTCTGCGTTATGAGTGTAAAAATTGTCGGGTGCTTTGTTATGGCGCTCGCAACGGGCTGGTAAGCGTTTTGAAATTACTATTATGCCTTCATCGGTTATGGATTTAAAATTGTATCTCAATTTGGAACGGTAATGTGATGTTGTTGCGTGAAAGGTTATATGACATATGCATATTGCATGTAAGTATATATGAGCTTCGGTGTAAATGCCTAAGGAATAGGCATACCCAAGGAATTCATTATTGTATAGTAATAAGTAAGGAAGAAATCAGGGAAAGTAGTACCTAATGACGGTCATAAACAAAATGTGAAAGATTGTAGCATCGTTGTAACGCCAAAGGCAAAGGTGTCATACTCGTATGTACCTGTAATTTATTGGCTTTCTTAATCTTCCAACCAGATAATGACTTAGTGGCCGAGAAATGTAAAAAATGGGTTCCTTGAATTACAATTACTAACATTTATAAGAATACGTATATACGAGTATAATATATATATATACGAGTTTGCGGCCCTTGCAGTGGAGACCTTAGGGCCATGGTCAGCCGACATGAAAAACTTCATGAAGACCCTGTCGACGCAGTTGAGCCGCACCTCCGGCGATCCCAGACCTGGCGCTTACCTCTCCCAGAGGATTTCCTTAGCCATTCAGAGAGGTAACGCCGCCAGCATAATGGGAACCATGCCGCAGGCGGAACTGCTGGACGGGGTGTTCTTTTTATAACTCCTTTTAATTTTAGTGTATTTAGTAGTTTTAATTTACCTTATAATTTAGTTTAGGATTTTGTATATTGTTAGAATGTTAATTAATTCATTATTTTCGTGTAATACTAATTAAACTAGGATTATTAATAAATGTATTTTATTTATTAGTAATCTATATTATAATTAGAATACGTATATAAAAATATAGTTACGCAAACAGGGTTAGGGTATGCCCAATAGTCTACCTATCCGGATTACAAAGTCTTTGGACAGTATTTTCCAACATGACGGCAGAAATTTGCTGTGATAACTTTAATTCAATTTATGTATACTTAAAATAATGTAACATAAAACCCCAACCACCATTTTTTTGACGATTCTTACAGGTGATTTACTATCCTACCTCAACAAAAAACACGCTTTTATCTCACGGTACATAATGGTGACACTTTCAAATGTGTTCCACTTGAATCGAGGCCTCTGATTGGCGGATGATTGGTGACAAATGGGGACAGCGCGGACCAATGGGAGCGCCGCTTTCGAGATAATGTCCTTTAAACGATGTCATTTCACTTGCGGTGACATTATTGTGTTTTTGTGTGCGTGGGTGCTTCGTGTGTGTGTATTGTGATGTCGCTAAAGGTGTAGCTTATGTATCGAACAGATGCATGTCGTATGATGACTCTTGATTTTACTATATGTAAAATATTTAGTCGCTCCATCTTATGGTGGCTTACCCACGCTGCATCTTCTTGTACTTGGTAGCTACTCAAGAGCTCTTCGGCTTCAGCGGTCAATGTGGTCTGATGTCCTGATGAAGGTTACTGGATTCCACTGGGTGCGGGTGGCGCAGGACCGGGCATGGTGGCATTCATGTGCAGGAGAGGCCTACTTTCAGTGGACGTCTTGTTTGGTTGTTTAAACTCAAGACTTGATAGAACTAGAAAACTGGTAATGGTTATGAAAGATAAAGGACTTATAAAATCACGTATGACTTTTTAAAATTAATTAGAAGCCATTTTTTTATAGCACATTACCTGTTATAGCACTCTGCTACAATAACTACAGAGACGTGCTGAGGTAGAAACTTAGTGGTGTAACTATAGCATGTAAGTTGAAGAAGAAGGAGAAGATACATTTATTTTGTAAACAACAAAAATTACAGTACATATGAAAAGTGACAAGTATAGACTTAACCTAGACTTAAAGCTAAACCCAGGAGCTATAATCAATCATATTTGTGTCTACAAAAATGGCGTCCACTCAGCATATGTCAGAGCACTCATGAGTGCCATGACGCTGATCTTCCGTTCTAAATGATTTTCATTTTAATTTTTCATTTTCGTATGTTGTTATCACTTGTCTTTAACTCTCATCCCTACAGAAATCGCAATCACAATATTATCACAGCAAAACGGAACATTTTAATATTTACCTTGACTTTTGGGATGTGGTGTTTTCGTCACTATTTTCGAATTTAACCGTGCAAGTTTAAATCAATGAGTTTCACATTTGACGCGTAACCGAAACACAGGCACGCGCAATAAAAAATAACATGTTACGCGATTTGCTCAAATCCCTGACAAAATACCACTCTAGCTAAATTAAGAATTACGTCCAATGTATAAACAACAAAACTTTTCCCTTTTAATGTTGTTATTACACGTATAATGTGCTCCATCGGGCATTATAAACCGATTTACATACTTTGCGCCGCCACGGCTCACGCAGTACCGATCGTAGTTTAGATAACGCTTCGCACTCAATTTCGTCCTTTAAGTAGGTTGTTGGGTGGAAAAAGGTCCGTGGCACATTGGACCTTGTATAATTTTTTCTTCATTATGCATTTTAATGTTGTATTTTTGTTTATTAATTTAATGTTTGTTATTATATATATTAAGAAGTAAAATCTGTAAAATCAAATATTTAACTGTTTACTTGCTAAGCATCTTCTCGATGCACTGAACATTTTGCACTCAATTTTGTCCTTTGAGTAGGTTGTTGGGAGAAAAACCATACGTGACACATCGGGTTTTGTATTATTTTTAAGGTACTCGATGTAATTTATTTTTTTATTAAGTAATAAAATGTGTAGAAGGTCATATTGGTCGATTTGCTTAATTGGCTTGGTTGCGGACATCACACGCTAGACAAATTTAACGCTTCGCACTCAATTTTATCCTTGAAGTAAGTTGTTGGGTTAAAAAAGGTCCCTGGCACCTTTGACCTCTAGCTTAAATTATAGTTTATAGTTTAGTTAAGTGTTTAATTTAGTCATAATTACTAACATAGTTGTTAAGTAAAAAATTGTTACTAATATCTATGGAATCCTGTGTTCTGAAATAAAAGTTTATTATTATTATTATTATTATTATTATTTGTATTAATTTTACTTCAGTTGTTTTTATTTAATTGTTTTATTTCGTGACAATATGTGTAAAAGTTAATATAACGCTTTGCACTAAATTTCGTCCTTTAAGTAGATTCTTGGGTTGAAACAGATCTATGACACATTGATTTAAATACATATATTATTTCTGGAGAAAATGTCGTATTTTATGGACTCTTAAACTTGTATTAAATAATAAGACAATTATGTACCTAAGCGTCAACATTTATCGATTACATACGTTATTGTAACGATTGTAATTTAGGTAACACTTCGCAGTGTTGAGGTAGAACGAGTCTGTGGCATGTTCATGTATTATTTTTGGACATTTACTCTTAAATTACTGAGTAAATTTTTCGTGATTAGTGACTAAAAAAGTATGACTGTGTACACTCAGTGGCGTGCACAGAGTTCTTGGCCAATTTAAGCAGGTTTTTGTGCCTAAATTAAGTCCTGAGTCAAGACCTGAGTCAAAATACATGGAGCCATGGTCGTTCAGGGCTTCAGGGTAGGCAGTTTCTCTGTGCTAGCCATGGTCGTTCAGGGTAGGCAGTGCCTTGGTGCCTATATATACGAGTACCGCACGCCACTGTGTACACTGCATCATTTTAAATGCATTTTTTTACGTTTCAAATATGGTTGACATTAAAAAGTGATGCGTCGAAGAAAATGGTACGGTGCTACTTTAAAACGAATTAAGATAAAACAGTGGGTAAAGTAGTTTTATTTAAAACTGAAGCTATGTGCACCACCAACCTACCAACACTAAAATAGAAAACCCCAATCGACCCCTACCTATAATTACGCGTAAAGATGACAGATAAGCTGGTGTCATTTGTTACCCAACTCACGAACAACGATCGTGTTCCTGATACCACGACGGTATACCGCCTGCAACAAAAAAGCGTATTTCAGTAGGAAAATGCAGGTGCTTACGTCTTTTTCTCAATAGAGGGCGGTGCAAATCAACGCTAGTAAATTTGTAAATTAATAGTTTATTGAATTTGTTATTTGTGTGGCGCTGGGGGCAAAGTGTTGATGTATGGAATAGATTTTGTGATTGTAGGGTTCTTACTTAAAATTCAGATTTATTAGATCCCTCAATGTACCTATGTGAATTTCGGCGTTCGTATGTGTGTTTGTGGCTGATATATTACTGCTTTCTATGGAAACATAATTTCATTTGTAACTTTAACTGCAGTAAGCTGCAGAGGAAAGTCGAACGTGTTATATGTAACATTTATATACGAATACTAATTCAACTTATTATAGGCAATAACTCTTACATATTAAGACTTAGACTTAAATACTTTATATTATACTAGCTTCTGCTCGCGACTTCGTCCGCCTTAAATTCGTTTATCGCGGATATAGCGTATGTCCTTCCCCGGGACTCAAACTATCTCCATACCAAATTTCATCCAAATCGGTTCAGCGGTTTAAGCGTGAAGAGGTAACAGACAGACAGACAAACACACAGACAGACACACTTTCGCATTTATAATATTAGTATGGATACAGATAAGCTAAAAAACATAACGAAAGAAATGGATCAAAATTATTATGTGCAAGCTAAAAATGACGCAAATAAACGCACAAACTCAGAGTCATGTTTCATGTGCTGTTTAGTACTCGACTTATACGGTGTAAATTTTAATGAACTCTTCTGCAACGGCGTAGTAGGTACTTAAGATATTAAAAATTAAAACAACTAACTAAAACATTTATATAAATATTAGGGAAAATCTCACACAAATCGTCCTAGTCTCAAAGTAAGCAAAGCTTACTTTGGGTACTACATAGAAAACATTCAACAAATATTCGTGCTTATCACACAAACACTTGCCCCGGCCGGAATTCGAACCTGGGACCGCCAGCTTCCACCGTTGTGCAACCAACTAACCCAAACGTATCGTCTTTAACATATCATTGACTTATACATAGTTTATCATATCTACCAGTGTAGGTATATCTATTTACTTGTGCATTTCGTCTTTATATTCTACCACCGCACCAGATTTACAAAAAGTTTCCCAACAAAACATACATATGTTCGTATTGGAACACAAATAAACAATTGTCGTTGTACCTACTGTCACATTTAACGCATATGACGCGATGTTTATTGTGTCACAACTATACCAAAAACCATTATAACTTACGCCTTCCCCTCCCCCCCTGTTATATACCAATTATGGAGTTTTCAGAGGGTTTGTACTGTCTTCGAGAGGTCTTGCTATATTGGTGGGTAAAGACCTTGTCACTGGCTGTCGAGACATGTGGCATTTGTTTATATTGTAAATACTCGTCGCTCGCCATATGTCGTATGCTGGAATAATTCGCTATTTATTGACGGAGATAGGGTATTGGTGACATATTCATGTGGCTAATTTAGCTATGTACCCAGACCTTATAGGAAACATGGTTACCGATAAAATGTATTTACGCTTCCTTGACTTTATTACATCCATCAATTTCTATTCTATTTTTTGATAATGTACCAATTTGTCATTTTTGCGCATTATGTAATAGCTTTACGATTGTTTACCTTTTATTGTAATTTATTTATTTGATCGTTGTAAAGTACCATGGCAGTAGATATAGGATAAGTACACACGTTTTTACTTAACAAATTTAGCTTCCCTAGATTAGTTTTATGTTGCCTTGCTTATCACGGTTCATGTACTTATTAATAACCTTTATAGACCTTGTAGGTATTGTGAGATATATTGAACTGCAATAAATAAATACAAATATCTATAATTGATATAGTTTCACAATTCGCGCCCCGTAAGTTGTGATGAAATTAGGAACAGCAACATACTGTTCATAGCAGTCAAAAGTTTCGACTTACTTCAGAGACGGAAAATTTCCGTGTTACGAATTGTATGTTCCTTTACGTTGTTCACTAGTTTGGGGCTATAAAATGTATCATATGATAAGGTGCAAGAAATTCATAAAATGTTACACGGCATATTTGACGGCCGGTTTGGCTCAGCGGAAGTAACGTTGCCTGCGAAGCTGAAGGTCCTGGGTTCAAATCCCAGTAAGGGCAAATATTTGTGTGCTGAGCATAAATATTTGTTCCTGAGTCTTGGATATTTCCTATGTATATAAGTAAATATATCTATTAAATGTATCGTCGTTTAGTACCCATAATAGAAGTCTTATTGAGCTTACTATGGGACTCGTCCGATTTCTGTAAACATTGTCCTGTAATATTTATTTATATCCTGTAATATTTAAATTACATTTGCGGTTACTCACGTCATCACGTTGTAAAAACCGAGAAATGGTAGAGAGGAGATGAGCAGCGTCGGTGTCCACTCGTGGACCAAAACATTTCGAACAATACTCTGCTTCTCACGGTAGTTTTCTTGTTAAAAAGTATTATACGGTGTGAAAATGTTGCATTGTAATTCCAAATAAAGAGTGCAATTATTATTTAAATAAAACAATTTAAAAAAAAGAAAGAAGAAGCTGAAAAGCTTTCGAAACGTCGGGAACTCAAATGAGATAATATACGCGATATAATCCGTTAAATTGTTTTGTTTAAATGAGTAATAAACGCCGAAACAGAAGAAAATATAATGCAATTATTGTAAAATAAATTTGGAGACCACAAAAGATATGTAATTTTCTCATTATATCAATAATATTATATTTTTTATACTTCGATGGCCACAACTTAACTTTTGTGTATTTCACTAAATTCTGCAATTTTTCGCTTATCTTAATTTCAATTAAAATTTCTTGAATCAAATTAAATTTTATTAAGGATACATTTATAACACTAAAAGAATACGTTAGTAAATACTCACCATCTATGAATTCTTTCAACGCTAGAAGTTGAATGCGTATAAACTCTTCAAGAACCATGTTATGGTTACGCTAAATAAACTTAATTATTTATTTATTTCTATGTGCCTACGACTGCCATCACCCTACAATTTTCACACACGAAGTCCCTAATTTTCCCTCATAAACAACCCTTTTCCAACCGCCCACCGCGATTATAAAGACGTAATTACCCCCAAACTCATAAATTCCATCTAATCACAACAAGTACTTAAGTTGACATAGAGTGAGAACCTCACTTCCGGTCTGGTTGACCGGAAGTACACTGCCGGAAGTTGTATACAAAGTGCGAGCCTTCGCGTGCCGGATAGCATCGAGGCTTCGTAACGTACGTTAGTATGGGGAAACTGAAAATGGAATATTAATATGGGAAATGGGGTCCTGAAATTTACACGCTGTTTATGCGGAAAATATTTTAATTGAAACAAGAAGGTGCCCGCAACTTTGTTCGCCGAGGAGGAAAAGCCATAACCCTCTTTCATAAAAAAAGTAAATAATGATTTTAATAAAAAAAAATCATTATTTTTTTGTCGATAAAATTGCATCTACTTTCATCCTTATTCCTTTGTACATTTTATCATGGCATAGAGATTGGATTGGAGTGTGATATTGGCTACATGTTACCCTCGAAAAATTCCACGATTATCGACCAATATCCCCACATAATAGTAGGCCACTAGCAAAGCCGTGGGAAAATCCTAGTAGTCTGTTGACGTGACTTACATGTTCAACAGAAAATGGCGACGCATTTGCCACGTACTTCAACAATAAGACTTCCGATTCACCAAACAAGTTCTCTGTTGCTCTTCCGTTGGAAATAGAAAAAGTAGTCAGCCAAATGCTCCGGACAGATTTATTTTTTGCCATTCCTAATATCCAAATTTTTCAGCTGGTCGCCATCTTCTGTTAGATCTACCCTAAGCCTATGATTCACCAATAACGGAAATTTCCCTGAAATTACCGACAGATAACATCACTTGGATTTGCTGCGATTACTGCTATTTCAACTTAAACACATTAACTGTTCATACAACTCATAGATTGTTACGACATTTCATTTCTAATATCGCGGTTAAGCTGAAAATGGGTTCATAAGACTAAAGCACTACTTTATCTACTTTCGTTCATTGGAAATAAAATCATGGGAAATCCAAAATAAGACTCATTCCAACTAGAAACTAATTGTAAATGTATATAAACCTTGTACCGGTTGGTTTGATTGTATGTTTAAATCTGGTTTAACGCAGATTTAGTCTTCATGCTTTACATTAGGTGCAGTTACAGGTGCAGACAGAAAAATAGCTACTCAGAATAATCACGTTTAAAGTTCCCTACACGAGCCTAATTCTTTTGAAGAGTTGGGCGCAGACTATTTTGAGCGTTAAAGTATTGACAAATATCGTTATATATACCACTCTAAACATTATTTAACTTTATATTTTATTTGTGTAATTACAATATGAAGCAAAACCAAATCTTTCTTTTATATGATGATTTATGATGTGTTTCTCAAAAATAAAACATGTCATTCTTATTGTTTGTCTCTTCTTCTCTGACGTTTCGCTCTTGGCAGAGCGGTCGTGGTCACATTGAGGCGTTCACATCGTTGGTAGAGGCGGACAAAGCTCTCCGCACAATCTCCAGCCATCTCTCCCTGTTGGCAGATTGTCTGGCGCAGTCAAATACGCAGTTTCCTACTGCTGATTTTATTTGGTCAGTCCAACGCATAATGGACCTGCCACGCGATCTGGTTCCATCCACTTTTCCCTGCACAACCAGCCGCTCTATGGAGTTGTTATCCCGCCTAGAGACATGGCCAAAGTATTGCAGTATGCGCAACTGTACTACAGCTTATTATCGTTTGTCTACAAAAAGATAATTCTGTAAAATGACTAACTACTAAACGTTTGTCTAAGAAATGAAAGGTTCATACATTTTGAACACGTCGTTCGTGTACCTACTTTTGCAACTGACAGTACGATTTAGTTGGAACGTTGGTGGCGTGAGCGACGATGCGATTGTTATCTCCGTAAATCGTCCGCGATTGTCGCTGATGTAGTAACCGATCGCGTGCGTAACTTAGGAGGGTTTCATTGTAGAGATTCATTAGTGAGGGGGGTTATTATGTATAAATAAATATGTACCTACTGATGTGTGTTTAAATATTTCTAATATAGTGTTCTAGTGCCAGAGTGAACTTTTTGTTGTGATTGCTGGAATGGAGATAAGTGTAATACCTAGTAGAGGCGACAGACAACAAGAGGCGAAAGACGACATCTGCTAACAAGCCGGCAGAAAATAAATCGTCAGTCATGGCAAAATGGAGAATAGGTATTGGGCTTTTTTTGCATTTTTTTCTGAACACGTAAACTTTTCAGGATTGTTATAAAACAAACCTAACCTTACCTAATGCATTTAACAGGATAATTCCTTAAAATAATTGATAGATTCAGGCGTTACTTTGCGGAATTCTATACTAGATTTAACGAATTACATTGATCTAATTCCTTAAAAGGCTCTAAAAATTCTACAGTGACAAAAAAAGGTAATGCCAGATGAGGGTAACCGAGTTTTCTGTTATGGTCGTCGTGAAACAGGACGCATTATGCAGATTCTGCCAAGAGACAGAGGAGACTGCAATGCATATCCTCTGCTTCTGTGGACCACTCATGAGAAAAAAAAGTTCTACCTAGGGCAACATGTCGTGCCCCCGGAAGAGATACAACATTTCACTGCCCAAAGAATTTGAGAATTTCTGGACTCAACGGGCCTCAGTAGTGAACTCTAATAAAGAGCTGCCACAATAGATCAAATCTGGTCGAAGCGGCATACAGAAGGCCCACAAATCAACAATAATAATAATATGGTCGTCGTGAGATAACTAACCCATGAGAAAACCTACCCGGTGTCCCCTAAGTCTTAAAACAGATGCAATAAATAAGGCTGCTATGGATGGATGGATGGATTTTAAACTGTTAAAAGAAAAACTGCTTTTGCGTACGTTTTTATTTTATGTTGTACAAATAAGTGCGTTGCCGAAGGTTACAGTGAAAAAAGAACACGTTTCAATGTAATACATATAACAATCTATAAATGGTATAAGAATAAAGCACTAATATTACGTACGCTAGTACATACATCCATTAAATAATATCCATCTTAGGTCATATGTATTAATAAGCAGAACACAATTATTATCACATAAGCTGTATGAGAGCCTTGTAACGCTGAAACTAGCTTTAACTATAAAGCTCTTATACAGCTTGTGCTACTTGGGAATTACCTAACCTACAAAGGTAGGTAGTTTAATACATGTTTATGTTTAGCCTTTTAATTTACTACTAGATATCGCATATTGATGCATTTAGTATAAGTCCGCCACTTCAACTTTTTAATATACTCGTAATATGTAAATAATCATAATAATATTTTAAATTAATAAATAGAAGTAACATCTGTAAAGGCTCGGACCAGATTTGATAATACGACAGCTTACATACTATGATTCCGACTAATAATTTACCAACAAAGATTTCGTCGAAAAACTATTTTGTGCTGTATGTAAGTAAGTACCTCCTAACACGCTAAACAAAACATCCGTGGGACACTTAAACACCCAAACCGAGTTTGAACAAATGTTTAGTGGACGCATGATGTCGATCATTAGCTCCGAGCAAACAGACGGACAGACATGGCCTATTTAATTATAGCGTCGTGATGGACCAGTTTGGCTGTCAATGTTAGACAATGCAAACAAGCGATGAAAGTGAAGAAAACTGGTATCGGGATTTGAAAATTAGTATGTTGTTACTTTTAAGTATCTGCCTTACTACCTAGGACCTAGCATTTTGTTAATTTAAAAGAAACGGCAAATCAAAAGCAAAAACTCCCCGTCCAGGCTGTGAACTACGTTTCTTCCAAATTCTCAAACTTTCAATTTCTTCACACCATACTTGTTTCATGTCAAATTCTTTCGCCGTTCAGGCAAGCCATCTCTGGAATTCGCTCCCTCTTTCTATCAGACAAGCCCCAAGTAAGGTAGTTTTCAAGCGGATGCTACGTAGGCATCTGCTGGAACAAGAACTCAAGTAGCGTCCATCTTCCATGCAGTAGCTGGTATATTTTGTATTTATTATTTTTATGTAATATATATATCTATATAGTATATCATATATAGTATAGGTATAAGTAATTATGTATGCATTATTTGCTTGTTTATCCTAACGCTCTCAGCACTGAATGTTTTTCCCCACTGCACCATTTTCATGCTTCTCTGTTTGGCCCTGTGGTTGACTGGTAGAGAATGCCTTTTGGCAATAAGTTCGATATTTGTACTTACTTTTGTTTTGTGCAATAAAGTTTAAATCAATAAATAAATAAACGGAAGCTAATGGATCAAATTACAGAGTTGCATACTCGTATGATACTCAGGTATTTAATGAAATAAAAAAGCTGATTTTCTTTGTTCAAATAATTCTAGCAGAAGATATAAATAAAAAAAACTAAAAATATAAATGTACCTAAAAAGGGCCCCCGTGGCATGGAGCCACAGATACTGGCAGCATTTCCATGCTATATGGCGATACTGATAAGCTGAGCGAGGAAACTGCCAGCCCTTTGGTCGCCTTTTATTTATTGCGTCTCTTTATTCTCTTCTGGTCAATTCTGGCCACTTTAGAGGTACTGAATTAGGTGTTTCACCTAGCAGGCCGGATGGTTGCTGGGACTTGGAATCAGCTGGATGAATGAGCTGGCAGTGGGCAGTTGTGATGTCATGAAACGCTTCACGGCCTTTTTTCTTCTTAAGTTTTCTCAGATGTTCTTATCATGTTCTCGAGTCTTCAGAAGGCAGGAAAATGAACCTCCCCCAGATGCATCATAGCGCACAAAGGGAGCCGCAGCTTCAACCTACGTACGGCCTATGGCCGCCGCTATGCGAAGGAGCTAGAAGTAGTACAGATCGCTGGTCTTCTGAGTCCTCTTGGTGGAATGGAGAAAGAAGCACGGACGGGGAACGAGCCCCTCCCGAGCCCCCAGCAGATCCCCTTCATGCTCGAGGAGACTTTTGAGTCTCTGTGGACTCGACGCTTGTAGAAAGTTTGATGAGAGCCCAGGTTGACATCGCCCCTCGTGGTTGCTTCTTTTTACATTGCAGAGCTAGTGCTGCTGCACATAGTCTATAGACTGCTCACCGGGGAGCTGATCTTACACCCGGCGGATCGCAGATGGTCGGTGATTGTCCGTCGTGCTGGCAAGAAACACGGACCTTTGGTCGCCTGAGCGTTAACGAGCCGTTTTGATAGCTCCTTGAAAAAGAGACGCCGCATAGACCCATCGACGCTGAGTGGTATAAAATGGTATTGGGAGCCGAGAACCCGGTTTTTTTATTTTTTACGCGTTCTGCCACCTCTGTCGCTGCGTCGGCCTTTATGCCGCTGCGTTTCATACAAAATTGAAGGCCTGCAAAGCGACCTTCTTTTGTTTCAATTCGTCATGAGCGCCGCCGCTCCGCGCCTCTGAATCGTGCCGCCCCTGGGGCAGCATAAAGAACGAAGAACTATGTATATTAAAAAAAACGTTTTGTTGGAAATAAAGAAATCCATTATGTGATTCAATTTCACGTATCCATCCGCCTATACCTACTTGGCTGGCAATCCCGATTTTCCCAGCCTCAGCAGTAATGTACTATTTTGTGAGTAAAGTTTGCACATGTTTTGAGGTGACTCTTTTTGTAATGAAAAAGTTTCCAAATTACAATGTTGTAAGAACTTACAAAAAACTGTAAAGTGTTATTATTTACATTTTGCGGTGGCGGCGGTGTCGATACGAAGCGATAATCACCAGAACATGTTCTTTTATGTTCCATCATTCTCGCCATGGAATCTGCCATAATAACTCCATGACAAGATAATTTGAACAAAATTATGTCACTTGCTGTAAATTGTTGTGAAATCTGTTGGTAGTTTTGTTTAACTTTGTGTGTTGTTTTTTTGTGTGTCGCGTACAATCCCCTATGCGGAAAAGTTCTTCCAGTACTAAACAACTATCACTAGTGATCCGCCTTCTTTTTTGTTCGTCTTGGAAAATAATGTTTATTTTTCCTGAAACCGGAATGACGTCATCAAAAGGATGATTATTGCTACAACACTGACGTCAGCGTGGGAACTTGGAATCTTGCGCGTCATCATGTCATGTCCTGCCTGCATAAACAATCACCTGTCATGTCACATAAAGGACTTCGAACAGTTATGTTAAGACAATGAGACATACCGAATACCACAGACTTTGTAACTTAGAGATAGCTCAGTCAAATAAATTTAAATATTGACTGTACAATTTCATTCAAAACTTAGTGTACAGAACATTGATTTAAACTAACATGATTTTCACTAATTATCACAACACAACAACGGGGCTTAATCGCGTATAAATATGATTTATTTAATTACCTTCCGTTGGTAATTCTTCGACGTTTCGGACGTCAAGTTACGTCCATGGTCTAGAAGGAACACAGTAGGGTAATTAAATAAAATCATATTTATACGCGATTAAGCCCAGTTGTTGCGTTGTGATAATAAGTGTTCATAGTTAAATTTTCGGCAATGACTAATATGTATATTTAGTGTGATGAGAACGTCTTGCGCGTGGCGTGCGCGTTGTAAAGTACGAATCCTCATAAGAGATGACACACCGCTTGCGTGACATGTACGTACGCAGCGGACGCGCACATCTACGTGCACGTCACGCACACGCATCCGGCATGGCTCGGCCTTACGCCGCACCGATCATCGGACTAACGTAACGTGTCTATACTCAATGAACTGAATATCTAACAAAGGCTTTCGTCGCAATTACGAAGCCTCAGATTCTTTGGACACGTTACCCGCAAAATAACTAAATCGAGCGATTATTAATCTAGGGCAGAGTCGAAGGCAATAGCCCACGTGGTCGATCAACAACCCGATGGACAGACACCAACAAATCTGTCACAAAGACTTCTGTGACAGAGTGCGCTCACCATGCAATCATCAGAGACCGACGGAGAATCGCGAAAGCAGCAACTAAAGAAGTAGACAACTCCTCATGACCACAGCTACTCTGTCAAGAGTGAACGATTAAAAAGAAGAAAAATCATTGAACCATTGAATTCTTGACGACCGGTTTGGCTCAGTGGGAGTAACGTTGCCTGCGAAGCTGAGGTCCTGGGTTCAAATCCCCTTAAGGGCAAATATTTGTGAGACATAAATATTTGTTCTTGAATTTTGGATGTTTTCTATGCATATAAGTGATATATCTATTACATATATCGTCGTCTAGTACTCATAACACAAGCCTTATTGAGCTTACCATGGGACTAGACCAATTTGTGTAAAATTGTCCCGTAATATTTATTATTATTTATTTATTATTGAAAGAAAGCGGATGCGATAATTCTAAACATCAGGAATTGTATTAAATTTGTAATTTATCTTGTTTATTTGTACTACTTACAGCAGTATCCATTTATACGTTAACCCTTCAACGTAAGTACACGGGACATTTACGATCTTTTTACAGCGTGTGTATGAAGGGGCGTTAATTAGGACGCCACCCACGACGCACCGACGCGATCGGTTCTATTACTTGCGTCACTTGCGACATTACAGATGACACAGTGCGACTAGGAACAGCAATGCAAGTGATATTTCTGAGACAGTTTCTACTGGTCCAGATCATCATCATCATCCTATCAGCCAGGACGTCCACTGCTGGACAAAGGCCTCCCAAAGGATCTCCATAACGACCGGCCGAACGCCGCCCCCATCCATCGGTTACTGTTGAAATATAACGCTGGCCATTTTGTGACATTATATGTTTTACATTTGAACTGCTGTCGTTCGCAATCTGTCTAGGTTTTTTAGTGTCATGTTATATCATATATTTATAAGGTTTATCTGAGCCTCTGCTTTCCACATTTATATATACCCTTTGAAAAGTCTCTCGCGAATTTTTCATATTTATTTGTATAGACCAAATTAAATTGTATACAGTCGAGAAAATTGCACAAATGGCATATCGAGGTACAACTTAATAATAAATTATTTGTACATTCCAAGTCCAAATAATGTGTAGGTACTATCGAGAAAAAACACAATATGAACTCCTCTAAGAAACTTAATGTTCTCAATTCATCTAAACTATTATAATAAGGATAAATAAGAGTAAGAGTATGTACGTTGAAGATTATCACAACACAAAAAAAACCGGGCCTTAATCGCGTATAAATATGATTTTATTTAATTACCTTTCGTTGGTAATTCTTCGACATTTCGGACGTCGCGTTACGTCCATGGTCTCGATGGGACTTAAAGGTAATTAAATAAAATCATATTTACACGTGATTAAGCCCCGTTTGTTGTGTTGTGATAATGAGTGAAAATCGTGTTAGTTTAAATCAATGTTTTATTATAATACTGTTTAAACTCTGACTGCGGGATGTCGCGACTTGTGCTTGTGACTCAGCGGTTGACTTTCATCTGGGACACGTGGGAGTCGGTGCCAAACCTAATCCAAACATAGAATCTTGCTGTGCAATATGAATAGACATGTGTTATCTATACATAGTATAAAACAGTAATGACACTTAACTATTGTTACGACAATAGTCACACACAATCACAAGTCGCGACATGCCGCAGTCAAAGTTTAAACAGTATTATAATACTATAAGGTGCCTGCAACTTCGTTCGCGAAGGAGAACAATCATAACACACTTTTTTTGCTGTCTGTCTGTCTATCTGTCACACCTTACATTTATGGATATTTAAACATACAATTACTACATAGTTTTAAGACAAAAATATCGACGTATTTCAGGAAACATGCCTTTTACTCAGTGTCAGATTTTTTATATATCAACATTGACATCAAAGAGTTTAAATAATGTATAAACTAGACCTATTTATTATTAAGTGTTATTATTATTTTATGAAAATGAACTTCGGACATACTATGTAATCACGATATTATTTTAGGGCGAAATAAATGACTCTTTCATCATATAAATCTGCAGTTCACTCAAAGTTGATTCATGTATGGAATATTTTTTTAACTTTTTTTTGTTTCTATGTTTATGAAGCTTCGTGCTAGTTTATCATTTCACACTTTTACTAAAGCAATTATAATTACAATGCCAATTACGCCCTCTAGAGGTGATTATGTTGTGCTCAAAATCACGATTCAAAGTGATCCAAATGCATATCTCCAAGTACATCACATTAGTGCAGATAAGGTGCTATAAATCGAGTAGATATTCGCCAAGACAGCCTAGACAGTTGTCAAATCCATAAAGACGTAAAAGACGGGAATTGTCTGGTAAAATACGTCGTTTGTGAATGTTGAAGGTGGTCGCACGCGATTCCAGAACGGCCGAGGCCGATGCATGCTGATTTCTTTAATCGATGTGTACTCATTTGTTTAACTAAATCTTTTGTTTTAATGGGCACACGACGGCCGTTGAAATCATTATTTTACATTGCTATGTCAGTCATCCCTTTAAGAGAGCATGATCATTATAAATTCAAACATTATTTTATAGACGACAAGAGTATGGCGGGAGTATGCGCGGGATGCATGGCGGAAAAGATGGGAGGTCTTTGCCCAACAGTGGGATACGTGAACAGGCTAAAATATTATTATTATATAATAGTATAGATGATACTTAATTCAGCGCGCAAAGTTACTAGTAGATCAATAACTCATAGTCAATTGTATTCACCATTAAGAATATTAAGATCATGAGGCCTACACCTGTCAATGTATAACCAAATTAACTATCGGGGTTATCAAAAGTATACAGACATATTTCAACATTCAGTTAATGACGGATTAAAAATAGGTGCCCCACGTTTCTGGTAGCGGTCAAACGTCTCAATTAAAGACACACTTTGGTGTCATAAACGTCCCGTCGTCGCTCGTTACTGTCCTGCTTTACAACCCTTAATAGCCTCTTCCAAGAAGTTGACAGTCACAATAAATGCATAAAACCTGCTTAATTGTTACTATAAAACTTATACTAACCTACGACAATTCATCTCAATCACTATACCAGTGACAAAACATCTCAAAACGCGATTTCCGACAATCTATTATGAACAGAAGACGAAGGCTCTGAAGTTCGTTTTTACTCTCCATGAAGATACTTTTAAGGACTATGGGACTTAACTCATGGTATCTGCGACATCGTATTCCAAGGAATTAGGGTCTTATTTCCCTTGGGAAATATTTTCTAGATGTAGGTATGTTTGTAAGTTAAGCCACTAAGCCTTGCTCGTTAGTGTGACATTCTCGTGGATTTAGGGCAGAGCAAAGATCACAGTCTGCCGATAGTTCATTGTTTTGGGATGTTTGCAGGAAGCTTCAGGGATGTTAATGAATGAGAAATGAAAGTTACGACGTATAAATAAATTTAAGAATACAATATTAATATTACATAAATCGAACTATTCCCATAGTAAGTTCAATCAATGATGCTTGTGTTATGAGTGGATCTATATCGGAATCCCTAACGTCGTTGGTCCTAACGCATTTTTTATGAAACTGTAAACTTTTCAGGATTGCTATAAAACAAAGCTAACCTAACTTAACTTATCTTTTAAAAATTTCTGAAGAATTTACGGTTTCTCAAAATAATGCGTTACGAAAAACGATAAACGACATTGGGGATTTCGAAGGAGAACCGTTATGATTACTAGACGACAATATATTTAATAGATATATACTTAAGAAACAGCCAGGACTCAGGAACAAACATCACAAAAATATTTGTCTAAACCGGGACTTGAACCCAGGACCATCAGCTTCGCAGGCAAAGTCGCTACCGCTGAGCTAAACTGGTCATCATTGTATGATCGTGTGAAGTGATAATCACTTTTAGGAATACTTTGCTTAGAAGAAACTTTCTTTATAGATTGTATTTTTTGTGACGATGACGATAAATGTTTCGTTCTTTCTGAAGATTACACATTTTTGGAATATGCAATCTTAAGGAACTCTAGTAGCGTCCGTATTCCATGTAGTGGCTGGTATATATGTATTTTGTATTTATTATTTATATGTAATATACTTGGATTTTTTATTGTATATCATATATATAGTATGTAGGTGTAAGTAATTATTATATGTAATATATTACATTATTTGCTTGTGTACTCACGCTCTCAGTACTGATTGACTTTTCCCACTGCACCAATATCATGCATCTCTGTTTGGCTCTATGGTTGACTGATAGAGAATGCCATTTGGTATTAAGCCCACCAGTTTTGAGTAAAAAAAATGCACATCTTAAAAAACACCTTCACTATGAGAGTCATGGTAGTCTTAATGACTAACACTTAACTATAGAAAATAAAAAATAAATAAAAACCCCCGACTTGTTCCACTAAAAGCTGAATTTCTTGATGACGTGTGCTCCAATTTTCATCAAACAAAGCTAAGAACACTCAAGATAAAAAATTCTATGACACAAAAAAATCCGCACTCAAATCGGTCCATCCGTATGGGCGCTACGATGCCACAGACAGATACACAGAGTCACAGAGTCACAGACAGGTTAAACTTATAACACCCCTCTTTTTAGTCCGGGGTTAAAAATGTTTTAAATTGCCTAAGGTGGCCAGATGTTAGTATTCTTCTGTGTATGAAAACCATTCGTCAGACTAATACCAAACACTTGCTATTCCCGTCTGTTTGTTCACATGAAGCTAAGGGACCACCCACACTGGGCTGATAAACGCAGTGTTTTATGATGACGATAATAAACGCGTGTTTACACGTGGTTGCGCCCATGTTGTCAACCGTATCAACCGTTTGCACAAAAGTCGTATCTACCTTTGAAACCCGCTATAAAGTTAAGCCTTTTCAATCCTGTCTCGGTAACAGGCGTCCATACCGCAAGGATCGATCTTAAAATCGTACTTAGTGAAATAAAGACCTAACTGAAGAGGAGACTTGTAGTAAATGGGTCTTTGTTGTACTGAAGTAATGAAATATAAGTAGTATAAATATTTTGAGCATGATTAGACCACCGGTTAGCTGCGTGATGTTTTGCAGGACAAGTAGCTATAAATGTACGACACAGGACAACATATTGTCAAAGTTATTAATAGACTTACCCAGGCATTGTCCAAAAACGAGCACTTTTTAGGTATTCAACATTAGACTTAGCTGTCGCCGTGTGCCAGTGAGTATTTGTCACTTTGTTTGATGTTTTTTTCAGTTACTACAATACCTTAGTGTTGTAGTAACTGAAAAAACATCTGCGTATGAGAAGGAAAGTGTTAAGTACTTTAAGGAGGAAAATATATGTGTACTTAAAATTATCTGCAGAAACAGCAAAAATTACATTGAAAATAAGTTAAAATAAGTTCTAGCACCGCTTCTTCCGTTTAGATTTTTTAAACTTTTTTATACATTTATCTACCGTTTCACTTAGGAGTTGATTTTCGAAAAATCCTTTATTACTGCATCTCTTCACCATGAGTATGAGCTGAGGTGACTCTAAATTTCGCCCACTACGTATCATCAGTACACTGTACGTAGGTTGTCAATCGTTACCTATGTTGCATAGGGAACTCTATTATTATTATAGACTAGAAGGCGACTTCGAAGAGAAAAACTTACTTTAGCAAACTACAAGCATTGTACTTTAGAAAAGTCGTGTAAAAAGTATCCTATAACCATCTGGAGATACCCAGCTACCCGTATACCAAAAGTAGTTGAAATCCGTTTAGCCGATTTAGCGTGATGAAGTCACAACGACACATACAACCTTTTTATTTTTACACTTTATAATAGTACTAGCTGTTGCCCGCCACTTTGTCCGCGTAGAGATGCAATTCATAGCTTACAAAGTTTCACCCCTTTTTCGTCCCTAAAAGGGATGAAATTTGACATACATTATAGCCTATGTCCTATTCTGATATATAAGATACATAACTGGAAAGTTTCATAAAAATTTGTTTTTGAGATTAAGTGGAACGTACATACCTTACATACTTTCACGTTTATAATATACTAAGGATAAGGAAGTAAGGATAGATAACGAAGATAGAAAATAGTGCGTCAGCGCAGAACAGATTCGTCGCTATTTTTACCCTAGACCAGGAGTCGGCAAACTTTTTAGATGTAGAGCCATTTTTCGGAAGCTCAAAGAGCCGCAGTTTTCTGTTTCAGGATATCACTGTATACCAAATTTTAATAGGACTTATATTAATGGGAACTTGAAGAGCCGCTTGCCGACCCCTGCCCTAGTCATCCATACTAATATTATTGTGTCTGCCTGTCTGTCTGTTACCTCTTCACGCTTAAACCGCTGAACCGATGGATGGATGAAATTTGGTATGGGGATAGTTTGAGTCCCGGGGAAGGACATAGGTTACTTTTTATCCCGGAAAATACCCTTATCCGCGATAAACGAATTTAAGGCGGACAAAGTCGCGGGCAGAAGCTAGTATTATAAATGCGAAAGAGTGTCTATCTGTCTGTCTGTCTGTTACCTCTTCACGCTTGACCCCTGAACCGATTTGGATGAAATTTGGTATGGAGATAGTTTGAGTCCCGGGGAAAGGCATAAGCTACTTTTTATCCCGGAAAAATACCTTTATCCGCGATAAACGAATTTAAGGCGGACGAAGTCGCGGGTAGAAGCTAGTATTGTATAAACTATTCGTTTTGATAGGTCTCGCCTTTGGCTTTGTTTTCTTAAGTCAGATTTGACAACCTGCTTAACGAACCAATATATTTTGACCTGTGATCTGGAACTTTTACCAATACTTCACGTGTCGAACTTTAGGCGGTCGAGTGGGAAATTTAATAATGACACCCAAGGGCACAACGCACCACTTTATCCTAGTTACATAATAATAAAACAGCTCGTAAGACATAGGTAACACAGCATATAAGCTGCTGCCTACTGTACTACCTAGAATACACCACCTAAGGCGTGATAGGATCTCAAACCCATACGATGACATGCGTTGGAGCAATGCTCTTTATACATACAAACTTAAATTTGCCGTCAACTTCGAACTTTTACCACAATACAACTATGACATATTTTCCTTTAAATCACAGCTTGCTTTGATTGGTTTATAGATGGTAATAATAATAACAAAGCAAACTGTTCTTAAAACGTTAACTTGTAAAGTTTCAAGTCCAATAGCGGCAGCATTAACACAGTATCTGATACAAAAAAGGCATTATAATGCAGACGCGCTGTTCTTTAATAGAGTTTATTAAAGGTTTGATTTCGGTTGTTTAAAAGGTAAAAATATAAAGATGGTTGTGCTTTAGGCGCTTGAGTCCCCAGCAGCACACATGTGACGTGTATTGCATAAACGCTCTTTGTTTTATCTTGTACTTTGTAATTCTCGTGGTAATACAGAGTTGTAAATAGGAAACGGTATGAGTCAGTGGAGCCGACTGTACTTGAACAAGGGCTTTTGTGAATGATTGTGAAGTTTATTGCAGGAAATACCATAAGACATGTAATGTACACGTTTTTTAAGGTTCCACACACAAAAGGTACCACCAACAGAACCTTTAGTCAGTCAGTCAGTTTGTCTATCTGTCTGTCATCTGACTCCTAAATCGTATTAATGTCAGGTGTTTATTTGAAATTTTCACAGAATGTGATGACCTGGCTCCTATTTCATAATCGTGACAAGTGACAATTGACAACGACAATTCGACGTACATTGCTGGGTCGCCGAGTAAGTGTATGCCTGGCATGACGATGGAGAAGTAATGTATGCCGAATTGTCGTTGTCAACTGTCATCTGTCACGTTTAAGAAATAGGGGCCTGTACAACAAAAAATTGTAATAAAAATATATAAAAACGTGATTATTCGGCGTTTTGTGCATACAGTGGTACGGAACCCTTCGAGCGCGGCGCGAGCCCCGTCTCGCACTTAGCCAGTATTTTTTGTTTATAACTCTAGATATCTCATATTACTCTAGATATTTGTCAATAATGTAAAATGCTACAGATAGATACTCTAGAAATGGCAAACCGATGACAGCAAAATTATTCGAACATGATATTTTGACTGGTATGTGGTATTCTAGATTTAGCAAGTCGAAAGAGGTGAGACAGTTGCTTCAAAGTAATAACCATTACTTTGAAGCAACTGTTTCACCTCCTTAACCTCTATTTTTCTTTTTTATCAATTATCACACATAACTAGAAACTACAAAGAGACTTAAAATAACTTGATCACAATTCTTGATAACAATTGCGACCAATATTGTGGTTGTGATTTCAGATTTCTTTAGCAAGGACAGTTTAGGTCATAGGGTGTGTTGGGGTAAGACGGAAATATGGTAAAGTTCGATAAGTGGACTTTGTTTCAAGAGCATTTTCAGTAAAATTTCAGTCTTTCCCTTACTTCAGTCTTACCTCAAAACACCTTACCATCGTCTTCTGCATCACTCGCGGCATCGTCAAGTTCAGAAGTGGACGTAGAGACAGAACAACAGAATGCGAAATCTGAGCAGTATTGTTCCTGACACGGTAATTGCATAATATTCCTACGCTAATTCAGGTGTCGTCGGATCAAAACACGACATTCGGCTGGAGTTCCACTACCGTTTCAGACCGTATACACGGCAATTCCGGCGCCACCGTACTATCGCCATCTACCGTTCGCATTACACAACATGTAACAAACAAAATGTGTGTTGCCGCGTAATTATTTTCCAGTTTCAATAGGGAGTCTATAAGTCTAGCTCATTTATAAATTCGTTACAAGTTTTTGAACTTGAAGTAATTTATGTCAGTCCTTGTTAGATCGACATCTCACATTTAATTTTTCGCATATTTATTGGACACCGCAATAATTAAAGATTTGTCACAGAACACAGCAATTTACGGCTCAGTACACGGGAACCCCAAAATTTGTCAGGAACAACAAGCCTTAGTAATACCCCGTTGAACTTTGGGTACAGAACCCTGAAAATGTAGGATTGTTTCAGCAATATGCAGCCAACTGTACGCGTAACCCGTGTCTCGCTGGACGGGCAGAGACAGTGGCTGGGGGCGACTGTCATGCGCGAACGCTCATAACCTGTAATTACGAACACTGTGCGAGGTTAGTTTGAAATAAATCTTTATTTAGTCTAACTGTACTTCTGTCTAAGATTTGGTCAAAAAATGGCCAATTGTTAATCTATACTGCATTAAGCTGTTTTAATTAAATATTTGTATTTTGAAGGTTTCTTAAAAATAGGTGTAACGATCTATTTAAAAGTCACAGTCCCTGATTCGAAAAATAACATTTTTATGAATGTGTATTTTTGCCATCATCACGCCTAAACGGCAAGGTTATATATAATACTTTTTACCCGGCTAAGTTGAAGCAAAAAAGACAGTAAACTGTTTTTTTTTTCTCCTTCGCGGATGAAGTTGCGGGTGGGGGGGGGGCACTGTCTAGTTATTTAATACTGAATTTCCAACTGTTTCGTACAAATTTCCATTCCATGGTTCATCTTCCTAACGAGCTTTTGAAAAAAAAAGATGTTAGCTAGATGACTTTGCTACAGGCTATTTGATGCTGAGTGTACCAGGTTAAAGAGTAACCGTCACCGATGACACGCTCGGCGAAATCGGTAAAAGTTGTTTACGGTTTCCGGACGCGGGCGCATGATTTCGTGACTTTAATTTAGTTTGCAAGTGACAAGCGCAAAGCGTGTCAATAATCAATTAGTTTTCTGGTCTATGGCGAAAAGTATCATCGTACGTGTATAAACGAAAGTACTTGTTAAGTAATTAATACTTTTGATAAATAATACAATTATTTATCAAAAAATAACTTAAAATATGTTTTATAAATAATAAAAAATATCGGAATAGATTCAGTGTTGGAACATGACAGTTATTTTACAATATATTTACATATTTGGCCGCTTACCACTTAGTTATTGGCACTTTAAGATCAAATCTATTTTGACAATATCTTGACTCTGCTGATGCTCATACCATTAAGTAAATAACTGTATCAATACTTATAGAACATACCTACCAATAATAATGTATTCAGGAAATAAAATGTTACTCGAAGTTTAATGTAACGTAATCCGTAGTCAGTGCCGCTACCTCTCAAGTTTTGCTCCACACAACAAATGTGACACCTTGACAGACAAGCTACCAAATACATTTAATGGAGCCATCGCGGCCGATCATCGTATTTATCTATCTCTATCTAACCACCTAATTTACTCCAAAACAAAAAGAGATAAGCGACAAAATACAACATTTCGTTAAACGTATTTTTTTGGATGCAGAGAGATAGGTTGACTTTGGAGATGTAAGGAACTTGCCTGGTCGAAAATGACGGTTGAGCTGTTTTTGTTTTGATAGTTAGATGGATTTTAGTTTAGCCGGAAATAACACTTCGATGCTATTTATGACTGGGGCAGCCTGCCCTGGTTTTAAATGGGGTCTTAGTTTGGTTGATCCTACCCATCTAGGATTACAGTAAAAGGGTATAGTGATTACAATTAGATAATATTTTGTCGGAGAATCTTTGATGTTTTATGGCTGAGAACATTTTTATCAAACTAAAAACATTCAAACTTAATTCTATATTTCTATATATAGCGATGTCTATCTATATAAATAAAAATCAATTGAAAAAATGTATGTTTGCACATCACCAAAGAACGGCTGCACCTATTGGGCTAATTTTATTTATTTATAGCATGACTTTACTACAAACTGGAATTGGCCAATTTTGTTACTCTTTAAGCACAACCAGTTATTTAAGGATTACCTTATTCGGGATCGTGTTATGCGATATAGTATACAGTAAAGTAAGTACATATATGACATACAGTAAAGAGAAGTTTTAGGTCTCATCTCCGTTAGTTAAAACTATTAATGTAGACTTCCCGGTCATGCCTGTTCGTATGCCGGAATGTCCAAAAATCTGTTTCCTAATACACACTCGAAGCGATAATAAACCCGTGTGTCTGGTTCTTTAGAAGTTATAGTCAATTTCAAAAAACCAAAACCTTTTTGATAACAAAAATTTCAAGGGAATATCGAAATCTCAGATTTTTTCAAAGGGCCATATACTAGACAGCTATCGCAAACAGACGCAGAGATACACAGATACGCACGTCAAACTTATAACTCCTCTCCTTTTAGGATTCCGTACCAAAAAGGTTAAAAGGAACCTTTGTGGAGCGAGTCTGTTTGTCCGACTGTCTCAGTGTTATATCTCAGGAACTACTTACTTATGATATTCATTTGAAATTTGGAATACAAATCTGGTTATTTTTAAGAATATTAAATTAAGAATATTCCTTGGGTACGGAACCCTAAAAAACGACTAAGCCCACATATATGATTTTTTGAAATATAATGTATATTTTTATTTCTGTAAAAATGACCATTGTGAGGGCATAAATGTGAGGGCAAGGGCAAGAACTCTAATACTACCCACTAGGTCAAATAAGGTATCGTATGAAAGGGCTTGATATACAAATTGTCGGGGTATTTTTTATTTATTTTACTCTGCTTGTGGTTTGGACCTCTCAGCGCTATAGATAACGGGTGTAAACTTAACTTAACCGGCCAATTAGGTTAGGTTAAGTGTACGTTTTTACGGAACCCTCAGTGCGCGATTCAGCCTCGCACTTGGCCGCTTTTTTCGTCTGTGGTTAAAAACCATCGCCTACAGCACTCCTAAAAACACTAAAACTAAAAAGTCGTATTCCGTGACAGCTGACATCGGAAACGTGAAAAGTGAAAAAAGTATCAACCGGAAGTGTGCCCGGGAAGTTGTGTTGCCACCCCGGGCTATCCATCAACGCTTTGTGAGCTGGCAACTTCATGACCAAGGCGATAGGAAACTTTTTATTTGGCAGATTATATCTGCATTGTGTGTGTATTGCTTTTCATATGGAAATAAACACGTTTATGTGAAGAATTAGATTTAAGCACATGTCTGGCTGTTTTTGTTAAATACAGGGTGCGAACGAGAAACCCAACAGACCTTAATCAATCAATGTAGAGCCTAATTGGAGCATATAAAGTGGTATAACATGTAGTCCAGAAATATGTAATTTATGAGATATTAATTATTTTTATAAATTCTTAAATCTCAAAATCTCATGACTATCTCAAAATCACGCCTTAATGATGTGATTTAGCCACTTGTTTAATTCTTTATACACGGAAGCAGTACCTGCATGCTTTTTAGCTAGTTTGTATTAAGTTTTACAATACGTTGCGCATCCAATTATTTATTTTCTTATTATAGAGGGTAGTTCTTGTCGGATAGTACTGGTATATCTCAGCTTTAAGTCACATCTTCATTACACGCGAATTTATAAAAATAAAAAATTAAGTTTTATTTTAACTGAACGTTATACCAATACCAATGTACCTACTACAATGAGGCACTAAACTCGATAGTTAAAGTCTGTCAGGATACTCGTTCCCACTCTGTATATTCACAAGGGCCATATTTTACTTTTAGAGTGACACAATCTTTTCGCATGTTTACGTGAAAAACATATTCTGCAAAACCTGATGGCCAGATTATTTTGTAGCGGATTAATTAAAAAAATCTCATTGTTGTCTTTTTTTGTGCCCCTTCATAACTATAAAACTAGTACTAGTCATCGATGTTCCTAGTTTTATAAACCCTGTTTTTTTTTTTCCTTTAATTTTAACAGGTGGTAGTACCAAATTATCAATGTATGACTTTTCGCATATAAGAGTCCGAAAATCGGTAACCGAATTTTTACGTAGCATGTTAATTTTATAAATCTTTTCATGAATATTGGTTATTCATTTGAAAAATTTAAGTTGCTAATGAAAATAATATGGCCCACTTACTACTATGACATACATTTTGTAACGCAAGTTAGACAAAATCTAAAACTAAGATAATCCTCTGACACGTAATTCCAATAATTGATACCATGTTGGTTACCTCTATTATTATGAATTAAGGTTCAAGGTGCCAACTATTGATATGGTGTCAACCACTGGGATCATTTACCTAAAATATAGGCGTGTTGTCTAATTTATGATCGCTTCGGTTATTATTCTTTAAATAAACATGAAATTGTGTTTCTAAATTCTAAGTGTTATAATGTGGATAAAATAAAATCACATTAGTATTTATACCACAATGCGTTCTGTTATGTATTGAGTATATCTATGTTTATCAGGATAAAAAAAATATTTGTGTTTATAAACTGGTTGTTGGTTCTTCTGTACTTAATTCAAACACTTCTTTATCATCATTAACTCATAATATACGGCCAGCAATATAATATCATAATCTATTTTAAAAAGAGCAAAAAACACGGAGTATATTTTATATCAAAAAAAAATAATGAGATACTTAACAGGTTTATAACTGAACGCAATTAACAAAAAAACCTGAAAAGAAAGAAGATGATCAGATTACAAAAATAGAAGAGAATACAGATAGACAAAACCAATAAAAGTAAGTAACAGTTAACTGTCATTTTATTTTCACTCATGTGTACAGCTAAGGCCATCCATCCTGTTCATCTTAGGCTAACAAGGATATTATAACGCCAATCAACCACCAAACCGGTGCAGTAAACAAGCGACACAGTAAACCGACTAATTGCTCGCTACCGATACAATAAATCGCGAGCCAGCCATAAATACGCTGCGTAGGCGACGACGGGGATCTATGGTCCCATATAGTGCGGGGTTGGGTCGAGCCAAGTGCGAGCAATTAGCGGAAAATGATGGAAAAGCTATTTGCACTGCACTGATGAGACCTTGAGTGCAGTCAACAAGCGACACAGTAGACAATATAGGGTCGAGCCCAGTGCGAGCGATTAGCGCAAACGAATAAATTAGCGAATCGAGCTGCATTTGACACCAATTGCATATGTTCTCCATTACAAGAAGAGTTTCTATGGCAATGCTAAAGATCTATTAAAGACCCTAGGCTTCATCCGGGTCGATAGCACAGGTCAAAACAAATCCACCGAGCTTAAATATTATAGCGATTAATTGCTACAATTGATAAATAAAGCAAGGTTTCGGAATATAACTATAGGTAAGGATGGATTTCACTTATGTCAGAGTCCTCTTATGGTTGTTGAGCCAATATAGTAGTAAAATAAAGGTAGTCTCGCTATAACTCGCACCGCACCTCAACGCCAGCATAGCTACCATCTCCGTGTCCTGACAAGCTACGCCTGAGCCGTGTTCAGCTAACAATTGTCATACTTATGGTCCCACGTAACTTATCATCATGATAAGACTTCCACATACAAGCTGCAGTTACTGTGAAGTGCGAAGAGTAAATAGAATTAAAAACGCAAATACACGCCCATGTTATTAATCTTATAATGACTAATTGCAGCCAAAACGTGATGAATTACCTGTCCTAATGAATATGAAAATTTAATTATTTGACTTAACATTTTGAATGACAATATTTAATAATCAACTCTTTATGAAAAAAAAACTTACTCAAAGTCAAACTAATAGGTAAGTATCATACCATACTATTAGTATAGTTAATAAACGTATTTAAAGTGGTGCAGTATACATATATTAAGGATAGCGTTTGCTTATTTCAGATATATTCCTTCTCCTCAATCCTCCCATAATCTCCTCCCCTCCTCTTTGATTCGCTAAGCCAGTTTAGTCGTAAAATAAAAGGTGTAATGCTATTTTCCAGGTTCCCTAACATCCTCTTCCTCTCATGAAAATGAAAATTTTAATACCGAACATTCTCCTCTCGCCTGTCTTCACGTCGACATTGGCGAAATACCTCTTGGTAAAATCGGCAAGAAGTGAAAGCCATTCAGGAAAAAAATGCATTTTTCCGCTATTATTTGCACCGCACCTCAACGCCAGCATAGCAGCCATCTCCGTGTCCTGACAAGCTACGCCTGAGTCGTGTTCAGCTAACAATTGTCATATTTATGGTCTCTCGTAACTTATCATCAGGATAAAGCTTCCATATGCCAACTACAGTTACTTGGAGTGCGACCAGTAAATACGACAGAACAGTATACGTACACTCAAAAACAGACGTATTTTATTGACAGTCTAACGACTAATGACTAGTTCGAGGCCTTACCTGGCACATCTAGCACAACTGTGATACATGTCGCGCGACAAAGATTGTCTGTTTCATTCCTTTCAATACAGTGCGAGAAAGACGAATGATGCTATATGTCGCACGACAAGCGTAGTCGGGGAGAATTGTACTAGACCGGCTGTACCTTATTATGTAAACCTAAGAATCTCCGATTTAATCTCTAAGTTGCAATATTTCAAACGCGTTTTAAAACAAACGTTGAAAATACTTAGTAGATATCATAATATCTTGTTTTCTCTTCTAGTGGATTTCTGAATTCTTGACATACATAATCCATCAAAATGGAATTTTGAGATGCAATTTAATAAGCAACGTAATCAATAAAACGAATATAATCGAAACTACAAACAAAGCATAGAAAATTATTTAATTAATTGGAAGTACGTTTTCGTAGCAATCAAACTAATAAAAAACAAATGCCAAACCAAAGGATCCACCGACCCACATGATAATCAGAGCGCCACATCCAATAGTCTACCCAACCAAAAAACAAAGACCTCTTTTTTCACATAAGTCCCCTCATGTATCACCTTAGGCACGAGACTGGAAAGGGGGGGTAAATGCCTAGTTACGCTGGCCGAAGATTGCGTGAACAAAATTGGTGTTGAAGTGAACGTGTTATTTATTGTTGCTCGTTTGATGAAGTACTACACAAATTACTGCGAGACATGCAGATTCCTCATTGCGTCATTGTTACGGTTTAGATGTGTTTGTCATATGGGGCAATGTAGTTTGCGAAATGGTAGAGTTACGAGCATTTACTGACGTGAGACCCTTAACTTTTGTAATGGCTTAGTTTAATGATGATGATATTTCTAATGAAGCTGCACCAATTGAATACCCATAGCACAAGCCTTTTTGAGCTCACCATGGGACTCGTTCGATTTGTGTAAAATTGTCCTGTAATATTCATTTATTTATTAATGTTTATATTTAGCGGTACAAAAATACTGTTGAAAGTAGAAAATTAGTTATGTCGGTCTCGATTTCGTTAATGTAACGTCGTGTGCTATTTCCTCAAGTGTAAAAATATTAAATAGATTGTATTCTCCCTAACCTTATCTTGACCTAATTTTACCCCAGCGCAAAATATAACTAAATAAGTAAGGCTTATATTTAATTATTCAGCAAACCTACCCTTACCTACAAAAATACTGATTGCACAACAAAAATATTTAATTGCACAGCAAGTGACGACGACGACACGTTTGGCTCAGTGGGTTGCAGAACGGCATACGAAGATGGCGGTCCCGGGTTCGAATCCCGGTCAGGGCAAGTGCTCGTGTGATGAGTACGAATGTTTGTTCCTGGATCTTGGATGTTTTCTATGTATTTAAGTATTATAATTTATCTTTAAACTATGTATATCGTCGACTAGTACGCATATTACAAGCTTTGCTTAGTTTGGGACTAGGTCGATTGGTGTAAGATTGTCCCTTTGTTATTTATTTATTTATTCAACCATGTTAGCGTGATACTGCTTAACTATGGAGCATCAGTGTTTATTGTAGCTGTTTACGAACTAAATGTAACTGTAGGTAATACCTACCTTCGTGTTCTTTGTTTAATTATTTATTTATTTCTTCAAACTTTATTGCACAGTACTAACTGTTACAAATGGCGGACTTAATGCCTTAAGGCATTCTCTACCAGTCAACCATAGGGCCAAACAGAAACTAGTAGTTAGTGCAGGATCATTAATGTTGAGAATACAAAAAAAAAAGTAAAGAAAAGAGACACAAATCAACAAGTCAATATGGGGATATATACGTATAAATATTTATATACATACACACATATTACATTAAAATACAAATAGATAAATACAATACAATTATAAAATATATATGTACCCTTACACCAGCAAAACATCACACAGACAATCAATCTTGAGATTTATTGAAGAGATGATTGCGCAATATGCGCTTGAAAGAGAAAATGCTCTGAGCTTGCCTTATAGAGAGAGGAAGATCGTTCCATAAACGAATTGCTTATAAAAAATAATTAATAACTATAACTTCGTTATAATAATTATAACTTCATTAATGCATAGGAATTCTCATTTAAAGCGCCACCTAGTTTTGAATCTGACATTCTATTCTGATTGACAGTTCAGTTATTTAATTCGTCTAAGCCTACATGTCTCATGAACAAAAAGCTAAAAGACAACTTACCCCTCAAATCCGTTAAACTTCGCACAATCTACGTCACTTCCCTAACCTACTAAACGGTGACTGGCAATCTTGGGGAAAATAGAAAAGAAAAAGAAAAAAGCGTGTTCCTCTCGAGATATCAATTTAGAGGAAATTACAGGCTAATCTGTCACATCAGGATACGCCGGGGGCTTGTAATCCTGTCTCCCCTATTTCTTTTTTCCCGGACCTTTTTTCGTTTCAAGGGGACAATCTGGTTAATTTATCAACTGCTTGTTGGGTCCGTTTGAGCGGTTTTTGACGTAAATTGTTGGTAATGCCGTGGAAATGTTTCCTGTTAACGTTTTAAGGACGCACATTTTTTATGTGTTGGTGTTTTTTTACAAGCTTTTTTAACTTGCCCTGTTTGTTGAGTGAAATCTTGCAAGTTAAATTTGACCCACTTCCCGGTTTCCGATTCATCTAAAATTTGCCATAATTGTGTAAGTTAAGTGACAAAGCAATATTATGATGTCATCGAGCTGATCTAATAATAAAGACAGAAAGAAGGTGATCACTGATCATACGAATTCTGTAACAATATAACGCAAATCTTCTTTGTCTCAATTAGTGGTTGACGGGTGTTCAAAGAAAGAAAGAAAAGTACAGTAAGCAGTAAAAGATTCTCTCAAAAATGTTTTTTTTTTGACAAAAGCTTATTTTATTTTATTCAATATCGTTTGAACAAAAACTAACATTTTCTTACATTTGTTAGCGTCAATGACTCCTATACTATTTATTAACTTGTAAAAATGAAAAGCCATTGCCCTTAAAAGATGTATTTTTTGTAATTTTTGCTCACTGACATTACCTCATATTTTTGGTAGAAGGTTTAGCTATCCAGGATAGCTATAACATACTTTTTACCCAACTACGCTGATGCGGAAAAGAGGGAGTTCCGGGCAGCTTCTTGTAGGAAAATAAGTATGTATAACAAACTTTGAGGACATCATCAAAAATGATTTCTACCTATATGTATTTGTTACTGTTGCTATTGCCTAGCTATATTTATTATTGCTTAACTTAATTTGGCAAGCAGTCGATAACAAAACTTTAATTCCTCACAAAACACGCATAAAACCGAAACATTATGATCTTATTAAAACCCTAAACGCAACAACTCACTCCCCCAAAAAAATAATCCCGTCTTTCAACAAAAAGGCCGTTTAAAAAGACAAAGTATCACTTCTAGCGGTCCCCTCGCAAAATCTCTTACCATAGATCCCGAGGGATTGCACTTTTTTTTTCTTTTTATGAGTCGTTGGATTAGTACACGCTAGCCGGGGTAATTGGTTCATTGTTCCCGGCCGGTATTTAATGATTGGCCTTTTCGCCATTCTTTTGTTTTGTGATTGGCATTGTTGTTCTATTTTTGAATTGTTTTTCTTTTTTTGAAAATTGAAGTGGATTTGGTACTGTAATCGCATCGATGGTGGTTAAAGTTAATAAGGCCACAGATGTAGGGTACATTTAATGATACTAGACATATTTATTGATTTTTTATATGTATTGAGTTAATAGTACCTTACCTAGTAAAGGTACCCAGAAAAGTTACCTGGTAAAGGTACCTAGGTAAAAGTGACGTGCTTAATGTTTTTCTTTATTATAAATTGGAACAATATTTTTAAGGTAAACAAACATCCTTGATAATATGCTAAAAGCAAATAAAATAGATCCAAAGTATTAAAACCAAGATATAATTTAAAGTGAAATCTGAACAACAAACAAGTAAGTCTCCATTTAAATCGCCGTCGTGGAAAATTAATTCCATCGAAGCCTTCGCAGCTATGTCAAAGTATTATAAAACATTATTAGACATTAAAATTTAACAGCGCCCTCTCGCACAATTTGCCATAAAGCCTATCATTAATAATTATTTGATGCTCGGCAAACAGTAAAAAGCGTAATAAAAACATAAATTCCGATCGGCCGTACTAATCAGCTTACGAGCTTAAAATGTAAACTTGGCTAAATGAGAAAGTCTTGACAGTCAAAGACTACTAATAATATACTTGAAGATGTGACACTCCACAGTGACAAAGACAATTTAGGGTAAAGTAAGAAAATATATATGGAATCCCGCAGTGCGATGTGTTTGCGACAACGATAGCTGATGATCGAATGGAGGAGAGTGATAGAGAGAAGTTAGCAAGGATTTTGTACAGATTGTATTAGATTCATGGATTAGTTTTAGCCTAGATTAAGAATGTAACGCAACGGAGAAATCTGTAATATTAGTCATAAAATGATTCTAAATAAATAAATACCAATTCACTGACTCGCGAAAAACACCCATCCCTACAACACCAAACTCTTGACAGCTAAAATTTTGCATACTTAGAGATTTACATTTACATTAAAATACAAGTACTCTTTTTTACACACTTCATAGAAACATATATGACATATACAATAGGCAGTTTTATCACTAATCTATTCCAAACCAATTTTCAGTATAATTTAGACAAACAATGTCTAGTACAACTGAAATACGCGACTCTTTATCGAGCGATATAATATATATTATGTGTCCCTTTCCTTTTAATACAGTGTGAGAAAGACGAGTGATGCTATAGCTCGCAAGAAGCGAAGACCCGGCATGGTGAGCTGATTTAAATAAGGCTAACGCTATTCGTCAAGACATGCATACGAGTATAAATTATATAATAATATGAACAGCGTGGCATTTTTTTGCTATTAAAAGTCAGATTTTGCGGTCTAAAATTAAACAATATATATGGGGTACAGGGGGACCCACGCTGGGTCTTCCGGTGCGTGGTTACCACTCAAGAGCTCGTTGGCCCTTAGGGCTATGTCACTTATTCCGGTTCTTCTGCGCGTCATTTCTGATTCGATCCCGCAAAAAAACTCCGAGCAGAGCCCTCACCATGTCTGAGTGACTTTGAGCCTTCTTATAAGACCCATTGTGCGCAACCACGCCGTAAGTCATCACTGGTTGTTAAATTACCAAAGATGTCTTACGGCACTGTGTGTTCACAGTGGTCGAAGACTTTCGTCTTAAGAGGATTTATACCTTCTTCTGTTTCCGCAATTATTACTCATTTAAATAAAACAATTTAACGGATTATATCGCGTATATTATCTCATTTGAGTTCCTGACGTTTCGGAAGCTTTTCAGCTTTCCATGGTCAACCCCTCAATCAACCCGTGACGTATTTTATACGCGATATAATCCGTTAAATTGTTTTATTTAAAAGGACTTATACCTTTTTAACTGGCAAATGTCGCTTATTTCTTGGTTTTTCTTAATTATTTTGAGAAATATGAATGTAGCTTGAACATGTCTTCAATACATTCATTACGTTTTCGGTAGTTACGCTGGCACAATAATGTGTAAAATTGTTCCGTAATATTTATTTATTTATTACAATGCAAAATTTTATGATATTGCCACAACGTAAGCTCTAAAAATGAATTCATGTAAGGAAAGAAAGAAATAAAGAAAGAAAACATATTTTTTCAACGACAGCAACAAGAAATACAAATACAAATAACGAAAAAAACAATTGACGACGCTGAAAGGGGTCACCACTCAGCTTTATGCCACGGCAATCGTGACGCTGATTTTCGGTGGTGCCCTGTAACTTAAAACTAATTTATACTTAGACCTAGTGGGTGATATCACAAAAACCATTTTTACATCAAACATTAGTTTTAAAATTGTATTTTTATTATTATTTTAACAAATTTATCTAGTTTGTTTACTTATAAATCTATAAAAATAAAAAAACCAATAAACAAGTTAATTTGTATGGCAACACTTAAACAACACAAACGATTCCAGTTGAGCTGTTATAAGTAAAGACCAAGCGATAATGTACAAATATAAATGTAGTATTATGTAAAATAATTACCACTGATTTTAATTAAAAAAAAATACTACAAGTAACATGTTCCTATATAATTATGTCTATATCTTGTTTTGTAAGAAATTAAAGCCAAAAGCGATGATTAGGTGAAAATGCAGGGTAAGTATTGAACATACCGTTAAGTTTCATTCAAATACCACAAAATAATGAAGAGTAATGAAAAAATATGCGACGTTGCCAGTTAAGAAGGTAAAACGATTTTAAGACACTGCAGGATATTGGACGAAAATTTCACGCCAACCGCTAAAAGCGACTAAATTGGTCTCCATAAAATGACACAGAAGAATTGCTTGAACAATCACCTAAAAGAGTAGGTAGTGTTAAAATAATGGTTTCAACATGTAAAAACACATGCATTTATTATCGCTCGCGCCCACGATCGACGGTCGCCGATCAACCCTCTATCGACCAGACGACACATCTGCCGCGCCCCACCCTACACGAGAGCCACAAACATTATTACAACGGACGAGGCATAATATTTTGATAATTATTTTATAATCTGTAGATTTTAAGTTTCGAACTGAGTGATACACATATTTGGCTGAGCGAGCGTAGTGATGATATATGCTTTCGAATTTATGTCCCTCCTCTACAAGTCGCATTCCTTGAACGACTCTCCTCAAATATTGTGAACAGGCTCGATATTTTTTTTTTGTCGATTGAGTTTTTTTTTTAATGGCGAAGATATGACAGCTAACAGAGTTGCGAGGTCTACAGCTAGACTACAGCAGAGAAGAAGATTAAAAACTGCATAAGTAAAACAACTAATCGATGGAAGGATAATAATACCCTCACACATTTAGAAAAAAAAACTGATAATTTTCAAACGCATAAACTGATTGTCTTAAACAATAGCTAAGAAAACTCTCGATGAAGTTCTCTTTCAACCACAAAAATGTAAATCAATCTCGGTCCATCCGTTTAAGAGCTACGATACTACAGATTTCTTTCTTTCTATACACGTGAAGCTTATAACCCCCCCTTTTTTGTCAAGGATTAAAAATTCCGATCTTGCCACCCTTTTCTCTTTGGTCTACCTCTGCTCCTGTATTCATCATACGGGCCGCATTTCTCTCTAGCATCCAATTTTAGGATTCCGTAGCTCAAAAGCAAAAAAAAAAACGGAACCTTTAGTAATCATCACTATCTATCTCCGTCTTTCCATCTGACCATCTGTCTGTCTGTCCATCTGTCCATCTGCCCGTCTGTCCGTCTGTCCGTCTGTCCGTCTGTACGTCTGTCTGTCCGTATGTCTGCCTTTCTGTCCCTCAAGACCCTTTTTCTCAGAAACGCGTGGTTGTATCAAGCTGAAATTATTATCAAACACTCACATCTGCAGTCCCTTGAAGCTATAAGAAAATGAAAATGCGAAATTAACACAATCAAAAGATACAGTAATTAAAAAAGGTGTTTTCGTACAAATTGCCGTCAAATGAAAATTGGCTACGTCATTGTTATAAAAGTATGCAATATTGTTATTGTTATTACCTGTACAATCAGTATAGACAATCATCAGATCGTCCACCTATAGTTAGAATATACCCATTCGGCCGCACCCACCCTCCACTAGCAGTTACAAAACAAAATGGATGCGGCATGTTTAATGTTTATACTGAAGCGAACAGTTGAAAATATTGTATGCTTCCAGCAGGATTCAAAGGTCTTTTCGGCTCTCCGGGCCACTACGATACGAATACAAACTACTTATCAAAGCGCAACACAAGTTTCGAATTAAACAATATTTTTATACGCTTTAGGGAGGTTTCATATAAAAAAACACTGGCTGGCATATTGTAATTTTTCCAAGCAAAGAAAGTCGATGTGCAAAGTGCTACACGACACTCTCGACCCGCTAGTTATATCCGATCCCAGTTAAAGGCGCTTGGTCCCCCATAAATGATAATCGAATGTTTTTTAAGTAAATAAATACCTAATTAATAAATTATATGGAGAAAATCATACGCAAATTGACCTAGACTCAGCCCAGCCAAGCAATGCTACGACACTAGACGGCGAAATTGGTACATAAATGCCATGTCAATGCCAATGCCATCTAGAGGTTACTTATTTAATTAGCTTGTATTAGCTTATTGAAATAAAACAATTTAACGGATTATATCGCGTATATTATCTCATTTTAGTTCCCGACGTTTCGGAAGCTTTCCAGCTTTCCATGGTCACGGGTGGACTGAGAAAAGATGTATTTTCCTCTGTCAAAGTTACAATTTGTGCAAACTACCCATTTTTTTTTTGAAAAACACAATTAAAGGTATATACATGCCAGATGGGCCTAAGCTGTAAAGACAGTTACACATGTGCCAGAAGGGCTTAATTATTTTATTCTAATAATTTACCAAGCAGCATTTCACAAACGAGGCGTACTGAGGATTATTTCAATGAGTAATAATCGCGGAAACAGAAGAAAATATTTTGTATTAGCTTTTCAACAATGGTTTTAGGTGCTTGCGTTGTTTAATTTGGGTTTTAGACTAATTTAAGTAATACTAATACAATATAATATAATAGTCTCATCATAGCTTAGATGTTTCTTCCATATAGTTGGTTCCATCTTACAGTTATTTAATAATAGTTGATGGATATTGACTATACTCTGTATTATAGATATTTATGTTATTTATGTCTTTAAGTCTACATATGTGTTTTTGTAGTTACACAAGTCGCGAGACTACACGTGATCTACAATTTTTCTGCTTTCCCCTAAGGTTGACTGGTAGCTAATGCCTGTATGGCATTTAGTTCGTCTTTTGTACGATAAGTCTTCTTTTGTGCAATAAAGATTAAATGAATAAACTTCCTTCTGACGTAAAAGTGCATCTAATATCTAAATCCTGTCTGGTTCCCGACATCTACGTTCCCGTCTTATTTAACTTGAAAAGTAAACAAATTAAACAATCCCCAGCTAAGTAACGCACCCTTAGTAAATTCAGCCCTTAAGCATTTGATCAATATTGGAGTTGCCTTGTAAAATTACTTTCAATGACATTTTAAGAGGGTTGGACTTGTTAAGAAGGAGTATCGACAACAGATATTATTATTGGGAATAAATTAATTGTTTAGAGATTCTTCAAAATAATATAAGTGGAAATAATTTTGTAAATGCAATATACAATGCAAATAAAATAAAGAAAAACAACAATTATGTGGTTTAAGAGGTACAGCTCTATAACAAACAGACAGTGGATTGGACTTACCTTAGTAATAGACATTCTTTGCTATCTTTTCGGTACGGCACCCTCTTTTCGTTTATTTTGTAATAGGCAGGATATTGATAGAGAAATTGAATCGAATTGAATTACCTATTCATAACAAAAACATTTAAAAAATACAACAATTAATATTTGTCATATATAGTCGTACTATTGTGTTGGTCTATGGTGTATGATGTATTTAACTTACATTCACCCAAACATTACCTAATAGCCGCACCAATTCACAAATTTTAATATCCGCCTGTGATCACTGACGCGTGAGCATCTATCCTAACATTATTTCAACGTGCAAAACAACAACGCCACAAGCGACGAAACCGTATTTCGACATGTTACCGTTTACGATGGACAAATTTAGATTCGCAATTGTTTCCATCGGTAGCTTGGGTCATGACAGCTCCCACTTTGCCTCTGACTTTTAATCAGTTGGCAAATATTTAGCCGTGCATATTGAGGAGGATTGTGCAATTGCGTTAGTGAAGTCATGTGAGTGGGTTTAGGATTGCGGGCTCGCTTTGATATGTCGCATACCGCGTGTTTGGGGATTAGTGGTATGTAGATTAGCTGGGGTGGGTTTGTCATTAAATGACACAGTTTCGTTTTTGTTTGATTCACTGGCCATGATTTATTTTGATTAAGTACTAGAAGGCGCCCGCAACTTCGTTCGCGGAGGAGAAAAAGTCATAACCCTTTATTTTTTCTTCAGCGTAGTCGGGTAAAAATTATCCTATAACCATTTGATACCCAACTACACGTGTACCAAAAATAGTTGAAATCCGTTTAGCCGATTTTGCGTGATGCACCCACAACGACACATACAAACATACATAAAATCCAAAAAAAATATGTTTCGTTTTAATGACCTCCAAATAGACCATAACAATATTTTTTTTGAAATTATCTTCAATGTACAGACAATTCATTTTTACAACTTTATAATAGTATAGATGAGTTACATAGGGTCTGCTTGGACAATAATCTTATTTAACGTACATACACATACACAAATTATAATGACATACCAATTGTTCTGTGGTTGTACCTTTTTGTCTCAATAATATGACAATAGTCGCAATAAAAATGGTAGAACATTGAATATGACACGACGAGCTAATACAAAAGGTAATAATTAAAGCGAAAATTTGACGAAAGGAAAGGAAGAGTAAGGCCAAGAATCAGCTATATGGACCAGATAAAGAGAAACGGTAGGCGTCGTGACGTATCAAGAAGTTAAGGAACTTGCATTAATAAGAAAGTACTGGAAGGAACTGCACCGACAAGAGTCACTCTTCAATAGCAACAAACCGTTAGAATCTAAATAGATTTAAGGGGAAGAGGAACGGTTATGAAAAGATAATTTTCACCAAATCCTACGATAAAAATTAAGAATTTCTACGCTTGTTCCAAACAATATTTCAACAAGTATCACGTATGCATCCTTTCTCCATGTCCTTGTACCACGTAGTTGATATGCCCACTTATGCCCTAACCAATGATTTGTCCACGTCGGCACGTGGGTATCACGACGCAATCAGACTTGTCACGAATATGGACTGGTCGGGACGTGAGTAATCATTGCAATCACAGCAATCATGCAGGTTGCAGATTACAAGCGCGTGATGTACTACTGTCGCTTGGTTTAAGATTGATAAATATTGACTTTGAAGTTAGGTATAGTTTATAATATCAATAAATAAATAAAATCAGTGGTTATACAACCGAACCCGGTAGGGTATGTTATTTATTACCTATTGATCTGTGGATTAAAAGATTCATTACTTACTCATTATACTAATATTTACCCTTACCATTAATCGGGTACGAAACCACTTCAGCACCAAAAACCGACTGCTTTTGAATATTGTACTGTTTAGACAGTCATCATTGTATCGTTTATCTAACTTAATATTACTCACACGTATTTAGGACCATTTGGAATCATGCCCGTGGTGGGACACTAGACTGAGAAAAAGGTTTTTTTATAGTGAGATCTTATTTAATGTACATACACATACACAAATCCTTTAAAATATATATATGTATAACTTAAGAAAATCCCATTCTTGTATATGTGTGTATAGATAATTTGACGTTGCATATTAGAAAAATGGCGTAAGTTCCATATCACTTCCGGACACTAGTAGTAGTCTACATACAAAAAAGGCATTTTAGGTAGCTATATAATATTTTAACAACAACAAAGTACCTTCTCGGCTCCCTCGGGTACAACTCCTTGGAGGTCAAGCGGAATTGTCATCTGATGATCTCGGCATGTCAGGCCTTGCGTGGTGAGTCGGACTGTCCCGAGGTTGTGGAGCGTCTGGTGCGACTGTATGTCCCGGATGTCCCGAGGATAGCCCTGAGACCTCGACAGCGCGACTTGTTGGCTGTGCCGTCGTCGAGGACCGTGTCGCTCAGGAATTCGCCGTTGCCCCGCGCCCTCTCACTTCTCAATGCGCTCCTGACATCGACACCTGAGTGTGACTTGTTTGCGTGGCGATGGGCGGCAGTGTGTAGTGAATGTCTGAGATTCTGTGAGGCGATGGATACTAGGTGCTCTACTGTTCCAAATTAAGCTGTTTGTTTATCTATTATTGTGAACCATTTATTGTTAATTTAAGTTTTGTGACGCATAGGTTTATAACTGTAATGTCATAAAAAATGTTTTTATAAATAAATAAATAAATATTTTATCTGTAAAAATCGGGTATCCAATGGGATTCCTATTATGATATCAAACTGTAACAATTATTTTAAGTTATTGATGATATCTTTTAATTTTGCATAGGTTTATGATTTCCCCAATTGCCTCATTATTGCCTGTGTTAAATTTGTTAATAATAACATCTAAATATTTTAAGGTTTTAGAAAATCGATTTGTTTGTGAAAAAAAAGTAGCTTTTTAGAGAAAAATAATAAAATACCGTAGTAAACCGTTTTGTAACACATGAAGTATAGCACCATGAGCATTTTACGATGCATCAGTGAGAACCGAAACCCTTTTAGACGTAACCCATCACCGCGCGCATTCCGAAGCGTAACTCATCTAGAAGGTAAATCACAAAGGTCGGTGGGACTCCCGTTCGACCTTACAACTCGTATTACGCCTATTTTCATCAAATTTGCCCACGTATGGACATGGGTCGAACGTTTAGCTGTTAAGAGGGATCCTTTTCGTTGGAGAAAATGTTTGTACATATAAATTCTTTTGGGATAAATCAATGTTGGATAATACACTATACGACCAGCATAGGCCCGCTTAGCAATAAAGTTCTAGTTAAGTCTCCATTTTGATACAGATCTTTGTCATCATTCCGTAACTCTATTTCACCCTTTTCTTTCGGGGAACGATTTTGACCATGGTTGTTTTCAGGTCTGGTATTTTTTAAAGGACTGCCGTCTCCACAACCCCTGGGACAGACATAGAGACAATGAGCCGAGATCATGATTATAAAGACACTACCAATGGTTACTAAAGCAGTAAGCTCATCATCTACCTACCCTTATCCCACTTATGTAGGGTCGGCAGAACATGTTTTCTTCTTCCATTCATCTCTATTAAATATTCGTCATTTCAGCGCTTACTCCTTTCCTTCTCATGTCCTCTCTCACACAATCCATCCATCGCTTTTTTGGCCTACCGATCGCTCTTCGTCCTTCAACATTCATCCCTAACATAACATAAGCAGTAAGTACCTACAATAAGGTAATATGCTTACATTGGTACCCTCACATGTAGCTTAACACTTTTGTACTAAGGTGCGTTGTGATAAGTTCGAAAGGTTTACTTTATTTCAACGCCTTTAAGAGCATTTTCGGTAAAGTTTTAGGTTTCCCCATACTTCCGTTTTACCCCAACGCACCGTACGCCTCTGAACAAATTAATATATTCAGCTACTTTTGAAGATGACCATGGCGATTGTACGGGAAAAAATATCTCTCGCTATTTTCCCTCTAAGAAGCTCTCATCCACACACGTAAGCAATAGTCCACAAAGCTCTCTTAACCCGTCAACCGCCGTAAGGTGGCTGTTTGCGCACGGCGCGGCGCCGATGGGCGCACGTACAGAATGTCATTACGCGGACATGCTCCCCCGTCATCGACGCGGTACGGTCACGCACAAACGTAGATTACGTATATATCACTGAGTTATATTTATGTTCCCTAGCTTTTGCCCGCGATATTGTCTGCGTACAATTCGAATTTCAAACAATCCTTTCTAGTGCAACTCGACGTATCTAAAGCAATATGAGTTTCACATTTCACGTTCCTGTGACATTTATGTTGTGCGTTATCTGACAGTAAGTCGGCGACATTATTATTTTATATGTATAAAAAATGTACACACAAAATATTGTTTGATTTTATAATTTTGAAAAATTTAGTTTTTCCTATACTACCCGTGTAATTACATCAGGTACACGGCCCACTCACTCGTAAAACATACAACACTCTTTGAATTCTTTGTCTACGGCGTTGGGAATACACAAATGTTCCCAAATTAATTTTAATAAATTTAAAAATTTAGTAAAAAAAAATTAAAAATTTGTTAAAATTCTTGCTGAATTTTGTATGTCCGAAAAACATCGTTGCCCTGAAGGGCATTTTCAGTTACATGAAAATTTCGCCATGTATTCCATCATAATAATATGTATGAGTTGTAAAAATTAAATCTCCAATGAAAGAAAGATATATTCATAACACCCCGCTCTCTACGACCTCATCTTCTAATAGATAATATGAGAAATAAGTAGCGTAGATTAGGTAACTAGCAAAAAAATCCTTCAACAGAACATAGTTTTGGAAAGAAAAAAAAATTACTTCAATTTATGACAATTTCGAAGTTTCAAAGCTTTAATTCCTACTATCTCATACTTAGTACCTATAATAACAGCAATAACAAAAGGATACAAACACGTATATGTATCATCATAATCTATATTGTCATCAACTGTACTCACGTTTTCCATTGACGTTCGTTCTGTCCGTACTTTATGCGCGGGATGATGAGACGATATCAGCTGCTGCTAAAACTTTTAGAGTTATTTTTACACTACATTTTAAACGGCCATCTTGCCTTATCTTATCCAATATTAGTACAGCTACTTTGTAAATGACAAGGTAATCAAGTGTACTTAATTTTGTTTTACATTAATGAGACATTTAATAGCGATCCACGGAAAAAGCTGTCATGACATGACGAACATTAAAGGTCGGACATGTTTTTGCCGCTTTTTATAAACGAAAATAGTAAATAGGTACGTTTTAAGAGGTATGCTTATCAAGCTATTACCTTTCGTATTTTAAATTTAAGATACGAAATTGCTTTTTTTTTCAAGAGAACCTTTTAAAGTTCGAGGTATTTTGCACATTTAGATAACTTTGGTGTACCCCTGACAATTTTATTCATTTTGTAACTGTTTTCCGTGCCTTAATATATCAATATAGTATGATAAAATGATTTGTACAAGTTTGAGCACCACAATGTCACGCAGACTGCAGTCGCGACTACCGCTGGCTACTGCGGCCTTTATTGCTATCAATTTTGCTTTATTTTTAGTAATCTAGTGCCAGACAGATTGGAATTGAAACAATATACAAGTAACATTGTCTGGAGTCAATCTTTTTACGATAGGTAAAGCACAGGACCTAGGGTAGAATCCTGGGGTAAGCTATACTGTTGATGATGATTTATTGTTTACTAGCTTCTACCCGCGACTTCGTCCGCCTTAAATTCGTTTATCGCGGATAAGGGTATTTTTCCGGGATAAAAAGTAGCCTATGTCCTTTTCCGGGACTCAAACTATCTCTATACCAAATTTTATCCAAGCCGGTTCAGCGGTTTAAGCGTGAAGAGGTAACAGACAGACAGACAGACAGACAGACTTTCGCATTTATAATATTAGTATGGATTAGTGAATAACATTTACCCGTGGCTCCGCCTTTGTAACCGAAGGATCAAAAGTAATCTGATCCATCTGTGTGTCAAGTTTTACCTAAATCCGTTTGATGGTTAACGCTTTATTGAGTAACAAATATAGAAAAATCTTCATAAACATTCAAATTTATAATATTAGTAGGATATTTATTGAAATAATTATTCTGGAATATCATGCTAGCTTACTAGAATTGAGCCAAAAGCGTACTTCACTAGATATTTTCAGTGACAATGCAACCTAGCTCCGTTTATGGTGCATTCCGCTGATGATTGGTGCAATCTGCAGGGATTGTTGCACGATTGCGTTAGATGTGTGGAGCCCATTTCGGTAAATAACCGGGCAATTTTATCACTTTTGCAGTAGAAAAATTTACAGAAATATATGAGATCATAATGCACAATGTTATGATGAATCACTCGAAGTATCAAATACCTTTTGCTGAGGTTTCTGGAAAAAATACTAGTCAATAATTTATGCGTAGGTTTACGAATGACTTTGTATCAGCTTTCTTCTAATCAGTGGTCTCCTCTTGGGAAATGCCGTAGAGTCAGACTCGTAAAAGTGCCCTTATGGCCTACTTACAGAATAAACTATTTGAATTTAGAATTTGATTTTCATATATGATGAATAAATGACAGACTAATGGGACCATAAATGGATTCTCATTTTATCACTTTAACTATAACAAAAAATCATCTTACAACAAATAAGCTGCAATATCAATGTTCATTCAACTATAGCATTTTTCTAAAGAGATCGGTCAAAACAAGTCGAACTTCCCGTCAACACGATACCAACAAGTGCTCATAACAATACCATTCACGCATAACATACTTACAAACTTATTCTTACCGACGGCCAAAACTAGTATTTATCAACTTCACGTACAAACTCGATAGTTATCGAACGATGATAACGCTATTGTGAATGACTTCAGTAAGTTTGTCGTGTATCTAGTCGCCATGTTTAAACAACACGTACGCATGCGTTCTATCTGTTTGATTCCAAATTCGAAATAATCATCTAACATAAAAACCAAACAAATGACTGTCACGTCGTGCACTATAAAAACAATCTGAGCCTTATTTTAAAAGCTTTCGGAACATCCAAGTCTCAACCCTATTAGGAAGAAAAAAGGGTTTTTGATAAAGTAGTAACTAGAGTTGAGAAACGTTTGACATTCCGGTTGGGTCCAAATTGCAGGTTCGATGTGTCGGTAACGTTTTTCTCACACGATTCGAGAGCAAATAACTGGGTGCTGATGATATGGCAATATCGTTTCACGAGTAATGCTTGAGGTGTGGACTAACACGCGAGACATACGGACGAAGCGTTCAGCCAACGAATACTAACGGGTGTATCGAAAAGAGGTCTTTACAAAGTCCCATCCATTTATGTGCTGATTTGTATAAAAGTCTGAACTATATTTATGATTAGTTAAATGTTTTATAGATAATCAGTCTGCCGATATTATTTTGGTCCATACTGAGCCTAAAGGGCGACGCAATTTATTTCATGGTTGTGATGACCATAGGTAGGTAAACACAACCATGAAAAAATTTGCGTCGCCCTTAAGCCTTTGCTGAAGACGCACTTATCTGTATCCTACATAAAAGTGCGTGCATTGACTTTGCATTTAATGCACCATTTTATAATACTCTCATTAATTTCGCTGTAGGTAGGTGTAATTTAGTTCCAGTTTTTGGGTTACGAGTAGGTTAGGTTAGGACCACAGTAGAATGCGCAAGCGATCCTGTGTCCTAATTAACGCGAATCCGTGGGAGAAACGCTGGGTTTTTAGTGGGTAGACCGGGGCTGACCGGGAGTCCCACATACCTGCTTGGAACCCCCGTCTGAGCGGCTGGGATTCCCAGCGACAGAAAGAGATAAAAAAGAAAAGTTAGGAGTTTTAGGATTTGGAAGTTATTTGTTTTTCAATAAAGTTTAAAGTGAGCCCTCTGCCATACAAACATATATGAAAGAGGGGTCAAGTTTCTCTGCAACTGACGGGACATAGATGAGCTTCATCTATTCCTACTTATAATTAATGCCTACCATATGAATGTAACCTACATATACTGCGCGGAGAGTCATAGCACCAAATTGAGACTGATGTATAGCAACTATTTTATGCTGTTTCGCGTCTGTCGCGCCAGTGTGTGCTGTGCCTAAGTATAGCCCTGGTCTCTCTATCTGGATACAACCAATTTTCGCCTCTCATATTGGTAGCGTGTAAGTGTCGATTGCATCACGGCTTAGAAATTGATTTCGATTCCGTTCCACCACGACGTATCATGAATAAACTAGTCAAAAAATTAACAATAAAACACGAGTATCTGGTTTGCCATAATGTATTCCTTTTCAAAATTTCCGGGACATCCAAACCAAAACGGTACAAAAGGAACCCTTATGGTGCGAATCTGTCTGTCTGTCTGTCTGTCTGTCTGACTCTTAGAGCGCCATATCTCAAAAACTACTTACGCTATCTATTTGAAAGTTGAAATATTCATAAACATGGTCAGCCCACGTGTATTACACAGGAAGTAATTAAAAATATATTTTTATTTTCTAAAAAAACGACGAGTATGAGGGGGGGGGCAAAAGTTAAAAGTTTAGCTACTGGATCAAATAGGGTGTTAAATGAAAGAGCTTGACCTGCACATTCTGTAACAAAAAGTGAAAAAAAAAACACCCCACCCCCCCTTATTCCGTTTACGGAATGAAATTTTCGAAATTTTCACAATTTGTATAAATAAACATAAATATTACACGTAAATTATAGCCATGTCTCTAATTAGCAACTTTTTTATTATTTACAAAAAACCAATTTGAACAACCCGGTTGCGTTAAGTTTGCACCTCATTTGTATGCAATGCTGTAGATATCAGGGGCAAACTTAACTCAACCGGTACCGGGTAATAAAGTAAGGGTACTTAAGTGAAAATTTGTACGGAACCCTCAGTGAGCGAGTGCGACTCGCACTTGGCCGGTTTTTTAATCTATGGAAATTACATTTCATCTTAGTATTCAGAAATTTTTAAATTTTTGAGAGCTCACATTCGTTATGAGAAATAAACTTGTAAAAAATGAGACATTTGCACACATGCGAGGACATATTTTTTCTATGAAAATCCCATTTGATTTTATTTAGAAAAATATTATTTGTTAATTATTGAGCGCTCGCATTAGAGAAAAGTGTGTTTAATTTTATGCTCAAGGCCCAGTGGTTTACACTTTAATAATGTAAAAAATATGATTGTGTCAAGTTTTTTGTTTGTAATGAAAGTTTATTTGAAAGCGTGGTTCTGTACTTAAGAGAGCTGCATGTTACTTCTATTGTTAATGGCTATATACACTTCTTTTGAACCCGTCATCCATATTAATAACCTATCAGAGCACACTTGTCTTAACTGATTACCATAAAGGCAGCATTCGAGGTTAGACCAACAAAAACCCTGTCATTGTCCGTAACGTCTCCCATCTTCTTGACGCCTGTCGGGGAACAGTGAAACTTGGTCTCAGCGTGTATTAAGACCCACTGTGTGTCATTCGATACTGACGTCTGTATACCGGGTTGAAATAAAACATCTCATACAAACATCAATCATAAACCAACCTTAAGTATTGTGAGGCAGAACTCTAAATTTAACGCAGTAACAAATAGACGTGAACTTATCAAAGAATTCGTCAAAGTGACTATCACTTGCGGGTTGAACTCAGAGTCATATTCAACCCAAACTCAACCTTTCCTGTTTGAATCAGAATTTGATTTGGCTTGTATGGATAATTAAGAGGCTTTAGTCATATTCGGGATATTTTCTATTCAGATTAGAATATATGATACTTTCTTTAAGTTTAATATGGCACAAAAAGCCATTATTTGTTTTTTTAGATGACAATCGATCCTATTTTTATAAAGATTCAATGTCTATATAGACTTTCTAAGTGCTCTTGAAGTCATGTCAAAATTTTGCTGTCATATCCGACTGCTAATCCTCCTCCTACTCCTACTAAGCCTTGAAAATGCTTCGTACGAATGGCTATTTCGGCGTGACGTCATCCCTATGATGGGGTACTAAATATGTATGTATAAACAAGGACTTGGCATTTTGGTTGGGAAAAGCTGCACTGATTTCCTTTAATTAGAACAGGTGGTCAATACGATCCACTTTTCGTAACGGATGACATTTCGGAAACGAAATAAACTGCCATTTCTTACGAGTTAATAACTTAACCAAAATGTAGGGAGTGGCAGATTTTTTTTCGGTTCCGAAAAATGTCTCCCCATATGAAAAGTTGTTCGTAGTGACGGGTACTACGTCTGTAAAAATGAAAGAATAAAAACTCGGTGTAGAATCAGTGCTTTATTGAATTATGAGGATTTTGAAAAAGCTTTTAATGTACTTTGTATTTAAACGTAATTTCGATTTATCGATTTCATTATACATTGATAATTTAAAATCAAATAACTACAGTATGTTGTAAAATTACACATAAGTCAACATCTCTATTAGTGGTACAAGGCCTCTTAACCGTCAAAACTCAGAAAGTGTTCCGATAGGCGCCTGCGCTGCCGCTGTCACAACGGTTCAGTCCGGTCAAGTGCGATGATCCTTGTTAGTTTGTTACACATCTGTGACAAGATAATCGTACTCTCTTTACACTAACTCGGTTGCTTTCATTTCACCTTTGATCTGCTGCTTGTTTTAACACCTAAGCCTATCATATACCAACTTTTCGTTTCTATTTTATGACACATCGTGACGCAATAGTAGCACGTCATATATAAGGAAAGAGGTACAGTTTTTTTTAAATAAGTACTTAACTTAGAAGTAAATTTATCTACATAATGGTATTTTAGCGAAACAAAATGGCTACCGCCTGGTGCGCGAACAACATGAGTAGAATAACAAGCCAATCTCATAAATCGTCCTCATACACCACCAAAGGCGCTAAGTACGTGACTTATTCACTTCTGAACCATTGGTATTGAAAAAGACATAAGGAACATAACAGTGACCAGAGAAATTCAACTAGATTGACAATAGAAAGGTATCTTTGGACGTATGTTTCAACCCTATTTTTCTGAAAGTATTTTTTGGTTTTCGTTAGCATCATAATTGAAAATTGAGAAATTACATTAATACTACACTATAAGTACCTACGTACTTACTTATAGTGTAGTCTTGATGTTGTTACAAAATTTTAGGTAAAACACGGGTATATATTTTTTTTAATTGTTTGACTATCATATTTAGTCAACTGCCTCCCACCATACTGCTTCTTCCTTTCAGTTACTCGAACAGTTTGTTTCGTATGATACAATGTCGTCTCTTCCATTAGCAGCCAATTACTAACTACATCGCAACTACAATTATTATATTGTGACATTAAATCCGTTAAATAGTGCTAATTCATTTTAATTGTATTAAAGAAACATAAAACGTGTCTTAAAGAGTTGGTGTTAGAAAGCAGTCTTTAAGAATTTTGATAATGTAACATATCTATATCTTAATTCATGCCTTTTCCCCTAGTCATACTCTGCCTTTATTGATATGATTATAAATATTACGTTTCAAGTCCAAACTTCAGTTTATTTAACAATGGCTATTTTAAGAACGTTTCAGTTTGACTTACTTATTATCTTTAAGATAAAGTTCGTAATGTACTTTTTTCAAAACAGTCAGAATTATCTCAACAAATCTATAACCATGCACTGAAATAATACACAAAATCAATTTATACCCCAGTTCAACTTGAACACAAGTCCCTAGAGAGTTAGGACGTTTTGGAGTCATGTCCCATGATGCGCATTGGCACCTAATAGCCAGTTTGAACAAGAAAATGACGCGTGAACTGTCGTGCTCTATGATTTGAGAGAAATTGGTTCTGTTTATATTACATTGGGTTTGAAATGCCGGGTTATTTGTCTGGTATGTTTATTTGAACAATTTGAGGCCATCTTGATCAAATACCATGTTCTATGCAAGAGTTAAAAAAAAACTTTGATTCCTTGTTAAAGGTTAAAGTTATGCTTACAGTCGTATCTATTAAATATATCGTCGTCTAGTACCCATAACACAAGCCTTATTGAGCTTACCATGGGACTAGAGCGATTTGTGTAAAATTGTCTCGTAATATTTATTTATTTATTATTATTTATTTACAGTAAAACTGACTCAGTTGGGACCAATTTGGCAACTTTGGAATAGATACTTACTAAACTTATATATGGACTTGCATAGACTACATTTTAACCGCGACTTCTCCTTCGAAACACAGCATACCTATTAATATGATCTATTATTTTATGATCTGTCTTTGATTTCTAAGTAGTTTGTTCTTCGTCAATAAATATTTGTGATATTTTACGTTAATACGCTTAGGTAGGTTTGCTAAATCGCCAGGCTTTGTCAGCTGTCAGTTCTTAGATGGTCATAAAACGGAGGTCGCTACAGCTGGCAAATGCGTTGACCAATCATTTTGATGATCAATCGCGACTCTCTCGAGTCCAGCGTAAGCGACCCCTGACCTCCGTCAGGTCCTGTTCTCATGATGGATAGTGTCCGTCTAATTAACAAGCATAAGGCCGCCTGCATGGTTGTTTCGTATTATCGCAGGTTTATGTCGATTAGGTAGATTTAGGTGCCTAAGCAGCATAGGTACACAAAACTCCGATGCGTTTGTCAATTTTATTCACCAGTAATTTGTTACATAAAAGTATCGGCGGTCGAAACGCTCCGCGGCCCGACCCAAATACGGGGTGACTAGTAATTCGCCTATTCCTTGAAGGGGTTTCTAATATGAACGAGTGTCTAAATTTAAATACTAATGCGTGTAATTAAATCTCAAAACCTTAGAAATAAAAGGTTACTAAATCACCAGTCATTATTATTATCTTAATGTCATTCCTATCAAAGAGATCATGAGAATGTTAAAAGAATACAGAATTTAATTTTATTATGTACCCAGTGGTACACAATAAAATTAAATTCGCAATTCCACATTCATCACTAAATACGCACAAATAAATGTAGATTCGAAATAATTCATAGATTCAGACCTTACTTTGCAGAATTCCATATTAGATTAATCGATTATAGGTCCTTTGCTATTCCGCGAAATAGTGTTTTGGTTAGATTAGACATTAGATTTGACAAATAATTGTGCTCAAATGAGCATATTTTCATGCAGTTTCCACAAAAAATACATGCAAATAATCAAACCACAACCGAACAGTATATCCTCGACACGGTTTCAGAAATCGTCAGGAGATGTTGACGGTCGGCGTCCACCCGAGAAGACTTCTCCAGAATTCTGCATTTTTTTTCGTGAAAACTGCATGACCAAGACACAAGTTCGCAGAATAGCAAAGGGGCTGTATATACTTAATCCATTAAAGTAGATTAAAACCCTAGTGAACAAAATCACTTCACTACAAGTGCGGCCAGCCTAAACCGTGTGCCTGCGTCGTGACATCGATTTGAGCAACGCCTCGACTGCACTCAGCCTGTTATCTAATTAAATTTTATGTACCGATCGTTATGATTACAGGCCATTTTAATTTTAATACGAACTTAATGGCTTGAGCCAGTTTTTAAATGACGTTTGACGTGTCTTCTTCGCTTGGAAGCGCGTGGGACGGTCTTTGAAGGTGATTATAATTAAAATTACGAGTTGTAAAGTTTCGCTTCTTGATAAGATTAAAGCTGTAAGTATAAATAAGTAGTAGATGTGTAATCAGTAATAATCGCGGAAACAGAAGAAAATATTAAGTAGATGTGTACATTTACTGACGAGTAGTTGTCAAAACATGCTAAGTAGCTAGTTCAAATGTATCTAGACAATGTAACTATACTGTCGATAACTATAAAATCGATGCCATTTTCGTAATTAACGTCCCTAAAAACCATAAAAACGACACCCATATTGATATTTTGACATTTCAACCCCATCGCATACCAACAGGGAGATGATATTTCACGTCCACTAAATTGGATTTCAAAATCGATGCCATTTTCGTAATTAACGTCCCAAATAAGCATAGTATTTCACGTCCTAAACGTCGGATTTTAAAATCGTTGTTGTTTTCGTAATCAGCGACTGGATAAACCAAAGAAACAATACCCATGTCGACTTTTAGATATTGTAACCAAATTTCCCCTTTTAGGGGTTGAATTTTCAAAAACATGTATTTACTCATTTATTGATAGGAATACTCGTGTGAAGTTAAAAATTAAATAGTCAAAACTGATCTGACTTCCCCATACAAACTTTGGATCCTCATTTCATCCCTTAAAAAGTTGAATTCTCAAAAAACCTGAAATAATTGTTTACTCATTTATTGTTAGAAATACTCCTGTAAAATTTCGAATAAAATAGTCTAACTAATCTTGTTTTCCCATACAAACTTTGAACCCCCATTTCACCTCCTTAGGGGCTAAATTTTGAAAAACCCCTTCTTAATGGATACTAACGTTATAAAAAAGACCTATTGTTAAAAATTCAGCTCTCTACATCCAGCGGTTTGGGCTGGGCGTTGATTTAAGTGAGTCAGTCAGTCAGTCAGTCAGTCCGTCAGGACTTTTACGTTTATATATATAGACTAGCATTTGCCCGCGGCTTCGCTCGCGTACAACATGTATTTTTTAACCGTCTACAGAAAAAGAGGTTTTCAGTTTGACCCTTATGTAGGAATGTATGTTTTATCTCGCGTTTGGCTGAACCGATTTAGATTCGGTTATCGAAAAAGTATTTGTTACCTTCTGAAGGTCTCAGTATACGACGTTTTGGTAAAGGCAGTTCTCTTTTTTTTAAAGAAATGATTGCAATAATTGTTGAATTGTTACGCCGGCAATGACTTACTACTACTAAGAGATTATGATTAATGCAGATTTCTACTCTTGAATAAAAAAATTTGCCCGCGGCTTCGCTCGCGTCAAATTCGGAGTCATTTTGAATTTAAAAATCAGCTAAGAGCATATCGGACCATGCTTAGTGTACGGTTCCGCAGCCGTTACTACAATAATAAGCACTACAGACCAGCAAAAGAGCGTATCTTCATGCGGCTTACGTCCTTTTGTTAAGAAGCGCAGTTTTTCGGCAATATATCAAAAACCGTGTATCCGATCTTATTGCACACAATTTTCGTTGAAAGTATTTACTAAATTTTACGTTTGTATTTTTTGTTACGACTTACGGTCTAGAAAATAATATACAGGATGTCCCAAGAAGTAGTGATATACTGAAGCTGGGACGTAGAGGACCTAGAGGGCTATCTAAATCACCCCCATGTATGTTCCGCGATTTTTCGTATATTCGGAGTTATGACTTTTTTTTTAATTCTTCACCTATCGCTGAGTACGATGAGATTTTTATTTATGGTGACGTGAATTATTGACGTAGATGCTTGATTTTTTTTGTATGCTAAGCTGATAGATAGGCCGCCAATTCAGTATGGTAACATTTACTATCGTATCGTATCTTTGAATGTAATAAAAAAAAAAAAAATGCCAAGAATGATAAAATTACCCAATATGTTCACAACTTCAAGGGGCTTTAAAAAGATAAAATCACATTAAATAAAATTACCGTTTGGCTTTTAAAAACTTGCTCTATCTATCAGGTAGCTACCCTGAAAATTCATTTTATTATTCATAAAACTTCAATCAAAAAATTAAAATCTAAATGTGGCAAGTGCAAAATTAATTAACTTTCTAAATAAATTTCGTTCTAAATCACGCACTGGCCATCAATAGAAAAAGAACAAAAAACAAAAGACGGTTGACGCATGAGAAAATTTTCACGTTGTTTGGTCATCGATGGTACTTTTCAATAATTTAAAAATTATGTTTTAATACTGCTAATTGTTCGTTTCTCTAATAATTTTGGCTATTCATATGGACTTTGACTTGCATTACGATTTGGATTAGTGTTATTACCTGGAATCGACGACTTGGCATTATTTAACTGGACTTGAGTTTGCGTGTAAGTGATCATGTTTACTTCACGTGACTACGCAGAAATGCATTACTATTACGGTTATGCTAGGGGGAATGCGGCGGAAGCTTCGAGGCTGTACCGGGAACATGTGGAACGAAGAGGCGGGCCTCAACCTGAAACGTTTCCTGACTATCCCATGATTTTAAGAGTGCATAATGCGTATTTGGAAGGTTACATACCGGGTACCAGATCAGGCCGTATGGCCACTATGCCGGATCCTGATGTAGTAGATGCAGTGGTTGAAGAAGTAGAAAGAGACCCGTCGACCAGTGTGAGAGTTATGGAACGTCGTACCGGACTTTCTAAATCTCAGGTACACCGTACAAGACAGAGCGTAGGATATCAACCGTTTCACATTAGAAGAGTGCAACAGTTGAAACCGGAAGATTACAATCGGCGAATTGATTTCTGTCTGTTTAACCAAATCTTGTGGACGGATGAATCCCACTTTAGACGCAATGGGATTTTTAATATGCACAATTCTCACTCATGGGCAATTGAAAATCCAAATTTAAAAAGGGAATCGACATTTCAAGAACACTTTAGTGTTAACCTTTGGTCTGGCATACTTAACGGTCAGCTAATCGGGCCCTTTCAGCTGCCAGACCGCTTGGGCGGCAATCACTTTTTAAATTTTCTACGCGTCGATCTGCCCCTGCTGTTAGAAAATGTGGACTTGGAGACACGCAGAAGCATAGTACTGCCGTGTGATGGTGCACCATGCCATTTTACCTTGGACGTAAGAAACTATTTCAATCAAAGATACCCTGAAAGATGTATTGGTCGTTGCGGCCGGGGTGACGCCTGCCTTATAGCCTGGCCTCCACGGTCCCCCGACCTAAACGCCATTGATTTTTTTGTATGGGGATACTACAAAAACCTCGTCTACTCAAGAGAATGCCGCAATTTGGACGAGTTAACCCGGAAATTGAGAGTAGCAGAAGAAACCATTAAAAATAATAGAAGTGCATTCAGACTTTTAAAAGACAACTTTTTTCGGCGATGTCGCACTTGCATTGAGCAACAGTAGGGCCATTTTGAAAATTTCTTGTTATTAAACACCTTGTAATTGGTTTTACTTTGTTTGTATTAATCATCATGTAAATTAAAATTTTGCACTTACCACATTTAGATTTAAATTTTTTGATTGAAGCCTTATGAATAATAAAATGAAATTTTCAGGGTAGCTACCTGATAGATAGAGCAAGTTTTTAAAAGCCAAACGGTATTTGTTTTAAGTGACTTTATCTTTTTAAAGCCCCTTGAAGTTGTGAACATATTGGGTAATTTTATCATTATTGGCATTTAATTTTTTTTTTATTCCATTTAAAGATCTAACGATAGCAAATGTTACCATACTGAATTGGCCTATCTATCAGCTTAGCACACAAAAAAAATCAAGCATCTACCGCAATAATTCACGTCACCATAAATAAAAATCTCATCGTACTCGGCGATAGGTGAAAAATTAAAAAAAAAGTCATAACTCCGAAAATACGAAAAATCACGGAACATACATGGGGATGATTTAGATTGCCCTCTAGGTCCTCTACCTCCCAGCTTCAGTATATCACTACTTCTTGGGACACCCTGTATAATGAAATATTTCCTGACTCAATTTTTTTTCTTAGAAACCTCAAAGTGTTTTCACTACCCAAAGCTTGTCTGGAAGAGATCGATGTTTAGCGATGAGACCGCCTGTTGTTTACCTCTCCTTGAATGTATTGTAATTAACGTCCCAAAAAGAATAAAAACGACACCTAAATTGATATTTTCACATTTCATCCCCATCGCACTCCAACAGGAAGATGATATTTCACGTCTGCTACGTTGGATTACAAAATCAATGCCATTTTCGTAATTACCGCCCCTAAAAATCATAAAAACGACACCCATATTGATATTTTGACATTTCAACCCCATCGCACACCAACACGGAGATGATATTTCACGTCCACTAAATTGGATTTCAATTTTTTTATATTTATATTTTTATATTTATTTGGAGAACCAACAGCTTTACATAACTTAAATAGAATTACGATAGAAAAAAAAGCCAATTACAGGAACTCACGGACAGAAGCAGTATAACTAAACTTAAACTAAGTGCTAACTCGACACAACAGCCCGTGTAGACAAGACATTATTAAGCTAGTACGAGGACACAAAATGGATGCCATTTTCGTAATTAACGTCCCAAATAACCATAAAAACGACATCCATATTGATATTTTGACATTTCAACCCCATCGCACACCAACACGGAGATGATATTTCACGTCCGCTAAATTGTATTTCAAAATCAATGCCATTTTCGTGATTAACGTGCAAAAAAACCATAAAAACGACACCCATATTGATATTTTGACATTTTAACCTCATCGCACCCCGACAGGGGAGATAGCATTTGACGTCCGCCACGTCCGATTTTAAAATCGTTGTTGTTTTCGTAATCAGCGACCGGATAAACCAAAAGAACAATACCAATGTCGACTTTGTAACCAAATTTCCCCTTTAAGGGTTGAATTTTCAAAAACCCTGAAACACGTATTTACTCATTTATTGTTAAAAATACTCGTGTGAAGTTTAGAATTAAATAGTCGAAACTGATCTGATTTCCCCATCCCCTAAGAAGTTGAATTCTCAAAAAACCTGAAACACGTGTTTGACTCATTTATTGTTAGAAATACTCCTGCGAAGTTTCGAATAAAATAGTCTATCTAATCTTGTTTCCACATACAAACTTTAAACCCCCATTTCACCCCTTTAGGGGCCAAATTTTGAAAAACCCCTTCTTAATAGATACTAACGTTATAAAAGCTACCTATTGTGAAAAAATCAGCTATCAAGGTCTAACGGTTTGGGCTGGGCGTTGATTTAAGTGAGTCACTCAGTCAGTTTTCAGGACTTTTACGTTAATATATATAGATTAATTTAACTTTTTTTTCATTTTAAAATTAATTAATAGAATGTAAAATTTCATAATTTTTCGTAAATTTTCTTGCGTGTTCTTCTTTGCATGTAAAATAACATATCTTTTAGTAGTGTACTTGAAATGTCGATATCAAGAAAATGGTAACTACCTATAGTAAAGCACTTATGATGTTACTAAATAATGCTGATAACGTGGACACTTTGTTCAGGATGTTCAATGATATTCTCAGGATTGTGAATGTGAAAGTATTCAATGCGATTAAACGGGAAAGACTAAGTAATCTGGGATCCATTATGAGTAACCAAACATGAGCTACTACTAAAAGGCAATATACGAGTACAGAGCAACGAATGAAACAGGGCCATCCAAAACCAAAGTAACTTAACGCTTACGAAAAGCGTTCAGAGTGAGACCAAATGTGGTCTTGAAGAGCAGTTATTCAAGGTAATACATCAGTACCTACACATTCTTCTTTAAGTCCAATGCTTTCCTGCACGGCCAATCGACACTTCAGAAAGAACCAAATGATCGGGCCTCGTTTACATCAAAGACCAGACACCCTATTGTATTCGACCCATCATTAATCCTCACGCATCATGTCTTCAGTAATGAACTACGCTTACCACCGTTGTGCAACCAACATTTTAGTTGCGTAACCAACTTAACTACTCAATTTAGGTGTCAAGATTGCAATGCAATGTCCGAATGGACAGTGACAGGCGAGGGTACAGGTGAAGCCTTGCTAAAGCCTACTGTCTTTGAGATGGACGGTAATTAAGGTTGAGATTAACTTATTATTTTTAGATTAGATACTGTGAAAGTAATATTTACGGTGTTTTTTTCTAGATTGGATTGTACGGTCGTCCAAGATATTGGTTTACCACCATAATTCCTAGCAATACATGTTACCAACAGGGTGTCAATTATGAGAATTAGGGCGTCAAACATTGGCACTTTCCCCTAACTGACGCGGTGAAGAAACATCAAAAGGTTGCCTTGTTATCAGCCCTTAATTAATAGAATTAATGTGAACAAGAACAATATTTTTTACTAACAATCAATTTGCAACTAGTTTAAACTTTGTACAATTTAAAAAATAACTACCCGTTTCAATTATTGCAAGTATGGATAAGATAACCATAATAACCCCACACATTTCAGCTTGAACTTTGTCCTTTCCGTATATAAATCAGTAGAGTAGTCAGCATCTGTCTGTTTGTTTGTATTTTTAATTAGCTTGTCAGTTTGATGGGAGTTTTGTTTGTTAATACTTTATTAAATATTACATTTTATATTAGCATGTCACGTGTGTTGATCACGTTTCAATTTCGTTATGAGCCGACGACACCTGTGGCAAAAACGCAATTTCTTTTCATTTGAATTATATGATATGAGTAGAAAACCTTTATGTTTGTACAAGGTTTCAATTTTTATTTATTATCATCCAAGAATTATATGCAAAGTTAAAACCGTGTATAATTTTTGACGACATATCAGTAATAAAATCTAAAGGCAAAGTTACACACTAAAACAACTCTGGCTCTATTATGTTTGTTGAAACATTTATTTGGATCTGACTGTCCCTTCAATGTCGTTAATTATAAACTATTTCGACTGTACTTAATAATTGACGTTTATCTCATTTTCTTGAGGTAAAGGTACATAAACATGCGTTACCTTAATTTTGGTTTAACAGACGTATGAATAGTAACTTCAACCCTTTATAACGGTTTGAAGATATCTTTATCTTTACGTATAACAAGGTAACAAGTAAATTTAGACACAAACAGTTCTTAAATCAATAATGAAAAGTGCATAAAATGTTAACACTTTTTTCTAGACATTATTCCCATTGAACATTAATAAGTTCAAGCAGAATGGTATGACAGACAGATTCTACACAATAATCTAACCTGCATGCCTCAGCGACTTACGTTAATGTAAGCTGTCACATACGTCCGAAAACAGATGACACTTTCGTATGTTACAAAATAAGTACTAATGCAGAAGGATTTTGCTTCGTTTCTTCTAGAAGCATCCACTAGTAGTTAGAACTCTAGCAATCAAAATGAAACAGACATTTGTAAATACGAATCAGTTCAACATAACGCTAGAAAGTTTTCACACAACAATCTTCTTGAACTTGTCTCATCGACTTAGTCGTGAATGTGTTGCTCAATCATGGAGTAAGTAATGTAAGCTGTCACACACGTCCGAAAACAGATGACATTTTGATGTGCTGCGCCGTACAGCGCAGCGGGCGTGAGGTTGTTGAGCACGACGTCGCGGATTCAATGAACATGTTTATTTTTATCTAGAAGTGGTTACCATTAAATATATACCTATACTAGAAAGCGCTCGCAACTTCGTTAACGGAGGAGAAAAAGTCAGAACCCTTCTTTTTTTCTTCATCGTAGTTGGCTAAAAAGTTTCCTTAATCTGGAGATTCCCAGTTACCCGTGTACCAAAAATAGTTGAAATCTGGTTAGCCGATATAGCGTGATGAAGCCACAACGACACATACAAACATTTCATTTTATACAACTTTCTAATAGTATAGATAAACAATATGGATTGATTGACATAACGATAAAACTTAAACTACAGTTAAAAAAGGTTCCCTTATGTCCCGCTCCTTGACAGCAGGGTATCTAAAGGCAGGCAGTATTGACTCGCAAAATGGCAATGCTGATTATCTGTGTTAAGAAAGTTCCAGCTCTTTATATAAAAAAACCGGTCAAATCCGAGGGTTCCGTACAAAAAAGACGCTACAACGGCCGTATCTATGAAAATCCAGTGCTAGCAGAGCCCTACTCCTAAGCAAAATGTACACGGTGTTCAATCATTGTATATTGGTTACTGACATAGACAGACAGACGTAAAATTATACTGTTTTTAGTATTTGTTGTTTTAGCGGCAACAGAAATACACCATCTGTGAAAATTTCAACTGTCTAGCTATAACGGTTCATGAGATACAGCCTGGTGTCAGACGGACCGACAGATCGACAGACAAACAGACAGCGACAATTTTAATTAACGGGCAAGACTCACCAGTTCTCTTGCTCCTTTACCATGGAAGTCTCTGCAGCAGACTTATGTATAGCTATGGACGCCTCAATAACAGAATCAACGGTGATAATTAAGCCTCTTTCAGACATGATGCGAGTTATGACTAAAAAGAGGACTCTATTAGTCGGGTATTTATGACTTCTAGAATGAATTTTGACATCATCTGCAGTCCTAAGATTGGTTTTGTTTCTAACGTGATGAATTAATGATAAATCATTAGCCGCTTTCGCACTTACATCCCGATAAACCCGATTGTTTGCCCGCTGGATTGGCCCTTATGACAAAAGTAAGAAGTTTGCTATGAATTAATTTACAGATAGGTAACTGCTATTTACGAGTATTTAGGCATCTAGAAGAACATCAAGGTATTGAAAACGAGTCTGTCAGTAGTATTTAATCGTCAAAAGGTCTAGTTACATTCCTATAGTAATTAAAATATTAATACCGAGCTAATAATTAAAAATTAACAGTGCAATGGAGAAACGAAGCTCAAATTAAATAAACTACACCAGAAACCAAACATTAAAACCATACAAAACGAATGATTGACGCATAGGGCAGACTAAAGGTTGTAATAAATTTCATACGTGTTCCCAACAGTCCCTACTTTTACCATAATTAATATTATCAGTTTCAAAACTACCTGTTTGTCCATTCCATTAATTCTATAATTGAACTTTCAAAGCCAATACATAAGCAAAAAAGTCACGCGTCTTAGCCTCCGATCGTACCGATAATTTTTCAACACATCCACTTATTACGATCGTACTCGCTTGAACTAAGATTAAATCCACAGTTAAAAACCAACCTAAGCCATAACTAACTTAAATATAAATTCATTTGACGAATTTTGAAAAATTCATTTAGTTTTCTCATTGAAAAACTAACTTAGTTCTAGCTTTTTAAGATCGGTTTTAGTTTGGTGGTGTTGTAATGGCGTTGGCATCGGTCAGAAGTCGTGACTAGACCGTCCCTAGCACCTGACGTCCACTTATAGTTAATGCCCTGGTGTAAAATAAAAAGAAATTCTCAGTTGATACTGTTTTTAAATGGTCTGGGTCTGGGTTGCGAAAGAGTTTAAAATATTTCAGGACGGTGAAAGACTTGGTCGTTGAATTTGCCGTGATCTGTGGTCAGGCATGCCTGTGAAACTGACAGTATAACAGATGTGAAGATAGGATGTGTATATATTAAGTAGTAGTTGTTTTACCACCTATTTAAATATGCCCATCGCTTCACCCGCGTTACCGGGAATTAGGGTAAATCGCAAAAACGGAACCCTTATAGTTTCGTCATCTCAGTCCGTCCGTATCATCCGTCACAGGCATTTTACTCAAAAACTACTTGATGTATGATTTGGAGTATAGGTGTATTGTACACAAGGCCGCTACTTAAGTTTGGTAGTTAAGTAACAAAAATATTTCTTTCTAGGGAGGGCACTCCGTACATGTAACTGAAGCTGAAATAGTTATTTGTGCAACAAGAGAGCAAAGTTGTTTTTTGTTTCGAGTGCTGATTTTGAGTCCCGAGCAAGCGAAGGATTCTATGATTGATCCACGAGCGTAGCGAGTGATTCAAATTTAGAATCCTGAGCGTAGTGAGGTACTCAACAGCACGAGATGCAAAAAAAATTGCTCTCGTGTAGCACACATAACTTTTCACCTCAGCAGTAAGAACACATATTACTTAGGAGACATAGAAGTGAACAGGAATAGATTGAAATAACGTTTATTATGTAAAATGAATCAAAATCATGCTAAACATTTTAAAAGTTACAATTATTAAAGATACAATTATTAAAAGTAACAGATTCTTTATCACAAATATCTTTAAATTTTAGGGTACGCGTTTCCGAATGTGTTTTCTTTGAGGTCGAATTCCAAAATCGAGTTTCCAAGGGATTTGTTTTTTTCACTCGCTTTTTTATATGCATGTGAAAGAGACAGAGCACAGTAAAATTCGAATGTTTCAAATTTATGGCTGAAACTGAACAATGTCAATTCGTGGCACTGAAGATTGAAACTTAAAAAGCTACTTTGAGCCACGGTCGAATCATAATCGCGTTTTGTTCATTGTTGTCTCGCAGCAAAAGCGGCATGTTTGAGCTGCTGAGGTGATAATTTATATTTAGGTAAATATCAACATATCGCTGGCCCAATATTACAGGGTTCTATGTTACATTTTCAGGGCAGTTAAAATTAGACTATATATCACTATGACAATGTTCAAACTTCAGTTTTCTAGAAGTGAAACATGTAATATTGGGTCAGCGATATTTCGACCGTCCATCCAGAGGTTTCTACGACACGGTTAATGCGGTATTAACCAACAAGCATCCAAACATCTTCAATTGGGAATATGCATGAATTTTTATTTTTGCAGTATTAAAAGCTCATTCGTGTAACAAACCGTAGAAAAAAAAATCCAATAACTATAAAAATAACCAAGATATAAGCCACCAAACATTTCATTCTCTCTCTTTCTAGCAAAACAGAATTTAATATTGAGTTTATATGGCCGGAGTGTACTATGACGTAAAAGTACATGTCGGACCAATGCCTATTCGTATTTCTTGGCCGATTTTAATTTTAATTACATTTTTTGCAGTAGTTTTTAAGGCATTTTTAATATTTTGTTAAGAAAAGCGATAATAAAAATTCATGCATATTCCCTATTAACATCCTAGTAGAATTTAGTTTTATATGTAATAGGTGTCTCGTATACTGTACAAGTCTATGGTCTAAGTGGCTGACTAATCTTAACCTTAACGTATAAATTGTGTATACGTCTTAAATAATACCTGCCTTACGATTAAATATAGTACAAGTCTATAGCTTTGGGGCTACATCGTTTTGCATATAATTTTGTCATCGGATATTTTACAAGCATTTTACTATGTCCACTAACTAACTTAATAACTATGTAAGCAAATATTGCAAGCTAAATTTGACCCACTTCCTGGTTTCAGATTGAATAAAAAAATTGCATAGGTATACTTACTTAAAATAGGATTTTTAATTAGCTGGAGTAAGTTGACGCTTACGGACACACGTCGACCGTGAGTACTTCATTATGGCAGAAGTACTGTATTTTTATGCATAAAAGTTGCCATAATATCACCGGTTACACGTATTTTCATGTATATTTTTGTAAAATTATTTCTAAACAACGAAACTATGCAATATTTTGATACCTTCGTGTTGATCTGATTATGGAGCCGGAAGGTGATCACAGAAACTCTGTAATAAAATAACAAATAGTCTCAATGACTAGTTGACAAGTTTTCAAAGAAAAGTACAGTCGGCAGAAAAGCTTGTCACAAAAAAATATTTTTTGGCAGAAACTTTGTAGCCCTAATTTTTTTCTCGCAACGTCGTGTGACAAAGTGTTTTGCTTGTCATTGGAAGATGAGGCGTTTTTCCAGGATACAGTAGCTTGTTTTATCTTTATTGACCTCTATTACTCTATATCTATTATGAAAGATAGTTTAATAAACTTAGGAACACACTCCACGTAAACAAAAACGCATTTGATAATATGGGCCACAATAACCACGATTGAAATTTTACTAGGCTAGGATTAATTTATGAGCCTCTATCTATCTATGAGCCTCTTAAGGAAGCTCAGAGTTACTCAGCGAGCTATGGAAAGGGCTATGCTCGGTATTTCTCTACGAGATCGAATCCGGAATGAGGAGATCCGTAGACGAACCAAGGCCACCGACATAGCATACAGGGTAAGCAAACTGAAGTGGCAATGGGCAGGGCACATAGTTCGAAGAACCGACGGCCGTTGGGGCAGAAAGGTTCTAGAGTGGAGACCACGTACCGGCGAGCGCAGCGTGGGAAGGCCACCTGCAAGGTGGTCTGACGACCTTATTAGGGTTGCGGGGGCTCGGTGGATGCGGGTCGCCTCTATCCGGCCCATGTGGAAATCAATTGAAGAGGCCTGTCTCCAGCAGTGGACGTCCTACGGCTGACATAATGATGATGATAATGAGGATTAATTTTCATTCGATTTGAGACGTAAATCATCATCTCATCATACGTTTAAGAGTCAAACTCTTGTCGGTGTAGCTAATGAAGCGTGAAGCTGTTTCCATCTGGTCTTATCCAGGGCCACCTCCTGGATCGGGATATGTCATGACGTCAACCTTCTCTCTTATTTGTTTCATGTAGGTCCTCCTCCTCCTTGCGTCGGTTTCCTCATTGCTGAGGGTCGTGATCATCTTCTCGGAACAGTCTCTCTCGGATGATGCGCCGCCACCTGTTTCTGTCAGTCGCCGTGTGTAGATTAATTATTATTCATGTAGGTAAATTATAAAATACTAGCTTCTGCCCGCGACTTCGTCCGCCTTACATTCGTTTATCGTGGATAAGGGTATTTTTCCGGGATACAAAGTATTCTATATCCTTCCCGGGGACTCAAACTATCTCCATACCAAATTTGATCCAAATCGGTTCAGCGGTTCAAGCGTGAAGAGGTAACAGACAGACAGACAGACACACTTTCGCATTTATAATATTAGTATGGATCGTACAACTCTACGCCGACTACAACTAAAACTATATTTTATAGTTATAAAACTATTATTATATACTTAGAAAAGTATTAATATATAGATAGAGAAAATATGAAAGCGAATTAATAAAAAGTTAACGTGAAACTTTCATAGTTCTTGTAGGTAGGTACTTGAAGTGACCAAATTCGCCGAGCTACAAGCTACAAGTAAAGATAGATCACACATCATTCTAAGGAACAAGAAAGTAATGTCTGTTCAATGTAACTAAAGGGTTTTAAGGGACCAATGCAGAAAAAATCACACGCGCAAAAATTCCGAAAAACATCATTACCATCATACCGTCATTCCCACGTCCGTAATTACCTACCGTGCCCGCTTCATAGCGCACCGCTCGTGACTGCTCTGACAGCTACCTCTTATCTTGCCTTTCTTTCTTTTGTCTTTCGCGATTGCTCTCTTTGTGTGTATTTACGTGCACCGCGCATCGGGCAATGAGGAGTGACAGATGGACAAGTAGGTAGAATACGTACAGGACTCACAGAGGCATTAGGAATCAGGTGACATTAATACTTATGATTTAATGGTCAATTTTTATATTTTTTATTTGCTTATTTCCGGCTGAAACTTGAAAGCGATAGCAACAATGTTATAAATAATTAAATGAAAAAGGATATCACCTTATCATTCACTCACCTACTTACTGTCTTGCATTTTGAGTATAAAACATACTGTATTTGCCTGACTGTTCAATGCAAACGTTCGTATATATATTCAGTGAAAAATATACATAAATATTATTTTCACTTCTCCTGCCCAAAAAGTACGTCAAATTAGCTTCGCGAAGCGAGACTAAAATAGTATAAAACATACTGTATTTGCCTGACTGTTCAATGCAAACGTTCGTATATATATTCAGTGAAAAAATATACATAAATATTATTTTCACTTCTCCTGCCCAAAAAGTACGTCAAATTAGCTTCGCGAAGCGAGACTAAAATAGTACATTTAGCCCCTAGGGTTTAAAAGAAAGCCATAAAATCCCATACAAACTATGACACTCAAAAAAAAAATAGCGGCCAGCTACATACTCCTTACGAATAATTAAAAACAAACAAACCAACCTGATCAGATTGGCCAAACTTTCTGATAGAATTGCTCAAAGTGTACTTTTAGTTTTTCATGAAATATAAAATTTTAATGTTAAGTCTTTTTTATTTTCTCTCAGTCGAAGTGAAAAGCAGAGTGATTAACACGTGGCTAAAATCTTCGTCCAAATAATCACTTCGTGTCATAATCGTTTATCCCCTTGTCAAACAGTATACTATTTAGATTACAAGACGGTTACTCACATCGTTACACTCGAGTAATGCTAGAGACAATATGTTGCAAGTTGCGACCGCACGTGCTCATGGATACGGTTCACGGACTGGAACGAAACATGTCGAGCAGTAGTTGACTTTAAGGACATGAGAAACTACCTCTCCACTACTCGACACAGGCCTCCTCAATAGATTTCCACATGAGCCGGATAGAGGCGACCCATATCCAGCGAGTCCCCGAAACCCAAACCAGGTCGTCCGACCACCTTGTGGGTGGCCTTCCCACGCTGCGCTTGCCAGTACGTGGCGCGGTCTCCACTCGAGGACCTTTCTACCCCAATGGCCATAGGTTCTTCGAACTATATGCCCTTCCCATTGCCACTTCAGTTTGCTTACACTGTTTGCTATGTCGGTTAAATTGTCCCCTAATCATGTTTATTTAATATTTTCTTCTGTTTCCGCGATTATTACTCATAGAAATAAAACAAGCTTCCGAAACGTCGGGAACTAAAATGAGATAATATACGCGATATAATCCGTTAAATTGTTTTATTTCATGTTTATTTATTTAAATTTTTGAGCCAAATGGTAATGTCTAGTTAAAAGAAATATTTGTAAAATCCACGGAAATGACATGAACAGTCTAATATTCTTACTCTTTGGCAATAATGGCGCTTGTCCCGGGTCCTTTACTCGGAATGCCATGGGAACGGGCCGTACATGACACGAAATTGAGACCGGCTAGTGCATGTATCCCTGTACATACATCGTACACTACTTCTTACACTTATGACGTAACCGGCCATTATGCATGTTTATGCTTTAAGGTTGAGAGAGAAAAGTTACGGACGTTTTAAAACGTGTATATAACTACAGGGTGGAAAAAGTCTATGGGTGCTGGAGGGAAACTAGCTGAAATTCTTAAAATAGCTCATTTTACTTAAAGGAAACTTTACTTTAATTATAAATAAATAAATATTACAGATCAATTTTTACACAAATCGAACTAGTCCCACGGTAAGCTCATTAAGGCTTGTGTTATGGGCACAAGACGATATTTAATAGATATATTTACATAGAAAACATTCAAGACTCAGGAACTAGTAGTTATGCTCATCTCACAAATATTTGCTCTTACCGGGATTTGAGCCCAGAACCTTCAGCTTCGCAGGCAACGTTACTCTCGCTGAGCCAAACCTTTTCTTCTTTTCTTTATTTCTAAAAGTGCAGAAAATATTAAATTATTGTTATATTTCATGTACTTTTTTACTTCTAAGTACAAATTAGTTTTTACAATATTATAGAACAATAGATTACACAGTGAGTATTAATTGATTTATTACGAAAATCTTGATGCATTACCATCACGATCGAAGATTGATTGAAGATGATTTTCAAAGTGAATTTCTTCACTCAGAAACTATATTTTTATAAATACAATTATCTAAGAAATGAAAAAAAAAACGAGACTTCAATTGGATTTGAACCAGTGCCTTTTGCGCCCCGGCAAGGCACAAGGCACTGATTCCAATCCAGTTGGATACTCTACTCGTGGAAAAAAACCACGGCAGAAACACCAGCGCGTCACATCTCCTGGGTCACTCTTTAAAATTACGATTTTAAACGATAATAAAGGTAAATAAAATATTTTTTTTTCTAGCCATTGCAGATTCAAGGGCCCTTCTCTTCAGAATGTTAATAGCTCTGATTATTAACACTATTCTAAAGTAATTGTCACTAGTTACGGGATAGAATAACAACATGAAAAAAATAAACAAAAAATGATTTATTAAATAAAAATAATAAATTTATGCACTTGTTTTTAACAAGTCAAACTAAATATTGAAAATTACCCACCTTCGTGTACCATTGGTATACAAATTCATCTCTAAAGGTGCGTCCACACTTGTATCATTTGCTCGTATCCGATCACCGTGCCGTGGCATGACTGCGTATCGCGCTGCTTGGACGCTTACTGTCGGCGCGCCGATCATGGCGTACTCGTCCGATATAACTGTGTGATACGCGTAGCAAAATGGATTTCGAGCGATCCGATCGGCGCAACATCCAAACGCGTGATCGTGACACGCGATCATGCCACGCGACGATGATCTGATACGGGCAAATGATACAAATGTGGACGCACCTTAAATAAATTCACCTATATGTAGGTACTCGTATATGGGTACAACCGACGAAGCGACAAAAAATCACAGCCTCCAGCGGTGTCCTTTGCCACATTAGGTACCTAAACGGGACAAAGGGACAAAACCAGGTACATAATCACATGTATAGCAAACATGGTAGCTCTATAGAAACATAATCCACATCCTACTTTGACAAAGAACATGAAATTGGATTACAGAGCACTTAATATCTTCTTTCTAATGCTTTCACATATAAAAAGGAAATAAATACCAAGAATGTACACCCAAAAACATACATTGATGTAGACGAATTGGGTTGGTTTTAGACTGTTCTATGTTTGGTAGTTGGGGTAAAGTGGGGTAAGACGGACCGGTTTAGTACAAGCGGGCGACAAAAAAATATCACCGCTCCAAAAGATGTCATATTAAGAAACATGTCAATCATAATTTTATGAAGTATTGAATAGACCCGTTGTTCATTTTGCGTATTATTTTTTGCCCCGTTTAACTTTTTTGAGGGTTGTTTGGAAATTGGGGGTTTTCGAGTACTTTCCATTATTCTTTTACAATATAGATACTTGAATGTTTGCGCAAAATTTGAGTGTTCTCTTCCTGTTTTGCTGCTGCCAAATTGGGGTTGGTAATGTTTGGAAGGATTTCAAATTGAGTTATTACCTATAATATATTGATATTTTCTTCAATTGATTTGCTTCCGGTCGACAATTACAAATTGTGCGTCATAATGTTGCCGAGATAATTTTGACGGTAATAAAATAATAAATGCCGTCGTTATTCATTCATACCTGGTAAGCGATTAACCACGGATTTATGTAATCCTAGAAAATGCCCGCAACTTCGTTCGCGGAGGAGAAAAAGTCATAACCCCTCGTTTTTTCTTCAGCGTAGTCGGGTAAAAAGTATCCTATAACCATCTGGAAATACCCAGCTACCCGTGTACCAAAAATTGTTGAAATCTGTTAAGCCGATTTTGCGCGATGAAGCCACAACGACACATAGAAACATACAAAAAATAAAAATAAAATATTTTTCGTTTTAGTGACCTCCAAATAGTCCGTAACAATCATTTTTTTGAAAATATCTTCAATGTACAGACACTTCATTTTTTCAACTTTATAATAGTATAGACTACAAAATATTACATTTGATCTCTGGGCAAATACCATGTCCATTTTTTGTTTGTTCATTGAGGAAAGTAGATTATATTTTAGATTTTCTTCAATCAATAAAACACACTTTCTCATCATTTGTTTCTTTTTTCTTAATATGTTCGTATGTGTGTATTTGAATCTGTGGCCACATCACGGCAAAACGGCTGAAAGGGTTTTTAAATATTTTAGTACAGACATAGCTGTACATGGAAAAAGAGGACAATAATACTCTACTTAGTTTTTCATCTTTCTCTCCTAACTTTTTCCAGGTTTGACGAAATGCGCTAATAGTTTATAATGTGACTAAAAAAATGCTTCGGACTTTCGAAAGATGGTGGCGACCTCGAGAATCTTATCGTGACCGGAAAAGTAAAGAAGAAAAGGCATCGTGGACGCAGCCCAATACGTTAGTCTGACCAGATCCGCACAGCTCTTGTTTCTAGAGCTCACAACCAACACCCTCCACACCGTCAGAGACAGAAAGAGATGGAGAAAGATCGTTCGAGAGTGATGCAGAAGGGATTTCACGAGTCTCGTTACTGAGGAACGTATTCCTCAGTAACGAGGGTCGTGAACGCAAGAAGGAAAAAAATGCAATCATACAAAAAAAGTAGACAAGTTTACATGCAATCAGATGAAGAATCAAAGAGCGAGGAAGTGCGGGCGCTCTGGAACAGTGGAGGACAGTGAGGGACAGCGGCACGTGAAAGTGATTAGCGCACAACGCGCCCTTGTGCCGTGGCTTGTAAGGGGACGAAGGGGTCGGATGACGCGGTTAAAATGAGCGGAAAAAATGTATTTCGAAAAAAGAACTGATATGTGATAAGTATATTATAGTTACAATGTAAGAAGAGAGTTTTTCTCCGTAAATCAGAATATTGAAGGTTCTAGGAATGTTTAATGTCACATGAAATTCGATGCCGATTTATTAAGAATTTGCTGAATTGTGAATATTTGTGTTATGACCATAAATATTTGTTCCTGAGTCTTGTTTGTGTTGTGTATATGTTTCTATGTATATAAGTAAATTTATCTACAATATATCGTCGTCTATTACTCATACCACAACCCTTATTAAGCTTAGCATGGGACTAGTTCGATTTGTGTAAAAAATATCCGGTAATATTTATCCTGTAATAGTTTTATCTCGGTGAACCCCGATTAAACGATACATGTGATAAATGTGAGATTTTATTAATAAAGCAATATTACAATTCTTATTTATGTTAAGTTAGGCGTTTTTGTTACTTTGCTGTTTTTTTGCATAGCAACTTATTCGCGTACAGTACGAAAAACGAACAGATCCAAAAATATTACCAATTTAAGCATCACGGATAAAGCTACCGAAACGAATAATTAATTGATAAAAAAGAAAATAGTTAGATACCTACTTTTATAAGATAGCTATTACTCCCCATCCTCCTCTCGTCGGCGATGTCGCGTGCGATCGAGTTTCGCGGCCACAACGGCGGCTTTGTGCCGCCATCTACCAAACGCGCAGCTACACTAAGAACAAAAAACACGTCGATGTTCAACATCAAAGCTTAGTAGAATACATTTCCACGACACACTGAACTATAGACTAATTTAATATTTTCTTCTGTTTCCGCGATTATTACTCATTGAAATAAAACAATTTAACGGATTATATCGCGTATATTATCTCATTTTAGTTTCCGTCGTTTCGGAAGTTTTTCAGCTTTCAATGGTCACGGGTGGACAGTCCAAGTCCAGTATAGTATAATTTCTTTTATAGGAATTTCAAAGAAGGTAAGCAAAAAATCACGTGACTCGTGTTTTGTTTCAAATTGCGAAATCCAAGTGCGTCTGTAACATAAAATTACATTTTTAATCGATTTAACTATATGTCTAACCGATTGCTCAAAACGGCTTTACTGTTTTTTTTGTTTGAAGAGGCTTTTATCAATTTCTTGGTCCAATTTAATTTTGGTGAACATCTGATGACGAGATCCATGAGAAATATCGAAAGAACTCCTCGGATTGAAGTATTTCAGGAGATATTTCGTTTGAGAACATGGGAAGGACATACAAACATACAATAATTTTATCCCATAAATAATAGCTTAAGCAAATCCTATCAAACCCCAGAAATTGAAAATAATTGATATTTAACGTTGACTTTAACTTTTTTAAATTGTTGTAAAAAAATAATACAGAAGTAGGACAATACTATTCGCGTGCCTTCACCAAGAACTGAAACCTACTGCACAGCCCGAATCCTAATCAAAATGCTCACGGACTCTCTCGTTGACCGAGTGTATGTGACACTTTAAAAATCGATTCTTAGATTTATAACCTTCGAAATATTTAAGTCAGTGTAGCCATGGAAAATAACGCATTTTTTTCCATTTTCGGACTTTACGTGATTTGGAAGAACGTTTACTTTGTTTTCATATTGGACAACCGAACGTGTTAGCGGCACTTGGCAATGCAATTCCAATGAGTTGCTAATTATTCCCCGCCAGAACCAAACCAACGAGACCTCCACTCGGAGCCAAGTTCAAAGTATCGTAAGGTCTTTTATAATTGTCTGGGCTGTAACGCCAAATCTACCAGTTACATTCTTAAGCTCGTATATAGATGACTCGTGCTATTGCTAAGGGAACCTTGTGTTGTTAACTATGAGGTTCTCTTTTCAAAGGAGTGGTAAAGAGAGTTGGTTGGTTGGGGGTTTTGGGAGTCGGAATTTTGTGAAACCCTTGGTAATTGCAAGACAATGGCTTGGTGTTGGTTTTTGACGCTGTTGTGTTAAGGGTTGGACAATGAGGTCACGCGTGTTGCTCAGGCACAAAGAAGCCGTTACAGCTGTTAACTAAGTGCGACAAGGTTCCAACTGCAATCCGATTTATACTATATAGCAACTCTTGCAAATTTTCTTTTAAGGTCTTATTCTAATGAAACGAAAAGGTTAATTGAAATGGCTGTTCATTGGGAAGTTGTTATATAGTCGTTAAATGGAAATGAGTGATTCACAAGTCTCAAACTTCCCTATTGTTGTCTGAAATATTTAAATCAAGCCTTCCAATAACTAGCAACCTTTATCAATACACGCGACTCTTGTCGCGCGACAGATATTATCTTATTCTGTCTCTTCCCTTTCAGTACATTACGAGAAAGACAAGTAACACCATTTCACGTAACAATCGAAGTCGTGAGTCGAGAGCTGTGCCTGACAGTATACTAAAAGGTATATTTTTCTTAAGGAAAGAGAAAGATAGTAGATAGACGCTTTTTAATTGCGGGGTTGGAGGAGAATGCTCCGAATATCTGCTAATGCTTTCACCGTTGATGAGCTCCAGATCAAAGAAAAACTATCTGCTGTAGTTCAAAGAAAATTCCTCACCAACCTCAGAAATGTGACCCGCAGAGGTCAAGAATCTGAGAAGGCGCTTGTTGGAAACGGTTCTAGATCACAAGGTCGTTCACGTGCGCTGGACTGACTAAATCAAGGTGCTGATGAGTGCTCCCCTTAACGAATTCTTCCCCAGGCCAGAGAGAATCAGAGGAAGAAAGACCGCCTAATTGCACGAATGACCACGACTGCTCTGTCAAGTACATCTAAGAAGAAGATATTTTTCTTCCTAGCAGAAGAAGTTCTAGCAACAATAATATCGGTAGCTATCATTACTACACACGTACAGTCAAAATATGCATAGTTAACACAATAACACCAACGCATAAACAGCACAAAAGATTTCAATGCGCAAGCGTTGCCGCAAAACTCATTGTTATTGGTTAGAAATGGAATAAGTCATAATAGGTGCGCTTGCGATCGAGCCTTATTTATGTACTGTTGAGCTGCCACATTTCGCCGCCAGGGGCGCCGCGGTGCCGCCTACCATGATTTATGTTAATGCAAACAAGAGTCGCTAACATTAAAATAGACTAGAAATTGTGTGATTGTTTATTATTTGAGTGAGCTTCGCAATTGCGATTGGTATGTATTTTCCTTTTGTTTTTAGGTAAATCAAAATTGAACGGTTTCGTTCGTTTGTCATCTATCTTCCGTTGTCTGTCGTCTACTCGTCAAAGTCATCAAGTGTTTTCTGTCGAGCTTAGTACTAATTTGAATGTCCGTCTGTCCAAATCAATAGATACAGTTGGCCAACCACGGTCGCGTTGGTGCGACCGCTCCGCATGGAGGTTGCCAGACCTGTGCATCAGCAAAACCATGTTAGACGACCGAACAAAAATATTAAACGGTTATGCCGAAAATGCAACCGCGAACATAATGCCAAAATTGGGGCGTGGGCGTCTGCCGTGATTCGCAAGAAGGCGTTGGATGCTGGTAAAACTTACCGTGAAAAGTTGCAGATCCGTTGAGACGGCCCATTAGCCGCATTGGACGTCTTACAACTGAAATGCCGAAGAAAATAAGAAAAAACTTTCGTAATTGAGATTAAGTTGGAAAATTATACTGCAACCAGTCTAAAGTCTAGGTCACTTAGAAGTCAGTTGAAGAAGAAAGATTTTTGCGACTTGTTGGTAGTATTGCTATTGAATATCTTCGTAGTTTGCACTTATTAGGCTATTAAATGCCGCTTTTTCATGATTGACATGTTACTAATTACAAGTTACTTTAAGATTCAAAGTAAATCTGCTTAGTTGTAAATAAACTGTCATTTGTCTTAAGTATTCCTTTTTTTATTCATTCATATTGCAGCATTGTGCACAGGGTTTTTGGTCAAGGCAGTTTCTCTGTGCTTATACGGAGCCATGGTTGTTTATAGTAGAGAGTTATTCTGTGCCTATATGGAGCCATGGTCGTTCAGGTTACGCAGTGCCTTTGTGCCTGTATCAGTGGCGTGTGGTCCATATAAACACAAAGGAACTGCCTACCCTAAACGAGCTTGACTCCATACAGGCACAGAGAAACCGCTTACTCTGAAGCCCTGAATAATCATGGTCCCATAGGCGCAGAAAAACTGCTTACCTAGGCTTAAAACCCTACGCCACTGGCCTGCATTGACCGCACGCAACTGCTCACTTGTTGTAAGAAATCTGAGAGGCTACGCTGAAATTCGATATTCGAAGTTCGTATCGTGCCATCTCGCTCACTCAAATTCAGCTTCGAAGTTCAGAGTAGCTCCTCCGAAATTTGTCGGAGGTGATAGACACGTGGAGTTGTGTAATTTTACGGTGCGTGGCGTAAGAAGTGAAGCAAAACCTTTATTATTGTAGAAAGTCCTGGCTAATCCGCACCCAGGGAGAATTCTCAGCGTTCTCTGACAGTTATTGCGGACTCCTAATTAAAATACACGCTAAGTAAAGTGATTTACAATGTTCGTAAAAGGGAAACTATTGGCTCTCTGCAGGACTTCGTAATCAATTCGCACAAACAGTGACTTTACAAAGTGATATATTGCAGACTTAGTTGTCTTTAATATTTCTACTCGTATTTAGGTAGGTATTGAAGTCATTATTTTACCTCTTTCTTATTTTTATGGGATAACCGATTACTATTAAATAGTATTTTTAACTTTTGTTTTATAATTGTGATAGGTTGTTTAAGACTTCAATTGCAAAAAATACGCACTATTTTTACTATATATTTTGTAGTTCAATTTTAATTCAGTAGGTAGATTCTAGGTAATAAACATAGCCTTGTTGTAATATAAGCTTTTTTTTTCTTCAACTTAGTCGGGAATGCCCCGCTACTCGTATACCAAAAATAGTTCAAAACCGTTTAGCCGCTTTGGCACGATGACAACTCATGCAAACATACAAAAAATATTTTTTTCACTTCTCCTGCTCAAAAAGTACGTCATATTAGCTTTGCGGCCCTAGGGTTTCAAAGAGAGCCATATAATCCCATACAAATTACTATGACACTGAAAAAAATAAATTGCGGCCAGCTACATAATCCTTACGAATAATTAAAAACAAACCAACCTGATCAGATTGGCCACACTTTAGGATAGAAATGCTCAAACTGTACTTTTAGTTTTTCAGGAAATATACAATTTTAGTGTTAAGCCTTTTTTATTTTCTCGCAGTCGAAGTGAAAAGCAGTGTGTTTAACACGTGGATAAACGCCATTATGACACGAAGTGATTATTTGGACGAACTTTATTTTAGCCCCTTGTCAAACAATCTACTATTTTTTTTTATTCGATGACCTTAAAATGGTCCATATTTTTTTTTTATATTCTCAATTAAAGAGTAAGTATTTATTATAATTTATAAGAATTAAAATTTTGGCTTCGTTTGTTTTTTGTGCATATTAAGTACCTAATTAGTTGGTTTGTCTATCTTCTTTAATGTTTACTTTTTTTTCTTTCATTTGCATAAAGGTGAACTGGAAGAGATCCCTCACAGGGATAAGTTCGCCTTTGTACATATCTGTGTTTTGTAAATACATTTTTTTCTTGTATTAATTTATGTGCAATAAAGTGATTACATACATACATACATACATAAAGACATTTTATTTTTACAACTTTATAATAGTATAGATATGAATAGTCTTTGTTTATTTTATAATAAAAAAAATACAAACTTTTTAAACATACTTTGCGCGTACTATTTTTGTTTATATTTTTTGTCTTTTCTAGCTTTGCATGAAATAAAAAAAGATATACCTAATGTGTTGTAAAAAAGCATATTGGAATGCAACCACCCACAACATACTGCCATCCATTAATGTACCTAATATTATCTATTAAGACACATGAAAAACCTTAACCTTTTATGTCTACACTTATGAATATATACCTAGGTATGCATGTATCAATATATCTATGATCTCACTCACGAGATGTCACCGTTTTGTTAAATTGTATTTTTATTTCATAGTTATTTTAACATATCGCGTTCTACATATGTGCCCTAAGTTTATCCATTAGATTTAATACATAAAAGAGGTAAAAAGCTTACAATCACGGCTCTCAGAGGGAGTGATCATCAGTCCCTGGGCAGGTGGACTAACAATAGGTACCCATTGCGGGTGATTGAATCTTGGCGCCACGGAGCACAAGCTAATCCCTGCTTCATCTTTAACAGCGTCGATAGGGTCAACTAATTACAATAATGTAATCGTTTTTAAGGTTCTGTAGGTCCCCAAAGATTATCAAAGGAACCTTAATAAAGTACAGCTACCTGTCTGTCACAAGGAAGTAACTCTATTCATAATAGGTAAACACTTGAAATTTTCATAAAATATGTAACACTACAAGCGCACGATAAGTTTAAAAAGCTTGGGAACCATACGGGACCCTTATAGTTTCGTCATGTCCATGTGGCATAGACGTTTGACGACACGTTTGGCTCAGTGGGTTGCACAACGGCCTACGAAGCTAGCGGTCCCGGGTACGAATCCCGGCCAGGGCAAGTGATGAGCACGAGTGTTTCTTCCTGTCTCTTGGATGTTTTCTATGTATTTAAGTATTTTAATTTATTTACATATTATGTATATCGTCGCCTAGTGCCCATAGTACAAGCTTTGCTTAGTTTGGGACTAGGTCAATTTGAGTAAGATTGTCACTAATATTAATTTATTTAAAAACTACAAGATGTATTTTATGTTAATGAAATTTGAACTACTCGTATAGTTTCCTCGTATAAGCCACTACGAATAGAGGCACTTAGTTTGGTTATTAAGTAACAAAAAAAAATATTTCTAGGGGGCATCCCCCCTACATATAACAGAAGCAGTTTTTTTTGTATACAAGGACGTCTGGATTCTGGACATGGACGTGAACGTTATATCATACTTTTCGATCAAAGTGGTGGGCAACTTTCAATCCCGAAGTAATAGTTAGTTCGCGAACAAGTCTTGGTTACGAAGTGTAAGAACCAAGTGGTCTCCTTTAACCCCCCCCCCCCCCCCCCCAACCCCCAACTGAAAGCGCTACTGTACTCGATAGAGTTCTCAGGGTTTTAGGCCAAGGGAATTTCTTTGTGCCTATATGGAGCCATGGTCGTTCAGGATAGGTTTCTTGCCTATATTGACCGCACGCTACTGACTGTACTAACATTACCAGATAATTACATATTATAGCAGTTTGTGAACTTGTGCTGATTATACTGTCTTTAAAATTTCAATCCAATTCAGTGGAGGTGCGATACAAATTATACCCGATTCAGTTCCCACCGCGCTGCCCGGTCCAGCGAAGCATCAACCATTTTAATTATCTCCGGGACACCATTAACAATAAATCTGTGGTCCACTCACGCCCCCACCACGCTCGTAATCGCTGCTCGTGCGCAGGTCCCCGAGTTATGGCTAATTATTGTTTTGTTTTACTGATCATAAACAACTCTGTGACCAATTAGGTAATTATGGAGCAAGGGAATGACATTGCGACTGATTATTTGCGAGATGGTGGTGTACCGATGGTTGCTGGAAGGCCAGATCACCTTTTTCTGAAATCAAAAGTAGACTATGACACGATCCGCCTATTCCTGTCTCCACGTAAAAGTCATATCGATTAGTTCCTTCAAATATCGCGAAATCTTTACCGAATCTATGTTATGTAATGGCTCCGTATGCTGCGCTGTAATATTTAAAACAAACCAACAAACAAGCTTGTACATTTAGATAAAGGTATGGTTTTTGGCTTTGAGGAAACCTTAATCCAGCAGTGGCAGTCTTTAGGCTGATATGATGATGATTATGATGAAAGATTTCATCTACTTAGAGTAACAATCAGTGTCCTGAATTCGCGGTGCAATCAGAAACCTTACACTTAGTGAACTAGGTAAACAGAGTAATAGGCTAGGCAGAGTACGTAGGAATAGGAACTATGATTTCTTCGGTCATACCGTAGACATATTTAAATAAATAAAAAATCTAGCTACCCTTATGTACAGTTTTAGGACAGCAGTAATTATTACTGCTGTCCTGATTAATATTGGATTAATTTTGTTGTTTATTTCGTATTTTATTAATTTTCCCAAGCTCTATATCCTCTTGTATTTGTGGGCGTGGACACCAAAAGCCGAAATGAAGGTTCCAATTGTTTAGTTCAAAAGGTAGTTTGGTTCCACTGTTCAGTAAAAAAACCTTCTGTAGCAGCTAAAAGGGCGGGTTTCCTATGATGGTCTATAAAAAAGAGACCCGCCTCTAAGCACCGTAAGTGCGTTTAAGTTTACGCGCTTTCCAATGTGGCACCTTTTAAGGTACCATGGTGCTATGAGATGGACTGACCAGATAAATGAAATTCAATGATGTGCCAGATCTGTCGCTAACCAGCCAGAATTGTGAGATATCGTTAAGGCAACTTGAGGATTCAACCGCCCATAAGGAAAAAAAAACACTTTTTGGAGCAGGAGATCGTGTGAGATTTTTTTCGGATGACCATCGAGAAAAGGACTTGTGACCGCAATGTGTGGAGCTGGTAATGTAAACGGTCGTTATGTTTTTATGTACTAAAGATTATACAGGGGTCACTGATTCTATAATAGATAGTCTACCGATAGCGGTTCCCAGATACCGGCAGATAACGGGTGAACTCAAAGATTCGAACACAAAACAATCGGAATATAGGGCGTGGGGTGTTGACATTGACATTGACAACAAACTGACTACAATGTCTGAGAATAATCGAAGCTAGCACGCAAGCGAGTATAATTGCACCTGTAAAAAGTAACTCTGCCATAAATTTTATATGGTGCAATCCTTTCGCTGGTTGTGTGTACATAAATAAGTATCAACATTTCTATTTTTTTTTTCTTATTTGTATACATTTCGCAGTACATTTTTCTACAAGATTCCAGATCTGTCTGCTCAGGTTCCGATATACAAATTACCTGATCTATACGTAGGATCGTCGATCAGAGAACTAGATTATGATCGTGAATCATTGATATGTGGACCACATAACAAAGATATGTATCTATCTAACGTTCCCAGGTATCAAGTATACAGTAACCATCACATAACATTCAGGGGTATTACATTTATATGTTACAATCTATTTGATTTTGCCCGTGCCTACCACATTGCCAGTTATCATTAAGGATTAGGAACAGTAGTATAATGTCATATCTACCTACCTATCTATCAGCCATGTTACGTCCACTGTTGATCATAGGCCTCCCATATAGTTCAGCACAGGGTACGATCCTGCGCAGACCGCATCCACATCCACTTCCCGCGTCCCTTACGAGGTCATCCGTCCACCTAGTTGAGGGCCGTCCTACGCTGCGCTTTACTATGCATGGTCACTGCAGTATAGGACTTTACTGCCCCAACGACATATAACTTCACATATTACGCGTCTGGCATAATACATATAATGCGATGTGACACAAATATTAGGCATAGCACTAATTAGTAACTGCGCTGTGCCCTAGAAAGCCAGCTGACCATCTCCCGGACACCGTCCATTGTCTCTGGGTCGCCCAGATAACCCTATCACAGCGACATACAGCGGCGATTGTGTTTACAGATGCCGACGGTTCTAAGAATCGATAAGTGACGTAGGAGAAATATTCCGCTTTATTTGTGGCTGTTTCATAAAAATATTAATTAAAAGGACGGGCAGGAGCATTCTCCTGGACTTTTTGGTACCCATATTCGGTATTGTAAGTACATTTTCAGCTTCAAGTGATAGATAAAAACGAGTAAATCTATCGCCGTCGATTCGACAAATACTTATGCATTAAACAGGATTTATTTTAATAGCGTAAAATTTAACATCAAGCTAAAGATTAACCGTATTAAAAAAACAGATTGGAAGAGGAATGACCATTTGAATTGTTTACACGAGAAAAAAAACTGGTAAATGCATTAGTAAATAAATGTCGTTATGGGGTTTCACTTTTGTCAGAGGGAAACAAGCGTTAGGTAGTATAAAAAGCAGTCTATATACTTACGTTTGTTAAAATAGTTAAGTGTAGATGATTAGCTGTAGCGTGTTAATTAAGTGACTCTGTAAGCAGCACGTTTACAGTGTAATAAAACACAAAAGTTGAACCTTCGGGTCTAACCAATAAACCTTAACAATATCTTATTAATAACGAATCTTTCCATAATAAGAATTGGCTTATCACGTTATATCATCACTACAGCCAAATACCTAACGACAGTCTCACGATTAATCAAAATTCCACGTCCCAAACTTAATTATTAGACACGAGGTTATTTAATTTATTTCACCGATATGGGACGTCCTAAAATGCATGGTGCCCCGCCCCGCCATTACGGGCGAAGACGGGACGCGGCGCTAGTCGTATATCATCGTGAGGAAATTACCTATAGCACTTATGACACCACCAAGTTATTTAAGCTGGTGGTACAATTTGGAACTTCGGACAACGGGACTAACTTTGCGGGTGCGCGTAGATGGTGGCGCCGCGGTTGGATGCCTTGGTAAGTTGGTGGCTCTAAACGAGGTGAACAAAACGTTCACGCTTTAATTTGGGAGATGGGGTGGAGTAATGCCATCTGAGATTGAGATCCGGTGTTTAGGTTGGTTAGCTCGGGGAGGAAAAGTTTAGTAAAACTTGGCAGCAAAATTAAGACTGAGCCCATATTTAATATGGGACCTTGGAACGTTCATCCCATTATGAATACGAGTAATAGATCAAATGATCGCGTTTTTGTAACTTCTGTATCTGAAAGGAAATTGTGCATGCACACATCTCTTCAGAAAATGCACACTTTTGAATTTATGAAACGTGAATAGCCCATTTTTATTTCAACTTATTCTTAAAACGAGGCATTTTCAAAATATAAATTACTAATATTTTTGATATTTGTTACTCATAGAATGCTGCAGAAAGAATATTAATAGGTATGCCATGCAAGTAGGTCATTTGTTGATTGTTTAGTAGATCTTATTTTAGTTCACCTTCAACTGTTTATCCTTATATTAATGCGAAATACGTTTGTTGGTTAATCCTACTGTATGGAGCAACGGAACAACGGAATTATACAGATCCACGTGATTCTTTTCCGGAGAATTCTAGGCCGAAGAATAAAATGTATTTGCTTTGTATCCGTAAACATTGCATAGTTCCCAAAAGATAAGTATTTTACTAACATATGTATATGTAGAGAGAGAGAGAGACAAATGGTTGACTGTAATTTATGTAATTTATTTTTCAATTAAAACTATTGTCTATCAACAACCGCCTACGTCGGCCGTCCCATTGATCGTTAATAGCCCCTAAATCATTACTCAATGACACTGCGCACCTTTGTCGACGAAACGATCCAAATATCGATCAATCCCAACATATGGCCGAACCACCCCTAAGCCGGAATATCGAACAAATCGTATAACGATCACCATTTCTCAATCGCTTTTTATCTTGGTACACAATTAATTTTGTAGAAATCATTAACGAGTGAGACAAGGGAACAAAAGTCGCCGTCCTTTGTGGTCGGGATGAAAAAAGAAAGGGATAAAAAGGGCGCCGCGGGGAGCGAGCGGCCGCTAAACCAACACGGGATGTGTCGACACGGCATCTGTCTGATGCGCAAAGAGTAACTGGGCAGAGGAGATGCGTGTCAAAAAAGCCTCACATTTGAATTAATAAAGCTCAGAAATATATAATCTAAGGGGGAACACATACTATATACAATACCCAAGCCTCGCTAACATTAAAGGCCGCAACTACGCTTGTCGCACAACATGCTGTTGCCCTCTTGCACTGTACCGGATAGAAAGAGAGGTAATGTTTGCCGCGTGACAGTTGTGCTAGACGTGCTGACTTAAAGTGGCGCACAAGGGAAGAAGAATGAGCCAAGCCTCGTCAGGTTGTTGATCTGTTGTTGTAAATAATCTGAATATTAGGACATATTGTCTTTGCAAAAAGAATCCTCCTTCAAACTCGAAGAATTGTAAGTAAGGCCAGCTTACCTCAGATAATGTTGCTTAAAATTACAGAATGGAATAAACGAGCGGGAAAAGTACGAAACATACACATCAATTAACCAATAATAAAATAACCATATGATAGTTTTCAACTTTACATAATTAAAAACACAGTGCTCACGCCAATAATTAAAAAGTGAATTTGATTACAATCACACAGTCATTTGATTAAAAGAGAACTGTCTGAGATTTAGTAGATTTTATTGTACTATGAATAAATAATTATTCATTTATTTATTCAACATTACGTTATTTGGATCAACGTGAGGAGATTACACATTTACTCTCTCGACGACGATGGTTTGACACTTATTTGAAAGTTATATACGGAAATTATGAATCGACGTGGTATTTTTTTAGATCTGACTTTGAACTAGGTAGGTTTTAAAGGGACACAGTGCGCAAGGCACATGGACTGCGGAGGTGATCGACATGGCCTGTCTGTTAACACGTTGATCTTTGTCGGCGGCGCGGGCGCCGGCCGCGGCAGTTGATGTAGGTTTCGAGTATTTTGGTTGTCAGTGTTCTTGATAACGGGTTAAACGGATCGTGATCAAAAAAGAACATGTCTCATGTATGTTACTCTTGTATGTTATTTTGAAGGCAGTTGGCTTGGTATACATAGGTGGTATGGAAATGGGCTGGAGTTGAAAGCTGATCTGTTGTTTTTCACACCTGCTGGCTATATCATAACACGCTTTTGCTGCTCAAAAAGTTGACAATGGACAATCGTTAACAATTGTATGTAGTACGTAATTGTTAGCAAACTCATAAACAAACTCAATCCTGAAACTCATTCTGAATATTTCCGACACTAGTAAACACGTGTTGCAAAAAGGACAAAAGATCTTTAAATTTAACGTCCAAACGTCATATTGATTATGTTTATTTTACACGCTAGACGCACGCACGCCTGTTCCTGCCTTGTCCTTAGGGCGCACAGCTGACGCGAGCATAGCGCCAATATAGAAAGTCATACGTAAAAAGTTCAAAAACATAATACTTATGTACATAAAGAAACACATGGACAAAACATGACTCTTTTTTTTATTTTACAAATCGCTTAGCCATACCGCCCACTGCAAATCGGGCGATCTGTCACCCGTCACAATCTCATAAAACACACTAGCACGACCAATATATACTTAAAAGTCGATAGAGACTTTATACCGAAATGTTAATGACTAAAGTCGTTTAGTAGGGCTGTCTCGTTAATGTAGTCGATGTATAACGACATTCCACGCGGCGCCTCAAAGCGCCCGCCTGCGGGTTGGTGACAGCCCTATCATATAGTGACCACTAGGGTTGGCAACGGGAGGGTTTTGGATAGGCTGCGCTGTCAAGTTAATTCTAAGAGAAGTTACACTCATTTATGAATTTTAATCAGCTTTTTTCATCTTTGCTTGAGTGTAGTACTAACATGAAAATTCAAAACCTAAATAGTGTATTTATACAGTCACAATAATAGTATGTATTATAAGTTTATTTTTGTGATTAAGCATTTGATTCTTTTAATTATAATATCGTTTCTCAAAGCCGAGGCAGCCCACCATGGTGAAGGCGAGACGATCTTGAAAGTATGTAAAAATCTGTACGGGGATAGTGAAACTTAAAAAGAGAGAGACAGAAAGATGAGACCTTTGCTCATCAAAGGAACAGTAAATACGTTACCGAAAAAAAATCTAACCCTGTCCATGGGACCTAGAGGACTTCATATACTTACGTGTATAGTGTAATTTACTTGTAAGTTTTATCTCCCGATCACCAACTCGATGGACAGACACCGTCAAATCTGTCACTGAGACTCCTGTGGCAGAATTCGCGCGCCATGCAACCCACAGGAAGCTATGGAGAAGATTGGCGAAGGCAGCAGTGGAAAAAGCAGACGACTCCCCATGACCACGACCACTCTGTCAAGAGTGAACGACTCAGAAGAAGAAGAAGTTTTATCTGCATCTAAATAAATAGACAATAGATGAGATATTACTATCTTCTTCTTCTTCTTAGTCGTATACTTTTGGCAGAGTTGTCGTGGTCATGGGGGTCGTTGCACGGCCTTTTTTACTGCCTAACAAAAAATAGGAATTAGTACTCCCTGTAGAAATTAGTCGTTGTTGTTGAAACAAATTTTGTGTATCTAATTTAAATCTATTCTTATTTTGCTAGATATTACTATGCGTAAAATAAAAAGAGATCAGCGTATCCTTAATACCCTTCGAGATTTTAACCCAATTTTGTGTCATTATAACTCAAATTTCTATAAAATTATGTTTTACGGCCGAATATGTTTATGAGATTAAAAGCTGTTTTCTTTTATCATTTTAGATTAAAGTTTTGAAAAGAATCCCATATTAATAGTAGATCTAAATTAAATTTATTTTACAATTTCGCTCGAGCACACCGCCCGCTGCGAGCCGGACTGTCACCCGTCACGGCCGACAGCGGCGACAACGAACTAATGACATTCCGCACGGCGCTTCGGATCCCTCCCGCGGCACGGTGACAGCCCTAGCCCCGCAGGGTTGCCATAATATTATAACATAAACGTTCAATATTAAAAAGATATTAACTTTGAAGATTGTAATATTCTTTTCTGTTTCCACGATTCGTCATCACATCACTCATTTAAATAAAACAATTTAAACGGATTATATGAAACGAAAAGTCGGGAAATCGGGAATTTAAATGAGATAAATACGCGAAATAATCTGTTTAAATTGTTTTTGAAGATTTTCTTTATTATGACTCCAAAATATGCATGCCAATAAGTAACCTGCTATAATATCGATAGCGTAGGTTCCGTCCAAACTATAAAATGAGCATCCGAACCAACTTTAGTCCTTTCATTCAAAATATTTATAAGCTTTGTAATTCACAGAAGCTCCTTATTCTTCTTCTTATAAGTAGCTTCTGATTGAACGAATTGGTTAAGGTGGTTTGAAGCAAATGTATTCAGAAAACTTACGACCGTTCGTTGAGGAAATTTTTCAAGGAACATATGTTCATCAGAAGGCGTTGATTTGCCTAATGAGGATGTTGGAGAAAGCAGTGTAGCACAAATAAGTTAGATGGGATCAATTATTAAGGGGATGCATCGAAAATTAAAGCTATTTTGTAGCGCATTTTTTGTCAAATCTAGTATATAAAACAGGCTGGTTTTCAGATATGTGTTTCTTGACTATATAACCTATTCAGTGATTAACGCGGAAAAATATTGAATGAAAATTACCTCGATAGAAAAGTTATCCGAAAATTCGTCTTCATTTCCCGTTTTTTGTCTAGTTTGTACAAACGACAGATTAATAAAGGCTAAATTATGTTAAAATGTCATTCTTCCCTTTATTTTTTAAGTGATTAACTTACATGTTAACAAAACATAATAATATCTTCGATTTCATGGTACTTTTACATCTGGCGCTTACGCCAAAAAACCCCAAGCATGTAGTGTAATAGCTTCCTCTTTCTTTTAAGCGCGCGAGCAATAAATGCGTCCCTTATTACAAATCACGCTTATTGGCTGGCTCCGCGTTTGGGGCGTGATTTACAAATTACGAAGTAGGCCCTTAATGAATAAATAAAATATGATTATACTTTAGGCTAGGCACCGGTACGTCACTAAAAACTGTCAATCGATGTAATCATAAAATCTTTGGCTATGAGACGGAACTAAAAAAAAAATGCATTTCTTGGATTTACATCAAAGTGAGTCAGTCGAAACAATTTGTCAACTTCCCTAGCCCCAAGGGACTCACTAGCAGTGGTGACGTGCATGTTGATCATACGCAAGTTTCGAGAAAAAGATAGTTATTAAAATAAATGACGCAATTATGTATTATAATTATAGCTACGTCTTTATCATAACTCTATTGCATTTTTAATAAGATGTTTCTCTAATAAGACCATCATTAGTTAATTAGCTAAAAAGGTATTCATCAGACACCAGCTGATCAAACGTTATAAACGTATTGGGGATTTCCTATTTTTATATTATTTTACTGAGTTTTACGTTACCGGCCTTGCTTAAAGTAACTTATAGAAATTATCACTCAGGCCTAACAAAAAATAGGAATTAGTACTCCCTGCAGAAATTGGTGGTTGTTGTTGAAACAAACTTTGTGTTTTCTAATGTTAATCTAATTTTATTTTGCTTCAGCCTAAAGATACGAGTATATTAAAGCTGTATAGCGGGGCGATGTCATAACTGATAGATGTTGCGCGGCGAATCAAAGCGGGCGACACGCGGCGACCGCCCGCTGGCGACAACCCTGCGACCGGCTAGGGCTGCCAACTAAAAACTTTAAGTTAGGGATGCTACGCTTTGAGTGCTAATTATAAACTGATTTGATGCATCGTTCTAGTGTAAAATAATCTTATTTATATCTTTATCAGCGCAATAATGTTTGAAGAGTTAGATTATAGTTATGTTTGACGACCGGTTTGGCTCAGCGGGAGTAACGTTGCCTGCGAAGCCGAAGGTCCTGGGATCAAATCCCGGTAAGTACTTATGTACTTAGGAGTGACGTCACGCGAGATTTTGACTCAATGCATCGCCTTTATTTTTTTGATTGCGTAATAAAGGAAAAATACGTCTCCAATATTTTTTATTAATCTACATGACGATTTTGTCATCGTCCCTATTATTAGCCTTTTCTAGACATTTCAGGGGTTTTTCGTAGGCTCACCAATTAGGTACTTATTACAAAGTAGGTAATGATAACCTTTCGCGTCAATGCTCGCGATTCGTTTTAAAAAAAGTAATCACTATTAAGCATATAATGAAGCTATTTTCGATTATTGCATGCATTTGCAGCCCTAAATAACACTTAATGATTTTTCTTTACATCGTACGATACGACCAAAACTTTGCTCTTTTCATATCGACAAACGTACGGCACTATACAGACGTACTGCGAAGATTGGAAGTCTTTAAATGTCATTTAAACTTCACGCTACAAATTCGAGACGGGTTAGGCAAATTATTAAAAGTAGGTATATAACAATAAGTGTCTGTCAAAAAACTCATTTTTGTGACAAGCATTTATTGCCGACTGTACTTTTCTTTGAACATCCATCAACTACTACACCGAGACGATTCTAAAGAGCCCAAACTCGGTAGGATTGAATTATTTTGTTACAGATTTCCTATGACCACCATCATCAGATGAGCTCGATGGTATCATACTATTGCATTGTCGCCAAATTTACATAACTATGCCAAATTTTTAAATTGGAACCGGGAAGTCGGGCAAATTTAACTCGCAAGATTCCACCCGAACATACACTAGTTACATTGCAAGTTAAATAAAAGCTCGTAAAATATTATCGAATAACACTCGTCTCACCTGTAACTGTTTAAAATAGGAGATTTAAAAATGATCACCGAATAAGCTGCTCTATACAATCTTTTGATATTTTCTTGAAGCAATACAGCTTTGACTCATGGCGGAGGCGATGTGTGCCTATACATGTAGTAAGTTTCCGTGAAGGCCATTGGCTGGTGAACATGCATGCCCCAATCCTGGCTACCTCATAGTAAGAAGCTACCAGGGCATCTACTGTGTGGGATTCCCTGTGGTTACCTACACAGGGACCGTTGCCTACTAGGCAGGAGTGGTATTGTTTAGTACTAGTTCCGCCCTGAGACGGCAGGATATGTGAAGATAGTATTGTCTTTAAATGTCGCCGACGAATAAACAGCTCTCTATAATACCTTGATATTTTCTTGGAGTTGCACAGCTCTGAGAGTACTTACTACTCAGGTGGAGTAACCCACATTTATCAACGTGGAGTTTTCCACTGGTTTTGACTTTTTTTCTAGAGAGCAGCTGCTTCCAATCCTATGTCAAAGTCCACGTATAGACTTTGGCATAGATTCATTTCATTTTAACACAATTTCTTTGATGTAGCAACACTAGCAACCAGCCTACTCAATTTTGATAACGTGAATGTAATCGCACGAAGCAGATGTTATAAAGATCCTACAAAATATTCAAACACTTATGAAGGAATTGTACCTACTCCTTGAACAATGGGCGTATAAGGCAGGTGATTACGTGTCAGGTACAACTTTTAGCAGGGCCGTATATAGGGGAGGGCAACCGGGGCTGGAGCCCTGGGATTCACAAGTGAGGGGCCACCACAAATGAAATTTCTATGTACAAAAAAGTGTACTTGGAAAATTATTAGGGATAACCACTCATTCGTTGCCCCAGGACCACCAGAGCTCTAAATCCGGTCCTGACTTTTAGTAATAAGTATCTCTAAGTTAAACATGGCAAAACTATAAAAGTTTCTTGTCTGTAGTACATACAAGGAACTCTTATAGTTTTGCCCCTAAAAATACAGTCGAAATGATACCCAAACCTTTATTAATTATGTAGTTCAAAATCACTTAACACGCACTTATCGTTGTGTTGACTATAACCTATGCAAGTTTTACAATATTAATTTGACGACACGTTTAGCTCAGTGGGTTGTACAACGGCCTACGAAGCTAGCGGTGCCGGGTTCAAATCCCGGCCAGGGCAAGTGTTTGTGTGATGAGCACGAATGTTTGTTCCTGGGTCTTGGATGTTTTCCATATATTTAAGTATTATAATTTATGTAAGTTTATATTACGTTCATCGTCGCCTAGAACCCATAGTACAAACTTTGCTTAGTTTGGGACTAGGTCGATTTGTGTAAGATTGTCCCTGATTATTTATATTATACTAGAAGGCGCCCGCAACTTCGTTTGCGGAGGAGAAAAATCCATAACCCTTCTTTTTTTTTTAGCGTAGTCGGGTAAAAAGTATTCTATAACTATCTAGAGATACCCAGCTACCCGTGTACCAAATATAGTTGAAATCCGTTTAGCCGATTTGGCGTGATGAAGCCACAACGACACATACAAACATACATAAAATCCAAAAAAAATATTTTTGATTTTAGAGACTTCCAAATAGTCCGTAACAATATTTTTTTTGAAAATATCTTCAATGTACAGACATTTCATTTGTACAACTTTATCATTTTTATAATAGTATATAGATTACTAGACGGCGCCAGAAACTTCGTTCGCGCAGGAGAAAAAGTCATAACCCTCTTTTTTTCTTTAACATATTTGGGTAAAAAATATCCTATAACCATCTGGAAATACCCAGCTTCCCGTGTACCAAAAATTGTTAAAATCCGTTAAGACGATTTAGCGTGATGAAGCCACAACGACACATACAAACATTTTATTTTTTACATCTTTATAATAGTATAGGTAATTTCGTACGCTTACAAAACATTATGCAATTGTTAATGCATGGCAGTGTCCTCTATAACTATTACCCCATGAACAATGGACGTTTAAGACGGGTGATTATTTACAGCCCGCCGTCCGGTGTAAGTGTCCCGCAGGACTTACGGCGCTCATCTTCGCCCTGCGTGTCTCCTTGCCCATAATGCCGCTTCCTTATTTATACGTGGTTGTCACGCCACGCCGACTGTCCCTACAATTTATCGTAACGTGACCAAGCGACGGGTGAAAGGGCGTAAGGGACAGTAATAACGAGTGTCTTTTGTTTTGTTAAAATGAACGCAGTTACATGCAATAGTGGATGTGCACTGTCTTTTACATTATCGTGTAGGTTTAAACTTAACTTCATAGTAGGTAAATAGGTCAATCAACTTTTTTACGTACCCCTGACTTTCTTTAAAAATAATATTTTAACTACTAATTATTTTTCTTTCTAGCCAATATAAGTTCATTTTGGTTTTTACAACCGGTTTAGCTCAGTGGGAGTAACGTTTCTTGCGAAGCTGAAGGACAATTATACACAAATCGAACTAGTCCCACGGTAAAGTCAATAAGGCTTGTATTATGAGTACTATACGACGATATATTTAATAGATTAATTTACTTATATACAAAGAAAACATCCAAAACTCAGGAACAAAATATTTATGCTCATCACATATATATTTGCCCTTACCTGGATTTGAACCCAGGACCTTCAGCTTCGCAGGCAACGTTACTCCCACACTGAGCTAAACCGGTCGATTTACGGCTTTTTAATGGGGCGCGCTGTGACATTGTTGATACTTAGTTTATTTGTTTTTATTTACGCGATCGTTAACATAATTACGTATTTTGAATTACAGTATTCAAAATAATTACGTTTACAGGCATAATAATTAAATGGGATAAAAAATGGAATAGTTATGAATCTGGAGATACCTAAGAAGAGACGTTTAGAAAAAAAGATCAAAATATTTAATTTTAATTGTTCTGTTTTCATGGGCGAATAGGGACATGCTAATATTTTCGTAGTTTAAAAATGGACTTTCTCACCCAATTTTAAAGACTCATAAAACAAGCTACACGCAACGTATAGAACTCAAATGTTTTTTTAAGATTCCTCTCATAGAAACTGCCATTTCGCTTCAAAATTTCATTTTTATTTGAATACAGTCAACATCCAAATTGTGCGTTGGTGTTGACCAAAACGCCGCATTATACCAAATAGCTAAAAACCTTAAAATCATCTAGAATAGAATAGAATAGAATCATTTATTGCATATCACATTTCAAACATAGAAGGTGTTAAAGATAAGATACGAGTAATAGGTGTTAAAGATAGGACAATCTAACAAAATACTACTGCCAAATCCAAATAAGAGATCTCATATTCCGTCTTACAAACCAAGTATCCCCACAGTGTAGACCGCCCTTACACGTCTAGACTACGCACTAGACTCGCAATCATCAAATTGTACCACAATCAGACGATTTCCAATCACAGCGCTTTATTAACGGCCGCAGACAAAGAGTGTGATTTCTGATTGCTGATTGTGTTTCCGATTTGTGATTTCAATCAGGTCGCTACCGCAGCCATTGGGCTCCAGTAATGCGTCGCTTTGCGTGATTGTTTTTTTTTTATACGTAGTTATTTATAACCGTATAGCCATTATGTAATTTTATAAACTTGAATGGTTTAAGTGAGTTTTTTCTTGACATCTTGATGTTTTGGACGTGAAGACTGGCATTTTGAAATAAATGGGCATGACGACTGGGTATGAAAATCAAAAATTATATTAGCCCCTCTGCTAGATAACAAAAAAATATTGGACACGTATTTTTTGCTTACTCAAAATAATAAAAAAATACTCATATAAATCGCATTAAAGTTTAGAAGTGGGGGGTCGTAACGTCACTCCTAAGTAAAATTTGTACTTAGGACTTAGTGACGTCACGCAACATTTTGAGTCAATGTATCGCCTTTATTTTTCGATTATGTAAAAAAATAAAAATACGCGTCCAATGTTTTTATTAGTCTACATGCCGGACTAATTATCAAAATTTAATCATCATCCCTATTCTAGAGAATACTGGAACATTCGCATACCGTTCAAAAATATCTTCTCTCAACTCTATCAATAGGGTAAAGAGTCCAGCGAAGTTATATTTGAACGTAGGTACTAATCGTGTATATATTTTTGCAGCTGCCTGTAACAAACGGAAAAACCTAAATTCAGTAGTAGACATACCCGGGTTGGAATGATGATGAACATAACTTGTATAAAAAACTATTCATATATATTGCTAAGATTCACAAAACACACTGTCACTTTCGTTAATACCTTAAATAGAAACATCAGAAATATAGCAAAACCGAAGATTATATTATTTCTAAAAACTATACTATAAATAAATACAAAAAACAAATGAAATATTATAATTAAACATAAATAAACCATGTCTATCGCATCGCAACATCTGCGTTCTAAACGCATCAAATTAGCGCGCCTATTCCGTGATCGCACGACATTGACAGCGGCCCAATAAAATGCATAATACACCCCGGCGTAAAAAAACATCGTCACCTGTCGTGTCATTTGGCCCCAATAAACAGCCGCCAAAGAAAGCACGAAATTAGAAAAAAAAACGGATCGCCGTAAACTGGCCGAACTTGTCTTATGACAGTCGCAGTGCTGCGCTTCTCAAAGTGTAGTGTGCCACCGAGTCCAGGGGGGCGACCAGCCTATAGTCTCATACTCTCATCTAGGGTTGCCAGGCGTCCAGATAAAGCAGAACACAGTCAGGCTTTTTAGTTGCGTGTCCAGCCAAATCAGACGGTGTCCGGCCAGTCCGGCTTCTGTTAGACTTTTTAAATTTGACATATATATGTGAAATTTAAGAAGATTTTGGTTTATCCTAATCTGGCATAAACTTTTTTGTCATAATCATTATTTGGCATAATAGATTTTTTCTGAACACGTAAACTTTTCAGGATTGTTATAAAACAAACCTAACCTAAACTAATGCATTTAACAGGACGATGCCTTAAAAAGTCCTGAAAATCCTACAGTTTCATAAAAAAATGCATTATGCCAAATGATAATTATGACAAAAAAGTTTATGCCAGATGAGGGTATAACCGGTGTGGACTGTCTGGCTTTTTAACCCAAATGTCCGGCTAAACTGACTGGTATGTCCGGCTTTTCGGTTTTAAGACCTGGTAACCCTACTATCACCTAATGTCCGATTGTTTCGATTTCTCTTTCACTTTGTAAGTCGTATTGAGCCAATTATTTAAAACCACTCCCGTAGTCTTTGTGCCTTGCTCGTTTCTTTCCACTACGTAAAATAACAATCTATGTACCTGAGAATTCTCAACAGATCCCAGGCCAATAAAAGTTTGAGTACCGCTGCCCTAGGTTTAAACAACAATAGCGTTCTTAAACAGAGTCGTTATTTCCCAAGACTTAAAGTTGAATTCCTTAGACATAGTATTTGGGTAAAAAAAAAATTAAACGACATTTTTTTCGATCCGTTTTGACTGACGAAAATTTACGATGTGAAACTTTACTAGGCGAAATAAAACTTTGGTCGGACTTCATTAGTTGTGTTTTTGTGACAATGGTCGCTTTGTGATCTAATAATAGGGTTTTAGATTTCCCATCGGCTTTGATGATGCCTTCCGATATTTTACGACGTCGCTGACGTTTGTGAGTGCCGAATAAATGGCGAGTTTTTTGGACGAATTTGTTCGTTTGCCGAAAGACTTTTATTGCACGTCGTTTGTAAATACTTATACATTTATGTCGATCGTTTATTTGTCGGATTCATACGCCATGACGTTGTACGTGTGTTATCGTTTAGTTTATAGTTATCGTTTTTCGCAAACTCTTTCACTTCGTGACATCTTAAATTTCCAAGTCATGCTTTTCTCCGAAACCAAAAACTGTTACAGATATGTTTTACTCCTTTGTGTAGAATTTCTTTAGCTTGGTTAGGTGTATTTTTATAAACACATTTTCTTAAATCCAAGACTCCGACCATTTGAACCAATGCCTTGTGCCTTGGGTTGGGGCGCACGCTCTGCCAACTAAGTTACAGAGTCCAGCCACCTAATCTTCCAATTTTGTCACTATTTCTTACAAGATCTTGCAATTTCACATTTTCAACTTCCTTTTCTGGATACTGTGACTTTAATAAGTTTCTGTCAAAAATCTCATTATTGTGACAAGCTTTTATTGCTGACTGTGCTCTTCTTTGAACATCCATCCATCAACGAGACGATTCTAAAGAGCTGAAATTCGGTAGGATTGCATTATTTTATTACAGAGATCCTATGATCGCCTTCCTGCTCCATCATCATATCAGCTCGATGACGTCATAGGTACCATTACATCGTCATTGTTACATAAGTATGGCAAAATTTTGTTCAATGGAAACCGGGAAGTATAGGTCAAATTTAACTTACAAGATTCCACCCTAACAAACATACATTGCAAGTTAAATAAAGTTTGTAAAAATCACGAAGATCGTGATGGTAAAACAATGAAAAAAAGCATCATGATTTTCATTGAAATTTTAAGTTTTCAAAATTTTTGAAAAATGTATGGTTTCAGAGAAAAAACTTAGTGGAGCGTATTGCGCAATAAAATCCGGATTGTAGATGTCTGGGCCGATGGGCTTTGCTGAAGCATTCCGTTCCGATATTGTTATGAATTCCAAATAAAAGGCGATTTTTTTGGTCGTGTACGTCGTTTTTGTTGTGAGTTTGCTGAGAGAGTTTTAGAGTAAATAGTTGAGTACGTAGATGCATTTTAATCGGTTGTTTTTTTGCTTTATATATGTATATGTATACATCATGCATGTTGTATGGAGTCTGTTTCACGTCTGTAATATATTTGTATAAAAAAAACCGAGTTTTCAGTTGTCCAATCGCTTTTGATAATCCCTTCCGACATTTCACAACATCGCTGATGTTTGTGAAAGCCAAATAAAAGGAAATATTTTTTTGAACGAGCTTTTTCGTATTGGTAGTGAATTTTCCGAGATTTAGGTATATTACCTGCAATTCATAATTGCCTGATGCACATCATTGTCGTGCGGAATATTAAAGCGCATATAGTCGCGAATGACATTCATACCCACGACTTTTTCTTGATGTTATTTCGAAAAGTAAGTACTTACCTATACTTACCTAATACGTAACGTAAATTCGACCTTTTCCTTATACACAGTTTATTCGTTTTCTATTTGCATGTTCACCATCTTTGTTCTGGCTGGATGTGTGGTTAATTTGCCCTGCTCCTGCACTATCTCATTCTTCAACAAAGTAGTAGAAAAAATATATCATCATCATTATCATATCGCATCGTGATGTAGCGTCCACTGCTAGACGAAGGCCTCCTCAAGGATTTTCACAACGATCGATCGTGCGCTGGCTTCATATCGGTTTCCTGCGATCGTAACCAGATCGACGGTCCATGTTGTTAGAAGGCTTCCCCACGCTGCGTCGCCCTGTACGAGGTCGCCACTCGAGAAACTTTCTGCCCGCCATCAATTCTACAAGCAATGTGCCACTTTTAAGTCTAGCTACTCTCAAGTGCTATGTCGATGAGCTTAGTTCTTCCGCGGATATCCTCATTTGTAATGACTGGGATCGATCACGCAAGGTGATTCCGAGCATCCGAGCATAGCTCGATCTATTGCCCTTTGAGTGACTTCGAGCTTTCTTAATAAGTCATCACCGACACTGGCAACACAGTCAACACACACTGGTTAGAATCCTTCATCTTACGACACCGCGGCTACTATTACTTATTCTGTGACTGCGGCATTTGGGATGAAAAAATATTGCGGAGCTTCCCGAACGCTGCCCATCTCAGGTAGATTCGACTAAGTATGTCGCGTTGGGGTAAGACGGAGGTATGGAAAAGACTAAAACTTTACCGAAAATGCTCTTAAAGTAATTGAAAACAAAGTTCACCTTTCGAAATTCTCCCTACTTCAGTCTTAACCCAACGCACCCTATATTAAAAATACTACAAAAATGCGACTAAGTATTACTCAAAATACAAAATATCTCAAATATCTGCGTCATAATCACCTAAACGTAACTAATTTAAACCTAGCATATTTTTTAATATCTCCCATCCCCTCCAGCAAGGTCATTGGTGACTATACGCAGCTTAAGTCATTACGTCATTGCGTCACCGAAAAGGTCTTGAGCAACGCTTTTAAAGCGATATCGCCAACTACCCGCAATTGAGTGTAGATAGTACAATTGAATTGAACCAATTTAAAAGCGGTTACATTAATAACGGTTAATTATTTTAACAGCTTTGTTAAGTGGAGTGATGGGGTGATGGATGCATAGATTGATAATGGTGTTTGGGCAAGATATTAGAACACGGTAGGTTAATTAACACATCGGATTGTGTCACACTACCGTCACGAACTAACCTCTCGGTACAAACTTCTAGGTTACAAGATTTTAGACTTAATAGGACGGCAGCACAGAGTAGACAGTCTGTAGGTCAGTTAGCGAGAGTTAAATTTGAATGTGGAAGGTTTTTGATGGTGAAAGATTGAAGAAAATATGGATAAGTTGCATGAAAAATATTAATATGAATAAGAAAAAAGTGAGAGATGGAAGACAAAATGCCGCACCGACCCCAAAATAAATCCGATACAGGCAAGAGAATGATGGATGAAATACATGATTTATACAGAATACAAAACCATAACATGACCCACATATACGAGTGTAGATGTAGTTACAATATTAATATGGGAGAGATACACCATACCTATCAAAATATTCAGTATCTCAACAAATTTAAGCATAAGTTCCTGTGGCAGTTCTATTCAAAGTAACTTGTAATGAGCGCCGATTCTTGTTTAATAAACTTAAAAACAATCTAACTTACTATTATAAATAATTCGTGATTCTATGAAATTCACTTTCGTCGGTCCCTAGTCAATTATCAGAGCGATAATCGTACACAATTCGACCTAGTCCCAAACGAATTAAAGCTGTATTATGGGGTACCAGGTGACGATACACATACGTCAATAGATAAATAAAATACTTTAATACAATATAAAACATCCAAGGGAACCCGGGAACATAAACATTTGTGCTGATCATACAAACAATTGCCCTAGCCGGGATTCAAACCCAGGATCACAAGCTTCGTAAGCCGTTGTGCAACCATCTTAGTCAAGCGTGTTTTCAATATATAGACATATGTATGTTGATTTTATTAGAAATGTAGCACCATAAACGGTCTTCTTTCTATGTTTTTTTTTTTCAATATTTAATTTATGACAAGGGACTGACGCATACGGAGTACAGACAGTAATTACTTTGATATTTATTAACATATTTCAATCAATTATCTTAAATGTAATAATGTTTTATATTTATTTTTGTGACAGGTTTGATTTGAAGAATAATAATTCTAATATTTTTTATAAATTATAAACTACAGAAGTTGAAGAGTTCATTTTGACAGTAGAAAATCGACTAGGGACTGATAATTGCCTTCATTAAGATTTTTTTATATCATTTGAATATTATTTTAATAATTGTCTTTATGACTTTGTAGTAGGTATACCTACACCTTGGAAATACGGAATAAGATTTAGAATGACTGAATTGTTAACAAAATTAGACATGACATAGAGTTACCCGAATTTCACGGAATCACCCAAGTAGAGTTACCTACATTAATTTATTACTAACGTTTTGTTTTTTACACTTCACCATCACTCAAACTGTAAACACTCCTAACTGCAAAAAATCAAAAAACGAACACAAAAAACAAATGACACACGATAACCCGCGCACGTTAGAGCATCAGTCAAAATCAGAAAAACAATAGTAAACGTAATAAATAACATGTCCCTAAGCACTTGTTGCCTATTAAAACACCATTATTGTACGGTCAGCAGAAACCCCAGAGATTTAGAAAAAAAAAATTTTTTTGTAAGATTGATGACCGAAATTTTTATTGATTGAGGTGATTTTTGCAAGTTTTTATAGGCATGTATTTCCTAACAGACTAGTTCAGCCAAGTAATTAGCTTAAACTCTAGATGATAGCGTACCTGTTTACGAAGCTATTGGCTAGTGATTTTAAATTCAATCCTCAGCTACGGAAAATATAATAATATACTTGTATTTTGACTATTCTTTTTTGTATTATGCATGCTACACTCTCTAATTTTGTATGCCTTTCGGCAAAACATAGTGTTACTAAGCAATTTATGAAACACCCATGTACCTACCTATGTTTTACAAAATAAATTATTCTTATTCTTATTCTTATCGCCATCTAGTAAAAATAAATAAACTTTTTAACAAAAAAATAAAACCGACTCCAAAAAAACTAAAAAGTAAAAAAATGCCATATAAAGAATGTATAAAATATTGAAAATTGACGATTTTAGTAAGTTGTGACACGATGGCACCAACTCCAAAATAACATTAATTGTATATACTGTATAGATTGAGTATACAAACGGATACTTGTAAGTAATTTGAAGAAACTGAATTATGGCGTTATTTTTTTACTTTTTAGTTTTTTTGGAGTCGGTTTTATTTTTTTGTTAAAAAGTTTATTTATTTTACACTTTTTAGTTAATCGTTACTTAAAAGTGTATCTGGTGACGATTCGAACAAGCCCAAACACGGCTAGGATACATTATTTTATTACATAGATCTGGTGCCTACCTTCCGGCTCCATCATCAAATCAATTCGATGGTACCATTCTCATCAGGAACATTTAAATTTGTGACTATGAAGTTGCTTAGCTAAATTAATCAAGATATATTGTCGCCACCCGTAAATCATTTATCATTGAGGAGTTCCGATGGCATTCTGTGGTCTTCTGCATCAGTTCCACTTTACCAATTTACACTTTCTGAATGCAAATACTTATTATGTTTCTTATAATACCAAAATCGTCATATGTATGCCTACAATATTTGAGGAGTTCCTTCAATTCCTCATGGATTCCATCATCAGATATTCACCAAAATTAAATGGGATCAATTTGAAAGTACCTTCTATAAAACCAAAAATTTTTTTTTGAAATCGGTCAAATAGTCTTCGAGTAATCAGTGAACATCCATAAAAAAAAAAAACATTTCGTCGAATTGAGAACCTCCTCCTTTTTTTGGAAGTCGGTTAAAAATGGAGCAAACCTTTAATTTAAGAAATTTTAAAGTTGTTTGTTACAATTATTTTATTTATTTATCTTACTCTTCTCTTCCTATGACATGACATGAAAAATGTAGGTAGGTACCCGGTTGTGTGTATACACAACCACACCTACCTACATTTTGAATTGTTCTATTGTAACGATCGATGCATGTCTGAATTCACTTTTATCAAAACCTGCCCATAAAACACCTTTAATGACAGTTTTACGCTAATAACTTATTTAATGTCTTGCACTGTTTGGAAAATAGAAAACTACCATGCTTATTACCTATTAGGTTTTTTATAACTTTTGTTCAAGAATGAGGAATGTCCGCATAGATAATTAATAACAGTATATTTTATAGTTTTATCCTTATAAAAATGGGATGTTATTTGTATATTTAAAGCGCATTTTATTTTTTATGCGTTTCTATAGAAGATTTTTGTGCTGACCATAGCTAGCACTTAATAACCGGAAACAACGGATGTCATCGTTTTAAAATTTAAAACAACAAAATCCATCATCTGTTGAATATTTTTCTAAAGAATAGCCACTTATAACAATTGCGTTATTAGTTTGATTCAAACAAAAATAGCTAACAGACTGTATTTTAGTGGTGTGGCGTCCATATAAGCGGATTCCCACCGGGTTGCCCAAGAAACGGCGTATAACCACCATTTTCTTTAAATTTGAGTAAATGAGTACGCTCTGCTGTATTTAAAAACGGTTATTGCCCATAATTATATTTTTGTACACACATTTAAAAAAGGTTGCATGGAAATAAGTAAATTACCTACGTTACGTGTATAGGTACCTAACTTACCTTTGTTTTGAACTCACGTACAAAACAAAAGTACTTTTAAAAACCCTACCATTACTCAATTTCTTCAAAAACCTGCGTTTCCAGTCAATCATTCCAAATTCAAAAATCCGTTTCAAAGGTAGCGCAAAATTCATAAATCGAACGCCGGCAGCTAATCCTTTAGCTCGTTTCACGCTCTGACTCTATGTGGGTGGCCAGTGACATAAAAAAAAAACAACAGGATTTTCAGATCTGACAGTACCACCCCTGGAGCCCGACCCGAAAATGTCACTTTTCTATTGTCCGTTAATTGTTCGGTGGCGCTACCGCATTGTAAGCGCAATATTTGAGAAAAAGTCATTTTTTGCCGAATTTTGTGCTTCAATGTCGATGTGACGACAAGTGACAGAGGGACAGTGATATTATAAATAGGTTTAGCAGACGGTATAATGAGCTTAACCTTTGTTAAGTTCCCAAAGTTTTTTTTTACAATAATACTGTTATGTGTGGGTTACGTTTCTTTAATTGCAAAGTAGTTAACGATCTACGCATTGGTATGAGAAACGCAATACTAACCGCATTGGTTTATAATTGCATAAGTACAATTTTAGCACTAACGTAATCCAGTGCGGTTTCATTCGTTAACCTTCGCTGTAGAAAAATGTGGTGATGTACTAGTAATCTTTTAACGAGGATTAATAAACGATCCCAATCTTTTAGATAAACAAACCCATTTGCCGAATCTCGCCGGCATCTAATTACCCCACGTACTACAGACAGCCATTAAACATCTCCATCGCTAGCGCAAATTTCACATTTGCGCAACGTAACAAAATTCGCAGCGCTGCTGTTTGTTCTCATCGGGCTAAGTCCCTAAAAAGCGATCGTGGTGACACCCCCACGCGCCGTCCCGCTCGCACCCGCCGCGGAACGACACAACGTGACATACAAGCTTTTGCCACCAGACGGCTGAAGCGCCGTCCGTTCCGCGCGATACTCAGCTTTACTCAACTTAGTTTTAAAGCTAGCGCCTCGGCGCGCGACACATTAGAGGACATTTGAATGTTACACTCAAAACGCCCTATGTAAGTGTGTAACCCAACTCAAATTCAACCGTACAACACTAGACTAAGAATCTAAAGTTGTGCGCAGATAAAAAAGGTGATGTAAAGACACAATTCAAATGTCACGTACTAGTCGTCTCTTTTCTCCGGAGTCCTGTCGCATCTGCTCCTTTGGCATCCTTCAGCGTGCGTGTCCCCCCGCATCTTGCGTCCCGCTCTGCGACCGCTGAAGCCCAGTGTCCGGTCGCCCAGGCTGACAGGCGGTCGTGTGTAACACATATAAAGGATTAGTTGTGATGAACGGTGTAGTGACGCTGTGTGCAATATATGTTTGTTTGTGATTGTAAGAGGCATTCATGATTCAGGTTAGTTGATTTTTTTAGAATATATAATTTTCATCTTTCAGGATTTTTCAGTGAAATTTTACAATTATATTTTTAACAAACAATCTTATAAGAAAACTGCTTATTACTACATTTTGCATTGAAAACAAAATCTACTTTTTAAGCTACAATGGGCTTCAAAAGAATTCAAACAATAGCAATTATTGACAAGTCTTGGCTCACATCATTAAATTGTGCAACTAATCAGGCGGTTATTATTTCGTCAGTGATTCGCGTAGGTGTCACACGCAATTGAAATGTAATTTTATTAATTAATGATCATTGTGATTTCATTATTTAATAAGGACGCCTTGGACGGTACATTTAATTATTTTAATAACTTGGTGTTTATATTATTTACTTTATTTAGGTAGATACTGCAGTAAGGTATATATAATCTATATTTTTATAATGAGGAACTAATTATCTAAATAGGTAAATTGTTCTTTTTTGGGTATGTACAATGTAAAATTTACTAGAAATCAAGGTTATTATTGTTAACAATCGACGGCTAAATCGATAATTCAAGATTTACTTATTATTGTTGTGAATTAAATACAATCAAAACCAAACCTTACCTAAATAAAAATAAAAAAAACCTATTCAACATTTAGAATAAAACCTTTTGAAAACGCGAAAATAATACTTATCTTATTTTCGCACCTTTGGCTTGACAAGTTACAAAATTCTCCATGGTTCTCTTTTGTGTCTATTTATTTACTATAAATAAATGTAATGGTGACATATAACAATATATTAAATTCCGTTTATTTCTTAGTACTATTATTTTATCTAATTAGATATTCAAACTATGCGATTGTTTGTATCCGACGGGTGTCGGGTTTATTTTTACGTTCTAGTACTTCCAACGACAGTCGGTTGGCATTGTGTTATAACTAGGTAGTATTTCTATTCACAGAATAATATATTCCAAATAAAGTAAACAAATAGCATTAGTAAATTTAACTCTGTAACGAAAATAATATTTAAGAAGGCAAGGCTTTAATTAACACGCTTTTATTAGGTCGACCTGTATGTAACTAACTAAGTAATGCAATCTAAGGTTACTAATTTAACCATCTTCCAAGGATCGTAGCGTCATGAGAATTGGCAGCTGTATGTAGTTCTGATGACAATACAGTATAATGGTACTGTCGAACTGATCTGATGATGAAGCCGAAAGATATGAACTGGGACTTCATGATGGAACATCGTATCATAGCTGAGTTTGGATTTGTTAGAAAAGTCTTAGGTATAAAGCGTGTTTATGCAGCGTTTTTTAAAGTATTATTTTATTTAAACTTAAGACTATTATAAGGTAATGCTATTGGTGATAAAAAATTTTTTTTCTGCAGTTCATTGCCATGGTTACGTCTCCACCAAAAATTAAATATGCAATAGGTACAGTCAATGTCAAATAGTCTGTAGCATCCAAAGCGCCAAAGATATCATCACACATCGTTTTGCCTTTAGAAAGATGATAGTTTTAAAGATGTGATGCGATATATTTGGCGCTTTGGATGCCACAGACTATTTAACGCTGACTGTACATATCGGTTTTTTACTTTATCTTTCACAAACACAAGAGGCAGGGCAAAAGGCGACATTTGCGATTTATAAGCTTTTCTATATAAAAATAACAGGAACTCCTATAGTGTCAAATCATTTGTCGACAATTACATTATTAAATAACGAATAAAGTTAGTATTAGGTAGATCGGAACACGACACCCCAAGTAGTTCAGGTAGCTGTATTAGAGCTTATACAGCCCTTATAACGCTTAAACTGGCTGTATAATGGCCGTATTCTCTCTTATAAAGCTAGTGTGCTACCAAGGACGGCCATCAATTAACCCCAAGTAAACTTATGACCTAAGTAACTTTCAGCATAACGCTTTTCACTAAACCCCTATTTACATGCCTCCAGAGCGTAACGTTTTCTAGACGTTTCAACGATTACTTGCGAGTATAAGAAGTAAAGTCGTTAAAGATTAATCTTTCGCAATAGACAAGATGATTTTACTTATTAACCTCGTGATACATGTGGCTTAACTTCAGAATCATTAGATCTTCGACCGTTGCCGTAGCAACAATCCAAACGTCAGCTCGTTGGCAGCTCGAACCTCATCCATTCAGTCTGAGGAGAGCCAGGCCCCGAAAGTAAACAGCCGAAAATAGGAGCCCGCTTATAATAAATTGATTGACTTTGATTTGTAGCCGGTAAAATACTTAAGAACACATTGACTGACTTTGATATGTGGCGCACTAAATAAGAATGGAAGGTTAAAGTGAGACATCAAAGAAAGATGGGGCTAAACTTGCGAAATTGATTTGGTTACATAACGTACTTAGGAATTAGGAATCAGATGATAATATGCAGTAATAGTCAGCATTAAATAGTGTGTAGTATCCAAAAAGCCAAATATATCCCAATACATCTTTATTCTTATAGTCACAAAGATACGTGACGATATATCTAGTGCTTTGGATTCACAAGCTATATAATGCTGGCTGTACAGTGTATAGCAAATAGCTTTTATAAGTAACAAATGATAAACTAATGTGCTGCCCATTTGGATAATAATAAATTAATACTTTAAAAAACACTCGAAAAACACGCTTTACAAGACTTTTCCAACAAATCCAAACACAGCTATGATACGATGTTCCATCATGAAGTTCCAGTTCATATCTTCCGGCTCCATCATCAGATCAGTTCGACAGTACCATATTATTGTATTGTCATCAGAACTACATACAGCTGCCAATTTTCAAGACGCTACGATCCTTGGAAGATAGTTAAATTAGTTACCTTAGATTCCATTACATAGTTAGTTACATATACAGGTCGACCTAATAAAAGCGTGTTAAAAAAAAAACATTAATCTAATATGCAACCTATATTCTATGATGCGAAATAAAATAAGTAGATGCACTGTCTTTATACTATACCCATCGCTTCGATCGCTGTGAATCAAATGCTCTTTATAAAATATTTTGGAACAATACGTAGCCTATGTCCACAATCTAGTTCATAAGGAATCGATATAACTACAAAACTTCACCCGATACCACATGCAAGCAAGACAAGCGCACACACATTCGTACTTTTGCTTTTACGGTTGTGACACTAGTGAGTGTGATGTGGTTAGGTAAATGTTACATGTATACCAATGTAACTTTTATTGTTTATTGTCTGTTTAAGTAATCATTTAGATTTGTAACTATCGAGAGCCATTGATTGTTATATATAATTCATCGTTGTTTTCTGAAGCGCTTGTGTTTAAAAATATGGCGCATAAAAGAGCCCAAATGAAGTTTAATTACATAACATTACGAATTTACTCGCGCATTTCATTTTCTGACGCCCTCTGGCGACCATTTTACCTCTCATTATTTGGGTAAACAAAGTTGCCAATTACACGATTTGTACTTTTGTAGTCGGATTGTTTGTGATGGTACAATCAGTGTTAAAGTATGGTGGAAATTTAAGGGTGTAAAAATATTGGAAATCGTATATTTATTTGGATTTTAAAAGCCGTACCCCACTTACGGGTTATTACGATTGTTTATAGACCATATTGTCAGAAAAAGGATTTGTTCATGAATAGGTATAATAGTTTCGTTACTTTTAGTGTAACTGAATGTGTAACCTTTAGCACCTAAAAGCGAATTTTTGATGATACGGGTTACCAATTACATCCAAGTTTGCAAGTTTTCAAATTACACAATATTAAATTGTGTCGCGTAGAATATTAGGTATATTAGCGTTCAGCCATCATTGCTTTCTATTATATGGTAAACATAACTCAAACCAAAGTTGCGCGTAGAGCGCGATATGGGCGCAACTATAAATTGGATTATTTGTTAATGTCATAGAAGGTGTACTGGATACCACCAGCGCGAATATTATATCAGGGGTGCAATTTCGACTTCGTTTGTCAACTACGATTCAATTTTGTAACAATTTGAATATCGGGAATCTTGCATGATACCACAACACTAGCAAGTGCTCCAGTGGTAGCAGTACACTGATGGCCGCTCGGTCAGTTATATAGGGGTGACGCACGACCGGTTGGTGTGCGGTTCCGTGGGGGAGGCCTTTATCCAGTAGTGAACGTCTTTAGGCTGATATGATGATGATGATAATTCCTTGGTGACAATTCGGGGTGAAACCACCATTTTTCGACATTATTTGATCCACTGCTGGATGCTGGGACTGCTGCATTATTAGAAACTTGAGTCTTGAGAATTTTAGAGCGATAATTTCATTGGGGTCTGCTTTGGAGTCGCTAATGTCGTTTGTCCTAACTTAGATTTTTTAAAAGATCATCTTATAGATTAGGTCAGGTTTGTCTTAAGCGGAAAGGAAGGTGTTGCGTAAGATCCTGGGACCTATCTAGAGAGACGACGGCACGTGGAGGATCCGTAAGAATATAGAGATCCAGGAGCTGGTGGCCGAACCCAACATCATCGGCGTAACAAAATCACACAGACTTCGCTGGTTCGGTCACCTACTCCGAATGGGAGAGGATCGTGCTGCCAAGAGAGCGTACGTGGGACGACCAACTGGTTGCCGCCCGGTTGGGCGTCCCAGGTACTTCAAGTCAGTAACAGGCAAGAAGTTGCACACGATCGGGACAGATGGCGTGCTCTCGTTTCGGAGGCCAAGACCCTCTTTGGGTCCCTGAGCCAAATTAGTTAGTTTCGTAAAAAATGCATTAGGACCAAGGACGTTCTTCTACTTCTTCTCAGCATATATGTGTCCACTGCTGGACATATACCTCTTACATGGATTTCCAATTGGTTCTTAAAGTGGCGATTCTATTCCAGGTTAACGATGTTAGGGATTCCGATATAGATACATTTCCTGGTCACTACTATTGGCTGATGATTAACGATCGCAGTGCGGTGTATTCTCATTGTACCCATAGGTATACGTAACTGGGAAGGATAGATCCTTTACCTATATTATTTTACGAAAACAAGGAGCACTATCCTTGACAATCAGTCAAGGCCAAAGTCTACTACAGCTTATTCCATACTTCAACTCGTAGAAAACGTGAGATGCTACCAGAACTCTTCATTATGCTTCTAGTAAACGTAGGACGCCTGCATCGCGAGCGTGACAACATTAGTCCTCGAACCTGCTTCGCCGCAGGCAACAGCGCAAGCGCGGACTACCCGTTTGAGTTAAACATGCACCAGAAGTATATCTCGCCGCATCCAAAAGACGTGCAAACTTAACTTAGCCGGGTATTACAATTTGTTTTTGATCGGCGTGTAATTTATATTCAACTTGATCTTTTGATAAGATTGCTGATTTTTTGGGAGGATTAATCTTTATAAAATACGTATATGTTTGTTGTTGCTCTTTTAGGATATTCATTTAGGGATTGAGTGTCGACCAATTGAATTGATTTTGATCCTAGGAGGAGAGCTATTATATCACGTGTCACGTTATATAAATAATGAAATAATGATCTTTATTCTTAAAGTAAGGCATTTTTACAAATCTACGGCATTTCCCAAGATGAGACCACTGTTGAGAAGAAACCCGAAACAAACTTAACAGTCAGTCATTTTTTCGAAATAACTCTTATCTATTACAATATTTGTACTTAGCCTATCCTAAATAGTAGGTATATGTTTTAAGCATAAACTCAATGCGTAGTTCTCTAAGAAATCATATCAAAACTTATACTCGTAAAAGTAAAAATATAATAGAAGATAAAAAACCAAAATATGTTTTTTTTTGTTAGTGTTTCAAACGTTGTGATTTATTCATACAATGCCAAATAGGTATTCTTAAACAAGAAAAAATACAGTTTCACCACAATCTCACAAAAATAGGCCGTATGATGTTATAAGTACCACTTTTACATTATTTTCTAGAAAGATCTGACTACAAGAAAGATATCATCACTGAAGTTCAAATTGTAATCTGTTACCTGACCTGAATCATTAAAGGGAAAATGATTAGGAAAATCCCTGACACGGTTCACGCATGCATGTTCTGATTGCCAAGAACCAAATGATGCGGAAAAAGTGAACTGGTTGATACATCGATTATAGCATAACCAAAATGCTTACCAGCTACGTAAAATAAATACAATTTAGAATGCCAAATGTAATCAATTACTTAAGTGGGTATATTATTTTATTTAGGTACTACAATTCAATAAAATGTTGCCCGCGTTTCTTTGATAAGGATGTAAGAGGGATTAATTCCTAAATAATATAGTAAAATGCGTACCTATTTTCCTATTTTAAAATTGTTTTTCTTAAAATTATGTTGATAAAGGATATATTATAAATACACGGTGGAATTTTTTAGTTGTATATTACAGAGGGGTTAGCGTAACAAGCCGCAAATTGTTATCGCTCCTAAAAAAAGCATGACATATCATCAGCCGTCTCTCTCACTGTATACGGAATGAAAAGAGACATGCAATATTATTAAAAAAAATTGTCGCGTGGCTGTTACTTGTGCTAGAAATAGGTACAGAACACTGACTTCCATAAGATAACTGCTAATTTCCTCCAAAATGTACAAGATTCCGACAATAATTTTGGTTCTCCAAATTCTACTTCCCACTAATATAATAAATGTACCACTAATATAATACATGTAGGTCATTGGTACTTTATTAAGCCGCAGATAAATTCAAATTGTAAAAAATGTGACCAAAGGAAATTCTAGCACTCGGAACGCTCATTAAAAGGCCCTTAAGATATACAAAATAAATTTTCCCTACTCCCAAGTCTATCCAGGAAGGGTCGCTAATGCAATATAATATTCCGGCATCGCGGGATTATTGAAATAAATAGCAAGTCATCAGCAAAATGCATAGTTTCTGCACAGCACATTAGAGAGATTGAGTCCGCAGAGTCAGGGGTATAATTGGATGTCTGGGATAGACGGGAGTTCGTAGATTATGATACTAGGTTAGACAACAGTATTTTGCTTAGCCTGGGCATTTTTATAGATATAAATATGTCGCCTATATCAATTTCGCTTCATACCTGTTATAACAAAAAAAAAGACATAAATGTCTGAAGTTGCTACACCAAAACATATATGTTCAGTACCGCCCTCACTACTATTATAATAAATTCAAAATATAGGAAATACTTCTGACTGCTAATATTATTAAATTTATAAAATATTATACTATGTGAAGATGTTTCGATGTATTACCTGATTGGATGATTGTTTACTTAATAACGCGTAAACCATCAAACGAATTTCGATAAAACTTGGCACTAAGTGTATTATTCTAGATTCTAGAATGGAAAAGTGCCTTTTTAGTTGGTGTTCTTTCACGCAACAAAGTAGGTAACTAGAGATTAAATATGAGAACATGTTTGGCTCAGTTGGTAACATCAGAACAGCCTAATATGAAGCTGACGGTACCGGGTTCGATTCCCGGCCAGGGCAAGTATTTGTGTGACGAGTGCGAATGTTTATTCCTGAGTCTTAGATATGTTCTATATATTCAAGTATTATAATTTATCTGGGTATCAGTGGCGTGTCGTCCATATAAGCCGATTCCCACCGGTTTGCCCAAGGAAAGGGTTATAACCACCATTTTCTTTACATATGAGTAAATCGATTCGCTTCAGTTTCGCTTGTAATTTTTCTGACCCCACGCCTCTGCTGAGTGTTATGTATATCTTGGTACCTAGTACAATTACCTACATAGCTTTGCTTAGTTTGGGACTAGGTCACTTTGTGTAAGTACGTGATATTTATTTATTTAAGGGGCGGAGACTGACACAGGCTACTTTTACCAACTTTTGGAAACGTGCATTTCCAGAATGATATGCAAATAAATTTGCCCACCGCATTAAAACTACGAATAAATTCATTAAATATAAATCCGTAAATAGATTTTTACGATGAGTAGCCGATACAAAGAGTCCAATCAAAACCGCTTCGGCCTTTTTGGTGTTATTTAAACAAGCACAATAAACAGATTAACAAAAGTTTAATTTATTCCTTTAACATAAACATGATTCGGATTAGTTTCCGCGAATTGAGAGTTCATGGGCGGCTCTGTTATAATTAGTTTGTTTATTTTAAACTTTTATAAGACTAGTTTCAATTGTTGGTATTGTTTTGTATCATAATTCTAATTTTATTAGAAGGAAAGTTTACTATTTAATGTGGAATATCTTGAAAATGAATCCACTAAATATAGAAAAGGCAATACTTCTCAATTGGATCTAAATCCACAATATATAATATCTCAATTCGCGAACAGCACATAAAAGCAAAGCAAACAAGAACAAATGCAATTAATCGTATATGATACTAGAAGGCGCTCGCAACTTCGTTCGCGGAGGAGAACAAGTCATAACCCTCTTTTTTTCTTTAGCATAGTCGAGTAAAAAGTATCATACAACCATCTGGAGATTCCCAGCTACCCGTGTACCAAAAATAGTTGAAATCCGTTTAGCCGATTTAGCGTGATGAAGCCACAACGACACATACAAACATAGAAACATTTTATTTTTACAACTTTATAAAATAAACAAATACAGGTAAACCGTGGCGATCCAGGTGATAAACAATGTGATAGAATAAGAGGGAAGATACAGCAATGATGAATCAGATAAGGACAAAGTAATTATCCTCTGTATGGCACTGTAACAAAATTTAAAACTCAATTTTCCGTGTCCGGGTCATAATTCCTAGAATAGCTAAGATTTCTTGGTAAGTGCACATAGCCATCTCTCAGACGATTTGCTTTATTACAATTACTCAATATTAATTATAAAGACTCGAGTCTGGTTACCTATGCTTTGTTACCATAAACATCAATATAATATGTACGTAAGTACATAAATATGTATGTTAACTTGTTAGTTTTAAAAGAGATACCAGAGGTGTAGCCACTAATGATCGTAACATAACCATGTGATTTTGAAAACGACATAGTCGCCATGGATGGTCTCTTAAAAGTCTTAAAACTTATGTAGGTACATAATCACATGGTTTCATTTCATTTTCATTTCATTTCATTTGTGTACCCTTTCGTACCTTGTCATAGTGACATTGATATGGAATCTCTATCGGCTTTCATATTGATTTTGACTGTGACAAGGTACGAAATGGGATATAAATTAAATTCCTCGACTGTGCATTGATCCAAAAAAACTAACACGTTAAATAATATTATAATAATCTATCCCAAACAACGAGACATGGGTCAAGATTTAGCACTTTGTCTACTTATAGCCATTAGAATCATTGTGTCAAAAGAAAGTGTAAATTGACATCTCACTTGACACTTTGCGGAACAAAGTTGCTGACCGCTTCGAAAAGCTTTTAAATATTATCGATATTTCACACGATACAATACTAACATGACCTAAATTAGGGTAAATTGCCTATTACTAGCTATCCGTTACTGGTAAAAATCATAAAAATATGATATAATATAGCCAGGGTTTCGATGAAGAATATGTAAAATTCCACTTTTTGAATAAGAACTACATGTTATTATAATATAAATATCCCTGGAGTATTTTTACAAATCGCGAAGTAAACGCCGACAGGAACTGAGGCCAGTAATTAAATAATCTGGCCAGTTACTCGCATTTTTTCGCATTTTTTCTATACAGATCAAAAAACAATTTTATGAGTAACAAAACGTACTTACTACTTGCTCCCTTTAGATACTACTAGCGCCATCTATTACGCCTTTACAGTACAAATACAGACGCTCTTCTTTTGAAGAGTTACGCCTGTATTCCATTCATTTCTGCTGATATGTTTATACGCTATTAATTTTTAACATCTTTATTTTTTATCCTACGATTATAGGTTATAGATTAGATATAGATTTTCATCTGTACTTTGTAGATATTCACCACCACGTTAATTAATCTGATAAATGCAGTGTTGGTAGCAACATCACTGCTGCCATTATGGTTCCTGAACTCCTCTTGAAGGATTGCGCACGCACCATTTTACTAGACAATGTATTCGCCATGCAACTAGTCTCAAGGTTTGACATCAAGGCATATTTAGTAGGCAGGGCGCAAAGGAGCATCTTTGCTACTTCGGTGTCATTTACCTACATTTGACGAAATATTTATATAAAAAGATTGCTTAAAGTGAACAGGTACATTTTGGTTCGGTAACTAACTAGATTTCAAAAGTCGTTCATAAATATATAAAAGAAAAAAACAAGTCTCCTTTTGTATTATATTTGTATACTATTTGCATTTCTTCCGCATACAATATCGCTTAGCAACAATTTAAATATAAATCTCAATAACACCGAAAAAACAAACTAATCAATCATCAAAACAATCAATCATACAATGACACGCCTCCGTCCATAAATTATAAACGTGGAAAATTATAAAATTATAATCGCCGGGCAAAATTATAATTGGTTGGCAAAATTATTAGGTGCAAAGTTATATTATTGGCGCGTTGCCCGCGGCGCGGTATCAGATGCGCAAGCGCATGACAGGGTAAGTGATGCGTGGAGTGATACAAACTTGGGTTGTAGACTGTATAGGGTAAATACCATATACTGAAATAAGTCACAGTAGTTTCTTGTCCTCATATTGTAAGTATTAATATACTTACAATATGAGGATACTTACAATATGCATGTACAACGGAAAAAAAGCTACTTTGCCGCATACATATCTACATCGACGATTTTTAGTACACAGGTACTTTTCTTGGCCAAAACCTATCGTGTGAGGTATCAAATGAAAGGGCATGAAGAGACATTTTCAATTTCAAATTCTTGGGGGAGCCAAAATTGTGTGTGAATGTTTCGAAAATGTTTATTAGATTTTTGGAAAACAGTAGTATATTTCTAGAATCGTCTCATAATGTTCTTTCATTTGATACCTCACACGATAGGTTTTGAAAAAAAAAATCACATCCCATACTAAAATTTGATGACGTCATTTCTTCTTCAGGAACTAATAGAAAAATTAGATGTTTTGGTCTAAAGTACCTGTGTACCAAAAATCGTCGATGTAGATATGTATGCGGCAATTTTAGGCGTGCACTATATATGAAGTTATTATTGTTACACATAATAAAATCAAACATGAACCCTACAAGGGCATTGCAATTAAATTAGGTTCACGCTAAATAAAATTATTATTTATCGATATTGTGTAAAATTCAAACTCTTTTCTATTTTATTAGGTACCTACTAACTGCCCGCTCCGGCTTCGCATGGTATAATAGGAAATAACATGAGACTTAAACTTCCCTTTAATATTTTTTCGACGATCAGAAGTTCACCCCTATACCTACCTTTTTATTCACCCCTATATCTGAATTTGACTACTTAGAGTATAGAATAAACTTGGAAAGAAACATAAGAATACCTATGACGTCATTATGCTTGTATTCGCAACAAAACGTCATACTACCACTAGTAGTAGTCAGTACCTACCGTTTTCAAATAGTTTGGAAAATCCAAAGCAGCAAATATTTCGCAACACATCTTTATTACTACTAACACAGACTAGTAGCTACTAGGCACATATAATATGTATAACGATATATTTGCCGCTGTAGTTGTAAATAGTTGATGCTGACTGTACCACGCTTGACAGGATGATGCGCAGAGCGCTAGAAACTTGTGTTGTAGAGTGTACGCTGAATTATATGGCGAGATGCCCTTTTGGCGTTGTTATATCTTTATCTAAGTAAGTAGGAAAGTGAGTACTTATTATAAAAGGAAGAACTTCCATTTTAGTGCGGTAAATCGCCGCCATACACGCGTTGGGCCTGTAACGGACTTCACACATTACAATAGTTGCACAATAAAACAAAATAACGTAAGATACTTAAATCTAAAACAGGATAAGAAATGGTAAACGACAGACAGAATTTCAAATGACCAAATTAAAGGTAAACAACAGGCAACTATAAAATAATTCCAGACCGTCTGAGTTAAAGTTGGGAAATTAAACAACCAATGAGTAAAAAGATGCACAAGACGATAAAAAACGTTAGAGACGAAACGAGACACAAGATGACAGCATCCGAAGTTCTTGTTGTGCAGACTCACTTGTTGAAATATTTAATAAAACAACATAATTACGCGAGGTACAACAAAATACTCTTTGCATGTTATCCCGTGAACCGCTAGACGCACAACATTTTTTTAATTTAGAACCTATTTACGATTGAATTTTCATTAAATTTTCTTTTGACATAAGTCTCCAAGGATTAAGTCTGATAGTTTTTTTACGACAAGCTATTATTTCTGACTGACTTTACATTGAACATCCATCAACTGTTCACCAAGACGATTTTAAAAAGCCGAAACTCGATATTGTGTTATTTTATTACAGAGTTCCTATGACCACCTTCCGACTCCATCATTAGAACAGCTTCGTGGTGCCATATTATTGTCCCGTCATTGAAGTTACGTAGGTGTTTTCAGCTCAATTAGTCTTCGGGAAGTGGTTAAAATCATCCTTTTAAGATTTAAATACAAATATATCAAATCAATATTAGGGACAATTTAACACAAATCCACCAACGTTGTGATTAAGTACTCTGAATCGACCTAGCCCCAAACTAATCAAAGCTTGTATGGGTACCTGGCGACGATAATTAATAGATACATAAATAAAGTATCCAAGACCCAGGAACGAACATTCGCGCTCATCACACAAATACTTGCCCTGGCCGGGATCTGAACCCGGGACCACCATCTTCGTAGGCTGTTGTGTAACCAATTAAACCAAACGTGTCGTCATCATAGATTTGTAAACATACATACAAATGTGAAATTAAATAAAAGCTTGTAAAATAATAACTATAAGGAGATAACTCGAATCGAATCCCGTCTGACACATCCACGTAGCAACAAAGTGTTCCTAGAAAATAACCCCATAGGCATTCGTCAAAACAAAGTTTCACAAATGTTAATTTAACATTTAACACCACGCTACGTACGCGGTTTTACAAATGCAAATGCAAATTTCCTAAAAAAAAAAAACATTAAAAAACATAGACGTTTCCGCGACTCACACAATAGCTTATCTTTAGGGTAAGACGCCCATTGTTGACCTTCCACTATTTACGTGTCGCACATACGGTTACTTTCAAAAAAAGGTCTTCGGTCATTGTTTTGTCCAAAACCTGTGAATTGTTCACTTTTTGGACGACTTCTTGAAATTCTGTTGTTTCGGGTTTACCTTCGCGCAGATGTGGATAAGGAGATGGCAAGTTTCGTCTGTGTTATTTTTCTAGTTATCCGAGTGAGTTTACTATGCTATTAAAGCAGCTATAAAAGCACATGTTCTATTTTTATAAATTCTATCAATTCTATTTTTATAAATAGGGTTTGTATTAGGGTTGGTTGTTTTACTTCATAAGCAGCATAGGTACGATCAGAAGGGTTTTTACAAACAGTACAATTACTGCCTTTTTATGAGGGGGCGATGGGTTATTTTAATTCCCGATACATGGACAACAGTTGTTCTTAGATTTATAGGCCGGTATCAGGTGAATACATTTTTATTCGCTTATATTACAATAACTAAAAGGCGCCCACAACTTCGCGGAGGAGAAAAAGTCATAACTCCTCTTTTTTTCTAAAGCGTAATTGAGTAAAAAGTATCCTATAACCATCTAGGGATACCTAGCTACCTGTGTACCAAAAATAATTGAATTCTGTTTAGCCGATTTGGCGTGATGAAGCCACAACTACTCATTAAAATAAACAAAAAATCCAAAAAAAATATTTTTCAATTCAGTCTGCTCCAAATAGTTTGTTACAATAGTTTTTTTTAAATATATTCAATATACAGACACTCATTTTAACAACTTTATAATAGTATAGATGTAGGTACTCGTAATTATAAGATGCCTAATGTAATATGTTTTAAGTATAATCACTTTTATTTGAAGGATATTTTTCTAATATATAACTATTTAGTAGGTACCTACCTAGTTACCACTCTTACAAGTAGATAGATATCGTAGGTAATATTTTTTATCTAGGATTACACTACTTATTACTAAAAGCTTAGTGTAAACAGTTGACGAAATACACACATGTGCCGAAATTAAGCACCCTTTATCTTAAACACCCGTTTCACAGTCCGATTTTGTCGGATATACCTAAGCAAAAAGAGTCAGTATTACAGTATGAACATTAAAGTAACATTTCCTTAAATATACCTGTCTATAGTGCATATATATATATATATATATATATATTCTTATACATCCCTTAACACTTATACATATACGTTTCGAAAAATTGTTACATTGCCGACGACACTGCAGCCGTAAAAAACAACTGCAGTCGGCATTTAACAAACTACACAATTACCATAAACAATGCCGACCATAACACAATCCTCCTCCATAGTTGACAACTTCGGCACTTCAATACGCTCATTATCCTTTTAGCCAAACAAAGCTAATGCCTTCTGCAATGGGATTTAACACCACACGAAGACAAAAGGATTAGCCTTATCAGCGAACGCGGAGTTAGACCTATTGTTATCACTAGACCCTTTCAGGTAGGTCATGGCACCCCCACCTCAACCGACGGAGACTGAGGTGTCATGGTTTAGGCTTCATGTCAAAGGATTAGTTGTGATCCAGTTCGCAAAGGTTAAACTTGTCTTACGCAAACCTTTGGCAAAGCTTCAACGCGCAGTCTTAAAGGATTAGTGGTTGAATGTGTGAGTGAAGTTATACGCTATGTGTGAGGATTATAATAGTTTGAAAAATCTGTCGCAGTTTGTGAAACGGTGGTGGGAAGATGATCCTCTTAAGGTTTGTGGAAACTTCTTTTGTTTTTTGACCGCAATACTGACTTTATCACAAAAACATACCTAGTTATACACATTACTGTTGTAAATCGCATTAAAAGTGTAACGCGGATAATTGTGGTGTAACTGAGGTTATCCGATTAGTATTAAGCGCTGCTAGGATGCATAAGAGTCGGAATAATCATAATTACTAATCTGTCTGTTTTATATTGAATCTATATTAATACTTATTTAATAAATTGTTGATACTTACATTATTTGATATAGAAACCGTTCGAACTTAACAAATAAAAGAATCAGCTTAACGTAACATACTTTTACGCATGAGACATTAAACGTAGAATTATATTTCAGTAAGACTACAATGTATTACTACCTAATTCACGTACTAGGTAATGATTGATATACGCGGACACAATATAGTTAAACAAACTCCATCGTTCTTCAAAATCTGTACTTAAGTACGCGTCAGTAACTAACAACACAAAAAACTCAATCTTCCCGTCTCAAATCTCCGATCGATTGACCTTATCCAATTATTATTTAATACCCATAACGCGCCGTAAGCCCAGATTAAGGCGATACTGTGTCCAGCATATCATTACCCTACGTTAAGCGACCCGTAATTTCACGTGGCATCTAAATTGTATCACAGATTATTATGGTGACGATTTTGAAATTGAACATGTTTTAGTCTGTTTAAAGTGAACGGGTTTCAGATTAAATATATTATGAACAAAGTATCGTATACTACCTGGCGTTTACTATATTATACAATTAGTGTAACATGTATAACTTAGGGCGCATAGCCTGAAAGAGACCTTTTGGCAAGCCGACGTTTATTTCTTATTAAGCTTAAAAGAAAAAAAAAAGTAACGAGGTAAATATAAATTGAAATAAATAATGTTTATTTAAATTCCATATCAAAAATGAGTGGCGCGCAATTTGGGATGACGCATTAAATGCGTGTATTTATTTAAATTATGTAAACGTCTCATAGTTTCTATAAAAACTTATCGTCTAGGTTAGCTCACAGTGTACAAAAAAAATACAAAATCATTCCCTTTAAATGAAAATATACTCACAGAATCATGTAAGCTAATATTGTTCAAAAGGCGAAATTCGACCGCTTTCTATACACATGAATCATTCGTGTATGATGTTAATTAAATTACTAGACTTACACAAAACGGCCACCCACGCGGCCATCATGCGCCATTGTTGAAAGAATGACAAATATTGATACAATCCGTCAGTACGCTGTGTCGATATTTAGGATATTAATACGTTGAACAATGATCGGATTCTGTATTTGCCTATCTGTGGTCAGATTTATACCGGTATTTCGTTGTTTATATTAATGAAATTGCAAACTATTTTCATTATAATCCCGTAATATTTGTTTATTTATTTCTAGGAAATTCGAACACTACCAAATACCTCGAAATATAACAAAATTGTGTCGTCTAAATTCTAGGCACCATTTTTTCCATAAAGTCAGTTTTCCGTGTAAGAATTTCAAGACTTAACATATATATGATGTAATAAAATTTCAGTGGCAAATCTAAGCGACGACGCGGCCCCATCAATGACAAAGTTTTCAAATATCACATTAGAAATTTCTGTTCATGTTTTTTTTATTAAAAGGTATTAGCGCAGGTCGAGAATTGGCTGTTTTACGCTGGTAATTTTTCATTAGGCCCGCCTCAATCAATTCAATAAAACCAATTTATTAGCAATATTTAGGTAGGTATCGCTACCTTAATATTACTAATAAATTGATTTCGGATGCATGTTTTGATATACCTAAAAGTAATAACATTTAATACAACTAAAAAAACATTTCCAATCAGGTTGTATCGCCATCAGTCATTAGCTAAAAACGAAATAAAAACTGATTTTTTAGGGTTCCGCACCAAATGGATAAAACGGGATGCAATTACTTAGACTCCGCTATCCGTCCGTCTGTCACCAGGCTGTATCTCATGAACCGTGATAGACATTTGAAATTTTGACAGATGATGTATTTCTGTTGCCGCTATAACATCATATACTAAGAACAGTATAATTTAATGTCTGCCTGTCTATGTCAGTAACCAATATAAAATCATCGAACACCGCGTACATACATTTTGCTTAAGAGTATTAGGGCTCTGCTTACACTGGATTTTCATAGATTACGGCCGTTTGTGGCGTGTAATTTGTACAGAATCCTCGGTGCTTGAGTCCGACTCGCACTTGGTCGATTTTCTCCTCATGTCTTGATCTGTATAGTAAAATGGCTAACCGTTAGTAGTGGATACTCGGTAATATCTAGTCTACCTATTTTATTCACGTCTTACAACGTAATTAAACTAAGTAGGATATTACATATGTTAACGATGTGTATGTTTTCTTAACTATTAGCTAGAAGAGGCCACGTATTACCCTTCAAATGTCGCGGATAACAAAATATTGACCTGACTACATGCCATTTTACTTCTGTCATTTATGCCGTGGTAATTTAAAAAAATGGACTTAAATATTTGTTAATAATAATCCTATGGTTGTAAGGAAAGTCTCTTAGGAACTTAAGTAGGTAATGGGGCGTAACTTATTTAGAAGAATAAATATATAGGAACAAAACAACTTCTTAATTTATTCAACTTTTCAAAATTTAATTAGCTGCTTCTGTTTTGAGTTTGACCTTAGTATTGTTAAAAAAACATATCGCACAGCCGCCAGTTACAAAATTACACCTACCTAATAACTGTCTGTCTTATCGTATCGCATAAAGCGATCTCTTCCATGCCCGCCACTTACGTTGACAGATGTCTCGGGCAATAAAACCGTGACGTATCATTATAAAGGCGTGACGTCAGGATGTCCAATATCTTCCATAATTAAAAGGTCGTAACGCTCATTTATTACGCAGTAACTTCGGCTGCTTTGTAGACTGTAAGGATTTTAAAGTTCACCGATCGTCCCGCCATTTTCTGATAAACTGCGAAAAAAATAGAAGCGTTTATCTAGTTAGATATATGTGAGTGTAATTATTAGGTAGGGGTGTGCGCTGTGAAACTGGAAAGCCGGTACTGTCGAGGAGAAAAGATATTTACTAATATGCAAGTCTTATTTAGGTATACGCCTGTTGGTTTTCCGCATGTCGACGTCTTATGATACGCCTATTTTGCGTGATGGGTTGGTGGCACTACTCTTGCCAACCCAGCTCTACCAGGAAGCCTAGCAGTCCCAAGATGTTGCCGACGACTTCTAGGAGTGACCTCGGAATTCCGAGGTATTGTGCCCTGTACTTGGCCACCCCTGGGCATTCGAGAATGACGTGGGCGGCTGTCTCTTCTGCTTTCATGAAAGTCTTAATACCCATACCTATTCGCAGAGACACTTTAATGCGTTTGTTGCAGATATTTCGAAGTCTAAAAATATTACTGGATAGTTTCGTTGAGTTCGATCACAAATTTTTTTTTTTAGAGAAACTTACACCAGCACAAATTTTGTTTATAATATTACTAGCTTCTGCCCGCGACTTCGTCCGCCTTAAATTCGTTTATCGCGGATAAGGGTATTTTTCCGGGATAAATGTCCTTCCTATGTCCTTCCCCGGGACTCAAACTATCTCCATACCAAATTTCATCCAAATCGGTTCAGCAGTTTAAGCGTGATGAGGTAACAGACACACAGACACACTTTCGCATTTATAATATTAGTATGGATTAGGATTGTGCTTTATGAACTCGTTATAAAATATCGCGGCGGATAAAGTTCGATTTAATTTGGACCATAGTTGGGTGTCCTACGGTATCCAGCTTGCGCATGCGATAATATTTTTATACTGCTAAAGCTGGAGGCACTCTTTAAAGATCTATTTTAAAACAGTAACTAAAACAACCGCGCATAAATCAATGAAAAGAAAAATGGCGGTGCGTTCGACTGTACCTGTTTACCTACACCATGTATCATGCCTGGAACAATATGGCATGTCACGACAGCGGGTAAAAACGATCATCGTCAAAAAAAGTTACCCGCGCGCGGTTACCAACTTTACATTTAACTGTTACGGGTCACTTTTGAACGGTGCGACGTTGAAAAAATGTCGTGATATATGCTCGCTTGTCCATTGCCGGTAGGCGTGGGTCAGATGCACTGAGATACATTTGCGAATTTATACGATCGAGTCCTTCGTTGGAAATTGAACCGTGCGCCAGGGTAATTTGGTATGAACTGGGGTAATTAGGAGTTGTAGGGTTATTGAACTCTGACGGGTTAAGTTTGGAAGTTACGTCCAGTTTCTGTGCAGAATCGGAACTTTGTAAGGATCAGTTTCTTTGTTGTAAGAGAATGCATTTTTTCCATTTGTAAGATTATATGAATAACTACTTAATTATGCTGATCTGAAACTGGATCTATATCGGAATCCCTAACGTATCGTTTGTCGTATTTTTTATGAAACTGTAAACTTTTCAGGATTGTTATAAAGAAAAACCTAACCTAATCTAGACGATGATATTTTAAAAAATCCTTAAGAAATTACGTTTTCTGAAAAAATGCTTTAGGGCAAACGATACATTAGGACAAACGACATGAGGGATTCCGAAGGAGACCCTCTGAAACTGTTTATGATTTGCTATTATCGTAAATATAGAATATGTTTTAGTGTTTAATGTGAAGTGAATTGTGTAAAACTGTATTTCAAACACAATCTTATGCATTGTTTCCTGAATAAATACTGATACTGATGAATAAGAAAAATAAACAAATGATAAAAACTGTGTCATAGCGACCTCAGCGGAAATTTCGTTAAATGCCATAATGTTTATCTAACTATGCATCAAAATCGGCCTCGTCCTTTCCAAGTTTATCACGAACATATCTACAGACTGACGCAGCCGACTTTCGTTATTAATAAAATATGTAAAGATGCCATAAAAGCCTTTTGATAACGTCGCATATCAGTAAAATATGATTTAATTAAAGCATCAACATAATGATGTGATTGGTTAATGACAGGCCGCGAAACTAAAGGGTCCGGTCGTCGCATTATTTTAATAAGAACACGGCACTGCTAAAATATAGCCCGTTAAGTCGCAGCCTTAGCTAATTTAAGAACATTAATGTTATGAATTAGTTAACGTTTTGAAGATACGATGAGAAACGTATTTTGCTATGAATTAAAGCAAAAGTTGTGATTGTGTTACTTCGGACGTTCTAAATTGAAAAGATGCACTGTCATTTGTTGATTGGATGTTTAATTTTGGAACATCCATATACCTAACCTAAATGATTCTTGATGCGACAAGAAATACCCGACTGTCGTTTGTTTCAGAATAGTTAATGTGATTGTTTTTTCGTATTACTTATTCTAAATACAAAACTGTACCTACATAGGTAATATTCAGTAGGATTAATGAAATAATGATCTTTATTCTGTAAACGCCGCAAACTGCCGCAAGGGCACTTTTACAAGTCTGACTCTACACAGGGTTGTTAAGAAGTAGAGGTCTTTTTTGTGCTTAATATTTGATTTATTCATACCTATATCATATTTGAATTATCTTCGTTATAAGATACTTTTAGTTCATCGTTTAAATTAAAATACCTCATAATAATATAATTTATAAAAGTGATATCAATAGGTACAGAATGGGACCCTTAACTTCGTGATTATACCAAATCATCCCTGTGATTATAAATTACAAAAACTTTTCTAATATCACCAGACTAACGACAAAAATACTGGCCACATGCATTCGAAAAAAAGAAAATGACTTATCCACAAAAACGAAATTGCTTTCAAAACGCTCTGTAATTTGTCCCACCGTATCTTATTCTTAGAACTATGTTTTTCCTAAACGACACTTTATTATCCCGTGTTTATCCGTTTTGTTGGCATGAGCCGGATTGTTTTTTTATAATTGCCCGTTTTGGTGAAATTGCCCCTCGGGGTAAATATCAGTTTAATTTCTAAGTTACTATCCGAGACTCGGATCACGCGCATTCACAAAAATTGTAACATAAACCTTGTCCCTTTCGAGAAGGACTCAAATTTGTATTAGTAGGGTACGAAATGGGTTAGAGTTGAACGTTTTTCCCCAGAAGTTGGTAATGACATGGCAACCCCGTCTGTTACACGGTATAATCGAGTGACAAACGATTTTAAAAGGCGACAATCGAGTAGTCACGGAAACGGGGAGCCGGTGGCACGGTTAGATCGTTCGCTAATCGAGGAAGGGTTGTTTTGCGAAAGTTTTGCTTGAGTTTATTTTGACACGCACTTTCTGTATCAATCGATGTATAATTCCGGCATATCTACACGTAGAACGCCACGTTTAGATAAGAACTACCTTTTGTAAACACATTCAATTACATTTATTTGTTATTATAGAAGTAGGTTACGTGTCAAGAAGCAGTCACTAAGTTAAACTATTTAACTTTGGTGTCGCTCCGTGTGTGTATTTATTATTATTCTGAGCCCGCCATGTCCCACTGCTGGGCAAAGGCCCTTCTTCTTCCAATGTTCTCTGTCCTGGGCAGTTTCTGGCCATTCCTTAAGAAATAAGTCTAGTTTATCCCGTCATCGCCGATGAGGTCTGCCGCGGCTCTGTTTAGAGCTAACGGGTCTCCACTCTGGTAATCTTGGCCCACAGCTCACTCGGCATACGGCAAACATGACCAGCCCAGTCCCACTTTAACCTTGCCGCCTTCCGAGATACCTCGATTATTTGAGTTTGGGATTTGTTTTGTATATTGTACATAAAATAATTATTATGCTCAGAAAATAATTATTATGTTATATTTAACAGTTTGGCCATGTTGATAATAGTTATTTTTTAATTTAGGGTATTTTACGATGTTACTGTATTGTTTTAATCATGTTGTGCATACTTGTTTTGGATGGCATTTTTCTACAAAGCCTGTTCTATGTATTGTTATAAGTTATTTTGAATGTTATCTGTTTAGTGTGCCAAATAAATAAAATAAAATAAATAAATAAAAATAATATATGTTTTCGTAATTAATAAAGGAAACTTTATAATAAAGTAAAATACTTTATAATATACTTTAAAGCGGCGCATAATGTATATATTCCCGCAGACACTATAGTATAAACTTCTACGGTTCTTGTCATCATTATTTACTTATACAACAGTATCTTAATTAATTTAATTCATAACTAAAATAGATAATTTTTTGTATGGAACTTATGCTTATTCACTCAAGTAGGATGTGGTTCTTGATATAATTAACCACAAGAAGATACGTTCGCAATACTCTTGGAAATCCTTTAAAGTTTATATAGATACCTGCAAGGCATTTGATGTTACAGTTAGAATAATATAAAGTAGTTGTATGCTCATTTCCTGGGGTTACAGAATGCATGTGTTATTTAGTTGTCTGTCCTGCGGCATTTCTCGGTTATTATGATCATATTACAAAATTACTTTCTTATTGTACATATTTCAACTATAGGCTTCAGAAATCTTAGTTTTTTTTTGTTTAGTTGATGCAAAATTTTACTTTAAACATTTATTTCTAATTTAGGGTAATTTGCTTTTAGATAATATTTTAATTTTCTGATATACCGAACAATTCATCGTGATCATTTATTTAGATTATAATTAAGGTCTTATACCTAATAAACTTCATTAAACCAACTTAATTATAACATTATTATGTTCAAAACCATTTTCAATCCATTAAACTTAAGTTAGAGCGTCAAATTAAGTCGACGCTAACTTTGACATTGCTCGCCGGCCCGAATGCTTACCAAATGAATAGTAATTTAGTTTTCGGATTAAATCGTTCTGAACACGCGACACCACCACTTTTCTATTCCCGAGACTCGAAACCGTCATTTTACACAATTTTACTCAATTGCTCTCGGTTCTCGGAATTAATTTGATATTAGCCTTTGAAAACGCAAGGTGTGGTTTCCTTACTGATTGTTATTTTGAAGAGTTTGAACAACCCGTGGTTAGGATACGACACGATAATCTGCCTCAATCGTAAAGTACAAATTAAACGTTCTTAATCTTATTATATGGAATATGGTATTATGCTAAGAGCTCGTTTCTGATTAGAGGCTTTTAAGGTTCGGGGATCTTGTTGGCATTATGAATGACGTCTTTGCGGTGCTTACAGCCCAACTTAAGCGAGCCGCTTTCATCCATTTATCTGCAGTTCAACCGTTGTTTGTACAACAGCACTTATGAGCTTTGTTAATATGCAAACTTAAAGTATCCTTTTATTTGTTACAGGAATCCCAATCGAGCAGTGCGGAGCGATGGAGCGGTCGACCGGAGCACAGCATAGCCCTGCAGCAGATCCTCAAGCTTCAAGAGGCTCGTGCGTTCCACAAGACCTCCCTCCTCCCTATCTACAAGAAGAACGGTCTCCCATCACCACCAGCTAACCACGACTACGAACAAATGAAAGATAAGGACTATTCAGAGTCCAGAGCGATGGAGCAAGTGAAAATTGAAGCGGAATTTAGAAAACTCATGGAACATTCGGCAGCTAAAGGTGTTCCCGATGAAGATTCATTGAAATACTTTCAGCATATGATGGAGGCTAAGCAACGATTTGAATACTTAAAACATATTCATGACAAAGAGAGAAGGAAGTACGAAGAGAAGCATTTAGAAGTTAAAAGAGAAACATTGTCACCTGGTGATAATAGGTCTTCACCGCAAAACCAGTCTCCTCTACCTAGAGCGTCATCGGCTGATATGTCGCCCAACCACAGTGTACATCTATCTACCTCGTCTAGTCCCCTCTCAGCTACTAGTCCTAGAAACTCCTCCCCTTTAAGTCATTTACAAAACATGCAACCGTTTGACTTTCGAAAACAAAAAACGAATGATAAAGAAGATACACGAAAACTCGGATTCGATGTTGGGTCTGCCGAAAAAGCAGCTGTTGATATGATGACGAATCAATTCTTTAATTTTCAATTGCCTACAAACCTGCCGATGCCTTCCATGACAATGCCATCAAGCTTCAATCACCCCGCCGCTGTCGTCGCCGCTCTCAGTCAAAACCCTATGGGCTTAGCATCCCTTCAGGCTCTCCTTCCACACATGTCAGCAAAACCCGTGGAACCCTTGGAAAACAAGTCAAACCACACAACAGGTAAATCTAGCCCAGATGGTGCCAGATCAGAAGATGAAAATGTCCTCAACCTGAGTAAAGACGCTTACGCGGAAGCTGCACAAAACTCTAGAAATATCATGATAGGGAAATGTATAAGTCCACCAAAAAGACAATGGGGCGCATCACAGATTCCTTTAAATTTGGGAACTCATTTCATAAATCCAACAACGGGCAAAAAACGTGTGCAGTGCAACGTATGCTTAAAAACTTTTTGTGATAAAGGTGCTTTAAAGATTCACTTCTCTGCAGTCCATCTACGAGAAATGCACAAATGTACTGTTGAAGGCTGCAGTATGATGTTTAGTTCCAGAAGATCAAGAAACAGACATAGTGCGAATCCTAACCCGAAGTTGCACTCCCCACATTTAAGAAGAAAGATCTCACCACACGACGGTAGAAGTTCACAAGTACACCCAGTTCTACTATCGCCGCATAATGCAGGACTTGGTTTGCCTGCTGTAATGAACCCGATGCATCCTTTCGGCTCTTACCCACTTCTCAACCATCATTCAAACATGAGACAGTTCGGTAATCTTCCCATGGATTATAAAAACAATCCCAATATGAATTTTGGTCATTTAGATCAAAGAAATTTAATGAGAAGAGATTATGATTCATCAGAAAATAAAGATCAAGATGGCCAAGGCGAGTCTGACGAAGATGATGGCATAGTTGTTGTGGCAGGAGATGACGACGATGAAGATGGTGACCACATGGACACCAGTGACTATTATTCTAATCTAAATAAGTCCACGGGATCCGTAGAAGACTCTGAGACTGACTTTGATCAAAGAAGCATCGGAGATAATAATGATAACCATGAAAGGCAGAAAGAAACTGCTAGTACTGAAATTTCTAAGAGAAAACGAAAAAACTTAAACCCAACACGCTTTCATGATGGTTTGGAAAAACACGAGCCGAATCAACCTTCTAGTAATCTACCACAAGACAGTGTACTTGATCTTAAAAGAGTTAAAACTGAAGACAGTGTGAGTGAAGATCTTAAGCAATCAAAACTAACATTAGAAGAAGTTAAAGTAAAATCTGAACCGCCAGTATACAAAGAAGAACCAACGGAAACAGACTTCAATGCTCAAGATTTACGTGTCAAAGAAGAAACCAATGATAAGGTAATGAATGAAAAAGCAACAGAGAAGAGCCCCGAAAATGACCACTTTTCATCTGAAAATGCTCTAAAACGATTAGAAAGTCTTTCTAAAGGAGATTTTCACAATACTTCTAAGAGAAATGACAGTCACAACTCTACTGTTCCGTACAATTTATCAATGAATGAATCTATCGACTACTCCGATCGGTCACCGTCATCATCAGTTTCCAGTTACGAATGTTCTCCAGACGATATTCAAGGACAAATTTTCGGACATTTCGACAAAGGATTTTTCATAAGCACTACTGATATCCCAATAGATCCTGAAAATCCTCGAAAATGCATCGTCTGCGGTAAACTGTTCCCAAATGTGTATGTGGCTAAGTCACATTATCAAAATTCTCATTTAAAAGTCATGCACAAATGCAGCGTAGAAGGTTGTAAAGCGTGTTTCCCAGTTAAGAGAAGTAGAGACCGCCATAGTGCTAACATCCATCTCCACAGAAAGCTACTCTCTACAGACGCCCTAAGAATCAGAGACGAATCTCCGTTAAGGACTTTAGAAAAAACGAGAGAGCAGATGGACATAATATCCAGATTAGCAGATGAAGAGCCCGGTGTTCCTTACATCGAATCTCACAAATATTACCAAGCGAAGGAATCAGACAAACAAAAGAGTCACTTTACCCACCAAATGCCGTTCGGCTCACCGTACCCACCGCTACAATTACCAGAAGCGTACCTAAACAATCGAGACATGTTTTCCCAACACCCATTTCTCTTCACACCGTTTGGTATGCTGCCAAACTTCCCTCCAATTCCTCTGGGGTTCCTCCCTCCTGGCTTGAACGGCTTCGGCCCACAGAATTTCTCGCCTCCGTTGATCGGGAAACTGAACTATTGTGTTGAAGACGAAGCGCCGCGACCTAACAAGGATGGATGCTATCCATGTCGGGGTTGCAGGGAGTCGTTCAAAGATCTGTCCAGTTTGAAGGCGCATTGTGAGAGCGTCCACGCGCAATCGTTGCATAGGTGTTCAGTGAGCGGTTGCAATGCCGCGTTCTTCTCAAGGACTAAGAGAAACTACCATAGTGAATCCCATCTGCGAGTGCAGAACGGGCGAGCGCATCATTTAAACTCGTCGTGACGTGAATAGCTTAACAATTTCGTCGACTGTGTCGTAGTCGAATCTCCAGTGCATTTGTGATTTTTTATAGAATTACCAAATAGTAAATAATGTTTTAAGTTTAGCTATGTACTAAGATTGGTGAATGCCAGTACCTTGTAATTCTCATTCTTCGAATGTAAAGCTTTATCACTCGTACTGGGTATAATATGCCTGAAAAGGTCTTATTATGAACCAAATGACGTTATATTATATCACTCAAGTCTTGAATCGTAAAATTATAATATTTAGGTATAAAGTAGTTTTGAGGTAGTAAATTTAAACATTCCATAGTAATAATTGTGCAATAATAAATGTAAATAGCTGAAATCATTGTAATAAATGTATAAACTTGGGGCTGTAAATCGTAAGGTTAATATTAACTGTAACATATAAGGTACAAATATAAGACTTCGTGATTTTATCAGATATTCTTCTTCATATTGCGTTTGTACATCATATCAAACATAATTATTATTGTAATATTACAATTTTTTGATGGTGCTACTACTGAAAAAATAAATTGCAATTTTTTTACTATTCTATTACCAGAAATTAAGAATTGAAATCATACAATATCTCAAATTAATAATGGAATCTAGTGGTATTTGTCATTAGAATTAGTTGCTACACTTTTTCAAGTATGTGTTCTAAGCATATAGGTTCCTTCAAACTAATACGTTAACTCTGCAATAAATTAATGACAACTTTGAAAATTATACTCGCTCCCAATTTTCTGTAAGTAATTGAATATAAATATAATACGTAAGGTAGTAATGAAGACAATATGTACTTACTTACAGCGAATTCGGAACAATTACTTAGTTTTCCAAAGGTGTTAATTTTTTTTCTCAATACGCATATGGACTCAGAATCTAGTGATGTTTTATATTTATGTTTTTTTTTTGATATCATTTTTAACCGACTCCCAAAAGAGGAGGAGGTTCCCAATTCGTCGGAACCTTTTTGTATCCTGGATATGTCAATAGTTCACTACAATCGACTGTATATTTAAAATTTTAAAAAGTTAGCTGTCAATGTGATAACATTTTTTTAAATTTTCTTTCTTAACCATATAGACCAAAGTAAAAATGTATACACTCGATTATCGTAAACAAATGTCACATCGAGGTTTTCAAAAAATATGTCTTAAAAGCATATGAAAAAAAAATTCTATTTATAAATTCTGTGTCGTACGTATACTATGGCGTAAAAACATCCAATTTCTTAATACCAGCATAAGATACAAGTTTTTCAAAGAAGCGGCGATTTTTTTAAGACTTGTATTTAGCATTGATTATTATGTCTTGTGTCTTTGAACCTAACAACCCGAGTATTTACTATTACATAGCACGATTTGTCAGCCATTTGGCCTCTATTGTTGAAATTTTGTTTGATAAACTATCAAGTTTGCAACCAATTCTAAAATCAAGTCCGAATAACAGACTTTGGAAAGTCCTTTTGAAATCTTCGACTATAATAATTAAGATTGTATATTCTTGGGCCTTCTAGTGCCATAGACTTAACGCAGTTTTTTTGTATTAGTTATATCTGATCCTGTGTAAGATTGTTAACGTGTACAGAACCAAAAAGTATTAAATCGAACGGACGAGTGTAAATATTATATTAATTAAGCATGTTAAACTTCCTTTTGCCAAACGATACTATGCAATAAAATGTTTTGAAAGTATTTATATGTTTTTGTTTACGTCACTGATCCTTTTTAGCTATACCTAATCCATTATAGGCTCCTGAATTCAATAAAAGTTATCGGTCTAGAAATTCTTTTTCGAGTAATTTGACCATGTCAGGTATAGTTACGTGATAAATTAAATAATGATAATGTAATAATAGTTATGTGATAAATTAAAAAATAAATTACATTTTGCGAGTATAAAAGGGATGTCAATTTATCTGTTTTCATACAAAGTGTTTGGGGAACTCCCAAAATTGTTTTTTTTTTATGAACGATGGTGTGTATACTCACGACTATAAGAGCTAAAAGTCAAATCTAAAAAAGCGACAAAATTCAGGGCTCACAGTCTTAAATGCAATATCTTGTCAGTATCCTACTTATAAAAAACAGGTTACGAGTTCGTAAGGTTGGCCAAAAAATTGGTCTACCACTTAACTAACTAACCTGAAATATAGTCTAAAAGTTGTAGACCAATTTCTTGGGCGAACGTACCTACCTAATACGAGTACCAGTAGAAAGATTTTCGAATATGGATAGGTAGGTACTTAGGTACCCGATATTCAGCTCGAGAAACGGGTGATAGTAGGAAATGCAAACGGTCATCTTATAAACAAGCATTACTTACTGAGCTACAGTCCATACTAATTCATACTAATATTACAAATGCGAAAGTGTGTCTATCTGTCTGTTACCTCTTCACGCTGAAACCGCTGAATCGATTTGGATGAAATTTGGTATGGAGATAGTTTAGAGTCCCAAGGAACACAGGCTACTTTTTATCCCGGAAAAATACCCTTATCTGCGATAAACGAATATAACGCGGACGAAGTCGCGGGCAAAAGCTAGTTAGTTACATTTCTTCAGGTAGGGTAAATCCCGGATAGTTGCCCCGGGGGTATAGTTGCCTCGCTTGCAATTAAACAAAAAAAGAAAACCGACTCCAAAAAAAACTAAAAAGTAAAATATAACGCCATAATTCAGTTTCTTCAAATTACTTACAAGTAACCGTTTGTATACTCAATCTATACAGTATATACAATTAATCTTATTTTGGCGTCGGTGCCATATAAAGAATGTCGATTTAAGTAAGTTGTGACACGATGGCACCGACTCCAAAATAACATTAATTGTATATACTGTATAGATTGAGTATACAAACGGTTACTTGTTAATTTGAAGAAACTGAATTATGGGGTTATTTTTTACTTTTTAGTTTTTTTTGGAGTCGGTTTTCTTTTTTTGTTTAAAAGTTTATTTATTTTACACTTTTTAACCGACTTCCAAAAAAAGGAGGAGGTTCTCAATTCGACGGAATGTTTTTTTTTTTTTAGTTAATCGTTACTTAAAAGTGTATCTCGTGACCATTCGAACAAGCCCAAACACGGCTAGGATACATTATTTTATTACATAGATCTGGTGTCTGCCTACCGGCTCCATCATCAAATCAATTCGATGGTACCATTCTCATCAGGAACATTTAAATTTGTAACTATGAAGTTGCTTAGCTAAATTAATCAAGATATTTTGTCGCCACCCGTAAATCATTTATCATTGAGGAGTTCCGATGGCATTCTGTGGTCTTTTGCATCAAGAAGAAGAAGAAGAAGATACATTTATTTTGTAAACAACAACAAAAATTGCAGTACATTGGAAAAGTGACATGTATAGACTTAACCTAGACTTAAAGCTAAACCTAGGAGCTATAATCAATCATATTTGTGTTTACAAAAATGGAGTCCACTCAGCATATGTCAGAGCACTCATGAGTGCCATGACGCTGATCTTCCGTGGATCCAGAACAGGTCATGTGTGAGACAGCGTGCTGTGTATTTACGCTGTGCATCAGTTCCACTTCACCAATTTACACTTTCTGAATGCAAATGCTTATTATGTTTCTTATAATACCAAAATCGCTATATGTATGCCTACAATATTTGAGGAGTTGCTTCAATTCCTCATGGATTCCATCATCAGATCTTCACCAAAATTAAATGGGACCAACTAGAAAGTACCTTCTATAAAACCAAAAAAAAATTTTGAAGTCGGTCAAATAGTCTTTGAGTAATCGGTGAACATCCATAAAAAAAAATAAAAAAAAAAACATTCCGTCGAATTGAGAACCTCCTCCTTTTTTTGGAAGTCGGTTAATTACGTTAGTTTCGCGAATGAAACATGTTATTTTATTTATCTCTCTGCAACTGCAACTAAGTTGATCGTGTTGCTTGTCTCTGTGCGATTGCATGGGACGGCTATACAGGTGCGATCAAAGTTTTTGCGGGGTAAAAGTCCTCTTTCTCGACGGGGCATATATCCTAAACGTACACGGATTAGGCAAACTATCCCCTATATGGGATACTAGCTTCTGCCCGCGACGTCATCCGCCTTAAGGCGACGCATCGCTAAACAATCAATTGAAAAACATGGTTTGCATCCCGTTCTCTGATTGGTCCGCAGCGGACTGAGGGGGGGACTGATTGCATACAAATACGCGCCAGCGCTAGCTTATACCATAAGGTCGTAAACGACAAAACGGCTTTTTTCGTTTCAATTCAAAACTACAAATAATTTAAAAAAATCTAACTAACAAACGAAAGTGCGTAGTTAGACTAATGTACTAAGAAAATTTTGAGGCTTAAATTGGTCTGGTTAGCCTGAAAAATGAGAATCTCTGTTTTAAAAGAGGTTTCTTTGATATTGTTTTCTCTGTTATAAAAGTTAAAGAATCGTGTTTCTGCAACTATCAAAATAAAGTAAATGAAATGAAGAACCATGTTATGAAATATCACTTTTATATGCTTTGAAATGGCTGAGAAATGTTAAGATCTCTGACACCAAAATTTCCAATTCGTCGTCTTAAGCGTGAAGAGGTAACAGGCAGACAGACACACTTTCGCATTTATAATATTAGTATGGATTTGTCCCAAAATTCAGAGGTCCGCAAAAATGGCCAAGAGTGTAAATATCAAAGATAATGTTTATTCCTTTCACAAATTTGAAGATAATAAACCAGTACCTACCCGTTTTACTAATAAACAATTAAGCTTTTTGTATCAAGAGATATAAATTATTTTCAAAAAGTGGGGTAACTATCTAGGTTTTACCCTATGGCAAAATGCACTTTGGAACTTCGTCATAACCAACTTCAATTAAAATACAGGACAAGTAAATACATATAATCAAGGGTTATACATATATATCAAACTGACCAGCAGCCACCCATTGCCTAACTCGTTTGACGCTCGGAATCAGAATCAAGGTCATGATTTTGTATGGGCTATGACACTTGATTCGGATACAAAGTGTCAACATTTCGTTAGGCAATAACCCCCCTGGTCATAAGACCAATAATACTCATGATATCCATACTAATATTATAAATGCGAAAGTGTGTCTGTCTGTCTGTCTGTCTGTTACCTCTTCACGCTTAAACCGCTGAACTGATTTGGATGAAATTTGGTATGGAGATAGTTTGAGTCCCAGGGAAGGACATAGGCTACTTTTTATCCCGGAAAACTGCCCTTATCCGCGATAAACGAATTTAAGGCGGACGAAGTCGCGGGCAGAAGCTAGTTCACTAATAAGCCCGACTCCGTGCCAAGTAAATCCCAGCTATTTGAGTGCCCGCTGCCTCGTGACAGCGTGACATTTCCCCGCCGCCGTGACATTCACGGCACGCGTGACGCTGTCACGTCACGGTGTGACATCGCGTGCCGGCGCGCTCGTTAATTCTTAAATTCGATTATCGAATGTTACTGATAGAGATTTTAAATTGATTCTGTTTGTACGAGGGGTCGGTAATTGTGTGACTCACATAATGGGACATGTAGTCAAAACAATGATAGCACGCTAATTACTGATAAAAGGTCATGGCAAAGCTGCACTTATAACAAACCTAGTTACGTAGGGGTAATTACAATATGGTGAATAGCAGATGTCATGTAGGTGTCTATAAGTAGGTACCTACTCATGAAGGGTTCTTACTCTTTTAATAACGTCGCGTAGTGCAGACTGTTCACCTATAATTGCCATTACTATTGTTGGTACTTAGTTTACTACTGATTGCTACAAGAGACCATCCATAAACATATTACCTACCTACGTCACAGCGATAGGGGGGAGTCATGGCAAACGTGACAAGTACGTAATTAAATATGAATATTCAAATGAGATAAAATGCGCGATATATTCCGTTAATAAATAAGTGCCAGTACCTGTTAAACAAATCGGAAAAAGCTTAACAAGGGGGCGGGGATCCAAAAAGGCAAAATAAGTAGGTATCTAAACTCGAATCGCATTGCTTCTGTCCGGTGCAAACCTTTCCTACACTAGCTAAATAAAATGGCTGATTTTGTAAATACATAACCATACATTACAATTTTTTCCCACGTTGCTTGTTAAACTAAATTAGCACCAAAGCCGTGTATAAATATCTCAGCGTATAAATGTACTCAACATATAAGTACGTTCATCTGAAAGGCGCCACAACAATACCTACAGCTACGTAAGTGTCCAATTCAGACCCGACCACAAACACAGACAATAAAAAACACGCACAAAACAGCTACCTTTAGCCGCAACAATACGCACAAGTCGCACCGTCCGTTCATTTACATAATCAACTCTCATCAGGGAGATTTGCATCCAAAACGCACAACGAATTAAATTCACAACACTACTACCAACATACTTAAACACCTACTGTAACCCTTCATCCAAAAACAATAGGGTTTTCTTTTAACCAAACGAGCACGGATATAATTTGGTGAAGTATTCAAAATAAGAATTCAAACGCCCCGGTTGTCAGCAATTTGTTTTGAAGAAAGAACATTTCTAATTCGCAAAAAGAACGACCGTTCTATGTTTAAAAAGTATCGTCACGCAATCGGCGTTAGGCTACATGCATACATGTAGTAAATATTGATTTAAAGAGTAAAATACACCTAGTGTTGTTTTGAAATAACCTTAGGTTTGCTTAGTATTTTAATTATACGTATTTGGATCTTAAACAAGGTACGAGTACGTTCTATGGTTTTATGACCTAACGTCCTAATTTAACTATACCAGAAAGCTCTTAGATACAAAATGCACAAAATAGATGGATAAAATTTGTTTCTGCGTTATCTATCAATAGTACTCCTTATTAGGTACCTACTTAACTAGAACTAGACGAATCGCGGACCTCGAAACCCCATTTTTTTTTCTTTGTACTAAAGAACCATTTTCTGATTGTAAATAATGGGTACCTATTTTATAGCTGCTTCGGTCAGTTTTGATGTAGCAACTAGGTACTCTTCGAATACAGAAGGTGCACCATGCAACACACCTTAACAAGTTCCGAATTCGAATTTGAAAAGTTCGAAATGGCGCTCTCTGTTTTTTTTCGGCAGCCACCAATTAGACCGTGTGTCTTAGGGAGCTATTATTACAGCCTAGTTGGTCCATATATAGTTAATCTTGGAACATCAGATGTATTAGAAAAACTGGCAACTAATACGCACATTCAACTCACCATCAAATAGCCATTTGTATGCATATAAGTATATATCGAACTTAATTAGATATGATTTTATGGTTACTAACCATAAACAATTAAAAATTATATCCATGCTATCATAAGGTTGTAAAAATGAATGTCTGTACATTGAAGATATTTTCAAAAAAATGATTGTTATGGGCTATTTGGAGGTCACTAAAACGAAAAATATTTTTTTTGGATTTTATGTATGTTTGTATGTGCCGTTGTGGCTTCATCACGCAAAATCGGCTAAACGGATTTCAACTATTTTTGGTACACGGGTAGCTGCGTATCTTCAGATGGTTATAGGATACTTTTTACCCGACTACGCTGAAGAAAAAACGAAGCGTTATGACTTCTTCTCCGCCGCGAACGGCGCCCGCCTTCTAGTGAATCTATACGATTATAAACTTGTAAACATTAAATCTCTGTACATCGTAGATATTTAAAAAAAATATTCTGGATTATTTGGATGTCACTGAATTGAAAAATATTTGTTTTGGATTTATTGTATATTTATACTAGAGGGCGCCTTCTAGTAACTTCGTTCGCGGAGGAGAAAAAGTCACAACCCCTCTTAATATTAAATTTGTGTCTCTATGCGGACTAAATGGCGGGCAATAGCTAGTTAGATATAAATTTAATTGTATAGATAAGTAAAGAAATAAGTAGGTTCATAGGTCTTATGAGTTACTAAGTAAAAAAGTAGATAGATATTAGGATATGTCTACATGTTTTTGTTTTCGGGTCGAAATTAGTAAAGGTTACTTAAACAAATAATAATAATCCAGTTACCAAATAATAGCATTATGCAAACTACCTTGTCTTGTTTTTATTCAAAGTAAAAAACAAAAATACACGACAAAGATCAAAATGACATTAAAACTATAATAAATAAGATTCTAATTAAAAAGATAAACTGAATTCAAATTCAATCAACCTAAAACTAAAATGAATAAAAAAAACTGTGCCATCGCGGCATGTTCCCGAAGATACTGGCAGCATTTCCTCGCTGCATCGTAAATGCTAATGTGTTGAAAGAGAAAACTGCCAGATCTTCGGCGTCCAACAGCGTTTTGCCGAAATCTCCCACTACACGTATATTTAAATATCTGTGAAATCTTAACTCTCCTGCAAAATTGCAAATTAAATTTTTCATGCAATTCAAAAATTCACGTGGGATTTGCACGATTCGTACCTACTCCGACAGTTGACCATAAACCACGTCACATTTATCTCTGGATTTCTTCATCACGCCCATCATTGTGTCATGATTTGTCTAAAACGTCGAAAGTAAGCAGCATTTTAGTGCTCTTACGACGTTTTTATACAACGCAGCTCGCCGCCCTCGGGACAATCGAATTCGGACAATTCGAATTTTGAATTTGGAAGCTTCGCCGCCGGCTGCCATATCGCACGCGATGTGCTATTGTTTTTTAGGGTTTCATCGGGCGGTTCTGTGGTATACTGATGTCGTTGCTATAGGTAAGTAGGTAATTATGAAAAAAATATACCTGCCTTTTTAGCGCTGCCTATAAATCAGGTGCACCTATCTAAAGCACTTCATAGCGATAACATAGGCGCAGTTTATGTGATTGCACTGTAAACGTGATTTGCCGTCTTTGACGCTCAAAGTTAAGGCATATAGCTCTAAAAATGAAATGCCTGTAACTACATAGATAATTTTTCAATAAAATATTGTGGCGAACTATTTGGAGGTTACTGAATCGAGAAATAAGTACCTATATTATAAACAAAGATCAGAAACAAATGAAAATTTTTTTCGACGATACTGGACTTGAACCAGTGCCTTGAGCCAGACCGGGGCAGCACGCTGTACCATCTGAGCTAATCGTCCACATCAGTAGTTTATAATAATAACGCTAGTGGAGTGATCCACTAATAAATTGCAAAAATTGTGATTATTATCATGATATTTGTAAAACAAAAAGTACAGTATGTACCTATAGTTAAATCTTCATGACGCCAAATCAGTGAAACAGATTTCAACTATTTACGGATGCGTACTTTGTTCCCGACTAATCTGTGGACAAAAAGAGGTGTTATAACTTTTTCTCCTCCACGAACGAAGTGGCGGACACCGTCTAGAATCTTATAAAGTGACAAATCAGGCATAAGTATAATAAATCAGCATCAGTATCATTTCCATACTGATGAGAAACTTTAACAAAACCATAAGATTTAAAAAATTAACAATCCTTTTCCTATTATTTTCTCTTTTCCTGAATCACCAGATAAGGAATTCTTGTCACAAATAATGCAGTATGTATCTACCTGCACGTATCATAATTAAATTCGGCTTTATCTGCTAGTCAAGTGTTGTTTGGTAAAATGATAAAACTGTCTACATGTTACTGTTTCTTTTTAATCTGCTAGTCAAGTGTTGTTTGGTAAAATTATAAAACTGTCTACATGTTACTGTTTCTTTTTAACCTGCTAGTCAAGTGTTGTTTGGTAAAATGATAAAACTGTCTACATGTTACTGTTTCTTTTTAACCTGCTAGTCAAGTGTTGTTTGGTAAAATGATAAAACTGTCTACATGTTACTGTTTCTTTTTAACCTGCTAGTCAAGTGTTGTTTGGTAAAATGATAAAACTGTCTACATGTTACTGTTTCTTTTTAATCTGCTAGTCAAGTGTTGTTTGGTAAAATGATAAAACTGTCTACATGTTACTGTTTCTTTTTAATCTGCTAGTCAAGTGTTGTTTGGTAAAATGATAAAACGGTCTATATGTTACTGTTTCTTTTTAATTTAATTTCTCTAATGCATGAATAATGCTTTTCACTGTTTTCATCTAATACGTTTTCTAACAGTCCGTTGGTTTTAATACTCTCGAATATGCATTTGTTTCTACATATGCATGTCGCGTGCGTTAACACTTTCGCTGCCAAGCTTTTCGTAGCGCTACGCACATTCCTCTACGTACGGGGAAGCGCTTGGTATCAGCTACGCGTCTACGAGCAGAGCGCCCGCTAGGCGGGATCCTGGCAGTGAATGTACTTTAGATATTGTGGTATTTTCACACCAAGCAATCTAAGTACAATTAAAATACCATTATATTTATAAACATGTAAATTTGATGAAACGAAACATAGTTTGGAAACCTCTACTGGCATTTCCACTGCAGTATCAGTTTCCTGTCGCATATCTACTGAACAAGTGAACCACAATAAACGGCGAATACACGTGTCGAAGTGCATTTCTCATACCTACAAATTGAAGTTACAATGCCGCGTGTCTGTTTCAGCCCTAATAAAACGTATTGAAACGGAACCCTTCCAATAATAATAGTAAAGGTTCGCTGGTTCAAGGTCACGCCAAGTCGGAGTGTGCTATTGTTTTTATCTATGGTGTATCGTACTAATGGAAACGGGCCTTCTAAGAAGAGATGTAAATAATAGTGTGTACCGCCATCACGCTATGACAAAGTGGCTCGAAGAATAAAGTTTTATCGGTTAATTCATTTTTAAAATTCATTTATTTACGTTACACGTCCGTCTTTAGGTCGCCGACTTATACCTAGACATATAACACAATCGGTCAACTAGTTTCGGAGCAAATTGGCTGTGACAGATGGACAGACAGACACACGAGTGATGCTATAAGGGTTCCGTTTTTTTCCTTTTAAGCTACGGAATCCCTCAAAAGAATATTAAGTAGGTACCAAATGTATATCAATATATTTATGAAACACGAAATTTCCTGATTTTTCATGAAAATTTCATTTTCAATGTGGTATTTTTCGTTGATTTCTGAGTATCTCTTAATTGTCACTTATTGTAAACTTGATTTACACTCGCTCGAAACTTCTTAGTAATTTCCTAGAATCATTCATGAAAATTTGGTGCCACTCACAGTAATTTTACGTACTTACTTTCTGTTTCTATAGCGCTATTTTAAATAAAGTCTCCATAAGACACGCATGGAATTTGAAACGTGCATAAAATTCATGAACATTTTATAACAAAGCGACCCTTAATTTGAGTTTTACAGACAGTGTGAGAACTTTCGTTCGTGACCATATATTTAAATATTGAAAAAAACTTTCTTTTTCGTGATGCCTAAGGTACTTCACGTGATGTGATCGACTGTTGGAGTTTTTAAATTCCGAATTTCAAATTCGATTTCGTTTATTCAAATTTTTTGAATTAACGAAATACTTTGTGACTCCTGTTTCTTTTTGCGAATACGTGGGAAAGCTTCTGTGGTGCAAAATTCAAACATTCCAATATTTCCAACCGATTTGTATTATATGTGTATGTGAATTATTTTCGCTGAATGCAGGTGACGCAGGACCGATCGGGTGGCATTCTTTGGGAGATGCCTATGTCTAGTAGTGGAAGTCTTTTGGCAAATGATGATGATGATGAATAAGTAGTTTAATTTGTGTATACCCAATTTCATCACACAGTCGAAAGGCCTGTATTGGAAAACGTATTAATCAGCCGTCTATTATAACTAACAGAGGATGATGAAATTGGACCTGAGAGTCGTAGCACATTTGATATTTACTTACAATAGATTTATTCGGGTAACACCACTTTTACCTACATTTGCAAATTATAACGTTATAAATCTAGGTTTAGTATTTTAACATCACGATGCAAAATTTAAAATTTCATCGGTATTGCAAAAAATTGTCGAAGTTAAAAATAATATAAAACATACCTAAATAACGAGAGCAGCTGGTTTTCGAAAGAATAAAACTCTTATAAAATAAAATAAATGTAACAAAAGGCGAAGCGCATTTTTTGTTCGCATGGAGCATCTGTTAATTTAATTCGAAACTCCTTAACCGCCTCCGAAACTGACATCACCTATCAAATTATATTTTACACTGTAACGCAGTGAGCAGCAACGAATAATGCCTAAGAAATGGTCAGAAATTCCTACACGGAAACGGCTACACCTCGGGAGCAATTTTGAAAATCGAATCGAAATTCAAATTCGTTAGCCACTTATTTGAATTAAGAATCGGTCGCCAGAAGCTCGATCTGAGCACGCTTCTGATAGCGCACGCAAAGGGTAGCGCTAATTTTGAAATGACTGGCCACTTTAGTCATCTTTCCGTATTCAAATTTGGATTTCGAACAAAGAAAGATTTAAAAGGGTAAAAAAGTGACGCTTCAACTGGTCATGAATTGAAAAAGGGATCAAGTAATTATGTTTATTTCATTTACGACTTTGGTACGTATTAGGTATGTTTTCTACAGGAATAACCAGCCCGGTATTTATTTACAATAGGGCAGTAGGGGCTAATGCTCAGGGCAGCCAATTTTTAGGCAAAATGTAGGCTATTATGTGGCAATTTAGGTGCAAGTTGACCTGTAGGTACTTAAATTGTCAGTTGATATTTGGAGAGATTTGTTGAATACATAAGTGTACTTTAAGTTAGCAGTTTTGTAAAACTAAGCAAGGTTGTGAATAATTTCATTATCACTAAACCTAATGCCAGACAAAGTTAATAAGGTAAAGTCTGTATAGAAATAACATTTTCGGCAATCACATATTGTTGTCTAGGTATATTTTTCGGTTATGGTGCAGTTGCCAGATTATTTTCGCAAACATAGCTTTGTTAGACTCTCTCCTTTTTAGTCGTTAGAGGTCGTAGTCGTAACATCACGTTACATCGTTACGAGTTACGTCGCCTAAATCGAACTATACCTACCTATAGTTTTAAGTTTTTCTATGTACCTACCTATAGGAAAACTATAAAAATAAAACATAGGCTGGTAGGTATATGTTTTTGTTTTTTTGTTTTGTTTTTAGTCACAGTGCCTTGGTTTTTAATGTAATGCTGTGTAACTTTTTGAATAATCTATCCATACTAATATTATAAATGCGAAAGTGTGTCTGTCTGTCTGTTACCTCTTCACGCTTAAACCGCTGAACCGATTTGGATGAAATTTGGTGTGGAGATAGTTTGAGTCCCGGGGAAGGACATTAGCCCACTTTTATCCCGGAGAAATCGCTTTATCCGCGATAAACGAATTTACGGCAGACGAAGTCGCGGGAAGAAGCTAGTACTATTATAAATTTGTAAAAATTAAATGTTTGTAGGTGTCGCTGTGGCTTCATCACGCTAAATCGGCTAAACAAATTTTAACTATTTTTGGTACACGGGTAGCTGGGTATCTGCAGATGGTTATAGGATACTTTTTCTGATTTAGCGTGATGAAACCACATCGACACATACAAACATTTCATTTTTAGAACTTGATAATAGTACAGATAACATACCAGAGGCATGACGTCAGCAAAATTAGGTATAAGGGAAGCTGAAGCGTATTCATTACTCATATTTAAAGAAAAAGGTGGTTATAAGCGTTTCCTTGGACAACCCGGTGGGAATCGGCTTAAATGGACGTCACGCCACTGTAACTTACCTACATAACTACCTAACTTACGATGACAGACGTTTTGAAACAACCCGCCCTCTTAAACGCTCTTAAAGCTGTTTTATAAAATCTACGTTAACGTAGTCAACGTAGCACGTGCTGTCTCGCTCGCACTGCCACTGGCCGCGTAACGCTGTCCCGTTTCATGCGACACAAAGTGACATCTATTTGTGTCGCCGACGTCCAATGACGCGGGCTCGGCTGTTATTGGCTGAATTACTAGATTATCCTTCAAGTGTATTAAATTATGAATTTAGTACTTTCCTGTAGTCAATATAAATTATGCATCCGTTTACAGTTAAATGCTATTTCTGAAACTAAAAACGTCTACGAATACTTATTTTTACGCTTTTGGCGTTAAAAATTAACAAAAACTAATAATAAGGAGGAAATTTGACCATAGAGGTTAGGGTTACCAACTTTTGTTCTATCAAATATAGTATTTTCGAAGCTGTTACCTCTAAAAATATAGTAGCTCGCAGAAGAATAACAAATAGAGTAGGTATGTGGTTTAAAACTACTTTATTTTTTAAACTTAATATTTTTTTGCTGCTCTGCAGCTTCATAATTTTTTTTTATTGTTAAGAGAGTTTTGACAGTGATTCAACCGTAATTCAACTGTTACGGAAAAGTGTGCGTTCCACTTTACGCAAAATATAGTAGTTTCGCTTTAGGATAGTAGAGTTGGCAATCCTAATGTAGAGTACATATAATGAATGACGACATAAAATTTTTTTTCTTTTGTATCTATTTACTTATAAGTACTCTCCATGCACTTTGACAGTTCAGTTTCAGTAAAAAAATAAAGTAGAACATAAAACCTCGTTTTCAAAAATGAAGTCGGTTAAAAAGGGTCTGATTTGATTTCTCTGTCAAGTAGTTACGCAATTGGGATGAGCCAATTATTCACAAGGTATGGTCATTCAAAAACCATTTCGGGCTTATTTAATCGCTTGCAACTATCAGATTTCAAAAATATGATTTTTGGGATAAGTTATTCGTGTTTTTAATTTTGGCTTTTATTTGTCCTTGCCAATCCCTAAGTACAGAAACTAGTCACTCGAAATATCTCCTAGGCAATAAAAAAATGAAACGCTTCCAAATTTAAAACGCATGAAATTAATATCTTAGAATAGGAAGCCTAATTTTAAAAAATAAAATAAAAACAAGTTTTTTTTTTGCTCATCCCAATAGGAATGACCAAATAGCATGGACTTATTTTAGTTAACTATTGGTAATTAAGTGTTACAAAATGCGAAGAAAGTAATGAAATGAAAAAGTACTTAGATCTCCTTATCTATAGGTATATATATCTACCTACCTATATTATTTTTAATTCCTGGAATAAACAAAGTTAAGCCCGAGATATCGTCCAAGTACAGTTCAAATTTAAAATAATATTTAATTCACCTCTATTTCTAAATGAACTTTCGCTCTCTTTATTAGGTATATACCTAACCTACCTACCTTTTACGTTTTAGCAAAATGTACTTTTTAAATTTCTTACACATTTGTTTTTCAAATGTTCCTGTCATTACTGTTTCATAAGGAATCCAACTAAGAAACCAACAAACTGTATATATTTATTTATTTAATCGTATGGCATTTTTGACAAAGTCGCTCAACCACTAATGAGAGACGTATATCTAAATTTTTCCCCAGAGTGTAGATTCAGGATTGTATATTAATGCTTATGAATCGGTGAAAAGCTGGGAGTGAAGAGTGCCTGTCCATCGGTACCTATGTAGATAGTTATTTGTTGATATCTATAGTTCACAATCTATCGACGTTTTGAAAGATTTAAGTATCCTAGAACAATCCTGTATACCTACTTAGTAAAAATATTGTCTTTGAATTTTCACTTTTTTTCAATAGGTATGTTGTCCATTATCCAGTAGCTACCCAACGGTGTTATTTTACCGTAACACCCTGGAAGGAGTAGATATCACAACTAACTTTGAAAATATCTTGAAAGACAAAATGAACATCCATGATAATATTATATTTTCCTTATCTAACACACACCGAGGACTAAATTCTACTTTACTCGCGTATACAATACTGAATAGTCGAGGGCGTGCTCGCGCTCATTGGTTCAAATTATGTCACCGCACCCACGCGTCGTCGCCTGTGATTCGTCGGAACTGTCACCATGTCGCATACAGTGACATCCGCGATTGGTCGCGACCACGCCCAGCGCAAACGTGTTCTAAATTTAAATTAGGAACGTTTGCTACTGGCTGTTTTGAAAGTCATAGAGAAAAGGTTTTTTAGTTTCAAAAACGTGGCCGCGCGGCTTTACGTGAGTGCCTGGTTTTCGAGCGTGGAACTTTTTAATTGATCCTGTTATTGAAAACTCTGCACCGAGGTTTTGTGATTAATTTGACGTTTTATTCATTCTTGTTTTATAATTAGTGCTCCTTTTTTATTGATGTAGGTAACTATACACAAAACCTAATAATAATACTTAGGAAAAATGTAACTGTTTTTTTATTTCCTTTTCTGATCCGGCCTTGTTAGCTCTGAAAATTTAGAAGTTAACAATAATTTTGACCGTTACCTATATGGAGTTTTGATTTCGAATACTTACTCTCATTTTTGATTTGATAATTGACACTTAGGTCATTCCTTGATTATTATCTACTTGATGTTTTATCTAGTTTCCTATTTATTATGTTTCAAAATCTGTTAAGTATTTAAAGTAAAATAGTAACATAAATAACATGGAGTAATCAGCCGCCAATACCTTACAGTGCCTGGTGAAATCACTACAATTAGGTACCTAATAACGAACAAGTAATTATGAAGTCGGTCTAGTTATTTCCAACTTCATAACAAATCACAACACAGGACCTCATACAGGTAGGTTCCTACTTACTGAATAAATTTTCCAAACATTAAGACATTTGTTTTTTTTTTGTTTAATTGCGAGAGGTCGCAAGCAGCGCGGCTGCGCGGGAGTATTGATTGAGACGCCCGGTTCACGCCCGGACGGCGAGGTGACAAATGGGATGAAAAAGATTTTAAGCGTTGTCTATGGACGCGCTGGACGAATTCAAAATTCGAACGGACTGGGTAATATGTAGGGTAACTTTCGTTTGATAATTGTTCTATTTACGTTTACATTCTAATAGCTAAATATAAATACAGGTACCTTATCATTTGATTATAATTCAGAATGGTTTTTTTCGTCTGTTACAAGAGAATATTCACAAATATAATAAATATGACGACGATGTGAAGAAATATATGTATAAACAAGTAGGTTATCGGTGGACTAATAAAAAAAACCCCGAGTACTTATATAATCTACAAAAAAACATATAATTTTCAAACGAACCGATTTTATTTGACCTTAGCTGAGAACTCTCTCGTGGAGTCAAGTCTTTCAAATATAAATAACTAAGAAAATCAAAATCGGTCCATCCGTTTAAGAACTGCAACACAATAAAAATACACATTACATCTAGTTAGACGTATATTATCTGTGTAGATTTGTACGTCTAGTTAGACATATGTGTATTTTTATCTGTGTAGATTTGTGAGTTGGCATTGCAGCTCTTGAACGGATGTACCGATTTTCATTTATAGTTATTTATGTTTTAAAGACTTACGACAGAGTTTGTGAAGTAAGTATTCACTTCACAAACTTTGATCAGTAATAGCCGTAGGAAAATTACCGGCATTGTTACTAGTGCTACCTGTAAGATATTAATAGACTATAAATATTAAAATAATACAATAAAAATAAATTTGAACAAATGAACAAACAAAAATGAAATTATTTATTCAAATCGAAGTCGTGCGTTTGATCATTCCCAATCTAAAAAATCTTTGTAGGTACATTTTTTACTAGTAGGTACTAACTTTGGCTATCGTTTTTTCTGACAAGTTATTTGTTGCAATCGTGGTTGCATTTACGATATCCGGCAAAGTGTTCATATAGTTCTCGGAGTCACTACTAGGTACTCATATTTTCAACTTAAATGTAAATTACAATCGACTTTTCACAATTATACTTTCGTAACAGCAAAAAAACCAACAGACAAATGACAACATTAATGGCGGCAATTCAATCCTCCGTCAAAACAAATGTTTTTTTTAATTCATAGACAAACAAATGAAGTCCTTATTTTCATATCACTCGAGATCAAATGTCGTGCGGTTTATATTTAAACTGAATTGACGTTTCGTATCGATAACTGAATAGAGATCCACTTGAGATTTGACAGCTGTTCCAAATTTAAACCCTCAAACAAAATTCGATACTGAAATACCATTAAAGTACCGGTAAACTGGGGTTTACTTTCAACAACGGGGTAACATTGATCATTAATTTCTAAACTATAAGGAGTGTCATTCTGAATGCGTCAAAGATGTTTTTTTAACGAGGTTGCCAACCTTAACAATAAAATGTCATAAACGCGTTCAGAAACAAATTTCTTATGGATTAAAAATGAGTGATCAATGTTACCCCGTTGTTCAACACATTTACCCCGTTGTACAACAGATTTTACCTACTACCACAGACTAGAAAGTTCTCATAGTAAAATTGGTTGTAATAATGCTGGGTCATTTCCTACGGTTTCTGAACAGATTTAGAGCACTAATGACATGTGGGTAGATAAAATTATTTTCAACATGATGACATATACCGTTTCTGAGTTTTTGCCGAAAACTGCGCTTCTCAACAAAAGGACGTAAGTGCCATGAAGTAAGTTTTCATCTTTGCAGTAACGACTGCGGAACCCTACGCTGAGCATGGTCTGACATGCTCTTGGCCGGTTTTTTTTAAAGATTACGTCCTTTAAGGAAATAAAACTGTTTAAATTGTTTTTATGGATAGATGGATGTATATGTGTGGGTAAGGTGCTCACTGCATGAATTATTTGTGGCTGGACCTATTTAAGAAAATTAAATGTTTATATTCATAAACTTAGTTGGTACCTACCTACTAACCACTGCGCAGTTATTTTTACTCACCTTCTTCAACTTAATTTATTTTATTGTATCTTAAATCTAGTTAGTCAATGCGTTCATAAACAAACTCACCCCTTTTAGAGATCCGCTCATAAAAATCACGTAAGTAGGTACTAAAGGTACTACCTTGCCAATTCTACCCCTGACATAAATTGAAGGGGCAACCCTAACGCGTATCGTACAGCGTAAAAAGGTACTAACAACCCAAAAGCGCAATAGATTGTTAATGCCTTTTTAAACGTCGATAGTGCACTCAAGTAAGTGAAAATAAAACCCAAAAACAAACTTATCTCAAGGAAAAATAAAAAAACAATAAAAGAAAAGTAAAGTGTCGGGGTAAATGAAATGGAATGCAAATGAGAGGGAGGGAGAGTGGATGAGGTTTAGGTGATGGACGGGGTCGTGCATAAAATGATATAGGGTCAGCACTCAGCAGTGTCCGCTACATAGCTTTTCTGCAAGATTATACGTACTTGGATGAAACCTCTTATTATTTACCACTATTTGTATGTTTTTTACGTTTCCTATTCCTTTTTTTTGAGCTGGAGAGTGATGATTATGGGTGGATTATACTTATACGTTGCTCGTGAGAAATGGGAAAGATTTTAAGCACGCATTCCTTAAGTCATCAGAAGCTAAAAATGTACAATGAGCCCCAGGCAAATCCTTCAATCATCAAAATTAGTTTTGAAGATATTAACAATTTTCACGTGAACAATAATTGTGGTAAAGCTGTTTTGACCGCGACGTTCTCAAATATATGGCCGAGTTTCGCCCCGCTATTGACAGATATCAAAGTGACAGCTACTAACTCACTAATATCATCCTTTCTTGGAAAAAATATCGTTACCATTTTATTGAATGGGACACTTTTTATAGCTAGAAGCGAACTTTATTATTTTTTTATGTACAAAACTCGATTAGATAATTTTTTTGCTGACTTATGACTTGGTTTTTTTTTTACTCCTAATGGCGTCTGGACTACGTTAAAATTTTCTCCCATTCCTCTCGGGCACCGTGTACGTGTATATCTCAAAAAGTAGGTTACCAACTCATACTATCGTAGATATTTTTTTTATTAACCTATGTAGGTATGTTTTTTTTTTCCATTAGGCCTGTAAGTAATGGGACTCTTATTTTGGCATACTTATGTAAGTTCGATGATAGTGTAGTAGTATGATACCATCGAGCTGACCTGATGATGGAGCAGGAAGGTGGTCATAGGAACTCTGTAGTAAATTATTGCAATCCTACTTAGTCTGTGGGCTCTTTAGAATCGTCTTGGTGAGTAATAGTTGATGGGTCATTGATTTAAACTAACACGATTTTCATTCATTATCACAAAGCAACAAACGGGGCTTAATCACGTATAAATAGGTATGATTTTATTTAATCACGTTTCGTTGGTAATACTTTGACGTTCCGGATGTCACGCTACGTCCATGTTCTCCAAGGAAAAAGGACAAAATGTAATTAAATAAATAGTTATTTGTGCAATAAGAGAGCAAAGTTGTTTTTTGTTTCGAGTGCTTATTTTGAGTCCCGAGCAAGCGAAGGATACTATGACTCGCTACGCTCGTGAATCAAAGTTAGTATCCAGAGCGTAGTGAGGGACTCAACAGCACGAGATGCAAAAAAATTGCTCTCGTGTAGCACACATAACTTTTCACCTCGGCAGCGAGAACACATATTACTTAGGAGACATAGAAATGAACAGGAATATATTGAAATAACGTTTATTATTGAAATAAATCAAAATCATGCTAAGCATATAAACAATAACATTTAAAAAAACATAATTTCTTTATTACAAACATCTTTAAATTTTAGGGTATTACGCGTTTCCGAACGTGTTTTCTTTGAGGTCGAATTCCAAAATCGAATTTCGAAGGGGTTTGTTTTTTTCACTCGCTTTTTTCATATGCATGTGAAAGAGACAGCACAGTAAAATTCGAATGTTTTAAATTTATGGCTGAAAACAATGTCAATTTGTGGCACTGAAAATTGAAAAATTAAAAAGCTACTTTGACCTACGCTCGAATCAAAATCGCGTTTTGTTCACTGTTGTCTCGCAGCAAAAGCGGCATGTTTGCGCTGCTGAGGTGAAAAACATATTTATATGCGATTAAGCTCCGTTTGTTGTGTTGTGATAGATAATGGATGTTTGAAGAAAAATACAGTTGGCAATAATTATTTTTTGACAGAAAGTTATTCATACGCAAAAAGTGTTAAGTAAATGGTGATGACAATGACGATTACGATGATAACCTAATGATTCCAGTTATTCCTTTACCTATAGAACGATTGACACGAACAAAAAAGAATGGAGACAGACACATTAAATTTGGAATGTCTGTGCCTTAAATCATACAGAGTTGCACAAAAAAGTTTTTCCGATAATTATTTCTTTGGGGGAAATAAAAAGGGAAATTGCGCATAAAAGGTCGTTCGAATAAGTTTCAAAATCCACCTGATATTTGTGCCGTTTTCAGGGAAACGGTACCACATTGTCGGTTGTTGATAAAGACGATTTACGACGACAATCGACAACGTTGTACCTACTTTAATGTGCCGTTTAAGGCACACGCCTTAAAAGGCACATTAAACGAAAAAACTATTCCAATTTCGCGCCTTGTATGTGAAGCGTATTTAACTGACGTTACGTGGCGCCATCGCCCGTAGATTACATTTCACTAGAGACCCATTCCGTTAATTAAAGTTTCGAATAGCCTAGTACCAATCCAACTGAAGCTCTTAAAGGGTTAATCCCGCCTGTTCGTGGTAATGGAGCACATTTATCCAAAAATAACCGAAAGTCTACCCAAGCCTAACCTTACATTCGAATTGCAGCCTCAGTTTGTGTAGACTAGACTTAAGTTACTACTAAGGTAATGGTTAAGTTAGGAGGTTTTCGAAGTTGTACATCGAACAACCTCCCGCTGCGTAGTGGCAGTATAATGCGGATCTAAGTCTGAGGTTTTGATGGGTCTGGATTAGCTTTACCTATATATAAATTGGTTAGACTGTACTAATCGGGTATTGTGCATTCAGTAAGCAACACTCATTGATATAAATTACTATATTGATACAAGATCTAACAAGAAAGAAAAATTAATTGCGATCCATTGCAGTCTAAGCCGGAATCGAACCAGTAAGCGTTCTGATAGTCTGATGGTTCAGGACGCTGTTCCGGTATAACAGAGGCGCTGGTTCGATTCCGGCTTAGACTGCAGTGGATCGTTATATTTTTTTTCTTTCTACTTAGATCTTTGTATCAATACCTATAGTAATAAAAAAAAGATTGTGTGATGTTTTCACATTAAAAAATATAAACAAAAAAATATTATACCTACTCATTCATTTGTTACACTGATAAATATAATTAAATGACTAAGAAATAATAACCAAACAAACAAAATATAATAATACTCTATATCATGGAGGCTCACAGGCTCTGCAAAGAGCTGGCAAGAAGGCTCGTGGACAGGACCAGGAATCGCAAAGCTAACAGCTTACCCGAATGGTCTGGCCATTCAGCGAGGAAATGCTGCCAGCATCCTCGGCACGATGGTTGAACGTTTTTAAATATTATTATTAAAAGATTTTAGTTTTTAGTTTATGTATGTAGTTGTTGTTGTAGTAGACGACGGGTTTAGCTCAGTGGGAGTAACGTTGCCTGCTAAGCTGAAGGTCCTGGGTTCAAATCACCAGTAAGGGAAAATATTTGTGTGATGAGCATAAATATTTGTTCCTGAGTCTTGGACGTTTTCTATGTATATAGTAAATGCATCTATTAAACATATCATCATCTAGTACTCATAACACAAGCCTTATTAAGCTTACCGTGGAACTAGTTCGATTTATGTATAATTGTCCTGTGTATTGTTTTATTTTGTTTTTGGTAAGTTAAGTTGTTTATTTCTTGTGTAGGTAGTTGTAATTTGATGCCGGACAGACAGGCATACGAAATAATTTTCGCCCAAGCTGAAACGGAGACGCTTCAGTGTGCACGCTCGGTCAACTTAAGATGCTCTTTTTTATTTCTATAAGATGAACATAAAGATTTTCATGTCATGACGTCATATCATTATCATCACCCTTAAATCACGATGTTCTGTATGACTCATGGCAGCTGTATTTTTCTCTCTAACTACCCAGGAATATTCCAGGTCCTCAAACTTCCGCCAATCAGTTTCAATTGCGCAAACTTTCCGCCCATTAGCGAGCCCAGAGTGCCAGTGTTCGTGTTCCTTCAAACTTGGTTAATTGGCGGCGCGGCACGGCCCTTGACAAACCACGGTTGTTGACGTGGGAGTTTTTAATTATATGGCTTCGGGGAGTTTTTAATTATAAATATCAGGGACAATCTTACTCAAATAGACCTAGTCCCAAACCAAGCAAACTTTGTACTATGGGTACCAGGTGACGATATACATAATATGTCACTGTTTTAGGGAAAAGGTCCCACTTTGTCGATATGGAGTTATGAGTAGTTCCTAATACTACAGATCATACGCTATCTTTTGGTGAAAGATATATGTGATGTAGTTATTTTTTTTTTTTTAATTCTTCAAATTTGCAAAAGTGAAAATGCGACAATTGAGAAAACGTTGGTTAAAGTTTGGGACGGCAAAAAACACACTTGTACTTTGAATTTATGGAGTGGTTAAAATCAAATGAATTGGCATATTTTAAGGATTTCAAATTAGTCAAAATCATGTATGTAACCTTAGTAGTTTGTATGTTACGGAGGCTTGAACATAAAAAGATAACGAAAATATGTCAATCCTGAATATGGGTTTATTTTCTATATTTATAACATGACACGCAGATTTATCATTAAAGTTGTATTTATAAATGTATTCTCATGCTAAAAAAGACTTTAGATAGTTATTATTTCAAAAAGTTAAGAAAAACTGATTTGAAAAGTACAGCATAAAAAAATACAAATGACAAGTGTATTTTAATATATAACATAAGATTACTTAAAAAACACACTTATCAAGCATAAAAAGTATTAATATCAAGTTCTAAGTACTTTTTTATGCATTATAAAGTTTAGTGATTTTCTATAGGTAGCGTCCCACTTTGTCGATTTACTAAACTTTAGTGCTTGTTCAGTGTGAAACTATGTGTTTGGTATATTTATCCCATTTTATGTATGAGATAAAGGTTTGTTATTGTTAATCTAATAGTCATTGATACTAATGTCGTTTGTTTGATCTTTTTTTACGGAATTTGAACGGAATTTATTTCCGACTCAAGTTTAGTGTCCCACTTTGACGGTTTGGTTTCGTTCGTATGGACATACGCTAAAAAATTACTATAAGTATAAAATCAGCTTTTAAAACATAGGTGTAATGCTTTTCGAGTTAGTATTTATATAAATGTTATTTCATATCTATCGGTTATTTTTTTTTTTAAATAATACTGTTTTTTATTTAGCGGAATCATCGATAAAAAGTCCATTATCGATGGTTACCCAAACCTACTATTCATATTTCATATTTTTCTTTTCTCCTGCTCAAAAATACGTTATATTAGCATCGTATAGCGAGACTAAAATAGTACATTTAGCCCCTAGGGTTTAAAAGAAAGCCATATAATCCCATACAAATTTCAATGACACTGAAAAAAAAAACTTGCGGTCAGCTACATACTCCTTACAAATAATTAAAAACAAACAAACCAACCTGATCAGATTGGCCAAACTTTCTGATAGAATTTCTCAAACTGTACTTTTAGTTTTTCATGAAATATACAATTTTAATGTTAAGTCTTTTTTATTTTCTCGCAGTCAAAGTGAAAAGCAGAGTGTTTAACACGTGGCTAAAAGCCATTCTATGACACTCAGATATATTTGCCCTCGCTCACTTCGTGAGCTCGTCCAAATAATCACTTTGTGTCATAATGGCTTATTTTAGCCCCTTGTCAAACAATCTTCTATTATTTATTTATTTAAACTTTATTGCACAATGCAAGAAAGTACAAATGGCGGACTTAGTGCCATAAAGGCATTCTCTACCAGTCAACCATTAGACTAAACAGAGAAATTATTGGTGCGGGATATCGGTATCAGACTTGTACAAAATAATAATTACAAGGGCGAGACACCCAAGTTACATAGTATACAAACTATACATAATACTTAATATATATAAACATGATACATATATACATAGATATATATATATATATAAATACACACACACTCACCTGCTTCTAAACTATTATGAAGACTCTTAATCTTGAAGATTTCCCAAGAGGTTTATTCGTATTTTTTAAATGCTGTACTTTTCAATTCATTTTTTATTAACCTTTTGACACAATAACTAACTAAAAGAATCCATAGAATTATTTCTGTCTTTTTTAGCATGAGAATACATTTATAAATACAGCTTTAATGATGAATCTGCGGGTCGTGTTATAAATATAGAAAATGAAATGTTTTTTGCGGTCTCAAACTTTAACCAACGTTTACTCAATTGTCGCTTTTTCACCTTTGCAAGTTTGAAGAATTAATAAAAAATAACTATAGCACTTAGAGACATAATTATTTCACCGAAAGATAGCTTATACTTTGTTATATTACAAACTACTCATAACTCCATATCGACAAAGTAGAAATGTTTCCCTATAACTGGCACAAATATGATATCGACGATTTTGTTTGGTATTCGCCAAAGTGGGACGCTAGGCACTAAACTTTGAGGCTTTAAAAAGGTGCTTAAATTGGACATTTATGGGTCGACATCAAAATCATAGGTTTATTACAGTATGTTCTATCAGTTTTCATTGAAAGTCGATTTTCGGTAGGTTTTGCCATATGTCACTAAACTGCCTGTAACTCCGAAACTAGAATCGACAAAGTGGGACGTTTTACTAAACTCCCTCACATATAGAGATAAATTATAATATTTAAATACATCACTAGGAACAGACATTTGTACTCATCATACAAACACTTGGCCGGGATTCGAACCCGGGACCGCCAGCTTCGTAGGCCGTTGTGCAACCAATTGAGCTAAACATGCCGTCAAATGTGTAAATATTAAAGCGAATAGTTTTCAAGCGAAATATCTAAATGGATTTTTCACTTCTCCTGGTCAAAAAGTAAGTCATATTAGCTTCGCGAAGCGAGACTAAAATAGTACATTTAGCCCCTAGGGTTTAAAAGAAAGCCATATAATCCCATACAAATTTCTGTGACCCTGAAAAAAAATACTTGCGGCCAGCTACATACTACTTACGAATAATTAAAAACAAATAAACCAACCTCATCAAATTGGCAATTTCGGATCGTATTGCAGCCCTTTACATTAAAAAGTAAAAATTGTCCATGGTCATTATTAGCGTAAAAAATATATAAGCTGTCAACTTAACTATAAAGAATTGCTCAAACTGTACTTTTTATTTTTCATGAAATATACAATTTTAATGTTAAGTTTTTTTTATTTTCTCGCAGTCGAAGTGAAAAGCAGTGTTTAACACGTGGCTAAAAGCCATTATGACACTCAGACATACTTGTCCTCGCTCACTTCGTGAGCTCGTCCAAATAATCACTTTGTGTCCTAATGGCTTATTTTAGCCCCTTGTCAAACAATATTTTAAACTAACGTTTTTATTCCTCCATAACTTGGTTTTTTGCGGATGTGGCTTTTCATTTTCACGTGATGGTTTTAATTTTGCTGTCCCCAATAGTTTATTTCGGTCATAATAAATAGGTACAGAATCTGATGCATATAACGCAAGGTGTAGGGATATATGGGTAAAACGAAATGTTCGAGAGCTCACCGCATTAATATCTGCCACAACAAAGTGCGCATAAATATCTGACACAAATCTGGCCGTTAGGAGTTAGGACGTGTCAAATATTTTCTCCCTCTTTGTTATGGCAGATACTGATGCTTGTGACTCTAGGTACCAAGAGGTACCTGGCGCAACCTGTTTTGTATGGTACCTTTAACCTTAGAGAATACCAAAATAATTGTAATAATTTCAGCCATGTCCACTTCTGGACATAGGCCTACTCATGCAATAGATTTCCACATGGGTCGGATAAAGGCGACCCGTATCCAGTGAGTCCCCGCAACCCTAACCAGGTCGCCCACCAACCTTGGGGGCGGCCTTCCACGGTGCGCTTGACGGTACGGTGTCCACTCGAGAACCTTTCTGCCCCAACGGCCATCGGTTCTTCGAACTATGCGCCCTGCCCATTGCCTCTTCAGTTTGCTTACCCTGTTTGCTATTCGGTGACCTTGATTCGTCTACGAATCTCCTCATTTCTGATTTGATGCAATCTCCTTAAACTTAGTATCGCCTTTACCTTAAACTTCCTTAGAGCATTTAACCACTGGAGATATACGAATACATTCCGCCCTGCCAAAGTAATCGCGAAATCTCGGGTTTGTTTATTGGGTAATTTGCCAGTGTGTGGGTGGTTTTTTGTTTGTAGGTGATTTATTTTAATTGTGTGCGTTTGTAGAAATATGAATGTTTCCGTAGTGTGTTGTGTTTACCTCGCTAAAAATCGTTAAAAATGCAGGAAACATTTGTTCGGTAATGACACGGGCTGTCATCTCCTTTAGCTCTGAGTAAACTATACTCGGGAACAAAAATCTCGGCTCGGTAATTTACCGTCATATTATCATCATCGTCATATCCTAAAATAGTGCAGGGTTCTAAAGTTGTTTCTTCCTGTCATGATCTTTATTTAATTTTACATATAAGTATAATCTAAGTATAATGTAAGAATAACAGTGAAAGAAATCAAATCACTTCTTCAGGTTTACAACGGACTTGTAATACCCATGAAAAAAAGATTTGAACGGAGTGAGATATCGCAATTGTCATTTTTGATTTTGAAGATATTTTTAAAAAATGATCGCGGAAATTGTTAATAAAACTACTTAGCGTCAATTAAAAAAAAAACCTTTTGCTGTTATTTAACCAGTAAGTTTTACTGTGTTTTTTTCTTAAATGAACTTCAGTTTTATATAAAATAGGCATTACGTCTGCCAACGATAAAACACTCGCTAAAAGTCTCCGCGAGTCTTCTTTACATCGTAAACGAGTAAAAAGCTAGAGGTGTATTATGGCTTCCGTTTTAGCGGAATGATAGTTTGATGAGAGCAACATTGTATACTTTTAATTGCCTAGCTTATATTGGTACTACTACAGATATATAGATACTAACATATTATCATATACTGGTCAAGACATTGTTCTGGACACTTGGGACGACGTGAGAAGCCTTCCCGGTATACTAAATAATAATATTTCATTGTTAATTTAATCATCTCAATCTGACATTATCTATATCGTAATTTCGTCATTTTTCAGTTAATAGACTCTGCTTACTAATCGTGTACCAACCTAATGTAATGTTCTCAGATACGCATAATAGATATTAAGCCAATGATTTTGTACACCAATTGGCAAAACATAGTGCAACACGAGGAACTGTAATATCTCTGTATTTATGCAGCCATCACCTATGTTTCGTATAAAGTTGTAAAAAGGAACAGGTAAGAAGAATAAGATTTTCAAAAACACTATTGTCTGAAGCGAAAAATATGTTTAATCTACGTTACATTTTCATTACTGTACAATCTGGGGGCTCAGTAGTGTCTGTAAGTTGCTCGCTTAAAAATACGCAAATAAATTGGACCCAGTCACTTCCCTACTTATGTAAGTTCGGCGACAATGCAATATCATGATACCATCGATCTGGTCATAGGATCTCCGTAAGAAAATAACGTAATTCTACCGAAGAAAAGTACAGTCGGCAGTAAGAGTATGTCACAAAAATGAAATAAGGTTATGTCCTAAAAAATATAATTAGTCCGTCTATTAGAGTAAATATCAGACAATATTGGACACGTATTTTTTCTATAATCTATTAAAAAAAAAAGATGAAGATATAGCCCGTTAAAGTTCCTCGTGACGTCACGCCGTGCGACCGTTTTTCGCACGGCCTGACGTCATGCGCCCCCACACCCAAACTTTGAGGCGCTTTATCTATGTATTTTTTAAATATTTTCTTGTGTTTCCGCGATTATTACTCATACATCTTTTCTCAGTCCACCCGTGACCATGGAAAGCTGGAAAGCTTCCGAAACGTCGGGAACTAAAATGAGATAATATACGCGATATAATCCGATAAATTGTTTTATTTCAATATGTATTTTTTTGCTTCATTGAGAAAAGAAAAATACGTTTCAAATATTTTTTGATAACCTAACTGTCGGACTAATGAATAATATTTTGTACCTAGGAATCTACCCTCTTCGTAAATTTATATAAATTTTGAGTATTTTTGCGATAAAAATAACATGGTAGGGTAATTCCGGGGTAGATGGCCATAAGTTTAAGATGGCCAGTCGAAATTTTTCCAACTTATAGGATGTTAATGTCGCTTATTTCACGTAAACTTAATTCGTTGAGAAGACAACACTTGATATAAGTGGAAAAACAAGTAGGTCAAAAGAAAAAATCTCATGAAAAATAACTTTATTTAAAATATGCTACTTGAAAATTTATAAAGAGGTTGCCGATACATAACGTAACTTTATTTGTTTTTTAACTGGCCCAGTAATAATGATTATTTTAGCAAGTACTGAGGTTTTCGTACATATTAAATTTAAAATAACTTGAATTGGCGCAGTACTTTTTTTTTTATTCGTTGATATAATGAACCGGCTGCATCGGGAGAGATGGCCATACGCAGTTATTTAGTACTGGAAAGCCATGAACTGGGATCTCAGATACTAAAAAAAAGAAAGAATGTTATTAATTAAAATCATAACAGTAGTAATAATAATATGCGAGAGATGACAAACACATTACTATAAATCCAGAATAATGAAGAATTTGTATGTAGAAATATATACTGTGACTTCATTAAAATTGAACCGAATTAAAAAAAAATGTTTATTTTATTTAAAAGAAGGAGTGAAATGTGCACAAAAATAGTAAAAAATTGAAATCTACTCATATTCAATGTAATGGCCATCTTTCCCGGACATATCCGGGAGAGATGGCCAACCCTAATTTGATTTCAAAATATTGTTTGACCATGTTTGCTTAGTTTTAACAATGTTTGTGGTTTTGTTTACGTTAGATAGATAATCAAAGTTTAATTTTCAACTAATATCAAAATTCTAATGTTCACAGTTTCAGCATAATTGGTCTTGGAAAAAACTATGGCCATCTACCCCGGACTTACCCTAATTAAAAGTAGGTACTCGCATAAGATATCTGACCCAGGGACCACCCACATCGCCGCACAAATACAGTGGACAATCACCGTCTGTTGTGCTTGCAGGATATTACTTTTATTCAACAGTTGAATTCAAATTAATTAAAATACATAAATATAGTGAACCTTATTCATAGGTATAGACCTCAACGTTATAATAGGAGATAGTATTATTAAAGAAATTCTCACCTAAAGAAAAAAAAATGGCTGATACAAAAAGAAACTACGTACCTACGTTTGATTTTTGCCACCCTAGCAATATAGTTGACTGGTAGAGAATGCTATTTCGCATTAAGTCCGCAATTTCTACTTTACCTTTGCTTTGTGCAATAAAGTTTAAATAAATAAATATTTCCTTCTTAAAAATCTACTCAAATATTGCCTGAAGGAGATTGCTCTTTAGCAACAAGACTCGTGTATAATTTACTTGTATCTATACCTAAACGCTTGGTTATTATACTCTTACCTATCTACTAATTATAATCCATGCAAAGCAAAACATCGGTTCATAATGAATACTTATCTGGTTAAACACAAACTTCGCGATCAGCCTAAAAAAAAACAAATCTTCTCTATGGTTCTTGCGCAATAACTCACGGCATGCCACCTCCATCGTTAGCGTTCGAATTTTAAATTCATTCAAGTCATTTGCTGTCGCACTCGCGACCGCTGCGCGGGACACGTGACGTCATTAGTCAAGAAAGTTAGGCGACAAGAGAGGTTTTGATGCTTGATGTTGTTGACACACTATGAATGAAATGGATGCAAGTAGCTAGCTGCTTATACAATCAGCCTATGAAAATGTTGATTATGATTATACTTAGAACATTGTTGTATGAGCCCAGTTATATTTCCCAAAAATAAAAAGTCAGGTAAGGTGAACCTCCCTAAATTTGACAGCCTCATTCCAATAGTTGACATTTTCCATTTCTCACCGTTATTGCTATGAATTTCAAGTTTAAGGTGCCAACTATTGGGCCGTTATCAAGCACTGGAACATTTACCTTGTTTTGATTTATATTTTGTAGAGTCTTTTGGACATTTATTTTACATGTATTATAGTATATCAGCTGGTCTTATGCCCGACCACAAAAGACAATCGAAAATACTATACCTATAATATAATTGAAGAAACGGCATGGCATTTTGTGTTAAATTGAATTGATGAAAATTGATTATTTTGCCACTTAGGTATAAGCAAGTACCCTTAAAACTAGAGGACTGACACTTGCCATACTTTGGATCTTGTTCTGATTGCAAGGAGATGATCTAGCAAAAAGTAAATAGCGCTTTAAAACATTTAACGATGTTATAATTGAATACAGAAATATAGTATAGTAACAATTAGTTCGCAAATAGCTAATAATAAATAAATCGTAACATTTTAATACTGTGTCACGCTTGTAAAATTGAATAATTGTAAAAAATAATTCTTATTCATAGATGGCATTGTAAATATCGAGGAACGGCTTTTTGTATGGATATGGTCAGTCCTCGTGTTTTAATGATCCTTGGGTATAAGGTTCTAGCCCATCAGGGAGAGCATACCCACAAACGGGTAACTATAAATTAAAGCTGCGCTGAAACAGACTTTTATAAAACTTTCTTTAAATCTGTCTAGAGTCCGACCACTCCTGAAACAATCTGGCAACTCTGACATACTTTACTATTCAAAATACACCTACAATAAATAACAATGGAATATTAAATCGGGTTACCAGGTCATTATTTGCAGACTTAGCCTATTTGAACTCTAGGCACTGGTCCCACCGCGAGCGAGTAAGCTATGAGCTATCGGCTATTTTCTAGCTCAAGAAACGAACAAAAGATAATCGCTTTCGTGGAAATAAAAGAGAGAGTTATTTATACTTTATAGCTGGCTGTTCAGACTGCCGGCGATCTATCTCTCTCTTTTATTTACACGGGAACCATTATCTTTTGTTCGTTTCTTGGGCGAGAAAATCGCCGATAGCTCATCGCTTATTGCCGGCGGTGGGACCAGTGCCCTACTGCACAAGTCATGTTCCGTAGCACGAATTTCATTAATACAGAATTTTTCCACAACTAGCCCTAAATTTGCGAAAGTATCAAAACGTATCGCTCCACGCAAAACGTGGTGTCGCGGGCGGCGACATGACGAATGGCGCTCCAAATTTAAAATCTGCCGCGTAACGCGAGCTGCTAATGGCATTGTTTATGGACTTTCTCGGGTGCTAGTATTGCCATGCGCTAAATGAGAAAATCGGAATAACAGAAAATAGACAATTTTAAGTATAAGTTTGAGTAAAGTTGGAAATACATGGGTAAAAAAAAACATAAAATAATGTTGCTTGTACACAGCGTATGTATTCTTTACGACATAAAACATAATTATATTTTAAGGGCAGAAAGAAAAAGTGTTTATAAACATTAGCTAGCTAAACTAGCCCAAAACAATTAGACAGCTTTTGATAAAGAAAACAACTTTTTTTTTCTTACAAATTAAGGCGGCATGCAATATAAAGGTAACAATTTTATTACTCACATTACTTATTTACATGTTTATACGTGTCAAGTTCGACGTGTTTGCTTTACCTTGCCGCTCGATAACATTTTATAATTAATTAAGCTCAATATCTAGAGTAATTGTTATAATATACTTTTTTTATGAAACTGTTAACACCATTTAAAGCTGTAATTAATTAAAATGTATGTTCTTTTAAAATACACGCGTTAAACATTTCTATAGACTACCAGTGTCCGTAATATTTTTTATGCTAGAATTTTGAAATATTAACTCCTACTTCGATCACAAGTGTCGCAATAAAGGAGAACGTCTGGATAGAAAACGAAATCGTATCACCTGGGTATTGTTGTAGATTTGCCTTGGGCTATGGGAGTGACGTTGGCTGGTAACATTTTGCTATCAGGTTTTGTTTTTTTTTTATATGCAAGACAGGCAAGAATTTGACCGCCGACAATGAAGCATGCTTACCTAGATAGTGCCTATTTACTCTCGTCTTGAAGAGATCCAAGTTATATGAATTAGTCCGTTAAATATGTCGATGCAAGTGTCGATATTTTTCAGGCTAGCCACACCCGCCGGCAGTGACTTACAAATCTGCAGCCATTTCGGCTGAACGATCGCTCCTTTGCCTTAATGAAGCTTGAAATTGTTTTAAGTGTGGTAAAGTTAAAAAAAGCAAGTAATGTTTGTAAATGTGCAAGCGATACAAGTTAAATAGTGAATCTCTTTGAGGATTCAAATAGTAACTTCATAATCCTAGAGTAAGTTTTCGCTTATGATTTAAGAAACCTTACTCCACAGAAAAAAAATAGTTCTCCAGCCAAGTAAACACTCTTGATTCAAGGTATTTTGTGTTTCCTATATAAGGAAAACATTAAATTCTTGCGTTAAGATATAAAAAGTCTCAAAGTTTATTACTTAAGCTAAAAAGTTAAATAGTAAATCCAAGCTCGAAAAAGTTCCTTTTTTAAAAAGCTTAATATTCTGGCCAAGAGCGTAAGCGTTTTGTTTTATGTATTGTATTTTTTGAGTCGAATGTTAAGTGTCTCAATGCAGTACTTAAAAAACTTGTACAAAGAAACTTTGTTTCTTGGTGTGAAATACTCATAATTCAATTGAGAATTGTATTTCTTCATGAAAATAAGAAAACGCATTGGTTCAAGAGTATGTTAGTCCATGTTAAACTGGATATTATTTACATCAAGAGCCAAAATTTCTTTATTTAAATAATCTTATAAGATTATTTAAATAAACGGAATCGACCCCCACAGCTGCACAGCGTGTACATAAACTGAAATGACATAATAATTGCGGCCTACTTCTTACAGAATAAATTTAATTTCACGATAAATTTTTGTCCTGATTAGTACGTCATGTCTTTGTGTACGTCTCGTTCGTTATATAATGATAATAATCAATTTGAAAACACTCATATTAATCATCATCTATATTCGAATTTCACTGTAATACCCGAAAGTTGCTGAAAACCCAAACCTCCAATATTTTGCATGAAAATAATCGAATGTTTATGCGTAGTCCTAATCCAATGCTCTCTGAAAACGTGAATGTTTTAGGGTTATTATGAAATAAACCTAACATATTCAATGTGTGCACATTGAATATGTTAGGTTAACGGACGACCTCTACACAAATCCTGAAAATTATATTTAACAATTATCACTTACGATTTTCGGACAACAATTACATTTTGACTTTCAATAACCATGGGTAACAAACAAAGACATCCGAAGTTCTTAAACAAGCTATGTAGGTAAGTAAGCCTACATGACCTTTTAGAAGTCGGTTAAAATTTGGTATGTCATTGTGCCCCGTTAATTGCCCGGCTAATCAAATTTGGAACGCGTGCTACGCTCGGCATAATGCACTCGGCAAATGCCGGGCGCTAACCTGATTCGCGGGCAATGAGTGCCATTAGCAGCCTCATGCCAATAGGGCAAGACACCGTCATGCGTCAGCGTGACCATGCTACCAGCCTTACCTGAACTGCGTTATTGAACAGCCATAATACGTCCACTGCTGGCCATTGCAATATGCTGACCCGCAGGATTGCTCGTTGTACGTATTCAGTTAAGGTTAAGCTTTTTAAATCGTACTGTCAGTCTTTCTAAACGTGCAGCCTATAGGGTAGCTATACGCAGCGGGCGTACAGCGACCTACGGGTACAATATAATAACGTCTTCAGGATGCTTGGGGCTGCCTCGTCACTATAGCGCCTCAGAGATGTTTGCGGAAGCGCAGGTGGTTTCGCGGCTATGATGCGCAAGCGGTGTGCCACATTGTTGAGCCGCTGGCGAGGCAGCGCTAACTGCCGTTGCCAACGAGCGTTGGCGGATAGGTGGGACTCCCCACTGCTGCAGAGATGGACAAAACTCCATACTATTATAAAATGTGCCATCAGATATTTTGTAAATACTAACACTTGCGTATAAGTCTGTACCTTAACTGAAGACTATGGATCTTGTACGAAATAAAATGATTATTATTATAGACCGCCATCATGACCATCGGGCATCCAGCGCTGGTAACTAATGGTTCGTGATGCTTTCTGGTGCGTGATTGCTACTCAAGAACTCGTCGGCCCGTCGGTTGTAACGAGCAATGCGTCCTGCCTACTCCAACTTAACTTTTGCAATTCTTCGAGCTACGAGTATGTCAGAGACTCTGGTTTTTCTACGGATCTCCTCATTCCTTACTACCTGACAGAGAAATCCCAAGCATAGCCCTCTCCAATTCTCCATTGCTCTGGGTGACTTTGAGCTTCTAATCTAAATCTAAACGTTAAAAAATAAAACTCAGATCAAGGTATTTGTATGAAAGCAAAAGTTGAAAAATTGTTTTCTTCGAACGGAATTCGAACCCAACTTCTTCAACGGATCTCCGGGCCAACACGGGCGCCATAACCGACAAGGCTATCGAAATTATAGGCTCAAGCATCAAATTTCAACCAACGTATAAGTAGCTTTAGGTTGAGCGACTATCAGCCAGGCCAGCGCAACACTCTGCACTTGTAGCGCGACATAGCATCACTCGTCTTTCTCGCACTGTATTGAAAGGAAAAGTACAGACAATCCCTTTCACGCGACAATGAATCACGTATCACAGTTGTGCTCGTCAAATTCGTACGAATCCGCTGGGAGGGCTGCGCACAACCGACCGTAGTGGAAACAAAAACAACAGATATGGACGTCTTTCAGCTGATATTAATGAACTAACTAACATAATTGAAAAGTTTCTTCTTTTTTGGACTGTGCCTGGTCCTTTTTTGATAATAGACGAATTACAGTTCAAACAAATGTCTAACCATGAAAAGGGGAAGACCCAAGAAATACTGGCTTGACGTCGCCAAGGATGACATGCGGCCCAATGGCCTTACAGCTAAGGATGCAGAAGACCGTGCGAAGTGGAGAAGAAAATGCCGGAAAGCGGACCCCGGGCTCCGAAGCAGGAGCTGATGACGCAACCGGGACAATGCTACAATGATGATGATGATGATGATGAGACGAATTACAGTTCGCAAATATTTAATGACAGTTTGATAGCTTAGTTATTTTTCCCTTATAAAAAAGGCACTAGATGCAACATAATGTTCCTTCGTTTAGTTTGTCAATAGGTGTTAATGACTGGCTGGTTGAGAGTTGGTAATTATGGTTAAAAGTCGAAAATCGAATGTAATGGAATGCTACAGCACATTTATCTATGTTATGGAGAAAAAAATCTCAAATTAACAGAGGTTAAACATGAATGCGAGGCGGCGTGCGGCGTGCACCGCACCTCCGGACGGAGACACGGAGCAAATCTTATACGGTGCCGCATATGAATTTAATGGCTTCGTTCATCACAACGAGAAGTGGCGGTAGTGTGATAGTGATAACCGCCTAAGAGCGTAGTAAGTAGTCGTAGTAAGTTTCCATTTTCTATAGAGCAGAGCTCAAAGGTTTCTGGCTGGCTTAAATTCCTGAATCGCAATTAGTGTTCATTAGTTGAGACTGAGGCGTTATGCCGTTGTTTGTTCTATTTGTCATTAGATTTGGGCCTCGCGTTGTGTCTGGTTCTGTTTGTCTGTTAATGCGACTGAGTTTCGGGTAACATACCATTGACAATTATCGAAAGAGGTCACATATTATTGACTTGGCATAACATTTAAGCTATTTTTGGCCACGTTTCATTTTATTTGAATTTTCTACATTTTTCCTTCATAAATCGAGATTTAATCACAGTAAAAGTTTATAATTTGCAAATCAAGCCCTTTCTTACTTGACCTGGTAGTTGGTTTTCATAGAAAATCATTAATGATTTATTATTATTATTATTTTATGGCATAGGGGGCAAACGAGCAGACGGGTCGCCTGATGGTAAGCGATCACCGTCGCCCATAGACACTTGCATCGCTAGAGGAGTCACAAGTGCGTTGCCGGCCTTTCAGGTGGGAGTACGCTCTTTTCTTGAAGGTTTGAAGATCGCATCGGTACGAAAATACTGCATGCGGCAATTTATTCCACAGTTCAGTCGTGCGAGGCAGGAAATTTCTAGAAAAACGCACAGTTGTGGACTGCCAACCATCTAAGTGGTGAGGATGGAAATATTGTCGCGTAGGACGATGGCGGAAAGATGCAGCTGGGATCAACCCGAACAATTCCTCGGAACACTCCCCGTTATACAAGCGATAAAAAATGCAGAGCGAGCCTACATCTCTACGCAGTGCCAAGGAGTCAAGCTGATCTGAAATACGCTGGCAACCGACGATACGAGTCGCTCTCCGTTGAATGCGGTCTAGAGGGAGAAGCTGGTACTGTGGAGTCCCAGCCCACAGATGAGAACAGTATTCCATGTGCGGGCGGACCTGTGCTTTGTATAGCTGTAGGAGGTGGGCCGGAGTAAAATACTGTCTCGATCTGTTGAGCACGCCGAGCTTCTTAGAGGCTAATTTGGCCTTACACTCTAGATGGCCGCGGAACTGGACTTCACTCGATATATCGATGCCAAGGATTCCGATAGTGGCTGTTGCAGTTAGGGGAGTATTCTCAAAACGAGGTGATGCAACAAACGCAGACTTTTTAGCGGTGAAAGCGCAAACCTGTGTCTTTGTAGGGTTAAAACGGACTAGATTAAGTCGACCCCATTCTGAAACTTCTTTTAGGGAAGTTTCAACTTCAGACACAAGTTTGTTACGGCTCTCAATGACGTTATCCCGAGAAATATTGGCGTGGCCAGTGTAGGAGGCATCAACCGTGCTATCATCCGCATAACAGTGAATGCCACAAAATTGCAGCATATCGTTGATATGCAGAAGGAACAGCGTGGGCGATAACACACAGCCTTGAGGGACACCAGCATTCACAGACATGGAATCGGAGCAATTAATTTGTGTTTAAGCACAAATGTACCTACAATATCCCCTCACTCCTCGGGTTGACACCTAAGGATATTTTAATGCATGCATGCTCTAACGGTGAAGTCATTAAGTGGTAACGTCCAAATTGCTCAGGTAGTCTTAAGTAAAGTCTAAATTGCTCTCTGGAACTTCGATGGACAAATTGGTAGGTCACCTGTGTTGGCCTGAAAAGCCGTTGGAGACGTGGGTTCGATCGAAGCAATTTTTTTTTCCTTTTCAATTTAATTTTTATTTTCGCTGGCAGACGTTTCTGCTTTAATGAAGAGTAATTTTCTTAGACAGAGTCCCTCTAATAGCTCCATAGTCTTTGATCTTAGTTACGAAGGTGACTCTTATTAAAAACGGATTAATAGCTAGAATCAATGACAGCGGCGTCTTGTCGGAAGCGGTGAGTAATGGTTTTAGTGCGTGTTCTGTATGTATGTAGGAAATATGATAGGTGCCGAATATAATGGCCCTGTCACGAAGGCTGTTGATGGTGAACATTGTAGCGACTATGCACTGGTCGAAATAAATTGTCTTAAGGTACCTGAAAGTCCCAATGTTTATCCCGTCACTTCAATTGATACCCTGCTCTATTGCAATAAATGAAGGTTGAAGGTGCCAGCTATTGGGCCGTTAGGGCACTAGGATATTTACCTTGTCTGTACTAATTAGCTGTGTAACAACACGTAACATTATCCGGAAAGCGAAGTGAAACTAAAATAAAATGTTCCGATTGTTGGTTCGTGTCTTGCAGTCATCATAGCTATTGTTATCATTAGCATATTTTAGTCCACTGCTATACAAGCTTTCGAATGCCAACCGCCTTGTGCAAATCATCGCTCCACCTAGTCTGAGGGATAAATAGCGGTTTTTCTACTATATACAAGTATCTACTGGCAGCCGCAATCGTGAGGCTGTTAGATATAGATTTGACGACCGGTTTAGCTCAGCGGGAGTAACGTTGCCTGCGAAGCTGAAGGTCCTGGGTTTAAATCCCGGTAAGTAAATATTAAAGAGCATAAATATTTTGTTCAGAGTCTTGGATGTTATCTATGTATATAAGTACATCTATGAAATATATCTTCGTCTAGTAGTGTCCATAACAAAAGCCTTATTAAGCTTACCATGGGACTAGTTCGATTCGTGTAAAAATTGTCTTGTAATATTTATTTATAGATTCGTCATGCATCGTAAGTTATATAGAAAGAACCTTTATTACAGACCTGATATGATCCATATTAAGTTAGTAACACAGCAAGACTTAATAACTATGTTAGTATAATAACAATAAATCTATATATACTTATAATTAAAGTCTCTCCCCCTAACTGGGACGCCATAGCGTTATCGTCAGCGACGTGGCCCTTACATTTTGTCGTCGCCAAACCGTCGCCAGGTGAGTGAGCTGACATACATCTCAGTATGAATTGTTTAGTACCGTACCTGGCGATCGCCATGGCATTCCAATGAGACTGAGGACTAACACACAACTCGATTGCGTCCCAGCGAAGCAACTTAGTTACAGGGCAAACAGAACTTTTATTTTACTTTTTCCTGCCAGTAACTACTACCCTACTCATAACACATTTTTTTTGACACGAATAAACATTGTTTGGACGGCGCATTTGTTGCAATAATTGCTAGCTCTCTTGGTTTTTTGCTGTTGCTCCTTACTAGTAATCGGATTCAGTGGGAGCGCAAAACCAAAAATAGGAATGCAATCTGCGGCTTCTTAAAGTTAGGGTAGGACGCAATGCGCAATGCACAGGACTGCGGAGCTCTCTTGGTCGCGCGCGGTTTGCTTTCGCGCATTCGGTTACGCGCGGTTTTATATGATAAAAAGAATGAATCTTCTGTACTTTTAATAATATCGATTCTGCACCACTGATCATTCCAAATCACGAGCTTAATTCGTATTATGTGAGTCGGCATAGTCATAGTCATTCCACTCTTTGCAAGCGGTCGTGAGCTTGCAATGTCAGGCGCAGATATTGCTCGCTGTATGATGTCCCGCCATCTCTCTCCCTCGTATAAGATAAGAGTACCTATCGTTAAAGTCCCATATCATTACACAAATTGCCTCCGCACCGGTACGCATATCACCGATTGATATACAATCCATGTCATATTTAACGCATAATTAAAGTAGGAATGCCCTTGACATTCATGTGATTGGTATGATTGATGGTCCATCTGTACGTATGGGCGCGATCGTTAGCTGTCGAAGGTTACACGCCTGTTTTGGTGACAATGGAGGGAGTTATTACTTGATTAAAAATCCCAAACATCATCAGTCGAAGCTGGCAGTCCCGGGTTCGAATCCCGGCCAGGAGAAGTGCTTGGTGATGAACACAAAGTTTGTTCCTGGGTCTTGGAAGTTTTCTAAGTAGGTACCGAACAATTATAATTTATCTAAATACTAGCTTTTGCCCGCGACTTCGTCCACCTTAAATTCGTTTATCGCGGATACGGGTATTTTTCCGGGATAAAAAGTAGCCTATGTCCTTCCCCGGGACTCAAACCATCTCCATACCCAAATTTCATCCCAATCGGTTCAGCGGTTTAAGCGTGAAGAGGTACACATACAGACAGAGAGACAGACAGTCAGACAGACACACTTTCGAATTTATAATATTAGTATGGAATGGATTATGTACATCACAAGCTCTGCTTAATTTGGGGCTACGTCAATTTGTGTAAGATTCCCCAGATATTTATTCTAATAATCCTAATACGTATACTTATGTATAATAAAGCTGAAGAGGGTCGAAAGTATGTACATGGAAGATATTCGAAAAAAAATTGGCCGGGGATACTTAAAATCGATAACAGAACACGTTCCAACAGTTTTTAGATTTTTTGTCTGTTTGTCTGTTTATTTGTCCGCGCATCACGTGAAAACAGCTGAACAGATTTTGATGCAAACTTTACTAATCTGTCGAGAAAATCCTCGGCCAGGTTATAGGCTATAAAAATTCAACCCCTAAAAGCCACTACGTTTGATTGAGTTAAGTTTGCACCTGAATCTTATCGCGCTACTTAGGAAGGAGGTGCAAACTTCTCTCAAACATGTGTTACGTGCCCACGAGTATCGAGTACTAATTAATACCTTTTTGTCAAATCCATACCCATATTATAAATGCGAAAGTGTGTCTGTCTGTTACCTCTTCACGCTTAAACCGTTGAACCGATTTTGATGAAATTTGGTATGGAGATAGTTTGAGTCCAGGGTTTGAGGCTACTTTTTATCCCAGAATAATACCCTTATCCGCGATAAACGAATTTAAGGCGGACGAAGTCGCGGGCAGAAGCTAAGTAGTTATTAATATAAATAAGTTTGTGCCGATGTAAGAAAATAAGTAGTGAACGGAACTCAACAAAACTTTCCAATAGTGTTGATTAGAGATCAGAATAACACATCTATACTTACTATTATAAAGTTGTAAAAAAGCTGCTCATCATCATCACACAAACACTTGTTCTGGCCGGGATTCGAACCCGGGACCGCCAGCTTCGTATGCCATTGTGCAACCAACTGAGCCAAACGTATCGTCCATCCATAATAATACTTGTTACATTCCTAAAACATGAACGCACAAACGGCCGGGAGAGTCGCGCGCGCAACTAGCTATCGTACATCGCCGCTGCGCAGGGGCGGGGCGGCCGTTACGTTTTGAAAAAAGAACCAAGATGTATCTCTTCTGGTTAATGCCAGGGCTTGTCAACATAATAGCTTTTCGATCTACGGTATTAGATGTAATTAGAAACCCTTGCAGCAACTAATGCAAGATTTTATAGACGGACTGCATTCTAACTTATATAACTTTTCATACAGACTGCTCGCTGCTGGTGGCCACTGGCCAGTCTATAGTTGAAGGTGCAATGCAATCCGTTTGTTTTGAAACAGACGGACCCGTGTAATGTTTACTACTTACCTATTTAGGTCAATAACATGAATTAATCCTACGAACGAAGTAGTCTTCTTTTACCTTGCTGGTAAGGGGATGCCATATCGGGGCAGAGCCCTCTGTGGCTAAAATCTTCTCCACCCGCTATGGATGTGTCTGCTCAAATGCCTTTCAGGCCGGCAAATGCCTCGCAGGAGGGGGGGGGGGGGGCGGCATTGTTCTGGTACTGGTAGTACTGTAAGCTGCTGGCCTCTTCTGCGGCATTTTCCAGTTGTTTGGCTTCATTGGTACTAAGCTACTGCACCAGCGTCTACACAGTAGAATTCTGGTCACACTACACCTGTGCCGCGATGAGGGATATGCGAGTGCAGAGTATAATGACGCGTGGCGCGCCATGTTCCGACTGCCGCGCTGGTGCAGCGCGAGCGCCATGTTCGCCGAGGGCCGCGCGCCGGGCTGGGCCGCACTGCTGCGCACGAAGACAGGGAACGCCAGGAAGGCCATCTACACCTCCTCGTGCACCGTGTTCACGGCAGTGAGAGACTGGGATTCCAGCCCACTTCACCAGCGATGGAGGGGCTACCACAAACCGGTAACCGCGGGGTCGGGGTGATCCGTGGTATTCGGTTTTTATTTCTTGTTATCTCTGTGTTAATGTTTACTTTGCTTAGTATATAAGATCAGTATTATTATTAATTTATTTATTTATAACTATGGACCAGTTCTGGATTAAATTATTTTCATTTAATTTCATTGGTGGCTGGTGGTATTTGCTGGTTGGTGTGGCAAGAACGGATTCTTTCTATGTTTAATGTGGATCGCCAAGGAATGGAACTCGCTTCACGGTTAACTGTAATCCAAGAGTGAATAAGCTGCAGAGTGGAAGAGTGCGCGGCAGACTTGAGGAAGATACTTAAAACTGTTGCGAAAAGAATATACTGAAGCAGAATCCTTGGGAAATGCAGCAATAAATAAAATAAAATTGTTTATTATCAGATTTAAAAGATCCATAGATTGTTAGTTACAAAATAATTCTAAAACTATGTTAGTACGTTGACGATAGGACTAAACACTCAAAAATTTAACATTTAGGACGCATGACATGAAGGTTGGTGAATCGGCGGAGAATGTCCGAATCCCACCTCCCTGCTATCATTTTCAGAATGCTGTTTGTGCACCCTCTCATCTGTTTCACCACAGAAGCCGTCTTCTTACGTACTATGGCATAAAAATCCTCTACGCTAGCATCAGCAATCATTCCAGAAGCGCTACAGAATCGAGGAAGCCCAAGCAGCATCCTGAAAATGTTGTTATATTGAACTCGTAAGTTATTGTAGGTCTTCAGCCTAAAACTGGCCCACAGACCGCACGTATAAAAACTTTGACAGTAAGCTCTGAATAAAGTTAGCTTAACTTGAGCACTGCAACGCGCAAATCTGTGTGCCAGCATCCCGCCTCGGACCGCCAACGCCCTGCGTTCGCGCTCGATATCGAGATCGTCCTTAAAGTCCTCGCTCACAATATGACCTAGGTATTTAAAATATGTGACACGATTCAAGGTTATTCCATTTAACATTATTTTAGGTGAGTACGCTGGACACTTAATTTTACCTTTGAACAACATGAACTCGCTTTTGGTAGCGTTGTATTTCAATCCGTGCTGTTGTGCATACACCTCGCATGTATTAATTAGCTTTTTTAGCCCTGATACTGATGGACTCAGCAGCACCATATCGTCCGCGTAACTAATATTATTTAGACAGATATTGTCAATTCTACAGCCGGCATTGATGCTGCTGAGCCTAACAATAAGTTCATTTACGTACAGATTATAATCTAGGAGAGGTTATCCCCCCTGCCTCACCCCGCACTTTAGCACATATGGATCTGAATATTCTTTAGCCCACTTTAGCACGTTTATCTGATTGCTATACCAGTGAGCCATGATTTCGGTCACAGCCGGATTTATGCCTGTCTCCCTTAATTTTGGCCAAAGTATATCATACGCCACGGTATCGAACGCCTTAGAAAGGTCTAGGAAACAGGCATAAACAGGCGTATTTCTCTGAACGTAATAGCTAACCGTATGTTTTAATGCTAATATTGCACTCTCCGTGGATAGTCCCTCACGGAAGCCATAGGTAATAACTTTTACTTTAAGATTGATAACACAGGAAGGAGAGGAAGCAAGTGACGATGAAGGATAATATCTTTAGCCATTAAATGTGCTGCCTTACCAAATAATGGAAGTTTTGGTATTGACAACTATGAAGCAGGGGAATTCCAGGTACTGCCATTATACGGAAACTACATAAAAAAATCCTATTTTACCACCATGGCAATTATAAAAAGAGAGTGGCCATTTGAACTTCACAAGTGCCGCACGTATATTTTCGGAATTTATATTTACTAGAAACGTAATCTACGTAAAAGTAAAATGGTCGTTACTTGTGTCACCTGCTATATATAGCATTCACAAAATATACGTCTGCGTCGAACGCAGCGCTGATGGTCTCGTCGCTACTATAATTCAATTCAGTCCAATTCAGTTATTTCATTCAGACTGAAACCCATAATGAGTGTTAGTAAGAATTAAATTTAGTGTTAGTAAAAAATAAAATTATCACCAATTAAAAATGACACTTAAAAAAAGCAATGGCATTTCTGGGGTCCATGTGTATGGCATTCCATCTCCTCATTATAGGGCATGCCATTTTGTCAATTATGGTATTCAGGAGTGTGTTGGTACTGTCTCGCACGCGCCGCATCAGGGAGGCAACTCGTTTGTGCATCATTGCCTGAAAACTATCAACGCCAGCCTTAGCAAACATACCTGATGCATTATAATATGACCCCTAGATATGTACGTTAAGGTTATAGGCTCCGTTTTCCACACTTAGCCTGTGAAAACCGGGCTATTGTGCGTGGGCATAGTTCTTCCTGCTAAGGGGGTCTGGCCTCCCTAACTCGGTCCAGAAGCGCAGGATCCTCCTGCTGCCTCCACAGGCTCCTCAGTGTTATGAGGGTTTCAGCTCGTTGTTCAGCTACGCTGACGTATTCCAAGATCACGTGGGTAGCTGTTACACAGAAGACTGTCGGTTATTCCTAGAACATATAAACGTTTGTTAAGTGGGCAGTGCAGTGGTGATGCCTAATAATTACACGAAGAGCAGGCCCATCAAGTGATAACAGATGCTTCGTCGGGTGCGTGTCTGAGAGTGGTACTGCTTCCCTGGACCCATAGAAACGTGTAAACTATTAGTTTTCATACGTCTCGCCCTTGGCTTCGTTTTTTGCCCAAGGCGTTTTTTTCCCACAGTTTTGACAACCTGCTTGAAGGACCGATATATTTTGACCTGTGATCTGAAACATATGCTACTACTTCACGTATCTAGTCATAAGAGACTAACTGAAGGCGATCGTGTTTGAAATTTAAGAATAACGTCCCTGATATTTGTCTCGATTACGTAATAGGCGCGTCTGTGTCTATCTATCAGTGTATTGCTTAGTTGTATATAATAAATGTTTACTGGCGGCGATTTGTATACGAAACTAATAACGATATAATTACCGACACCGATCATCAATGTCTTATTGATACCTCATGACATTGACTTCAAATAAATCTCTAGCAAACATATATCTATGTCAGAATTGATATAAGAGAACCACGAACTAGAGATTGTTGTATCATTATGAGACAAGGCAAACATCGTTTGGGTTTTTGTTTAACTTAATACAAACTGATTATCACAAAACAACAAAACGGGGCTTAATCGCGAATAAATATGATTTATTTAATTACCTTTCATTGGACGTAACGCGACGTCCGAAACGTCGAAGAATTACCAATGAAAGGTAAATAAATAAATCATATTTATACGCGATTAAGCCCCGTTTTGTTGTTTTGTGATAATGAGTGAAGATCGTGTAAGTTTAAATCAATGTTTAATACAAACTGGTCAAAAATCATGCGTCTGTGTATAAAAGTATTAAATAGGATGCCCGAAACTTTGTTCGCGGAGGAGAAAAAGTCATAACCCCTTTTTTTCGTCAGCTTTGACGGGTAAAAAGTATCCCACAACCAACCTAGTAAGCTACCCGAGTACCAATAATAGTGGAAAACCGTTTAGCCGATTTAGCGTGATGAAGCCACAACGACGCATACTTCCAAACATACAAAAAATCCAAAAAATATGTTTTTCGATTTTGCGTCCGTTACATTTTTTTTTAAATCTTTTTATCCAGACATTACATTTTTACAACAATGTAATAATAAAGAAGTGGCAGCATCACATCATTAAGGCGTTTGTATACGGATAATGTATAGTTAATTAGATGTGTGATTTATGTTGGATGAAGAGGCAATTATAGGGGTGTTAGAGACCGTTAGGAAAGGATCATTAGGAAGCTGGGATACCACGGGTTCTAGGTGTACAAGGGTTTTATTAATCATAGACAAGTAGTCGGAAAAAAAATCCCCGTTACATCTAGAAAAGCCGATATTCTTCCAACGACTGAACAGATTTTTTTGAAACATAGCTAGCTAAATATGAGATTGCGCAAAAGAGCCAGCCAGTTCAAATTATGGGGATAATTAGGGATCCGTACCTCAAAAGGGGAAAATGGAAGCCTTATAAGATCACTTTGTCGTCCGCCTGTCTGGCTGTTAAGACAATTTTGCGCAGTTTTGCTGCACTGCGGTCTTTTAAAACTGTAAGAAAAAGCTTTAAAGTCAACGCAATCCAAAGATACAGTCTGGATTTTTATAGATACGGCTGTTTTTAGAGTATATTTTGTATGGAACAAAGCTCGATCGCCCATTTCCTTTAATATGTATAAAGTTAAAACAAATAATATGAATTGAACTACGGAACTCCAAAGTTCAGGTTATTTTTTATGTTTTCACTCAATTTAGCAAACGGTTCTATTTAAATCATCACGAGAGCTCGTGGCGTATGGCGCCCTAGCCAATTATTGCCGTTTGAAAAAAACAACCACCACGCGTGCCAACGTTTGGAACAATTTTGTGCAATAAAATGAAAAAGTGGCTATTTGGGTTTATATTTTTGTTCGTATTACAAAAAACTAAATCGTAACAAAGATACATCTAATAAAAGATGATTTAGGTACATCGAGTTGAGGAGGCGACTCTACATACAGAACGCCTAGTAGTACAGGGAAAAGTGGAAAGGCACGCTGTCGACGGTACCACAGTCCAGAAATCAATACAGTCATCAGACGAAGCCGTCTAGACAGAGCAATCGTGCGGGGTGCGAGGGGCGAGACGCGGGCGGGGCGAACCCGAGCTGCAGTCCGTATTAGTTAGTAGCTCGGGACATGTCATTATCATTTACGCAAACATCAAAGGCCCACTGTATTTTTTTTACTCTGTGACGGTACCTTGCATGAATGCACAAGAAGAGCGGCAGTCCGCGACGATTGGCGTCGCATCGTAAAGCAGGCCACAAACCTTCAAGTGACGACCACGCCCACTCTGTCAAGAGTGTAGCGCCATAGAAGAAGACACCAAGCCGACCAATAGCTTTGCTTGTAGAATTATGCAAACTAGATACCCGGTGTCGACACAAAGTAAAAACTAAGCCGTCTTTTATATGAAACAAAATTTTATTGTAATGTGAGAAAATTAACAACACACTATTATCTATTATGATATAGGTACAAAAGATCAAAGCGCAAAAAACACGTTTACGCTCGATGCCATCCCTCCGAATCCATTGGTACTAGTGTTCAACATGTTAAAATCCTAGTACCTATATAGCGTGCGATCAAATATCTAACGAATTGCTAGTTTAGCAATACGAAAGTGATATCACTGGTATTTTTGAACTACTAAAATACCGTAATAAACATATCTTATTGTTATTGGATTGGTATTCATATCTACTTGCAAAGTCGAATGCGAGCCCTGCTTGCTACGTATTACCTACCTGTCAAACTATTAGTCAAAACCCTACATGGTCTAAAAATATATTACATTGGAAGGGGGACCCAATTATTACAATTTATCGAATAATTTAACACTGAAGAAGTAATTACGAATAAGATTGCGTGTTATTGTCCCACGATTTACAATTGTCACGTAGGCAGGTTTCTATTTACAAAGTTGCATCGATAACGCACTTTTCAAAAGTATCATTGATCTTTAAATCGAAATAAAAATAAATTCATGCAATAAATACGAAAACGCTCTTCATTGGTGATCCCACAATGGCCGCCCGCGGCTGCCTCATTGTTCACCTGACATTTTACTGGCCAAGTGCTTTAAAAATGGAAGGCTTGAAATCCTTTACAAAAAGATCTAATTGACATAGAGAAATATGATGACATGAACTATGGAATTTGTAGTTGCTTATGGAAATGGTGGTCATATAAAACGCTTACATACTAGAGCATTAAACAATAAGGACGGATAAACAAAGGAGGGTTCAATGTTACCGTACCATCCTTATCTATGCAATAAAAAAAGTCCGTCCCTTAAAGGATAAACTTACGAACCCATAAACACGCTTTTGGTTTTATAATATATGTGTAAGCGTAAAAAATATAGGTCAACCCATACGCCTACATATTTTAACACAAAACTCGAAACCAATCGAGTCATAATCGAGTGCGTAAAGGTAAGGCACCATAATTTATTCTGGAATAAAGGTAGGTGCCCCGGGCCGCATGGCTCGGTCACATTCTTGCACTACCCGCTTGAGCAAAAAAACGGCATGTGCGAGGGCTGTGATGGTTCCGTAGTATCAACACAACCTAATGGCTGATTTAGACGAAGACTATTTTGAGACATCTAAATTACGGCGCCTAAAAAAGGCAACGTATAAACACTTTTTGCGCCATTTTTTCACGGCAGTGACCCCCGCCCGCGTCTCTCTCTCTTTCTCTCTCTCTCTCTCTCTCTCTCTCTCCCCGTCGGCTGTTGCGGCGTACTAATGACTGATACTGAAAAAAAGCACCATGTAAACGGCTTGCTTGTCACGGGCGGCGAGATTTAGGCGGCAGAAAATAGTCATTGTCTAAACGGTCTGAGGTGTGCTGTTCGGTAGTCACTGGCACCGAAACATAGGCGTCTCAAAATAGTCTTCGTCTAAATCAGCCTTAACGGTGCTTGAAGGTCGCATCGGTCCGGAAATACTGCAGGCAGCAATTTATTCCACAGTTCAATCGTGCGAGGCAGGAAATTTATAGAAAAACGCACAGTTGTGGACTGCCAACCATCTAAGTAGTGAGGGTGAAAATATTGTCGCTTAGGACGTTGGCGGAAAGATGCAGCTGGGATCAACCCGATCAAATCGGAGCACTCCCCGTTATACCTCGTGTGTTCATAAGTTTTGAGACAAAATGAATACTCGAATTATAATTAGTTAAGATAATTTATTTTTATGACACAGTTATAGGGTTAATAAAAGACAATGTCTTAGTAAAATAAAAATATAATTTACTCGAAATGTCCACCCTTATTTTTTATACAGGCTCTTAAACGTGGTTTCCACTCATCAATAGCTTCACGTACTTTTTCAATAGGAATACGCTTCGCTTCTCTCACTAAGGCTCGTTTCAGGGCCTGAAGGTTTGGATGCGGCTTTCGGCATGCCCTTAGCTCTAATTCCGTCCACAAAGAGTAATCTAAAGGATTTAAGTCTGGGCTTGAAGAAGGCCATTCCTCAGTACTAATAAACCCAGGCAAATTTTCTTTTAGCCACTTTTGTGTAGATTTCGCTTTATGCGATGGTGCTGAATCTTGTTGGAAAATCCAGTCCTTTCCAGCGAATAGAGTGGTAGATAGGGGTTTTACAACGTTCTTGAGAATGTCACTCTGATAATTTTGTGCTTTAACTTTGACCCCATGTTGGCAAAAATGCAATTTCGTAACGCCTTCATATGAAACTCCCCACCATACCATGACGCTAGCCGGATGATGTGTGCGTTGGACATGTCGCACGTTAGACGGAATCTCCTTTGAGCTTTTGGCGTAGATTTTATCATTCTGCCTGTTAAATTTTTCTTCGACAGTAAATATCTTCTCATCCGTGAACAATATTTTTGTAGGGTCGTGTCGCCTAAGTAGGGTCCGACAACGTTTGAGTCGCATTTTCCGTAGACGATCATTTAGATAATGCACTTTTCTCTTACTATACGCTTTTAATTTAAGATCATATTTAAGTATTCTATTTACCGATATACGTGAAATACCTGTCTGTAGAGCCATTTTCTTCTGGGTGCGGCACGGATTTCGACGAATTCGTTCTTTGATAATCTTTATGTTCGCAGGGGTCCTTACAGAACGCGGGCGGCCAGTTCTTGGACGATCATCAATCTTTTGGGTCTCCTTATACCGCTTTATAGTATAGTATACAAAATTGCGGCTAGCTCCAATATTTTTTAATTCGTTAAAAATTTCCATTGGTTTTTTTCCCGCCTCATACAACGAAACTACAGTACACCGAAGTTGTTTCTTAGCCGCCATTTTGACAAACAATGACAATAAAAAGAAAAAAATTATATATTCTTAATTAAAACGTTCCAATTTCAAATTCTGAAACAGCCACGACAAGCTGCCAGCACGTTTTTATTTTAAATTTGAGGTTTGAAATTCGTCTCAAAACTTATGAACACACGAGGTACAAGCGATAGAAAATGCAGAGCAAGGCTACATCTCTACGCAGTGCCAAGAGGTTAAGCTGATCTGAAATACGCTGGCAACCGACGATACGAGTCGCTCTCCGTTGCATGCGGTCTAGAAGGAGAAGCTGGTACTGGGGAGCCCCAGCACACAGATGAGAACAGTATTCCATGTGCGGGCGGACCTGCGCCTTGTAAAGCTGTAGGAGGTGGGCCGGAGTAAAATACTGTCTCGATCTGTTGAGCACGCCGTGCTTCTTAGAGGCAAATTTGGCCTTACCCTCCAGATGGCCGCGGAACTGGACTTCACTCGATCGCTTAACGCTGCGATCAAAATAAAAATGGTTTAAGCGTGCGAGCTGTACGCGTGGCGCCACCTATGGTCACCGGAACATTAGCGCTGTCTTTCGAGCCAGTATTATGCTGAGGTGGAACCGTTTCCGGGCATAGTTAGTTTAGTAATTTATTTTTGTATTGCTGTGTATATGCCTTCGAATAAATGTATTTTCTTTCTTTCTTTCGACTGACTCATTTATTTGATGAAATTTTAGATTATACCACCAGTTTCTATTATGACGTTTTTGTGACCTGATCCGTGGTATGTGGAACCCTGAAACAAGTCAGTTGGCCCGCGGCGTGGAGGCGCGAGGACGTCCCATGTCCAAGACGTTGGTTTATAAAGTGTACAACTTGTATACGACATATATTTTATTCTTGTAGGATAATTTGAATGTTGCCATCCGTAAGGGGCTCCAAGCTATTTTTTTTCTATATTTCATGGTTTTTTTGTGTATCTAGTCGCTAGTAAATAACTTTCCAAACATGGAATATAGTCTGGATCAGTTTCAATTTAACACTTTCAGTTGTAAATTCAATCGACAGTCGAAATATCGAAAAAGGTGAGGGTAACTGGAAAATATTCTGAATTTGATGGAACTTTAACAGGTTGTTTGGGAATACACTGGGTAGACTATCCTTAGTTTTGGATTTGGACCTCAAAGACCCGGGCTTAACGGGGGCGGGGGACAATAACCTCAAATTTTGTTTATTTTTTTTGTTTCTGACTTATATTTCTTTGGAGAACGAGATTTTCAATCCCATTATTAACGGGGACATAACCGATCAAAGTTGGATAGTTTCATAAAATGTAAATTTAGCAACTATTTGTTACCATAATTTCTATGTTAATCACTGATCCATATCAAAGGCTTGCAATACCTATGACCCCCTTCCCCCTCTCCTTTCACTCAAACGTGACGGTGTCCCATTATCATATAAGAAACTAAGCTTGTGCCCGCGACAGTCCAGAGGCACAAAATTTTCCAAGCCTCTCCTTTAATGTACTGTAATGCACTTTACTCTTTGTATACTGAATACCTTTCTTATTCCAAGCAGCTCGCACACCTGTACCCGGCGTATGCCTTATAGTACCTTCAGATTACCGAGAGGCTCGTAAGATTGTTCTCATGGTATACCGTGCCCGATGAGTACAGGAGAACAGGCAGGATCAAAAGTAGCTGACAATTTTACTACTGGCATATGTCAAATTGCATACTAAGACTATGACTCACTTTTGATGCTGACTGTACGAGCAGCTACGGCACACGGCAGGTTAGGTACGGGATACGGCATACAAAGGGATCTATATCGGAATCGAAAACGTAATTTGTCCTAATGTATCGTTTGTCATAACGCATTTTTTTACGAAACCGTACACTTTGCAAGATTGTTATAAAACAAACCTTACCTAACCTAATCTATACGAAGATCTTTAAAAAAAAACTGAAAATTTTACACAAACAAACAATACATTAGGACAAACGACATTAGCAATTTCGAAGGAGACCCCATACAAAGGGTTGACTTGGGAAGAAATGTTCATACAAAATGCAATATAGCTGAGACTTCTCTCTCATCATCTAGATCTTACATTACCCATCTTCACTACTACCAACCCTCAACTTTACTAACCCTGTAACGCAAAACTCTTTTGTGCGATTCTTTTCCATTGTTCAATTTTGTATCATACGAAATCTATTACAAAGTGCAAGTTACCGATATCCATTTTTATTTCAGACATAATTTCTCAGTTCGATTTTAAACTTTATGCTACAAATCTTTAGGGTTTTTCTGAAGCACTATTTACCGGAGATGCGTGTGCGCTCACATTAGGCGTCGGAGCGTGGGAACGCGATCATTACTGGCTGATAGTAATGAGGTGAAACTTATTTTTGCACGAGTACCTCATTTTTAAGATTCTGTACCTTGATGTACATTCAACTACGTACAATTCAACAACGTTACTCGTGCAAAAATAAGTTTCCTTCCTGACCCACTTTCCGGTTTCCGAATGAGCTAAACTTGGGCGTACTTATGTAAGTTAGGTGACAATACAATATTATGTCACCATCGGGCTGATCTGATGTTGGAGCCAGATGGTATTCAAAGGAACTTTGTTTAATAAACTAATTCAATACAGAAATTTATAGCCTTTGGAGGTTGATTTCAAAGTATTCAGATTTTATAATAATGTATGCACTGACTCTCATCGCTCATCTTTTCACTTAAACTACTTAAACACTCTAAAACACATCTTTAATTATGAAGAACAATGGTGTTTTTCTCCTATTTACTTGATTTCATATACCTAAGGTAAACGTTCTATTGCTTGACTTCGTAAATTCAATAATTTGACACCTTGCTTGTCAGCTTCAATGCAACGAATTAGGGTTAAAAGTGCCAACTATTGGGATAGTGCCCAGCACTGGGACATTAACCTCATCTTGTAGTGGATTTTTCTACCAATGTGTTCATATACAAAGATGAAGAGATGAAACTGGGATGTTATCGAGTTAAAAAATGCGTTCGTCCTTCGGCGTTTAAAAACACTTGACATTATTTGTCGACCTCTTAAATAGTAATAAGCTACTGTCAAAAGTAGCATTTTTGTGAGAAGCTTTTATGGTCGACTGCACTTTTCTTTGATCATTTGTTGTCTACTAATCGCAACGATTCTAAAGAGCCCCAATTCGGTAGGATTGGTTTTTTTTATTACAGACTTCCTACGACCACCATCTGGTTCCATCATGAGATCAGCTCAACGGTGACGTAATGTTGTACTGTCGCCAAACTTTTACAAGTGAATTATAGCTCAAACGGAAACCGGGAAGACGGTCAAAATTGAATTCCAAGTTTTGACCTGAACAATGAAAATACGTATGTACAAGCATTGGGACTTAAATAAAAGCTTGTAAAAACAGTATCCCGACACAACAAGATAGATGACTCTGTCTTTAAGTCCAGTAAATCGAAAAAATATTTCACTTTACAGTTCTCGTATTTTAATTCACCGAAACTCAATTCCTCAAAGACTGAGCTACGCCCCCAACCCTACTTGTCCAGTCTGGACAGCCTTCGCTGGTCGCTGCCGAGTAATTTGTGCTGATTTTCCGCCTAATCGTCAGCGTAAATACAGGTAGTGGCAAATAATGGTCAAAGAAAGGTCCAGGAAGATGCGCGGGATTCGATCAAGTCATGACATGGAATATAGGAACACAGGCAACCTACCTACAAGATAAAGTTTGCTTATTCTTTCATGTTAGTATAACACAATTTTAAGAATTAATTTAGTCTAGCAAACAGTGGGCATATTGTCGGGGTACGAAAAGCAAAATTGTAATTAGTCCGTCTATTAAATGATAAAAAAAATATTGGAAACGTATTTTTTGTTTTTTTAAATTAATAAAAAAAAAACTCAGATAAATCATATTAAAGTTTAGGAGAGGGGCTAGTGACGCCATAACTCTTTTTAAACTGTACAGAGGCGTTACGTCAGTCAACATTTTGATGTCGCCTTATTTTTTTCATTAATACGTGAAAAAAAATACGTCTAATATCTTTATTATTTTACATGAACAACTAATGCTGTATATGGACGGACGTGTATAGATGTGTGCGGGTCGACATTTCAATTTAGTGAACATCTCTTTTGGGGCTTATGGTAATTACCACAGTCTAGAAATCAATACAGTCATCCGACGAAGCCGTCTAGACAGAGCAATCGTGCGGGGTGCAAGGAGCGAGCCCGAACTGCATAGTCCGTATTAGTTAGATAGCTCGGGACATGTCATTGTCATTTACGCAAACGTCAAAGGCGTCAGCCCACTGTATGCATTTTACACTATGGTAATTTCATACTTAATTGCGTTAAGAAAGTAATTCTAAAAGTTCGTTTCCAAATGCTGTACGAAATAGAGTGTGATTTATATGGAAATTTCTTCGTATCGTATCGTGTCATTTATACTATTACAAACATAAATATAAAATGTTTTGTGTACTTATCTAAGTGGATTTATCACGTCAGAACGGGTAGACGGATTTCCACCTTTAGCTGGACATCCGAGGGTGTTTATGGGATACTTTTTAACCAACTACACTGAAGCAAAAAATTGTGGATATGTAAGTTTCCATGAAGTTTAATCCTTCTCCCTCAGTATTCATGACCATAAACTGCTTTCGTCACAGGAAACTGTATAGTTTGCCCTTACGATGACACCTGTCAAACCCACCCATAATCGGGTGGCATAACCCCTGGATCACATTTTTTTTCAACTGCTCACCCTAGAAATACCCCGCCCTGTCAATTTCCAGTCACTTTTATCTCTCATAAACACTCCTCTAACCTACTGGTATCCTTATAAAGTCAAATTATAATATGCGTTATGGCATTACGTTCGCCTTTTGTACGATAAGTTTTCTTTTGTGCAGTAAAGATGAAATAAATAAATAAATAAATCATATAATATCAGGATGTAAAACACGAATTCGCTTTCGTGGACATATTTTGTATAAGTGTCTGTCGTGGACGTATGTCTGCAGATTTTTTGCGGCATTGGGATATATTTAGTAGAGGTACCGAACTGCTTAGAAATAGTTTTAAATCAAGAAAAAAAATTTTTTCTAGCCAATATAGGTCCATTTTTCGACGTTAATCTATCTTGCCCGTATGTTAATAGCCTAGATTATTAACATATTTTTAAGTAACTCTGCCACTATTGTTTAACAGACTACCAATAAGAAAAAGTTGCTTCACCAATTTCATAGTAGCGTATCCGTCATCCGTATAGACAATTTGACGTTTGATATTAGAAGAATGACATTGGTTCCAGATCAATTATGTACACTACTCTATGCAAGAGGGGCATTCGTTTTTAGCTATACCATATGCCTAGTACATTTCGTGGTACAAACCCAAAAGCTTGGTAAAGCGGGGAGATAGCGATACCGTGGCGTGTTAGGAGCGCGGTCGTGCGATTTGTCGTCGCGATCGTATCGTGCTCGTAATTCGGCCGCTGCGTGTCGGTAGTCGCTGCGATTGTCGGCAGTAAAGTCTGGTGTACACTGCACCTTATCTATAACTTAGAAAATAAATGAAAATATATATTTGTACATTGAATATATTTTACTAATAACCGAAACAGCTATTTGAAAGTCGCTGAATAAAAGTGTAGCGTGTGTTGCCAAATATTTATACACCTTTACAATAATTGAATTTAAAAAAATGTTTTTTTTTCAATAAGTTTTGATTTTATTACTGAATTGCGTTGTTACAAATATGTACTTTAAATAGTATGCACGATGCATACTATTTATAATTCAATGATAATGAGAAAATCCTTGTGTTTAAAGTGAGATTTTGTTGAAAAAGATGGTATTATAAGAACGATTTACATATATATGTATATATATATTTGTATATATATATGTATATATATATTTGTACAACATGAAAAAGCAATAAATGAATTATGAATTATGAATTATACAACATAATGAAAATTAGAGGCCGTAGTGTAAAATAACAATATATTTTAATCGTGAAAAACATTTGAATAACTAGGTTTTCATATGACATCATAAAGTTTCAAGGACTCAAACTTATGACTTCGCGCGCTCTTCAGAACACTACTGCCGGTAATCGGATAAATTGAGTTAAAATATATATATATATATTTTAACTCAATATATATATATATATATACATATATTTTAACTCAATTTATCCGATTACCGGATATATTCTATAATTTGCGTCCGCTACTTACAAAATAAGGAACTGACTTATGCAAATTACTAATCGGAATATTAATATATTTACTGACTCACTGTTTCAAAGCAATACAACGTCAAAAAGCCGTCTCTGGATCTGACGCTTTTTTTAACCAAAAATACAAAAGGGTTCTTAAGTGTCATAATTATATGACATAGTTATTTGTTTGTATATTGAATACTGTAGTTACTTTAATAAGTAAAGTAGCTATGTGGGAGTTCCTTAATCAAATTATTGTATATTATATATTGGATGTTTGTATGCCTGTGCGTGTGTTCTATGTGTAAATTGTAGCTACAACACCTCAAAACCGTAGAACCGATTTTGATATTTTTTACCATCGGTTTAGGGATAGCTGGACATGTAAGTAGGGATTAGTACCTAATACGGTAATGAAAAAAAGAGGGTTATGATTCGTATTCTAGTACTTATAATAAATATCAGTGAAAAACGTATACAAAATCCGAAATAAGTAAAACACATCAACTTCTTCGACGTCATATTTATTAAAATCAATAAACCTCTCATTTGAAAAAAAAAAACTGTAATTTAGAAGAGCAGCGAACAGTCCTTACGGCCTCAGTTCTCAGGCCGTTTGGTATACATTATACATCATGCGCGATCTACGAACGTTGACTTTTTGAGACCGAACGCTTGCAAACACACGGTTACATTCATCTTTCACTAAGATATCGTCTGTACTAGCGTAATATTCTGTGTCTGAGGGTTCGTTTTTAGAAGCCTATATAGTAGGTATTTATAGTTGTCATTTCATTAAGAGGCCCATATGTCGACTATACTATCGATACCTTGTTAACGGTGGTTGATGTTGAGGTTCATGTTCTAAACAATAGTAATAAGCCCCCCCACTGCCCCCCGAGCCTAAGCGCAGTCCGGCGATAGCACGCTCGTGAGCGATGCTGCGCGATAACACATTGCTTTGTTCGCTGTAAAACTCGAAAATTAACATCATTTGCCAAAGCGCGATCGCGGCAGTGATATAGGCGCAGGCGTGGTTCAAACCATGAGCGTAAGCGACGTCTTAGCAGCGTCAGAATATGATGTTAAGGCTCAAATTCACCATGCTTTGTTAATTATTAACGGCTGGATACATAACTGTCAACTATTTGATAGGCCTTTTTATGGTGAAATTGTGATCACGAAATTGGCAATTTTGCGTGTTATGCAAGTTGCATTATGCCAATGACTTTTTTACCATGCAACGCTTCATTCATACGATGGTTTGGCCATGTTTACAACAATAGGTATAATTAACAGAGCCTGGTAGAAGTGGTCGTTTTTTCATGTTCAAAACAGTAGCAATAAACCCTTCACTGCCCCAAAACCTAAGCGGGCGAGTGAGCGCGGGCAGACGCAAACTTCTCAGCAGCGTCACGATGTCTGATATTAAGACTTAATTTCACGATGTTCTGTTCACTACTAACAGATTATTGCCTGTTATGTTCAAAACAAAAGTAATAGGAGGGTCAGAAATGTCTGATAATAAGGCCTAATGCTTTAGTCTCTTAGGTTGAACACGCCTGTCAATGGCGTAATCAGCTATTTATCAATCGCTAATAGCTAACACAGCATGATAAAATTTGATGTAACTCTGGATTAAGTTAATTTACCGTATGCCCTATTTTCTATCGCAGCCACGAGTGTACATCGAAAGCACATGAGTATGCGTTTATGACACCAAAAGATAATTATAAAAATAGAATTACAAAACAAATTTAAATCTTATTTTTTTCTCTTCTTATACGCGTACATAATCCTTTCTTTCTACTGTTACGCTTGAAGCTGAAACGGCCACAGTAAACCTTTTTATTAGATGGAGAATGCATATTTATTTGTGTATTTATTTTATCTAGTGTAAGGGATAACACTGGATAACACACTAGTGGTTTTATAGCGGTCGTTTTGCCTTTTGTATTGGCTTTCACTGTTATTGAATTTACTTCATCAGCAGATTGTTGAACCGTTAGATCATTTCCTGTGACTTGTTCCACACTCGGCAGAGTAATGTGGTGTTCAGTTTTAATAGTCCTCGAGATGTTGGCACCCGATGGCACGGTGTAATGGCGGATTGGTAGCGGTCGTCTCGCCTCGAACTGGCTATCACAGTTATTGTCTTTAATTCCCTCACGTTGTGAGAAAACGCATTGAAAGGATGTTGCTTCGATCGCGTAGGTATGTGGAGGACTATCTTTTAACCGGCACTTCAACTGTTATATGGATAATACCATGGTACAATTAGACAGGGTTCTTCCCGTGACAGTTGGGCTACGTCTCAGTGGCAATTGATGATGTTACTAGGTGCGGAACTCGCGCTGCGCATCACTGATCTTGACGTAATCCTGGGTCGTCGCCGGAATATCTTCTTTAATTTCACCTATTACTTATACTACTTAAGCATTACATATCTTAGTTGCGCGATAAATAAATTATAATGTGATAACATGCTTGTAATGTCATGACTACTTCATCATTTATCAATCTCTCGATTAACGGAACCATCCTGAAAGCGACACTATTATTACATCGAAAAAATGGAATCACTCGATATCTCTCGCGTTATCCGTACAGCAAACAAATTGCACAACGGTTGTAAGGCCGTATTCAGTCAGCAATATTTACTTCAATGCAATATTTATTCTCAAACAGATAACACAATTGTTAGGCTGTTTAAATTCTTTGTGAGTCCTACAAAATATTCGCTCCCGGCCATTCTCAACTAGATTACTCTCAAACCCAAATACCGACAAAACAACAAAAGCCAACCTCGACCAAAATATTAAATGTCAATCCACTTTTGTTGCAACAATTATTCACAATTGTAATGCAATTATGTTTCTGCAATGTTCAATGAACAATAATGAAGTGAGAGAGCACAATGGGGAAATATGACAAGGTATGACGATTGGACCTCCCGGATGGTCCGAAAATACCATTTCGTAATTTCATCTATCGAATGGTTATATGCACGAATTAAAACCTTATCTCTTAGTCATACCGGTGTGTCAATTTCGGGTAAAAGTAAATATATAATGGTAAAGATTAGGAATAAAGCGGCTGGCGCTAACTTGCGCAGGAGTCGAAAAAATAGACAAATTTCATGGCGCATTGGACATTGTTCGTGCTTCGCGCTTCGTTGGACATGTGTAGGTACGGTTTGTAAGGTTGTAGTTTTAATATGAAGGACAGAAGTTACTACCTATTGCTAATGGACTAATTGGATTTAGTTTTTTGTGTAGCTTATTCATTTCGATATGAGTAAGTAAATTCTGACTGTAGCAATCGTTATTCCGAATCCTGGCCATTGCAAGTGTTTGTGTGATGAGCACGAATGTTTGTTCCTGGGTCCTTGGGTGTTTCCTATATATTTATGTACTATTTTTTTTCTTTAGCCTATTTGAGTGTCCCACCGGGGCAAAGGCCTGTCCCTTAGATCTCCATGACTCCCTATCCGAAGCTACCTCCGGCCAACTGGCTCAACAACTGTTGGGAAACGCATCCCGATCGTCCCGCTATCTCCACCTAGGCCTGCCCCGTCTACGTTGCCCAGCTTGTGGCACCCATTTAGAAACCATAATCTATCTATTTATTATTTATATCGACGTCTGGTATCCATACTACAAGCTTTTCGTAGTTTGGGACTAGCTCAATTTGTGTATAAATGTCCCTGATATTTATTTATTTATTATTTAATTTTGTATTTCCTACTTTCTTATTGTTGTCTTCTTAACCTTCTTTTTATAGCTTCATTTGTATGTTATTAGGTACGTAGGTGTGAGACAAATCTAGCGAGTTCATTGTTTACGTATTAAACTTGATATAACCTTGTCTAAATCCCAAGAACTAGAATCCTTAGCAATATTATAAATGCGAAAGTGTAGGTATTTGTTGGTTTGTCTTTCTTTCACGCGATAACCGAACGGTTAAGGAAAGCACTAGCAGTGACGTAATTTTTTGAATATGGAGATAAAAGAGGCATTTTCTCTCTGAAAATGACGAACGCCACGCGTGTGAGGCCTCGGGAAATCGCTAAAAAGTTGAAATGTCTGTATATCAAAGATATTTCCCAAAAAAATGATTGTAACTGACTATTTAGAGATCACTACATCGAAAAATATTTTTTTGTTTTTTTTTGTTTGTTTGTGTTGTAGTGGTTTCGTCACCCCTATTCGGCTTATCGGATTTCAACTACTTTTGGTACACGGGTATCTGGGTATCCACAGATGGTTATAGGATACTTTTAACCCGACTACTCTGAAAAAAAAAATACGGGTAATGAGTTTTGTTCCTCCGCGAATGAAGTTACAGGCACCTTCTAGTATCTTATTATAAATAAGTAACAAACAAGCATGATGCACATCAGATATAAAATAAACTACAGTAAGTCACGTCAAAAGGCAGCTGCATTGACATCAAATAAAATGGAGTCCTCATACGCTTGTAATATCATCTACTACCATAAACAGGTAGATAGCAACTCATATTTTAAAGATGCTTAACCAAATCTAGATAGCATTTTAAAGAGCTAAATCCACCTGCGCTCGACTCACAGCCATATAGATGTTTTTGCGTGTACCTAGCAATTAGTATCGAAGGCTTTGCATGGATACCTACAACCTAATTTGAACCTTAGAGGTTTCGTTCCAAAGGTTTTGTGTGTAGTTTTGTGTTAGTTAGGTCAATTAGGTAGGTTCAAATCCCACCGCCAATTTGCGCTCATGTATATTTCTTTCAATTAAAATGTTTAATTAAAAGTTTACACGTGGGATAAAACAATTGGCTCTGGCTTGTCATAATTTGGCGGCGATTCCCGGCCCCAAAGCAAAGATTTGATTTTTTTGTAGTCTAAGGGGACCTATATATCGGTGACAAAAATAAATGTAGTAACCGCCAACTGAATCCATTGGCAGTTACTACGTTTTCGCTTTTTGCCATTGATATGTGTTTTCTATTAAGTAATTTTTATACCAAATAGGAACTAGTATCCTTCTAAACATGCAATAGGGCTGCCAGTGCAAAAGTTTCCACGACTGTGGGTTGCAATTCAGACATCTAAACTACATAAGTGAAAATTGGAACAAAGCAGGTTTTTTTTGTGAACCGTTATATATTTTTGCAGTCAAATTCCTTTATTACGTCTGCACTGTATATAATTGTAGGCAATTCTATACACTATCCTAGAGGATACCGGCTTTATGCCTGATAAATTTTGACTGGCAACCCAGCGCTGTTGTCTTATTGTATGTGAAAATTATCATTTAAATAACATTCATTAAATAAACAGAAACCTACCGTAAGTTATTATTATGAACTTTCGTTGTGCATATCACTCCTCTTTTTATAGAGTTTATAATCCTTTTTTTGTATTAAGTATGGTACTTTTGCTTTCGTTGATTCAAATCAAATCAAAATATTGTTTATTCAAGTAGGCCTAGTTACAAGCACTTTCGAAATGTCAGTTACATGAGAGTGAATGCTTGCTGGGAGATTTTATAAATAATTAAATTCATACCATTCCAGAACCAGTATTTTTGTATTAATTACACTCGTGCTAGTGGTTATAATTACTATTTTAATATAAGATACATACTTTGTTTATTTTTTTACACTTAGTTGATACCCAAAGCTAAAACCAAACAGTCGTCGGGTCGCACCATAAGGGTTCCTTTTTTGCCTTTTTGGTACGGAACCCTAAAAAGATACCTACACAATGGTTTGTATTATAGTTGTGTGATTTTGGTTTATAATTGGGAGGTTTACGGTGGTACAGAAATGTACAGTGGGATCTTAGCCTAAAGGTGCTCAGGTCGATTGCCGTAAGGCCCGATACGCAAATTGCCCGGCGGCTATTTACAAAGGGGTCTTTGGGGGAATATTAAGTCGGTGTAACGTCTTCTCCAGAACTGAGAGTTCCATTGGTATTATGAACATTGAACATTGCTCGTTGTAGTGTTCGAATAATTTTTGCGATCGGTAGGCCAAAAAAAAAACCTTGGATGGATTGTGTGAGAGAGGACATGAGAAAGAAAGGAGTAAGCGCTGAAATGATGAATAATAGAGATGAATGGAAGAAGGAAATATGTTGTGCCGACTCTACATACGTGAGATAAGGGCAGGGAGATGATGAGTGTTCGAATAATCGGTGAAATCAATTAAGGTAAATGTCCCATTAGTTGGCAACTTCAATCTTAATAGGTTACAGTAATTATGAAAAAGATTGTCAATTATTGAAACTAAGGTCTCAAACATTAAGACGTTTACCTTACTGAAGTAGAATCAGAAGTTGATTTTTTACGAAAATCTTGATGTTTTATTATCACGATCTTCGTGATTTCTAAAGTGAATTTAGCTTCAGTTCAGAGTTTCGTTTCAGTTCAGATGCTCAGGATTTTTAAGGTGAAATTTACTTTCAAATTCACGAAGATCGTTACGTTTAAATATGAATACTTTCGTAAAAAAACAATGTTTACACTACAGCGACATATCCAGGCTACTGTAAAGTTCACTCTGTTAGGGTAAAATTTAATAGTTTCATAAATGCTCACCATGACGACAAAAAAAGCCGGTTAAAATGCAAAGTGCAAAACCCTTGTAACAAATATTGTCAAAATTTGGAGGCAAGCTGACTGGACTCTGTATATGTGAATTGGCAGAGCGTGCGCCCCGCACAGCAGGCACAGGAACTAGTTCAAATCCGGTCGGAATCTTGTTTTTTTTTTCAATATTTAGATCTTCTTATTGACAAAAATATAGAATCAGAAGTTATAAAATTCTAGGCCTTATAGATAAAATCAAAAGATACGAAAGCGTTCCACCATCTAGTCACGCCACCTATAGAAATAGAACTAAACTAAAAGAGCAACTAATCCTCTCTTCACGAATCACGCGCGCGATACCATCGCGACGACAAATCGCACGACCTCCGTGTGGACGCGGATTTACAAGATCCACGCGATCTCGCCACCCATTTTTAGGGATCCGCACCTTAAAACGAAAAAATGGAACCCTTATAGGATCACTTTGTTGTCCATCTGTCTGTGCGTCTGTTCGTCAATCCGCTTGCCTTTTTGAGGAAAGCGTATTAAATATCAAGTTGATATTAACATCAAATGCGTCCGCGGTCCCTTGAAGCTGTAAAAATCAAGTTCCTAAGTCTGCGCCATCCAAAGATATAGTCATTGCCGCCCATGGAAAACCTATAGGGTATACTTCCAGGTGTCCTTGAGACTTAAAATTAGATATGAAGGTAATAGCTCTCCTAGCACAACCTACGAAATAAATCGGAAAACTTAGTTTTTTAAGTCTGACTATCTATATCAGTAACCAATATAAAATAACCCCACACCGCGTACATTTTGCTTAGGAGTAGGGCTATGCCTTAGCAGTATTAGCACTAGTCTTAACTAGTTTTACATATTTTCATATATGCGGCCATTTTTAGCACATATTTTGTACAGAACCCTCGATCCGCGAGTCCGACTCGCACTGTTCTGTGTTTTTTTCTTTAAAGTACTATTAACTTATCCAATCTTACTGAACAGCAGCATCGAAAACTCCTTTAAACCAAGCAAACCCTGCTTATTACACAGAAGTCACATCACATGTTGTACATTAGATACATATGGGGCACAGTTTTCTAAATATATTTGACTTTATTTAAATAATGTAGTTATAAAAAATAATAGAAAATGCGTCAGTAAAAACACCATATAGGTACATTCACAAGTTGCGACATACGCGTCGCAACTTCGCGATACAACGCGTCGTGTCCTCGCTTGCCTGCAAATTTAGAACCTAAAAAATGCCATTTCATGACCAAGAAGAGAAAAAGAGACAAAAAGTCCTCACCGCCACTGCCCAAACATAAGTTAAATGTTGTATTTATGAGATGACAGTAAGCGATATAAAAAAATATAATCCTTTATTTCTTTAACTTATCGTACCACGAAACACCATTGAAAGTGCATCTATATATAATAATAATAATAATAATAATAAAGCCTTTTTATTTCCCATAAACCTACTTTACAATATTACTCTAATTTTCATTTCCTAATGTTAGTAGATGACTCTAGTGTTAGTACAATATTGCAATTTATTCTTAAATTATTTAGTTATTATTTAATATTATTTACAGGAATCCCTTATTTAGGGTATAGGCCTCCCCCAATTTCTTCCATTTCTTCCTATCCTGCGCTGTCCTCATCCATTTCTTTCCTGCAACTGTTGCTATATCATCCACCCATCGTTTTTGTGGCCTTCCTGCTTTCCTTTTTCCATTTGGACCGGTCCATTTCGTACACTTGAGAGTCCACCTTTCGTCTGTATATCTTGCTACATGGCCGGCCCAATTCCATTTTAAATTGAATGCGTGATGTAAAGCGTCTGTTAGTTTGGTCTTTCTTCTGATTTCTTGACTTCTTACTTTATCAATCTTTCTTATGCTCAAGATGCTTCTTTCCATTGCCCTTTGGCAAGTTGCTATTTTATTTTTTATGTTTTTTGTAAAGGTCCAAGTCTGGGAGCCGTAGGTCAAGCACGGTAAAATGCACGTATCCATGACAGTCTTTTTAAGATTCAGCTCGTATTTGCCTTTTAGTATTTCCTTATGTGCCCAGTATCTGTTCCAACTAGATGTAATTCTTCGGTTAACCTCGTCTTCGTTATTAGTTTTGCAAAAGGATACTTGTTTTCCTAGATAAATATACTGCTCTACATATTCCAGTTCTTCGCCGTCTAGCGTGATTTTCCCTTTTGCGCCATTAGTCATTACTTTCGTTTTGCTAAGGTTCATATGTAAGCCAACCTGTTTACTCTCTATATTAAGCTGTTGTATCATATTTTCTAGCTTCTGGTGGGTTTCTGCGAATACAGCGATGTCATCTGCAAATCTGAGATGGCTGAGACGTGAGTTGTTGACATGAATGCCCTTAGATGTCCAATTCATGTTGTTAAATATAGACTGCAGGACCGCTATAAATAATTTCGGAGATAGTGGGTCCCCCTGCCTGACGCCTCTGCCTATTTTGATCTCTTCGCCTCGAGTTTCTAATTTGACTCTGCTCACGTTGTTCAGATAAATATTTTTTAGTGTTCTCGTGATTGTGGGGTTTATATCGCAGTTGTCAAGAGTTTTCCAAATAGAGTCGTGATAGAGACTATCGAATGCTTTTTTGTAGTCGATGAAGCCAATATAGAGAGTTTTATTGAATTCTGTGTACTTTTCTACGACTTGTTCGAGCGTGTGGATGTGATCCATAGTCGAAAAACCTGAACGAAAGCCCGCTTGCTCTATCGATTGCATTTTGTCTATTTGGGAGCCGATTTTATCGTGTATAATAGAAGTGAAAAGTTTATACACGCTTGAAAGTAGGCTTATCGGACGGTAATTGGCGATATCGAGCGGATCCCCTTTTTTATACAGCAGTATAATGTCGGACTCATGCCATTGTTTGGGTATTTTTCCAGTACTTAGAACCTTGTTAAATATGCGTGTCAGCGGCTCGGCAAGTAGTTTTGCTCCCGTTATAAGGGCCTCATTTTTTATGCCGTCAGGACCAGAGCTCTTCTCACGCTTCAGTTTCTTGATGTTCTTTAAGATTTCTGCTTCTTTTATAATATTTATAGTGGTAGTATTTGTGTCCGACAGGTTAGTTTCGGTGGAAAGTGACGTGTATTGGAGCGGGTTGGCATATAGATCTTTGTAAAAGTTCGTAGCGCAAGATATTAAGTCTCTTCTTGATTTTGTTTCGTTTCTTCCATCTTTTAAGCTCTTGATCCAGTCAGTATGGGTGCTCAATTGTTTGAACGCTCTTTTAGCACTTCTATAGTTTGTTAAACTTGCCTCTATTGTTTTTTTTCTATGTTTCTTGTAGTCTTTTCTAATTGATTTGTTAGTTGTTTTAAATAGATTTGATAGTTCTTTTTTCTCTTCTTTCGATTTATTTTTGGTTTTTATAAGTTCGGTTCGTCTTTGTATTAGGAGTTTCGTCGAATCGCTTAAAAAAAAACCGCCACTGCCCAAACATAAGTTAAATGTTGTATTTATGAGATGACAGTAAGCGATATAAAAAAATATAATCCTTTATTTCTTTAACTTATCGTACCACGAAACACCATTGAAAGTGCATCTATATATATATATATATTATATCAAAATGATTGAAATTTGTCCAGCCATTTTGAAACTTCAAGTAATTTTCGGCCAGACCTCTACAAAATAAAATCAATCCTAGAATTCCAGCAAACATAAAAACAGTCATTATTTTCTTATATACTAAGGATCTAAATAATGAAAGTGCTTCGCACCAAATACAATCAGTCCTAATTTTTTTTTCAATATTGATATTTTCATATTCATAAGAATATAATAATGTCTAAGTGCAAAACCTCACTTTAAAAATCGCAACGATCGTGATAGTAAAACATCCTGTTTTTCTTACAAAATCCAACAAAACAGACAAATAAACTTGGTTAAAGTATTTACAAAAATGCCCCTAAACCCCTGTAAGCCCGTGACTCCTTACGTGTATACCATAGCGAATAGATAGATCTCTTCTCATTACATACCTATTGTATCAGTTTACAGGCGGCAGCAAGCGGCGGCGTGCGACCGCGGCGTCACTCGCACCCGCCGAGCAGCGGGCCGCTTCCGAACGTGCACCGCGAGTGTGCTTACTTCTAATGTACTATAATCCCCAAGGGCGTCGCGACCCATACGTTTAAACACACTGAGCCGATCGTTTAACTGAGTTGCTGTCCGCGATAAGAGTGGCAGATGTGGCAAAGACGGAAGGCGAACGCGGGGCAGGATATCTTTCGCCCACTACCGGTGAAATGCTCTTGCCGCTATACCCTCCCGCCCCCCCACACACCTCTCGCTTCCTGCAAGCCACGACTCAGTTAAGTGGTCGGCCTACAGTCCACGAGTCTCTTCCCCGAGTGGGTTGCAATCCCCTAGGGCGCCAATGCCAAGTCACATTCACACACTATCCAGCATTAATTTCTTTAACAAATCACACGCTACCTATAAATTATACCTAGTTTTCGAACCGAATAAATACCTGTGACTACCTTTCTGTCATATTCTATCTTTGTGTAGTCACAAAGATCCGTTTCTTCATTCGTGCGTTATGGCAAAAAAATCCAGCATCCAAATGCAGGCAAATCAATAGAGACTAGCTAAGTACAATTTTGCATTTACACATGGATAAGGATAGAAAATAGCGATAGATTCTCATTATATTCCCATTGTATCAGTTTGTGACGGCAGTAAACGGCGTCGACAAAGGGGTTGAAGCCGAGCGCGTGGCAGAGCGCCAAGTTGTTTTTTTTTTTTTTAATGAAAATAGATTTACTTAATGATCTTCCACATTTGTTACTTCTTAGAGAGATGTCTCTAGAAGAATCTTTCCTTAGTGCACTTCCCCCTAACATGTATTTTTTTGGTCTTGATTGTGTTTGTATTTTATGTTATGGCTTTGCGTTTTATGTTATGTCAGTCACAGATCTATCAAGAAGGTGCCCGCGGAAAAGAAAAAAACATTACCAATCTTTTTTTCTTCAGCTTAGTTGGGTAAATAGTATCCTATAGGTACCTCTATAACCATGTGTGGACACCCAGCTACACGTGTACTAAAAATAGAATCCGTTTAGCCGATTTGGCGTAATGAAGTCACAACGAGAGACACAATTATACAAAAAAAAAAAAAAATATTTTTCGAAGTCGTGACGTGACCTCTAAATAATCCGTTACAATTTTTTTTTAATATGTTCAATGTTCAGATGTTTCATTTTTACAACTTTATGATAGTATAGATGAATAAGAAAAGACAATGCAATAAGAAGGGCGCACCAGGAAGAGCCCTGGTGGCTAGATCGCGCACGATCTGCGCCGGCGCCGATACGGCGATTTACTGCTCTATTCGCCGATAGATCGCGCCACTGCCGCACTCTACTACCACAGAATGCTGCGATCAGCACAATACTCCCACTGCCTGCCTTATTCAAATTAGCTTTTTTATTTACTATACTTTTTTTATATACTATAGCTTTTTTATAAGATAACCTTAAAATCGACCATAATTTTTATAGTAGGTACCTAAGTATAATGTATGCAGGTATTGATGAATTGAAATAACAATCTATTCGCAAATACCGACTAAATTTTCTAATAAATTATATTCGTACGGTTCGAATTAATGATACACGAAAAAATATTTCACGAAAATTTTATAAGCAAATAATTCCCATCACTGGTATCAAAAAATAAAGTATTTTAAATACGTAATTATCTAGATAATAAAGATGAACAAGTATGTATACTTATCTTTAATATACTGGCTATTCGCGTATCTTCTAGTTTTGGTCATGATTAAAAAAAATAAAGGTTACAGTTTTTTTGTATGTTAAGGCTTATGAATCCGGGCGGAAATTGCAAAAGTGGGCAGTATTTGGTATGTTTTTGTACTGCAGAAATCACAAATCTTCCTTTTTGGTCAGAAAACATATAAGCTAAGTATAAATGTTGACGTTATCTATCTATACATATAATAAAGCTCAAGAGGGTCGAAAGTCTGTACATGGAAGATATTCGAAAAAAAGTTGGCCGGGGATACTTAAAATCGATAACAGAACACGTTCCAGCAGTTTTTAGATTTTTTGTCTGTTTATCTGTTTGTCTGTTTATTTGTACGCGCATCACGTGAAAACGGCGGAACAGATTTTGATGCAAACTTTACTAATCTGTCGAGAAAATCCCCGGCCAGGTTATAGGCTATAAAAATTCAACCCCTAAAAGGGGGGGTAGCCACTACACTTGATTGAGTTAAGTCTACACCTGAATCTTATCGCGCTACTTAGGAAGGAGGTGGAAACTTTTCTCAAACATGTGCTAGGAGCCTACGAGTATCGAGTACCTTGCGAAACTAACAGGTGGCGCTAAAATTAATACCATTTTGCCAAATTAACTCTAAGTTTAGAAGATTCGGATATCAACAATTTTAATTGATTTAATAATACAACAAAATACGAGGTAAGTGGCTCGGAGGTATCAACAAGGACGAGGCTCACATGTGCAACTAGGTACTGCTTCAGGTTGGAGAAGGACTTCTGGAGGAAACGAACGGCCTGGTTCGATTACCAGAGACGTTATGCAGGATCGTTTCGTCCGTTAAATACCACATTCGGAGCGTATACGGAGACCTGAGCCAGGTGACGCGACGTGACAACTCTTGGGTTTGTAAGAGAGCCATACTCACGCTAAAGTAGTGCAGCTGCAGCGAAACCTCATCGAGGCGCAAATCCTGATGGGGTGCGGCGACGGAGAAGCCGTGTTCATCCACCGCTTCCCCCTCATCCCGAGCAACTTCCTGTTCCGCTACAAGCGCCTACAGTTCCCCGTGAGCATCTGCTTCACCATGGTGAAGCATACGCTCATGGTCATGACCATCAACAAGTCGCACGGGCAAACGCTGCGCGCCGCCAGCGTGGACCTGCGCACGGGCTGCTTCTCGCACGGGCAGCAGCTCGCTACGTGGCGTGCTCGCGCTTCACCAGCTGTACGGAGCTGTTGGTGCTGATGCCCGTCGGGAAGACTCACAATGTGGTGTACAAAAAAATATTGTAAAATATCAATGTTATGTAAATATACTTTACATACCTACTTTTGGAGAATGTAACTGTAGATATAATTAATTATATGTACATATCTAGCTGTGCATACATAAATATAACTGTAAATAAAATGTCACTTTTTTGATATCTATGTTCACCTTTCCTCTAATCTTACTTCTAAATAATATTAGACCTAAATTCGAAAGTTTGTTAGGAAGTATTGATTCCAATGTGTATATTTCTTACCTTTTCATGCTTAGACAGATTTGACTGGAGGGCCGATTTGGATGATATTTGCTATGGACTTGATTTGGAAAGGTACAGTCAAGAAAGTAGAAATACAAAAAAAAAATAGAACCGACTTCAAAATAAACTAAAAAGCCGTAAATAATCTTTTATGTACGGTACGGATCACATTTGAATCACCTTTTGAAGTCGGTGCCAAACCATTCATTTATTACTATTAAGAACCTCGGCGACGAGCCTTTAGTTATTATTATCTACGTACATATTTATTTAGTCATAGTAATTCGTATTTATGTTGAATAAAGAACTTTATTTATATCATGTTTGGCACCGACTTCAAAAGGTGATTCAAATGTGATCCGTACCATACATAAAAGATTATTTATGGCTTTTTAGTTTATTTTGAAGTCGGTTCTGTTTTTATTAAAAAAAAAAATCTCTTACTTTTTAGTGATTGATTTTAGTAGTGATATAAAGTATTTTTTAGAGTCCAGAATTGGAAGATTGAGGAGGCACTTTGCCTTTGCACGCATCTCGAATCTTTGGAAATAAGAAATGTAAAAGTTGGTTGGTTCATATTCATTTGTACCTTCCATCATCAGCTCAGTTTCTTTGTCTGATGATGACAACCAGACAAAAACAACTGAATAATTTTAGAAAAATATATACAAAACATTGTTAGTGCCTATAATATTTGAGAGTTTCTCTCGATTTCCCTGCTATTCCATCATCTGATCCTGACTTGGTGATAAAAAGACTACCTCAGGGACACACTACAAAGAATATGTCTAACAGTATTAACGTACCTACCTATAATAGATGTTTTTTTAAAGAATTATTCTCTAACTCTTAACCATTAAGGAGTTGTACCTTACCCAGCATGATGTGATGATGACCATCATATGCAAATACTTAAATAGCTTAAGAAAATTAATGAAAAACAGTAAAAGCGCCTATAAAATTTGAGGATTGCCCTCGAATTCCCTGGGATCCCATCATCAGATCCCAACTTGGTGGCAATGGGACCACCTCAGGAGTATATCCTTTCAAATAAAAAAAGAATTTTTAAAATCGGTCCTCAACTGGCGGAGTATAATCGGTGAACACACAAAAAAAAAAAAAACAAACTGTCGAACATAAAACCTCCTCTTTTTTTGGAAGTCGGTTAAAAAGTGGTACTGTATTGTCCGATATACATCTACTAAGTATATACTCTATGTCTTTTAAATCACGTCAAAAATTTTGAAGCGGACTATACAATAATATACAATTACCACTAAATAAAACTTTATTTAGTGGTAATTGTATAATATTTATCTGGACTTTACTTCAAGTTTCGCCTCCAGAGGAGAGGGATGAATTAGCCGCTTACAGACACAGACCGAATTCCACGCGAGCGGTGCCGCGGGCACAGCTAGTATAATAATAAAATAATTGGCACGAAAAATTAATTGAAGTCGGTACCGTAAACTCGGGTTACTTAGACCCAGTGGAGGGTAACTTTGACCCACACGAAAACCTTATTTAAAAGGGTCTAATAAAAAACACAAAAACGTTAAAGGCTAACTATAAACAACCTCATGGCATATGTCCATAATTACAGTGCAATAATATAACCTGGACCGAATAAATCTCAATGGCCAAAGTTACCCTCCAGGGCTAAAGTAACCCGACTTTACGGTAGTATTTTATTGATTTGATACATATTATATTAAAAGCCGTAGCACAAAATGTATAAACTGTCGACTCCACGGACTTGGCTCAGCTTTCTCCGGTAAACCAAAACAAGTCGGGCGGGCGAGTAAATTGAAAACCCTTGTGACTGCACGTGTTAGATCACGGATGCTGCGATAATGGACATTGTTTGTGGGCGCTTCAAACTGTGAACCTGCTCTTAAGTTACCTTATCATCCGAATCTAAAGTTACCTTATCATTCAAATACGTTTCTTAAAATATAATGGGCTTTTTAAATAATTTTTTTTTGTTATTTAATCAATCGTACTTTACAAGCCTTTTTTTCTTACTTTTTTCTTGTATCTAAGTGTCTAGACAATAGATGGATTTTTGGTATATACTCGTATGTCCCTGAACATAGATTCGATAACAATGCAATTAAGTATAGAGTAAGTACGGAAAAAAATAGTTTTTGTTTTTGAAATATCTATCGATGTTTCTTGCTGTTGATACGAGTAAATCTGGTTATATTATCTGACATAACTGTGCCCTTACCTTGGACCAAATCCTGCCTATGCTTCACCTATTCAGTAAATAACAGGGGGATAGTTATCAAAATAAAGTAGATAGATAACAGCTTACTCCTCAACTCCACGATCCGATTAACTCTTGAACTTTGCTCTACTTTCACTAAACTCGACTGATAAAATAAATGCACAAAATGAGTTGGTGTCTTGATCCGTCAAAGGCTGCTTTAAGCTTCTGCTTAGCAGGAGATGCATAAATCGAACAGGCATCTGTTCATATATGTAAGTGACCATGCAAATCAACTAGGTGAAATCAATCAAATGACGTAGGAAAACGCAGTGACATATTTTACTTGACAGTTATTCTTACTCATACATGCGAGAATGGGACCATTGACAAAAAAGAGCATAAAAATGCTGGAGTTTCAGTTGTAGATGCAGGTAGTACGTGAGATGCGTTGTAAGAAGAAGATGTAGGACGGAAAGAAACACCAATGAGGACATATATAAAAGAGAAAAAAAGCAAGAGAATAGAAGCATACTTCCATGCTACAGAAACTAGCATATGGAAATCATCATCATCATCATTTCAGCCGTAGGACGTCTACTGCTGGACACAGTACTCCTCAATAGATTTCCACATAGGCCAGATAGCCGCAACCCTAACCAGGTCATCCAACCACCTCAACAGTCAATCAATCGACGGATTCAACTCGGATGGGCAACGTTTAGGAAACTGCAAAGTTTCTTCTCCTCGTTCAGGGTACCTCAATGCTTGGAGACGAAAGTCTTTAAATAGCGTATTACCGGTGATGACCGACGGAGCCCGGTCGTGGTCTAACTAAGGGCCTCTTAAGGAAGCTCAGAGTCACTCAGCGAGCTATAGAAAGGAAAATGTATCCTGAGGGATTAATGCCACTCGATAATACAAAAGGAAAGGAGAAAGGCAAACCAGTGTTAGAAGAAAAGTACGTCTCTAGTGTCCTACGGTAACATAAGAAACTTGTATTAAGAAGAAACTCTTGGAGGGAACCGTACCGATAAAAGTGTCTTAACTAATCATGATAATAGATTCAGTCCACAAGTTGATTTTAGATAATGCCCTTATACTGAAAGTATTAAATAACCTTAAAAAGTATAATTTTTCACACTGCAAGGGCGCACTTAAATGTAACGGGAGAAACCGCAGGCACTAGTAGTTTCATTATACAAAGTCAGCTTTGCTCACTGACGGGTTGACAGCCGTGCCTTAATAAATACAAATAAATTATTACACTTAACAGTATCAAAGTGAACTTCATGGAGGAGTGATTAAGGGTGTATTGGTAGACGGGAACAAAATTGTGTTAGAGTACGACTGAAGGTTAAAAGTTAACCATCTGCTACGCTAAGGGTGATCGTCCACTGACTGTAATGAACTGTTGCTTAGAAGTTGATTATGTTAAAGAGAGTATTGTATTTAATCGACTTTATAAATATAACTAAACAATTTTGTTTACTACCTTCTATCCTTGCCAAAGAAAAAAGATATTTTCCCCGAATGCTACGCGAGGCTATTGAGATTAAAAAGTATCCTAATTTCAATAGAGAAGATGGTTTGTCGTTACCACCAGCTTGGGATCCTGTAATACATCTCATCAAGGAACAAGCGAGACACAGGACTGCAAAACCTTGATTTCCGAACGGTGTAAAATATCTTATCTGTTTAAAAAGTAGTTTAATAGTCTCTGTTTTTTTTAAATATTATAATTAGTAATGAGGTAGCCTGGGAGTTTTTCTTTGCAACGTTTCCTTTCTCCTCAATACGCCTCATTTGTGACATGCTGCTTGGTAAATTATTAAATTAAGCCCTTCTGGCACATGTGTAACTGTCTTTACAGCTTAGGCCCATCTGGCGTGTATGTACACCTTTATTTGTTTTTTTCAAAAATGGGTAGTTTGCTCAAATTGTAATTTTGACAGAGGAAAATACATCTTTTCTCAGTCCACCCGTGACCATGGAAAGCTGGAAAGCTTCCGAAACGTCGGGAACTAAAATGAGATAATATACGCAATATAATCCGTTAAAATGTTTTATTTCAATTTTGTTTAGTTAAATATAAAAAAATTCAACCCCCCCGACTTGTACCACTAAAAGCTGAATATCTTAGAGACGAGTGCTCCGATTTTCATCAAACAAAGCTAAGAACACTCGGGATAAAATTACCTATGACACAAAAGAAACCACACTCAAATCGGTCCATCCGTATGGGCGCTAAGATGCCACAGACAGGTACACGAATACACATAACACCCCTCTTTTTTGCCGAGGGTTAACAATTATAAAATACTGAAAACAAACCGAAATTATAAAGAGTGAAATTACAATTTCGTTTTGTACTTCGTCCTACATAGTAGGTATCTACATCATAAGTACTCGAGGGGAAAAGTTATTACCCCTTTTTTTTCTTCAGCATAGTTGGGTAAAAAGTATGTTATAACCATCTGCAGCTACCCTGCTACCGGTGTACCAAAAATAGTTGAAAGTCCGTTTAGCCGTTTGACGTGTAGAAGCCACAACGACACATACAAACATACAAAAAATCCTAAAAAAGAAGTAGAGCGATGTGCATTCGGTATTTAAATGATTTCAACTAATTGTGAGAGACATAGGATACTACAAGAAAAACAAATCTGAAGTTGAGTAGGGGAGACCAGGGACGAACGTAACAATTTTTCATTCTCCCGTAATATAATCACAGAACTTTTAAAATATCAAAATTCTAATTAACACACATGATAGATTGGTCTTTCAACTATATTTTAGCACTAGCTTTGATACGATTGATATTACAGATTTTGAGAAAAACGACCAAATAAAAAAAGTGAAATCTGATACAACCATCCCTACCCTTAGGGTTGGTTGTAACAGTGCAAGGGGATGCTTGTAACATTTTAAATAAAAACAAAATTACTTTCATAATCAAGACATTTACCTATTTACAATCAGCCTTTAGTTGTACTTTAGTATCACAATTATCAAACATTTCTAGGAAACATAATTATCTTCCTAAATAATCAACATAATTTAACAATGAGATCTCAATGTGATTTACACACATAACTTTTTTGGATTTTAGTGCAGTCTACATGAGCCCACCGCTGGCATTCTAGGCATTGCGCCTATTTTTCATTTGAGCTGTTGTTTGACAAGGATTCCACATATACTAAACAGAAGCAGCCTTCGCTGTCTGAATTATAACTATTTTAACATTATTTTTCTTTTTTTGGGTTGTATTTATTTTTCTTTTACATTTTTCTTAACAATTGAAGCTTGGCTTTCTTTTTTTTTAGCAGACTGCAAAACAGACTTCTAAACTTATTTGAACCTATTCTTTCTTCCTGTTCTTGATTTTCTAGCTTGTTTGGAGTATCAGTCATTATGGCAGTTTTCCTACCTTTCCTTCCCTTCCCATTATCCATTTCCTTTTACGTATATAAGGCATGAAGAAGTAACAAGTTGTTACTTTCATCCGTACCTTTAATATTTCCCGAATTTGACAAGCACATGCTTATAACCTAAAAAAACCTTAATAAAGATGCCGTTTCGAACGCTAAAAGAGAAATATGAATAGTTGTGTTATTTTACTGATACTTGACACGCAAGCTTACGCTAACCATAATAAAAATAAACACACTTGAATAAAGAGGTCAAAACTTACTTTGTACGTATTTTTGCGGCACACGCTCGCTATGTCCACGACCTGACTGCACAGCGCCGTGAGCGTAAGTAAGGCAAGGGGGGGGGGGGGGGGACAAAATGGCGCATATCGGTGATACAGCCATCAGTGCAGCCAGCATAATTCGGTCAGAAACACATTTGTTACTTTTGTCCCGTGTTACTTTCGTCCCTGGTCTCCCCTAGCGATCAAGCGCCATTGAACAAAATTCTCCAATCGTATCTCCATTTCAACTGTTTTAATGGAAAAATAATAATAATTAAAAGAACAAAAAACCCGACTGCATAAAAAACTAAAAAGAAAAAAACAAGGCCAGTGTCCTAGAAATTTGTTAAGTTATAATGGAAATCTTTCATGATTCATGATCGATACTCACAATATACCAAATAATAAATTCTAATATGGAACATAGCGATTTTAAGCAGTCGGGACCCATTGTTGGGAAGATTTGCGTCGATCTAGATTTCTTATGGGTCCCGACTGTTCAAAATCGCTATGTTTTACGCAGTCGGGTTTTTTGTTTTTTTAATTATTATTTTTTATTTTATACTTTTTATTTAAAACTATAAAAGTCAGACAATTTCTCAATCTTTATCGTGGGGGTTATTGAGAAGCTTGCACAGATTTATTACAATGCAATTAAATGAAAATTTAGTGACAACGGCTTGCTAACCAACTTTAAATCGTTATAGTTCCTAACTGGTAATTCCAAATTAAAAATGATAAAAGAAACCTAATAATATTTTTTAAATCCCTATTCGTTGATTTCCCTCTCGATATAGTACGTCGATTTTAATTTTTTTCTTTTTCTCCATATGACGTCTGATTATCGCCATTTTGAGTTTTCATCATTTTCATGTCTATAGTAACATTTGGACAGCTAAGACAAATCGATTGACGTAAGAATCATCAAAATCGGTCCACGCGTTTGGTCTCTAGAGTGCCAGATAGGAACATACATACATAGACTGATAAACACATTACCACTCCTTTGCGTCGCGCAGTCGGGTAAAAAGGAAAAGAACGTCAGTGCTTTGAGCGACTAAATCAACAAAAAAAACATATAATTATAAAACCGGTTCACAAAATTTGGGAGAATCTGCGAGAAACGTTGAGCAGGGCTATTCCTTTAGAGGAGAACAGCCGAACAGACATCCGCTGGACAGACGAGGAGACGCTACGCTCTCTCTCTGTAAATAAACAGTGTCTAGAAAAAAGGCAACGTTTTTGATTCAGTCAAATTAGTTATTCGTTAATCTAATTGAACCGCGAGTGAAGCGAGGCTTTCAAACCATGAGGAGTCAAATAATGTTGCGGTCGTGCGAATCCCACAACTTTTCGTCTCACTACAGCGAGAAAAATATGAGGAGATATTAATTTTCAAATAAAAATAGAGAAAAAATTAAACTATAAAACACACCCATAACATAATAAACACATATTTAAAATCTCAAATTACTTTTGCGCGCTAGTAGGGTACAAACCTAAACTTTTCCACGCAGATATGGAGCTGTTAACGGAACTTTTCGAATCTATCACTAGTGAAATAGTTCAAATAGTTATATGTTATACAAGGCTGCAAAGTTATTATTTGGCGCGAGTGCTTGAATTGAAAGCAGAGTAAGCGAAGGAATATAAAATTATTCGCTCCGCTCGTGGTTCAAATGTAGATTCCTGAGCGTAACGAGGCTTTCAAGGCACGAGAAGCCAAATAATTTTGCAGCCGTGCGAAACACACAACTTTTTACACCACAACTTAAACACACTACAGCAAGGAAAATGTGAGATGTAATAAAAATTATAAAATTATAACAGACCGATTATTTTTCATTTAAAATTAATGATAAAGAATAGGTTCTTTATCATTAATTTTAAATGAGACACGCAGATTTGGCGTTGTATATGGAACTTTTCCGAGCGAGTGAGGTGAAATAGTTTTTTTTTTAGGAATATAGCAAGTCGTGTAACGAGCAACGGCCGGTGTGAGAACTCCCTAAATCAAAATCCTCAAGTGTCTAAGTATACGTATAAGTTTTATAAGCGTTGCTTCCGGGGCGCGACGTCCAAATTGCCGCGCGAGGCCGAGTAATTACACATAATAGCCCGATTACAGCTTTACACTAAAGGTCGTATTTATGAAGAAAACATGGTCAGTTACAACGTTTTAGAAGGAGCAGACAGACCGAGGACAAGGTTGGTTCGGTGATGGTGTTACGTTTAGGCACGTTGTCCTATGTACCTACTGTATACTATGTACAACTACGAAGTCCTATTGATTAATTGTTGCTCTTAGCAAATAAAAACGCACTACGCACTTTTTTGGTATAGGAAATTGTTGTTTGGATTTTGTTCACAACGCTTGTACTTAATTGCTTGGTGCCTGGCTTTGACTGTCTGGAGTCTGGTATGGCAACCACGCATAGAAAAGCGCGGCGTGGAACGGCTTCTGACTAGGTGGACGGATGACCTCGGAAGGGTAGCTTACTACCCTACTTACTTATACGGTACTTTTTACCCTACAGCGCTAAAAAAAAAAGAGGGCTCATGACTTTTTTCTCCTCCGCGAACAAAGGTTCGGCAATTTGATTGGCTGGTCTTTCACGACAAGAGCTACTCGATTAGCTTTAAACTAATTTCTCTGTGACCTGTAGATTTCGCAAGTCCTTCAACACCCATACCTTCGTCATTTCAAAAAAATCCATAAGGAGCGAGTGGTTCAAATATAGATTCCGATCGTAATGAGTCTTTCAAGGCACGAGAAGCCAAATAATTTTGCAGCCATGCGCACACAATGTTTCACCTCACTTCAGCGAGGAAAATGTGAGATGTAAGAAAAATTATGAAATTATAACCCATTATTTTTTCATTTAGAACTAGTGATAAGAAACTTACAAAAGACACTCATAACAAAACAAGATTTGAAATTTTAAAAACCCCCTGACTTGTTCCGCTAAAAGCTTAATATCTTGGAGACGAGTGCTCCGATTTTCATCAACAAAGCTAAGAACACTCGGGATAAAATTATCTAAGACAAAAAAAAAACGCACTTAAATCGGTCCATCCGTATGGGCGCTACGATGCCACAGACAGATACACAGATACACAGAGTCACAGAGTCACAGACACGTTAAACTTATAACACCCCTCTTTTTTGTTGGGGGTTAAAAACAAACAAATAAACATATAAAAAACATAAACTGGAACTTCTAATGACTTTTCCACGCAGATTTGGCGCTGTAAATTGAACTTGTTCTAATTATTATTCTATTATTTTCACATCACTCGCTATTTGCTTCTTTCTTTGTTTTGTTATGAGTGTGTTTCGTAGTTATTATCACTAGTTTTAAATGAGAAAATAATCGGTTTGTTATATTTTCATAGTTTTTTATTACGTCTCACACTTTCCACGCCGTAGTGAGGTGAAAAGTTGTGTTTCGCACGGCCATTTTAGATTCCTTTCCTTACTCGGCTTTCAATTCAAGTACTCGCGCCAAATCACAACTTTGCAGCCTTGCATAACAAATAACTATTGTATTTTATTGTACCTACTTTTTTTGAGGCTAATATATTTTGTTTTTCCCCTCATTATTCATTATATCTTAAATAATATACGCACATATATATTGTGTAATTGGTAAAAATATATGGCGCGGCCATATTAGGAACTTAATGCTTATGTAATTATAATATCATTACAAGATAATGATATGCATAGAGCTATTTTCAAATATCCTTAAAAAATCATGGTTAGCGAGTCAAGGTTTTGTGTAATTGCAGATAAGTTTTTTATGGGTTTGTTACACTGCTATTCATATTTTAACACGCATTGTAAATGCTTACATATATTATATGTTCATTATTGTTCATCATAACCACAACAGGCTACAAATACAATTTTCTAGATGATACAAGTATCTAATCTACAAAAGCTAAGTTATAGATGGTGCCAGCAGTTTCAGTGTAGTCGGATAAAAAGTAAGTATTCTATAATATTTTGTAGCTACAAATCCAATCAAAATTAGAATTATTGACGATCCCATGCTCACAAACGGTATTGAACCTTTAAGTCTAAGGAGAGACTTCGCCTCTTTATGTGTGTTCTACCGGCTGTATAATGGGCTGTGTTCCGAGGAATTGTTCGACATGATGCCTACAGCCACCTTCTACCATCGTACCGCTCGCCATCGGCAGGGTATTCATCCACACACCTTGAAACCAAAATGGTCGCGCACCGTACGGTATCAAAGGAATTTTCTACCGCGCACACTCCATATGTGGAATGACCTCCCTGCCGCGGTTTTCCCTGGAGGTTACAATATGGGGTTCTTCAAGAGGGGAGTGAATAGGTTCTTAAAGGGTCGCAACACGCTCGTAATGCCCCTGGCGTTGCAAGCGCTCATAGGCTGCGGTGACTGCTTAACATCAGGCAGGCCGTACGCTTGCTTGCCAACTTAGTAGTATAAAAAAAAAAAACGAAAAAATCGGCTTTCTTGACTTGATGAAACTACAACGACACATACAAACATACATGTTTTTAAACTATCTTCAATGTACAAACATTACATTTTTAAGTAGTCTAAGTGTCCTCCGTTATAACGTAAAAGAAAGAGAAACCAAGAAACAGCTTTCACAAGGTTAGGTATGAATTGCGATCATACTCGTAAACGTGTAAAAAATATATAAAATCCTGATGAACCAAGTAAAATAAAAACTACGTATAATTTTTGAGTTTGATACCTTAAGTTGCGTCCACATTTGTATCATTTGCCCGTATCAGATCATCGTCGCGTGGCATGATCGCGTGTCACGATCACGCGTTTGTACGTTGCGCCGATCCGATCGCTCTAAATCCATTTGCTACGCGTATCACACACTTATATCTGAAGAGTGCGGCATGATCGGCGCGCCGACAGTGAGCGTCCAAGCAGCGCGATACGCAGTCATGCCACGGCACGGTGATCGGACACGAGCAAATGATACAAGTGTGGACGCACCTTTACGTGTAGCTTAATTTATAAATGAGTCTTTAAAGTTGGTTGGGTAAGTCCATTTTTAGGGTTCCGTACCTCACAAAGAGAAAACAGACCGCTTATAGGATCACTCTGTTGTCCGTTCGTCTGTCCGTCTGTCTGTCTGTCTGTCAGTCAAGACCCTTTATCTCGTGAACGCTTGGAGGTATCGAGCTGAAATTAAAAGCATAATATATATATATATCTTCAGGTCTACGGTTCCTTGAAGCTGTAAAAAATCTAACTTCTAAGTTTACGTAAAAAAAAGATGACGTTTATTAAATAATTTTCGACACTTTTTGAAATTGATAGGGTACTTCCAGTTGTTCTAGAAACTTTAAATTTGGTATAAAGGAAGCTTTTATAGCACAATCAACAAAGTAAATCCGAAACTATTTTTTTTATGTCTGTCTGTCTATATCAACAACCAATATAAAAAGATCGAGCACCGCGTACATTTTGCTTAGGAATAGGGCTCTGCTAACACTGGATTTTGATAGATACGGCCATTTGTAGCGTATATTTTGTACAGAACTCTCGGTGCACTTGGGAAAGTCCAAAAATGTGATTTTAACAGTGTTATATCTCGAGGAGTTTTAGTGAGATTGAAGTAGTTTTTTCACCAATATCTCTATTACTAAGTTGGCGTTCTATAACATGCCACAAAAAAAAGACAAATGGCCTATTAAATATGACAACTTTAAACACGATTGACTCCCGTTTTTAAACAACCTACTCCCTAAAAACTGAACTGATTTCGGCAAAACTGACTTTGGCACAAGCTGCGACCTGCTATATTTGAATAATAATAATGACTCCCGTTTTGATGTAATAATGACAACGTGTGAAAAACGGATAAGTTTCAGAATAATGAGTTGCGACATATTTGCCACTTTGGATGTTACGGACAATTGGACACTGAACTGTACCTATCTCAACCTTCTGATCCTCCTCCTTGTGTCCTGTTCCTCATTGCTGAGGGTCGTGACCTCCACGAATTATTTTGTGGACGATCACTTTCCACTTGTTGCGATCTTCGGCAGTGTGTAATGCCTCGTGAACTTGTCTTGGTGTTGTCGCAGATCAGCCCCCCTTTTGCCTAACGCGTTTGACGCTCGTAATCAGAATCAAGGGTCATGATTTTGTATGAGCTAATATGACAGTTGATTCCGATACCAATTCTCAAAATTTCGTTAGGCTATTAACCCCTGTGGTCTGTCCAGCGCATAGTACTTCTGCCTCTTGGTCATCTTCCCTGTACTTTCCCCAGGAGCACTTCCAGGGTGTCGTTTTTCTTCCTGGCTATGTGACCGAAGAATTAGAGTATCCTACGTAGACAGATTGTCGACAGCCTAACGGTGACTAACGCTTCTTGGAGGATTGACGCATTTGTGCGGTGGGCTGTCCAAGGGACTCGTAACCTTCTCCTCCAGCACCGCATCTCAAATGCGTCAATGCGAGATCTGTTGCCTTTTTGAGTGTCCAAGTTTCCGCACCGTAAGTGAATATTGAGAACACCAGATGTCTCACCAGAACCTTCAACTGCCTGACTGATAAATTACAACAAATGACATACCTACAATGGTGTAGCGTAGCCCATCGGATCGAAATCAGCAATTGTTCACTTAAATATATATTTTTCTGCAAAACATAAAAGCCCGTTTCTCCCAAACCGCAAAACCCACGCAACGAAAGCACGCGCGGCGACGTGTCGGGACTTCGAAAACACCTAAAAGTTCGGAAGGCTCACGTTTTCGAACAATTGGAGGCGTGAGGACTTTAATCGATACTCTGAAGCCCTGAGGTTTTTTGTCGTGACACCCGTGACACAAAAGCAGAGGGGTTACTCTAAATATCGAAATTCGAAGTTATCGTAACGTGCTTCTCGCTTTTTTCATTCATTTAATCCTTTATAAAACACTTCAACTTACAAATCATAAAACATTAAATTATACATGAGTCGCATTATTATGTAATACAATATAGTTTCTAATTATTATTAATTTATTTGTTGGGGCAGCGAACCAGTTGGAGAAGTGCACGCAGTTACACCCGGTTGCGTAAGAATTCATCGACGGAGTAGATCGCGTCATTTCCTAGTTTAGTTTTAAGTTTATTCAAAAAACACCTTGTGCTTGGAGCATTTTTTATCTCATGGGGTATTTTGTTATATATGGTAGGTCCAATAGTATGAAGACACTTTTTCGGCTCTCATGTTAAACTGTATATGAGTGAAAGGGATAGCGCCATATGAACTTCGAATTTTGATTTTCAGAGTAGCCCCTCTGGGCTCAAACAGTAACAGTCAACGAGCACACTCACTGCAGCGTGCGAACTAGAGCTTCCAATCCCGTGATTTCTTGTATGGACAATCCCGGGATCCCGGGATTGTCCATACAAGAAATCCCGGGATTGGGAGCCCTAGTGCGAACTCGTGCGAAATGTTTACGAAATTACAATTCTTACTAGAAGGTATCCGCAACTTCCTTCTCCGAGGAGAATAAATCGTAACCCCTCTTTTTTTCTTCAGCGTAGTCAGGTAAATTCAAATTCAAATTGTTTATTCTGTAAGTAGGCCACAAGGGCACTTTTACGGTACTCCCTTACTTGACCTAATAACGCAAGTGCTAATATTATTACACCTACCAACGCTAGCTCTAATTTTCATTAGCCCTAATGTCATATCACCTAATTTTTATACCCTAATTAGTTGTTAGACCTAATAATCGAATACTCTAATAATGATTTGTACTAATAATCAACAATACTAATATGAAATAACCTAATAATTACTAAACCTAATGATTATTAGACCTAATCATTACTAACACTAAATGTCAAGAGTACTAAAGATTATTAAACCTATTTTTACGTTAAAACAGAAAATACGGATTTGGACAAATATCGAATTGGCTGAACCCCGAAAACTGGAGGTTAGGTTAGGTTTCTATTGTGACAATGTATAGCGGAGCGAGCGAAGCGAGCGGAGCGTCAAAAGATTCCCATGTACTTACATCCTGAGAATGAATGGAAATATTTTTTGAAATTATCCATTAAAAGCATATTTAGGTTTATAGATAATTAGGTATAATAAAATGTAGGTTTTAACATAATTAGGTATTATAATATTAGTAGTCTAAAAAAATCGGCTAAGTGCAAATTAGGGCTAGTGAAAATTCGGTATGATGAAATTAGGCATTATGAAAATTCGGGATCCTGAAATTAGGGCTATTCATTAATTAGGATGAATGAAAATTCGGGTTTGTGATTTCAGGGTTACCAAAATTAGGGCTAATGAAATTAGGACGAAAGTTTTTCGGGCTAACGGAGGGAAACCCACTTTTACAAGTCTGACTCTACGGCATTTCCCAAGAGGAGTAAAAAGTAAAAAGTATCGTATAACCATCTGGAGTTTTTGGCCTAGTGATCTTGCGGGAGAAAAAGGAGAACCAATTTTACCCGCCAACCACTGGAAAGAAATATGTTCTTGCTATGGTGACCTCGTTGGAAACATTAAGGTTGGGGTGCCCTTTGGAGTGACGATCTATAAAAGGTGGCTAGAAAGAGCTGGAAGAAATTGCTATTGACTCTGTGGGCGTAAACTTACTTACATGAAGGTAAATGGCAGGTGATTTCACACCGACTTGAGCGTAAGCTCTTACCTAAATGACAGAAGAATCTTACTCGAATCGAACTAGTCCCATTGTAATATCCTCAATAAGACTATATATATATATATATATATATATGCTCAGCAAAAGGTGCTAAATTGGGCTGAGTTCGATGATACAAGTTCAGAATTTTGTTAGCAGATGCTTTTGCTTAAAACGAAACTTGTAACCGACAGCTGTTTTCCATATAAATTAACCGGCCAGGGCATGCAAAATAAATAATATTAACTTTTATTAGTTACCCAATAAGTCTTGACGTCCAAAATAAAAGTATACCTTATGATTACTCGGCATAGGAGACATAAGCGAAATTTGCGACGGCTAAAAGATCAGCGTCATAGTGAAATAAGGAAGTAAGATTATCTTCATACACCAATCAATCAAGTTCGTTATGTCACAACACCTCATTGTCGACCTCGGTACGACTAACCATTCTCGTGGCTCACTGATGGCATTACGATTGTCAACTCATTTTTAATTTGCATAATATTTATTACTGCGTATGACCAATTTTTTATATGTATCTTGGGTTCGAGTCTGACTTAAAGACTTACACACATAAGTAATATCATGCCTAATGAATTATTCAAATACAGTATTTTGTCGCATTCTGATCCGATTCCGATAATATATGTGTGGAGCCTTAAGGGGATGCATCGACAATTTAAGTTATTTTGTAGCGCATTTTGTGTCAAATCTAGTATATAAAACAGGCTGGTTTGCAGATATGTGTTTCTTGACTATACAATAACCTATTCAGTGATTAACGCGGAAACGTGTTCAATGAAAATTTCCCCGATAGAAAAGTTATCCGAAAACGCGTCTTCATTTACCGTTTTTTGTCTAGTTTGTACAAACGACAGATTAATAAACGGCTAAATTATGTTAAAAAGTCATTCTTCCCTTTATATTTTAAGTGATTAACTTAAATGTTAACAAAACATAATAATATCTTCGATTTGATGGTACTTTTACATCTGGCGCTTACGACAAATAACCCCAAGCATGTAGTGTATTAGCTTTCTCTTTCTTTGATGCGCGCGAGCAATAAATGCGTCCCTTATTACATATCACGCTTATTGGCTGGCTCCGCGTTTGGGGCGTGATTTACAAATGACGAAGTAGGCCCTTAAAGTATGACTTTCGATTAATACCCCTACACTATAAGAATCTATTGTGTACATATCTTGTTCAAGAATTTTACTTTTCTAGCTCTACTGCGGCGGCTCTATTCCTAAGGCGATGTCATTTACGAGTACGACACACACGCGCGCGCAATCGTGACCCGCTGATGGCCTTTTTTCACGCAATTGTGTGAAGCTAGGTTAATTTAATTATTTCTGTATTATTTTAACAATTTGAGATGCTATGCGTAGAAGCATTAACGCATTCTCGACCAACATTTTCGTAGCCGATAAATAACATGGGAAAATGCGTATGCAGCGAAAACTTACTATGAGCAGAGCTTGCCTAGCGGGTTCCCGTTCGTGAATGTGTTAAAGCTGGACTTTCAATTGATACTCCACACTATCTATGTATCAATCAGCCACGGACGTCCACTTATAACTCGCCACAGAGAAGCGAGACTGGGGAGACCGCATCCCACCGACTCCCCGCGACCCACATGAGATTTTCTGTCTACCTATTCGGGGGTCATCCCACGCTGCACTTTCCTATGCTTGGTCGCTACTCCAAGGCAGTACTGCCCCAACGGCCATCCACTCTCCGGGCTACTTGGTCATGGTTCTTCTACGGATCATTTCTGATTCTATCATGCAGAGAAGCTCCGATTCCTACCCCGTACTATATATAAGTAGCCTAATCAAAGACCTTACTTTCTTGGCTCCGTTACGCCAGGTCTATTCCCTGGGTGGTGTCATTACGACACTCTTTTGTCACACAATGGACAACATTTTATTTTTTGAAAGTGACTACAATTGAAATGTCACGGATAGATTTGGGCTCTCTGAACACATTATCATTATTTTTCGATTTTTTGGATGTCTTTGAAAAAATTTATATTATTCGCAAAATAGTGATCTTTAGGCGGTACAAAGTTAATTCCTTTGCTTCATATTGTTTTGGCAATAAAAAAAAAGTGTTAACGTGTCATATTGGCAGTTTACATTTGTGCCATAACTAGTGGCGAGTAATAATAACGACACGATAAAAAAAAACACGGTGATCGGCCGGTTCAGAAAAGTATAACTGTGACTGGTCACGGCAGACCGTTACAAAATCACGTAGGTTATGTGAGCAACAAGCGTGATAAAATTACGGTAAAATTGTAATAATGATCTGAATACATTACAGTAACTTTGACGTGGTAAGTCAGGGTTATAGTCGTGGGTAACAAAATCACAGAGATTGTGTCATAACTGGTACGAAGTTATATACAGCCGTACCATCTTTAGTTATAACACTCGTCACAATGAGCCCACAGATGCAGAATATTTTTTAAATTTATTCCTCCTCGAATTGTGCTTAGGCCCTTATAGAATGAGGTAGTTTTGTTTCATTAAAATTTGTGGCCAAAATTAAAATACAAAGAACGTTCCTCGTAATTTTGCAAATATTATTAGATAGTTCGATAAAATTAGGGGGTAAAAAAATTCAATGTTTTTCTGCTTAGCCCTAAGGTTGACTGGTAGAGACTGCCTTATGGCATTAAGTTCGCCTTTTGTACAATAAGTTTTCGTTTGTGCAATAAAGATTAAATAAATAAATAAATAAATGTTGTCCACTGTATGAAGCTAGACTTAATTCCTTCATTATTTTATTAGTTACAGTCGGATGCTGTTCATAAAAGCATTAAAGATCGACTGTCAATAGGGAATATAGATGAATTTTTATTTTTGCTTTATTAAAAGCTCATTCATGTAACAAACAGTAGACAAAAGAAAATTCGAATAGCTATAAAAATAACCAAGATATAAGCCACCAAACATTTCATTCTATCTCTTTCTTGCAAAACAGAATTTCATATGGAGTTTATATGGCCGAAGTGCACTGTGACGTAACAGTGTATATCGGACCTCTCTGTCTAATTACTAGTTTAAAATGCCTATATTATGCGTATTTCTTGGCCGATTTTAATTTCACATTTTAAAATATATCTTACGGTATTTTGATATTTAGTTAAGAAAAGCGCCCTACCCTATTGAAACCCCACATTATAGGTAGCTTATCAAAGAGCCTACTTCCCTGACTTCGCTGTGGCAGGTCTATTCCCAGGGCGGTGTCATTACGACGCACACACGCGCGCAGTCGTGACCCGCTGATGGCACCGCGATTGCGATGCCCTTTTTAATTCGCACAATAACGCACCGTGCGTCCGACCGGTACACACGGGGGAAATTACTGCATACGGACCTGCACCTTAGCAGACCTGCAAAACGCGACTCTGTCGCACGACCGACAGATATTGTCCATCCCTTTCCTTTAAATACAGTGTGAGACAGAAGGTTGCTATGTAGCGCGACTACCGAAGTCGCGGTAAGCTGCGGTACCCCGGCTGAGCGATTCTACAATAGGTTCAAGGAATTCTTGAACTGGTAAAAATGTTGACTCTCGAGAGAATCAAAGTCAAGGACATGTTCATGGTATCATGTGCAGTGTTCGTAAAGCAGCCATGGTACAGTGCCATAGGTGTGGCAAATTTCAACTAAAATAATGGATTAGTTACGGTTACTATCGACAATATTAACTAAGTACTTATTTTTAGTCGTTTGAATTGTTATTTTTCACATCTATAGCGCATAATCGGTGCACCAAAAATGCTATCAAATCTACCATCGCTGGTCATGTGTCTGCTGTTGAGTCATTTTGAGGGTCCTCACTGATTCTTATGAAATAAGGAAGAAAAAAAGAAAGAAATAAATAAATCTAAAGTTAAACTGAATCTAGTTTTTTCGCAAAACGAGTAATTAACTAATCTTAGTAAATTAGTGAACCGAAACAATAAGCCGTGGAATGGCAAAATACGATAATTCTTATTATTCATTTTTGTACCAAAGTCTTGAAGTAATTTACAATTATTTTACTGAAAGACTGAACTTGTCTTAAGCTCGTCGTGTTCTAAGGTAGTCTAAAATCCATGACAGTGTTTGGATAATTGCTGCTCACCAACGCCTGAGCTCTTAAGAGTCCCCAGCAAGCTCGGTCGAATTTCACCTTCCCATACAAACGGAGTTTCGTTCTCATTTTAAAACTACGTATTGGATTGTAACAAAACTTTGCATGTACAATGACATGAGGTATATCTAGGCCGGAAATTAGTTTATATGGCTCCAGTTTATAAAACAAACGAAATACAGTAAAAATAAGTTTTGTATGAATAACTTAAATTCCCTGTATTTTTTTTACTATGGTATCTGAAGCTACATAAACTAACTGCAGGCCTGCATATACTTTAACTTATTCTAAGTACAAAGTTTCAGAGCAAATAACCAGTCGTTTTAAAATGAGAGCGTAACTACGTTTGTATGGAGAACCGAGCTTACTGGGGACTCTTAAATACTTTAAGATGCAACTCGGCAGACAGATCAGGTCCTGGTTTAAAACGTAGGATACCTAATTTCCGGCAATGTTACCGTTTAGATTACATTAGCGGTTACTCACATCGTGAAAGCCGAATACTGCTCGACATGTTTTGGTCATATAAATGTCCAGAAGGTGCTCGCAACTTCGTCCGCGGAAAATAAAAAGTTATAACGCCTCTTTTTGTCTTCAGCGTAGTCGGGTAAAAAGTATCCTATAACCATCTGGAAATACCCAGCTACCCGTGTACCAAAAATAGTTGAAATCCATTTAGCTGATTTGGCGTTATGACTGATGAAGCCACAACGACACAACATATAAAAAATCTAAAAAAATGTTTTTCTATTTCATGACCTCCAAATAGTCCGTTACAATGATTTTATCTTCAACGTATTAAGGTGCGTCTACATTTTGCCCGTATCAGATCATCGTCGCGTGGCATGATCGCGTGTTACGATCACGCGTTTGGACGTTGCGCCGATCCGATCGCTCGAAATCCATTTGCTACGCGTATCACACACTTATATCGGAAGAGTGCGGCATGATCGGCGCGCCGACAGTGAGCGTCCAAGCAGCGCGATACGCAGTCATGCCACGGCACGGTGATCGGATACGAGCAAATGATACGAGTGTGGACGCACCTTTACACATTTCAATTTTACAACTTTATTATAGGTAGTAGGTATAGATGTTATGTCTGAGTTACGGTTTTTTTGGTTAAAATGTTACCGTTGCTAGCTGCCGCGTACCTACGTAATTTTTTCGGTGATAATTAATAAGCTTATATAAAAGGTTAACGACATTAAAAAATGCCCCCGTGTGTATCGCAGCGTCAGGCATCAAGCGCCCCGCCCTGCGCAAGCGTTTCGTTAAGAGACCATCCCTGCGCAGACCGAAAACGAAGTATGCGCACAAGCAAGGTTAACACTTTTCTACCTTTTACCACTGCGTTAGTTTCTGGGGCGTTATGCTCGTTAATAATTAGAGATTTTATGCTTTTGCGACCAGTTAGTATGATAAGTTGCGAAGGAAAATAGCATAGGTAGTGTTTTATATATAAAATGCTTGTGATGTTTGTATTAAAAAAGCGAAATTTAAAACTATTGCAAAAAGTTGTTTTTTTTCGTGCTTAGAGCGGAAATCGAACCCATATCTCCAACAGCTTCCGGGCCAACACAGGCACCTCCAATCCATATACTAATATTATAAATGCGAAAGTGTGTCTGTCTGTCTGTCTGTTACCTCTTCACGCTTAAAACGCTGAACCGATTTGGATGAAATTTGGCATGGAGATAGTTTGAGTCCCGGGGAAGAACATAGGCTACTTTTTATCCCGGAAAAATACCCTTACCCACGATAAACGAATTTAAGGCGGACGAAGTCACGGGCAGAAGCTAGTTATACATATTTTTCGCTTTTATGGGTACTAAAAATTTAAAAGATGCTTGTTTCGCTGGTAGTGTACCTCCCTATATATCTAGTCAGAAAAGTCTAGCTAGTATTTTTTCCACAGCATTACCTACCCTTATTTTTAATCCATAAATTATAAATAGGAAAATGTGTTTGTCGGAGAAACAGATTATCGTAAATCTTTGCAGATAGAAAATGGTCAGCAAGTATGTGCGCGTGTGTTATAGGGGAAGGTAGGGAACAGTGGTTCATTGCTTATCTATCTATCTATCAGCCACGGACGTCCACTGCTGAACATAGGCCTCTCCTATAGCTCGAAACAGGATGCGATCCTGCGCAGACCGCATCCACCGACTCCCCGCGACCCTCACGAGGTCATCCGTCCACCTAGTCGGGGGCCGACCCACGCTGCGCATTCCCATGTGTGGTCGCCACTCCTGGACTTTACTGCCCCAACGGCCATCCGTTCTTCGGGCTACATGGTCCATTGCTTACATTTTAGAGAAATATGGATTTACATATCGGTCTTATTTGCACTTTGATACGTATTAGGCGCTCTTTCAATTCGTTTCATGAGCAAGATATAAATCTATTATTTCTCTGAAATATAAGCAAAATCCTATCCCCCCCCCCCCATCCCCCGTCCTCCCCCACTGCTTGATTACTGATAATACAAACGAAGAAAATGAAAGGAAGATTGATTTTATTTAGTAAAGATTACGTGACTTTTTAGGTATTTATCAACTGCACGTCTATCTTTTGGATGAGATTGATGTGTATAGCTAAGTGTGTGAATGTTCATATATATTCTTAATATAAAGTAAATAAGCTATATATAGGGTACATGATCTATCTTATACCTACTTATAAGATCTTGTAATACCATGGTTGCTATGAATAAACGAATAAGTTTGTTCGACGGCCAACGCAGCTGGAGGTTCCGGGTTCGAATCCCGGGCAAGTGTGATGAGCACAAAAATTTGTTCCTTGAATCTTGGATGTTTTCTATAATTTATCTCTAGTGAGTATATCGTTGCCTAGTATCGGTATCGGTATTACAAGCATTGCTTAGTTTGGGACTAGGTTGATTTGTGTAAGATTATTCCCCAGATATTTATTTTACAGACTAGAAGGTGATCGCAACTCGTTCGCGGAGGAGAAAAAGACATAACCCCTCTTTTTTCATCAACTTAGTCGGATAAAAAGCATCCTATAACCATCTGTGGATATCAGGCTACCCCTACCAAAAATAGATGAAATCCGTTTATCCGATTTGGCGTGATGAAGCCACGACACATTCAAAAATAAAAAAAAATATCGAATTTACTGATCTCCAAATCTGTTATAAACGCCTTTTTTTAAATATCTTCGATGTACAGACATTTCTTTTTACAACTTTATGATAGTACTAGCGGCCGCCCGCGACTTCATAAAATGTCCAAAATAAAATGTCCTAGAAGGTACCTCGGCGTTTCAAAAGGATAGTATTTTAAGGCGTAGCAAAAAATGGTTGTCTGTAAATTCGGTTTACGAACGATAATTTTACGTGTTAACATCACAAGAAAACCGACGTCATAATTTTACTACGACACTTATTTTTTTTATTTAATATTGTAATTTATTTCCCATACAAACTTTCATCCCTTGTTTCACCCACTTAAGGGATGAATTTCGAAAAATCAAGAATATACGTTTCTTAATTTTAAACACACAATCTTTTTGCGAACTTTCAAGTTTCTAAGTCCAAAGATTTCACGTTTCACATACAAAGTTCCATCCCATGTTTTACGCCCTTAGGGGATGAATTTCGAAAAATCAAGAATATAAGTTTCTTGATTTAAAACACACAATTTTTTCACGAAATTTCAAGTTTCTAAGTCTAAAGATTTTACGTTTCCCATACAAACTTTCATCCCTTGTTTTACCCACTTAGGGGATGAATTTCGAAAAATGCTTTCTTATCCCTAGCCTACGTTATAAATGTAACCGACTGTGAAAAAACAATTTTCTAGCGTTAGTAGTTTCGGCTGTGCGTTGATGAGTCAGCCAGTCAGGACTTCTTCTATATATAGATAGATAGATGATGAATTTAATGATGTATATATGGCAGGTATCCCAAGTAGCACACAAGCTAAACTAGAGCTTATACAGCCCTTATAATGCTCTAACTAGCTGTATAATAGCCGTATAAAATCTTATACAGCTTGTGTGCTACCTGGGATGTTATTAATTGTATGTAGAAAACCTTATCTTACCTCAGGTTACTAATTCAAATACAAACAAATAACTAACTAACAATAACAACTTTATTTCTTTTTACAGCTGTTTTTATGCTTTAATATCTCAACAGACGTCATATACAATGTATCACCACAACTTTCACATTTATATTCTCTAGCGTTAGGTTTATTCTCCCTGAATGCAACGGGCTCTGTTTTGACCTCAGTTTTGGAGGAGCAGGTGAATTGAGTGTGCTGTAGCTTCTCCAGGGCTGACAGACAGACGGATAAGCCGCAGCTGGGGCAGGCCCAGGGGATGTTATAGGCCTCTTGGTAGCTATTGTAGCTCCAGTCGTTGTCGATTACACTGAAAAAAGTAATTGTTTACCGCCATTATTTTAATGAACCTTCTTGCCTTAAAAATAAAGTTGTATTTTGTGGCATCCACTTTCAAGTATAGTGGTTTTAGTCCACAATAGGGTAGTTTCCTGGTGAAAAAATATTATCCTAATAAGTCCGTCAGCTAGATTATCAAAAAATATTGAACACCTAAAGACAAAGATAAAGCACGCCACAGTTTGGGAAACGGTCGCACGCCATGACGTCACGCGGAACTATATCCAACGCCCGTTAAAGTTCCCCGTGACGTCACGCCGTCTTCTCTCTTCATAATTTTTTTTCTCAAGTCACAAAAGAATAAATACGTGTCCAATATTTTCTGATAATCTGAGAGACTAATTATATTTTTTTAGGAGACAAGCCTTTTAGAACAATGGCCTTGTTCAAAGGTACAATAGTATTCTCTTACCAGTTAAACACTATGTTGTCCGTAACATAAACGCCCCCTTTCTTCTCATGCGCATGGCATTCGAACCCTTCCTCAAACGGGTTAGGGTCTATATTCGGATGCGCCTCGCCCGCGCCGCAGTACAAAACCTTCAGGTCGCCTGGAAGCAATCTCTTTATGGTGTAGTACACCTCGCTGGACATGTAGGAGCTCAGGTCGCAGGACAGCTCGTGTTGGAGCTGTTCGTAGTTTAATTTTGGCTGTTTTTTCAGTTCTGATTCAACTGATTTGTCGGGGTTTGCATCTGTAAGATAAACAAAAATTTAATTATGACACGTCTAAGTAAATATACTCTTAACTACACGGTAGCTCAAGCCATCTTACTTGTTTTACCGTAGTCGGATAAAGTTCCCAGTGACGTCACGCCGTGCGACTGTTTTTCACACGGCGTGACGTCATGCGCCCCCACTCAACTTTAACGCGCTTTATTTTTGTCTTTTTTTGTTTGATTGACAAAAGAAAAAATACGTGTCCAATATTTTTTGGTAATCTGACTGACGGGCTAATTATAATATTATTTGTTTTACCCAGAAAACTACCCTATTGGTAGATTGCCCGCGATTTTCAACTTTTCGCTTTAATATTTACATTTTGACTTTCTTTAGCTGACGATTCTGTTTTGATAAAAAAATAAATAATGATGAATACCTGACAAACGCCGATTGATCAAAGTGTCCCATCGCTGTCTCAGCTTGGTCGCTTTCATGAGCAGGTTCAGTCCAGACTCGGGAAACGGGAATTCGAGCAACAGCCACGAATCGCATACAAGCCTGAAAGGAATAAAAGGACGTATAGCAATAAAGGACGTATTTTTTAAGGGATGAGATTAAAGATTCCTGTCTGTTTTATTTCATTGCTATTTTTAATTTGTTTTAATTTCATAATTTGCTGACATGACTTAATTATCTATCATTATTTTATAGCTTCACGTTATTTATGTGATGCTTTGTACGGTCAGGGAATTTAAAGGTTTGTTACTTTTCGACTGTATGTAATGGTATTAAGGTTCGAAAGTGACATACCTTTAAATTCCCTGACTGTACACCAGCAGTTGCGGGTCAAACATAGTGAATCCAAATGTATAAAACATGACACCATGTACTTAATCTGTATCTATGTTTCACAAATAAAATGATTTCTGATTCTGTTCTGTCGGTCCTGGCTTGTAGCTGGCTTTCAAGTATTTGTGTGACGAGCATAAATATTTGTTAGTCTTGCATGTTTCCTATGCATTATCTATATGAAAAAGATGTAAAGATGACGTCTGTGGATTAAAAAAGTTTCAAAAATAATAATTAGAAACGTACTATTTGAAGGCCACTGATAGAAAATAGTTTATTTTTAATGTTTTGTATGTTTGTATGAGTCCTTGCGGCTTCACCACGTTAAAATAACTATTTTTGGTACACGAGTAAGGCATCCATAGATGGTTATATTTATATGACTATATGATACTTTCAACCCGACTCCCCGCGAACGAAGTTATGGGCAGCTCCTAGTTATGCTATACCTAATATCGACAGTTTAGTATCTTTATGTCTATAAGAGTAAAGACGTGTTGCAGTATATTTGGCACATTGTATGCTACAGACTTGATGCTGACTGTACCTGCTGAAGCCGATATTGGTGTCAATGGAATGGGCCAATAGAAGCAATGTCTGCGCGGCGGGCATTCGCATGGAGTTCACAATATACGGCTTCGTCGTCTCCAAAAGAGATCTGAAATTAAACGTTTATATGGTTATTAAAACAGCATCAATATACAGATGTAGTGCATAATTGTTTTCCATCGTATTTTCTCGGCAACGTTCGTATTTATCATGCTACTTCAATCAACCTCAGTAATTTTTGTACTGTGACCGACTGAAATAGCATGACATGTTCGTAAGTTTCCGTGACAATACGATGGAAAACAAATATACACTACATCTGTACCTCGTCTTATTTTTTGACTCTGATTTATAAAATGCGGAAATATCACATTTAATTTTTACAAGCAATTACAAAGGAAATAATTTAAAGTGATCGCTACGAGGTTTGCCTATTAATTTTTGTCGTTTGAAACCACCATACAACATTTTCAAATAATTGCTTTTCAAAAAATTTGCCGCGATATTTGATACCGTTTTTCATACGTTCGCACTTTTATAAACGGTTATCCCACTAAGAAGTCGAGGTTGCCAAAATAGCCGATCTGTATGAGTCCACACCCTCTTCGGGCGTGGACGTTGACCGCGAAGATTTTGCTTAATTTAATGGAAGATGAACAAATCATTAGGGTTCAAGTCAGGGCTGTACGGAGTGTTTCAGTACGAAACATCACTATTTCTAAACAGAACGAAGAACGCATTGAAATGATGTTGTTAGTTCGTTCAATCCGTTCAATGCTCTCTTCTCATTCAACCGTGGTCCATTTCAAACTAGCTCTGTTAAATAAATTCATTATAATTGCAATAAACAGATACTTAAGTACAATTTGTGATTTTTAATCACCCACAAACACGGAGCGGTCCAGAATTTAGGCGTTTTCCCCATTAAAGACGCTTTTGTTATTCGGGAAGTGTGTGAGCTTGTGTTTTCGCAGTGCAGTATCATAACTACGCCTTTTTAGAACTTTCTAGAACTGCAGTTTTCGAAGGTTTCGCTTATCAGCATTATAATCGTCATCGTCATCGTCATCATCGTCATTGTCATCGTCATCCTTGTCATCATGATCGTCATTGTCGTCGTCATCGCATTGTCATCAACATCATCATCTTCATTGTCGTCATGGTCATTGTCGACTTCATCGTCATCATTGTCATTCTCATCGTGATCATCACCATCGTCAGCATCTTGATCATCGCCATTGTTATAATGTTATCACCACTAGCGCGATCATCAGCATCATCGTCATATCAGCAGAGAGATATCCACTGCTTGACAAAGGCGTCTCGCAAAGATTTCCACATTGGCCGTTCATCTAGAAGCTCTCATAGCCACCAGGATACCTTGCTACTTGTAAAAGTAGAAAAGTATCTGATGCTAACCGGAAACGGCGAGATTGCTCCTGCACCTCGGCGGCAGGTCGGTCTGTATGTCTGCCTCGCTCATCAATATCATCATTTTCATTGTCGTCGTCATGGTCATTGTCATCTTCATCATCGCGATCATCGCAATTGATATTATGCTATCACCACCATCGCAATTATCATCATCAGTCTCATCGTCATATCAGCAGAGAGATATCCACTCCTGGACAAAAGCGTCACTTACAAATAGCAAAGTATCTGGTGCTTGGCGGACACGGCGAGCTTGCTCCTGAACCCCGGCGGAAGGTCTGTCTGTATGTCTGTCTCGGTCAGCTGCAGTGTCCTCGGCTGTTTGCCGAAATAGGACGTCGGGTGGAGGAACACGAACGGCTTGCTCCACGTGTGGTACAGCTGTTCTGACACCGACTGAAATATATACACGGTGAAAAGTTAGTGGAGCAACAAGGATGGTTCTTAAAAGCTTTATCCCGAAGTGTGATAGATATGTTACCTTAGAAGACTGTTTTTAAGTCATTTATGTTTAAACTTTTTTTCAATATTAACAGTTAAGACAAAATATTCTATAAAGAAATATGATAACGATATACTTTTTGGAATATACGTGGATTTCTATTTCTTGGTCGAAAGCAGTTACTATTATACCTGCGTACAAAGCAGACATTTCTCTCTCCATTGCAGACGAAAACTATAGTTTACTTAGTGGATGTACCAAGGTCATCGACATAGCTCAGAGTTGCTAAATTTGAGTGGCAGTGGGCAGGGCACATTGCTGGTAAAACCGATGGCCGTTGGGGCAGAAAGGTTCTCGAGTGGCAACCGCTTACAGGACGACGCAGCGTGGAAGGCCCCTAACAAGATGGACCAATGATTTGGGGAGGATTACGGGAAATCGTTGTATGAGAGCGTCGCACGACTGGTCGTTATGGAGCCTCCCCAGCCTTTGTCCAGCAGTGAACCTCCTTGGGCTGATATGATGATGATAATCACTTGGTGCATGCTATTTACTGCAATCACTTTGTCACGCAAAGGGCAATAAATAATATTTATATTTAAGGCAAGAATGTTCACTTAAAAATTTTGGCCCTAGAGGCCTCAATAGCTTCTTATACAAAGATCAATTTTCAGCTTACAATAAAAGATAACGACTGTTCGCCAGTACATTAAGTAATTGCTTTCAACAGAATTCCAACTATTACCTGTAGCTTATCATTTTAGATACGTAAATAATGGTAAATATAAATATTGGTAAATCAGTCACAGCCAGTAAAGCATACCACACAGATACAAAAGATGACTTCGATTGGCTGAATGACCCAAAACAAGTGGTTTACCTACTTTTAAATATGTGACATAAAACTGTGCCGAATCTCTGAGGTTAAATAGCGAATACGGGAGCTCTTGCTATCGTGTACTAACAAATAAGCTGAAGTAGTTCAACATTGCTCCCGTAACTCTCGTGTGACTCGACTTCCACGATACAGGCTATGCCTAGTGTGGAAGTCACTGTTTAACATTGTTATTTGTTTGTAATTATCTTTGGTAAATAAAAAATTCTTATTCTTAAAGAACTAAAGGGACAAAGTATGGACGCAAATTGCAGCAAAGCTAACTCATTCAGACACCCTGTTACTTAAGTTGAAATCTATGATAAAATCAACATTTGCATTTTAACCTGAGTCTTATTAGTACTCGGCTGTTTATTGCTGTCCCTCTCTAACTCGCAATGACAACATATTTGTGACTCATGTACCATAGAACATAATGATTGCCGAGTACTATAAATACTCTGGTTTCACTGTATATACCTTGCAGTGGTTGAATTCATCTGCAACCGCCAACTGGGGATAAAGCGCTCGACACAAAACCACCTGAAAATGAACAAATTATATTTGGAAGAAAACCTCTTTTTCCTGATCTCTCATTCCTTTTTGCGCTCATCTTACGGTTGTAAAAATCTACCACTGAGCTGCATGCCACCACGAATCGTGAATGACGATTGCAAGAAAAAAAAAATCCAATACGTAGAATTGGAAACATTAAGTTCCCCAGAGGTGTTCATATATTTTTTCTTGTGTCTTCTTCTCTTCATATTCAAAAGTACGCGTTATGTGGACTCAGAATCTACGGATGATTTATTTTTATGTCATATGTGCTCGCTCCTTTTATGAGGGAGACAGTATCCTTTTTTGTCACATTAAAATATCTAGATGCTATTCTTAATAGTTGAGTCTATTTATACGTGTACCTCGAGACTCTTGCGCTCGCACCGCTTATGAGCGAGTGTATCCTTTGGGCATCGTTCGTCATCCGGAACTCGATGTCTCTGATGTCTAGAGAGTCAACCTTACCCTTCTCGAGTTTCTATTGTATATCCCTACCTTAAGAGTGTTGAGGTCTCGTCCGCTGCTTGCGCTCGCACCGCTTATGAGCGAGTGTATCCTTTGGGCATCGTTCGTCATCCGGAACTCGATGTCTCTGATGTCTAGAGAGTCAACCTTACCCTTCTCGAGTTTCTATTGTATATCCCTACCTTAAGAGTGTTGAGGTCTCGTCCGCTGCTTGCGCTCGCACCGCTTATGAGCGAGTGTATCCTTTGGGCATCGTTCGTCATCCGGAACTCGATGTCTCTGATGTCTAGAGAGTCAACCTTACCCTTCTCGAGTTTCTATTGTATATCCCTACCTTAAGAGTGTTGAGGTCTCGTCCGCTGCTTGCGCTCGCACCGCTTATGAGCGAGTGTATCCTTTGGGCATCGTTCGTCATCCGGAACTCAATGTCTCTGATGTCCAGAGAGTCGTCCTCGTCGGCTCTCTCATCGACTATCTCCCACGAGTCGACTTTGAGCCGCTTCTTTCGTTTTTGTTCTTCGGCTGCTTTTTGTTTGTATTGCCTGTAAATTAAATATGATGTTTAAATTCTGCTGAGGTTCTTCACCAACTTATGACCTTTCGTCACGTTTTATAGTTTATATCTCGACTATAGTCGAGACATAACATTTTTGAGTAATGCTCATTGTAAGGTTCAATTTGAACTTTTCCATTTAGTCTGCAAAATCTTTATTTCCTCTAATTCTCATTTAATAATTAGCGACACCTACAACTATGTCTCTCAGACTGTAAACAATTATGAAGGTACCTTCTCATATTTTTAAGCTGTTTTATCTGACCGTGGCGTAACGATCTCTCCGACGACGACATCGATTCTGGTTCTGGTGTTTCCATCAAATTGTTGTCCTGTAAAAGTAAGTGTTAAATTTTAGCATAACTAATTTTATTTTCTTTCATTTTTTCATTTAATTTATTGAATCGTAAAGGATATGTAACATAACTTAATACTTAAGACTAAAGAACTATTCTACAAAATCTTAACTAATATCTTTTGATGCGTCTCTCAAGCACTCTCTTCCATTCGGTTAACAGACTTGATATTAACAAACAGTTTTCTGTCCCTGAGGTAAACAGCGAAGTAAGTGTACAGCTATAATAAATCTTGTTTTGATATTGATCGTATTTATCGGAAACGTTCGTATTTATCTTGCTGTCTCAACCTACCCCCCTACCCTCCCGTAAGCTAATTAAGATAGACACACATTAAATAAAATATTCAATATATCTGCAACTCCTATATTTGGGTATTTAAAATATTGATGCTGAAAATATACGTCAATAGTTGGAATGGCATTGAGTTTGGATAAAGTAAGCTACTTTAATAGTTCAAGTACAGGGCCGGCAGACGTACCCCACTCGTCAACTTTCGTGCGTATAATACCTACCTTTATGAAGCTCTCCGGAAAATCAAAAGAAGACGGCTGTCCCCATCTGTCTAAGATTTGTCATGTTGAGTCATGCTCAGTACAGCAGCACCAGGGTTCGGTACACGTACCCCACTCGCTAACGGTCGTGCGTGCAATACCTACCGCTATGTAGCTCCCCGGAGAACCAAATCATAGGGTTGTCACAGAGAGGTGTATCTAAGACGTGCCGTGGTGGGCATGTAACGATTCAGCTAATCTCCTTCTTCTTTTCTAATCAGTTTTAAAGTTACCTGAAGAAACCCTTTTAAAGAAACTCCTTAGTTGGGCAGCCAGTTTGATGAGCTCATACAGCCTTTACTCCTCCACGCCGCGCCGACAGCACCAAACGCGACCCACCACGAGTCTTCTCGCCGAGTTATGCCCAGTACAGCAACATCAGGGTCCAGCAGACGTACCCGACTCGCTAGCGGTCGTCCGTACAATACCTACCGCCATAGTGTAAAAAGCATACAGTGGGCCGACGCCTTTGATGTTTGCGTAAATGAGAATGACATGTCCCGAGCTACTAACTAATACGGACTATGCAGCTCCGGCTCGCCCCACCCGCGTCTCGCCCATTGCCCCCCGCACGATTGCTCTGTCTAGACTGCTTCATCGGATGACTGTACAGATTTCTAGACTGTGCTACCGCTATGTATCTCTCCGGAGAACCAAAAGCATAGGGTTGTCACAGAGAGGTGTATCTAAGATGTGCCGTGTTGGGCATGTATGTATGACGATAATGTAGTTACCTGCAAGAGACTCCTTAGTTGGGCAGCCAGTTTGGTAAGCTCATACAGTCTTTGCTCCTCCACGCCGCGCCGGCGGCACCACGCCCGCCCGCCGCCGCGCGCCTTCTCGCTCAACCACGCGCAGTACAGTGACAAGAGGGTCAGTGGGTCGCCGTGGTCAGACTCGTCGGGTTTCCTTGCATTCTAGAAATTGGTAACATTTTTGAATACCGTTGTCCTCCGATGAGACGAACGTCATTAACGGTAGACACCTCCAAGATCGTGAATTTAAACTATCGATACTGACAACATGTAGACATACGCGTTAAGCCTTTCTACCAAAATTCTGAAATTTCCTGCAATAATCACATGTCCGTGACCAATTAAGGATGAATTTGAGGGTTCCGTACAAAATATACGCTAAAACCGACCGATCTCTGCTCCTGAACAAAATAGAGACAGTGTAGGGTCATTTTATATTGAAATTTGACATAGACAGACATGAATATAAAATTTTCAGACTTTTCACGTTGGGTGTGCTATAAGAGCTATCTTCATACCAAATTTCAAGTATCTAGGACAACTGGAAGTACCCTATAGGTTTTCACTTGATGGCAATTTGTATGGGAACATCTTTTTAATGACTGTATCTTTAGATTGCGTTGACTTCGAAGTTTGATATTTTCATAGATTCAAGAGCCTGCAAACTTGAGTTTTCCATAGTAATTTCAGCTTGATACCTTCACGCGTTCATGAGAAAAGGGGTCTTGACAGACGGTAGAGAATCTGACCGACATACCTCACATTCAAAGTCCCTATGCGCCCGGGTGGTGAATATTGACCTGATACCCATCGCGGCCGCTAGCGCAAGCGCCGAGTCCCGCTTGTGGGGCGGCAGCGTCGCGCTGCCCACCACCAGAGCCTTCGCCAGCGACACTTCCACGGGCAAGTTGGCTAAAGTGCGCCCCAGGGCGGTTAGCTTCTCGTTTGCTGTTAAGGCGCCCTGAAAAAATGCGGATAAGAATTTTACCTCGTAAGCGCGCACTTGCGCACAAATTCAAATAGAGTCAAAAATCTTATCAACTGGGACAATTGTGTCTATGGGGTAAATGCATCTTTTAATTACGTCTTAGAAACGGAACACTTTACATCGACCTTTACCTCTCTTTGCATTAGTAACAGTGCTAAACATTAAGGGGGTGCATCGAAAATTAAAGCTATTTTTTGTGTGATTTTTGTCAAATCTAGTATATGAAAAAGGCTAGTTTTCAGATATGTGTTTTTTACTATATAAACTATACAGCGCCTAACGCGGAAACAGTAATCCGAAAACGCTTTTAATTTTCCGTTTTTTGTCTAGTTTGTACACACGACAGATTTATAAACGGCTAAATTATGTAAAAATTACATACTTCCCGTTATCTTTTACTTCACTAACTTAAATCTTAACAAAACATAATAATATCTTTGATTTCATTGTATTTTTACATCTGGCGCTTACGCCAAAAAACTCCAAGCATGTAGTGTATTAGCTTTCTCTATCTTTGATGATCGAGAGCAATAAATGCGTCCCTTATTACAAATTACGCTCACGGGGCGTGGTTTTTCCTTGACGAAGCAGGCCCTTAAGCGGGGAACAATGTTTTAGCTCAATTGGCAGAGCGTGCGCCCCGGCGAGGCACATAGCACTGGTTCAAATCCAGTTGGAGTCTTGATTTTTTTTCATTATTTATTATTATTATTATGTTGTCACAACTTCCGTGAGTCACGGGCCATGGGTCCGGTAATTTGGAAGGCATGACTGGGGCCGAAGCCAACAGTACAGAGGCTCTTTCGAGACATTTAATTTAATTTGCCGATGGGACACCAGTCGGGGCTTATCCCTCTCTGCATTATGTAAATGCAGACACGGACAATTCCCGCATAGTGTAGGACTACGGAAAAAAAAAAAAACTATAACCTGGTTCTATGGGGAGAATGTTAGGTGGACCGGATGTATGGAGTGAGATTACCGGACACCGGCCAGAACAATATCTCACAACCAATTGATAGTGGCAGGCGGTGACTACCTGTGTACTGGTGGGCCCACTATAACGGCCGCCGTCCCTGGCGACAAGAGGGCAACACGGACGTACACAGCTCTGGGTCTGGAGAGGTGTGCACCGCTTTCTACCCAGCGACTAAAACAGTCACTGTGCCAACTCGCAACTTACGCATATTTCACTTCAACCCAGCGAGCATACAACAACATCTTGCGGCTTCACTTTGACCGGCCAGAGAAGGCAAGCAAGAGGTGGGGTCCATAAACATACCCCGGAAGTCTAAGGGTTATTGTTATTGTGAGCCCATTATGTCCCACTGCTGGGCAAAGGCCTCCCCCTCTTCCTCCAATTCTCCCTATTTTGGGCAATTTCCGGCGATTCCTTCAAAAAGGAGTCCAGTTCATCCCGCCATCGCCTATGTGGTCTGCCGCGTCTCCGTTTCGAGCTTTTAGGTCTCCAATCTGTGGCGACCTTAGCCCATAGCTCGCTCGGCATGTGACAAACATGACCAGCCCAGTCTCACTTTAGCCTGGCCGCCTTCCGAGCTACGTCGAATATTTGGGTCTTGGAGCGCAGCGTAGTGTTCCGGATACGATCCTTTATTTAGTTTAGTATCTTTGTATTTTATGAAAAATAAGCGGGGAAGTTGGGGGTAGTTGTAAAGTGTTCGGATACCGCCAAATGTTTAAAAGACGCATTCGTTCCATGGACGCAATTGCCCCAAATGACCTTGTACGTTTAAGTCACTTACATGTTGCTTTAGCTCCAACAGAGCATTTTCCAAAGCCTCTTCCGGTGGTGCGTCGACAAATGGGAACCTCCTCACGTCACTTACTCCCAGCGAGCTCATGAGTAAAAGAAGCGACGCGAGAGGGACGCGGGATACTTCGGGAGTGCTGAATGGATCCATTTCGTTGTACTGCTTCTCTGAGTAGACTCGGTAACAGACACCGGGGCCTGGAAGATGTATGGGAAATTTTACGTTGTTTCGACGCTTCGAAAAGTTGATTTGTTTTGTTAACAAACTTTACAAACAACAGATTTCGACTTTATTATATTTCAAATAATTTTAATATTCTCAGTGACAAACTCAAAATCATTAGGTACTGTAGAAAACAGGGAATTTTAGCTTATTTAACATGAGTGTTAAAAGACCAAAATCAGACACTCAGTTTTTTATTACGTGCAAGAATACTGTTATCTGTCAACGTGACCTAACGCGTGGATTCTCTAATAACTTGCATTGAATCACTTTTGCACCATGCTCTATGTACCCCATTACTGCATCCCAATTATATCTGACGTGAATAATTTTCAGCCGATGTTAATGACAGTAAAAATCATTATTTTAGAGAGTTTCTATATTTGAGGTGGCACAACCCAAATTAAACTTATTTGAAATATAATATGGTCGAAATTTGGCAGTTTTTAATTAACTAGAACTCAAAAAGTAAAGGTGATAAGTACACTACTAATATTGGTACAGTTTTGCACTTTACTGTATTTTTATTTATTTTTAATGTGAAAACAGTATTGACACAAAGATCTAAGTAGAAAGAAAGAATAATTGCGATCCAGTTACGGTACACGGAACTAAACCTTTCAAAAATTAATGGGATATAGGTCGTGAGTAACGTATCGTTACCGAAGTTAGAGGATTAATTCGTTGTGAATCACAAGCGGTCTGATGGTCTAATGGTTCAGGACGCTGTTCTGGTATAACAGAGACGCTGGTTCGATTCCGGCTTAGACTGCAGTGGATCGCAATTAATTTTTCTTTGTACTTAGATCTTTGTATCAATATTGTAGCTGAAGAAATTTTTAAGGTTAAGGGACGATTTCACCAACATTTAATTTACAAAAGAGTGGCTACCCCAATATAACTCTACTGTAACGATTTACGCTGTGGTTAACTTCAATGTCGTGTCACCACTCTTATCTACGGATAATTTAGTCTCGCATAGTTACTCGGTAACGTTGAACGAATTAATTGAATGAAATCTCATGCTTAAGCACATTGGTGCTGGGTATTTTTTTGTTCGGGTAATACATCAATTAGGAAATAAGTATGGAGTTGACTTGACGATGAAACGTAAAAAACGTTTACTCAGGAGTAATTAATGATTTATTATTGGAATAAGACTTATACTACAACAAATCCAATCCTGCCACCTTCTCAGATTACCGACCTATTTCCATTCTTCCTTTCTTATCCAAAGTCCTTGAACGTTTAGTATTTCAGCAACTTACTTCTTTTCTAAATCGGAATGATCTTCTAAATCCATATCAGTCCGGTTTCCGATCCGGTCATAGTACGACTACTGCTCTCGTAAAAATTACGGATGATATTCGGTCGGGTATGAATGACCGGAAATTGACGGTGCTAACGCTTCTGGATTTTAGTAACGCATTCAATACTGTTGATTTTGAAATTTTGTTGGCTATATTACGTTCTCTTAACATATCTCCTGCGGTTATTGAATGGTTTCATAGGTACCTAACTAATCGTCGGCAGCGTATAAAGGTGAATACTTCCGGCTCTCCTTGGTGCAGCATACTTTCTGGCGTTCCGCAAGGCGGTGTGCTGTCTCCACTGCTATTTTCAATTTTTATTAATTCCATTACTCATAATCTATCTTCTTTTTATCACCTTTATGCTGACGATCTCCAAATATATTGTCAAGGTGTACTCGGCGATCTCCCGTCGGTCATAACCATGGCAAATTGTGACTTGGAGCTAATTTCGGAGTGGACTAGTAGCTATGGCCTCAAAGTTAATCCTACGAAGACCCAAGTTATCATCATTGGCAGCTCAAAGATGATTCCTAAGTTGACTTTGCTGGCCTCCCAAGAATTGTATTTAATGGTGTTCAAATTCCTTTTTCTCACTCTGTAAAGAATTTAGGTATAATCTTGGATCGCACTCTTCCCTGGGTGCCGCAGCTGAATGAGGATAGCAGGAGGGTGTTCGCCGCAGTGGGTTCACTGAGGAGGCTTCGTAATTTTCTTCCTATCGCCACTAAAATTGCGCTTGCTCAAACACTACTCCTTCCCATTTTTGACTACGCTGATGCTGCCTATCTAGATCTTTCAGAGGAGCAAATTAACAAACTTGAGCGAATTCAAAACATCTGTATAAGGTTTATATTTGGGTTACGCAAGTATGATCATGTGTCAAGTTTCCGTTCACAACTCAAGTGGCTCCCTATCCGTCTTCGTCGTAACACTCACATTCTTTCTCTTCTCTATAATACACTCTTTCATCCTGCGACTCCCCGCTATCTCAAAGAACGTTTTAGTTATCTTCTATCAGCAAGGTCCGCTCAAAACTTTCTTCTAGCTGTTCCATCATCAAAGTCAAAGTTTTATACAAATTCTTTTACATTCCGGGCTACTGTGTTGTGGAACTCTCTTCCACTCGATTTAAGGCAAGCGATGTCATTGCCTATTTTTAAAACTAAGTTAAAGGATCATTATTTATCTCTCCCATAATTTCTATTTTTAATTCTGCTTCTGGTTTTCTAATCACTCTGATGTCAACTGTATCATAGTTTTCTTTCTTACTTTGTATATATATATTTATATTTATAGTAGTATGTATGTTTAGTATATGTATATGTATAATATGTATGTTTGTTTTTTATTTATTTTTGTATTATATGTAATCTTATCTCACCACCTACTCATTTCTAGCTATTTTATGTCATTTCCGCTACACAAAGGTTGTCTGTCTGACATTTACCTTACATATTTTGTTGAGTTAACCTGACATAGGCGGAAACGTACGGAGTCCCATAACGTCATTAATTAAGCGACTATTTAGCTAGAACAGATATTTCATAAACACACTCTATGACAACTCTTTAGTATATATACGATTATCACTTTGACGATCCCAAACAACAGATTCTGGTCAAAAATTTCAACTTTTTCAAATTGTTTCGTAACAGTCACGTCACAAAAAGGTTTCAATTTGAAAATTGGACTATCGACTTACCAGTCCTCCCAGCTCTGCCCTTCCTCTGGTCCGCGCTCGCTTGTGATATCCAAAACTCTTTCAACCGTTGCATTTTCGTTGTTGAATCATAGCTCATTTCTTTAACCTAAAATTTGAAAAAGGAATTTTTAAATCAAAATCAACGCAATAAAAAACCAAAAGACAAACACACAAGAAATGAAAAAATAGAAATTGGCTAAAACGAATGAGACCAGCCACTACAATACCGATCTGAATGATAAGTTCCTTCAACGACAGCATGTTTGCTGTAACCGTTGTCGGCTTGTCGGCGTGCTCGGCGGACAACAGACTGCCCCCACACCGCGTGTGAGGGCAGTCGCGCGCGGGCGCCTAGAGCAGTTTTAGTGTATCTAGTCTAAACACTATTTTTATTTACGTCAGTCTGCATGTAGGTATGTTGGTCGACCTACGCTTGACTCTATCGGATTTTGGAGGTTTGCGTGCGGATGTGCGTCCAACTTGGAGAGGCCCTTTCGAGAAGTTTCCTGTTGCTGTAACTTGCCGTTCCTGGGCATATTTTATTTGTAGTATTTGTAGTAATTGCAAGTGTCTATAGGTACCTATAGAATTCCGTTCCGTTGGTACCCTTTTGAATATGGAACCTTGAAAACCGTTTGTAAATTGTATATAGGTAACTTACCTTTCCAGAATCGACTACAAATCGTATTCCATCAATGGTCACAGAAGTTTCAGCGATGTTAGTGGAAACAATGCACTTCCGAACGCCCTCTGGTGGATAATCGAAGACCTAGACAAAATAAATCTATGATTAACTTTAGAAATATTATTATCCTTTTTCTCAATACACCTTCCACCATATTTTTGCAATACTGAATATACATTATGTTTTATTTTTTTATTTATTATTTCAAGGACCTTTATACAGGTGTACATATCGGCCCTGTAAAAGCCAAAACCATATCACAAACAAATGTAATAAATGGAAACAACACAAAACTAAATATTGAAGCTACCTACTCGTACTACTTTAAAAATATTTACAAAACAACAGCCAACCTTTACACCATATGTGCATTGTCTGACGTTGGTTGACATTATTAGCGACTCTCTCTGGACGCGGTTCCGCCTGCACTTCATCAACAAGTGTTGGACATCTTCTATAGTGCCACATACATCACAATTAGGTGAATGTATTATTTTCATTAGAAATCGGAACTTGTTCAAGGGGCACATGACCAGTCCGTAGTCGATGAGCAATCACAACCAGCTCACGGCTTAAATCAACATTTTGGAACCAGGGTATATGAGGAGGCTCGCACTGTATGCATTTGTACCATATTCCTTTGTCGCTACATTTTTGGTCAAAGTACTCCATAATATATAACATAATATACATTCAATATATTTTTTAAGTAATTTTGACTATGTACATAAATAAATGATAAGGAATCGGTCACTCCCGCATTTATATATTTATTTGTTAGTTCGCTATCAGGGCTAGAGTTGAAATGATTATACCGACGACAAAAAGCAGTCACGTAGTAACGGCCAATGGATTCAGTTGGCGGTTATTACGTTTCTGCTTTTTGCCGTTGACATAAACAAATCCGTCAATACATGACATGAAGTTGTGTGCGTAACCTCAATCTTGAACGAATAAAGCGAGAGGACTGTCAATCGCCGTGGCATGTGGCTGATGTGGCCCATATAGGCACAAAGGCCCTGCCCATCCTATTACGACCATGGCTTCATATAAGCACAGAAAAACTGCCTACCTTGTCCAAAAACTCTGTGCGACCTGTGGTCAATCGCCATACAAATAAGGGTTCCTTTTTTACCTTTTTGGTACGGAACCCTAAAAACAGCTCCCCAATGTTTACAACGCCATCTATGTGTAAGAACTATCTTTGAAACTATTCTACTTTGTTAGCATGGCAGTGCTTAACTATTGTAGCATGAGTGTTTATTGTAGCTGTTTACGAACTAACTGTTACTATGTTTCTTCAGTCAATTATAAATTATAACATCGTTAAAGTTTTGTTTTAAAACGCCATTTAATTTTAATATCCCCTTGCACTCGGTGCACGTTCCAAAGTATGGCGATTGGCGGTCCTCTTGTTTTATTCATCCATGCGTCAACTCTGTTTCTCGAGATTGCAAAGTCTTAGCTTTTTTGATAGCTTGTTTCATCTGAATTTATATAAAAGTAAATAAGTATAAATTATATAAATACTTAGATATAGTATTTATCTTTATAAATTATATCTGTGAATTAGTTGCACTGCCCACAATTTATCTGCTTTGCCTCAAGGTTCACTGGTAGAGAATGCCCTATGGCATTTAATCCTTCTTTTATACGTTTTTCTTTTTAAGTTTTTCTTTAGCGCAATAAAGATTAAACAAATAAATTAACGAGATGTGATAAAGCGCTGATATAATGACAATATTAAGCAAATTCGCGAGTAAGAACAAGCGCTTATTTCAGCATACCTTGTCTTGTTCAGCGATAGACAGCCCGCTATGCAGAGGTAGTACGATCCACTTTTTCGTTTTCTCACTGTACTGCTCCGCAGCGTTGCAAATAGAAGTTATTTCTTGTACTCCGGACATAAAAATCAAAAGGTCTCCCCTTTCATCGCCTGCAAGAAACATTATTTTGTTTAAAACATTAGAAAGCCGAATGTACAACCTGTCTGTCTGTCTGTCCTGTTCGCGGTCACCACTCGAGAACCTTTTTAGCCTGGCGGCCTCCGGTTCTACAAGTAATGTACCCCGCCCACTGCCACTTCAGTCTAGCAAGTTCTTCTGCGGGAGTTCCCCTTATCTGGCATAATTTCGATTGTTCGAGTCATCACTTGGCCGAATTCATAATTTGGTATAATGCATTTTTTTCAGAAACTGTACAATTCTCAGGACTTTTTATGGCATTAACCAGTTGATTACATTAGGTTAGGTTTGTTTTATAAAAATCTTGAAAGTTTACGTGTTCAGAAAAAAATGCTTTATGCCAAATTATGAATTCAGCCAAATGATGATTCGGAAAAAAATGCGTAAACAAGGGGAACCTCTTCTGCGGATCTCCTGGTTTCTGATTCGATCACGCATGTGACACATGTAGTCCGAAAACGCGTAATTTTTAACCGACTTCCAAAAAAAGGAGGAGGTTCTCAATTCGACGGAATGTTTTCATCTATGCTATTATAAAATTGTAAAATTAAATATCTATACATTGAAGATATTTTCAAAAAACTGATTCTAACGGACTATTTAGAGCTCACTGAATCGTTTTTTTTTTGTATATTTGTATGTGCCGTTATGGCCTCATCACGCCAAGACGGCTAAAGGGATTTCAACTTTTTTTTTGGTAACTGGGTAGCTGGGTATTCGCCAATGGATAGGATACTTTTTACCCAAATACGCTGAAGAAAAAAATAGGGGTTACAACTTTTTCTCCAACGCGAACGAAGTCGCAGGCACCTTTTTAAATTTATAAATCTCATGACTATCAAGCCTTATTGATGTGATGATGTGAAGCAGTACCTGCATTTTTTTAGCCAGTTTGTATTATGTTTTACGACAAGTTTAGTATTCAATTTTTGTTTTTTCTTTATTGAGGGTAATTCGTGTCGAATAATTAATACTCGTATCTCTCAGCTTTAAGTCACATCTTCATTACATGCGGATTTATATAAAATTTGTCAAAAAAAGTTTTGACGTGATAACGTTACAGACAACCAATTTTTTTAAAGTGATCGTTATACCCAATGTACAAACAGCAACACTCTTAAGTAACCATCTATCTGTAGGTCTTATGTCAATGTCAATAAGGTCTATCAATGGCCTCTGTAGTAATGTCACATACAGTTGATAAATTTGTCGATGTCGTCGTAAATAAAATGTCTATGTAATTATTTAATCATTATGAATGGTGTTAAATGTTTTATTTATAGGCGCCTGGGAATTAATTGTTTACCGAACACATATCGAGCGAACTTAATCTCTTTTCTAAAGAACAGTTCACGTATCTCACATTTTGTGTATAAAACTTGGTACGAACTTTTATATACATTTTATCGGGCTCGATGCGGATTATTTGTGATTCTTACCGCATTTTTAATGCTACTGACTACAACACAGTTGATTTGTCCTTCTAACTTTTTTCATTAAATAAATATTATATAACCTACATTTTATTCTCCCTACATCGACAAATTTATCGACTTTATAAAATACTAGAAGATGCCCTCAACTTCGTTCACGGAGGAGAAAAAGTCATATCCCCTCGTTTTTTCTTCAGCCTAGTCGGGTAAAAAGTATCTTTTAACCATCTGGAGATACCCAGCTACCCGTGTACCAAAAATAGTTGAAATCCGTTTAGCCGATTTTGCGTGATGAAGCCACAACGACACATACAAACACTCCATTTTTACAACTTGATAATAATATAGATGTTACACTTATAGCTACTCCATTATAGCATAAGTCCTGTTCCTTATGTCATTCGCACTCTACCGTCCGATCCCTTAATGAGGCACTAAACTCGGTTAAAGTCTGTCGGGTTAAATCAATAATATAATATAAAAAGAGATAGATAGGTTACCTACACGATAATCTACGTGTAAAAATGGCCGGGCTTACGCACACATAAATCTGATAATATTGCAATAACACACTAATCATAAATGCTTTTAGACGCTTTTATTGAGTAATTAGTGCAAAATCTCATTATGCACGACGGCATTTTTGTTTATTTCACGCATAATCCATACTAATATTATAAATGGGAAAGTGTTTCTGTCTGTCCGTCTGTCTGTCTGTCTGTCTGTCTGGAGATAAAATTCTGTATGGAGATAGTTTGAGTCCCGGGGAAGGACATAGGCTACTTTTTATCCCGGAAAAATACCCTTATAAACGAATTTAAGGCGGACGAAGTCGCGGGCAGAAGCTAGTCCAATATATAACAAAGTACTCTGTGCGCGAGACTGAGTTAAGGTTTGCCAATTGGCGTAGTTTCGGTGTGCCGTTCGGAGCCCGTATAACCTATCTACCTCTTTTTATACCATTGGGTTCGTAGCATTGGGTTAATCGTAGTATTTCAGTATTAACTTACTTGGATATTTGCTATCGATCAACTGCATTATCTGTACGTACGGCTGTGGGTCGAGCCTGTCGTCCCGAGTCGGTTTATCTTCAATGAATATCGGTTTGTATTGCAGTTCTATTGGAAACAGTCGCCCGGGGACCTGAAAAATTATATTCCTTATTGTAGGGAGTCAAGTCAGCAACCTAGGGCCGAGGTGTGATGGCACGGGACCTGGGCAGGGTGTGCGGAGAGGTCGCGGGGACTTCATCTTGGGCATTGGGTGACTAGGTCGTGGTAGTGGTGTAGTTTAGTACGGACGATACATTGTGTTACTTTGTAATTTTACTAATTTCATAATATGTATTAATTAAATCATTTGTGGTAAAAATTGGCCTTTGCTTCTGATTCCTAAAATATGAAGAGACAGCACGAGAGATCTCTCCAGGCGGATGTTATGCCTGGGGCCCGAAGTCCACACTGTTAAAAATAATGTAATTTTACATGCAAAAAAGCACATAAACCTGTAAAATTCCCGAAATAGCAAGTATTATGTAAAATCACAATAAGTTCACCCAAGCTGTTCAACCTATGCATGAATCAGCTGATCGAGGAGCTCAGCAGCACATATGCCGGATGTCATATAGACGGGGTCTGCGTTAATAATCTTAGCTACGCGGATGACATGGTGCTGCTGAGCCCCTCGGCAGGTGCTCTGCAGCGGCTAGTGAAGATATGCGAAACTTATGCAGGTTCCCACGGTCTGAAGTACAATACTTCAGACTTCATAAAGAGCGAGTTACTTCCATTTAAAGCGGGTAAAAAATAGTACAAAATGATACCTTAACGCTCTGTGGTACCGCTGTAAAGGTAGTACAAAAGTTTAAGTACACTAGGCCACTAGGTAACGGAAAGTTTGTCGGACAATGATGATATAGAGAGGGAGCGCAGGGCGTTGCGTGTTCGTTGTAACATGCTGGCCCGCAGATTTGCCCGCTGTAGTAATGAAGTAAAGCTTACGCTTTTCAAAGCATACTGCCAATCATTCTACACGTGCAGTCTGTGGGTCAGTTTTACGCAGAGGGCATACAACGCACTGCGCGTGCAATATAACAACGCGTTTAGGGTGCTGTTTGGGCTGCCGCGTTACTGTAGTGCGTCAGCAATTTTGCCGAGGCGCACCCCGATGGTTTCGATACCATCATTAGAAAGCGGTGTGCGTCGTTACTAAATCGTACTCGCAGCAGCTCAAACAGCATTGTGAACGTGTTGCGATGGGACTCGCGGCTGCTCGCGAGCTGGGTGCGGCTGCGCGCGCCGCCGGTCGCCGCACCACGCCGCCTTTAGTATGTCTAAGTTATTGTTGTTATTGTCGTTAACATAGATTTATAAGCTTGTGTTTTACTAACCACTATATGGATTGCAATAATTCGAAAAAATAATTTGAATTTGAATTTGAAAATCACATAATTTTCATTAATTTTAATTAACAAAAAATATGTAAAATATTTTTTCTCAAAAATTCTTGCTTTTTAAGGAATTTTACAGGTTTGTGTTTTGCTTGCATGTAAAATTACAAGATGGCATGTAAAATTACATTATTTTTAACAGTGCAACGAGATTTGGCTAGAAGTTATATTAAATTTGTGCAATCATATAAAAAAATGAGTTAAATAAACCAATCATGTCGGTCCATGCTTAGATTTACTGATGTGCAAATTGCGGAAACTTTCCAAAATGTTTAAAAAGGTCTTTTAAACAGGTAAGTTAACACTAGACTTAAGACCTTTTATATACTAAAAAATGGTTAAAAAAAGGTCTTATAAACATAGAGGTTAACATTAGACTTAAGACATAAAAGTGCCCCCATTAGAAATATATATATTTTTTACTTAACAACTAAACTAAGAGGCGGCTTATATAATACGTTTTGTAGATATACATATTGCGGTTCTCCCGCCAGGTGCCGCTCGTGGATCTCGTCTAGGATTATATTTCCACCTAAGGCCTCTCGCACTCGTTACAAAATAACCGCCTTAGTGCTGCGCTGCTGAAATTCTCGCGCTAACTACTCGAATTTCGGAAGATGTTATTACAGAATCGAGGCAACCCCAGTGAACTTTAAAATCACGCATGTCGCCGCGTCCAATGAGCTAGTAAATGTAGTATGCCTTATAACTGTTATATTAGTTACATAATAAGTTGTACAATCAGTAAATCGCCGCAGCGACCGCTTGCTATGCTTCGGCATTAAGAGAGTAAGCGTTTTCTAAAATCCAGAAATCACCATCTGGCGCCATCGTAACGTAAGCATAAGAATAAGACTTTATTTTGTAAAAAATAAGTAGGTACATGGGTGTTTTATAAATTGCATAGCAACACTATGTTTCACCGAAAGGCAACAAAATCAGAGAGTTCAGCATGCGTAATACAAAAAAATAGTTGAAATTCGTGAATATGCATTATTATCAGTGATCGGCACTATCGGTTCAAAACTTTAACAAGACTTGACAAGCGGACATAAAAGAGTGCTTACAGCCATGAAAATATTAATATCTTTATACCCAAGTATTGGAATTGTCAATCATCACCAAATATCAATCGACAAAAATATTGGAATCAGAGATTCCGACATAGAGTTAAATTGAACACTAATCTGCCGATAACAGTCTTATTTTCCTTGGTCGTAAGTTCTGCTTGATGCCAGCTTTACAAGTTTTGTCAAAGTTTTGCACCGATAGTGCCAATCACTGATTATTATCATCATTAACTTTATTATCTATTAAATAGTCTTGAGTAGACTAGTACGCCTTTTTAACTAAGAATTTAAACAATGTTTTTTTAAACATACGAATATCCTGCAAATTTCCAATAATAATTGGTAGTTTATTGAATATTTAGGCGCCATTCCAAATATACTTTTATTAAACAGAACAGTTTTATGCGGTTCGTGGTTTATCCCACTCTGCATACGAACTGTATAATTTTGCGAACTGATTCAAATTGTAAGGTCACAAACTCCTCTGATTGGTGGATTTGGACTATGGTATATACCTGTATAACGACCGCGGATTCAGCGGAGAAGTAATCCTCGAACAGCTTGATGTTTATAGTGGCGGACATGAGCACCAGCTTGATGTCAGCGCGGCTGTGCACAAGACACTTCAGCACCCCCAGCAGGAAGTCGCCCATCAGATGCCGCTCATGGATCTCGTCTAGGATTATAACGTCGTAACTTGGCAGGTTTTCTGATGACATCTGAAATAAAACAATAAAAAAAAACCAAAAACCCGACTGCGTATAAAAACTAAAAAGAAAGAACCAAGTCCAGTAGCCTAGAAATGTGTTTGGTTATAATGAAAATGTGTCATGATTCATGATCGATTGTGACTGTTTAAAATCGCTATGTTCCACATTAGAATTTGTTATTTGTTTTATGTGTATATTGATCAACAAACATTCCCATTATAACTTAACAAATCTAGTGTACTGGACTTGTTTTTTCTTTTTATTTTTTTTACGCAGTCGGGCTTTTGCTTTTTTCTTTTTAATTATGAGTTTTTATTTTATACTTTTTAGGTAAAATTTTAAGTCAGTAAATTTCATTTTTTTCTTTTTCACAATATGGTGTCTCATTATAACCATTTTTAATTTTCATATTTTTTATGTCTTTAGTGACATTCGGACAATTAAGACGAATCGATTGACGTAAGAATCATCAAAATCGATCCACGCGTTTGGTCTCTAGACTGTCAGATAGGAACAAAGATACATACATACATACATACGTACATACATACACACATACATACATACACACATAGACTGATAAACACATTACCCTCCTTTGCGTCGTGCAGTCGGGTAAAAAAAGGTAAATACGCCAGTAGACACTGTATCATTACTTGGCACTGGCACCTTCAACCATAATTCGTACTCGTAGTAATAGAGGCGAAAAACAGGGTACTTTTGTCAAGTATAAGTTAAAAAAAAACTGCTCAAGTGCGAGTTGGACTCGCGCACCGAAGAATCCGTACAAAATATACACTAAAACGGCTGTATGTATGAAAATTCAATGTAAGCAGAGCTTTGCTCTTAAGTAAGCAGTGTTATTTAGATTGGTTACTGACATAAACAGACATAAAATCGACTGTATACATTTTTACTCTGGTCTATATGGTTAAGTAAGAAAATTAAGAAAAAGTCATGACATGGACAGCTATTTTTTAATTTTTTCTTGATACTTAATTTGTACAGATTAAAGTAAAAATGATTCCAGTCGATTGTTGTGAACATATATCTTCCAGGAATAAAATAATGATATCTATCAAACAATATGACAAAAATAAATCATCCATAGATTTTAAGTCCACAACCGATTACTATCGAGAAAAAATATTATATGAACATCTCTGCATTTTCATTTGAAGTTAACCAAACCAATAGAGTTAATGAAAATTGGAAGCATCAACAACAGAAGAAGTTAAATTGAATGTTGTATGCATACATCGCAAAAAAGGTATACCACTAATTATTATTAAATGTAAGTCGCGACATAAGTTTATGTAACACGTATATAATTAGGTTGTACGAAAAAATGACAATTCGAGAAAAGGTAGATATTGCCACACCTTCTTTTTTGTTCCTCTTGGCGGTCTCGACTTACATTCCGACCTCTAATTTCTAATAGTGTTAACATGCCCATTAGTTGCCTCTTTTTTTGCAAAGTATGATAGTAAGCAATATATTTCAGTACGTACTTGCCGTAGCAGCAACCCTTCAGTTATGAAGCATATTTTAGTGTCCGCAGTCTTGCTCTTCTCGAACCTGATCTGATAGCCAACCTTGCTTTTGAACTGACTCAAAGTTTCAAACGCAACTCGTTTGGAAAGGGATATGCACGCGATTCTTCTTGGCTGAGTACAAGCTGAAAGGTGAATAAATCTGTACCTTATTTCACGAGGCCAGGCGTCAGTCAGGGCAATGCCCTCAGTCCTACCCTGTTTAAAGAATGTTTGCTACAAACAAATGGAGAAATAAATCAATGTGGTTTTGCAACAACATAGAATAAGGTCCCCAAAGCAATAGAATCTCTCCATTAAAGATAAGTAGTTGTTTTTAATGTGACCGCGGATTAATCGAAGACTTTTTAACAATGAACTGAATAGACTGGTTAAACATTTTAAAGGATTTTCATTGGCTGCTGTGACTACTTAACATCAGGCAGGCTGTACTCTTGTTTACCACAATACAAAACAATACAACAATTCTTTATTGCACACCAACAACAGAAACAGTACAACAGAGCCTTATAAACAATATGGTAGACAATAGGCGGTCTTATCGCTAAAGAGCGATCTCTTTCAGACAACCTTTGGGTGGCCGAAATGACAGAGTATAAAGAATACAACAAGAAATAAAAACATATTCTTGAAAAATTAATAAACATACATATTTATATACAAAAGAAAGAAAACTATGATACACTTGACGTCAAACTGGTTAGAAAACCCGCAGCATGATTAAAAAGTAGAAATTATGGGAGTGATAAATATTCATAAAATAACGACTCTCTTAAACTTAATTTTAAAAATAGGCAAAGACTTTGCTTGCCTTAAATCAAGCGGAATCAGGCTGCCACATTAGTAGTGTAAAAAAAAAATCTACAGTGTTGAGAATATGTACATTTCTAACCTATATTTTGAAAGCCAGCTGCTTGCAGATACTGAGGCACCTGTGTGGACTTTCCACAACCAGTGTCTCCAGCGACCACCACCACACGCTCATTCTGCACTGCGGTCACTATTTCTTGCCTGGAACAGCAAAATAATCTCATGTTAGTATTATACCTACCACATGACTTTAGCATTAAACTTTAATCTCCAATGCAAAAAAGAGGGGTGTTATACATAGAGGTTGACCATCACTGGGCACTGCCCATTGAGCATAATAACATTTAAAAAAACATTTATATGTTTTAGTAATAATCCTACAGCCCCCTGTCTAGGAGTTGCCTGTCGGCTGACGAAACAGGTCCCTATGTGATCCTGGAATGCATTGGCATAGCTAAAGAACAGGCTGAAATCATCATAACATTGGGGTCACTCTGGGGAGACTGTCCAGACATCAGGAAGATCCTGCACTTCTGGACAGAATTAAGCTGGCGGAGGCATGGCATGAGGAAAATTACTTGGGTATTTTGTATGTATTTAAGTATTATAATTTATATATATATTATGTATATTGTCGCCTAGAACCCATAGTACAAGCTTTGCTTAGTTTGGGACTAGGTTGATTTGTGTAAGATTGTCCCTAATATTTGTTTATTTATTTATATTTGACTGGCTGAGTGCAGAAAATCGAGCTCATAACCAAGCCAAGGTCAGAATTTTCACTGCAAAACATAATACTGCCACAATCTTACTAAAGTACGATTTTAAATTAGCCGGAGTAAACTGACAGGTGTCAACATGAATATTTTGTTGTTTAGAAAGTATTTTACATAAGCATACATGAAAATATGTGTTACGGGTGATATTATGGTAACTTTTATTCACAATAAATACCATACTTCTGCCATAATGAAGTAATCATGGTCGACATGTGTATGTAAACATCAGTTTACTCCAGCTAATTAAAAATCCTACTTTAGTGCTAGAAATGTTTTCTATCTATATCAATACTCAGGGAATAAAAAGAAGAATGGTCCATTTGGTACAAAATACGAAATTTAAAGGCTTTTGTCAAAGTTAACCTACACAAATTTGTGTATTTTTTTAGAAATGCTTTTATATAAATGATAACAAAACTCACCTATATTTAGCTACAGGCAAGTCCTTTTGTGCTTGTCTTAATTTCCTAAGCTTTTCAAATTTTTCCTTATTTTTAAAGTCCAAGTAAATAGACACTATATTCAAGAAAGCTTCAAACAAATTCTTATCCAATTTCCTTCTCTCCTTTTCATCATAAGCCACTTCTACATATTTTAATTTTGTGTGAAAATTGATGCAGTTGAATTTAGAAAAACTGGACTGTTCAGTTCGGTGTTCCACAATCGGCTTTCCTGCCTTTTTCAGAGTAGCTTCATACTTTTTAAGAAATACCCAAAAGTCATCCAAATTATTGGCAACCGTGCTGCTCTCACCGCTGTATAAAATTATCTTATTTAAACTACGCTTATAGTTTTCGAAACTGAACTCGGTTTCAATAGAAGTGCTGGCAATTGGAGATTGTTTACGTTTTTTGTAACTATCCCGATGTTCTCGAGAACGGGAACGGGATCTTCTTCGTTTAGAAGAATATCTTGATGGACTTCGAGGCATGATATTTCAGGGCAGTAAACAGTTCAAAAAGTTTTGTGTTCACGAACTATCACGAAAACTGGTGTCACTAATAAGAACAATATTTTATTTACATTTAGAAAATAAACATTGGGCTCTGTGTTGTGTTGTCAAATAATTCATCACATCATGAGATTTTGACACTGACACTGACATATATATAATTTTTTTTTTTTAAGGATGACACTGACATATTTACCGTGCCGTGCTGCCAGCTACGGAACTAATTTTAAGCCAAAAGTCTGTAAGGAAAAGTGCTAAATAAATAGAGATAAGGTATATACGACTTAAAAAGTTGAACTGGTGCATACCAGTTCAATTTTTTAAGCAGTTTTATTTGTTAATTAATAAAATTGGTTATTGTAAGCAGATAACCACTTCATGCGTTTTTAGACGTGCCACAAACTGAAGTTTAAACAGTATTTTTCGGTTATTACGATTTGAAACATAAACCGTTACACGAATTACAGAATATAGCGCATAAAGAATTGCCATAAACTGGAAATTCAACAAGTCACGAAGTGTCGATCCTTTATATAAATTTGTTGAAAGGAGGTTAGCAATCGACTGACTGGTAAGGTTTGAAAGAGATTCTGTTCTCTATTTGAATGGTAGTGACAGCGAACTGTCAATACATTTAAACAGTGTTTTATACTGCACTCCGTTGACAGCTACAGTCATGAAAACATCTCGTTGATATATTTGTGTACAGTTAAGTTACTATTGTAATGTGTTGTGCCCTGTATTAAATCCATGTAACCAAAGTCCTCCTGGTTTCATTAATTACAAAATTTACATTGGCCTTTTAGACCCCTTGATAAAATTATCTAATAATAGTTTAAGTCCGGCCATCAATTTCATTAGATTGTATTATGTAAGCAAGGGATGTTTTGGTTTATTTCAGCATCCTATTTTGCTTTGGCGGTCTACTATAGCACTAGGACACTACGAGTAGCACTGAAATGTCAAATGAAAATCAATCAGTACTATACATTTTTACTTGCTTGATAGATATAAAATATTATGTGGATAATGCAAATGTAAAACAAATGGTTCTTTGAAATTATATTCATTGCAATGATCCAAATCATCTGTACAAAATTTGTACTCAAATTGAAATAATAATAATAATAGTTGATCATTTTGATTATTTTAAATCTCATTTTATAATATGAAACAGTAAAACACCTCCAGAGTTAAAATGTAATTGTATGACAATCGCAAGAGTTAAACTGTTAGGGTTAAATTACGTGGAAAACATTTTATGAAAATAAAATACGTTTATTCCTCTACGTCTTACAGAATTGCATGTGACAATTGTGACACGAGTCTATTTTTCATATCTTTCAAAGAGAACCGCCGACAGTGCTGTGGCCAGTACTCACACTCCTCTTCACGGCACTATCGTGGTCATCAGGACAGTCCCAGGCCGCTCCGCAACTTTATCAATCGGGGACCGGCTCAAGCCTTAGTCAGAAGGTCTGCCTCCATTTCATCAGTTCGCAAATACCTCACATCTATTGCTCCTTCTTGGATACAATTTCTAATAAAATGCATCATTAAATCAATATGCTTCGACTTCGAAGTCACCATCGAATTTTGGCTTAGTTTTATGGCTGCCTGATTGTCGTTCAATATGACAATACGCTCATAGTCAGCGCCCAAGTCTTTGAACAGACTTTTCAGGTGAATCGCTTCTTTTGCGGCTTCGGTCAAAGCAACGTATTCCACCTCTGCTGTTGAAAGTGCGATGCTCTTCTGTTTTTTAGACATCCAGCTTATGGTTGTTCCAGCATATTTGAAGCAATAGCCTGAGAACGACTTTCGGTCAAGCTTACACGAGCCCTAGTCAGCATCGTCCATGCCATGCATGTTTTGTCCGGTCTTCACGAATGTCAACCCGACGCTCTTTGTTGCTTTAAGGTACCGAAGTACTCTTTTTGCACACTTAAAGTGCTCTTCCTTATAACAGTCATTAAACTGTGATAGATAGCTTATAGCAAATATGATATCAGGCCGAGTTGCCACTGCCAGATACATCAGCTTACCTATTAATTTTTTATAAGGGAGATCAGGATGTTGTCTCTCATCTCTTCCACTTCTTTCCAGTTTAAGACCCGGCTCCATTGGTGTTGATGCGGTCTTGCAATCTTCCATTTTAAACTTCTTTAAAGTTTCCTCGATAAAATTTTGTTGGTTGATTTTAATTTCTCCCTTTTTGTAAGTTACATCTATACCGATAAGCCGTTTTGGTCTTCCTAAATCTTTTAATTCGAATTTTGAATTTAGCAGGTCTTTGACTTTTAGTTTTCTTGGACACGAGTAGGCAATCAATAATTCGTCGACATAGATTACTATTATAATTTTAGCTCGTCTTTTCTCTAGTAGGTATACACATGGGTCAGCTTCTGATGCTCTAAAACCAATGTGTTTTAGTTTTGTGTCGAGCTTTTTGTACCATTGCCTCCCTGCCTGCTTGAGTCCGTAAAGTGCCTTAATAAGACAGCAAACTTTCTCCTTTGGGATGCTTTTTATGTCTCTTAGCATATCAACAGTCTTATTGTAGATAGTCAAATCCTCTTTCGTGCTTTCTTCCACCATGATTTCGGTCAGGTATTCTTCTAAATAGTCAGGATATTTTATAACGATCTTTTCTTCAAGTTCACCTTTCAGGTACGCGGTTGTGACGTCCATCTGATTCAATTGTAACCCTGCTTCTATATCAATTCCAATGACAGATCTGATTGAACTTAGTTTTGCAACGGGCGCGTATGTTTCATTGTAATCAATACCTGGTCGCTGAGTAAAGCCTCGGGCTACAAGTCTGGCTTTTCTAGTAACACTGTCATCGGGTCCTACTTTGTTTCTCAAAACCATCATGTAGTCTACGACTTTCATATCCTTGCATTTAGTTTGGACTTTCCAGGTACCGTTTTTGACATGTGCTCTTATTTCGGCCTTTATAGCGTCATGCCAGTATTCGTCATTTTCATTTTCATTTCTGTTAGACAGGTACATAATTCCGGTAAGTAAATGACTTTCTTCAGTCTCATCCAGTACAAAATCTTTAGTCCATACTGGTGGGTGCCTTTCTCTTTGCGGCCTCCCATTTTCAGGTATCTCTGCAACTTCAGATGCGTCGTCAAAAGATTCGATTTCGTCCAAATCATCAGGTTGTTCTCGATGTGGATTTTCCGGATTTAGCAAAAATTGTGTCATTTTTCTTCTCTGTGAATTCAATTTCTATTCCCTGTCTAATTTTATAATTTGGTCTTTTATTTTTGTTTTATTTTTCAGGTGTATTCGGGTGATGATGTTCCTCTTCATTGACTAGGCTCTCATAGTCTGTTTCTTTTTCTTTAAAGTACATCTTGTCTATGACTTTGGTGTCCCTGTTCGTCAATACATCATCATCTTCAGGTATGTATACTCTGTACCCTTTTAAGGTTAACGAGTATCCCATGAATACTCCCTCCTTGGTTTTTTGTATCAGCTTTCCTTTTCTTTTCTTTCTCAAGGCAAAGGTCTTCCTGCCAAAAACGTGAAGATGATTGCCAGATGGTGTTCGGCCTATCCATTTCGTGAATGGTATTTCGCTATTTAATGCTTTCGAAGGGCTACGATTTATAAGATAGTTAGCCGTAGACACCGCTTCCGCCCAGAGCTTTTTGGGTGCGTTTGCTTCAATTAGTAAGCATCTGGCTTTATCTAACAAAGATCTGTTCTTCCTCTCACTTATCCCATTTTGTTGCGGGGTATAGACTGTGGACAACCTTCTTTGGATGCCATGTAGCTTGAGGTAATCGTCAAATTCCTTGTTACGATATTCTGTGCCGTTATCGGATTGCAGGTGTTTTATCTTTTTGTTGTGGAACGTTTCGACTTCATTTTTGTACTGTTTGAATGTGTTGAGTACGTCACTTTTCTTTTTAAGGAAATATACGTGGCAATATCGAGTAAAGTCGTCTATAAATGTGACGTAATATCTTGATCCTGCTAGTGTCTCACATTCGAAAGGCCCACAAACGTCGCTATGTACTATCTCTTATCTTTTCGGTTGTGTAGACCTCTACATCATGTCTTGTGAATGGTAATCTTGACAGCTTGCCTTTGATACAGGTTTCACATGCTTCCAAATTTTCGTCAGTCAAGTTCAATCCGTACATGAGGTTGTTTGTAGCCATCTTCTTTAGATCCCTCTTATTTATATGGCCAAGTTTTTGATGCCACTCCATGATGTCATAATTGTTGCCTGGGTCTGTGTAGTTTGCAGTCTCTTTTTTCTCAAACTCGAGGTAGTACAGTCCTTCTCTTCTCTGAGCTGTCAGTGCCACTTCGCCATTTCTTGATATGATGCTGGCTTTGTCTTTTTCAAAAACGACTTTGTTTCCTCTGTCTGCTATCTTACCTACAGACAGTCGATTCACTGACACATCAGGAACAAATAAGGTGTCATTGAAGAAATAGTCTTCTTTTTCTTTGCTGACTGTAACTTTTCCCTTGCCTTCGATTTTACTTGTGTATTTATTTGATGCCAATTTTAGGTTGCCATTTTCAGGGGTCATAGCAGAAAACATCGCTTCGTTGCCGCACATGTGAGATGAACATCCGCTATCTAAACAACACATGTTTTCGTCAGTGCTTGAATTTGCAGAACTTAGGCAAACATTAAAGTTTTTTGATTGTTTTCTGTTTGGTTTCTCATTTCAGCGTTCCTTTTTACCCCAACATGCCTCAGTGGTATGACCCTTTTTCTTACAGTTCTTGCAGTATGACTTCAACTTGTTTTTCATGAAGTGGTATGCTTCGGAACTTTCAGGTATTTTATCGTTACCGCTCCTGGCTTGATATTCTTCGATGATTTTGATTTTCAGGTCATCAGGATTGGGCAATGTGTCTCTGGACTCAATGGCTACTCGGAAATTTTCGAATGTCGTCGGCAGGCTGTAGAGCAGCATTATGCTGAGGAGTTCTGATGGTCTTATATGTCCATATCAGCGAGCTTATCTACTACATCCATGAAATTATTCAAATGGTCACGGATGTCTTCATCGGCAGTCAATCGTTTTAAGACTAACTGTTTTAACAAGGTGGCTTTCCTTGCAGGCCCGGTGCTTTGATAAGGAGCCTTTAATTTGTCCCATACAGCTTTAGATGACGTGCAGATCTCTATTTGTTTTAGTTCGGAAGGTGACGGCAAAAGTAAAATTTCAGCCCTTGCCTTTAAATCCTCCTTAACGAAAGTATATTTTTGCGCCGCATCCGCAGTTGATGACAATCTTTTCTCGCCGCTTACTATATCTCAATAATCATTTTTTATCAGGACGGTTTGCGCTTGAAGGCACCAAGTGTCATAATTTGACTTGGTCAACGGTTGTATATTTTTGTAACTCGTTGCCATTTTCTGTAATTATAACAACCACGCTCTGCTACCATTTGTTAGGGTTAAATTACGAGGAAAACATTTTATGAACATAAAATACGTTTATTCCTCTACGTCTTACAGAATTGCATGTGACATTTGTGACACGAGTATATTTTGCATATCTTTCAAAGAGAACCGCCGACAGTGCTGTGGCCAGTACTCACATAAACTAATTAGGTAGTTTTGTCATTTTAATTTTAATACTACAAATTTCCACGGGGAAAATTTATTTTATATTTATTCATTAATTCTAGATTAAAATTCAGAAATCTGTGATAGAATATTATTATTGATCACTGAAGATTGTTAGGTTTGGTAAAGGTACAGCAATTATAGATCATCATCATCATCACCGCTACAAAATGCAAGTACAAAATTGTATGCTTATGTGCTAAATTTAGCTCAAAAGCTGGCAGCACCGAAAGGAACTATTGATATACGTCATGAAAACATTAAAAAAAAAAAAACTATTGATATACGACTATAGCAATGCTCGACCCGACAGAGATCCAAAAAACAAAGTTTGTATGGCGCCATTCCGCTCACTCAAATGAAGCATAACGTGAGAGTGACAGGGACAGCACGTTCGTAACATCGTTTTTCGGGTTTCGGAATACTCCCTCAGATGCCATGAATCTGACGGAATAGACGACAAGTACGACAACTCACTCTATACTGTTATGTTGAACGCAATCTTAATAAACTTGACGTGTTGTGTCAAAAGTCAAAACTGGTTGTAGATTGTAAAAAAAGTGTTTGTTCCTTATTATGGTTTAAAAACGGCAAGAATAATGATAAGTTAAAAGACAGTGTGTAAATAAATTGAATAAAACTAAGAGCTAATAAATCCTATAAACATGGACGAAGACAAATTCGCTTTAGTAGAGAAAATCCTGAAAGATGTCGATAACATCCTGTCGAAGAACGCTGACTTGTGAATATTTTGACCAACTGGCAAGATTTCAATAAATATTGCGTTTGTCTGTAATATTGCGTTTTAATTTCAGGTGTTCGTTCGACATTGTTCCTGTGGATTCGAATTTTCGGAACAAATCCCCAGTATTGTTATTGGAGAACTGTCTGGGTTTGGAGTCCTGGTGTATGAAACATGTTTATATGTACTGCTATTCAGAATTGATGGATAAATACTTTGTCAAGCCAAAGCGCAAGGCCGCCAAATCATCGGTGAACTCGGAACGCTTGGAAAAGCTTCTAAATGTGACTCTTCTGCTGAATCCTGAGTTGAACTCTTTTTGGAACAAGCGGAGAGAGCTGGTGCTTAGATCGCTTTTGGATAAAAGTGCTGAGCTACGGTTCACTAAATTAGTGCTGTCTAGAAAGCCTAAGTGTAATGATGCATTTTCACATAGAAGATGGCTCTTAGAAGCAGTTTTAAAAGGTTTGTGGAACTTACTATTTCCATTAGATTGAATGATAAGAGAATGAATTAATGAATGAAATGAATGAAATCATTTATTTCCAAGAATTCAAGTACATACAATTAGGTGACATTTGATCAGTTAAGAAACATGTGAATTCTGCCTCATAGAGGCGTGCAACTAGAGACTAGTGTTTAAAATAAAGGATTAGCATTCAATCCTTATCGATAAAGTTTATTATATAAGGGTAACTTCAATTTAAATAAATTATTTTGGTCTATCAAAATATCCATACTATCCATACCAATATTATAAATGCGAAAGTGTGTCTTTCTGTCTGTCTGTTACCTCTTCACGCTTAAACCGCAGAACCGAATTGGATGAAATTTGGTATGGATATAGTTTGAGTTCCGGGGATGGACATAGGCTACTTTTTATCCCGGAAAAATACCCTTATCCGCGATAAACGAATTTAAAGCGGACAAAGTCGCGGGCAGAAGCTAGTTATTAATATATTGGACTAGTAAAGGGTTGTTATACGTCCCAGTAGGCCAGGACATGTCCCAATTTAAACCATGGTGGCCCTGTGTCCTTTCAGATATTGTCCCGGTTTCATTCTTTTCAATCATAATTTGTCAATCATTACCAGAACTAGTTAAATAGCCATGCATGCACAGACAAGGGCAAACATAAGTAAACACCACAAATCTCATAAATTTTTATCCAAATCTTATTACTATCACAGTATCGTTGGTGTGTATTCTTCTCTTCATCTTTGCCCTTGACTGTGCATAATACAGAAAACCAGCCGCGCGCTGACGTCGCTATAGCAAGACACACTTGCGTGATTTTTTTAAGCTCATAGGTTGCACCTAAAAATATATAAATGAAGTACTGTTTTTCTAATAAATTTCTGGTCTCTACCCACATTAATTTTGCTTCAATTGTCCCAGTCGTAATCTCAATATTTATGGCAACCATAAACTAGTATCATCAATTAGACTATCAACAATGATTTGTAGAGTTGTAGTGTACATATCAACACTTTCAATTTGTAAAAATGCTCCAGCAGAAGTACAACCCGGAGCTATGAGAGCATGTAAAAATGGTTATGAATCATTAGTACATGTTAAGTAACTACTTATTGAACACCTATAATATGAATAAGTAGAAGCGTTGAAAACTTACGTGCTTGATTACTTAATGTCGAGGTGCTCAGATCCCGATTTCTCATAGTTTATTTATAACCTTACAGATGAAAATCTCACAACACGAGACATTGAGGCGCTGGTCAATGAAGAACTCCACATTTGCCAGCTAACATCGGATAAGAGTCCAAACAACTACCACAGTTGGAACCATCGGATATGGCTTCTCAAAACCCTCAAACTGGTTGAAAAGAAATTTGACTTAAACTTCCTTTATGTCAAAGAATACAACTTCTCAGAAGGATGGGTGTCAAAACACATTTCAGATTTCAGCTGTTTCCACTACCGCCAGTTCTGTATTCGGAATATCTTTGCTATTGGAAATGAACATTGGAAATCTTTTGAATCCGCCATAGATGTGAATCTTCGTAAAAGTTTTATTAGAGTATTGGCATTACATTTTCCTAAAGATTCAACCATGCAGGCTTCCGAAGACGATTTAGTATCGTATTCTCAGGAAAGCCTAATAAATTTACTACTCAGTTATTCCTCTAAGAATTGTGACTGTATTGTCGACAATGTTTTATTCTGTAGGAAGTTAGAAATTTTATTTCATGAACTTGTGTTGAATAATGAGTTAGTAAGATTTTATAAAGATCATGAGACACTTTGGTATCACCGTAGATTCATTGTGCATGAGATTTTGTCATCAATGCATGATTATTTTGGAGTAGTCAGGTTAAATGGGGCATTGGTAAAAGACATTTGCAGGAATTCTAACCATGATGAATTGAGGCAGAAACAAGCGAAAATTGTCCGCTATGACAGCAATAGCATATATTCTAGTGTGCTTTTTAATGTATTGTTAAGTCATGAAAAGGAATTTATTAAAGAGCGGCACAACGAACATGATAATTACGCTGGCAGACATGAGAAGTATTTGAAATTTGTTGAAGGTCTCAATAATGTCATGTAGATTTGAATAGGAAATGAATATTAAAGTTGGCAAAATATTTATACTCTAATCAATCAGAATTCAGTCAGCACAGATGCTAAGGTGGTTTTGGTAGATGGTATTTACATTATGGATACAAAGATGAAAGTAGAACGAAAAATGAATTGTTGTTCACTGCAGTCTAAGCCGGAATTGACCCAGGGTCTCTGTTTAACCGGAACAGGGGCTATTCATCAATTACGTCATTTCAAATTTGGGGGAGGGGGTCTGGTCATCGGATGATGGTACCATGACGAAGGAGGGGGGAGGGGTCATTCCCAAGATGACATCATCTTTTGCATCTTTAAAAAGTGCTTCAATTAGTAAAAAAGGAAGGAACTTCGTGTTTCTATAAACCGTTGCTAAAAACTAATTTCTTGGAAATGACATCATTTTATTTGGTGGGGGGGGGGGGGGGGGCTCTTGAATTATCATGGTTGGATGATTTTAGGGGCGGGGGCCAACGTAATTTATGAACAGCCCCACAGTCCTTAACCATTAGACAATCAGACCACTTGTGTTTCGCAACAGATTAATCCACAGACATCACATTTATGCTGACTGAATAATTAATCTACTTAATCAAAAAACATTATTTTGTCAATCGTTTGAGTTAGAGCCATTTAAATATAGCCAATATTATAAAATCACATTTAATCATAATGGTTCCTTCTACGTATTTAAGATTATACATTGGACTTATTTTATGCATTTTTACATAATGGTTTTTAAATATAATATATTATTTATTTATAATAGTTATCTAAAATTGTATTTGATAACGTTTTAAGACATAGATTGTATGAAAATGGTTGTAACTGTACCCCATATATTTTATATTTGTTTTCCAGCTATATATAATACAGTCAGCAGATTTATCAAAATGGACATACAAATATTTTTGTGATATTGGCTTGTTGTGTGTGTAATTCACAATAGAGAAGATGTAAAGTGTTTATTTTTCACCGTGACATCCAATAACTGACACACCTGAAACTTTGAACTTACTGGATATACTTATGTCCACTAAAATCACCCAGGGGATCGTGCTGGACGTGGCGTCCAATAGGATCACCTAGGTGATCTCACTGGACATATTCGTCCAATATAATCACCTGGGTGGTCTACTCAGGTGATCCTATTGGACGTCGCCTTTTTCACTAGCTGTGGCCCGCGACTACGTTCGCATTGAGATGCAATTTTTAGCGTATCTGTTATTCTGATGTGTAAACAACATTACTGGATTTTTTTTTGATATCCGTTCAGTAGTTTTTAAAATTAAGAGGAACGTACATAAATCGGCACAAACTTTCATGTTTATAATATTATTAGGATATTTACTCTATTAAACAAACGTAGAATCAAATTGACCCTATAAAAGTGAATTGAAGAAAAAACGTTTTATCTTTTTTAGATATGGCGACGCAAAATTACAGTATTTTTTATCTCGTCCAAAAGAAAATTATATACTTTGTGATTCCTTATGGTTCAATGACGGAAAAAATGTATTACTTTTATTTATTTATTTGTTTCCACACTTAAAACTATTTTTAGGAAACTAAGCTTAAGGCAATAAACTTAATACGTTAACTATACACTTAAACGCATTTTTTAACGGCCATAATAAGAAAATGCTCATACGCTACTCACTCCTCTATACACTTGTGACGTCACACATGTCGCCCCATTTGTATGGGGCGTTTTAACGCCCAACCGTTATGCCTGACTTTGAATCTCTATTTTAAATTTTCTAGTGTTTAATTTTCACTGGGTATCATTTTATACATTTCTTAGTCATATGAAACCGGATCAAATGGTATCACTGAAAAAAATAATGCATCTTCTCTATTGAGATTTAGGCCATCCAACCAGCACAGTCTGGAAATCAATACAGTCATCCGACAAAGCAGTCTAGACAGAGCAATCGTGCGGGGTGCAAGGGGCGAGACGCGGGCGGGGCGAGCCCGAACTGCATAGTCCCTATTAGTTAGCTCGGGACATGTCATTGTGACATGTCATTGTCATTTACACAAACATCAAAGGCGTCGGCCCACTGTATGTTTTTTACACTGTGCCACCAGAATGTCTGGTACGGGACGCCATTCTTTTAATACTTTTAACAATACTAAGGTGCCGATTTTTGTTATAGTAATATTTCATAATTTGACTACTGTATTGGCGACATCTTAGGGTTTTAAATATATAATCTGATAAGCTGCCATAGCGTCACGTGTGCAAAGATCTTATTTTATATAGGAAAAAAAAACTAGGTATTATCCACAAAAATGCATATTGCCTTTGAAAATGTTGACTTCTCAGTTAGATAATATTTTCTTCTGTTTCCGCGATTATTACTCATTTAAATAAAACAATGTAACGGATTATATCGCGTATCTTATTTGAGTTCCCGACGTTACGGAAGCTTTCAGCTTTCCATGGTCACGGGTGGACTGAGAAAAGATGACAAAGTTACAATTTGTGCAAACTACCCACTTTGAAAAACAATTAAAGGTGTACATACATGCCAGATGGGCCTAAGCTGTAAAGACAGTTACACATGTGCCAGAAGGGCTTAATTGTAATATCTTAATAATTTACTATTTCTTAGTTAGAGTTTTTACTTTCGAATCTAATACGCGAATAATTGTGTCCCAGTTTATTTTTTTGAGATTTGTTTTAATGAACGAACCTTTTCATTCCTCGACTATACAAAACTCGTACAAGTAACGATTCTAAGTATAAAAGGCCAAAAAGTCAATATTCTGAAAAATATGATGTAGGTCTATTTTTTTTGGAAGTCATTTTGTAATGTTTTTGCATTCATGAAACAGTGAAAGTGGTAAGACGGTCTTCCTTTGCTAGTTTAAATTTCATAGTTCCTTATTACTTTCAAGTAATTAAATTTTAACTTAAGAAGACTTCTGTAACCACCATAACACCCTGTAAGGGCAATGTAATAACTAGGTAGAGTTAACTTTTTGTTTTACAAATATCATGATAATAATCACAATTTTTGCAATAAATCAAATCAATTCTCACGAGGCTGTCCAAACGGCCTTCAAAGATTTTATTGATTCTCGCTCACACATTTTTTTTAGTATAGGAATCAATGAACTACCTTCGAGATGGCAAAAGTGCATAGATAGCCATGGTACATACTTTGACTAAATAAAAAAATAGTTTCATAAAAAAAATCGTTATAATTTCTGCCATATAAAACGCCAATTTCATATGTAAGGACCTAATAAATGTGGCTTTCTCACAGTCAAATTTCGAATAAGTAGATGTAATTCTTTTCTTTTCTTGATTTCTAAACGCACAAAGCGGTGGTAGGAAGAACGTTCTGTAGTTCATTCTTTTGCAGATGGTCCAGATAAAAAGTCTTCATCATCTAATAGGATGTCCCTTAGAATTCGTCCGTTTGGGATGACTGCCGGTGGTGGACTGAGGTGTGGAGAACTCCTGACTGGCTTTCCATCGATCGATCTCGCGCCTGCGCCACGCGCCTGCTAGTGTTCTCAACTTAACAGTTCTGAGGAGAAATTTTGCACTATTCCAACTGGTTTAGCACTAAATAGTCTTTATTTCAGCCACTCTGGCCATTGTAGAACCTTTCAACTAAGAATATACTTAAGTTACTAGAATATATTGAATTATGACTCCAAGTGAAAAAATATTTGATCGTTATAAAAAATGTCGTAGCGTTAAGTTGTGAATTCCCTAGACCTATGAATAATATTTATCAATTTTCTGCACACCAGTTTGGCCCTGAATGATTTTCAGATATGGCAACCCTACCGAAGAAAACCTAACTAGCGACCATTGTATGATAATTTGTCTATATCTTATGCAGAGATGGTTTATGTTTTGAACCCTTGCCTTTTTTAAAAGACCTACAATTAGACTACATTTTTGAATGTTGTGGTATAGAAATTAAGCAACACAACTGTTTGGTTATATGCATTTACAGAACTCCAAACTTGCCTCCTAATATATTTCTATCTCAACTAGAAAAACTTTTGACATTATTGCGAAAAAGGACAAAGAAGAAAATTTTAATAACAGGTGATTTCAACATTGACATTCTTAAAAAATCTAAACAGGAGTTTGAATACCGCAGAATATTGCAATATTATAACTATCAGATCCATATTAACCAACCAACTAGAGGAAAAGCGTGTTTGGATCAAATTATAAGTAATACGTCTGATGCTACGCCTGAACTGCATCATTTACAGCTATCAGATCACAATACTGGGCAATTATTGAAAATTTCTACTAGTACTACAATAATTGGTCAGTTACTCAAGTTCGTTAAAAGGCGGGATTACAGTGACGAAAATATGCGTAAATTCTATGAATGTCTATGCAATTTAACATGGAATGAGGTTTACACTGAACCAGATTTTAATGTAGCCTTCAATGTGTTTCATGACAACTTATCCCTCTTCTATAATCTTTGTTTTCCTTTAAGACTAATTAAATTGAAACAAAAATGCACTCAGGTATCATGGATTACAAAGGGCATTAAGAAAGCATCACGTACAAAACGGTCATTAAGATATAAATATTATACAACTCGTTGTACCTCTAATAAGCGTAGGTATCGAGACTATTTAAAACTGTTCAAAAAATGTATTTACACCGCTCAAAAGCTATCGAACATAAAATATATAAATTCAGCAACGAACATTTGTAAAGCAACGTGGGACTTAATAAAAGATAACACAGGAAATGGCTCTAAGGCACAACATATTATAAAACAAATCAACCTCAACAATAATTTAATTAATAATCCAAACGAAATTGCAAAAATATTTAATGATTTGACATTTGTTGACATGACTAATAATAATAAACAATTATGTAACGATAGAAATAAGTACAAACAAAAAATCAAAAAACAAAATGAGAACATGTTCTTATTTCCGACTGATGAAAATGAGATATTTAAGGTAATAAAGACCCTGAAAAATAAACCTTCTGTGGGTTTCGACGGTATTTGTACGAAAGTCCTAAAATCTACGGCTGACTGTTTATCACCCATACTCAATCACCTTATAAACCGGTCTTTTTCAGGTGTATTCCCAGAAAAACTAAAATTGTCAGTAGTTAAACCTTTATTCAAAAAAGGTGATAAGGAAATAATCGACAACTATAGACCAATATCCTTAATACCTGTTCTATCTAAAGTCATAGAAAAATTGGTGCATACCAGGATCACATCATTTTTAAACAAATACAATATACTTACACTACAGCAAAATGGTTTTCAAAAGGGCAAATCGACCACTTTGGCGGCTTTTAACGTAGTCAAAGAAATAACAACAAATTTAGACAATAAAATACCTACTACGGCGATATTCTTCGACATGAGCTTTGACTTTGTTTCACATCAAACCTTAATACATAAATGAGAAGTATGTGGCTTAAGAGGAGCGTCAAAAAAATGGATTGAGAGCTATTTGAGCAATAGATATCAGCAGGTTCAGCTGATGAGTATCGACTCAAACGGTGCCGCTTTCAATTGCCAATCTGACCCAAAACCTAGTAACATGGGCGTCCCTCAGGGTTATATTTTAGGCCCTTTACTATTCCTGATATACATAAATGATTTACCGTTGGTAACACGCAACCACTGTACTCTTTATGCTGACGATATTTCTGTCGTAATAAAGTGTGCAGATAAAGTAAGTTTTAATGATGATATAAATCAAAAGTTAGGGACATAATAAAATGGCTTAAAGATAATAACCTGGCAGTAAATCTCCAAAAAACCACCTATATTCAATTCTATAACAGACATGAAAGCAAAGAAAAAAATCTAGTGACATGAAAACCAAATTATAAAAGAATCAAATGATATCAAATTTTTAGGTATAACGTTAGATAATAGGTGCTCCTGGAAAAAACATGTTGAGAATTTAAGTAGCAAAATAAATCGATTTACATATGCTCTTTGGAGGCTGCTAAAATAACCAATCAACAAACCGCGCTCAAAGCTTATCATGCCTACGTGGGATCAGTGTTAAGATATGGTATATTACTCTGGGGAAACTCGATCGATATAAATAGAATATTTATAGGTCAAAAACAGTGCATACGTGGTATATGTGACGTTAGTCCCATAACGTCCTGTAAGCCATTGTTCTCAAAACTGAATTTATTAACTGTACCATCTCTTTATATCTTTGAAATCTGTGTTTTTGTTAAAACTCATGCACACTTTTTTAGCACAAAAGGCCAAGTAAGTAACTTTAACACGAGATATCCACAGAGGTTACAGTATCCTAAAGCAAAAACTGATCTATATCGTAGGAACTGTTTTCCAATGACCATACGGATATTTAATAAATTACCAAACGATCTCAAGGATCTAAAATTACATCAATTTAAAAACAATTTGTACAATTGGTTAAAAGAGCAGACATTTTATTCAGTTAAGGATTAAATTATTGATTATTGACTTGTATTGATTATTGTAATTCATTGTCCATTTTATGTAAATTGTTTTAATTTGGTAGTGTGTATATTTATTATAATTTAATTGAAAATTTAATGTCAATATAATGTTTGACATGTTGGAATAATTTAATTGTGTATTTTTGCACGCCAGTGTTACTGGTTAGATATGTTAAGGGCTATACGTGTTTTTGACCATCTTTTGTATGTACCATATCTAAAGTAAATAAATAATTTCAATTTCAATTTCAATTTATAATTTATAAGAAACAAATTAACTACTTATAAGCAACTCGTGCGTGTTAGGGGTCGAAGGATGGTGATTTTATCGCAAGTAGCTAGGATGGTTGACCCTATAGTTGACCATGCACCGGTTGTTGACGATTTGTGACTTTGATTCTCAATAATAAGATTTACCGCCGTTAGTCGTTATTTTTAATGTTGGCTATAGGTTTTGACAACTATTGTGACGTTCAGTTCCCCCCCAGGATGTGGTACTAAAGTAAAACAACTGACGTCAACAACAAAAATTAAATATTTATTTAAAAAAATAGGGTCGTAGGGTGAAGCCCGTCTGGTTTAACTCGCGTATTTTGTTCGGTACTCTCCTGGATGGCGAATGGAGTCGGCGAAGGCGGCTGCGAGGAGTGGACCGGTCGTGGAGCTGGTGGTAGACCGGGGCGCAAAGGGGTAGCTGGTGTGGTGTCCTTTTACTGCGCCGTGGAACGGCGGCGAATAAGGCGCTGCTAGAATCCCTGGAACTTATCCCTTAGGCCGTAAGGTCGGATTCCCAAGCGTAACTACGCACCCTGGAATTTTATAACGTCCGGGTTAAAACTTGCTCGATTTCCTCCGCTGATAGTGAAAGCCCTTTTTGCCTAAGAAGCAGGAGAGGCCGAAAGCAGTTGGTGTGGGTGTTCACTATCAGAACGGAGTCTTAAAAACATGAGAAAGAACAAAGGAAATTGGCTAACATTTAATAAAATTTGCAAAAAAAGGGTATGCCGATAATTAATCATAATATTATAAAATTGCACTAATGATAGTGTTAATGTTTGTTAAATTAAATTTTGACTAGTTGAGGCACAGCACGAAAATTATTATAAATATTTTAAATAACAAGTTGTAATTTCGTTATTCCACCTTGCTGGAACAAAAGGTCGTAACTTCATAGGAAATGTATGGCGGTTACGTCCTTTTGACGCAAAGTGGACAACTATCGGTACAAAACAGCGTAGGAAGTAGATGTTGTTTTGATATTATAGGAGGAATTGAAAACTGTGTGCACTAGGGTTTATCATAAGCACTAACTTAAGGCTAAGCACTACTTAAAATAACACTTGTTCAACACTTACCCTTATCGGGGTGCGGTCACAAACACTTGAATTATTTAACTTTCGAATTTATAACTTCCAAATATGTTGGAATGGTATTTGAATAAGTTAATTCTTATATTAGTCAGCGCGTATGAGGACACTTAGTGAAGACTAGTGAACGCGACCGACTACAAATCTCCAAAAGTAAGTAATGGGCCGGACGCATCTCGTCTCGAATGTTCTCGAAAGACGAAACAATGCGCGCGCTTTAGCCAATCGGCGCGGGCTACGATAAAATGATTTGTGCTGAATTGCGTTCCGTGTAACGTCGCGCACACAAGTGTTAAACGTTCTGTATATTATTTTGTTTATTTTTTAGATTTTTGTTATTTAATTAAGTTGATTATGTTTAGTTTAAGTTAGTGTATGCAGTTATTTATTTTTCCTTTTAAATTAGTAATTATTGTAATTTTAAGAGGTAATTTATGTTTATAGAATTAGTACACTGTTTTTTTTTTTTTTAATAATAATAATAATAAGACATGTACGTGCAACGTTACATTACCCGGCGTGTCCCGGAAGGATTTTATTATATAAAATAAAATCCGTACTTCTAAGTCAAACTATCGTATATATCCTTACAAAATTCAAACTTCCATACATCACGCTTGCTAACTAGCTAAAGTTACCATATCAAGGGTTACTAATGCGACCATTCAATTAATACAGGTTATTATTTTATAATAAAAAATAGTGACCCATACGAGAGTTATAAGTAGTCTAGATGGTATAATACGAACAAAGGTAAGTAACGCACAACAGTCCTTGTATTTTCCAGCTATACACAACATATTATTATTATTTTTTGGTTTATTTATCTATTTATTTAAGCGAATCATTTTTAAATCTTTTATATGCCAAGTGCCAATATTCCTTCCTGAAATATCTTCCAGAACATAAACTAAAGGGGATTTTTTCTCTATAATGCGACATTTTAAGAATTTAGGTGCCAGTTTTTTGCAAAAATATTTATCTTTGTCGCTGAGGACATACGCACGCTTCATTACGACGTCGCCCACCTTGAACTCCATGGGTTTACGACGCAGGTTGTAATGACACGTGTTTTTAACATGAGCTTGCCAGAGTTTACTTTGAACTTTATCAAATATTTCCGAAAGGCAACCTAAATTTTCGGCATATATGTCACGCGGAAGGAAAACCAACTCATCACCCTGATCATCATCTAAGTAATGCGAGCCGCACGTAACGGTCTCTCTACCGTATACCAAGAATGAGGGAGTGAACCCAGTTGCCTCATTCACAGAATTGTTGATAGCGCACTGCACCTTCGGAATGAAAATATCCCACGAGCGATGATCGTCCTCCACAAACGTTGATAGGCACGTAATGATCGTGCGATTGTGTCGTTCGACAAGATTTACTTGTGGGGTATATTTTGGCGTAAAGTTTACGTTAGGCACTTTGTACTGTTTGAAAAGAGATTCCGTGACCTTGCTAATAAATTGACTCCCGTTGTCCAGATAAATAGTCTGAGGGACTCCGTGTACGAGAAAGACGCAATCCTCTAGAAATTTACAGACCGCAACAGCAGTGGCCGCTCGCAAAGGAGTTACAAGGCAAAATTTGGTGAAGCAACAAGTGACAACTAATATGTAGCTGTTTTGCTTTCGGGTGACGGGCAATGGACCCATTAGGTCGATCGAAATTACCTGGAACGGGCGGCTACATTTTTTAGGGCGTCCCATTTCACCCAAGGTCGGATGGTTCTGAGCCTTGTACGCGAGACACTTGGCGCAGGAACCAACGAACTTTACGACATCTTGGTGCATTCCTGGCCAGAAATAGCGCAACGCAAGACGACGGTATGTTTTAAAAACACCTAGGTGTCCGGCAGTAGGCTCTGCGTGATTCTCGTGGATGACCTGGTCACGCATCTCACGGGGAACAACCTCCTTCCAAGAAAATTCCGATGTCAAATCAGTCAAGTCGTGCTTATTCTTAGAAAGTCTGTACAACGAATTGTTTTTTATCAGAAAATTGGAAAAGTTCTGTGGTTTTGTTAAGCACGAGTTGTAAATATTTTTATACCACGGGTCGGTGGTTGTCGAAAATGATCCCGACGTACTTATCGCGTTAACTGGAACTGCTCTTGAAAGTGCATCTGGGATGACGTTGTCGACACCGCGGCGATGTTTCAGCTCGAAATGAAAAGCGGACAACCTAACACCCCAGCGAGCTAACCTACCGGTAGGGTTATTCAGGGAAAGGAACCATTTTAGAGCACTATGGTCAGTATAGACGGTGAATGGTTTTCCGTTCTCCAAATAACACCGCCAATGCTCCAAAGCTACTACCACTGCCAGTGTCTCGCGTTCCGTAATGCTGTAGTTCTTTTCTGCCGCTGACAACGACTTGCTCATGTAAGCGATAGGGTGCTCCTTACCATCTACGGTCTGGGTTAACATAGCACCCACACCGTAGTTGCTGGCATCAGTGTGCACTTCAAATGGCTTGTCGTAGTCAGGGCAGGAAAGAACGGGAGCGGAAACGAGACACTCCTTAAGCTTTTGAAAAGCAGCATCAGCTTCGGGAGTCCAGACGAACGGTGGACCACCCTTCTTGTTAGAAGTCAACTTATTTAGTGGGCCGGCTATGGTGCTGAAGCTGGGGACGAATCGACGATACCATGTAGCGGTCCCGAGAAAGCGCTTGATGTCCTTCCGACAAGTAGGTGGCGGGTAATTGAGGATTGCCTGCACCTTCTCAGGATCGGTACGTAGTCCACCACTGTCAACAACATAGCCCAAGTACCTAAGTTGACTTCGAAAGAACTGGCACTTTTCGAGGTTCACAGTTAGGTTGGCCTGCTTTAACTTCTCTAAAACGCGAAGCAAAAGGGAGACGTGGGAATTGAAATCACTCGAGACGATGATGATGTCATCGAGGTACGCAAAGACCTTGAGGTCAAATTCCCTAAAAAGCAGGTCAACCAATCGTTGCTGGGTAGCAGGTGCGTTGGTTAATCCAAACGCAGTACGTTTAAACCTTAGCGTACCACGGCCCGGTATGTAGAAAGCTGTCTTGTCTCTGTCTTCCGGTGCAATTGGAATCTGCCAAAACGCTTTGGACAAATCTATGCTAGTAAGGTAGCGAGCGTCACGGAGATTGTCCAAGATTTCTGATACGTACGGCAAATTGTACGCGTCGCGTTTCGTAACAGAGTTCAATTTCCGGCTATCGAGACAGAAACGAGGTTGCCCATTTTTTTTAGTCACAATGAGAACAGGTGATGACCAAGCGCTTTCACAGCTCTCGATTACGTCGAGGGCTAACATGTCGTCCACCTGTTCGACTAGTATGCGCTGTTTTTCTGGGGACATCCTGTAGTAACGCTGTCGAATAGGCTGCGCATCACCCGTATCGATTCGGTGAGTGATCAACCCAGTTTCACCTAAACCCTTGGATTCGGCAGAGATATCGTTGAACTGAGCGATGATGTTGTCGGCTACCGACCTTTCAGTGTCAGATAAGTGAGAGTAGGCTTTTAAGCAGGAGGGTTGATCCACGTCAAGGCTAGCATTTGAAACAATGTCACTAGAAAAGGTAATGTTAGTCAAGTGTTTCGGAAAAATATTGAATTTGTGCCAAAAATCGATACCTAAAACGAGGTCTATGTTAATGTCTGGCACAACAAAAGCCTTGATGACATGAAAAGTGTCCTCAAAATTAATTGGCAAGTTCATAAAACCTATACTTGTCATAGATTGACCTCCAGCAGCAGTGACAGTGATATTAGGACCCTGTTGAAGCTGAATACCCTGCTGCTCCAAACTACGATGAGTATTGTTACCTACTATGGTAGCAGCTGAACCAGAGTCCAAGAGACCTAACATGGTCATATTATATATCCGTATGGATGCATAAGGTCGAGGGTCGTTAGCAGGTTGATTCTGCAGAATTGTGTCGATTTTGTACGAATTAAAATAGAAATTTACTGTTTGTAACCATTTAACCCAATCTTCTTTATCAAATTTATTATTTTGTACAGCCTTATCACAATTCTGCAGGTCCCCTAGTTTTTTGACGAACCTGGCTTGTTTTTATTGCAATTTGGACATTCTGGAGTTTTAAAACCTTCGAGTCCACAAACGAAACAAACTATTCTATTCTTATCGGCCTGACACTGACGCAAGTTATGTGTGTCAACACGACACCTGGGACAAAATAATGATTTGGGAGTTGAAGTATGCATCGCATGTACATATTTATTATTATTATTATTAGATTTATAATTAGGATACGTTTTGTTTTTATTGTAGTTATAGTTCGAATTTTGATTATAATTTTGATTTGTGTTATTATTATTGTTTTTATGTGATGAATGACCACAATATGCGAATTCGGGTGCCATGGTATCAGATGTCTGTTTGGGAGGTTCTCGAAACCCAGCGAGACGTGCCTGTATATTCTCCTAATTACGGCATAAAGATTTTAGAGTCTCAATATCAGCAATATTGGTGGCTGAGGCCAACGTGCTCGCGTAGCAAGGCCTGATGTTGTGAAGAAGAATCTCCATTTTATCTTCATCTGACAAAGATTTGGATAGACGCGCAAATAGCCCTGTCATAATTGCCAAATAAATGGTTATGTTTTCGGTTTCGCCTTGAGTCCTAGCACGTATTTCCGAGAGCAAGCGATAGTCAAAATCTGCTTGATCGAAATCATTTTTAAGACGTACGATTAAATCATCCCAATCAGATACCTGACCCTGGACGCCGCGGAACCAGTGTAATGCGTCACCAGTAAAGATTTCTGTGGCGAAAGACAGAAGTTTGGATGTCGAGATGTTCCTAGCCTTGCTAACCTCCGTAACGCGCTGTATAAATGCCCGGACACATGTCTTGCCGTCAAATTTAATTTTAGTGAGTTCACTAGTAACACCACGGTCGCATGACACATTTATATTCAAGGGAGGCACAGCCTGCTGCTGTTCAGGATTGCTCTGGGCAATAGGTGCCACTAACTTATCCACCACAACATTGTGCTTCACGGAATTGAACCGCTCAAACAAAGATTGAAATTCCGCTACGCAATCTTCATGTACCTGTGCCTGCAGCGATGCTTCATCCACCTCCATCCGATTAAGTCGGTGATAAGTGTGGTGCAAATAGTTTTGTACTCGCAGCAAGGCATTTCTGTCTAATGTAGAATCTAGGAGTGACTTGACCTTTACGAGGACTTCGTGGACTCCTTTCAAGTCATCTTCAACATCAATCGGACTTTCTAAGACATCCTCGGAGGGAAAAACTGGGCCTAATTTGGCAATTTGCTTCCGCAAATCCTGAACAGTGGCAGCTGGGGAGCAGCCCCTAATTTGGACCTCATATTCCAGTTCAGCCTTTTGTAAAGAAAGGAATTTCACGGGGTATTCCATAATTAATAAAAATAATAAAATAAATAATTCCCGAATTCAATAATTTAAATTAAATGCACCGCAATAAAGAAGGTGTTGAACAAGTGTCGTATTCTACTCCGTTCTGTTACAAAACAGACTACTGACGTTATGGTTGATAAAAGCACAAAAAAAATATTGCCAAGAAAAGCGAAAAGAAAGAAACAATCACTAAACCAAAAGAAAAAATAAGCATTAATAAATTGCAACTAATGTGTACACAATGCAACTTTGCAAAATATTTAATAAAGTTAACACTTTTGTGTTTGACTGTATCAATGTAAACAAGACAGAGTGCGGAATAAATTACTAAAGATGCAATATGTGCATACAAAGAGATTTAATTTTGGAATACGATACAACAAATGATATTAATATAAATTTTTTAGACTTGAAAAAAAAAACAGCGAAACAAGATTATATGGGCAGAATGTACACCTTAGTTACGGGCAACCAAAAATAAAAACGTTCACAAAATAAAAAAACACATAACACACAACTACTACGGAGTAAAACCAGACCTTTAGACCACGTTAGAGGCGCCAGTGTGACGTTCAGTTCCCCCCCAGGATGTGGTACTAAAGTAAAACAACTGACGTCAACAACAAAAATTAAATATTTATTTAAAAAAATAGGGTCGTAGGGTGAAGCCCGTCTGGTTTAACTCGCGTATTTTGTTCGGTACTCTCCTGGATGGCGAATGGAGTCGGCGAAGGCGGCTGCGAGGAGTGGACCGGTCGTGGAGCTGGTGGTAGACCGGGGCGCAAAGGGGTAGCTGGTGTGGTGTCCTTTTACTGCGCCGTGGAACGGCGGCGAATAAGGCGCTGCTAGAATCCCTGGAACTTATCCCTTAGGCCGTAAGGTCGGATTCCCAAGCGTAACTACGCACCCTGGAATTTTATAACGTCCGGGTTAAAACTTGCTCGATTTCCTCCGCTGATAGTGAAAGCCCTTTTTGCCTAAGAAGCAGGAGAGGCCGAAAGCAGTTGGTGTGGGTGTTCACTATCAGAACGGAGTCTTAAAAACATGAGAAAGAACAAAGGAAATTGGCTAACATTTAATAAAATTTGCAAAAAAAGGGTATGCCGATAATTAATCATAATATTATAAAATTGCACTAATGATAGTGTTAATGTTTGTTAAATTAAATTTTGACTAGTTGAGGCACAGCACGAAAATTATTATAAATATTTTAAATAACAAGTTGTAATTTCGTTATTCCACCTTGCTGGAACAAAAGGTCGTAACTTCATAGGAAATGTATGGCGGTTACGTCCTTTTGACGCAAGGTGGACAACTATCGGTACAAAACAGCGTAGGAAGTAGATGTTGTTTTGATATTATAGGAGGAATTGAAAACTGTGTGCACTAGGGTTTATCATAAGCACTAACTTAAGGCTAAGCACTACTTAAAATAACACTTGTTCAACACTTACCCTTATCGGGGTGCGGTCACAAACACTTGAATTATTTAACTTTCGAATTTATAACTTCCAAATATGTTGGAATGGTATTTGAATAAGTTAATTCTTATATTAGTCAGCGCGTATGAGGACACTTAGTGAAGACTAGTGAACGCGACCGACTACAAATCTCCAAAAGTAAGTAATGGGCCGGACGCATCTCGTCTCGAATGTTCTCGAAAGACGAAACAATGCGCGCGCTTTAGCCAATCGGCGCGGGCTACGATAAAATGATTTGTGCTGAATTGCGTTCCGTGTAACGTCGCGCACACAAGTGTTAAACGTTCTGTATATTATTTTGTTTATTTTTTAGATTTTTGTTATTTAATTAAGTTGATTATGTTTAGTTTAAGTTAGTGTATGCAGTTATTTATTTTTCCTTTTAAATTAGTAATTATTGTAATTTTAAGAGGTAATTTATGTTTATAGAATTAGTACACTGTTTTTTTTTTTTTTTAATAATAATAATAATAAGACATGTACGTGCAACGTTACACTATATCAAATCAACCAATCACATCAACTCCTAGAAAAATATTCACAGACTAGCCAATAAATTCGTTTTACTTTCACTTGTCGCTGTCAGTTGTGCTTCAACCGCCATTGCAGTAAGGAACGTGCTTCGACAGGTAAGACTATTTTCATAGAATTTATGTGTGTTTTGTATAAATTTAGTTGTAATTCTTTATTTTCGAAGTTATTTAATGGTTGTATTTAACAATTTTAATGTAATTTCAAGTGTATGTGTGTTATATTTCATTTGTTTTAAGGCTGGTTAACTACAGGTACATAATTTGTATGGATATCCTAAGGTTGACCAGGTTCGTCAACTATTGAACAACTACTTTTTTTTTTCTTTTTCTTTTTTTATTGTTTTTTTGATAGCTATGGCATGTTTAGATACCCCACTCACTAGTTTATGGTTGATATTGCCTAGTTTTCAGTAGTTGACCAGTGGTTTGACATTGGTACTGCATACAAAAAAGATTTTCCTAAGATTGACCAAACCCGTTAAAAATAATTTCTGTTGCACTTGTTGTAGATTAACTATGCCGCGAAAGAAAGTATTTTTCAAATATAAAGAAGATGTATATAATGCACTTGATGAAATACAGTCGGGGTGCATAATTAAGTTATTGTCGTAAATACGACATCCCACATGCTAGAATTATTAATAAAATTAAAATGAAATATCCAATACAACGAAAAATGGGACTCCCAACAATTTTAACACCTGAGGAGGAACAGTTGCTATGCAGATGTATAGAGACAGTAACAAAAATAAATGCAACAGACAATCGGCCAACACCGTTCAAAGAAGGTATACAACACTTTTAGCACAACTGTGATACCTACGCGACTCTTTGTCGCGCCACAAAGACTGTCTATCTCTTTGCTTTCAATACAATGCGAGAAAGACTGGTGATGCTTTTTCGCGCGACAAGCGTAGTCGCCGAGCGTTGTGCTTGACCGGCAGAAAGAAAAACTTCGAAACTGCACAGCGACATGCAGAAGCTATAAACTCATCAAGAAGTAGAGTAACAGAGGAAGGAATAAGAATATAAAAATGGCAATCAGAATTGAAGGAGTTTTTAAAGAATGAAACGCAGAGGACATACTAGACGATTCTGATAGGATTTTATTGGGACCTAGAGCCCTAGAGGCATGGGAAACTTTTATGATATTAGAGGCAAAGAAAAAGAAAGAATAACTGTTTAAGGGATGTTCGCTGCATATCTCGTAAAGTCATGCCGGTGCTGGTTATTTACCCCTACGAAAGAATACGCGGTGTGCGTCAAGGTGGGTTGACATCTCCGGACCTTTTTAACTTTTACGTCAATGACCTTATCGGGGAGCTGAGACGTACTAACGTTGGTTGCCACATTGGTAACGTATGTGTTAACAATCTGAGCTACGCGGACGATATGGTGCTTATCAGCCCCTCGATAAACGGTTTGGTGAAATTACTTGCTACGTGTGAACGTTACGCAAGTATTCATGGCCTGAAATATAACGTCAGCAAGACCGAAATGCTTGTTTTTAGGTCTGGTAAGGGTCCGAAGGTGGTACCTACTGTGTATATGAACGGCTCGCCAATTAGGGTTGTAAAAAGTTTTAAGTACCTGGGACATGTCTTGAACGAGTTCCTAAAAGATGACGCCGATATGGAGAGGGAACGCAGGGCTCTGGCAGTGCGGTGTATATGCTGGCTAGACGCTTCGCGCGTTGCTCGAGTGAGGTGAAAATAACTTTTTTTTGTCAATGTTTTTACACATGCCAGATGTGGACAAATTACACCAAACGCTCATTCAACGCGCTATAATAATGCCTTTTGTATCTTGCTGAAACTTCCACCCTTCTGCAGTGCGAAAGGTATGTTCGCCGATGCGAGAGTACCTGACTTCTTTGCCATATTAAGAGCCCGGGCAGTTTTGGACAAGACTGAGAGCCTCGGGCAATGAAGTTCTATCAGTGATAGACAATGACTACAGCGACAAGTTTCATAAACATTGGTTTAGCCTGCACCTCTGAGAATGCGCAGCTGTGATTATAATATTATATTGTATATTTGTGGCTGTTTTATTTTTATGTTTTAGAGTGTAAGTTTCATTTTTACATTGTATTATAATGAATTTGTACACTTTGCTATGGGTTTCTTGCCTGCTAATAAACGAATATTATTATTATTAATAATAATACCTGCCGAAATTGCTAGACGTGTCCCTGAAGAGTCTAGAAGTTTTCTTACTTTTTAATAAAGATTATTAAATGAAAAACCCTTTTCTTTTCGTATTCCTTATTTTTTTGCGTCGTTTTGAAAATTGGTCAACTTTTGGTACAACCCCTAACAACAACTGGGGCCGGCTTGTCAATCTAGGGTACATTCCAGAATTTAAACTTAAACAAATAGTAAAAATAAACTGTCAAGAATTAAGTGATTTTCTTTTGAACCATTACTTTTAATTACATAATGTAACAGATAAAAAATAAACTGGTAATATAGTTGATACTATGTTGCGTAACAACACTTTAAAGTCAAAATTTCTCCTTAACTGGTTTGGGATCGGGGCACTCATCCTAATTAAAAAGAGATGGATATATAAAAGAGCGAGAAAATCAAGTAACTTATGTTTCTTATCAGTAGTTAACTCTTATTGTTTATTATTTCTTAGCAATAAGTATTTCGTTTACTTCCGTCTAAGCCAGTCGCTATATATATGTACCACGTTACTTACCGCTGTTTACAACTTTTATGAAAATGATTGAATTTAATGCAGATGTCCATAATTTTCGGGACTTAAGTGAAAACAGTGATGTTTTACCAGCAGATCAAACAAAATCAACCTTGACTATACTAGATGGTGTTTTTTTTTTCAAAATTGATTCCGAAACCGAAAAAGTGTTATCATGACCTGTGTAAAGTGTTCACCTAAAATTGTTAAAATAAAAGGACTTCCAAATTCAACATCGAATTACATTAGTCACTTGAAAAGAAAACACGGCGATGTAAAAAACAGGTAAATAGTTAGTAATCATTCGAATATTTTATTCGCAAATAATTTATTTGTGGAACATTTTATTCGCGAATGATTTATTCGTCGAATAAATTATTTGCGAATAAATTATTCGCGAATAATTTTAAGACGAATAATCATACGAAGATTTTATTCGTTATTCGCGAATGATTTTGTTATTTATTCGTTATTCGTCATTTGAATAAATTTTGCCCATCTCTGTTTGCGTCGGCCGCCGGAGGTGGACTGTGGTGTGGAGTCCAACCCCGAATGGCTTTCCATGGATCGACTCGCGCCTGCGTCTTGTGCCCGCCAGTGTTACCAACTTGGTAGTTTTGGGGAAACGTTTCCCTTTTATTTCTAGCGATTTAGCCTGTTTTTACTTCAGGAAAGAATCATTTCAAGTTATTTCCCCTCTTTCCCAGCTATACCATTGATTAGTATCACGAATGTGCTACTGGGAATTTTTCTCCCACTGGTACCATTAATAGGGCAATAGATAATTTTGTACAATGGTCTCCTTTGTAGGTGTTTGGAGTATATATTCCAGAGTTTTGCAGAAATTTTCCTTCTGGTCTTGGCTACAACACACTTGGGGAGCATATGCGGAAATAACATTTAAGATTTCCCCGTCCACCAGTACTTTATGTGTGTCCGAAAAAAGACAGTTTTGTGATATTATTTTGGTACATTTTATGAGTGTTACAAAACTGACGATCTGATTTTTTCATATAAATTTATGGATATTTAAAAAAAATGTAAAATCGATAGTACTCTTGATTTTGGGTAAAACAAACCCAAAAAGATATAATCTTGTGATGATCGTGGGAAGTAGCGCAATAAATTAAAAAATGTATGTCTATATTCATATTATATCACAGCGATAGAGGGGCGGGGTGTCAAAAGCAATAAGCTTGTATTGGACGAATTACAGACAGATATGTGTAATAAAAAAAAACTTATAATGTATTAAAACTTGTCTAGCTTTATTTAACACAATTTGTACAGCATTAATTAAGTAGTTACAGAATAGGCAGGTATTATTATCACAGTTTTTAAAGTTAATAACACAATTTTCCAAGTCCCACCACGGGATTGTTTGTGACGAAAAAGTGTGCGCGCGGCAGGGTCATCGTGCTCCGCCGCGCGTTTCATACCCACCCCCCCTGTCATCTTAAGGTGCGTCCACATTTGTATCATTTGCCCGATCAGATCTTCGTTCCGTGGCATGATCGCGTGTCACGATCACGCGTTTGGACGTTGCGCCGATCCGGTCGCTCGAAATCCATGTTGATACGCGTATCACACACTTAGATCGGACAAGTAAGGCAATGATCGCCGCAGGCAGTGAGCGTCCAAGCAGCACGATACGCAGTCATGCCACGGCACGGTGATCGGATACGAGCAAATGATACAAGTGTGGACGCACCTTTATACCGTTTATTTGTTGATATAGCGGCAACAGAAATACATCATCATCGGTTCATGAGATGCAGCCCGGTGACAGACAGACAGACAGCGAAGTCTTAGCAATAGGGCCCCGTTTTACCCTTTGGGTACAGAACCCTAAAAACAAGATATTTGAAGATTTTGAGTTCACGAATGTAGGTATATTCTCGCAAAAAATTGACACCTATGACAAACTTAATGTTCCCAATCTGGCTATGATTTTAGTACGAGTACACCCGGTGGAAGATTTATTTTTAACCACTGACGAAAAAGACGGCTGTTATAAGTAGCTGTGTCTGTGGCATCGTAGCTCCTAAACGAATGAGCCGATTTGGATATAGTTTTTAAGAGTCCCCAGCAAGCTCGGTTCTCCATACAAACGTAGTTACGCTCTCATTTTAAAACGACTAGCTAGTTTACTCTGAAACTTTGTACCTAGAATAACTTAAGGTGTATGCAGGCCTTTAATTAGCTTATATAGCTTCAGATACCATAGTAAAAAATAAACTTTTTAACAAAAAATAAAACCGATCCAAAAAAAACTAAAAAGTAATTAAATAACGCCATAATTCAGTTTCTTCAATTTACTTACAAGTAACCGTTTGTATAACTACTCAATCTATACAGTATCTACAATTAATCTTATTTTGGCGTCCAAGCCATATAAAGAATGTGTGAATTGAAAATTGACGATTTTAGTAAGTTGTGACACGATGGCACCGACTCTTATTTATTTTACACTTTTTAGTTACTCGCTACTTTTTTTTTTTTTTTTTTTTTTCATTTATTTAACAATACAAGAAACTTATAACTATAATAATTGTTTGGTGAACGAAAACCGCGCGCGGTTTATCTGCCACCAAGAGATCTCTCGCTTACAAAGCGTTATCAGTGCACGCATTTGTGCGTCCAGGCCGGCTGGCAACCGCCCCGACGGCAGCGAGGCGACCGCGGGGACGGAGACAGCGCTGTTTCGTCATCGCCGTCTCCGCTCCCGCTCCCACCTCGTGCCGTCCATGCGGCCGACAGTCCGGGCGCTAAATAGAAGAAGACATGAACATGTTTTTTATAATTCTGTTACAATTTTTCATGTTTTTAGTTAGGTCTTGACAAACATCGTTAGGCCAGTCGTTTAGAATATAAGGTAACAGGTATTGCCACATCCGTTTCCCATAAGTATTACTATATGATGGAAGTACATATCTAGATAAACGTAACTCGCTCCTTAAATTCGAGGGTCTTGTTCTATATTTCAAGTTAGATATATTTGAGATTTCGTCACAGACAAGCAACATTTTAAATTTGTCATAAACATTTATAATCTTACAATACTTAAATAATTCGTTGTCGTCGTTTTTGTATTTATTCCTAACCGAATTTGGTACAATTATTTTAATCATACTCAATTGTATTCTATATATATTATCTAAATACGTTTTGAATGTTCTGCCGTAACTACTTAAGCTGTAAGTTATTATAGATTCTGCTAGTGACATATATAGCATTCTACGAGTACTGAAGGGTAATTTATATTTTAAGATTGACAATTTAGATAAGATAGCTCGCAGTTTGTTACATACATAATCAATGTGAGGCGCCCAGTTGAATCTGTTATCTATGATTACACCAAGGTAAGTATGCTTGTCTACAAGTTGCAGGTGGTCGCACTCACACATACGAGGCATGTTGCTGTGTAAGCACCGGTGGTTATGAGCCACGATTGTTAGTTTATTGTTACATTTTTTATATGCTGAGTGTATATGCATGAGTTTAGTTTTGTCGTAATTAATAACTAGACCAACATCGTGGGCCCACGCACACAGCAAGTTAAAGTTGTTTTGCAATATTATTTCGGCTTTAGTAATGTCGGCGTCGGCAGCTACAAGGCAGGTATCATCCGCGAACTGATATACGGAGCCACTGTTAAATATATTGCACATGTCGTTAACGTATAAAAGATATTCAGTCGGTCCGAATATGGAACCTTGTGCCGTTCCTCGGTCTGTTGTTGTCATGTTACTGCAGGTGTTATCGATTTTTACCGTTGTGGAGCGATTTGTGTGATAGTTTTTTATAAAATCTAACAGTGGTCCCTGTATACCACTCCGCAGAAGCTTTGAATACAATGTTTTATATTGGAGAGTATCGAACGCCTTGCTGAAATCAATAAATATAGCTAGTACATGTTTTTTGTCGTTTAAGTATGAGTTTACTTCGTTTGTGAAGTTACAGAGCAATTGTGATGTATTTTTACCTTTTTGAAAGCCATACTGTTTATCGTTAATAATGTTATTTTGTGACAAAAAGTTGTGTATCTGGTTCCCATAAAATTTTTCGATTATTTTATCAATGCATGACAATATTGTGATTGGTCTGTAGTTATTTATGTCACAGTGGTTACCTTTTTTATATATCGGTCTAATTGTACCTATTTTTAATTTTTCAGGAAATACTGACTTCTTAATACAGCTATTTATTAAGTGCGTAATAACGGGAGTTATTTCATTGTTTATGGATTGTAGGTCTGCGACGCGGATTCCATCAAACCCGGGACTTTTTTTTACGTTCATGTGTTTTATAATTGAAAAAACTGTTTCTTCAGTGGCTTTAATTATGTTTATTGACACTGTAGGATTTTGAACATACAGACTTTCCGACAAAATCGGCTTATCACAGGAAGGGCATAGTTTGTTTACGTTATCTTTAAATTCAAGGGCAAACCTATTTACGAGTAGATTAGTGTTTATATTTTTAAAACTTTTTATTATAATCTCATCGATGGATTTAGTAATTTTTCCGCACAGCCTGTTAACAATTTCCCAAACTTTTTTCTGATTTTTAAAGTTGTCATTTATTTCTTGTTTTAGGTAGTTATTTTTTAGGTTATTTATGTACTTATTAGTTTTATTTCTGTATTTGTTGTATAGAAGTCTATATTGCGCGTTATTTTGATCCTGGTGCCAACGTTTGAATAGCTCATCGCGTTTATTGCACAAATATATTACTTTATTATTTCTCCATTTTGCACATTCTCTTTTACTAGGGTTAGTTTTAGTTTTATATTTACATGCGTCATACGTTAGTGAAAACTTATTATTGATAAACTCTAATATGTCATTTGGGTTGTCATAGGTTAGCCCGTGGTTCCAGTCAACAGCACGCAGTTCCGAAATTACTCGTTTGTTGTTTATCTTATATTCGTAATTCGGCTGAGCCGAGATAGGCAAATCTTCTGTTATCGCGAAACCAGTTATGAGGTGATCTGCAAGGCAACTTAAAAGTGTATCTCGTGACGATTCGAACAAGCCCAAACCCGGCTAGGATACATTATTTTATGACATAGGTCTGGTGCCTACCTTCCGGCTCCATCATCAAATCAATTCGATGGTACCATTCTCAGCAGGAACATTTAAGTTTGTGACTATGAAGTTGCTTAGCAAAATTAATCAAGATATCTTATCACCACCCGTAAAGCATTTATAATTGAGGAGTTCTGATGGCATTCTGTGGTCTTCTTCATCAGTTCCACTTCACCAATTTACACTTTCTGAATGATAAATTGTAATATTTTCGCCTAAGCAATCGGAACTGTAATATATAATTAATAAAAAAAATATTGTAAATATCCCTTATAGGTAAATAATCGAACTGTTACGTAAATATTGTAAATACATCTTTTAGGTAAGTAATAATTTAGCGTACGTACATAATATTTGATTCGCGTGTACAATATTATCGATAAATAAACAAAAGTAGTCGGTAGGATATTATATCTTTAGTGTAGGTACATAACATTTCGTGTATAAAACATTATTGTTAAATATTGAAACATATAAATATAACATAGGTGACATAGGTATTATTATTAAGAAGGTGCCTTCTATAATGAACCCAGAAGCATAAATAATGATTGTAAATAAATAAAACATAATTAGGTACGTGTTAAATTGTAATACTTTCGTCTAAGCACCAGAACTGATTGTAGATATTGTACTGTTATTATGTAATAAATATCGATTAAGAAGTCGATTAAAAAATAAGTCTTCTGTACTCAGAATGCTTGTCAGGACAATTCCAGTAACACCAAACACGACTCGGTTACGTTGTTTGGTTACCGTGTTCTGTAGGGTACTTTCCGGTTCCAGCATCAGACCAGTTTTATGCACCTATTCAATAGCACCATGTACATTTGTTTACTCTTAGTAATTTAACTATCCGAATCGGCACATCTAATCGCTACCTTCGAAACACTGGCCGTTTAGAAGTAAAGTTCTAGTGGCCATCTGTGGTGTTCATCATCAGTTTCCTTACACCAAATCCTATTTACTGAATGTAAATTCTTGACTTTATCAATAAATTACCGAAAGCGTCGTACATGTCCCTATAACATTTGAAGAGTTCCCTCGATTTCTCCAAGATTCCATCATCAGATCCCGACTTAGTGCCAACGGGACCAACTCGGAATTATACCCTTTCGATAAAAAAAAAAATGAAAATCGGTTCACGGTTCTCGGAGATATCGAGTAACATACATACAAAAAAAATACTCCGAATTGAGAACCTCCTCCTTTTTGAAGTCGGTTAAAAATACAGTGAATTTAAGTTTTCCATACAAAACTTGTTTTTGCCGCATTTCGTTTGTTTTATAAACTGTAGCCATATAAACTAATTACAGGCCTAGATATACCTCATATCATTGTATATGCAAAGTTTCGTTACAATCCAACACTTAGTTTTAAAATGAGAACGAAACTCCGTTTGTATGGGAAGGTGAAATTCGGCCGAGCTTGCGGGGGACTCTTAAGACTATTTAAATATAATATTTAAATACATGTCGAAAATTACCAAGACTCACGAACAAACATTCATGCTCATCAGTCATCACACAAACGCTTGCCCTGGCTGGGATTCGAGCCCGGGACCGATTCAAAGCCATTGCGCAACCAACTGAACCAAACGTGTCGTGTTTGCTAGTTTTATAACTTTGCAGAATTGAAATGGAATTTGATGCGTTTTGGGGCAAGCCGCTAATCATTGAGTTGTTATTACTACGTATAGAGAAGACTCCGCCCAATCACTTAGTGTTCCGTTCAACTGCAGTCGGCCGGCCCCAGTTCACTCAGTGTCGCGCCTATGACGGTGACAGCGCACCTATGACTCATTAGCCGCCCCCCTCCCGCCCGCGCGCTCCCCGCACTGCCGCGCTTATAGCACAGATTTTGTTCGCGCCGTCTTCTCTATACGTCGTAATAATAGCTCAATGCCGCTAAAACAGCTTGTAGGGCATCTCTAGGCTTCATAGGTGAGTACTCGTTGCTCGTTGCCCCTGACGAAGAGCATGGGCGGCAGGTCTCGACTTAGCATCTCCAGCCACGCCATGTACAGTGCTGCTGGTAACTCCTAGAAATAATAATGTTGCAAATGGTACCGTTTCATTTTGCTTAACAATTTCTCCTACGAGCTGGCTTCATTTTCCAACTCACGCTTCACTCCGAAACCAATTTTATGCCTGCCTTTTAATCTTTGTGCAAAAGGTGGGTTTATTTTATACATGTTCTGAATATTTCTGGGAAATGAAACAATTAGGTTGGGCTGGATTTATGGGTCTGACTGGAGTCCCTGGAATTTTTTCAAATACCTACAATTGTAATTTAAAAAAAAAAACAATTTTAGATGGGGGGGTGGGGGGGTGTCACTTATAAAGGTAGTGTAGACCCGGTTGCCCCCCAATAATTCCGACTCTGCAGTTTAAATCACTTCGCTTGGTTCTTAGATATTTCAAATACGATGCGGTAGGTTATGGTATAATTATATACTTAAAACCTTAGAATACACTGTCAATATTCACTATCAAATTATAAATTATTATCGGCTTCTTGGCATTATTATAGTCCAACAAGTTGCTTTACGGCCCTCGCCATATTGTGGATTTATAAATATTACGCGAAGCCAGCATCGCCTCAGTGCATTGAGAAACAAGTCATAACATTATGGGCCATTATGTCCATTGCTGGACACAGGCGTCTTTCCAAGATCTCCACAGCCGCCGGCCATTGGGTGAACTGGGTGATGACTCACCTTCCTGGGCATAGGGAGGTTCATAACCACGAAGGCAGCTTCGCTGGAGTGCTCCAGCAACAACTCACGCAGCCGCAGCTGCCTGCTCGTCTTCGCTTGCCACTGCGACAAGTCTGCCTCGCTTACCAGGCAATCTAGAAAAAAAAACATTTTAATGTATAGATCTAAGAACAAGTGTGTACGCACTTGTTGTGGTTGTTATACAATGTAGAATAAGGTGTTCCTGAAATTTTGGTGAAGCTAGTTATAGTAACCTAATCAGATGCCGATAAATGGAGTCAAAACACATTTGCCTATTGGAAATGAAACTACTAATGAGATTGATTTGGATTTTGGATTGGACCAAGAAACTCTGGAACTACAGTAAAAGACAACTCTGACTCATAATGGGTGTGTTTACAGGTCACTTCGGAGTCAAAGGACTCCTGGCCAAACTAGGACTTTCTGACAACACGGATTGTAGAATGTGCGGTGAAGAGGCTGAAACAATGGAACATATACTATGTGAATGTCATGCCCTCGCCAGACAGATAATGAAGGAATTTGGTGTTGGGTACCCAAGGCCAAAGGAATTCCAAACGCTGCCATGGGCATCTATCATCCGGTTTATGGAGATGGTAGAACAAAACATTGAGTAGCAAGAAGGGCTAATTAAACAAAATATCCCACTGGGTCGAAGTGTATCCGTAAGGACCCCTAGTAAGAAGATAAGATAAGATAATGTGATTGATAAATTTTCTGAACAACTGTTCTTTGCGATCGATCTGAAAATCTCTGTATGAAATATGTTATTTATTTTAATATCTACATAGTTTTCCTGCTTCTTTATTGTTGTCCTGTTAAATTTATTGACTTACTTGTTTTAGAAAACAATTTTCTGTGACGCGTCCAGCGTTGATTCCGGCGAGACCAGATATCCTTGGTAATTTAACGTTAGGAAGAGATCTCCATGTAGCAGTGGTTACTTTTGGCTAAGGTTTTAAGGATAATGACAACTTTGCTCACCGCTACTCTCCGTCTCTGACTTATGGATCATGGAGTGGAAGAGGTCCCAAGTGGCCGGCTCCGGTGCGTCCTCCACGCCGCTTAGGATCGCCAGCGATGAGTAGCTGATGCGAAATTTGGCTAGGAGACCCTTCAGTCTGAGAATTGACAAAAGTATGGGCAAATTATTTTCTTAAAGTTTTTAATTTACCAACAACAGTTTGTTTTAAACGTAAGCCATTCACAACTTTTATTATAACAGACTTTAGGCAGTCAGTGAGAGATAGTTTGGCGAAATGGAGACTTCTGCAGTACGCAAAGAAACTTACTCGGTTTTGAAATATGCATTGCAAGAGATTTTTTTCTTTACCTTAAATATGCAGTTAATAAGTACGACCTCAATAGAGTGGCTACTTCGTTACGATTGTTGTCCAGTCCATCGTGTGCGTTCCACACCGAACGTTTGAATGAAACATGGAATTTGTGTACATTAAAGATAAAAAAGGGAAACTTGGTATATAAATAATGGACCTTGGCGGTCCCATCACATCAAAATGGGTGGACGCATTTCAACCATTTTTCTTTTATACAAGGATAGCTGGACAAGGCCACCTAAGGATTATTATAGAATACTTTTTATCCGCCTTCTACTCTACTCAGTCAATAAAAAATATGAACGTCCGGTTTGCCTTAAAATCATAAGAGTGAGCCTATTGTAATTGTTTTATTTTGCTTGCATGTTGGTCAGAGTCAAATCCTAAATGTTCAAGCTTTTCCACTTCTCTTTATATAAGTTAGGAGACAATGCAATATTGTGATACCATCGAGCTGATCTGATGATGGATCCCCAAGGTGGTCATAGGAACACTGTAATAAAATAACGCAATCCTACCGAGTTTGGGCTCTTTAGAATCGTCTCCGTGAGTTGTTTATGGATGTTTAAAGAAAAGTAGAGTCGGTATAAAAGCATGTCACAAAAACGTAATATTAGACAGAAACTTATTCTCTTACAGAGCGTCAGCGTCGCGCGTTTCGTATCTGCGCTGGGCGAGCGCGAAAATGCGCAGGCGCATGGGCGGCGCCCCGCGGTTCGCCAGGATGTACGGCAACAGGATGTTCAGCCCGCCGTCGTCGTACAGCCACCATGCATCCAGCGTTCCCTGTACACATTTGTATAAATCAAATATTTTTTTACCAACGGCTCCGAGTCTGCGATAAATTGTGATGCCTGAGGGGTTGTGGAAATCCAGACCTTTGCCCAGCAGTGAGACACACATATAGGCTAATGAAAAAAAAACTTTATATCATCTATGAACAATTAAATTTGAACAAAGATCGTGTACAGTAAAGGAAACTAAAACACGGACGCTTTATCCCTTTATTTCGCAAAACGAAAAGAAAACCACAATTCAAGCCTCGGTGCCGTTCCATAGACTTATAATTTTTGATTAAATAAAAAATACAAAAATATAGGGTATGAAATAAAGGGTTTCCTAGTTTGAAAAAAAAAACTGTTGTGCACAATTTAATTTGATTAAAAATCATGTTCGTACATTAGGTATTTAAAAAAGTACTATTACTTTTTCGAAATTTAAATTTGTTCCATTCCCGCTTGTGGGTTTGCGCACGAGCCAGCCCCTCTATTGCCAAACGCGTTTGACGCTCGGAATCAGAATCAAGTTTTATGATTTTGTATGGGCTATGACAGTTGATTCGGATACCAATTGTCAAAATTTCGTTACCAATAACCACCCAGGTCTACCCAGTTCAAAGTTAGGTTCTAAAATAAAAAAATAAAAAACACTTACCACTTACCACCGGCCTATAAGTACCTACTTTTATTTAGAATCTGGCTTTGAACTGCGTAGGCTATGCTTTCTTGGTACTTAGTAATCGGATTCAGTGGGGAGAACGCAAACCCACATACGGGAATGCCATCCGCGGCCTATAAGTACTTACGTTTTGAAGTTCAATTGGTTTGCATTTGCTGGATTTAGAGGAGGTGGCGGCAGCTAAGAGTAGACTCACATTACTGTGCGATAAGTTCCAACTGACACTGGGAGTCCTCAGATTATGTTTATCCGAGCTTTCTCTCCGTTGTTCTTCTAAAAATAATTAAACGGTAAGTGTTTGTGTGATGAACACGAATGTTTGTTCCTGGATCTCGATTTTCTTCTATGTATTTAAATATTATAATTTATCTATAATTTATATAGAATGACCGCGAGGTGCACGAAAGATTTTTTGTGTAAAATTGTCCCTGGTATTCAGTTATTTATTTATTAACCACTCATTTTTGAGGCTGGAGTAAAAAATGTTAAATGATACAAGTAAAATTCAGCCAATAATAATAATAATCGGGTCGATTTTTGTACATACAACTTAAATAACTTCCGCTTCTGAAAATGATTCCTTTTCATAAAATGGCGACGCTTATTTTTCCACAAAGGATTGCTAGTGAGTGGGAGCTGTCACTTTGATGTCTGTCAATAGCGACGCGAAACTTGACAACATTCAAAAGAGAGAGAGAGAGAGAGAGAGAGAGAGATATAAATTTATAACATCTTCAAAACTAAGACGGATTTCACTGGAGTTAAGGCACTGATCCCACCATGGGCGAGGAAGCGATTAGCTATCGGCGATTTTCTCGCCCAAGAAACGAACAAGATATAGAGTCTGTGTTAGTAAAAGACACACGTATATTAATACGAGTATTTCATCGCTGGCTGTTCACACTGCCGGCGATAACTCTCTCTTTCCTAGTTTGTCGCGGTGATAAGAGCGATGAGATAAAACTAGTTCAGCGGTACTCGCTCAGCGATGCTCGCTTGGCGGTTAGAACTCAAGCTGCGAGACCAACCAGCGGTGATTTTACTCCGCTACCGAGCGAGTGGTGCGAGTAATAATAGCCCGTCGCACTCGAACACTCGCTTATAGCCGAGCGACAAAACTATTGACGCTACACACTCGCTTCTCTCTGCTCGCCAACTCGTTTCTAGTGTCTAGCTTTAATCGCTTCTCCCTCATTGTCGACGGTGGGACTAGTGCCGAATAATAATGATCTAGTCTTGGGAATGCGTGGTTGAAATCTTTCGGGTTCTTCGCGGGCACCTTGTACATAGTATGTAAATCGTCGCTTGGTACAAGCTTTGATTAGTTTGGGACTGGGTCGATTTGTGTAAGGTTGTCCCTGATGTTTATTTATTTATATAACTACTGAACTGATTTTCTTGAATCATATCTATGATCACCTTTGAAACACAAAAAAACGAAATAAAAATTCGTCCATCTGTTCATGAATTATGATACCACATAACACAGATTAAACATTTTGATGTGGACGTATGCCTACTTTGTTCATCCTTACTAGTCCTAAATTTAGTAAACAACATTCTAACCTAAAAGTACACCTTTTTCGTATTAAACTTCCATTTTCTCGTAAAAAAAGTAACAGGAATTAATATTAGTGCCACGTTGCCAATTTCATTCATAAAATTATTGCCATTAATTGCATATTTTTAGGTTATAATGTTGTTTTTAGGACAAGTACAGATGAACAGAGTACACATACTCGTAGGTATACTGTTATAAAATCCATATAAGAGGAGTTGGCGTAAGACAGAGGAGGGAAGACTAAAACTTTACCGAAAATGCTCTAAAGGCGTTGAAATAAAGTTAACCTTTTGAACTTTCCCCTACTCTGCCTTACCCCTACGCACCTTACATAGGCAAAGGGAGGGAGATGTTGTCTCTGTATACTACGTCAAAATTATAACACCTCTCTTTTGTAAGGTGCGTCCACATTTGAATCATTTGCCCGATCAGATTTTCGTCGCGTGGCATGATCGCGTGTCACGATCACGCGTTTGGACGTTGCGCGGATCCGATCGCTCGAAATCCATGTTGCTAGTGTTGCTACGCGTATCACACACTTAGATCGGACAACCGCCGACAGTGAGTGATCAAATAATACAAGTGTGGACGCACCTTTAGGAGTTTAAAAAGGGACTCATCGTTACGGTACAGTCAGCTGCAAAAAGATATACACGATTTCTTCATCGTCGTTTCAATCTTGACAGAGTGGTCGTAGTCATAATTTCAGGTGCTGGTAGCATGCTTTACATCACGCCTACATTCCTCTCTGACAACCGCCTTCGTTGGGGAATGTTGTTATTGAGCAACTTATGGTCCACCGAAACGTCCAAGGAATACCAATCAGAACACGAGGCAGATTACCAATAAGATGGGCAGACCAGATTAAATCTGCAGTAGGTGGACAACTACACGCAAGCAACACTATTAGTCCATTCAAAAATATCATCCCTATACTCTGTTACCCGTCTATGGGGTTCGGACAAGATTTTTGAACGGTCTAACTTGTTGCAGCTGACTGTACGATAGATACTTCGGTAAAAAACTTAAAAGTAGGTAAGAGAGTCAGATTAAATTCTGCTGAAGACCAAGTTTAGTCGACGTGAAAAAATTTTTTACCGGTTTGAACTAAAATTGGCAGATGCGTTTTGTTGAAGGAGAGATTAGAGTCTGTGTACATGAGGTGACTCGTTTCGGTAGGGCTACGTGTGGAGTGCAGTAGATGACTGGACTGCTTCAGGGGTGTGAGCACCTCAGTCGTTCGATACTCTGGCGGGGTACGCAGGATTGTCACTCCTAACTTATGTTCGAAGGCTATCCTGCAAGTGTTCACATCTATTACATATAAAATAGCTTCGTTACTGACTTAATGATTCTCAAATAATACACAGCTTAAAATTCTACGCCTGTGCGGGTGAAACTAGTGACTGTCCCAAGTAACACAGTAGAATCTGCAAAATGTAAAGTTTTCAGCCCTTTTAGTGTTGTAAATATTACCAAGTAATTTGAAAGTGTCGAAATTTCAGATCGACGTCTGTTACTTGGGATTGTCGCGGGGATGGGAGCTTGTCTTGCAATATTGATCAACAGGTTTAGCATGCTTGTTATGCTATAGAGTCTGCTTCGTTGTAAAGAATAATGGAAAATAATTATGAATCTTATTACTAGCCCAGTAGATGGCAGTCACACGAAAATATAGTTAATTGTTGTGCTGAGGCAGTAGAAAGACCAATTTTTAGTGGTGTTCAAAGGCTACCGTAGGTTGGACAGACGATAGGAAGAACACCTGAGATTGCTGGAGAATATATGAGAAGACATGTTCAAGCATGACCCCTTCAAGTCCTTAATCCCTTGGATTGGAAGTATATCTCCTAGTAGTCTGTAGACAGATCAAATACCTACGCGAATTAATCTAGTTGCTCCAGTAGTATGTATATCTTACCGTAAAACCTTAACGTACGTCAACATGTCATCCGCTTGTGACCAGTCGTACTTGTATCCCAGGAGAACTATGTTGGGCGCGAGGCCGCCCAGCCCAGAGGCCTGCAACAGCGCGCGGAATCCGGCCTCGAACTTGGTACCGTCAAGCAATGTGAAGAACCCGCTCATGTTCAGAGAGTCCACCCATTGGTTGGCTGTCGCGATATGTGCTTCGCGCTCCAACGAGGACAGCTTGTTCTGTCGCAAAACATACAAGCATGTTACAAACTGAAGAAACTCTCGACCTTCTGCGCATCTATTCAATAACAATTATTTAAACTGATTCCATTGTTCGGTTCTAGTGAGAGCTGAGATGCGATTGACGAGGTTCTTTAATGTTAGCTCTCTTTCAAAGTATGCGAATTGGTACCTATTACAGTCACCAGCATCAAAATATCATATTATATATATATATATATATGCACGCTTTGTTGTGGCAGATTTTAACGATGGTGACTGTACGTCCGGTCATGTGCCGCTCACATTACATCTTCCACGTATATTTCATCATCATCAACATCATCAGCCTATATATACGTCCCACTGCTGGGCACAGGCCGAGAGGGAATGGGCTGTAGACTTCACGCTGGCCCAATGCGGATTGGAGACTTCACATACACCCTTGAATTTCTTCGAGTGTACTGAGTGGTTCTCTCAATTAGTTCTGCGAGCAGTATGCCCATTGTTAGTTTACAAATCTTCCAGTTATATTGTAATATCAGGCATTGGTAGGTGCCTGGGTTTAGGAAGCTTGAGCAAACCTAAGCTTTGAGCTTGCCTGGGAGGTTGTAGTCCTGGTACAGTAGGTACATCGTGGCATGGACGAGTAAAGCAAAAGGACTGTTAATCGCCGTACAAAAAAGCCGTTCTCCGATATTTACAACGCCATCTATGTGTAAGAACTACTATTTGCAACCATTCTACTTTCTTAGCAAGACAGTGCTTAATTATTCCATCTATATCTCAATAATTAATACTATCGTTAATGATTACTTTTAAAGCGCCATCTAGGTTTAATACTGAACATCCCCTTGCGGTCGATGTACAATCTAAAGTATGGCGATTGTCGCGGTTCTTTTGTTTTATTCGTTCATGCTTCATGCTAAGCTTTACTGCGCGCGTTGTGACCTTTAATAACAAATTGTGTTTTGCAGTCCATATCCTCGCATATGCCCGCCATGGATAGAGTCCTACTAGTTTAAGACCCTGTCATCATCAGGGTTCGTAAAACGCGCGCAAAATCGATTGAATTGCCTAGTCATCACTGCCTAGTCATACGTCATTCAAATCAATTTTGCTCGCATTTTCTCCGCACGATGCCCGGTCACACATTACCTCGTGGATGTCAGCCAGAAGGCTGTAGGTGCCCCTGGTGAGGAGGCCTGCGAGCTGCACGAGCGCCGGCCGCCGCCCCGGTGGACCCGCGAGCACCAGCAGTTGCGGATTATACGACTTAACGCTGTGTAAAAATATAAACACGTTATCTAAGTCAAATTCACACGGGAGAAAGTAATTTAAACGTATTTTTCTTATTGAAATAAGACAATTTAACGGATTATATCTCGTAAATTATCTCATTTTAGTTCCCCACGTTTCGGAAGCTTTTCAGCTTTCCATGGTCACGGGTGGACGTATTTTTCTTGTTAAAGTTGTGAACAAGCAGTGTGTCTATTATAATACAAACTAGGTAGGTAATCAATTTAAAATCCATTCAGTTCACTGCATACTAGGTATTAGAGTTACCTGTGTTTTTGATTCATCTTCACCAGCGATTGGACTACGTCGAGGTATCGCTGTGCTTCCGTGCTGCTCCCCCAATCCGCATCTAGAATTAGCATAGAAAATGCTGGGAACATGGTCTTATTGTCATCATGTTAAGAAAGACAATTTACTCATTTTTGATGGGATGAATTATTGGAAGTCAAATTTTGATGTTATGGCTGACAAGGATGCCATAGACCACTTTATACCTCGCGGTTTAACACATTATTAAACATAAAATGACGGGTCTAACGCGGTATTTTGTATGGAAGAGATCACATCAGATACTTAGCGATAAGACCGCCTTTTGTCTACCGTAGTTTATGTTAAGTCTCTATTGTACCTACTGTTTCTCTTGTTGGTGTGCAACAAAGAATTTTGGTATTGTTTTGTACTTTTATATACCTTTATTAGGTATGCAACACATCAATGTAACCCAGTTGCTGACTATCTTAGTGACTGGTGAATCGGCGAGATGTTACTGGAGACGTCGGCCAAATGTATATATACCGGACGAATTCTCTATTAAAATCAAGAAGAAGCCGGGCTCTTCCAAGAGAGCTTATCCCGCCACCCGAGTCCCCTGCTCGCCCAGGATCCCACAACGCCGCAGACAGGCCAACTTCCTCAACGCCGCAGAAAGGATAAAAGTCGTCGTTATCGCCGTCACTGGCGACAAATCAAGATACAGCAGCGGCAGCAGCAACAACAACACCAGCAACGTCCCAAAATAAAGCCGCAGAGAGGCCCCCATTTCTCAGTCGCAAGTCCCGAACCAAAGCCGCCCCCCGCAGCTTTATCTGACGCCTGCCAAGAGGCAATCAAAGAAGACCCGCCCGCAGTAGCGGACGGAGCAGATTCTGCCAAAAAGGGCCAAGCCCTGTTATGGCACCCTACATGCCCAGAAGGGGCATGTGTAGAACACCACGGACGCATTAAAACCAGCCCATCCACGACCACGTCGCATGAAACTGCGTTGCATGATAGCGTTGCATTTATATTTTTAAAAAAAGTTGTCAATTATAATGGTTGTCGTAGTCCTTTTCCGTTGGGAAATCGCCGGCGTTGTGAATAGTGCTCGTTTTTGTTTACATTTACGAATTGTGCCATAAGGTATGTGTGTGCGAATAGTACGATGATATATGATAGCAAAGATCACTCGTGTGCCTCCACTTTCCACTGCGACATGTACGGAAACGAAATGCAGACATTTCGTTTCCGTACATGTCGCAGTGGAATGCAGAAAACATTCCAAATGCAATTTGTATGGGAACCGCATTCGGTTTGCAGCTCCCCTCAGTTCTTTAGCTTAATCCCTAAGAGCTAGTGTATATGTAAATGTAAATCGGTACCTGGCTTCCTGTAGAGCACGATAAGATAGAGCACGAAGAAGGCAAACACCGTGATCAGTGCCATGTGCCAGCTGAGCATCACCATGATGCCACCACACAACATCGCACCCAGCAATGACACCCACATGTTGTAGTACTAAAACATTGTAAGATTTTATTGTGACATAGATACAAATCAAAGCGCAAAGAAAATACGATTGCTCTCGCACGTGGTCACACCAGGACTCGAACCCGGTACTTACTGATTACGCGTCAGGTGTGTTTCCCTTTCACTAGCGAGCACTGTGACGTACGCATCGAATTTATCTATCCGCTTTGACCCCTGTACCTATTTTTATTTTAGAAAGGTATTATAACCTTAGCGCCATCTATGCTTTAGATTTTACTGAGTTGGAATAAACTGTATAACGTAGAGGAGTCTCCTTCGGAATCCCTAATGTCGTTTATCCTAATGTATCGTTTGTCACAACCCATTTTTTTCAGAAAACGTGTATTCTTCAGGATTTTTTAAAAGATCATCGTATTGATTAGGTTACGTTAGGTTTGTTTTATAACAATCCTGCAAAGTTTACAGTTTCATTAAAAAATGCGTTATGACAAACGATACATTAGGACAAACAACGTTAGGGATTCCGATATAGATCCAACGTAGAGGTCCAATATAAGTATCAATGTCAGCCCTAGTACATACAGCCAGACGCGTGCGGTCTTTATAGGCATAAAGGAACTGCCTACCCTGAACGACTATGGATCCATACAGGCTCAGAAAAACTGCCTACCCTGAAGCCCTGAACGACCATAGCTCCATACAGGCTCAGAGAAACTGCCTACCCTGAAGCCCTGAACGACCATGGCTCCATATAGGCAGAGAAAAACTGGCTACCTTGGCCAAAAACCCATGTACACGTCACTGCTGATACAGCGACTATTCAGCCTTAAATAAAGCCCCTCACAGCAGCTGTTTACCAGGCAATTTAGGGTTGTATAATTTAGAATTTAAAATTAACCGAATCAGGTATCCGTACCGCAGGTAGCTTTTTAACAGCTCAAATAATTAAGTGTCTCCTTTTTCACAAGCAACCAGTGCTATTTAAGCGTCTTGCCGCACTCCTTTTTAATAGCCAAAAGAGAACTGTTTGCAAGTAGAATAAAATTGCAAGAAACATACAATAGAAACGTTCTCATACGTGAAAGGTGGGCCGCCAGCTGATGTGGTGGACGAAGGCGGCGTGGAACGTGCAGAAGTTGATGAGGGCGTACGAAGCCAGGTAGAAGTTTGAGATCAGCGGCGCGATTGTGTTCAGGTTCGCTACAAATTATAGGGTAGTGTTACAGATCGATATTCAAACTTTCGAATTCAATCATTAATTTAATGTTTAGGGTGAAATTCTTATTCTAGAATTGGTTACTTATTGTTGTTCATAAGAGATGGGAAGGGGGAAATGGAACACGTACCCATGTATAATCAATCCATCAGCCATAATGTAATGTTTAATGCCAAAATAGGGTACATTGCCTTACTGGCCGCCCTCCAGTTATAAACCAATAACTGGCCAGATTATTTAATTACTGGCCACCAATTCTGCCGGGTTTTGCTACATAATTTGTAGAAATACTCCAGGGGTATATTTATAACAACAAGTAGGTACCTAATATTTTCTTCTGTTTCCGCGATTATTACTCATTGAAAGAAAACCATTTAACGGATTATATAGCGTTTATTATCTCATTAAAATGAGATAATATACGCGATATAATCCGTTAAATTGTTTTATTCAACAAGTAGGTATTTATTTTTAAAATCGTCAAATTTTAATACATTATCCTTCAAATATAAGTACCCTGGCTATATCATATTTTTGCGATTTGGTGGTCATTAATAAGCTATTTGCCCTTAACCGGGTCTAAATGAAGGATATGCTCTATTTATATGCTTTATTTAGTAACTACATAGTGAAACAAATACCCCTGTTTTTTTTTTACAAAATACGACGTAAACGACGACAAAAGTTGTGGCCAGTATTAAAATAATCTGGCAATTTATTGGCGTTTTACCCTACATAGAATGGAAGTTTATATTGATCGTTAAATCTCCTTGTCATGACAAATTTATATTTGCCTAAGACCCTATTCTCTCACCGAAATTCTCTTCCGTTACCTATGAACAAAAACAGCAGTAACAAAATAAGGTGAGCACATTATCCGTAACAATTTTACAATCACGCCTTTTTCCCAACGGGGTAGGCAGATACTACCTCCTTCCACTTGCTACGGTCCTAGCATACAACTGCCGCTTCATCAACATTCATTAATCTCTTCATGTTTAGAGTACTTTTCACTTGGCCTTTTTTCAGAATGCCTCCAATCTGATCGCGAAACATTCGTCTAGGCCTTCCTCTTCCAACATTTCCACTTACATTCGCCTTGTAGATTTTTCCAGTCAATCTTCTTTCATGCATTCTCTCTACATGCCCAAACCACCTTAGCATCCCTTTCTCGATTCGGGTTACTACATCTTCTGTCACACCACAACGGTCCCTTATCACGCTATTTCTGATCCTGTCACCCAATTTCACACCAATCATGCCTCTCAATCCTCTCATTTCTACTGCATTTATTCTACTTTCTTGCTTCTTCTGCCACACCCAACTTTCACTTCCGTACATAAGTGCTGGAACCAACACACCTCTATGCACAGCCCGACGAGCCTTCTTAGAGATTTCCTGGCTACCCATAAAGGCGCGCAAAGCACCATTTACGGTGTTACCAGCAACTCGCCTTTCAATATCACTTTCACACTTTCCGTCCTTATCCGATCTTAATACTCACCAATTAATAAAAATACGAGCGAAACAAAGAAGGTGAGGACGTATCCGCGGTAGGGCTCCCCGTGTTTCCCGTAGGGCTTGGAGAAGAAGATGAGGCCAGGGTAGATCCGGTCCACGCCGAGCGCCTGGATCAGCCGGGGTACTGACAGCAGGTTTGTCAGGGCTGTGGACAGCGTCGCCGCCCAACAGCCCCCGTACAACAGAGGACCCCACACTGACATCAGCTTCATTACCTATAAGTTTATCCAGAATGTACCATCTTTCTAGAAATGGTCATTGTAGCTTTTGAAATGCAAGCAGTTCATGTTCTAAGTACCTTCCATCCCTGTTTTAATTATTCCATTGTGACTTTCAAATAACATCGTCTTTTTGTGCTATTTAATGACGTTTGTGTCTTTTTAAGCTAGTAGAACTGTTAAGTTTTTTTTTATACTACTAAGGTGGAAAACAAGCGTACGGCCTGCCTTATGTTAAGCAGTCACCGCAGCCTATGAGCGCTTGCAGCGCCAGGGGAATTATGTGCGTGTTGCCAACCCTTTAAGAACCCATTCACTCCCCTCTTGAAGAACCCCATACTGTATCCTCCAGGAAAAACCGCGGCAGGGAGGTCATTCCACATTTGGAGTGTGCGCGGTAGAAAATTCCTTTGATATATATTAAACAGTACAAGATAAATAAAATAAACATCACGTTAATCAACACCGGTTAATTGTAATCATGTCGGTATTTTCCAACCTATATTGGCAGAACCCATGTCGGGAGCGGCGAAATTAGTATACATTTTATTTTGTAAATAAGTGTATACAAATTTAGTTGTACTTTTTACGTTCCTTTTTTTTTATATATTAAGTAGTAACTTTGTAAGAAGCTGTTAGGCCTGCTGGAGCTGGCATGTTCATTTTCTTTCATTAAAGCTACTTAAATAAAGATTTTAAAAAAACCATGTGCGAGCCCTAAGTTTCTTTGGACACCATTATGTACTCTCCAAGTAGGATGCGGTAAAGCAGATCGTAGTCGTGCATAGAGTAGAGCACTAGGTCATGTATAAAATGGTCTGAGTCTGAACCAAAGTTCACGTTGTCACGGTTCTCAGCAATGAGGAAGCGAGGAGGTAGAAGAAGGATCTATTGCACTTACTTCGTAGTTGTTGTGTAGTCCATACGTGCAGTCGGGTGCGCATGCTGCCAGAGCTACGTGCGTGAGGTTACTAGTGTCCCCGCTGGCATCACGCAATGCGCCTACGCCGCACAATATCGCTACTGTCGCGTAGGATAGCAAGGAGATCAGTAGCGCAAGCAGCGTGCCTTTAGGAATGGCTGTTGCTGGGTCCTTTAGAAAGAACAATATTAAGCTGTATAAACAAAAATGCGGAATAACTCTGCAAACCCATCATGGGTTCTGGGTTTTCTTATTAACTGTACTTGTGACGATTATAGCTGGGTTGTCTTGTTGTTTGAAGTAGACCTTTGCATACTTAGAGTGGGCGGACTATGAAGTGCTTTTCTACATACAAAATAATAACTTTTACTTATTTTGAAACCAAGCTCTAAAGAAATAATACTCAGTTGGTTTGACCGTAGCGATAGGAATCGAAGCAGCATCCCTTTTTTCCAGGACAAGATGAACTTTTTTTGGAGAATTAGCTGGCCATAGTAAAACGTAGTTTGTCACTTTCGCGATGCAAAATGTTTTAAAGAGATTCGGTCGATTATTTTTATTATTTTATTTACTTGTGATGTTTCCGCATCAAACAATCAACATTCTGTGAAACGAGTAATCGGTAAACGTAAAAAAACCACCTCACATCTAGAAAATACTCATAAGTTTTAATCAGCTGAATCAATCTTCTTGCACCATAAGATGAATGAAAAATAAATATATAAACGTAAATACGTATCAAACATAGGGTGGTGTTACCACAGACTATTATGCATTACAATGCGAAGCTCTCTGCGTCTTGCCGATAGGCGTACATATTTGGTTGTTCGATTAATACTACATTAGATTGGTAACTAGCAGATGATACGTCTCTAATTTTCAAAGTCGTACGAAATCAACGATCCTACAATGACGTAAACAATGCTATCTGTGAAGTAGTAAATTGGTTTAATGTAAATAATTTATTGTTGAATGAGAAAAAGACTAAATGTGTTAAGTTTGTCACGAGGAACGTAAAACACGAGCAAACAAGCGTTATTGTTAAAGGTGAAGAACTGGAACTAGTTAATAGTACAGTCTTTCTCGGTATAACATTAGATTCTAAGCTCCAAAGGGGTCCCCGACATTAACACTATATTTGTTTTGCAGAAACGGGCTGTTCGTGCGATATATAAAATGAACAATAGCGACTCGCTCAGACATAAGTTTAAGGACATTAATATAATGACAGTGCATTGTCCATACATTTATGAGAATATTATGTATGTACATAAAAATATTACCCACTTTAAGAAGAACTGTGATGTACATAATTTTAATACTAGAAATAAGCATAAGCTCGCAGTGCCTGCTACTAGGCTCCATAAAATAAGGAGATTATTCATGGGTAACTGTGTGAGGTTTTATAATAAACTTCCTAGCAGCATTAGTGAGTTGTCTATTGGTAAATTAAAAAATATTGTGAAACGAAAATTATTTTCTAAAGCTTATTATAGCACACAAGACTACATGAATGATAAAGCAGCGTGGGATTAATGTAAATTATAGCGTCATGTAGGTATATGTAAAGGTAATATAATTATTTAAACGAATACCTAAGGTATTATTATTATTTTAATCTTAATTGCTTTATATACTCTTGACATTTAGAATTTTATTCTAGACACATTCTAGATTTTTTTTTCTTTTTTATTGACAATCCTTTTGGGATTTATCTTATTGATTATTTTAATTTTTAAAATGATGATTTTATCAATAATATTATACTTAAGTTAAATGATCTTATTAGGTTTTTCTGGGTTTCCCTAATCCTTGCAGCAAATGTTGGATCATATTGTATTTCTCCCAGCAAACATTCACTCTCATGTAACTGACATTTCGAAAGTGCTTGTAACTAGGCCTACTTGAATAAAGAATATTTTGATTGACTGATTGATAACAGGCATAAAGAAAATACATAACTAAAATATATTTTGATTTTCGTCAGCTGGAAATATCAATCAACTTACAATTAAACAATCGCAACTTAAAAAAAGAAATACTTATAAGCATCTAGCCCGCGACTTCGTCCGCCTTAAATTCGTTTATAGCGGATAAGGGTATTTTTCCGGGATAAAAAGTAGCCTATGTCCTTCCCCGGGACTCAAACTATCTCCATACCAAATTTCATCCAAATCGGTTAAGCGGTTGAAGCGTGAAGACATACACAGACAGACAGACAAACACACTTTCGCATTTATAATATTAGTATGGATTAATCATAGATCTATGTCATTAATAAACTGCGGTAGTAACATTTTTGTTTTTAAAATTGACATGTTTTAAGTCCCTTATACTCGTAGCAGCTGAAATTGTATCGTAATTCTGGGGTGTCATTTCTAAAATACTTTTCAAACATGGCAGTGTTAGAATTTTCAGTGACTTGAAATAAGGAGCGCATAGTGATCGTTCCATACGGATTGGGATTCATTCGTTCACACGCTGCAATGCCACACACAGACTCACTAATACATGGATACACCGACACACTGTTGTATACGTCACACTTATAACATTCCTACTATTAACGTGGGAGGGCCCCCAACAAGGTGGACCGATGATGTGACGAAGATCGTGGGAAACCGTTGCATGAGGGCGGTGCACGATCGGTCGTCATGGTAATCCTTGGGCGAGGCCTTTGGCCAGCAGTGGACGTAGGGCTGATATAATGATGATTTTATAATATGATGAAGAAAATACCTTCAGGTCTCCGCAAATGTTCGCACCAGCCTGCACGCCCGTGACGGCGGGGAAGTACATCGCGAACACCGTGAACACGTCATGGTTACGGCCTTCGCTGAATCGGAAGTCCGGGAGCGCGTTCTGTTTTATTGTGTCCACTGAAACATATCCAGTAAGTATACACAATAACTAGTCCGGTTCTCGGTAATGCTATGGAGCATTACCGAGAACCCATCGTTAATCCACAGCGTTACCTGCGTTACCGAGAACTATGAGTAGGTTATGTTTTAATTCCTGATATAACACCGTCCACCCCTTGCATGCCTTAAAAAGATGTATTCTGGGATAAAGTCTATCTTATATTCTTTCCACGGTCTCAAACTATCTTGATACCAAATTTCATGTAAATCGATACAGCGGTTTAAGCGTGAAAGGTAACGGACAGACAAACAGTAATTTCACATTTTAGTAGGGTGATTTTCGGAAAAAATTTACCTTACTTAAGTAAACTTTTTTCTGAAAATCACCTTAAGTGTCCCAAAATTTTGCACATTAGAATATTTATCAAGTGAAAGGTCATAGGAATAAATACGTTTCTATCAAATATTTCATTTTTGTGGCAAGCTTTTATTGCCGACTGTACTTTTCTTTGAACATCCATCAACTACTCACCGCGACGATTCTAAGAAGCCCAAACTCGGTAGGATTGCATTATTTTATTACAGAATTCCCATGGTATCATACTATTATCACCAAACTTTAGCTGAATCGGAAACCGTGAACACAAATTTAACTTGCAAGATTTCACCCGAACACTCATAAATAAATATTACGGGACAATTTTACACAAATCGAACTGGTCCCATGGTAAGCTCAATAAGGCTTGTGTTATGGGTACTAGACGACGATATATTTAATAGATATATATTACTTATATGCATAGAAAACACCCAAGACTCAGGAACAAATATTTATGCTCATCACACAAATATTTTCCCTTACCGGGATTTGAACCCAGGACCTCAGCTTCGCAGGCAACGTTACTTCCACTAAGCCAAACCGGTCGTCGTAACTCATACATTGCAAGTTAATAAAAGCTTATAAAAATCATTTGTACTAAAATTTTACGACGTCAAATGAGGTCTCACAAGTCCTTCACAGGTGTATTCAGATCATCCGCCATCTCCTTCACCGCCTGTTCCTGCTATAAAAACTTATATCTCATGGATGCCACCCCATGAGTAACAGAGAAGTAACCAATGTAAAGATAAAATAATGAACAAGCAGTACAATAATGCATCTTACAATTTACTCCGACGAAACCCTGAGCAACTTGAGTGCCACTCCTGGGCCCCATGGCGACTCCCAGAATGAAGTTGACGATCGCTAGCACAATAACTGTGATTAGGAAATTCTGAAATAAGTTTTATATCATTTTAATGCAGTAATACACAAACAAGAACCAATTACTTTTAGTAATGCCGCGGTTTGGTCACAGCGAAATAATGATAATTGAATAAAAATTTGTGTATTGTATTATAGAAATGCAGTAAACGCAGAGTACAGATATCACTAAGAAATAAGTTGCACTACATACACACAGCGATAGCCTAGTTCACACTCATACTAATTATAACTTTACATATATGTGTGCACTACTGTCATTAGAATAAAATATGGTTAGGATATATACGAGTATATATATTTATGAGATTTCGTGGTGTTTACATATCTTTGCCCTTGACTGTACAAATTACAAGCATTTGTTTTCAAAAAGTTAGTACGATTGTGAACTAGGGTATCCGAACTTTTCCGCCAAGGATATCCTAATGACGGGTCTTGCGGTACTCTCATCCGCCTAATTTGAATTGTGTGTCCATGCTGAGCCTAAAAGCGATAACTAGTGTGGCGCGAACTGTACCGTGGCCTTTTATTATAGGCTCTACAGAGTCACTCCGTTGGGTGACCTTCTTAGAGAGCAATGTTATTATTCTAACCGCGTTTTCGTCTCTCAATCCATGCCAACAGCGCAAATGAGGCAAATAACCAAAAAGCGACTGCGCCAAGTATCCTGGTGTCAATGACCACGTTGTCGATGATTCCTCAGCTAATGGGATTTACGAAACTGAGCCTTTTTCTCTTACTATGGGCTTTATAAGACGATCGCCCAAAGAGCAATGTATATTCTAGCCGTGAAATTTTAATAAAGATCACCTGCGTTTTCGTCTCCCAGTCCATGCCAACAGCGCAAATGAGGCACATAACCAACAAAGCGACTGCGCCAACTATTCTGGTGTCATTGACCCCATTGTCGATGATCCTCAGCTGATGAGACTTGAGCAGTTCATTGAGGGAGTCGCAGAAACCGATGGTGTTCATGCTAGCTGCCACCGCGTTGGCGAACGCGAAGATGATACCGACAGAGGCGCCGAGTTCAGCGCCCAGGGAGCGGGATACGAGGTAGTATACGCCTCCTGTAAAATTGGGACATTATTCGCGATTTATCCCCTATTTTTTTACAACCTGATTTTGAAGTGGGTAGGTCTGGCTAGGCAGCCTTATCAGTAAACGGATTCAGTGATGGGAGAGCATACCTAAAAACGGGAATGTCATCGCGGCTACTTAGAGTTGGGGTTGAACACAAGGTTGAACCGCTCCAATCAAACTTTATCCCATACAGCGTATTATACGAAGAGGCCACTTAGAGACCGTGGGACATAATATGGTAACAAGACGTCCGAACTGAATCTTTCAAATTTGCCAACTCTAGCTAAATAAACAAATGATATTTAGTACCTGACAGTGAAGTCCTGTGTACTTGATATTGTGTAAAAAGTGTTGAATTCGATATTATTCGCGTAAGTCGTTCAGAATTGTCACTTCACTACAGATAGAGCGGTATGGTTAGACCCACCGTGGTGATTCGTCCGTCATTCTAAATGAATTCCTTAACTCTGGAAACCTTAGTTTCCCCTTGATTCCGATTCCTAATTTTACTGGAATTCGACTTGTTTTCACCTGCCTTATTTGTATGTTAAGTATATGACATAGTTACATGCCTTAAAATACGCTGCTTGATAATATTAGTGCAACTTTATAAATTCTGCTGGATAAACATACGTCATGACATTTTTATTGCTCTTTTCTTCCAATAACACTCATCAGTGACATTGATCGATGTCTCGAAGATTAATGTCCAGCAATTTTTTTAGATTCAGTAACTAAAATAGAAATTTTACCTTACAAAAGCCATGATGTCATACTAATCCAAGCTCATGTAAAATTATTACGAGTCATGGCATTTTTTTAAACTGAATTAATTTGAAACTAATCTACAAATATGTAAGGATGTAAAAAGTAAGTAAGAAATCATTGATATTGTTCACTCATCAATCTCATCATTGTTGTATTGTCTGTTTGTCTAAGTAGGTATCAAAGCATTTTTCTATGATACAACCAATGGGTAATTAATTATAATTATACTGTAAAAAAGTTTAGAAGACGAAAATATTATCAGAAACTTTTGTTTCTTTATTTCAGTTCACCGTTAGCGCATATGGCGCTAACCGAGAGCGTGTTGTTGACCAGAACCAAAGACAAGAATGAGGGCCATAGTCAAAATGGTCTCAACTCATAAAATGTGAAGGTATTTGTAGGATTCATCTGTGTGGGGCGCCGATAACATGGAATGGAAAACTACCGCTTGGCAGCCCTATACACGATGATTCTTAATCGGTGATCAGGAACCATTTTTTTCAAGTAAGTAATTGATGGTGGTCCCGTTAAAGTCGTAATTAGGTAGATTTAAACAAACTTTTCTTTGATGAAATCATTAACTTGAAATCAATTTTATCCCAAATTACTTGTCACCCTACTTAATCTGTATCTGGGAGCCTACAACCTCTTCAAAACATTAATGACGATGATAATTTATGAGTAATAATTTGTCAATCTTGTCATTGTCATATGCATTAAGTTTATTAACTTAAGACGGGATCCCTTTCTTTCCCATATATTTATTATTCCGAATTTCGTTAGTCAGAAATTGATATCTATATCATTTACTTACATAAGCATCAATAGTCATAATTTTTGTTAAGTATAACGCTTAATAGATCTTACATTAATAACCTATAACATTAAATACTCTAATCACAAAAGTTATAAAATTGCTGACTATAACATTCAAAGGTCTATCAATCATTTTTCAGAAATATTTAAAGGCATATATTTTAACCTACTAATGGTTCTTACTCATATCGTTTTAATAACTAACCGAATTACATCTAAAAAACTGAATGTTCATTACGAAGTTATGACCTTCCTTAGTTAAACTTAACAAATTTATGGACTATGATGCAACTTAGAAAACTTCCATACCTACTCGACTCTAAGGCAGGTCAGTGTAGGTACGACGATGAGCGAAGCGAGGAGGAGTGTTAGGTTGAACTGTGACCTTACAGCGCGCGAGCCGAGCGAGCCCTATCATAAAACCATAACACCGACTGCTACCAAGTCCGACTTCGGTTAGGTTAGGTACGACGACGAGCGAAGCGAGGAGGAGTGTTAGGTTGAGTTGTGACCCGAACGAGCGAGCGAAGCGAGCGAGCCGCGCGGTAGCTTTATAGGCACAAATGTAGGACTATATTAATACGAACTACTACCAGGTCCAGGTCAGGTCAGGTACGGAGGTGGTGTAAAAAAAAGCAACATCATTACATTGACGTAATCACGCGACAACCAATCATTACAACTTGCGAATATAGACGTTGTAACAGTTATAATAAGGAAGGTTATTGCTTCTAACATTCTGGAACTGATGCTGTATGGATTTTAAATGTTATGGGCATAGACTTTTATGACTATCAATAATTATGACCAAATCTGACCACCGATTTATACTGTTCATTTTTACGACTTATGTCAATATGACTAAAAAAAATTCTGCCGTACAACGTTATTCACGTTAAAAATCGAACTTTAAACTTTATGGGAACCAATAGAGACCCACTTAAGACATATCAAATTTCCCGCCTGGCACTTGACGTATCGCACGTAACTTCTATTGTAGGATAACCTGTGTATCCAGTGGTTCTTAGTTTTGATTATGTTTTAACTTTTAATGAATTAAACAGTGAGGTAATTGCGTGAGACCTCGTCTATTAGGTTTGATTTTAGCTAGATATTAAGATTTTCCTACTCCTGATCACCGATTAAAAATCATCGTGTATATCGCAGGGCTGTAAAAGTCCAGAGATCTGAACCAGGACCTGATTGTTCTGGAAAAACCCCACTCGCGTGAAGTGACGCAGAAAATTTAAAAAAGGCGTTCTCTTTATAAGAGCCCATGACGTATGGGTCACTGTGCCAATGTAGCAGGTATCACCTTTCAGATTAAAGTTGGTGGTTATACCGCTGACGGGAGATATATTGACGCAGACTACACCAGAAACGAGAATGACGTCTATAGTGAGGATTATGCCAGCCTGACGCATAAATAAAGACGCGCAGTAACATTAAAGTTTTCGTAGTGTACCTCCTTTCAGTTCGCCGTTGGTGCATATGGCGCTGAGAGACAGCGTGGTGATGACGCAGACTACTCCCGAGATGAGAATAATAGCCATGGTAATGAGTGTGCCAGCTTGGCCCACAATCCAAGAGATGCGCAGGAACAGCATCACGCCCCAGATGTTCAGTAGACACGGGATCAACACACCCTGGACATTGAATGTTACTTTTTATCTGGTTGTACTTGTCTCATCGTATACTTCAACAGCTTCTACAAGGTGATATTATCAAAAGTCATGAAAATTTTATGGTTTTAGGAGAAAAAGTTGTCGATGAAATGAAAATTCAGTATACAACAATGTGTAAGTTGCTCAAGCATCTTTTGGAAAATCTTCATGATTAAGAGTCTTCATAGTTGTTTAGAAGCAGGTACCTGTATGTTATATACCTACATATATTTATGTATTGTGGTTATATGTATTACTTATTACATTATTTGGGTGTCTCACCCTTGTAATTATTAATTTGTACAAGTTTGATACCGATATCCCGCACCAATAATTTCTCTGTTTAGCCTAATGGTTGACTGGTAGAGAATACTTTTATAGCATTCAGTCCCATTTGTACTTTCTCGTATTGTGCAATCAAGTATCAATAAATAAATAAAATTGTATGAAATAGAGCATTCTGAGAATCGTTTGTTGATGAAATGAAAGGATACCCATTTTATCTACATTACAAAAGTTTCCCAGCATTGTGGTATATACAAACTTAACACGTTCACAGTCTCCATACAAAGTGTTTCGATTTCCTCGTATGTCCATGCTCCACGCACGGGTCACGGTCACGGTCTTTGGTGACCCATGTGTGGGGCACGGACTTGTGAAATTATTTCGTCGTGACTCATATATGGGGCAGTGGACTGTGAACGTGTTATATAACACCTATGTTCTCGTAGGGGTTCACGAAATTACACTAACCTGAATCCATCCCAGTTTGATTCCTCCATATGTCGTCAATTCAGGAGTAGGTTCCAGGGACGACATGGAACCTCGACTGCCGCCTGGCTGCAGAAACAGAATGAAAGAAATAGTTATAAAGTTCAATGACTTAATTGCTAACTGGATCCTGTACCTAGCTACTCTAGCTGGTAAGTAAGTGTAGGTGGAACAGATCATGTAAATCTCGCGACAAGCTTTTATCTATAAATAGGATACATGCGTGAATTTTTTTATCGCTTTTCTTAACTAAATATCAAAATACTGTATAAACTATTTCAAAATGTGAAATTAAAATCGGCCAAGAAATACGCATAATATAAGCATTTTAAACTAGTAATTAGACAGAGAGGTCCGATGTGCACTGTTACGTCACAGTGCACTCCGGCCATATAAACCATATTAAATTCTGTTTTTCAAGAAAGAGATAGAATGAAATGTTTGATGGCTTATATCTTTGTTTATAGTTATTCGAAAAAAAAATGTCTACTGTTTGTTTTTATAGCTATTCGAAAAAATATTTTTGTCTATTGTTTGTTACATGAATGCGCTTTTAATAAAGCAAAACTAAAAATTCATGCATATTCCATATTGTGCAATGTACAAAAATAATGCGTTTATTTTCTTTTTTAGACTATATTTAAATAAAAGCACTACAGGTGAAAAAAATGCAGTATGAAAATTGCTCTAGCAAAAGAGCGTGTCTCCACAGCACTTACGTCCTTTTGTTGAGAAGTGCCGTTTTTCGGCAGTAACTCAATATGGTACCTATATCCGATCATGTTGAAAACAATTTCCGTTGAAAGTATTCATTAAAGATTCATATTTGTCTGTCGATATATGTGCCATACAATGATATTTGCAGATTTTTTTTAGTTTCGATTACATGCATGGAGTGCCCCCCTATATTTTTTATTTTATTATTTAACTATTAAACTAAGTAGCGGCTCACACAAGACACCTATACTCCAAATTTCATCAATGTAAAAAAAATGCCTGTGACATACGGACGGACGGATGGACGGACATGACGAAACTAAAAGGGTTCCGTTTTTGCCATTTTGGCTACGGAACCCTAAAAAGGAATTTAAACAATGATATTAAGGACACAACGAAAAAGGAGAGGAAATTACATGTAAGTGCAACACAAAAACTCACCAAAAGGTCTAAAGATTCCATTGTAATCACTAACCACCTTAAGAGAGTGTACTTACATCAGGTACAATATCTAGTTGCAGACTGAATGGCTTAAGATTAGAATGTTAATTATAAATTGTTCTGAAATACTAAAGCGTGCACAAAAAATCGGTCAATGGAATGTCGAATGATATTTTTTAGTCAATTAATATAATAAAGGAAGAGTAATTAGCTATAGTTTTGGTCACCCGCTGCGCCCACCGTTGTGTTAGGTGATCAATAATTGATAGAACATAATAATTATGTTCTTTGTATATATATATATATATATATATATATATATATTTATAGTAGTATGTATGTTTAGTATAATGTATATGTATAATATGTATGTTTGTGTTTATTTATTTTTTGTATTATGTGTAATCTTATCTCACCAACTACTCATTTCTAGCTATTTTATGTCATTTCCGCTACCCAAAGGTTGTCTGGAAGAGATCGCTCTTTAGTGATAAGTCCGCCTATTGTCTACCTATTTTATGTTAAGGCTCTATTGTACTGTTTCTGTTGTTTGTGTGCAATAAAGAATTGTTGTTGTTGTTGTTGCTGTTGTTCTATTAATACCACTAGAAGGTGGGCAACTTTGTCAATGGAAGAAAGAAAAATCATAACCCTCTTTAATTCGTCAGCGTAGTCGACTAAAAATATCCTATATCCATCCGTTGTTGCCCAGCTACCTGTGTAACAAAAAGAGTTTTAATCCGTTTAGCCGGTTTTGCGTGATGAAGCCACAACGACACATACAAACACACAAAAGAAACAAAAAAAGAGGCCTTCAAATAGTACGGTATCACTTATTTCTTTGAAAATATCTTCAACGAACAGACATTTAATTTTTGCACCTGTAGGACTAGGTAGCAAATTGTAACTTTGACAGAGAATATATCTTTTCACAGTCAACCCATGAACACGGAAAGCGGAATAGCTTCCGAAACGTCGGGAACTCAAATGATATAATATACGCGATACGATATAATACTAAATTATTTATTTCAACCAACTTAGGATCATAGGGACATGTCATGACATAAACAGTTTTTTTTATAAGTAGCATCATAAAAATAATAACAGTACTTGCTTATCTTAAGGTTAGTAACTAAAAGATATGCAATTATTATTATATAATCCGTTAAAATTGTTTTATTTAAATGAGTAATAATCGCGGAAACAGAAGAAAATATTATTAACTGTAGGACTATTGACTTATTTGATTATATTAAAAAATTTCACGGGGTAGTACAAAAAAAACTTAGTATAGGTAACTTATAAAACCAGAGAGTTATTGCCTAAAAAAATTTTGACAATTGGTATCGGAATCAACTGTCATAGCCCATACAAAATCATGACACTTGATTCTGATTCCGAGCGTCAAACGCGTTAGGCAATAGAGGGGCTGCTTACCTGTTGGTTCCGCGACAGTTTCACGCTTATCCCCATTTTTGCTCCCTCTTCAATATCTTCTTTTGGGTTCTTTTTTCTCCTCTTTGTTACACAGAGGTAGTTGGTCGCAGTATAATTTGATGAAACTGTAAATTTTGAGGTTCGATGTGAGGGTTTCTGATGATGTAAAGTTATATTTTATAGACAGTTCCTGCAACTTCGTTCGCGGAGAAGAAGAAGTCATAACATAACCCTCGTTTCGACAGCATAGTCGGGTAAAAAGTATTCTTTAACCATCTGTGTACCAAAAATATTTGAAATCTGTTTAGCTGATTTGGATTGATGAAGCCACAGCGACACATAAAAACATACAAAAAACCAAAAAACCGGCCAAGAGCATGTCGGACCATGCTCAGTGTAGGGTTCTGCAGCCGTTCATACCAAAAAATGCACACTACAGATGAAAATCATGCGATATGACAAAGTGCACTAGCAAAAAAGCGTATCTCCACGGCACTTACGTCCTTTTGTTGAGAAGCGCCGTTTTTCGGCAATAACTCAAAAAAAGTATATATCCGATCATGTTGAAAACAATTTTCATTGAAAGTATTTATTAAGCTATATCTTTGTAATTTTCATATTCTTTAGACATACCGTTTTAGTCAATAGAGGGGGGACACAATTTGTGCTACTTTTTGGAGCGATTATATATTTTCGATAATATCCACTAAATCAAAAATAAATTTAGAACCTTCAAAATGATTTTTATTTCGCACTAGTGCTTTTTACTTCTTTGAGAATGGCATATAGCCAGATGTAAGGCAGTGTTGTAATAACTCAGCGTATTTTTTTGAGAATGAACAAGTGGCGATGACGGGCGCGCGGGGCGGCGGGCGGTGCATTGATTGAGTTTTTGAATGAACGAAACTAAAATTGTGTGTTTTAAACTACTGTTTTCTTTCATTGTCATCGATTCGCAACTGGATTTAACCCTCCATCTGTGTCTGATAAGGATTCTGACCACATTTTAAACCCTATTTAAAAAATTCATACAGTTTCAGTTTAAATACCAATGACATCGCATACGAAGGGTTGAAAAACGTTGTTTGACTCGTGTGAGCGTGTAATTTTCACTAGTCCCGAGTCTTCCCAAGTAGCACACAAGCTGTATAATGGCTTACGACCCGGCCACGACATTGCGCGAATGGCGGCGTGGCAAGTGTTTTATCTGTTCATTGCGCGGTCGAGACGCGCAACGAACTGTCGTTAGTTGGAATCACACGCAATGAATTAGAAAAATCGCTGCCGCTGCCGCCGCCGCTCGGTGTCGTTATACAGCTAATAGAGCCGGTCCAGATGAGGAGTTTTACGCGCGTTTAGAAAAGGATAACGTTATACACTACAATGAGAAGAGCGTTCGTTTTCTCAACCTAGCATATAGTCTATTCGCTAAACGCCTCACCTGGACCGGCTCGTGTACAGTTTGAGCGTTATAAGGGCTGTATAAGCTTACAGCTTGCGTGTTACTTGGGTTGCACCACATCTTTCGGCTTGTCAAGATGCCACGAGACGAGACTCGTGCATAATGACATAGCAAGGCACAATATAAGGCACTGGTTCAAATCTAGTCGGATTCTTGAATTTTTTTTTAATTATTTGGATCTTTGTATTTATAAGAATTCTTCTTCTGCCCGCGACTTCGTCCGCCTTAAATTCGTTTATCGTGGATAAGGGTATTTTTCCGGGATAAAAAGTAGCCTATGTCCTTCCCCCGAACTATCTCCAAACCAAATTTCAGTCCAATCGGTTCAGCGGTTTAAGCGTGAAGAGGTAACAGACAGACAGACACACTTTCACATTTATAATATAAGTATGTATAGTATGGATAGTTTCTTAGTATAAATTCACTTTAAAAATCACGAAGATCGTGTTGGTAAATAATAAAGATTTTCGTAAAAAAAAAGCTTTAATGTTTTTTCACCATCAAAATATATCCCTTTTTTTATTACGAATAAACATCTGAGACGATTCTTGTCATATATTGTCGTCCGCTTTGTTATGGCAAATATTGCTGCTTGTGACTGTACTTACTGGTGTGATGTTGCCGCAAAAATACAAATATACAAAAAAAAAACTGCAAAGAGCCAGTACCAATTATTTTAAATATCTCCAATGTACACAAATTTCGTTTTTCCACGTTTAAATAGTGCCTAAAGATGTTAGGTATACCTACCACTTCGACTACCCCAGGATTCCTCTATCGCAATTCCCTTGTCCCGTAACAATTGCACTTGACACTCCATTTTACTATTGGCCTCCATAATTTTTCTTGCAATTCGTGCAGTCAACCGTCTTCGTGCGAATTACCCTATTAGCGATTAGCGACGCGTGCGTTCCCGAGTCGACTGCTCCGTAGCGATGGTCACTGGTTCAACTCGGATCGTAACCAGTTTATAAAGACCCCCATTGATCCTTCTTCATGCTGTGCTGAAGTGCAGTTTCAGAGAAGGAAGGGTCACGGTAAGATGGAGGCGGAACAATAGATCATTTGTCTCTGATGGCGGCAAAGGCCCGTGCATACAGTCTATTGCGAGCATTGCGATATGTTAGGACCGGCAATATTAGACTGAGGTGACTTCTTCTATACTATTATAAAGTTGTAAAAATGAAATGTTTGTATGTGTCGTGTCACAAGGCTTCATCACGCTAAATCGGCTAAACGGATTTCACCTATGTTTCGTACACGGGGAGCTGGGTATCTCCAGATGGTTATAGGATACTTTTTACCCGACTATGCTAAAAAAAGAGGGGTAATGACTTTTTCCTCCTCTGCGAACGAAGTTGCGGGAGCCATCTAGTTAAGAAATAACTTTCGTAGTCATAGAATGATTTTAAAAGTACCGTTTTGCCTTGGTAGCGTGATCCAGTTCCAGTTAAGATAATTATTAAACGACTGAACCTATTTTCTGCAACCGTAGCTAAGAAAACGTACTATGTAGTCGCCTTTCAGACTAACTTAATGAAATCCAAAGAGTCCATCTGGATCTTTATTGGAAACCCTAAAATGCTCTGTCCTAATTCTAGTTTTCCCTAACCCAAGTGCCCTTATCTTTTGCGCTCATACAGAATTTCCTCATACCTGTTTTTCCTAATATTTAAGTACTAGCACTTGTTTGACCTAATGGTTATATATTTTATGACATATACATTAAATGCACCAACACTGTTTATGACTATATTTGGGTCTTGATTATTGCGTAGTCCGCCTTTTACAAGTGACTACAGTAAGCAAACTCTACCGTGGAACCGAACTGCTCTCGCACTGCGAGAATTTATAAATACTAATAATCCGAATTTCTTTTTAACGGAATGTTAAGGTAGTAATGCACCTTCTCCTATGAGTAGAGATGGGCATTCATCGATTATTTTTTTAATCTATTAACTAATAATTGAATCGTCAAAAATTAATCGGTAAAGGTTTGGATTAACGATTAATTAATCGTCGGTTTAATCGATTAAATTTCACGATTAAATCTTGATTAAAAGTTGAAACACGCTCAAATGAGCGTTTTTGAACCCAAATGTGCACGTTCCAAAAATGCAATATGTCTTGTCATGTGTACACTTGAAAAATCATTCTAGTGTGCTGTGTGACATAGTTAAACATTGAAATAAAACAATTTAACGGATTATATCGCGTATATTATCTCATTTTAGTGCCCGACGTTTCGGAAGCTTTCCAGCTTTCCATGGTCACGGGAGGACTGACCATGGAAAGCTGAAAAGCTTCCGAAACGTGTTTTATTTCAATGAGTAATAATCGCGGAAACAGAAGAAAATATTATAGTTAAACATGTTTCAGAAACACAATGTGCATTTTATAGTGCCGTCCTACGTCTACATAACTCGAGACTTAGACATACAAAAAATATCTTATTTTATTCCTTATATTAATCGCGAGAAAATAATAATTAATCTAACTAATTAATCGATTCAAAACTTACTCGCGGGATATTAATCTACGATTAATGTAATAACATTAAATTAATACGATTAATTTAATAACATTAAATTAATCGGAACTCGTTCGATTAAGATTAGTTAATCGTCATTTGTAATCATTAATCGCTATTAAGTTAGTTAATCTTAATCGTTAATCGTTTACATTTTGCCCATCTCTGCCTATGAGGCACTAAACTACTGGTTACCACCATGTAGGTATCCATGATTTCTTCCATTTCAGTCCAAATATCTGATACAGAGAAGAGCGAGTAGAACTCGCACACCGAGGGTTCCATATCTATCCATGCTAATATTATAAATGCGAAAGTGTGTCTGTCTGTCTGTCTATGCTCCTCTTCATGCTTAAACCGCTGAACCGATTTGGATGAAATGTGGTATGGAGATAGTTTGAGTCCCGGGAAAGGACATGGGCTACTTTTTATCCCGGAAAAATACCCTTATCCGCGATAAACGAATTTAAGGCAGACGAAGTCGCGGGCAGAAGTTAGTACTATTATAAAGTTGTAAATATGAATTGTCTGGACGTTGAAGATATTTTCAAAGAAATGATTGTAACGGACTATTTCGAGGTCACTGAATCGATTTTCTTTTTGGATTTTTTTGTATGTTTGTACGTTCGTATTAGTCGTTGTGGCTTCATCACGGAAAATCGGCTAAACAGATTTCAACTGTTTTTAGTACACGGGTAGCTGGGTATCTCCAGATGTTTATAGGATACTTTTTACCCGCCTACGCTGAAGAAAAATGAGAGGTTATGACTTTTTCTCCTCCGCGAACGAAGTTGTAGCACCTTCTAGTTAGCTATATTACTTCAAATGTAAACGTACCTTAATATGCCACACGTAGCATGTAGCTTATCTGGTGAACCAGTATAGTTAAACAACTTATAAATTGTCATAACATAACTCTCATTTGACTTCGACTCATAATATTAATTAAACACAAACCTACCAATTTTATTAAACAGAAGAGAGTGCCCACAACTTCGTTCGCCGAGGACAATAAAGCATGACCCCTCTTTTTTCGTCGGCGTAGTTGGGTAAAAAGTATCCTTTAACCATCTGTGGATTGTGGCTACCCGTGTGCCAAAAATAGTTTATTTATATTATTAATTTAAAACTTTAGCTACTAGGCCAGTAGTATATCATATGAAAGGGCCTGATCTACACATTTTTAAACAATTCTTTTTTATTGTGATGGATTTGTTGTATTACGGAAAATGTGAAAAAATAAACTACATTCTCCCCCCCCCCACCCCCCCCCCACCCCTTTATCTCCGAAGTTTACAGAACGAAAATTTTGAACAGTTTCCAATTTGTATAAATAAACACAAATATTACACTTAACTTTCAATTATTTTTTAATTTTCATAAATCCTATTTGGACAACCCGGTTGCGTTAAGTTTGCACCTCATTTGTTTGCAGCAATGCTATAGATATCAGGTGCAAACTTGACTCAACCAACCGGAACTGGGTAATAAAGTTAGGGTAGGTGCGAAAATTTGTACGGAACCCTCGGTGCGCGAGTCCAACTCACACTTGGCCGGTTTTCTTTAATACGCCAATGCAAATACTGGACGCTGACGCAGATCCGCCTCTACCATGTATTCCCATCGGTAGGTACCTACCTGGGCCGACCGATAGGGCAACCAGTCGGTCGTCCCAAGTACGCTCTCTTGACGGGTCGATCTTCACTCATTCTCTGGAGCTGACCCAACTAGTGAAGTCTGTAGGATTTTGATTGGATATTAGCTTCGACCACCAATTCCTCAATCTCGGTTTTTTTTTTCGTATCCTCTCCTTGTGCTATCTCTTTTGGTTGGCCCGAGGATCTTCTGTCAAACCTCAGTATCTGCTACCAGGAACTAACTTTCCAGGCTTCTCAGCCTACATAGGAGTGAGTCTTACTACGTTTTAATAAATGCGCAATTTTATACACAAATACAAATACATTTATTGAACCAACATAATATACATAGAGTTACGGCTAAATTCTCTAATAAATAAATAAATATTACGGAACAATTTTTACACAAATCGAACTAGTCCCATGGTAAGCTCAATAAGGCTTGTGTATATACATAGAAAACGTCCAAGACTCAGGAACAAATATTTATGCTCATCACACAAATATTTGCCCTTACCGGGATTTGAACCCAGGACCTCAGCTTCGCAGGCTACGTTACTCCCACTGAGCCAAACCGGTCGTCTAATACACAATTACATTCAGCTTTTTATATATCCTGAACTAGGGTTCCCGCTGTGTTTCAGGCAAAAGGAAAACCTAATATTACATTATTTTCTATAAAATAAATATTCATCTATATTATAATAGAACGTATGGTAACTTAAATACTAAAATTTTCACAAAACTAATAATAATAAAAAATCTAAAATAAACCTTTATTTCACGACAGTGAGTAAATTCTCTGTATCTTCGTATGTCATGATTAGTAGTGAATCGCGTAACGTATTCTTACATTGAGCGTAGCTAAGTGGATATAGGTCTAATTTCGCATTTAATCTATTGTAAATAAGCGGTCCTAGAAATATGATAAATCTTGAAAAGAATGCGTATAGACACCAGATGTCTTTTTTTCGCCGAAAGTTAAAACCTAAGTCGTACAATACTTACTGCATGCTCCGCTGGCGTCGTCTACGTCCTGAGTGTAATACATCCTCAAATTTTTGATATAACTTGAGGAACAGGCAATTGATTTAATTATAGTGATTACATTTTTATTTGATTACAACTAGGTTTATTTATACTCATGTCACATTATACTTAATGTTCTATAAGTTGTCTTATTTCTTACTTTAATGCAGTGAAATACAAAGAGATAATATGAACACTACGTTTTAGGAAATGTCGTTTGACTTCTGACATGTCACAGAATAGCGCAATTGGAACCATAAAGTTTTATTCTAAACCTACTTTGAACTGAGTTGATCTTAGAGCATTTAACCAATGGTGATGATGTGATGATTAACAAATTACTTCTGTATAAATACATAGGTTGAGCATACTACAGAAATGTTCCTATTTTTACTAACGTATACAATTCAAAAAACACCTGCAAACAAAAAAAAAACACCCTGACAATTTATCGAATAAACTGACGTGATTTTTCTTATACGTATACCTAGAATGAATAAATGTATTCGTATCCAGTGATTAAATGCTCTAATCCATATCGGCTGTGATATCAAACTTTATGGAGTCTAATTATGTGTGCAGCTTCAGCCATGGACTAATGAGCTTCAGCATTCAACCAGTGGAGATGCTAACCGTATTCTTATCGAATATAATTTTCATTGCACTTCTAGGGAGGTAAGTAATCTTATAGCAACACGATCTTCGTGATTTTTCCAGTGAATTTCTTCACTAAGAATCTATACTTTTGAAATACTAAGATCCAAATTATGAAAAAATTCCAAGACTCCGAACGGATTTGAACCAGTGCCGGAGCGCAAGTTCTGCCAGTTGAGCTACAGAGCCCAGGTAAAAAGTAGTGACGAAATTTGAAGAGAGGCTGACTGGGCCTTGTAGCTCAATTGGCAGAGCGTGCGCCCAGGCAAGGCACAAGGCACTGGTTCAATTTTTTTCATTTTTTGGATATTTGTATTTCAAGAATAGAGGTAGGTACTCGTAAACGTGTATACCACATACCACGCTACGGAAATATTCCCATGTCTAAAAACGGTCACAATTTTGACCGTACCTTTAGTAAGTTGCGATCAAATAGAACAGGGCTGAAAACCCTCATTCATTACGGTACTGGTATAATCTTTTACAGCACGACACAGCTAATAAGGCGAACGGATTAAGCAATGTTAGCCTCTTGGTCAACGTTTTAACAGGTTCACAGTCCCGAGGCAATGTGTAGCTTTCTTTCGATATGATGCTTACGCCAAACTCACCCCTTCAAGTATTTTATGAGGCACATGTGCTGCATGGACGTACCAGGGAAACCACTCATGACGCACAAAATGTCTCATCGGACGTACCAGCGAAACGACCCATGAAGTACATTATATTGAGGGCTTCATGTCAAAGAGCAAAACCCCTACTTCTTTCCGTAAATTTGCATGTAGCATTCAAATTACTATATTTTTTATATAACGAGCTTAGTTTTACGTCAAGTGTTCTAGAAGTTTCAATTTATACGCGTACGTAAAGAGTTACCTCGGCGATATTATCCGATATCGATGGTGCAATTACCAGCAAATACTTGAGATTTTTCGACGTATAATCAAAATCTAGCCCTATTCAATTTTAAAACGACTTCTGTTTAACATAACATTTTTGCAGGAGATATGTTAAGAGAACATAATATTCCAAGCATGATCTCAAAATCGACAGTGTTGAACGCATTACTGAAATCCAGCAACGTTAACACCGTTACCATCCTTTTATCCAAACCCGCCCGAATATCGTCAGTAATCTTGACAAGAGCTGTAGCTGTACTATGACCGGAACGGAAACCAGATTGGAAAGGGTTCATGAGATCATTCGTATTTAAAAATGATGTTAACTGCCTATGAACTAGACGCTCAAGGACTTTAGATAGGAAAGGAAGAATGGAAATAGGGCGATAATCAGAAAAAGAGATGGGATTGGAATTTTTAGGTAAAGGGATTATATCAGCATCCTTCCAAATTGATGGAAATACACTAGCAGAAATTGAGTTATTAAGGATTCTAGTAATGACAGAAACAAGAAGGTCAAGAAGAGGAAGAATCATATTACGGCTCACGTTATCTACGCCCACAGCATTCGAAGAAATGGATAGTATGTTCTTTTTAACATCACTGTCAGAAAATTGAGATAGAGAAAACGGTGAAGATTCAGAAGGTTCGAAAGATGGCTAAGAGTGTTAGTTACTCTTAACTGGGCCACTAAACGTAGCAGAAGATGAAAAATGCTTGTTAAGCAGATTTAGATCGACGTCCTTTGGTACAGAGTTTTGCTGAGGTTTCCCAACTCCTAGTGACTTTAAAAATTTCCATGTTTTGGCTGGATCACCATTCTCAATTGAATTATGAATGTGACGTCTCTGAGCATCACGGCATACCGTGCTACATCGATTACGCAAGATATGGTATCTTATTTTATTTCGATCAGATGCGGAAGCCTTATATTTAGATTTAGCCAGATTTTTCTTTGCTATTAACGCTCTTATTTCCTCAGACAGCCAGGGAGCAGGTAGATGCTTGATATTGACAGGACGAATCGGAGCATGGCCGTCATAAAGCTGAGTCAAAAGAGAATTAAAGGGAGCCACTTGCTCGTCAACAGTTTCAGCATCAGAGGCCACACTCCAATCAACCTGCATCGCATCCGAGCGAAGGTCATCAACATTCATCTGACTTGAATTGCGCTGAAGAAGAATTTTGGGTTTCGCCTTCGGAGGACGGATTTTATAAGACAAAAGAAGTAAGTCATGGTACGAGAACGCATCCGCAGAGTACTGGTTATATTTTGCTACATGACTTGCAGAAGAAACAAAAGTGATATCTAGAAGCGAAGGTGTACTATTAGGAAGGTGATGAGTGGATTTAGAAGGTAAAATGACCATGTTGCAAGCGTTCACAAGAGATTTAAGGCTCCTAGACCGAGAATCGTCCTTGAGGAGGCACGTGTTGAAATCTCCCATGACTATATGGTGACTATGAGACGGCATGTGATCTTCCAGAAGCTTTTCAAGAGAGGCACAGTAGTCAACATGAAGAGATGGTGAATAGAATAGTCCCAGAAGAACCTTAGAATGGGACAAAGTAACATCTAGAAACAAATACTCTGCGGAAAAAAAGAGGGGTTATGACTTTTTCTCCTCTGCGTATGTATCTCACCTTCGAGTAGTAAATAAAACTTTGTAAAAACTCATCATTTATTTAATTAAACTATCTTACATTGTCACATTTAGCTAATAATCCTAGTTTTTATAAATTGTTGTTAATTCTTAAAACTATGTATAACATTAAATAACTTACTAACAAATTCTAAATCACATTTTCTATGTATGTATTACATAAAATGCAAGTTCCATTATTTAATTTATAAATTACACGTAATAATTTATTGGTTATAAAATATTACTATTTTAAGGTAAAAACAGACAAGTTTTATAAAAGGATTTAAATAGGTCAAAAATGGTCCGAGTGGAAAAAATACTCGTAAATATGTATTACGTTCTTATACATTTAAGACGATTAAAAAGTGTTCATATTGTACTCAAGTGTTATATTAATTCTATAGACAATTAGACAATAAATCTAATTAATCGTATATACCGCCACTATTTTGGAAATAAACGGGATCTCATTTTGCTCAAAGTAAAAACACAGCAAGTGTATACGTAATTAGTATGTACTTTCGCTGTATTTGCTGGAGATGCTTTGCAATACCAACTTTTACGAATTAGACACAAACTACAATGAGAGTATGGAGGTAGTCGGGAGTTAAAGAAATATACGTGCTTACATCTAAAACCTTTTACCAAAAGGTCGTACTTGATTTTCACAATAAGTAGATTTTTTTTTTGTTTTACAAATATCACGATAATAATCACAATATTTGCAATTTATTAGTGGATCACTCCACTAGACGATTAGCTCAGTTGGTTAGATCGTGCTGCCCCGGTCTGGCTCAAGGCACTGGTTCAAGTCTAGTATCGTCGATTTTTTTTTCATTTGTTTCTGATCTTTGTTCCTTAATAATAAGTATATACATTTAAAGTAAAAAACGCAAATACAAAACATAAATACATTCTAAAAAAACCTTAACCAAGGGTGCCGCCAGCAGCGCAAGCGGGGCCGGGCTCAAGCTACCGGTGGTTAGGGCTGCACAGAGAGGAACCTCCTGACAATGTGGGCCGTGTCCAGAGGATTCGTGCCTTCTATATCTGACCTTTGATCCAGCCATCTAGCGATAGTCTCTTGAGGTGTTGATGGAGAATCTTCGCAATAAAACCGTTAACCGAAACGACTATCGGGACAATAATCGTCGAATCAACAGTCAATAAGAAAAGTCGAAAGTCAGTACTTTTCTTATTATTATTAGCGTCATAGTAAGCCAAAAGACGTCCACTGCTGGACATAGGCCTCTCCCAAAGAATGCCACCATGTTGTCCTGCGCTGCCCGCATGCAGTGGACTCCAGTGACCTTCTCCAAATCTTCAGTCCAAGAGTAGAAGGCCTAGTCCGTAGTCCTCGTGCTCAGACCGTATCACTCTATAGTATTGCCTCCATACTGTTATAAATATTATTACTACGTACATATAATATTTGTATGGTTCTTAGGTGTACTTATTCTAATTACAAATTCTTTGGATGTAAGCTTCTTTGAAACATGAATTAACTTAGTTCCATATCTAATCAATAACTATGTGTCTCTTTTTATCACGATAATTTAATTTGATTCTAACAGTAACCCCTTTATTTTAAGTAAAGATGTACAAAAATATTATATGACTTACTTATACAGATTAAATAAGTACCGAATTTATTATTTACCTACGCTCGAAATAAGTAATACAGAATCAAAATAACTTAAATAACTTTAAGTATGTCAACTGAAATTAAAGTGTAAATAATACATGATCTACAATAATGTAATGTTTAATGCTTGTCCATATTCTTCCTTAAATAGTTCGGATTTTTGCCTAAAGAGAGCACACTGTCGGATATTAGATACATAATATTATGATTTTTAGAAAATAAATGTAATTATTTAATTGTATAATAGATAAGATATGGAATAAATGATTTAGGGAAATACTTTACGTTTAATCACCAGGAAAAGACGGAAAATTTAAATTTTCCATCTTTTCAAATGTATTTTTTATATATTATCAATGTATATTTTATATTTAAAATCAAAACATTACATTTAGTTCAAATAATTATATTTCATTGTAAGATTTAAGCACTATTATAAGCACATCATTAAAATATTTGTTTGTGAAAATGTACTAGGCCTACTTGAATAAAGAATATTTTGATTTGATTTGATTTGAAAGTAATCATAATATATAGGAGAAAATATACAAATCTATATAGTATGGAGAAGACGTTTGATTTATGCTGTGCTCTATATTATGTTATGAATATTATATCTATCACTAACTATGGTTTTGTGTGTCTTTAACCAAGTGAAACCATACTACAACTTATTTTTTCTCTGTAAAGTTCGTTTTGTAGTTAGTACTATACATATTTTCATAGTACAGTCAAAGGCAAATATGCGTATATAATAATCCAATCTTTATTATTATGACTGTAGAGTTGGTGTGTACATATTTTTGAAACGTTTGGTGTGTATTTATCATTGCCCTATGAATTTACTGTACCTACAATAAATTTAAAAGTGCACTATTGATGAAATTGATTTTACTTTTGATAACTAACACTTTTAACGATTAAAAAAACGTAGTAACTTAAATTAACTACCTGAAACTGAAAATCTTGTAGGTTTTTAGTGAAAATTCGAACTATCTACTCTAAAATTACTTTTGTTCTGAAAGTATTGCATTATGATTAAAAATCTTCACATATATCACAAAATAATAAAATTCCGAAGTAAATGTCATAAATAAGTGAAATACGTTAACTAATCTCGATTTGAAATAAAACAATTTAACGGATTATATCGCGTATATTATCTCATTTTAGTCGAAACGTCGGGAACTAAAATGAGATAATATACGCGATATAATCCGTTAAATTGTTTTATTTCAATGAGTAATAATCGCGGAAACAGAAGAAAATATTATAATCTCGATTTATTACAAACATCAAAAACTTAGTCATACATTACGAATACTTAGTGTTAGACCTTTCAAACATTCACGCTTTTGATCCCGCAATATCAGTGGTAATAATATGATAATATTGACTTTTGAAACATGACTGTTGAAATCTTTATAGTTTTTGTGTAGGCCGAATAAATAATTCTCCGATAAAGAACCTGACAAGTGATAAGAGAAGATTGGAGTGAAGATACTGACTTAAATCTGGGGACCGTTTCATAAACGCTTGTAACATGTATTACAAGCAAGAAGTATCTTTTTAATTTCTCATTCATTCATTCACAGGGTCTAGTTATGTCTTTTCTAGAAATACTATCGTTCCAAGCGTGCAGCGTACAGGTCTAAGAGTAGAAAGTTAACACAGACGTGTGGTTCCCTCGCACGAAGAGCATGGGCGGCAAATCACGACTCAGCACTTCAAGCCACGCCATGTACAGCGGGGCGGATACGGAACCCTGAAACATAACAACATTTTATTTAGGTATATAAGTTTTTGTACTACCAATAACCTTCACGTTTGTAACGCCTGTCACATGTCACATGCGTGCTGATGAACCCCAAACTGTGACCTCTTGGAAAAATTTAAGCGAGGGCATTTCACAGCCACAGCATTCGCAGTGGGATGTTTGTATGGAATCGTGAGGTTTACAGGCCCCTAAAGGTGCGTCCACACTTGTATCATTTGCTCGTATCCGATCACCGTGGCATGGCATGACTGCGTATCGCGCTGCTTGGACGCTCACTGTCGGTGCGCCGATCATGCCGCACTCTTCCGATATAAGTGTGTGATACGCGTAGCAAATGGATTTCGAGCGATCGGATCGGCGCAACGTCCAAACGCGTGATCGTGACACACGATCATGCCACGGAACGAAGATCTGATCGGGCAAATGATACAAATGTGGACGCACCTTTAGGGGCTACGCCGGACGCACATTTCAACAGCTAGACAACCATTTTGGTTCCTTTATTGGTTCAAAAGCCATTTTTCCTAAGAACAAAAGCTAGATGAATTGGTCGTATCTCGTATTTGATTGAAAGAATCCACGTTGATAGAGTCTTAGAAAACTCAAGTCTAGAACGCGGTCTTTCTATAAAAAAGCCTTCAAACAAGTGGGCAACTGACTTCTCTAGGCATGGTCTAACACATGACCACTAGATCAAACCAAAGATGGGAAGTCAGGGACCTAGAAGCGATCCTAAAGAGTATATCGGCTGCTCTGCCCGCAGCCGCAATTGTCTTAACCCAGTTTGTAATCATTTGATCAAAAGATGAGAAGATAGGGTCCTAATAGAAGCGAGCCTAAAGAGTCTTATAAATTCCCTTATAGAAGCTTCAAATACGTGGACAACTGACCTTCCTTAGCATGAGCAGCGAAATGTACCTACACCAGGGTATAGCTGAAAAACTTAAGTAAGTCACCTGTTGTATGTAGTAGCGTATCCGTATAGGCAATTTGACGTTCCATATTAGAAAAAAACACGCCAAGTGCGAGTTGGACTCGCGCACCGAGGGTTCCGTACAAATTTTGACTTACCCTAACTTTATTACCCGGTACCGGTTGAATTAAGTTTTAAGTAGTTTTTGAGATATGGCGCTTTAATAGTCGGACAGACAGACAGAGTCGCACCATAAGGGTTCCTTTTGTACCTTTTTGGTACGGAACCCTAAAAATGACATAAGTTCCATATCAATTTTGTACACTACTACATACAAGAGGGGCTTTACTTGTCGGATCGTCTTCACCCCGTTTGTTATTAGCCACATTTGATTCAAAGATGAGCAAAATAACGATCATGAACTGACCATAATGAGGAGCGTAGGGGCGATTCATAAATTACGTCATTTCAAATGGAGGGTTGGGGGGGGTTGTCTGGACATCAGATGATGGGAGCATGACGAAGGCGGGGTGGGGGGTCATTCCCAAGATGACATCATAATTCGCATCTCTAAAAGTGCTTCAATGAGTAAAAAAGGAATGAAATTTCGTGGTTGTATAACCTATTGCTAAAAACGCATTATTTGGAAATGACATCATTTTATTTGGTGGGGGGGGGGGGTCATTTGAATTATGATGGTTGGATGATTTTAGGGGGGGGGGGGGGGGGTCTAAAATCGTAGAAAAATAGATCAAGTAAGTGGGCAACTGACCTTTCTTGGCATGGGCAGCGACATTACAACCAGGTTGGCGTCCTTGGACTTCTCCAGCAGCAACTCCCGCAGCCGAAGCTGCCGGTTCGTCTTCTCCGCCAGGGTTAACAGCTCCACCTCGTTTATTTGAGACTCTGGAAACAAAAAATAAATAAACTTTATGTGTATTCAAAACTAATCAAATTGTTTCACCCAATTGTTTCACATGTACATAATAATGAATTTATCTTTAAAGACACTCTCCACTCTCCACACGTCAAAATTTGCATCGAATCAAGGACCATTAAACCAAGAGGACTGACAATCTCCATACGAAAAGCCGTTCCCTGATATGTTCAACGCTATCTATGTATAACAATTAATATTTCCAATTTTTCAACTTTGCAAGCGTGACAAAGTGTTTAAATAGTACATACATACATACAATCACGCCTTTTTCCCATTATGGGGTAGGCAGAGATTACCTCCTTCCACTTGCTACGGTCCTGGCATACAACTGCCGCTTCATCAACATTCATGAATCTTTTCATTTTGTGCTGTCACAACCCTTTCGCTTTGTCTCATTCACACACAGAATATCAATATTTCTCGCATCCATCATCTGACATACTTCATCTATTTTATTATTCATTCCTCCCCTTAAATTTACCGTAGCAAACCGGCTCTCCTTAGCCCACTCTTTGTTTTCGCTGGGACCGAGACTTGATTTAAATAGTATCTACGATTTATTATTGGCTGCATACAAACTAATTGTTGCTACAACAACATGCTGTATGTACTATGTTTCTTGCACAATTATTATAACATTGTTAAATTTAATGTTTAGTTTTATAGCGCCATCTAGTTTTTGCCAGAATATCTCCTTGCGATCGGGGCACGATCCAAAGTATTGCAAATGACAGTCCTCTTGTTTTAATGGTCCTTGATCAAATGCAGCATATTCCTGCGGAGTATCAAGTCAAGCATAATCAGTTTCACATCTTCAATTTGCAAGAAAGGAAAAATATTCCAAGGCATTTTCTAACCTCTTTCTTAAAAGCTGTCTGGCGTGAGCGCGACTGGTTAAAAAAGGCTTTTTAAGTTTTAACTACAGCGCCATCTAACGAAAAAGTCATGAACTGAGTAGCAATGTAAAGCTGCAACCCAGGTTGAACTAGCACCTCATCGCATACGAATAATTCGGAGCATTGGCAGATGTCGCTTTTCAATATCGCAAGCACCACAAGAAGAATGAGTAGCACAGGCGCTAACGAAAATGTTTTCTCAGTATGTTACCTTATTGAATTGCAAGTTACAAGAGTGGAAACAAATCTTAGTTATCAACTGTAAATATAATTGATAATTTCATCCAAGTTATTGATTAATTGCGGACGACAGGAGGATAGGGATGAAAGGGGAAGGAACCTACGGCTTGGTATTTATTTCAAAAATGTGCAAATCAAGCCCCTTCTAATAAATCGCCCCGTTATCCTGTGAAAGAAGGACAAGCACACTCGCATTTATAATATGTATTAGTAGGGACAAGGACCGGGCCCCGATATTTACAACGCCATCTATGTACCTATAAGAATTATTTTTTTAAACTTATTCAACTTTGCAAGCGTGAGACAGTATTAAAATGTTACGATCTATTTATAATTACCTAATTGCGGACAAATTGTTTCATTGAATAAAGAAACAAGATGTAGACCTTGTTTCTTTAGTCAATTACTAAACTCTGATTTTTACTAAAATCTGACAGTTCTCATCTTGATGATTTCAACAAATAAACATTATTTCATAACAACATGAATGAGAACTTGTGCAACAAGTAATATTAGGGTAAGTTTTATTGATAAGAATACTGACACTTAAACCAGTATGCAGTGATCACAGCGTAAGTGCGCCCGTTGACGTTAAATTTTGGTCTTGAATTTAAAATCAGAGTATAGCTTCTGCCCGCGACTTCGTCCGCCTTAAATTCGTTTATCGCGTATAAGGGTCTTTTTCCGGGATAAAAAGTAGCCTATGTCCTTCCCCAGGACTCAAACTATCTCCAAACCAAATTTCATCCAAATCGGTTCAGCGGTTTTAGCGTGAAGAGGTAACACAGACAGACAGACAGACACGCTTTTGCATTTATAATGTTAGTATGGATAATATCGTTAAATGTCTAGTTTTAAAGCGCCATCTAGTTTTCGCCAGAATACCTCCTTGCGATCGGAACACGATCCAAAGTGTGGAAACCGTCAATCCTCTTGTTTTAATGGTCCTTGGTATAAAGAAGCCAGGATCACAGGTAAAACTTAGTTTGTAGAATGAATCCTTGTTACCTTCGGAGGAACCCTCAGCGAAATTGGCGACGAGATCGTCGAACATCTTCTTGGTCTCTGGCCGCGGTGACTCCATGATGTCCTGCACCATAGTCAGCGACGAGTAGTCTATACGGAACTTGGCTAGCAGATTCGCCATGCTACAAGCAATTGAGAAATAAATGTAAGTACTGTTCCACTTATTACCTGAGGTTGGAAATGGCTAGTGTTAGAAACATTATACAAACGGAGTTTCGTTCTCATTTTAAAACTGCGTGTTGGATTGTAAAGAAACTGTGCACATTTAATAACATGAGGTATATCTAGGCCTGTAATTAATTTATATGGCTCCAGTTTATAAATCAAACGAAATACAGCAAAAACAAAGTTTTGTATGAAAAACTTAAATTCGCTGTACTCGTATTTTTTACTATGGTATCTGAAGCTACATAAACTAATTACAGGCCTGCATATATACCTTAACTTATTCTAAGTACCAAGTTTGCAAACTGTTTTTAAATGAGAGTGTAACCTTTGTATGGAGAACCGAGCTTACCGGGGACTCTTGATTCACCATTATGGAATCTGTTGCAGTTTAGAGTCGTCTTGATGAGTAGTTAACGGATGTTATTTAATTAAAGATTGTCAAAAAATTGCTATTTTTAATGAAACTTATTTCCTAGCTGTCTTGCAAGTTACCTAACATTCGCCAGCCATTTCACTAATTGGACCGCAGTTCTGTGGACCCTGACGAGATCTCGGGACCCACAGGGCCCGTTTTTGTTCAGTCATAAAAGGGTTACTAGTTACTAATGAGCTTTACATATATCCCAAACGGTTTCATTTCTCAAATATTTAATTTAGTCCAAGACTCAGGAACAAATATCATTACTCATCACACAAATATATGCCCTTACCGGGATCTTAGCTAAACCAGACGTTCCCTCGAAAGGATCCCGTTCAAAAATGCTAAGCACTCACTTCCTCTCCTCCAGCTCAAGCTCGTGCCGTCGGTTGGCGAGTGCGAAGATGCGCAGCTTGCAATGCGCCCACGCAGTCCGCTGCGACAGGATATACGGCAGCAGGATCGTGAGACCGCCGTCGTCATACAGCCACCACACGTCCAGCGTGCCCGACTCCTGAGGACACACCCGCGTTAAAATCTCTAGGTAATGTTAAAAGCATATCATATAGTAGAGGACTAGGTATATTTAACAGACAAAAATGCATTTATCAAACCACAAACCAAAAAGTCGCAGAAAGACCAAGGAGGTGTTAGACTTAAGTGGCAGTGGGCCGGGCACATTGCTTGTAGCACCGATGGCGGCTGGGACAAAAAGGTTCTCGAGTGGCGATCGTGTATTAGAAGACACAGCGTGGTAGGCCTCCAACAAGGTGGACTGGTGATCTGATGAAGATCGCGGGAAATCTTTGGATGAGGGCGGCGCACGACCGGACCGGGCGTCAAATTTTTCATTATAATTTTACTTTTATTTTTGATTTCTTTTCTTATGTGGTCTTTGAGAGCGATCGCAACAAACCATCGGAGTTTCCTGCAATTTACCTTAATGGCTGTCCCATGGATAGAGTAGACCATTTTAAATATCTGGGTCACGTCGTTGCGGCCGATCTCAAGGATGACCTGGACATCGAACGGGAGCGGAGGGCCCTGTCGGTGCGGGCGAATATGATAGCGCGGAGATTTGCAGGGTGCTCCAGGGAGGTCAAGGTTACCCTGTTTAGAGCCTTTTGTACATCCCTGTATACCTGCAGTCTCTGGGTGAAGTATTCGCAACGGGCCTATAGGGCCCTCCGAATCCAGTATAACAACGCGTTCCGGGTGATAGTGGGACTGCCTCGTTTCTGTAGTGCATCGGGGATGTTTGTGGAGGCGCGTGTCGACTGTTTTTATGCAAGCATGCGCGGGCGGGCCACATCCCTGGTGCGCCGAGTGCGGGACAGTCCCAATACCATTCTGAGAATGATAGCTGATAAGCCTGATTGTGCTATTATGTCACACTGTGCGGGACTGCATGCTCCTACTAATGTAATTTTATGGTAGAGCTATAAAATAATGGTAATGTAATGTAATATTTATATTTGTCGTGTAACACGAAATAAATAAATGATTTGATTTGATTTGATTTTCTTAGAGATCTACGCATAGAGTGTATACTTAAAAATATATATTTAACTTACGCTAAACAATAATACTGTAATAGTTAAGATATTTTTATTTTATAGGACGCAAACGAGCAGAGCAAACGGATCGCCTGATGGTAAGCGATCTCCGTCGCCCATAGAAACCTGCAACACCAGTGGAGTCCCAAGCGAGTTCCCGGCCTTTCAAAAAGGGGTACGCTTTTCTTGAAGGCTTGAAGGTCGCTTCAGTCCAGAAATATTGCCGGCGACAATTTATTCCACAGTTCAGTTGTGCGAGGCAGTAACATAGAACGCAAACGGGGAAACAAGTGTAAGACACAGATTTCTTTGAGCCGTCCGTTGAGAATACATTCCTGTCGGTCGACATGGCCAATTTAAAGTAATGGAAATAGTGAGTGTGAGCAACCCAGCTCTTTGAGTACTGCGTGTTGCTTTAACCTGGATGGAACTTTAACAATATATATGAACTGAAAGAGAAACTTGTGACTGTAAGTAGAGTCTGGCAAATGAAAGATGAGAATGGAATCAACCGTGAAATTTAAAAATGTAGCTTTTTTGTGCCTGTATGAGCTAGATATAAACTTTGAATGCTTTTCTCATTATCTAATAATTTAATAACTAATGACAAAAGCAATTATTTTGTTTAACTCTTGCTCACTGCAGCTACATTTTTAAATTTCGCGGTTGATTCCATTCTCATATTTCATTTCCCAGACTCTAACAGTGTAGTTTTCTAATAAAACTCTTGATATTTAAGTAATATTTAAGAAGACAATATTCAGATTAGATGCTTGATCTTCCTTAAAAGCTTGTTTAAATAAACTTCTATTAGCTAACCTGTTTTTTCTGGAAGATGGTCATCTGTGTCAATTGGTCCTTTGAAAGCTCAAGGCCATTGGAGGCCTTATAGACGATCTGCCGGTGGATGTCCAGCGGCTTCTTCTTGCTGTTCTCTTTGCCTTCTGATATCGTGAACGACCGTGACGTGGTCATGGTCAGAAGACCTGGCAATTAGATGGAAATGTACTGTCGATATTAATCAAAAGAACTAGTGAATTGACTCAAAACCTTTATTTTATAGTAATTATCTATCGTAAGTTTAAATCCCACAAATAAGTAATTAAGCGTAAAAACCGTCCTTATAATAGTGGATTAAAATTTACAAGACTTTTCAAATCAACTAACACTGACTATCTGTACCTATATGTATGTGTGCTAATAACTAATAACGTAATCATTTCAGAAGGTACCTGGACTATTCGTTTATATAGAAATACGGTTAGATGGTGTACTAGTACATGTGTTAACACTTAGGTATATCTTTTTTCAATCGCTAACGCTTCCTAAAACAAACTTATTCACATTGGTCCTTATCGCTGGATCAGTTTGGATGGTGGACTCACTCTGCAGGTTGTGCCGGCTGGACGGCTGTGAGTCCGGTGCGCGGATGTCCAGGTCTGAATCGGCATGCATCATAACGTTGGGCACGCGCACGCGCAGGTCACCGCTGCAGCTGGACGTGGCCGTGAGCCCGCACGAGGGCGGCGCGTCCTCCGTCGTCACGGGTCCGTAGTCCAGCCCACCAGCTACTCGGAGTATTGCCACCGCTAGACGGTTCTCGAAGGCCGTGCTGGAATCGAATACATGTACATTACACGCAAAGGTTTTTAGGGCCTAACTTTGACCTGGCAGACTAGTGAGGTTTCATTACCAGTAATCTAAACCAGTTGAACATAGCCACAAACGGGAATTGGGAATAAGTTCCCTATGTGGCGTTAAGACGACGCATCAGAAAAGGCATGAACTTAGTGAGCTTCCAGGTCACTGGCAGGAGCTGTAGCCCAACATTTGGCAATAGTCTACCGACGCCAGTAGCCTGTATGAACGCCTAAGCCAGCTCGTAAACGGAACCTATTTGGGGCTGATGAAATCAAGTATACTCACTGCAGCACATTGAAATAAGCTTCCAGATCGCTAGCGGGCGCTGTGGCCCAGTCAGCCTTGTAGCCCATGAGCATGACATTAGGCGATAATCTCCCGACGCCGGTAGCCTGTATGAGGGCTCGCGCGCCCAGCTCGAAGCTGAACCCATGAACGTTGGCGCTGAAGGCCCGGATCTTTCTTCCACGAAGCCACTCGTCGTTTGATCGGCCGCGTGCGCTGCGCTCCTTGTATGATAGCTTGCCCTGTAATAATTAAAGCTCTGATGTAATTGATATCTATATAAGCACGATGGCTTTAAAAAGGTTCGTACCTGCCTGAGATCTTAGCAACCCTCCTTCTTTACTCTTCGTAGAGTAATGAGGAGGAGGGTTGCTGAGATCTCAAGTCTGACAGAAGAGTAGACTACCAAAAGTGGATCTGATTACAAGGATTTTCTTGGTTGATAATAACTTGCAACACAAGGTAGGTACGTGCATCATCAATATTTAATAACGTGAGTTTATCATTAAATATACTTGCGTGATGTCTCTCACGATCAGTACCAAGCCGATTTTAGTGATGGCCGAGGTTGGTCAATGCCAGGCGGGCTTGAGATCGGCCAGCGAGTAACAGCAGCTGAGGCCAGTTAGTTATTCACGTGGTTTCGGATGTGGACCAGATTTTGAACTTTCTGTCACTACTGCACTAACCTGTGTGATATCTACAAAAATCATCAACGTGCCACCCTTAGTGATGATGATGCGATGCCCGAGGTCTATCAACGCTTGCCGGGTTTGTGTTCGGCAAGCGAACACCAACTGCTGAGGCTAGTAAGTTATTCAAGTGCTCTCCGGTGTACACCGATTGTGATCGTTCTGCTACTATTGCACTAACCTGTGTGATATCTCCAACAATCATCAACGAGCCAGCCTTAGTGATGAGATGTCCGAGGTCTATCAACGCTGGGCGGGCTTGTGGCCGGCCAGCGAGCACCAACAGCTGAGGCCAGTAGTTCTTCACATGCTCTCCGGTGCGAGCTAGATTGTGAGCGCTCGACAGCGCTGTCTTGTACATCTGTGCTTGGGTACTGCTGCCCCAGTTCACGTCTAAAACAGATAGAACTTGATCAGCTGGGAATATAAATAAATAAAAACTTGACAGTAGATTGACCAGTGATTATACTTATACAGTTTGATTGAGACCGATATCGGCGGTTTTAAGGCGAGTGTGTGTGGTAAATCACTATATTTTGTATACATTATTGGTACAAAGATCTAAGTAGAAAGAACAATTGATTACGATCCACTGCAGTCTAAGCCGGAATCGAACCATGCAGCGTTTCTCTCTCAATATGTATGTAAGAACCGAAGGTATCGCGCTGGTACAGGTAATACTAGAAGTAACAATGGGTGTGTAGTTTTTACAACAGGTCATGAACAGAAACGTGTTTGAAGTTCCGTAAGCCATCTATTATCTCAAATTCATCAAAGGAAATAGAACAGCCAATGTTAATAAATAGCAAGTGCACTCAATCACTATTGCATATAACTACCCTATTTCAACTAAGTCATACAAGTCAGTACCGTTATTATGAAATTCAAACCTTAAGAAAAGGATGCAAAGATGCTTATCTATCTGCAAAATCGGGCCCAATGAGAGGTTTAGAAAGTTAGCAATCGGCACCGATATAGACTTGGTCAACGGTTATTCTCGTACTTTGTGGGTGCTTGCCGTAAATAAACATGTCTAATGTAAATCAGTCAAACGTTTTGAAGGGTTCTATACTTGGAAATTGTAGGAAATTCATTTCATAGTTCTGCTTTTTTTTTATTGCATTGAGGCTTTGAGCGGATTGTACTGCAAACTATTTAATGACCAATGTCCAACCGATTAAAGTTAAAGTCGCGCTGGTTACTGTCATTGTCATGTCATATCAAAGAGATTTAACATAAAACTTATAGAGAAGACATTGGTCAGTTTCTCATACAAAGACGTTCATCCCAAGCGTCAGTGGCGAGACCACTAACTAAACGAATTAAAAATGCATTTCAGCTATTAGCCACTAGGTGATGTTAGTAAGTTACGCTTACGCGTGATAGGGGTGCTGACATGCCGATATCAAAGTATCGATAATTGGGATAAATGTACATGATAAAATATTTCACTGTGACATAGATACATGTCAAAAGCGCAAAGAAAAAAACGATTGCTCTCGCACTCGTGACACACACGTGGTCACACCAGGACTCGAACCCGGTACCTCTCGATTACGCGTCGAGCAAAAGCGGAGAACAGAGCGAGAAGTACCTGGTTCGAGTCCTGGTGTGACCACGTGCGTGAGCAATCGTATTTTTCTTTGCGCTTTGACTTGTTTCTATGTCACAGTAGATAGTTATGTGGTGTTAGTTTTCCCACATTAAAAACACAGAAACACAAAAATGTGTGTATCATAGAAATAAAAATATTTCATGTTTGAATTATTTCTAACGAACAAGTGATGAATATAGGAGGTATTAAAATAATTGAAGTTGTTTCAATATATCTGAGTTCTTTATGTACATTTGTTTTGAACACTATTATAATAGTTACACAAAAAATAATACTTGGATGATTATCACACTGCCACCGCATCCGGCTACCACGCCGAAACGGTTTATTATTATTCCTTATTAATGTGTACTTTTATAATTTTATACATAAATTATTATTTACTTTATAGTAATATTATCGATAACACATATCGACATAATATTACACTACATAGTAATACTCTAGATCTAAGCGATAAAAATATCAGTTATATGTACCCAAGCCCTTAACTATTGCGTTGTCCACAGGAAAGACGGCTAAATTCTAGAATCAGTAGGAACCATAACGCACTTTTGTATTAAAAACTAGGTGTTTTTGGTTGGTCCCACCCGCGTGGCAATAGCATTTAGCTTACTTACTTTTTGGGAACTCCGCGTTTTCGAGGTAAAACATAGTTTATTTTAATTATTTAATCTTTATTGCACAACAAACAAAGGTACAATAGGCGGACTTAATGCTCTACGGCATTATCTACCAGTCAACTATCGGGCCAAACAGAAACGTTCAGTTGGTGCAGGATCGTGGCAATCGATATATTAGAAGAGAGAAAAAAGATCCCGACGAATTGAGAACATGAGAACCTCCTCATTTTTTTGAACTCGGTTAAAAAGAATAGACAAGTAATTACATGTTAGCTAGCCCAGATCCTCTTTCTATGCGAAACATTATATATAATCGATCCCTGCTCAATTGGGTACTCGATTATCAAATCAAACTAGCACCTTTTTAAGTACTATCAAAACGCTCAGAGTAGAAAGTTTCAAGGAAAAATTGTTTTATGATGCTATGTGGTCAGAGTGTCTCCTTATAGTTTTAAGTTAATTTTATAATTGCCATATTATATTAATAATATTTAGAAATTTGTCAACCGCTGCCGGTATTAACGCCTGCAACGTATTTACTCCCCTTTTGAAGAATCCCTTGATTGTAAGCATGGCATAATTTATATTGACTACAGGAAAGTAAACAATTCCATTGATTTAGCAGGTCAAACGACACATGTTTTCGTACTATAAGTTGTTATAAGGGTAAAGGAGAGGATTGTACCTGGTTTCCGGTAATGCACGATGAGGTAAAGCGTGAGGAAGATGGCGAAGGTGATGAGCGACATGTACCAGCTGATCAGCAGCATGATGGCAACGCACATCAGGAACCCGGCCAGCGAAATCCACGTGTTGTAGAACTGGAAACAATGACCCTTATTAGTACACTAGGAGACTATTTCTCACCACATTTCATCATCACACAAAACGTTGATCTGTACACAATATTGATTTCAGTTTTAAGTTTTTGCTTAATCAGATGGGCGAAATTCCAAGTTCGGATCCTTTCCCCCTACTCACTCAATTATAGATTAACATGAGAGAGAATATACGGCGAATAAACTTCGAATTACGAACTTCGGAGATTCGGAGTAACCCCTCAGTAATCTCCGATACAGAAGAAAAATGTGCCATTGAATAGTAAAAACCATCATCTTGCTCGTCCTCCTAGCCTTGTCCCGTATCACTCGGTCGGCTACTAATATCAAGATTCGGCGTAGGCACATTTTATCACGGAAGTGACTACCATCTGACCTTGCATCCCCGAGGGGAAACTAAACCCTTTATTGGAATTAGGCTTTGTCAAATGAGTAGGCAACTTGACTGTCAGAAGTTCTTAAGCCGCCAGAAGGCCTCTAACTTGTCTTAACGACTACTGTCTTAGACAGCAGCCGGGATCAACTTCTGTGAATAGTAAAAACCGGCTGCAGAAGAAATAACCCTCACTTAAATCATGTATTTCTTTTTTCGGCTTTCCTGCATTTGACTGTGTCAGAAGTTGGCTTGCAACTTTAAAAAGTCATAAATTTCTTTCACCGTAGTCGGCTCGAGTATAAAGTTTCTTATTACCATTTTTGGATTTAGCTAGCCATTTTGCACCTGTAAACATTCCATGCTCTTGATATGGTACGCTCCAGCGAAAAGTGACCTCTCTACAATTCAAATGTATTATATCATGTGTATAAAGTATCTCTGCAAGTAGTTAGGTATATATACTAGCTGTATGCTCGTAATCTTTCTGGATATCTGATTCTGGGACTTACTACATCGGAACTTGAGAACGGAAGTCAGACGTAGGTAAGATGCTTGACACTGTGTCATTAGTTGGCACCTACACAGTTCTTAGCGATAGAGGTGTCAAACAGTGTGCCAATTATTACAATTAGGATGTCAAGAATTGGGACGTATTACTGAAAAGGCGTGAAATTGACCCAGCATGCATTTAGTACGCGTGACTCGCGTGATTCATCAACTCATTGTAAAACTATCATAGTATATCAAGTGTCCATCCAAATAGGGATCAATGAAAATTGTATGATGCAACATTTGAGACGAGAGCTATAATAGATGTTTGTTTACATGTACTCACCCGGAAAGTAGGGCGCCAGCCAAGCGGGCGGACCAGGGCAGCATGGAAGGTGCAGAAGTTGATGAGGGCGTACGAGGCCAGGTAGAAGTTGGAGATCAGTGGCGCGATTGTGTTCAGGTCCGCTGTAAAAGGGTACATTCAGTTAAGGCACGTAAACAAAACTACAGATTTATGCTCAGATCCACAATCATTTGCCTAAAAGTGCTTAGGTCAGCTTGGATGTTCAGCGAGGAGGTATCGAAAGGCAGCAAAACAAGAACAAAGAGAGATTTAAGCGTTCAGGAACTGTATGTCAGGTCTTGTTAGAGTTCACTACGAGAACAAGGAAGATTTGGTGCGTCGTATTGATTTTCTGGTTAAAAATTCTTGACTCCATCACTGGAGACCCTAATCTTATCATGTCGGATGAAGTTTAAAACCTTAGGACTTTGACGTGTGAATATCGCCTCAAGTCTGCTATCCCAACGAGAACAATGAGAATATTAAGTTTCCCATAGGTTAACTGTCAAACGGGAGTTTCTTTTCTCCTCAGTACGCCTCATTTGTGAAATGCTGCTTGGTAAATTATTTAAATAAAACAATTAAGCCCTTCTGGCACATGACTAACATGTATGTACACCTTTATTTGTTTTTTCAAAGTGGGTTGTTTGCACAAATTGTAACTTTGACAGAGGAAAATATATCTTTTCTCAGTCAACCCGTGACCATGGAAAGCTGAAAAGCTTCCGAAACGTCGGGAACTCAAATGAGATAATATACGCGATATAATCCGTTAAATTGTTTTATTTAAATGAGTAATAATCGCGGAAACAGAAGAAAAACTTAACATCTACTATATCGGAAAAATATAATATGCAAACATCTGGTAATCTTGATCCCAATTAAACCGTTTTTTGCCGCTATTCGCACTCGAAGTGACGCGACGACTCTGAATAATTTCCATAAATCTTAATACTCACCAATTAGTAAAAATACGAGCGAAACGAAGAAGGTGAGGACGTATCCGCGGTAGGGTTCTCCGTGTTTCCCGTAACCCTTGGAAAAGAATATGAGGCCAGGGTAGATGCGGTCCACACCCAGCGCCTGAATCAGCCGAGGCACTGACAGAAGATTCGTCAGCGCTGTTGATAGTGTCGCCGCCCAGCAGCCACCATAAATCAAGGGTCCCCAAGCAGACATCAGTTGCATTACCTGAAGTTGAAAGATTTTTTACAATATCGTCACTTGCTATAACATATCTAATTTGGTTGTGTTTTACATGTGTCCACAGCTCACTGCCACTTCAACTTTGGATCTCTGCAGAATCACCGCATTTTTAATATAATCCCTCAGTACATCGAGCATAATTTTCTTCATAGCCCTGAGCAACCGTGATTTATGAACGTCTCGGCTCCGTATATCATCACATAACGATCACTTACGAAGTAGCTAACTATTATGGCAATAATGCCATAATAGTTAGGTTATATCGCAGTATGAAAATGAGCAGGAATAGAAACCTGTTAGTACAGCTGTATCCCTGAAACCTCTAGTAATAACTTATGGTGTAACTATTGTGCAGTCTATAGTGGCACTCTCATGCCGGTGTCCGTGGAGTTCTTCATGAGCACTTCCGTCATGTCCCCAATGGCGAACTACGTCCGCAGGGAGTCACCACCAGAAGGTACCACCATCAGAAGCCGTAAGATAATCGCTTTTATTGCGTTTAGCATTTCGTACGAGACAGAAATATCGACAATATAAGGGTGGACTTGGTTTCCACCGTGAGTACCGTGATGTCGGAATCAGTTCATGCAATTCCAATGCACATGTATCCTGTACGGCATCGATAAACTGGTGACCTTATCTTTTATGAACATTATACCAATAGCGATCACTTACGGAGTAGCTATTGTGCAGTCCATATTGGCAGCCTCCCGTAGTGTTGACGCAGCTGGCGATGTTTCCCAGGCCAGTGACGGTAGAGTTCTGCATCAGCAGGTCGGTGGCGTTCCCGCTGGCGTCCCTCAAGGCTCCGCCCCCAGAGAACAGTACCATTAGGGCGTAGCTGATCATGGAGATGAGGAGTGACAGGAGCGTGCCTTTCGGAATAGCTGAGGCAGGATCCTGTGGACAAAATTAAAGGTTTTTGTTTTACAATAATAGGCTAATTAATCTTTGAGCATGACTCAGATTAAGACTCTATTATTAGCCTGCCTTAAATTAGAACCTGCTATATAGAACCTAATTAGATTTTATTTTCTTTAAATTACTTATTTATTTATTTATTTAATCTTTATTGCACAAAAGAAAAACTTATCGTACAAAAGGTGGACTTAATGCCATAGGGCATTCTCTACCAATCAACCTTGAAGCAAAGCCTATAAATTGTGGGCGGTGCAACTAATTTACAGACATAATTTAGGAAGATAAATACTTAGATATATACATATTCATATAATATATACCTATATATATATATATATATATAAATAAATTCAGACGAAACAAGCTAATCAGAGAAGCTAAGAGTTTGCAGTTCTGCTAACAGAGAGTTCGCGCAAAGATTTTTGACAGCGCACTTGTTTAGGGCTTTCTTAATCTTGAGAGGAAGTCGGTTCCAAAGGGGGGCCACTTGAATGTTATAGGAGTTGGACATAAAACCTGATCGGTGACGAGGGATAGATTGTCGGAAGAGCGAAATTGACGGTCACGAATGACACCGTAATAGTGAAAAAAATTTTTGAGGTACTCGGGTGATTAAAGATCATTGGGAATGGTGAAAAGGAAGCAGAGAAACCAGCTAAGCTGGGTGTGGTAAGCAGACACATGATCATACTTACGAAGACAGAAGATAAAGCGAATGCAGTTGTTAAGGAGTCTCTTCAGTTTATTCAGAAGCTCTTCATTTAAATCTGGATAGCACACATCACCGTAGTCAATTATGGGTAAAATTAAGGTATGGACTAGGAGGATCTTGGTTTTAATTGGCAAGCAGCGCTTCAGCTTGTTAAGGCTATGTAGCGAACCCATGACCTTCGTGACTTATGAATGCACGTGATTATTATTAATTACAAATATATTATCGAATTCGATGCGACAAACAGCATGTAAATTGCAGAAATTAAGTTATTATCATCGTAAAGCCAATATGAAATTAGAAATGTAATATTTATATTGGTAATATTTTCTTCTGTTTCCGCGATTATTACGCATTTAAATAAAACAATTTAACGGATTATATCGCGTATATTATCTCCACCCGTCCACCAAGCCACCGAGTCCACCCGTGACTATGGAAAGCTGAAAAGCTTCCGAAACGTCGGGAACTCAAATGAGATAATATCCGTTAAATAGGTTTATTTTTTATATTGGTAGTCTGTATTTCTGTAAACTTGAAGGATAGGTTATCTGACAGCAGATGTTTAAGCAGTGTTAAAATCGAGATCAAAAGAAAGATGAAAAGACATATTACCTCTACGCGCTAGAAGGCAATCTATTTGTCAAATAATATAGGCGCACAGCTCCTATCTTCAGCAATTTGACGGTCATTAAAATAATACCATACAATAACTCTTAATTGCACACCACACAAAATGAGTACAGAAAACAATCCATTCAAGAAGAGGTAAACAACAGGCGGTCTTATCGCTAAACAGCGATCTCTTCCAGACAACCTTTGGGTAGTGGGAGACGTTGAGAAAAGAAACTGTTTTTTTTGACACGAGGAAACAGCGTAGCGTTAACCTATCAGTGACCTATATTTCAGTACATAAGGAAGTCTTTTGTTATTTTTCCGTTTTTGTTTAAACTACTAGGAATGACCAAATTCCTCAAAAGAGCTTTCTTAAAGATGTGTCATCATATGTTTTGTGAGAGCACGTGCCCGAGTGTATTCTACAAAATTGAACTAAACTTGAAACTATTTCCGCCTCATAGAATATATGTCTGTATCTCATATTTACGGCACATCACGCCGATGATGAAGCGCCCCAGTTATCCGGAAACTAGCATCGATTTCAGGAATTGTGATTATTTCTGCGTGTGCTAGAAATAGATTCCACAACGGTGACTCACTGGTTGCCACTTCCATTCAATTGACCGTAATGAATCGATACGATGTCGTATTTTCTCGGGCGGTAGGTACTTTGCAAATTTCGGGGTTAAACATTTGACTCTCCATGGGAGACGCTTCATTCAATTTGCCTCAATTGCTTGATGTTCGCGTGGGGTATTTTTGGTACGCGTATTTGTTAAAGGCCGGTAAATAATGTCACACTAGTTTATCGACCTGGTAGGACGACTTGCCTTAAGAGTCCATTCATATTGTTGGTAAAAAAGGGTCAGAAAGCGAATTTTGAGGTTTTACCTATATAAAGATATTCTAAATGCTGATTAGTTATTTATATAAGTCAGTTCCTTATTTTTATTGTTCTGTACCCAAAGGGACCCTATTACCAAGACTCCGCTGTCCGTCTGTTTGTCTATCCGCCTGTCACCAGGCTGTATATCATGAACTGTGATGGCTAGACGGTTGAGTTCACACATGATGTACATCTGTTGCCGCTATAACAACAAATACTATAAACAGTATAATTTTATGTCTGTCTGTGTATGTCAGTAACCAATAGAAAATGATCGAACACCGCGTACATTCTGCTTGGGAGTAAGGCACTGGTACCACCGAGAGCGAGGAAGCGATTAGCTATCGGCGATTTTCTCGCCCAAGAAACGAACAAAAGATATAGATCCTGTGTTAGTAAAAGAGACACATATATTAATAGTTCATCGCTGGTTGTTTACACTGTCGGCGAGAACACTCATATATGTATCTCTTTTATTGACACGGAGTCTACATCTATAGTGTGTTTCTTGAACGAGTTGGGCGAGAAAATAGTCGATAGTTGCTCGCTTTCTCGCCGGCAGTGGGAAAAGTGCCTAAGGCTCTGCTAATAGGTACTGGAGTTTCATAGATACTGCCATTTGTAGCGTATAGTTGAATTATCGAGAAGATGGAATTGCATTTGTAGTGGTTGTACCGTTTGCAACAAAAGGAGAATAATTTTCTCTTAACTTAATAAAATGACATACCCAAGAAGTGGAATAAGTAGTAGTCCTCTGTTTTTTTCTTTTATTCGCTATCATGTTCTTCATCTGAGCTGTCACAAGTATTGATAATAAAATTGTCTGTTATTTGATCCATTTCTCCTTCCTGAAATCGATATTTATTTTCTTCACTTTCGACGTGGTGACAAATATTTTCCCAGTCCTCAGCAGTGATGGTATTCATTCGTTCAGTTGCTAAACTCATAATGCCTTGCATGTTTAATGAAACGTTTCTTTTTGCTTCATATCCTTTTACCATGGACCAAATATTTTCGATCGGATTGAATGTCGGGTGATACGGTGGCAATCGTAATACGGAGTGGCCATGTTCTTTTAAAATTGCATCTATGTGGTACTCGCGAAACCGCTCTTTATTTTGTTTAATTCATTCATACATACTGGTTTTGTACATCAACCGGTTATACGAAATGTTGTGTTCTGTCAACCAATCCATCATTTCTTGTTTATTAGAATTTGACGTTGGAGCACGATTCAAAAGTTTGTTGTGATAGGACGCATTATCCACGATAAGTACGCTATTCGGTTTGAGGTTCGGTATTAACTTTTCTTTTAACCATTTTTCGTAGTTGACAAAGTTCATCTGGTCATGGTAATCTCCCGTTTTTTGGTTTGCCTTAAACATTAACAAAGCGTTGGGAATAAAACCATCTTTTCCTCCTGCGTGCACTATTATTAACCGCTGGCCTAAACTGATTTGTTTTTTTACACCAAATTCTGTTCCATCGGTCCAAGCTTCTCCGGACACATGTGAAGTGTGGATGTAGGTTTCATCAGTATAAACTAGTGGTCTATCTTGAGATCGATATTCCGCAATTTTGATAAGGTAATTTATTCTTAGCAGTCGTATGTTGTGTTTTTCCATTAATATTTTTCGGTTGTCCTCGGTCTTTTTCCATTTAAATCCTAATTTTTGTATTTGTTTTCGTAAGGTGGAAATGCCAAATTTGTAATCTATATCGGATTTTAACACAGAGTGGAGTCCCTTTAAGGTTGGAAATTGCTTATGGGACAGATGAAAATTGTATATAGTTCTCCGGATGACTTCCTGATCAAAATCGTCTACTGCTGATGACGGACAAGGACGCAACTTTTTATTCTTCGGGGAGGTGAATTTCTTTGTTGTTGCGAATTTCTCGCTGTTGCTCTCACTCACAATGTTATAAACAGTAGAGAGACAAACACCTGTAGCTTTTTCAACTAACTGGGCAGCGGTGTAAGGCAAGTTTAAATTTTTCGTCAGTTCATTTTCAAAATATTTATAACAGTTGAAAATTATTCGCTTACTTTGACTCTCAATAGGACCAAAATTACTTACAGCCATATTTTTTTAAAATATAGAAATTATTCGTAGTCGTACGGGCGGACACAATAATTAATTGAGAATACAATCAAATCAGATGTAAAAATATACGCACAACGTAAATAATATTGACAATTTCACACTGACATTATTTTTGTTTTCTTCGAGTTCTTCGATATATATATATATATATAACAACCTCTTTGTATGCTGATAGTACAAGAAAATAGAAAATTCAAATATAGAATGCCTGTAAACAAACAATACTACTACATATGCAATTCCACGCTCTCGATGATTCAACTATATCATTTGTACGGAACCCTCGATGCGCGAGTCCAACGCCCACTTGGCCGGTTTTTTATGTAGCGGCCTGAAATTTGTATATCCGTACCTACTAATACTAATATTATAAATGTGAAAGTGTGTCAGTCTGCCTGTCTGTTACGTCTTCACGCTTAAACCGCTGAACCGATTGGAATGAAATTTGGTATGGAGATAGTTTGAGTCCGGGGGAGGGACATAGGCTACTTTTTATTCTGGAAAAACACCCTTATCCGCGAGAACAAATTTAAGGCGAACGAAGTTGCGGGCAGAAGCTAGTTCATTATCATCGTCATCATCATCATCATCATCATCATCAACCTGTTGCAGTCCACTACTGGACATAGGTCTCTCCAAGGGTGCGCCACTGAGCACGATCTGCCAGCCACCCTACTAATATCATCGCTCCAACTTGCCTGAGGACGTTCTACGCTTCTTTTGCCAAGACGCGGTCTCCACTCTAGTGACTACTGAAGCTAGTTACTAAATATTTTAACTAAATTTACCTACCCATGACCAGGCTGTTATTGAAACCAGCGAGCTACATCCTCGACCCCAGCCCTGGAGCCACTCACCATCAGGTGATACTGAGTTCAATCGCTGGTAAGTAGCTGGTAGATGAAAAAAGTAGTATTCAAAAAAGAAGTCATAAGTTTGAGTCCTTACAACTTAATGATGTCATATGAAAACCTAGTTATTGAAATATTTTTTCACACTTAGAATTTTGCGGAGCAGACATATTAGGAAACAGACAGAACTAGCCTGAGCCGATGAAAAATAATTCCAAACATTTATTCATAGTTTTTCTGTGTATATATGAAGTAACACCACGAACCGCAGTCAAACAATACGCATCACGGGACCCTAGTATGCCTACCATGAGCTGAGTTTACGATCGGCGCTAGCGATTATCTCTTATAGGGAGTCAGTGCACCTCTCTCGCACGCGCTAATAGTGCGAAAGAGATAGACCGTCATCGAGCGCTCGATACTCGCTCGTGCCGAACTCATGGTAGGCGTACAGACCCCGTCAACGTCACACGGGTATTTCAGTTATCCACACGCACGGACGTCTCTAAATGCGTATAACTGACTCACTATATGAATACTGAACATTGGTAATTGGTAACTATTGTGCTATTCAAGAAGACAGCTCAATATCATGAATCCGTAAAAAAAAACCGATTCAAAAATATACATCCACTCCCACAATCAAGCCGAATATAACGACATCTCGTGTGTTAAAATCCAATAAACCGTTTAGGCTGAAGATTGTGCCAAATATAGGAATTCATACACTCTAAAAACAATTTGTGACCCAGTCGGTTGAAAACGTATTCATAGTAAACGAAAATTAGACATATATATATAGATAGGTAGAAATGTTGTCGTCGGTAGCACGTGTAGATGGGGTGCGGCGTGGGACAAACAGATCGATAGTAACCACGTGTAGAGCCGATGGTCTCTAACGAAGGACTAATTTCATCGCTTTCCTGCCATTTGGGTCAGACAACCAGGGCGATGTCCTATTCATGGGTTATTTACTTACTAGCATGTATCTGCTCCACCCTTGTAGTATCATCATCATTACATAGTATAAAAACAAAGTCGCTTTCTCTGTCCCTATATCCCTATATCCCTATGTACGCTTAAATCTTTAAAACTACGCAACGGATTTTGATGAGGTTTTTTTTAATAGATATAGTGATTGAAGAGGAAGGTTTATATGTATAATAAAATCCATTAAATAGTGGAGAAATACTGTTATTATTGAGGTTTCTAATGTGATGTCGTAAATAATTACATTTTTTCCGCTTCCATTGCAAACGCAGGCTAAACCCCACGAGATTTATCAAAATAATGTACTAAGTATTGTACACATTGAAAAGGTCTACAGAAAACTCTGCGATGGTATATGTCTATCTCTTATGGATATCTCACAATAACATTTTTTGTCATTTACTTTTTACGACAAATAATGGCAAATTTTCGAAGCGATTTTAACCAATACAGCATTAATCCTTATCCAATTAAATACCTTAAATTACACATTTAAAAATTGCGGGGCGTAGCGTTTGCGGCGGTACCGGCCGGACGGGTTAGTATTTAGTATTAGCATTGCACCCGTGCGAAGCCGGGGCGTGCCGCTAGTTACAGAATAAAATACTGTTCATTTGCTGCCATGGACTAGGTAACCCCTAGAGCCCGCATAAAAAGGCGCCCCCGTAAGCCAAGCTTAAGCTCAAAAAGCACCAAGCAGCCGCCACGCCCCCAAACATTCTCTTAGTATCGGGCCACTTCGCAGTCGACGTGACTTGCTCGCTCGCCTTACCTAGCCAATCACGGTGCAGTTGCTGCCCCCCGCACCCCGCCATTTTAGCGAGATGAGATACTAAATAAAATTGTGTGAAGCGGGGTCTATACGGTTAAGTGGTCTGTGTTTGCTGCTAACTGCTGTCTTTTGTTGACGCTATAATAAATAATAAAAATATAATAAAAATGAAAAAAATATTCGAATACCAAACATGGCAATGTGTATATAAACACATGAACTAGATGAAATTAGTTACAACTCGTAATCTAATCCCACCTGACATGGTTGCCGGGATTTTAAAGTACATTACTCGTATCTTAATGGTGAGCTAAGTAATTTGATGACCGCACGCTTAATCAATAATCCAATTCGGACAAGTAAATTGAGCTGAGTAACAACCTTCATGTCTCAAATCCCCTCTTCAAATGATCTCAATATGTCTAAGCGATGTTCGCTGCCGTAAAAAGTTGCATTGCTGATTGCTTGAAATACTAAGTAGGTACGTGTACAATTATGTAAGTATGCGTGCTTTAATAAATTTTATAGAATTTTCTTCTTCTTGGTTCGTCGTTCCTTCATTACTGATTATGGTAGGCAACTAACTTTATTGTCGCTGCATTATCAATCGTCACCAACATCAGCCAAAGTATGTTCACTGCTGGACATAGGCCTCGGCCAAAAACCCACCATGATTGGTCCTGCGCCATCTGCATCCTGCGGACATAACCACCTTGTGCATTGACGACCGCAGGGGCCGACAAGCTCTTGACAGGCGGCACCAACGTTTTTCATGGATTCTGACCATGGCCAGAGGAAGAGTTCCGATGAGACGGTCACATTGACGGGATTCGTCATCTGGTGCGTTTGCCCTCGACTTAGCATCATCATCATCAATCAAAATAAATAAAAAATCAAACGTCAACCGTTTCTTACGTTCCATTTTCCAGTATATTCGATATAGACATGTGGTTCCCATGAGTAACGGAATTGATTGCCATAATAAAAACAAAAGACGCAAATCGATCGATCAAATATCATCGCATCGTATAACCAGGCATATATTGTTCATTATTAATATGTTCTGTGACGTTCTACTGTTTAATTTAATCGTATGCCGAAAGATTGTAATTCTATATCCTTTACACAACCAGTACAGCCTCTTGTGGCAAATTTATATAGAAGTTATTCGGGGCACCCTAGACCATCCTCTTGTACAATGTTGAAGCAAATGGCAAATCGACAACGTAAGGATGAAGCCGCTCTCCACGCCTGGATGTCCGATAGTGGAACGGGGATGAACTTTGTACCTTCGTACAATACCAGCAAGTTTAACTTCTCGGGTGGACGCCGGACCGTCAACATCTTCTCCATCTTCCGACGATGCCTCGTAGAGAGGTGAAACACGTGTCGAGGATGAAAATATGCGCATGTGAGCACAACTTATTGTCTCGTCTAATCAAGACACTTTTTCGTGGGAAAGCAAAGGAACTATATATAGACCATTAATCACAGAAATAAAAACCCAACTACAAAATATTATGTTACTCCCATAATCAAGACAAATATAAAGACACCTCACACCTTAACGTGCCAAAGAAAAATCGTATATGTTTCGAAATAAAACCAACCCAAGATAATACTAATGATGTTTTCGCGTATTTTTGCATAATTTGCGTAGAATCTAGAAAATTAATGAAACATTATATCGAGTACCTCATCGCATCACAATTAATCGGTGAAACCTTTTTTGAATACCTTCTTAGAATTATTTTAGTTTTAGTTTAGTTTATTGCATTATATGTATATGTAATAGTTAAGATATATTTTCCCACCTCAGAAACAAAGTACATCCCCACTATCTGGATGCTTGGCATCCCAAAAATAAACGGGCATCACGCTCATTTTTACCACGCACTTGCAAGTTGTGGAATAACCTTCCCCCTGAGGTATTTCCAGAACGCTATAACATGGCATTCTTCAAGAAGCGAGTTAACAGGGCTCTCAAAGGTTGGCAAAATATGGGCGATCATTCCGGTGTTGCACATATCCATGGGCGACGATGACTACTTTCCATCAGGTGGCTCGTCTGCCCTTTTGCTACTCGTTACATAAAAAAAAATTGAATAACAAAATGACTGTTGAGTTTGTTTCGGCTTTCTTGGTCAGTGGTCTCCTCTTAGGAAATGCCGTAGAGTCAGACTTGTAAAAGTGCCCTTGTGGTCTACTTACAGAATAAACAATTTGAATTTGTAATTAAAGTTTCTTAAGACCTATTTTATTTACCATTTGTTGTAAACGTATACAATGAAATACCATAACAACAACTTTATACTGTAAAATATTTACTGTTAAATTAAGTAATTGACCATACGACAAATGCATACTTTCAATGAATTCTTTGATTATGGAAATCAGTTATCACATGGACATGGGGCATTTAAATAATCATACTGACTTGTATATTTATGACAAGACAGTAAATTAGATTAGCTTAGGTAGTTAATTAAATTTAATAACTCCTTAATGTTGCACACTATTAAATTAATGTTTTCATGCAAAAAAAATGTTTGCTCAAGACATTAACACATAAATGTACAATTCTTATATGTGGAAGAACATTGTTTAAGACTACTTTCAAAAAGCGTTTACTTGCCTTATTTACGAAAGCGTACAAACTGCTTTCAGGAATAACCGTGACTCAAACGGCAATTCGTTTTCAACGAGTTTTCGACGTCCCAGCGCAAACCCGAACGTCAAGGGTAAGATATATTGATATTTATAACCCCGAATATTATTTTTAGATGGGTTTGTTAACAAAATATGATTCCAGAAAGTCGTTACTTCGAACACCATACTCTATTGAACGATTTTTAATTCAGTAGTAATAGTAGCCCCTTTCAAGGAGATGTCCCTAGACAGATCTCTGAAGTATTGCCGGAGCAGGGTGCAGTGTGTACAGGCATGCTATGTGAATTTGTGATACTTTCTTTCAATGAAAAGTTGCCTATGGCCACTTGAGGATTTACTCTACACGTGTAAAATTTTCGATCACGCAAGCAGACTCTAATGTCCCTTCAGTGAGTTGAGTGAGTAACCACCTCTCAGTACTGTAGGTACCGATGACCACTGGGGCAGAAAGGTTATATAGTGGTGCCCGCATACAGCACGACCCCCAACAAGATGAACCGGTGATCTGGTGAAAGCTTTGGATGAGGGCGGCGCACGACCTGTCGTTATGAAGATCCTTGCGGGATGCCTTTGTCCACCAATGGACGTTTATGCGTTGATGTGATGATGATGATGATGTGTAAAATTTGATCGAACACGTTTGGCTTAAACAATCTGAGCCAGGAGCGCTCCAAATTGAAGAACACAGTAATTACAGATCCGAATACAGATTGGCAATTTTGACTGAGCGTGATTTCGTCAACCCCAGTTAGCCCTTAACCCACAGTTAAACGTCTACTTAATATTGTACGCGTGTTGCCACCTAGCCTCGGATTAACGCTAAGAGCCTGTCCATACGGAGCGTTTTGAATTTATTTTGCATCCAGTTGTCGCGTTTAACGCGCGTCACTACTACTACGTTTAATGAGTCTATTTGAAGAATCGTCTTTCTGCGGTATCGGCTTGGATCTCCCTGAAGAAATTGCCTTCTTTAATTAAGACCAGTATTCCTTGATAAGTAAGTACCTAATATAAATAGGTATTTCCCGGTCCTGAGGATAGGCAATGTGTATCATATGGCCTCGCCCAATGGTTAGTTAATTGATTTCGTTTTGACGTCAACCCGCTATCGGAATCACCCACTATACATAGTATATGTCAACATTGTACTTTATTCCAGTTTTATTTTATTAGGTACTTGTCAACATTGTTGACGCTTTACGACCAAATACTAAATAGCTGACGAATTATTATTGAAACTAGTACGAGATGCCTTCGTTGTAGGTTTTTAGTTCTTATACAGTCACCAGCAGAAGTTCACCGCACCAAGTGCTCAAAATGAACTTCACGCGATTCGATTGTCAAAGAAATAAAGCCTATCCAGATTATTTTTCATGTGTTTTTCTGCGTAGCTACTTTTGCTGCTGACTGTACATGTGTAATCAATTAAGTATATAATTAGTTCATTTTTTCGGGCTTGCTTGTATAAAAACCGGCCAAGTGCAAATCGGATTCGTGCACCGTGGATTCCGTGCGTGTCCAAGCCTTAAAATTTTTAACTATATTTATTTCTATCGGGTAGTGTTAGAGTTGCTTGTATAAACGAAACAATTGAAGTATGTCACTTTAGTGTAAAAATTCCATCTGATGGCGCGACTGCGTACGTCACTAATTTTGTCGGTTAATATTCACGATCTCTGTAATCCAACTGCTGTCATACTGTTCGTATACAATAAATCTTATTTGTATAACTCAATCCATTGTGTTTCGATCCAAAACCCATCAGGTTATGGTCCCAGGATACGTGATAAATAAAAATGCGCAAATATTTTTCTGCTAAAATCGTAAGCCACGAGATGCAGAACAATAACGTGCCGGCGCCGCCGGCGCCGCCATTGCAGCGCGCTCGAGAATTATCTACAGTACGAGTTCCGGAATAGCAGTTAATTTTGAGAAGCTCAGTGGGATATCAAATTATGGAAATTGGAAATTATTGATGCGCATGTACTTGATTCACGAGGACCTATGGGATTGCATCGAAGAGTCCACGGAAGGTGTTCCCAAGGTCAATGATGAGCGTAAGCAACTACGGGCACTTGCAAAAATATGTTTAATGGTGCAGCCGTCGTCGTTTTCCCATGTACGAAATGCAACCACTGGGTTTGAAGCTTGAAACAACCTAAAAACGGCCTATGAAGATAGGGGGCTGTGTAGACGTCTCGGACTTTTACGTACATTGTTTGGATTAAAATTGGAACAATTTAGTGATATGGAAGCGTATCTCTTGAAGATCATGGACTTAGATCAACAACTACGAGACATAAACGCTCCATTGGACGATGATTTCCTGTCAGTGTTAATGTTGAGCGGCTTACCACCAGATTACGATCCGCTCATTATGGCATTGGAAAATTCGAACATTAAATTATGCAGTGAAACAGTAAGAAGTAAATTATTACAAGAAAATTTACGCAGAGACTTTGACAAGTGTGAAGAAAATGCAATGTTTTCAAACCGGGTTACAAAATGTGTCAACAAACATTCTACGAAGGTTAAATGCATCATATGCAAGAAACCGTATCATTATGCTAAGAACTGTCCTACGAAGATAAACAAAAGTGATAATAGGAGTGAAAAATGTGAAAAAGAGTGGACCGGCACCTTATTAACTGCATTAGCTGTGGATATTAATTCTAATGCTTAGTATGTCGACTCTGGCGCGACTTGTCACATGACAGACAACAAAGATTTACTACAAAACTATGTTGTGGATACTCCACAGTTAGTGACGGTGGCCAACAATCAAAAGTTGCATAGTGAGGGACACCGTGACGTGGAATTGTTGTTAGAAGGACACACTCAAACTACAAAAATAAGTGAGGTTATTTACGTGCCAGGATTGTCAACAAATCTTATTTCTGTCGGAAGAATGGCTTCTAAGGCCCTTAAGGTGCATTTTGACTCAAAGAAGTGCAACATTAATTGCGGTAACATTGTAATTACCAGTGCTACAAAGATCAATGGTGTCTACCAATTAGACACTGCAAGTGAACAATCAACAAAGGGAAGTGAATTGACTGCGGCATGTCAATCTATGATTTGGGTTGAACCCAAGATTCAGTCCATGGATGCTAAGCAAGAAGCTGTGAATTTGTGCGAGGCAAATCCGTCACAGCAGCTATGGCATTGCAGACTCGGGCACCTGAATAGGAGAAGTATGGATCTACTGAAACAAGGTATGGCTAGTGGAATTGATTACACTGATAGCAAACATACTCCCTGTGTAGCTTGCATTGAGGGGAAACAAAGTAGATTACCATTCCCAAAACAGTCTTTTAGTAGAGCCACTGAGAAACTAGGTCTCATACACTCAGATCTATGCGGGCCAATGTCGGTTACTTCATTTAGTGGTGCTAAATATCTATTGACATTTATAGATGATTTCACTAGGATGACATTTGGTTATTTTATTAAAATTAAAGATGAAGTATAAATGTCTAGTGGAAAATCAAACTAATTTAAAAATAAAGATGCTAAGAACAGACAATGGTCGTGAATATATCAATAAACAGTTCCAGATGTTTCTACAAGAGCATGGCATCGAGCATCAGACGACTGTGCCGTACTCGCCACAGCAGAACGGTGTGGCAGAACGTGCCAATCGCACAATTATGGAGGCAGGACGATGCATGCTGCAAGATGCTGGACTGGACCGGAGGTTTTGGGCAGAGGCTGTGAATACAGCAATATTTATTAAAAACAAGTCACCTAGTAAGGCAGTGAGAGGCACCACACCAGAAGAAAAATGGACGGGTAATAAAGTTAATTTAAATAATTTAAAAAAATTTGGCTGTGTTGCTTATGCAATGATCCCCAATGAAAAACGCAAAAAATTAGAAGCAAAAAGTAAACGGCATATCTTTGTGGGATATTGTAGTGAATCTAAAGGATATCGGTTAATTGATCCAGAAAATCCTTCCAAATGCATCAAATCTAGAGATGTGCAATTCATAGAAGGCAAAATGTATAAAGATTTGAAAATAAATCAGGAAAACTTGACTACTAATTGTCCATTAAATCTCACTGATAGTGAGATGAGTGATGTGAACACTGATGAAAGTAATGATGTCAATCCGGTGGTTACTTTAGAAATATCTGATACAAGTACTTCTGATTCTAGTGCTTCTATTCCAGTTTTGTCAATGACCCCAATGATGTCACATGGAATCCTGACATGACTGTGAATCAAGGATCAAGCGATTATGAAGACGTTGACGAAACTGTAAGTACTGTAGTGGCCATGACAGCAGCAAGTCACGGTGTTGAACCACAGACGATAGAGAAAGCGTTGTCAGGACCTAATAAAGAACACTGGAGGGGTGCCATTGAAGATGAGTATAAGTCATTTGAAAAGAACAAGGCTTGGAACTTAACATTACTGCCCGCAGGAAACAAAGCCGTGAGATGCAAATGGGTTTTCAAAAAGAAACTAGGATCAGAAGGGCAGTTAGTTCGTTATAAAGCACTCTTGTGGCCAAAGGCTTTACCCAGGAATATGGGATCGACTACAAGGAAACCTACTCGCCTGTAGTACGATATTCTACTATACGTGCCCTAATTGTCCTAGCAGTCAATTTAGACATGCAGATTGACCACATGGACGTTAAGACAGCCTTCTTAAATGGAGAATTACAGGAGACTGTGTATATGGAACAGCCCGATGGTTATACAATTAATGGTAAGGAAAACCATGTATAAAAATTTAATAAAGCGATTTATGGACTTAAGCAGGCATCAAAAGCCTGGTATGATAAGATTGATAGTGCCCTGACAGATCACCAGTTCTGGAAAACACTCTGTGAGCCTTGTGTTTACATAAAATCAGACACCTCTGGTAATCCTACCATACTAGCCCTATATGTCGATGATATTCTAATATTTAGCAAGGATACATCAGAGAAGAAAAACACTAAAGGAGGAATTAATGTTAAAATTCGAAATGAAAGACCTTGGCCGCGCTACACATGTATTGGGTATGAGATTGAATCAAAAACATAATAAAGAAACTCTTGATCAGACAAATTACATTCAGAAAGTATTAGAGCAATTTAATATGGCTGACTGTAAAGCTGTAAATACACCCTTGGAATGTGGCCTGAAACTTGAAAAGGGAGACGTTAGTGATCCTGACTCCAAGTATAGAAGCCTTGTGGGATGTATCATGTACAAAGCTGTTTGCACCAGACCCGATATTGCACATCCAGCAAGCTTATTGAGCCAGTTTAATAATTGTCACTCAGATACACATTGGAAAGCTGCTAAGCGCATCCTGCGATATTTGAAGGGAACAATAGATTATAACATAGTGTACGAGAAATCCTCATTGTCTGTACAGGATATATAGATGCAGGCTGGGCCTCTAGTCAGCTGGACCGGCGTTCTTACACTGGTTATGTGTTTAAAATAGGTAACTCAGCCGTGTCATGGGAAAGTCGAAAACAAAGAACGGTAGCTCTATCGAGCACAGAGGCATTGTGCGAAGGAGCAAAAGAAGCTACATTTATTAGAAGTTTTTTATATGAATGTTTAGGTAAACATTTATCAGTGACATTGTATTATGATAGTCAGTCAGCACAGAAAATTTGTAATAGTCAAATTAATCATAGCCGCAGTAAACATATAGACATTAGACATCATTATATAAGACAAATTGTAAGAGATAAAATTGTTAAATTAGAATACTTGTCTACTGAACACATGCCTGCAGATGTCTTGACTAAATGTTTAGGTAAAGATAAACATCATAATTGTGTTTATCATCTTGGTTTAGGGATTGTTTAGTTTAAGGGCAGGTGTTAGAGTTGCTTGTATAAACCAAACAATTGAAGTATGTCACTTTAGTGTAAAAATTCCATCTGATGGCGCCACTGCGTACGTCACTAATTCGGTCGGTTAATATTCACGATCTCTGTAATCCAACTGCTGTCATACTGTTCGTATACAATAAATCTTATTTGTATAACTCAATCCTGTGTGTTTCGATCCAAAACCCATCAGGTAGGGATCGGGTTGCATAAAGTTTAAAGTCATATTTTTGATAGGCACACGTGGATTTCTCATACTCATCATTACGCATAACTGTAAATAGTCATATATTTATGCGCATAAAGTTTTATATCATAATGTTTAAGAACGTACTGCGTAATGGGCATACATTTTATGCGCATAAAATGATTTAAGTATACTTTGTAATGGTCATAAATTGGTTATTCATAAAACAATGTCAGCATACTTTATAAACGCATACATTGCAAAACGCATAAGCCTACGTTTTTCTTATAACGTGAGTGAGTGAATGTAAAACGAGGATTTACCTCTGCGGCTCGCTCGCTTCGCTCGCTCCTTAGGGTCGCAGTTCAACCTAACACTCGTCCTCGCTTCGCTCGTCGTCGTACCTAACCTAAGCCAAGTCGGACCTGCCTTAGAACTTGATTAATGGGTTAGGTTGGGTAGGGGTCACAGTTCTAACCTAATCTAACCTACTTTTGTTATAATTTTGTGTATGTAGTAGTTATTAAAAATACTTACTTAATATAATTTTTCGTTTTTTATAGGAACCCTCAATATCGTTTTGTCATAATTTAAGCAATACGATTGTTATGATTAAAAATATATATAATTATCAATATTATGACTTGATAAGTGTACGGCATTTGCAATTATTACTTAAAATAATTATAATTATCAATATTATGACTAAATGAATGTAAGAGATACGACATTATGGCTGAAACAATTATGACGTAGCGAAATTATGACAGCGAACAATTATGACATCGCACACTTTATGCAAAAAAAAAAATATGGGCAGCAACTTTATGCGCAAAGTGTTATGACAATCGATATTATGACAATAGTTGTTATGCGACTAGAGGGTCCCCATTTCTATTATATGTTTACGATTACGGTTTACGATTTAGTACCCCTGCGACAGACAGACGGTCAGACAGATAAGCTTAGTAATAGGGTTCAATTGGCGCCCTTTGGGTACGGAACCCTGAAAAGCAAGTGTGCGGAATTGTGGTAGGTACAGTTTTTTCTAAACGCTTATTATTTTTATATGTATCTTTTTATGACGTCAGTCAGTATCCTTCTGGTACTCGATCAGGTACTGTTAAAGGCGGTCGTACCTCAGCCAAGAGGTGTGCCCAGAATCTGTAAATCGTTTTGTCATTACCTTCAGGTCCCCGGAGATGTTGGCGCCGGCCTGGATGCCAGTGACCGACGGGAAGAAGATGGCGAACACGCTGAAGAAGTTCTGATCCAGACCCTCGCTGAACCGAAAGTCGGGGTAGAAGTTGTCGCTGAACGTTTTCGCTGGAAAACAAACACATTAAAAGGAAAATAAAGTGGTGGATATTGACGATCACATATTAACATTATAAATTGCCAAATAAAATGAATACAGATAAAGTCAAGAAAATAATACGAAATATTTGTTGTTCTTGTTGTCGAGCACAAGACAGTAACTAGATTACTATTTGCTGCATAGAAAATGGTAGGACCGTTGAATATCCGATACTTTTTGTTTTTATCTAAAATGTGTCTAAATTATTTGGGAAAATGATAAAAACTGAGATTTTAACAAATTACTAAGGGATTTAGCGTAACGCTGCCGGTCTTCGATTTCCGATACCTAGGGTCACTCATACAGTACGATGGTGATATTGACCGTGACAATAAAAACCGAATCAGCCCAGGATGGATGAAGTGGCGACAGGTCTCGGGAGTAATATGCGATGCCCGAATGCCCCTTCGATTGAAAGGCAAAATCTACAAGAGCATTGTGAGACCTGTCGTCATCTATGGATCGGAATGTTGGCCCGCAAAGGTGACGGATGAAAGCAGATTGCATGTTACGGAGATGAGAATGTTGAGATGGATGAGTGGCGTGCCGAGAATGGATTGGATAATGAATGAGTATATAAGAGGAAGCCTGAAAGTAGCACCCGTAGTCGATAAGCTGAGAGCAAATCGCCTACGGTGGTATGGACATATTATGCGGAGGGTTGAGAGCCATGTGACAAGAAGGGTATTAGATATGGATGTGGGAGGATGTAAGAGGAAGGGTAGGCCGATGAAACGGTGGATTGTTTGCGTGAGAGATGACATGAAGACGAAGGATGTAAGTGACGAGATGACGAGTGATAGAGAGGCATGGAGGAAAAAAACATGCTGCGCCGACCCCAAGTAAATGGGATAAGGACAAGCGAATGATGATGATGACTAAGGGATTTGTGAGAGATATGATCGATTCACTGTTAAAATTACTACTAGTTTTAATAATTTCTCTAAACAAGTCTAGTGATTTGACTAAATGATCAAACTGGTTCAATAAATTGATGAAAGCGAATTAACAAATTCAAGGAAATGATCTGTCTCTCGAACAGGCTTGGCGATAGAACGAAGTAAAACTTGTAGTGTGAAATTGTATTACTAATTTCTATGAAGGAAGCAATCGCAAGTTCTTGAACCGCTAGCCATAGAAGGAAAAGAAGGAAGGATCATAGAAGCTACTCTGAAGTTCGAAATTAGTGCCGTTCCTCTCAAGCGAACACGAGAGCGAGAGAGATCGCACGATACAAACTCCGAAGTAACCCCTCAGTTTTGGCTATCGAAGCGTATCCACTTACTGCTGAGCCCGACGAATCCATGGGCAATGACGTCAGCGTTAGCCGGTCCCATCAGCGTGCCCACCACGAAGTCCACGATGGCTGAAATGATGATCGCGATCAAGAAGTTCTGCAACCATACACAATGGCTCACTACCTTTCATAGCGGTAACATAGAAGTTTCTCCAACTCGGATGACTTGAGTTGATTCGGCCGCTGTGTCGAATCAACACTCGAGTTGACTCGACTCGGATCGGATTAGAAAAAAACGGGTGCATTGTCATTTATCTATCGCGTGATAAACTAGATCCAGAAATAGTGTCTTGGTTAGATGTGACAATAAATTGTGCTCACATGCGCATATTTTCATGCAGTTTCCACAAAAATATACGCATGCAATTACAACGAACCGCCACCAGACAGTATAATCCTCGACACGTGTTTCGCCTCTCTATGAGGCATCATCGGGGGATTAAGGTCCGGGAGTCCACCCGAGAAGTTTGACTTGGAAATTTGCGCATGTGAGCGCAATTGATTGACACATCTAACCAAGACACTATTTCGCGGAAAAGCAAAGTTACTATAATCCATTAATCTAATGTGGAATTCCGAAAAGTAACACCTGAATCTATCAATTACTTTGATCAGACGCCGATTCTAAACATCTGGTGAAGAAGTAAGCTGGTAACCCGATAAGAATCGCTGATAATTTCCAAACGGCTTTTTAATTATTTCTTGAATCATAATACTATACTAAATACGCTTGATAAAGGTGCGTCCACATTTGTATCATTTGCCCGATCAGAACTTCGTCCCATGGCATGATCGCGTGTCACGATCACGCGTATGGACGTTGCGCCGATCCGATCGCTCGAAATCCATGTTGCTACGCACACTCTTAGATCGGACAAGCGAGGAGTTGATCGTCGCGCCGACAGTGAGCGTCCAAGCAGCGCGATACGCAGTCATGCCACGCCACGGTGATCGGGTACAAGCAAATGATACAAGTGTGGACGCACCTAAAAATAACCTTTTAAACATATAAACTAAATCAAAATCGGAGGAGATTAAAAAAGTGATTAGTTTAATATGCGTGTCTGTATGTTTGTCCATGATACCTGATCAGATGAACTAATCTTGATTTACTTCCTTTTAAAGATGACTAAGAGATTGGCTGGCTCTTTTTAACTATGGTTCAGTTTTGTACGTATCGAGGTATTTGAAAATCCCGCGGAGTGGATACTTATGGGTTCTTGTTAAAAGCTCTTTAGAACGAGTTCCGCAGTTTTGTTGTGAGGCATATCAGGGAAATCCAGGTAAAATAAATGCTCAAATGTCTTAGAATACATTTCTTTAAAGTCTTATCTTATTGATATACCAAAACATTTCAAATGTTCCTGTTTCAGTGAATTTGCTCAAGGTTAACATCTATTAAATAAACATTTCATAGCTACGAACTGCATGAGTTACGATTATTATGAAACATCGGTTAATAACGACGGAACTCGTAGTTTTATACCAAACGGATATCTATAAGTAGGTACTATTATAAAGTTGTATAAACGAAATGTCTGTACATTGAGATATTTTCAGAAAATACGGACTATTTGAGGGTTACTGAATTGAAAAATATATTTTTTGTATGTTTGTGTCGTTGTGGCTACATCATGCCAAAGCGGCTCAATGGATTTCAACTGTTTTTGGTACACGGGTAGCTGGGCATTCACAGATGGTTAGATACTTTTTATTCTACTACGCTAATGAAAAACAGAGGGTAATATATTTTTTTGCTACACTGACGATGATGCCCTTCTAGTTACATACGAAATTTATTTCAGATAGGTACAAGACCAAAAACCCATGACCTAAATGTATTCAACATCCGAAGTTGAATCAACTCAAATAATAACGTTTATAGAACCTTGGCGTTTTATTTGGATCACCGTCGAAAGTTATTATATTGGTAGATGTTATAAAGAATCTCTGTAACGTGGTATGAATATATTTCCTCTAAGCTGTGCATTAGTAATTCAACAGTTTTACGAAGATCTTTATTTAGTAAGATAAGATAAACATAAATCGCGTTAAATATTGAATACTCAGCTTAGCAAAAGCTTGTATACTATTTATTACCAGTTCTGTGGCAAAAGCAAAACATTGGGAATGAAAAAATGAGTTGAGAATAATTTGGGCTTTCGTAAAAACATGACCCATCATCAATGTGAATTGGTTACTGGTCGTCTTTATTGACCAGAAGTTACCATAGGTCTCAAAAGTGTAATCCATATCCATCCATACTCCATACTAATATTATAAATGCGAAAGTGTGTCCGTCTGTCTGTCTGTCTGTCTGTCTGTCTGTTACCTCTTCACGCTTAAACCGCTGAACCGATTTGGATGAAATTTGGTATGGGGATAGTTTAGTTTGAGTCCCGGGGATGGACATAGGCTACTTTTTATCCCGGAAAAATGATCCTATCCGCGATAAACGAATTTAAGGCGGACGGAGTCGTAGGCAGAAGCTAGTTAACTATATGTAACGGACAAAACTCTTAATTGGTTGATGATAATATCATCATCATCAAATATCAGAAATTCTATCAGAAAGTTTGGCCAATCTGATCAGGTTGTTTTGTTTGTTTTTAATTATTCGTAAGGAATATGTAGCTGGCCGCAAGTTTTTTTTTCAGTGTTATAGAAATGTGTATTATATGGCTTTCTTTTAAACCCTAGGGGCTAAATGTACTATTTTAGGCTCGCTTCGTGAAGCTAATATGACGTACTTTTTGAGCAGGAGAAGTGAAAAAGATTTTTTACTATACCTTCAAATATTTATTTTAATAACATTTCAACCTTTACACTAACACAATGCGAATACACATCCATTTGGCGTATGTTTAATTACTGCCATTGAACGAAACAGCTAACTCATGTGAACACGCCAACGCAAGTGTAATTTACGGAAGGTTCCATCATTCCAGAAACTTTGCTATATTAATAAACGAAAGTAATTACGTGTCGTTATGGCTGTAGATTCACACAGTGATAAAGCCGAGGCTACCAGAAGAGTCATACTGTGCACAATTAAATTGAACCACTTATATTTTATTCATAATAAAAACTTTAATGGTCTCAATTGTACTTAACAGAGCTCACATTTTGATTATTGAGGTTTCATGGAAGCGTTAACAATTAAGCTGTGAATCTGTGCTAATCTTTAGTATTTCGATATTCGTAAAATATAACTTGTTAAAAAACACCGGAAGGGAATTAGATATACATGTACTTTTACGAGTATTACAAAAAAGACACCGTTGTTCAAAACACGAACTTAATAAATGACGTTGTGCAAACCAGTCAACCCTGTCAATTATTAAAAGCAATATCGAATAGGTACCATATAAATAAATAAATATCACTTTTATTGACTCTATGGTCACTCTTTTTAACCCCCGACAAAAAAGAGGGGTGTTATAAGTTTAACGTGTCTGTGACTCTGTGTATCTGTCTGTGGCATCGTAGCGCCCATACGGATGGACCGAGTTGAGAGCGGTTTTTTTTGTGTCATACATAATTTTATCCCAAGTGTTCTGCTTTGTTTGATGAAAATCGGAGCACTCGTCTCCAAGATATTTAGCTTTTAGTGGAACAAGTGACCGGATCTCAACCAACATTGAAGTTAGTAACTCCAAATTTTGTTGTTATGTTCATATCTGTCGGGGGGTTTTAAAATTTTTAATTTTCTATAGTTATTATAGCACTGAAATTAAGTGTTCAGACGTTAAATGTAATTAGTGCTTTAAGGTAAACGTATCAATCCTTGACCCTAATTCGAATAATTAACACCCTGTTTGGAACCTATATTGTTATGAATTAGGTAAGGTAGAAGGTGCCAACTAATAGGAAAATGTCGGCACTAGGTCATTCCCATAAATTCTAATACAGAGCCTAATTTTGAAAACAAACAAACATCAGTCGATGATCTAATCAATGTCGTAGCTAATTGACCCAAACCAATACCGCTGGCTATTGTAACAAGTGTGTCGGCCGCGCCCCGGTCATTACCGACTCGTTAGCGTCGCATCAGGTTACTTGTCTCCCAATTACGTCACATTAACAATTATTATGGCAAACAATAGCATATAAAATAAACGATCGTTGTTTTATGGATTTTTAGAATCAGTTATAGCATTTCTTGGGACGGAGAAGTTCTCGTGGCCCTAAAACACTACCTTGTGAGACTCTAGTGTTATTATACGGCCTTTTACAATAAGACATCCGCGAGTTGCTTTGCTAATCCATCGCCACGCCGCGAGTGATGTACATCAGAAGCAAAGCCACGGTTTTGATCAGTCTAGTGTCATTCATCCTGTCTGAGAAGGTACCCACCCCGAGCGTGCTTGGGAGGTTGTTCAGAGAATCCCAGAAGCCGATAGTGTTCGTGCTGGCTGCCATCACAATCATCAAATCTCGTAACCATAGGAAAATCATTTTTGTGTAATATGAACAGTGTACAAAACATACTACCTTGTGGAATTCCAGTTTTATCATACAGGATGATTGGTTGTTGAGTAGGTACATTCCTTTTAAGGGTTTACAGTATAACTCATTTGCAACAAAAAATATCATGTAGTGCCCTGTCCGCAAATGAGTTGTGCTGTAACCCCTTAAAAGGAATGTACTCAATAACCAATCAACCTGTATGGGCTCTTACAAAAAGATCTCTTACCTGTGCTTTGCTTTCCCAATCCATTCCAACGGCGCAAATGACGCACATTAGAAGCAATGCCACGGTTCCAATCAGTCTAGTGTCATTCATCCTGTCGGAGAAGATCCCCACGCCGAGTGTGCTAAGCAGGTCGTTCAGAGAGTCGCAGAAGCCGATGGTATTCATGCTAGCTGCGACTGCGTTGGCAAATGCGAAGATTATACCAACGGAGGCGCCAAACTCGGGGCCCAGAGAACGGGAGATGATGTAGTAGATGCCACCTGAAAATGTTTGTGTTGTTATAATTCATGTTACAAATAGGTACTACAAGGGCGTAAAAGAGCACACAGTAGATTAAAATTGCTGTAGTTCAATCTTTTATGGACTACACAAAGAAAATAACTGCAAAAATAGCGAAGTTTTAGCTAGAATGTGGCCTTCTTGCTTATAATAGTCACAAGTTCACTCTAATTGCAAGTTTGGTTGATATACTCATAAGCTGGGTTTTCACTAGAGATAAGCTAAGCTGCATAGCTAATGCTGTAAGCAATAGCCTATCAGGATCGCCATAAGCTATAAAAATAAGTAACTGGTGGATATCATTCACTATTAGATACAGATGTAGTGAGTACCAGTAATTAGTGAAGTAATGGACAAGTATCCAATTATAGCTAATCGAAATTAAAAGTTAGGGGCAATACATTTTTAAATTAATAACCCTGTATGTTCCGATAACTGAATGTTCAAACTGATTAAAACCATGAATGATAGGCCATAAACCACTGAATCTTTGCTGTCCTTTATTGGACATATCCATGATTGGTGCGATATGATTATAGCGACTAAGAAAATAGGTAGCATATTGGTGTTTCTCATTTACCGTTGTGTACAGTACATAATCTTCCTCTCTTTCGGCGTCATATGGCAGTGCTTATTTCTTTCTATAATATTGTACAAACCTCCTTTGACCTCTCCGTTGGTACAAATTGCGCTCATAGAGAGCGTGGTGATCACGCACACGACGGCGGAGATGGCTATGATAACGAGGGACATCCCGATGCCAGCCTGCGACACCACCCACGAGATACGCAGGAACAGCATCACACCCCAGATGTTGAGGAGACATGGTATTAGCACACCCTAATGCAACAAAAAATAATACAATACAATACTCACTTTTTTAGTGCACATCTCACAAAACAAGCAGGAAGTATAAAAATAACGAAAATAATAATTAGAGGTTGACAATAAACGCACTTATGGCTAAAAAATTATATCTTCTAGCCTTTGGATCTTATATTTTGATCACCTAAAAGTCAAATTTTCAAAGATTGTATAGTTATTCATGGTTTCTCGCATCTCTTGTCTCTGTCTTCTTCTTTTTTAATTGAAATATGCCAACTGATTTGTCTTAACAATTTTCCGTAAAACAAATAAAAAAATACATTTCTGAGTTTAAATTCAGATAATCGCGTTTCGACCGCGCAATTAACAGATAAAACGCTTCCCGCGCCGCAATTCGCGCAATGTCGTGGCCGGGTCATAAGAAGGCTTCAATGCCACCGACATGGGCTCCTCGCAGAACTTCGGTATGTCGCACTCGGTCGGACCATTTTTTAATAGTATCTCTTTGAGGAATATCTCCCGTTTGTAAACAATGACAACGTAATATATTTAAGCATAACTTGGTATCAGGTAATAGAATTTCCACGTGCACTTACTTGGATCCATCCTAATTTGATTCCAACCGCGGGCGTAGGGGACTTCGTGTCTCTCTTCGTGTCTCTCTCGTCCTGTGTAAATAATAATTAATTTAGAGCCTACTAGAATTTTCCAGCAGCTGCCATCTTGGTCATATGGTAAGAAATTAAATTTGTGTTTCAATATTGTGATAATATTAAACTTCACAGTCACTGTAGCCGAAATCGGCCAAGACTATCATCATCATCATCATCAATATTAAACTTAACTACTAACTCAGTTACAGTCTGTCTGCCATTATTCATGAGACAGTTTTCCTTGGTAGACGTTGTCTCAAGCAATAACTCAATACCTATTTACGAAGTCTATCATTACTAGTGATTGTAAAGGTAGCATTTTTGGTGCAGCGAATTATACAGGGTGATCAATCGAAATAGGTCAGTAGGGAGAACTCAGAAACTAAGAGAGATAGCAAAATCTTTTTAATCAATTCTTAAGAACCATGGCGTCGATTATAAATTTAATAATAATGGCATTTTGAATTTTCTTTAACTCTAGAGAGAATTATTCTTTGCATCCAGGAAAATGGCTACATTTTGAACATTTAGTACTTAAATAAAATAAGAATCTTATTTTTGTGTTTTTCTTTCAATAATAAACAAGGTTCCATTAAAATGCGTTCCTTGTGACTTATAATTCGCACCATCAACAATAACAACGAAAAAAGTTGCAGAATGTATAAAATTGTGTACAGAGATTTTGACCAGGTTCGATTCCCGGTTATGTATGAGTAAAAAGAAATTAATGCCATTATTATTAGATCCAAAATCGACGCCATAGTTCCTAAGAACAGATTTCACTATCTCTCATAGTTTCTGACTTCTCCATACTGACCCATTTGGATTGATCACCCTGTATATTTGTGTAGAATACCAATTTAAACGATTAAACGTAATTAATATGTCGACGTCACCCTAATCCATAATTTCGGTTAAAATTTGCCACACCTATGGCTTCTTCCATGATAGCTGCACCAAAAATGCTACCACATTTACGATCACTGGTCATTAAGAGTCCCCGGCAAGCTCGTCCGAATTTCACCTTCCCATACAAATGGATACCGACGGACGTTCTCATTTTGAAACTACGTGTTGGATTGTAACGAAGCTTTTCATATACAATAAAATCAGCTTTATATAGTTCCAGTTTATAAAACAAACGAAATAGGCAACTACTACAGCATATACAACTTTTGTAGGAAATACTTAAATTCGCTGTATTTTTTTAGTATGATATGATATGATATGAGTCTGACGCTACATAAACGAATTACAGGCCTGCATATACCTGAACTTACTAAGTACAAAATTTCACAGCAAACTAGCTAGTCGTTTTAAAATGAGAGCGTAACTACGTTTAATTACACATCATAATATAACCCAGTATATTTAGATCCCATCGATCCGCAATAGTTCTTTAGTTGCTGTCTCTGTGTGTATCCTATGACACAGGCAGGGGCGGTATCCCGACTCCACTCTTGACAAAGTGGCAATCAACATTTCAGGTGTTGGTTGCACGCTTTACAACACGCCCCCATACCTCTCTGACAGCCGCCTTCTTTACATACGGGATCCATTTTGTATAGAAGATCCGGATCTTTCATAAAAAATGGATACACAAATAATTTCTTATGCTTGCCTTTGCTTACGTTTAGTGGTCCATCTAGTACAGCTTGAATCTAGTCTGCCTATCTCATTGGACTACTGGCCTTATCAATTAGACTTGACATTATCATCGCAAACACATGTCGGCATGATAATTGCCCTGATGAGTGACAGGTGACAGTCGGCATTATGTGGTGATGCCTGATGGTCAGCGCCGTGATTTCTAAAGAACACAGGTCGTAATAGTGTATGAAGCTCCTATGTGGTTATTGCCTTTTTCTTTTGAATCTATTGTGGATTTGTTCCATCCATGCATTTGCTTCATACTTTAACGGTATTGAACCACCATAGTTGGCTATTTGTTTAATGGCTACGCGATTACAAGCGAATATTAATGCGAATTTCACGCCGAATTAGAAGTGACTTTTATGGTAAATAGACGAGAATCGTCGTTGGATATTTTCCAATTAGTTTGTACTTAATCAGTCTAAAATAACTAATGCAGCTTGGCGAGATTGGCCCTAAGTTTAGGCATTAGTATTTATTCATTTTCAACGTGAGAAGAAAAGTTATAGCGATTGTTTAATGTAACTTCACACAAATGTTTAATAATTTGTGAGACAATATATAAAATCCTTTTTATGGTTCCGTACCAAAAAGGTAAAAAAGAAACCCTCATGGTGCGACTTTGTCTGTCTGTCAGACTATTAGAGCGCCATATGTATCTCAAAAGACGGTTGTAATTTTTACAGTCGATATATTTCTGTTGCCACTATAACAACAAATACTAAAACAGTATAATTGTATTGAAATAAAACAATTTAACGGATTATATCGCGTATATTATCTCATTTTAGTTCCCGACGGGAGGTCCTCCCGTGACCATGGAAAGCTGGAAAGCTTCCGAAACGTCGGGAACTAAAATGAGATAATATACGCGATATAATCCGTTAAATTGTTTTATTTCAATGAGTAATAATCGCGGAAACAGAAGAAAGTATAATTGTATGTCTGTAATAATATAAAATGATCTAACGCCGCGTATACATTTTGCTTAGGAGTAGGGCTCTGCTAACACTGGATTTCGTAGATATGGCCGTTTGTAGTGTCTTGTACGGAACCCTCGGTGCGCGAGTCCGACTCGCACTTGTCCGGTTTTTTTATATTTATTAAAAACTAGCTTCTGCCCGCGTCTTCGCTTCGTCCGCCTTAAATTCATTTATCGCGGATAAGGGATTTTTCCGGGATAAAAAGTAGCCTATGTCCTTCCCCTGGACTCAAACTATCTCCATACGAAATTTCATTCCAATCGGTCCAGCAGTTTAAGCGTGAATAGCTAACAGACAGACAGACACACTTTCACATTTATAATATTAGTATGGAAGTATGGATGTACCTACCAATGTATTACATCTATATTCATACGTTCATTGCTATTTACTTTGTGAAAGCAAACGTGTTTAACTGGGGCGGTTTAGAATACCTGCATACTTTGGACCTAAGTTCATAAAGTAAGCGTCTCATAATACAATTGTAGTGTAACTAATAAGATTACACGATGAAAGAAAATAATTAGTCAATACGATGACGTTTGATACGTTTTTGTTCTACTGTAAGGGGAACGTTAATTATTAAGAAATTGGTAGAAGATGGTAGATAAATATTTCTGATTTATATTTACTTAGATATATATATACGTAATGAAACTCAAAGTTTAAGTTTAAGTGTAAGTATTTCTAATGGTGGGATATTGTTTCAGCATTTCGTGGCAGAATAGCGAAAACTGCCGGTTTCTCTAGTTCGAGAATCGAGATCTTATCTGTAAGCTGTAAAATTTAAATGTCTGTATTGAAGATATTTTCAGAAAAATGCTTGAAATGGGCTATAAGGATACTGTTCCGTACCCCTAAAAGGAAAAACGGAACCGTTATATATAGGTCTACTTAGTTGTCAGTCTGTCTGTCCGTTGAATTAAAACATATAGGGCACTATCAGTTAATCTAGAAACTTCAAATTTGGTATGAAAGAACATATCTATTAGCACAACCTATGAGAAAAGTCTGAAAATCTTAAATTTATATGTCTATCTATGTCATGCACCAATGTAAAATTACCTCACAATGCTTACATTTTGCTTAGGAGCACGGCTCTGCTAAGTCTGGATATTCGTAGACACGGCCGTTTATAGCGTATATTTTGACTACACGATTCCAGTGATGGACGAAGTATTTACACAACTACAAATTAGTACAGAGCAGTGCATGAATCCGACTCGCACTTCTCTGGTTTTTTTATATATATGTATGTGTATTTGCAGGCTCATCAGTCTCATCACGTCAAAACAGCTGGATGGATTTCAACATTTTTTGGTACAAGGATAGCGTGACGTCAGAGGATGATTATACCATAATTTTCTCATGAGTATGCTAAGCGAAAAATACTTTTTTCTCCACAAACAAAGCAGCTTCCAGCTGTAAATAATGATTCAGAGTGGACACGCTAGTGTTAGGCCGGATCGCACTGGTATGGGCTGACTCAGGGCGGTGCGGACGGCCGGGCAGGTTTGCTTCTCGTATGAAACTGGCACTACACATTTGCCCGAATGGAGACAAAGGCGAGATACATTGCCGTTTTTAAATACGAGTAGGACTGCAACAATTTCAGAATAACTACAATGTATACCGGCCTCGCTTAAACACGCGCCAATGTGTAGTGTCGGTGTAAAACAAGGTGCCAACCACGGCGAATGAACGTGTTGAGATTATAGTTATTCAATGGAGTTGTAATTATTCGTTTAAAGGCGTGATGGAGTAATTATTAGTTTATCAATAACTTTGATGATATGCAAGAGCGCAAATACTTGCTAATCATACGGTTCAGTCAGACCAATAGGTTGATACATTTTAAATAGATTATCTAACGTAGGTACTAACAAACTATCCTATATAATGATTTTCTGGGTGTGTATTTATTAAAAAAGCCGGCCATGTGCGAGACTGACTCGCGCACCAAGGGTTACGTACAAACTTTCACTTACCCTAGCATTAATAACCCGGTTTCGGTTAAGTTAAGTTTGAACTTGATATCTATGGCGTTCCATACAAATGAGGTGCAAACTTAAAACAACCGGGTTGGTCAAATAGGTTTTTTGAAAATTAAAAAATTAAAACTAGTTAGAGACATAGTCCTAGTTTTCGTGTAGTATTTTATATTTATATACAAATTGAGAAAATTTCTAAATTTCCGTTTGGTATACTTCGGAGATAAGGAGGGGATGGAATTTTTTTTTACTATTTCCATTGTTAATCAAAATTTATCCACTGAACAAAAATAAAAAAATTATGTTAAATATTTACAAATTAAGCTCTATGATATCTTGCCCTAGTAGCTAGACTTTGAATTTTTGCCCCCTCATACTGGTCGGTTTTTATAGAAAAAAATATATACTTGCAATATACTTGCATACATATTTCGCCATCTTTATAATATAACGATTGTCAATTTCAAATAGATAGTATATATAGTTCCTGAGATATGGCGCTTTAACAGTCGGACAGACAGAAAGAATCACACCATTAGGGTTCCTTTTTTACCTTTTTGGTATGGAGCCCTAAAAAGCAATCAAAATTAAACAGCGCAATTATAAATTTGGACTATTCGGGATATACACCAAGACTTGGCACTACATTTGAAATTAATATTTAATTTAGACCAATTAGACATTGTTTCAGATAATCTAAATAACTGACATATCCACAAAGGTGTAACTAAAGCCTAGTTAAGACCAGTCTATTATTTTAGTGCAAGTTTCTCTTATCTTATCTTATATATTATTATTATTCTGTAAGTAGGCCACAAGGGCACTTTTACAAGCCTGACTCTACGGCGTTTCCCAAGAGGAGACCACTGTTGAGAAGAAAGCCGAAACTAACTTAAGAGTCCTTTTTTCTAAATAACTCTTATATCTATTACGATATTTGTACTTAGTTCCTACATTTGCTACTAAACGCGAGTGCAAAATGTATAAACTCGCACTAATCACTAATCAAAGTGTAAACAGGCCTTAAGATCCAAATACATGTTGTCAACTGGACTAGCATTTGTCATTCTATACGCCACAATTCATAAATATCGCATAACGATTTTTTAATCGCAGAAAATGTGCCGTATGCTACTATGATACCCGGAATCGCTAATGATACTCTTTAGGGTTGGGAACCCACAATTTAAAGTCGGTTATAATCGACACGGCGATCCAAGGTTGCATAGATTATGCTGCTAACATGTTTTTAAAAATATAAGTGAGATGGGATATCTTACTACATCCACTGTCAAGTATTTTAACTGATAAAATTGCGCTCATTTATGGTCCTCGTCAGGCATTGAGCCATTCAACGTTTTTTTTTCAACCAGAGTCATCGATTTAACCAGCGGAACATGTATAGTTAATGTATTCAATCTAATCGCGTGTTACTTTTGCTGTGGTAGGTGTGCTCATGGTAGGTTCATATATTTTCCGGGGCTGATCATTCCAAAACTATTCTTCCCTAATGACCATCACAAATCCTCAGACTTTAATAATGTATGTATTTGAACCATGTTACAAGTGCAATCAGCGTAAAAGACATAAGTACAAAGACGAACTTATCTTATTAGGGATCTCTTCGTACCTTATTCTTATCACGAGGGTTATATAAATATGAATGGCTTAGGAAAGAAAAATAACTAATTACTTCTTCTGTCATCAAATGGTCTCCATGGCAACTAACTCGCCTAAACTCGGCCTCTTGAGCACCCGTTTGGAGTTCCTATACGGAGAACCATCAGCGGTAGATCTGTCAGTTAGGCCAAGGACCACTTTATAGACTCCATATGACTGGAGGAAGAGTCGTAGCGTGTTTAGATCCCTCCCTCCTTTGGCGCGGGAGCCTCGACGCGAGCTGGGGCCACCGGGGGGCGTCATGGTCGAATGTTAGCGATCCCATGGCGCCCCCATTAACGGCCGTGAGGAGAACTGCCGATGTTTTACAGAGTCCCACATAACCCCCATCATGGTTTTCCTAAGCTGGGGGTATGGGCAACGCGTTTCCTTACCGTCAAAAACAAAAAAGGGACCACTTGCCGCACCAGCTCTCATCTTATTGTTGATGCCTCTTTTCTGATTAGGTAGGTCATAAGCCCCCAGGCAGGTGAACAGAGGCTGATCGTAAAGGAAATGTATATTATATTACAACGAACGACTTCAGTTTCATTAAGTACAGGAAATATCTGCGAGGGAGAAGCAAAAGCTACTTGGTAGAAAGAAAGACACGGACACGCACAGCGCACACACGCTAGTAACCGCTCGCCAGACGTGATCATGGAGCCATGTAGCTGATTTTGGGCTAATCCATATCCAGCTGCCACACCTCATTCAGCTTTTCTGATTAGCACCCCAAGTTTAACAATTGGAGGCAAGTTGAAGTGAAAAAGCGCACATGTTTATAACCTCCAGTTGATGACCAGTTGGAGACAACAGATACGTTTGATTTGAAAGCCATACCTCTTCTGTGATCAGATGGTCTCCGTGCAGCTCGCCTAAACTTGGTCTCTTGAGCGCCCGCTTCGAGTTCCTATAGTTTTCCATCCGCGGTAGTGCCTCCCTGGTCAGCTGGGCTAGCGACCTCTTGCGTCGCCAGCCGGCATCATGGAGCCATGTATCGGGCTGATTTGGGGCGACCACGGCCACGCCTCGCTCCGCCGTGTCGGCAGAGGAGCGGAGAGGCCGAGTGATGATGTTGGCTCCGGTGTGGATGCCATTCTTTTTGGATTCCGGCTCCACGGATGATACAGTGAACCTAGGACTGAAAAAAAAATCTAATTAGCTTCGATCGATTGCTTTTCTTTAGAGACAAACCATTTTTACAAGCTTTTATTTAACTTGCAACGTATGTTTATTTGGGTGGAATCTTGCAAGTTAAATTTGGGTTGGGAAGTATCGGTCAAACCAATTGAGGCAGGTAAGACTGATTAAGCTAAAATTTGGTATACTTATGTAAGTTGGTTGACAATGCAATCGAGCTGATCTGACGATGAAGCAGGAAAATGGTATGCGAACTCTGTAATAAAATAATGCACTCCTACCGAGTTTGGGCTCTTTAAAATCGTCTCGGTGAGTAGTTGATGTATGTTAAAAAGAAGTACAGCCGGCAATAAGTCATTTGATCGCTTCGACGCAACGTGATTTAGGTTAGGCTCTTGTATGTTAAAGTTGCTTTGAGGAGCGTATGCAAAATTGCGCAGACACAAATCAAAGTTGTAAAAGATCAGTCACCTGTTTTCGTCCATATTGAATTTGATTTGATTTAGTCAATGCCGGCAGATAACCGGAATGGCGTTCTGTGCACAGTATGGGAGTCAGTATTGCCGCTGCTGTGACTATGGACAACCACATACTTTGTCGATCCCTTAACCTGTAACAATAAGAATAAACATAAGTCATATATATTCCACCTTGATCAAACAAAGCTACGTAACACTGCAAAGTTAAAAATTCAGCTGAACCTATATTTTTGGTTTAAACAGATGGCCTATATTCCTTTCCAACTGCTTACAGTTTGTACGCTTGAGTAACATTATTTTTCTTATTAACTAAAGTGTAATTTCAGGGTTTGCATCCAACAATACCTATATCTTAAAATGGTGAGTAATCTATATATACTCGTACTATTATAAAGTTGTAAAAATGAAATGTCTGTTAATCTAAAAAAAAGATTGTAACGGACTATTTGGAGGTCATTACATCGAAAAATGTTTTATTTTTGTATGTTTGTATGTGTTGTTGTGGCTCCATTACGCCAAATCGGCTTAACGGCTTTTTTTTGTACGCTGGTAGCTGGGTATCTCCAGATAGTTATAGGATACCTTTACCCGACTACGTTGAAGAAAAAAAAGACGGGTTATGACTTTTTCTCATCCGCGGACAAAGTTGCGTACTCGTAAGTACCGACACTAGTGCCTGCAGTCAAACTGTTTAGTAGAGTTTTGCAGGGAACTGTCTCAGATATATAAGACTTTTGTATTTTGTTTAATAAATAAATAGTAACCGAGGACATCAACTGCGCATTTGGTGTGTTTAGACTGAGACGTTTGGCTGTGAATATAGAACTGCAAGATAAGGGTGGATCCACCACACGCATAAGGCGCGATAGGGGTAACCGATAAAATTATCTGTTGACGACTTCTAACCACCAGCTTAGGAAGATTTATTGTCATTAAGTACCAATAGAAACGTCTACTTGAATTAACCATTTTGAATTTTGACCAAAAATAATACTGTTCAAAAAGTATTTTGACAAAATGTAATTGTGCTTGAAACTTGAAAATAATTATTATCAAATTTAATAAAAAAGGTCAATATTTCTTTCGAACTATGTCTTTTTTAACATGGGAAATGGTTCTATTTTCGACGATATACTGGATGGAGGATTTTCCTTATTGAAAACTATAGTTTTCAAGCATTGCGGTATAGATGACGAGAAGACCTGACATAGTTTGCCGAACGCTGCCCAGCCCAGCTGGATCCTCCTCTTGGTCTCCCTCTGAAAATTGTTTTTACCTAACTGCAGGATTTGCCCAAGGTAAGTATACTCGGAAACTATTTCGAGAGGTTGGCCATAAACGACGACTGGTCCAGCTTCTGGTTCAGCTCCTCCAGTGACTCCGCCATTAAAACTATGGCATCAGCGAATCGCAGGTGTGAGATGTAGTCACCGTTTATGTTAATGCCCTTGTCTTTCCAGTCCAGCGTCTTAAACATATCTTCCTTTGCGCAGTTGGATGGGTTTAGACTACTGGCCCTGTCCTTGGACACTCATGATGGCGGCTTTGCAGAGACAACTCAGCACCTCGATATAGTGACAGTGTACTTGGCATATGTTTTTAATGTTAATGGCATAATTTGTATTAATTAAGCCCACTTTATAACTACATACCTCGGGGATCCCCCACAGTCAGATCTAAGTAGGTATACGTTATGTAATTTATAAATTAAGATGCCAATGAACTCTTAACCTTACATACACTATTCATGACATCACCAATGTTTTATTGCCATCATACGTTTCTTCGATTTTTAGGGTTCCATCTGTACCTCAATAGGAAAAAAACGGAACCCTTTTTTGGATAAACCCACTTACAATCAAGGTTGCCATCACGTGAAATCCACATTCATATCTATACTATTATAAAGTTGTAAAAATGAAATGTCTGTACTTTGAAGATATTTAAAAAATATATGTTGTTATGGACTATTTGGAGGACATTAAAACGAAAAATATTTTTTTTGGATTTTATTATATATGTTTGTATGTGTCGTTGTGACTTCATCAATCAAGCAACAACGGGGCAATGGAATGACGTGATTTTTTGGAGCGGCATACAACGTGTGGTAGAGAGATTTCTTGTTATTTTAGCTATTATTCCGACCATAACACTTTACTTTGACATAAATCTACCTCCGCCATTGACGATGACGTGGTGGAGTTCGTCCGCCAGAAGACTGGATTCTCGCTGAGGGTGCACCAGCTGCAGTCCCGCCACTACGTGCCCTTCACCTCGTTTGTGGTGCGCGTGCCGCGGCCGCTGCAGGGCACCATCGCAAGTGCAGACTTCTGGCCGAAGGGTGTAGTGTTTCGGCAGTTCCGGGGCAATCTGCCGAATCCTACACCAGATCAGACGACGCAATCGAATCAGTTTTAAGTTTTTCTTTATGTTTTTGTATTTTGTAGTTCACAGTGCGTTGGTTTTTTACTATATTGCTGTGTATTTTTTAGGATAATAAAATAAATAAATTAAAAAAAAAGCATTTAATTCCGACAACGTAATCCATATATTGTTAGTATTACAATTAAACTTAAATAACTATGTTAGTACCTAAACTTAAGAGCTGAGAGGTCCAGTGCCTGATTAGGGCGCTGTCCCATCTCTCTGCCACGACGGTCAGGAGACTGTGGCGACTGGCGCACACTCTGCGGAGTGTCGCGGCGTAACGCTTGCGCAGCGTGGCGTGGATCCATCCACCTGCGCGTCGGCGAACATGCCCGATGCGCTACAGTATCGCGGCAGCCGCAACAGTACCCTGAACGCGTCATTGTATTGTACACGCATTGCATTCATAGCACGCTGTGTGTACCTCGTCCACAGGCTACAGTCGTACAGCGAAATACAGTACGCTCGAAAGAGTGTTACTTTGACTTGAGCTGTACACCTGCTAAACATCCGGGCTATCATATTGGCCCTGACGGACACTGCTCTACGCTCGCGTTCTATGTCCGCATCGTCACGCAGGTCATCGGTGACCAAGATGATAATAAATAAATAAATGAACTTTGGCACCGCAGTCCGTAGAAGCTCTTTTCCGAAACTTATTATAAAATATTTTGCAACGCGAGCGAAGCCGAGGGAGAACCATATTGATTAGAAACAACGATAAAAAACTCATGTTTTTGCGACTACACAACTCACATAGTTCAATGGTCGGTAAAACAAAAAAACGTTTACTTTACTAAAAAAAGTATTACGTAGTAGTACGCACACGCACACTGTCACGTTTATCTGAGAGGAAAATCTAGCGACGACTATAAAACTTACTTTCATTGAAACGTCAGGTGTGGCATTTAAATGCTGATTCTGCGAGTCAAATAGATTTACTTACAAGATGATTAACCCAGAAAATGAAGTCTTTCGAAATAAACCTAGGTACTTGAATATGTATGACTAACCTATATAATTGCGACCTTCGAAATAGAACTAAGTACTTACAAGTTATCTAGTCCAGAAAATGACGTGCCTCGAAATAGACCTACTTAGAAGATAATAGACCTACTAATCCAGAAATTGACGTCTTTCGAAATAGACCTACATACAGTGCGACCAAAAAGAGTAAAAACTAAATAAAATGGAACTAAAAAAAATCCATACTAACTTGTTGCCATGTTTAAGCATTTTGCGTCAAAAATTTCACAGTTACGAAGAAAGTGGCGCCCTCATTTAATTTCTACTCTTTTTGGTCGCACTGTAAATTATGATTATGACTAACCTAGAAAATGACGTCCCTCGAAAAAGACCTATTTAGAAGACTAACCCAGAAAATTACGTTCTTCGAAATAGACATAAAACTAACATGACGTTTCGCTACATTGCCTTCCCTCGAAAATGACCTGCCTTGTTTAAAGGGTTATTTTTTCCAATTTGCCACGGTTGATGTGGTTTAACAATAACTAGTTAACAAGTCATTCATTCAGACTTAGAGCTAAGTACTGTAGTAATCGCCATTCCTTCCTATTTGTCAGCCTTCTGGTTTTTTGGAAATAAAAGTACAAATCAGAAAAGTCGTCGTCTCGTCCGAATGTGTAACATGGAAATTGGTTTCATAAATCAACATACTCGTATTTGTAAAGAAAGATGAAATATTCTGTAAAATCCCAACTAATTACCTACTGATATACCACATAAACCGAATTGGGATGTACCAGCTTTTTCAAAGGTATGGCAATTCAAAAACCATTTAGAGGAATAGGTTTAATAAACCGCTTGCAATTTTCCGTTTTCCATTCGGAATAGGAATTGTAACAAATATACTCATCCGAATGAAAAACGGACAAAATTTGTCGAAGGAGTGGGCAAATCACTGAAATCGAGGTGTTTTTGTGCAATTTTTTTTATATTATATGTAGCATGTAGAGATCTGAAAAGTAACTATTCAGGACACATATATACTTAATTATAAGTTGATAGAGTAAGTTCGTTCATATCTGATGTAACTAGGCCTACAAACTATATTTAAGAAGCAGGTTTTAAAATCTTTTTTTCCGCCTGTGAGCAATTCTACATTACCAAATTTTGCACATGTACTTTAAAAACCTTGGTCTAATAACTGATAGGAAAAAACTTAGTCTAATTTATGTAATACGGAGTTTAGACCCAAAATCAACTTTTACCTACGACATTTCTACGAAGTCAACGTACTAAATATTTGATCAGTGTAAAAGCGTAGGTGCTTTAGCAGTGAAAGCGACGTTGCGTGCTCGCGCCGCGCTACGCCACGGCGGCGCGGCGTGCGCCTACGCTCTGTTGCCGGCTCGCTTCCATCTATCCATAGGGATAATGTTTTGGAATTCATTCCGTCAACTGATTGCATTTGTTTTGTTTTGATGTGTTCTATTCTACGATTTAGTACCAGTATAATAGGGACGATGACTAAATGTTAAAAATTAGTCCGTCTTGTAGATTAATAAAAATATTGAACACGTATGTTTTCTTTTTTTACTTACTCAAAAAATAAAGGCGATACATTGAGTCAAATCAAAATGTCGCGTGACGTCACTCTTAAGTACAAATTTTACTTACGAGTGACGTCTCGAGCCCCCACTCCTAAACTTATACGCGATTTATCTGAGTATTTTTTTATTATTATGCAAAAACAAAAAATACGTGTCCAATATTTTGTTTCTTATTTGTTATTGTTGTTATTTGTATTATCTAACTGACGGACTCATTAGAATTTTGATTTTCATCCCCCGTCATCATGCCTTTATATCAAGGTACTCTGTGTTTATTATTATTACGAACCGGTAGTCTTTGAGGCGTTGTTTATTTCGGGGATTTGTTATGTTGTTTTGTATGTTATTGTTTGTGTTATTTGACATTGATCTCGGTGTTTTGTGCTGCGTGAGTCGCTCCGTGCGACGTAGTTACTTGGAGATTCTTGAGTCCCTAAAACTGGGGAACAAGAACGGTGGCGGTGGTGGTAGAGGTAGTAATGGTGGTGATTATGGTGGTGATGGTGGTGGTAGTGGTGGTGTTGATGGTGATGATGGTGGTGATGGTGGTGATGATTGTAATGATGGGCGTGGTATGGTAGTGGTGCGCAATCATCACTATTACCACCATTATCACCACCACCATCCACCACCACCATACACCAATGATCATCCAATCCTGAATACCAGTAGATACCCCTAGGGTCCATCAGAATCTGGAAAATGGTTGACAGTCCGGAAGGTCCTTATATCCTTCCGAATCCATAATTTAAAATAGGCACAAACAAAAATCATTCTATTGACACAACACATACTCGTAATTTCAGCAAGCAGCAAGGTCAAAAAAATAAACTAGAATAAAGTAGCCTCAAAACAAGCGTCACCATACTGCAAAAGGAGCTGATAGTTCACAACTAGTCAATGCGCAATACGACGAATCGAGAGAGAGCATCTAATATATACTAGATAGCGCGCGCGCTCGAAGTATTACCACAGAATAAGTAATAGAACAAGTACAGAAATTTCACTCCCTCTAAAAACGCTGTTTACGCATGAGAAACGTGCCTACTATATGCCTCTCTGACTATCGTATAACTTGTATTCATTCGCACGCGGCACGTGTAAAGCTAGGGTTGTCACGCCAGGAAAACATTAATGAGGACAAAATGTGTTGTAGCTTACCAGATGTCGTTTGGGTAAAGTGAACCGACATTAAGTACAGTCAGCATCAAAAGTAGCTGTCGATTTTACTACTAGAATATGTCAAATTGACGCTGACTGTACAAGCTACTTCACATATGTCAATTAAATCGACAACTCAGCCGTTTCGTAGCTATCGCACATAGCATAGTGATAAAAATGACATATTTAATTTACATTTATTTAACTAAATTCTTATGTCGTCCTTAAAAGGAAATAAAGATAACAGAATAGGAAAGGATAGGATAGGATGGTGTTAGAGCTTACTATGGGTCCCACAAAAAGACACAATTTTTATAATCCGAAACAAATATATGTATTTACAATTGTGTCACTTTAATGTAATAAAGATCCTATTTATTATTATAATAATATATGACGCGAAAAATTCACCTCCGCATACCTACCTAATAACCGCGGTAGTTTAAAACAATGTAAGTAAAGGTAAAGTGTTTTATCCTTTGTACACACACAGTACCTACTGTGTACTTCTGTAGATGCTTAAATCTTATTAATTAACGGTGTAAGTACCGTGAAACAAACTTTAATAATAAATACGTACCTACTCGTAAGTAATAAAAAAATAACTTACTGTTTACAATTTGACAAAAAAAGAGTACTTTCCGTCCTTATAATATGTATTCAAACAGATTTACAGAACAATTCACGTAACCTCTTTTCATATTGCATTTCATGGCGCTTTTATAATCAATTGTTAAGGTAAGTATACTATCAATACGACACGCTCCGAGACCGATCGATCCAGACGGCAGATCGTAGCGTACACGTGCTTACTCGCTCGGCGCCAGCCCCGGACTGATCGCCACAACCCGGTCTAGTCGGCGAGAGGTAAATATCTCGGTTTGGCCCGCCCACTGCAAGCCCTCTGGTATTACGTTCGGGCCGAACGAGCAAGGTCATTTCACCATCTCTTCGCCTTAAATTAACCTATATTTTACGATTTTGATGTAAAATCGAAGTCAATTTTTTTTTGGGACATTCCAATTCGGGAATCACTTCACATCATCTCTCGAACAGTAAGGGGGTAAAATGTTCTACTGATTTCTTCATTGTGTGTGAATACAGGATACCATCGGTGACGCACTTCGCGAATACGCCACGCAGCTAAAAGTACATACCAGGGCCTCCTTATTGAGGCCCCGTTTCGATTGTAGAGGTAATCAACGAAAGCTCTCTTTTTGATTGCCTCAATAAATGCAAATAATACTTAATTACATACAAGCGGCTAACGATGAAAAGTTTGCCGTTCTATCTGGAGTGACGCATGCGCACTTTGCAATTAAGCCGCGCAGCAAGTAGGTCAATCAACTTTTTTCTGTATTTCGTTGCCATGGTAACGTCTCCTGAGCTACTCCTTAAAACTATAATTATAAACGATATAAAGGCAACATCAGCGCTTATTTCCTCCAACGACTCTGCCATGACCACGATATCATCTGCAAATCGAATGTGAGTGAGGTACACGCCGTTGATATTTATGCCAAGTCCGTTCTAATCCAATAGCTCGAAAGCATCTTTCAGTGGGCGGGCCATGTAGCTCGGAGAACAGATGGCCGTTGCGTCAGTAAGGTGGCAACCACGCCTAGGAAAGCGCAGCGTAAGACGGCCTCCGACTAGTTGGACGGATGACTTCGTACAGGTCACGGGGAGTCAGTGGATGCGGTATGCGCAAGATCGCACCCTGTGGCGAAATAGGGGAGGCCCGTGTTCAGCAGTGGACGTCCGACGTCCATGGCTGATAGATAGATAGAAAGGCGTTGTTCAAGATTATATATGTACTTAGTAGGTACACATGTGCTTCTGTACTTTTCTATTCTCAAACAATACACAATAATTAGGTAATTAGGTACACTTTTGCATACACGTGCTCATATTTTAATCCCGCAGATTAGCGTAACGGATGACGATCTCCCATATAATCACGTCATTTTAAATGAATAACTCTGAAGGTGACATCCCATTGTACGTGCAATTTTCCTAACATGTCCATTAAAATAATACTTAATTGCCTCAACAATGGTTGAAACGGTACATAAAAGTGAAACATTTGTAATAAAACTACAGTTTCCTGTATTTCTATAACAAAGAGTTGATGATCGCACTGGTAGGTGAAATGCCGTCTGGTATCCCCTAAATTATATGGTTGCAATATTGCTGTATAGAATCGGCATAGAATAGTACTACCGTATCCCGCGGTTGTCGTAAGAGGCGACTAAGAAATAGGTTGGATAGCAGCGTCGGCCGTAGGTAGAATGTAGTAACTGCGATCGCCAACCCGCCGGACAAGTGTAGCGATCACGGAATTTTAAAAGGAGGCGTAACTCCAGCTGTGAACATCCATTGGTTGATGATGGTGTGATGGTGACGGTGTTAAAGATGAAGACCTTCAAATGGTCCGTTTCACTTATTATTTTCTAAATATCTTCAATGTAGAATACATAAAGTAATTAAGAGCGTCCGCTGAGTTGCGCCCGGTGCGGGCATCCGCTCTGGGTGCGTTGCCTACAGTAGCAATTATTTTAAATCATTAATCCCCTAAGGATATTGTATGAAGCAATCTTGGGGCCAATTTTCCAATGAGTCAGAGTCTTCAAGCCTATTTATTTTGCAGTAAGTATTTATATTAATTTTGAGCAATGTTAGCTGCTCCGGCTGCAATAATCTGAACAACACAGTACTGAAAAAGGTGTCTCGTGAGTAGGTCGCCTCCCCCGCACCTCCACCAACTTGTGGGATGTTGTCGCTCAGATACGAGGAAAAACAACGGTAAAGACTTAATTACGTGTTTATTCGTTCAAATCCAAAACAGTAATCAATTCAAAAACATCACGCCATTACAAGAGAGAGATAGAGATATTCCTTATTGGAATCGGTCATTCAGATAAGGACCATCTAATTATTTAAATAACGGCCAGTCTCTGAAAAAGGTGTCTACTCACGAGACACCTTTACAGTGCTTATTATAGATATTTAACTACTAAAAGCACAACCAAATCTTACTAAAGCAAACAGGCAGGTTCCGTAGTAGTATAATAATATCAAGTTGCGTGTAAGCTCGAAGGTTTTTGCGGCGGTTTGAGCCGGTTGCGGGCGGTCAAGCCTCCGTCCGAAGCCGAACGTCCGAGGTTCAATGGAAGAAGGCAGCAAGTATGCTTGACATTAGCATACACAAGCTACCTTCTCTATTTAGCTCGGTAATGCTCGGCTAAAAAAGCGAATGTGTAATACCCATTCGTTGTTTTGACTGCAGCAGTTCGCGTGACCGCTTGGCTTGTCGGAATATTAAACACAGACTAGCTTCTGCTCTTCGCAATCTGCGTCCAGTAACAACTTTTTACCTAAGTAGGTATCTACGTAAAGTTAACAAGCGACCTATTGTTATTGTAATTCGTGCCAAGTTTGAGCTCTTTGTGTTGAGGATATACCTATGCTGCTGACCACTTTGAATATCTTCATTAATCTTTACCAAAACATGAAATATTGTAATAGAGTTTAGTTACCTACTTTTTATCTTGAAACCTGTTTCTAACACCCTGATGTTTGACAGCCGCTAGTCAAAGTAGTCGATTATAAAGAAAGAAAGCTCAGTATCGTTTGTAAACGAAGTGGCTTTTTTTTGTAAATACTAAATCATTTACTGCCATAAAACCAAAAGTGATAAAGTTATGTTTCTCCAGTTAACATAACCGGATTTTCCTACTACACCGTGATTTTTTATTTATTTTCACAAAACAAACCTAATCTTAACTAATTTAACAAATTGTTTAAAGTCATACAATGGGTTCTACGGGTAACCTTTTTAAAGAGCCTGAAAATTTAACGATTTCTGAATTATGACAAATGATTTTATGATTAATATTACATTATGACTTTTAATGATTAGGTATTAAACAAAGGAATCCGGATATTAGAGATCGAGCGTTGTCGAAATTGAGTGTATAACATAAGTTTCATTATTTGACTGACCTTTCAAGGAAAACTTTCAAGTTGATCAAACGAATTAAAGAGATTTTTATGCTAAGCTACTAATACAATGACGTAGTCTAAATTTTAACCAATTTCACATCATGTTGAATAAATATTTTTTAACTGAAAAGAGTAAAAAACAGTACCTACGATGAGTACACATTCTTCATTGTCCCTGTTATAGCTGGGTATCCACAAATGGTTATAGGATTCTTTTTACCCGACTACGCTGAAGAAAAGGACGGGAACGTCGCGTGACCTCACGCGAAGGTATAGTTTGAAGGTACCTAGTTATGACGTCACGAGCCCACACTCCTAAACTTGAATGCGATTTAACTGAGTTTTTATTTATTAATTTGAAAAAACAATAAATACTTGTCCAATATTTTTTTATTGCATAAGTAACTGATGGAGAAATTATTTTTTTTACTTACCCTGCCCCTGTCATCATGCCTATTCAACAAAGTATAAAGTATAGGTAATTTTGTGCATAAAAAACCTTGTTTGCGTAATTAACATTCACTAATCAGTATGTCAACGGTTTGAGCTGTTTATGTCGATTCACACTTTACGTGGAACAGGGAAACATAAACAGTGGCCCTTTGGTTTGCTCGATTAGATCACAGTCGTGTGAGACGTCATCATTAACCAGCGAGTTATATGATATGGGTACCTACAGTGTGAAATCGGAGACGTGATCAGACATCATTTTATGCCGTACTGTAACTTTATTAATGATCATTTAAATGCAGTACATAGTAGCATACTTATCTAACTAAACCAGAAAATATTATTTTGTATTAATGTAGATTTGTTATATAGCTTCCGCTGAATCGTTTTCCCGCGTGGTGACTTTGAGCATTCTCATTTTTCCGCGATCTCTTTTTTTCAACTTGTAAAAGATCTTGGTCCGACTTTTATGCAGTAGCGTACATTTTTAATCGCTTTTTCATAATAGTTTCGTTTTATTCATAGTCGTTTATACATTCAAACCTTATACAAGAACAAATATGTTACATTTTTGTACGAATCTTTTGTTTTGATATGGATCACTTTTAACACATTATTGGGATTAAAACGTCATGCTACGTAGGATGGCCTATGCTTTATAAAACAATGCTAACAATCAAAAATTAGTAATCAATATGTCATATTTGACACCAACTAAAATAAATGATCCCTTTAATTAATTATCAAGTATTGTAATTTCTGACCACGACTCTGAAGTCAGCCTGTAGTCTGTCCTTGCAATGGCGGCATCGAGATATTCGAGACGTATTCAGTTTGCATGGAATGTCAATGACACTGTTATGACCTTCCTAAGACCGCACGTATAGAAGTTTGCCGTATCGTATAACTTACAATAGTGAGTCATCAACGAAACTAATTTTCCTCAGCCTGATTGGTTCGGGTCCTGCGGGGGCTATGACGGTTATGTTTATCACATCATCATCAGAAACTTAAGAACCAGGCTCTTGTCGGTGGAGCAGCTTCCATGTTTTTCTATCTTCAGCTTTCGTTTTGATGTCCTGATACGACACGCCGTCTACTTTCTCCTTTATTTGGTCTATATAACATCTCCTAGGTCTTCCTCTCTTCCTCCTTCCATCAATATTTCCTTCTATAATGGTTTTTATGTAATCGTCATGTCGTAGCAAGTGTCCACACATATTTCCCCTTCTGTTTTCGATGGTTCCTAACAACGACCTTTTCTCTTCTATTATTTTAAGCACTTCCTCATTCGTATTTTTTTCGTCCAGGTTATTCTTTTCATTCGTCTACAGTACCACATTTCGAATGCTTCCACCCGTTCCCTATCACGCTGTGTCATTGTCCACGTTTCGCTTCCATGTAGGGCTATACTCCAGATGTACACTTTTATAAGTCTCTTACGAATGTGGCCCATTCTGGCTCTGAATAAGCTCTTTTTAGCATATAACGTGATAGATAAATCGTAAAACATCCACCACTCTCCCACCCACATACTTGTATCCCACAAAATACCAAAACCCATATAGGAGAATATAACTACTGGCAATGACATCGACCTGTGCTCACAATTCAAATATTCGACCTCGCTTATATATAGCAATACTGGCTGAAAATTTTAAAAAAAACGCATATTCGAATCTTAGGGCGCGTTAATTTGAAAAAGAAGATGCTTCGTTCTTTTGTTTTTGTTTCACAGCCATTAATAGAGATTGGTTCTGAGTTATTTTGCATACTCATTGCTGCTCACCAACACGTTGTGTTGGGGTATAGCTCCGGCCTGCCCACCAACACAATACACTCTCTCGATTACAGCACAAGTAACTATTCCATTACTAGCTCTAAAAAACTGACATAATTGTTAGAAAGTGATGGCTGCTTCATCATTTAAGTATAGCAACTGTTATAGGCCACGCTATTGACGGAATTAACTATCCTAGGGTTCGCAGGACCCGCAAAAAAAAGCGGTTACTCTCATCTGGCATAAATATTTTTGTCATAATCATCATTTGACGTAATTCATCATGATATTTACTTATTTATTTAAACTTTATTGCACCAAATAAAAGTAAGTACAAATGGCGGACTTAATGTCAAGTGGCATTCTCTGCTAGTCAACCATAGGGCCAAACACAGAGATGCATGAAAATGGTATAGTGGGAAAAATCATTCAGTACTGAGAGCATTAGGACACACAAGCATACATAATTACTTACTTATTCTTATACCTATACTATATATGATACAATATATACATACACACACACACACACATATATATATATATATATATATATATATATATACATATATTACACTAGCTTCTGTCCGCGCATTGGTCCGCCTTAAATTCGTTCGCGGATAAGGGTATTTTTCCGGGATAAAAAGTAACCTATGTCCTTCCCCGGGACTCAAACTATTTCCATACCAAATTTCATCCAAATCTGTTCAGCGGTTTGAGCGTGAAGACAGACAGACAGACAGACAGACGCACTTTCACATTTATAATATTAGTATTGATATGCATAATAAATACAAAATCTATACCAGCTACCGCATGGAAGACGGACGCTACTACATACATAGATATACATACATACCTAATGTATTTATAACTGAAACTGTACAATTTTCAGGACTATTTAAGGCTCATCCTGTTAAATGCATTAGGTTAGGTTTGTTTTATTACAATCCTGAAATGTTCACGTGATCCGAAAAAAATGTATTATGCCAAATGATGATTATGACAAAAAGGTTTATGCCAGATGAGGGTAAACCAAATCAAAAAGACAGGCATTTGCCTAGCAATGGGACAGTTATATTTTCCAGGAAGTTCCTAGTTAATGTATGTTCATAATAAAAACAATTTTTTAACTTCTGCTGCTCAAAAAGTACGTCATATTAGCTTCGCAAAGCGAGACTAAAATAGTACATTTAGCCCCTAGGGTTTCAAAGAAAGCCAATAATCCCATACAAATTTCTATGATACTGAAAAAAAAACTTGCGGCCAGCTACATACTGCTTACGAATAATTAAAAACAAACAAACCAACCTAATCAGATTGGCCAAACTTTCTGATAGGATTGCTCAAACTGTACTTTTAGTTTTTCATGAAATATACAATTTCAATGTTAAGGTGCGTCCACATTTGTACCATTTGCCCGTATCAGATCATCGTCGCGTGGCATGATCGCGTGTCACGATCACGCGTTTGGACGTTGCGCCGATCAGATCGCTCGAAATCCATTTTGCTACGCGTATCACACAGTTATATCGGACGAGTACGGCATGATCGGCGCGCCGACAGTTAGCGTCCAAGCAGCGCGATACGGTGATCGGATACGAGCAAATGATACAAGTGTGGACGCACCTTTAAGTTTTTTTTATTTTCTCGCAGTCGAAGTGAAATGAAATGAAATGAAATCAAATATATTTATTTGCAATAGACATAGTGAAAATAATGATCTTAAAATCTAACATTTCGAATCATACATCTAGACTTAAGTAAGTCATGCAAATATTTAAGGAAGTCGTTTTTTTTTTATAATTTCAAAGAAAAAGGGAAAAGCAGAGTGTTTAAACACGTGGCTAAAAGCCATTATGACAATCAGACATATTTGTCCTCGCTCACTTCGTGAGCTCGTCCAAATAATCACGTCGTGTCATAATGGCTTATTTTAGCCCCTTGTCAAACAATCTACTATATTCCACCAAACTTTAATCGTAAGGAATTAGGATGTTGATCAGGGCAAGCGTTATATCTTCTATCATTATAGGATAATTCAAGAATGACGAATTTAGAAACAAAAACTTTACAAACTAAAAAGCGTAAAAAATTTAAAAAGTAAACAACTCTTTTTTGTATTTACCTAATATTTCATATTATAGGCTGATAAAAAAGTCCCCTATGTCCTGAAAAAGAGTTACCTACTGTACGTACGAGCTTAGTCTGACTAGATTGAGTCAGTTATGCCAGCATATACATTAGCGCAAGTCGAGATGAGGCTCCATTCCTTCTCGTATTTAAAAACGGCAATGTATCTCGCCTTGGTCTCCAACAGCGCCAACGTGTTATGCCGGAATCAAAGCTACATTGGACTTTATTTTGAAGGTTATGGTGAGGTTTCCTTGGTTTGAGTTAATAATTTCAATGGAAACTTCTTCAGACAAGGTTGGTACAAAGGCTGCTGTCATTTTTCTTATGATAAAATTAGCTTTACCAGTCCTTGTTTGCATATATCCAGATTCGAATACCAGTGTGACCTAAGTACGAATTTTATTTTGCTTTAATTTATATGTATCACATAAAGTCAGTGTTATAAATGATAAGGCCAAGGTTCTTCGTAGAATCGCAATTTACATTGTCCTTCTATCACCAGTTGATGGTTGGAATGCGAAATTATTGCTACTTACGGTTTTAAATTGGTATTCAGGACATTAAGTATATTCATACGTCAGAGTTACGATATTAGCAAGAATATTATTTTTATTAAGTAGGTACCTAAGTCTGTTTTATTTTACTATCACAGGGGGAACAAATTCTAAGTAGTCCATCTTTGATTCTTTCTTTTTCTGTAAAAAATTCTGAGTTCCAAATTTACCTACGCCTATAACATCCTAAATTAGGTTTTTCACTATTATTAAGATGGTTTTGTGGTGAGCGCCATACGTATCATATCACCAAAACGAGATATTACGACGAATATAATTGTTGCTCCACGTATTCAGTGACGTAAAATCAAGTCCTTAAAACTCGAAAAGTGGTTTGAGTATTCTATGTTTTGAGGTCAAAATATTGAAACAAGTTTTTACCTTACGACGAAGTCACCGTCTCCATCCTTTACATCAATGGGTTGCGAATACATTAGTGATTAGAAGTAGTAAAGAGTCTTTGTTGCTAGGTGGACCGATGATATAGGCAGGGATGGTATTCTGAAATATGTGTGGATCCACTTCTAATGACGCAGTCGAGTAAGTAGAAGAATTCAGCATCTGAATCATCAAATGAAATAGTCTGCATGTCATTGCTTTTATCCTCAAGTTCAAAGTACAAGAGAACCATGATTCCCTACAGTTTGTTTAGGGAACTTCTGGCACCGGCCCAAAGTTTACAGAGCACCGACACCAACGCGGTGTCTAATGTATTTACAACCTAACATAACAAACACGCATACATCGACACTTTAGAAGCTTTGGGCGTATATATATCCTATACTACACTCTGATTTTTAATTCAAGACCAAAATTGAACGTCAACGGGCGCACATTCGCTGTGATCACTGAATATTGGTTTCAGTGTCAGTATTTTCATCAATAAAACTTACCCTAATATTACTGGTTGCACGATTTCTCTTCCATGTTTTTATGAAGTAATGTTTATTTGTTTAAATAATCAAGATGAGAACTGTCAGATTTTGGTCTTGAATTAAAAATCAGAGTTTAGAAGGTGCCCTCGCAACTACTTTCGCGGAGGAGAAAATGTAATAGCCGTCTTTTTTGCTAAAGCGGGTAAAAATTATTGTATAATCATCTCCGGACGCCTAGCTATCCTTGTACCAAAAACTGGTTGAGGTCCGCCCAGTCGTTTTGACTGGATAAGAACACAAGGACACATACATAAATAATACATACATACAAAAAATTAATATGTAAAATGTTCGATTAAGTGGACTCCAATCTTTCAAATATCCCGTTTCACCTTTTATTATTATTGTCTGTATGTCGCACCCGCTCACGGGACAATGGTGTCCCGGACCTTTGGGGGCGTGCGCGGAGCCGAAGCCAACGCGTAGAGGCCCTTTCGACAATTTAATGAAATGTAAGGTGTACACGCGCACAGAGACAGCATCCGCTAGATGCAGGAACTATTGGAGAGTGATGAGATCTAAATATGCTGGGTTATGGGATTGAAATGATGGACTATAAATGCTGGGCTATTGCTTGAGACAATCGGACCAGATCCCAGATCCGGACCCAGATCGGATCTACCAGGAAAAGTGTTACTATTATTATTATTTTCAATGTGTAGAGTAGAAAGGCCATAGTCGGGTTTCCATAGAAAGTCGGCCCTTACATCAAATGAGCTCGGGTTTTTTGTGTGAGTAGGTACCTCTTATGGTGAAGTATATTTTTGCCGAGTACGAATACTCTACTTCTTATAGTTTTTTACTTATATATTTTTTTTAGTTTCTTTTAATGTATCGTTTTTCAGGATGTATTCAATCGATTTTCTTCATTTTTTTATTATTAATGGTATATTAATAATTTAAAATGATACATCCTGAAAACCAATATAAAACTTTAAAAAATTATAATTAAGGCCCTAACTATGACAAGTAGGTATTCATACCTCACTATAAGAGGTACTCACATAAAAAAATCCGACTGAAAAGACCGACTTACGTTGGAAACCCGACTATGCCTTTATCAACATTTTAGCAGTAGGTATAGATGTACATTCGACGAATTAGTTCTAACACATAAATAGACACCGCGTATTGCTTATGGCTTATGGAGTTATGGCTCTTCCTTATCCCGCATTAAACGTTAACAAAGTTGGTTTTGAATAGAAGGGCGTAAGTCAGCAGTTGATTCTCGAAAGTTAAGTCTTTTTTAATTTAGTTATAAGTCACATGAAAGAAGTATGAATATAGATGAATCAGTGTATGAGGATGAGCTACGTTGTTATGAGAAACGTGATAAATGTTTGAATTGGAAAAACATCGCGCGAGTCTAAGCGGGAACGAGTTAGAGATTGACGTTATTCTGAAAGTGTTGCAGTCCTTCTCTTATCTAAAAACGGCAATGTATCTCTTCGTCTACAACAGTGCCAATGTGTAGTACCGACATAAAAAACGGGCAAGTGCGAGTCGGACTCGCGCACCGAGGGTGCCGTACAAATTTGTACTTACCCTAAAGGTGCGTCCACCCACACTTGTATCATTTGCTCGTATCCGATCACCGTGCCGTAGCATGACTGCGTATCGCGCTGCTTGTACGCATACTGTCGGCGCGCCGATAATGCCGAACTCTTCCGATACAAGTGTGTGATACGCGTAGCAAATGGATTTCGAGTGATCGGATCGGCGCAACGTCCAAACGCGTGATCGTGACACGCGATCATCCTACGCGACGATGATCTGATACGGGCAAATGATACAAATGTCGACGCACCTTTACTTTATTACCCGGTACCGGTTGAGTTAAGTTTGCACCTGATATCTATAGCATTGCATACAAATCAGAAACTTAACGCAACCGGGTTGCACAAATAGGTTTTTTGCGAATTAAAAAATAATTGCTAGTTAGAGACATGGCGATAATTTTCGTGTAATATTTATGTTTATTAATACAAAACGTAAAAAAATAAAAAAATCGATTGGTAAACTTCGGAGATAAAGGGGGAATGGTGTTTTTTTCACATTTTCCTTAATAAAACAAAACCTAATCACACTAAAAAAAATAAAAAAAATGTTCAAAAATGTGCCCCTTAACCCTTATCATATGATACCCCATTTGACCCAGTAGCTAGACTTTTAATTTTTACCCTTCCTCATATTCGTCGTTTTTTTAGAAATTAAAAATATATTTTTAAATATTTCCTGTGCAATACATGTGGGCTGACCATGTTTATAAATATTAAAAATTTCAAATAGTTAGCATAAGTAGCTTTTGAGATATGGCGCTTTAATAGTCGGACAGACAGACAGACAGAGTCGTACCATAAAGGTTCCTTTTGTAACTTTTTGGTAAGGGAACCCTAAAAACCGGCCAACACCATTGTCGGGCTATAGTCAGGGTAGGGTTCCAAAACAAACCGATGTAAATAAGTGCACTAGCAAAAGAGCGTACGAAATGATCATAATCATGGCACTTACATCATTTTGTTGAGAAGCGCAGTCGCCAATAACTCCAAAACGGTATATATAATACGTTTTCGTTCAAAATATCTACTAAGCGTTACCTTTGGAGTATTTTTTATATTTTTAGAACTTACGGTTTAAAAGATCACAATTTATGCAACTGTTGGAGCGATTATTTCTGAAAATGTGCAATTAATCAATCTTAATAAATTTATGTAAATAAAAAAAGAACCGAAAAAAGAATCGGTGCCATTCATTTATTACTATTAACAGAGATGACACCCAAGAACCGCGGCGGCGAGCCTTTAGTTATTACCTACCTATATATTTAGTTATAGTCATTCGCATTTTTGTTGACTACAGAACTTTACTTCAGGTTTGGCACCGACTTCAAAAGGTGATTCAAATGTGATCCGTACCGTACATAAAAGATTATTGTTGGCTTTTTACTTTATTTTGAACTCGGTTCTTTTTTTTTTTAAATATATATATACGAGATCCGGAAACAAAAAAACAAACAAACGTACACGGCTGAAAATAGTTTTATTGTTTTTCAAAGTATTCCCCTTGATGATCTATGCACTTTTGCATTCGCGTGAACCAATTTTTAAAGCACTTCTGCCACTCCGCCTGAGGTACCTCCATAACGTGTTGTTTGAATGCGTCGACAGCATCTTCAGCGGTCGAAAATCGTTGACCGCGTAATTTATTCTTTATATTTGGAAATAAATAAAAATCGTTGGGTGCCAAGTCAGGGCTGTACGGCGGATGACCCGTTAATTCCACATTTTGACCCTCCAAAAATAGAGTTGTTTCGCGTGACGTATGACAGCTGGCATTGTCATGATGAAGAATGATTCTTCGTCGCTGGTTAGTTTTACGAATTTGTTCAAATACTTCCGGTAAGCAAATGGTCGTGTACCACTCTGAATTAACCGTTCTACGGTTTTCTAGTGGCACTGTAGCTACATGGCCATTAATACCGAAGAAGCAGGCCACCATTTGTTTCAATGTACTTTTTGCACGAGTAACTTTCGTAGGGTTCGGCTCATTTTGAAACACCCATACCGTTGATTGTTGCTTCGTTTCGGGATCGTATGCATAGATCCAGGATTCGTCACCTGTATAGATGTTATAAACGGCTTTTGAGTCACCACGGTTATATTTTTTTAACATTTTATTGCACCATTCGACGCGAGCATGTTTTTGCTCATTTGTTAAGTTGTGGGGTATCCAACGCGAACAAATTTTTTTTACAGCCAAATAATTATGTAATATGCTATTAATGCTGGTCATAGAAATACCCAGAGTCGCCTCTATCTCGCGGTACGTAACATGTCGGTCGTCCATTATAAGTTTTCGCACAGCCTCGATATTTTGTTGTACAACGACCGATTTCGGGCGACCTGCCTTAACTTCGTCCGTAAGCATACTACGTCCACGATTGAACTCACTAAACCAGTGATACACAGTAGTTTTAGATGGGGCTTCATCACCAAAAGTTGAAGTTAGTTGATCTATGCACTGTTGTTGCGTTAAACCACGCCGAAAATCATAATAAATCATAGCACGAATATTTTCACGAGTGAGTTCCATTCTTGCTGCGAGATGACATTTAAAACCCGTCAAAAACAAAACACGAGCGTTAATAAGGAAGAAAAAATATACCTTATATACTTAAAAAAGTTCAAATTTTACCATGGCGGTCAAATATGCTATTTAAGAAGATTGTAATCCCGGTTTCCGGATATATAAATAGCAGCCCTCGTATTTTTTGCCTTTTAGTGATGGATTTTAGTGATATAAAGTATTTTTTAGAGCCCAGAATGGGAAGATTGAGGAGGATTTGATTATAAATAAAAATCGAAATGATAAGAATTGGCTAGGTCAAAATGAAACAATTTAACGGATTATATCGCGTATATTATCTCATTTTAGTTCACGACATACGACGACAGTATGAAGAAACCAACAGTCGAGCGTAAACCTGCCGTATTACCATATGTGAAAGGGGTCACAGACAAGATCGGAAACATCTTGAAGCGTGCTTCTATAAAAACATATTTCAAGCCGTTGAAGAAGGTGTCTCAATACCTTAGACCCGTGAAGAGTAGCACCTCTTTGCAGAGTGCAGGCATTTATAAGCTGGACTGCGAGTGTGGTCTTTCATACATTGGTCAAACGAAACGCAGTGTATCAACCCGGGTGAAGGAGCACATAGCAGATGTCAAGCACCGTCGGTGTAATAGGTCTGCAGTCTGTGAACATGTCATTGACAAACCAAACCACTCAATTAAGTTTGATAAACCTTCTATCCTTGCCAAAGAAAAAATATATTTTCCCAGGATGCTACGCGAGGCTATTGAGATTAAAAAGCATCCTAATTTCAATAGAGAAGATGGATTGTCACTACCACCAGCTTGGGATCCTGTAATACATCTCATCAAGGAACAAGCGAGACACAGGACTGCAAAACCTTAATTTCCGAACGGTGTAAAATATCTTATCTGTTTAAAAGTAGTTTAATAGTGTCTGTTTTTTAAATATTATAATTAGTAATGAGGTAGCCTGGGAGTTTTTCTTTGCAGCGCTTTTCTCCTCAGTACGCCTCATTTGTGAAATGCTGCTTGGTAAATTATTAGAATAAAATAATTAAGCCCTTCTGGCACATGTGTAACTGTCTTTACAGCTTAGGCCCATCTGGCATGTATGTACACCTTTATTTGTGTTTTTTCAAAAAAAATGGGTAGTTTGCACAAATTGTAACTTTGACAAAGGAAAATACATCTTTTCTCAATCCTCCCGTGACCATGGAAAGCTGGAAAGCTTCCGAAACTAAAATGAGATAATATACGCGATATAATCCGTTAAATTGTTTTATTTCAATGAGTAGGTAATAATCGCGGAAACGGAAGAAAATATTAGGTCAAAATGGTTAAGTCCAGTAGCTTGCTGGTTAAAACAAATACGACTAACAGTCTCAACTTACCCATAATATTGAAAGAATTATCTCGCAACTATTTACCGTTCGGGACTTGTACCTTCCATCATCAGCTTAGCATCATTAAATGATGAAAAGCAGACGAAAATAACTGAATAACTTTAGAAAAATATATACAAAACATTGTTATTGCCTATAATATTTGAGGGTTTCTCTCGATTTCCCTGGGATCCCATCATCAGATCCTGACTTGGTGCTAAGGAGTCCACCTCAGAGACACACTATAAAGAATATGACTAACAGTCTTATACCTAGAGGTATACACGTATTTTTTAAGAATTATCCTGTAACTCTTAACCGTTAAGGAGTTCTCTGGTTCTCCACTATCAGTTCCACTTTGCTACCCTGATCTTAACTAACTTCTGCCTCTAAGCAAAATATGATAAAGAATTATATTGCGATTAGTGAATAAAATAACACTGATTGAGCCCTTATTAGTGACTGGTGGCTTGTGTCTTCATCATCAGTTTCTCTTTACCAAAAGATGACATTCGAGTGTAAATGCTTGTTCTTCTTTAAGAAACACCGAAATCGCCATAGGTGTGCCCATAATATTTGAGGAATTCCTTCGATTCCTCATCGATCTCATCATCAGTTCATCACCAAGATTTTATGGGACCAACTTGGAGATTCGTACTCTTAACTGAAAAAATAATTTTCCAAACTGACTCGCGATCCGCGAATTAAATAACACTGGTAGAGCCCTCAGTGGTAAATGATGGCTGGTGTCTTCATCATTGGTTTTTCTCCACTAAATGGTGATTTTCAAATGCAAATGCTTAAATTACTGTAATATATACCGAAATCGCCATAGATGTGCTCACAAAAATCGAGGAATTCCTTCGATTCCTCATGGATCCCGGCATCAGATCTTCACCAAAATTTTATGGGACCAATTTGGATATACCTAATCATGAACAGAAAAATAATTTTCCAAATCGTCGTGTAAATGACGGAGTTCTGAGGTAACAAACATAAAAAAAATATAATAAAAAAAACATACAACCGAATTGATAACCTCCTCCTTTTTTGAAGACGGTTAGAAATACATACTTAAGTTATTAATAAAATGCAATGATTAAGAATTATATAGAAAAAACTAGACTTATAATCCATTAATCGTTACAATTAATTTGAGACTTTATCCGCCGCAAAAGCATAAAAAAAAATACAAATATTGTGACTAGGAATTTTATGTCAATAATCGCTTCTCGCGGAATCATCCTTTATTAAACATCTAACACCGAAGTTACTTTGTTTTGTGTACTGACAATAGGCACTATGAAAGAAGCGCATAAGTGGAAATCATTATCTTAATGCTTGCTAAATCTAAAGACCGATTGTTTAGGCATAAGCCTATATATATAAAACACCACAACACCATTGGTGAAACATTGCCGTCGCTCGTGTCAGGCGCTTGAAGATTCTTCATGCAAAATTGTCTACTCACGTCACTTGCACTACAACAGCTGTACAATCAGCATTCTTTTTTGGAATTATATTATTTTATTAAGTATTTGGGCATTTAATTTACACCATCTATTCGCTAAAGATAGAACATGGTGGCCCATGAGGGGAGAACAAAGAAGAATCCGCGAAATAACAACAATTAACACGTAAATACGACGAGACACCAGCTAGCGGGGCAACGTAACGATCTTCAACACCACATTAAAATTGTTCCTGTGGATGGAGCCTTGCAGTGGATATTTCTAAAATTACGGACGTTATTGGAAAGAAGAAATATAAAAAAGATTCGAGCAGTGAATCGGCTAAAGTTTCACATCGAGCAGTTACGAGTTCGTCCGCTAAGATAAGTGTCCTTCCTTACGAATTCCACAAAAAAAAAAAAAAACCTAACAAATAACAATATTATGTTCAGAGTCGTACTTCATTAGTGTAAATTAAGTGTTTTTATAGAAGCTTTAAGGCATTTTATGCATATAGATTCGTATTTAGTTCAAAATTGCATCATCTTGTTTATATACCTACCCGATTGTATAAAAAGTGAACAAAGGAATTACATTTTAGCTAATTATCGCAATAATATCTAAATCAATATATAAACGATTAAAGTTAATGTTCACTCTTCTTTAAAACAGGTGAATACAAGTATATTGAGCATTAAAAGTGTACTCAATTAATATAAAAGTTAAATTATACTACGAAGTAACTGTTTACACATTTTAGGTTTTCGCGTTTCTTATCGTTTATCTATACAATATTTAGCGTATTTGCCGACTATTCCAGGCTCATATCTATCATCGTCGTGCGCCGCTTGCGCCGTTTGCAAGTACATACTTTTCCCGTTGGACTACTTGGCCGGCCGCGACTCTGGCATCGGCCGGGAGCGATCGGTTGAGCGTGCGCAGACGGGTTCCCTGAGCTAGTACCACCAGAACGAGGAACGTGAGCCATTCCAATTTAATTAGATTACTTTTTAATGCTATTTACTACTAGAATTTTTAATGCTAGTTAAATAAAGAATCCATAGTTAATTAACCGACAACAAGGAAAACAAAAGGAAATTATATTGTGTTGTTGTTTGTAAGTAAGCGTTATATTTAATGGCAGAAGAAATGGATAAACGAAGGTTACGCGATTTAATTACTAGACGAGCGTCCGCCAAGGGACAAATTACCAAATTTAATAATTATTTAAATAGCATCGCCTGCTTAATGGAACTAAATAACGTTCAATTAACGGAGTTGAATTTAAAACTCACCAAGTTTGAAGCTTTGTCTATGAAGGTTGATGATTTGCAAAGTGAAATAGAGGTTTTGAATTATGAAAATGTTTCGGCTGAAATTGAGGAACGCGACAAAATTGAGCAAGATTTAATTATGAGCATAGCAAAGGCCAAAACTTTAGTCGAAACATTTTCCAAAAAATTTGAATGCGAAAAAAGGCGCAATTCGGTTCACAATGCGTCATGTTGCATGGATGACCCTAATCGCCCCCATGAATTAGGGTTGAAACTCCCTCAAATTCAGATTGCTAAATTTGATGGCGCATATTTCCGTTGGTTGGAGTTTCGGGATACTTTTGAGAATCTGATACATAAGAATGATCGCATATCCGACATCCATAAATTCCATTACCTCGTATCTTATTTGCAAGGTGACGCAGCCAGGATTATTTCAAATTTAGAGGTGTCAACCAACAATTATGCTGAAGCGTGGAAGATGATTTGCAATAGATACGACAACAAAAGAATATTGATTAATCATCATTTAACTTCATTATTTAATATTAAACATCTGCCACGGGAATCAGAGCGATCTCTGCGATTTTTGGTTGACCACGTGACCAAAAATTTGCGCGCCTTAACAAGCCTAGGACAGCCCACTGACAAATGGGATGTACTAATAATATTCATGTTATCTTCTAAGTTAGATAGCAATACGTTATTAAAATGGGAGGAGCATCGCAACAATTTGGAAGGCGATGTACCTACCCTAGAACAATTTTATAAATTTATGATAGATCGTGCTGATGTGCTCGAGTCCTTGAATCGTAATAATCGGTCTGATGTTGCTGGCGTGTCAAAGGCACCTAGTGCTCCTATGCGTTCTATACCTAACAATAATTACAATCACAGGCAAGGTCAAAATCAGAACAATGTTATAAAATCGTTTGCGAGCACCAGTAATAATTATAGCAAAAAACCAAATACTGCATTTATATGTATTATTTGCAATGAGCGTCATAGAATATATGATTGCCCGACGTTTAAAGCAAAGGGGATTGATGAGCGAATGATGGATGTGACGAAATATAAATTATGCGTTAATTGCTTGAGACAGGGGCACCCCGAAAGTGAGTGTCGCATGGGTCCATGCCGTGAACGCAGCTGCACCGAGCGTCACAATAGTCTGCTCCATCGCCCATCATCCTCCTCGAGCCACCTCACCCTAATTGATGAACAAGAAGAAAATGAAATTATCGTTAATTATTCCAATCAAAATGCAAATCGGTTAAATCAGGTGTTATTATCTACTGCTATCATTGAAGTATCGAATCCAGTTGATCATCAAAAGGTCAAAGTTCGTGCTCTTTTGGACTGCGGAAGCCAATCTTCATTTATATCTGAGTCCCTAAAGACCAGACTGTCATTGAAGTCTCGCCACATTGACACACTAAAGGTCATTGGCATAGGCAACACTTCTTCAAAAAATGTAATCGAAACTTGTGATATTCAAATGAAAGCAACAACCAATAATAATTTCAGTGCAATTTTATCGTGTTTTGTATTAAATGAGCTCACCGGTCGTTTACCAAAGACGCCGGTTGACATCAATTCAATAAAATTACCAGAAAACATCCAGTTGGCTGACCCCATGTTTTATCAGCCAGCTCCCATAGATGTACTAATAGGTGCTGATCTATTCTGGGATATTCTAGGTAACGAACAACGTTCTCTAGGACCCAACCACCCTAAGTTAAGAAGTTCACAGCTAGGTTGGATAATATCTGGCCCTATTAATTCAGCAGTATCTAGCAAAAAGATACACTGTAATCATGCTATTGTCTCTTCATCGCAAAATGAAAACATAGAACATTTGGTTTCGAAATTTTGGGAGTTAGAAGAAGTTCCGAAAAAGTCAGTCCTAAGTGAAGATGAAAGTGAGTGTGAAAGGCACTTTCTCGTTAACACTATAAGGGATGAAGAAGGTAGATTTTGTGTCAAATTACCTTTGAAAGAATCAGCAGATTGTTTAGGTGATAGCTACAATCTTGCAAAAAGACGATTCATTAATTTAGAAAAACGGTTCAAGCGAAATCCATTACTTAAATCTGAGTATACAAAATTTATAAGAGAATATGCCGACTTAGGGCATCTCTCGGTATCGAATTACAATAGTTCAACTGTCCCTGGCCACGCATACTATTTGTGCCATCATGCAGTTATACGGCAAGAGAGCGAGTCTACTAAGCTCCGCGTAGTTTTTGATGGCTCAGCCTCCTCCACCTCAGGTTACTCGTTGAATGACATTTTAATGGTAGGCCCCAATGTCCAAGACACTCTCTTTTCCATCCTAATTCGAGCAAGGCAATACAAGTACCTGCTCACTGGAGATGTGGAAAAAATGTATAGACAGGTGCTTGTAAGCGAAGGTGACAGGAACTTGCAGTTAATTTTGTGGAGAGAGGATGAGTCACGCCCCATCCAAACTTTGGTCTTAAATACCTTGACATATGGCACAGCAAGCGCAAGTTATCTCAGTACACGGTGTTTATGGCAATTAGGACAGGAACAGGATGATGAACTTATCAAGAACATCATCCAAAATGATTTTTACGTAGATGATTTAATAACAGGAGCTGACGATCCTCAACAATTAATTTATATACAAAAGTCAGTATCCGATGCATTACAAACAGGTTGTTTTAATCTTCGAAAGTACAAGAGCAATCATCCATATATATTTGATAACCTTGACGTAAATAAACAAGACAGTCTAACTATCAGCGAGTCTTCAAGTACTCTTGGTCTCGGGTGGAAACCCTCTAGCGACACTTTACATTTTCCTATAAGGGTGACACAGGAACCAAATGTACCTATAACGAAACGTTTTATTATGTCAAATTCTTTCAAAATATTTGATCCTTTAGGTGTTCTCAGTCCAGTTATAGTTGTACCTAAAATAATGTTGCAAAAGCTGTGGAAAGAAAAACTGGACTGGGATCAACCTGTACCTTCTGAAATAAAAAACGAATGGACTAAGTTTGTAAATAACTTAAAATTCTTAACTAATTTACAAATTCCAAGGTTAGTGTTATGTGATTCGCCTAAATATATAGAACTACATTCATTTAGTGATGCCTCTCAGTCCGCATATGGATCATGTGTTTATGTTAAGTCAATTAGCACGAATGGTGACGTCACCGTCAAGTTATTGTGTGCTAAGTCCAAAGTTGCACCATTAAAGCCGACCAGCATCCCTCGAATGGAGCTATGTGCCGCGTTGGTCGCTACTAAGCTTACTAAGTCTGTAATTGATTCCCTGAGATACAAGCCGGGAAGAATCGTGTATTGGTGCGACTCAAGTGTGGTGTTGGGCTGGATTAAAGGTGATATCACTAGGCTGAAAACGTTTGTCGCTAATCGTATTAGTGAAATAGTGGAAAATACTTCACCGCTGTCATGGAGATTCGTTCCAACTGACTTAAATCCTGCTGATTTCATTTCAAGAGGGGTAAATGCGAAAAATATTATGTCGTTGTCACTTTGGTGGTCGGGACCCACATTTTTACTCAAAAATGAAATCGAATGGCCAGTATTGAATGTTAAACAATCTGATCCTTTACCCGAGTTGAAAGTACACTCTGCAACTATTAGTGAACCATTTCTAGATTTTGAAAGGTACTCTTCTCTCAACAAACTACAACGTTTATTTGCTTACATGCAACGATTCATATTTAACAGTAGAAATGGCAATGCGAAGCGCTCAGGTTTATTAACCGTTGACGAATTACGCGAGTCATGGCATTCATTATGTAATATCGCTCAATCTCAATCGTTCCCAACTGAATATGATTTGCTAACAAAAGGTAAACCTTTAAATAATAAAAGCAAAATTTTATGTTTGTCTCCGTTCTTAGATAATAAGCTAATGCGTGTTGGAGGGCGGTTAGATGCGGCAAATTATTATTCATATGAAAAAAGGCATCCTATTTTACTTCATGCCTTGCATAGGTTAACCAGACTATACTTTGAAAGAGAACATGTGACAAACATGCACGCTGGTCCTCTACTGTTATTGTCTATTGTAAGGGAAACAGTCTGGCCAGTGAACGGACGTCATCTTGCATGGCGCACAGTTAATAACTGTGTACGGTGTAGGCGTGTACGTGGTGAAACATTGCAGCCTAAAATGGGCAATCTCCCACTTGAACGTATAACGCCAGGTCATCCATTTTCGTCAGTGGGTCTGGACTTCGCGGGACCGTTCGCGATTGTTAATCGTAAAGGCCGTGGAAGTCGTTTGATAAAATGCTACATGTGTTTGTTCGTTTGTTTGCGTTATAAATGCATCCATCTCGAAGCGGTGAGTGATTTAACTAAGGATGCATTCATAATGACACTAAGACGTTTTGTAGCGCGCCGAGGCAGACCAACGGAGATATTCTGTGATAACGGAACTAACTTCGTAGCAGCCGCAAGGGAGTTAGGATCATTCATCAAGCAAAATCAAAACCCTTTATCTGATTTTGCAAGTCAAAATTCAATCCAGTTTAAGTTTAGTCCAGCTTACTCTCCTCATTTTGGTGGTATATGGGAAGCCGGCGTTAAATCGGCAAAATTCCATTTGAAACGAGTCGTTGGCAATAGTCATCTCACGTTTGAAGAGCTTAATACTTTGTTTACACAAGTGGAGGCGATTCTGAACAGCCGTCCATTGTGCCCTCTATCATCCTCTCCTAATGATCTCCTTTCCCTTTCCCCAGGACACTTCCTTATCGGGAGGCCGTTAACTGCTCCACCGTCACAGAATCTGGGTGACTGTAAGGAAAGTCAACTTCAACGCTACGAACGCTTAGAAAAGATGCAGCAACACTTCTGGCAACGGTGGCAGCGTGAATATCTGTCTGAGATGCAGCAGAGAACAAAATGGAAAAGCAGTACATCCAAGTTGGACATAGGAGACATGGTACTCTTGTCAGATGACAATACTCCTCCACTCTCTTGGAAGCTCGGGCGAGTACTACGACTCATCACAGGATCTGATGGAATAGCGAGAGTAGCTGACGTCACCACCAGTAAAGGCTGTGTGCGCCGTTCTCTAGTGCGGCTGTGCAGGCTTCCGACAGCCGAGGAACTTCAAGGTTGAAAGTGATCTTTCAACGGCCCGGAGGATGTTTAGGCATAAGCCTATATATATAAAACACCACAACACCATTGGTGAAACATTGCCGTCGCTCGTGTCAGGCGCTTGAAGATTCTTCATGCAAAATTGTCTACTCACGTCACTTGCACTACAACAGCTGTACAATCAGCATTCTTTTTTGGAATTATATTATTTTATTAAGTATTTGGGCATTTAATTTACACCATCTATTCGCTAAAGATAGAACACCGATTGTGAATTATGCTGGTTCGTGAAGATTGTGTCTAAGTGGCATGAATTAATGAAAATAGTTTTAATATACTGAAATAATTATCTTTATTCTGGAAGTAGGTAAATCTGACTCTACCGGCATTTCACAAGAAGGCATCACTATTGAAAAGAAAGCCGAAAGAAACCATCAGTCAGTTTATAAAGTTGTAAAAAAGAAAGGTCTGTAAATTCAAAATATTTTCAACAAAATGTTTGGTACGGAATATTTGGGGGTCACTTAATCAAAAAAAAAAAGTTTTTGGAAATTTTGTATGTTTGTATGTGTCGTTGTGTCATCATCATGTCAAAACCGCTTAACGGATGTTAACTATTTTTGGTACACGATTAGCTGAGTATCCACATATGGTCATAACATTATTTATACTCGACAACACTAAAGAGAAATAAGGGTTATGATTTATTCTCCTCAGCTGACGCAGTTACGGGCAACTTCTAATAAAAAAATTAAAAATGTAAGGTATTTATCTACTGATGCGTGAAATGAATGATTTGAATTTGATGTAGTGTCTTTAACACAATTAGGTTCTTCTTAATTGTCACCTCTTACTGCGGTTATGGCGTCTCTATTAACATAATGGTTGGGCATTCACGAGTCACAGTACAAAGAATTACTTGTACACAGTAAATATACGTTAAATACGACGTCATACACTTTTATGCGGCTTAGTGTTGTTCAAATAGGTTCTTTAGGACTGATTCGTAGTTCCACAGTCGGTACTGTGAAGGTCTTAATCCTTCACCATTAATAAGAGACAGGCCGTATGTAAAAGTAGTATAAATTTAAATTGAATTAGGAACGTCAGCTGTCTCGTTCCAGCTTGATGTCATTAGGTTTAAGTCTGAGGGCAGACGTTGAATACAGAACATCAAACCTGTACCAGCACTTTTTATTGATACCACCTCGAGCTACATCCCCACAGTACTATAATAATAAACTTTACCTACTGAGTGCGAAAACATCAGTTTCTATACGCAGATACCTTTATAAGGAAGTGTTAAATAGCATGTCTATAAAGGGCGAAATGTTATTTTGCCTGCCAATAGATATGTCGTAAAAGCGGATTAGGCACGACAGTTTCGTTCTATACCAATGTTTTAATTTTTTTGATTATAAATCATTAAAAATTATCCAAGTAGTTTATTAAACTTCATAATCACGTGATATTGGTATTCTTAATGATTATTATTAATGTCATTATGTCACCGGTAATTACTTAATGATGATCTAAATCACTTAAATTCAATCGTATCATCTTATAGCTCTCCGAAGTAAATGAATTGTATACTTAATACTTACGTTCTCATAAATACAAAGATCTAAATAATGAACAAAATTTCAAAACTCTGGATTTGAACCAGTGCCTTGTGCATTGCCGAGGCGCACGCTCTTCCAATTGAGCTACAGAGTCCAGTCAGCTTGTCTTCAAAACTGGTGAAAAAAATCCTTTTGATAATAACAACTGTGGATACTGTAAGGAACTGTGTTATAATTATTTGCTTCAGTTACATGGCATACACGTATTAGGTGAAAGTAAACACGCTGTTAATATTCATAAAATATTGTAGGTAATAGCAGATTTTTCTGACTTTCAATAAAGTCCTGGATTCTTTCATTAGGATACGAATTAACCACACCACTGCTCAAAATACGCTGACTCACAGTAAACGCAGCGACGTGACTGCGTTACGATTTTGACCCATCCCTTGCACACCGGTGCTCAAAAAACGCAGACGGTACGTATACGCTGCTATGTATAGAGAGAACGTGACGCAAAAGACATTCATCGCGTACAGTGGCGTGCTAAGGTTTTTTGGCCAAGGTAGGCAGTTACTCTGAGCCTGTATGGAGCCATGGTCGTTCAGGGTAGGTAGTGCCTTTGTGCCTATATGGACTGGACGCCACTGTCGCGTATACGCACTTGACTGACACTGAGTTATAGGTTGGAATCACGCTCGAAGCATAACATTTTTCAACTTTTTGTTTTAATATTTATGTACATACAAATTAATACTAGTTAGTATTTATTGAAGTTTAGTATTTTTATTAGATCACAAACAATATTTGGCGTAGATATTAGACAGCTAAAACGCAATTGCTACCTCTAAAAGGTAACTAGTTAAAAGCGATTTTCCTTAAACTAAATATTTATTTTTTATTTTCTACCTCGTTTCGTTCACGAACCTTTCAGGAAGCACTTAGGGTGCTCGTTAATCATGTGTTTGTGTACAACCGGGGTTCAACAGGTGCGTTTATCGTAATATAGCCATAACAGTATATCAATAGCTATAGATAGCCACCTGTGGATTGCGAGGGCGAGGCCGAGGGCGCAGGACAGAAAAAAGTGATCCGTCCGTTAACAGTATGAAAAGCCACCAATTTTAAAGTGTAGGGTTCCGCAGCCATTCATACAAAAAATATTAAAATAAAATAAAAACATGATAGAAAAAATGCACTAGCCAAAGAGCGTATCTCCACGGCACTTACATCCTTTTGCTGAGAAGCGCAGTTTTTTGGCAATAACTCCGAAACGGTATATCCGATCATGTAGAAATCATTTTCATTAAAAGTAACGAATAAAGTTTTGTATTTATAATTCTTTTCATAATTTTTAGACTTACAGTTTAGAAAATAGAGGGTGGGAAATGCGCGTCAGCGTTGAATGCAGCGCTAAGGGACTCGTTGTTATTATAATACATTAAATAAAATAAATAAATAAATATATATTAGGGACAATCTTACACATATCGACCTAGCCCCAAACTAAGCAAAGCTTGTATTATGCGAACTAGGCGACGATATATATATGATATAGATACATTATAATATATAGAAAACATCCAAGACCCAGAAATAAACATTCGTGCTCATCACACAAACACTTACCCTGGCCGGGATTCGATCCCGGGACCGCTAGCTTCCCCCGTATATGACCCCTACACACGTGTAAACTATTTGTTTTCATCAAGAGACCGTTTACTCGTCAGTAGTTACTCTAAGCTTTCAATTGACAACATTTGTTTTTTTACTACGCTTTTTTCGATGCAACCAAAAATGTAATAAAACCACATTTTAAAATATCCCCATTTCATACAAGTAATCAATTTCAAAATTTCCTCACTATAAAAGAGCGTAGGGGGACAAGTAGATCGCAGGTGATCACACAGCGTAGAAAATAATACGAAGCACTTACTGATGCCAGTGATGACCTACGGAACTGATAAATAATCGTTCACATTGGGACTGATAAGGCGGCTCAGAGTTAAGGTGCGTCCACACTTGTATCATTTGCTCGTATCCGATCACCGTGCCGTGGCATGACTGCGTATTGCGCTGCTTCGACGCTCACTGTCGGCGCGCCGATCATGCCGCACTCTTCCGATATAAGTGTGTGATACGCGTAGCAAATGGATTTCAAGCGATCGGATCGGCGCAACGTCCAAACGCGTGATCATGACACGCGATCATGCCACGCGACGATGATCTGATACGGGCAAATGATACAAATGTGGACGCACCTTAACGGAACGTGCAATGGAAAGGACTATGCTCACGGTTTTTCTTCGTGATAGAATCAGAAATGAGGATATCCGCAGAAGAACCAAAGTAACCGACAAAGCTCTCAGGATTGCATCGTTGAATTGGCAATGGGCGGGCCATGTAGCCCAGAGAACGGATGGCCATTGGGGCAGTAAAGTCCTGGAGTGGCGACCATGCATAGGAAAGCGGCAAGGTGAACGGATGACCTCGTAAGGGTAGCGGGGAGTAGGTGGATGCGGTCTGCACAGGATCAAATCCTGTGGCGAGTTCAGCAGTGGACGTCCGTGGCTGATAGATAGATAGATACTGAAGCGGATTTGAATAGATATTGTACTGCTGCTGTTTTTCTTGTGCACTGTGACTGTCATATCCACCGAATTGTGACGTCATTTAGAGAATCGTATTCTTCCTTCTCGTTTTCCCATATCAAACCGTTAAAACTAGTTGCTATAAAAAATGGTTAATATATTTTTGGGTTCCTTGATAATGAATTAACAAAATGTATATCGATTTAGTAATTATTTTACTAGGAAATTCGAAATGTTGCCAAATTAAATGCAATTTGAAAGAATTGGCCGGAAACAACGAAATAAATGAATTGTTGTTGCAATGACTTACTTACTGCAAGAATCTGTGCAGTGTCGGCGACTGGTGGGCGCCGCCCTGGGTTTCAAGTAGTAAATAAGTCGTTGAATTCTACGAAACGTGTTGCCATTTCAAGCTAGTAGGTAAGAACAATCAGGCGAAGTACGAGTCGGAGTCGCGCACCGAGGGTTCCGCACAAATTATTGGCTAAGAACGGCCGTATCTATCAAAATCCAGTGTACGCGGTGTGATGTCATTGTGTTGGTTACCGACATAGACAAACAGGCATAATAAAACTTTTTCGGGGAGAGCTACCCGTAGAAGTTTTTTATGCACACCTAAAGTAGAATGAATTTTTCGTCCCAACACTAGTGTGTGAGGTATCGTTGAATAGGTCTTTTAAAAATAATAGGGTTCTCCAAATATTATTTTTAAATATTCGTTTCAGTTTTGTAAATATTCGCTACGGCTAAATACTCCCTCTAACTTTTCAACCGTGGGTCAAAAAAATATTGAAAATTAGGCGTTATAAGTACTTTTAACAAAAACTATAATATTGAATAAAATCCGCCGAGCCGTTTTTGAGTTATTGACAGACTAAACGGTTAAAGGACGTAAGTGCCGTGGAGATATGGTCTTTTACTAGTACACTTTTTAGTATCGTATTTTATTCATCTGTCCGACATGCTCTTGGCCGGTTTTCGCATTTATAGTATAGTAGGTATTGGTAAGCATAACAAGTATCTGCCAAAAGAAACGATTCTAAAGAGCTCAAACTCGGTAGGATTGCATTATTTTATTACAGTTCCATTGACGACCTTCCTTGTCCATCATCAGATCAGCGCGATGGTGATCATACTATTGCCTTGTCACCGAACTTAAATAAGTATGCCAAATTGTATCTCCATTGGAAACCGAGAAATAGGTCAAATTTAACTTACAAGATTCTACCGTAACAAACATACATTGCAAGTTAAATGAAAGCTTGTAAAAAGGTAGAATGGCCCATAGCACTATAGTTCATTTAGGTGTAGACTCACTACAATATATCAACGTCAGTCAGATGATCAGGGCGCGGTCTCGGTTTAATCAAGTAGAGGACTCATATTACGGGTACTAATGAGTTTTTATTAATGGATCGCGAAGGAATTCCTACGATGCATAAACTAGTCTATTCAACAACGTGTAGGCGGCATACATTATTGTGCGTCTAGCTCACGTATTGGTAATTGACTGAGCGAGCGAAACATCTCCGTTTCCGCTATGGGCAAAAAAGCATGTCTGTCCGGCAGTGATCGGATTTTCTTTTTCTTCATACAAAATAACTGAAATAACGATTAGTTTTTATCGTTAAATTGCGAGATATTCGTATATGTTATTAAAATTCTAGAACTTGAACCAGGTATTTTGTGATTAATTTATCCTCTCCTTAATACAGTTTAAAAACATACCAGTAATAGCGTGTATTTTAGAAGATTTAAAAAATACCGGTTTTAACCCGTTCTGTCTGTCTGTCCGACCGGCGGCTATAAAGCTGCTATTCTCTACATATCGCAATTCTCAACCGATTCTCATGAAACTTTGTGACCATATTCGATAATTATATGGTATATTTTGTAGATTAGGTTTTGGAATTTTTCAAAATGGGGGATATATAGTTGGTAAGACTCGCGAGGTCTACAGCTCAGAGAGCTACTAGTATTTAACAAGCTATATTTCACCTTAAAACCGTATAAGGGTCTGGCTAGATCGTCACGACGCGGCGCCTGAAGCTAACACGTTGCCGCATCGTGTATACACGGCACCAGGCTGTGTTGTGCAGAGGCGTTATGTGCCGCGCCGTTTTGACGACCAGCCTGACGTACCAATCTATTTTGATCTATGATCTGGACCATGTACCACTACCACACGTGTCTGCTTATAACAGAATTTAAGGCGGTTGAACGCAAATTTTCGGAATGACACCCTACTAAAAGACGCTGACCCTGTGTCATGACACAAAAGTCGGGACTAGTTATGCCAGTTTTAACCCGTGAAGCGCGCTAACGTTGCGCGCTGTGCGCCTAACGATTTTTGAATTTAGAACCAACTTTTCACATTCTTTATGATTGAATTTTCATTAAATTTTCTTGTGACATAACGCTCCATCGAGATAAACCTAACCAAAATGGCTATTGTCTAAGTAACAGTAGATTTACTATTGCTAATTAGTCAATTAAGCATTAAGTGTCATATTTAATGAGCGCGTTATCTCGTCTGAATGTAACTTAAGTAAGGACACTGGCATATATTATACGTAACTATCTGCACGTGCGCACGAGGCAAGACTTTATTTTTAACCGACTTCCAAAAAGGAGGAGGTTATATGTTCGATAGTTTGTATATATATATATATATATATTTTTTTATGTATGTTCACCGATTACTTTGTGGACCGATATTAAAAATTCTTTTTTTATTTAAAAGGATATACTCCCGAGGTAGTCCCGTTGCCACCAAGTTGGGATCTGATGATGGGATCCCAGGGAAATCGAGGGCAATTCTCAAATTTTATAGGCACTTATAACGTTTTTCATATATTTTTTGAGCTATTAAAGTATTTGCATATGGCAGTCATCATCTCATCATGTTGAACTGATGAAGGAAAGTACAACTCCTTAATAGTTAAGAGTTAGAGTTCTTAAAAAAATCATCTATTATAGGTAGATACGTTAAAACTGTTAGTCATATTCTTTTTAGTGTGTCCCTGAAGTAGTCTCCTTATCACCTAGTCAGGATTAGATGATGGAATACCAGGGAAATCGACGGAAACTCTCAAATATTATAAGCACTAACAATGTTTTGTATATATTTTTCTAAAGTTACCAATTGTTTTCCTCTGGTTGTCATCATTTCATGCTGAGCTGATGATGGAAGGTACAATGAACCAACCAACTTTTAAATTTTTACATTTCTTACTTCCTAAGACTCGAGATGCGTGCAAAGTGCCTCCTCAATCTTCCCATTCTGGGCTCTACAAAATACTTTATATCACTACTAAAATCCATCACTAAAAAGCAAAAAATAAAAATGTATAAATAAAAAAAGAACAGACTTCAAAATAAACTAAAAAGCCAAAAATAATCTTTTATGTACGGTACGGATCACATTTGAATCACCTTTTGAAGTCGGTGCCAAACCTGAAGTGAATAAAGCTCTTTATTCAAAAAAAAATACGAATTACTATGACTAAATATATATGTAAGTAGATAATAACTAAAGGCTCGCCACCGCGGTTCTTAATAGTAATAAATGGATGGTTTCTAACCGTAATTATTTTTACCTAATCGGGTGAAAATAATCTTTTGGCCATCTACAACCTTGTACCAAACTTGTACCAAAAAGTGGGCAAGTGCGAGTTGGACTCGCGCACCGAGGGTTCCATAAACAAAATGTAGTTATGTAAATAGTTCGTCTAAGGGAATCGAGGAGTCAAATTATACCCTAGAAACGGCCGTTTCTACGAAAATCCGGTATTAGCAGAACCTTGCCCCAAACCAAAATGCACGCAATATATTTTGCACGCTCTTTAGAACCTTAATCTCTGTTCCGTTTCTTTACTAATCATGTAGTGTTCCGGTGATAACCGTATCTTGGAGTATAACTATTATATCAGTCCTTAACTCAAGGCTACGGTTGAAGTATCTGTTAGGCTGAAATGCGTGTAAATATTTGTAGCATTATGTTTTACACTTGTTCTACACTTATACTGACACTCGACTGCCGGCAGGCTTCCGCTGACCATGTACCAATGTACATGCGCAGTCACAGAATGCAAACTACAAGCAAAATGTCCACTTAGATGGTTGGCAGTCCACAACTGTGCTTTTTCTAGAAATTGTCTGCCTCTCACGACTGAATTGTGGAATAAATTGCCGCCTGCAGTATTTCCGGACCGATGCGACCTTCAAGCCTTCAAGAAAAGAGCGTACTCCCACCCGGCAACGCACTTGTGACTCCTCCGGTGATGCAAGTGTCTATGGGCGACGGTGATCGCTTACCATCACGCGGGTCTGCTCGTTTGCCTCCTATGTTATAATTTAAAAAAAACATCATTATAAATGTACACTGTATAGTAAGGAGAATGTACTAACGGTAAGCTAAAGCTAATTAACACAACGCAAAATCTATTTTAAATCAGATACTGTTATTTTGTGGAGTATGTTTGATGGATATTTTAGCTATCAAACGCCATAAAACATTTTTTTTTATATATATAAGTATTGCTTTTGAGCTTAGCCCTGCAGTTAGTAGTTTTTAACTACTTTTTTTTACTACTTCGTGATGCCGTGACCCATATATGGAGCACGCAAGATTTACTTCACAATCCCATGTCCTTTTTTAAGTGGACGGCATAAAAGGAAAAATTACCAAAGAACAAGAACGAGCTTGAAAAAGATATGCATTTGAGAGGACAGAAATGTTCACAACCCAATCGAAAGATTGGGTAGTGTAACTCGATGAATCCGTGTCCCATATATGGAGCACGGAAAAAGAGCGTAAGAAAAGCGAGAGAACAGCTGATTGAGCGCCCCAAATATATTGCGAATTCTTTAACTAACACTAATCACTTAAGACTTATTTTACATTGATTAGCTAACTTCCATAGCAACAGTTAATTGGACCGTAAAAGTGTTGGTTTATCTACATTTCCGGGCAGACAATCTACCAGTTGTATTAGCTACGGTGTAATTGCGGCCGTGCATCACGAGATTGATAATAAACTAGTTATGACGTCGGTTATAGACATCATGTCGTCAAGCGTGTGTCCCTTTTACACTTGAATTAATAGGGACACTTGAATAAACATATAAATACTTCAAAGTATTTATATTTAAGTGTCCCTATCTGAATTCAGATAAAGCAAATAAACATATAAATACTTCAAAGTATTTATATTCAAGTGTCCCTATCTGAATTCAGATAAAGCAAATATCTAACACCACGAGGCAGGAATTACATTTTTTATGATTCAATATAATTGTTCCGTTCCGTAGATAGTTGTATCTAAGAGTAAGGACTCTTGAAAGCTATATTGAAGAATATATTTAGTTTTTTCAAATGCGAGTAAAAAAAACGACTTTCGTAATCGACTACGCGTTATAACTACTTTAACACTTCACAATCCAGTGACCCATATGTGGCGCACATCAGAGAAAAATAGAGTAAAAGAAGCAAAGGGCACCAAATTTAGTGTCTTGAGAAATAATTCCATAGCAACATATACCATATAATAGTATAGTTAGCCTAGACATTTCCAGGCAGACAATACGACGGCTGTGTTACTTTAAAATCCACCAAGCCATTTAGGCTGCAGAGCGTGCAAAGAAATGTACACGTACATACCAGAGGCGTTGCGTCCGTAGAACTCGATTCCCACCGAGTTACCCATTTTCAGACAGCTGACTATAGTATTTAAAGAAAAAACGAGCCAAATTAGCTCCGGTCTTTGGGTAATGTTTGACGCCACGCCACTGGTACATACATACTCTCGAAAACATAATCCTTCTTCTGGCGCAGTCGGGTTAAATATTAACGTTGTGTGCTTAACCGCATACTATGCGTCTCAATGTCTGACGCTTGTATATACATTGTTGCTATCTTTGTTTAACATAATCTTAGTCGCACTAGTTTGCGGTAGCTCGTCATACTTTAGAATAAATACCTTCCTCATTTACTAATTTGACGCCTAATTAATTGATTAGGAAAAGACAAGTATCCATTTTTGGACCTTATTACAATGATATAAGGTGCAAAAGCCCTCTCATCCGTGAGAGGAGGTCTGTGCCCACTGCCCAGTAGTGGGACGTATATAGACTGATGACTACCGGATGACGATAAAGATGAAAAATAAAATAGGTACTGCTTGTAAGTGGGTAACTGTACAAGTGGGAAGGTTCACTCTGTAGGTCCTAGACAAAACCGCGTACCTAAGGTACCTAATAACACTTTCAGGCTGCAAAAAAAAGGATATAATAGGTACCTTTAAATGCACCTGGGGCTCAGGAAATAGGTATACATTAGGAAACAATTAGAGGTGGTTATATTCTTATAAATACAAAAAATTTAACATAGATAAAAATTAAGTGTCGTGTAATTTTCTGAAAATTCGCATCAAATCACCAACGACGTGAAGCAGTGCTACATGTTTGAGATGGCAGCTTAATTTATAAGCTGCAGCTTGTCGAAAATGACGAAACGAAACCAAGGGCGAACCTATGAATTCGAATAGTTGATATCGATACGTGTCTAAGGCCTCGGCCACAACAACGCGCAACCAGCGGCTGAATGAATTACTAATACATACCCACTATTCGCTCGTCACGTCACTAGTCGCGCGATATCGTGCCGGAACAGTAAGGGCCCGGCCACGATAAGCGAATTCCTCATACATTGCGGGTGATGTCACCTAACTGATATGCTGTGAGCATGTCGACCGCGCAATGAAGAGAAAATTTGCTCGCCACGTTGCTAGCTGTGTGTGGCTGGACAGTCACGACAAGCGAATTTGTGATACATTGCAGGTGATGTCACCTTACTGCTGTGCTGTGAGCATTTCGACCGCGCAAAGAAGTGAGAATGCGCTCGCAGCTCGCGCCGTCACTAATCACGCGATTTTTTTGTTCCATGGTCTCCTCTGGTCGTACTGACCATTCTTGATGTGTTGAATTGGGCGCCTCGCTCCTTCGGAGAAATCCTAAATTTTATGCTTGAGGAGAAACTCTAGGCTTCACCTAGCAAACGGATGGTTACTAGGACTTTTGAGTAAGCCGATGAACAAGGTAGCAGTGGCTAGCTGTCTTGAAACTGGAACTAGTCGCGCGATGTCGTGGCTGGACTGTAAGGGCCCGGCTACGACAACGAAGGCCCAGCGGCACAGCAAGCGAATTCCTAATACATTGCGTGTGATACCAACTATAGCTACTGTGCTGTGAGCATCTCGACCGTGCAATGAACGGAGAATTCTGCATCGCTAGTCGTTCGTTAAGGCCTGGCCACTATTTCATAATCGTGACAATTGTCAGGTCACAATGACAATACATCGCAAGCTCGATACATCTCCTTACCTTATACTGGGCACGCAAATTTACGTAAAATTGTCGCTGTCACCCGACGTTTGTCACGATTGTGAAATAGAGGCCTGGCCACGGCATCGCGCGACCAGCATCAGTGGCGAGCGATTTCTTCGTCCATTCCACTCTCGACACGCTCACCGTACAGCGGTTAATTGTCACCACGCGCATTGTATTACAAATTACTGGTCGCCCAAAGTAGGGGTATGCAGAGGAATAAAATATATCGATATATATATTATCGATATTTTTCAAATGTATAGATATATATTTACAAAAAATATCGATATTTCGATATATCGTTTTTTTTACCGAAGCAAGTTTTTTTTTTCATAGTTGGCTCCACTGCACAGACCACAAACGGGTCATAGACTATATATAGACTATCGATAATTTTTGATTTATATTCGAGGCAAAGAAAACTACCCATACAGCCTACCTTAGAAGCCTTAGCCTTTTCCTTAGAATATAGATCGAATTGATCGGATACTTGATGCGAAAATTGCGAAGCTTGAGCAGTATGTTATCGTAGTCGGGTAAAAATGTATCAATTTCGATATCGGAAAAAAACAGATATATCGAAAAAAAATATAATCGCCGATATATATCGATTTTTTTCTAAAAAATATCGATATTTCGATACATCGTTTTTTTGTACCCAAGTCTAGCCCAAAGTCGTGGCCGAGCCGTTAACGTGGCTGAACAGTTGTAAGGGTCATATTATAGCAGCGACGAGTCCGTCAGCGCTGCGTTGAACGCCGATATGCATTTCGCGAATACGATAACCGGTAGACTGTCTGAATAAAACCTAAGCAACGCAAATATAGATATCGCTTTAAGTGCACCCGACACTTCAGAAACAGAGCCGGTGAAATAAACAGAGAGAATTAGATACAAGTGTTTACTAGCTACTATTTTAATATAAAGTTGTAAAAACGAAATGTCTGTACATTGAAGATATTATTAGCAAAATAAGTAAGCGGGCTGTTAAATAGATTTTTTTTGTATGTTTGTATGTGTCTTAATGCCTTCACTCAACATAGCCACAACCAACCATTTTTGGTATAAGGACAACTGAACATACGAAGGATGGGAAGGATATAGGGTACTTTTTACCCATTTACGCTAAAGCAAAAAAGAGTTGCGGGCTCCTTCTAATCTATCCTTACTTCCTTGTCCCTACTTCCTTACTATATTATAAACGTGACAGTATATATGTACGTTCCACTTAATCACAAAACTCTAGACGAATTCTTATGAAACATTCCAGTTACGTACCTTATACATGAGAATAGGACATAGGCTACAATTTATGTCAAATTTCAACCTTTTTGGGACGAAAAAGGGGATGAAACTTTGTAGGCTATAAATTCCATCTCTATGCGGACGAAGTCGCGGGCAACAGCTAGTACTATTATAAAGTTGTTTGTAGGTGTATTAAGAAAAACAACGGACTATTTGGAGGTCACACGGCTTAGTCGATTTTTTTTTTAAATTTTGTATTTTGTATGTGTCGTTGTGGCTTCATCACGCCAAATGGGCTAAACGGATTTCAACTATTTTTGAAATACGGGTAGCTGGATATCTGCAGATGGTTATAGAATACTTTTAACCTGACTACGCTGAAGAAAAAAAGTGGGGTAATGACTTTCCCTCCTCCGCGAACGAAGTTGCGGGTACCTTCTAGTATATTATATTTGCAGATCCGTCAGGAAACCGCTTCGCAACCGGCTTATCCTAAGAGCCTTGTTTATCATCAGTAATCAACTAATCAGTGCATTGATAACACCTCTCGATGCAATCACACTTATCTTAGGGCATTCATTTTCCCCATGCTACTTTCATATACTCAACACCGTACTTCCTAAGTATTAAGATATTCTAAATCTGTGGTACATATATGTACCATACATATGTGTACCACGCTTAAAAAAGGCCAGAGTAAGATATTGTCCAGGATCCAGTCGGAGTCTTGACATTTTTTTATTATTTAGATCATTGTATTTTGAGAATATACCTAGTTTCTTAGTGAAGAAATTCACTTGAAAAATCACGCAGATCATGATGGTAAAACATCAAGATCATCTAAAATCGTTAAATTTTAACAATCCTGAAAAGTTAATTAACGCTTTCGTAGAAAAATGCGATTATGGCTCTCGAAATTCGGACTCACAATTCGATTTTATGAAATAAAAACAATAAAGTCTTTATAAGTATTTATATTTTTTTAATTAGTACCTAGGTACATTACTGCAGACGCCGGGAAAGAAGGGCTTGCCGGGTGAGTAGGCATAGACCGGATAAGGAAACCGGCAAGCTCTTTTCACGGCCAGGCATGTATAGTGCTTTTCTCAAACATATGCAATGAAATAAAAAAATACGCCACTCAAAAAACTACACTACAAAAGTCTTTTTTAATTTTCCCTCCAATGCCTACATAATGTTTTTTTAAGGATGTCCTCCGTATTTCGCGTGTGTAGTGTTCTAAAAGACCCTAATATGGCCATTTTTATAATACACAACCTGATAATAAGAATCTTAATTTCTATAATAAATAAAATAAGTACAGAAGATTTTAATAATTGTCTTTGGTCTCTGGTGGCTTACGTATAGACAATATTTTAATTTTATTCGTCAACACATTGAATCATACAGATTTGTATTCTTAATATCAGTTCGTTTGTAATAGGCATTAACGCGGATATTTTTGGTCCCATAAATATTCAGCCAATAGAAAAAAATTAAAAAATATAATTCAGCTGTTTAGCCTGTTCATGAACACAGACGCCATGTTTACTTTAAAATAAAATAAATGCTTCCCGGCCTAGTCCTTCAATTTTGTATTTATTTTATTTTATTTATTTGGAACATCAACAGCATTACAAAACATTAATAACAAAGCTTCGAATTAATACATAAAGCCACAGACACTGTATATCCACTAACTGTATATCTGCGGACAGATGTCCGCAGATATACAGTTAGTGGAGCCAGAGTATCGGTATAACTATGGAATCCAGGTTATTATTAAGATTTTGTTAGATATCTGAAGGGCTACTCCGAAACCCCAAAAACGAAGTTCGTTTCGTGCTGTCCTTCTCGCGCTCATGTTAAGCAGCATTTGAGTCAGCGGGATGGCGCTATACGAACTTCGTTTTTCGGGTTTGGGAGTAGCACCTCTGCAGTCAAAACGAGAAAATCTGCTCACTCCGAGTGTGCGTGTATGTGTGTGTGTATGTGTGTGTATACGTGTGTGTAAGTGGGTGAAAAATGAAAAATATAATATAATATAACGACGTATTCCAATTTTACCCACCTTGCGTAATAAACAATCGAATACGGTTTTTCAAGACGGCTTTGGAACAGTCAAATAAATCTATGGTATTAAATTTTGTGTTGTATTCTTTTAATATACGCAGCAGTGGAGAGTTCTGAGTACGTCTGAGCATACTTACTTAGTATGGACCTTAGAAAGAGTAAAAAGTCGTTTTTCAGAATGCCGGGTTCTTCTAGTCGGTGCAGAGAAACCAATCTCAGCTACATACTTTGAAGCATGTTATAACGCACGTACGTACTGACAACATTGAAAACATTTCACTGCATCTTTGAAAAAATATATTAATCCAGTTTGATATACTCGTAAATCCACCATAAAACGAATTAGTCCAATTTGTATACATTTACAAATGTTGACAAATTTAACATTTTTGTATTGTTAACGTACTGAAAAAGTACCCTTTTACTAAGACTTCGCTATCTGTGTATCTATCACGATTTGAATTATAACAGATACAAACATTTTCGCAAAGTACGAATTACTATAGTCGGTATAACAACAAACAATAAAAATAACGCAAGTAAGTAAATATAAAAATTAAATCGATCTACGGAACCTTTCGTACGTGAGTCGTACTCGCACTTGACCGGTTCTGTTAATTAAATGAAGGTATGTTTTCAAGGTTTCCTCAACAATTGTTTGCAATTCGCTACGGCTAATCTTCGTTTTAACTAATGCCCCAGTTTAAAGAATAAACACTATCGGAAAAATTACGTTTAATTCTTCCATTTCGTTTTATTTTTTAACCCCCGACAAAAAAGAGGGGTGTTATAAGTTTATTAACGTGTCTATGACCCCTGTGTATCTGTGTATCTGTCTGTGGCATTGTAGCGCCCATACGGATGAACCGATTTGATTGCGGTTTTTTTGTGTCATAGATAATTTTATCCCGAGTGTTCTTAGCTTTGTTTGATGAAAATCGGAGCACTCGTCTCCAAGATATTCGGCTTTTAGTGGAACAAGTAACCGGATCTCAGCCAATATTTCAATATTAGCTAGGAACTCCAAATTTTGTTGTTATGTTCATTAATGTCGGGGGGTTTTTAAAAAAAATAATTTTGTATTTATGATAATATTATACTTGTATTTGACAACTATTTAGTATCTTGACAGCTCCTTACCTCTTTAAAACTACCCGGAAACCCCAAGTAAATAATGATACAACCTCAAGATAATAAAAATCAAACAATCGCAATTCACCTTAAAACGTCTCTTTTGTGAGCAAACAATTAAAACCCGATAAAAACACTTCACAACACAGTTTTAGTCACAGCCTGAATTTAATTCATATATATTTTTTTATATACGGTTGTTTTGCTATTGTTTTTGTTTCATATTTTTTTACACTTGTACGCGCGGCGCGACGCGATGCGGATCGCGATTTGCGTGGTTCTAAGGAGCGTGGCGTGCGCGCGCCAACCACCGCTACTATGGCCGGCGGAACCTCCTCGCTACCCTATATAAGCGCACAAGGCGCCCTTACGAGAAACACTTTTAATTACCAATCGTCAGTCTAGTTATGACGAGATTTCTTCCAGTTCCAACGAGCCTTCCCGACGGTATCATGTTTATTTTTAGGTGCCGCGTATTATTTACATTGTTGGGTAAAGCTCCAGTACCATATAGGATGGTGTTGCGAACTTGTTCGCTTGCATTAGTTGGCTACTGCAATTCGTTGATTAGTTTCCTTCATTAATGCGAAAAAGTATTTGTTATTATGATATAAGAAGGGTATTCTGCCATTTCGCCGAATTATTTTTCGCCAAATGTTTCATTTGCCAACTATTGCTTTTCACAACACTCAATTTTCTTCGCAACCAAAATTCTTGTAGTAGGATAGGTTAGGTTTGTTTTGTGAATGTTCTGAAAAAAAAATGGCTGCAGAGAAAAATGTGAGTTGGGAAATGGAATATTCGGCGAAATGGCAGAGAACCCATAAGAAGATATAAAGATCAAAGCACAAAGAAAACCCTTATTTCTAATTGGAATAGCAAAGAAACTGGGTAGGTATAATCCATTAACAAAGAAAAAATTGAATTGCGCTCGCCCATGGTCCACACTAGGAATCCTAGGAACCTGGTACCGGTGTATTACCACTCTAAAATCTCAACCATTCGACTAGCGAGTACAGGCAAAGATAAGTGTATACTTATTTTTTACCACCAAATCTCATAAATGTATATTCAAACCTTACTACTAAGAGAGTAGAGTTTTGGTGTATACTTATCTTTGCCCTTGTCTGTTAGCTAAGCATCTAAAGGTGCGTCCACATTTGTATCATTTGCCCGTATCAGATCATCGTCGCGTAGCATGATCGCGTGTCACGATCACGGGTTTGGACGTTGCGCCGATCCGATCACTCGAAATCCATTTGCTACGCGTATCACGCCCTTGTATCGGAAGAGTGCGGCATTATCGGCGCGCCGACAGTAAGCGTCCAAGCAGCGCGATACGCAGTCATGCTACGGCACGGTGATCGGATACGAGCAAATGATACAAGTGTGGACGCACCTCAACGTAAGTTAAGAAATATTATTACTACAGTAAAGCAAAAAGAAAATTATGAGTTTTTCTTCGTCGTGAATGAAATTGTTATTGAAGGTGTCCTTCTAGGAGGTACATTATACATTCCTATGTTATAAAATAGCAACACGCATTTTTAGTAAGTACTTAGAAACTACGTCTGGTTCACTCCTTGGCACGTAGCAGCGATATGCTATTTAACGGTTCGGCCACGACAACGCCCTACTAGCAGCGTGGAGAGTGAATTCTCTCTTCATTGCGCGGTCAGCACGCTCACCGCACGGCAGTTAGTTGGTATAACACGCAATGTATTAAGAATTTACTTGCCTACTAGTCCGTCACTTGACTTTATATCTGTACTAGACGGTGCTTGCAATTTCGTTCACGAGGGGTAACAGAAAAAAACATTAGGTACCTACCCTCTTTTCTTCTTCAGCGTAGTTGGGTAAAAAGTATCCTATAACCATCTGTGGTTATCCATCCAGCAACCCGTGTACCAAATAAGTTGAAATCCGTTTAGCTGTTTTGGCGTGAAGAAGTCTCAACGATACATACGAACATGCAAGAAATCCGTAAAAATATTTTTCGTTTCGGTAAAGGTAGGGCTGCCATCTTGATTATAGCCGACCCGGACAAAAACTTCAAAAACCCTGAATATTTTGTGGAAATGGCATTTTCCCCGGATATATTAGATTCTCTTCTGTTCAATAAAATTTTCTCTGATACAAAAAGTGTTTACACATTTTACAAGCCGCGGACGACCCCGGAAACTAGGACGAATCCGGAGAAACCCGGACGGATGGCAAACCTAGGTGACGGTGAAGGTGACATATTAGATGTACAAATAGGTACATTGTTACACGATAACATCCGAAATGTTTACGAGTTTCATCTCCTTTCATATCCCGTCGATAGCAAGGTAGCGTCTTCAAACGGGATATGACTTCGGAAGTTCTTACGGTGTCATATCTTGTACTGTACACATTCCTATATCGTACACTTTGCCAATCCGGCTGACATTGCCATCTCATCAAATTTCTCTTTTTAGCTGTAGAAACGATACATTTCTGAAAGAAATGTTACACGTAAAAGGGTCCCGGGTCTAAAGTATGGAAAATGTGGTTTCAGTTACTACAGTCTGGGATTTCGATACGTTATAGATTTCAGTATACTGAACAAAAATCTTAATGAGTGCTACCACAGTTTCCGCAGTGCTTTACGGTAGGGTAGGGGAGACAGAGGAGAGTTGTGACATCGTTGATTTTTTTGAACCTATTAACTGTTAGCGATTTCGCAACAGTGCGCGTTTATTACCTTTTAACTTGAACGCGCGCTTTTGCGAACTTGCTATCAGTTAATACATACCAAAAAATCGATGATGTCACGATTCTCCTCTGTCACAACTTACCTCGGTCTCCAAAATCAGTTTGAAAGGGACTCGGAAACAGTGGTAGCACCCATTAAGACTTTTGTTCAGGGCACTGAACGTGTCGAAATCCCTGGACATTTAACTGAAACCACATTTTCCATACTTTAGGGGTTACCAGGGGTTCTTACACTAAAACTCAGTTCAGTTTTTAGTTTTAATGACAGCTGTCTTTCAGGAAAATTTTGCCAGCCCGTCAATGTATTAAGACAAGGTATGATTGTGTCGCGCGTCCTAGATGGATGACAAGAATCTTCACTTAAGTTTCTAAAATGTTCTCGTCATAATGAATTTGATTGGTGCAAAGCCGGATGTAGGGTTCTGGTGGCCTGAGACAATGAATCAGTGGAGGTCCCTAGTAATATTCCAAATATATCAAACAATTTTGTTTTCGCACAGTGCGCGCTGGTGGAGGGGTTGACACGCTCGACTCCTAATCGAGAGGTACCGGGTTCGAGTCCTGGTGTGACCACGTGCGAGATCAATCAATCGTATTTTTCTTTGCGCTTTAACTTGTATCTATGTCACATTATTATTTCGTTTTTTGTTTTGTTTTTAGATATTTCATTTGTGGGGGCCTCTCACTTGTGAAGACCCCTATACGTAGTAATATTCCAAATACATTAAACAGTTTTGTTTTGTTTTTAGAAGTTTCATTTGTGGTGGCCCCTCACTTGTGGAGGCCCCAGGGCTTCAGCCCCGGTTGCACTCCCCTAAATCCGGCCCTGGATTGGTGTAATGATATGTAATGAACTGCGTAAATTTAGGCTTTTCATACCAATAAGCAAACTACAAAAATAATAAACTACATATACATGTTGCCGTTAGTTAGGAATGTAGATCATTGTAGGAATTTGAACTTCTTAGGAATGTGACACATCAAAAAATTACGTTTTCACCTCACTATCTCAAAAAAGTTCCCTTTATAGCGCCGAATCTGCTTAGAAAAGCATTTCATCCGCGCTAGCGTAGAAAATACGAGTAATATGAAGTTAGAATTTATAATTTGTACTATTTTAATATGTTTATTCGCTTATTATGTTATGAGTGTGTATTGTAGGTTCTTTATTACTTTTTTCTACATTTCACATTTTTCTCGAGTAGTGAGGTGAAAAGTCGCGTGATTCGCACGACTGCTAAATTACTTGGCTTCTCGTGCGTTGAACGCCTCGCTACGCTCAGGAATCTATATTTTTTCAATTTTAGATACCTTCACTTGCTCGGCTTTCAATTCAAGCACTCACGCATTATAACGATTTTGCAGCCTTGAATAACAAATATATTTTTTTTAATGTGAAGACAGGATGGGGCAAATAAGATGTGGATGAAGTCATCCCGAGCTAATCTGAAGATAACCTAAAGTTGCGGCAAATCTTCCCACGCGTAGGTATGACCAGAGCTCAAAGCAAGCTCATTACGGTTATGAAACTTCGCAGTTAATATTTATATTTGTGATTAAAGTTTTCGGCTTTTCAAGAAAACTGCTCGTAAACTTTATTTCACGGCATCTGTTTCCACTTGAGATTCGAGATGAGTGTTAGTCCAGTCAATGAGGAATGGCATCCCAACATCTTCTTCACGTTTCACACAGAGAAGTTTTCCGATCAGAAATGACAGAAGAAATTACATCAAAACTATTATATTCAATTTTGGAAAAAAATATAAAATACTTAGTATCTAAACCGATTGATTCCTATGTGGACAGTAACCACGTGCGTTGAGTGTAGCCGTAAGGAACGTCCTAGTGCTGTACCGCTATGGCTAATTACGCTAAATCCAGTAGAATGTAAAATATTAAATATAAATAAATTTCTTGCCCATTGAAAAGTGAAGTAGTCGCCTAGATGTGCGTTTTTCGTTCTTTAGCGATTGCAGAAATAAAACCAGAGCGTTTGGCTTTTGTAAAAACAAATATATACGGAGCATATTTCCCGTGCGGAACAACCAACCGTTCTTTACCGTCGCTTCTGCCGGTCATTCATAAGTCTCGTTCTCAATCCTAGATCAGAGGGTTTTATCTGAAGTCCGAATATCGAAATTCAAGGTTCGTATTAGGTCCTCCCTGTAGCTCTCGTATTTGCCTGCGTTTCCACCAGGGATGTGCGAGAATGAATCACGAGGGATGTTTTTGAAAGGAACCGATAGAATCACTTCATATACCTATCTTCGCTCAGCACAGCTCTAGTGGAAACAGCTTAGCTAAGTGAGGTTTTTGTACACACAAAACGAGGGAATCAAATCAAATCGAATCAAAATATTCTTTATTCTAGTAGGCCTAGTTACAAGCACTTTCGAAATGTCAGTTACATGAGAGTGAATGTTTGCTGGGAGAAATACAATATGATCCAACATTTGCTGCAAGGATTAAGGAAACCCAGAAAAACCTAATCAGATCATTTAACTTAAGTGTAATATTATTGATAAAATCATCATTTTTAAAATTAAAATAATTAATAAGAGAAATCCCAAAAGGATTGTCAATAAAAAATAAATAATCTAGAATGTGTCTAGAATAAAATTCTAAATGTCGCTTCTGCAGAACAAATATAGTATTAATGTCGGAAGCACTGCCCCATAGTAAGATGCCATACGACATAATACTGTGGAAATAACTGAAATACACTAATCGAGCCGTTATCACGTCTGTTAATTGACGAATCTTACTTACTGCAAAAGCTGCAGAACTCAGTCTATTCGAGAGATTAGCAATATGGGGACCCCATTGGAGCTTAGAATCTAATGTTATACCGAGAAAGACTGTACTATTAACTAGTTCAAGTTCCTCACCTTTAACCATAATGCTTGGTTGCTCGTGTTTTACGTTACTCGTGACAAACTTAACACATTTAGTCTTTTTCTCATTCAAAAATAAATTATATATATTAAACCAATTTACTACTTCACAGATAGCATTGTTTACGTCATTGTAGGATCGTTGATTTCGTACGACTTTGAAAATTAGAGACGTATCCTCTGCAAACAAAACTATCTCATGGTGGGTCTTTACGAGGTGTGGCAAGTCGTTTATATTATAAGGAACAGGAAAGGTCCCAATATTGATCCCTGCGGCACACCCATAGAGACTAATGACCCCGGTGAACGCTTTCCATTCACGTCAACCCTTTGTATTCTACCATTTAAATAAGACTCTAATAAATTTAGTGTTAATCCTTTAACTCCGTAGTGGTGTAGCTTCCTGATCAGTGTCTCATGATTAACGCAATCGAAGGCCTTAGATAAATCACAGAAGATGCCTAAAGCATCTCGCGATTCCTCCCAGGCATCGAAAATGTGTTTTACAAGCTCAACTCCGGCGTTGGATGTCGAGCGACCCCGCGTAAAACCGGAAGGATGTGTGCGAGGAATGTGTTGCGAGGGGTATGCGCGAGGGATGTGTTGCTAGGGACGAACGCGAGCGAGCAGTTACTATAGACGATGTTTGTCTGCACATCGCTCATGTGCACAGATTTCACAGCTGCGCACAGCTACCTGAAACATCTCTAGTGGTTACCACTAGAGATGTTCACACCGTTTCACATCCTCGCTACGCGTCCTCGCACCGCTCCGCTACCTCGCACATGTGCTACCTCGCACACTGGTGAAAACGCAGCCTAAGTATTTCACTGACTGAAACGAAGACACAAAAACTTCGAATTTCATACCTAGGAGTAGTTCTTCCGAATCGAATCAGGTGCAATGCGGTGCTTTGATCTGTACGTTTCATTGTAAGATAATTAAGAGCTAAGCTTTTGTCTGTGGAACACATTCCAGTTCTCTCTATTCTCAGCTTTATTTTTATATCCTGATACGACACATTGTTTACTTTTTCATTGATTTGGTCCGTAAAAGATTATGTCTTGTCTTTGTTGATTAAAGTTAGATAGACCTACCATGGTTACCATTAGTCTCAAAACCCATGATAATAATATTCCATTTCTTTTACTGCTTTTCAGTATTACTTGGCTGTCTATAACGGATCGTAAATAGGATTGAACATGTTGGTCAATGAACGAGCCAGGCACGGGCATAATGTTACCTACTGGAAAAAATTCTGACATATCGAAAGAGACATTCATTATCACAACCCAACAAAACGGTGCTTAATCACGTGTTCTTTCGAGTCTATGGATGTAACGCAACGTCCGAAACGTCAAAGTAACTTCGTTTGTAAAAACGAAATGTTATTAGGAGTCCCCAGCAAGCTCGGCCGAATTTCACCTAGGTATATCTAGGTGCATCACCGGTGGGATCAAAAGCTAATTTTTCAGGGTATGGTTTTGAGATTTGTTTTGGGGCCAGAGTCAAACTGTGAATGCCATTTTGTAGAGGATACTCTATGGTTATTTAGAAAAGCTTAACTATTTCGAATTTTTAGATACTTAGTTTCTAAAGGGCTTTTAAAATTGGTAAGCCAGCATTACTTTATACCGTCATTTAAGTGGGCCTGCCAAGTTTTTCAAGTCATATCCAAGGAGTTTGATTTTTACACTACATAAGCTATACTCAGTTCTAAACACTACCCTCAGTTGACACATGCACAGTATTCTTGAATAAAATACCTGCTATTCAGATATCAAATGAATTATTGAAATTAAAAGTCCTTTTGTCTGAAAAAATAACAAAAAAATACACATTACATTTCATGAAAAAACATTTGACGAAGTAGATAATTAAGAGCCTGAGAAAATTAGCTCTTGATCCCACCGGCGATACTCATGGCCACACAGAGAAGAAAACATGATCCCACCGGTGATGCTCGTGGCCACACAGAGGATTACGTGATCCTACCGGTGATACTCATGGCCACACAGAGAAGAAAACGTGATCCCACCGGTGATGCTCATAGCGCCTCAGTAATGGGGCGATGCTCCGAGCAACACCCGTGGAATCACTAATTTGTATGGGGAGTGGGAGCAATACTTTAGGTGAAGTATGGTGGGCAGCCAACGTGTTAATAGATGTATACTGATATTATAAATAATACAATTTGTCCATACCGGGATTTGAATCCAGGACCGTCAGCTTACCCCGTCGTCAAATGATGATGATAAAGATGACCCATTTGATTCAATTAGGTAGAAATGGCGTCAATGTCTTTGAAATTCCCGAGTTTTCCCTGATATACGGATTTACCGTGCGGTTTTTCATGTCATTTTACTTGCGTTGCGCTTGCGCATAGCACTCGACCAATTCGGTGATGGTGAGTGTGCATAGTTTCCGCAAATCGTACAGAAGGGTATTTCCCTATAGATTCCTTTGCTTACATGCCCAAGAATTTTTTTGTTTTAAAAACTTAATTAGCTTAATGATCTCCCACGAGAAAAACACCTAATGTTAACAAATCATCGGTGGATCAACAAAAAAACCCCGACGGTTTTAAACGGCTGAAGATGAGCCGATGTTCTTTCAACCATATATCTTAGAATATTCTAGATAAAGTCACCTTTCAAACAAATAACAATAATTTTAAGCTACAATGTCATAGACAGAAAAACTCTCAAATACAGACATAAACTTAAAATACCGGTTTTTGCCGGGAATTAAAAACACAAATAGTTTTCTGTTTCCGCGATTATTACTCATTGAAATCAAACAATTTAACGGATTATATCGCGTATGGTGCAGTCCACCCGTGACCATGGAAAGCTGAAAAGCTTCCGAAACGTCGGGAGCTAAAATGAGATAATATACGCGATATAATCCGTTAAATTGTTTTATTTCAACAATTAGTTTCCCTCACTAATAAAGTGGCGTGATAACTTAGACTTTTATCAGTCATCTGACGAGTCCTTATCGATGGTTCAAATCTAATCCAGCGCCGGCTCTAGACACAAATTTGACTTCAACATCGAGTGAAAGTTCTTTAATGATAGCCCAGCTGTGATTGACATAAATGTAGCTGCTCTGTATCTGTACCGTAAAACCGTGTAACTATAACCGTGTAACCGTGTAACCGTGCTCCAGGCGCCCAAACTATGCTCCGAACAGAAATAAATATATAGCTAAATAACACTTATTAGAGATTGTAACAAAAAGCACTCCACAACCATAATAAAAATGTCTTGCCTATGACCACACCTATACTCTTATAAAGTTGTAAAAATTAAATGTCTGTACATTGAAGATATGATTGTAACGGACTATTTGGAGATCACTGAATCGAAAAATAATTTTATTTTGGATTTTTTGTATGTTTCGTTGTGGCTTCATCGCGCCAAATTGGCTGAAGGAATTTCAAAAATTTTTGGTACACGGGTAGCTAGGTATCTCCAGATGGTTATAGGAAACTTTTTACCCGACTAAACTGAAGAAAAAAAGACGGGTTATGACTTTTTCTCCTCCGCGAACGAAGTTGCGGGCGTCTTCTAGTATGCAATAAGAACACGCACTTTCGCAAATTTAAGGTAAGATCAGAAACTGTCTCGCACTCGCCGGCGTAGTGATAGTTTGGACTTTCATCAGTCATCTGACGAGTCCTATGTCAGTGGACGAAACCTGACCCGGCGCCGGCTCTAGACCCAGATTTGACATCAATGTCATTCTCATTTAGCGAGCCGAGCTGTGATTGACATTGCATTGTAATTAATAATGAATTCACTTTTGCTATGCATTTGTTATCTGGATTCAGACGTTGCAAATACATGGTAGGCATTTCTTGTTTCTTTAACTTTTCACTTTAAGATTATAATGTCCAAGAGGATTAATAAAAAATGCAGAAACTATGGCTAAAGATCTAATTTTTAGGGTTCCGTAGCCAAAATGGCAAAAACGGAATCCTTATAGTTTAGTTATGTCCGTCCGTCCGTCCGTATGTCACAGGCATTTTACTCTAAAACTATAAGTTTTATATTGATGAAATTTGGAACATAGGTGTCTTTTGTAAGCCGCTACTTAGTTTGATAGTTAAATAAAAAAAAAATCTACTTCATACATGTAACCGAAACTATTTTTTTTTATTCAGCTAATATCAATTTGTGGCACATCTTTCGACTGTTTTTCTAAAAATACTTTGAGGTTTCTAAGATTTTTTTGATTAGTGAATATTTTCATATTATTATATAATATTTTCTCCGAAAGTAGCAACAATTGTGCCCTCTATTTTCTAAACGGTCAGTTCAAAAATTTATAAATAAAAAAAGAACCGACTTCAAAATAAACTAAAAAGCCATAAATAATCTTTTATGTACGGTACGGATCACATTTGAATCACCTTTTGAAGTCGGTGCCAAACCATTCATTTATTACTATTAAGAACCGCGGCGGCGAGCCTTTAGTTATTATGTACCTACATATATATTTAGTCATAGTAAATCGTATTTTTGTTGAATAAAGAACTTTACTTCCGGTTTGGCGCCGACTTCAAAAGGTGATTCAAATGTGATCCGTTCCGTACATAAAAGATTATTTATGGCTTTTTAGTTTATTTTGAAGTCGGTTCTTTTTTTATTTACAAATTTGTATTTTTTGCTTTTTAGTGATGGATTTTAGTAGTGATATAAAGTATTTTATACAGCCCAGAATGGGAAGATTGAGGAGGCACTTTGCACGCATCTCGAGTCTTTGGAAGTAAGAAATTTAAAAGTTGGTTAGTTCATTGTACCTTCCATCATCAGCTCAGCATGAAATGATGACAACCAGAGGAAAAGAACTGATAACTTTAGAAAAATATATACAAAACATTGTTAGTGCCTATAATATTTGAGGGTTTCTCTCGATTTCCCTGGTATTCCATCATCTGATCCTGACTTGCTGATAAGGAGACTACTTCAGGGACGCACTAAAAAGAATATGACTAACAGTCTTACCGTATCTACCTATAATAGATGATTTTTTTAAGAATTATCCTCTAACTCTTAACTATTAAGGAGTTGTACCTTCCGTCATCAGCTCAGCATGATAAGATGAAGACTACCATATGCAAATACTAAAATAGCTTAAGAAAATATATGAAAAACGTTATAAGTGCCTATAAAATTTGAGGATTGCCCTCGATTTCCCTGGGATCCCATCATCAGATCCCAACTTGATGGCAATGGGACCACTTCGGGAGTATATCCTTTCAAATAAAATAGATTTTTTAAAATCGGTCCACAATTGGCGGAGTAATCGGTGAAAATACATAAAAAAAAAATACAAAGTGTTGAACATATAAGCTCCTCCTTTTTTGGAAGTCGGCAAAAAATATAAATGCTTCCAACGAAAATTGTTTTCAACATGATCAGACATACCGTTTTTAAGTTATTGCCAAAAAACTGCGCTTCTCAGCAAAAGGACGTAAGTGCCGGGGAGATACGCTCTTTTGTTAGTGTTTTTTTTCATATCGTGATTTTTTCATTTGTAGTGCATTTTTTTGTATAAACGACCGTGGAACCCTACATTAGGCATGGTCCGACATGCTCTTGGCCGGTTTTTTGACTAGTAATTATGCAAAAAAAGAAAGGGTCAAAATTCTAAATCCTAAACTTCTCAAATCTAAAATTCTCACTTTATTCTGGTAATAGGCCTCAAGGGCACTTTTACATGTCTAATGTTATATTAAAAAGAAAAACATTCACAAGCTAGATTATGTCATTATAGTTCATAGCAATATATTAATGCAAGAGACAAACACCTGGGCACACTTTATATTGTCTCCGGGTCCACTAGATTATCAATTAACCTATAACTACAGAGATGTTAGGGGTCTCTAGGCGTCTAAAATAATAATAAATAACAGTATATATACACGTGATCAATCCAAATGGGCCAGTATGGAGAACTCAGAAACTATGAGAGATAGCGAAATCTCTTCTTAGGAACCAATGGCGTCGATTTTAATTTTATGATAATGGCATTCTATTTTTTTTTTACTATAGAGACAATTAATATTTGCATCCAGGAAAATGGCTACATTTTGAACATTTACTTAAACAAAATAATTCTCTTATTTTTGAGTTTTTCATCCAATTGTTTACACAAGATTTCATTAAAAATGTTTTCCTTGTGGCTTATGATTAACAACCAAAAAAACTAGCAGAACTTATAACATTGTTTACAGGGATTTTGACCAGGTTCGATTCCCGGTTATGTATGAGTTCAAAAAAAATTTAATGCCATTACTATTAAGTGACATCGACGCCATGGTTCCTAAGAACAGATCTCGCTATCTCCCGTAGTTTCTGACGACTCCATTTGGATTGATTACCCTGTATATAAAAAGCTTAACTACTCGCTGTTTACTAACGATTTATTCATATAATGGTATCAATAAACAATATATCACATGAATAGAGTGATAGCAAGCTAAAAACTTTCGAAACACTTACAAATACATACAGTAAACAAAATACCTAGCACACGTTTCAACTCTTAGGTACTTCTTAAACTTCATGAACATCAAAAACCGGCCAACACCTGTTACTCCAAATTTCATTAATATGACATACTCAACTGACGGACGGACTGACGGACAGGACGAAAGTATAAGGGTTTTTTGCCATTTTGGCTGCGGATCCCTAAAAGATTATTTTGTGCTTATTTTAGCATCAATGAACTGGATGTTATGCTGTTTTCCAGCACATGTTACGTTACGTTAACCTTTTTTGTTCCTTTGAAGCCGTATAACCATCTTTGCGATTCTGACGTCAATTGTATAAATCAATGGAAATCAATTGTTTTGAAAACCTAATACTCGTAAGTATTCTGAATGTGTTTTTCTACTCGTGAACTATACAGTTACTTAGTAGTTTATGGGTTACTCGTAGAAATAGTATCGTATACTATAGTTATATAATTAAATTTTAAAGTCTCCTACCTTAAGAGTCCCCAGCAAGCTCGATCGAATTTTACCTTCCCATACAAACGGAGTTTCGTTCTCATTTTAAAACTACGCGTTAGATTGTAACAAAACTTTGTATATGAAATGACATGATGTATATCTAGGCCTGTAATTAGTTTATATGGCTCCAGTTTAGAAAGCAAACGAAATGCAGCAAAAACAAGTTTTGTATGAAAAACTTAAATTCGCTGTATTTTTTTTTTACTGTGGTCTCTGAAGCTACAATAACTAATTACAGGCCTGCATATAGCTTAACTTATTCTAAGTACAAAGTTTCAGAGAAAATTAGCTAGTCGTTTTAAAATGAGAGCGTAACTACTTTTGTATGGAAAACAGAGCTTATCGGGGACTCTTAATTAGGCCACTCAGAAAGCTTCGTGGCCTAAACATTATCTATTCTGTACCTAAACGCGGTACTTGACTGAAAAAGCATACACTACGAGTATATAACAATTGTATAAAATACTATTATTATTTCTAAACGAATACGGCGTGCAGTTATATAAGTACATAAGTACTTATAATGATAGTGGTAATTTACGTGGGCTGGATTAGAAATACGTACATAACATAAACGAAATAATCGTTTAAATCGATTGTTCTTATTATATCGAATGGTATCGAAATAACTTAGCCTCATCACTATGTACAGTCAGCATCAAATCCCGTACCTATCTTTATGTCTGTAGGAATAAAGATGTGTTGAAGTATATTTTTCACTTTGGATGCTACACACAATTTGATGTTGACTATAGATGTAGATACGTCATTTGGCAACTGTCAAAAGTAAACTGATTCAAATTTCCAAGTATAAGTGTGTCGAGGGATTTTTTGTCGTTTCAAGGAATTATGTTGAATATGATATACAGTAGTATTCCACACAGGAAGTGATACTAAATTTTAAACTTGGAAAATGCCAAAATTGACGTAACATTGGAGGTCGCGGGTAATGATTTTACCGGGTGTCATTACTCAGCCAAATCTCTTTTTAAAATCAGTTTTCCCTATGCGCAATCATGTCTCGAGTCATTACATACAGCACAATGTTTTAGGAAACCAGAAAAGCAATCGTCCTTATTTTTCTAGAAGGTGCTAACTTCGTACGCGGTGGAGAAAAAAGTCATAACCCTCTTTTTTGTTTCAACGTTGTCGGTTAAAATGTATCCTATAACCATACTCGGATGCTTGTACAAAAAGTATGCTAAATATAACACTCTGTATGTAGCTTGACGTCATACGTGTGTCATCGGCACGATAGTTTCGCTCCTTGAAACTCGCCAGGGAAATCCCGCATTCAATAAAAATCAATAATTATTTTTGGTGGTTATAAGTCCTCTCGCGAAGTTTACGTAAATAGGCACTACCTATTGCAACCTCTGGTTCTAATAGATCTGTGTTAAATAATGACAAAATGCGTCCAGCTATTGCGGCGTGATGAGTGCACAAAGATTTTCCGACCTCGAGATGGCGCTTTTTACTAGTGAGCTACAGACTTCGCAAGCCTCTTAATCCCCATATCACCACCTTATAAAGTAAAGTAATCCAAAATCCGAATTGACACAAAAAAATCTATATAATTATCGAACCTGCTAGCAAAGTTGAACCAGAATCGATTGAGAAATGCGATCCGCCGGACATCCGGACAAACGAAAGCATAATAAGCTACATGCATGAATTATTTTATCGCTTTTCTTAACAAAATTCCATACTTTAAAACTATTTCAAAATGTAAAATTAAAATTGGCCAAGAAATACGCATGATATCTAAGATATTTTGAATTACTAATAGGTACGTAGGTCGCTCGATAAGTTTTGAGATGCTCCAAATTCAAAAATGGAACGCACCTGAATTATATGTTTTTAAACAGAAAATTTAAATAGAACACAAGTTGTCGATTCGCTCCATTTTAAAAAATGAATATGTTACAGTCATTTTTCTAAAACGGTTCCCGCGTTTTTCTTTGTAACGATGGAGCTTAACCGTGAACATTTGCGTGCTAAATATTTTATGATTTTAAATTTGGCTTATCTGAACAAATGTGTTTGCAATGATTGCAGTCAGCGTTAGGAGATTCTGCTCCTTCACAGGCAACAGTTTTTAGATGGTTCAACAAATCTAAAAGGGGTAAAACCAGCCTCGAAGATAACCACCGAAGTGGTCGCCCGCAAACAGCAGTAACTGCGGAAAACGTGTGGACTACTGAAATGTTGGTGCGAGAAGATCCACGAATAACATACAAAGACATAGAGAATATCTTAGACGTCAGTTCGGGGAGCGTTAGCATCATTCTACATCAACATCTTGGAGTAAGGAAGCTCTGTTGTCGTTGGATACCACGTTTGCTCTCCGATACTGAGAAAAAGGCTCGTGTAGATTAGTGTCGTGAGATGCGTCTTCGATTCGACAACGCGACATCGCGGCGTGTATCGGAAATAATTACAGGTAACGAAACATGGATTTACGAATATGACCCGAAAAACAAGCGGCAATCGTCAGTATGGGTCTTCTCAGAGGGAAAGTTACCAACAAAACTACAAAAACCTCGTAACGTCGGCAAAAAAATGATAGCTAGTTTCTTTTCACGGGGCGGACATTTATCAACATCAATGCTGGAAAATTATAGATCAGTCAACTCTGATTGGTATACTACAGTAGCATTGCCGCAAGTTTTTAGGGCAGTGCGAAAGAGGAGACCAAAGACTGGACTTCGGGAATCTTTTGCTGCATCACGATAACGCCTCTTTACATACGACCCTCAGAACAAAGGCGTTTATTGAGAAAGCTGAGATAAAAACCTTACCACATCCACCCTACAGTCCTGACTTAGCTCCTTGCGATTTCTTTTTGTTCCCGGTGGTGAGAGAAAAAATAAAAGGGAAGTTTTTTTCGAGTGCTGAAGAAGCCGTGGCTGCATATGAAGAAGCAATTTCGGACCTATCTGATGAAGACTGGCATAAGTGCTTACAAAGTTGGTTCAGACGAATGGAACTTTGTATAGAGAGTAATGGAGAGTATTTTGAAAAAATGTAAAATAAATGATACTAATATCTTCAATAGTTTTTTTTTTTTTTATCTCAAAATTTATCGAGTGACCTACGTAAGACAGCGATTTGTCAGGGAGATCCGACATGTACTTTTACATCATAGTCATATTACATTACGGCCATATATAAACTCCATAAGTATCTATTAAATTCTGTTTTGCTAGAAATATATAGAATGAAATGTGTGATGGGTTATATATTGGTTATTTTTATAGTTATCCGAAAAAATATTTTTCTACACCGTTTGTTATATGAATGAGCTTTTAATAAAGCAAAAATAAAAATTCAAGCATATCCCTTAAGCTGAAAGGGTGACGCCTCGCTCACTCAGCCAATGAGACATTCGTAGGTCGCGCTGTTAAAACTTTTCTTGGTTTTAGGGTTCCGTACCAAAAATGGTAAAAAGGAACCCTTACAGTGCGACTCTGTCTGTCTGTCTGTCCGACTATTAAAGCGCCATATCTCAAAAACTTCTTATGGTATCTATTTAAAATTTGGAATATTTATAAACATAGTCAGCCCACATATGTATATTGCAAAAGAAAATTATAAGTCTAGCTATTAGGTCAAGTAATACATCATTTGACAGGGCTTGATCTGCATATTTTTGATTTTTATTTTTTATTGTGATTATCACATCGTTTTATCAAAGGAAATGTGAAAAATAAACACCATGCCCCCCCTTTATCTCCGATTTATACCGAACGAAAATTTTTAAATTTTCACAATTTGTGTAAAATAACATAAATATTACACGAAAATTACTAGGTATTTTTTTATTCAATTTTCCAAAAACCTATTTGAACAACCCGGTTGCGTTATGTTTGCACCTCATTTGTATGCATTGCTATAGATATCAGGCGCAAACTGAGACCGGAACCGGGTCATATAATAATGTTAGGGAAAGTGAAAGTTTGTACGGAACCCTCGGTGCGCGAGTCCGACTCGCACTAACTACATACGACTAACGAAGGTTACATTACATCGACATTTCGAGTTCCATTCATCTCGAGACATAAACAGGATCGTCCTGTTTCGTCTGGTGTCGATTAATTACTTGTATACACGACAGCCACATTACGCGACGTGCCTACACTACGTACGCAGACTGTTCTAATCATCAATTGCCAGGCCACCCTATTCGCTGACGTAAATTGAATGACTTACGAGAACAGTCTGTTGTAAATCTTAGAAGCTGCCTGTGTTGCAAAACACAAAAGTGTCGACGCTCTGAAACCTACGCCCACCACGTAGGCAAAAATAATATCGTTAACAAATGCCTACATTTGTGTCATCATCATCATTTTAGCCATAGGACGTCCGCTGCTGGACCACACTATGGAGACTCCCTGCCGCCCGCAAGCTCCGGCCACCCGCGCTCTTCCCGCTCACAGTTCAGTTACCTCAGCCGGTAACTGCGAGGTAACCGAGCGCGGGTGGGCGGCACTTTCAGGGAGTGTCCATACTGTACGTAGTACTCTTTATTATACTGTGGCTGGACAGAGGCCTCCTCAATAGATTTCCACATGGGCCGGATAGAGGCGACCCGCATCCCGCGAGTCCCCGCAACCCTAACCAGGTTGTCTGACCACCTTGCGGATGGCCTCTCACACTGCGCTTGCCGGTACGCGTTCTCCACTCCAGAACCTTTCTGTCCCAACGGCCATCGGTTTTTCGAACAATGGGCAGGCCATTGCCACTTCAGTTTGCTTACCCTGTTTGCTATGTCGGTGCTTGGTTCGTCTACTAATCTCCTTATTTCTCAGATCCCGAGCATAGCCCTTTCCATAGCTCGCTGAGTGACTCAGAGCTTCCTTAAGAGACCCATCTCCCGACATTTGTGTATGCTATACATATTTATCTATACTATTATAAAGTTGTGAAAATAAATGTAATGTCTAGAGTCTGGACAATAATGATATAAAAAAAGTATTGTAATGGACTAGAGGTCAATTCTCAAAAAAAAAGATTTAGATTTTTTTTGTTTTGAGTTCGGCCACCAGCTCCTGGATCTGAATCTGGAAAATTTTACAAAAGTTGTAGATAATTTTCAGGGAACTGTTACATTTTGGCTAGAATAAATGACTATAGAAAATTAAAAAAATTAAAAATCCCCCTACTTGTTCCACTAAAAGCTTAGACACAGGTGCTCCGATTTTCATCAAACAAAGCTAAGACCACTCGAGATAAAATAATCTATGAGACAAAAAAAAACCGCACTCAAATCGGTCCATCCGTATGGACTCTACGATGCCACAGACAGATACACAGATACACAGAGTAACAGACACGTTACACTTATAACACCCCTCTTTTTTGTCGGGGGTTAAAAAGCCGGCCTGCGGGAGGGGTTAAAGCAATTCTATTCTATATAGACGACATCGTTGCAATCTACTTCAACTGAATTTTCCGATACTCTTTACTGAAAAACATGAATGTTAACAAGTTGTTGATGAAAACGTAGCATGACGCATATATCTTACTAAGTTGCTGAGAGACAGCATCTAGGCAAGAAAATGATTAAATAGGCTATTACAGAATAGATAAAATCGTGCATTGGTGTCGGCCCTATTACCTTGTTCATTTGTGAGACCACGAACAAGGAAACATAAACATTAGAGTGTCCGAATGCCTATAAATTTCACTAAGTTAGTGTATTACCAGAGAAACCTCAGAAATAATCTGAAAACTTCGTCTAAGCGTCAGCATGTATAGGCGTCATAAGTATTTACATACAGTATTATGTATCGAACTTATAATATTAGTTTAGCATCTTCATTGATCGATCCGTAACTAGTGGCCAGCCAGGAGATTTCGGCAAAGTTCTTCGACATAGTTAGAAAATTGAATAGGCACATTAGTTCGAGGTCAATCTCTTATCGGAGAGACTGGAATAATTTCTCCTCAAGCTAAAGCTAGCTAAAGTAGATGGAAGCATATCGTAAAACCCAAGTGAAAATCAATTAGGTAACACGATATCTTAGTCTGTTTGTAACTTAAAGCTTTTTACTAATGGATATGACAAAGCCGTGTCATTACCGAACAACATTTTCATGCTTTTTTTGGGGTGAGGTACACACGTACAGCACACTACGGAAATATTCTTATTTCCACAAACGCACACAATTAAAAGACCTACTTATAAACAAAAAAACACTTACACACCGGCAATTTACCTTATAAACTAACCGGAGATTTCGCGATTACTTTGGCAGGTGAGAATGTATTCGTATGGCATCTTCTTTGGTTAAATGCTAAGTACAAACCTTAACATTTATATATTCTATATAACTTAACATTTATATATATATATAGTGGTGCAGCTGAAAGGCGGTCATGAGACTTAGCAATAAAATAACGTAAACCTACAAAGTTTGGGCTCTTTAAAATTGTCTCAATGATTAGTTGACGGATGTTCAAAAAAAGTACTGTCTAAACATATTATTCCGTTAATTAAACTTATTTATCTTTATGTTCTGTATCTCTTAGACGTGTATTTAATGGGCGTCTACAATATCTATGACGCCAACTCTGTCGATCTTGAGTTGACGCACATAACTTTGTATATTGGAAAATTTGGATTTGTGAATGTTTATGGACGATTCACCAACACCGTTATTTTCTTAATTAAGAGTCCCCAGCAAGCTCGGTTCTCCATACAAACGTAGTTACGCTCTCATTTTAAAACGACTAGCTAGTTTTCTCAGGAACTTTGTACTTAGAATAACTTAAGGTATATGCAGGCCTTTAATTAGTTTGTGTAGCTTATTCAGATACCATAGTAAAAAATACAGTGAATTTAAGTTTTTCACACAAAACTTGTTTTTGCTGTATTTTGTTTGTTTTATAAACTGGCGCCATATAAACTAATCGCAGGCCTAGATTTACTTCATGTCATTTTATATGCAAACTTTCGTAGTTTTAAAATGAAAACGAAACTCCGTTTGTATGTGAAGGTGAAATTCGGCCGAGCTTGCACGACACTTAAAGCGTGTTCTAAGTCTATATAAACATCCTGCCCTTGATCTGTTTAAGACAATAAGGCATTACATTAATTGTTATATATGACTTTCAAATTAGCGAGAAATTGGAGCACATGACTGCTTATGTGGCGAACCGTTAAGTAGTTATTCACTGGAGCCGTGGATGTAACTGCTGTTGACTGGAAATTAATAACGCATCTTAATTTGTGTGAAGCATGCTCCGCGCAAATTAATTGACAGAATGAGAAAAGAGAGAGCAACAAACGAAGTGTTTTCGTAGGAATTTGACGTCATCAATTCAGGAGACATTAACTGCTATGCAGTGGCGTAGCTAGGAAACCAGGCCCCCCGGGGCAATATAACATATTGGGGCCCCATGTCAATTAGAGGTTCTGTTAGTCAGGGACAAACTCCGAAAACATTAGGGGCCTCGTTGCAGGGCACCGTCTAACTTTTCGATGGCTACATTACCGGTCAGGGTCCGAGGGCACCCTGAGCTTGGGGCCCCGGGGCACGACCCTGTCAAGCCTTTCGGTAGCTACGCCACTGAATATAAGTATGTATTTTCGCTCTCCTAAAGATATTGACATTGAAATTCTTTGCACGTCTTCAGAACCCGTCAATTTCTAAATTGTTGGGAGGTTCACGAATTTAGGGTTCTTTAACCTCCGACGAATTGCAGCGCTTGAACGAATGGTCCGATTTTGATTATATTTATTGTTTTTGAAAATTGAGTCCATCGAGTGTTCTTAAAGGTTAAAGAAAATCACGTTACTACTAAATACATTTAGATGGTAATTTCTTAATTTTATTACGTATACGTAGTGCTGTAACCTAATAGATACTCGTCATTCATACTGCGCTGACGGCGACCAAGGCAGAGTGGATTCAACGAGGTGTTATATCAAAACAACCAGTTGTGCATAGCATTTGGACCACGGTTCGGGAGGGTTTACTTTGGGTGTTGATTCCATTCAAATTGCATGATTTTTAGGGTTCCGTACCACTATCTATCACTTTGTAGTCCGTCTGTCTGCCAAGACCCTCTTTCTCAGGAACGCGTGAAGGTATCAAATTAAAATTGACTTCAAATACTTATGTATGTGGTTCCTTAAAGCTGTAAAAAAATCAAGCTTCAAAATCAAGGCAATCCAAAGATACGTCATATAAAAAAGGTGATTCCAAACGAATTGTCGTCCATGGAAAACCAATAAGGTACTTCGTTTGCAGATGTCCTAGAAACTTGAATTTTTTTTTTTTATGTCTGTCTGTATGTGTCAGTAACCAAAATAAAATGACCCCACTCCGCATACCTACATTTTGTTTAAGAGTATCTGCTAACACTGGATTTTCATCGATACGGCCGTTTTTAGCGTATATTTTATACGGAACTCTCGGTGGGCGAGTCTAACTCGCATTTGGCCGGTTTTTGATGCCTTCCGTCATTTTCAGTTTATTTTAGTCTAGATTAGTCCTGGACATACGCTTTTCAATATAATGTCATTGAAAACAATCTAGGTCTTGCCAGCTCCTCGTCCTCCAGCTCATAACTTCACCTTGTCTGAAGGCGTCCTACACTGCGTTATGCCATCTTGCTGTCTTTACTCAAGAACACGTTTTGCAACAAATATGGTAAACCCATGGCCACTTCTGCTTGCTAATCTAATGAGCTCAATCAACGATTTTAGCTGTCAGTCTAACGCCCTCCATAACCTGGACATTGATATTTACCTTCAGTGATACCTCGGTCGGTCCTTAGGCCGACAAACAACCGACATACAGACTGACGCAACAACAAAATAGTGTGTACACTAGGAACACTATTGCTGCTTTTAGTGATAACTTGTTTGGTCGAATGTCAATGAGAAAAAAAATTCTTCGTGCCATTTTGTTATATTTGTTGAAATATATTAAGGCGCCACCATATAATCACGATTTACTCAATTTAAGGTGCGTCCACACTTGTATCATTTGCTCGTATCCGATCACCGTGCCGTAGCATGACTGCGTATCGCGCTGCTTGGACGCTTACTGTCGGCGCGCCGATAATGCCGCACTCTTCCGATACAAGTGTGTGATACGCGTAACAAATGGATTTCGAGTGATCGGATCGGCGCAACGTCCAAACGCGTGATCGCGACACGCGATCATGCTACGCGACGATGATCTGATACGGGCAAATGATACAAATGTGGACGCACCTTTAGCTAAATGCATAGTAATGTTTATATTGCATTATTTGAATAAATCCATACATTTAAAGAGCTTCGTAGCTTGCATGGACAAGATAATATATTTTAGCAATAATATTATAATATAAAAGCAAGAATAAACTATAACATTTGTCGATTAAGATCTGTAAATATGTTTTTTTTTTGACGGAAAAACATTGCAGTAACAAGTGGTCACACAGTTACTAGGTTGAAACTGAAAGTAGTAACAAAGTTACTGAATTCACAAAATGGTTCCCGTCCTTTTTTGATTACAGAGAATCTCAAAGTTCACTCACGGAATAAAAATGCCAAAAATTAATTTCTTTGGTACCTGGTCATAGACAATGTTCTTTTTTTGCCCAATATACGGAAACCATCAGAAATCGAACGTTGGAGAAGAGAAGAATGACAACCTGGGAAAGAGTGGAAAAAGATTTAATGTATTGTAAAAGCACACAACATAGAAACCTTTCCATAAGGGGTTCGAATTGAAATCTGTTCTTAGGAACCATGGCGTCGATTTTAGATTTAATAAAAACTGCCTTAATTTTTTTTGTATATCTCATACATATCTCTCTTATACCTTCTGACTTCTCCCTAGTGACCCATTAAGATTGATCACCCTGTATAGTAACAAAGCACGTTAAACAAAAACTCATAATTAAATGTGCGATGTCACTCAATAAATAATCTCACCAACTAGCAAGTAGGTAATTCAAAACTGTTACTAAGTGTAATTACGTAAAATTAATCAAATTTCGTGATTAGTTTAGTTTCATATTTCTAACAATTATTTATTTATTTGAAAAAATACTGACTTGGATTTTTTTTGTGTACATTCTTTAATTTTGAAAGTCTTCCGTAGAAATCCGATGAGAGTCTGTATGGTTTTGCTTTTTTGCTTTCGTTTGGCTCACTCATGATTAAACACAATTCACGATTAGGTATCACATGGCAATGTCAAGCTATAGACTGTATGAATAATTTTGAGAACCATTTGATTTAATGGAGGCTTTTTATTGTCATTTTCCTTTACAAGTTTAGAAACATTGACGTAACATTACCACACTTCGCGTGTGGTTTATTTTTATTGTTAAAAATGTGGTTACGGAGTTACCACACTGTTACTAAACGTTATGCCTAGTTTGTACAATAGTCACAAACTAAACGCAAAGTGTATAAAAATGTGTAGACACAAATGTTTTAGTTATGCGTGGACACAGCGACAACACACAGTTACCAGTGGTTTAGTGGTCGCATTGTGTATTAACTGTAACTACACGTAGAAACCAAAACCCACCGCAGTCGCAATGTGCCCTATCAGTTACTAAACATTCTGATTAGTAACTGCTTTGAAGATTCTGCGACCGAAAATGGTTATATAAGAAGCACTCGCACAAAATAACAACTTTGCAGCCTTGCATAAATAACAACTACGTTCAATCATAGATTCCTAAGCGTAGCGAAGCTTTCAAAATACGAGAAAGCAAATAATTTGCAGCCGTGCAATGCAAAACGTAAACAAATTGAAAATTAAAAATTCGAAACACAAACGACTTTTCCACGATAGCGGATAAAATGAACTTTTCCACGCAGATTTTGGCGATATAAAGATAACTTTTCCAAGCTAAGTGATGTGAAATAGGAATTTGTCATATAAGGCTGCAAATTTGTTAGTAGGCGCGACTGCTTGAATTGAAAGCCGAGGCAGCGAAGGAATCTAAAATTGAACCATGAGTGGAGTGAGTGGTCAAAACATGTGAAAATATAACAAGCCGATTATTTTTTGTGAATGAAGCCACGAAACACACTCATAAAAAAATAAACATATAAAAAAATACAACTAGAACTTCAAATTACTTTTCCACGTTAGCGGATAGAACGAACTTTTCCACGCAGATTTGGCGCTGTAAACGGAACTTTTTCGAGCTAGTGAGGTGAAAAACGAATTATCGGCTCTAAGGCTTACATTTTGTCGTCCTTAAAAAATGAAGCCCTAGGCACTACTCTTATAAGTACCATAAGCCTTTAAAGTCCCTAGCTATTGCAAATCATGGGCTGCTTGCGATGCATCAAAAAATATTTTATTTATTTCCACAATACAAAATGAATTCAGAAGTTGCATAAAACGTGTTCTTTCAATCATGTGGGACTCCTTTAGGAAAAGGCACTATGTTGCACAGTGTCTGGTGTTTGGTGTGTAAATCAGTCGTTGATGACCACGGTCTATAAGGGAAACGGTAAAAGAGAAAAGCTCTGCAAGTGGCAGTCGTACCCAATACATTATGTTACAGGATAATTAGGGTACCTATATAAAGTATAGTAATTGATCTATTTTCATACTGAAACTGAAACGTCTTTGTTACGTTACTTTGGTCATCAAGTATCGAAACGACGTGGCTTCTTTAAGGAAGGTTATACTCAACTAAGATCAATTTTGTCTACATATTATAGCGTACTATCTTGATAAAACTGATAAGTATATTCCACCAACAAAGAGTTTAATTTTCGACAGATTTGCTATGAAACCAGAAGGGTTATTGCCTTGTTATTGCCTGACGAAAATTTGACAATTGGTATCCGCATCAACTGTCATAGCCCAAACATAATCATGACACTTGATTCTAATTCTGAGCGTCAAACGCGTTAGGCAATCGGGGGACAGTAGGTACTTAATCTACTCTTAAACAAAACATTACCAATTTTGCTCTAGCTTACGACATAGAGACATAAGTTTGGCGCTCCATCCCAAACAAGTTTTTTTGTTCAGACAAATACTCCTACCGCTGTTCTTGAAATTCAATTAGGTGCTAAACATCACCAGCCTTAAGCGTATCCAAATGTTCGTTCAAGTAATTTGTAACTCCTTTTGGGGAGACACATAAAAGGGCTGCCGAGCGAATTGTCGGAATACGGTATCCATAAAATCGGAACGCATTATGAGGATGAGAGTTGTATTGCTCATATGCCTTTATAGAATGAGGATAAGGCGTCCTGGTGAGGTCAGGTCAGACCGGAGCTCGGTAGTTTGGAGCAGTTCACGCCAGTTTTCGCTGACGCCAGCGGACGCCACGCTTCGCCACGATGCGCCACGTCTATTAACCCCACCGTTATGATTACGCGATCTCTCTGGTTGTCTAATTGGCATTTAATTAAGGTCCATGACATCTTAAGTGAGCTGGAACATGGAACTGCTCAGATAAGTCTACCGCTACGGATCTTTCATCAATGGCGTTTCACAAAAAAACCGGCCAAGAGCATGTCGGACCATGCTCAATGTAGGGTTTCGCAGCCGTTTATACAAAAAAAATGCACTAAAGATGAAAAAAATACGACATGAAAAAAAAAACAAACAAAAGAGCGTATCTCCCCGGCACTTACGTATTTTTGCTGAGAAGCGCAGTTTTATGGCAATAACTTAAAAACGGTATGTCCGATCATATTGAAAACCATTTCCGTTGGAAATATTTATAAAGCTTTATATTAGTAAATTTTTTCATATTTTTTGAGCATACTGTTTAGAAAATAGAGGGGGGGGGGGGCCATAATTTTTGCTACTTTCGGAGCGAATATTCCCGAAAATATTCACTGAATCAAATTTTTTTTGGAAACCTCAGTGTCTTTAGAAGAACTGTCGAATGATGTGATGTGCCACGCATTGATTTTGCTGAAAACAATTTTTTCAGTTTCGGTTACATGTAGGTATAGAGTGCCCCGCAAGTAGCGGATCACATAAGACACCTATGTTCCAAATTTCATTAATATACATCTTATAGTTTTTGAGTAAAATGCCTGTGACATACGGACGGACGGACGGACATGACGAAAGTATAAGGGTTCCGTTTTTGCCATTTTGGCTACGGAACCCTAAAATGGAGGATATGTAAGGCAACAACCGTACGACATTTTTTCGGGTTTTATCTATATAGAAGTCTGGATATCTAAGGTTTTTTTTTATATTTGTATATTTTAGGAAACAGATCTTCTAAATTCCAGAGATTTCAGACATAGGTAAGGATACGTAGTTATACACGGTGCCTGCGAGGAATAGGAATATTTTAAAAGCAAAAAATGTTTTCTATGAACCCCAGGCACATCTAGCTTAGTTTTAAAGATATTGACAATTTTCATTACCTTAACAATTTATTGTGATTACTAAATTGCATTAAGCTCTCTTGATCGCGACGTTGCATATGCGGCCAAGTTTCGCGTCGCTATTGACTGAAATCGAAGTGACAGCTACTTACTACAATAGTTTTTTAAATAAAAATAACCGTTACCATTTTATTAAGGCATAATTTTCATAGATAAGCGAAATTTACATATTTTTTATATACACAAATCGAATAAACTAGATTTTGTTCTGCTGAATTTGACTTGGTTCATATAACATGTTTTACTCCTAATTGTAGATACATCCTTCACGCATAATCGTGAAAACTTGTTTATGATTTTGATTAGGTACATTGTGGGTAGGTACATTATTTCTCAGCGATACGACTAATACAACATAGGTATCTCTTATTAGTCTGTGAACATAGGTAGGGAATTAACCATAAACAACTATAATATAGGTAAATAGTTGAGTATGACCGTCACAAAGCTGACAATCTGATTTTTCGTGCAAATTTTTGGATTTGTTTTAGTGATTTTGATTCTGAGTAAAACGAGGCCATAATCTGAGAAAAAGAGGGGGTCCAGTTTTTAGGGTTCCGTACCAAAAATGTAAAAAAGGAACCCTTGTGGTGCTACTCTGTCTGTCTGTCCAACTGTTAGAGCGCCATATCTCAAAAACTACTTATGCTATCTAATTTGGAATATTTATAAACATGGTCAGCCCACAAGAATTGCAAAGGAAACATTATAAAATAGATTTTTATTTTCTAAAACCGACCAATATGAGGAGACAAAAAATATAAGAAGGGTTTAGTCACTAGGTCAAGTAGGGTATCATATCAAAGGGCTTGATCTGTACATTTTCGAACAATTTTGTTTTATTAAGGAAAATGTGGAAAATATACCATTTCCCCCATTTATCTCCAAAGTTTACCAAACGAAAAATTTGGAATTTTCTGGAGGTACGTAATTTAATATGATTAATATTACACGAAAATTATAACCGTATATATATCAGTCTTGCTTTTTTTTAATCACCAAAATCATTTTTGAATAACCCGGTTTGGTTCAGTATGCCCCTTGTTCGTATGCGACGATTGTTTCAACTAAAACTAACTTTAGAAGTAAATAATATCGTAACAGATGACCTAATGTTTTGTAATATATCGTCTACATTGTACGCTCACGAATCAATTAAATGCATGTAGCATGTTAGGCTAATTTTTGTACACCTATATTTATAGCCAAAACATAGAGGTCAAAATTGTATACTCACCAACATGCATTACACCTATGTTTAACAAATAAAAAGATTCTGATTCTAGAATAAATAAAACAAACATTTTGGCAGTTTGTATACTGTTTTTATCTATTACAGAATATTTTCTTTACAATAATTTCTTTGTATAACAAGGACAATAAAATTACTTGTGTTCAATAAAATAAAATGCAACACAAGAGAAATGTTGTCAAAAACATGACAAAAATATTTTTACAAAACAATTCTATTTGAAAGCCTTGGGGGCTGAAAAACTAAGTTATTAATTAATTAGAGATTTACATACATTAATTACAATACTTTACAATTATTAACATTATTACACAGTTGGTTCATCACCAATAACTTTCGATGGCCACGAATTAATTTTGTATTTTTGCATTTTATTTACATGAACAACAAATTATTAAGGTTAAGTAAGTACATTTAAATTTTACAAATTATTGGGTGATAACAGTTCGCAAAGTCACAGTGCAGACTGTACTTCAACTCGAAGGAACGGTCTGCGGGGCGTGACGATGGAAATACATTTTACACTACCTTGCACAATTATAACAATGAGCAAAATTTTAATACAAACGGCAGTTTCAAGTTCTCATTATAAGGCCGTGAGACTCAGCGGTCTCCTTAAATTCACAAAAGCATCTAAAACACCGGATTTGTCAACGGCCACCCGGCTTTAGCACCAATATATGAAAAATAGCAGCGTAACGGTTACACGTTTTGGTTAAATATTATATTTTCTATTGCACGAGGATAAAGATAATTTTAGATCGTGCTTATGTATGTACTTTGTGGTCTCTGCTGCTTATTCTTTTAATCGATATCTACCCCATAAAGTGGTACGCTAAGCTCGTAGGCAGTTAGACACTTGGAAGAAAAAATAATATCCAAGTTCCGTTCGTCTGTTGCGCTTAGAGGATCCCAGTATGGGCGCAGTATGCGGAATAAGCGATCTACGGCGTCCGATGCGTACGCGCCGCTTGTTCTTGAGGCGGCACGCCTGTCGATCCCGATGCATGCGGGCTGTTGGAACCGCATACGCGAATACGCGCGCAACACCAACGCAACAAATGGCGTGTCGTTCAAGGGAATAAACCAAATGGCAAATATTCCCAAGAACGGCAACACTGAACAGGAACAGACGTTCCTTTTGTCAATATAGCAAAAATCGCGGCAGCAGTTTGTTTTCCGAATTCATCTTTCGACACGAGGAAAGTCCAACCAGGCTCTGGTGAAGGTCAAAAGTTTTTCCTATTTTTGTATTTTTTATTGAGTTTTTTTTATTTTTTTTACTTTTTTATATTTTTTGTTTTTTATTTATATTTTTTTTGGTGTCGGCTTCATTATTATATCCTTTCAAAAATTAAACAGTTTTGAGACACTTTTTAATATTATTCTAATCAGTATTCTTATACATATATAAGTTGTTTTAAAATTATTTATTGTACTTTTATATTCAGCGCGGCCGAGTGCCAATGTAAAATCGATATAAAACTTATACATAACGCTATAAAATTGCCTGGCGTTTATTATTTACAAAAAGTAAAGAGCTAGAGAGTGGAGTGCAAAGGAAGCGCCACTCGCGCCGGAGTACTTCCCGGCGACTCCGCGGTCGATATATTATATTAGATATTAAAGTCACAATAAAATCTTGATATACCGCCAACACCCCCAATAAAAAATTTGGACAATTTTTAATATATTATATACATGAAACGTGACGAGTAAAAAATAACTAAACGGGAAGTACTCCACCCGGCACGACGCCGACGACACAAGACGCCAGACAAGCAGACAGACTAGCAAACCAACAATAAAATTATAATACTTCGCGGAACTAGAATTTGAAGCGACAAACAACCTTTATAATATGAAACTGTAAAACATTTTAATATCGAATGACTAATATCAACTTCATCTAAATAAAATTGAACAAGGCAATAACAGAATTGTATAAATTTTGTAATTCATTAACAACTACGTTGCAGCCAAGCAACTCGCCCCAGACGTTGATAGGCACCAACAAACTAAGAACTATTGGTTTCCGTCAACAGAATCCCTAACATAAGGTAACAGTGATCTTTGATAGTTTAAAGATATGCCCGTTATTAATTTAACCTTACTAACATAGGAATTCGAGAGATCTATCATTATTTGCGTTCTTACATTCTAGGCACCTATTAAACAACAGCAAGCTGAGCCGTAGCCCTGGCCTATACAATAAGGCAACATAATATCTTAGCACCAGTTAGTTTACATCACCAACATTACAAACAAATTAGGATATCTCCGGTGTGAACCGAATATTCACTAGCGAATGGTACTAAAAACAGCACCATAATATCGTAGCATGATTTCTGACATTGTTTCACAGCTTAGAATAATAACGTAGACATGGACTAAGGATTCATAAATTATGCCAGCATATTTTTTAGAAACTAAGGTTTAATATTACTCACATAGCCCATTTTCATTACCACTTTTATTCTAAAACTTATTGACGTCCGTCCGAAATGGAAATTGTTACGTAATATGAGTTTCCAAAAATATCCAATTTCCCAAAATGACCATTTTAATATCCGGCTTTCTGATAATTATTATTTGGATATTATCGGAAACAGGTGGATATTGTAGGAAACCGGGCTTTGTGGCATATTTTTGCAGTCTTCGAGAAGTTGGATATTTTAGGAAACTATTATGCTTCTATTTGCAAAAATGTTGGACAAGTTGTTGGAGCCATTTCCAAAATATTGAGATTCTTATATTATGGTCTAGCGTCTCGTTTCTTTGGTATTTAGTATGTTTGGCGTTCAGAATGTAATATTTAGAATTCAGTATTTTGGAAATCTGGTGTTAAATAACATATTAACCTTTCAATTTCTAACGCTATTGGTCAATATTGTAATGTACAAATTACAAGTGTTAAAATACATACATGAAAGCTAAACCATAAACAGCGCGACTTGTTATTCACCCATTCGAGTCATTGGTACCGTACTACAGATACATTTTACTTTTAATGACTGAATGACCCAAGTCACTTGGTTTTACTTTTTTAAATACTTAAGTGGACAGACTATATCAACTGATGAGACTGACCGGTCGTTGAGATCTTTGGGGCAGGCCTATGTCTAGCGGTGGACGTTTTCCGGCTGATATCATTTAGACTTTTTCACAAAAAAAACAATTTCCGGTTGCAGCATAAACTGTTAGGCTAACTGATCACTTGGCCAAACATTAGTCGAATGGTATCATCTATATTTTGGCAATCACAGCCAAGTGTAGTATATATACCCTTAAGCTTCATGCGTTATTATTCTAAGGCAGTAACAATATAACTCTCGACTATGCGTGTTCGCTCGGTCGCCGGCGCTCGCGCCGAGCTAATACAACAGTACTCCACATCATTTTATATTATTATATTTTTTTGTCATTTACTCTTTACACACCATAAAAGTATATTTACACAAAATGTACATAATCTTAAAACATTCCAATATTTTTTTTATAATTATAGTCAATAACTAACCGCGGCACTGTGACATACGGATGAGACACGTCTGTATGTCACAATACAGCGGTCGCATTTCATATATGTATTTTTTCTTTATTTCTTTTCTATGTACACGTTATATAACTTATAAACAATATAAATACTAAAAATAATAGGACGCGTTGTGAGGCAGCACCGGTGCGCGACTAGTGGCCGCGGAGCGCTGGCGGCTTGTGACTATACGAATATATTCGCAAAAAATTTACCCTCAGTCTTGTTGGATGTAGCTGCGTCAGCTTAGCGAAATTAATGGCGAATTCTGGCCGACATACAAACATGCAAGTGAAACATTCGCCGGACCTCCGACGGTTTCCAAATGCAAGCTTCACTACCATCGCCTAGTAACTTCCCCTCCGATATGTATAAAGGCGATCGCGATGGACTAGTGAAAAGTGCATTTGGAAACTGAAGTTCGCATCTTAATAAGTTAATTATGATTTAAAATAAAGTTACAGACAATGGCACTATGGAATGTAAACATATAATTTTTCATAGTGGCATTTGCTCTATATTACTTAAAATGTATATAATTTGTTATAGTAAGAGTAAATTCAACGACGCGGCGCGTGCGGCTCGTCTCGGCTCTTGGAACTACCCACCCGGTTGATTAAAGTTTGCACCCGGCGTGTATGACGCCATATACAAACGAGGTGCAAACGTAACCGGGTTACGTGGTGACGTCAGCGTCCCGGCCGCATTATCGTCCGTATCGCTATCAGTAACAACACTACCTTAGGACATATTTATAAGGGAATCAGTCGCATATCACAGCCCGTGAAATTTATAACGTACATTATAAATTATTTATTCGCGGCTTCATTCGGGACAGACTGGGACCCTCCGGTTAGTTTCCCTAGTGTTCAACAACGGTATATCGATAACAATAAATAATTTGAGGACTAGATGCCGCCCGAGCCGGCGGCTAAGAGCACTTGTCACCGCGCGAGGCGTCAGTCTGTCTTCACTACACAACACAACATAGGAATGCACTTTTCCGCGTCAATAAAGTCTTGGGAAACATCGAGAACCAGCCTCCATAAAATATTCTGTAACAAACAAACAAATCTATTAAAATTAAAATATTCTGTAACAAACAAACGATTGTGTAAATTGAGAAAGATTTCGCGTATCTTTATAATACAAATTTCTTCAATAACATTTGGTGATGTCATAAATCTAGAACGCACTTTGGTGTTCAAATTCTAAACATTCAAGAACTGACAAGATAAGAAAACTCATTCAACATAATTGTAAGCATTATTTTTGGTGTTTAAATAATAGAATGTAAATTCAGTTTCCTAAAATATCCAAATTCTGGGCGACCACTTTCCCATAGTATCCAATTCCAAGATGATTTGCTTTTTGATAATGACCATTTAAAGGTTGTATTATATGAATTTCTTAATGATTAGGATGTCGATTTTATAAGGAAGCGTCGTTAATTTTATAAGAAAGAATCTTAGAACAGTAAATTGTAGTAGAGGCCAGAAAGTAAGCAATATATGATCGAGTGAGTATTGTCTGCGGTCCGATACTCACACGTGTGGGCCCCGCGGGCAGGCATCATCGCGGCGCCTGGTGGTGTGGGTGCGGGTGTGGCAGGGGGTGCGGGTGTGGGGGGGGCTGCGGCCAGGCGGCGGCGAGGCGCGGGGAGGCGGCGAGACGCGCGTGGCTGGAGCGGAACGTCTCTACAATACGCTCGAACGTTTCCGGGTCGTACACCGACCGCGCCGTATTTGTGAGGTCAAACGGCTCTGAAAAACACACGTGAAGTACAGTACACTATACGAGACCTCATATTGGAATTGAAGGTGACGCAGAGTTCGTTCAGCGCCCTTCAATAGTACCCATATCAATAAAGGTTGGTGAAATATCCAAAACCTCTCAACAACGATTTGGGAAAGTAGTGAAAATGTTATTGTGCATTGAAGTAACTTTGATTTCGGGCTAGCTTCGAGAAGTTATTCATAATTGCATCATATAAGAAGGCCACATTGACGCGCACCGTCTAGCCATCGACGGCTCGAATGTAACACTTAGTGGCATTGCTTGCACGGCCTTTTTTGCTTGATTTATGGCAAAAATGGCCGCGGTGAGGCGACGGGCGATGGCGGCTGACGGGAACGCTCCCCGTTCGTCTCCACCCGTGCGTCAGTGAGTTAAGTAGTTAAGTATTGGCGTTAACATCCTTTGGCGCGTTGAAAACGCCGGGTTTCAACATCATTGTTTGGGTATCTTCCTCTTCATAAGTAGGTAGAGGGCAAAGCTTAGATACAACTCGTCGCAGGATTCCTTTTCCCGTACGGACATCAACAACCCTCGTAATGCCGTCAGATCCTTGATACCGAGTTTCGACACGGTCAAGGCTCCATTTCATTGGCGGCAGATGTACTTTTTTAAGAATGACTAGGTCTCAAAGATCAGAGGGATCGGAAATTCGGACGACATCGATGTCAACGGTAACGTTAAGTTAGAAGGTCCTAGAAGGTTTTAAATGAAATCTAGCGACTTGAATTTGTACCGTTGTCGGAAAACATTTTTATTGCCTTCCCGCGTCTAGAAACGAATCGGCCAAGACTTAGAATAAAATAATTCGCACTTAAGTCGCTAACGACCGACTATTTAGGCACTTGGTCGAGGAACTATTACAGGAGCCATAAAAAAAAACGCGAACTTTGGTTATTTCACTACGTTCTCTACAGCATGGTGGGGAAGATAATAGCCGGAGTCTGGTCGATATATCTTCGTTAAATGCCGTAGCTGCTCATACTCACGTATGGAGTCAGCATACATTTGATTAAGATAAGGCTTATCCGAGATGACTTGAACTGGATGTTCCGATTCTCATTTTTCCGACCTACTAACACGACGTCCAGTTGATGTACTAACCTTCGACGCAGAGCAGCTTCCACTGGTGCGGCTCGTTCTTGTGCGAGCGCGCCGCGCGGCACGACGCCACCGGCACCGCGCGGCCCGCGCGCACCGACACCGCCATCTTGTCGTACCTGTTGGACACAATACATCATCATAATCTGTTCAAATACGAAACAAGTTGAGGAGGTCAAAAACCAGGCATGGCAGCACTGTACTCACGGGAAGGTGGCGTAGTAGCGCAGTAGCTGCAGGAACAGCTCCGCGAGCGAGGCGCGGTTGGCGCGCTGTGCTCGCGCCTCCCACGGCCCACGCACGCTCACACACGGCAGCACCGGTGGCATCGTCCCGCCTGCGATACACAATGCAACATTACATCCCTGCCAATGATAAACTTCAAGTACGCAATAAAGAGTGCGCCAAGAGGACACATTATAAATTGGTTCAATATTGCTATAAGAGGATCTGCTTTTGGCCAATCGCAATAATAATAACGCCACCGCCACACTTACACTGCAGGAAGTGTATGACCATGAGCGTGAGCGAGTAGGAGGAAAGCGTGCAGTGGCGCGCGTCGTTGATGTTGTGCGCCTGCGCCCACAGCTTCGTCACCGCCACCAGCGGCCGCACGCGCCAGTCCACTGCAATATCATTCAAAATTCTTATTTAAATCATTTATTTCGTGTTACACGACACATATTTCAATACATTTAACACTACCACGGAATTTTACTATAATACACAGAATTACACTATAATAGCACAATAATGCTTATCGGCTATCATTCTCGGAATGGCGTTGGGACTGTCCCGCAGGCCGCACCAGGATTGCGGCACGCCCGCGCATGGCCGCATAAAGACATTCGATTCGATAAATGTAAAAAAAAAACAAACAAGAGATTCTGTTAAAATATTTACAATTGTCTATAATCGAGGGATCGGAACCGGTATTTTTTAAATGTTCTAAAAGTCACTTTATTTCTTGAATGTTTTAAAACTGTATTTAGGAGAAGAGATATTAATCACAAAGACCTGATTCAAGTTCTAAAATTTTAATAAAATATACGAAAATCTTGTAATTGAACGAAAAAAACGAATCGCTATTTCTGAAAAAAATACCGGTTCCGATCCGTGCTATAATCAAATTAGGCCATCATAAACAGTTTCTTAGCACGGAGGCAGATCTTTATTTTCTTTTCGAGAATTACGAGTAAAACTTTTGTTTTACTTCATACTGCTGCTATAGGAACAGTACTCATGTCGCGAATATGCTGTCATGTGTTGCATATGCGCGTTGTGGAACTTCAGAATCGAGATCGTCGCCTTTATCAGCGCGTTATCTGGAGAGTTGGACAAATGTTTAACCACTACTCTTGGTGCGGATCAGCAGTAGCGCAGGTTTGTAGAGCAACCCAGCACGTTAACTTCAGAAGCGGGATCGCCTGGGTCAGCTTAGCGTCTGTAGAGTTTATACTAGAGCAATAGTAAACCAGTACTCAGTGCTAGCAGCAGTAGCGCAGGCTTGAAGAGCAACCGAGCACAGTAACTTCAGAAGCCGGATCGCCTGGGTCAGCTCACTATCTGTAGAGTTCGTACTAGAACAATAGTAAACCATTACTCACGGTGCGAGCAGCAGTAGCGCAGGTTTGTAGAGCAACCGAGCACGGTAATTTCACAAGCGGGATCGCCTGGGTCAGCTTAGCATCTGTAGAGTTCGTACTAGAACAATAGTAAACCACTACTCACGGTGCGAGCAAGCAGCAGTAGGGCAGGCTTGTAGAGCAAGCGAGCACGGTAACATCACAAGCGGGATCGCCTGGGACAGGCTCAGCGTCTGTAGAACTGTACTAGAACAATAGGTAAACAATTACTCACGTCGCGAATAGCAGTAGAGCAAGCTAGTGTTCCGTATGCCAACGACGTTGTTGCAGTTCAGGTCCACTTGCAGCCCAGCGCGCGCGTCGCGGAACTTCAGGATCGGGACCTTTGCTTGGATAAGTTCGGCGTCTGAAAATTAAAAAAAAATGACAGCCAACTCAAAAACCTCTTTTAAGATTAAAAACAATTTGTGTGCGAGTTGTCTGAAAGTACCTTTAAATGTATTTTAAAAGCACGCGGGCGTACAGGCACAAGTCCATGATACTCCAGCCCATAGCGACATGTCTATGTTAATGAACCGTCGACATCCATCAGTAATACTGACCGCAGTCGAAGCTCTTGATGTAGACTCCGTGAGATTCCGTGTTACCCAAACCGCGGACGTGGAGAAATACGAGTAGGTCCGAGTCAGGCGCGAAACAACTCGACCGACACATCATTAATACTAACCGCAGTCAAAGGTCTTAATGTAGACGAGTACGTATGTAGTTGAGGTACATCGACTATTATGCTCGTGGTTCCGAGTTGCCTAGCGCACGGACGTTCAGACACATGGCCATGTGTCAATTAGTCAGGTGACACGTCTATGTACTGACGACACACATCAGTGATACTGACCACGGTCGAATTTCGAAGCTCTTGATGTAGACGAGGGTGCAGTTCAGGTGCAGCGACTTGTGTGCTCGTGGTTCCCTGTCGCCTAGCACCCTGAGACGTTGAGACACATAGCCAAGTGTGAATTAGGTAACACGTCAATGTACTGACAACAGAGGTCAGTGATACTGACCACGGTCGAAGCTCTTGATGTAGGCGAGTATGTAGTCGAGGTGCAGCAATGCGTGTACTCGTGGTTCCGTGCCGCCTAGCACGCTGACCTTGAGACACATGGCCATGTGTCAATTAGTCAGGTGACACGTCAGTGTACTGACGACACAAATCAGTGATACTGACCACGGTCGAAGCTCTTGATGTAGGCGAGTATGTAGTCGAGGTGCAGCAATGCGTGTACTCGTGGTTCCGTGCCGCCTAGCACGCTGACCTTGAGACACATGGCCATGTGTCAATTAGTCAGGTGACACGTCAGTGTACTGACGACACAAATCAGTGATACTGACCACGGTCGAAGCTCTTGATGTAGGCGAGTATGTAGTCGAGGTGCAGCAATGCGTGTACTCGTGGTTCCGTGCCGCCTAGCACGCTGACCTTGAGACACATGGCCATGTGTCAATTAGTCAGGTGACACGTCAGTGTACTGACGACACAAATCAGTGATACTGACCACGGTCGAAGCTCTTGATGTAGGCGAGTATGTAGTCGAGGTGCAGCAATGCGTGTACTCGTGGTTCCGTGCCGCCTAGCACGCTGACCTTGAGACACATGGCCATGTGTCAATTAGTCAGGTGACACGTCAGTGTACTGACGACACAAATCAGTAATACTGACCACGGTCGAAGCTCTTGATGTAGGCGAGTATGTAGTTGAGGTGCAGCAACGCGTGTGCTCGTGGTTCCGTGTCGCCCAGCGCGCGGACGTACAAACACAGGTCCATATCGGAAGAATCCAGAGCGAAGCCCGACATCGTTGAGCCAACGACATACAGCCCGTAGCGCGGGAATATTGACTGTAAAAATTAGAAATATTGAAAATCATGGAAAATCAAATCGATATTTTCCTACAAAACAAAATAAAAACAATAATATTTTAAAATAACAAGACGCAATAAGGTAGTTTCCTGCGTAAAAAAAAACATTATTCTAATAAGTCCATCAGTTAGATTATCAAAAAATATTGGACACGTGTTTTTTCTTTGGTTAATGAAACAAAAAAACACAAAGATAAAGCGCGACAAAGTTTGGGAGTGGGGGCGCACGACGTCACGCTGTGCGAAAAACGGTCGCACGGCGTGACGTCACGGGGAAGTTTAACGGGCTATATCTTGATATTTGTTTGTTTAATTAAAGGAAAAATACGTGTCCTATATGCGCCGACAATATTGGTTCTTTACTTAAGAAGCTACAGCCCCTTTACCCCTACCTGGGATGGTCATCCAGCAAAGATCTAGAATGAACCAGGTTCTTATGCTATAACTAGAAGGTGCCGGCAACTTGGTTCGCGAAGGAGTAAAAGGCATAACCCCTCTTTTCTTCAGCGTAGTCGGGTAAAAAGAACCCTATAACCATCTGTGGACACATCTAGCTACCCGTGTGCCAAAAATAGTTGAATTCTGTTTAGGCCAGGGGTCGGCAACCTTTTGAGTCGGGAGAGTTGAAAATAACAATTTCCACAATTTTAGTTTTTAAAGTGACATAAATATTACTTGGCATCAATAAATAAAAATTTTGATAAAAAAAAATCTATAGGGCCGCAGTTTCATATTCAAAGAGCGGCATTGGCTCGCGAGCCGCAGGTTACTGACCCCTGGCGTCCGCTACTACGTTCGCGGAGGAAAAAAAGTCATAACCCGTCGATTTTTCTTTAGCGCAGTCGAGTAAAACGTATCCTATAACCATCTGGAGATACCCAGCTACCCGTGTACCAAAAATTGTGGAAATCTGTTTAGCCGATTTTGCGCGATGAAGTCACAACGAGACATACAAAAATACATAAAATCCAAAAATAATATTTTTCGTTTTAGGGACCTCCAAATAGTCCGTAACAATCAATTTTTTTTAAATATCTTCAATGCACAGACATTTAATTTTTACAACTTTAAAATAGTAAAGATATTTCGATTCAGTGATCTCCAAATACAATACAAATACTCTTTATTGCACACCCCAGATACACAGAAATACAGAACATGTCAGTAACATTCGAATTAGCAGAGGTAAACAACAGGCGGTCTTATCGCTAAATAGCGATTTCTTCCAGACAACCTTTGGGTAGCGGAGTGTTTAAAAAACAACAATTTTAGTTGAGTAGGTGGCGAGAAACAGTTATGAAGCAAAACAAAAACTCATATAGACACATGTAAAGTATAATAATAATGTGTCTATACCTTTCTCTTGTATAAGTCACTGATGTAACTAACTGCTACCATGTATGTACAGTAAGGGAAACTGAATCGAGAGCTTGTTTTAGTTCATGTATTGTTGTGACAAGAGCGAAAAGGGTACGTTTCGGTTTCCCTTGCTATACTCGTATACACTATTTATATTTGCACTACTAGCAATGAAAGCTAATGTTTCCCTTCTGATATGCTAAGGTAAATACGCAATAATAAGGTACAGGCTGAAAAACAGCGCTGTGCAGCTGAATAAGCTCATAGCATACGCTGAGCCCTGAGCCTACTGCCACTTCTTTAAATTAAATTAAATTAAGTTTAAATTGACCACTGCTCAAAATGGAAAAATGTATATTAGCGGCATCTGGTGTGCTGAGTTTCTCTGGGTAGGCTCGATGTATAAATTACTATATTAATAAGTACATGGGCATAAAATGTCAATTACAGGCGATGGCTGTTTTCTGTTTTGGCTGTTAACTTTACATTCCCGGAGCCCGCCGCCGATCCAGAGTTGCTTGCCACTACCGGATACCTATTTCCTAACTTAAAAACAATAATGGCACCTTGTGTTTAGTTAATATTCTGTTATATTTATATGTATATACTGGTAAATGTATATATTTGTGGCGATAAATCATTTTTTTTTAAACGCAATAAACATTCGCAAATAAGATTGCGTAAATAAACATACATAAATACTTATACATAATAAATAACATATGCAAAGTAAGTAAATAAATAACCATAACAGTGTCCGCCGCAAAGTTGAGAAAGTGACTGCAATAGCAGTGTGTTAAGGGAGAGACAGGTAATTTTTTTTAAGGTGTGACTTAAATGTTGCAAGGGACTGGGTACGCTTTAAGTCATGGGGTAGAGAGTTCCACTGTAGAGTTGCCTGGAATGTGACAGAACTATTGTAAAATTTGTTTGATGAAGAGGGGACAGTAAGAAACAAATTTTGAGCGGACCTAACGGATCGCAAATAACTGAAACGCTCTTTAAGGTAGCGGGGAGTTGCGGGATTATAAAGTACGCTATACAGAAGAGACAGGATATGAGAGTTACGACGAGAACGGATTGGAAGCCAGTTAAGCTGAGACCTGAAGATGGAAACATGGTCATACTTGCGTAACCCAAATATGAACCGAATGTCGATGTTTTGGATGCGCTCAAGCTTATTGAGCTGTTCTTCTGTTACTTGCAATTTTTTTTCTTGAAAATATCTTCAATGTACAGACATTTCATTTTTACAACTTTATAAATATTATAGAAATCAAATGAGAAGCAATGTGCATCAATGCTATATGGCTGTCACATATCCACACTAATATTATTAATGCGAATGTGTGTCTGTCTGTCTGTTACCTCTTCACGCTTAAACCGCTGCACCCATTTGGTTGAAATTTGGTATGAAGATAGTTTGAGTCCCGGGGAAGGACATAGGCTACTTCTTATCCCGGAAAAATACCCTTATCCGCGATAAACGAATTTAAGGCGGACTAAGTCGCGGGCAGAAGCCAGTGTATAACTAAAGTAAACAGTAGATAAGCTATTTTGAAAGATACGCAGTTGACGGTCAAAACCAAAGTAGAATTATGGTTTTCTTTTTTCAATTTATCACCATTTTTCACAATTTCTCTTACAAACTACATTTTGACGATGAGTTGGTCTTAAATCATCAAACTCTCTAATATTTAATAATCATACACCTTTGGTGACGAATAGAAAATTTGGAATGATTTTTGATGCCGTGTAATTTCTTCTTTTTTCTTTTATCATGAATCAAATACAGGGCCTCTGCAATGCTACTAAGTATTTGTCATCTGAGCAAGGAATGGCTAAAAGATGGTGATCGTTGACATGGCTTCAGACATGATAGAACAATAAGTAGTTTTTCGGAAATCCTACGCGACAATATTTCCACCCTCACCACTTAGATGGTTGGTAGTCCTGTTCGTTTTTCTAGGAATTTCCTGTCTCCCACGACTGAGCTATGGAATAACTTGCCGCCTGCAGTATTTCCGGACCGATGCGACCTTCAAGCCTTCAAGAAAAGAGCGTCCTCCCACCTGAAAGGCCGGCAACGTACTTGCGACTCCTCTGGTTATGCAAGTGTCTATGGGCGACGGTGATCGCTTACCATTAGGCGACCCGTCTGCTCGTTTGCCTCCTGTGTCATAAAAAAAAACACCCAATGCACCTTATATAAGTATTTGACACAAATAACTTATCTTATTAGACAAACACACCTTGATGGTGACGTAGAGATATCTCCAGAGATTCATCTTCTTGCGGAAAGTCTCCTCGGTCTGCTGCGATTTGACGAACTTGTCCCATATCTCCTGAGAGAGATTGTCCCATTGGGATCCTGGAACAAGAGACACATTACTGATACAACGAACAAACACTTACGAAAAAAAGTGATGAGACTTGACATTTGAAAAAAGTGATCACTGTCTCAAACCAAGTCTGAGCTACAAGATCAAGTCCCGTTTCCGACTTTTTATTCTGCCTTCTCTCTATGCATTTCTAGTTTGAAGATTTGGTAGTAAATAAAATGTCGTGATCTTCGTAAATTGTTTAGGCCTGCCAGTGTAAAACAGTTATTTCTTATGAAAGGCTGCAATAGGGAATATGCATATTTTTTTTCTTTTTGCTTTATTTAAAACTCATTCATATAACAAACAGCGGAGAAAAATATTTTTTCAAATAACTATAAAAATAACCAGGATATAAGCTATCAAAAATTTCATACTATCTCTTTCTAGCAAAACAGAATTTAGTACGGAGTTTATATGACCGTAGTAGACTGTGACGTAACAGTACATGTCGGACCTCTCTGTCAAATCGCTATCTAATTAGTAGTTTAAAATGCCAATATCATGCGTATTTTTTGGCCGATTTTAATTTCACTGTTTGGAATAGTTTTTACGGTATTTTGATATTTTGTTGAGAAAAGCGCTGAAAAATTTTCATGCAAGCTCCCCATTCTGCAAAGTTGTTATTTGAAGTATTGCTTGAATTGAAAGCCGAGTAAGCGAAGGAATCTCCGCTCGTGGTTTAGAAATATATATATTCCTAAGCGTAGCGAGGCTTTCAAGGCACTAGAAGCCAAATAATTTTGCAGCCGAACAAGCAACTTTTCACCTCACTTACAGCGAGGACAATGTGTGAACAAACCGATTATCGTTTCATTTAAAACTAGTGTTCATAAGCTATGAAACCCACTGAAAACAAATAGACATATAAAAAATATAAATTTGAACTTCAAATATTTGAATTATTCTGTTTTTATTATTTGTAGTTATAGCGCCACCAAAAATACATCTGTGAAAAAGTCAACCGTCTAACGATCACCGTTCATGAGGTACAGCCTGGTGACAAACGCACAGACGGACGGACAGTGGAGTCTTAGTAACAGAATCCCGTTTTACCCTTAGGATAAAAGATAAGATAGCGAATGAAATAAGTTTCCTACTCGGAAACACAGGCATTTTTACGTAAACATATTTGGTACCAGAAGATGTCCGCAACTCCTGTTTCGCAAGAAGTCATAACCTCTTTTTTTTATTTAGCGTAGGCGGGTAAAAAGTATCCTATAGGCATCTGTGGATACCCAGCTAGCCGTCGCGTCTACCAAAAATAGTTGAAATCCGTTTATTGCCGTGATGAAGCCACAACGACAAATACGAACATACAAAGATACGAAAAAAACCATACTAATATTATAAATGCGAAAGTGTGTCTGTCTGTCTGTCTGTCTGTTACCTCTTCACGCTTAAACCGCTGAACCGATTTGGTTGAAATTTGGTTTGAAGATAGTTTAAGTCCCGGGGAAGGACATAGGCTACATTTTATCCCGAAAAAATACCCTTATCCGTGATAAATGAATTTAAGGCGGACGAAGTCGCGGGCAGAAGCTAGTATATATATATATATTTCATTTAAGTGACCTCCAAATGGTCCGTTACAATTTTTTTTTTAAATTATCTTCAATGTACAGACAATTCATTTTTACAACTTTATAGTAGTACCTATAGAATGTTGAAAAGCAAGGTGAATATAAAATGTATGTTGAAGTGTCCCATGGCTTAGCAAAGGCCTCTTTTCCGCCATTTATCTCTATTGAGCGCATACTCCTGCCAGTCTTTGCAAAATGCGGTCAGATCGTCCACAATACACAGTAATAAACAAAATAATGGAAACATATGTTTCATTATCTACCGCCATATGCCGCAGTAGATCTTTTGCAGCTGTTTTATTTTTCATTTAAATACCACCCGTTCGGGCAAACATTCTACGTCAAGACCAATGCAATGTGGAACAAACATGCGTAGATTGAATCCATTCAATATATCCATATTGTGCTTATTATTTATGCAAATATTTACTCAAGAACTTAGCATTCATGGATACCATTCTAATAAGCGTGAAAATGTTTTAGCCACCGTGACTCGGGCCTCTTGCTGTAAATACTTGTGTCCAGAATAGGGACTTTGTTTTAAATGAAAGATGACTTGCTCTTCTATGCAAATATAATGCAAATAATAGATTACAATAATTTGGTCTTAGTGACGGCGGTGGGGAGCGGGCGTTGACACATCCGCTGGGATCGCCCCCCAGCTGCGCACCTTCCCCGCGGTCGTCAGCGCGCATATAGGAAGCGTAGACATCCTCTGGCACGTTGAAAGCTATAGCTTTCAAGAAGTAGTTGAGGGCCTGGATGCGGCTCTCTCTTTTCTGTCATCAGCGTGGCACTCGGCTGTCGGTAACAGGCACATTTTATTGACGGCCCGTCGAATGATGCCTTCCGACGTGGTAATATCAGCGACTCTGGTCACTCCATCCGTTCCAGGGTATAAACGGGACACGCGTCCTAACCGCCATTGTAGGGGCGGCAGATTGTCTTCCTTCAAAATGACGATGTCTCCGCAGGTAAGTTCCCTTTGAGAAGTGCGCCACTTGGTGCGCTGCTGCAACTCAGATACATATTCTCTGCTCCATCTTTCCCAGAAGTACTGACGTAACTTCTCAATAAGCTCATATCTGTTGGGTCTGGCAGTTGTCACGGGCAGCGTCGGGATGGACATCAGCGGTTTCCCGATCAAGAAATGGCCAGGGGTCAGAGGATAGGGATCAGTGCAATTGGACGAGAGGGGAGTCAGTGGACGAGAATTGAGGATAGCTTCGATCTGTATAAACAATGTCGCTAGCTCCTCAAACGTGAAGGCAGCGTTACCAGCAATACGCTTTAAATGATGTTTTGGCGATTTAATGCCAGCTTCAAAAATTCCTCCAAAATTTGGACTATAAGCTGGACTGAATACAAATTTGATTCCCTCGCTACTGGCTAGGTCATAGACAAGTTGTGATTTAATTTTGTACTCGACCTACCTAAAAAAACAATAAAATGTGATAGTTGCGTAATCTTTAGGCTGAATTTGGATCGCGACAGAAATATTTTCTCCTGCAAATAGTTAGCCGCAAGTCCAGTTTATGTCTACAGGTAGATAGATAATGTATACGCACTAGCGTGCACAAATTGTATTAGGACCAAACGTCGCACTCCAGCGGGCATTTTGCGGGCACGTCAGATGGTAAGATTCACAAATAAATCAATCAACTTTCGAGTTGTCAGAATAGGGTATTTGTACTTAGTATTTGTTACCTAGTATTTGAAATATGCAATTTCCAATTTAAAGTAATTTGGAATTGCATATTACAAATACTAGGCAACTAATGCCTTTACATTAGTTTTAAGGAATTTGGAATTGCATATGACAAATACTAGGTAATAAATACTAAGTACAAATACCTTATTCTGATAACTACAAAGCTCAGGTTCGACTCGATATGGAGTACTGCTCTCATCTCTGGGCCGGAGCGCCCCAATATCAACTTCTCACCTTGGACTCCATCCAACGCAGGGCAGTTCGTATTGTCGATGATCGCGAACTGACAGACAGCCTAGAACCACTTAGCTTCCGGAGAGATGTTGGCTCTCTGTGTTTGTTCTACTGTTTGTACAATGGGGAATGTTCTGAAGAACTTTTTGAGTTGGTGCCACCGTCACGTTTTTATCATCGCACCTCCCGCCTCAGAAACTAAGTACATCCCCACTATCTGGCTGCTTGGAAATAAAGGATTTGAATTTGAATTTGGCATCCCAAAAATAAACGGGCATCACGCTCATTTTTACCACGCAATTGCAAGTTCTGGAATAACCTTCCCGCTGAGGTATTTCCAGAGCGCTATAACATGGGATGAAAGAAGCGAGTTAACTGGGCTCTCAAAGGTTGGCAAAATATGGGCGATTCCTCCGGTGTTGCACATATCCATGGACGACGATGAGTACTTTCCATCAGGTGGCTCGTCAGCCCTTTTGCCACACGTTACATTAAAAAAAAAACTCTAATATTAATTGCTTTATTTGTGAACCTTACCATCTGACGTGCCCGCAAAATGCCCGCTGGAGTGCGACGTATGATTAGGACTAAAGCAAATGGTTTCTTTGAACTTGACCTGGAAAAGGTAGAGGAAGCGATCGGGCGCCATGCTGCCCGCACCGTAGCCTCCAGGCGCCATATCCGGCGTCAATGAATAACCATCTCTTTCACTCTTGTCGTTCCCTCATGACTGAGGTAGTTTACCCTTGGAGTGGATGATAGACAATCATAACCCTTTTAGCGTTGTCGTGTTCACCATCAATAAGGCACTCACCGTTGAGCAAGTCGTCCGGCGTGAACTTGACCTGGAAGGGGTAGGAGGCGTTGAGGTACCGCTCGGGCGCGATGCGGCGCGGCCGGTGCGGCTCGCGGCGCGTGCGCCCGCGCCACTCGCGCACGTAGCCCGCGCCGAACCCCGGCGGCGGCGTGCTCAGCTCGGACGCGCTGGACGTGCTCTCTCCTGGGGACACATTATTATTATTATTCTGGGCCCGTTATGTGCCACTGCTGGGCAAGCCTCCCCCTTCTTCCAATATTCTCTGTCCTGTGCGGTTTCAGGCCATTCCTTAAGAAAGAAGTCTAGTTTAGAGGCTAAAGTAGGACTGAGCTGGTCATATTTGCTGCATGCCGAGTGAGCTGTGGGCCAAGATCGCCACAGAGTGGAGACCCGATAGGTCTATAAACGGAGGCGGGGACGGATAGCCTTGGTTAATTAATAAATAAATATTACGAGACAATATTACACAAATCGACCCAGTTCCAAACTAAACAAAGCTAAGCTATAGGTACTAGGCGATGATATACATATTATATAGATAAATTATAATACTTAAATACATTGAAATCAACCAAACCCCAGGATCAAACATTCATGCTCATCACACAAACACTTGCCCTGGCTAGGATTCGAACCCCGGACGAGTCTGTCACTACTATTGTCGCGCTTCCCAGTAGGCATTAAATATTAAATAGTCTGACATCTTAAACGGCAATTGTTTAAACATATCTATATTCCTACATGTATAACGAATTTAGATGATATATTTAGAACTTTGGACGTTATAAGACATTTTATGCTGAGTTTCCTGTTTTTATTCCTTTTTATGTCTTGCCTAAAATGGAAAATATATCAAATTCCAGATACAAAATTAGCAGTCACTTCCCGAGACTACAATTACGAGAAAAGCGATAGTATAAGATAATAATACAGTACTTAATAGTTACAGTAGGATATTTGTTTACTAACTAAGACAAGGCTAGGCTTAGGCTACTACCTTATCAAAACAACATTTAGGTTAGTTAAAATACCAATTGATTTCCTAATTTTCAATGATGCATATTTATAGTTCTGTCTGTATTAAATTTGCAACTATGTCAGTTTGCAGATCTAAACTAAACTAAAATGGCTAAAATAGATTCACAGAGATTTTTGTGTAGGTGGTAATGTTACCTACTTTAAAAACCAGAGCGTGATATTTATAGAATATACCATTTTACAGTTAATATTTATTGCAGTTCAATCTAAAAATAAGCATGAAAGTTTGCTAAAGGGTAAGTTCATAACATTTCATGAAATCATTCTTTATATATTTATCTGAAAGTTAACATCTATACTATTATAAAGTTGTAAAAATGAAATGTCTGTACATTGAAGATATTTTCAAAAAATTTATCGTTACGGAGTATTTGAAGGTCACTAAAACAAAAAAAAAAATTTAGTTTTAGATTTTATGTATGTTTGTATGTATCGTTGTCGCCTCATCACGCAAAATCGGCTAAACAGATTTCCATAATTTTTGGTACACGGGTAGCTGGGTATCCCCAGATGGTTATAAGATACTTTTTACCCGACTATGCTGAAGAAAAAACGACGGGTTATGACTTTTTCTCCTCCGCGAACGAAGTTGCGGGCATCTTCTAGTTGATAATAAGCATGTTTTAATGGTTAAAGATTTGTTTGTTTACTTTTTTATCTTGGCTTACTACCTACTATAAGTAATTTAATATAGAACCACAAAAAGTTAAGGTTTTTAAATAAAAACAGTTGTTATCTATACTATTATATATACTAGTAAAATATTATCACCACACGACAAACATGACTTATTATAGGCCTAACGCATAAGGGAGTCTGTTCATGAGATGAGATGATGAGAATGAGAGTTGTACGGGAGGGGTACTGATGTGCAAATTGCGGAAACTTTCAAAAATTCTTAAAAAAGGTCTTAAGTATAGTGTTAACTTTCCTGTTTATAACACCTTTTTTAAGCATGTTGGAAAGTTTCCGCAATTTGCACATCAGTAGGGAGGGGTGAGTTTACGGTCGAACGACACGCGTGTATAGCGAGACAGTCAGGTCACGTCACTTTTTCACCCCTCCCATACCTCAGGAATAGACTCAATTAAATGATAGACCTGTAGTTGGTAATTCTCTTATGTTTCTGACATCCCATTACATCCACAGTCTGGAAGGAACTTACCTTCGCAAGGTAATTAAATAAATCATATTTACATGTGACTAGTTTCTACCCGCGACTACGTCCGCCTAGCTTCGTTTGTCGCAGATAAAAAGTTTTTCCAGGATAAAAAGTAGCTTATGTCCTTCCCCAAAACTCTTATATTTTTACAAATTCCAACTAAATCATTTGAGCAGTTTAAGCGTGAAGAGGTAACAGACAGACACACTTTCGCATTCAAGCATATTACCAAGATTTCAAATTCCAGGCTTAAAAAAAATTTGCTCTCCATACAAAGTTTCATCCCCTTTTTCATGCCTAAAAGGAATGAAATTTGACATACATTATAGCCTATGTCCTATTCTGATATATAAGGTACATAACTGGAAACTTTCATTAAAATTTGTCCACTACTTTTTGAGATTAAGTTGAACGTACATCCATCCATCCAAACATCCAAACTTTTATGTTTATAATATTATTAGGATTAGGATTAAGCCCAGTTTGTTATGTTGTGATAATGAGTGGACATTGTGTTAGTTTAAATCAATGTTTAGTAAAATATTGTTTTCTGATGTCATAATCTGGAAATATTTTATCTCTAACATTGAGTGAAGGCCAAAAAAATTAGATAGGTGATAGAGATTTATCTGGGTGATATTGAAAACTAAACATAACCAGCCTTGACAACATAACAGTATACTTTTTACTTTTTGTTTTACAAATATCATGATAATAATCACAATTTTTGCAATTTATTAGTGGATCACTCCACTAGCGTTATTATTATAAACAAAGATCAGAAACAAATGAATTTTTTTTTCGACGATACTGGACTTGAACCAGTGCCTTGAGCCAGACCGGGGCAGCACACTCTACCATCTGAGCTAATTGTCCACACCAGTAGTCAACGAATTTTGTCATCTGTTCTTGCTTATGGATCTCTGTATGGTGCATCCGACTCTTTAGCCGTTAGCGCCGCCTAGTGAAGAACTATGAAGTTACTTTCACACACATATACTTTTTGTGGAGTTAAATTATTGGTTTTGATACCTTTTTCATTCTTGAAGGGCTAAGTCTGATATATCACTTTTATGGGACAACATCCTACTAAATAAGGAAGTCTTTATTTCAAAAATAAGGCAGTTATAACGACAAAATAAATACATCCAATAATGAGACCAAAATGGTCTCTAATAAGTATTGGAGAGCCTGATTAAGTACTGTACTGCCAATTTCGAAGAGCTTCCTTCAAAGCAAGTGGATTGGATATACAGGATAGCATACTCTGTATGTTCTTCACTAGGTGAAATACTTTTAGAAATTCAGCTGATGCTTAAAATTTTAAAGGAATGGCATGATTGCAAAATAGTTGTATTTGGTGTGGCAAAACCATAACATAAATCAGTCTTTCTTGCATTGTATAAAATAGAAACATTGATGTCACATTATCCATACTAATCCATACTAATATTATAAATGCGAAAGTGTGTCTGTCTGTCTGTTACCTCTTCACGCTTAAACCGCTAAACCAATTTGGATGAAATTCAGTATGGAGATAGTTTGAGTCCCGGGGAAGGACATAGGCTACTTTTTATCCCGGAAAAATACCCTTATCCACGATAAACGAATTTAAGGCGGACGAAGTCGCGGGCAGAAGCTAGTTTCAGATAAAACTAAGAATTTTATAATGAATATGGCATCATATGAAAAAATAGTTACTTGAAATAAAATTAGCATTTCATTATAACTATTATAAGCAATCTAGTAAATTGAATTCTTAGATGAAGTGACCTCTCTAATTTAGATTAGCATTACATTTTGTAACAATGGATAGAAATGAGGCAGAATCATAATCATCCTCCATAGCAACAGGCAGAATAAGATTCATGGTCTTACTTTAGAGGGTAGATTTAAAATTCAATAGTAACAGTTAATTAGAGTTTCAGTTAACATTTATTTTACAAATAATTTGAATAGCATACTGCTTATTTTAAATCAACAATTTTATAATGAAATACCATTAATTCAAGAATATGGTTAAAATTCATTTTAATGAACAACATGCATTGAATGGTACAGAAGAATACATTTTAAAAATGCTAATGATTAAAGGTTCTGAACTTTCAGCACATTCTAGTTTTGTTAATTATATATTGTGATAGAAATGTTAAGTGAATGTAATATATACTTGCAAGAAGCTTTACAGAGATGTGTATAAATTGGTTAATAAATCATACCTTTCTCACCACTCTTGTTAGAGCCGGAAGCATTACTGGACAGGCTAGAGTCGTCTGACTCATAGCCGAAGGCTGTGCTCTCCTTAGCTGGGCGCTCAGAAAGGTGCGGTGTGGCCGGACCCGGCGGCAGCTCCAGCGCAGGGAAGTGGCACGAGCGCTCGAGGACCCCGCCTGCCGCGAAGCCCTGCCGCGGCCCTCCGAAGCCTCCGCTCCCGTGATACAGCATAGGTGCGCCCTCACTCATCACTGCTCCCCTCTCTACACAACACTCGATAGGTTACTACAAATTCCACCGGCAAATTATAAATCCGTCTTCCACATACCGACCTGTATTCCAACCGTAAAATGTGATGGCGTCCGAACTCTTCGTACGCCTATTGCGTCATAATAGCCGTTATAAATTAATTAACGCACGGTCCGACGTCGAAATTGAATAATTCTATCTATTTACCGAATCACCGAAATTCGAGAAGATCCGTCAAACGTCTTCACGGAGTCGATGGCGAATGTTGGTCAATGTCAGAATTAATTTAGACGCCCGTGTCGCTGTGCTCTCTATCACGTACAACAAATAGGACGAGCTATTATTATTTCGACTCCGGTTAAGAAAGGTAATAAAATCTACCCACGAATCAGGCAGAAATCTGTAAATTTGTGAAAAAATCCGCCATGACTTTAGACAGCAACATTAGCGACATCTGACGGAAGTTCGTGAAGAGTACACGTGATTATTTTTTTTTTAACTTCAAATTTGGATGTTCCATTTCAGACCAGTCTTATATACCTATATTCCGTATTGAGAAAGTTAGTATTTAGTTTATAGAAAAAAAGGAAATCGCCCCACATTTAACGTACCTGCAATTCATGTTGCTTATAAAAAAAATATTTTATACTATAGATGTGATTCCCTTTACATCACATGATGTTATTTTTTAAGCCAAGAAAACATATAAATCTTTAAAAATATAATTTGACATTTAGTAAACTACTAATTTCTCCAATCATATTTGAGGTTCGTGGATTGGTTTTGAGACGTTTTTCATGTTTATGGAACATGTTGTTGCCAAATTTGACAGTACAATGACACTGTAAGATGAGAGTTGTCACGTACGTAGAAATTGAATTGTGTGTGAAAAAAATATAACTTTTATTAATTAAAATTAATTACAGTGAAAATGCAAAACACGGGGGACTCAGTGTCGTTACCGTTGGAGTTCCAAAGTTAATTGTACTACCAAGTGATGACGTTGAGCAAGGACGATGTGATCTTTAGAGTCAATAGAAACAAACTTTGTCGTCTCATTGTTTGATTATAATCATTATCTCTACGGAGATATTTTGATATGTCGCATTTCGGGGATTTTATGGACGGCGTTCCCGTAAAGATCTCAGATAAATACAAACGACCGCCTCGAATAGACCTGCCGTACAGTGTGCACGAGTGTCCTCAGCGAGCGCAAAATGTGGTCGACAACGCCGTATACTGCTCTATGTTCGAGACCAACGTGCTTTCGAAGCTGCAGGAGCTCCGGAGCGCTAAGGAGACTAAGAAAAATGAGCGCAAACACCGCTTGCAATTACTAGAGGAAGCCAAACAGAAAAAATTAGATGCGATTGCGGCCGCCGAAGCTGAAGAAAAACTAAAACAGCTTAGCGTCTCGGAAGTATCGTACCCTAGTACTGACGAGATAAGTGCAATATCTCCTGATGAGAAAACAGACAAAAACTGTGATACAACTCCTGTGTTAGAAGAGTTCCCTGACCCCGAACCAGCACCGGTCCCTGAAGTCACGTATCAGGCATGTAGCAAGCCTGAACTGGATCCAAATATCCTTCAACCCATACAGTTACAAGCCAATTACCCCCAAAATAGCTTATTAGATGATCCCGACCCCTTACAAGAATATAAAAGTAATACTAAGCTTACTAAAATCCCACAATACAATCACAATGTAGAAACACTTACTTTCAAAGACTTTGAAAACGATACCTCTAGCCCATTTGATAATGTGGAATTAAAGACAATAAATGACATGGAATTGTTAGCTCAGATATTGCAAAGTCAAAAGGAATCTACAACGAATTGCCATGCTCAGCAGTACATAGCCGAACAAACTTTTCCAGCTCCCAGCTGTGCATCACAAGCTCAAACGGAAGGGCTTGCTTATTTACCCAATGCATACACAGAACAACAGATGCAAGGTCCTGGACTAATGTATATAACACCACAACACTATCCACTATCCAATGGATACTACATACCAACTGACAATGTCTGTGATAATCAAACGCCAATGGAAAACATGTACATGCCAAATTATCAATATTATGTTCCTACAAATCAATATCCCATTAATTCTTCATACTATAATAACCAAGTACCAGTTGCTACTGACATAAATCAATCGCAGAATGAGTCAACATTCATCCCTCAACCATATTATTTTCACCAGTATCAACCAATGACGACACAGAATACGAACACTATTGCAACTGAATATCCAGTTCAGGATGAGAACAAAATCAATGAAGATAAAAGTACCCAGAATGTGAAGTCTCGGTCTAGAAGCGTTCCTGATATAGTAAAAGAATTGAATGAGGAGCTTATGTCCGCAAAACTAAGAGCAAACGAGAGGTCCTATAATGCTAGTCCAGCACCAGCTAACATTCCACAGTGTTCCACAAGTAGTGAGAAGAAGGTTGAAAGGAAGGTCAAGAGGAAATCGGAGCAGCTTCCGAATCCATTAGAAAAGCTGTCCCCGAAGCTTCAGGAGATGTGTCGGAAGATACATGGCATGGGATTCCCATTAGACAGGGTCGCTAGAGTGTGTACGCTTGTGGGTGAAAATGATAAGAAGGTGAGATATGTTTGCTGATCTATATTTGGATAGTAAGATGTTAAAATTATGACTCATGATATAAAATATTATACAAGTAGGTAATATTTATCAGAGTAGAGTTGATTGTAGTGAAGATAATAAATTAAAGATATTTTCAAAGAATAAGTGTAATAGACTATGTGAAGGTCATTAAGTCGGAAAATGTATTTGTATGTTGTTGTGGCTTCATATCACCAAAATGTCTGAACGGATTTCAAGTATGTTTGGTAAATGGGTAAGTGGGCATCTGCAGATGGTTATAGGATGCTTATAAAAATAAAAAGGAGGGTTATGACTTTTTCTCTCCACAAACAAAGTTGCGCCTTTTAGTTATAAAACACCTAAAGTTAAAATGGTGAAAGGTAATATTTGCTGCACAGTAATGACCCTAGCGCCTGTCTGTCTGCCTGTCACAGGTTTTTTTTAACGGCGAGTAATCTTGGTCAGTGGTAAAACGGATGGTTTTAGGGTTCCGTACCAAAAAGGTACAAAAGGAACCCTTATGGTGCGACTCTGTCTGTCCGTCTGTCCTTCTGTCTGTCTGTCCGAGTTTAACGCCATATCTCAAAAAATTATTTTTTTTATTTTATTTTGAAATTTTCACAAATTGTATGAATAAACATAAATATGACACGAAAATTATGTCTAACTAGCAAATTTTTTTTTAATTTGCAATAAACCTATTTGAACAACTCAGTTGCGTTAAGTTTGCACCTGATTTGTATGCAATGCTATAGATATCAGGTGCAAACTTAACTCAAACGGTACCGGGTAATAAAGTTAGGGTAAGTAAAAATTTGTACGGAACCCTCGGTGCGCGAGTCCGACTCGCACTTGGCCGGTTTTTTTTATTTAATTCTGTGATGGTGTACCTATTTATTTTATACCTATTGCTGTTTGACATTTTTTTTTAAGTATAGTCAACAGCAAAAGTAGATAATAATTTTAGTTCCTTGTCACTTTCACTACTTTAACGCAGCCCAATTGTCGCAGTATCGTTACGTCATTGTGACAAAGTACTAAAATGATCATCTGCTTTTGCTGTTGACTGTACCTTTTAGAAATTCATTTTATAATTTTGAAACCCAGTTTTTTTTGTCTGTTGGAGTGTCCCACTGTTGGGCAAAGGCCTTTCCTCTTTTCCGCTATTCATCTGTATTGAGCGCATATTCCCGTCAGCCCTTGCAAAAAAATGCCTCACACGAAACCTCATGAAATGAAAAAAACCTGCCAAGTGCGAGTCGAACCCTCGCATTACTTACATTATTACCCGGTTCTATATATCTATAGCTTCGCATACAAATGTGGCGCAAACTTATCGCAACCGGGTTGTTCAAATGATTTTTAAAATAAAAAATAAATTGCTAGTTAAAGACATCGTTATAAGTTTCGTGTAATATTTATGTTTATTTACATAAATTGTGAAAATTTCAAAATTTTCGTCTAGTAAATTTCGGAGATAAAGGGGGGGAATGGTGGTTTTTATTTCACATTTTCCTTAAAAAAACAAAATCTAATCACAATAAAAAAAAGTTTGAAAATGTTCCCGAGAGAGATCAGAACTATGCTAATTAATATCACATGCACAGCATAGATATGGGTATATTCACCCGATTATAGCTGTGGTCTACTTTCTCTACATCATATTTACAAAACTTGTGACGTCATAATTCACAAAATAAGTTGTTTACAAGCTATGTGAAAGTAAATTTTCAAACAAAAATTTATATTTATATTCTTAAACTAGAATGTGCCCGCAGCTTCGTTCGCGGGGGAGAAGAGGTCATAACCCCTCTTTTTCTGTAGCATGGTCGGGTAAAAAGTATCCTTTAACCGTCTGGAGATACCCAGCTGCCCGTGTATCGGGAATGGTTGACATCCATTTAGCCGATTTAGCGTGATTAAGCCACAACGACACATACACACATTCAAACATTTCGTTTTTAGAACTTTATAATAGTATATAGATGTATGCTTTTAACCTTGTAAACACCGGACTGAAAGAGCGAATACCTATCCTTGTAAGTCTATCACTTGTGTTAGACAAGTGATAGACTTAAAAGGAGGATTCGACAAATATCTTTTATAACTTGGTTAAAATAAATGATTTTGATTTTGAAAAAAAAAAAGTAAATCTTGTGTTGCATAATCTAAAGAATGATGAATGATGATAAATTTTCATTAAACATGTTTCCGCGTTAATCACTAAATAGGTTATACGTAGGTCACTCGATAAATTTTGAGATAAAAAAAACTATTGAAGATATTAGTATTATTTATTTAACATTTTTTCAAAATACTGTGCATTACTCTCTATACAAAGTTCCATTCGTCTGAACCAACTTTGGAAGCACTTTTGCCAGTCTTCATCAGATAGGTCCGCAATTGCTTCTTCATATCCAGCCACGGCTTCTTCAGCACTCGAAAAAAACTTCCCTTTTATTTTTTCTTTCACCACCGGGAACAAAAAAAAGTCGCAGGGAGCTAAGTCAGGACTGTAGGGTGGATGTGGTAAGGTTTCTATCCCAGCTTTCTCAATGAACGCCTTTGTTCTGAGGGACGTATGTGAAGAGGCGTTATCGTGATGCAGCAAGATTCCCTGAAGTCCAGTCTTTGGTCTCCTCTCTCGCACTGCTTTGAAAACTTGCGGCAATGCTACTGTAGTATACCAATCAGAGTTGTCAGACCTATAATTTTCCAGCATTGATGTTGATAAATGTCCGCCCCGTGAAAAGAAAATAGCTACCATTTTTTTGCCGACGTTACGAGGTCTTTGTAGTTTTGTTGGTAACTTTCCTTCTGAGAAGACCCATACTGACGATTGCCTCTTGTTTTCCGGGTCATATTGGTAAATCCATGTTTCGTCACCTGTAATTATTTCCGATTCACGCCGCGATGTCCCGTTGTCGAATCGTAGACGCATCTCACGACACCAATCTACACGAGCCTGTTTCTCAGTATCGGAGAGCAAACGTGGTATCAACAACACACGTTTTCTGCAGTTACTGCTGTTTGCGGGCGACCACTTCGGTGGTCATCTTCGAGGCTGGTTTTACCCCTTTTAAATTCGTTGAACCATCTAAAAACTGTTGCCCGTGAAGGAGCAGAATCTCCTAACGCTGACTGAAATCGTAGCAAACACAATTGTTCAGATAAACCAAATTTAAAATCATAAAATATCTTAGCACGCAAATGTTCGCGATTAATCTCCGTTGTTACAAAGAAAAAACGCGGGAACCGTTTTAGAAAAATGACTGTAACATATTAATTTTTTAAATTTGAGCGAATCGGCAACTTGTGTTCTATTTTTAAATAAATTTGCTTTTTAAAAACATATAATTCAGGTGCGTTCCATTTTCGAATTTCGAGCATCTCAAAACTTATCGAGTGACCTACGTATAGTCAAGAAACACATATCTGAAAACCAGCCTGTTTTATATACTAGATTTGACAAAAAATGCGCTACAAAATAGCTTAAATTTTCGATGCGTCGCTTCCCCTTAAAGTTCCCCGTGACGTCACGCTGTGCGACTGTTTTTCGCACGGCGTGACGTCATGCGCCCCAATTCCCAAACTTTGACGCGCTTTATCTTTGTAATTTTTTGTTTGATTGACAAAATAAAAAATACGTGTCCAATATTTTTTGATAATCTAACTGTCGGACTAATTAGAATATATTTTTTTACTTAGGAAACTACCGTATTGATCAATGACCAGCTTGAACTCAACCGCATCTATTCTCAATTTCCAGGTTATCGAGGGTCTTCTAATACTGGGCGAGCTCATGGACCTCGGTTTCTCAGAAGGCCGGGTCTCGGCCGCGCTGGCGAAGCACGAGTTCAATAGAGACAAGGCGTTGGACGATTTGGTCTCGTAACGTTTATAAGGAAAATGCTTCAGGTATAAGAACAGAGTCGTTCTAGAACGTTCTCTGAGAGGCTACTCCGAAGCTCGAAACTCGAAGTTCGTTTGGCGCTGTCCCACTCACTCAAATACAAAATAACACGAGAGCGAAAGGGAACGACACAAAATTCGAATCTCAAACTTCGTAGTAACCCCTCTGTATTGTATCGACGTTTCGATCGAAAATATATGTTGAAAAGTAGGACCTTCTCGAGAACGAAATGCCTGATATAGGTTCAAAACGCCCTAAGAACACCTTGATAGCGTTGGTTGTTACGTCGTTTTGGCTTACTAGGGTTGAGCAGTAGAGTAATATATAAAGATGTTATTGGATTTAGCTTTTTACTGCATTTCACTCGCTTAAAGCGAAAGAACCATAGAATTATATTGATCTTTAAAATGTTTTGTTGTTGCTTTTTTTAACAGATGACAAACAATTTAAGTACCGTCGCCATGAAATACATATATCTTGTACATATCAGGGTTGTCAATCATATCTGAACATGCACTCTAAGGCCTTGACAATAGAGTCGTTTTCAAATATTTGTGAGCACCTTCTTTGCTGCGATGTACCTGATGGCGACTGTACGTTACGTAAATCTATTTTTAACTGCTAAAACGCAAACTCTGTAGATGCAAAGTTGCCGAAACATCGGGAACTCGAAATACACGATATAATCAGTTTAAATTGTTTTATTTAAATGCTATAAAGCTATTTTACATACAGAATATAATTAATCACAACCATAATTCGTTCGTAACATTTTCGCTTTAATTATTTATACGTATCTCTATTTCTTGTCATTATATTGTTGAAGTCCAATATTTGTTTTTTTCCTTCACTTTCACTTCACTATGATATCGATATTCAAACATACGTTATTATAATTATTAGTACAGTTTATGGAAAACTGTAGAATTTTAATTTGACATCTCAAGAGATCCTAGAGGAATCGAGGTTCTTGAGTGGCAACCGCATACTGCTAGTAGGCTCCCAAAAAGATGGATGGACGCCGCGACTTGGAGCCGGTATTTTTTTCATACAAAATAAACAAATTAACGATTCGTGTTTTTCGTTCAATTACGAGATTTTCTCATATTTTATTAAAATTCTAATACTTTACTAAGAGGTTTTGTGTTAATTTCTCTTCTCCTAGATACAGTTTTAAAACATTCCAGAAATAACGTGTATTTTAGATTTTAAAAAATATCGATTCTGAGCCCTGGATAAGACTGCTCACAGATTATAACTCGACTGTGTTAAAACGAGGGTTGTGTTTGTCTATTGTATTTTGGTATGTATTTATGTCTATTTCTTTGGTTTACCCTGAACGGGTATATGCAATTTAATGTATGAGGTGTTAAATGGTGTCGATTGTAGAAGTGACATCTATACTATCATAACTACAAAACCCAGTTGTCTTACAGAGGTCATGATTCTAATAGTATTTTATGCAATCGTTATATATAATGTATATTTTGTCAGTCGAGCTCCGCGTTTAGGCCACGAAGCTTGCTGAGTGGCCTAATTAAGGTACGAGACTTAAAAAACTAATTATATAACTATTGGATACAATACTTTTTTACGAGTATCCCGTAACCTACAAAAACAGGCCAAGAGCATGTCGGACCATGCTCAGTGTAGGGTTCCGTAGTTGATCAAGGAGCTAAGCCGCGGGCGGACAGACAGGCATGGCGAAACTATAGTTGACTACGGAACCCTAAAAATGAAACAGCTATAAAAATAATTGGTATAACACTGCATTCTTTTTTGAAATTCATTATAGTTCTGCGCGGAGTTGTATAATATTTTATTATAGTTCAGTGACATATAATATAAACCATAGAGTGATGTGCCAATTTAAAAAGTATGTCTTTTTAGTATGATTCACAGAATTCTTATTTACAGATTTATAGTACACGAGTAGAGAAAAGAAATTTCAAGTATGAACATTGAACAGCGCCATCTCTGTCGGAATATATGTATTTGCGAGTCAGCCATTTTTGGTACAGAAACAGCTGAACATCCGAGGATTGTTCCGCTCCGCTGAAGCAAAAAAAAGAGGGTTATGACTTTTTCCTACTCCACGAAATTGCTGTTGGTTTTTTTTCTGAGGTACTGGCAAGTTTTTGATTGTATCATAATACAACTTGCATAGAAATATGCTCGGCACCCGTATTTCCTAACGCGTTTGACGCTCGCAATCAGAATAAAGTGTCATGATTTTGTATGGGCATAGTTGATTCCGATGCCAAGTGTCAAAATTTCATTAGGCAATAACCCCGCCGGTCTGTATTTTGCTTTGTGGCCTGAAGTGTAGACGGCGTAGTTAGTTTTTTGCTGCAAACCTGTTTTTATAACAGTTCAGAAAAAACGATTACAATGTTGAATTCTTGGAACTTTGGTATTGTTGTTCGCATTTAGAAATGGTGTTCTATTTATTCGTGGGGTTGTTGAACTTGACCAAAATTAGTTAACTGTATTAACTTTTGAAAATATTTCGGAATCTGGCATATGGTGATAAGTTGACACCAATGACAATAATAAAAGACATACCTACACAAATTTAAATAAACCGGCCAAGTGCGAGTCGGACTCGCGCACCGAGGGTTCCGTACAAAACATACACTACAAACGGCCGTATCTATGAAAATCCAGTGTTAGCAGAGCCCTACTCCTAAGAAAAATGTATGCGGTGTTCGATCATTTTATATTGGTTATTGACACAGACAGACATAAATGTATACTGTTTTTAGTTTTAGTTGTTATAGCGGCAACAGAAATAAAATTTAAACTGTCTAGGTATCACGGTTCATAAGATACAGCCTGGTGACATACGGACAGACATATAGACACACAGACGGACAGCGAAGCCCTAGTAACAGGGTCCCGTATTACCCTTTGTGTACGGAACCCTAAAAACTAAAATAAAAACCGTTGACAAATTTTTATCCGACTGCATCAGAGAAGCTATTATTGTTTTTAATTAACATTATTCTACTGCTCTCCTTCTAGCATATACTGCTGGTACTTACCAAATTATAATACGTTTAGTAATTTAACGGTAAATGCCTGTAATTTAATGTAATTTGCGAGCGTCTATAAAATGTTGACCTATTATTACGTCGAAAAAAACTGGCTATACATTCAGGGTATTTCTACGATAATTATAACTACTCTGACCTACCGTGGCCACATTATTGCCAAGGTGACTGCAAAATTACCACAATATATTCAACTATTTGATAGAACTGACCTCTACAAGTTAGCCGATAATGCCATTCTTACCTTGGTTAGTTTCAATAATGCCAAGTGACCACGGAAGTCAGAATGGGTGAAACTCGTAAAAATAAATGTCTTTCGCGAAATATTTTTTTATCAGTAAGGAATTAAAAAAATAAAATAGGGATCTGTTGAATATTTTAGAGAATATTCAAATATCTACGCGTGTGTGTGTTTGTGAGTTTGTCAGGATCGTGATAACTTTTGCGGGATTAATTCGGACATTAAAAAAATATGTCTTTTAAAAAACACCTTTGGCAATTTTTTCGTCGTAATGATAGATCATATTGTCGCGACAGAGTGATATATTTTCTATAGTAAAATAAGAATAGATATTGTGTCGAAATAATTATTATGTTAGAATATCGAAGGTTGAACGTTGACTGTTGAATTGATATTTTAAATAAGTCTATTTAATTCATTATAAAATACCATCATGTCCTACCAGGAAAGGGAGGTGCCTCTTAACAAAAATAAGTAAATGTTTGTGACGCATTTTGAAGCTCGATGAAATTTCATGGCAATAAGCACGATGACGGGGTACGAAAATCAAAATTCTAGGTAATGATATCGTCAGTTAGTAAAAAAATATGGACGCGTATTTTTTACTTTTCTAAATAAACAAAAAATAGTAAGATACAAAAAACCGGCCAAGAGCATGTCGGACCATGCTCCATGTAGGGTTCCGCGGCCGTATATACAAAAAAATGCACTACAGCTGGTTTTTTTTTAAATAAAACACTAACAAAAGAGCTTATCTCCCCGGCACTTACGTCCTTTTGCTGAAAAGCGCAGTTTTTTGGCAATAACATAAAAACGCTATGTCCGATCATGATGAAAACAATTTTCGTTGGAAGTATTTATTAAGCTTTATATTTGTAAATTTTTTCATATTTTTTGAACATACCGTTTAGAAAATAGAGGGGGGGGGGGGGGGGGGGGGCACAATATTTGCTACTTTCGGTTACAAACATGTATGAAGTGTCCTCCCTAGAAATATATTTTATTTTTATTTAACTATCAAACTAGGTAGCGGCTTACACAAGACACTTATGCTCCAAATTTCATTAATGTACATCATATAGTTTTTGAGTAAAATGCCTGTGACATACGGACGGACGGACATGACGAAACTATAAGGGTTCCGTTTTTGCCATTTTGGCTACGAAACCCTAAAAAGGGGGCTAGTGACATCATAGCTAGGTAGAAACTGTACTTAGGAGCTTAGCTTAGGCTTGCGGTCCATACAGGCACAAAGGCACTGCCCACCCTGAACGACCATGGCTCCAAGGCACAGAGAAACTGCCTACCCTGAACGACCATGGCTCCAAGGCACAGAGAAACTGCCTATCTTGAAGCCCTGAACGACCATGGCTTCATATAGGCACAAAAAACTGCCTACCTTGGTTTGAAACCTTGGGCACGCCACTGCTTAGGAGTGACGTCACATGACATTTTGTCTCAATGTATCGCCTTTATTTATTGATGACGTAAAAAAAGAGAAACATGTGTCCAATATTTTTTGTTAATCTACATGTCGGACCAATTATCGAAATTTAGTTATCATCCCTATTGGAAAACTGATTTTGGTACCATCACGAGATTTATATAATTGTTGGAATGGAGTAAATATTTATACTGCCATTACTGATTTTCCATTGGCTAGGCTCACGCAGTCGCAGTATCAACGTGGCAGTCAACGCTCAGTCTGAAACCACTCTTAACCTACTTAAAGTAGAGCTTGTATTATTTATTTTTAAGCCTTGTGCACCACTATTATAGATAACGCCACATATCCTGAACACTGAACTTGGATGCCTTCTGAATAATAAATAAATATAATAACTGAATATCGGGGAGAATCTTATACACATCGACCTACTCCCAAACTAAGCAAAGTCTGTTCTTATGGGTACCAGGCGACGATTTACTTACTTAAGATTCCTGCTCGTCACACAAACACTTGTCCTGGCCGGGATTCGAATCAACTTCATAGGCCGTTGTTCAACTGAAACGGCCAAACGTGTTGTCAAATAATGATGATCATTATATTAGGCCAGCTTTTAACCTCTATCTTGCCTGATGTTAAGGAGTAAATTGATTCGATGGCGAAGCTGATAACTTGCATAGACTATTTATCCTTAACTTTAAAAAAAACAAGTTTAAGAGGTTGTTATGTTAGAAGCGAGTATTGCTAGCTTTCCTCTCGACAATAGTAGGAGCAAAGCATTTGGCATAAGTTGATGTTATATGGACAGGGTGAAATCTAATTCACTTTTCGAGAATAAAGTCTACATTCGCTTATTCGCATTCAAGGACAGTGGTTAAGATATACGGTTACTATCAATGCACTGAGAAAGAGATTATTTCAAATCACCGAGCTGAGGTAAAGCAATTATACATACACAGCACCCGATGCGAACTTGGTTAAATTATCATATTCATATTTTGTTTTACACTAAATTAAGTTTCCCCGTTACTCTCGGTTCTCCATACAAACGTAGTTACGCTATCGTTTTAAAACGACTAGCTAGTTTGCTTTGAAACTTTATACTTAGAATAAGTTAAGGTATATGCAGGTCTGTAATAAGTTTATGTAGCTTCAGATATCATAATAAATAAAATAGAGCGAATATAAGTTTTTCACACAAAACTTGTTTTTGCTATATTTCGTTTGTTTTATAAACTGGAGCCGTGTAAACAGACCTAGATATACCTCATGCCATTGTATATGCAAAGTTTCGTTACAATCCAACACGTAGTTTTAAAATGAGAACGCAACTCCGTTTGTATGGAAAGGTGAAATTCGGCCGCGCTTGCCGGGGACTCTTAAGCTGATAGAGAATAAACACCATTGGGTATGTACTATCCTATTTGTATTGCGCATAGGTACTTTGGTATGTGCAATAAATAAAAAGCTCGAGCTTACGCGATGCGTTTTGAATCCGGTTTTATCCGATATAGTTATCCTGATTTTTGTGTAGCGAAGCGGTTGTTCGCTGAAAGTGGCATTGGGGACTAAAATTTCCTACACGTCGTCGTGTTTTTTAGGTTGTTGTAAATTCTAGAGTCCGTGATAGTCAATATTGTTTTATTTTAAGTGAAGATATGCATTTTGTTATAATTATAATATTACGTCCATTTAGTAAACTATTGGAATTTGAACTTTTGTTTACGTAATGAAAATAAACTTAACCTGGTATACTACATGGGAGCTTGTTACCGATTTACTGCATTTTATTTTGTCATTTATTCCTTCAGACTGTATCAAAATTCCATATTCACATTTTTCGGTTTCTGTATTTTATTACTGAATGGCTTTAAAGAAAAGTTTAATACAATACCTACACGAGCCTTATGCAAATCAATTGTGATATCATGCAATATTCATTAAGTATGGATAATACTTAAGTATGAATGATTACCTACGCATTGCTTCCGATCCGAATTTGCCCCTGCATCATCCAGCATTAACTTATTCTGATCACAATGCATGTATATTCTCAGCATTTTCTTTCTCATTTTTATTCGTAGGTTCTTTGATGCGGGCTTGATTCCGTAAGCGACGTTCATATTTAGTTCCAGAGGGGTTACTCCTAAACTCAAAAATCGAAGTTCCTACAGTACGATTACTTTGAGTTTACGACTGACTTTTATTCCATTGGATATTCGACTTTAACATTAATACAAAAGAGTTTCTATCTATGTAAATTCTTTTTTGGATATGGACGCAGTGTATAAGTACTCTTACCGGTTCCTGTATGAGCTAAAGAGCGTTTTAAAACGCTGATTTCCGTGGCTGAATTATAGCTAGAATCCCGTGAGCTTAGAATAATGTTTGATAGAAGTTATTACTCGAGGCATGATAGTCAAAATGTACAGTCAAGAAATTTAATCTATATACCATTTCGCACCTTGTCACATTCAAAGTCAATACGAAAGCTGATAGAGATTCCATATCAATGTCACCATGACAAGGTACGAAAGGGTACACAAATTAAATGCCTTGACCGTAACTATTACAGTCTAAACTCGCGGAGCTTCAACAATAAAGCGGCCACAGAATTCAGAGCGGTTGAAACTCTTGTACATTAATACCTACACATATTGAACACTGTGATATGTCTGACATGTATGCCCATTTTCAGCGTGTTCTGTTAGTGAAAGGCTGCTGTTTAACAATCCATTACTCCTGTGCAATGGTTGACTTTGATGCCCGATCGTAATCAGCCGTTAATCCATACTAGGTGCATTCCATAAGATTGTCGGGTACGTGACGCCATTCTTTTCATACTTCTAAGAAAGTTAGGAAGTAAATTTTTGGTATGTCAATATTTTATAACTTGGCTTTTGTATTGGTAGTGAATTCTTGGACGTTTTATATGTTTTTAAGGTAGCTGATAGCCGTCACGTACCCGACAAAGTAGACGTTCTGGTCGAATACACCACTAAAATTTGTATGTGTGTATATGTATATTTGGGTACTTTAATTGGACTGATTATAGAAGGTGCCCGCAGCTTCGTTTGCGGAGGAGAGAAAGTCATAACCCCCCGTTTTACTTCAGCGTAGTCGGGTAATAAGTATTCTATAACTATGTGGAGTCTGGAGATACCCAGCTACCTGTGTACCAAAAATAATTGAAATCCGTTTAGCCGATTTGGCGTGATGCAGCCACAACGACACATACAAAAATATAAAGAATCCAAAATAACATTTTTGATTCAGTGTCCGTTACAATAGTTTTTTTGAAAATATATTCAATGTACAGACATTTTATTTTTACAACTTTATAATATAATATTTTCTTCTGTTTCCGCGATTATTACTCATTGAAAAAAAAAACAATTTAACGGATTATATCGCGTATGTTATCTCATTTTAGTTCCCGACGTTTCGGAAGCTTTTCTTTGCAGCGTTTCTTTTCTCCTCAGTACGCCACATTTGTGAAATGCGGTTTGGTAAATTATTAAAATAAAATAATTAAGCGCCTCTGGCACATGTGTAACTGTCTTTACAGCTTGGGCCCATCTGGCATGTATGTACACCTTTGTTTCTTTTTCAAAAATGGGTAGTTTGCACAAATTGCAACTTTGACAGAGAAAAATATATCTTTTCTCAGTCCACCCGTGACCATGGAAAGCTGAAAAGCTTCCGAAACGTCGGGAACTAAAATGAGAGATGAATAATATACGCGATATAATCCGTTAAATTGTTTTATTTCAACTTTATAATAGTATACATACATGTGAGAGTAACTGTCCGTCTGTCTGTTACCTTTTCATAATTGATGGATTCAGGCGTTTCCTTGCGGAATTCCATATTAGATTAATGGATTATATGGACTTCTCGAGTGGACTGTCAACAGCTCCTGCATCTGGTGATGCCTCGTAGGGAGACGAAAGACGTGTCGAGGATTATACTGTCTGGTGGTGGTTTGCTGTATTTAAATGCGTAGTTTTTTTGTGAAATTGCATGAAAGTATGCGCATGTGAGCACAATTTATCATCACACCTAACCAAGACACTATATTTCGTGGAAAATCAAAGGAAGTATAATCCATTAATATGTTACCTTGTCTCGCTGAAACCACTGAACCGATTTAGAAAAAAACCGGCCTAGTGCGAACGGACTCGCGCACCGAGGTTCCGTACAAAATATCCGCTACAAACGGTTGTATCTATGAAAGTCCAGTGTTAGCAGAGCCCTACTCCTAAGCAAAATGCACGGGGTGGTCGATCATTTTATATTGGTTACTGACATAGACAAACATAAAATTATACCGTTTTAGTATTGGTTGTTATAGCGGCTACAGAAACACATCATCTGTGACAACTGTCTAGGTATCACGGTTCATGAGCCTGGTGACAGACGGACATACGGATGGACAGCGGAGCATTAGTAATAGGGTCCCGTTTTACCCTTTGGGTACGGGTCCCTAAAAACTGGCATGGAGGTGGTTTGAGACCCTGTGAAGGATATAGGGTAGTTAGATAGATAGGAGGGGACGGGAAGGGAAGTTTGTATGGAGAATCGATTAGATATTAAAATATTGGCTACTCAACTCAGGTGAAGCTGCGGGTAAATTCTAGTAACTAATATAGCACGGCGAAAATGGGCCTTATTTATCTTAGCGTAGGGTGGATCAACTTTTTAGAGATAGATAGAGATTTTTTTTGTGGTTATTCTGTCCCGTGACTCAGGAGACAATAGTGACCAAGTTACTTAGACAAATGCTAATAATCGAGGCCATACAGGGTGAATCCTAAATCGTGAACAGAAATAGTATTTTTCGATGTACTTTTGTATGCTGATGTAGAATATATGCTTTAAATGGCAATTATATAACATTTACTATTTTTTTTAACTGTTAAAAGCCTTTCCGGTATCACACACATTTTCTTAATCCTACTTAGCTTGTCATTTATGTGTCAAATGCGTAAAAAAATTAGGTTGACCATGAGTTAGGATGAAATAACAAGGAAATATTTTTTTACCGCAAAACGGCTATATTATCTCATTTCCCTGATCATTGCTGCTGCAACTGTCCAGCCGGTTGGCACTCAGAAAAAAATATTTCTGTTCACGATTTAGGATTCATATTTAGGGCTGATCTAAAGTAGTTTTTAAATTAGCTGGAGTAAACTGACGTTTACGGACACACGTTGGTACTTCGACCATAAAGATTACTTCATTATGGCTGAAGTACAGCATTTCTTATAAATTAAAGTGACCCTAATATCACAGATTACATGTATTCTCATGTGTATTTTTGTGAAATTCTTTCCAAACAACGAAATATTCACGTTGACACCTGTCGGTTTACTCTATCTAATTAAAAATCCTACTTTATTCAGATGTGTTATATATTAACATCTGACTAGATCGGCCCTTGAGAAATAGACATATTGGCTTGAAAAAAGATTGCTGCCTTTATATCGTTTAAACTCGTAGTTTTAAAGAGTGACGTCGAGGAGACGTTACCATGGCAAAGAGGTAAAAAAAAGTTGATTCACGCCAGTAACGGAACCTAAATGAAATTGACATCGACTACATATGTAGAACGTGCATTGTCGAACGCAATCGTTTAGTCAGAACGAAATAATTATGAATAGTGTGGTACAGTTAAGGTGCGTCCACATTTGTATCATTTGCCCGATCAGATCTTCGTCCCGTGGCATGATCGCGTGTCACGATCACGCGTTTGGACGTTGCGCCGATCCGATCGCTCGAAATCCATGTTGCTACGCGTATCACACACTTAGATCGAACAAGCGAGGCGAGTGTCCAAGCAGCGCGATACGCAGTCATGCCACGCCACGGTGATCGGATACGAGCAAATGATACAAGTGTGGACGGCACCTTAATGGTAAAGATAAATACACGCCGAATGTTTCAAAAATATGTACACAAATTTGGATATATATTTATGAGATTTTGTGGTGTTTACTTATAGAGTCTGGCTAATGAAAGATGAGACTGGAATGAACCGCGAAATTTAAAAATGTAGCTGCGGTGTGTCTGTATGTACTTACGAGCTATATAGTTATAAACAAATTTGAATGCTTTTCTCATTAACTAATAACTTATTAATTAATTACAAAAGCAATGAATTTGTTTAACTCTAGCTCATACAAGCACACCGCAGCTATATTTTTAAATTTTGCAGTTGATTCCAATCTCATCTTTCACTAGGCAGACTCTAATGCCCTTCACTGTAACAATGTCAATAAAGTTTGTTTAAATATCACAATGTATATAGTTATACCATGTTTAAATTATTTTCGTAGCCAGCATAAGAAGCAAATAATGTATAAGTATAGTTAAGCAGAGGAAATAATAATATTGTCAGAATGTATTACCGTGGAGATGCCCAGTTGTATAAACGTTCTTTAATTTTAATGTAGACTTAGTGTTACTTTATTATGGGGAATCATTATAGCACGCGACCCAATAGAACTTTGACACATAATAGATAATAGTAATTACGTACAGAAGTTGCACTGTCAATCATGCCCTCTCTCTCTAGCGCGTAAAATGGGGAATGGATAAAAATGTTCCAACCGCTTCATTTACTTGTATCAGTAGAAATAACCTCTTTTATTCCTAGAATAAAAGTTACAGAGTTTTTTTCAGCCCCTGTCTGACTATAGTCCAGCATTAATATCTGCCACAACAAAGCGCGCATAAATATCTGACACGACTATTTCTATGGCTGTTATTACAGGTCGTGTCGTGTCAGATATTTTCGCCCCAGATATTGATGCCGGGGACTGTACAGATCTGGAGTGGGTCGACAAGATTCTTTCCTTAGTCCCTTTTGTAAAAAAAATGTGCTAAAAGTCACATCGACATTGTTATACCGGCCGATACCTACCCTGTGTTTTTGATTTCCTTTAATTTTAACAAGTTGTAATACGAAAAACTTTTCCTATGAGGAGACATTTTGGAAACGATAAAGAATCTGCCATTTCATACTGTGTTAGAAGTAACCCATCCAAACAGTAGGGAATTACCGATTTTGTTCGTTTGGAGACAGTGGAGGCGTAGGCGATATACATTGACGTTTATAAATAAGCGAGGAATGCAACACTTTCAGAATAACATCAATGTATTTCGGACTCACTTGACTCGCGGCCAATGTGGAGTGCTAATCAAAATTCAAGCGATTCTAAATTTTTCATCCATTTTCCATGGTCATTGTCACTACGCTCTGTGTCGAGCTGAGAGGAAGATCTTTGTCAATGAGACTGATGAACATTTATGCTTTATGCGTGTTTTAACATATGTAGGTATGTATAATCAACTAATGCATAATAAATATCTAATTTAGAGAATTTGAGTGTAGCGCCTTCGTATTGGCTGTAGGTACGTTGTCTGTACAGTACAGTCACCAACATCAATATCTGCCATAACAAAGCGGGCGAAAATATCTGACACGTCCTAACGACGCTAGAAATAGAGTCGTGTCAGATATTTATGCTCGCTTTGTTGTGGCAGATATTCTCATACTGGTGACTGTACAAGACTAAACGAGACACGTATCACGTCCGTTTCTATTATATACCGTACGAAGAGTATGGAGCGTATTGTCTCGCCCGGCGTCAACAAGCGTGTATGTACCTAGTGTTGTCAGCTAGTGGTGTTTAAAGTGTAAAATGTGCGTTCAGATAACGGATAGCCGGGCTTCCGAAGACTGGAAACAGTGCTCGACCGACTGAACGCATCTATGCTTTCTACGTCCAATTGACCGTACACGCCTGGAGCTTATTCGTATGCTTAGACACGGATCCGTGCAAAGCATTTAAACTCTATAATATTTTCTTCTGTTTCCGCGATTATTACTCATTGAAATAAAACAATTTAACGGATTATATCGCGTATATTATCTCATTTTAGTTCCCGACGTTTTGGACGCTTTTCAGCTTTCCATGGTCACGGGTGGACTGAGAAAAGATATATTTTTCTCTGTCAAAGTTACAATTTGTGCAAACTAACCATTTTTGAAAAAACAAATAAAGGTGTACATACATGCCAGATGGGCCTTAGCTATAAAGACACCTAAGCCTAAATTGTACCATGGAAAGCTGAAAAGCTTCCGAAACGTCGGGAACTAAAATGAAATGATATACGCGATATAATCCGTTAAATTGTTTTATTTCAATTTAAACTCTATGTTAAAATATAATTTAGCTTCAATTTGATTGGCAAATTTTTGTCATCGCATACGAGGGGTTAACTAATGGTCATGACAGACGACAAACCATGTCATTACGGAACAAATTTTCATGCATTTTTAGCGGGGGGTGAGGTAAACACGCAGCACACTACGAACATATTCATATTTCTACAAACGTACACAGTTAAAATAAATCACCTACAAACTAAAAAAGCGGCCAAGTGCGAGTCGGACTCGCCCTCAAGGGTTACACTACAGATGAAAAAAAAAACATTTACAAAAGAGCGTATCTCCCCGGCACTTACGTCCTTTTGCTGAGAAGCGCAGTTTTTGGCAATAACTTAAAAACGGTATGTCCGATCATGTTGAAAACAATTTTTGTTGGAAGTATATATTAAGCTTTATATTTATAATCTTTTTCATATTTATTGAACATACCGTTTAGAAAATAGAGGAGGGGGACACAATTTTTACTACTTTCGGAGCGAATATTTCGGAAAATGTTCACTAAATCAAAAAAAAAATAATTTTAGAAACCTCAAAGTGTTTCTAGAAGAACTGTCGAAATATGTGTCACACGTTGATATTTGCTGAATTTTTTTTTTCAGTTTCGGTTACATGTATGGAGTGCCCCCCCTAGAAAATATAAATCTTTTATTTAACTATCAAACTAAGTAGCGGTTTACACACGGCACCTATGCTCCAAATTTCATAAATGTACATCTTATAGTTTTTGAGTAAAATGCCTGTGACATACGGACGGACAGACAGACAGACATGACGAATCTATAAGGGTTCAGTTTTTGCTATTTTGGCTACGGAACCCTAAAAAACCACACACAGACAATTGACCGTATAAACTAAGAGATTTCGCGATTACTTTGGCAGAGGGGAATGTATTCGTATGGCATCTCTAAGCGTTGGTCAAGCACTATTTCCAGCCTAATTAGATGATTAACTGAACGCATTCATCACAAACGTTTTGGTCTGTTGTAATAACTTGTAGGAACTAATTCCTACAACGTGTTCTATTGTGAAATGTAAAAATGCTCATGTAGAAACACTCAAAATCGGCAAAATACTATGAGCGTTGTTAAGTAATTTATAGTTTTTTATAATATGAAATTGATGAATATTTTTACACTGATATGAAATATTTTCTGCTTAACTACTTGCAAACTTACAGATATAACAGCACTAACATTGTTGCAAGCGATTTTATTTATTGAATAAAACTGATTATCAAATTACAATCACAGTTGCGTCGATAGAAAATGATTTTTATTTCTTCAGTAATAAGGGTGTTGGTGTCATGGTAGTTCGAAGAGAATTGTCAAACATTATTTATAATACCAGATAATGCTCTCCTGCTCTAATTACATAATTAGAACGAGACGGAGTGGTTTTCATAGGTGTTATTTTTATTATTTGTCAAATTTAGTGTTCAAATATACAAAGTGGTTTCGCGACGTTTTTGATTATCATCATCGGCCTATTATAATGCTTCTGGGCTACTTCACTGAAAAAGATCCTCGTTCGATCTCATGTAGTTCTTGTACTGTTTTTGTGTATATTGTTTCTTAACTCTTAAGTGTAAGGAAGAGAAGGTTTCTTTATCTGCCGGTCAGCGGTCTTTAACTTATTTGCCTCCATCTCAGGCCATACAATAAACACAATTACATTATAACTTCAACCTATCAGTACGGGAAAGAATTAAATGTCTTTAGCTTGAATAAACAAGGAACAACTTAATTACATTTGAATATGGTTTAAATGCCTTTAGGAGAATAAGTCCTACCAGTAGGGCTTGGGCTTTAGAAGGATTTTTTCCTCAATCTTGCAAGCAACACTTAGCTAATGTCTCCAGACATAGCTCATGTCTCCAACAATTAGCTAAGTGTTGTTTAAAATACCGTCACTGATTGCTTTTTTTAAAGCTAAATACGATTTGTTGGTTTAGATGTGCAACTAAAAAACGCAAGTTAGTTTACAAAATATGAAATAGTACTTACATTCGACAAAATAGAATCCTGACCCGCCAAGAAATCATAGCGACGTTTTAAGGTAAGCGTCCACAGGCCGGCATCGCACGCATCGGACGCATCGTACGTATCGGATTTTGGTATGCCTTGTATATAAACTCATACAACAGCGTCCACAGGTAACGGTGCGGATCAGTGGACGCTGTTGTATGAGTTTCTATACAAGGCATACCAAAATCCGATGCGTGCGATGCGTCCGATGCGTGCGATGCCGGCCTGTGGACGCTTACCTTTAATTAAAGCGTAACCCAGTCTGATAATTTGACTTTTAATGTTAATAAACGATGGTCCATGATAATGACAGTAGTTCCATTATGGGCTAGCAACTCTAGCACAACTGTGATTACCACGCGACTATTTGTCGCGCGACAAAGATTGTCTATCACTTTCCTTTCAATGCAGTGCGAGAAGGACTGTGGAGGCTGTTTCGCGTGACAAGCGAAATCACAAAGAGTTACTAACTCGGCTGGGCTTCATTTTGTCGATTGTACACAAAAAAAGGAAACAGTTTTCTAATAAGTCTCAAATGTTATCGGTAGATTTTGACACTTGCCAAATAGATCTTACGCTACAGTGGCGCTCTGCCTGGTGATTTTTCAATTTCAGAAAACGACTATTTGTCGCGCGACAAAGATTGTCTATCTCTTTCCTTTCAATGCAGTGCGAGAAGGACGGTGGATGCTGTGTCGCGTGACAAGCGAAATCACAAAGAGTTGCTAACCCGGCTGGGCTCCATTTTGTCGATTGTACATAAAAAAAGGAATCAGAGTTTTCTAATAAGTCTCAAATGTTTGTTGTTATCGGTGGATTTTGACACTTGCCAAATGGATCTCACGCTACAGTTGAGCCCAGCTAATGATTTTTAAATCTCAGAAAACGAATAGAGCATTTTAAAAAAGCCGACACTAAACCTAGCTCCGTTGAGATTGAGCACTTGTAGTAAAGGCCTGATCACACTTTGATTATTGATTAGTGCGAGTTCATACATTTCACACTCGCGTTTAGTAGTAAATGTTTGAACTTGCACTAAAATACATAGCCTGGTCCGAATTGAGCTTAAGAAATTTAAGTGAACGCTTGGACGTATAGTGCGTGATTTTATACTTCAGTTTCCCATCAATGAAATACATGAAATAGTGTAAGTTCTATGGAAACATAAGACGTTATTGTTACTGTTAGCATTAAGTTCTATTAATAAAAAAAACATTATTTATTTATTTAAATAAATAAAAATAAAAAAGCCCGTATCTCTTACATAATCTATAGGTTTACAAAGTAGTGTGTTAGTAACATAAAGGTTTCATTATTTTTGATTTAGTGTTAGTATATCTTCCTAGTTCTATTATTAATTTTTTTTTTAACGAGATTAAGAATTTATGTTTTTGTTACTTATTCTGCAAGAACCCCTCTGCAGGTAAAGGCCTCGTCCAAAGTGAGCCAGTCTTCTCTAGATTTTGCTGAAGTCATCCAATTTGGACCCGCTGTGCATTTTATTTCGTCTTCCCATCTGTTTTGGGGTCTTTCTTTCGTTCTTTTTCCTATTGGCCCTTTCCACGCTGTCACACTTTTTGTCTTTTTTATTTATTTATTTGATGGAAATAATGTATTAATAAAGAGGTAGTTATATTCAAATTGGTGTTCTTATCTCACTCAACCTATTCTAACTGTACCTATGGGCCCTAAGTTTTTTCCACCGTGTAATAGGAAAATCGAGTAGGTATAAAATTAAAGTGAAACATCGAAGATCCGGAGTTGCTGCATGGCCAGTCAAACCAATGCCAAAGTGGTCTGTCCAGAAGCTTTGGCCAAAATCCAAACCAATGGTTTTGGCAATTGACTAACAAATTTATGTCTAATCTTACAAGATACCAATTTGAATTAGACAGTAAAACATCAAAACTCAGGACGATTAAATCGGGGTTCCATAAGTCAGACCTAAATTAGATCCTGTTGATTATTTTTTAAAGATTTCTACGAAAAGGATGGTTATTTTTGGAATGACTAGTTCAAAGGTGGCGAATAATGGCACGCGTGCCGACGCGAAAATTTGTTTCTAGCTAAGATGTAAAGCTTAAATTAGCTGAGATGTGCAAGAACATCAAATAATAATGATAAGTCATCATCATTCTCTTGCCCTTATCCCATTTGTGGTAGCAGCATGTTTTTGTTCTTCCATCCCTCTCTATCGCCCGTCATCTCGTTTAGAGTCTGAGTCTTCTTTTCCATATCATCATGTTTCAAATAATTACCTACGTTCTAATTTTCAGTTTGTCACGGCCCGCCCGGGCTGTGAGGCCCGTTCCTCCCGTACATTCAAACTCTCCATTCCTCCTCATCGCTCTGGTACCATGTCGAACTCCTTCACCGTTCAGGCAATTAGTCTCTGGAATGCCCTTCCCCTCAGTATACGACAAGCTCAGAGTAAATTCTCCTTCATGTGTAAGTTGCGCAAGTATCTCTTGGGAAATCTTCAAGATTAAGAGTCTTCATAGTAGTTTAGAAGCAGGTACCTGTATGTTTGTATATATATCTATGTATATATGTATCATGTTTATATATATTAAGTATTATGTATAGTTTGTATACTATGTAACTTGGGTGTCCCGCCCTTGTAATTATTATTTTGTACAAGTCTGATACCGATATCCCGCACCAATAATTTCTCTGTTTAGCCTAATGGTTGACTGGGAGAGAATGCCTTAATGGCTCCGCCATTTGTACTTTCTTGTATTGTGCAATAAAGTTGAAATAAATAAATAATGTATCTATTTGTTCTTCGGCATCCTCTTCTTCTTTAACCTATGATATTCATACTTTACGCTTTGCTCGTCACGTGAACTTAATCTTTCTTCATAACATGCCCATACCACGCTAAGTTTCGTCCGCATTTGTATCATTTGCTCGATCAGATCTTCGTCCCGTAGAGGTGCGTCCACACTTGTATCATTTGCTCGTATCCGATCACCGTGCCCTGGCATGACTGCGTATCGCGCTGCTTGGACGCTTACTGTCGGCGCGCCGATCATGCCGTACTCGTCCATATGTGATACGCGATCATGCCACGCGACGATGATCTGATACGGGCAAATGATACAAATGTGGACGCACCTTAGCATGATCGCACGTCACGATCACGCGTTTGGACCTTGCGCCGATCCGATTGCTCGAAATCCATGTAGCTACGCGTATCACACACTTAGATCGGCCAAGCGAGGCGTGATCACGATCGGATACGAGCAAATGATACAAGTGTGGACGCACCTATAGGCGGTTTGCTCGTAGCTACCTAATCTGTAATTGGTGATACTTTCAGTTACTTTTACTCTCATATACCTACTCATTTCTTATTCTGTCCATTCTCGTCACGCCAGACATCTATCGCAACATTTTAATTTCGGCCACATGCAACATTTCATCCGCCTTCTGTAAAGCCCAACACTGATCCATGGGTACATAACGATAGGTCTTAAACGCTTTTTATAAATTTTGCATTGAAGTCGTAGCGCTGCTGTTTCCTTGCTGTTCCTAACGTGATATAAGGGCACTTTTTTATACAATAAATGTTGCGTGGGATAATAACGCACCGATGGCCGTTAGGGCAGAAAGGTTCTCGAGCAGAGACCGCGTACCGGCAAGCGCAGCGCTGAAGGCCGCCTGCAAGGTGGGCGGACAACCTGGTTGTAGTTGGCTTGTGTCTAGCAGTAGAATCCTGATGATAAGGATGATGATGAGATAATAAAGGTTCACTGTCCCTGGGACTAGGCAAAGCACGAAACTGAAAATTTTGCTCTTAAAGTCTAAAAAAATCGGGATCGTTATAGTCTATATTAACTATTGTGTTTATTTTCGTGGATACATCTCACGCCACTCGTCTATCCGCCGCATTAGAGAAAATCCGTCAAGCACGAGTCGACCTGACACATTGAGGGCCCCGTACACAGCGGACACAGCACAGCAGATCCCTATTACCTAATATACAGTGTGGCTCCTTAAGTCATAAACAGATTTTTTTTCTAAGTACTATATAATCCTAACCTGCCCGACAGCTGCTTAGAGCGATAATTAGGGCAAAGAGATAATCTTTTTGCGGTGAAAGAATATTTCCTTTTCATTTCCTTTTCATTTCATACGAGCAGACGGGTCGCCTGATGGTAATCGATCACCGTCGCCCATAGACACTTGCATCACCAGAGGAGTCACAAGTGCGTTGCCGGCCTTTCAGGTGGGAGTACGCTCTTTTCTTGAAGGTTTGAAGATCGCATCGGTCCGGAAATACTGCATTACTCATGGTCACCCTACAAGTTATATAAGGTTTGTAACAGTTAGAAATAATGTAAATTAATATTAGGATCAGATATTCTAAATCAGCACACAAATTTACATCGACAAATAATATTTCTATTCACGACTTAGGTGTCACCCTGAATAATTCTTATTACAAAAATCGGCTAGCATAATTTTCAAGCCATTAATTTGCAAAATTTGTGCAAAGGTCACCGTGTAAAACCTTAAAGCATCACCACCAACCACTAAATGGCAATCCTTATCATTGTCGAACAATTTTTTCATGGCGTTTTTGTACGACGTCGTGGTAAACACGGGAATATTTCTGACGCATTATAAAAGAAACATCTGCAAACAAAGAAAAACACACACTGGCCACTGACAATGTATCGTAGGTAGGTATAATAGAGTTCTTCTCGGGTGAACGCCGGACCGTCAAAATCTTCTGCATCTCCTGATGATGCCTCGTAGAGGGGCGAAACACGTGTCCAGGATTATACTGTCTGGTGGTGGTTTATTATATTTGCATACGTACCTATTTTTTTTTGGAAACTTAATGAAAATATGCGCATGTGAGCACAATTTATCGCCACACTCACACATAACCAAGACAATACTTAGTTCGCGGAAAAGCAACGGAACTATAATCCGTTGTATTATGAACATATCCGCTCTCCATGCAGGTTTATCGCCAACGACGGATTAATCCGTCAAAGAGCGCAGAGCGATATAAGTCACCTTACGATTTGACACCATCACATAACGTTCTTCCTGTTGTGTAACTCTTGTAGATTAAACAACCCTGGAAATTAATTACTACCCGGAGTATTAGGTCACAAAATCTGTGTATCTCCCTGGAATGTTACGTCCCTCCCACTTCCTTTCTACCTACCCGCGCTCGCCATTTTTGAGTTTGAGTTTTCGCACCGTACCCAGAGCGCTGACACGACGGCATGTGACGACATGACAAGGTGTACAGAAATTGTGACCAGGTGCATGCTACAGACATACACATATTGTTACTCGGCACACATCAGTGACGTGACGTGACGTCACACTTATAACACCCCTCTTTTTCGCCGGTGGTTGAACCAATTATAGAAAGACAAGAACTACTTAGATATTAATAAATGTTTTGGTTTAGAGATTACACAGCGATACCCTAATCTGTAGTTGCCGATTGAAACAGCACATCTGTATTGAAACCGCTCCCACAAAATGGAGTCAGCCTCACACGTGGTGATCCACTCTCATTTTACACTTTATACTGAAGATTTACACGAAATTTAACTTTATTATTACCTTAAAAAGGGTCAGACAAACGGTCGCTGTTTTTTCCAAGTTTAAAAGAAAAAAGTAATATCTATGCATACGGTTTTTATGTTATGCTATCTTTTTTTCTTACGCAAGCTATTTAGAGGAGTAGGTCAATGTCAAGAGGTTTGGATAGATAAGGGTTTCTGAAGTTATGTAGCAAAATGGAGATCTTTTATTTTTCGTGCTAAATTATTTTTATGTTTACTAAAGTTATACGTGTAAGTACGTTAGTGATTCTATTCATATGCATGTACGAGTAGGTATGAATGTGTTATCTTATAATAGTGATAAAATATGTCGTTATTGTGCACTAAAGAAAAAATATTATTTTATACAATTTTTTGTAGATGTTACAGTGAACTGAAAGTCTGTCTTCTGATTTTTTGTTTTAAAGTCGACCCCTAGCACAACTGTGATACGCACTCTGTGTCGCGTGACAAAGATTGTCCGTCTCTTTCCTTCCAGTAAAATGCAAGAAAGACAGGTTATGCTATGTCGATCGACAAGCGTTGTCGTCGGGGAGAATTGGCTAGACCGGTAAGAAGACTCCATCTCGTTCTTTATCCCGAAAAACGGAAAGATCGTAGTTTGATGTTTCAGAATAATCATTGAGCTATAAGTAGGTACATACAGACTAAAGGATACCACAGGGGACTAGCTTCGTCCACACTTGTGCCATTTCAGAAATCACGATCTTGCATCTCGTATCGATCACGCGTATCCTAAGTGTGGACGCTAACTACTTAGTTAACTAACTTTAGGCATACCGTATCCTTTTCACCGTCCAGTGAGAAAATGCGTCCACACTACCCATAGCGTATCAGCGTATCGTATCATAACGCCGTATCATTATAGCATATTATTTTTGATCCTTCATCTTTGCAGAGCAGCTTTATCTGGTTGACGTTATCTACTGTGATAGCTCACTGAGTTTTAGCTTTAATGTTTATAGGTAATATACTATGGCCGTTGGGGCAGAAGAGTTCTCGAGTAAAGACCGCGTACCGGCAAGCGCAGCGTGGGAAGGCCACTCGCAAGGTGGCTCGCGAACTGGTTAGGGTTGCGGTGACTCGCTGGATGCGGGTCGCCTCTATCCGGCCCATGTAGAGATCTATTGAGGAGGCCTGTGTCCAGCAGTGGACGTCCTTAGGTGAAATGATGATGATGACAGTATACATGCCGACCGACAAACAGACATACTGTCATGCATAAATACATACACTGTACACACAGACATACACACAGTCATACGAAACACATGTTGCTGTGTACAACTTCGCGCGCACTGTCTTCACTGATCTCAACGGTTATCGGATAGGTACTTACACGTACAATACAAACTTGTCAAGAGCGCATCAGTGTCCCCTTTGATGATCGTGCAAAAACCAACACGAGATGGATTGCGGCGTATCACATATCCGATCATACCTTGCGCATCACGTATCCGTACAGTATCGAAACACGTCCACACTTACCGATCATGATACGCGTATCCGATCGCTAGCGTGTGGGGTATTAAAGATAGGCGTGGCATGATCGCGATCGTTTCGCGTCCTGACTAACATCATGATACGCGAAGGAAATCGGATACGGTGAAATGATATAAGTGTGGACGACGTATCAGCATTGCTATACAGCGAGTGACAGCATCTTCGGACGAACCATACCGCACGAAAGGAGGCACTTTAGATTTATTTTACGGTTAGTTAATTTTATTGTAGTTTATTGTAAGTTTAGTTTCTATATATGGATTTATTTATAACTTGTTAAGAATTAATATTGTTGATCTTAATAAATGTGCCGATTAGTATTCGGTACCTACATACCTATACCCAAGGCAAGAATTTGGACAAAACTGTATAATAATAATTATGATATCTCATGTTACATATGTATAAGCTCAGTTAAACTCAATTAGTTCGTAATAATTGTCATGATTTACATGATTTAGTTTAGAACTAGGTATTTAGGCGTGTAGGCGCAGGTCAGCACCTGCGATAGAAGGAAAACTAACAAAGGCTGTTTGTTCGTTTTCCTTCCAGTTTTAGACAGGCTTAAGATAAACTTGTGTTTCTTTAGCCCAGTTAACACAGGCGGTTTGTAAGGTACCTATAGGTAATACTACCAGCAAAGAAAACCGAAATTTGGGTATGCTATATAACCGTCTACGTCAGAGACAGAGAGATTGTTTTCGACACATTGCAACGGAATAAATAGTAATAATCATAAGTCAAGGTGTAGTTTGGGGAAACCTAAATCCGGTCAAGTGGACGTCTTTTGGCTGACAATGATGATTCACAGAACTTATAATCTGAGGAAGTTACTTAGAAGTTTCACATAGCGATGTCCCACTCACTCAAATACAGTTTACCACGAGAGCGCGGGGAGTGAGACGATATGAACTTCGAAATTCGACGTAACCCCTCAGATCCCTAGAATGTTTTGGAATATTAAGTTTACCAGTTTTTTTTTTCGTTACTACCTATGCGTAATGTGGACTTAGAATCTATGGATGGTTTATTTTTATCTCATATTGCTTTTTAGATGTCATTTTTTAAATCCTGGACGTGACATTTGCTCGCGACAATCGAGTGTATACCCTCGTTGGTCTATACACATTACCAAGTAAAATTCATAAGTTAGCTAACATTCTGAATGATGGAAATGTACCCGCTACTTATTTACTAGTGAGTGCATTTTTTATATTTCAACTAGTGACTAGTAGTTCATACAGTCAACTGCAGTAATTCCATTCCTGCATTGTGCGCAACTCATTTAAAAACACTTGGTGTCCTAGTATAATGTGCTAACTTTCTTTGCTTCGTTATCTGATGTAGACACGACGCCCGATATTTTATCTTCCTCTATCTTCAGCTTTAACGTATTGAGCGTTCTGTTAAATTTACTCAAACATTAACACAAATTAGAATTTCCCAGTGCGAGCGCAGTTTAAGACAATGGCTGCTTACGTGTAAGTAACTAAAGAATCAACAACTTCCGCCATTCTCGCGCAAACGCATAGTTCCTCCTTACGAGAAGTGGCACAATTCACATCCTTGGGTGTCCCACTAAGCGAAATTAGATCTCTTCATTTGTAACCTGACTAGGAACTTGGTAAGTCTGGGCCTCATTACCAATATTCTGTGGGTGGAGCACAAATCCACAAACATATTGAAATAGAGTTGGGACGCGGTCCGCAAAGCACAATGACTGTGGAGTGAGTTTAATCGATTCAACCCAACTTAAGGCGTGGGAGAGGGTAATATATTTTTACTTTTATAAGTTTTGATATGTTTTCTTAGAGAACTACGCATTAAGTTTATAATTAAGACATTATTTTGGATAGGCTAAGACGGCTGAGTACAAATATTGTCATAGATAAGAGTTATTTAGGAAACATGACTGACTGTTGAGTTTGTTTCGGCTTTCTTCTCAACAGAAGAAAGCAGAACGCATCCATCGGTCTCCCGAGATCCTCGTAGATGATCGATCCACCTTGTAGGGAAGGGAGCCGCGTGTTCCAGTTCGTGGTTGCCACTTGATAGCTTTTCTGCTCCAGCCGTTGGATCTGCAAACGATGTGCCGCTGCGACACCATAAAGTGTGCGCCGAGTAGTACCAACCTATAGATAATCCATACTAATATTATAAATGCGAAAGTGTGTCTGTCTGTCTGTTACGTCTTCACGCTTAAACCGCTGAATCGATTTGAATGAAATTTGGTATGGCTACTTTTTATCCAGGAAAAATACGCTTATCCGCGATAAATAAATTTAAGGCGGACGAAGTCGCGGGCAGCAGCTAGTAAATGAATAATTTTAAAAAAACAGTAGAAAAATACCCTTTACAATACTTTTCTAACAAATCCAAACACAGCTATGGCTATGATACGATGTTCCATCATGAAGTTCCAGTTCATATCTTCCGGCTCCATCATCAGATCAGTTGGACAGTACCATTTTATTGTATTGTCATCAGAACTACATACAGCTGCCAATTTTCATGACGCTACGATCTTTGGAAGATGGTTAAATTTGTTAGGTACCTTAGATTCCATTACAAAGTTATATACAGGTCGACCTAATAAAAGCGTGTTAAAAATTAACGATGTTAAAAGTGGTTTTGCCTTTTTATATATATATATATAATCATAACATTAAAAAAAAGATATTCTAATAAACGGCGTCCCCAACTGACAATACTGGCTGGCTGAAAATTGTTTTGAACCCTAGTGTTTCTGTTAGGTGATTAAGGCAAGCGGCAACACATTGTCCATAAAAAAAATGCGCCTTTCTCCACTTCTGTTAATGATTTAAAAGACTCAAGGACATCTGTGGACATAAGTGTTTCAGTAAATTTTTTGATACCCTCACATTAGTGGAGACGAGGGCGAGATACATTGCCGTTTTTAAATATGGGAAGATCTGCATGATAATATGTCAACGTCAATGTATTCCGGGCTTGCCTCGACTCGCGTCGATGCGTAGAGCTGGTATGAATGAATACTAGCAGACTGGTCAGACAATGAAAGTGTCGCCATCTGAATAGGCAAGGTTCATTCAAATCCGGTACACGTGTTGGTTCGCAGCACAATAATTGTGCTATGTACCTACGTACCGTTTGATGGCTATTCCGTATTGTGAAGATTTTGCGACCAGATATAGCATAATATTAAAGAATAGACCAGGAAACTTACGAAACTTTGTGGTCCTAAACTACAAGTGACTAGGCAACGAGTCGATATTTATCAAGGGACAACCCAAAACAGTTCACGGGAATCTCAAAAAGATCGGGGATGCAGAAAATGGAAAAGATTTGTTTGTAAGTATTTTCAAATAAGTATGGTACAGGCTCCTATATATTCGGTACAGGTTAGGTTTTTGGCTGAAATTTAACGGATTTTCCGAAACATTTGAATTTGAATTTTATTGTGAATTTCATTGACGTAAATGCTTAAGTTTTGTTGTGACCGTGAGACGTAGTGAGGAATCACAAGTTTGAGGACACTTATATTGTGCAAAAAGTTTTTATTCAGTGAAGTACTATCTCGGCTCGCACTTGACCCGTATTTCAACGATAAAATTTTGGAATGTGTCGCAGTACTCACAATGTCAACAGTCCAGCTGTCAGGATTGCCTCGTGGATGCCTGCATAGTCTACGGCGCCCGGTAAAACCGACCGAGAACACGAATACAACTCACCGCGAGTGGGAACGTGACGGAGGCTCCGGTCTGCGTGGACAGTGGAATTACCGCTGCAGCGAGTTTTGTTTTGAGGCAGTCCAGTCTGCCGTCAGCCGGCATGCGAGTCGTATCGCCCCGCGGCGCCCTACTTACGAAACCCGCACGTGTAACATGAACGTCTCGCGTTACGATACTCGCCGCGCCTCGCCGCGTCGCCGATAACATCTGCAAATCCGATATTCGGGCGATAGTGAGATAGCGGCCAATTCGTGTTACGCGAGCGCTCGCCATGTGATCGCTCCCGCCGATGGGAGCGAGAACCGAACAAAAAAGCCGCCTGCTAATGTATCCCGGCTACAAAAAAGGGATAAAAAGGCTATTCCTGGAATGCGCACATGTCGACGCGGGGTAACGGCAGCTACTGATTCCGCAGTGTCGTCGAGATGCCCCGAAGGAGCAAGTGGATGCATCTGGTGGCGGGCATCGTCGCCGGAGTCACGCTCGGGGTCTTTCTCAAGCTCTGCTTAAAGCCATCCTCGAGGACTTCTATTGAAGCATGCATGGAGATGGCGAGACAAGTGGCGCCGGATCCGTTGGCTTTGATAGACTTGAGCGCGGACGAGACTATTCAAAATTCCAATAAGAGTTTAGTGTTTGTGGGTGTGATGACTGCCGAGCAGTATCTGAGTTCTAGAGCAAAGGCTGTGATGGAGACTTGGGCGCAAGATTTGCCCGGTCGTATAGCGTATTTCAGTTCGGAAGTGTCACGCGCGCCGGGGCTACCTCTAGTCCCGCTTCGGGGCGTGGACGACAGCTACCCGCCGCAGAAGAAGTCGTTTCTGATGATGCTGTATATGTACGAGAAATACGGTGACAGGTTCGAGTGGTTTATGCGGGCGGACGATGACGTTTACGTGAGAGGTGACAAATTGGGTGAATTCTTGCGTTCCGTGGACAGTCGGAAGCCTCAGTTCATCGGGCAGGCCGGGCGAGGGACTAACGATGAAAGGGATGCACTTGCTTTGGACTATAATGAGAACTTCTGTATGGGCGGGCCGGGAGTGTTGTTGTCCAGGGAGACGTTGAGGAGGGTGGCTCCTCACGTGAAGTACTGCTTGAAGCACCTGTACACGACGCACGAGGACGTTGAGCTGGGCCGCTGCGTGGCCAAGTTCGCCGGAGTGTCCTGCACGTGGAGCTATGACGTGAGTATTTGACTGTTTTGCGAGAATAGGCGTAATAACGACTTAATTTGGCGACGTAAGCCAATGACGCTTATGAAATAACGGGTTAGTTTACGGTCGACGAGCATTGTTTTGTTTGACAAATTGAATGGCTAATTTTCTTATGCATTTCCGCCACCGTTTGGGAAATCGGAATAGGTATTCGAAAGATGTCAAAGTAGTATTTCTAGATTGCTTTGCTCACGGAACCTAAAGCCAAAGCCTTCACCTAGAAACTACAAACCTTATCAACCCAGTTAACATCGCCGAATTTCTTGTAGAATTTGATTTTTTACGAAACAAACTTTGTTCTGTATTAAGTGTAACTTTCAAGATTTTTCTGCAGTCGCAATCGGCTTGCTCGTGATTATTTCAATTGAATAACAAGTAAACTGCCAGCAAAATGGTGCAGTTAGGCAACCTGCGGGTAGGTAGGTTTCTTTAGTGTAGTAACTTCAACAGTAACTCAGAAGGCAACCCATTCACTTCAAATAGCGCAGCGATTATTCTCGATTTAATGTAATTAAAAAAAGGTTTACCGATTGCTTCCACAATAACTACTTTTATGGTTATCAGCTGGGAGTTACGTACTTAAACTGACTATCACTTAGGTAGGTGTGTTATATTTCTCCTTTTAAGCATTAATTAAAGCAAAGCATCCGTTCTTGCAGGAAATAGGCAAGTAAAGCAACGGAAATTGATTCGCGTATAATCACCGTAAAACTCAGTCGGAAAGTGGCATATCATTTCGTTCAAGTCAGCCTTGCCATTAAAAGTCCCCGGCAAGCTCGGCCGAATTTCACCTTCGAGTACAAACGGAGTTTCGTTCTCATTTTAAAACTACGTGTTGGATTGTAACGAAACTTTGCATATACAACGACATGAAGTATATCTGGGTCTGTAATTAGTTTATATTGCTCTAGTTTATAAAACAAACGTGAAAAATTTGTATAAAAAACTTTAATTCGCTGTATTTTTTTACTACGGTATCTGAAGCTACATAAACTAATTACAGGCCTGCATATACCTTAACTTATTCTAAGTACAAAGTTTCAGAGAAAACTAGCTATTCATTTTGTACCGAGGACTCTTAAGGGGCTTCTAGCGAAAATATACGATTTTGTATGGTTATTGTTGTGAATCTAGTCCCTGAAATGGTGAAAATAATTTTCCATACATGCTGTATTTATGATAGTTCAGTTTCTATTAAATATTTTCTCAAATTCAGAAATTTGAATATAATAGGTAGGTATATCGCATGTTCATTTTTAGGCCACTTCGTCCCACAATGCTCCGGCCGGCATTTATAATTATAACCTAACCCGGGTATGTTAATGAACTTTGATATGTCCACGTAAATTAGTTTTTTTTTCTCATATGAATGCAATTAAAACTGCATTTGCTAATTCACGTTGACATATCGGAGTTTGATATTTATAAACTCAACTCAATTTTCAAGCATTAATAATTTCAGTTGTAAAATAAGTTGTGAAATATACCACTCAAAAAACTTTAAGTACTTTCCTATTTGTTACATTTCCTTTTTGAATTAAAATTTTAAACGTCCAATGTGTCCACGCTCCACAAGCTTTTTTGTTTCTCCGAGTTATGTACAGTACCTATCTATTAATTAGCTTAAATACTACCTACGTATATCGATAAGTAGACAACTTGGATTAAGTTTCCATCTATACGTAGGAACGACCCACTGGCCTTCAACTTAATGAAGCAATTGACTGTCAAAGGCTGAAGCCGTCGAAACAATGGATACTTAAATCAGAGACTGCATTAGATATGGGACATACTTAGATATTGCAAGATTTTATACACAAGTTGCGGGCACCCTCTGCCCGCAACTTTGCAGAGGCGAAAAAAATGATGACCCTCTTTTTTCTTCAGAGTAGTCGATTAAAAAGTATCCTATAACCATCCATGGATCAGCTACCCGTGTAGCTAATAGTTGAAATCTGTTAAGCCGTTTTGGCGGGCTTGTTTGCCACCTTAGTAGAATAAAGAAATATACAAACATACAAAAAATTAAAAATAAATATTTTCGATTAATTCATTCATCAGTCATCACTTAAATATCCATACTATTCATACTATCCATACTATTCCATTAATGTAATAAATATATATATATTAATGTCTGTCTAACAGACTGGCAGACAGACAGACAGACACACTTTCGCATTTATAATATCAGTATGGATACTATAAATAAATAAATAAATAAATATTACGGGACAATTTTACACAAATTGAACTAGCCCCATGGTAAGCTCAATAAGGCTTATGGGTACTAGACGACGATATATTTAATAGATATATTGCTTATATACATAGAAAACATCCATGACTCAGGAACAAATATTTATGCTCATCACACAAATATTTGCCCTTACCGGGATTTGAACCCAGGACCTCAGCTTCGCAGGCAACGTTACTCCCACTGAGCCAAACCGGTCGTCAAACTACTAAACTATGGATGTGGATAAATAATACTAATCAATGTATGTGTTATTTACTTAAAATCCGAATTTTAGAGTTTGATATAATACCTATAGGTACCAATACCATTTTAAGTACACATAAATTGATTAGTATCATTTATAACTGTTTATAATACATTTTTTTATCGAAACATTTCTGACATTTAATTTCTGTTTTAACGCTGTCCGTTTTGATGTAGGGCAGCCGAATACAAGAAATGATTACATCTATTGTTTTCGAAAACAGATATCATATCGTACCTCCAAAATGTTCTCGGCAATACACGTAACAACGTAAATATCTATGCTTCTGCAGTGTTCTTGTATCACAGTAGTACTAGTACCTATATCCACTACACCACACAATAAGTATCTCAAACTGGGCGTACATTGAGGTATCTCCCTGTATGTTTTGTCAACATTAACCAAGCCTCGTCGACACCTATCTGTAAACGAGTAAATGTCAAGGTTTTCTGTTCTTGACATTTATGACGAGTTGTATGGCAGAATTCATAAACAATACCTTGTAGTTGACGGGTTTAATTAAAAAATTGAAGCTTTACCGCTGGCTCAATATTGCCATGTCACTTTCAACAAATTGAAATTTGAACGTTCTCATACTGACACAAAGTCAAATTTTAACTGACCTGAAAATGTAACATATAGAATATCGTAATATTGAGCCAGGGATGCATTAATTAAAAATATTGAGAGGATAAAACATATTAAAATGGACGTGTAATAATATCAAACTTGGATAGGTACGAGTACAGTCACCAGCGTCAATATCTGCCATAAAAAAGCGGGCGAAAATATCTGACAGATCCTAATGGCCCTAGAATAGAGTGGTGTCAGATATTTATGCGCGCTTTGCTGTGGCAAATTTTAATGCTGGTGACTGTACACGAAATTCAGACGATAAATTTAGCTTCATCAACTACATGCTTGTCTTCTTACCTCAAAAACTCATTCGAAAGTTAGCTGGATGTATTTTTTCTACCTGCGCTCTGACCAAGAATTAACTTTTGCAAAATTTCTTGCAAAAATCTTTTTCGAAAAGCATTGAAAGTATTGAAACCCACGGTTCTGTAAACCGGTTACGCCGACCGATCTCGACATTTGCTCTCAAAGAATCAAGTTTGAGCAGTCAGAGGGGTGACAATTCTAAGAAAAAAACTTTTAAACCGAGGTAAGCAGCCCACGATCCCGATCAGGTAGTCGTTCCATCGCGTTGGTGGGTCTCCCCGCGCTGCTTTATCCTGTACGCGGTCGTCACTCAAGAACCTTTCTCTCCCAGCGGCCATCGGTTCTACGAGCAATGTACCGTGTTGAATGAAGGCGGCACACGATCGTCGTTCTGAAATTCAGTGAACCTCTAGGCTGATATGATGAAGCTAGGCCCAGTACCTAATACAATATGATTCGTGATTGCTTTGTTTGGCAATTTGGAATAATACACGAAATAATTCTTACTCATAAAAAAATACATGTATTTTTTAGTAGAAAACTACTGTGAGGCTCCAGACACACTTTATTTATTTATTAGTCAAAATTATTCGGCTTTAACGACGTGGGTAACTACTCTGTAACCTATTAACGGAACATTCCGCATGAAATAATGACCTAATGAAACGAAAGATAAAAAAAAAACGGATTTTTAGGTATAATTTTCACGTTACGATGAAAATACTTAGTGGCTCTTGTTTTGTTTTGACTATTACAGTAAGGAAGAGACCAGTCATTATTCTCAAAAGAAGTACTATTTTTTTTAATTCCCATGAATATTTGGCTCTTAGGCTACCTATCAAAATTGTTTCTATCGGCACATTAAATTATTTTCTTTCCAATAATCGAACATGCGCGTACCTGGAATTCTAATTCTAGCCTATTAGTTTTTCGAACTCGTTATCATTACAAAGAAATTCCATTAGAATCACAATGGTTGCTCTTGGGTCCTCACTCGACAAAGCCATTCACAAATATACCCGTTATAGGTACCTCTAGGATATTTTTTATCTGGCAAATCATTTTATATTTCAATTACAAATTAGCATTATCATCAGAGCAAACTGAAAATTTTATTCTAAACTAGTTTTTGTAGCCTATTGTTGTTTCCATCCCGTTTCTTAATAAAATATACCCGACGTGAAACTTGGGACAGACAGACAACAAAAACGGCATTTATAATAGGCATTAGACATTTTAGCTTGGGGCCACTTAAAAAGGGATTTGGCCTCATGTCAAAGTTTGCAACATACTGTAGATACATGATTCAAAAATACCAATGCATTCTGAAATAAAAAATAAAATTTAAATGGCTTTGAAATAGGAAACTTCAATTTTACGCAAATTTTGTGATTTATGTTTTATCCAAAATCAAATTAAAAGTTATTTTCAGAGAGAACAACCATATAGTTAAATGCAGCTTTTGACAACTAAAATGCCAAATTACTTGTTTTTCCTTATAACTTGGGTGCATCATAGATCGTGTAATGTCACACGTTTTACGTTAGCAATTAGTATGGGACGTTTTCAGCACTCAGCAGGAATGCCGAACTTTAACGATCATTTCTAACTTTTACATTACTTTTAAATTTGTTTAGTCCCATAGATATTTCATCCCTACAAAAACAGGACCGATCGTCGTCTTAAACGAAGGCAACATCCTTATTCTAGTGCCAAAAGCTATGATCCCATTAAGAAACGTTAAATTCCCGATAGTACAGGATTTAACATAACTTACTAACTTACGGTTACAGACGGTCTGAAGCTACTTTCCCATTGTTTACAAGAAGCCTTGTTTTTTGTAAACTCCCGACAAAAAACAGTGTTATAAGTTTGTCATGAGTGTGTCTGTGTGGCATACGTAGCTCTTAGTGGCGTGCACAGGGTCTTTCAAGGGATGCAGTTTTTCTGTGCTTATATGGAGCCATGGTCGTGCAGAGTTTCAAGTTAGGCACTTTCTTTGTGCCTATAAGGAACCATAGTCGTTCAGGGTAGGCAAGGCAGTGCCTTTGTGCCTATATGGACCGCACGCCACCTGGTAGCTCTTAACAGGAAGGTTTCAATCAGTTGTTATCTAGATGTGCCGTAGGTTTTTATATTGGTTCCCCGTCCAACTTGTACACAAGCTGATTAAAGAGGACTTGTACAGCCTAAACGTTGTATAAAAGCCGTTCAAGTGCTGTACAGTTTCCTTTAAGTTGTACAGTAGCATATTTAAAAGCCATTTAACATCCATAAAGCCTTATAGTAGCAACCTTATTTCTAATGGTAATATTTTAGACCATTTATAGAGCTATACACCTTAAAGCTCTATGCTTTAAGGTGTATAAAAATGTGCCTAATCTAATGAGCGTTACAAGAGCGCTACAACACGATAATAGAGCAGTCATTTACTATAGGAGCCAAAACCGTATTGTAGATATTCTATCCGGCTTTTATGCAGCTTGTTATAGCGCTTGTGTGCTAGATGGGCTGTTACTGGTTCACTGAGCAGTTACCCACTTAAATTCCTTATAAGCGAGTCATTAATAAAAACAGGTTCATCAGCTGTGGTCATGCCAATGGAATTATGTGCAAAGCACGTATATATAATGCCATTATTCCTTGCACCTTAAAGTTCATTCATGCTCTAGCTACCGTACTACTAGTTAATGATGTATACTAATATTTACACAGCAAATGAGGATAAGACCGATCCGAACTAAAAAAACAAAACCCCTGGCTTTCGGCACCAACTTTTTATGAATGATGGGCGGGTGTGTACCTACTCATAAAAAAGTACTACGCTTATTCAAGTTATTCAGGTAGAATTCGCTTGGGTTTCATCCGAATGCTGTGCGTAAACACACTAATTATTGTGTATAACGAATATTTTGTTGTGCGGTTAGTGAAATTGATAACCATTAAAATCCCTTCATGGTCAGCTGAGCCCACTCTCAACACAGCCCGCGGGTTCAGTTGACTACGTTTATTTTTTCGGGGGCAACTCGGCCCAGAAATTGGCTAAGGGGTCGACTGAGCCCACACGGGCTCAGTCGACTACAGTTTACAGTTGTATGGTTGACTCAGCCCACGGGCTCAGTCGACTACAGTTTAAAGTTATATGGTTGAATCAGCCCACGGGCTCAGTCGACTACAGTTTAAAGTTATATGGTTGACTCAGCCCACGAGCTCAGTCGACTACAGTTTAAAGTTATATGGTCAACCCATCCAACGGAATGTTGAGATATATGTAGAACTAACATTTCATCTACCTGTCTGGACTGCTATCACGTTTTGGTAAGTTACTAATTTTACCAATAAAAGCACTAGATATCGGGTGCAGTTCAATTTTCATAAAAACTTTTAGTATAATCTCAGTTAACTACTATTAAAATTCATAATAAACATGATGTATACAAACAAAGTACATAATTTTGTTGGGCATAATAATTAAATAACAGAATACTGTATAATCATAGAAACATTATTTATAACGGTCATTAGGAATATTTTTTCGTGTTATAACATACATTCAGGATAATGATTAAAATTTAGAACTAAATTTTAACGAATGATCGGGTGACATACTATTATATGCTAACAAGGATACTGGTCAAAAACCGAACACTGTAGGTTAGGTTAGGTTTGTATTGTGACCATGTATAGCGGAGCGAGCGAAGCGAGCGGAACGTTAAAATGCTTGCATACTTGCGTGAGAGTTGCTTAAAAAGAAATGAAAAAGGATTTTTAGTATTTTTCATTTACTCAGAGGTTAAGTGGAAAATGTATTTGTATTTTTTGTGTAAAATATTGGGTTACTCAATAAAACATTTGGTTAACAATAAACAACTTAATGAATACAACGTTAACTGTAAAACATTAATGTCACTAATGTCATTCAAAGACAGTGCCATTCATATGAAAAATTAAAGAACTGACATGTAAGAAAGACGAAAATGTTAATATGATTGTAGTTTTACCTATTTGCAGAAAGTGATCAAACCAAAAGTGTCAGAGGGCTAAATTGACCCTTTTATTCTATACTAGCTGTTACCCGCGGCTTCGCCTGCGTACTTATTTATTTTTTTGACTTTTCGTTCAAAAAGGCAATGCAAGCATGCATGCATGCAAGTCAGTAAGTAGGTATACTTTTTACCACTAAGCCACAAGCGATTTCGCCTACGTGGTTAGAGGAAAATGCTATATATTCATTTTCCCGTGGGAATTAGATGTTTTCCTGCGTAAAAATACTGCGCAAAATTACTGGGTACTGTGACAAAAGATCTGTGCATCACATGGTTGGCAAGGCAACACGTGAGTAACGTACGTGAGTAACCATATATTATTTTGTATGTTTATAGGTGTCTGCGGTGTCTGTTTAGCATCTCGTGGACCCTTATGCTTTTTTACCAGCCAAGTAGTATAAAAAAGTAGCCTGTTCGTTTTTTCTTTACAATATGACCTCTATTTCCAATTTGTAAAAATGGATCGTGGTGACTTCCACTATAAAAAAGAAAATTAAAAATAAGAAAAAGGTATTTAATTTACAAACGTAATTGTAAACAAACATACACACACACTAAGTTGTCCCCCTAGCGAAAGACTGAGCCTGCGGGCCGAGTTGTCCCTCTGGCGGTAGACTGTGGTCAACTGAGCCTGCGGGCCGACTTGTCTCCTAAGCAATAGACAGTGGTCAACTGAGCCCGCGGGCTGAGTTGACCTTGTAGGCCGAGTCGCCCCCAACATATATTTTAGAGGTCAACTGAGCCTGCGGGCTGAGTTGTGAGTGGGCTCAGTTGACCATGAAGGGATTGAAATTGGTTGTTACCTACCTGCTGCGCTCTGAACAATGGTTTCTATTATCTACATATAGTATTATAAAGTTCTAATAATAGGTGAAATAAGCCATATGGAGCTCTTCAAATTTAAAGTATAACTTTTATTCGAAATTTTGGTATATATGTAGCCAAATTAGGGGACGGCGGGGTTCAACGTGCCGATTTCACTAAAACGCAAGATATCTTTCGCATTATCTAAGTAAAAAATATCTTTTTTGAAGTATGTTATGTGAAATTCTATGTAGTTTCTGAAACAATAGGCTGTCTTTAATCATATGCGTAGTTAATTAAATTATAAGAGAGCAAGTACAACTTACTCCATCAAGGGGCGGGTTGTGTCGATAATGAGGTAAGTTGTGCCACTTATATCAATAATATGTTAAAGTAGACTTTTTAGGTTTTTAAACAGCAATTAAATGTGTAATTTAATAATAGCGTATATTTATCAAAAATTTGACAACTTGTAACTTACATACATTTATATATGTAAAAAAATTGTAGGTACTTATTTAATGTGATCAACAGAGCAACTTGTCTATTTAGAAAAAACTTCAAAACATAAAACTTAGTATTTAAGAATTATTTTTCTAAATTAACAAAATAAACATAAGTTTCTTCTTGTAACACACATTTGCTAATGTAGTAATTTATATATCTCAACAGGATATCATATGTTACCTTATTAAAAAAATCTACATAACGTTAATCAGTCATAAATCAGTCTATAAGGTAAACCTGAGGTAGTATCTTATTATATATTACAAAGTTATATTATTTTTATTAGTCAAGAGTTGGAACAATCAGAAAAGCAATTTGGGCAAGTATATATCGTGCAATTTTCATTATATGTAGAACTAACATTTCATCTTGAATGTGCCCAGTGTTTGCATATAGTGCATTGTATCCACTGCTCTCCTGGTCGCGAGTTAGAATAGGAGTCACAACAAATAATACAATAGCATTAATCGTCATCTTCTTCATCTGTTTCTTGTAATACTTTTCTTTTTGCTGATTTGTTTCCTGTTTTTTTGCGTTAGTTTTTGTTTTCTTTTTGGTACTTTTTCCCTTTTTTTTCCCTTTCTTGCTACAAGCACTCGTTCTACTTTCTGTTCCTTATTTGCTTGTTCTTCGGCTATCGCATTCTTTTCTGGGGTATCGGTAAGAATGGCACTCTTTCTGATTCTTCGTTTACGCCCTGTTACTACTCGAGGTGGAGCTTTGGGTAGTGGTCTAATACTTTCTGGTAAGAAAGGGGCATCTTTAGATGTTCCTGGTTGTGGTTCGTCATCGTGAGCTGCAAAGGATGGGTCTGGTTCCGTCTCGGTCTGTTCTGTGGTGCTTATATGACTGATAAAGCAAATACCAGTTTGAAAATTTTGCTCCGAAAATTCTTGAAAAACATCTGGACTAGACGCTGTAGATTCGTTAGTCGTTTGTTGCAGTCCTGATGGACCAGGATGATTTGTGATATCTATGGATTCATTTTCTGGCTCTTGGCGATCGGTAACAAGAGACGGTGCAAAATCATGATCTGTAAAAATGTTTGGATCATATGGCCAAACGCCAGTTTTCTTAAAAGCGTTTGTGATATTTGTAGGAGTGGATGCCAAAGGCCAAGCATATCTTACCATGCCTGGAATTTCGTAGATAGACATCACTTTGCCGGGGTTATTACGAAGCCAGTTCTCTTGTGAACGAATTATTCTTCGCTTTCTCAATCACTTCGATATCGATATGGGATGCATGGTTGTCTAGAAGCAATAGCACTGGTTCTGAAGCGGTAGGTTTAGTGTATTTTATGAAGTGATCTAAATATACTAGAAATTCTTTGTTTGTCATCCACCCGGAGCTATTGCCAGCTCCAATACACTCCATTGGGCCGTCACTGATAAAGAGGCTTTTGAATTTCAGGCGCGGAAAAATAAACATGGGTGGTATGCTGTTTCCTATTGCACTCACCGCCAATTCCACCGTCACTAATGTACCACGCTCTGCAGATACGATGGCACCCACTTGCTTCACACCCTTTTTAGCAATATTTTTTTTCGGCTTCAAGACTGTTGTAACACCTGTTTCGTCTAAATTCCAAATTCGTGAAGGGGTGAAGTGGTACTTGTCAAGTACGCTGCCAAGTTTATCGAAAAAATTGCTAACATTGTGCCCGTCCTGCGCTTGTAGCTTCTGGAGTCCTAATGGAAAGAGTCGGATTTCACTGCATGAAGTTTGTAAACCAGTCTTTACCAGCCATGCGGTTTTTATGCCACGACGGGGGAATATTTTGTTTATTGAATTTTAAAGCGCATTCATAAACAAGCTTTTTCACCTGTTCAGGTAAAAGACCGAAGTAAATTGTTGAGCATCTTAATTAATACGAAGCTAAGACCGCCTCTTCTTCAGCATGGAACACGGATATATCCAACCGTAGGAGTTTGTCTAAGCTGAAGTTTCTTGACATATCTTTATAATGTAGCATAACATATTTCCAGTTCACGGGCTACAGTTTTAAATTTTCGCCCGTCATTTAAAACAGCTTCAGCGGCTTTTTGGAGTAAGTCTTGAGAAGTGGTACCCCTATTTGTCTTCCTTTTGTAAACTCTCATACATCCTAAAAACAATACAAATAATAATTAGATTCATGTGGGGTTAGTTGTGCCCTAAACGGGGTTCGTTGTGCCGCGGCACAATGTACCTCCGACCATCGGCACTTTTAAACCCCTTAGCAACACAACAACCAACAAACCGATATCAAAAAACAAGTTGAAAACAGCGTTATTACAACACATTATCCTGACGATTCTTTAATAAACTGTCAACACTTTATCCACACAATTAAAACAATAGGTTACAAAACGACAGAAACAGACCAAAAAACATAAACAAGAAAATATTTACTTACGTAGCACCGGGACGGCACGTGGCAGGGAGCTACTCAGACCGCGGCGCTGACGCAACTAAAATGGCCGCCGAATGTGCGCGTGGGTAAAGCAGTTTTCGACGCAACAACGGAATATGTCTATCTCTTTTCCTCTTTGAGATATTCTCATCGGCACAACCTACCCGCGGCACGTTGAACCCCGCCCTCCCCTACACTAAAACTGCTGGTTGGATTTAAATTATGTTTGGTACACGAGCTATGTATTCAATTCACAGATCATTATAGAATACCTAGTGGCCATCGCCGAGGACAGACAATTATTCACAATATTATTTAATTCAATTCATAATAGTTTTTGTTTAAATAATATTATGAATTTTCTTTCAAGCAGACCAACATTCCACATTCTAAAATAGGCATATTAAGATTAACAACCAACATTTAAAAAAAATACGGTAAGTACCTTTCATAAAATTACCGTATACGTAATCACCATTTTTGATGTGCTATGTCCATTCTACATTTTATCAATCTTTGCCGCGTCACAGAATGGGGAACAAGTAACAGATAAGATAAACCGAATGTTTGAACACCTACAAGTCTGCATTTACTTGAGAGGTCATTTTGGTGTAACATTAGTTAAAACTGATATATTACGATAACTAGGGACAAATATTGATAAACTGTTATAAGCGGTAGCATATCTCTTGATTTTTAATTCTTTTATAACAATATGTGTCAATTTAAGATCACTTCATCGCAGTAGGTAGTTGGTAGTAGTTTTTATCCCTTTAGAATTCAGCATTTACACAGTTATTTAAGCAGCAAATGAGTGTACATTTTAGTAACCAATACTGGTCATGCATGATGTTCAATGTATTGCCGACTTTTCTGCAAACGAAAACAACTGACTGAAATACCTCAGATGTGGTATTTTCTCACCAAAGTCTTCACCAAGAGAATGATACTACTGATGAGCTTATACTAACCTGCGGGGTTATTGTCTAACGAAATTTTGACACTTAGTATCCGAATCAACTGTCATAGCCCATACAAAATCATGACACTTGATTCTGATTGCGAGCGTCAAACGCGTTAGGCAATAGGGGGGCTGGTTAGCAGATAACAGGCCCTTTGAAATATTTGCAAAGTAAGACGAGAAAAAAGATAATCAAGTCCCATCAACGGTTCCTTTCATCATTAATGCCTTAAAATAATCATTAACTCATTTGTTAAAGGGTAAGGGTATCTTACATGTAGGTTAAATAACTATAAAAATCTCCAATACATACGACGGGCACCCCTCGACCGAACACTCTGGCTCTTCAAGGGTCTTTGTGTTAGCGCTCTTCACCTCGCCCATTCATTCAACAAGCATATATAATGTCCAAGCCACATCTAAGCCAGGCTTTAAGGTCACGAGTCAAATAATATCCCGTAAATATTGTATTAAATAGTGTCAACACTAATTGAATGGCAATTGTATAAGTATATCGCAAAAAGCGGAATGCCGCCAATGGATTCAGTTGGCGGTTACTACCCATATAGCCATTTTCGGTCGCAGAATCTTCAAAGCAGTTACAAGTCACAATATTTCCGTAACTGTTACGGCACATTGCGACTGTGGTGAGTTTTGGTTTCTACGTGTAGTAACAGTTAATGCCGCCACTAAGTCACTAGTAACTGTGTGTTGTTGCTGTGTCCACGCATAACGGAAACATTTGTGTGTACACGTTTTTATACACTTTGCGTTGAGTTTGTGACTAGTGTACAAACGTGGCAGTAACAGTGTGGTAACTTTGTAACCAAAAGCTTACGCGAAGTGTAGTAATGTTACGTAAATGTTTCTGAACTTGTAACGGTAAATGATAATAAAAACGCTTTCCGCTTTTTGCTGTCGATATGATCACTATTTATACAACGGTCAAATCGGCTAGTAGTACTTTTGCCGTAAAGTTACGATGTGTGTGTAATCGGTGCATGTTTGTAGAGAACACCTCCTTGTAACTTCACAAAATTCAGTAATTTATGTAGGTACTTATAACTAAAAATCTTAATAAATATTTGCGCGGATTATACTTGAATATTTCTTATATCCGTTTTTTGACAGCCGTCATCCCAGTATATTTACGCGTCCGCGCCATTGCGATTGTACTGGGATGACGGCTGTCAAAAAACGGTTATAAGAAAAATTCAAGTATACCCAAGTAGCACAACTTAGGTTAAATAGCTCGTATATCACATCTATTTAGATACTTAAGTGAAATATACAGCCGTTACTAAGTTCTATATAGGTGGAAAGAACCCTTAAGCAACCAATATAGAACTAAAAGCAGAACAATTGCAGCCTATTTTTGGTTCTAAATTGAATCCACAAGAGATCTCACAAGTACCTTATGTTAAGTGGCAATTACAACTATAGGTCAAAGATAGGAGCTATAAACGATTCATTCACTCATTGACCGAATGAATAAACGCAAACGTCAAAGTTCCTTTGAGTGGTGCGGCAACAAGTTGGGTTTTTTAATGTGATCTGCCATTTTAATTTTGGATGTCATCTGTTTGGTAAATAATTAAAACCTCACGTTAAGCATTGAAATAAGCACGAAATTCTTGCGAATGTTTTTTCACCGTGAAACTATAGTATGGTTTCTTTGTAAATTTTGATGCGCCTTTGATTTGATCAGGAATATTTAAAAAGAGAGTGCTAAATCAAATAAGGAATTGATACTGGTAAGAAATAAATATGTTAAAAACCTGACATAACGATTGTATGTTATGTACAATGTTAAAAAAAAACATAGTCACAACTATCAAAAGTCTGTGATTATGCGTAAGTGTGATAAAATGTTGTTTAAAATAATTAATTTTCAAGGACTCCATTTTGTTAACATGTCGGAACAAGAAAGATCTTACAGTGTTTATTTTCACTTATTTGTTCTCTATTTGGAACTATTATGTCTGAATATCACTTATTTGTATCTTGCGAGTGGCAAAGCAGTGAATGCTATTACGAATACCAACCAACTAATACTAATTATTTGCTATTTTGTAGTAATTTGTGATGAGTTTAATGTCTGGAACTTCATATCGACAGAAACAAATGTAGAAAACAAATTTGTATCAATAGAGTGACGCACGACGAATAATATTTTGACAGAGGCAATAGGACCATAAAACATTAAATGTCCTAATTTTGGTACTGTTAGTGGTTTGAAATAAGTGAAAATAACTGCTTTTGGTTTCAAGAACCTCCTATTGACACTTAATTATGCGTTGGAGTGGCAATAAGGTACTTAAGGCCTTAAAAGTTTGCAATATTTTTAAGTTCCAAAAGGGCCGTAAAATTATCTCTTTAGCCACTATTGGTGCTATGTATACTGCTCCATTATACTAGTCATTTGGAATTAAAAGTTCCAAATAAGCGTATGTTCTCACTTATTTGTAAAAGTTGCTTATAAGTGACTTTAGGGCCTTATATAGCACTATTGCTTCTTATTCAGTGACAATTAAATCCTGCATGCAACTTTAAGTAGCAAAATCGACTTTTCCCAACCATAAGTAATAAAGTAGAAACAAAAAACGTTCCTAAGCAACTAGAAGTGACAGGATGAACTCATATACAATTTTGAGTTGTGTTTAAAGGTATAAGTTTTATCAAACACTGTTATACCACTCATTTAGAACATAAAGCTATAAGATAAGATGCAAAATTCACTAATATGCTGCTTGGGTAGTTTCATTTATATACTCGTCTCAAATAACGCAGTTTTTAAGACGACGGTTTTTAACCAGTGATGACGTTATCACTCACAATGGGCCCTATAAGAAGGCTCAAGGTTACTCAAAGGCAATGGAGCTAGCTTTGCTCGGAGTTTTCTTGGGGGATTGAATCAGAAATGCGGAGATCCGCAGAAAAAGCTAGGTGGTCAACATAGCTCAGAGTTGCTAGACATCTCATTTGAGTTCCCAGTTATAATATTTTTTATTTAGACTAGTATAACCTAGTGGATACAGTCAAACAGCTCTGTTTTATTGAGATACATCTCTCATGCGATTGTACGGAATGCCAATGTCGCTTGAAGTGATATTCACGTAGACGAGGACACTGAGTCCGCTGAACATTCACCCAGAAACAAGAGTGTCTGTTTGTTCTATTCAACTGTTATTGGTACAAAACAATTGAATAACAATTGTCTTAAATTATGGCGCAGTATCGCGGACAATTTGCAATGAGTTTGAAATCGGGTCGAATGTAATACTTCACGTGAACATAATTGGCAACTGTGATAAAAGCCTGATGAAATGTTCACAATTTGTATAAATAAACATAAAGATTATTTATGTTACACGAAAATTATAACTTTGCCTCTAACTAGCTAATATTTTTTTTAATATTCAAAAATCCAATTTGAACAACCCGGTTGCGTTAAGTTTGCACCTTATTTGTATGCAACGCTATAGATATCAGGTGTAAACTTAACTCAACCGCAACCGGGTAATATTGTAGGGTAAGTAAAAGAGCACGGAACCCTCGGTGCGCGAGTCCGACTCGTACTTGGTCGGTTTTTTATTTCTTTGTAGTTATTGTCAATTATATTTGGCAAATTCAAATTGCGGGTAAATTTGATAACATGAAACAACGGGAAATAAAGCGAAATATTGTGAGGAGGATTAAGTTTAATTAATACCGCATCGAAAATCCATTTAAACACCACATTATTAGGGTTCCGTAGTCAAAATAGCAAAAACGGAACCCTTATAGTTTCGTCATGTCCGTCCGTCCGTTCGTCCGTATGTGTCACAGGCATTTTACTCAAAAACTACAAGACGTATACGTATTGATGAAATTTAGTGAATATTTCCAAAAATATTCACTAAATATTATTTTTATCAGAAACATTAAAGTGTTTTTAAAAGAACTGTCGAATGATGTGCCACACATTGATATTTGCTGATTTTTTTTTCAGTTTCGTTTATATGTATGGAGTGCCCCCCTAGAAATATATATATATTTGTTATTTAACTATTAAACTAAGTAGCGGCTTACAAAAGACATCTATGTACCAAATTTCATCGTCTTATAGTTTTTGAGTAAAATGCTTGTGACATACGGGCGGACGGACGGACGGACGGACATGACGAAACTATAAGGGTTCCGTTTTTGTCATTTTGGCTACGGAACCCTTATATATAAAGGTACAGTGAATATTATTGGAAATAATTGCGTCGAAAGTAGCATAAATTGTGACCCCTCCCCATCAATTTTTTTTAACCTTAGTCCAAAAAATATGAAAAAAAATTACAAAGATAAAAATCATACTTAAAACGAAAATTATTTTCAACATGATCGGATATACCATTTTTGAGTTATTACCGAAAAACTATGCTTCTCAGCAAAAGGACGTAAGTGCCGTGGAGACATTGCTCCTTTGCCAATGCCCTTTTTCACATCGTGTGTTTTACATCTGTAGTGCATTTTTTTGTATGAACAACTGCGGAACCCTACACTGACCATGGACCGACATGCTCTTGGCCGCTTTTTTTTTTAAAGATAAAACTATTCCATGAATACATGCGCACTTAATTAAGAATTCTCGTTACATTTTGGATAACGTAATCTAATCAAATTGAAATGTAGCGTAGGTATGTACAATTGTACATGTATAGTCGGCGACGACTGAAAACGAAGTATGCAGCAATCATTTCAACGTTGAGTTTTGACTCGACGGTCTAATTAACGTATTATACGATTATGTTAAAAAGATAACAATATCTACTTACCTAGATATAAAAAAATACTCTTTCGTGGAGTCAGTTAGCGTGACGTTTGCCGTGATGTGTACACGTCAGGGTTCTGTTGAATAATTTATACAATATTCTTGCTTACAAAAGCGAGTTGTTGACGATATTGTTGCCACCAAACATTCCCGAGTTTGTCTTTTCACTTTTTCTTTTCCACTTTCATATAGAACGTTTCATCTCTTGATACATTACAAGATCTAATATATAAATAAATATTACAGGACAATTTTACACAAATCGAACTAGTCCCATGGTAAGATCATTATATACATAGAAAACATCTAAGACTCAGGAACAAATATTTAAGCTCATCACCCAAATATTTGCCCTTCCGGGATTTAAACCCAGGACGTTAGTCTTCGCAGGCAACGTTACTCCCGCTGAGTCAAACTGGTCGACAAATATATATAACACTACACTCTATTATGTGGAGCTATATACGTCTGCACCTATACTATAAGTATGTTGTCGTATACATACATGCAAACCATATTGGGATTCTATCTAGGATATTACGTACAACTGCGACAGCATGATTTGGCAACAGTTTGTCTAGTTAATAAACTATTGTCATTAAAACGTTCAAAGTCGTCACGGCGCATTAGCCGCCATGCAAGATTAAACATTATAAAAACAATAGAGCACAGATTTCGTAACGGGCAGCTGCTTGGATAATTGAGTCGATCAACTTATTTTTTTGTTACTTATTTAGTCCCGTAACTCGGCTCAGGCCTGAAATGTCTGAAATGCCTGAAATGCATTATTTCCTAAATGTCTGTCTCAAAAATTATACCACAGACGTGCTGGCATTATGGAAAGCAGACATTTTGGGAAAAGGACTTCTTAGGAAAACGGTCATTTCAGGTATGAGCCCTTAACTCAGGGATGATAGTGATAGAGTTATTTAGAAAACAGCGAATTATCTAGGCTACATACTGACGATGGGCCCGTGAAAATGAACGTAAGTTTTAAAGAGTGACTCAGGAAATGTAACCAGATTGACCCAATTTATCAATTCGTTATTGTCTATTTGTTTATCGCCGTTACAATGTTTGGTAGAACAGCAATATTTTGCTGTTTGTTTGTAAAAGTAAACTGAGAGTGAGGATACATTTTCATTTATCCTCGTTTTATAATTGTGAGTGTGCTGGACTGCCCTTTTTTCGCACAACATTTGAGCTAAGAATTGACGTAATTTATTGCACTTTGGGAAATTATTGATCGGACAGTGACATAGATACTTACTATCTTTGACGCGCAGGCAGATTCGATAGACAAACCTTGTAATTGTACCTAAACTTGCTAATGCTAGACTTTTTATGTCACGCGGAACGCCAAAAACGTTCATGATCTTGTTTATGGCAAACATGGTTTGAGCTTAGAGGGCATGACAATCCGGCATGACTGAGCGACCGTTTAATGGCGATCTAATTATCTCAGGGCAGTGAACCAAGAGATCTGGGTGAAGAACACAAGAATATAAACCGATTGCTTTAGGTTTGCACCTGGTGAATAAGACGTGGCATACAAATCAGGTGCACCTTCAAATTAGCCGGGTTTTACCGTCGAATTTGTATACATTTTGAGATCAAAGTGACGAATATCAGTCAGCTTTAGGTTTGCACCTGGTGAGTATGACGTGGCATACAAATGAGGTGCAAACTTAAGTAAGCCGGTTATTACCGTATTAGAATTTGTATAGATTTGGAGATCTAGGTGAAGCAAGAACACAAGCTTGTGAGTATAAAGCGGCATACAAAAGAGTTGCACCTTTGACTGGTCAGATTTTACGAACTCGAATTTGTTTGGAAATCTGGGTGTAGAAAATAAGCCGTTTTAGTTTGCACCGGGTGAGTATGAAGTCGCGTACAGATGAAGTGCAAGCTAGGTAATTCCGTTTTACTAGTGAACTTGTATAGATTTGATTGCTTATTTTATTGGATTCATTATGTTGCTTGCGAAGAATATATTTAATGCTCATCACTACTAGCGTGATGATGATAGTATTCGATAGTCGAGTAGTCTCTACTTGAGTGCCCCGAGTAAACTGAACTGTATGAGGCATCGTAGCGTTGAAACCTTTAGACCGATTTGAATGCCGTTTTCGTTATTAGACTGCTGGTTTTCATGCAGATGTTGATAATAATCATATGTATTTATAATTATTTAGTTATTAACCTAGGTAGCATATTTAGTTTCGGATACCCGATAGCATTTTGAGAAGCGACCAAGAACTTGAAGACGCATCGTGGGCTGGCCTCTACAATAGGGTACTTGACTGACAGATCAAATCAGTTCCTTTTTATGAACTGTTAAAACGGTCAGAAAGTATGAAGTTTGAAAGGAAAAAGTTTTATGACGTCATAATTCTATAAGGTCAAATTGCCTCTTTATTTTTAGGTTTTCATCGTTTTAAAATCTCCAAAAGCATAAAAATAAGGATTCATGAATGTTTTCTACGTATTTTCAGAAATAACATTTAACTGCAAGCTTAACATGATTTATGTTGACTACAGGAAAGTGCCCAATTCTACAAAGTCCTCTATAAACGATTTCGTAAAGATCACGGGAAAAAGTATGGCGGATTGGGGGCATTAAAAGACCGGTCACCGTGCAGAGGGGTTAGTCCGATCTTCGAATTTTGATGTTCATATCGTTCTGTACCCCTCGTTAAGGTGCGTCCACATTTGTATCATTTGCCCGTATCAGATCATCGTCGCGTGGCATGATCGCGTGTCACGATCACGCGTTTGGACGTTGCGCCGATCCGATCGCTCGAAATCCATTTGCTACGCGTATCACACACTTATATCGGAAGAGTGCGGCATGTTCGGCGCGCCGACAGTGGGCGTCCAAGCAGCGCGATACGCAGTCATGCCACGGCACGGTGATCGGATACGAGCAGATGATACAAGTGTGGACGCACCTTTAAAGAACGCAGTACGGTGTAATACGAACATCAAAGTAGCCGATAAAGTCCTTGAAGTATTTATCCAGCGGTGGATGTTATTCGGCTGATATAACGACGGTGGTGGCACTATGTGTCATGTGACGTGTCCACTAACTGTAATTACGTGCGTTGTAAACCTGCCTGAGCAAGAGCCAGGTGAGTACGGAGATCTAAATAGACGACCGATAAACTCGCACGCAGCTATTTGGCCTTACACTTGGCGCATGCGCGTTGGGAAAGCAAATATTTCGTCGTGTTGGCGTTAAATAACGCACCACGAATCGCGCAAGCTGACAGTCAAGTATCATAAACATGTTACTATAGTATCTTGTCGTTTTGAACTCGTTTACCAGTCGTCATACGCATTTATCAATGAGGTTAAAGCGGTAAGGTACTAAAGACATTTGTGACACTGTTACTGGAGCAGATAGTGCTGCTCTGTACGGAATCGTAACTGAAGAGAGATTCCTTGGCAGTCTTGGTACATACCTACCACACACGAAAATCAGAACTGTAAAAAGCGTCATACTTCTAGGAAAGGTTTTAGGACTTGGGACATTTATTGCGACACGATGAATCTTTGATATTTGTGAATATGAACGGGAAAGTAATGGAAGAAGAAATAAAATGAAGAACAAGAATTTATTAAATTCAAATTCTAATTATTTATTTTCGGATAACATGATCTATAGTATTGTTAGTAATTAATCAGTTAATATACGACTATAGCTATGTTAGTGCACAATTATTAACAAATTCAATAATTAAGTGGAGAAAAAAATGTGCACTGTTTCGTATCCGGAGACCAAAAGATTAACAGAAATTAGAGAAGAAAATGATAAAAATACTAGATTCTCGATGAATCAAACTTTTAGTGTACAGTCATGAGCATTAATATCTGCCAGAACAAAGCCTGCATAAATATCTGACACGACTCTATATCTGGAGTCGTTAGGATGTATCAGATATTTTCGCCCGCTTTGTTATGTGCAGATATTGATGCAGGTGACTGTACTACTGAATCTCGTTTATTACAAATTTCAAGGATTAAGTAGGGGGTACAAATCCCGGTACACTTCTTGAACAAAAATGACGGATCTGCGCATACATTTGTACGTAAATCGGTTACTGTGCAGTCAAGGTTATTATACTCAAAACGGTTTGCCGGCAACTGTACCTTTGTACCTACTTATACAATGATGAATTCCAAAAATCTGTCCCGGAACCGTTAGGATGGAGTTAAATCACATACTTATTTACCCATGTGTATATGTATACACTACTTATATGAGTGAGTATAAGTATGTATGTTAATTATCATATCAAGTTTATACGTAAATTCGCCCCACTCCGTATCCGTTTCCTCTCTGTTTTCATGGTTTCCGAAAATTCGGCGCTATAAATTGGCCCATTTGCAGCACATTATTCATACTTCTAGGAACATCCTCTTTTTCACAAACCGGCTAACGTCCCGCCGGATGGCGGTCCCTTTGAACGTAGAACAATGGTCCGTTATTTATCCTTTATTTAGCTGTCCCACATAGAGGACAAAGATTAGGAAACAGATGTCTTAAAGGCATTAAGTAGTGGTAATTATTGATGAAAATAACTGCGTTAGTTGTTTGGTGTTTGAGTTTAAACGATCAGATATGTAATTTTGTACTTAGTTATTTTTACCTCTAAAAAGCAATAGAAGCCTATTTAGGACTAAATCTATGTCACATTATTTAGAACGTCAAAATCTTTTTTTTTATCAACCACAACAAAACGTAACTAGTACTCGTATACTAATAAAGCTATTAAATTAAATAAGTTATTCAATTGAACTTTCGAAACATCAAAAATAACCAACGCAAGAATGGTAATTTTTGATGTTTCCTTAGTTTTATTACATTCGCTTCTTGATCCAAGTCCTGTTTTGGTATGAAAATCGTTTGATTTGACTTTTGCCGTACCCTATAATTCATCTAATTTTATTTGACCTCTATACCTACAGCTGAAATAATTGGACACGCATCTTCAGTCACTATAATACATCTTAATCTGACTTTAAGCAGCGCAGACGTATAGTTATGACAGTCAGTTTAGGTCTGTTAATAGCGTGGACTGACTAAATCTAGCTCACAGGAAACATACTTAGCATTTCCGTTTATTCAGATGGGAACCTTGAAGCCTGATACGGTAGGCATAGCCATTGGTATAAGACCTTGGAATTTCCAATCTGACTGACAATCTAACTCAGGATTGTACAGAATTTGTGACGCAAAGGCTAATTTGTTTTTCCACTCTAAGTATATTACATTATTTATAAATATTTAATCATGGACACAAAAAACAAAACCCGATTCGTTTCAAATTGTCTCGAATCAAATCAAATTCAGAGCTCTCTCGATCAAATCGCTTTTCAAACCAAAAACCTAAACCAAAGTCGACTCATCCGTATATATGTATAAGAAAGAGCTGTAGCAATGCTGCAGAGAGACAAACATATACGGTAACACACTTGTAACTCCATACTTTTTTCGCCGGGGTGATTATAAAGTGACTATGACATATAGGCAGACGAATATGGCGAAATTATTGAAGTTCCTAGTTTGACCACGGAGCACTAAAAACTCCTATGAACTACGTCAGACCATATTATTCCCTCCTCGTGTTGTGTTCCTCGTGTGTTCCTCATTGCTGAGGGTCGTGACCTCCACGAATTATTTTGTTGACAATCGCTTTCCACTTGTTGCGATCTTCGGCACTGTGTAATACCTCGTGAACTTTTGTCTTGGTGTTGTCGCGGATCTGGTCTGTCCAGCATAGGACTTCTTCCTCTTCGTCGCCTTCCCTGTGCTTTCCCCAGGAGCACTTCCAGGGTGTCGTTTTTCTTCCTGGCTATGTGACCGAAGAATTCGAATATCCTACGTAGGCTGATTGTCGATATTCTTATTAGAAGCTTTTATTTAAGAGTCCCCGGCAAGATCGGCCGAAGTTCACCTTCCCATAGAAACCGAGTTTCGTTCTCATTTTAAAACTACGCGTTGGATTGTTACCAAACTTTGCATATACAATGACATGAGGTATATCTGGGTCTGTAATTAGTTTATATTGCTCTAGTTTATAAAACAAACAAAATACAACAAAAACAAATTTTGGATAAAAAACTTAAATTCGCTGTATTTTTTTACTATGGTATCTGAAGCTACATAAACTGATTACAGGCCTGCATATACCTTAACTTATTCTAAGTACAAAGTTTCAGAGCAAACTAGCTATTCATTTTGTAATGAAAGCGTAACTACGTTTGGATGGAGAACCGTGCGTACATACATACTTATGTATGTATGATAGTGTGGGCCAAATCTTGCGTGTTAAATTTGACCCACTTCCCGGTTTCCGATTGCGCTAAAATTTGGTGTGCTTTACGTTATTTGGTCACAATCTGGAGGCACTGTGTAGTGCCCCCGCCAAGACGAACAAAAAAGAAGCCGGGCACTACCTACCTTTTCTCGAACCATTTCGCCTCATTTTCAAATCCAATATTATGATACCATCGAGCTGATGTGATGATGGAGTCGGAAGGTTGTGATATGAACTCTGTAATAAAGTAAAGCAATCCTACCGAGTTTGAACATTTTAGAATCGTCTCGATTAATAGCTGACGGATGTTCTAATAAAAGTATAGCCAGCAAAAAAACCTTGTCACAAAAAATGAATTTTGACAGAAAATTACGCCACATTCTGAAACTTACACTTCTAGCTCAGATAGGGCATTTAGAAAGTAAAACCGAGAGGGACGATAATCTAAGTACGTGTGAAAATTCTTGATTACCAAAAGGTTGTCTAGAAGAGATAGCTCTTTAGCCATAAGACTGCCTGTTGTCTACCTCTAATTGAGTCTTGTAAATGCATGATTTGTAAATCTCAGCATATTTATGAGGTGTGCAAAGAGGATTAGTATTTGTAAGTATCTACATAAACAATATGTGTTCTAAGAATACATATCCGCTAGATACGTTTGTGTATGACATACCTAGACCTCGTTGCGTACGCGCCGGTTGAATACCCTCGTAAAAATAATTGTTTAGCTCATTCCTTCGCCTCACGGACACGGAGATGACAGTAAGGAAATTCGCTATAACCGCCTCTTTGGTTTACCTAATAAAGTGCTTAGTTTATGGTAGACTATAAAGGGCCCGTAACTTCGTTAGCGGAGAAGAAAAAAAGACGTCATCATTTATTTCTTCACCTTAGTCAAGCAAAAGTATTGTATTAGGTACCATTTTAAGATGTCCAGCCATATTTGTGCTCTCAGAACTTTGTTTTGAAGTAATGAGAGCACAAATATACAAACAAACAGGAAAAAATATACACAAAATAATACTTCAAATAGCCCGTTTCACTTATTATTATTTTTTTATTCAATATCTTAAATACACAGAAATACAGAAACAGGCAAGTTACAATTAAATGAAGGTAAGCAACAGGCGTTATTGCTAAATAGCGATCTCTTCCAGGCAACCTTTGAGTAGCGGAGTGTTGAAAGACAATTTTAAATGAGTAGGTGGCGCAAATCAGTTATTCGGATCTTTCCACCATCGTCCTACGCAATGCTTCCATCCTCACCATTTAGATGGTTGGCTGAATGAACCGTGTAATAATTATCGCGGCCAATATTTCCGGACTGATGCGATCTTCACGTCTTCAAGAAAAGAGCGTACCACCACCTGCATGAATGGCCGGCAACGCGCTTGTGACTCCTCTGGTGTTGCAGGTGTCGATGGGCGACGGTGATCGCTTACCTTCAGGCGATCCGTCTGCTCGTTTGCCTTGCGATCTTGATCAGAATCAGATCGTTGGCCCACCTCATTGAGAGCCTTCCCGGGCTTAAGCGTGAAGAGGTAACAGACAGACAGACAGACAGAGAGACACACTTTCGCATATATAATATTAGTATGGAAGTATGGATAGTATGGATTAATATTTACGCACTTTAAAAATGGACTTTCCCACCCAACTTTAAAGACTCGTAAAACAAGCTACACTTAAAGCTAACGAACTCAAAATTTTAACGTAGTTTTATCAGGATCTTATATATTTTTTTCTTTTTTTTAATCTGTCAATTATTATTGGTTGACTACCTAAAAATATTCTAGTTTGTGAAAAGACAGAAAATAGACATAGTCATTGAAAATACTGCTTACATCAATAGCGTGATCTACATTCGTGTCGCACGACCAGCAAATGCGTGTATAAAAATGAGGACATTCTTGTGTTATGTACCTAATTACCTTCATTTCTGTATTTTCTACCAAGCTGTCGTTTGCTGTACAATATTACGCCAAACGTGTAGTCAAAGATTATGGTATGAAGAGATCATTAGTACTCTGAAAAATAAGATTCTGTTAAAAAAAAAAAACATTTTTGTGACAAACTTTTATTTCCGACTGTACTTTTCTTTGATTTTCCGGCATTCAAAAATAGTTCATGTAATTTGTCACAACCATGTGCAAAAGTTAAGGGTTTCCAGGAAGTTAAATATGCTAATACTGATTTTAAAGCAGGTAGTAAAACTTACCCCATTCCACAGTTCCAACTTTCGGGTACTACTTTGAACCATGTGAAGTCCTTTAAATATCTCAGACACTGGGTGACGGAGGACCTCACTGATGACTTGGAGATGGAAAAAGAACGTAGGGCATTGGCTGTCAGGTGTAATATGCTGGCTCGCCGTTTTGCTAAGTGCACTCGGGAGGTTAAAATAACTCTGTTCAAAGCATTCTGCCAGTCATTTTACGCCTGCAGCCTCTGGACTAGTTATACCCAACGGTCATACAATGCCCTACGTATACAATATAATAATGCATTCAGGAGCCTGCTGTGGCTGCCGCGGCACTGCAGCGCGTCGAGTATGTTTGCGGACGCGCGCACCGACGGGTTCCCCGCCATAATCCGCAAGAGGGCGGCTTCCCTCATGCGCAGGCTGTCGGCCGGCTCTAGCGCGCTTCTGAATGCATTATACTCCAAATTTGACTGTCATTTTGTGATAAAGTGGAATAGCATACACATGAATTGATTATTGTATTTAATTTACTTGAATTTAATTTTGTTTTCCTTTTAATTTAATTTATGTTAATTTAATGTAATGTAGTCGCAGATCTGTATTCACTAACATAGTTATTAAGAAATTTGTTACTAACAAATATGGGTCAAAAAGCCTGAAATAAATTTTTCAATTTCAATTTCAATTATATGTAAGTAAGTACCTACGTAATTTATGGCTAATGCGCTTAGCATTTCAAGATGAAAAAGACACAGAGGGCGCTACTAGTCCTAGGTTGTGTTCGAAAACCTATATCCATACTAATATTATAAATGTGAAAGTGTGTCTGTCTGTCTGTCTGTCTGTCTGTCTGTCTGTCTGTCTGTTACCTCTTCACGCTTAAACAACTGAACCGATTTAGATGAAATTTGGTATGGTGATAGTTTGAGTTCCGGGGAAGGACATAGGCTACTTTTTATACCGGAAAAATACCTTTATCCGCGATAAACGAATTTAAGGCGGACGAAGTCGCGGGCAGAAGCTAGTAGTAATATATAGATACATAATAATCTTAGCGCCATCTATGAGAACACGTATAATATCTTTCAAAAAAATACAATAGGTACATGGGTCAAAGCGGATGGATAAATTCGAGGCGATTGGCACAGTGCTCGCTGGTGGAGGGGATGACACGTTCGACGCGTAATCGAGAGGTACCGGGTTCGAGTCCTGGTGTGACCACGTGCGAAAGCAATCGAATTTTTTTTCGCGCTTTCACTTTATCTATGTCACAATTGATAGTTCAAATCTTCTTTGCAAGATTTGTAAACGTACACGGTTGAGGACCGAATTTCTGGCAAGTAGTTAAGGCATTTCATTTACCTTATTTACGAAAATAATTCATGCAATTTATAAACCAACTTTCATGTCACAACGGAATTAATTAAAATTTGTTTCTCACCCATACATGTAAAGTTAAATAAAAGCTTGTACAAAACACGTCTGTGCAAAATACTTTAGCCTATGCTACTCCCACGACCAAGACTTTTCTAACGACATATGTGGCACGCTCTATGGAGCGTACCACATAAATAGACATTCATGCATACATGCACACATACACACACACCAAAAACATAATCTTTCTTACGTAGTCATGTATAAACATAGATTAGATTACTTACTTACTGCACATTGGTTCAACTATCCGAAGTGGATCTTGGCCTCCACTACCAGGCCCCTATTTCATAAACGTGTTTAATATATAATTACTTCTCCATCATGATGCCAGGTATACACTTTCTCGGCGACCCAGCAATGTACGTCGAATTGTCGTTGTCAATTGTCACCTGTCACGTTTATGAAATAGGGGCCAGAGAGCGCCAGTCTCCTCAGTCTTGAGACTCTTGAGCTACATCATTCTGGCCGTTGAGATTTCATTAGTTTAGATTAGATTAGATACTTTATTTTCATAATATAAATTACATTTTAGTCAATTTACATGAATTTAAATTATGATCGTCAAGTACAAAGAAATATTAAAATTATAATAGTATTAATATACTTATAAATATGGGAATAGAATGTCACTGATGAAAAAGGTACATGACATTATCTATTCATTATTTATGATAGGCTGACTTAAAATATACTTATAACTAACTACATAAAAATTACATTATCACCAATATCGGATCGTCAGAAATATTCCAAAACTAAATTTATTTTATTTAATTTTATTGGTTCAAAAAATTACACAACATCACAGTAGTTACTAATGCACTGCGAAATTTAGGACATAATTTATACATACAAACAAGGTACACAGCGTACAGTCGGGAACTAGGTATGTCAATATAATTTATTTAAGTAATATAACAGTAGGTACACAAATTAAAATAAACGAGGTATTGAACATTACTGAATATACACAATTTGTTTCATATATAGAATATTCAGTAATCATTTTAAAATGGTACCTTCTTCCGAGTGTTATGATTATGATTATCATACTTACGTTTGTAGCCAATGTCCGTCTGTCCTACGCATATATAGTAACATTCAAACGCATGGACTAAAATACACGTGGGAAGTGCATTAAACCTATAGGTTATCTTACTCGCATAAATGTCATGCATTCAATTATCAATAGTTGATTTTCTCGAACAATTCTTAGCCTTATACTCGTAGGTTGAAAATTGGGTCAATCGATTTGGAGACATCGGCCTTTTTTAAAATTTGCAAGAAAATTGTGATATGCGGATTTGGTAGCATTTTTGGTGCAGACATCGCAGCAAGGCATTTCGTTATTGATGTGAAAAATCCTAATTTAAACTATTATACATACCTAGTTAATATTATTGACAGTAAATATAACATTTCGGTTGAAATTTGTATGTATATGAAACTCATGGCACTTTACCATGCTACGTGCACCGAAAATGCTACCAGATTTACGATGTCTGGCTGATAGTGATGCGTTACTATTTTCTTTTTTCATCTTTACTGTTACCTTGCATTTAATAGGCAACGTTACTCCCTCTGAGCCAACCTGATCGTCAACACTTATTTTATCATCAATGTATTATTTAAAAGTCGATTTAAAGAATAATCAGAAAACTGAACTACACTGGAAGTTGAAATGTATCTAACTAAAACTTCAATTAAAAGCAACTTATCTTGAATATGTAAATACCTACCTAGTAAAGACATATACCTAGTACATTTTTATCTACGTTATTTATGTTCGTAGCTTCATAAACACGTCAGTGGTTATTCGGTTCTGTGGTAATGAATTCGACGACCTTGTTGGTTTATTGCAGCGATCGGTAATTTTATATTCAAATCAGCAGACGCAAATAATAATGCTAATTAAAAGTAATCAGTAGGCTTAGGCATAAATTAATATACATAAATTTCATACGGGCAAATATTTTATCCAGCCATACTTTCTGATAAGATAAGATAAAATAAGATAAGATAAGATAAGATAAACGTTTATTTTCAAAACTGTGTACAAAAGGTCTTACATATTATTATGGTTGAGTGTCAACAGTTTGCCCATTTCGGACGTACAACATTGATTTGCATTACATTAGGAAAATAGTAATAATTAACAGTTTTCTACATAAAATATTCATTAAGATTCTGATTATATGAACAATACATTTTAAGTTGATTGTACTTGTAACTGGTTTTTATGTACAATAAAGTGTTTACATATTAACATACATACAAATATTGTGCCTTAATATTCAGTCATGGTAAAAATATTAAATTGCTAAAACATTTCATTTTTTTATAGCCCCAAACTCTCGAGTTTTTTTATAATTATTAGGCTATTCTTTATTTTTGTACTAATGCCGTAAACAGGAAAATTGCGACTAAAATGTGTCTCACAAAGAGCGATACGATGATTCTCTCAAAATTGCACTTTTACTGTGAAACCGTCCGTGCGTTGTCAAACGATTACATTTCAATTTGCCAGTGAATCACTGTACAGTCTATATCAAAATAGTTCGTGACACCCAAAGTCACCAAATAGTTCGGTACACACCTTTATGTTAGTCGAAATAAGATTGTGTTCCATACTATTTGGCCACTATGGGTGTCACTTTATTTGATGCGGACTGTACCTGCCGGCGATATGCCAATAAAAATAACAATTTTTATTCAAGATAAATGTGCGTTAGGTTAGGTTAGCTGCAAAAACGCAGACACGTTTTTAATGCGTTTATTCATAGGGAAATAGGATATACTTCGATACAAAAAATACACACTAATAGACTGTTAAAAAATATCTCCTCTAGACTCAACATATTTTTGTACGGACTAATCGTGTATCTTTTTGCAGCTGACTGTACAAGCTTTTTCAAAGGGCAGTATATATATATATATATATATTATATGTGTATATATACCAATACAGAAAAGAAAAACTCAATAGGTTTTAAAGAATATATGTGCCTGTAATTTAATTCACTATCCTTTTCCAGAGGAACCTCGTATTCTCCCACCTAAATAATAGAACCCAAATAAATAAAAAAACACGCTTAACATGTGCACTGTAGTTTTATGAAAAAAAAAACATTAAAATACAGCGATCCATATAACACAAGAATCTAACCGTTCGTTACAGAAACTATAGCATATATCTGGCATATCTGGCAACAGCTAGTCTAGAAAATATATTACACTAGCTGTTGCCAGATATGCTGTTACTAGATAGTAGGTGCCCGCAACTTCGTTCGGAGGAGAAAAAATCATAACCCCTCTTTTTGTCGTCAGCGTAATCGACTAAAAAGTATCCTATAACCATTTGTGGATACCAAAGCTACCCGTGTACCAAAAACAGTTGAAATACGTTTAGCCGGTTTGGGTTACAATTATTTTTTTGAAAATATAAATCTTCAATGTACAAAGACAACGGTGGATCGCTCAACTATGAAGAAAAATAAAAATCTATTTTAATTTTGGTAATAGCAAAAATGTGTCTAATGACAGTCAGATTTTTTTTTTAATACTTGATGTTTATCTCTGCCTCCGTATCCATCTTTAAATTAGTATGGAAATGTTGATTTCAACTAGTTTTTATGGTTTTAGAAAACTTAAATATGATGAAAAAAATACAAACATCGTTTTGTTTGTAGTTCATACATTTTTTTTAAAGAACTGCGGATACCATTATATTAAAAATAAAATAAAAATATTTATAGATTATTTAAACCAAACGATAACTTTTTTCAACTACTTATTACATTTCAAAAATCTCGAAAAAAGGAAAACGTTTCACACTATTGTACAACAAAGTCATTTTAACAACTTTATAATAGTATAGATTGAAATAAAACAATTGAATGGATAATCCGCGTATATTATCTCATATAATCCGTTAAATTGTATTTTCTTCCGCTATAGTCTGGAACCCTTGCCAGTCTTCCTTCAGCTTGCTTTTGGAAAAAGTCCAAAAAATATTTTTGAGATTTTTTATACAAAAAAATCTATGGATACTATCCATACTTATACCCTACAAAGTTTTTTCTCGGAACCTTGGGATTCCATTCCCTAGAAGTGAGGCGCAACTTGAGTCTGCTTACCTTAGTCTGCCGCGTGCTGCCAGGAGAGTCTGATTGCCTTGAGCTAGTGGATAATTTAGTAAGGTTATACGTTCCGGATGTCCCTCGAATTACGCTTAGACCCCGCATGCGCGCGTTGTTGGCCGTGCCTGCAGCTCGTACTGTGTCGCACAGGAACTCACCGCTCCTCCGCGCCTTGACGCTGCTCAATGCACTTCCGGTGTCAACACCGGAATGCGATTTGTTTGCGTGGCGATGGACGGCTGTATGTAATGCGTGTTTGAAGTACTGTGAGTTGATTGATGACAGGATAACTAGTGTCCCTATCTGATTGTTAGCTTAAGTTTACATTTAGTTTCACAGTGTATTAGATCTAGTCTGTAATGCTGTGTGAACATACTTATAAATAAATAAATTTCAATGAGTAATAATCGCGGAAACAGAAGAAAAGAATAGCATAGATGTTTAAATTATTTTGTTGAAATAACCGCAAATTACCAAACGGGAAACCGTGTTTACTTATTTATTTCAACAAAAACTGTCACAATTACGCGAACTCGAACCGACTCGGTTACACGCTAATAATGGGACGGGCAGAAACGTCGTAATGACCACTTGGGTGTAATTTCTTGTCGGGTGGTGCGGGCGCCGAATATATACGGCTTGTGCCACATTGGCGGATGAGCGAGTAAACTGTGGTACATCCTAGTATTAAGTATAACTATTTTTTCTACTCGTGAACTAATCTGTGAATAAGAACTCCGCAAATCGTACTAAAAAGACATACTTTTTAGATTGGACCATCATTCTATACTCTATGGTTTATATGTGTAATAAGCTTTTATTTCCGACTTTTCTTTGAACATCCATCCTACGCCCCGAGATTATTCTAAGGAGCCCAAAAGCGGTAGGAATGTGTTATTTTATTATTATATTTAGTGACCTCCAATTTAGTCCGTTATAATATTGTTTTTGAAAATAATAATATCTATCTTCTATGTTGAATTTGTACAACTTTATAATACTATAGATTTGCAGTTAAGGCTCTTTCCATAAGTAGCTAGGTTCTCGTTTACTTGTGACATCCTCAGTTGAATCTGAAATAACAAACATGAAAAAAACGACCGAATTGATAGCCACCTCCCTTTTTGGAAGTCAGTTAAAAAAGGTACTGCTCTGTTGAAATTAACTAGATTACGCTGCTCGTGCGAGGTAGCATTCATTTTACGTATAACATATCTTGAAGGATTCACAATCTAGTAAATACGTATCTTCTTACCTTAGCAACAATGTCGATGTCTGATAAATTAAGTGAGGTGTGTCTTTTCAAAACGGCTTATTTCTCTATGGTAGCTATGGAAAAATAAGCCCTTTTGAAAAGTCACTCTTCAAATATTACGGCGCGGCATTTGAAAACGTCTTAAGTGATATAATATCACCACCTCAAGTACATCTTTAGATTGATAGATTATTATAATCTTTCGTTTTTTGACTAAATCATTCAAAGATAAAACCAAGGATGTTTGTAGACGTCACATACTAAAAAATATCTCCAGAGGTTACGCTACGTTGTAATTCTGTTGGATGAAATACAACAAAGGATAAAATAAGAGAATGAAAAAAAGAGGAATTTTCGCAGTTGCAGAGCGTCACACCCCTCCAATTCTCCGGTGAAATAAAAGGCTCCTCTAATTTGGTCGGGGGTATGTAAAAAGAAAAAAAAAATCTGTTTATTTCACTAAACGCCAAGCCACACCGGATGCGAGTGCGTGGCGTGCACATAGACGTGAGCGTGGCGTGCGCGTTGTAAAGTACGAATACACATAAGAGACGACACATCGCTGCGGACGTGTACGCCACGCAAGCGGTGTGCCATCTACTATGACCCTTCATACGATACAACGAGCACGCCGAGCACACGCGCACGTGCACGTGCTGCGCACGCATCCGGTGTGTTTCGGCCTTAAACGTCTACAATCTTCTGCTTAGACTCTAACCTTAAGTTTAAAAGATTTTCTTTCATATAATTTAGTTTTATTTAGATTTAGTTTATAACATTAAGGATAGAAACTGGCCGGGAAGGCTGCTTATTAACATTATTTTATAAGTGTTCACCACCGGTTTTCAGTTTTGTTGATCATGAAGTCATGAAGTCTATTCAAAGCGCGCGGCAAGACGTGCGTCCACCTCCACACTCTCCTACCATAGATTGTTATTACTTGATGGTAAACAGTTATTTAATGGTGAATATTAGCGTTAAATTAAAGCAATAGATCAATCAACTGTTTTCTGTACTTCGTTGCTATGGTCATGTCTCCTGTAAAACTCTACTCTTACTCTTTAAAACTCCGATTTTATCAATATAATGGCAAAAAATATATATTTCTTTCTTTCCAATATAGGCCTATTTTTCAAGGGTCCATCTCGTCAGTATAAAAATTAATAGCCTAGATTATATTTCTACGTAACTCAGTCACTTCTGTTTTCTGAGTTACGAGACTGAAAGACAAAATAAAAAGTTCGTCCACCCAAATAGCTTCAGAATGAAAGCCACTATGTAATTGTAATGACATTTTCAAATAATGATTTATAATTTTCTACCAACAAAAACCAATAAGTATTTATAGAGTTAGTATAGGGATAATGGCTAAATTGTAATAATTAATCCGTCATGTTGATTAATATGAAGTATTGGTGACGGATTTTTTCTTTTCTTACGCAATCAAAAAATAAAGACGATACGATGACGTCACGAACCCCCACTAGGGAATGCAAACCGGTTTTAACCGAAACCGGGTAACCGGTTTTAACCGCCCATATTGGCCAATTTTAATACCCGGTTATTATTTAGAAAACCGGGTTCGGTTTCGGTTATTTTTATAGATATATTTGGTTCATTATATGATTTTTATTTCATTTTTTAATTAATTTGTCTGTGATTTTGAAAGGATAGATTATATTAACATATTTTAGGTACTTCAATTTTAGTATATTAGGAAATTACTAAAAGCATTTCAAGCGCGATCAATTTCCTATTGCATATTTGGAACAAATATATGACAATGACATAAAATTTTACAATTATTGCGGCTCATCTCTTCAATATAGGCCACAGGAACCTGATAATTATTGAACCGAAGAAGCAGTGAGAACTCTTTTTATGAATGTTTTTAATACTTCAGAATAAATATAAAACTACATGAGAAAACTCTACCTAGTTGGCAGCCGATGCCACACCGTCAACTTCAACATCATATAACGTGATATCGTTTTCTAGTAAAAAAAACTGCATAACAAAAATTATTTCATTGCAAATAGCTTTAAAGAAAATGGCAGCTAACGGAGATAGTATTAATGTAATGCATGCCAACAGTTATTCTCAACGTTGATGCTGATCGTGTGTTTTAACCGCCGGATATTCATTTCTGCAGTAAATCAAGTTATGTGTCTAAATAATAGGGTTTTTGATAGTATAAAAAATGTAGAGGAATATATAAGATGCTCATAAAACAAGCAAAATAAAAAACTACGTTTATATTTTGAGTTCGATGCCTTACGTGTAGCTTATTTTATGAGTCTTTAAAGTGCGGTGGAAAATTCCATTTTTAAAGTATGAAAATATTAATAACTAATAATACTATTCAATAAACAATAAAATGTTTTGTTATTTATGTTATAAAACCATTTCGATAAATGCAAGTTTTAACATAGCTGCAGAACAAAGTTCTTATTTATTGAAATAAAACAATGTAACGGATTATATCGCGTATATTATCTAATTTTAGTTCCCCACGTTTCGGAAGCTTTTCAGCTTTCCATGGTCAGGGGTATCTGCGACGATCAACATCTGACTGCTGAGTTGCAGAATGTCAAACGTGCGCTTCGAGCCAACGAGCTCCAGATACCACGTTCCAAGCAGAATCCTAGTATGAAGAAACCAACAGTCGAGCATAAACCTGCCGTATTACCATATGTGAAAGGGGTCACAGACAAGATCGGAAATATCTTGAAGCGTGCTTCTATAAAAACATATTTCAAGCCGTTGAAGAAGGTGTCTCAATACCTTAGACCCGTGAAGAGTAGCACCCCTTTGCAGAGTGCAGGCATTTATAAGCTGGACTGCGAGTGTGGTCCTTCATACATTGGTCAAACGAAACGCAGTGTATCAACCCGGGTGAAAGAGCACATAGCAGATGTCAAGCACCGTCGGTGTAATAGGTCTGCAGTCTGTGAACATGTCATTGACAAACCAAACCACTCAATTAAGTTTGATAAACCTTCTATCCTTGCCAAAAAAATATATATTTTCCCAGAATGCTACGCGAGGCTATTGAGATTAAAAAGCATCCTAATTTCAATAGAGAAGATGGATTGCCACTACATCAAGGAAGAAGCGAGACACAGGACTGCAAAACCTTAATTTCCGAACGGTGTAAAATGTCTTACCTGTTTAAAAAGTAGTTTAATAGTCTCTGTTTTTTAAATATTATAATTAGTAATGAGGTAGCCTGGGAGTTTTTCTTTGCAGCGTTTCTTTTCTCCTCAGTACGCCTCATTTGTGAAATGCTGTTGGTAAATTATTAAAATAAAATAATTAAGCCCTTCTGGCACATGTGTAACTTTCTTTACAGCTTAGGCTCATCTGGCATGTATGTACACCTTTATTTGTTTTTTCAAATGCACAAATTGTAACTTTGACAGGGGAAAATACATCTTTTCTCAGTCCACCCGTGACCATGGAAAGCTGAAAAGCTTCCGAAACGTCGGGAACTAAAATGAGATAAAATACGCGATATAATCCGTAAAATTGTTTTATTTCAATGAGTAATAATGGCGGAAACAGAAGAAAATATTAAAGTTCTTATTTTACCTATACAAGATAATAGCGTGTGACGTCACATGCTTGAAGGCTTTAGTATGAAGCGTTTTTTGGGGGAGTTTTTATGATATTGGAGTAGTTTTTTTACCAATATTTCTAATATTAGGACGTCGTTTTATAACATACCATAAAAAATTGTCAAATAGTCTATTCTAAAGTTTTATATTCTTTAAAACATAATAAATAATTAATAGTGTAGATTTGATGTAAATCCGCTAATACTAATGATGCCATACGATTTTGCCATTTAAACTTGTTACACTTTTGGCATTATTCTCTGTCAAAATTGATTTCAGTATTAATTCAGTAGACTTAAGTAACTACATGTCTATCGTACTAAAGTCTAAAAGCTTATCATTATCATTCAAATGCTACTGTTACAAAAGTTAGTCGTTAATATGAAAGTAACAGACAGATTTGCACAGCTTACTATCCATTTTAGACATGTATTTCCACGATTTCTGCAAAAATAAGATATAATAACCGAAACCGGTTTTAGCCGGTTATCGGTTATTTTTAGATCATAACCGATAGAATACCCGGTTATGAAATTTTACCGGTTATTGCATTCCCTAACCCCCACTCCTAAACTTTAATGCGATTTATCCGAGTATTTTTTTTATTATTAAAAAAATGCAAAAACTTCATGCCCAATATTTTTTTATTATCTAACTGACGGATTAATTATAATCAATTAGAATTTTGATTTTCGGACTCCATCCATTTCGGACCACATCATGCCCATTAATTTCACATTTCTTCAAATCATACGAATCTGTAAGTAGTGGGTGACCAGCTCAAAGTAGCGGTCAAACCAACTCATTACGAAGATTGGCAATTTCTTCTCAGCAGAGGGCAGTGGCACCGCGCGGGTCGATGACCCGTCGCTCCCAAATATTGCGCCTGCGATTCATAATCCAAGTGAAACTGAGAGTGCGAAACATTTGAGTAATGTGAGAAGATAGGTGACATTTGATGACTATTAACTAGGGTAGATCCATGGTTGCTCCCATATTGGATGAATGATGTTTCAAGTCAATAAACTGGGATTGCCAGTGGTCTTCACCACTCACCACGTCAGAAATGTTGGGTACGCCGGAGCGATTTACGTAGGCATTTGTTCAAACAAAACCATTGAAAGTGGTTACATAGGTACATAATATTGTCTAATAATAATATTATTTAACTCCAGGATTGAAAATTAATAATATTTAACTCACGAAATTAATGATCTTCTCATTCGATTTTGAACGAATGGTGTGTTACTGACACACAATTCGTCAATCGTTTATTTTTATTCGTTTAATGAAAAGAAAACATTATTATAAATCTACGAACAAAACCATTAACGAAATTTGTCTGATTTTACACACCTATTGAACTTCACATACCGCTGAGATTATGATCCAAATAATAAACAAATAATCGCAGTCTCTAGAAATGTGTCTACTTTGAAGCTCACAAAATCGGATGTGGGTAATGTAGTTAGATGTACAGAGTCAAAAAATAAAATAATTTAAGATGCACGTCTTCACAATTATAATTTTATAAGAAATGTCGGTAAGCATATTGAAGATATTAAAAAAAGTGATACACGGAAGGTCACTTTTTTAATTCTTTTGTATATTTGTATGTGTGTGGCTGTGACTTCATCACGCCAAAACGGCTAAACAGATTTTGACTATTTTTGGTGGACGGGTAGCTGGGTATTCACAGATGGCTATAGAGTACTTTTTAGTCGATTATGCTGAAGCAAAAAAGGGGGGTTATGGTTTTTCTCGTCCACGAACAAAGTTGCGGCGCCTTCTAGTATTTTAATACAGGTACATTCAACAGTCCGCAACGCAAGCTTGACACGCGTTTTTTAGAAGGCCAAACAAGTCTAATTTCAAACTGATTACACTGCATACAACATTTCATCCAATTGAAATGACTTTTTTGCTCCGCTGAGCACAACAGCTGTAATATGATTGCCGTATTTTTACATTAGATGGTGGTCAACTGAGCACGATATCACAAACCTTTTCGATTAGTGGCCTTCAAATAGTCCGTATTACTTATTTTTTTGGAAAATATATTCAATATACAGATATTTCATTTTTACAACTTTATAATAGTATAGATTAATCGTATGTATATCAGAAGTCGATAAGTAAGAAGTGACTAATGACAGATAAAGGTATTTTCATAGATACGGCCGTTTGTAGCGTATATTTTGTACGGAACCCTTGGTGCGCGAGTCCGACTCGCACTTCGCCGGTTTTTTTTTTTCATTATTTCCTCACAACAGAGGGTCTCTGCGCACATCTGGTCATTGCTTTCTAATTAATAAGTGATTCATTGTGTACATGCACCGATTTTATGTTTACACTACTAAATTTCTCGAATATGCGTTTTTTCCCGACGACGTTGAGCCGGGAGGTTCCAAATTCATTCTGATGAAGATTGAAATAAAAGAAAGAGTGCTTTTAAATATTTTTATGATAATATAAAGACCTCTTATGTGTAAGTAAAAGCATGTGTTGACCATGACGTAGCGTATAATGTGTCCAACACTGTCTTTCATGATCACGGACACTGAATGTTCTTTGAAATTAATGGCGTTTTTTTGTGTTATTTGTTTGGCCTTGCTTGTTGCAAATGTGCGCATATTATGAATATGTTTTTCAACATATACGTGCATGTCTGGGTGTCCGTATCCCACGTGCGTGAAGAACTCACGTTCTTATTTTTACTCGTTTAGTCGATTTTTATCTAAGTCCGCGTGATAAATATCTGCTTTTCCAGTTGTTGTTTGTTGAATTGTTAATGATAATAAATTACATTGTAGTAAAAGTAAACTTTCGCTAGGAAGTCTAAAATATATAAAGAAGTAGGTAAAAAAACCGGCCACGAGCATGTCGGATCATGCTCAGTGTAGGGACGATCACACAAAAAAATGCTCACATATGAAAAAGTGCACGGCTAAAAGAGCGTGCGGCACTTACATCTTTTTGCAGAGAAGCGCATTTTTTCGGCAATAGCTCAAAAACGGTATTTGCGATCATATTAAAAATATTATTCGTTGAAAGTATTTATTAAGTTATATCATATATCTGTAATTTTTTAAATATTTTTTGGACATAAGGTTTAGAATATTTTTTCTGTTATTTAATCTAAGCAACGGCTTCCTATACTACAAATTTCATTGTGTAGTTTTTGAGTAAAATGCCTGTGACATACGGACGGACGAACATGACGAAACTATAAGGGTTCCGTTTTTGCCATTTTGGCTACGGAACCCAACAGCAAAGTATTGTAGCCTATGTTAATTCTACAGCCAAGGCGAATCTCATATTTTAATAACCATCAAGCCGGGCCGCTTACGCCGCCAAGCGTGTCAAATAAATGTACAGGCCTCACCAAGGATCTCCACAACGACTGGTCGTGCGCCACCCTCATCCAACCGTTTCCCGCTATCTTCACCAGATCATCGGTCCATCTTGTTGGGGGCTTTCCCACGCTGCGTCGTCCTGTACGCGGTCGCCACTTAAGAAACTTTCTGCCCCAGCGGCCATCGGTTCTGCGAGCAATGTACCCCGCCCATTGCTACTTAAGTAACCTCTAGGTGTGCTGACGACGTTGGTTCTTCTCGCTTCATTCCTGGTGCGATCACATAAGAGCTCCGAGGTTATCTCACTCTATTGCCCTTTGAGTGACTCTGAACATTCTTATGAGGCCCATTGTGAGTGACCACGTCTCAGTGCCGTTTGTCATCACTGGCAACACACACTGGTTAAAAACCTTAATTTTCAAATACATAGTTTTCTTCATATATACATACATACATAAAATCGAACCTCATTATCCTCCCTTTGATGCAGTCGGGTAAAAATAAACAATGAAATACTCGTATGAATAATTATTATCTTTAGCCTATTTTGAAATATACGCAGTACGAACTTATCTTAAGGAAAAGTAGTTTCGTTCCGGCATTTTTACGATGTTTTCTGCTCCATGCCATTCGGGTCATGAGTGACATTATGCGACTGCGCGTGTAATCGGACATATCTTGTAATCATCAAAAGCGGGGCGTAACATAAGACTAATTGGATGAGCTATCAATTAATTAAGATTAGTAGAAATTACAATAGAATTACATAGATAGTGATATTGAATACTAAATCACTTATTGATAACCTTGGAAGGTCAGAGTTTTCATAGATTTATTGTCGGTTTACAAAGAACAATGGTTTTTATAATGCATATATATATTTATATCCATTACAAATAAAAATACGACATTGTATAGCCAACTTAAAAAAAAACCAATTGACTCGTTAAATCCGCTGGATCATGTGATGTTTGACGTAGAGCTAGGGATTAGATTAGGGATTACTACACATCCGCTATTTTTGATAAATGGATTAAAAACTAGTAGGTAACTAGTAAATACGGTGATTATCTATTGTAATTAATTTGTCGATGGGCAATTTTTAGGCTGATTCACTTTAAGGTCGAACTTGAAATGCGTCTGATGATATCATTGAAACGCAACACCTAAAAATAAAACTACCCTGGCTTTTTAGGGTTCCGTATCCAAAAGGTACAAAAGGAACCCTTGTGGTGCGACTCTGTCGGTTTGTCTGTCTGTCTGGCTATCTGTCCGACTATTGGAGCGCCGTATCTCATCTCAAGGGGGGGCAAACATTAAAACAAAAAAAAAAAACTGGATAAAATAAGATATCATATACCTGTACATTTTTGATATTTTTTTTTATTCTGATTAGGTTTTGTTTTATTAAGGGAAATGACAAAACACCCTTTATCTCCGAATTTTACCAAACGCTCAATTTTGAAATTTTCACAATTTATATAAATGAACAAATATTACACGAACATTATAACCATGTCTCTAACTAGCTAATCTATTTTTTAATTTTCAAAAAACAATTTGAACAGCCCGATTGCGTTAAGTTTGCACCTCATTTATATGCAATGCCATAGATATAGGTGCAAACTTATCTCAATCGGAACCGCGTAATAAAGTTGGGGTAAGTGAAAATTTGTACGTAACTTTCGGTGCGCGAGTCCGACTCGTACTTGCCTTTTTTTTACTTTAGCCAGGGCCGTAACGGTAAGTTTAAAAGTTAGGATTGTATAAAAATCTTGAAGACACATTTTTCCCCATATGTAGATCCCGGTTTATTATAACTACACTCGGGTGCAAAGAAATCGGACCACCCCAGCATTTTTAACAATTTTCCAATTTCTGTAAAAACTGTAAGGGTGACCATAACATATTATATACCATATGAATGGTAAGCTTTTCCTCTATAAATTCATCTGATTTCCGAAAGTGTGCGGCCAATACTTTCAGATTTTCAGGGCTTAGAACGTTACCGCCCTAAAAATGCGTACTGGAGTAAAACTTTTGCCTAAGGGGAAAACTGTGGTTCTAAGGAAATCGAGGAAAAATTAAAACAATTTTCAGCAATTTAATATCGTGTATTGCCTCCTCTAGCCCTACGACAGGCCGTCATACGGTTTTTCATCGACCTTATTAATTTTCTAACGGTATCTTGAGGGATGCCCGCCCATTCTTCTTCGATCGCATACCTAAGCTCCAATAAAGTTTCAGGGGCGGGATTTCCTCGTGCTGGCCACTCCATAACGCTGATGCCCATCTCCTCCAGGTAGTCCGTAGTGGTCCGGGCTGTATGCGGCCGTGCGTTATCTTGCATGAGAATGAAGTCATCGCCGATAAAACCCTTAAATGGAACCACATGATCAGCTAGGATTTCCTCTACGTATTGAGGAGCAGTCAAACCGCCCGCATTTCGCCTTGTACTTGGCCCTGTGATGAACACAATGTCCGTCTTCGCTTCCAGAGAAATGCCAGCCCAGATCATGATTGCACCGCCCATTGCCCGCCACCATAGGCAACACGTTCCTCGATGCAGCATTGAGAAAACCGCTCCCCAGGCCTCCGGTAAACTTGTGCTTGTCCATCATTACCGAACAAAGTTATCCTGCACTCGTCAGAGAAAAGTACAGACCTCCATTGCTGAAGGGTCCAATCTTCATGTTCGCGAGCGAAGACACGTCGTGCACCGTGGTGTCCTGGGGTAAGTTTTGGGCCATTGGCAGCCCTGTGAGCTGTCAATTCCTTCTCGTTCAGTCTTCTTCTGACAGTCCATGGGCTGATAGACACTTTCCGGGTCTCTCGGAGCTTCTGCTGAAGCTGACCAGCATTCAATCGACGATTTCGTAGCGAGGAAACAGCGATAAAACGGTCATCTCTCTTAAGTACTGCGAGTTCTGCCTGTTCCGGGTCTTCTGGAGAACGTCTGATCTTCGCGGAACCTCTGGTACACACTTTGAACTGATGACTTCGATAGGTTCAGTTGTCGAGCCACTTCACGTTGACTAAGCCCACTCTGCGACAGGGCAACTGCTTGGGCGGCTTTATTTGGGGTAGTATCCATGTTTCTTCAGTTTTTCAGGGTCGAGTCGATGAGACCAGTGTTCAGGAAGACGTTTCAATTACGAATGATGCATAAACAATGATAATTACTGGTTTTATGCCTAATGGTGAGTGGCCAATTATTGCATGCGTTAACGAGGCAGTTGAAAGGGGGTGATTTCCACGCCCACATTTTGCACAATATCCATTCCCGCCCTTGAATATTGGTTTCATTTGATAGGGCAGAAAATTATCTATCACGTGATATTTAAATTGTTACGGTCGAGCTTACAGTTTTAATAGAAAACGGAAAAATGCTAAAAATGCTGGGGTGGTCCGATTTCTTTGCACTCGAGTGTAGTCTAAGTGCCATGCCATAAATATTTTATTGAATAGCCTTATACTACAATGGACATTCGTCACTAGATATCATCATGTCATGTCATAATTCTAATTTAAACGGCAGTATGTTTACTGTAACCGGCATCGGTGTGCTAGGCGGTAGAACGCCACGACATCCTCGGCACCTAGCGTGTAGGGGCTATCGCGCGCAGGCGCTACGAACAGCTATAGTGTACCTAGTCTAAACGCTATTTTATATGTCAGTCTGTATGTAGTATGTAGGTATGTTGGTCAACCTACTAAATATCGCTACCCATGTGATCCACTCACATCACTGATAGATGGTATCAGTGTCACCATTAGATAGAACGCGCTATTGAAGTATTCCCGTGGAATAATGAACCTCGGAGCTATCTCCATGTCAAATTGTACACACCAGTTAGGGACCTAGTATCTAGCACGCTAAGCGCTTTCACCTTGTTGCCAAGTTTTAGTCTCATTTACTCTGGTATCCATTGCTGTGTTTGTGTCCACCCCCGTTGGGACACACTGACCTAGAATTGTACGCGAACATATTATTAATTGTAATGTTTGCATGTATACTATTATAAAGTTGTAAAAATGAAATGTCTGTACATTGGAGATATTAAAAAAAAAAGCTATTGTAATCAATTAGGTCACTGAAGCGATTTTTTTTTTTTTGTATGTTTAGTATGTGTCGTTGCGGCTTCATCACGCAAAATCGGCTAAATAGATTTTAACAAGTTTTGGTACACGGCTAGCTGGGTATCCACAAATCGTTATACTTAGGATTATTTTTATCCGACTACTCTGGAGTAAAATAGGAAGGTTATGACTTTTTCTCTTCCGCGAACGAAGTTGCGGGCAGCTTCTACTATAAGGTTAAGTTACATTTATGTATTACCAATGTTCATGGTATATTGTCAGGTCGGAGAGGAATAAACAGTGCTCTTAGGAACCCGGCTCTTGTAGCCAAAGAACGTTTGCCGCAACGGCAAATCCGCGGGAAGACCCTAGTCATATTATTCCAGCCTCGGGAAACAAAGGACACGCAGTGATTATACTGTCGCGAACAATTCCGTACATCCCAATCAGCCAGAGGAAGCACCCACTTGCCCCCCCAGCATCTTACAGCGTAATAGTCTGCGCACGCAACTTTAGACACACAATTTACTTGTTTCCTTGTTTGGTCCTAGATCGTGGGATTATGCGAGGCATGCGGCCGGGAAGAAGGAAGGACGGACGTTTTTAAATGTAAATATGGCGTGGAGTTGATATGAGTCATGTGCACTAGCTGCTCTTTGTTATTCGTTGGCCGAAATTTTAAACAACATTTTACACGATTAACTGTAGTTGCATGACACCAATCTTATGTCAAGTATAAATAGAGTTCAAACCAAAATCACGAGCACGTGAGTGGAGTACCTACGTTATCTGTTGTGGCTCATATTTAGAGTCTTAAAGTGTCTGACACGCAAATTACCAATTTTCTTGTTTCCTTTACTAGCCCTGAAATAACGTAGGTTGAATTTACGTGTTCCGGAAAATGACATTTTGACTAGTAATTTCCAAAGGCAATTTCTGTTTATTCTCGGAACACTCATTAATATCCTTTCCATGTAATCATCTCAGGCCGTTTTGTATACGAATTATATTGCCTCGACATCCTGCTCCCCCTTCTCACAATTAACTGTTTTATAGCCTGGTAGCCCACGCTATCAGCCTTCACTGATATTTAAAAGGGTAATATAAAAAAATGAATGGCCATACTGTTCTGTGTAACCCGGTTCCATCACTATAGCCTTCTCATTCTGTTTTGCAGTCTTAAGTATTTATTATCCTTTCCAAGGATACAATCTATATACTAGAGTAAAATCGTATACCACCGATTACGGCTGAGAAAACTGTTAATCGTAGATTAGTATTGTCATTGTCACTGTCAAGTTGCTTAAAAATAAGTACACTTACTTCCCAATTAACGTATTAAACGAAAAAAATTAAAATACGTAGTACCATTGCTCAAGCATGGGGCAAACTGTCTATCTTACTTGGGTGCATTAAGATCTCATTCCATTCATTCATTCAACGTTACAGAGTAACTATGCGAGAGTAAGTTATCCCTAGTCTAGTGTGGTGAAACGAAATTGAAGTTAGCCATCAAGTAAATAGTAAAAGTAAAGTTATACTGAGGTAGCCACTCTTGTGTTAATTAAATGTTGGTGAAATGGACCCTAAGGAATGGTTTGAGGAGGGAAAGAGAGGGGTCTTACTCTACTTAGTCGGGTGAGGACCAAATTTTTGGCAAGTTGTTAAGGCATTTTATTTGCCTAATTTTAATTTGATCCTCACCCAGTTCCCGGTAACGCGGACGAAGCCACGGGTAAATACTAGTAGACTATATACGGCAAGTGGGTGCTTCCCGCCTTGCCTGACCGGACCGGGATGTGTCGGTGCTCGACATCGGAATAATCACTCGTCCTTTGTTTGACTTGACATGTCTAAAAATATCTGCGGTCAGGGAGCATTCATCATTTCAGCCATAGGACCTCCACTGCTGGACACAGGCCTCCTCATTAGATTTCGACATGGGCTGGATAGAGGCGACCCTCAGTGCTTGAAGACGAAAGTCTTCAACCAGTGCGTATTACCAGTGATGGCCTACGGAGCCGAGACGTGGTTTCTAACTATGGAACTCTTAAGGAAGCTCAGAGTCACGCAGCGAGCTATAGAAAGGGCTATGCTCGGGATCTGCCTACGAGATCGAATCAGAAGTGAGGAGATTCGTAGATGAACCAAGGTCACCGACATAGCAAACAGGGTAAGCAAACTGAAGTGGGAATGGGCAGGGCACATAGTTTGGAGAATCGATGGCCGTTGGGGCAGACAGGTTCTCGAGTGGAGGCCGCGTACTGGCAAGTGCAGCGTCGGAAGGCCACCCGCGACGTGGTCGGATGACCTGGTTAGGGTTGCGGGGACTCGCTGCATGCGGGTCGCCTCTATCCGGCCCATGTGGAAATCTATTGAGGAGGCCTGTGACCAGCAGTGGACGTCCTATGGCTGAAATGATGATGATAATGAAACTCAAAACTCAACATGTCAATAGTAGCGATAGTCCCAAGATTTTATGGACTATATCTACTTTTGTGTCTCTGATTTACATTACAGAAGAATTTTGCTCTTTCTTAAATTACTATTGTATTGTCATAAAAATTGCTGCTAATCCCCTTCCCTTTCTTACACTTTGCAAAAACCAAGTTAATTCTATTCTGCTTCTTTTTCTATTGAAAGGACGGTGTCACCGAAAATTTCGTTAATTATTATGCTCAGTTTTGCTGATTATGTTTTTGGTTTACTTAATTTATTAGAACTTGGATGAATTGGCTTTGCTGGATGGTACACGATTTAGGAAAGCACTAAATCGCCAGAGCCGTTTCCGTATAACCAATTACATATTAATTTGTATACAAGTAAATACATACGGGGTTTGCTCGCTTAAAGTAATACTATTTGACGACCGCTTTAGCTCCGCGGGAGTATATAACGTTGCCTGCGAAGCAAAAGGTCCTGGGTTCAAATCCTGCTAAGGGATAATATTTGTGTGATGAGCATAAATATTTGTTTCTGAGTCTTGGATGTTTCGAATATATCGTCGTCTAGAACTCATAACATAACACAAGCTTTATTGAGCTTACCATGGGACTAGTTCGATTTGTTAAAAATTGTCCCGTAATATTTATTAATAATTTTATTTATTGATTTAATATTATGTTTGTTGTAAAATGTACTATCTAGTCTGTTTCTTTAGGTACTTAAAAAGGGTATTTAAACAAGAAAACCACGTGACTTGGGTCATTCAGCCATTGGCGTCGTACCACAAATACAAAAGATTACCTTGATTGGCGGAATGACGCGACACGTGGTTTTTTTGGTTGACCTTCTTTTAAATACTTAAAATAACAGACTATAGTACCTATGCTATTAAATGTTTTTGAAAAGTAAGTAAAGTATCATGAATTATGACAATGAACAGAATATCGCTGCGGGAACAGGGATTGATAGCATGCGGAAGAATTATAAGACCGCGTCATATCATATTTAATCGCATTATGATAACATTTAATCTAAGTAATTCACGGAATATTTCATCAAATTACGTAGAATTCAGTACGTAATTAATCTTTTACTTAATTAATTGATTGCCTGTCCGTTATAGATGAGGATTAAAAGTCCATATGGTCAGCGTAACAAAATTTATCTGCATGTATATCTGCACGTGTCATAAAATCTAGAAATTACCATTGACGTGTCGCCTCATTCAAGTATGCTATAAATATAAGATTTCTTTATTTCATCCATCTCAGAGACATCCCAAAAACCGAGAAAACAGAAGCCATGATGACTTAAAAAAAAGATTTCTGCCTTTGCGTTAAATTGATGTGATTTTAGCAGTATATGTGCTGCACACACATATACCTCACATTCATAATCATAACGATTTCCTCAAAAAACTAATAACCATCATTTTAAAAATTAAAATTAACGGCATTTGCAAAATTTACACACACTGGAAGATTAGAAATATACTCGAAGTATATATTTAAATTTAATAAAAAATATTTAAATCTGAAAGACCGCACTGCATGACAACCCTGAGCAATTCCGTATTACATCGAAGCCCTTATTATGTGATTATGACAAGATGATCGTCTATGCGTCTCTGTATAGGTATCGACGGCATCGGCTCACTGTTAATATTTACACTGTGCTACACTACGACTGTGTTTTTCTTGAGGTATCCTTAAAAACTGACTCGTCAAAGTGAATTTGCAGTACACCGAAGTTAAAATAAATATATCTACTAATATATTTTTATGCTTTTTTTTAGCCTCTTGAACCACTGCTGGGCAAAGGCCTCCTCTCTTTTCCCTGTATTGAGCGCATCAGCCCTTGCGAAATGCGTTCAAGTCGTCCCGCCATCTCTTTTTCGATGTGCCTCGGTCCCGGTAGCCGTCTTGGAGTCTCCATTCTGTAGTTTGTTACCTTGGCTCATCGCCGTTCTGGATTCATTTTGCAGGCATACCCCGCTCAATTTGATTTAATATAATTTGATACCTATTTGTAAAATACAATTTCAGGCAAAAGACTTATTCCGTAAAGTGAATGACCGAAAAAATTGAATTATCGTACAAACGTCTATCTGGAGATTAATTTAGATCTAGGTCATCTCTAAGAAGACAGGCTATAAAAAGCAAATCAACTTTTATTGCACGGTTTCTTTATTAAGCAGATCGACGAAGTTCGTTGACAGAATTATTATAAATTATAATGCACGTTTGTTTGTTTGCAACTTGTAACAAAGTAGAATTCCGGTATAAAATTAAATGTTACCCAACGAAGCGAAAACGCAATGAATCTGTCCCCTCAATAATCATTTTAAATACGGTACCTACATATTCGTCAGAGGAGAAAAAAATCGTAACCCTCCTTTTGTCTAGCGTAATCGAGTAAAAAGTATCCTTTAACCATCTGGACATGCCCAGCTACCCGTGTACCAAAGAAGAACCTAGTTGACATCTGTTTAGCCATTTTGGCGTGATGAAGCCACAACGACACATACAAACATACAAAAAAGTCGAAAATAATTATTTTTCGATTCAGTGACCTTTAAATTGTCCGTATCACTTATTTCTTTGAAAATATCTTCAATGTACAGACATTTCATTTTTACAACCTTATAATGCTATATAGATGGTAAATTATTATTACAGTATTTAATATGATTAGGGTCATGATGGCTTTGCTTAGCATTTACATTTTTATATGTATTTTCAAATTTAGAGTGACAGAGGCGTCATCTACACCCCCGTCACACATTTCTAGTACTATTACAGTTCTAGATACATTCTAGATTTTTCTTCTTTTTTTATTGACAATCCTTTTGGGATTTATCTTATTAATTATTTTAATTTTTAAAATGATGATTTTATCAATAATAAGTAAGTATTAAACTTAAGTTAAATCATCTGATTAGCTTTTTCTGGGTTTCCCTAATCCTTGCAACAAATGTTGGATCATATTGTATGATTCCCAGCAAAGACTTCTCTCATTGTAACCGACAATTCGAAAGTGCTTCTATCTAAGCCTACTTGAATGAAGGATATTTTGATTGATTGATTGAGTACTATTATTTTTAGTACTTTTATATCTATATAATGGTTCCATTATCGGAAATAAAGAAATCGACCAAGTTGCGTTATTTTTATAATACATGTTTCACCCAAACCAAGGCTTAAAATACGCTGACGGTGCGTTATCGAGGTGATGTGACTTATGCGTCATGATTTTTACGCATACCTCCCACACCGAAGCTTAACAGGCGAAAGAAAAATAGGCGGAAAGTTTTCTATGTAACCATATAAATGTCCAGGAAATTTTGAACTTGGTGCTAATGCCATAGACAGTCTTGTTGAGAAGTGTTTCGTAATATACATCAATTGGGCAACGGGAACGTATTGAAAATAACTTAGAAGTGGGCTAAAAATTACTCTAAATGACTGGCACTTTTTATGTTTGAGTCGTGAAAAATGTTGGGATTGGAATCAATCCAAATATTGTCCATGACGACACGTTTAGCTCTGATGATTGTACACCGGCCTACGAAGCTGGCAGTCCCGGGTTCAAATCCCGACCAGGCCAAGTATTTGTGTGATGAGCACGAATGTTTGTTCCTGGGTCTTGGATGTTTCCTGGTAAGGTCGATTCGCTGGGACACCACGGACTTTCCTGTCAGAGAAGCGCCGGCCGTTTCTCCAGACACGCCGCCCTTAATGACATAAGTCAACGTACCAGTCATCCTAGAGCCACCGGGAATTGCGTGTGACGACGGAAAAGAGACCAGACAGAATGTCGCTGATTCCGTGGAAGTTGGGCCGGGTGCTGGTGTGGGACGCGACCTACGTGGATACTGGATACACTAACCCCGTCTCATCTTCATGGAACATCGTGCAGAGCAGGGGCGCCAGCAGAATTGATAGTTAATCGATAGCTAAATTCGGAAATGTATGGAACAGCGAACAGCTGATTTTCTTTTCGTGATTGGCCCCATACTAAAAATTGCTCAGTGTCCCTATCGCCTCTGTCTCTTCCGCTCATGACCCCAAAATGACCCAGTAGGATACGTTTTACCCGACTACCATGAAATAATGAGATTTGTAACTTCTCCTCTGCGGACGAAGTTGCAGACACTTACTGGTGTTCTATAATACTTATATATAACCACCAACATTGACTGCTGTTTTACAAACTAGTGTAGTGTGGCTAGGGCGAGGAACCAGTTAGAGCGAACCCGAGCCGGCTGGGAACACGCGAGAAAGCTATCACTGTACATATAGGTTATCTAGTATACCTTGTCTAGTTTCTAGGCATATTTATACATTAAATATATAACACAGTTGTGAAGGTATAAAAGGAACTAATATCCATCCACGCAAAGACTAAGCGATCTTCAATTTAGCTGTTAATTTGGTCCTAATCCTAAACCATATGCAAATATCACGTTTACGATCGGCAGATGAGTATTCCTTTAAACAATTGCCACTTTTTTTCTCGTGTCATTTTTCTAGAACTATTATGTTACTTATTTCTACTTAGAGCCACGATGATTTTCCATCCCAAGAGGAGAAAAAAAGTGTCCAATACTTTCCAGACATTGTTAAAACTTTCCTTTGTCTTGCCGCCATACAAAACATATGAAAACTGGTAACACAATTGGAAACGAACCTAGGAACTTTGGGTCATTTTTTATTTGTCCAATTGGGATCGAAAAAGGTCGTGATTCTGATTTGAAAAAAACATAAAATTCACAGAAAATCTTACAATAAAAAAGGTGGCAATTTTTTTATAGAAATGCTCACATAGCAAACCTGTTCCCCGCTAAAGTAGTTGTATGATGACTTGATGACAGCTGCCGCAATACCCCACACGCCAACTTTTCTTGATTAGCACACACTCTCGATTAACAAAATAAACCAAATTAAAATGGGATCATCCATTTAGAGGATTCACTCCCTTTCATCTCTTCCTCTACCATTGTCGGGATGCGTTTGCTCTCTTTTTTTTTGCATACCACATCAGTAGCAGACAAGTGAACGACGCCTGATGGTAAGCGGTTACCGTTGCCTATGGACGCTTAAAACTCCAGGGGACTGGCATGCGGGTTGCCGACAGAAACCAGTATACTCTTTATTTGAAGAACCCTAAACTCTCATCCCTAGGGAAACTTCTGGATGGAACTTTTTTCATAACCGGAGGCTCGCGGGAGGAAATTCCATTCCTCATTATCACAACACAACAAAACGGGGGTTAGTCGCGTATAAATATGATTTATTTAATTACCCTTTGTTGGTAATTCTGCGACGTTTCGGACGTCGCGTTACGTCCATTAGCCCGTTTTGTTGTGTTGTGTGACGATCGTGTACTTTTCGAGAAGTCTAAAGCTGAAAGCACGTCTAAAGCTACCCAGTCGTAAGCTATAATCGTGTTAGTAATTATATTTCTAGATAAGCTAAGTTTAGATAAAGCCACTTAACGTAACCACTCATCTGTAATTAGCGTGGGAAAGACATGCCCAGGGGGAGGAAATGGGCTGATAATATACGCGATATGAATTCTTACGAGACATAATGGCAGCAATTTTAATGGAGATAAGGTGGAGAACGCAATAGGGTACATACATGATTTCTTTTTCCGTTTTACTTTACAAACTATCAAAATACCGTAAAACCGATTTAAAAAAGTGTTATTAAAATTTTAAATGGCCAAGAAATACGCATGATATAGGCATTTTAAACTTCTACTTAGACACCGATTTGACGGAGAGGTCCGACATGTATTGTAACGTCATAGTGCACTCCGGCCATATGGGACCTAATGGAGGCCTTTCGAAATGTGGTGCTGGCGTAGGATGGAAAAAAATTGTTGAACGGGGAGGGTGACTGGGTGGAAGTACTTTAGTTAGGGTATTAGGATGACACAGAAGTTTGTTATTAATTCTAGAATTAAATCTTATTTCATAGTGGTGAAATTGAATCTTAGGCGTCTCATTTATACGTCCGAGAATTGAGACTGCATTGCACTGCTGCAAAAACATTTGTCAGTTAAACCTTGAGTTTGGAAACAAGGATTTCGACTCTTATTCCTCATATTGTATATTATGTAGTGACAGCCAATACAATCATTCTAGCATATTCATTCGATTACGTTACATTTTGTAATTTCAAAGACCATCCTCCAAAATCAATCGTAGTTAGTAACATCTGATGAAATGCTGCAAAATTAGGGAGTAATCTGCAATATCGTTAAATCATAGTGTAGAGTCGCACTATACAGTTAGCCGGGAGAAAGTCGGACGGGTCTAAGCACAGAGTGGTGTATTCTAAAGAGATTATGTATGTTGGATATTGTATTGCACTTAGGCCCTTTTTGATTAGCGGGGAAACCGTCTACCTGGCGGCTGCGCCCGCGCAAGCCCAGGTGCAACGCGATTATACGGTCGGCGATCCAAATTTTAATTACTAGCTCTTCTTACAATAAAAATGATCAATAGTACTGGAATAGTTGTGAATTTTACTCAAGAATAAAAATAGAAGAACTTCGAAGCGTCATCTGAATCAAGCATCGTCATTCGTTAAGTTATAATCGATATGATTTAATTCAGAAAAATAATTGATTGTGTTTGAAATACAATAAAATGCACTTACAATAAATAAAACGTGACACAGTTAACTTAATCGCCAATATAAAGACTTTTTAATGAGTACTGAACTATACATTACAAACTTATTAATATCTAGATATTTTCGTTGAAGATTTCTTCAATACCGTAAAAACACCCTCTCAATAAAAATATCTAAAATTATCTACTTAACAACGTATGACAAGTAATAACATTTAATTCGGTTGAAAGTTTGTTAAATAAATTTACAGCTTGATATTTAGCAGACTGCTGAGCGACTTTGAGTTTAGGGAAAAAGCTTTGGCATTATTTGTTCTCGTTTGTAGGCGCAATTCTTGTTCATCAAGTGACTCGTGCTTTGACAGCGTTTTAACAAAATCGGTAAGCAACTGAAGGACCTACAGGCAAGGGACTGTCAGTAAGCCCAATTCTGTAAAATAGCTTTGAGAAGAAATCCACTGGGGAATACGCTTGATAGTTTTCTTTAATAAGTATAATCAGTTATTTGAGTATATTTTTACTAGGTTTGTAAGTAACCGATAAATACAGAAAACGTGCTATTATTTACAGGAAGTCTCGAGAATCATTAATAGTGATTATAACTGATATAATAGGTAATTCCAAGATAGTCACCATGGCAGCGTATTTAAAAAAATATATATTTAAAGAGAAAGATTTATTAAGGTGAATTTTCAAGACCACCCATTTTTGCATTGCAAGTAAGCCGCATGTTCGAGTTGGCGATTAACACGTCTATTACTATAAGAATACATCTTTAAAGTTTAAGATCATCCAAATCCATTAGCCGATTTCTAGAGTACCCTAATTAAAAAAAGTAGTATGTGTCAAAGTCGCTTCATAGATTTCTGTCATACATGACACGAGACACTGGACCCTAACGTCCATTTGTTCCACATAAGGCGTTAGATTACCACACAATGGAGCAAGAAGTCGGGCACTCGACCGAACTGCAATATAAGTAGTTGCAGTATCTTGATATTTACTATACACGGTGCCGATGTTAATCACGCATCCCTGAGGTCATTAGGAGTAAAACAATATTTCATGAGCCTAAGCTAAGTTCAGTAAAAACCTAATTTTGTCGATTTTGTACCTAAAAATTTAATAACTTTCGCTTTTGTATGAAAATTATCTCTTTTCATAAAATGGTAACGATTATTTTTCCAAACAAGGATGAATTTAGTGAGTGATACTTTAATAACTTTGATGTCTGTCAATAGCGACGCTAAACTTGGCAACTTGCGTGCAAATATCGCGATCAAAAGTTTTCCTTCCTAAGTGAGTGCCAAAACTTCACTCGGTCCCGTCCCGACCACGACCAACCAACCATACAACTAACAATTTGGGGTTGTAAAAGAAGCTGATGTGATTAACACGTAGTCAAAATACTGAATCATTCAATTGTGACGGATAAACTGGTGGTAATGACACTGAGGTATTTTGCTTTCGAAAGATCATATCAGCAGTTGAAAGCTAAACGATGTGCGTGTGCAGTGTATCGTTAGTCATATTATATCTGTTACAAATGCTATAAATATAAGGAATGTGTTATTTTCTAGCTTTTGGCTGTTGTGACTAGGTACAGTCGTGCCGTCTGGTTTAAATGTCACTGAAGGATTCGCTCCAGAAAAGATGTAGTATGTAAGTTAAAATACTGAATACATTATATTGTGACAGCCAAACCGGTGCCAGTATCAGTGACGGATTCACTTTCCAAAGATCAAATCAGCTGTTGAAAGCTAAGCGTTCGCATGAGCAATGCGGCGTTAGTCATATTCGTATCAGTTTTATCTCGTAGGTGATCATCAAAGCATTGTATCTTAACAAGCGTGATAATTTATTTACCATTGCACTGACGCTATGCCATTCATTCACTTCTGCCAGTTTTATTTCGTCTTCTTAGTCGCTTCCACATGGATCATGACCATTATGGGCCATATGGCCTTCTGCTTGAAACAAGCATTTTTCATGGTATCTGACCTTGTTGGGTTTCGAGCTCTGAAACGTTTGCCTTCAACTTACACAAACATGCATACAATCACGCCTTTTTTCCCATTACGGGGTAGGCAGAAACTACCTCCTTCTACTTGCTACGGTCCTGGCATACAACTGCTGGCATCAACATTCATTAATCTCTTTATGCATGCTCGCCGGTTTAGAGTACTTTCCACTTGGCCTTTTTTCAGAATGTCTCCAATCTGATCGCGAAACATTCGTCTAGGCCTTCCTCTCCCAACATTTTCACTTACATTCGCCTTCTAGATCTTGTACCTCTTTATCCATCCAGACATTCTCCTGCCTTCCTTTTCTCCTTTTAGAAACCCCACATGCTTCAATTGTAACTTCCTTCACAACACCTTCGACTTAGCCCAGTAAAATGCTCCTTTCGAGGTTGTGCTGGTTAGATCGCATAATATGGCCAAAGAATTTGAGGATTTCTTCCTGGCAGATAGTTGAAAGCCGCTTTGTAATATTGAATCGTTCATCCTCGAGGACTCGATCATTATGGAAATTTGACCTCACGTAGTCTTATTTGATACAATGACTCAGTAAAATGGTGCATACAACTGTATGCCCCATATTGTTATTACTTTGCGTTTTGCGTCTTTTTTGAGGACATTCTAAAGTTAAAAGTCTTTAAATGCTAAAGAGTCTTGCAGAGGGACCCAATAGGAATATACAAATTATCTACTACGCAACACCGCGCGTTATTCAACTTTGTTCGCGGGGGAGAAAAAAATCATAAGTCTCATTTTCTCTTCAGCGTAGTCGGGTAAAACGTATCCTATAACCCGTACATTGTTACCCAGCCACCCGTGTCCCAAAAATAGTTGAAATCCGTTTAGCCGATTTGACGTGATGAATCCACAACGATACATACAAACATACAATAAACCCAGAAAAAAAAATCTATTCAGTTACCTCCAAATAATCCGTAACAATATATTTTTGAATAATATCTGTAATGTACAGACATTTCATGTTTACAACTTTAAGAATATATAGTATAAATTAGTCTTGTAGGACCCTATAGGAATATACAAATTATCTACTACGCAAGACCTATGTGATAAATATATAAGTTAGGTATATGTACCCAAGCCATGAATTATTTATTGTATTTTTCAAAGGATAATTGGCTATATTCATAAATCTTTGAGGCCCAAATATATTTTATGCAAACTGTTTCAAATTGTTACAATTGTAAAATGCAATGGTTAAACAGAAAAACAGGAAATATTACTATTCGGATTATAAATCAAGTCAAGCTCTCAAATAAATGTGATCAATACAAGTAAGTGCAGAAATAACCTTGATTTACATTCGTATAAACACTAGGTAACAGATAAAATCCAGACATTTTCAGCATCTAAGTGCGTACATTTGTTGTAGGCTTACTACCAGCGATCGTGCATTTGGTAATATTTTTGGTGCAGTGCAGAGATCATTCTAGAGTGATCAAAGGTGCGTCCACATTTGTATCATTTGTCCGATCAGATCTTCGTCCCGTGGCATGATCGCGTGTCACGATCACGCGTTTGGACGTTGCGCCGATCCGATCGCTCGAAATCAATGTTGCTACGCGTAAGTATCACACACTTAGATCGGACAAGCGCGGCGTGATCGCTGCGCCGACAGTGAGCGTCCAAGCAGCGCGATACGCAGTCATGCCACGCCACAGTGATCGGATACAAGCAAATGATACAAGTGTGGACGCACCTTTGCTTATCAATATAAAAATGTCAAAAAATATTTTCAACTGAAATGATGGACTGTCGACAATTTACAACCAGTTACCAGACAGTATCAGGGATGCACCTTCCTCAGAAACATTTAAAAATAGACTGAAGAAATGGCTGCTAGAGGCACAATTTTATGACTTAACCGAAATTATTATTATTAAACAATGAATAAAATAATATGATAACACGATATTTATTAGTTTGAGTCCCCGGGAAGGACATAGGCTAATTTTTATCCCGGAAAGATACTGTTATCCGCGATAAACGAATTAAAGGAGAACGAAGTCGTGGGCAGAAGCTCGTGTTGTAATAATTTAAATAATCTTGAACAAATTTGTTATGTATGTACCTACACCACAACTAAATATATCAAATTAAGAAACCGACTTGTAACGATGTTACGAATCAATTTTTCATTTTCATTTTCATCATCACCTATGTTGGTATTTTCCACATAGCTGTAAGCAATTAAAAATCTGTATGATTTTACAGCAAAAAAATCCATAAGTATATTTTTTTAGGTCAACATTGCCGCCGTGATTAGTTGCTTAATAAAGTCTTTTAAAATTAATTAATGACAGCATGGGACCGTTTTCACGTTGAACTCTAAAACATAATGGATCAATTGATGGCCTGTTCACATCACGCCGCGATGGTGTGACTAGGCCCTAAGTGCGGGAGAAACTGTGAGTAACTTACTAGCCTTACCACACATTCCGGGGCATTTTATTATAAAGTTAATTGCCCAATAAAACTTAAACAATGCGCTCAGATGCTGCTGATGCTCACACGAGAACTGTGGACATGCAATATGTTTAACTACTAAATTTACACAACAATAACAACGTCAGATTTCTACCCGACCAAGTTAAGTTAAAGAAGGGTTATAAATTTATATTCTAACTAACTTCGTTCGCGGAGGAGAAAAAGTAAAATAATAAAGTAAAATCTGTCTTTTTCTTATACAGAGTAGTCGGGTAAAAAGTGTTTAAAACATCTGTGAATATACAGCTACCCGTGTACCAAAAGTTGTTGAAATCCGTTAAGTCGTTTTAGCGTGATGGAGTCGTTTTAGACATACAGAAAAACCTAAAAAAAGACATGTCATTTCTGTTACCTCTAAATAGTGCGTGCGTTAATATAAATAGCTCCTCAAGCGGCGCAAATACGCAGCCATAAAAAGTGGCTACCTATTTGAGCCATTTGGGGTCGAGACTCTGGGACCCTGGGGGGAAAGCGCCCACAGAGTTTTCAAGGAATGCTCCAAAGACTCGTGGATGCGACACGTAACCAGAGGGCTGGATCATATCTGGCACAGCGGATTAGCATCGACATACAACGTGGCAATGCTGCCAGCCTTCTGGGCACGATACCAACGGATAGCGATTTGGGGCAGATTTTTTATCGATAATCTTTGTTTTTTAAGTTTAGTTTTAGTTTTTTAATCTATCTCTAGTTAGGTTATGATTTGTATTTTCTAATTACATTATAAAGTTGTAAAAATTAAATGTCTGTACATAGTGTACATTTTTATAATAGCATAGATTAGAAACTCCATAAAGATGTTCTGTGCATGTGCGAATCCTCTCAGAAATAAATTATTAATAGCGTGCGTTTGATCATTTTTTTGAAGTTATCTTCAATATACAGACTTTTCATTTTTACAACTTTATAAAAGTATAGATAGATATATATTTCTATATTCAATTATTACTTATCCGATTTTGAAGAACAAGATTTAATGGTTGGTACCTATGTTTAACCGACTTCAGAAGGTGTTCCGCAATGTATATTAACAAGGTGATCTCCGTTTTCAGCCTTTTAATAGGCGGGATTTAGTTTATTTTATTATTATCACCGGGCACTAATGACCTGGTGAAGGTCGCTTGATTCATTATCATCTACATTATTTCTAGTATATTTTTGTGACCCAATAACGGTCAAAGGCATGTGCCACAGTTTTTATATTAGGTCTCGCCAGTCCTTTATAACTGTATTCAGATTGGTCCACTATCTCTTTTTTGGTTTGCTCCTGCAATGATGACTATAAATACAGACATGTGTATGACACAAATATTTGCCCTTACCGGGATTTGAACCCAGGACCTTCAGCTTCGCAGTTTTCGGTTTTTTGTGTGTGGTTGTGGCTTCGTCACGCCAAATCGGCTAAACGGATTTTAACTATTTTTGGTACACAAGTAGCTGAGTATACTTTTTACCCGACTACGCTGAAGAAAAAAGAGGGTTTATGACTTTTTCTCCTACGCGAACGAAGTTGTGTGTCGCGGGCGCCTTCTAGTATACTAAGAATTTTCGTCTCGTATTTCCCTTCGGACATTTTTTTAAATGCATGCATGAATGAAATTATTTTTTTTCTATATACTACTAATAAATAAAGGTACGGCTTGCCTGATGTTAAGCAGTTACAACAGCCTATGTACGCTTGCAACGCCGGGGGCATTAAGTACGTGTTGCCGAGCCTTTTTAAAACTATTCACTCCCCGTTTGAAGAACCCCATAGTGTAACCACCAGGGAAAACCGCGCCAGGGAGGTCATTCCACATTCATTCCATAGCTTTAATGAACAAAATAAAAACTGTTCACGATGTACAAACTGTGCACACGTAGTTTTTTTTAATTCATAAAACAGTAAAATAATTGTATTGAAATTTTGTCATTATTTTTTTATTGATAAAATTGCATCTACTTTCTTACCCTATTCGTTTGTGCACTTCAAATTTGTGCAAAATCTAAATGATTGACTGGTTTGCCCGATATTTATTATAACTTTCGATTCATGTGATAAAACTGAATTTTTCACGTATCCAAATACATAAGCAAGTTCCACTATGTTCATTGATTTCCAATTAATTAACTCAGCAATGAGTGATATCGCCAGATAACCTCAATGTCCGTGGTATCGCTGGCCAGATTACTCTTTACGTACAATTGCGATAATAATATAACTATTTTATTTATAAAAATGGTTTCAATATTTAAGTGGCTTTTTATTTTGTAACTATTAAGTACCCACCATAAACATGAGCTAAAATACGGTAAATGGGAGGCATGATGCACTACGCGATTTTGACGCGCAGCAAAAAGTACCTAAGTGGCCTCAGTGCTAAGGCCATTTGTTATACATTGACGCGCGACGTAGGTTAGCCATGAACATTCACTTGTTGAGCACGCAATGTTCTCAAATATTAATCGCTCTCTCATTCACACGCGGCTCCCTCTCTCGCTTATATTTATTTATTCATATGAGCGATTATCTCAGCTAAATAGCCACAGCTTCCCCCCACGATCCTACAGAAAGTGTAATACGCGCTTTAAAGCTCACTTTCGAACGTATTTCTTGCTGGCGTTGCTGCTTCCCATGTTGTCATGTCAGTGACTAAATTCAGCAAAGTGTAGTGTAATAAGCCCTTTAATTACACCTATGGCCCGGCCACGACAACGACAACCCGAGTAGCACAGAAGCTGTATTAGAGCTTATAACGCTCAAACTAGCTGTATAACGGCCGTATAAACTCTTATACAGCTCGTGTGCTACCTGGGAATTCTCTCTTCATTGCGCGGTCGAGACATTCACCGCACAGCAGTTATTTGGCATCACACGCAATGTATTAGGATTCACTTGCCGCGTCGCTGGTCGCGCGTTATCGTGGCCGGGCCCTTACTGAATTTAGCATCCGATATGATTTAGGACCCTAATTTGGAAAGTTTAATTCCTCTCTTTTGATCTTAATGAAATTGCGTATTATACTTATCCTAACTAACTATAGGGAAGCAGCAATGTGTTAGAGTGAGACGCTTCAACTGTACTCCTTTAACTTCGCACATTTAGGTAAATCAGCAAAATGTAATAAACCCTTAATAAGCTATATAACCGTCACATTCACGTGAGCAGCTGAGGTTCTTATTCTGGTAAAGTTGCGGTTATCGAACCTCGGGAATTTTCCGGACATTTCAGAGATTTTGGTCATTTGTAGGAATGCGGCCGGAATACAAAAATGACAGGAATTTGTATTTTTTTTTAAATTTACATTTTTTAAAAACAACTGTATTTCATTTTAAAAAATGTAATAATTAACACTTGCAACTTAACATTACGCCCCCTTCCTGTTAGGAATTTTAATCGCGAATCAGTAATTTTGTCAGGTTTTTCAAAATTTGTACCTGATAACCCTAGGTGGAATGCTCCCCGAAAATGACTGAAATATATACTTCCGCGTACAATGTCGGCACGTGAGTTTACAGTCTTTGTAATAATAAATCTTGGCTGTAGGTTAACTGATAAACAAAATACAACTTCTGGGGATAGATTTGTTTCGAAACGAATATTTGCAACATCTATAACCAGCCAGTTCTGCTGTAACACGTGTAATGACGTCATATCCTTTGATCTTATAAAAATATAGATCTCATTCGCTCACATTACATCTTACGAACTTAGAGAGTACTGAGCTAAAAATAACTTGGAAATGATGAGAAATGACTCCTATTTTGACACGCTTTCGCTTCTAACTATAGCTAAGTAGCTATATAATAAAATCTTGTTGTTTTAGAAACAGCTATTTTTTCTAGTAGTGAAAAGGACGACATTAAAAGAAACAAATATAGCTAAGTATTTTTTACCCAACCACGTCAGAAGGACGTGCATATATATATTGTATGTATGTAGGACTATTTAATTGGGATGCTCTGTGCCCCTTAGTTGTGGGACTGACATGTGGCTAAATATTTTATAAAAACTACATGGGTTACTTTAATGAATGATTTTTGCTGTCTGACGGGATCGATGCAATGCCGATCAAGATGGAGTTATGTATGTAACCACTTTATTGTACGTAATAACCAGTTACAAGTGCAATCAACTTAAAAAAACCGGTCAAGTGCGACTCTGACTCGCGCACCGAGGCATCCGCACAAACATTCACTTATTTCGACTTAACTTGCCGCTTGAGTTATGTTTGCCTCTGGAATCTATATGGCGTAACATACAAATGAGGAGCAAACTCAACCAAACCGGGTAATTCAAAAATTATTTTTGGTGATTAAAAAAAATTAAGACAGATATATATGTGGTTATAATTTTCGTGTAATATTCATAGTAAATTACGTAATTCCAGAAAACTCCAGATTTTTCACTTGGTAAACTTCAAAGATAAAGGGGGGAATGGCATTTTTTCACATTTTCCTTAATAAAACTAAATTTCAATCAAGGCCTTTCATATGACATCCTACTTGACCTGGTGACTAGACTATTCATTTTTGCTCCTCTTCATATTGGTCGTTTATTTAGAAAATAAAAACATATTTTATAATGTTTCCTTTGCAATACATGTGGGCTGACCATGTTTATAAATATTCCAAATTTAAAATAGATTCAGGGCTGGTCTGGATGCGCATAGTTTGCGTGATGGGTTGGTGGCACTACTCTTGCCAACCCTGCTCTAGCAGTAAGCCTAGCAGACCCTTAATGTTGCGACTTCTGGGAGTGACCTCGGAATTCCGTGGTACTTGGCCACCCCAAGGCATTTGATAATGTCTCTGTCTCTTCTGCTTCTATGCAGGCCCTGCAAAGAGGACTGTTAGTGACACATAGGGTAAATATATATTTTTTAATAAGGCATATGCAATAGGGATGATGACTGAAATCAAATAATAATAAAATTTTGATGCGAAATGACAGTTTTTATGATGTAAATCCTAAAGAAAAAATATTGAGTTCGATACCTTACGTGTAGCTTGTTTTATGAGCCTTTAAAGTTAAGTGAATAAGTCCATTTTCAAAGCATGAATATATTAATAAATAAGAATACCATTAAATAACCCATGAAATGTATGGTAAATTTGTTGCCGGACCGTTTCGATAAACGCAAGTTTTAACATAGCTGCAGAACAAAGTTCTCAGTTTTCCCATCAAGGTAGGAAGGTCTGACGTCACACCGTCCTAGGGTTTAGTGTGGAGCGTTTTTGGGAAAGTCCAAAAGTGTGATTCTAACGTTGTTGTATCTTGTGGAGTTTTTATGACATTGAAGTAGTTTTTTCACCAGTATTTCTATTATTGAAAGGTCATATGACATACCATGGAAAAAAGTTATCAACGTCCCTATATTGCTCCAGTTACGACCTGAGGCCTCTTTACCTTTTTTTCGATGAATTTCGATGTGATTTACGCCTTTCCCATTTTTATCGCCATAATCTTTTATCTAGGCACGTCTTGGATTTGATAAGTTTCAAGTACTCCGTACGTCATAGGACGACGTAGTATAAAAGATTTGTAAAACAAGTTGTAGATTTTTACGCTTGAGTTGATTTTGCCTAATCGTGACTCGAGATTACGAGCAATTGTCTTATTATCTGTATTTATATTTTTTACTGACAATATGCAGATTGAAGAAACTCCGTTTAAATATGATAATTAACTTAACACTGTGAATTATAACAAAATAACGAACGTCATTGGTGTACAATTACAAGTAATCTTTAAAACGATAAAAAAGCCGACATACCTATCTAGAGAAAACTTATGGTTTTTAAACGGCTGAACCGATTTCTTTCGATCAAGACCCCTTTCAAATCCTTGATCATCCCCTATCCTGTCTTTACTCTTCCTTTCCATGATGTTATGTGTCGTGTCTCTTTCTAACTTACCTGTTCTGGGTTCAAATCCCTGTAAGGGCAATTATTTGTTCCTGGGTCTTGGATGTTTTCTTTGTTCTAAGTAAGTACATATATCTATTAAATAAGTCGTCTGATACTCATAACACAAGCCTTATTGAGGTTACCATGGGACTAGTTCGATTTGTGTATAAATTGTCCCGTAATATTTATTTATTTAAAGTACCCACTTGCCTAAATTATTGAGTTTACTGGTATGTATGTATGTATGTAATCACTTTAATGCGCATAAATTAATACAATTTTTTTTTATTTACAATCACACAGATATGTACAAAGGCGAACTTATCCCTGTGAGGGATCTCTTCCAGTTAACATTCTTACTAAGTATGGTATTCTTGCTAAGCAATTTAATCTAGATGGGTAAGGTAGATATTAAAGGTATGACTTAAATATATTGGTGTATCAACTGCCCGCTTATTTTGTGTTCTACCTACGTGTAAGTAGAAAGCTGTGCTTTTCAAAAGCACCGTTTATATCTACTTAATCGAGTTATGATTTGTATAGGCTGATTAACTTTGTAAAATGTAATTATAACGCAGAGTTTGATAGTAAAATAAAAAAATCAATACGACCTACTAAATTGCAATCCTGCTTGACTGCGACTTCTTCTTTGAAACAGAAGTGCTTTGATCAACCGGGCTATCATAACTTTACGTACGTGCCTTGAAATTTTCGAACACAATCTAGCTAGCACTAGAACCGCCCTCTGTATCTTTATATATATTATAGTGTCAGCTATTATTTATAAAAAAAAAATATAGATGAAAGAAAATAATTGTATGCCAATTCGAATTTTACTTTTTGTGTTACAAATATCATGATAATAATCACAATTTTTGCAATTTATTAGTGGATCACTCCACTAGCGTTATTATTTATTATAAACAATGACCAGAATCAAATGTTTTTTTTTTTCCACGATACTTGACTTTATAACCAGTGCCTTGAGCCAGACCGGGGCAGCACGCTTATGGATCTCTGTATGGTGCATCCGACTCTAATAATAAGCAAGAACAGATGACAAAATTCGTCGACTACTGGTATGGACAATTAGCTCAGATGGTAGAGCGTGCTGCCCCGGTCTGGCTCAAGGCACTTGTTCAAGTCCAGTATCGTCGATTTTTTTTTTCATTTGTTTCTGATCTTTGTTTATAATAATTCGAATTTTGTTAACCATGCATACTCGTATACGTTCAAAAACACGTATAAAACTCATATACTCGACGTGATTGTACCTAATTTAGGTGTCTAAAATAGATAAATTCAATTTTTCACCCAATCAAAGTTATTGCGAAATATAAACATACTTGTCATTCAAATCATGGCCAGATACTGTTGATCGATGAGATAATACGTGTGTTCATCGTGAAATACGACCACTTTAACTACACCCCTTATTAGTATTGCGTGGTATGCATTACAGGTGCTTTACTATTTGGTTGCATTATGATTATAGTAAACTACGACCAATATAACCATGGCTCTGTATTATACTAGTCTGCATATATAACAGAGGCATAGAAGGTTAGTTGAATTATGTGTGCTCAGCTAGACCTTGTTGCAGTGTTTGCTGGTTGGTATGACAATAGTCGGGCGTAAAATTGTTGATCAATAATAAAGTTATATTCGAACCGGTATCAAATTATGCATAGTGTTTAATTTTACTACTCTGCTTCGCGAAAAGGCTATACCAGCAAAATTTTGTTAGGTACCTATTTAGGGAAACTTCTTCTATTATATGATTCCTGAGCTACTTTTGGAAAGCAGTACTTTTAACGCCTGCCAATCTTAATACCTGTACGTCTTTCCATCATATGTTCATACATGCGTTATCTGGACATAATGCCTCTTGCATGCTCTCTAATCTTATGTGTTCTGATTGTTGTTCGTACAACTGGCTTGTGGGTCTTCCACGCCTTAGCTTCCCATTTAAGGCTCCGTTTAACGTTGACTAATGTTAATAAAAAAATGAAGACTTATAAAGAAGAAACCAAAAAACTTATCGACAATCAGTTATTTAAGACCAAAAACCTCTTATGCTGTCCGAATGTTGTTTAACATCATTCTCTTCTGTATTTCCAGATGCAGACAATCCTGCACCACAACAGCAGCGGTGCAGCAGCGTACACGGGTCGCCTGAAGAAGAGAGAAGTCCATCGCGCCATCACACTTCATCCCGTGAAGGACCATCGCCATATGTACAGGCTGCATACTTACTTCAAGGTACTTGTCTAACCTTCGTTGAATTAATAATACAACATATACACGGGTCGCCTGAAGAAGAGAGAAGTCCATCGCGCCATCACACTTCATCCCGTGAAAGACCATCGCCATATTTACAGGCTGCATACTTACTTTAAGGTACTTGTCTAACCTTCGTTGAATCAACAATACAATATATTCACGGGTATTCTGAAGAAGAGAGAAGTCTATCACGCCATCACACTCCATCCCGTGAAGGACCATCGCCATATGTACAGGCTGCATACTAACTTTAAGGTAATCGTGTAACCTTTCGTTCAATCAACAATACCATGTACAGTGGCGTAGCTACCGATGGGATAGGCCATGCACCGGGGCTATTGGTCCTTGATTAACAGAACCTCGAACTGACATGGGACCCCAACCTTTCTTTTGCACCGGGACCCTGGTTACCACTCACCATATACACGGGCCACCTGACGAGGAGCTCCAAAATGTTTTTACGGTCCACCCCTTGGAGGACTTCAGGTACTTGTCAAATCTTTCGTCCCTTTCCCTCCTGAAGAGAAGAGACCCATCGCACCATCACTTTTTCTCCTTATTAGGTGTTAAATTTGCTGTCGCAATATTTCCAATCAGTTACAATCCCGATATTTTTGATCGAATTGGGATGAGCCCAAAAAAGATTGCCCATGTTATTATTTATTTTTTCCTGTATAATTTTACATTTTGATGAGTTAAATTGTTTTATTGCCTAGTAGATATTTCAAGTGACGTCACGTGACTAATGACTGGCGTCTGTACTAGCGTTTAGCATGGACAAATAAAAGTTAAAATTTAAAACACGAATAACTTATCCCAGAAATCATATTTTTGAAATCTGATAGTTTGCTTTTTTATTAATAAAGTAGTTTTTTAATAAAAAAGCAAACAAAGATGATTTGAAAATCTCCTCTATTTTTCAAGTTGGTTTAAAATCCAAATATCGACAAGATTTAGCCTCCATTTCTTTGTGTTTACAATACACAAAGTTAAAAAAGGAACTAAAATTTATGCCATACAATGGCTTACCTCGTGCACGCCTCGTGTAAGAAAAAATGTAACGAATTCTAGAGTTCACAAATGTCAAGCCGTTAGCCTAACTTTACCATCAAACCAAATATAAAAAATAATTTGATAGAAATTCCGTTATGTATTTAACGTACTCAAAAAAAAAAAATGTTGTGCCCGTTTCATTCAAAAATCAAAGTTATGATTTTTTTGTTTAGCAAGTGGTGTCGGACGCATGCAATTTGTATGGGAGAAGAACGTTTTTTTCTTTAATGTGATTTTTTAAATACTTTTATCTATGTTACATGGTAAAACTGTACAAATCTTATAAGGATATGAATGACATTGTAAGGAGGTTATCTAGAATAAATATATCATCAAAAAAATATTGATTTTTTAAGTTAGAGGACATGTTTATCTAATGAATTGTACATTCTTTGCAATTTTCCTGTATTTCGATTTTCTTTCATAATGTAATACAAAACGTCTAATTGATGTTACACGTATGTGTGACCATCATAACAGTCATTCATGCAATTAATTAGGAATTTAACATCTACTCTCCCAGCTTTCTACTGAACTTGCCTTTCTCTGTGATAACACTGTTAGCGATTAGTTGTATTATGTCACGCAGAAAAAAATTACTTACCACCTCCATATTATCTATGTATTTAGAAACAAATGGAGTATTTGGCGGCAGCTAGTGTGAAGAAAAAAATCCGAAGTAATGAGAAAAAAAAAACATATGAGTACGTCTTTTTTTAGCAAAATAGCTTATAATATACGATAAAAAGGTGTTTCCACACAAATTGTCGTCAGTTGAAAACTTATAGTATAGGGTACTTTCAGTCTTCCAGTTGTCCTAGAAATCTGAAATCTGCTTTGAAGGTAGCTCTTATAGCACAATCTAACGCGGAAGGTTTGAAAATCTTATTTTTTATGTCTGTCTATCCATGTCAATAACCAACATTTGGCTCAATCTCACGAAATCTCACCAGGTGGGAGAGTGGGATCGGAAAATCGCGAAAAATGTCTCACATAATGGACGCCCTCATACATTGGCCGTAGTCAGATAATGCGTATATTATCTTTGCAATTAGTAACACGAATGCGATCAACAAACAGTAAATGTTGACATTGTTGACTCATACATAACAGGTAGTTTCGTAATAGTAACCTAGTTTTAAATTTGAAAATCTCCGCAAATTCTTTGCCTCGTGGCAAACTTTTAGTACATAGTGTCATTAACATTAATTACGTTAAGAGTATTGTAACATCTCGCTATCGCTTTTGTGTTTGGTTCCAGTTTTTGCAACTTTTCTTAATAAATACACGCTTTTTAATAAAAGGCTTGCTTACCGAGTTAGGTCTTTTCATAATGAACAATTAGGCATACGTTTTGAGTCTATTAAAAGTTTATTGAGAGATTAGATACGCAAACTTTATTTTTATAGGCCTCTCTGTAAAAAAACAAAATTAAATACATAAAAATATATTCTTATTTCCGAATGCAAGAAAGTGTGAAATAGAAGCTGAACTATAATTATAAACCGTGTTTTTATTTAAAGTAATTTTGGCCATTTCAGGGACTAGATACAATACAAAAACCATGAAAAATCGTACAAATTCGCTACTACATCTTAAGTTAATTTGTAGGCTTAACTGAACTCAAGATACTTAGCCGTGGAAGTCGAAAAGAGCCTAGGAAATATAATAAACAGTCACGTAACAAAAATGTGCTAAAATCAGAGATGTTGAAGTACCATTTCAGCAAGACAAGTTCAAAGAAAAAGGACCTGGTGACCCAGAAAACATGTGTTACAAGAACCATTTCGAGCTATTTTTGACCCTTTAACAACCTCGAAACCTATTCAACCAATATATATGTGATTTGGTACATTTATTAAAACCCCTTAGTCCGTCTTAAATCCAAAATTTCATAAATGTAGCTGATACAGTTATTGAATATTAACGTCGAAAAACTGGCATATGACTGACTGACTCACTTACTGACTGACTTATAGATCAAAAACTTAACCCAATTCCAGATGACCTAGAAACTTGATATTTGATATCAAGGTAGACTATTAGGCGTATACAAAGGAAAAAATCTGAAATCGTATAGTTTAAAGAATTCAAAGCCAATGGAGCCATTGGAGCCTAAAAAGTAAGACCGTGAACGGGAAGACGCAGCGTGATCTGTCCCCACGAGACGGCCCTGGTTAAGGTTACAGAAAATTTGCGAACATATGTTAAAGGAGGTAAATTATGTTAGAAAAGTACCTTTTTTATTTTCATCCACGATGTAATTACTTTTCCATGCAACTTACTCTGAGCTCAATCTGACCTACTAGTTGGTTTGAATATGGTTTCTGTTCTCTCTTGCATTCCAAACATTTCCCTATTCCTTGCAAGACTTCACGTTTTTTGACGTCACAAAAACAAATGCCTCACCAACGCAGGCATCATCGCTTCCTACGAACATGAGTTGTTTACGCAAGTTTATTTCTGAGATCTAGACTCGTGTGCGTGACGTCACCGGCAAACATTATTTAAATGTATTCGGTTTTGTGTTATCTTTACCATCATAAAGTTGTAAAAATGAAACGTCTGTAATTGAAGATATGATCAAAAAATACGCTATAAGTAGGTTACTGAATCGAAAAATATTTTATTTTTACTAACCCCCGACAAAAAAGAGGGGTGTTATAAGTTTATCGTGTTGTGACTCTGTGTATCTGGGTATCTGTCTGTGTCATCGTAGCGCCCATACGAATGGACCAATTTGAGTGCGGTTTTTTTTGCGTCATAGATAATTTTATCCCGAGTATTCTTAGCTTTGTTTGATGAAAATCGGAGCACTCAGTCTCCAAGATATTCAGCTTTTAGTGGAACAAGTCAGGAGGATTTTAAAATTTTTAATTTTAGAAAATTAATAATTTATTAATAATTTTTAATAACTATAGATAGTTATTTTTTGTATGTTTTTATGTGTCGTTGTGGCTTCTTCAGGCCCAAACGGCAAAACGAATTTCAACAGTTTTGTTGGTATTTGTAGCTGGGCATTCACAGATGGTATAGGATACTTTTTACCCGACTACACTGAAGAAAAAAGAAGGGTTATATAGGCATTTTTCTCCTCCGCGAACGAAGTTGCGGGCAACTTCTAGCAATGTATTACATATGGTAGATTGTTTGACAAGGGGCTAAAATAAGCCATTATGACACAGTCATTATTTGGACGAGCTTACGAAGTGAGCGAGGAAAAATATGTCTGAGTGTCATAATGGCTTTTAGCCACGTGTTAAACGCTCTGCTTTTCACTTCGACTGCGAGAAAATAAAAAAGGCTTAACATTAAAATTGTATATTTCATGAAAAACTGAAAGTACAGTTTGAGCAATTCTATTAGAAAGTTTGGCCAATCTGATCAGGTTGGTTTGTTTTTTTTTAATTATTCGTAAGGAGTATGTAGCTGGCCGCAAGTTTTTTTGTTTTCAGTGTCATAGTATGGGATTATATGGCTTTCTTTAAAACCCTAGGGGCTAAATGTACTATTTTAGTCTCGCTTCCCGAAGCTAATATGACGTACTTTATGAGCAGGAGAAGTGAAAAGTTTATTTATATCAAGTAAAGAAATGAAATATGAGACTCGATATGCGATGGGTGTCATTTTAGCTGTAGCAATTGTTTGTTGTATCAATTTGCTTATTTGGTATTCGTATCCAATTTCATTCTATTTATGTATTTATTTATAAGTTTGAGGAGAGTGAGTTTACAGGACACCCAAAGCACCCACAATGATATTTGCACAAATGAGACGTATACATTAAGCTAGATAATAAACACACACACAATTAGAATTAAAAATTAAAATGTTAATAAAACGAATATTATGATCATTACTAAAGATACAATAATAATTATAAAATACATCAAATTCATCGCGTAAAATAATGCTTAAGAGAATGTCAAAGTGTTTTATTAATATCGGCATCCTGGACTTCTTCAGGAGAATATTGGGCAGACCGACAGCTCAAGGCCTCAAGGCGTAGGGGAGTTGCGAGTGTGGCTCATGCGCGTGTCGTCCGTAGGAGCAAATAACTGAAGCTGGCGCCACGCGTATGGTTCAAGGCACAAAAAGATGCATTCTATAATCTAAGGGGAAAATAATTGTGGTGTTACAAGCTTATAATTTTCACGTTTGTATCTGAGATTTGTAGCTCTTAAACGGACGGACTGATTTTCATTTATTTTGTTGTATTTGAAAGGTTACTCAGAGTGGAAAGGTTACTCTAATTCAGAGTGTATATTTTGTACGGAGCCCTCGGTGTGCGAGTCCGACTTGCACTTGGCTGGTTTTTTTATCTGTCAGGATTTCTTATCGGTGATCGTGTAAAATCATTCGTAAACGTATTTCCTTATTACCTTTATATAAAATGCGCAAATATGTTTGTTGATTTGTTTGTTCATTTAGTCGGCAGCGGAGGGAACAACGAAAGTTACTTTTCGTTCCAAGAAAATATTGTTCCGAAGGCTAAATATTTGCCCATTGGCTAATTTATTTATTTGTATCTCTTTCTATCATGTGACGTGCACAGGGTGTTTGGTCAAGGTATCTAGGCAGTTAAAGTGTGATCATAACACTTAATATATTGTGAGGAACGTAGTACCCGACCCATGTGGGTAGTCAGTTACTATGTTCCTATATGGAGCCATGGTCGTTCAGGTTAGGCCGTGCCTTTGTGCCTATTCGAAAAACCTATATAGTTCAATACTTACTTACTAAGAGTAGTAAGTAACAAGTAACATATAGGCACGGAGTAACTGCCTACCCATTCGCCAAAAACCTGGACACGGCATGGATAGAATGAGATACAACAAATAAGTTAGCCAAGGGGATCAGTGATCTGAACAGGATCCTGGCCTCTGACACAAGAAAATTTCATTAATTTTTCTATGTTTTGCGTCTTTCCCCGCCAGTTGGGGGGTATCGTGAAATACTCTGCATAATATTGGTTATACGAGTATACCTAACTAAATAAAATGCAACGTCACTCCTGGCCTATTGCGATTATACCCAAGAATACTTGGCATGATTTCGAATACAGCAGCAATGCAGCAAGATTATTCGAGTACCACTTTAGAACCTTGTTATAGTAACGTGCCTTATCATTCAAGTTTGAGCGACGGTGCCTTCTCTTTGTGACAGGGTTCTTAAGCGGTACGAGAATTAATTTCTGTGTAGAGACAATCCAGGCATTATATTTGTCTAGCTGCGATATGGTAATTAGTTCAACGCCCTGCTATTATCGCATCCTCGGGAGAAAAATGTCTTATACGACTTTAAATTCCGTAGTCACTTATGATTAGTCGTTGGGGCATGATGCAGATTACTTTGTAGGCTACTTTACAACTTTTTGTGTGGTGGTGTGTTATAGAACGACGCCAACGTCGTAATAATAAAGATATTGGTGAAAAAATTACTTCAAGGTCATAAAAACTCCCCGAGGTACAACTATGTTGTCAATCATATTTTTGGACTTTCCCAAAAAACGCTTCATACTAAAGCCTACTAGCTTAGTTACGTCAAACGGTTAGTACCTTGTATGGGGGACTTAAGAACTTTGATCTGCAGCTATGTTAAAACTTGCGTTTATTGAAACGGGTTTATAACAAAAGTTACCTTACATTTAATGGGTTACTAGCTTCTGCCCGCGACTTCGTTCGCCTTAAATTCGTTTATCGCGGATAAAGGTATTTTTTCGGGATAAAAAGTAGCGTATGTTCTTCCCCATGACTCAAACTATCTCTATACCAAATTTCATCCAAATCGGCTCTACGGTTTAAGACAGACAGACAGGCAGACACTTTCGCATTTATAATATTAGTATGGAATCAATGGTATTACAATACAATACAACAATTATTTATTGCACACCAACAACAGAAACAGTACAATAGAGCCTTAACATAAAATACGGTAGGCAATAGGCGGTCTTATCGCTAAAGAGCGATCTTCCAGACAACCTTTGGGTAGCGAACATGACACAGAGTCACAGAATATCTAGGAATGAGAAGATGGTCAGATAAAATTATAAATATGTAATACAAACATAAATAAAAACATAAACCTACATATATTATTTATTAGGTATTATTAGTTATGAATATTTTGATATTTTAAAAATTGACATTCCCACCCAACTTTAAGGGCTCAAAAAACGTAGTTTCTTATTTTGCTTGATTTATCAGGATTTTTACAAATTTTGAGATCAACCAACATCCGTATTTATCGAATGTTTTTCCACCATAGCACAGGATATTGAAGTTTCCAATTTCCTCTTTTAAACTGGCTGGTGAAGTTCACGACTAACCTAATAATAACCGAACGTAAAACCCTCGTGGTCGTAAAACTTCAAAGCTATATAAATAGCTTGTGCTATAGTTAGCATCACAAAAGCCGACGAGGTACAGTCAGATGTAGAAAAAGTGCTAGTTTTTTTCTCAGAAAATTTAATGTTTGGGTTAGTTCGTTTTAGATTCAGAAAAAGATAGATACTATCGATTTTAATAAACGACACAAATGATCCCATGTTAATTATGTTACTTTTTACACGATTTCGTCAGAAGGAGAGTTATGCTTTTCGTTTTATATATGTGTATATATTTCTTTAACACGCTCTGCATCCTGGACGGTTTAATATATTTTGAAGTATCGTCTTGACTGTGGGAGTGAGAGTGAAATAAGATATAATATATTGCAGTTGAATTTACAGACGATTTTTGTTCAGCGCACTTATCAATATAATACCTGTGATATGTATAACGCATGAAAATAATCAAACGGATAACGAAATTGTGTTAAGGAAAATTGGCGACTCATTTTTTTCTTCCGTTATAATTTTGATTATGAGTGAAACAAGCCCCAAAATTTCCACATTCTGAGTGAAAAAAACATGTTCATTTTCTTAAATTATCCTGTTGGTATGGCTAAGGATTAATTCCTTTAGGCCCATGTGTACAAATTCCCAATTCTATAGATGCTCATGTCTACATATTTCCAATTCTTCAGATTCTCATGTCTGCATATTCCCAATTTGACAGATTCTCATGTCTACATATTCCCTATTTTACAGAATCTCATGTCTACATATTCCCAATTCTACAGATTCTCATGTCTGCATTTCCCAATTCTACAGATTCTCATTCTTATTCCTTAAACTGTCTGTCTCTGGTCGAATCGCTTTACGCGTCTTAATGATAGACGGACGACAAAGAAAACTTTTCCTTGTAAGTGACAATGGATTTACTGTTCAATTTGAAGATTTTAAATAATTGTGAGCACTGTCGCCAAATTACACTGCACGAGTGACTACTACCTACTCTGCAACAAGCTTAGGTCTTAATTCAAATTGAATTTTAAATAAATTATCAGGCAACTATTGGTCCATACATAAATACCTTACAATCTAGGATACGTCTATACAATTATGAAGTTGTAAAAAATAATTTGTCTGTAGGTACACCGAAATATAATTTCGTAAATGTAAGCGTAACGGCTTATTTCAAGGTCACTGAACCGAAACATATTATGCTTAGATTTTTATTTATTTATCATATCTGTTTTTGGCACAGTCACCAGCATTAATATCTGCCACAACAAAGCTCGCATAAATATCTGACACCACTCTATTTCTAGGGCCGTTAGGACGTGTCACATATCTTTGCCCGCTTTGTTATGACAGATATTGATGCTGGTAACTGTACAAGGATAGCTGATATCTGAGCATTGTTATATAATAGTTCTTGTCCGACTACGCTAAAGCAAAAAAGATGGTAATGACTTTCCCTCCCCCACCCAAGTTGCGGGAATATTCTAGTGGCATAACTAATGTAAAGCTTTTCCCAATTCCAGAACCTCAAAATCCAAGAGGTCCGTGAGCAGTCGGTAGACTTGCACCGGGACATTGCTTCTTGCATGAGAGAGCTAAGGGTGCCCCCTGAACAAGTAGCGGACTACGTATTGCCTGGAGATGTGCCTCTCTTCCCTGCCAAGATAGGGGAGAAGGATTATGCAGGAGACAATGAGATATTAGGTAATGATACTCCAGATTTATCTTCCAACAGTGGATGCACTGTAACATGGAATCGTGCATGCTTAATCAGGTGGCAAATTATGTGTTGCCCTTTTTCCCCGTCAAGGTCGGAACCAACGAGTTATTAGGTAGGCAGGCTAAAATATATCAGCGATCAGTCAGTCTAACTGTATCGGAACATCGCGTCATGCATGAGAGAGTTGAAGATGTCCCTAAACAATAGCGGACCATAACTGTTGACGTGCCTCTTATCCCAGCCAAGATAGAGTAAAAGGATTATTCGAGAGAAAACTAAATATTAGGTAAAGATACTGACTGCAGATATATCCTTCCACAGAGAATAGACAGAAGCAATTCTCTGTTTGACCGCGAAGGACCCGACTGAACAAGTCGAGGTATAGTCTGGAGATGTACCCCTCTACTCACTAAGATCGAGTAAATTATAGATGTGACTAGTGACGTATCCCGGTGACGATATATATGACGTAGGCTGGCGTAAGTTGATGTAGCTTAGAGGCCTGACGTTGTAGTGCTTGACCTTATGCTTATCAAGTCCAAGGATTATGTGGTGCTGAAATACTCCTAAGATGAACTAGTGTTGTAGATAAAACAGGGCAGCAATAATGCTGCTTGCAGGCACCACTAGTACACATGTCGAACTAAGTTTGTAACCTCGAGACGTGCTCGTTTTCCTTGCCGAAACTGAAATCAAGAATTACTCTATAACCAGATATTTGGTAAAGATAAAAGCTGTCCTTGAATCTTGGGTTACCTATGCCATATCGAACAAGTGCTGGCCTAAGTGCTGTTTGAAGTCGTCTTCTATTTTTCACCATAATAGGTTATCTTAGACATACCGAGTATGACTCGAAAAACACAAAAAAATACTAGAATTATCAACAAAATTCATTATCGTTCCAGGCGCCCCCATCGACATGAACCGGTACAAGCCGAAGTCTCTGGATGATGTCCTGACGTTCGACTTCATCAGCAAGTCAATATACTCCACCACCCACTCAAATCCGAAGAGGAGGATCGAGACGCCGCTGAAAGAGGCGTTGGACGATGTTATTAGAGAAGTCAGTTATTTTCACCTTTATGTTATCTCGTTACACCTTTTTAGAACAGTGTAGCGACAAGCAGATTTAGAAGATGTAAAATTGCAAAAACCAGACCAATTAGCTCATAACTACAACCACTCTGCTAAACTGCGTGAGAAGAACTTAATATTGTATGATCAAAGTCAATTATAGAAACTATACTGTCAAAAAAGACCATAGTGTCTTCTAAACACTAAGGAATGACACGTGCTCTTTGAAATGTAAGGAAAAAAGATAGAACCGTCTTAATCATCTATACTTATACTATTATAAAGTTGTAAAAATAAAATGTCTGTACATTGAAGATATTTAAAAAACAAAGATGGTGACGGACTATTTGCAGGCCGCTAAATCGAAAATGCTAACGTCATCTTTTGATGCTGCATTTCGCAAGGAACGTATCTTTTATTGTCTACTCTATCACTTCCGTAATTTCTATTATCAGTATGTCAACTTCGTGCACCAATACAAATACCAATTTCTCAATTTCAGGTAATGGAAATTATCAACGCTCCATCCCGACAGCGCGGTCGAGTGATCGACTTCAATGAGCTCCTATACGGCTACACACGATTAGATCCCCTGCATGGTGCTGACCACATCTTGGACCTGCTGCTGCGGTATCGGAGGTATAGGGGGCGCAAGATGACCGCTGCAGTTAGAAGGCATGCTTATTTGCAACAGACATTTACTGGTACGTATTGATTTTGTACTTAGAAGCTTTATATCTTGGTGATCAAGGAATACTTTCGCAAAGGTATCTTGAAGTTATGATAGGCAAATTCCCACCCGAAAAACTTTTTTTAAAAAGCTGCTGATAATTGCAGTGGACTGATAATATGTATCAATATTTTTCAGGATATAATTAAATTCAAATTACTATTTAAATTAAAAAATGTCTAAGTACTCTTAGAAATGGAAAAAAAATCGACCAACTGCTGAGCTGCTAGCTTCTTAAAAATCTCAGGGATATAAAAAAAACTTTTACTCGCGATGAATTCTATGTTTATATGGTTGACAACATTCTGGGACATACTATTGTGCCAATAACCATGTATCAATTTACGTAAGATTGATTCTGATAGGATTTCGTTTTAAAAGTAATGGAAAATGGATTCGGTTTGATATGTAGCAAGCACGATAGGTTGGAAAGAAAGTTATCTGATAAATATGTTATATTTTCAGGAATGGAGATAAGAGAACTGCCGATGGGTGAGCCAGCGCCGAGTGAGGACCCCGAATTATCGGACGACCCTGACACGAAGGATCCCATAGACTACGACTTCGATGAGTCCAGTCAGCAGCAGAACAGCTTCCTCGACTTCGGGAAACTGGGCGTTAGGGAAGCGTTCGAAACTGGCCTTATGAAGCTCCAGAATCTACCCAATGTCTTGAAATGGAGCGACGCTGACATAGAAGAGTACCCGGTTTATAGTAGAAAAATCAATTTTATTATGCCCCTAATGGGCAGGCAAGACATCTTCGGGCGTTTCATGAAAAATTACGAGGACATTGTTTTGAAAACTGACGAGGCTGTGACGTTAATAGTCGTACTATATTTAGACAGTAAGAATCCGTTGGACTACAGAAACGCGGAGTCTCTTATAAACTACTATAAGGATTTGTACGGGAAAGAAATTAAGGTCGTTCAAATGGGATCGACAACGTTCTCGAGAGGTGCTGCCCTCACCGAAGGGCTTAAACAGTGTTTAGACGATGATTTAGTATTCTTTATAGACGTCGACATGATGTTTAATTTCGAAAGTCTTAGGCGAATAAGGATAAACACTATTAAATACAATCAAGTGTACTTTCCGATTGTGTTCAGTGAATACAATCCGGACGTTGTAAACGGGGAGGACTATAATAAATTCAAAGGTGAAACACTAGTAATAAACACTGATTTAGGTAAGTACGTGGACAGTTCTGAAAGTGGTGCTAAATCAGAGCGAGAACTTGCAAATTTGAAGTACAGCAAAGAAATAAACGACGATTATGGGTACTTTAGACAATACGGTTTTGGTATACTAAGTATATTTAAGAGAGACTTTGAAAGAGTGGGTGGGTTCGACTTGAACATTAAAGGTTGGGGGTTGGAAGATGTTCAGTTGTTTGAGACTTTGATAAAGTCAAATTTGACTGTACATCGTGCTCCAGATAATAGTTTGGTGCACATCTTCCACTCGGTAGACTGTGATAAGAATTTGGAGAAGAGTCAGTTTTTGATGTGCCTGGGAACAAAAGCGTCGACCCATGGAAGTGATAAGCATATGGTATACTACATGTTGAACCACCCAGAGGTGCTGTGGCCTAACGAAGAGAAGGGTGCTAGCTAGTAAAGGGTTCAGGCTTAGCTTTTATCTTGAATTCCTTTTGTGAAGGGATTTGTGATTTAATATAACGTCTACTCAAATTGCATTTGGTATCACGTTTACGGAAGTCAAATATGTATTTAGTAAGTTTTTGATAAAGTTATCATGTTGAAGTCAAACTTTTATGCTGACTATTCAAAGATTATTTCAAGCGTTCACATAATGAGGGTTTTCAGAAAGAATTTTGTCATTATTTAAAGTGAACGTCAAATTTTGTGCAGTATCTGGTAGCTTTTGACAAAAATTGTCAAAAAACCCACAGATGGGTCACCCTTCTTATTTAAACCCAAACACCCTTATTAGGTATGAAAAATAAGGAATGGCCATTCGAGGAATGTGGCTGTAGCTGACCGGTTCCATAAATCTTGTAAAACAATTTTACTTTTAATACATGACATTTCGTTGTATGTGATACAAGTTTTCTTTTATTCCAATCAAGTTTAATATTTACGTAAATAAACCAAAATCAGACGTTTCTTTAATTAAGAGATTCTGATTTGAAGTCAGAATTGTATGTTGTCGAACTCAACTTTTAAGTTTTTCATTTTCAGCATAATTATTATATTTATTCCTATAAAAACGGTATGACCAAGAAACCACATAACTGTTTCGAAGCATTTAAATATACTTAGGTATGATTGTTCCTATAGTTAGACAAAGTAATATTCATTTTTTTCTTTCTACAGTGATGCCGTAGCTTATAACTAATGAAAATAGATAAACTGTATGAAACGGCTGCTTAGATTAAGCTTCGTTTGGACCAAATGCAAGTAACACTGCCACCAACTTAGGGTTGAAACCGATTGTATAGCAACTTTAACTTTTATGGGGACTGCTCCCCGGCGAGCAGTTGGTGTGCAGTTTCATATAAATAGCAGTTGGAATGCAGTCCCTATGGTTAAACCCTCGTCTCTTCAGATAGATAAATGGAGGACTAACTGTGTACACCTTGTTTACATGGCGATTCCATCGACTGAATGAATTATGGTTGGTACCAATCACGTGACACTGTAGTTACATAATGATTTTAGCCTGCGAATCTACTTGAACCGTGTGAGATATCGGAGCGTTGCAAGGATGTGTAGCCAAGATATGAAACGGTGTGATCGTTTTCACCAGAGATGAGTGAGGCAGCTGAGCGGAGCGAGGATGCGTAACGAAACTGTGCGTGTGCAGATGAGCGGTGTGAGGATGGATTGACGGGCCTTTGTTAAATATGAAAGCATCTTCTTTCTCCACCGATCCTTGTCTATCCTCCGTGTATAGCGTGTACTACACACTCGCCTCTAACAAACACCGCCTATTGACTGGTAGAACTCCAGGTGGTATCGTACATGTATCCCTCGCACACACTCCTCGCACCCGTTTCTCATTTGTTTTGTGTGTACAAAACCTTGCTCTGCTGAGCCCATATCGACCTTAGCTGCGTAAAGTGAAGACTAGTACAACGCTTAGCCAATACGCACAGCACCGGTAGATGCGCAGCCTTATAAGTGTACCATTTAACTAAGTCCTTGCCCATAAGAGAAAGGCTCGGAGGGGGCGTCGAAGAAGTTTGAACGCTTGCAGGGGGAAGGGCACTTGCCCCTCGCTCTGCAAACTACTTTCGCCCTGCCCCAGCGCATCTCTTATCGCAGTTGAGGACTCGGTTAAACGATCGTCCTATATTATTTGTATACGTATTATGTAACGTGATCAGCATTAAAACGTGGCTTCTCGTTAATAGGATGGTATATACTTGATGGCTCTGACAGATACTCTTAATTTTAACGAGTTGATTGACGATCTTTCGATCCTGTAAATACGAGTACGCCCCTTTTAACATGTGTTTTTATTGTATTATACCAAATTAGGATGAACAAATATACAGAATCAGAATTTATATCACACTCCGTGGTGTACACAGGGTTTTCTGCCCGCGTAGCAGGCTTTAAGCCCAAGGGGTAATTCAATACTCAGGTTGTGAACTAAACATATCTTTCGTACAGGCGATCACTTAAAGGCAATAGTTACTTATGTATAATCTTCAGAACATTCTCGAACACATATACATGTAGATATACACAAAAAAAATTTACCTACGCGATTTTAACTTTTACACGTCGCTATTTTACTGTAATCGATACTTTACTGTAGTTGTCACAATATTTACTCAAAATTCTAGAAGAATTACATATTTAACTTTTTGAGCGTCAAAGACGGCAAATCAAGTCGATAGAAAACTGTGCAACAAACGCAACGACGATTTTTTTTAATTCTTACCGTATGGGATGCAGTTTTCCGTCAACCTAAGGGCGTTTAAATGGTTAACAAAACTGTTTAAGACTGCTTTCCCACCAGAGATGTGCTAAGTTGTGTAGTTAAGGATGTGTATCATAGCCACCAATTGATATCGCTTATTTTTATAGCTTCACTTAGCTTGGCGATCCGTATTGTATTTGTTATTGTATCACATATATAGGCTATGTAGTTTAGTACGTCTCTAATGGAAAAACAGGCTTAGATAATTACTATCCGAGAATAAAAAAGGACTTCAAAGTTGAAAGCCTTGCCAAAATATGCAGGTAAATAGAACACATTTGAATTTAAACTTATACGATTTTTAATTTTGAAGTTTCTGTTTTTGTTTTAGACTATCAAAAATCGCAAAAGGTGAATAAGTATGTATACTGTAAAAAAATGTCATAATAAATTATTTTAAGTGTTTTGTAAATAAGCTGTACATGTCAAGTGCTCACTAAGTGCCAATCGTTAGAATAAGTAGGTAATTATTAGAATTGAACGCAAACCATTATATTTTTGTGTTGATATTAATGTTTTTATTGAATGGAAACTGCAATGTGATTCGAAAGTGATTGAAAGTACGAAATTAAATTAAATATTATTTTTATCAACCATGACGGTTTTATTGTGCGTTCCCAAATCCTACTTAGAGTCCAGAATTAGGCGAACTGGGGTCCGTTTCATAAACGCTTGTAGTTTTTATTACTAGCAAAAATACCTTTTCAACAATATGTATTTAAAATAGAGTTTCACTTGCAATACAAGTTACATGCTTTTGGGGCTTCCCAATGCCCCTGACATAGGAAAAAAACCGGCCAAGTGCGAGCCCGACTCACGCACCGAGTGTTCCGTAAAAACTTTCACTTACCCTAACATTATATTACCCGGATCCGGTTGAGTTAAGTTTGCACCTGATATATATAGCATTGCATACAAATGAGGTGTAAACTTAACGCAACCGGGCTATCCAAATATGTCTTTTGAAAAAGACCATATATTTAATTACAAATGTATAGTTTTCAGATTCTTGTATGTATTTGTAGTATGTCACAATATTACTTGTCAAATTTCATGGTTCTATGTCAACGGGAAGTACCCTATCATTTTGATTCCCTTGTTACTGTCGAAATATACGTTTTTTGCGGCATAAATGGCCGTATCTTTTTTTACGTTTATTTCGAAATTTGATTTTTTCATAGCTTCAAGGGATCGTAGATTTGAGTATATGGTGTTAATTTGAACTCGATACCTCCACTCGTTCTCAACATAAATAGTCTTGGCAGACAGGCAGACGGACAACAAAGTCATCCTATAAGGGTTCCGTTTATTCCGATTGAGGGGTAACCCTAAAAATAATAGTCACGGGTCTATGTCGATACAAATATGTCGAAACATAATTACTACCAATCTGATTCAATCATTTTATTCTATTAGGTATTCGTAGTCATACCTCTCGCACTCACATGCTTGCCAAATAGGAATAAACGCTTCTTATCGGGCAGATACAATTTCTGTTAGGTAGTTGTTTATGCATTTATCTTCGTGGTCGTATTCATCATGACTGATGATCCCGGTCGGTGGTTCTCATTCTCGCACGAATGCACGCCCACAATTGATTTCTGTCCATCGCATCCCTCACCATAAGTATTATAAAACTTTTAGGACGGTTCCTCGCCTTTAAGCTGGTCAGCCATCATGAGTCTCTTGCATTCAGTAATAAAAACAACTATTATATGTATGCATTTATACACGAGGTTATTTAATTTTAATGGTAGAGGGTATTATGTTTTCCGTCAACAAACCGTATATTCAGAAATGTATGTGTAAAATATACGTAGTTTCCGTGAAATAAATACATATCATACGATGTATTTTTTTAATCCGAATTCTTTTGCTATTATTTCATATTAATAAAATTAAAGGTTTTGTTTTAAAGTCAATAATGCTGCTAAACTAGACTACAGGCATAAAACCTTCATGAAACGATTTTTTTAATGGCGATAGGTATTAACAGCGCTAGTGAAACTGTTGTAACATTCGTGTGTAATTAACTGTTAATCTAGTTCACCTAATTCTGAATTCTAATTTAAGTTCAGTTCCTTCATAGACCAGGGCCCGTTTCACAAAAGCTTGTAACTGGTATTATAAGATTTACAAGTGGAAGCCTCTTTTTCATAAATATCGTTGGAAAGAGATTTCTGCATATTAAAATTCTGATTTAGAAAATTATTTCTTTGTTTGAAAGAAAGTGCATCCAGATTGGTCCCATATAATTTTAGTGCAGATGTGGTGATGGGATCCATATGAGGGATTAAATCCTTAAATATTGCAGGCATACATATGGTGATTTTGGTAATTTAAGAAACATAATTATGCAGATAGTGTAAATTGGTGAAGTGCAACTGATGAAGTTGACCACATAAGGTTACTGGAACTCCTCAACGCTAAGTGGAACTGATCCCATGGCGAGGTCGATAACGCTTATGTTATGACTGTTATGAGTACTAGACGACAATGATACTAGTAGATAATTTTTTTTATATAAATTGTGTTCCTGTGAATTGTATCTGTGCAATATTTGTGTATTTAATAATACCACACAAATATTTGCCCTTACCGGGATTTGAACCTGGATATACCGATTGTCAAATTACTAACAATCCGGCCCTATAAGCATTCTCTGGTCACTTGTTGAGAACTATCCAGGTCATCTTATTGCGGCATCTACTTCATGGCTACTTGAACTGTTAACAATTTAAGTACTGATGTGCCAACGCAAACCTATTAAAATGCGAAACGCAATTTCTGTAAATGACCTATAGGGAAAGTAATATTTAAATTTTGTTTTAATTCTTGAGAAAGTCTCCAGAAGTTTTGAGAACTTTCCGTATATTTTGGAAACTTTCTGCAATATGCACATATGGGTGGGAACGAGACAGACTTGAACCATCGAATGTAGAGCCGAATTGGAGCATATAAAGTGGTATAACATAGTCGGAAAACGCGTAATACGGCCATTTATGCCGCAAAAAACGTATATTTTTGCACACTCACTACATAATGATAGGGTACTTCCAGTTGACACAGAACTATGATATTTGGCAAATAATGTCGTGATATGCTACAAATACATAAAAAAAATCTGAAAACTATACATTTGTAATTATTAATGTCAGGGTAAGTGATAGTTTGTACGGAAGCCTCGTTGCGCGAGTCGGACTCGCACTTGGCCGGTTTTGGAATATTAATTATTTTTATAAATTCATATATCTCACAATCTTATGACTATCACGCCTTAATGATGTGATGTAGCCACTTATTTAATACTTTATACACAGAAGTAATACCTGCATGCTTTTTGGCTAGTTTGTATTAAGTTTTACAATACGTTGGGTATCCAATTACATTTTTTTTTCTTTATTGACGGTAATTCGTATCGGATAGTACTGGTATTTCTCAGTCACATCTTAATTACACGCGAATTAAAAAAAAAAGGTTTACGTTAAACCAATGTAGCACTAAAACTCCAATGAGGCACTAAACTCGATGGTTAAAATCTGTCGGTATACTCGTTCCCACACTATATAATTTTTAAATTTTTGAACCCGAAGTAATATGTTAGGGGAACGTGGGGGCATTGCAGACATTCCAGTGTTCGAAGGAAAAACACAATAAAACTCGAACTTTACGCAATTAAAAATGATATTATTTATGAAGAACAGTAATTACATATTATATCATATATGGTATAGTTATAAGTAATTACGTATGTTTTATTTGCTTGTGTGTCCTAACGCTTTCAGCACTGAATGATTTTTCTCTCTGTTTGGCCTTATGGTTCACTGGTAGAGAATGCCATTTGGCATTAAGTCAACGATTTGTACTTACTTTTGTTTTGTAGAATAAAGCTTAAATAAATACACAAACCAATCCTCTAGTTATCTGGGTAGCAAATCATACAAAAAAAATGAAAATGATAACATAATAACGAAAAAATACAAAAATGTGTCATTCGCTCCCATATGTCAAATGGGAGACATTATATTTTGTTAGAGTGAATAAAGCTGCATTTCTGTTTACTACCAGATTACCAGATTAAAAGCTTTTATTTTAGGTGCTTTTACTTTAGGTGTGAAACAAATTAGATATTTAGTAACACATTTAGGAGGCTATTAATAGGTCTCATTATCCACAAATTACCCGATTTATAATTAAAATAATATATATTTTAGATTTCAATTTGAGAACCTTCAATTTGATAAATACTAGTTGTGAATACAATACAGTATCTCTACATTTTAACGCCTATAAGAGATGAAGTAATTTTGTTTTTTTTTTTTATAAGCGCTAAATAACTATCTATAAATAACTTCAGGCGTGCCCGTTGGAGGTGAACATCATGAAGGTTTCCCGGACACATAAGAGAGTCATTTGCACTAGTAGGTACGAGCACTAAAGAGGTCTATTTCGACACCGCTCCCATTACCCGCGGGCTCTCATTACCCCACACTCCCCTACAATCCATACTAATATTATAAATGCGAAAGTGTGTCTGTCTGTCTGTCTGTCTGTCTGTCTGTTACCTCTTCACGCTTAAACCGCTGAACCGATTTGGATGAAATTTGATATGGAGATAGTTTGAGTCCCGGGGAAGGACATAGGCTACTTTTTATCCCGGAAAAATACCCTTATCCGCGATAAACGAATTTAAGGCGGACGAAGTCGTGGGCAGAAGCTAGTTATTACATAAAATCATATTTTTCATACAAAGCAGTTTAGCAATTGTCCGCCATTAGTGAACTTTCACATTACGCCCGTCGCAATTATCGTATCAAGCATATATGCACCGAATCGCCGAGGGCGGTAACAGAGGTGACCATTGTTCGACATGACGCAACTTTACATAACGCGCGATATCATGCGATCGAAGATTAGACGTGAGACTTTCATAATCGCCCGCTTTGTCTGCAATCTGCCATGCTAAGTCACAAGGCAATAACAATCTTTAAGCTTCATAGACGCATAGCACCTTATTCTTTTGAATCGTGGTCCTTTGTTGAGGTGATGCGTGATCCACGCGATATTTTTCCGCGTGAGAATCTACTGTAATGCGAAAGTCTGAATGGAACTGTAAAGTGCTATGTCATTATGGGTCTCACAGGTGTTTGTGCCATTTTCTTTGAAGATTACCTGTTGCTTAAGCTTATGTAAATACAATCAATTCAGTATCAAGATAAGGCTTAATGACTGGGACTGACAAATCCTAGACGAGACGTTATCAGTGCATTAGTTGACTTGTTGACTAAGTAGTTAGGTTTATACGATATACGAGTATGCTGTAAAAGTAATTGAGAAATGGTTGGTGGTGGCATTTCTTTGGCTCGGCTTGACAATACCTTACCCACAGAATGGTATGCAGAGCACTTTTGAAAAAGATACCTACATTTTTTTCATAGAAAAGACATAGCTCAAAGGTATTTCTTAATACACCTTTCTGTTCAAAGTTCAAATTAAGCTCAAGCAAAGGAAGACTACTCACGATTCAATTCCTTTCACAAATGAATAGGTAATGTCCTTTACTTAACCGTGCAACTTAAAAGGGATTAACGGTTATTTTATATAGGTTTAAGAGAGTTATGGTCATGCTGTTCACTTCGATGTGACCGGCCCGGCCTTGCATTCGCCTTCTACGGTGATGCAACCGCCTAATTCTATAACACCTTGCATCTTCGTTCGGCCTATCAAGTTATGGACGGAATATAAATCGAATAGGTGTAAACAATCGCCGAATAGAATTCCAATTATCGTATTATGGCGAGAGTTGCGTCACTGCTTCGATTTGTATTCCAAGGTCGTTAGAGAAGCGGTGACGATTTGTTTACGGTTCCACAAATGCTTCTACAGAAGGCAGGGCTTCGAGAGGCATTATGCAACAAAAAAAAACAGTTTACGGTGTCGAAATGTATTTATTTTTTGTAAATAAAAATAAAAACATAAAAATCTTACAATACAAAAATATTAAGCTATTCTTATTATAAACTTTATACAAGTGTCGAGCCCAACGGCCAGCCACTTCGCGCGTGTTGGCACACGGACCAACTGCTGAGAACCCCAACGGGCTCTTAGTATAGTGGGGCCGAATGCCAATGGCGACTGGCTGGTCGCTGGGACGTTCCAACCCGTTCGCGTGCATAGTCGCAAGTGTTGGATTTGGTGAGACAAGAGCCTGGTGGGCCGGCATCACCTACATTGTACGTGACTGCCGACCGAATTGGTTAAACATTCGGCCGCTCCACAGATCTTACGGATCCGCCCGAATAAACAACATCCGAACGCTCAGTGGCTATATCCCGGACCTACGCTATGCAGGACTAGAAGTAGCGGAGCTTGGAAATCCGCGTGTCGGGTGGAAGATCCAATCACGGAATGGTCCAGTTGATGTTTTGCGTTCGGAATCTTGTTGGAGACTTAGAAGGGGGCGCCGTAGCTGCCGGAGGGGGCGCGGGCGGGAGCTCCGTAGGAGGAAGAGGGGCCAGATGGGTATCCACCAGCACCACCGGACGAGTAGCCACCGGATGAGCCACCGGACTGCTCGAACTGCGCGACCTGGATGGCTTGACGGACTCCCTCAAGATTGATGCCTACCACACGGCTGTTGGCGGATGGCACTCCGTAGGAAGAGGAAGGGGCTCCGTAGGACGATGAGGGGGCGCCGTACGACGAGGAGGGGGCACCACCGTGACCACCACCGAAACCAGAGCCGGAGGAAGCGGAGGATTCTTCCTTAAGGAGGATTTGGCGGACTTGCTCGAGGAGTTGCTGGTCGACGTTCTGGCCCTCAGAGGTCTGGTAGCCGGAGGAGACGGCGCGGTAGCCACCGCCTCCGCCGCTCAGACCGCCACTGAAGCCGCCGCTGAAGCCACCGGAGCCTCCTGAGGGGCGGTTGTAGTTGTAGCCGGACGGGGGCTCGGCGCGGGCGACCGCGGCCAACGCAAGGGCTATGCACTGTAAAAGAAACATTCAGTTAAAATTTGGTACTATTTATCTCTTTTATCCAGACATTTAATTTCAAGCATATTTAAGAGTGACAAGTGATTGTGATTAAGTCTATAATTAGTGCACTTTACTTTTCGTTAGAGTACCATTTAGTTGCAGGGTAATCGAATTGTTATAGCGCGACACCACTATAAAAATCTGCTTACTTAATGGCGCTTAAACTTTTAGCGATGAACATTCGTAATGTAAATTATGTGAAACGTGCATTGTCTTGCTTTCCAATTCTGACCATTTTATTTGCTAAGTAAGTCTTCCGGATCTACCAAATACCGTATAATATGTAAATACGCGAGCTACCGTTGCACAACCATTATGGAAATGACCAACGAACTTTTGATGTTTTTTTAGATGTTCAAGTGGAGACGAAAGTGAAATTTGTTTTAAGGTTCTCACGAGCATTGTTCAGGTCAAGAGCTAAAGGTTAGGCAACATGTCGTCGTTCTTAACAATTTTACTTTCTTTTTGTACCGTCACGCTCAGACTCTTAAACATGCAAGTGTTTATTCAATTAAATGGTGATTGTTGTGTTAAATTTTATGTATTGTTTTATTACTTTAATAGTTGTAAAACTGTCTGATATTAGATGAAATCCGCGAACACTGGAAACGTTGGCTGAAAGTGAAAGTCTTAAGGTCAGAGTTGAGGCGATATAGTGGCTCTGTTGCATCATAGATGCACTACTCTGTTTAAATGTTAGACGGTATGGATCTTTAACCTAATACACACTTAAACTGTATTAAAAGTTCATCGCTGGAAAATTAACTATCCCAACCCATCTTTTTACCTAGCTGCGATACCAAAGATCGGGCTATATTTTCTTGGATATCCTATCTACATATGTGCTATTCTATTCCATCATATCGTCACAACTACTAGGGGAATTTCAGAATAAATTAAGAAACTGCTATTGGAACGTTTCTAAAAAACTATTTACGGTCGGTGTTTTTAACTTTTAGAAATACTGGTTATTTGCACTAAAACTTTGCTACATCTCGATTTGCTTTTCAACTGCCACAAACAACCGTTTTCAGAAGAAACTCGTTCCAAATTTGAAATATCATGTCACTCATTAACGCGCCTAGATTTAAGCGACATACTTTTTTTTATCTAGTTGCTCTATGGACTTATGATGCACTGGGTTATGCAAGGCTTCCGCGGCGGAAGTCACGCTAGTGTCATTAAGTTCAGAGCTTTCGACGATCGCGATGTCTATGGTGCTCAATCATGCTATAGTTATGCATTCGGCATAGACAATGGTGAGATTTCTTATAATGAACTTCACGGTACTAACATCCCGGATATGGAGATTATTATAATTATTCGACGCGATTGGAATTATATTTAACACTATAATGTGCCTGCAACTTTGTTCACGGAGGAGAAAAGTCATAATTCTTTTTTTTTTTACTTTATTTTAGTCGGGTCAAAAATATCCTATAACCATCCTTGGGTAGCCAGCTAGCCTTATACCAAATTTGGTTAAAATCGGAAATTTCTTTTTAGATACAGGCACATTCAAATAAACAGCCCGATTTACTTGCATATTTATATATTATTATAATAGAAAAGACGAAGGATAATTTTAAAACATCACGCTTTCTGTGGAACATGTAGAAGTATTATGTTTCACGTTTAGACAGTAAATGCATATTTTATAACGTGCTAAATTGACGTGTAATTTATTCGCACGTAAAATCAGTTAAGAGCCAATATAAACACGCGATTCTTATTCCAATAGTGCACTTAGCTAAGAAGAAAACAAAAGGCAGATTAGGTGAAATTTAAGTCGTTATCCTTGAAAAAGAAACAAACGGCGTTCGATTTTCGAATTACAACTAGCCGTTTAAATTTAAATGCAATCACGCGAAATGTTACGGTTGATTTATGTTATGAATAAATACTGTTTTTTTATTTTCAAGTTTCAGTCATTATCATTCGATTTAAAATTAATATTACTCACTGAGTTTGAGTGATGGTCTGTCGTTATGCTCATAAATTTTGAACGATTACATAGCACGTTGACGCATCGCAAAATCAACAATGACGTGTGAATTGCGCTTTGAATTGACGTTTTTCATTTGTTATGCTGCGTCATTTTATTGAATGACGTGAATAAGAGTTCACAGAAAAATAATTCTAGGAACATCTTATTTGGCGAAGAAATCTTACAAGTCGATAACACCCATTGTCAGTCGAACTGGTCAGAGCCTTTTCGACACTTTACTAATGGTTTGGTCATCCTAGTGCTCCCTCATGAATCATCATCATCTCAGATAAAAGACGATCCTTTAGAGAGGCCTCTGTACAGTAGTGGACGCTGGCAAAGAATCTTCTCGATGGCTGACTCGTAGTTCAGCCTATCCTTGCATATTTTACTTTCAACCGTCTGAACCGAGGGTCAATCAAGTCTTATTAGTTATTACAAAATCTGCGATTACTTCAGCCCAACATGTATTTAATTACTTTTACTAGAATTTGTGGAGGTTCAAGTTATGCGTAACCTCTGACCCGCGGCCGAGGCGAGCGTTGCTCAAGGAAAGATGAACGCACTTGTGCAATAATGTCTAATTGGCGTAGTTTACTACACAAGTGAACGGGAATGTTGGTAAACTGACCGCTGAGCTCTAAACCCTAAATCTTGTGAAGTAATACATTTTAGCCGTAAATTTTGGCCGTTATACCGCTCTTGTGATTTGTTAATGCAACAGTTTCTTTATCTATTTGAGTAATTTTTATTCACTTTTGGAAAAAAAACAGCATTATTCCATTTACATTCATCCTATTTCTTAATACGTTCAGGATAATCTTCTATGTATTTTTATTCAATCGCGAAGAACTAGATTTTAATATTGGCTATTCATAAAATCTTCAATAAGATTACGGATCGAATCAATAAGAATTTTCGATAGCACAAAACTTAGTACTTCAAAAAAAACCTTAAATGAAATGTACTGTCAATAATTGGGACCCTTTGGCACAGGCAGCATTCCCGCGCTGGATAAGAAATTGCTACTCTTTGCGCGAGGAATCTGCCTGCGCGAGGGTCGTCTGTCGCCTCCCGGTACTTCAAACAAAATGCGTTATTTTAGGAACTTAATATATATCCTAAAGACCGCAAGTCAGATGGTCGGAGGACATCAAAAAGATGGCGGGCCGACCTGGAATAGAATCGCCGCATCAAGAACAAATTGGAAATCCATGCAAGAGGCATATGTCCAGCAGAGGACACATATATGCTGACAAGAAGTAGAAGAAGAATATATATCCTAATATTCGAGTAAGTTGAATTGGTAATTATTTAGTTACCATACAACTTCATTCCGATAGTACCAAGATTATTTATTGTCTCTTGTGTCAATGGGGTCAGTTAAATAACCACAGTTTTCGTGTAAGTGCTCTTGTCTTTTATTGACAATTTATCTCTATAGCTGAGAACTGAAACATGCTCATATTTTCGCAGATAACATTTAAAGAGATAATAACCATCATCATTGACAATTATCGTTACGAAAATGGTGTATTGTACGGGAAGTAATGAGTGGTGTGACAAAAACTTCTAACGATGTATAGTGTGAACTCGATTTGAATAGAGTCATTATTTAGCTGTTGGAAATAAAATAGTCGGAAAAAGTTACATTAAAAGATTTCACAGTACTTAAGTTGAGAAACTTGTAATGTTAAATATGGCTGAAATGTCCTAAAACCAGATATCACTTTGAAATAAGCTCGTATGCGAACTTGACCATATTATTACAATAAAATTATTGAAACAATTACTAAACGATTATAGATCAATTTTAACCGAAGCAAAATAAAAAAATAAATAGATTTATAAACACACTATAAGTCGCAACTTCGTTAAGTTGAAAGAAAAAAAATCATTAAAAAAGTATCCTATAACAATCCGTTTAGCCGATTTTGCGTGATGAAGCCGCAACGACACATACAGACATACAGAGAATCCAAAAAATAAATATTTTTCGCTTCAGTGACCTCCAAATAGTCCGATGCCGATCCAATAGTTTTTATAAAATTGTATAGTATAGAAGTAGAAAAGTTCAGAAATCAACTTCAGTGCATGAAAACAGTCCAAATATCTCCAATCACGTTCCTTGAACCGAAACACATTTAATAATCAATCAACAACGGATTCCAAATTTAATATACCGATGCACTGTCAAATTTGATTTCGGAACGTCACATTCACTTGTCACTTTTTTTAAAAATCACTGGCACGGGCACTGCACACTGGACTTACCGCTACGAAGGCTTTCATGTTGCTTAGTGATGGGTCACTTCGGTTACTAGTGAAGTAATGTGATGGTCTTGGATGGTATCAGGCACTATATAGCTAAAAACTGGTCGCGGTGGGGCGGAGAAAGGATAGGTACGGTTGTGCAAGAAAGGGAGATGCTACCATAGCGTCCGATGAGGAAGTTTGACTAATTGGAGGGCGTTATGCGTTTTTTTCGATTTTAGGATTGATGGGTGATAAGGGGTCACGAACATTACCATTGGGTAATTTGCCGCTCGGTTTAACGATACTTGGAATAAATATTTATGTGCTAACAGATCATGTTTACATACGGATTGCTGCGCACGCTCAGGTCATTATCTTTTTTACATCTAAATTATATTTAAATTATTGATTTTGATTTGCATCAATTGAAAATATGACTATGGGTAATTACTCATAATCATAATTCATTTTAATAAATATTCGGTATTAATAATTTAATTTTGCTTTTAGGTGTTATTGTATACTAGAAGGTACCCGCAACTTTGTTCGCGGAGGAGAAAAAATCATAACCACTCTTTTTTCTTCAACGTAGTCGGGTAAAAAGCATCCTATAACCATCTGGACATACCCAGCTACCCGTGTACCAACCGATTTCGCCTGATGAAGACACAAAGACACATACGAACATACAAAACATACAAAAAATAAAAAAATAAAAATTTGCGATTCAGTGATCTCCAAATAGTCCGTTACAATCATATTTTTGAAAATATCTTCAATGTACAGACATTTCATTTTTACAATTTTATAATAGTATAGAATAGAAGTCGTAATAGGAAATGTGGGCATAAAGAATAACTTTTAATATGTGTGTTTTATGCTTCATTATCTAACATTTTTAATACATTTGTTGTTAACTTTTAGTATGTAGCTAAATCTTTAGCCTTAAATATGCATTGACAACACGTAATATGGAAATCAATTTTCACAGTAATTTGCTTGGACAAAACCAACAATGATGCGGGCTGGTCGCTAAAGGCACACAGGCGTAGGGCTGTCTCACAAACACATATAAATTTTAGTTTCAAAACTACAACTCGTAAAAGCTTGAAACGTAATATAAAGGTGGGGGGGAGGTGTTTTTTTGTGTGTAGGTCCAGCCCTTTCATATGCTACCCTATTTGAACCAGAAGCTAGACTTTTATTTTTTGCCGACCCCCTCATATTCGTCATTGTTTTTAGAAAATTAAATATATTTTTTAACATTTTCTTTGAGATATGGCGCTCTAATAGTCGGACAGACAGTCAAACAGACAGACAGACAGACAGACAGAGTCGTACCACAAGGGTCCTTATGTACCTTTTTGGTACGGAACCCTAAAAACTAGAGCATTGGAATGAACTAAAATTTAAAAAATATCTACAAACATTTACACGCGGCGAAACTGCAGCTGCGGAGGCTGGAAACCAATACAAGCTTCCTCCCCCTTTTCACCTGCATAAGGACGATATCCGGCATAAAATCATCGTAGGTCCTAAGGTCTCAAAATATCTGTATACCAAATTTCATCTAAATTGGTTCAGCGGCTTTAGCATTAAAAGGTAACAAACAGACGGACAGAGTTACTTTCGCATTTGTAATATTAGTATTGTGATGTTGAATGTACTCACATAAAAACAAAATTTTGGAGTGAAATGGTACTTTTTATGATAGATACCCTAAAAAAAATGTTCGACACCTTACGTGTGTGTAGCTTGCTTTAAGAGCTTTTAAAGTTGGGTGGGAAATCCAATTTTAAAGTACGGAAATATTAATAGCTAATAATACTGAATAACCCATGAAGTTTAAAGTAACATTTGTTATAAAACCGCTTCGATAAACACAAGTGTTAACATAGCTGAAGAACAAAGTGATTAATTTACCCATACAAGGTAGAAACGTGTGATGTCACACGTTCTTAGGCTGTAGTATAGCGCGTTTTTTGGGCAAGTCCAAAAATGTGAATCTTGGTGAGATTTTAAGAGATTGATCAAGTTTTTTCACCAATATTTATATTAACATCTGATTTTTAACTTTTATTACTGAGAGGTCGTTCTATAACATATCATTATCGCAGAAAAAAATATGATGGTATGGATTACATAACGTATGAATTATTTTTCCTCAAAACCATATAAATTAGTACTGCATAAAAAATAAACTGAAAAAAAAAAACATTTGACAAAACCTGATGTGGTTTCAAGAATGTTGATGTATTTATTTTGCGTCGTCTCTACTCGTAGTTCGTTTAAATTACAAGTCCGGTTAAAAAAAAATGGTAGCCCTGCGCGCAGTCGCTAAGCGCATACGCATGTAAAATTAGCAAGTACGCGTCACTTTGTCTACCACTACCGTCCTACGGTAACACACTGAAATACTCGAAGCTCGTAGAGTTACTGCCTTATTCATTAGATCGGCCCTTCTCAAACTGGGTGTCAACTAGTGGGGCTGTGGCGAACACTGGGAAGTTTACCTTATATGTACATATATGATACTAGAAGAAGGTACCCGCAACGTCGTCAGTGAAGGATAAAAAAAATCATAACCCTCTTTTCTCAGTCAACCCCGTGAACCCGAAAGCTGAAAAGCTTCCGAAACGTCGGGAACTCAAATGAGATAATATACGCGATATAATCCGTTTAAATTGTTTTATTTCAATGAGTGATAATCGCGGATATACAAAAAAATATCATAACCCTCTTCTTCAGCGTAGTCGAATAAAATGTATAATAAAATCATTCTAGGATCTAGGAAACCCAGCCGTGTACCAAAAATAGCTGAAATACGTTTAGCCGTTTTGGCGTGATGAAGCCACAACGACACATACAAAAAAAAAATCGATTCAGTGGCCTTCAAATAGTTCGTATCTCTTATTTTGTTTCAAAATATCTTTAATGTACAGACACTACATTTTTAAAATTTTATAGTTTAGATGCTAGTTATATTTCTGAAAAGTTATAAACACAAATAATTTTACTATTTTTATCTGTTTCTCAATTGGATTAAAGTTGTAACCGATTTCGAAACATAATATTTTTTCGACTATATGTAGCTATTTTCTGTATGTTCACCGATTTCTCTGCCAATTGTAGAGATTACAATAGTCAAGAATCAAGGCTCAATAGCTCAGAAGTTTGAGAACCACTGTGTTAGATCATAGAATACTACCGTGTACTTCTGGGTTTACGATGTTTTTACGAGCTCAGTGTGTGTTGATGTTGAACCTCATGAACTCGCCTCATAGATTAGCTTAGATAAATTTATTTCTCATTCAATTAATTTAATCATATTTTATATGTCAAAATTAAATTATAAAACATTAGAAGGTGCTCGGAACTTTGTTCGCGGAGGAGAAAAAGTCATAAACCCTTTGTTTTTCTTCAACGTAGTCGGGTAGAAAGTATCCTATAACCATTTGTTGATACGCAGTACGTTGGTACACGGGTAACTGAGTATCACAGATGGTTATAGGATACTTTTTATCGGACTACGCTGTTAAAAAAAGAGGGGACTATGACTTTTTCTCCTAATAGTTTTATCGATGTTCTAAAAAACGATCTCCAATGCAGTTATGTTGTTTATATAAATAAATATGCCTTCAATTGAATTAAAATCGAGTGAACAAAAACCAACCAAACCCTCAAGGTTTAAGAGTCTCTTGTAAACGAACCCGCGTGTTCATCATTGGCCGTTACCTCTTTATTATAGCGATAGACAGTCCTCTAGTCTTATTAGTCCATGCATTTATGTAGGGGCCAGTGGCGTGGCGTCAATATATGCCGATTCACACCGGGTTGTCCAAGGAAAGGCTTACAACAGTTACGACCATCTTTTTCTTTAAATATGAGTAAATGAATACGCTTCGGCTACCCTTGTAATTTGCCTGACGCAACGCCGCTGCCCGCTGGTAGTGGCGTAGACATTAAGAATAGTTTCCCTTGCGCACCGCGTCCCCATCCTACTCCAAGTAGCCGCGGATGTCATAACCATTTTATTTATGGGTTTGCATTCTCCCACTCAGTCCGATTTTTTTTAATGTTATAGGAGGCAAACGAGCTGACGATTCGCCTGATGGTAAGGGATCACCGTCGCCCATAGACACCTGCAGCACCAGAGGTGTCACAAGTGCGTTGCCAGCCTTAATTGCTATTTATGCTGGGGCCACACTATCACGATAACGCGAAGATTTGCGTTGTCCCAACATTCTTTGGCCGGCCAAAGAATTCGTCCTATCGCGAATCATCTTCGCGAATACGAATGCGCTTCGCGCCGCTGTCGGCAAATTGCCACACATCAAAGGGTTTTGCAAAGTTCATGCGGTAGGCTACACTTCGCGCTCTTCACGTTACAGATTATCGCGACGTAGTGAAGTTTTTTTGATGTGGCCAAGCACTTGGTCATGGATCGAACACGAACTTTTATCGTGACAACGCGAACATGAATCTTCGCCTTCAAGTCTGGCCGTAGCAGAAGAAGAAAGTCAAGCGCGATCTACCCATTTCAAAGTAAGGTCTTGAAACAGACTTTCATACTCTCTGGTTCATCATACCATACAGAAGACTAAAGTACAAACAGACTGCCCACTGGCCTACGATGGCGTCAAATCAGATCACATTTCATAATATAGACACGAGCGTCACGCCCTATTAACAGAAGCCAACTAAGGAACTATCTGTTAACATACACACATCAATAGAGTACGGCGATTGCCAGTGCACTTGTTTTAGCATTTGGCGCCACTTTATCACCTTGAAACTGGTCACTTCATGACTAAAACGAGACAATGAGATTCAAAACAAAAGTATGTCAGAGGAGTTTATTTGGTCTGCGGCCGATGGTACTGTGCTTTAATTTATCCTTTCAACCCAAGAATCGACGCTTGCGCAGGTATTCTAACTCAAAATAGCCTAGAGGCTTCCAAATTATAGGTAACTGGTATGCATAGTGATCGTACTTTCTTCAGATTTCACTTGTCAGTAATTATTCGACGCGAACTTACCTACACTTTGCTGTTTTAAAGAATACCACTAATTTAAATAAATATTGGCCAATGAACTGAGCCGACGGAAAAGAAAGTACAAGGATTATAAGCGGCATAATAAAATTCAAAAGTCTAGAACTAGCAGATCGGCTTAGCGATAATCAAATGCAAAAACTACACGTAGACAAATGGACCTCCCACAGAGTTTCTTTTTATCAAAGAAGGGTTATGATATTTGCACTCAATCTTATATTTTTATTTATTGTAGCACTTGATATGGCATATACACACCACTTTTAGGGTTCCGTACCAAAAAGGTACAAAAGGAACCTTTATGGTGCGACTCTGTCTGTCTGTCTGTCTGTCTGTCCGACTATTAAAGTGCCATATTTCAAAAACGACTTATGCTAAACTATTTGAAATTTGGAACATTTATAAACATGGTCAGCCCACATGTATTGCACATGAAATATTTAACAATATATCTTTATTTTCTAAAAAAAACGACGAATATGAGGGGGGGGGGGTAAAAATTAAAAGTCTGGCTGCTGGGTCAAATGGGGTATCATATGAAAGGGCTTAACCTTTATCTCCGAAGTTTACCAATCGAAAATTTTGAAATTTTCACAAATTGTATTAATAAACATAAATATTACACGGACCCTCATAACTTGGGTGTTGGGGAATTATACCAAATAAACAAAATTCTCTGGATATGATGTCAATAGTAGACTTATCAAACATACTTAAATTGTATAGCTCTTATACTTTAGATTTTAATGATCTCTAAAAAAAGCCGATTTCGTCACTCACTCATTGATGATCATCAAGATTCTTAGTCACCTCAATTATTCTTAGGGTACTTCCTGAAGTTCTAGATAGTATCTGAAATTTGGTATGTAAGTTAATATAAGTACACAAACAACAAAAAAATCCTTAAAATTTTATCCGATTGAATTACCCCTTAAAAAGGCTAGGGGATGGAAGTTTGTATGAGACTTCCGCAAATCACGCCCACCCTTTAAATTACGGGATGGAAGTTTGTATGGGTTTTCCCATATGAACTTAATTTCATGTTAGAGATCTCAAAATTATACAAGTACACAGAATTCTTACATCCTATAGCCTATTTAATTGACATTTCTACCAAGAATTTGGTACATAACTCTGCTTCTATTGAGCAGTCCGACATTAATGTTGTTATGTCTAATAATTTAAACTAAGTGATGAGACAATGGAGCAATCCTTTTCTGGCAATGAAAAGTATATCCACCTGGTTCATCAAAATATTCAGTGTATTAGAGGGAAAGATTTGCAGATTGAATTATTTTTAAGTGCCTATAATATTGATAGCTTATGTATGTACTGGTTAACTTGCAATGAGATAATGCCCCAATTCAATAATCACCAGGTGGGTAGTTCGTTCACCAGACTTAGTTCCATACATGGTGGGTCGTTAATTATATTAAATAGTCAATTGAAATTTAAGGAACGTAAGGACATTGTATCCTTGTCTGATGAACGGACTATAGAATTAAGTGCAGTAGAATTAGAGCAATTTATTGTAGTTTGTGTGTATAGGCCGCCATTAAGTAATTTCGATGTTTTCCAAACTATTATGGAATATGTGCTTTTTAAGATATCGCGTACTAGTAAAAAATTAATTATTTGCGGCGATTTCAATGTAAATCTTTTGAAAGATTCAACACTAAGTATTAGATTGTTGAATCTATTCAAATCTTTTCGTTTAAGCCACGTATTTATGGAACCTACTAGGGTGACCGATACCAGCGCCACCTGTATTAATAACATTTTCACTGATATTTCTCCTTCTAAACAAAATATAATCAGTAAATTAGAATCAGATCATTTAGGCCAATTAATGGAATTTGAGTGATGAATTTAAAAAACATGTAAAGCAAAATTCGAAACAAAATTCAAAATTGATTGTCATATTGCCAAACGTAATTATTTATCCCAGAAAATCAATAATAGTTCTAATATTATCAAAACCACCTGGAAAGTGATTAATGCGGAGACTGGTAGATCGAGGCACGCAATTAGTGATCTAGAATTAAAAATTGATGGCAAAATTATAGATTCTAGTTTAGATGTAGCAACAGAATTTGAAAATTTCTTCACCGATATACCAGTATCCACAACAAAGTGTTTAAATTCATCACCTTCGTCTGCCGTTTTGTTGTTAAAAGAAAACGTCCCAGAATGTAGTAAGGATTTTTATTTTGAACATGTCAGTCCTTCAGATGTAGTAAAGGCATTTAAATCAATTAATGTCAAATAAAACCAATGACCTATGGGGGGTCTCAATCCATGCTGTCAAATCCGTAATAGAAGTCATAGTGCCTGACTTGGCAGATATATTCAATAACAGTGTTGACTGCGGTGAGTATCCTGATCTGATGAAACATAGCAAAATAACTCCTTTATTTAAATCAGGTAGTACCTCTGACCCCACTAACTTTAGACCAATATCTGTACTACCTACATTTAGTAAAATTTTTGAAAAGCTAATTCTATATCAATTGTTAAAACATTTTAATTTGAATAATTTGATGCATAGTAAGCAATTCGGTTTTACGCGGGGTCGCTCGACATCCAACGCCGGCGTTGAGCTCGTAAAACACATTTTCGATGCCTGGGAGGAATCGCGAGATGCTTGAGGTTTCTTCTGTGATTTATCTAAGGCCTTCGATTGCGTTAATCATGAGACACTGATCAGGAAGCTACACCACTACGGAGTTAAAGAATCAGCACTAAATTTATTAGTCTTATTTAAATGGTTGAATACTAAGGGTTGACGTGAATGGAAAGCGTTCACTGGGGTCATTAGTCTCTATGGGTGTGCCGCAGGGATCAATATTGGGACCTTTCCTGTTCCTTATTTATATAAACGACTTGCCACACCTCGTAAAGACCCACCATGAGATAGTTTTGTTTGCAGATGATACGTCTCTAATTTTCAAAGTCGTACGAAATCAACGATCCTACAATGACGTAAACAATGCTATCTGTGAAGTAGTAAATTGTTTTAATGTAAATAATTTATTGTTGAATGAGAAAAAGACTAAATAAGTTAAGTTTTTCACGAGTAACGTAAAACACTTGCAAGCAAGCGTTATGGTTAAAGGTGAGGAACTGGAACTAGTTAATAGTACAGTCTTTCTCGGTATAACATTAGATTCTAAGCTCCAATGGGGTCCCCATATTGCTAATCTCTCGAATAGACTGAGTTCTGCAGCTTTTGCAGTAAGTAAGATTCGTCAATTAACAGACGTGATAACGGCTCGATTAGTGTATTTCAGTTATTTCCACAGTATTATGTCGTATGGCATCTTACTATGGGGCAGTGCTTCCGCCATTAATACTATATTTGTTCTTCAGAAGCAGGCTGTTCGTGCGATATATAAAATGAACCATAGAGACTCGGTTAGAGATAAGTTTAAGGACATTAATATAATGACAGTGCATTTTCAATACATTTATGAGAATATTATGTACGTACATAAAAATATTACCCACTTTAAGAAGAACTGTGATTGCATAATATTAATACTAGAAATAAGCATAAGCTCGCATTGCCTGCTACTAGGCTCCATAAAATAAGGAGATCATTCATGGGTATATGTGTGAGATTTTATAATAAACTTCCTAGCAGCATAAGTGAGTTGTCTATTGGTAAATTCAAAAATATTGTGAAACAAAAATTATTTTCTAAAGCTTAGCACACAAGACTACATGAATGATGAAGCCGCTTGGGAATAATGTAAATTATAGCGTCATGTAGGTATATGAATAATTATTTTAACGAATACCTAAGGTATTATTATTATTTTAATCTTAATTGTTTTATATACTCTGACATTTAGAATTTTATTCTAGTCACATTCTAGATTATTTATTTTTTATTGACAATCCTTTTGGGATTTATCTTATTGATTATTTTAATTTTTAAAATGACGATTTTATCAATAATATTATACTTAAGTTAAATGATCTGAGTAGGTTTTTCTGGGTTTCCCTAATCCTTGCAGCAAATGTTGGATCATATTGTATGTCTCCCTGCAAACATTCACTCTCATGTAACGGACATTTTGAAAGTGCTTGTAACTAGGCCTACTTGAATAAAGAATATTTTGATTGATTGATTGATTGACATCACAAATTTAAAAATACGTGTTTCAGGTTAATGTAAAAAGAGTCATAAGGAACTACAAAAAAGTGAAATCCCACCAACCACATTTTCATGTAAAGTGGTGCCAAAACGAGACTATAAGGCTCGCACTGTCAAAAAGTTATCACGTCTCATGTAGAGCCCAGCTTCTAACTCTACTCACGCTAACACTACAAGCACTAACGGCCCGGCCACGACATCGAGCGGCTTCGGCAGCGGCAGCGGTTTTTCTTCATTCATGGCGTGTGATTCCAACTAAAGTTCGTTGCGCGTCTGGACCGCGCAATGAACAGCCGGTCTAGCACAACTCTCCGCGACTTCGCTTGTTGCGCGACATAGCATCACCCGTCTCTCTCGCATTCTATTAAAAGGAAAAAGACAGACAATCTTTGTCACGCGACAACGAGTTTCGTATCACAGTTGTGCTAGATGTGCAGATAAAACACTTTTAACTTCAGAAACTCTTCACCTTAGTCAAAATATGTGCTTGGCCGTTTCGTTACTACAAAAACTTTATTGTATAACAGAAAGCTTATGAACAGTGAATAATTTGGTGACGCCCCTGTGACAGTAGCGAAACGGCCAAGCCATATATTTTGAGTGAGGTAAAGTTTGTGTAGTTAGGGCTTGTACAGTTAAGACACGTAGAGTTAGAAGTTTGGCTCTACATGAGATCTGATAACTTTTTGACAGTGCGATATGGCAAGTCGTCTTGGTAGCATTTTAGATGATTATTTTTTAGTGGAATTAATATATCGGTACGATTCTTAAGCCGGGTCGAAAGAGATATGAAAGATGGGACGTGGGAAGGTCTCCAACAAGATGGGCCGACGATTTTTGTAAAATCCGGTTATTATGTGAGGTTCATTTAAGTGGTTTCCCCAAAACCCACCTATTCGTTTTGAATCCCTTTATTTGAGTCCCCGTCAAGCTCGGCCGAATTTCACCTTCCCATACAAACAGAGTTTCATTCTCATTTTAAACTACGTGTTGGATTTTAATGAAACTTTGCATATACAATAACATGAGGTATATCTAGCTCTGTAATTAGTTTACATGGCTCTGATTTTAAAATCAAACGAAATACAGCAAAACCAAGTTTTTTTTTACTATGGTATCTGAAGCTACATTAACTAATTACAGACCTGGATATACCTTAACTTATTCTAAGTACAAAGTTTCAGAGCAAACTAAATAGTCGTTTTTAAATGAGAGCGTAACTATACGTTTGTATGGGCAACCGAGTTTGCTGGGTACTCTTAAGCCGATTTTCCCTGTCATACCCTCCCCCCCCCCCCACACTATCGAAAACTGTACACCTTCAGTGATATGATAAAATCTTTATCATATCACTAAACGTGTGTCATATGAGACTTTATCATATCACTGAACTTGTCTAGTGAATTGATAAAACGAGTTGACTTTGCAAGTTCGTTTCGTCAACTCACTGACGGGTTTCAGGGATTTCATCTAATCACTAAACAAATCTGGTAAAATGACAAAACGAGTTGCCTTTTTTGGCTGATTTCGTCATTTCACTTAACTGAATAAGAATAATTTATTTTGTAAAACATAGGTAGGTACATGGGTGTTTCATAAATTGCCTAGGAACACTATGTTTTGCCGAAAGGCATACAAAATTAGAGAGTGTAGCATGCATAATACAAAAAAAAATGTCGAAATTCATTAATATTCATTATTATTATCATTAATATTATTATTCATAAAAAAATCTTGAGTAGAATAGTACGCCTTTTTAACTAAGAATTTAAACAACGATTGCTTAAACATTTGAATATCCTGCAAATTTCTAATAGTAGCTGGTAGTTTATTGAATATTTTAGGCGCCATTCCACATATAGTTTTATCAAATAGAGCAGTTTTATGCGGTTTGTGGTTTATCCTACTCTGCATACGAACACTGTTAAATTTTGCGAACTGATTCAAATTGCTCTTTACATATAAAGCTGTCTCGTATATGTAAGGAGATGGAAATGTCAATACACTTAGTCTAGCGAAAATGGTAAAAATAGATATAAGACTTCTTGCTTTAATAATGACATGTTTTAAGTGTAATCATGAAATTGTCTAGCGAAATGAGATCTACATGATTCTGTGGGCTTTAGACCACAGACGGCTCGAATACATTTTTTTTGGCATTTAAATACTAATTCTTTGTCTGTCGCATTACCCCAAAAAATTACGCCGTATAGTAATGTAGATGTGACATATGCATGATAAGAAGTCAGAACTGTGGATTGGTTAACTACTTTACTAAGATGATATAAGGCATTTGAGTACTTTACTTATTTAGTTTTTTGCATATTATGTCAATTTGATTTTGCCAATTTAATTTACTATCTAAGCTTAACCCGAAGAATTTTGTGATGTCCGTTTCATCAATAGTATGATTTAAATTTGTAATTTTGTCAACTCTCTGTTTAAAATTCATAATTTTGGTTTTTTAAATTAATACGAAGATTGTTACTGTTCAGCCATCCTATGAGAGATTTTAGCGAACTATTAATTTTATCTCCATACGCATGTAAGTGTTCTCCAGTAAATATAACGAAACTATCGTCGGCAAAGAGAACCATAGATTCATCTATCACTTGTGGTAGGTCATTAATATAAATGAGAAAAAGCAGTGGACCTAAGACACTACCCTGTGGAACCCCAAATTTTATTACTCTGCAATCGGAAGAGTAAGTGATCTGCTTCCTGGTTTTCACACATACGTAATCTAACTGAGTATATTGTTCTCGGCCTGTCAGGTAAGATTCAAGTAAACTGTGCACATTACCACGAACTCCGTATCTGTACAGTTTGGATAGCAATATACGATGGTCTACAAAATCAAAGGCCTTAGTCATGTCCATGTAGAGAGCAGTTACAGGGATTTTTTTGTCTATGTTGGTCATAATGATGCGGAGTAGGTCGAAAATCGCCATGTTTATTGACCTGCCCTTTCGGAAACCTTTTTGTTCTCGAGCAAAGAGATTAAATGTCTCAAAATAACTGTTTAGATTATGATGAATTACTTTTTCAATTATTTTTGAAAACACAGATAATAATGCGATAGGTCTTTAATTATTTAAACAGGTTTTATCGCCTTTTTTATGGAGTGGTCGAAGAATAGCCATACCTTTAGTTTTTCAGGAAAGGACTCATGTTCTATGCATAAATTTACTACATAGCTAATTATACTCATTATAATATAAACTGATTCAGTGATTAATCAAATGACTGACTTTTTCTAGACAAATGATAACATTTATTTCCATTTTAACATCCTGCGTGATTTGGTCATATCCCTTAGAGATTTGATCAAATCTCTGTTTTGGCTATTTCTCTGCGACATATCCACTTTGAGTATAAAGGTATCGGTTTATTCTTGACTAGGTAGCATGCACCATGCCATGTGTGACTCTAGCATAAACATGTGATTAGAATTCGGGTCAGTAAGATATACTTGACCCGCGATCGAATCCTTGGAGAGACGTGATTTGCTAAAAGGAAACGTGTGACATTATGTACAAATAAATATACATGTATGTACAGTCAGCGTGAAATAGTATGTCGCATCCAATGCTTATTACTTATTTTATACTTAACCTACATACTACTATATATAGATATATTTTGCAAGATACTTCAGTGCTTGAAGACGAAAGTCTTCAACCAGTGCGTATTATCGGTCATGACACACGGAGCCGAGACGTGGTCTCTGACTATGGGCCTCCAAAGGAAGCTCAGAGTCACTCAGCGAGCTACGGAAAGGGCTATGCTCGGGATCTCTCTACGAGATCGAATCAGAAATGAGGAGATTCGTAAACGAACCAAGGTCACCGTCAGCGACATAGCAAACTGAAGTGGTATTGGGCAGGGCACATAGTTCGAAGAACCGATGGCCGTTGGGATACAAAGTTTCTCGAGTGAAGACCGCAAGGCTACTAGCAAGGTGTTCGGACGACCTGGTTACGGTTGCGGAGACTCGCTGGATACGGGTCGCTTCTATCCGGCCCATGTGGAAATCTATTGAGGAGACCTGTATCCTGCAGTGGACGTCCTAAGGCTTGAAATTATCATGATGATAATGACGTATTCGAGGCTTCATAGAGGCCTGTGGATTTCTGATGGTCAAGTTTATTACGCGATAGATATATGATTAACCAGCCATCATGTTTTGTAATGTAGGTACCTGCCTGATCTATATATATATATATATATATATAAATAGTACAAAAATAATCAAAAAACAATACGCGAATAAAAACTTAATATTACCTATAAACTAAACATAAAATCTAAAATAAAACTAAACTAAATTATATCTAAAAAGGGCCCATGCGGCATGGTCCCGAAGATGCTGGCTGCGTTACCCCGCTGAACTGCTAGGCTAATTCGTTGGGCGAGGTAACTGCCAGCTCTTCGGTCCCCCGTTGTGTCTCTGAGTCTCTTCGAGAGGTCTCCGAAGAGACACAACGGGGAACATATATATTATATACGGGGTATATATATATATATAAGCATCCGTCACTCTCGTACATATATATATGTATATATATATATGTACGAGAGTGACGGATGCTTAATTATTTATCTAACACACGACCATCATAAGCTAGCTTATAGATTGCTAAACTTATTTTAATATATTTAATTCTAATTTAAATAAGAATTTGTGAATACCCACTGACTAGAAGTGGCTTAATTGTTATTAAAAACACGTAAATTCACATCCGGTTCCCAAATTCGAGCATTCACATTCAGTGTTCAACTTCGAATCGAGATACAAATACAATTATACAACTTGTATCAGATCAGAAAACAATCGTCTTAACATTTTGAACACGCCGTGAATCCCATCGCTTTCTTACTTTACCTACTAATACTTAAAAGGCGTAAACACATTTGATTTCCAATTGCACATAAGTCTTTTTCTTTGAAGATTGTTTACATATAATCCACATTTTTTCCGTAGTCAAAATTAAACCTCATACACAATTGAGTAAGGTTTAAATAAGACTGTGAAAAACCCGTTGCATAAACTACGTTACGTACGCTCGCTGTGAGCTCATCTTATGTTATCATGAGACGCCCAATCGATGCACTTATGGAGATACAAATGACTAAAAATCAATGTTTTAACACATTTTACAATAATTTAATTAGTGAAACTTGACTGTACTCATGTACATGGTTATGTCTGCCCGAATTAAGCTTGTAAGAGTCACCGTAATTCTGTCTTAGAGATATTATTTCTTTTTTAGTATATTTACTTACGTGTGTTTATGATTCCGTACCTAAAAGATAAAAATGAACCCTTATGGTTCGTCCGACTGTTACAGCAACTTACTAGCGAACCACTTATGCTATAAAATTTGGAATAGTTATTACAATAGCTAGCCAAACGTATACCTATTGCAAGTGAAAATTAAAAAAAATGATTTTCATTCCAATTATGGGAATTATGTAGCCACTAGGTCAAATAGGGTGTCATATACTAGTCATCATCATTTCAGCCGTAGGACGTCCACTGCTGGACACAGGCCTCCTCAATAGATTTCCACATGGGCCGGATAGAGGCCACCCGCATCCAGCGAGCCCCCGCAACCCTCATCAGGTCGTCGGACCACCTTGCGGGTGGACTTCTGCCCCAACGGCCGTCGGTTCTTTGAACTATGTGCCCTGCCCATTGCCACTTCAGTTTGCTTACCCTGTATGCTATGTCAGTGGCCTTGGTTCGTCTACGGATCTCCTCATTCCTGAGATTCTCCTCATATACTAGTAAAAGAGCTAAATTTCCACATTTATAAACATGCTTTCTTTCACTTCTTTTGCTTCTGTAACGTGGTAAAATTTTGGTTTATTAAAGAAAATGTTGAAACAGATACCATTTCCGCCTTATCTCCGAATTTTATCACGCGAACATTTAGAAAATTCTCGAAATTGCCAGTCTCGCACTTGGCTTAGTCACCACTGTGAACCAATTAAGCTAAATACTTAGATTTTCAGGTTCCGTTTGACGTTAACCGGACCTTAGAAAAAGGCTGCTCATGGATGTCGTAAAAGGCAAAATGAAGAGAGAGACAGACATAAGCGTCCTCTTGCAGTAGCAACCCCAAATTTGGCTAGACCAGTTCATCACTCGAGTTCCTCAGGATACAGTGATGATTCTAGTAGGGAAGAGGCCTCGGCGAGTGTATCTCGACCAATTCGCAGAGATAGGTACTGAAAAAGGTCCGGTGAGGAGTACCCGCAACTGACGAGCGTGTATGATGAGATGCATGGATGTAAATAAAGCGAAATAAATGTGTAGAGACCGTAGAGCCTGGCATTCGGTAATCTCTGGCTACCGCAGTGGGATACGGACGTATATAATATGTATGTGTCTACGTCTAGTACAAAAAACTCAGTGCTCAACTACAACAAATTTTGTAGGCATATTGTGCTCGTCTTCAGTCCCCAGCAAGCTCGGCCGAATTTCACCTTCCCATACAAATGGAGTTTCGTTCTCAATTTTAAACTACGTGTTGGATTGTAACGAAACTTTGCATATACAATGACATGAGATATATCTTGTAATTAGTTTATATGGCTCCAATTAATAAACCAAACGAAATACAGCAAAAACAAGTTTTGTATGAAAAACTTAAATTTGCTGTATTTTATTTACTATGGTATCTGAAGCTACTTAAACTAATTACAGGCCTGCATATACCTTAAATTATTTTAAGTACAAAGTTTCGGAGCAAACTAGCTAGTCGTTTTAAAATGAGAGCGTAACTACGTTTGTATGGAGAACAGAGCTTACCGGGGACTCTTAAGTTTGGCGATAATGTAATAAAGAACAATCAACAAGAAAACCTTACAAGCTATTTCCTTCTTCTTAGTCGTGTACTCTTGGCAGATGAGTTGTGCTCATGGGGATCGTTTCAGGGCCTTTTTTAATGTCACCCGCCATCTGATTCAGTAGGAGCGAGTCCGTAAGGGTTTTCATTTAAACTCTTTAAAATTAAAAAACAAGTTTTTCCATAGCATCGTCTCCCTTATGAATAACGTAACCGCAGTATTCCAGAGTGGATGATTGCCGATAGCCTTTGTTACCATGAGCTCCTAGAAAATAGACAATTAGTAGCACTGAGCCTTTTCTAGCCTTATCCCCAGCACCACATTTATGCGTTCATGTGTTGGGCATGTTAAAGGCATCGATGCGTTATTGTTCTTTTTGTTTCACATTCAACGCTTCTGCACCATAGAGGAGCACCGGGAACACTAAAGATTCTACGAGGCGAGTCTTCAAACTATTTAGCTAAGCTGAAATAAATACACAATCTATTCGTTTTACTGCATCTTATTTCCCGAAAATGTTTATGTTTTTGGCTCAGTAAAAAGTAATTGAAATAAAACTGCACATAGGAGACGATGCAAACATTTAATGCATTAAAATTTCACACCTACACGTACTGGTATTACGCATCTCGATATTCAAATCATCATTATTCGTTTTAAGGTCAAAGAATTCGAGAGCTCTTGGTGTTTATTATTTTTGACATTTCATCATTGGAGTCTGGTATGTCAATCTGAACAAGTCATAGGCGATAGCGAAAATGAGTAAGTTCCGGCTGACTTATAGTTGTTATGGTAATAAATTAGAGGTTTATCGTTCGTGAATGTAAATTTTTATAATGATTTGTACCCTATTAAGGCACGAAATCTTGAATTTATCGATATCGATAAAAATTACGCAGTGAGTGTTGGTGCTCTAGCGATAAATTTATGTGGTGGCATATAAGTATGTACATAGATAAATTTGCCCGACGTTCGATCATAATTTGGATCAGCTGTTCTATTCGCGAAATGTTTTGTCAAGAACATACACAGCGTTGACCGATGCGTCGCTGCTATAATATGATTCTAAGACACATACATGTAATATCAACTAATCATAAGTCTCGCTCTTGGTTTGGAGTTTTTCTTAAGTTATACTTAGTTTTGTCAATCTGCCTGACGGACCTCGAACGAAACTCAGTAGGAATCTCAGGATACAAAATCGACAGGATAGATTTCGATGTCATTGAGAATGGGCCTCCATATACATGCAGTAATTTATATCGCCGAGCAAAGAATAAGCTCTTATGTGAAGAGGAGATTGAAGTACAAGGTCAGTTTTTTTTTGTTATGCCTAACATCAGAAATTTTTATGGTTTCGGAACGAATGCCACTGCACTGAGTTTATGGTATGATTGGTGAACTTCTTAATTGGTGACACCCTAATTCTGATAATAAACCTCTTGTTTTTCTCTCTATTGCTATGAAATAAGGTTGAAGACGCCAAATAATGGGGCATTGTTTATCACTAGGGTACTTTAGGCACCCCACTAACGCTAGAATCTCATGACTTAATGAAGCGGACACCGCAGACTACTGACTGTTATTTTGCACTTTAAGTTTGTGAAACTGTCGGCAGAGTTAGAATGGATTGTAATCCAATTATAAATTTCGTGTGCGTCGAAATTATTATTTGTAGTAAGCGGGTCGACCATTGCACCCCGGTTGTATGGAAAAATGATTCATCATCATCATCATCATTTCATCATCATTTCATCCATAGGACGTCGTCATTGCTGGACACAGGCTTCCTAGTTCGATTTTCCCATGGGCTGGATAGAGGCGACCCGCATCCAGCGAGTCCCCGCAAGCCTTACCATGTCATCCAACCACCTTGAGGATGGCCTTTCCACGCTGCGCTTGCGGGTACTCGGTCTCCACTCGAGAACCTTTCTGCCCCAATGGCCATCCGTTCTTTGAACTATGTGCCCTGCCCATTGCAAAATGATAAAAAGTAGAAAATTAAACCAAGAAATCAGTGTATTAAATGTAATGGTCGGTAGCTATTCAAGCAAAAATATGTCAAATATTTCTGGCTAGTATTAATATTCTGAGCGGCCCGGAGAGGGTCCTTCGTCGAAGTATTCTATCAGGTCGTTCGCTTAATCGTTCAGAGTTAGCCTGCCTGACCATGTGTACCATCAACTTTATACTTAAAATATAATAGAAGGCGCCCACGACTTCATTCACGTGGAGAAGAAAAAAGTCATAACCTTCTTTATGATTTGACGTCGTCGGCTCGGGTAAAAAAGTATCGTACGACCATCTGTAGATATCCAGTTCAATTACCCCTGTACGAAATATAGTGAAGAACCATCCATAATGACACCGAGCGGTGAGCCAAAACTGTTGACCTTGACCTTGAAGGATTTGTAAAGCCATTCCAAATGAATAGCGCGTCTATATCTCTTAACCCAAATCTGTGCAATTCAGCCTAATGAGTAGAATTAGAATTGGCACTAACTACCCGTTAATGTAATCCACCGATGGTTATTTTTTGACTATCCCCGGTGGAATACGAATGGCGTGTGCGCTTGCGCCACCAACCTTGACTGCCATAGCCGTTAGAATCATTGCTATGACCCACGTGTAGCGGGTCAGTTAAAGCCTCCTGGACCTCACATTGGTGTTGTGATTTTAGAACATCGGGAATTCCGCTGTCGACTATCTATCTAATGTTTAGAAGAAACATTGCAATAAATAAACCCCACCATTGTTGGTGACTTTAATTAACACACTTTTTAACGGTTCTCGTTTGGACTTCTTCTAGGCAACCAGTATGTACTCAAATCAGGTAGGTACGCATGTATTTTTGACAATCTTACACAAATCGACCTAGTCCCAAACTAAGCAAAGCTTGTACTAGGCGACGATACACATAATAAACAGATAAATTATAATACTTAAATACATAAAAAACATCCAAGACCCAGGAACAAACATTCGTGCTCATCACACAAACACTTGCACTATCCGGGATTCAAACAATCATTTTGATCGGCAGGTCTTAAAAATATTCCCGGGAGGGTTATGATTAAGGTATGATTTTTTTAGTGAGGTGTTGGACGCGAAAGGAAGGTATGCTGTTGCTGGACCAAAAGGAAGACCAATAAAAAGGTATTGAGTATAGTGAAGAAAACATATCCATATTGAAAACTACAAACTAGAAGAGGATAATTCCGTGCTTGGCGTGAAGAACTTGATAAGTCGTCAGTAAAGCCTGAACAAAATAAATCATAAGACTCACGTCCTAAGTTAAATTTTCTTTAAATGGATATTTCGACTTATCAATTTCTTCACGCCATGCATGGAATTATTGTCAGCTGATGCGACATGATTCTTTCTTTATAAACATTCTGGAATATAAAGTTGAAGGAAGACCGGGCAGAAGAAGACAAAGATTAACTTATTATTATCTAGCTAACAGGGGAATCTAAATCTAATTTCAGGTAAGAAATTAATTTATGATATCTTTGTAAATATAATAGTAGTAAATATAATATAATATAAATAATTGGCGAATATTGACGCCAAGAATCCTAACTTTGATGATAGAATATAATCAATATCTTAAGGATGATGTTGAAGCTGTCATCATCACTGTAGTGCATCAGGCATTTTTGCCGAAGGGCATATGGATGGCTTCCATTCCATGCCATCCGACGCAAGAGGGTCGCTTCATTATTGAGACGAGTGAGGGGCAGTGGATATTGTCTTTGGTTGTGTTGTGAAAAAGCACACTGATGTCCCTTTTTCCTTTCTCGTTTATTTTTTAATTATGTGCCATAAAATACAACTAATGTCTTTCTCGCTCCGGGACTTTCCTGATGCAAAGATTGGTTCAAAGTGGTAACGCTGCAAGAGTTTGGGCACCTTTGCGTCCGGAAAGGCGCGGGGCGAGCATTTGACTAGGTGTGTGAATACTTTAGGTTAGTTTAACTGTAAGTTTTTTTTCTTTATTATTAATTATTTCGGTTATATATTTAAATATTCATTGACTAATATCTACTTTATTAAGTCAACACACTACGGATACCCGAGAGTACGAATATATATACATATATATATATATATATATATATATATATATATATTATAATCAGATCTGTTCAGCCGCTTGAGTATTTGCAGTGCTCTTAATCTGGACCGTGGGAACCCGAAATTATACCTACGCTTTGCGCGCCGCCGCCGGTACGTGAGCTAGTTGGTTGCCACACGCGCTCACGGCCGGACGCCGCCACTCGCACAATAAAAGACTATAGAAATGACTTCGTCTCGTAAAAATTCGGTGCACTGCAGTGTTGTGTGATGCAACAATAATTAAACTAATAGACACTTATCCTTTTTTGCTCTGCTGAAAGATGATTAAAGGTTACTAACTTACCTACTTAATATAATACTGTATTGTATATTGTGTAGTAATATTTATATCTTTCTCTAATTTTTTTAAGGCTTGCTTGAAGTGCTCGAGTCACGTTAATTTTTCACCGCGAGCCACCGGCAAGTTTACTCTGCCACTGCCATTATGTCCAAATTATTTAGTTGTTTCTATTGATTTCACGTTTATAATATATTTATCCCTGTCTAGCAATTAATAACTTGCAACAATTTAACTTCCAAAGAAGGTTTTCCCTCAACGTGTGGGCTGGAATAATCGGCAGAGTCCTTATTGGGCCACATTTTTTGCCAGATAATTTAAATGGTGTAAATTATTCGGAATTTCTTCAAAACGATTTGTCCGGGCTGATTGACGAGGACCAGCTGCCCGGTGCTGTGACATTCCAGCACGACGGTTGTCCCGCCCATTACTCCCTGGCTGTAAGGGAACACCTAAATAACTGTTTACCTGACGGTTGGTTCGGCAGAGGCGGACGAATCCCTTGGCCCGCTCGGTCACCCGATTTAACTCCACTTGATTTTTTCGTTTGGGGCCGGGCTAAGGAACTAGTTTACACAGAAGAGGAAATTAATAACGTAGAAGAGTTGAGAGAGAGGATCCAAGCAGCGTTCAAAACCATGAGGGTAGAAATGACTTTCGGAACAACCACCACGGAAATAAGAAGACGGGCTCGTGCTTGTATTCGAAACGGCGGGTCCCATTTTGAAAACGATCGATGATTGTTTCTTGTTTTTAAATTAAGTGTGGAAATAAATAACTTAACTTTTATGCTTTTGTTTGATTTCGTCGTAAGTAAAAAGAAATACAAATTCCCTCTTATCAGTTCAGGTAAAACGGCTCAGTCATCTTTGTTAAACGCCGCCCGCCGCTATCGGTCCCTTTTGTTTCACACCACCGCGAACCTTTGTTTATTAAAATTGCATGTGACAATTTTGTCCACTGCACTTAACCCTTTCAAAACATTTCAAATGTCAGGTAAACGCCAACTTAGTATTAAGAACCAATGTTTTATTACAAAATCTTTAATTTTTAAATCGCTGTAGTTTTTTTTTCTTTAGACACAATTGTTTTAAATAACTTTCATGGTGTACGATAGACATTTCACAATACAAAAAAAAATACAAAAAAATGCTACCTACAGTAAATAAAGTACTATTGTCGATGTAGTCTGACATTTTGGAGTTTTCCCAGAAGAATCTTAAAACTTAAATTAAAAAAAAACTAATAACATTTGCCTAACACATATATCGCTTAAAATGTTCTAAATGGCCTAAGCTATCACCTCCTTTCAACTTTGCATCCTGTTACCAAACACCCTGTATAATCTGTGGTATTTGTTTTTTTCCAGTTTAAAATACGGGGTTCTTCAGCGTTTTAGCGATTACTTGTTCGCATTCTTCATTTTGTCACATGGCCTGGATCCCACGGCGAAGTAAGCACAGACTCGTAAATCTCATTGTCCTGAATATTTAAATACATTTTTGGATATCGTTGCATACTGCATAGTGCACACTGCACAATGGCCGTCTCGCGACCAAGTTTGGGATTGCCTGTGTCGATGACACGACCGCTCGAATTTGGCAACTGCGTTGTCATTGAAGTTATAGTCTTGTGTCCTGTAAAAATATACTTGCGTCAGTTAGATTATCAGAAAATATTAGACACGATGTTTTTCTCTTGTCAATTAAACAAAAATTGGTGAAGATATAAATCAAACTGTGACGGCACGGCGTGCGACCGTTTTTCGCACGGCTTGACGTCATGCTCCCCCACTCCCAAACTTCGACGCGCTTTGTCTTTGTCTTTTTTTGTTTGATTGATAAAAGAAAAAAAATTGTGTCTAATATCTTTTGAGATTATCAAAAACTGACGGACTAATCAGAAAAATATTTTCTTTACCCAGGAAACTACCCTATTGGTAAAGGTCTATTGTTTTTCGCTTACTAATGTTTATAAGTAAGTATTGGGGATAAAACCGTAAATATAGAAATCTTTGAAGAATGAAAGTAATATTGTCAAGTCTGTTTCACTAGTCTGTGTTATACTTGTATTAAATTATGAGTATTCAGCTACACTTATTTTGAATTTGGTTAATTTATTAAACAACTAGTTGTGCCCGGGGCTCCGCCCGCGTGGAATTCGGTCTGTGTCAGTAAGCGGGTAATTCACCCCTCTCTCCTGGAGCCGGAACTTGAAGCAAAGTCCAAATAAAATGTTATACAAATACTACTAAATAAAACTACACTCAGAAATGAAACGTTTTTCACACTTATTTAAATTTTTGACTTGATTTAAAAGACATAGAGTATATACTTAGAGGTGTATATCGGACGATACAGTACCATTTTTCTATTTTTACGTCCTTAACTGTAGTACTATCTAAATCATGTCCATGGCAAATATCACCTAAATCGGTCCTCCAGTCAAATCACTCTAAGCATGAAAAAGTAAGAAATATGAACATAGAAATCCATACTTCCTAACAACCTTTCGAATTTAGGTCTAATATTATTTAGAAGTAGGATTAAACGAAAGGTGAATATAGATACTAAGGCCACGTATTTACATTTTATTTACAGTTATGTTTATGTATGCACAACTAAATATGTAGGTACATATAATTATATCTACAGTTACATACTCCTAAAGTAGGTATGTAAAGTATATTTACATAACATTAACATTTTGCAATATTTTTTTGTACACCACATTGTGAGTCTTCCCGGCGGGCATCAGCACGAACAGCTCCGTGCAGCTGGTGACGCGCGAGCACGCCACGTAGAGCTGCCCGTGCGAGAAGCAGCCCGTGCGCAGGTCCATGCCGGCGGCGCGCAGCGTCTGCCGATGCGACTTGTTGATAGTCATGGCGAAGCAGACGCTCAAGGGGAACTGTAGGTGCTTGAAGTGGAGCGGGACGTTGCTCGGAATGAAGGGGGTGCGGGGGATAAACACGGCTTCTCCGGCGCCGCACCCCATCTGGTTCCGTTGCATAACTTTGGAGGTGACAAATACCGAAGAAACATGATCGGAACTCCAACTTTCAGGGTTAATGTGTGTGCTGGGAGTCCTGAAGCGCTCAATGAGTTTTGGAACTCCATCAAGTATGTTGTGAAAAAAGAAAGAGAAAAAAGGAAGAGAAGTCTCCAAGACAGTGTTAATGGAATTATATACTGCCTGTTCACCTTCTATTTCCGCCAATATCCGCGCATTAACGGGTCTCTCACAAACCGAAGAGTTCTCACGTCGCGTCACCTGGCTCAGGTCTCCGTATACGCTCCAAATGTGGTCTTCAACGAACGGAAAGATCTTGCATAACGTCTCTGGTAATCGAATCAGGCCGTTGGTTTCCTCCAGAAGTCCGTCTCCAACCTGAAGCAGCAATTTTCTCAACAGATTAGGAAAGTTCGCACCAAAATCTGTTCAGCCGTTTTCACGTGATGCGCGTACAAATAAACAGACAAGCAGATAAATAGATACACAGACAAACAGACAAAGATTGTAAAAACTGTTGGAACTTGTTCTGTTATCGATTCTAAGTATCCCCGGCCAACTTTTTTGCGAATATCTTCCATGTACCTACAGACTTTCGAGCCTCTTCAGTTTTATTATATGTATAGATAGATGGATAGATAGGTAGAATATAGAAGATAGATAAATTAAGGTGTAAAATGATATGTCTATGTACATTAAACATATATAGATAATCTACTATAATAAAGAAAATCTAAAAAATAAGTGATATGGAGTATTTGAAGGTCACTAATTCAATTCTTTTTTTATATGTTTGTATGTATGTGGCGATGTAGCTTCATCACGCCAAAACGGCCAAACATATTCCAACAATTTTTGGTACACGGGTAGCTTGGCATCCCCAGATAATTATAGGACACTTTTTATTCGATTACGTTTAAGAAAAAAAGAGGGTTATGTTTTTTTTCCTTCGCTGACGGAGTTGTCTTCTAAAAGGCTACAAATTTCATCTCTGTGTGGACGAAGTCGCGGCCAACAGCTAGTGGAAGTATTATACTGCCTGTTCACCTTCGATTTTCGCCAATATCCGCGTATTAACTGCCGCTGTCTGTTCAATTTTCGGCGTGAGTATGGCTCTCTCACAAACCGTAGAGCTCTCACGTCGCGTCACCTGGCTCAGGTCTCCTTATACGCTCCGAATGTGGTCTTCAACGGACGGAACGATCCTGCATAACGTCTCTGGTAATCGAACCAGGCCGTTGGTTTCCTCCAGAAGTCCTTCTCCAACCTGAAGTAGGACCTGGGCGAATTCTTGCACATGTGCGCCTCCTCCTTGTTGCAACCACCGAGCCACTTATCTCGTATTTTGTGGTATTATTAAATCAATTATTCAATTAAATTTGTTAATATCCGTACCTCCTCTTCTAAACTTAGAGTTAATTTAGCAAAAATATACTAATTTTAGCGTCACCTGTTAGTTTAGAAAAGTACTCGATACTCGGCTTGTAGCACATATTTGAGAAAAGTTTGCACCTCCTTCCTAAGTTGCGCCATACGATTTAGGTTCAAACCAAAGAGAATATAATCACTACGTTTTAAGAGACGGAACTTCATACTAATTTGTTTCTGAACGATTTGTATTACCATCGGGTGAATGCTCCACCAATATAAGAAAAATCAAATGTTGCCATGTCATCACAATTTTAAAAGTAGTGTAGTGAAAAACCGATTATGCACAGAGTAGGGTTTACCATATCCGGTAATTACCGAAGTTACCCACTCTAGCACGACTTTCATAATCAGAATTACTGTTCGAGTAAAAATTAAACAAATCATAAATGTGATGAAAACTTTATTAAAATCTTAATAAACTGAAATCTACATTGAAATATTACAAACATTTAATAGTTTATTAGTTCTTTAATAACAATGTGTGATAAGTACAAAATCTACTGAGGTTTAATGCTGCTAAGTATACCTCTTAACAATAGGTACCGTTTATTCCATAAGAGCACACGGGGCCCCCTGGTCTATGGAAAATTCTCGTTAGCAACCTTTTTTAGAAACACTATCTCAAAACACCACGAGTCTAGTCTAGTCGGCGGAGCAAATATGCTCAACTCCACGCCACAACAAATTTCAAAAACTTTAGAATAATTATCAAAATGAATGAAAACCACCATTAGGTTAACAGACGTCAGGATTCGACACGAATGACATCCGATCAGTGTTGCCATTACCTTATTCACGTATTATGTTGTTGGTGAAGTAACTCGATCGCCATACATCTTATTTTTGTATGAGAGTTTCCGACCACTGGTGCAAACTTAACCCAATCAAGTGTAGTGGCAAACCCCCCCTTTAATAGGTTGAATTTCTATAGCCTATAACCTGGCCGGGAATTTTCTCAACAGATTAGTAAAGTTTGCATCAAAATCTGCGCGCACAAATAAACAGACAAACAGAACAAAAATTCTAAAAACTGTTGGAACGTGTTCTGTTATCGATTTTAAGTATCCCCGGCAATTTTTTTTCGAATATCTTCCATCTAGAGACTTTTGACCCTCTTCAGCTTTATTATATGTATAGATACACAGCATAACAAGCTCAACGTCTCAGTAGAAGTTTCTTTTGTTCTTTAAAAATATATACTCGAACTAACAACCTCAAATTTAAATCTTTATTCTGCAAGTAGGCCTCAAGGACCCTTTTACAATAGACAGAAAAACATTCACAATCTAGATAATGACAATAGCGCATAGCAATATTGATTTTTTTGAAGTCTGGTTAATTAAATGAGTTGACATCTTAATCAGCAGGGTCAATGACCTTTACGTTATTAACGCCGCCAAAACACATTAATTATACAAATTATTGTTACGACACACGACACGGCCCTGGCGTCAACATTGAAAATTTAATAGATTTTCTTTTACCAAAGCCTCGTGACAAAGAAAAACGGGAGAGTTATAATTTGTTTGTAATGTTTTAAAAATTGTTAGCAGAAATGTATGTCCGAAGATTAACGTTTTTTGAGCATATTATTATTTTGTTTTTAGTACAAATGCACGAACAGAGTCATCCAGTATTATTTTTTGGGATTTTGGGATTAGAGTAGAAAGTATAGATATAAATATTGTTTTCGTCTTTCTCATCTATGTCGCATGGAAATGGCGAAAAAAGAGATTTGAACGAATGTCTACGGGATATGGCCAAATCACGCACGATGTTAAAATGACGAATCCATGTTATCATTTGTCCAGAAAAATCAATCATTTGATCAAATCCCTAAATCTGTTTAGTGAAATGATGAAAGCAGCCAAAAAAGACAACTTGTTTTTCCTTTCACCAGATTTGTTTAGTGATTTAATAAAATCCCTGAAACACGTTAGTGAGTCGACGAAACGATCCACTTTTTTGTTATTACATCTCTGTTTTTACCTAAAATCTACGCGAACGATACTATACGTTTATTTTTTGATATATCTTTCATATTGGTCCTGCTGGTAGCCTGCTGTCCAGTTGTCAGTTCAGTAGTCGTTTGTCATCAACAAGGTAAATCACATGAGTGAAGAAACGGGACAGAACAAAATACTTGCAATTTGCTGTACTACCTAGATTTATCTAAAAAAAATCATCGAATACTTAATTTCCTCGACATATATCATTACATCGAAAGCGTTGTTCTCTGAAACCGTTAATTATAGGTATGATCATTGGTTTGAAAATCAAAATTGTATTTAGTCCCTATAATAAAAACAAATAGTGGCCCGCATTTTTTTGCTTTTTCAAAATAATAAAAAAATACTGAGATAAATCGCATTAAAGTTTCGGAGTGGGGGCTCGTGACGTCACACCTAAGTAAAATTTGTACTTAGGAGTGACGTCACGCATGTGTATCGCCTGTAGTTTTCGACTATGTAAAAAAAGAAAAAAATACATGTCCAATATTTCTTATTTACGAGTATCTGCAGGATGAATTAATTAAAACAACAACAAACATTCACTCTCATGTAACTGACATTTCGAAAGTGCTTGTAACTAGGCCTACTTGAATAAAGAATATTTTGATTTGATTTGATTTGATTTAATTATTAAAATTTAGTCATCGTCCCTACTTGGGATTGTTATAAAACAAACCTAACCTAACCTAACGGCTTCTACATGATGATCTTTTCAAAAATGATTAAAAGTTTATGATGAAATAAATATATATTTTATTTATCATACAGTTAAAAGTACCTATCCTATAACTATTTGTTGATGCTCAGCTATCCGTGTAGGTACGGTTGACCAAGATATAGGTCTACCAATTTTGGACTCTATGTTTTATGTATGTTCAAAAGTGGTAGGTCAATTTCTTGGCTGACCGTACGAAAAACAATTGAAACCCGACTAGCCGTTGTGTTTTGGCGTTGAGACCAAAAAAAAAACACAAAAATACATATACATGCAAACATTTTTTTATATTAAAAATTCTGGAGCCTTCAAATATTTGGTCCGTTTTATTTGTTTTTATGAAAATATTGTCAGTTTATTAACATACTATATGTAGATATGATATATGCTTCGACCTTAATAGGCCAAAAGCATTAACCTCACAGCAATGTCAAGGGGCGGATCGGATTCCGTAGTGTTGCCAAACTTGACATTGGACTTATTATGTTTATTAATATTTGGCAGTTTACTGGAAAAATATTGTTTAGGTACAGTTAGCTCAAATGCAGAGTAAAGTGATTCTTCTGTCATAGAAACGTATTACGCACGATCACGTTTCTCTGCAGCGGCAACATCAATTTTGCTTCAGAGTAGTCCGGTAAAAAGTATTTTTCACTTCTCCTGCTCAAAAAGTACGCCATATGAGCTTCGCGAAGCGAGACTAAAATTGTTAATTTAGCCCCTAAAAGAAAGACATATAATCCCATACAAACAGTGACACTGAAAAAAATACTTGCGGCCAGCTACATACTGCTTACGAATAATTAAATACAAGCAAACCAACCTGATCCGATTGGCCAAACTTTCTGATAGAATTGCTCAAACTGTATTTTTAGTTTTTCCTGATTAATACAATTTTAATGTTAAGTCTTTTTTATTTTCTCGCAGTCGAAGTAAAAAGCAGAGTGTTTAACACGATGCTAAAAGCCATTATGACACTCAGACATATTTGTCCTCGCTCACTTCGTGAGCTCGTCCAAATAATCACTTACTGTCTTACTGGCTTTACTCTTATTCTCGACTCTCGGATGTTTAGCACTTTCACGGACACAGAACCATTTTGAAAATACGGTAAAGTAATACGCCCACAGACGGACTGCCAGATTTACTTGTTGTCGAACACTCGTGTCATAACTGTGACAACTAATATGTAATTTTTATACAGCTGAAACCCTGTCGTTGTAGTGGCAGTACGGCTATAGCTGTAACGTCCAACGCCGTGATGTGTCACAACACCCGGTCGTCCCCTTTAAGGGGCTTACAGCTCTGAATGACCTTCGATCTGTATGTCTTCGCTTTTCCGTGTTGTATATGTCTCATATTATTGACAGCGACCGTCTTTACCAATATACTGTTTCAGTTTATCTTCAAGAGTCACCGAAACCAAGATAAATGCTATCAAACTTTGTTATTTTTACGACAAAAAACCCGTTTTTGCCACTTTTCTCAAAAAATACACGTTTTTTAAGGAAAATTCTTGCGTAGTAAGTTAGGTATTTTCATAATGAACAATTAGGCATAAGTTTTGAGTCTACCAAAGGTTTGTTGAGAGACTAGATACGAAATCTTTATTTTTATTGACTTATCTGTAGAAATCCATAATTAATTACATAGAATTATATTCTAATTTTCGAATGATAGAAAGTGTTAAATAGAAACTGAACTATCATATAAACCATATTTTGAAAGTTGGTTTGCCCATTCCAGGGACTAGATACGAAACAAAAACCATGAAAAATCGTACATTTACGCTTGGAGCCCCTTAAGTGGGTAGTGCGCAAAGTTGCTGTTACCATGAGACCACTGCTGTGGCACTAGAAACCTCGGTGATATGCGTAAAGCAGCACAAGATACTTGCCCTCATATAAAACCTATGAGTTTTCTTCGGCTGTGGACGGAGTGAAAATTTTATGAAGTTAAAAGTCACCGACTACAGCCGTAGTGTCATATCACGAGGTTCCTAATTTATGCCTGAAAACGGAGTATCCGTGAAAGTGTTAAGGTACGTCCACATTTGTATCATTTGCCCGATCAGATCTTCGTCCCGTGGAATAATCGTGTGTCACGATCACGCGTTAGGAAGTTGCGCCGATCCGATCGCTCGAAATCCATGTTGCTACGCGTATCACTTAGATCGGACAAGCGAGGCGAGATCGCCGCGCCGACAGTGAGCGTCCAAGCAGCGCGATACGCAGTCATGCCCCGCCACGGTGATCGGATACGAGCAAATGATACAAGTGTGGACGCACCTTTAGTGATTCCGTCAGAAATATGTAGTTGAGATCGTTCTAGACGTTTTGACGAGATAAAAGCGTTATTTCTCGGACGGAATATTTTTGTGTCCGCAAAGCATTCATCATCTTCATTACGCAGGTCTAACTTCGAGAAAGAGATCAATGGTTAGATCCAAATCGGATGGCCAGCGTTTGGGAAATTGCGAATTGTCTTCTCGTCCAGGATACTTCAGTGTTTGAAGACCAAAGTCTTCAACCACTGCGTATTACCGGTGATGACCTACGGAGCCGGGCCTCTTAAGGAAGCTCGGAATCGCTCAGCGAGCTATGGAAAGGGCTGTGCTTTCTACTAGATGAAATCAGAAATGAGGAGATTCGTAGATGAACTAAGGTCACCGACATAGCAAACAGGGTAAGCAAACTGAAGTGGTGATGGGCAGGGCACATATTCGAAGAACCGATGACCGTTGGGATAGAAATAAGGTTCTCGAGTGGAGACCGCGTACTGGTAAGCGCAGAGTAAGAAGGCCACCCGCAAGGTGGTCGAGCGACCTGGTTAAGGTTGCAAGGTCTCGCTGGATGCTTGTCGCCAATATCCAGCCCATGTGGAATAGATTGAGGAGGAATGTGTCCAGCAGTGGACATGCCCATACCACTTCTACTATAGTCTGTACATTCAAGACCTGTACAGACATTTCATTTTTACGGCTTTATAGTAATTTTGTTTATTTGCTTGTAATCAGTTTACGGCTTTATAGTATTTTTTTTTTGTTTGCTTGTATACATAAAAACAATAAAACAAAGAAAATATAGCAATACATTTGTACAAAGGCGAACTTATCCCTTTAAGGGATCTCTTAACCTTAAGTAATGGGATAGATATTCAAATTTCCAAATGCGAAAATTTTTAAAATAGAAACGGAAGTGTCAATACTCGTATAGTATGTTTGGGAAGTTATTTTCACCATTCGAGGGACTAGACTACACAACAAAACCATGAAAAATCGTACGTTTTCGCTCAGAGCCCCTTATTAGCCTGCATTTTTTATGGTTAAGGATAATTATGATACAACTTAGCTTTACCTAAGCGATTTATGTCTATGTTCTAACTAATAATTGGTGTAAATCTATCCTATTAGTTTAATTAATCCATGAATAACTGACTTAATTCGTGAAACCTCGAAATGTCTCTAGAAGAGCGCTCATGATCGTGACTTGATATATGCGCTCAATCTCAGACGTATCCGCCGAGCGGATTGAAGTATATCTATCTATACTATACATATTATAAAGTTGTAAAAATGAATTGTCTGTACATTCAAGATATTTTCAAATAAATAAGTGAAAAGAACTATTAGATGATAAGTAAATTAAAAAATATTTCCTTTTTAATTTTTGTACGTGTCTTTGTGGCTTCATCACGCATCCGTAATTTTTGGAATACGGGTAGCTGGACATTCACAAATGATTATAGTATGCTTTTTACCCAGCTGCGCGAAAGTAAAAAAGAGCATTATGAGTTTTTTCTCTTCCACGAACGAAGTTGTGGTACCTTCTAGTCTATTTATAAAAATAAAATACTTGACACTTTCGCAACCGACATTTCCGTAGCGCTACGCTCGTAGCCAAAAACCGTATGTAATGGAAACTTGCTAAGAACAGAGCGCCCGCCGAGCGGGCTCGCTGTCGTGAATGTGTTAATGGTGAATTACAGACAACGCCTAGCCTAAACTACTGGATCAAGCGGCATGAAATTCTGAAAAATAAGGTAAACGATCTTTCTTTCTTTCTCACTCGACACAGTCTCAATTGCTGGCATCTTTAACCTAAATTCATAGCAATAAAGCTGACAAGTAGCGTGACAACTATTGAAATTACAGTTTTAAATATTGGAATTAACCTTACACCCATTAACATTAAGAAAAGGAACATCTTTTTAGGGAGAAACGACATTGAAAAAACTTGTGGAGGAATAACTTACTTACTACTTACTCGTCCGGCGCTGAGCCAAAATGTGGCTTGGCCTTCGATATGAGTGAACGCTACTGATACCGATCTTCTGCTTTCCACGACCCAGCTTGAAGCTCACGTAAATCAGCCTCACCAACGTCAGCCCAGCGGTGTCTGGAGCGGCCGACTGGGTGTCTCCCTGTCGGTTTACCCTGATAGGTTCTTTTGACGGAACGATCGTCACCCATTCGTTCCAGATGACAAAACCAACGAAGTCAATGCGCCTTCGTTACTCCGATGATATTCGGTTCCGCGACAAGATCTTCAATTTCGGCATTTTTCGAATTCTCCAACTGCTATCGGGTCTCTAAACTGGGCTCAGGAATTTACGGAGGTTCTTCCTTTCAGCCACTTACAACTTTCTCGCCTCCTTACGTGTCAGTGTCCAGAACTCACATCCGTATGTTAAAATTGGACGTATTACCGTCTTGTAGATGCGGATCTTAGTGCTTCTACTGAGAAGACACTAGCACTTTGTGCAGGGCGGCGCTGCATTTTAAAAATATTCATAGATTACTATGTAGGCACAATATATTTCTCTGGATCTTAAGAGGATATACTAGCAAAAGGCCTTTTGGAAATAAGTTACTTTTAAAAACTATTGCCATCGCTTCGCCTCAAATCCCCAGTATTACAGTGCGAAAGGGACAACTGCAGCTCGAAACGATCTGACCTACAAAAATTGGCGAAAACAGGGTTTCGTAGTACCCTATTTCCTCTTCCAAAACTGAACTAATTTTAGTTTTTCTTTTACATATATTACAAAGATGGCTTCGGCTATGCTTCTATGCTTTCTGTTTTTCTTTTATATTCGATAAATTTGTTTACTGAACGTGTGCTTATCGCACCGGATGGTGGCGTTTTTTGCAGTTTTAGAGGGCCTCTAATCCTTAGAATAAACAAATTATTAAGAAATATAAAACATAGGGGCATGGCACAGGTAAGTATAGATTATATTTATAAAAAAAATGCTCTAAAGATGCGTCCACACTTGTATCATTTGCTCGTATCCGATCACTGTGCCGTAACATGACTGCGTATCGCGCTGCTTGGACGCTTACTGTCGGCGCACCGATAATGCCGCACTCTTCCGATACAAGTGTGTGATACGCGTAGCAAATGGATTTCGAGTGATCGGATCGGCGCAACGTCCAAACGCGTGATCGTGACACGCGAACATGCTACGCGACCATGATCTGATACGGGCAAATGATACAAATGTGGACGCACCTTAAGACAATCCAGGGAGGAAACGGGAGATTACGTTTGTATGGAGGAACGGCCACTAGTATACTATCCTCTTAACGTGCTAATACGAGTATATGCATATTTCATAAACACACATACAACATAAAAATTCTTGTTGTCAACAAGATTATAACTTGTTTATTTATATAACGTCATTTAATCTTGTTGTAATATTATTATCTCATTAATATTAATGAAATATTATCGTTTCGAATAGTAACCTATCACAACTTCGAAAAGTTTGTGACCGAATTTCTATATTTTGAAAACGTTTCGGATTATTTTCATATTTGTCCGAAGACAGGATTCGTCCCGAATCATTTGGACTATTTGGATGATGTTGAACTGAAAATATTCGACTTGGTTTTTGGAAGAAACGGAAAAGTTCTAAAATAACTTGTCGAATAATTTTTGAGTAAACAAAAATCTGACAAAAATTTTTCGGAGTTAATATAAGTCCGGATACGATAAGAAGGTTAATAAATAAATTGCATTCGGAAGAGATTACTACACAGTAAATATATAATAGCTAATGCAGTATCTCAACTCTCAACTAGGATTTTTGTAGCACTGGCACTCGTCTGTATGTAACCACTCTCGACGCATGTCGTAAAACGTAGTCTACGGCGTAAATAGTTTTCTCCACACAAGTTCTTCTTCTTTTTCATCTTCGCCTGTTACTGTCAAGCGGAGCCGGCTTTTCTAATCTTGAGGCGATTCGCTTCGATGATACGTGTTCTCTACAAATAGGCCCAGCTCCTTCATCCTCTGAACTCTATGCGTTGCTTATACGTTGTGATGAATATTCCTAATAAGACGGAAACGATTGCCGTCTCTCTCTCTCTCTCTCTCATGGCGTCTGAGCTATGCACGTGGCTCCTTTTTGTTAAATTATATTAAAATTGTATCTATTGTGATATAGATACAAATCAAAGCGCAAAGAAAAATACGATTGCTCTCGCACGTGGTCACACCAGGACTCGAACCCGGAACTTCCTTATTACGCGTCAGGTGTGTTTCCCTTTCACTAGCGAGCACTGTGACGTACACATCGAATTTATCCATCCACCTTGACCCCTGTACCTATTTGTATTGAAAGGTATATAACCTTATAAAGTGTAATTTGGAATCAGCCCTGCATAGACATACAAACAATGACGTGTTTTTCAGATTTAACACGTTTAATTACATTAAAGTTATAAAGTTACAATACTTAAATTCCGTGCTACTCTGTCTACGCGTATAATTTGGAATCAGCCCTGCGTAGAAATACAAACAACGACGCGTTTTGTAGATTTAATGTGTTTAATTAGGTTAAAATAAATTCAGTGCTATTCGGTCTACGCGAATGACGCCTCTTTTGCATCACGTTTTCTACATAATGTATATTGAGCCATGTAAAAGCACTGTTTACGTATCTTAGCTTCAGAGAGGTATAGTTAAATCCCACTGGCTACTCTTAAAATCTCTCCAGATTGTAGGTTGGCAAGTTGGCATCCAGCCATCCATCGCTGTACATACAGCGTTTTCGGACGTTTTATGGACATATTATACTGATTTGGATAATATCTTTACTATAGTAATCACTTACGTAACTAATAATACCGTAAATCAGTCTACGTTTTTGCTAAAATTTGAGAATTTTATTTGCATCACTTAATGGCTTAAAACGTTTGTGTAACACTTAAGCGATGAGGTTATTAACATTTAATATTAATTAAGATAAGCTGAAATTATAGTGATTCATATAATATTTTACCGAAAGAGATCGAGATATTTAGGAGCGATTAGATTAATAAGGATGTGTTAATTTTTACCAATATTTAAAATTTGCTTATTTGCTAGCTAGGTGACACTAGCGGGATAGCTGATTTTTGCATACTTAGATGATAATATTGATTAAGGAATTTTCTTCTGTTTCCGCGATTATTATATGAAGGAATTTTACTAAACTAGTATAGGCCTACCGTTTACGGCGGATATTGGGTAGAACCCCTTTGCCGTCACCTCCCGCGTCCCTAACCGCGCCCGAAGTCTCAGTTAAACGGTCGGTTTATTAACAAATACTTTCGATGCGTCACAAAAATAAACATAATATGCAAAATATTTCCTGAATCTAGATAAAGAAACCTTTGTAACCTAAATATTATTATTTCGCATATAACGTAGGTTTGAGGATCAAAGTCAGCTTTTAAGGGTTCCGTAGTTCAACTAGGAACCCTTATAGTTTTGCCATGTCCGTCTGTCCGTCTGTCTGTCCTTTCGCGGCTTAGCTCCGTGATCATTAGTACTAGAAAGCTGAAATTGAGTATGAGTATGTATCACGCCGACAAAACGGTAAAATATAAACTAAAAAAAAACTTTTTTTCGGGTACCTCTCGTACAAGTGAGGGTGATTTTTTTTTTCGTTTTTACACTAGTGTGATAGGCGTCGATACATAGGTGTTTTAAAAATGATAGGAGTCTCCTAACATTTTTTGATAAAGTCAGTAGTTTTGTAAGCATTCGCTCCGGAAATCCATAAAATAGCGCCTACCGCTCTAACTTTTCAACCACGGGTCAAAAAATTTACGGAAATGAGGCCTTATAAGTATTTTCAATAAAAACTACATTGAATAAAATCGGTCGAGCTGTTTTTGAGTTATTGCCAAAAAACTGCGCTTCTCAGCTAAAGGACGTAAGTGCCGTGGAGATACGCTCTTTTGCTAGTACAGTTTTTCATATCGTATTTTGTTCATCTGTAGTGCATTTTTTTTTATGAACGGCTGCGTAACCCTACACTGAGCAGCATGGTCCGACATCCTCTTGGCCGGTTTTTTTAAATATACTATTCAGAGGTTACTAGTAATCACATCATACATCGATATCGATGCAATAAACTAAATCATAGTTCATGGTAATAGTAACAGATCTGCGATTATTGCCCAGAACTATATATGTAAGTGCGCCTATACATAATTATATGTATATAGGCTTGCCCGGCAGGCGTACTTTACCCCCCTCACCTTATGTCTCATATTGTTGACAGCGACCGAATTTACCAAAATTATTTAAAGCAAAGACCTCCGTCTAATTCTGGTTTATTTAAATTCTTGTTTAGGCAAATTCTTGTTTCGTCTCATTCTTGTTCAGTCAAATTCTTGCTTAACTTCAAATTCTTGTCGAGTCAAATTCTTGTTTCGTCAAATTCTTATTTAGTCAAATTCTTGTCTAGGCAAATTCTCGTTTAGTAAAATTCTTGTTTAGTCATATTTTAGTTTTTCGTCACAACGGAAGAAAGATAAAAGGCATGAAACTTTGTTATTTTTACGACGAAAAACCGATTACTGCTACTTTTATAAAATAAACTTGTTTATAGATTTTGAGTCTATTGAAGGGTTATGAAGAGACTTGATATAAGATCTTTATTTTTAAAGATTCTGTGTTTAAAGATTCATAATTAAATACATAAAAATATATTTAAATTTCCAAATACGAGAAAGTTATAAATAGAAACTGAACTATATAGTAATATCATGTGAGGATAGTAGTTATTTTCACCATTCCAGGGACTAGAAACACATTTAAAAAAAAATTTACATTTGCGTTTGGAAATCGTTAATTCAAAGCAATAAAAGTGAAAACAGGGAGTCAACTGTTCGAATAACGATATTAAGCATTAATAAAATATAAAATAAAAAGGGACCTATACTATTATACCTTACCTATGTCTGTACATTTAAGATCTTAAAAAAAAAACAAAATTGTAACGGACCATTTGGAGGTCACGGAATCAAAAAAATATTGTTTTGGATTTATTGTATATTTGTAGGTGTCGCGCGAAATCGGCTAAACGGATTTCAACTATTTTTGGGAGACAGGTAGCTGGGTATAGATATCCAGCTACCTGTGTACAGATGGTTATAGGATACTTATTACCCGACTACGTTGAAGAAAGAAAGAGGGGTTATGACTTTTTCTCCGCGAACGAAGTTGCGGGCACCTTCTTCTATGTAAATACAATCTCACGTAAATGGTGCCCTAGATATTCAACATTTTGTAAACAATGAACGCCCAAAAGAAACCAAACCAACAATTATGCATGCCGGAGTCTAGGCGCCACGTAACCAATTACGAACCGAAAATATTCTAATTTATTCAGGCTTAAATGCAAGAACAATGAATATGAAATCGTTTTGAATAATTTTAAAGTTTATTTCTTGCATTGTTTGCTTATAAACAAAGTTATGCTTGTAGAAAATGTAGAAATGTTGCTTGGTTCAATTCTCTACACATTATCTACTAATTTAGTCATTTTTAGAGTTCCGTATCCTAAGAGTAAAACGGGACTACTAAGACTTCGCTGTCCGTCTGTCTGTCTGTCACCAAGCTGTATCTCATGAATCGTGGTAGTTAGACAGTTGAAATTATCACAGATGATGTATTTCTGTTGCTGCTATAACAACATACTAAAAACAGTATAATTTTATGTCTGTCTGTCTATATCAGTAACTAATATACAATGATCAAGCACGGCGTACATTTTGCTTAGGAGCCCTGGCTCTACTAACAGTGGATTTTAAAAGATACGGCCATTTGTAGCGTATATTTAGTACGGAACCCTCGGTGCGCGAGTCCGACTTGCACTTGGCCGGTTTGCATTAAGTATGGCCCGAATTCCGCATTATTAGGTACCTACATGTATGACATTGTCGACTTTTCTGTAGAAGACATTGCCATTTACAGCAATGCCAACAATAGCGTTCTAATCTAGCTGATTTTAACAATAATGCAAATCAAAAGTGAAAGCCGAAATACCCATGTGTAGTGTTAGTGCCCAGTTTTATTTTTAGGTAAGTATATAAATTTTCATAATAAAAAAAATACCTATTTACAACTACATACAAAGAAAGGAAAATACATATTTAAAAGGAAATAACATTCACTCTCATGTAACTGACATTTCGAAAGTGCTTGTAACTAGGCCTACTTGAATAAAGAATATTTTGATTTGATTTGATAACAATTATATTTGTTAATTACCCGACCCCGTTTGCTTTCTCATCTGCTCCAAAAATACCAAATATATTGCGGCGTTCCGCCGCTGTATTGGCAGAGAAATTTGTTGGACCAGGTAAGATCTCGATCGGGGGTCGCAGCTCCTAACGAGGCATAAGAGTATGCCTCGTTATTCCTCAGAAAAATGCGCATGTTGCCAAAAACCATTTGTACAGACGAGGGGTCTTGTGCACACTTAAAATAATAACTTTTAAGTGCAATTTAAGTCACTAAGTGATGCAGCTTCAAATCGGCTACACAGTGTGAAGATGTCAGTTAGCAATGGTAAGCGGTACAAGGCTGCAAAGCAGGGTTCGTGTAGGTCCGTTCACTTTTTAAACTTTGACGTACATTAGAATTATGTCGCGGTTCAGGCTGTGGTCGGAATTGAGCAGAGAGATACGCTAGCTATAGTCGGTTCTTTTAGTTATTTAAAAGAAGAAGAAGGTTGAAGCTTGATTGGCAGTACGACTACTGCCAATCAAGGTAATCTTTTGTATCTGTGGTACTACGCGGTATGACCTGAGCCACGATTTTTGTCATCCATTAAAACGTAGTGGTTATATTCTCTTTGTCGTCCATCTTGGACGAGCGAGATGAATCGGTGTGGATCAATTCATTATAAATTACCGTTTCCATCTCTCAAAAAGTACTTAAAAGAGTAATGGCAAAGGCATATTATAGGATAGAGGACTATTTAATAGACAAAAATGCATGGCTCAAAACAGAGCCCAAATAATTTACTTTTACCGGGACACAGTTCTTATAAGGTGGCATATCAACCGTATGTTTGAAACGTATGTTTTAAACAAAAAAAACATTATTTTGCTTTTTATATTATATATATATATATATATTACTTTTATAAGTTTTCATATATTTTCTTGAAGAACTACACATTGAGTATATACTCAAAAAATATATTAAGGATAGGCTAAGTACAAATATTGTAATAAATATAAGAGTTATTTCGAAAAAATGACTGACTGTTGAGTTTATTTCGGCTTTCTTCTCCTCAGTGGTCTCCTCTTGGGAAACGCCGTAGAGTCAGACTTGTAAAAGTGCCCTTGCAGCCTACTTACAGAATAAAAATCTTTATTTGATTATTTTTTCATTATACTATTATAAAGTTGTAAAAATGAAATGTCTGTAAATTGAAAGTATTTTCAAAAAAAATATTGTAACGGACTATTTGGAGATCACTAAATTGAAAAATATATTTTTTAGATTTCTTGTATTATTATATGTTTGTATGTGTAGTTGCGGCTTTATAAAGGATTTAATTTTTTAGTTTTGGTACACGAGTAGCTCCAGATGGTTATAGGATACTTTTTACCCGACTACGCTGAAGAAAAAGAGAGGATTATGATTTTTTTCTCCTCCGCGGACGAAGTTTGCGGGCAACTTCTACTTTTTAATATAAAACAGTGCCTTGGATTTTAAACCTTGACGCTGGCAAAATTGTCCTAATGAACAGAAGCCATTAAACTTAAAAACTGAACTGACCTGAGCCACGTAGTTTTTGTTTATCTTTTTTTAAGTACCTAAAATAATGGACTATAAGTCCAAGGGTAAACTGGTAGTGAATGGCGCAAAGGAATGGGAAAAGTGCCATAACAGGAGGAGCGATATGATTAACTCGGAAGCCCCTGAATTCGTTGCGACATAAAAAAATAAAGATGATAGTATTATTTTTGTTTAATATTTATTTTAAACAAGTATGTTTTCTTTGTATGCTTACTCACTCAAGTAAAACAAAACAATAAGTAGCTCCTATAGGAAGTCTAAATTGATGAGATGACGGACAATGCGGGTTTAGAAAAGTTGACTTTCCATATTAACGGCCTATGTTCATCAGTGCAGACTTCTATAGGTTGATGGTATTGGTGATAAGATTAAAAATAAAACCGGCGACGTGCGAGTCGGACTCGCGCACCGAGAGTTCCGTACAAATTTTTACTTACCCGATTTTATTACCCAGTACCGGTTGAGTTAAGTTTGCACCCGATATCTATGGCATTGCATACAAATCAGGTGCAAACTTAACGCAACCGGGTTGTTCAAATAGGTTTTTTGCAATTAAAAAAAAGTAGGTAGTTAGAGACATGGCTATAATTTTCGTGTAATGTTTATGTTTATAAATACAATTTGTGAAAATTTAAAATGGTAAACTTCGGAGATAAGGGGGGGGGGGGGGGTTTTTTCACATTTTCCTTAATAAAAAAAAAACTAATCACAATAAAAAAAATAAAAAAATTGCTCAAAAATGTGCATGTCAAGCCCTTTCATATGACACCCCATTTGATCAAGCAGTTTCATCGTTTTTTTAGAAAATAAAAATATATTTTTAAATATTTCCTGTGCAATACATGTGGGCTGACCATGTTTATAAATGTTCAAAATTTCAAATAGTTAGCATAAGTAGTTTTTGAGATATGGCGCTTTAATAGTCGGACAGACAGACAGACAGACAGACAGACGGACAGACAGACAGACAGAGTCACACCATAAGGGTTCCTTTTGTACCTTTTTGGTACGGAACCCTAAAAACATTAGCTACCGGTTTTTGCTAGTAGCATAATCTAAGACAACGCTCGGTTTGAAGCCCCAGCCTTAGTTCAAAGTGCCCTCTCTAACGCTGGAGGTCGGTGAAAAATCTATAAACGCGTGTAGATGTAGACACCGTAATTGACCGCAATGACTTAAATGTATGAGCACGTGACCTTTGCTATAATATCACAAGTAACTTAAAGTATGTGACCTAATGACATTTGTAGACTTTACTTTTTGTAATAATTTTGATACTCACTAGTTTAAATAGGAAATCTATAGTACAGATTTACAGATTTGATTGAAGCAACCCCGTTCAATCAAATCTTTTTAATGTTACTAGTAATGTTCTTCACGTGCATCTTTTCTTTATACTTACGAGGTCATTTGATAGTAGGTTCACATGCCATGTGAAACGTGCAGCCAAATCCTCACGATCCGAGCTCGAGATCATCGGCCATCCCCTCGGATAGCCGTCGTGAGCGGGGATAAAGGTACGGACAGACGTGCTAAAAAAAAGCATGCTCATAAGCTTGCTTAAAATTACTATGCTCTTGCAACTGGTCAAATTTGCCAGCATAAGCAAAATGCAAATAAGCATGCTCATTACCTCTTCAGTTCAGACGAGCTCGGAGCACGCCCTCTTCTACCCGCGCCTCAGGCAGCATGCTCGAAAATCAAACGTCGGTTGATTTTTTAGCACGTTCTTAATAAGCATGCTCAGTACTAGCAACACACGCCACTAATGAGCACTTGCTCAATAAAAGCATGCTTTCGTGCTAGTAACTAGCACGTCTGTTCGTACTTTAAAGCATCGGTGGATGCAGCTGGTGCCCTGGCTATCTAGATGATGGGCAGAAGCTCTTATAGACCATGGACAAATAAAACAAGTGGACTGGCAATCGCCGTACAAAAACTGTTCCCCGATATTTACGACAGCATTTATGTAAGATAAATATTATATGCAGCCATTCTACTTTGTTAGCGTGACAGTGCTTAACTATTGTAGCATGTCAGTGTTTATTTTAGCGTGCGGTCTATAGGCACAAAAGCACTACCTACTCTTAACGACCATGGCTCCATACAAGCAGACAGAAACTGCCCTGTAATCTCTTGTTTAATTGATAACATCGTTATCTACTTTTAGAACGTCAACTAGTTTTAATGCTGGACTGAGTCCTTGCGCTCGGTGCACTATCCAAAGTATACGAGTATCCTTTAACAATCCTCTTGCTCTATTCGTCCATGAATAGGCAAACCTTTTAACTGAGTCGTCGCCAGCGGTAAGAGAAGGGGTGGGGCGTCGACAAGAGGGTTTGTAGCGAGCGAAATGCGTCATGCCACGCGTCCCTCCTACTCAGTCTAATTGGTTGATTACGGCTGTCATTGTCAACAATTTGACACATTGTGAAATTGGCTATTAGTCTAGACTCTAGACTAATTTTGAAAGGTAACTTAAACCGAAAAAACCGCATTCGTTAACCTCTAAGTTCGAGGTGACCATACACGGTCGTGACCTCCATGCTTAAGTATCTAATTTCCTATTATAATAAGTAATGATCACTTAAAAGCCCATCGCATTTTCATGCTAATTGAGATTTTGGTATGCATACCGGATTTTGAGTTTTAGAACCGCAAAGATTGAGTGTAAATTTAGTTTAGCAGTTTAATGAGAAGGGACAGGTGACACGTAATTTGTTGCAATCTGTCCCTACTAAGCAGTTGGCTGAGCCGGTGTTTATTACCGTTTAAAAATAGTAATAGTAATGACGACCAAATTAATATTATAGCACAGATTTCGATTGTGAAGGAAAGTATCAATGTGCAAATTGCAAGCTGTGGGCCTATGATGGTCGTGTTTGTCACGCGATAAATATATGACATAACTGCCGTCACCTTCTGATACGTACGTGAGTGCGAGAGTGACAGACGGGTTGTCATATAATTTATCGCGTTATAAACGCGACCATCATAAGCCCGCAGCTTGCAATTTGCACATTGATATTTCCTTCTCAGTCGAACTCTGTGCTATAATATTAATTTGTATAAAAATTGTGGTCTTTATCGGTCCGGGAACCATTTTGGGGTCTTCTTTACCAGTTCCACTTCACCAAACGAAACGGCGCGAATTTTTGTACAAAATAATGAAATCGTTATACGTGCGCCTATTATCTAGGTAATTGAAGACTTCTGTCGATTTTTCATGGATTCCATCATCAGCTCTTCACCAAATGCTTATGGGATAACAACTGATTACTATGAAAAATATTCATTACATTCGGTTGAAATTGGAATTTTACTGGTGAAAAATTAACGTTAAACAGCCCTCATCTGCATTAAAGTTAAATAATAATGTAACTTATGTCTCTTGTAATAAGGAATCGGTTAACACCTTATTTATAAAATACTAGGTTAAGCGCTATCGAGAAACATGCGTGAATACAAATATACATACACTGTTAAAACCATTACCCATATTTGCCGTAGTCGGGAAGTAAAATGTTTACCGCGTTTGCAACCAATGATAAAACGCGCCAAACACGTCGACTGACCGGTTGCTTGCTCTTCTACTCCATCACTTTTGATTAGTTGGGGCTTAGAGTTTGAATAGCAGGCCAGTGTTGTTAGTGGACAATAAAATATATTTCTATGTATAATTTCAGCTTTGCGACAACGCACTTGGCTGGTTTTTTGTCTAATCTCTGAAGTACCATTGTTGTTTTTGTATGTTTGAATGTGTCGTCTACGTTATTTTCAATAATGTATAGGCGAATATGACGTTTAAATGGAAAATTTATATAAATAAGAAAACACTCTTTAAATTAAATCGCCTAAACCTGGTGGGCAGGATTCCCATAGTATTGTATGAGATGTTTTACTGACCCGCGCAAGGCAAGAGCAAAGAGATAAGTACACATCGTTCAAAGTCGGTGTGCCTGAAGAGATGATCAACGAATTTGTGGATCCTCAATTTTGGCGTAAAGGACTCTCAGTTGAAAAATGGTTATTTCGGCTCGAAAGGACCAACGAACTCGAAAAAAATTAATGAATCAGCCAAAACAAGATTTCAATTAAATATTTATTACTAAAACGTAATATGGCTTAAGTCTAAATTATTTGCGTGGAGAATTAATCTATAAGACACACGTTGGACTTATTAACGTTACTCTATTAAACGGCCAACCCATACTTTTGAAACCAAGGTGTAGGGTTAATAAACTCAGGGCTTAGGGGCTTGGCTTTTATTAGGATCTGATAACTTTTTACAGCGAAAGCATTATGAGCATGTGAGTCTTGGCCGCCAATTTTACATGAAATGTTTTTGGTGGGATAATTATTTCTATTAATTCATAAGTCCCAAAATCTCATGACTATCATGCCTTAATTATGCGACACCTTCACAGTCCAGTGACCCATACGTGTGGCACGAATTTGAGGAGATAGTATGTCGTGACCCATATATGGGGCACTGTGAACGTGTTAAAGTTTGAAGTTGCAAAGCAGTAATTTTCGTTTCATAGAGCCTTTGGCAGTATTAGGTTACGTGTTGTCTGCTTGTCTTTCACAATTTCTTATCGGTCAGTTATGTGGTCTTCTGGCTTAAATGTAATATGCACTTCGGACATAATTACAACGGGATAGCGAGGCTGATGAACAAATGGAAGAGAGTGCTAGAAGGAGAGCAAAATAGGCACCTTTTGTAGCTATAAGTTACTTAGTTTTTAGGTACCTCTGAATCATTGTAATGATTTGGTTTAATACTCAATGTTACATTATTTGTAATTCGTTTAATGAATAAATAAATAAATATTCAGATGACACGTTTGGCTCTTGGTTGCACAACGGCCTACGAAGCTGGGTCCCGGGTTCGAATTCCGGCCAGGGCAAGTGTTTGTATGATAAGCGAATGTTTGTTCCTGCTCAAATCATTAGCATTGGTCAGGTCAGGTTTGCTAAATTCGTGTAGCAAATGTATCGTAAGAGTAGTTTAAAACTTTTCACTACAGCTCAGCATGCTAATGCATGCTGCTACTAATGTAGCATCTATTATCTCGCGCAGACATTGTTTAATTCGTCGGTTGGCAAACAGACGCTTACGGCCGATGCCTATCGGGCTAATGTTTGTGTTGCGCAACTGCTAAAGGCGATTTACATGTGATTCGGATTCACGCAACAGATCTCATCACTCTCATCCTAACCTAACTTACTACATACCCATTAAGGTGATTGGTAAGACGGAAGTATAGGAAACACTAAAATTCTACCGAAAATGCGAGGGCGTTAAAATAAACTTAATTTTGAGATTTTTGGCCCCTTTTATCTTATCCCTTATGCCGTAAAACGGCACTCTGCCCCTCAACGTTCAACTAATGGCCTGCACAGGGTTTCTTTGGCCAAGGTAGGCAGTTTTTAAGGTTCCATACCCAAAGGGTAAAACCCTATTACTAAGACTTCGCTGTTCGTCCGTCCGTCTGTTTGTCCGTCCATCCGTCTGTATCTCATGAACAGATGATGTATTTCTGTTGCCGATATAAAAACAAATACTAAAAACAGTATGTTTCTGCGAACGCGAAAATTTGATATCTTAAAATTGGAAGTTAAGCTTCTTGTACTTTAGCAGTTTTAGAGCGTTTTCTCGGGTCAATATATGCCTTGTTTAGTAAACAATTTAATTGCCTATCTGAATACGCTTGTGTCCTAAACAAATATAATATGTCCGTCAGTTACATTATCAGAAAATATTGGACACGTATTATTTCTTTTGTCAATTAAACAATAAATAATGAAGATATAGCCCGTTAAAGTTCCCCCTCATATTCATGGGCCCCTACTCCCAAACTTTGACGTGCTTTATCTTTGTTTTTTTTTTGTTTGATTGGATAAAAGAAAAAATACGTGTCCAATATTTTTTGATAATATAACTAAAGGACTACTGAGAATGCTATTTTTTTACCCAGGAAACTACCCTATTGATGCTGCTTGGGGTCTGTTGAATCCAATAGGGTACATGCATGATTTTTTTTTATCGCTTTTCTTAACAAAATATGAAAATACCGTAAAAACGATTTCAAAAAGTGAAATCAAAATTTAAATCGGCGAAGAAATACGAATGATATAGGCATTTTAAACTGCTAATTAGACGGAAATTTGACAGAGAGGTCCGATATGTACTGTTACGTCATAGTCTACGCCGGCCATATAAACTCCATATTAAATTCCGTTTTGCTAGAAAGGGATAGAATGAAATTTTTGATGGCTTATATCTTGGTTATTTTTATAGTTATTCGAAAAATTATTTTTGTCTAATGTTTGTTACATGAATGGGCTTTTATTAAACCAAAAATAAAAAATCATGCATATTCCCTATTAGTCAGTATGTACTTCAATTGATTTAGGTGTAGTTAGGTACTACATAATAGGAAATCCCTTTACTGTTACATACCCTTGTATTCCATTTATCACTAGTCAGAGTTCCGTAAGTTATCTGCTATAAACTTAGTTTTTAAGGGTTCCGTACTCAAAGGGTAAAACGGGACCCGATTACTAAGACTCCGCTGTCTGTCTGTGTCTGCCTGTCTGTCTGTCTGTCCGTCTGTCATAAGGCTGTATCTCATGAACCGTGATAGTACAGATGATGTATTTCTGTTGCCGCTATAACAACAAATACTAAAAACAGTATAACTTTATGTCTGTCTGTCTATATGTCTGTGACGAATATAAAATGATCGAAGACCGCGTACATTTTGTTTAGGAGTAGGGCTCTGCTAACACTGGATTTTCATAGATACGGCAGTTTGTACCGTATATTTTGTACGGAACCTTCGGTGTGAGGGTCCGATTCGCACTTGCCTGGTTTTCTCTGTGCCTATATGGAGCCAAGGTCGTTCAGGGCTTCAGGGTAGGCAGTTTCTCTGTGCTTGTATGGAGCCATGATCTTTCAGGGTAGGCAGTGCCTTTGTGCCTATATGGATCTCACGCCACTGCGTGCAACTGCCCGTCACTCGCCACCCCAATCCGACTCGTACTTGGCTGGATTTTTTCAAAATAATGCTTAACTATTACGATATTAGTGCTAAGCCCATCTTAACATATTTGTAAGTATACACTCTATGCATAGTTCTCCAAGACCGTTACCTGGTCTCCGTTACCGGGAAATGACTATTCTGTGTGCCTACGCCTACCATGAGCTGAGTTTACGATCGGCGCTAGCGAGTATCTCGTATCCAGAGTCAGTGCACCTCTCTCGCACGCGCGAATAGTGCGAAAGGGATAGACCGTCATCGAGCGCTCGATACTCGCTCGTGCCGAACTCATGGTACGCACTCTGATCTGTCAGGCTCTTACATACATATATACATACAATCACGCCCTTTTCCCATTACGGGGTAGGCAGAGACTACCTCCTTCCACTTGCTACGGTTCTGGCATACAACTGCCGCTTCATCAACATTCATTAATCTTTTCATTTTGTGCTGTCACAACCCTTTCGCTTTGTCTCATTCACACACAGAATATCAATATTTCTCGCCAAAGAGCCACCACGTTTACGTAACCACTACGATTTAAGAGACGGGACTCTCATACCAGCCATTAGAATCAATTTGCATGGCACACTGATACCGACATGTACGTCAAAGAACCGTCAAACATCAGTAGTACAAATCCAACAGACTAAAATAGTGTAGTAGGCTATACGCTTGCGATTTTTATCGATATCGATAAAATGGACTGGGTTGGAATATAGGCTCATGTCAACAATTTTTGTAATCGAAACTTGGTTTAGGATTGAGTCCACGTTTAAGTCCTATGTTGTACAATGGATATTTATTTAAATGTGCTAATACAAGGTTGGACTTGAATATGAACCCGAAATAAAATAACAAGCTTTTTCTTTTAATGTAATTATTTATTGTTTTACTAACATTATTCGATCTTCTTCTGAGACTTGGGCCAGTCCGCATCTGAAAATATTTTATTATTACAACAGAGACATATTTTCTTATATCTAAGGTCAAAATATTCAATAATTACTACTTAACAAATAAATGTAAGTATCTTCATAAGTTCTGATATATTTTGAAACGTAGGTACGAAGTATTTTTATGCTCATATTTCATGCAAGTTCTCACGCAATGACTTATTTTGTGTAATTATTTCCACTGATAAACAAAATAGCCTGTAATTATCGATAGTTACAGTACACCCCCAGTAAACAATGAAAATAGATATAAAATATATAATTTTGTTTATTTATTTAGCATGCTACACTTAAACATGGCTACAAGAATCTGAGGCAATACTTACCGGCCTTCATCCCAGAGAAATCTCGCTATAAACGTCCTTTACCGCAATTTTCATGACTAGCTTCCACAAATATCACATATGATGAACCGTCTTTTTGGTGGCATTTTCACAAAATGTATTCACTAAATAGTGTTCAATCACATTACACTACTTTAGATAACAATTAAGAATAATTCAATTAGAAATCTAAAAACAAACATATAAAACACGCGAGCCACATTGACAAGCAAAGCAATATGGTTGACAATGTATGACATGACAGATAAACTGTTCTGACGTACTGGTTCAGTGTCATGGCAACGGTTTGCCATGTAAAGTCCATATAAAAGATTTCTTGTACCTATTTGCGTTAGACTGTTTCTCGCATCCATCATCTGACATACTTCATCTATTTTATCATTAATTCCACCCCTTACATTTAACTTAGCAAAGCGGCTCACAGTGATTCCGCCGTAGGCCATAAATCGAAAAAAGTCATGAGCGTATCCTGGACTAAAAAGTAAGTAAAATGATTCACCGATAGACAATCTTCTAAATACTATATATAGCACAGCAATAAAGTACTATTATCATTTACTTTTGTGCAACGAAAGTGAACGCATCTCGACCCTAATTAGTAGTGTGTTTTTGTCGCCGCAACTTAATCACTTTGTTATTGTGTACTATTATTATTATTTGCGTGTGTCCACGTGGTATTATTATGGAAATCCAAGAAGAGGGTATGTACTTTATTTTTCAATTATGTTTTATATATAAATATGCGTGCTTATATTTTAAAATAATTTTCTAGTAGAGGTCTGTCGTTTACGATTAATTTTTAAGAAGTATGATTTCATTGAGAGTTATACTCTGATGCCGAGGTTTGCCGCACTTGACACATATATTATGTTATAGATGGAAGTGTCCTTAATAAGGGCTGTAACTTTCATCGACCTTTTTTGACCTCTTCTTAGGTAAAAGGGGTTTCAAAGAACAAGAGTAGGGTAGCCGAAAAAAATCCGATTTTTAAAAAATGTTTTTATCTTTGTTTTAGGTACATTTTTAAGGTGTTCTATTTCGAAACGTAGTGTTTTTGATATTTGGCACTCTGGACAAGGAACTGATACAGAAAAATTTCAACATGTTTTTACTACACTGACGGAAACATCAATTATTTCGGATAACATCGAAAATATTGGCATAGAGAATTTAAGGGTTAAAATAAGGAATTTATGTAAACGAATTGCATGTTATTGGAAAAAAACAAGATGTACAAAGTCTATATTTCTACATAAATATGCAGAGTGGCTTAATGATGTAGAATACATTGATGTGATCCAAAGTATCGAGCAGCGTATTTCTCAGCAGAATGATAACGTCGACCCCTCCCCTTCCACTTCTCGTGGCCGTCCGAGGAAAAACTTTAATGAAAGTAGTAAACGCACTAAAAGAAGGAGACTGGCGGAACTATCTAATTTTGACGAGTCTGCTGTAAATACACTGCTCAATGCTTCTGCTGATTCCAGCTTAACTTCTACAAAAGTCGACGAAAACAAAGTTTTGTCACTTATTGCAGAAGGTAAGATTTCTAGAAAGCAATATCTATTAATTAAGAATTTTATACATAATAATATACTGAAAGATTGTATGCCTTCCTATCAACGCATTGTAAAGGCTAAAAAGAGATGTTACCCTACAACTGTAGCCGTTACTGAATCATCAGCCGAAGTCGAACTTCAGAGTTTGTTAGATCACACTGCCACTCGGATTCTTGAGTCTCAAAAAGATATTTTAGATAAAATACCTGACCAGTCTTTAAATAAAATATCTTTGGTTGGGAAATGGGGATTTGATGGTAGTACAGGACATAGCGAATACAAACAAACTTTCTCAGATTCTTCTCTTGTGGATAGTAGCTTGTTTGTTACTTCATATGTACCGCTTCAACTTATTTTAAACCCGGATAATAAGGAAAACTCAATCATTTTGTGGAAAAATCCTCGTCCTTCTTCAACTCGATACTGCAGACCTATTCGCTTTCAGTTTTTTAAGGAAACAACTGCAGTATCAGTTGAAGAGGAGACTTATTTCAAACAGAAAATAAGTAACTTGCAACCGACTATCTTCAAGACAAATGCATGCGAATACACAATTAATCATAGCTTACAACTTACTATGGTCGATGGTAAGGTGTGTAATGCACTTAGTGATGTTTCTTCAACTAGATGTTATATATGTAAAGCTTTACCAAGTGAGATGAATCAAATTGATGTATGTTTGTGCAAAGCAACTGACGAAAGTAAATATGAATATGGCATGTCTCCACTTCACGCATTGATCCGATTTTTTGAATATTTCATTCATCTCGCTTACAAGTTAGAGGTTAAGAAATGGCAAGCTAGGTCTGATAGCGATAAACGACTTGTAGCTGAAAAAAAAAAACTTATACAATCGCAATTTAGGGAAAAGTTAGGTCTTATTATCGATAAACCCAAAAGTGGCGGAAGCGGGACATCGAACGATGGCAACACTGCTAGGCGGTTCTTCTCAAGCTCAGATATTTCAGCTGAAATTACGGGTATTAAGAAGGATCTCCTAGATCGTTGTTGGACTGTACTTCAGTGTATCAATTCGGGATATAACATTGATGCGACAAAATTCAGAGATTTCGCTTTAGAAACTGCACGGCAATTAGTTGCCGAATATCCATGGTACTATTTGCCTGCTTCTGTCCACAAAATTTTGATTCATGGTGCTGACATTATCAATCACGGCCTACTGTCTATAGGAGAACTGTCTGAAGAAGCAGCTGAAGCGAGTAACAAATACTATAAAGCATTTCGACTAGATCACACACGAAAAATGAACCGCGTTTTGACTAATACTGATTTGATTAATCGACTTCTTCTTCACTCAGATCCCCTAATATCAAGTTTGAGAAGGTTACCTGTTAAAAAAAAAAGTTCTTTGTCTAAATCTGTATTGGACTTGTTGTGTGTAAATAGTAAGTAGGTAATATTGAATGTATAAATAGTAAGTAATCGCTTTGTTTTAATATAACCTTCTTTGTATATATGTAAATAGTCTTGAAATAAATATTTTTATTATTTATGTAGTATGCTGTTTCATTTATGTTTTCATTAATTACAATTTTTTTTTATCTAATGGCTTTATGTTTAAAATAATAACGTTTTATAAAATGGTTTTGACTACAGATATTTTTTTAATAAAAATAGTCACACAAGTTTATTATAAATGTCTAAAAATGTTATTAATGATATATTTCATGCTTGTATAATAACCCTTTATAGTTTAAAATCGAAAAAATGGCTTTTTTTGGAGTTGAGGTATTTATGGCCGCCCTTGTACGGGAGCGGAATCACCGTGCGGCTCCCCATAGTCTACTCTTCGCTCTCGCTGGGACCCAGACGTGATGGGTTGCGAACCACATCGCCGTCAGGCTCTTGACTCATCTTAATCCGTTCGCCGATTAATTTGTTATTAAGTAAGAAACATCAAAATATTCAAACCTCCAAATATCCTCACAAACTTTCAAATATACACCGTGACCGTTAATAACCCGAAAGATTTAAACCACATATTTTTGACGACTGTACGAGTAAATAATGTTATCAACATGGGTCTAATTACGTGTCTTAATTAAATTACTATTTCAGTACGAATTAAATCTTATTAATTGCCCGCTTCTTTGTGAACAAGCCTTTAGATGGGAATCTCAAGTTGAAGAACAGAGAGCGAGCATGACACTTCACGAATCGCTCCGAAATCATACGATGAAAGGCGAATGGCGTGACTTGTATTCCATGAATGACAAGAAGTGTCAAGTTATGTCTAGCACGATGTTTGTGTTGAAATGATTTTTATTTATTGGCACCACAAAATACCACAAATACTTATGTATCCAAACTTTATTAGGTGCTACGACATTAAAGTGCTCTTACATTATTATTGAAACTTTGTGTCTTAGGTATCTTTTTTTTGACTAACAATCACAATCATAAATTGTTAGGCATGATAATATACGAAGGAAATCATACTACTTATTTTTTTACATCATACTTACCTCTTACCTCATACATGAAAGGGTCTTTGTTGTAACAGCGATCATGCTAACCTGTACCTACAGTTAAATAAACAACAACATGAAACAGTTACGCATTTTTATTACGAGTAATTTAATGAATTAGATTTTCAAAATGTGTACCGCCGTTTTCAGCACAAATATTCAATCTTGAACGGATTTCATGATTCAAGTTACCATAAGTGTTCTTGATTTCTTCTGAAACCGTTTGAATTCTTATTAACAACTCTTCTCTGGAGTTCACAGGTGTTGAGTAAACCTTATCTTTCAGAGTTCCCCATAGAAAGAAATCTAGCGGAGTTAAATCCGGTGACCGGGCAGGCCATGCTAAAACTTCGCTCCCACGGCCGATCTATCTCTCGGGGTATTGTTGGTTCAGCCAATAACGAACATGCAAGTCGAAGTGGGCCGGGCATCCGTCGTGCTGGAACCACATAGTTCGTCGGGTTTCCAAATCGACATCTTCTAGTAGGTCGTTTAATTCATTATTTAGAAATAATAAATAGTTGTGAGAATCCAGTCTATTTGGAAATATAACGGGACCTATTATTTTATTCCCAATAATGCCAGCCCACAAGTTTACGGAAAATTTATGCTGGTATGAATTTTCCCTTTTCGCATGGGGATTTTCTTCTAACCACATATGCTGATTATGGGAATTAAAAACTCCCTCTCTCATGAACAACGATTCATCTGTCCATAGTATCTTATTTAGAAATCCAGGATCTTCCACTAATTTCTGATTCATCCTTTGGCAAAAGGCAACTCTAGCTAGCCCGTCATTGTTAATTAATCCGTGTACTTTCCTGTAGTGAAAAGGATGCAGGCCGTACCTTTTCCATAGCCTTAATACGAGCTTATAGTTAACATTGACCATTCTTGCTACAGCTCTTGATGACAAAGTTGGGTCTTCTGTTATGATGTTCATTATTCTGTTCTCTGCTTGTTCATCTAGATTTATAGCCCTTTCTCTGTGAACTTTTCCAAGCCCTTTTCGCGAAACTGTCGATGGACATCCGCAAAAGTCGAATGGTGAGGTATACGACGGTTTGGGTATCGTCTACTGCCTATTCGGCGACTGCCTGGAGCAAGTTCCCATCACAAAATCCGTACACAAAGTGGATATCTACTAAATGAGCCGAAGGATAATGCGGCATAGCGAATATTATTTATTTATTACAGTCAATAAAATGTTCAATGTTATTTTATCTTGCGTGACAATTAGTTATCATTGTAATGTATCATTATAGTGACAATCAATTTCAAACGAAATAAGAAGAACCACTCTCGCGACTTAGAACAGAACAAACCTAATTATCTCTATTCTCAGTGATAACAAAAAAGCTACTTAAGATTGAAGTGTGTAAGATAAGATATTATAATTATTCGGATTAATACACTACACTGTATTTTAGTTGCATGTTATATCCTTTTATCTCGTGATGAAAATATTTTCGGTAGTAAAAACTTTTTGTAGATAGATACCAAACTTCTTTATGAAACTGGCTAACAACCATACAGTTAGTGCATCTACGTGTAAAAGAAGTAGGCGGCTACGTCATGCTCACGCCCTTAAGGTGTGTTACACTGCAGATTTTTTTAACTTTTGATTTGTTGTAAATAATTCATCATCATCATGTCAGCCGTAGGACGTCCACTGCTGGCCACAGGCCTCCTCAATTGATTTCCACATGGGCCGGATAGAGGCGACCCGCATCCAGCGAGCCCCCGCAACCCTAATCAGGTCGTCAGACCACCTTGCGGGTGGCCTTCCCACGCTGCGCTTGCCGGTACGTGGTCTCCACTCTAGAATCTTTCTGCCCCAACGGCCGTCGGTTCTTCGAACTATGTGCCCTGCCCATTGCCACTTCAGTTTGCTTACCCTGTATGCTATGTCGGTGGCCTTGGTTCATCTACGGATCTCCTCATTCCGGATTCGATCTCGTAGAGAAATACCGAGCATAGTCCTTTCCATAGCTCGCTGAGTAACTCTGAGCTTCCTTAAGAGGCTCATAGTCAGAGACCACGTCTCGGCTCCGTAGGTACCGGTAATAAATATGCACTGGTTGAAGACTTTCGTCTTCAAGCACTGAGATATGCTGGACGAGAAGACACTTCGCAGTTTCCCAAACGCTGCCCATCCGAGTTGGATCCGTCGATTGATCTCTTTCTCGAAATTGGACTTGCCTATCTGGATTGTTTGTCCTAGATAGACATATTCGTCAACAACTTCGAGGACCGAGTTACCAACCAATACTGGGGTGGGCGCTACATGGACATTCGACATGATCTTCGTCTTGTCCATGTTCATCTTAAGGCCCACCTGTTGGGATAGTCTGTTGAGATCTTCGAGCATCGTACCGAGATCCTCCAGTGTCTCTGCCATGACCACGATATCGTCGGCGAACCGAAGGTGCGTGATGTACTCGCCATTAATGCTGATGCCGAATCCTTGCCATTCCAAGAGCTTGAAGGCGTCTTCCATTGCGTTGGTGAAGAGCTTCGGAGATATTACATCTCCTTGTCTCACACCTCTCTGCAACGGGATCACCTCCGTAATCTGGTCTTGTACTCGGATCGACATACTGGCGTTGTTGTACACACTCCTCAGCACCTCGACATACCGACAGTCAATCCGGCATCGCTGGAGCGACTGCAGTACTGCCCATGTCTCGACGGAATCAAAGGCCTTCTCATAGTCCAAAACGCTAAGAAAAGTGGCAGATTATACTCCTCGGTTTTCTGTAAATGTAAATAATTAATATCTCCTTAATTATGAGTTTTTGGACTATATGTTACATAACTTTATATACTCTAATTAGGCTCTAGTATCGTTAGCTTAAATCTTTCGGGTTATTAACGGTCACGGTGTATAACATAAGGAGGAAGATATGATACAGATTAGCGATGGGCGACTTTGAATGATACTAGTCGAATTATTCGATTTTTAAGTTCATTTGAATAATTCGAATAGTCGAGATTAATTCGAATGAAATTGCAACTCAGAAAATTTAGAGAAAGAGACGGCACGCCGCCCGACGCGCGCGTCCGCCTAAAATCATTCGAAATCGCCCATCTCTGACACAGATGTAAATAATGTTTTACCATCGTATTTTGTCGAAAAAGTTCGCATTTATCTGACATTTATATAAGTCCCGAAGTTAAGCTTACAAAAATAATTATCTAAGTATAATATTTAACGTAAGAAAACAATTTTCGTTACTTCGTCTCCATCCAAAAGAAAAACATGTGCATGTCAAATTGAACTTTGGTTTAAAATTAATCCCAGATTTAAAACAATAACCGAAATCAATAAATTAATAAACGGAAAAGAATGCAATATAGGCGGAGAAATAAATACAAAATCTTTTCAGTACTTTAGAATCATGAAGTTTTTGCCAGTCACGTCTATAGAAGTAGGGCGCTCGTTTGCATACTTAAAATGCTTTTTTTTTTCAAGTACCTACACTAAAAAAAAAAAACTATGTTTTACGCCCGGGGGACTTGAACAGATTTTGTGTATATATCAAGCGAGTCATTTGAGTAATTCTTGATATTGAGTTCGATCTGTAAAATATATATCTGAAAAATAAGTTTTTAATTGACATTGCACATCACTAATGTTAGGTAGCCACCAAACTGCCTGCTTGATAACGGAGTTTGCTGATGACTACGATGACTCTCGATAACTACTTATGTACGAAGAGCAAGGGATATTTTCTACGGGATATTATATTTCTCACATTTTTATCTTCAATAGCTACAGATAAAGTCACAAAAGAAAGCATAAATATTCTCTTGACTACTCCAATGGATGAATAATTAAATACACTACAATAAAAATAGCAGACAACATGAATGGGTTTGACCCCCTATGTCAACGGAGTGTCACTGAGAGTTGACGAGGTCGAAAGTGCTCAGAGCCTCTACAGAATAGGCCTATTCACAACATTCCACCAAGGTTATACATATGATATACTAGCTGGAGGTGCGTCCACACTTGTATCATTTGCTCGTATCCGATCACCGTGCCGTGGCATGACTGCGTATCGCGTTGCTTGGACGCTCACTGTCGGCGCGCCGATCATGCCGCACTCTTCCGATATAAGTGGCAAATGGATTTCGAGCGATCGGATCGGCGCAACGTCCAAACGCGTGATCGTGACACGCGATCAAACCACGCGACGATGATCTGATACGGGCAAATGATACAAATGAGGACGCACCTTAGAAGGTGCCCACAACTTCGTTCGCGGGGAATAAAAAGTCATAACCCCTCTTTCTAGGCTTCCAAAGCCAAAACGGAGCCGTTATAGTTTTTGCATTAGCTGAAAAGGATCCTATAACCATCTGAGGATACCCAGATACCCGGGTGCCAAAATTAGTTGAAACCTGTTAAGCCAATGTGGCGTGATGAAGCCACGACACATAAAAACATACGAAAAAAAATCCACAGCGGTACAGAATTCGGCTTAGATTGAGAAAGTTGTATGCCAAAAACCGGTTACCCTTATCTGGCATAATCTTTTCGGTTATAATCATCATTTGGCATAATACATTTATTTCTGAAACTTTAGAATTTTCAGGACCTTTTAAGAGGATATACTAGTGGCCGTTCCTCCATATAAACTTAATGCCCCGTTTCCTCCCTGGATAATTGTCTTAGAGCATTTTTTTTTTAAATATAATCTATACTTACTTGTGCCATACCCCCCTATGTTTTATTTTTCTTAATAATTTGTTTATTCTAAGAATTAGAGGCCCTCTAAAACTGCAAAAAATGCCACCATCCGGCGCCACAACCCCACGTTCAGTAAACAAATTTAACGAATACAAAAGAAAAACAGAAAACATAGAAGCATAGTGGAAGTCCTCGTTATAATATATGTGCAAGAAAAACTAAAATTAGTCCAGTTTTGGAAGGGAAAATAGGGGACTACGAAACCCTGTTTTTGCCAATTTTTTGTAGATCCTTCCGAGCTGCAGTTGTCCCTTTTGCACTGTAATACGGGGGATTTGAGGCGATGCGATAGCGATAGTTTTTACAAATACCTAATTTCCAAAAGGTTTTTTGTTAGTATATCCTCTTAAGGCATTATCCTGTAAAATGCATTAGGTTAGGTTAGGTAAGGTTTGTTTTATAACAATCCTGGAAAGTTTATGTGTTCAGATAAAAATGTATAATCCAAAGTGATGAATTATGCCAAATGATGACTACGACAAAAAGTTTATGCCAGATGAGGGTAAGCCGCCAAAAAAATTCTTCTCTTTTTCTTTAGTGGCATTTTACAGTAACTACCTAAAATTCCGATTTCATAAACACAGTGATCAACTGCAACACTCATACCTAGTACCCTAGTAGGTGAAGTTGATTAATACGTAGTTACATAGAGACGTTTCTATCAGAACATTTACAAGTACTCGTACTAAATATGGAGACATGAACAAGTCATAAATTATCAATAACATTAATGTCTTGTGGTATCTGGCCGGTGCCCTCCAAATATCAAATCCATAAATCTTTCGCCTTTCATTTGACGTACATTTTGGCCGCTTCAAAAATGAAAGGTTAGCCGAAATGTGAGGTCACTTCATATGTGCGCCTCGGGTCAGCCGAGATCGTTTATAATTCACGATTTATTACAAACTAGCGTTATAACACTTTATACTCTCGCGGCTTAAGGTGCGTCCACACTTGTATCATTTGCTCGTATCCGATCACCGTGGCATGACTGCGTATCGCTCTGCTTGGACGCTCACTGTCGGCGCGCCGATCTCGCCTCGCTTGTTCGATCTAAGTGTGTGATACGCGTAGCAACATGGATTTCGAACGATCGGATCGGCGCAACGTCAAAACGCGTGATCGTGACACGCGATCATGCCACGGGACAAAGATCTGATCGGGCAAATGATACAAATGTGGACGCACCTTTAGAGTTACACATTATTAACAAAGGTCGGAATAGGTAATTCCTATTTAACAGAACTTCGCGGGAGGAAGTAATTAAGAGTGGTTATGACCACCAACTTTAAGGACTCTTAAAACACGTAAGGTATATCGAGCTGATGTTTTTTTAGGATTTCTATTAAAGAAACTGTAATTTTGCATCAAAATTTTAATTTCATTTGACTAAAGTCAAGAGACAACATCTCTATTGTTCACTATTAATTATTAACGGCTCGACATACAAATACAACACTTGGAACATTCGCGCAGAGAACCGAAGCAATATCCTGCGATTTACCTTATTGAATCACTGGTCCCCGGGTTGGCAATAAATGAAAACCAACTTTCCGTTTGACATTCTTATGGTGCTTTTTGATTTCAATCGCTTCCCTTATTACAGTCGGCGGATAATAGAAACTGCGTCGAAACGTTGAATAATACAGGTAAAAAATAATATCGCGTTATTAACGTAGATCGATCGATTATCGTTACGTTTATTAATGCTAAATAACTTAGTAACGATAATCAATCGAACGAGATCTTGGTCAGGATCATAATATTCTGAAGCAAAGAACCCTACCAAGTTATGCAGAGTCTCAAGCATAACAAAATACTAGTAAGACGAGAAAACGTCGAAATACATTCATTACGGAAACTTTTCTGTGATGACGCTAATTAGATCTTATTATTCATTATGAAATAAGGAAATAGTCTGGCAGGATCGGGAGACACGTTCTAAGAAGAAAATCTGAATGGATACTATGCTTATACCGAGACAAGGTCAGCATTGGAAAACACAAGGAAAGCGTTACGCGACCATTCTATTCTAAGTAAACATAGTGATTGATGGTCATTGCGGATGCGAAGGACCTGAAGTGAAGTTAATACCTAATTTACTCGTAATATGTGCGCCTTGGAAATTTTCAGCCTGATCTAAACTAGGGGAGACTGGGTAAGATTGTCTGTAAACCGGTGTCAAAAGATCGCGAGAGCTATTTCTCCCTGCTAGAAGCTCTCGCGATGTTTAGGCACTGGTCGATGAATATATTGGTTCGTTCAGTTTTCTTTTAAGATCGTCGTGTGACAACCAACCAGTACGACAACCTTACTCGGTCTTCTCTGCAAATAAAACAGAGTTGAAAATCGTATCGGTGTCGTGTCGTCTCATATAAAGTTTTATTCGCAATATTTCGCAAGCCACGTCGATGATAGGTGGATTTAATTAATAGAAAATGATCAATAGACATGCTGTGGGTTTGTTTGTTTATTAATTACCTTCTTTTTTGTTGGCGATCAGTCAAACAGTGATTCGTGATCGAAAGTCGTGAGCCAATTGGCTCGCATCTGAACTGAACTGACATGTAGGAACATTATGATTTTTTTGCTGGCACGAATTCATTCATGGGGGTGCAATTTGTTTAGAGGTACGTATTTTTTACAAGCTTTTTATCAACTTGCAATGTAACTATGTATGTACGGAAATCTTGCAAGTTAAATTTGACCTACTTCCCAGTTTCCGGGTGAGTTAAAATTTGGCATACTTATGTAAGTTTCGTGACAATGCAATAGTATGATACCATCGAGCTGATCTGATGATGGAGCAGGAAGGCACACAAACTGTATAAGAGCTTATACAGCAATTATACAGCCAGTTTGAGCATTATAAGGGCTGAATAATCTTTAATACAGCTTGTGTGCTACTTGGGTTTCCATTCAATACTGTAAAACGACATAGAGTAACGATAAAGGCGGTTGTCGCTATGTCGCGGCAAACGAAGTCGCTGGGATCGAGACGAGACCCGCACAAGCACATAGACGCACTCAAAGGTCAGGTGGAATACCTCTTACAATTTATTCAACACTTAGAAAGCGCTCGCAACCTCGTCCCTGGAGCAGAAAAAGTCATTCCAACCCTTTTTTCTACAATAGTCGGGTAAAAATCCTTTAGCCATCTGTGGAATTCTAGCTACTCCTGTACCAAAAATGGGCACAATTCATCCAGCCGTTTTCATCGATACAAAATATATAAATAGTAAGTAGGATTTTTAAAACAATTTAACGGATTATATCGCGTATATTATCTCATTTTAGTTCCCAACGTTTCGGAAGCTTTCCATATAATCCAAATCAGCGATATAATCCGTTAAATTGTTTTATTTCAATGAGTAATAATCGCGGAAACAGAAGAAAATATTAAGTAGGATTTTCCGCGGCTTCCCCAGCGTGGCTACTATTTTATTTATCCCTTGGGAATCAATCATGCATAATTCCGGGATAAAAACATTATTATCCTTTCTAGTCTCCAACTCTAAAAATTCGGTATGGAGATACGACGATAAGTTAATCTAAATTGGATTAGTTAGTAGTTTAAGCCTAAAGAGGCTAAACAGTATGTTTGTGTGCCCTTCCTCCAATTGCCCGTTTTATTTTTTTGTATATCTTCAATGTAGGGGAGACCGAGTAAGATGGTCTCACGAGTCAGTTGTCACAGCGGCCATAATGGACTTTGAACCGTTGTCGAAAGATCGCGAGAGTTATATCTCCCTCCTACACTACGCTCTCGCGATCTTTCGTCAACGGTCGATGAACTTATTCGATCGTGCAGTTTTCTGTTATGGCCGTTATATGACAACCAACCCGCGAGGCACCTTTACCCAGCCTCCCCTCCAAACCTGCTGACATTTCATTAAATAGGAGCTAGACAGCAGCGAGTTGTTAGAAGAAAACTCGCCAGTACGCCGACAAACTCGCCTCAAAGCCTCAATAAATAAAGATTAACTCATTGATTTAAACGTAGGCGTTATCACAACACATAAAAACAGGGCGGAGCTTCATCGCGCGTAAATGTGATTAATTAAACACCTTTCGATAATCCTTCGACGTTTCGGATGTAGCGTTACGTCCATAGTTTCGAAGGAAGTTCCTTTTCTTCTTTTTGTTGTGTTGTTATAAGGATTAACGCCACAAATGGCGACTTATTTTTCTAACAGCAATATTCATACGCAAGGATGATTACATTAACTTTCACAAAAAGGTGTAGTCAATAATTTCCTCAGAATCGCGAGGAGCGATTAAAAGCAATTAAATTGCATAACATTGCCGTTTCTATTTCAAATATTTGTATAACTGCTTAAGGCATAGTTTTTGCTCAAATTTACTGAAAGGTATGTATTATTATCTCATTTGAGTGTTCACGGGTTCGACTGAGAATTGATATATTTTTCTCTGACAAAGTTACAATTTGTGCAAACTACCCACTGAGAAAACAAATCAAGGTGTGGGTTTCCTTCGAAATCCCTAATGTCTTCTGTCCTACCTAATGTAACGTTTGTCGTAACGCAGTTTTTTTTCAAAAACCGCAAATTCCTCAGGATTTTTGAAAAGATCATCGTATAGGTTAGGTTATGTTAGGTCAGGTTTGTTTTATAACAATCCTGAAAAGTTTACAGTTTCATAAAAATGAGTTTGGATAAACGGTACATTAGGACAAACGACGTTAGGGATTCCGATATAGATCCCAAGGTCTACATACATGCCAGTTGGGCCTAATGTATAAAGGCACATATACCAGAAGGGCTTAATTATTTTAAAAATAAACTACCAGCAGCGTTGCACTAAATGAGGCTTACTGAAGAGAGAGAAACGCTGCAAAGAAAACTCTCAGACCACCTCGAAAATAATGATATTATTTTAAAAACAAAGAGATTAAAATTGCTTTATTTAGATGAGTGATAATCGCAGAAACAAAAGAGAATATGCTGTTCTAAATTTTGTTCTTTGCTTTCGGACGGTAGTCGCTGTGAGATTCTATCAGGGGCTTTCGTTATCCTCGTGACGATCTCTCATTATTCTTCAAATCATCCAACTAGCGGCATTTCGGATACATATAGACGGAATCGGAATCATGAAAATTTGTAATAATAAATTTGTAATAATAAACATAAATATTACACGAAAATTATAGCCATGTCTGTAACTAGCAAGATTTTTTTTAATTCGCTTAAAGCCTATTTGAGCAACCCGGTTGCGTTAAGTTTGCACCAGATTTGTATGCAATGCTATAGATATAAGGTGCAAACTTAACTCGACCGGTACCGAGTAATGAAGTTAGGGTAAGTAAAAATTTGTACGGAACCCTCGGTGTCGCACTTGGCCGGTTTTTTTTTATTCATCAAAATACTGGATTCTAGAATGAACTTCAACCAAAAAAAACTTGACCGCAATAGTTTATTATATATGAAGTTACATGGGTGGACGAGTGCAAAACACGGAATCTCATATTCACCTATAGGTAGTATACTCTGTTTTAGGTCGCTATTGTGAATATTTAAAAACAAAAGTAAAAGTACACAGCCACGAAAGCAGACATAAAAACTGGTATTACCAGTACCTGCGTTTGTTGACCATTTATCACTTGTCCAAGAAGCGTTTGTTTTTAAGTGTCAATTGTGTACGCTACTAATCAAGTATTGTTTTTTAGTCACGCAGAATGTTATGAAACCGGATAAATTTGAGTTTCGTTCTAAAGTCCGTAAGATTCCGGCCTTAGAGTAGGTTTCGGTTAATATCTAAGGCACGCGAATATTCGAATACTCTCGTAATAAGCGGTGCTGTACTGTGCTCTGCATAAACTTTTTACAAATATTTTAAAAGAGTTAGGTCAAAGTTAAACGTCATTGCTAAATAAGCCTTAATAACTCGTTGCATTATAATCATCTGTTTGTTGACGTTGTTTTCATTGGATTTTATATAATAACTAGCTTTCTGCCCGCGACTTCGTCCGCCTTAAATTCGTTTATCGCGGATAAGGGTATTTTTCCGAGATAAAAAGTAGCCTATGTCCTTCCCCGGGACTCAAAACTATCTCCATACCAAATTTCATCCAAATCGGTTCAACGATTTAAGCGTGAAGAGGTAACAGACAGACAGACAGACACACTTTCGCATTTATAATATGAGTATGGATTTGGCAAAAAGGTATGCCACCTTTTACTTTAGCAAGGAACTCGACACTCGTGGGCATGTAGCACATGTTTGAGAAAAGTTTGCACCTTCTTCCTAAGTAGCGCGATAAGATTCAGGTGCAAATTTAACTCAATCAAGTGTAGTGGCTACCCCCCTTTTTAAGGGTTCAATTTTTATAGCCTATAACCTGGCCGGAGATTTTGACGACCGATTAGTAAAGTTTGCATCAAAATCTGTTCACGTGATGCGCGTACAAATAAACTGACAAAAAATCTAAAAACTGTTAGAACGTGTTCTGTTATCGATTTTAAGTATACCCGGCCAATTTTTTTTCGAATATCTTCCATGTACACGTACAGACTTTCGACCCTCTTCAGCTTTATTATACGTATAGATGACTAGCAAGTACTGATAATACGAACATATAAAAAAACCGGCCAAGAGCATGTTTGACCATGCTCAGTGTTATAGGGTTCCGCAGCAGTTCATACGAAAGAATGCACACTACAGGTGAAAAAAATGGTATATGAAAAAATGCTCTAGCAAAAGAGTGTATCTCCACCGCACTAACATCTTTGTTAAGAAGCGCCGTTTTTCGGCAATAACCCAAAAACGGTATATCCGATCATATTTAAAACAATTTTCGTTGAAAGTATTCATTAAGTTTCATCTTTGTAATTGTTTTCATGTTTTTTGGACTTAAGGTTTAGAAAATAAAAGGGGGGACAATGTATGCTACTTTACCTATACTCCAAATTTCATCAATGTACTTCTTTTAGTTTGTGAGTTAAATGCCTAGGACATACGGACGGACAGACGGACGGACGGACGGACGGACATGACGAAACTATAAGGGTGCCGTTTTTGCCATTTTGGGTACGAAATCCTAAGAACGAATATCTTCATTTAATTGTTTTGTTACAGATATAATACAGAGCTGTGGAATTCCCCTATAGACTATAATAGGAATAGCTTGTTAAAATAATTGCCGGATATTATCTCCTTTATCCTATATCCTTTGTAATCGTAGCAGCCACAATATTATTTTTTCGTATACTTGCCGAGTTTTATGGGGGTTCTCTACCTCGAAAAGAAAAAGCTGCCAGGTGCGAGTCGGACTTGCCCATGAAGGGTTCCGCAGCCGTTTATAAACAAAAAAATGCACTACAGATGAAAAAAAATACGATAGAAAAAAAAACACTAACAAAAGAGCGTATCTCCCCTGGCACTTACGTTCTTTTACTGAGAAGCGCAGTTTTTTGGCAATAACTTAAAAACGATATGTCCGATCATGTTGAAAACAATTTTCGTTGGAAATATTTATTAAGCTTTATATTTGTAAATTTCTTCATATTCTTTGAACTTACCGTTTAGAAAATAGAGGGGGGGGGGGGACACAATTTGTGCTACTTTCGGAGCGAATATTTCGGAAAATATTCATTAAATCAAAAAAATTCTCAGAAACCTCAGTGTTCTTAGAAGAACTGTCGAAATATATGCCACACATAGATATTTGCTGAATTTTTTTTATTCAGTTTAGGTTACATGTGCCCCCCTAGAAATATATATATTTTTTATTTAACTAGCAAACTAAGTAACGGTTTACAGAAGACATCTATGCTCCAAATTTCATCAATTTTTCATCAAATATAGTTTTTGAGTAAAATGCCTCTGACATACGGACGGACAGGCAGACAGACAGACGGACAGACATGACGAATCTATAAGGGCTTTTGCCATTTTGGCTACGGAACCCTAAAAATGGAATCCTTATAGGATCACTTTATTGTCCGCCTGTCCATCTGTGAAGACTCTTTTTCTCAGGAATGCGTGGAGTTATCAAGCTGTAATTAATACCAAATTATACTAAAGTTGTAGGACAAATTTGTATGGGTTCTTCGACAATGTCGACAGAAGTGGGTGAAGCGTATCACACTCGCCATGCGGCAGAACTGTGCCATTGCGGGCTAACCTTTCGCCTCTTACTTTCCATTGACCTGAGGTAATAGTGATGTGTTATTATCGATTTCTGACGGAGGTTGCGATATCGAAAAATCGATAGTAATACTTCAGTAGCTCTAAAATTTTTATATTTCTGTCAAGGTTAATGGATTATAAGTTCCATTGCTTTTCTGCGAAATAGTTTATTGGTTAGATGTGACAATAAATTATCCACCTGAGAAGACAGATAGAGTTTCTCGGGTGGACCGGACCACCAACATCCCCTTCATCTTCTAAATGATTTCTCGTAGACAGGCGAAACACGAGTCGAGCATTATACTGTCTGGTGGTGGTTTGTTGTATTTGCACGCGTATTTTTTCGTGAAAATTGCATTAAAATATGCGCATGTGAGCATAATTTATTGTCATATCTAAACAAGACACTATTTCCAGGAAAAGCAACGGAACTATTATCCATTAATCTAATATGGGATTTCGAATAGTAGCGCCTGAATCTATCATTTCCATTTTCTGACCAGAATGAATTCGCGACTCTTTATGTTTATGGTTAAAACAAATCGTCGATCGTTTTTTTTTATTGAACTTGAAAAAAATTGTAGTGATCATCAAACGCACATTACCCCCTGAAAATTCTGGGTTGGAATAGAATATGCATGAATTTTAATTTTTGCTTTATTAAAAGCTTATTCATGTAACTAGCAGCAGACAAAAATATTTTTTCGAATAGCTATAAAAATAACCAAGATATAAGCCATCAAACATTTCATTCTATCTCTTTCTTGCAAAACAGAATTTGATATGGAGTTTATATGGCCAGAGTGCACTGTGACATAACAGTGCATATCGGACCTCTCAGTATAATTACTAGTTTAAAATGCCTATATTATGCGTATTTCTTGGCCGATTTTAATTTTAATTTCAAATTTTGAAATAGTTTTTACGGTATTTTGATAATTAATTAAAAAAAGCGATAAAAAATGTTATGCGTGTTCCCTGTTGCAGATTTCCATATGGAAGTTGAAGGTTTGCTTCTTATTTTGATACAAGAGTAGATACTTAACATGTTAGCTGCCACGGTTATACGATGACAGCATTCGATTTTCCCGACAAGCGAATGACCGCATTAGAAATTTTTTTTTTGTTTGTTTTCAGTGTTGGCCTGAAGTGTGTTGGAACTTCCTAGCCTATTATGGTCAAACGCCATCATTTTTGACCGCCGCACTGAGGGCATGACACGCGGTAGAGTTATCATTCGAACATTTGTTCCGCGTCAGTTCCGTAGACACTTTTTTATCGAAATGCCTGTCGATTTTATAGTGTTTTCAAACTATTTAGATTACATTAACGACAATATGTCGATTTTAACATGTGTCGGTCCATTACGAGGACCTTACTCATGAGCGACGAGTCGGCTGAGGCTTAGTAACGGCGAAGGCACCGAACTAATCTCATTGTCATTGTCTTTATACGCTTCGCCGCCCGCGCCTGCGCCTACTGCGGCGTAGCGGGACCAGTACTAGACGGGCAGCGTCGCTGTCCACTATTCGCTCATGAATAAGGTCCTCGTATGGACCAAAACATGTCAAGCAGTACTCGACTTTTACGACGTAAGTAACCTCTAATAAAATATGTCTGAGTCTCTCAGTAGTGTTCTGATTTTAAACTGTTTAAAGTTCAGGATTTTTGTCAAATAGCAGAAAATACTAATAAAATCTGACTCTTCGGCGAAACGTCTTCGAAAAAGACGCTGAACAAACGCTCGAATAAATACCCTCATGCATGCGCCATTTTTAACCGTGGAATTTAAGGCATGACCGCTATAAAACCTTTCGCGGTGGACAGTTTAAAATGAAAACAAACCGGCCAAGTGCTAGTCGGCCTCGCGCACTGAGGGTTCCCTAGAACATATACGCTACAAACGACCGTATCTATAAAAATCCAGTGTTAGCAGAGCCCTAGTCCCAAGTAAAAAGTACGCGGTGTTGGATCATGTTATATTGGCTACTGACATACACTGACATACATAAGATTATACTGTTTTTCGTATTTGTTGTTATAGCGGCAACATAAGTACATGGCCGGTTTTTTTTTTTGTATGTTTGTAGTGAACATTCGAGGATTATCCAACTGTGCTGAAGCAAAAAAAGAGGGTGACAACTTTTTTCTCCGCGGCAAACCAGCACGTTCTATATATTATTTTCAATGCATTGTATATCAACAATGCATCATTCACATCACTAGTAACGAATGATGATTATTATTATGTCACACATCTGCCTATAATAGAGTTGCATTGCAGTTTAGCTGTACACGGCTTTTGGACGCCATTTTGCAAGGCGGGTGATGGACGACCTCTCAACCCAATAACCTGTCAGTCTTAACACATCTGTCAAAGCTGCTTTGTGACAGACTTTCTGTTCAAGATAGTTCATGCTGGGAGATAAAAAATAGCGCTAAATAATTAATCATCCTTCTTGTACCTGTTTTTTTAACGCGTTTTCTTTTCTTGTCTGGGAAAGGTAGCACAGATTCAATTGACATAAAAATCTATACATATTTTTTATAGGCATAATTCCAGTTTTTAACACGCTTTTATTAGGTCGACCTGTACATGTAACTAACTATGTAGTGGAATCTAAGATAACTAATTTAACCATCTTCCAAGGATCGTAGCGTCATGCAAATTGGCAGCAGCATGTAGTTCTGATGCCAATACAATAATATGGTACTGTCGAACTGATCTGGTGATGGAGCCGGAAGATATGAACTGGAACTTTGTGATAAAACATCGTATCCTAGCTGTGTTTGGATTTGTTAGAAAAGTCTTGTAAAGCGTGTTATTCTAGTGTTTTTAAATTGTTAATTTATTTAAAGTCGTTATTGCGATTTGAGCGACCATTGTCATAATGACTCAATATGTTAGACAGACTCTATGGTGTTATATGTCCATACATGTTGCATCTTTATTGTAAGGCAAATGAAGTAAGGTAAACCTCTTTGATATCTGATTTCTAGTTGTCAAGGTTGACTGGTAGATAATGCTTCACGGCATTAATTTCGCCTTTTGTATCTACCATCGAGTTCTCTCTTGTGCACAAAGCATTATATAAATAAATAAGACAGACTGTTCTGAAAGGCTTCAAATCGTATATCGGTTCACTTATACTTATAAAAACTTTAACAAACGCAGCCATAATAGGCTTGTATTGCGGGAGTGGTACGTTTCTCACCAAATAAAGACAGAACTGGATGGAGATTATTTTGGGATCGAGAATAAAAGTTTCAGTCGTGCGACAATCAATTGAAATATGATTGCAGTTCTTAGGTATCGGGGAAATTGACCTCTGGGCAACCGGTCAAATTGAAGATAAATGAATATTTTAAATACCATTGTCACGTAGTTTCACGCTGTAATTAATCAAGTAAGGAATGCAACAAAAGCAGACATCGTATGTTCTTGTACGAGGGTTGCTACTTATATATCCGGAAACAAAAAAACAAACAAACGTACACGGCTGAAAATAGTTTTATTGTTTTTCAAAGTATTCCCCTTGATGATCTATGCACTTTTGCATTCGCGTGAACCAATTTTTAAAGCACTTCTGCCACTCCGCCTGAGGTACCTCCATAACGTGTTGTTTGAATGCGTCGACAGCATCTTCAGCGGTCGAAAATCGTTGACCGCGTAATTTATTCTTTATATTTGGAAATAAATAAAAATCGTTGGGTGCCAAGTCAGGGCTGTACGGCGGATGACCCGTTAATTCCACATTTTGACCCTCCAAAAATAGAGTTGTTTCGCGTGACGTATGACAGCTGGCATTGTCATGATGAAGAATGATTCTTCGTCGCTGGTTAGTTTTACGAATTTGTTCAAATACTTCCGGTAAGCAAATGGTCGTGTACCACTCTGAATTAACCGTTCTACGGTTTTCTAGTGGCACTGTAGCTACATGGCCATTAATACCGAAGAAGCAGGCCACCATTTGTTTCAATGTACTTTTTGCACGAGTAACTTTCGTAGGGTTCGGCTCATTTTGAAACACCCATACCGTTGATTGTTGCTTCGTTTCGGGATCGTATGCATAGATCCAGGATTCGTCACCTGTATAGATGTTATAAACGGCTTTTGAGTCACCACGGTTATATTTTTTTAACATTTTATTGCACCATTCGACGCGAGCATGTTTTTGCTCATTTGTTAAGTTGTGGGGTATCCAACGCGAACAAATTTTTTTTACAGCCAAATAATTATGTAATATGCTATTAATGCTGGTCATAGAAATACCCAGAGTCGCCTCTATCTCGCGGTACGTAACATGTCGGTCGTCCATTATAAGTTTTCGCACAGCCTCGATATTTTGTTGTACAACGACCGATTTCGGGCGACCTGCCTTAACTTCGTCCGTAAGCATACTACGTCCACGATTGAACTCACTAAACCAGTGATACACAGTAGTTTTAGATGGGGCTTCATCACCAAAAGTTGAAGTTAGTTGATCTATGCACTGTTGTTGCGTTAAACCACGCCGAAAATCATAATAAATCATAGCACGAATATTTTCACGAGTGAGTTCCATTCTTGCTGCGAGATGACATTTAAAACCCGTCAAAAACAAAACACGAGCGTTAATAAGGAAGAAAAAATATACCTTATATACTTAAAAAAGTTCAAATTTTACCATGGCGGTCAAATATGCTATTTAAGAAGATTGTAATCCCGGTTTCCGGATATATAAATAGCAGCCCTCGTAATTTCCTTTTAAATAAACATGGAGGACACTAAAAAAATAATTCACCCAACTACACATTGGCCTGAGGCGAAGCGAGATACATTGAAGTTATTTTGAAAGAGTTGTATTCCTTCCTGTGTTTCAAAACGGCAAAGTAGCTCGCCCTCTTGTCCACTCATGCCAATGTCACAGTGTAAAAAACATACAGTGGACCGACGCCTTTGACGTTTGCGTAAATGACAATGACATGTCCCGAGCTATCTAACTAATACGGGCTATGCAGCTAGGGCTCGCCCCGCCCGCGTCTCGCCCCTTGCCCCCCGCACGATTGCCCTATCTAAACGGCTTCGTCGGATGTCTGTATTGATTTCTAGTCTGTGCCAATTTACCTAAGTGCCGGTATCGTACCTAAGTATACTGTAGCAGACGTGTCTAGCCTCAAGTACCCCTATAGTGCCGTGACAGCTCATAAAAAGGCCATTGTGTCCAAAAAATACCCCCTAAACTAAAATGAATATTTCTCACAATTCAGCAACATTTTGTCCATTGAACTGACAAAGATTAATAGTCTAGACTAGGTTCGCGTTAGCACTATATTATATAAACGGAGAAAGCGAAATTCGCAGCATTTAAGTTGGTGGCGTATTGTTTTTGATTACGTAATTAGGTTCATAGTTGTTTAGAGTGATTTGGAATGCGTCTAGCGTCTGAAGGAAAACACGCTTTCCCGATGACCGCAGAATCCTTTTAGCGCGGGCGACGAGGCATGAGCGGGGAGCGATTTCTACACCTGACTTTAAACAGTAATGCGAACAAGCAAACGAAGCGAAATTGTTTCCTACCTTATCTTTAATCAATGTAATATTACCCTAATAGGGTCTACTCGAACACTACACACGCGAAATACGGACGACTTCTGTAAAAAAAAACACTATGGTGGGATTGGAGGAAAAATTGCAAAAACTTTTGTCGTGTAGTTTTTTGAGTGGTATATTTTTTAATTCCATTGCATATGTTTGAGAAAAGGACTATGCATGCCTCTGGCCGTGAAAAGTGCTTGCCGGCTTCGTATCACTATATCCTATTATATCTATACCTACTCACCCGGCAAGCCCTTCTTTCCCGGAGGCTGCAGTAATGTACTATTAATTGTTTTCTGCCTTTAGTCAATCCATGGTTAATGCAAATAATAATAGAAAAAATAATAATATTGTGTTCAAATCATAAAACAGTTATTTATTCTTAATGATCGCCTGGGACTGATAAATATTTTGTAACAAAGGTATGTTTTTTTTAAATATTGTGCGTTTAGAAATTGCCGATTCAACAAAAAGTAATAATGCATATATTTATTTAACTATTCCTTTACTAATAAAACTATGTTTATCTTTTTCATTCGGACCGCATATATTCGAACTTTGGTTTTGGGAGCTCTTTCTTGAATATTTAAATTTCTCGGCATTGTAAAATATTTACTAACACGAATATTGTTACTTTCAAATATGGCATCTTGCAGCTTGTGCCAAACTCAGTTTTACCGAATTCAGTTCAGTTTTTAGGGAGTAGGTTGTTTATGTTTTGTTACTGCTCGGAGTTATTAACACGAATACAAGAACTATGTCCTATTCACAATTAATAGTTTTAATCATTACACTTATCAAACTTGACACAGCGTAATGGCAAGATCAATCTAATAAAAGGTTTTAGTTCAACTATTAATACTGAAGGAAAGTTAAGCAAAATTGAATTTTGTTGTCAAACGCTTCAACATAATTTGCAATGCTTCACTCTCGTATGTTACACAGTTGAAAAAGGTAACATGTACTTGCAACACCTAAATGACTGTTTGAAAACTGGTCAACCTCTTCATTCCGCGACTGTACATCAGCTCCCGACCTAGCTGACTAGTGTCTGAGAACAAGTGATTAAACTTTAGTGTAAAAACTATATTTTCATTCGTCACCATAGTTGACTCCCTCAAGGTAGTTAAATAGGATAATGTAAGCTTCGCACTGGGTCAAGTTGTGGGCAACCGCATCAGAAAACGAATTATTGTGGTTTTATGGGGGAGTTCATATGACCAATGACAGGTGGAGTTGTGGACTTACAGTTGGTCTTGATCCTCAGCCTTGTTGCAACGATGAAAAAGATAAAAAACCATAGCAATCAATCGTAGAACATATTGATCGATCACGGTTCGAATTTCGGCAAATATTGTGTGATATTTATATTTATTTATTACTAGCTTCTGCCCGCGACTTCGTCCGCCTTAAATTCGTTTATCGCGGATAAGGGTATTTTTCCGGGATAAAAAGTAGCCTATGCCCCGGGACTCAAACTATCTCCATACCAAATTTCATCCAAATCGGTTCAGCGGTTTAAGCGTGAAGAGGTAACAGACAGACAGACAGACAGACACACTTTCGCATTTATAATATTAGTATGGATTTCCAGGATCTTGGAGTATGTAAATATATTGTCGTCTATTATCCATAGTTGGTACACCCCACTTGAGCGTATTTGGACTATTTATTCCAGTTTTGTATGATGGTCCACTAATGTTGATATATGTTAGACTCTCTGACTAATAGTACTATTTATTAGGTTATTATTTTATCTTTATACATATACAACAAACGTAACTTTAATTCAATAAAAATCGCACGTAATAACCAACTTTAGTTCAGTTTAACTGTAGTGTCTTGGGCTACAGTTTCTGTTTGCGTAAGTGAACACGGAAACGTGCGACGCGTCTCGCGCGAGATGTGGTCAAACAGTGCACTGATATATACTGCTGCGTTACTAAGCAAATGTTCCTTCGCATCTTAGGCTATCTAGAAGTGCAGAATATTGTGACCCAGGGTTATTCCAACTATCCCCATATATACAATAGCCCTGGGTCTGGCATTGAACAGTGCACTGATTTACTGCTGCGTTACTCAGCAAATGCTCTTAGGCATCATAGGCTGTTTAGGAGTGTAGAATATTGCGACCCAGGGCTATTGCAACTATGAGGCTTTGACATGATAAAATGTACTTATATACTGCTGCGTTACTAAGCAAATGTTCCTAGGCATCTTAGGCTATTGTGATATAGATACAAGTCAAAGCGCATCTTAGGCTATTTAGGAGCGCAGAGTATTGCGACCCAGGGCTATAGTAACTATGGGACTACAGCATCCAACAGTGCACTTAATATACTGCTGCGGTTACCTACTAAGCAAATGCTCCCAGGCATGACAAATGTTCTATGGCCTATGGCAATTTCGTTACGTTACTAGGCCGTTTGAAACGATTTTTTTTTTATTTAGGTACTTATTTTTTATAGCTATAATATTCCGGTACTGTTTAATACCACACTTCAACATCGGTGCACTGCGGTTGATGACATGTTCACCTTCATATTTAATAAATACACGCTTGACCCTAAAGAGCTAGCTCACAAATAATCTTCAAAAGCAGCATATTTATTTAATTGAATGTATAACACAGCGAGCAGCGTAAATGAATACATTGAATATTAAGTCACTTCGATAAGTGTCACATTATTAAACATATCTCTCCCAATCCTCTTCTGGTGTGATATTCACAAGTCTCTTAGTTTCATCCCAAAGGTCTCTCGTTAACACTGTATCATTTGCGAACCAACTGCTGTAGAACTCCATACAGTGCCGAAAATGCTTTCCACTGTCATGTTCAACCCTAGGATCGATCGCCAAATACACCGACACGGTGGCAACTCTGTGCAAAGGGCTCCCGAACAGCTGCAATCCTGCATTTAGAAGCTTCTTTAAATCCTCGTTATCCAAATTCCTAAAGAACTCCGACTTTCCTAAACTTGGATCCATGCTGTATATGTTCACACCTTGGCCTTTGATTCTTTTCTCCATTTCCACAGTAAACAACACATCAGCTAGCTTCGCATTGCAGTAGTACTGAAAGTTCGTGTATCTCCCAACATCGTTCATGTGATCGAAGTCTATAAAGCCAAGAATTAAGGCCAGAGAAGACACGTTGACAACCCTGCTTGGTGCTGATGCCTTCAAAAGTGGGAAGAAAAGGAACGTCAGCAAAAATGAGCCAAAGTAGTTCACCTGCATCATAGTATGAAGACCGTCTTCTGTCAATCTGTCTTCTAGTCCAATGGCGCCGATATTGTTAATCAAAATGTCCAACCTTTGCTCTTGAATGATAGTCTCATTTACGAAATTCCTCACAGACGTCAAAGACTCCAAGTCCACAGTTCTGGCAACAATGTTGTCGTGTTTTGCTGCGTTTATAATCGTATTCCTCGCGTCTTCCAATTTGGCAGGGTTTCGACTGGCTATGATCACCTTGGCTCCTCGCTTGGCCAGATTCTTGGCCACTTCCAGTCCGGTACCAGACGTTGCACCTGTCACGAGGGCCACTTTTCCATCTAAACGGATATCCGAATCGCAGTTGGAGAATTCGTCAAGAGCCATTTTGTATCGGCAAGTCTGACTATGCTTACAGTTATATATTAACTGAGCGCAGTGAGGTAGTAATCCTTGCATTGAACGTCCGAGGTCGGTGCATACTGGTTTTTAATTTTAATACGAATTTCACAATCCATTTATTAAACATTTCTTAATAATTTTGATTCATTAATAGTTTGAGAATGCAGCTAGCATAAGTTATCATGTGTGAAAAGCTGTTCAGCTTCACCAATAAAATAAACCACGGCCCAAAACTGCAGTGAACGTCTAATACTATGTATTTCGTATAAAGAAAATTCAGCAACTTTTTGATCCATAAAACAACGTGACTAAGTAGGAAAGGGGTCGATTATCGATAGTTTAATTGAAATAGGGTTCAATGATTTTCGAATGCGAATTCGAACGCGCATATAATATAAACTAACAAAAATACACATATCACTTATGTTTATTTGCTTGAATACGTTACAATTAGATCTTAAGATTATTATTATTACAGAACAAGTATTCAGTCGACATAAAAGTCAAGATGCAAATTAATATTATGCACAAATTAAATAGTCAAATAAAACAAAATGTCAATGTGAATTAAATTGCAAGCAATAATAATTAATAATTTATAAAATGTAGCATTTCAACATTTTCAAATTAGACCTTAAGAATTAAAATGATACATGTCTTAGTTTATGGAAATAGATTAATATACAAACTGACATGACATTTTTTTTGTGGCAGCGGGAAAAGGACCACCTATTGTATCGATAAATGAGTGAATCACTTTTAGACCCACACTGACGTTACCAAAAATATCTGGAGTATCTATTAAATCGGGCTTCTAATATTATATTTCCTGTTTATTACGTACGTAAACGTAAAATACACATTTGACGACACCCTTGGCTAAGTGGGTTGCATACGAAGCTAGCGGTCCCGGGTTCGGATCCCGGCTAGGGCAAGTGTTTGTGTGATGGGCACGGATGTTTGTTCCTGGGTCTTGGATGATTTCTATATATTTAAGTATTACAATGTATCTATATATTATGCTTTGCTTAGTTTGGGACTAGGTCGCTTTGTGTAAGATTGACCCTAATATTTATTTATTTACTTATTTATTCAACGTCTTAAAGTTTACCATCAATTTAAAAAAACCACCATTTATAACCATTATTTATAGGCGTTATTTTACAGCGAAGTTTAAAAGTTGTAGACAGATTTGTGTGGGTCTAAAAGGTGATTCACCCCAATATTGACTAGCATTATAAGTAAATATATTTTCGCCGAGCCGATTAGAATTGTTCGCCGCGCCGCCGCCGAAAAAAAATCTGGTTTAAACGTTATTATAGGTATAACGTTTATGAATCTACCTTACCCAAGCTCTGTGACAGATGGACGGAGAGATAGCGAAGTCTCAATGACAGGCCCTGTATTAGCGTTCTTTGGTTTCGGAACCCTAAGAATTTGACCCGATAAAATAAAATAGAATTTAGAATAGTATTGTATTATTTGTAAACACAGGTAGTACAATAACGTCTTAATTCTAAACATATGGTGCATGTGTTTTGCCTATAGGCGTTCAATTTTTTTTTATGTTAAGCTTAGTTTAATTAAATGATTTAGGTATATTAATTCGTCCTTATATAATTACAATTAAGATCGTTATATTAAATGCTAAAATTAAATGTTATGTCATGGTTATAAACGCTATGTACAACGTGTTTTATGTTTAACAAAATATTAGACACAATATTGATACAAAGATCTAAGTAGAAAAGAAAAAATAATTGCGATCCACTGCAGTCTAAGCCGAAATCGAACCAGCGTCTCTGTTATACCGGAACAGCGTCCTATCCGTTAGACAATCAATATTGTATCATAAATATGTGATGTTTTCACATTAAAAATATAAACAAACACTAAAATATTAGACAATAAATAAACACTTTCTAGGATCCATTTGGACGTGTTAATGTAGGAAATCTAATATGACGAAAGCTTTAAGCGAAAATAAGAACACGAAGAAAGTTTTCAATAGGGCAGTCGAGTAGACCCCGATAAGTATAGCCCGATTTCCATTATCTTTATTGAATAAGTATCTACATATTAATGTGAAAATTTCAAGTGTGTAGAAAGCTTTAACAATTGCGGTCGAGACAAAGGGATATTATAGGGTATAGAGGACTATTTAACGGAAAAAAATGCACGGCCCAAAACAGAAACCAAATAAGTTATTTTTACCGGGATACGGTTATTTTAAGAAGGCATATCAAACGTCCATAAGTTGTTACAAAGAAACACATTTCGTATCGTAGTACGCGAATAAACTTCCCTTACTATACAGACATTTCTTAAGCGTAATTATGTAGGTCTCCATTTGGCATATGCAACAATTTCCCAATGTCCCGGCAACAATGACCGACCACAATGTCTGTGAACGGGCGTGGGACCACACAATGCGTTTGAACTGTTCCGGCGCTACTCTAGATGACACAATTTATGGTAATTGGTGACAGTGTGTGAAAAAAAACACCATAGCATCAATCAGTACAGGCAACCACAACGGCTTCCGTATCAAAGGCTGATCGGCTTAGCATGCGCATCGTGCGTAATCTACGACTTTGCGAGCGTTGCAGTTGTTGCTCGCACTTGGGCCTCGGTTACGCGCGGCTTTATTATATAATATACCACTATCATTAATGTTACTATTATCTGCTGTATTGACGAGCCATGCTTTAGGCATTTAGTTTTTCATTTCCTAAACATAATGATATCATCATTATGTTTAAGAAATGTCATTTTATTGCTTTATCTATTTTGTGGTAGAGGCTAATTCTAAAAACCGGCCATGAGCGAGTCGGACTCGGGCACCGCGGGTTCCGTATAAAATATACGCTACAAACGGCCGTTTTTATGAGTCCATTGTCAGCAGAACCCTACTCCTAAGCAAAATGTACGCAGTGCTCGATCATTTTATATTCGTTACTGATATAGACAGACAGACATAAAATTATACTGTTTTTAGTATTTGTTGCTATAGCGGCAAACGAAACACATCATTTGTGAAAATTTCAACTGTCTAGCTATCACGGTTCATGAGCCTGGTGACAGAAGGTCAGACAGGCAGGCAGGCAGACAGACAGACAGACAGAAAGACGAAGGACCGCGGAGTCTGAGTAATAGGGTTCCGTTTTATCCTTTGGGTATGGATGGAATCTAAAAACTATGTTATTTATAAAAAGTAGGTACCTATAGAAGCGAAACAGTGCAGTGGTTTCAGTTTTAGTCGTGATGACTATTCTAAATCCCAAACAGACGTTATTCAATATCTTACGACAGAAACCAGAACATAAAATTTGAATAAGACTCTGCTTCTGACACCAAAAATAAATCCTTCAAAGCATTAATTACGGGCTGCTAGTTTCCCAGTCTTCATCAATGCTAATATTAACAAGTTCCTTAGATGCGTCCCAAAGTTTTCTTCTCAGATCATCGTCGCTTGCCAACCAGTGATTTAACCAATGCATACAGAACTTATAATGATTGCCACTCACTTTTTCCAGCTCTGGTGCAGCGGCTAAATACGCTATCTGTGCTCCTACTTCTTCTTTAGGCTGTCCAAGCACTGTTATAAAGAAGTCTACAATTTCTCTGAATCCACTTGGAACTTGGTTTAAAATATCGGTGTCTGGAACTACGAAAGGATCAAAACTGTTCGCAGTAACGTTATAAGCATTCAAACGTTTACTCAATTCAATATTAAACAAAGTAACAGCAAGTTTGGAATTTGCCAGCGATTCTATGAAGGAGTATCTTCCCATATCATTCCAATGATCGAGATCAATGTTGCCTATATACATCGATCCTGCTGATCCGTTGATGATTCTGCTTGGCGCGGATTTCCGGAGAAATGGTATTAATAAGTATGTGAGGAGGAAAGTACCAAAGTAATTCACTTGCATAGTTAAGTTTAATCCGTCTTCCGTAAGTCGATCAGGTAGAACTACAGCACCGGCGTTGTTTACTAAGACATCCAGTCGAATTTCAGCATTGATAGTTTCACTTACGAAATTCCTTACAGATTTTAATGATGCAAGATCCATTGTTCTGTATTCAATGTCCATGTTACCAGTTTCTGCTTGAAGTTTATCTCTGGCCAGTTTGAGTTTGGTTTGATTGCGACTAGCTATGATGACTTTAGCACCACGATTAGCGAGGTTCTTCGCTGCTTCAAATCCGACTCCTGAGCCTCCACCAGTCACAATAGCCACTTTACCGTTTAACCAAGCGTCAGTTTGACACATTTCGTTTATTGTTATTGTTTGCGTAAATGTTCTGTCTACGTATGTTTCTGCTCAGAGGCCATAACAATACTGGAAGTAAAACAGGAAATAATAAAAGAGCAAGCCTCGAATTGATTATAATATAAGTTTATTCCAAGCACGCTATCTGCGTCATAAGTATCATATCTCATAATTAAAAAAGCAGCTTTTAAATATTCTCTGTACGTCTGACAAAGGATCTGCGCTTCCGCATTTTGAATCTTACGAAAAAATACTCCAAGGCTTAGCTCGATACAAAATAAACCAACTAAACTGGTATACTTACCTATCGGGTTTTTTCTTTATTATGCCAATTAATTTCGTACAAAAACGAATGGGTTGCACCTTGTTTTATCAAAAAATGTTTCATCGAATATTTCGTCGGCATATCATTTCATAAAAAGCATTTTTCTCTGAAACCGTTAATAATCTGGTATAGTTCTGTGGTTGGAAGCCATATGATGATGATGACGAATAGTTATTAAGACGTCAAGGTGGTATAGTAATGTATACTAATCTATACTTACCACTTAAGTTGTAGTTTTTTTAGACTTCTTATTATAATTTAATGAGACCAAAAGGCTAAATATAATAATGACGTTTCGTTATTGGACTTTGATCAATTTGAGTGAGTAATACTGGCAGAAAATACAGTTTGCAGTAAAAACTCGTGTCGTATCACATGCTCGATCAATACCAACTTTTAGGGGCTCTATGTATAGAAGAAAAAAATACTTTTTTAGGGTTGAAATGGGTGAGGGATGAACGAAAATATTTGAAAATCGACACCAAGGTGAGGACAGAAACAAGGACGGACCCGAGGTGTCAGAACAGAAATAAGTAGGTATCAAACTTTAAACATGCTTCCAATTATATCATCAGCTGTATTCAAGACAATACACAAAAACATGCTAGGTGAGATAGCTTACTAAACAGATATTGTAAAACAATTTAACGGATTATATCGCGTATATTATCTCATTTTAGTTCCCGACGTTTCGGAAGCTTTCCAGCTTTCCATGGTCACGGGAGGACTGAGAAATCCGTTAAATTGTTAAATTGTTTTATTTCAATGAGTAATAATCGCGGAAACAGAAGAAAATATTAGATATTGTAAACTTACTTTATTTTTTAATAAACAATAGATTCTCTTATTATATCTGCAGCTTTCTCGGCCATAGCTACGAGCACGGAGTTCGGGTACAACGACAGAGGCGATGGAATGACGCTGGCATCCATGATGCGAAGCCCTGATACTGCCTTCACTCTAAAAAAAAATTATAAGGTGAATTTGGCTGGAAACAGTGCTCGACCGATGGTACGCGCAAACGGTCGCGCCTTTCCCAGCTCTGCTAATGTTGATTACTGCTTACCTCAACTGATCATCCACGACTGTGCCCCCAGCAGCTGTGCCTCCTATGTGGTGTCCTGTAACGGCTACCTCTCTCAGCACGCATTCTAGAAATTCATCAGGAGGTCTATCCGGCTTCTTAGGTTTGGGTTCTACCTTCTTCTCTTTTGGCATGGCTTTGTTGAGTGGGACAGGGATTATTCTGAAATAAGAGCAGAAGCTGTCTCCGAATCCCATAAGTACGTGTCTCAATGGCAACCCATTCAAAAATACCGATCAGAATGCCTGTATTACTAAACTTGTTTTTTTTTTCGGAAGAGGCACCCCTACCCTGAGTTTATCAATGCAACTGATAATCGATGTTCATTGGCAGAGGCTGAAATTATGGCGGCCAAACATAAGACTGCTGCACTAACTAGCGCTCAATTTTTTTCATCGATATCGATATTTGTGAAAATGAAAAAATAATGGTCCATCACATGAAAAAAAATATTTAGTAGAAAATCTTACCATGAGAGGTTGTAGTTTTGTATTACATTATGTAGAAAAAGGTGCAAATTCTGTCTTGACGCTCACGTCAGCACAGCACACACATCACATGACATTTTATCTGTTTTGTGAAGGAGTACCTACATGAAAAATATTTTTTCAGCATTGCCTGAGGTTGCTCTCGTCTTTCACTAATGAACGTTCAATAAGTTTTATAGAGAAATTAATGGTTACTTACTCCTATAAAAAAAAAAAAACATAAAATGTCGTGTGCTACGTGTCCTGACTGGACTTTAAAAGAGAAATCGCACCTATATCATATTGTACAAAACCATTACGACCGCCCACGTAAGAGTTTCTATTAAATATATTTTTTTCATTACGTGAACCGTTCTTTCTGCTATTTCACAACTATCGATATCGATAAAAATATGCTTCTAACACTAGTTAGATGGCGACAGTCTTATGTTTTACAGCGAAAATTCCGACCTCTGTTCATTGAAGAAAACCACTTTAAAAGATTCTGGAATTCTTAACACAACGTTCATTTGCGTGCTGCAAATGTCAGGTTAAAAAAGGCCAGGTTTTTCCAGTTCTAGTGATATGTAGGTAGCTTATTTGTTTTAGGTAGGGCCGACGGTAGATGGTAAAATACAACAAATTGGTTTACTCGTAAGTATCATTTAGAAATCGATGCAATATATATAATTAATGCCGAATTCATCTGTTATCAATATGTATGCTTTATTTTTTTAATCAATGGATCATTGATTGGTTGCTGTGATACCCATCATCAACTTACTTTCTCCTTTTATGTTCTGGACCAAACTGATCACCCCTCGTATAGTTCCAGAAGGACAGGCACCGCTCAGGCCGCGGCCAGTGTATCCTCGCTCCTATGTCCTGGAACGGAGTTGAAGCTACCAAACGTTCAGCGCGCCGTATAGCTGCAATTACAAGCAAATTCCTTTATCATCATCACAGATAAACATAAACACGACGGGCGTAGCGCAATATAATTTCAGCCATGCACTAGCTACTAGGCTAAGGGCCTGTCTTTTGGTATCTAAATTTGAGTTTGAGTTTACTGTATATATTAGGTTTTTTTATAATACGGCGAATTTATTTAACTTTCCCTTGTTTTACACGCCATGGGCATGGATGGTAAATCACGTACATACATCGTCATTATCTCAGCTGAAGAACATTCACTGCTTCATCATTATCATTATCATCTCTCTGCCCTTGTTCGACTTGTGTCGTCGGTCGGCACAACATATTTCCTTCTTCCGTTCATCTCTATTATTCGTCACTTCAGCACTCACTCCTTTCTTCCTCATGTCCCCTCTCACAGAATCTATCCATCGCACCAAGCCGTCCAACATTTATTGCTGCTCACAGGCATCCTCATGAAGGTTGGTTTTATTCTACCTCCGTCGAGGCAGCGACCCGAGGAGGCCTCTGCGGGTTGCTTATGACGTCGCTGCTACTTGACTGGTCCATTTAATATTGATAAAATTGTATGTCATTTTATTTTGCTTGCTTTAACATGCTTGTTATGTTGACTACTGTGGCCTTAGTTGTGATGACTGTAGCTTAATAGTCACTTCTGTGATGTAATATTTTTATTTTTATTTCTGTCTTTGACTTTTGGAGACACTTCACACTTCCAAAACATAATGTGTTGACCATGGATATCTTTTGCATCTTCTTATTTTTTGTTTAGACCACGGAGACTCTCTACTCCACCATTAAACTAAGTATATAAGCTTTTTATATATTGTGATCTATTATTTTGTGCTCCGTCGCGTGCACTCTTCATAGTCTTCATACCCGCTCCCGCTATCTTTCCCCTCCTTCGCCTACAGACCATGGGAGACGAACGAAATTGCCGGGCTATAGTTATACTGATTCCCAATCACAAGGCCGTTCACCAAATGCGATGATTCGTCCAAATCAAACCACTGGCAGAGCTCCCCTTGATGAATGTGGTCATGGTCACACAGCTCAGGCTAAAAGGAATTGGAGGAACATCGTGCAACGTACTACCGCACACGAGACTGTTATTTTTAGACCCTACGCCTAAGAAGAGATCTAAGTACCTATGATTATACACTTGACATCGAACCCTTCATGGAAGTAGTTAGGGTCTACCACCAGTGGGGTATTGATGCTGAAAAATAAAACGACAGCTGCAGCTTTCCCTGCTGCTGTTATTGTGAAAGCTTATTATGAAAGATGTTCGATCCACGTACCTTTACGCAACCTTACCTTTTTGTGGACATGTCCCCTACAAGGTATCCCAACGATCTAGTGAGGATTGCGGGATTTCGCAAGAGCGGTGACTGTGCAGATCCTTGCAGGAGGCTTTTGTCCAGTAGTTTTAGCTAAAATTATGAGTTACCTTTGATCATGCACTTGACATCGAACCCCTCGTGGAGATAGTTAGGGTCTACGACTGGCGGTATGTTGGTGCTGATATCACTAAGAGTGACGGAACCTCTGCTTCGAGGCTGCACGCAGGTCGCTAGGAATATAAAGCCTTCTCTACTGCTGTCGTTGTGGAAAGGAAACGTGTCACGGAATACCTGTAAAGTGAAGTAATTTTTTTTTTTATGAATAAAATCTCTCTCTCTCTGTTGTCGCTCTCTCATGACTGAGGATCGTGGTCATCGGTGGATTTGGATGCTCTACACTTAATTTTTATGAATTGCCTCCACCGGTTTCTGTTCATCGCGTCTCTGACGACCGAGCAAAAACATAGTTGAGGATGGGGTGAGTGAGGGTGTGATGGTTGGGGACGGTCCCCGGGCTCGTTTGCCCTCCGTGTTTCCAACAATGACCAGCTTTTCAAGGCTTTCATCTCCCCTCCTCAGTATGTGGCCAAAGTAGGTCACTATGCGATGTTGGCAGATTGTGGATAGGCGGGTTCGAACATGAAGCTGTAAAAGGATCGATACAACCGTCGGTGCGCGAGTCAGTCTCGCACTTGGCCGGTTTTTTCTTTCGCTAGACCCGTCATATGTATGGGTAATAATGTGTACAAACCACGAGACTATAAAATGGTACTTAAATAATTGTGTTTGATCTTTGGATCAGTCGGGTTTGGTCTTCTATTAGGATACAAAACTTCTAGATTTTTTGGAAGCTTACCGTATTTTTGTAATTGGACAAATCTCTCAGCAGACGTTCGCTAGTGGTGCCCATCGAGAACAGCATCAGTGCAGAGGCGTCGTGGTACTCCACTCCGGCCACGGGAGGGAATGACAGTAATCCTGGAGAAAATCTTTAATATTTATATCATGCCCGCCTGCCACTAAAACATAGTATTAATGAGCGGAAACAGAGGTAACGTACTGGACGGACCGGAGTAAATTAGTTGTGCACTTCCAATAAAAAAGGTTTTCAGCATTTGCCTTCCACTGCCAGCGGACTTTGCGGAGCGAGCAAAGCGGGAAATGAGAGCGGAGTCAGTTCAAAACTAGCATGCGACGCCATGACAGAGCGGACCCTTTTAAACTCGCTCCGCTTACTCGCTCGCAATGGAAGTGCTTGTATGAAAATCAGTGTCGCGAGTCCGGCGGAGCCCGCTAGGAGGATTATTCCTAGCGGGCTTCGCCGGCCGAGCGGATGCTCGACTCTGCGAACACTTTTGTGACTCTTCGCACTCGTTTAGTACGCTCCGCTCACTCTTATTCAGTGGAAGCACGTATATGCAGTTCGCCATTGCGAGTTAAACGGACTCCGTACGGAGCTCATTCGTTCCGCTCGCAGTGGAAGGCGGGAATTAAAAAGTTGTCAAAATTAAATGTACGTACACTTAAATATATTTGAAGTCGCTGAATATTTTTTGTGTTTGTATGTGTCGCTGGGACTTCATCACGTCAAAACAGCTAAACGGATTTCAATTCAATTATTTATGATAGGTATACGAGTAGCTGAGCATCCACAGATGGTTATGTGATACTTTTTAGCTGACTACGCTAAAATAAAAAGGAGGATTAGGACTTTTCTCTCTTTCGCGAACAGTCTAGAAAGGTATAAAGGTAACTTGTAAAAAAAAAATTAAATAAAAAAAGAACCGACTTCAAAATAAACTAAAACGCCATAAATAATCTTTTATGTACGGTATGGATCACATCTGAATCACCTTTTGAAGTCAGTGCCAAACCATTCATTTATTACTATTAAGAACTGCGGCGGCGAGCCTTTAGTTATTATCTACCTACATATATATTTAGTCATAGTAATTCGTATTTTTGTTGAATAAAGAACTTTATTTACTTCAGGTTTGGCACCGACTTCAAAAGGTGATTCAAATGTGATCCTTACCGTACATAAAAGATTATTTATGGCTTTTTAGTTTATTTTGAAGTCGGTTCTTTTTTTGTTAAATTTTTTTAATTTTTTGTTTTTTAGTGATGGATTTTAGTAGTGATACAAAGTATTTTTTAGACCCCAGAATGGGAAGATTGAGCAGGCACTTTGCACGCATCTCGAGTCTTTGGAAGTAACAAATGTAAAAGTTGGTTAGTTTATTGTACCTTCCATCATCAGCTCAGCATGTAATGATAACAACCAGAGGAAAACAACTGATAACTTTAGAAAAATATATACAAAACATTGTTAGTGCCTATAATATTTGACGGTTTCTCTCAATTTCCCTGGTATTCCGTCATCTAATCCTGACTTGGTGATAAGGAGACTACTTCAGGGACACACTAAAAAGACGCATTAACGCATTTACCTATAATAGATGTTTTTTTTTTTTAAATATCCTCTTACTCGTAACTATTAAGGAGTTGTACCTTCCGTCATCAGCTCAGCATGACGAGATGATGACTACCATATGCAAATACTTAAATAACTTAAGAAAATATATGAAAAACGTTATAAGTGCCTATAAAATTTGAGGATTGCCCTCGATTTCCCTGGTATCCCATCATCAGATCCCCACTTGGTGGCAATGGGACCACCTCGGGAGTATATCCATTCAAATAAAAAAAAGATTTTTTAAAATCGGTCCATAATTGGCGGAGTAATCTGTGAACATACATAAAAAAAAAAAACTATCGAACATATAACCTCCTCCTTTTTTGGAAGTCGGTTAAAAATAATCGTTTAGATATTTTTGCGGTCTTATGTCTAAATCCGAATTTACTTGCATGGATTTCCATAGGAACGGGTTTGACCTGCGTAATCTGTGTGTCTGTGTGTTTTTGGAAGACGACTTCATCCAAAATGTTTTTAGAGGATCTTCAAGAAAATTAAAAGGAAACAGTTTCTCAAAAATCACTCACCCTTTCCGTGCATGAAGTAGTCCCATACTGTCCAAAAGGAGAAAACCTTGGGCAGGATGATGCTGATTGGCCTCTTGATGCTCACGAATACCGGCAGGTTCATATGGTCGTGCAGATTGCGGCCCACCGCTTCGTTCGCCGCTACCAGTTTGATCTTCATTCTGAAGGTAAAATTGACAGATATTTGAAGGACTAGCAAACAGGTACTGTGAGCGGTATCCTGCCTTTTCGCCGAATGTTTCGTTCATTAATATTTTCTCAGTGTATTTTCTTATGGTTTTATAGAATGTTAGGTGTTAAGTTTGTTTTAAGAAAGTTGCGAAAATATAGTTTCAGAGAAAATGGTTAGTTGGGAAATGAAACAGTTGGCAAATTAAAGATTCGGCGAAAAACAATTTAACGTCTAATTTAACACTGTGAGCAGTATGGTCGTAAGGCGTTGTTTAGTGACTATATAACTAGTTAAAGCAACTGCATAATGTGATATGAAGCCTATTTCAGTGCGTTGGTGGACACTGGCTTTTTAGAAACTGTATTGTAAAGAATTTGGGTCCTTCCACTTAAACCGTCTGTAATAGGGATGATGACTAAATTTTAATAATTACTTCATGTAGATTATTAAAAAATATTGGACACGTATTTTTTATTTTTTAACATAATCGAAAAATAAAGGATACATTGAGTCAAAATATCGTGTGACGTTATTCCCAGGTACAAATTTTACTTAGGAGTCACGTCTCCTAAACTTTAATGCGATTTATCTGAGTATTTTTTTATTATTTTGTAAAAGCAAAAAATACATGCCCAATATTTTTTAGGGTTCCGTACCAAAAATGGTAAAAAAGGAACCCTTATGGTGCGACTCTGTCGGTCTGTCTGCCTGTCTGTCGGTCCGACTATTAAAGCGCCATATCTCAAGAACGATGCTAAACTACTTATGTTATTTATTTAAAATTTTGAATATTTATAAACATGGTCAGCCAACATGTATTCAAAAATATATTTTTATTTTCTAAAAAAACGACGTATATGACGGGGGCAAAAATTAAAATACTTACTAGCTGAGAGGACTTGATCTGCACAGTTTCGAATGTGATTAGATTTTGTTTTATTAAGGAAAATGTGAAAGAAACAACCCCCCGCTTCCCTTTATCACATTTTGAATTTTTCACAATTTGTATAAATAAACATTAAATATTACACGAAAATTGTAACCATGTCTCTAACTACCTATTTTTTTTAATTTAATAAAACCTACTGGTTTGAACAACCGGCGGGGTTATTGCTAACGAAATTTTGACACTTGGTATCCGAATCAACTGTCATAGCCCATACAAAATCATGACACTTGATTGCGATTGCGAGCGTCAAGCGCGTTAGGCAATACGGGGGCCGGTTGCGTTAAGTTTGCACCTCATTGGTATGCAATGGTATTATGTAGATATCAGGTGCAAACTGAGCTCAACCGGAATCGGGCGATACATATAATAATGTTAGGGTAAAAGAAAATTTATACGGAACCCTCGGTGCGCGAGTCCGACTCCCACTTGACCGGTTTTTTATTATCTAGCTGACGGACTAATTAGATTTTTGTATTTTATAGGCAGTCATCATGCCTATTGTTAGTTACGTCAAATCCTCCTTATGGGAAATTATAACTTTGCAAAGTTTTTATTTAACTTGAAATCTAATCTAATCTTGCAAGTTAAATTTGACCCCCTTCCTGGTTTCAGATTGAGCTAAAATTTGGCATAAATACGTATGTAATTTAGGTTCCAATACAATAATATGATACAGTAGAGCTGATCTGATGATGGAGCCGGATGGTGGGGAATGGTGGTCATTGGAATTCTCTAATAAAATGACGCAATCATACCAAAGTTTGGGCTCTTTAGAAGTCTTTCGTCTCGATGAGCAGTGAACGGGTAGTAGTAACATATTGTATCAAAAATTTAATTTTTGACTGGCTTATTTTATGAGATCACAGCTGTCAGCCCCACGTTAATAGTTAAGTATGGTCTGTTAATTGCTACAGTCAGCTGCAAAAATATATACACGGTTATTCTATCCAAAAATATCTCCGCAAGACTCTATTTCCCGTCACGTCAATACAGTTGAGAGATGATATTTTTGAACGGACTGAATTGTGTATATTTTTGGAGCAGACTGTATTTACATACCTTTGTATGACGTCCGGTGGTCCGATGCCCGACATCATCAGGATCTGCGGCGTTTTGACGGCGCCGGCGCAGAGGATGATCTCTCTGTTCGCGAACACGTTGTCCAGTTCTCTGTTGTTGCGAAGGACGAAGATGGATGACGCAGTGTTGTTATCAAATCTTATCTGAAAATTAAAAGTTATTATTTATTTAAAACGTCCGAACCACGAAAACGTAACTGTAATCCGTTATATGACACAGCCTTCGAGTAACTTCTATCTTGAAATGTAGATATAGTCAGCAGAACAGTGAAGTGACCCCTCTGTCATACAAAAATAATGGTACGGTCTCGTTTCTCTGTAGTTGGCCATACATTGCGTATTGAAATGCCACAATATTACGCACTTGTGACTCCTCTGGTATTACACGGTGATTGCTTACCATTAGGCGATCTGTCTGCTGGTTTGCCCCAATAACATAAAAAAAAATAGATCAGAACAAGTGACTAACTGTATCAAAGCTCAAAATTTGTCACCAGAGGAATTTCTTGGGTAACTAAATAGGTAGGTGCTTCTTCTTCCTCGTTCCCTCAATGCTAAGAAATGCGACCACATATTGCTAATCTCCAATGGTTGCGGTCGTAAGCCGTATGGACCGCGCGATGCATGCTGCCGCCAACCATCTTCCTCAGAGCGTCAGACCATCACGTAGGTGCCCTACCCTGGGCACACTTGCCATCCCTTTTTCCCAAGCATTATCTGCTTCTCCAGATCATGCTTAACAGACCGCATTATGTGTCCGAAGAAGCTGAGGGCACGATCATGGCATATTTTAGTAGGTAGGTAGATACTGGGGAACTTTCGTGTGGCAGGTCCCCTATGCGTTGGACTGACCAAATAAAATCAGCAGTAGGAAACTGCGTATCTGACTGCGCCAGACAATCTGCCAATAGGGTGAGATGGCGGGAGATCGTGCGGAGAGCTGTGTCCGCCTGTACCACCGATGTGGACGCCTCATCGTGACCACGACCGCTCTGCCAAGAGCGAAACGACTGAGAAGAAGAAACAATACTGGGAAAGAAAAAAAAGACTCCTCGCGTTTGTACTTACAGATACAGCTTGAGTCCTGAGCACGACATGCAAATTTCTCCTGTTCAAAACCTTCTTCAAATACCCATCTGCGGACGATACCCGAACTCCATCCTTCACAGTGGCCGTTGCTTTTCTGAAGATGGTATGCCGATTTTTGAGTTTCGAAGACGCCTGTTGGAAGACGCTGAGCAGTTCATCATTCTCATCGATTTGTTGGAGTTTCATAGGCGCCTGTGTGAAAAAAGATTTCTTATTGAAATTCAAAGGATTCAGTCTTCATCTTCGTATTCTGTGATGCTTTGGATATCTAATTCAACCTTGAAGAACATACTATAAAAAAGTATTGTAATCCAACGGTGCGTTCACTTACAACCTAACAAATTATAATCCATGTACCTGAGAAGCAACGGCCAGGAAAAAATCCATAACCACACGATGTGTCACTTACTCCACCGCAACTGACAAGAAATTTGGCTAAGCATAGAATTCATAGCCCATTTTGTTTCTTTCAAAATATTGCTTTGGAATAATGACTTATCTACTCGTACTCACTTACTCGCAATTCCAAAAACAAAATTGAATGCCTGAGGTTTAGTACCTATCATCATCTATTTAAGAACTTTTCTATATTCTGCTGTCCCTTACTTATTTGTAAGATGAATTTTTTCTTTTATTTGCTACATGTATGTCCTTCTAGGTCTTCCCCTTTTCCTTTTATTATCTATTTTTCGCTATAACAATAACCTACCAACAGTGTTTACCTTATCACCAGGACAATGTCTACCCTCGGAACAATGTCCAGAATCAAACTCGCTCTTCGGCGTCCCAAACGCCTTGATGAAGTGTGGCTTCAGGTCTTCCCAGCCCCAGCCTTGAAAACCAGCGGCTGACCAGCGTTCGTAGTCCTCTGGAAGACCAAAGCCGTGGAGCAGGAAATTAATCTGCCCGGAGCCACCTAGGCCTTTGCCTCGAGGAATTATTTGAGACTGAGAACGAACAAGATACCGTTATGCTAGTAACTAGGTAAAGTCAGTATCAAAAGTACCTGTAAATTTTACTACTGGCATAAAATTGTATATTAAGGACATCGCTTATTTTTTACAATTATAAGAATTTAAAGTATGTAATGTCGAAAAGAAATGAGGTACCTAGATATTTGCAGGTTACATGAAAACCTGAATCAAGTTTTTGTATGTTACGATGGATGTGTGGTGTGACAAGAATGGAAAGAATAAGGAATGAGTTTAAACGAGGAAGTCTGAAAGTAGCACCAATATCGTTGCAATATAGTTGCGACCTAACCGACTAGCGTGGTTACGGGCACGTGATGCGAAAGACGATAGACACGTAACGACACAAGCGTTGAGTACCTAATAAATGTGGAAGGCTGTGATGAAAAGGAAGACCAAAGAAAAGATGGATGGATTGTGTGAAAGTTGACATGAGTAAAATGGAATTAAGAGTCCCCGGCAAGCTCGGCCGAATTTCACCTTCCCATACAAACGGAGTTTCGTTCTCATTTTAAAACTACGAGTTGGATCGTAACGAAATTTTGCATATAAAATGACATGAGCTATATCTAGGCCTGTAATTAGGTTATACGGCTCCAGATTATAAAACAAACGAAATACAGCAAAAACAAGTTTTGTATGAAAAACATAAATTCGCTGTATTTTTTGCTATGGTGTCTGAAGCTACATAAACTAATTTCAGGCCTGCATATACCTTAACTTAATCTAAGTACAAAGTATCAGACCAAACTAACCAGTCGTTTTCAAATAAGAGCGTAACTACGTTTGTATGGAGAACCGAGCTTGCCGGAGACTCTTAAGCGAGGAGATGACGGGTGATAGGAAAGTATGGAAAGATGAAAGATGCTGCGCCGACTCCAAATGAATGGGATAAGGGCAGGAGAAGATGATGTGTGACGGTTCAGGCATAGCTAGAAATGCAAGGTTATAGAATATTTATGGAAATATTTACCTGGTCCCACATGCCGAACGAAGAGTATTTCTGGGGTTTACTCCTAACGGACCAATCGTTAGGGCCCTGCTGCGCCGCGGTTGTTGTGAGTGGTATCCGTGTGAAGTAGCCCATGTGATACCCTGCTTCGATCAGCAGGACTGTCACCTTTGGGTCTTCGGAGAGCCGGGCGGCCAGCACGCACCCTGCGGTTCCTGCTCCGACTGAAACGAAAGGTTGCAGCGATCTTCTCGTTAGATTTGGTTGGTTACACTGGAGAGCACAGAGATTCAGGCCACTGATTCATTATATTTTTGTAGAATGGTCAAATTGACCAACGACAATTGTACAACAGAATGCCAGTATATGAGTGTTGCAAATAATTATGCCGTTTTTGGCTCTTTTAATGTCATACCCACCGATGTTCAATCTTTTCTCTATCTCCCACCTCCCAGGTCAAGTTGAATCGGTCCAACCCACCTCCGGAGTCATTATGACTTGCGCACTGCGTCGGAACCCAACTCTAACTGGCTGCAGTCCCTATTTGTGGGTCAGCGCTCCTTTCACTGAATCCGATTACCGGTAAACGAACCAAGTCAACCAACCAAAGTCAGGTTCGTGACAAAAAATATCTCAAAAATGTTCTTAAAAGTAGTAGTCGTTATTGTCTAGACATTAGAAGGTGAAGAGCGTAGTTTATGGTCAAGCTCAATTTAAAATAAATGGGAAACTGCTGGACGATAATAATGTTGCTACGAATTCCATTATTGTCTAGTTGTATACTTTAAAAAAAGTTACGGCTAGATGTAAAATGAAGGCCCACAGCACTGTCGTATACAGTCAAATTTAAACGTTTTTTTTTTCTAAAACCACTGCTTTTTCATCCGTATCCACAATATCTTATCGTCTTCTGTCGAAACATCCTGGCAGTTTTCATTGTTTAAAAAAATAAAGGGTAGCGAAAAAATTTTCATGTTGAGTTGAGAGCTGAATTCAAGTGCTGATGACGATATGAAATGTTTCAAATACACGAACTAAAATTCACCATACTAATATTGTTCCTGGGGCCCGTTTCATAAACGCTTGTAACTTGTATTTGTTAATTAATGTAACGTAATTAATTAATTAATGTTACGCACCAGCTGATTTACGCACGGGAGGAGACGAGCGGGGGACAAGGCAGCGAGACGTCATCGGTGCGGACGGCGTGGCGACCCCGCGGCGACGCGGCGTCGACACTCGACATCAATACCTTCACCAGCAACGGACGACTCTCTGATTCGTAATTAGAAGTGTTTGCCCGGGACCCAATGATTGTATATTAATTCGGCAAATAAACCAGCCTATTTAGAAATACAGTCCACTACCATTTAGGTACGTCCCAGTAGGACCCTAACATTAATATTGTTGGAAAGTGACTTACGCTTGTAATACATTACAAGCTTTTGAGAAACGGGCCCCTGGTGTAAATTTATCATTTAGCAATACTCAATTCATATGAAACGTATTGTGCAATATAGTTATTGTACCTACTGCAGTAATAAAAGCGTAAGCTGGGTGGTGAAATAGGTGGGAACTGAGGCAGTTTGGTAAAAAGCGAGGATCTCGGTACAAGGCTATACTTAAAGACCGGTCAATCACACAGGCAAGGACTCGTGGCCAATCAGTCCAAGCATTTAGTAGTAACAGTAACTAAGTCGGCTAAGAGTGTAAACCTGCTAACTTCTTATTTTTTTTTTTACGAAAAACTACTTATTGGGTCCATAATGAATATTGAACATTGTTTATACATTTCAAAGCAGTTGACCAGCTTATCACTCGTATCCGAGAATTGTTGCTACTTTTTCGCTCGATCTGTTGTCTACCGCTAAAGGGCTTATTACACTTTGCTGAATTTAGCATCCTAAATGGGGGAGCGGAGTTAAAGCGTCTCACTTCAACGTATAGCTACTTCTCTGTCTGTAAAACCTGAATCAATCAATTACTTTTTTCGCTCGACTTCAGCGCAGAAAAGTTATTGCTATACATTTGTATCAGGCGCCAACACTTACCGATAACGTAGTCATACCGCTTTTCAGGTTTAGAAATGATACTAGGATATAAATTCACGTATCTTTGATACACTAGATAGGAGATACACGCCACTATCACGCCGAATACGTACGTGTGCACCGACATAGCTGTTCAAGTGAATACTGGCTTACCTACTTAATCCGGTAGATGTACTCACTAATTGAATTAAACTGGTATACGCAACTATTTTATAAATTACAATGAAAGTGAGTAAATCGATTCATTTGTTGCATAATGTTATTAAGCTTATATGCTAACGAACATGAAAAATAATAAATATACCCTTACCTACCCTATCACAATTATATTATAGTTCGCGGCGGCCTATGAAGCCCGGATAAGACCATGGATGGCCATTGGGACAGTAAAGTCCTGCAGTTGGGGTTATTCCCATCAACTTGGTTTTGTTTCCATCTGTTACCAGGTGGTAGATCTATACCTAGTTATCTAACTTGTATTGTATTGTTAAGTCTACTTGAATACAATAACTCAATTGGCTGATACAAACTCAGTTACACTTGACTTCCTCAAATGTTGTGAACCCCTGTTTTACATAAGAAGATTAGTGAGGTCTACCACAAATCGATAAATTCTTTATAAAAGTAACGTAACGCGATACGATACCTGTGTGTTCTCTCTAAGGGACGCCCACGTAATTTGATTGCGTCATTAGGTATTTATATGTAGGTCACGTAGAAGACTTAGAGGTCACTACTCTATTTATAAGGACACCCAGTGTAGGTATTTATTATTTTGCTAGGTGGACGAAACTTCGTACGGAAAGGTGAAAAATCATGACCCTTTTTTTGGCTACAGCGGATTATTCCCACCTATTAGCACTAGTAACAGTTGGGATTTTTTTCTCCCAGTTCCTAGTGGTAATGGTAACTAATGGAAATAAAATATTTCCAGTAGTTACCACTTGGTAACAGATGGGGAAAAATCCCAGCTGTTACCAGTGGTAACATGTAGGTGGTAACATAATCATCACCATAATCATTATCATCTACTTTTCTTTCCAGTGTACCTATTTTCATGGTTCATGAATGTCAATCTTGCCTTAAAGAATTCTGAAAAAAACAAAAAAAAACTTGATCTATTTCATTTTTTATTCATAAATATGCACTGCAAAATAATAACACATGTCTGATCCGTTTCTTCAGGTCATTAATAATAACATGAGTTTATTACAATTCTTGTATGCCAGTTTTCCGGATGTTTAAATTTTTCAGATTTGTAAATATGTTACAGTAGTGTATGCAAAGGCCTACTCATTTATGAGTATGTCAAAGTTTACAGCATCTATAATAGGAGATTTTCGCAGACAAAGTTGAAAGATTTAAGAAAAAATATTTACTAATATAACTTATAACTCAATGTCCCCTCCTTCCTCAATCATTTCTCCAGCAGGAACCACAACGGGAGCCTCAATGATTTGCTTACGGCCCTTAGCGTCCACCACTTCAATGGTCTCAGGCTCGACTTCCATTTCTGTGTCTTCTTCAGCTTGTCTTTGTTTGAGACCTGCTGCTGGTGATCTGAAGGTGGAAAAGAGATGGTGTTATTAAGAGTGCTGAGTATTTGAACTGGGAATTTAATCAACACTTTCGCAAACACTAATTTCGTAGCCATTGTACGACTGTTCGTACGCCCACCTACCAGGTTTGCGGTAGTGAAAGTGTTATTACAAGAATGTCCAGATCTCCAGTGTTGGATTAATTTTGCAAATTTAATGAAAAACTTTATGATGTTTAGCATTTTCGCTTCTAGAGTTTGATGGTGTAAAACCACCAACAACACAACAGTTTAAAATTACCTAACTATGGTCCAAATGAAATCAGTGAAATCACACTTTATCCGCCTCAGTGCAATACTTTCTTATAATATCATTATAATAACTCATGTTCATAAGATCAATCATTTTGTCAATCTGCAATGATTTTTGTCAAAATCCTTAATAATGTTAGGTGTTAGGAGGTTTAATAGTATTTAAGATAAGAGAATTTTCAGTAGTTTGCAGTACAGTCAGCAGCAAAATTTGCTATGCAAAATAACATGCTCACATTAACCTGTCCCTTCAAGGGCAATGGAGCAAGCTATGCTCAGTCTCCTTGCTTGACCAAATAAGAAATGAGATCCGCCAAAGAACCAAAGCTGTCAACATAGCTCAAAAAGTTGCTAGACTTAAGTGGCAGTATGCAGGGCATATTGCTCATAGTACTGATGGCCGCTAGAGCAGAAAGGTTCTTGAGTGGTGACTCAGTGTGGGAAGATAACAGGAAAGAAGTCTGTGTTAAGACCCAGAGTGAAAAAATCACTCTGGGTCTTAACCCAGATAATTTTTTCACTTTTGAATTTCGAACCTTCTTTAATTACATAAGAGTTCAAAACTTGATTTTAATTTGTTCTTGTACAAGTACGCGGGGACTTACGAGGCTATATCTGTCTTTAATGTTTATGATAATATGAGTATGTAGTACTCATTTATTTGATTCATAGAAGTATATACAGTGATCACTGATCAATCCAAATGGGTCAGTATGTAGAAGTCAGAAACTATGAGATAGCGAAATCTGTTCTTAGGAACCATGGCATTGATTTTAAATTAAATAATAATGGCATCCATTTTATTTACTCTAGAAAGATTTCATACATTATGGCTACATTTAGAACATTGACTTATAAAATAATTATCTTATTTTTGAGTGTTTCTTTCAATTGTTTAAACCAGATTCCATTAAAAATATGTTTCTTGTGACTTATGAATAGCACCATCAACAATAACAATGAAAAAACTTGCAGAATTTATAACATTGTTTACAGAGATTTTGACCAGGTTCGATTCTCGGTTATGTACGAGTTGAAAAAAAGAATGTTATTCTTATTAAATCTAAAATCGATGCCATGGTTCCTAAGAACAGATTTCGCTATCTCTCATAGTTTTTGACTTCTCCATACTGACCCAATGGGATTGATCACCCTGTATACTGTATAGACAAAACCAGGCAATTGTGTATAGTTCTTCATCATAGTATTCTTATACAAAGTCAGAAATACACCTTGCAGTATCCAGTTTGTTTTTTTACAACAAAGACATCTATTTAACTGCTGGTATCGCGTTTTGATCTTGTTGTGTTATTATTATTCTTGCTTAGGATCTAACCCAGTGTTAGACAGAGGGTTTTGTGCCTTATATTATTGTGCCATTGTAAATCTAGCATGGTATTTGATGGGTGAACCGACTGTTTCATGTTGTTACTTGGTACTGTAACTCAGGAGGCAATAGTGTATGTTAATTAGAAAAATGCTGATAATGTAGGCTTATTAACATACTGATCAGATGGGGCCTTGAAAGATTGACCTACATTAGCAAGCAAAAAAGATTTTTACTGCCTTTATAATCATAGTGAGAGACATGGCAACAACATACAAAAAAAGTCGATTGGCCCTGATACAAAAATAAACAATACCTGATGAGTGAAATATCCCTTTGAACTTCTCTCACATCGCGCTGCCACTCCACCTCCCGTCCTTTCCTCAATCTCTGCATGATATAGTTGTTCGATCGCTTTTGCCTGATCTCTTCAACCTTCTTCATGGCTTCAATAGTCTTCGTCCATAATTCTCTGTTGTATTTGACAGGAGTGTGACGACGCTTTTCGAACTCGAAGGACGGGTCGATTGCCAATTCCTTGCCAGCAGTCTTACGGTACGCTTTGGTCCATTTGGTTTTACGCGGGTTCTTCTTCTTTTTAAACGCTGCGTGGCATTTTGAACGGCAGAATCTGAAAATCTGATCGGAGACTGGTTAGTGTCACAACCTGGTGTAAATCATCATTTTAATAATATAAAGTAATGGAAAATGTTATACCTTGCAGTCGTTTCTCACAAATTGTATTCCATGTCCAGGATATATCCTGGAGGAGCAGAAATAACACGTTTCTATACGCATTTTTCACACGTGCTGTAATTTGGTATGACAGCAACGTCAAAAGAGAGAAATAAACATGGCTGCCGCGGGGTTGCTAGCTAAAGAACTGACGTCTGATTAAAAGCGACTTTATCTAAAACAATATTTTTAAGTTTATTTTAAAAAATACGATCTTTAGTGTTTGAATTTGATAACATTGAATCATTTATTTTGTTATATTTCAACTATTCCTGGCATTTAACAGACTTTGTAAGAAACTAAATAACTTCTACTCGTCACTAGATGTCGTTAACAATCACTTTTATAACATCGTCGACAAGTTAAACCAGTTGCAGTAAGCGCCGGTTAAAGTGCCTATAAGTAGATAACTAAACTTTTCAGTTGACTGTCCGATTTATAGCTTTCCTAAAATACCGCAGTGTTTACTCTGCGGCTGGATGTTAATCGTCTAATTACTGCACTGTTGCGTCAGAAACGGGCTATTGCGAGTTGGTTTTACGTTTTGATGAAGTTATATGTTTTTTATTTACAAACATTGTTTGCGGTCATCATGTTCTTTATTATGCGTTTTAAAAAAGGTTACGGTATCATGTGATTTGTTACTTGGCGTAATTTTTTAATAGAAACTTTTAGGGATATCACTACCTATAATTAGTCAATTTGCCTAACAGTATATTTTGAATTATTAATAGAAACCAAATTGCATTTTTATAAAATAAAACAAATTGAATGTATAGGTAGTTGCTTAAAACCTATAAATATAGCTAGCTATTATATCTGCAAAAATATTCGAGTAGGTATTAACGCATGATACACATTTTAGAACAAATACTTAATGTCTATGAAAACATCATTCGGGAATTATTAATTAAAAATTACACAAAAATATGCTGTTAGTTGTGTTAATAGGGATAATAACATTTTTTTTCTATGGTCATGTCATAGAACGACTTTTCTATACTATTATAAAGTTGTAAAAATTAAATGCTGTACATTGAAGATATTTAAAAAAAAGATAGTTACGGACTATTTGGAGGTCACTAAAACGTAAATATTTATTTTTTATTTTTTGTGGGTTTGTATGTTTGTGTGTCTGTCGTTGTGGCTTCATCGCGCAAAATCGGCTTATCGGATTTCAACTATTTTTGGGACACGGGTCACCCAACTACGCTGGAGAAAAAACGAAGGGTTATGTCTTTTTCTCTTCCCAGATCGAAGTTGCAAGCGCCTTCTAGTCAATAATAAAATTATTGGTAAAAAACTACTTCCACCTCATAAAAACTCCCCGAGATAGGTACAATAATGTTAAAATCTCATTTTTGGACTTCTCAAAAAACGCTTCATATCAAATAAAGCCTTATGAACTTGTGACGTCACACAACCTTGTATGGGGAGATTAAGAACTTTGTCCTGCAGCTATGTAAAAATGTACATTTATCAAACCGGTTTCATAGCCCTACATTTCGTGGGATATTCAAATTATTAGTTATTCATATTTTCATAATTTAAATGGACTTATTGAAATAAAACAATTTAACGGATTATATCGCGTAATGTATATTCAAAAATGGGTAGTTTGCACAAATTGTAGCTTTGACAGAGGAAAATACATCTTTTCTCAGTCCACCCGTGACCAAGGAAAGCTGGAAAGCTTCCGAAACGTCGGGAACTAAAATGAGATATTATACGCGATATTATCCGTTAAATTGTTTTATTTCAATGAGTAATAATCGCGGAAACAGAAGAAAATATTAAATAGACTTTGTCGTCCAACTTTAATGGCTCAGAAAACAAGCTACCTACATGCGTACAAGCTACCTAAAGCATTGAAGTTAAAATCTTAACGTAATTCTTTTTTTTTGCTTGTTTTATCAGGATTAGGCAACATCCTTATTGAAGTGAAATATGTTAATAGATTTTTCTACTCCTGTACTTCTCTCTGTCATTTAAATGGTTACCAACTCTAATATAAAGGCATACATTATTTAAGACTTGCAAAACTCTATAGTCTGTTTCCCAAAAAAACATTGCTAAGCGTGTCACAATGTCGCTATTCACGTATTCCTTGGTGCCACAGAGTACAAAATTTCAATCTAGTAATTTATATTACTAACTTAACCGCCGAATTCATAGTTTTAAATTAAAAAAAAAATGTACGTAAAAGCATTGCTGCCAACCAACTGCCAACTTAAAAAAAGAACACTTTTTACAATTTACGTATACATATTTTATCACCTATTTTTTTTCAAATCATAACATGTTTTTATCACTGGCAAGTATACGCGAATTTAAGAAATAAGAAAGCCATAGATATGGCTTTCTTATTGACAGCTCGCTTTTTAATTTTCTTCGTGGCGCTAAATTTTATTCACCTTGAAGTTGTTGGTTGTTGTCTTGTTATAAACTGTGGAAAGTGAGAAAAATGTAGGAAGACGAGCCTAATTTCTCTTACTACCGAAGAAATTTGTGTCGTGGCGCAAGTATCAAACAATTTGCTGCTAGAAAAATTTCGGCGCAAATATAAATATTTAGACTTTTTGTGTTTTATTAAAAAGTGCTTAGGGGCCATTCATTAATTACGTAGGGATCCCTGGGGCGAAGGGTTCGAAAAATCTGTCGTAATTAATGAATGGCCCCTTAGTTGTAGAAAAACTATTGTATATAGACTTTTGGTTTAAATTGAGCTAATCGGCTTGAAGAATACAATGGCCGATTCGCTCAGTTTAAAACACACGCCACTCGTCTTTTTTGACCCCTATAATACAACAGTTGCATAAAATACTATTTTATGATAAGATCGATAAGGGTAAATAGGTAACATTTTTTTTTCGTATTAGAACTGTCAAATCAAACTGTAACTGGCTGCTTAGAGCAATAAATCAAAGGAGATGAGATGGTATACGCAAGCGATCCCCTCTGCCAAGGTAAGTATAACGGCCTGGCCACGACATCGAGCGGCGGCGGCAGCGGCAGCGGTTTTACTAATTCATTGCGTGTGATCACAACTAGCCACAGTGCCTTGCGCGTCTCGACCGCGCAATCAACAGATAAAACGCTTCCCGCGCCGCAATTCGCGCAATGTCGTGGCTGGGTCGTTAATGACTAAAGTCAGGCCAGTTTATACGATAAAGTGTCACTGTGTGTTTTTTTGTTTTTACGGGTTTTTTTATTGTGTGCTTTTGTAGCAATAGGAATATTTCGTAGTGTGCTGTAAGTGTCTTCCTTCCCTCCCCCTAAAAAATCGCTCTGAAATATAGATACGTGGTTAAAATGCCCTAAGTGGTACTATGCCGGTGGTCCGCTCCACATGCTCACTGCGTGGTCATGACATATTAGTCGTGAGGAGATTCCTCATTTCCTCATTATACTCACCATCCTAAGTAAAAAGCAGTAACTACCAATAACCTTCTTACTTACTTAGTGCGTTTCTCTTCTGACCCGTACAGTGATCGTGGTCATTATTAGCGAATTATTTGTTTACTTAAACGGAACTTGAATACAAGTGGGGGATTAGTTTAGGTACATTGTTTTTAAAATGTTGGTAATGATGGTTTTAGTGTGGCGTGATTACGAAATTAGTAGGCAAGAATTGAGGTTGAAGGAGTCAAATAGGATTTTTATTATCGCTTTTCGTATCAAAATATCCAAATACCGTAAAAACGATTTCAAAAAGCGAAGGTAAAATTAAAGTCGGTCAAGAAATACGCACGATATTAGGCGTTTTAAACTACTAATTAAACAGCGATTTGACAGAGAGGTCCGACATGTACTTTGACGTCATAATCATTATTATTACAAAAATATTTTTCTCCAGTATTAGATACATGAATGAGCTTTTAAATTCCATAATGAATTAAAGCAAAAATAAAAAATCATTCATATTCCCTATTATGGGAGAGGCTAGAGCACTGCGACAATTAGATAATAAGCGTATGCTGAGACACAGGCGACGCAGCATAGCACAGAACAGAATGTCGCAGGGCACAGCGGTTGAGGCAGACAAGCCCTCAGCGTATGCTGCGACGCAAGCTACGCAGACACATTCGCGTCCTAGCTAAGTAGGCTGCGGTAGGGTAAGAGGGAAGGAAGGGAGGGAAGTAGGGGGAAATTCGAAAGGTGCATTATTTCAATGCCTTTAAAAGCATTCTTGGTAAAGTTTTAATCTTTCCCTAACGCACTACATTAAATAGACGTTAGTTGACGAGCATTTCTTGAATAACTATTAGCCTGGATGATTTGTGTCTTATACAGAGTGATCAATCCAAATGGGTCAGTATGGAGAACTCAGAAACTATGAGAGACAGCGAAATCTGTTCTTAGGAACCATGACGTTGATTTTAAACTTAATAATAATGGCATTCATTTTTTTCTTCAATGGCACTCATAGTTTCTGACTTCTCCATACTGACCCATTTGGATTGATCACTCTGTGTATAGGTATCTTAACTGCTCACAAGACTTTTTATCCGTGACATTAAAGGTCAGGCCGTGCGTTTCAGATATTGTATTCCAAACAACATTTTAATTATATTCAGCAGAAGAGAACCGTTATTTCAAGAGAAATTTGATAAAGGAGATAAAGACAAAGCGTGCCTTTTACACCACAAGACCTTGTAGGTATTGAAATGCGAGCATTGTCATTTTATACGTGTCACCTCGTTCGTCACCATTTGACAAGGCGACGTGATTTTCAGGGTTCCGCAACTTTTCGTTGTCTTAACCTTTTTAGCAAATTTTCTCCTTACCATGTACCTTAGGATACTAATCCAGCACAAGTTTTTTTTAAAACCTGACTTTGAAGTTTGAACTGGGTAATATAACTGGCCAGGGGGGTTATTGCCTAACGAAACTTTGACACTTGGTATCCGTATCAAAGTCAAACGCGTTAGGCTATAGGGGGGGCGGTCTTCATACCGGTAGTCGGATTTAATGAGTGAACGTAAAGCCACCAACGGAATGCCACTGGCGGCTTGTTAGCGGATGTGGTGCGCAAGGCACAAGAACTGCCCAGGTGGTTTGAATCGGTTTCAACCCGACTTACTGCGTGCGAGAGCGAAACAAAGAGTATGAGACTATGGCCTGGTGGAGCCCGCCACCCAGTATAAGATAATAACTGAAATCAAGTTAAAAAATATAGACATCATTTAAAAAAATGTTGAAACAACTGCGAGAACGGGAGAAATGGGGTGTCAGGTTTTCCGATAAACAAAATACCGGAAATATTTCCCGTCTTTAAGCTGATTTTGAAGTTCTACTGAGGATATCCTTCTGATTCTATCACACATAGTATCAAACTCCGAGACAGCCCTTTCCATTGCACGTTGCATGATTCTGAGCCGCGTTATGAGCCCCATAGTGAACGACCATCTCTTACCGTTATAAATAGTAAAGAAAATATGAAAATATATTGAGTTGGTTTGTCTTATTTTAACGAAGCAACAGATTGAAATGATTTTTAGCATAGATATAACATAATTATGGTAAAGTGATATAAGCTAATTTGTGTCCCGCAAAAATGTTCAATATTCAAGGAATAAGGAAATTCATGGGAATAAGCCTATGTAATTGATTTCAGCGCCCTCTTGTTTTCGTTTTTAGTTATAATCTTATAACATACTCTTGTCTATGGAGGGGGCGGCCACCGCGGTAATACACGCTATCCCATACGTAGAACAGATGACATGACAAAAGACCAGTGAAATATAGAACTCGCTCTTTCGAGCGCCCGTGCGCGTTAGTTTCAAACGTGGACCCGGGGCTTGTTGCGGCAAGAACACCACAATAACCATAACATCATCTAACTCACAGCTTAGCACCGTAAATCAGGCCAAAAAACCAAGGAGCGGATACCAGAGTTGGGCATTATTCGAATAAATTTCGGATGAATGTCGCAGAAAACTCTTGATTGGGTACAGCGTTGTGGAGATCGTTAGGAAAACTTTTGGCCAGCTATTGACGTTTTGCTGATATGACGATGATGTTGATGGTGTAAGTTAAATACGGAATCCACCAAATATGCACTTGCGCTTGCTCCAACCGTATTTACATGCGCGGGAGTCGGCGCGCGGTGAAAAAAATCGCACGTTTCATCCGACACATTAGCATACACCCGGCGAGCATCGCAACGACGCCGACGTTAGATGCATTTGGTATGCATATGCAGGTATTTCAAAATATGTAGAAGATTTGTAAACTAAAATTTTAGGTACAGGAAAAGAACTGGGGCAGGTATTCAGACGGAAACAAGAAGGAGGAGATATTATGGAATTAAGTTATCAATAGAGCCTGAACAACATTACTCTACGAGTATCTCACCGAGATCCCGCATACTGCTTCCAAATCATCAGGTCCTGTGAGTCTGTCTGTCTACGAACACGTAGACAGACAGACTGACAGGACCTGATCAATCAATCCATCAACAGATGCCAAACAGCTGAAACCTAGTAACCCCTTTTTGCTATTGATATAGACATAGGACTTTCTGTCCGTTTGAGATGTCGCAATTAATGTGTGCAGCGTAGATTTTGGCGTTCATTTATGTAATTTTAAGTAATCATAAAATCATAATCATCACTAAATAAAGTAAAGTAAAAGTAACAACCAACTAAAAAAACTAAATTCTTCATTCTACGAAATAAGTATTCTAAAACTAAAATTACAAATAAAAACTTCATAATACTTTCTTGCACCGCAATCCCTTATCTTTAATTTGATATACCGAAACTAACTGTGGCACTTGACTAGCGCTACACGTGATTTCGTTAGAAAGGAATTGCATTTGATAAAAAGTGACTGAAATATTCCTAATGGCCAGTAGGTATAAAATGGACACGCAGCCACCGTTTAATTTCCGCCTTATATAATTAATTTTATTTACCTGTGGAAGTTATGCCAGCTTTTTTGTAATTTGAAGATCTGCTATTCTTCCCACACCATAGGAAGTTGCCATTTTCGTAGAGTCCTGCTGTGGGATCTTATATCTGTCCAAATATACATAAGCGTGGTGAGCGTAAGTCGCCTTACATGCTCCGTCTAGTGGAGGTAGTCTGTGCCCCGGGGCCTGGTTGCCCTCCCCTAAATCCGGCCCTGCATAACTGTGGAAAATGTATCATACAATATTCATACTTGACATTCAAGTGTGATTGTGCCCGATAAAGGATTGTCATTATCAATATCATTAGCACTCTATATGAAATGCAATTCATCGGATTTGCAGTAAAAGAATAACAAAGGAGAGGTAACAATGATCCTTACAATGATGTTTACAATCATTGTCTTGCAATCAACCGTACTTAACATTTTTGTTTATTGATGATGAATCATATGTATCAATCATAAGTATTATGCAAGCAAATTCATGGGAATAAGCCTATGTAATTGATTTCAGCGCCCTCTTGTTTTCGTTTTTAGTTATAACCTTATAACATACCCTTGTCTATGGAGGGGGCGGCCACCGCGGTAATACACGCTATCCCATACGTAGAACAGATGACATGACAAAAGACCAGCGAAATATAGTACTCGCTCTTTCGAGCGCCCGTGCGCGTTAGTTTCAAACGTGGACCCGGGGCTTGTTGCGGCAAGAACACCACAATAACCATAACATCATCTAACTCACAGCTATTTTTGTTTATTGATGATGAATCCTACCACGACGTTTTAAATAAATCATATCACACTCGAAATCCCTTCTTAAATAAGAAGGGATTATTTACTACTATAGCAAATGCTCTGTAGAATGTAGTTGTCGCGCATATAATCCCGAATGTAATCTTACGTGACATTAAAGTAGGTTATACGTTGAAATAAAACAATTTAACGGATTATATCGCGTATATTATCTCATTCGAGTTCCCGACGTTTCGGAAGCTTTTCAGCTTTCCATGATCACGGGTTGTCTGAGAAATGATATTTTTTCCTCTTTCAAAGTTTCAATTTGTGCAAACCCACTTTGTGTACCCACTTTGAAAAAACAAATAAAGCTGTACATACATGCCAGATGGGCCTAATCTGTAAAGACAGTTACACATGTGCGAGAAGGGCTTGATTATTTTATTTTAATAATTTACCAAGCAGCATTTCACAAATAAGGCGTAGTGAGGAGAAAAGAAACGCTGCAAAGAAAAACTCCCAGGCTACCTCATTACTAATTATAATATTTTAAAAACAAAGACTTTTAAACTACTTTTTAACAGATAAGATATTTTTACACCGTTCGGAAATTAAGGTTTTGCAGTTCTGTGTCTTGCGTGTTCTTTGATGAGATGTATTACATGATCCCAAGCTGGTGGTAGCTACAACCCATCTTCTTTATTGCAATTAGGATGGAGATGGTGATTTTTGGTGGAGGAAAACATCGTGAGGAAACCTGCTTTATCGTTGGCTTCATCATCATATACCACACAGGTAAGATTGAAGTCAAATGCTTGCCTAATAATAAAAACTGCATATATCTGCCAAGTAATTCAAGGGTGTATGTCAAGTTTCCAATCAGTGGAGACTTCAGCCCATTCCCTCTGCATGTGTGGGAGTTAATATTTTGTGCCCAGGGCCCCGTCACATGACACGACTACTGGAGTAAAAAAATCTCATAAGTCTTCTACTGTACAGTAGTATTTTTAATGTTTTTCTCGGCTATGTCTCTGTGTGGTTTATAGCCAGGTGAGGTTGCTGTATGAGGAAGCGTCGACGTTTTCAATGCGAACATTAAAAAACAGAGGATTATGTGATTACAGACTGGCATTTGTTCATTTGAGTCTCTAAAAATTACCTAGTTCCCGAAAAATAAGCTAACTGCCTTCACCATGCAGGCAAATCCACGGGGAAATCACAGTATTCCATAAATCCCCTCAAACTCGCTCGTATTTCCTTCACGTCCACATTAAAAAGCGCCTCTTAAATCCCGAGTCCCGTAAAGACGTCAACACGAGTCACTGACCACACGCAAGACGAAGATGCTCCGTCACGTAGCGTCTAGACACAGTAGCTCAACGTGGAAAAATCTGTTTTCTGCACCAGATTAATGTCTGACACGGTTTGTTTTTAATGTGTGATTGCAGTGGTACTACGAATTGTGTTTTAATCGTCCGTAGCAAAGCGTAAAGATGGCGATGTATGGTTAATTTTTGAAGTAAAATCGGAGGGATAAATGCTGCTTACATATTTGGATATGTAAAGTACCTATATGGTCGGATCTCCGGAAAATACATGAAAGTTTATTTCAGAAAGTCATCATCAGATCGGAATTAATGCATGAATGTATCTCGACTATTTACAAAAAGATAAATACAAAAGTCGGTTTGAAAATGGGAGAAATAAAATACGTAATATTATTAAGATGTCGTTCTGGGAGGATCATCAGAGCCGACCGTCTACTTTCATGTTTAGATATGTTGCTGTATATCTAAAATAAATATGAGTGAATGAATGAATGCAATGCGAGCGGAGCAAAAGAGAGACCCTGATTTAAAACCGATGATGCAGTCGTCCATAATATCGGCCATAACCGTTACTTGCCAGTAAAGTTTGTCTCCGATCCTGATAGCCACTTTCTTCTCCCCCCTGACAGGTATGCGCTGACCAGTAGCCATTGTGAGTTGCAGGTTACCTTCATACTTGTCCTTTACATGCAGTAGCCCCGTTCGGATACCTGTCCGAGATGCTCCTGTGTCTATCGTTAAGTGAAATGGTTTTCCGTTGACACGTCCCGGAACGATTAGACTATTCCTTTCCGAAGCTTGGCAAACCATGATCCTCGAAGACCTAAACGATTCAATCAAAACAGCAAAATAACGAAAATATGACGATAAAAAGTGACAAAAGGCAAGCGAAGGAGAAACAAGTGGAAAGAAGAGGAAGTTAAGTGAAGTGATAAAAGTGAAGTAGTGGAAGTGAACTAGAAAGTATTCAGTGTCAGTGACTCAGTGTGTGCTATACACGATGCGAAGTCTAGAATCGGTACCGGGACGCGTTAAACAGTGAATCCCTCAAATCAAATCAAATCAAATCAAAATATCCTTTATTCAAGTAGGCTTAGATACAAGCACTTTCGAATTGTCAGTTACAATGAGAGAAGTCTTTGCTGGGAAACATACAATATGATCCAACATTTGTTGCAAGGATTAGGGAAACCCAGAAAAACCTAATCAGATCATTTAACTTAAGTATAATACTTACTTATTATTGATAAAATCATCATTTTAAAAATTAAAATAATTAGTAAATCTAGAATGTGTCTAGAATAAAATTCTAAATGTATATAAAACAATTAATATGCGTGTACCAATTAACTATTACAATATTGTCTTAATTATACTTAAAACTTTTACAATTGTGTTATAACTAATTTATAATTGATACACGCGGAGGAGATGTACAAATTCTCCAAATCAATGTTAATATTAAATATAAACTATTTTTTTTTCAGAGATGTATAAGGTAGAGACCTTATAAACCTTATAAACTATTTTTTTTTTCAGAGATGTATAAGGTGAGGCGTCACGACATGCGATAAAATTAAATATAATAATTTGACTGAATTCTACTGAGATGTTTAAGGTCTCTTAGGGGTCAAAGTGAATAATACATTAAACATAATTATTATTAAATCTAAATTTCTTAGAGATGTATATGGTCTCTAGGCGTCATAACATGCAAAAAGATAAAATTAGTTAATTAAAATCCTCAGAAATGTTTAAGGATATACCTCTATAAATAAAACAAAACTTTTAGAGATGTATACAGTCTCTAAATCAAATAAAAAATGAATAACTTCAATCGAGTACAGGATGAAGTCTCTCACGTCATCAGTTCATTAAACACTGGTAGGCAGTTACTAGGTATACAATTAGTTTGGCCCTTGCTAGCATGAACAGACCGGACCCCACAAACGGCACCCGTTCACGAGCATGACGCATATCTCAGCCATCGCCTCCCTCAACCATATTTTAGGGAAGGTTGCGACTCGATCAATGACGCCACTGTAAGCAAAGACCTTTAAGCGAGCATGACATGCTCACACTGCCGGGCATTAAACACTAATAGTATAGCCCGGTGAGAAACAAAAAATTTGCTCTAATGCAACATTAAATGCGAACTATTATTACCTCTTAAAATAATGCTTACTTTACATACACAACACTAAACTACTGGCTTAAAGACATCTTTATCGTCTAAAAAGTCATTTACAGTATAATACGCCTTGTTTAGTAGGTGACGTTTTATGTGGGACTTAAATTTGCTGCAAGGTAAATTCACTACATCAGTAGGTATTTTGTTATAGAAGCGTACACAGTTCCCCACGAACGAAGTTCCGACCTTGCGAAGACGATGAGCAGGCATGGCAAGCTTGTTCTTATTTCTTGTATTGTAGTGGTGAATGTCACTGTTGTGTTTGAAATCATGTTGATTTTTCCGAACATACATAATATTCTCGAGAATGTACTGAGATGCAACGGTGAAAATATTGGTTTCCCTGAATTTTTCTCTCAGTGATGCACGAGCTCCCAGTGCATAGATTGAGCGTACTGCCCGTTTTTGTAGTACGAAGATGGTTTGTATGTCCGCCGCCTTGCCCCACAACAGAATTACATATGACATTACACTATGAAAATAACTGAAGTACACGAGCTTTGCCGTCTCGACGTTTGTTAACTGTCTGATTCGCCTCACTGCATAGGTGCGGAGCTTAGTTTACCTGCAAGAGTGGCTATATGCGCATTCCATTGCAGTTTAGAGTCCAAAGTAACACCCAGGAATACTGTTTTGTCTTCAAATTCTAGAACATCGCCTTTCAATGTCACCTTGGCACAATCTACTTGTTTCACATTCGGTAATGTGAATTTGATGCACTTGGTTTTCTTGGCATTTAAAAGTAAGTTATTTGCAGTAAACCAATGTACAATAGTAGACAGCGCATCGTTTATAGTAACGAAGTTATTCTCTTTTCTTTTCACTTTAAAAAGAAGAGAAGTATCATCTGCGAATAACACGATATCATGTTTATCTTGCACAAGGTTTGGTAGATCATTGATATACACTAGAAACAGAAAGGGGCCTAGAATTGAGCCCTGGGGTACCCCCATAGCAACAGATGACCCAGTTGATTGCATCCCGTTGATTACTACGCGTTGCGTTCTGTCTGAAAGATATGATGAGACGAGGTCAAGTGCACCGTTCTTTATTCCGTAGTGTTCCAACTTACGCATTAAATTATTATGATCAACGCAATCAAATGTCTTTGATAGGTCACAAAAAATCCCAATAGCATCTTGAGCGTTTTCCCAGGCATCAAATATGTGTTTAACTAGCACTACCCCAGCATCAGCAGTGGAGCGACCTTTGGTAAATCCAAATTGACTACTATGAAGTAGGTTATATCCATTAAAATGAGATGTAAGTTGATTAAGAATAAGTTTCTCAAAAACTTTACTCAATGCGGGTAGTATTGATATTGGTCTATAATTTGTGGGGTCTGTTTTCGTTCCTGATTTAAATAAAGGAATGATCTTGCTGTGCTTCATCAAATTAGGAAATACTCCAGTGTCAATACATTTGTTGAATATATCAGCCAAATATGGTGCAATCGCCTCTATTATTGAATGTAACACTTTAACGGAAAGGCCCCACAGGTCTTCAGTCTTCTTCAAATTTAACGATCTAAAGGTTTTGATAATAGTATTTGGAGTAACATATGTATATTTAAAGAAGTTTTTACATTCTGGTACATACATTTTTAATATTGATTCAGCAATATCTGGCGATTAATTTAAAGATTTTGTTGTCTCTACAGGTATATTAGAGAAGAACCGCTCAAACTGATGCGCAACTTCAATGTCCGCATTTACTGTTTCATCGTTGAATTTTAGGCTAAAATGAGGATTTTTTACTTTAGTTTTCCCAGTTTCGTCATTTATGACCTTCCAGACGGCCTTCACCTTGTCACTAGAATTAATAATTTTTTTAGACAAATATTCCGATTTAGCAGCAGCGCACAATTGTTTGAAGGACTTGGAAAAATTCTTCACGTATTCTAGAAATTCCGGTCTCTTATCGATTGACCTTTGATCATATAGATCGTAAAGACGAAGTCTTTTTTCATGAATATCAGGCGTAGCCCAGTCGCTAAATGTAGTTTGCTGCTACTGTAAGTCGCAAATAAACTAACGTGGAATTGTCAAGGTGTTTTAACTGTATCCTATACCCCACGCTCGTAACACTTTATTTAACTGTCGGCCAACAAGATTTTTCTTTCCTATGTTATAGCGACAGTTCCCCCTCCTCTTTACTAATTCGATGGATTTTTGACCGGGCGTCAGCGAAAGTCTCGATTTTAACTTGGAGAAAAATGCTTTCGTATGTCCGTTTACGCATTTCTCAACTGATTCTCGTGAAATTTTGTGAGCAGGCTCGATAATTATGTGTTTTATTTGTTGACGCTGTTTTTAGAAATTTTAAGTGTTTCGTTTTTTTTCTTGAGTAGGTCGAGAGGTCTACAGTTCACAGAACCACTAGTTAGTTTATTCGCAGCTTCCTAACCATTTCAGTAGAACGATGATAAACAATCCAAGTACCAGGGCCGTATAGGCCAGTAGGAAGTCGCTAGCGTGTGGTTACTGATTTAGCTGTGACTGCAGCGGTACCGCGTGCACTGTTTAGGACCAATCTACTGTTCCATTATAGGTATGCGCGTGCGCTGCGAATGTGCGTAGATACTCTGATTAAACAGCTTTTAGACGAGACAATTCTGTTGACCGTCTTAGGCCTCACGTTGCAGATAGCATAATATATACTGATATCTGGTTCCTGAACTAGGCGCGGCGCAATGCACAATTAAGTCCCAGAGTAAAAAATACCTGTCGGTATCCTCAGACCTGAGAAGATTGGTATACATGGACGCTAATTGTGCGGAATAGCCAATATTTACTTTTTGAACGCCGCAATGGTTGCAAAAATTATTCAATCTCTCGCTCGTTCTTAGTTAGCTCTCTTGCTCGCACGGGGTGATGCGCAGCTTTCGCCATAGATAAAAAGAGAGTGTCGTCTGTATTTTTACTATTATTTATTCTGTCCCTGAATACACTGAACCAGAATTGGAGTGGCAGGCAGGTCGTTTGTCGAACCTGACTACCTGGGGCAGAAAGGTTTTCGTGAGGCCACCAGGAACCTGAAGAGGACCGTATGAAGTGGACCGACCATTTTTGGTTAAAATCGCTGGATGAGGGTAGTGCAAGTTCGGATCTCATCGTAGACTCTTCCAAGGGGTACGGCCCAGCAGTGTATGTTATTTGCGTATGGTGTTTCTAGGATGTATAATCCACTTATAAAATTTAAACAAAATTCCGTCCGTCTACCCCATGAAACTTCGGGAACTCAAATGAGTTAATAATACGCGATGTAATCCGTTTTTTTTTATTAAATGAGTGTTTCCTAGCCGAAACAAAAAAGAAATATCTTTACTATTATAAAATTGTAAAATGAAATGTCTGTACATTGAAGACATTTAAAAAAAATGAAATTGTCACTGACTATTTGGAGGTCACTAAATAAAAATTATTTATGGATTTTTTTGTATGTTCGTACGAGTAATGTTCGTATATGTATATGTCTCGCTGTGGCTTGATCACGCTAAATCTGCTTAACGGATTTCAACCAGTTTTAATACACGGGTAGTTGGGTATTTCCAGATAGTTATAGGATACTTTTTACCCTACTAAGCTGAAGACAAAAAGAGGCGTTATTACTTTTTCTCCTCCGTGAACGAAGTTGCGAACACCTTCTCCACTTATTACATTTCTTATCGCGATAGCCAAAATAAAGAGCGATGCGGGTATAAAAAGAGTTATTGAAATTACTATAATGTACTAGGTACAGTCAGCATCAAATAGTTCGTAGCGACCAAGGTAGCCAAATATATTGGAAAATATTTTTTGCATGTGTTACGATATATTTGGCGACCAGTTTGGCTCTGCGGGAGTAACGTTGCCTGCGAAGCCTACGTCCTGGGTTCAAGTTCCGGTAAGGGCAAATATTTGTCTGATGAGCATAAAAATATGTTCCTGAGCCTTGGATGTGTTCTATGTATATAAGTAAAAATATCTATTAAATATAAAGTTGTCTAGTACCCATAACACCAGCCTTATTGAGCTTACCATTGGACTAGTTCGATTTGTGTAAAAATTGTGGGCTATTTCCAGTTGTCCGCATCCCATACTAACTGCGAACTACTGAGACTTTTTTTCCACTAGTCCGCAGTGAAAATAAAAGGGAAAATAAATTCCCAGTAGTTGGCACCTGCGGCAAGCGGTAGTGCGAACAACTGGGAGTAGCCCAAAATTGTCCTGTAATATTTTTTTATTTGGCCGCTTTGACTGCTATTAACTAAATATATAAATATGATGCACCAGCATCAATATCTGCCATAACAAAGCGGGCAAAAATATCTAACACGTTCTAACAGCCCTAGAAATAGAGTCGTGTCAGATATTTATGCGCGCTTTGTTGTGGCAGATTTTAATGTTTGTGACTATACATGTTTGTTGGTTGCGGTCCCCGGCCACGAGGGAGCGGCTCAGAAGAAAAACTACATAAATAAATAAATATTACGCAAATCGAACTAATCCCATGGTAAGCTCTATAAGGCTTGTGTTATGAGTACTAGACGACGATATAGGAACAAATATTTATTGCTCATCACACAAATATTTGCCCATACCGGGATTTGAATCCAGGACCTCAGCTTCCCAGGCAACGTTTCCCACTGAGCTAAACCGGTCGTCATTGTTGTTTTAAAGGAATTAGGTGGGAGTGTAATAAATAGTGAACAAATGTTCTGTGCGCTCCGATAAAGCGACAAATGAAGCGAAAATGTGATGATTTCAATTCTGCCGGTTGACGGGTTTTTTTTCCCGGTATTTCCATACTTTTAATGGAAAATTTGGAGGTATTAAGTATGCATAAACATTTTTGGTATTTGTTATCTGTAGCTATTAAATATTTGTTGCTTATAAACAGGACGTAGCGGCCCGCTTCACGACATTTAAAATGTATTATTTGGGGCCACTTGAGCAGCCCAGAGTTAACGAATTTAACTCCGAGTTATATATTTTAACTCCTGTTAGATTTATACCAGAATTGGCAGATTAACTCTAGGTTAATATTTTGGTGCAAGCCCACCTTATTGACAACCCATATCAGCTCAAGAACGTACACTGCTGGACAAAGGCCTTCTCCAAGGATTTCCATAACGAACGGTCGTGTGCCGCCCTTATGCGGTTTCCCGCAATCATCAGTAGATCATCGGTCCACCTTGACAACAAGTGCCGACTGCCAATTATCATAGGCTTTGTCACTCCCACAACCATTAAAGCTATTTAGGTTGCTGAGCAAGACAAAGAAATAGACGTACACACACTAGAAAATATAACCCTCCAGCTGATGTTAGGTAAATACTACCCCTAAGGCTTACGTGAATTTATATTTACTTGGTAAAAATCACAAGTGACTAGTCTCTCAATAGATGAATCATGAGATTTTGGGACTAATGCACAATTTTAAGAGATTACCCCTTAAAATTGTACATTATAAATAATGAGTCCAACGGTTTATAATGCATACAGACAATCACGCCTTTTTCCCATTACGGGGTAGGCAGAGACTTACCTCCTTCCACTTGCTACGGTCCTTGCATACAACAGCCGCTTCATCAACATTCATTAATCTCTACACTTTGTGCTGTCACAACCCTTTCGCTTTGTCTCATTCACGTACCGAATATCAATATTTCTTGCATCTATCATTTGACATACTTCATCTATTTTATCATTCAGGGGAGGAATCCCCTTACATTTAACGTAGCAAAGCGGCTCTCCATAGCCCACTCTTCGCTTTCGCGTGTAGGGTTTATACTACTCATCTAAAATATCACAATGTAGAGGGTACTGTAGAGATCCGATTGATGTCTATGTCAGTAACGGCAGGTGATCAATATTTTATAATTTTGAAATTAAAATTCTTCGGATTACCGTATTTGATTGAGATTTTTTTTATAAGACATAAATACAAGTGAGGCTGCGCCTAATAATATTATTCTTTGAATAATATTTGTTAAAGCAAAATAAACAAAATTAGACGGTTTTACAGTTTTAATTGACGCTTAGTGACACCATTTTCAATATAGCTCGGTAACAAAATAGCTATGAATCGAGAGGGTGATCGAAACAGCTTTTCACACCTTGGTAGAGGCATATGTCTATTCGACGGGATTGATTCCTTTTTCGTCGTATTTCTGATTGGACATATTCTTGTGTCAGCACAATCCTGTTTCGATGTTTTCCGTTTTTGGCATATTCATGTTTCAACACATTTAAGTAAATAAATTATAGTATGAAATACTTGTGACTTTGCTAGCGTAATAATTGTAGCGTCAAAAATAACGATACCTAGGATTAATTTCATTTGTGTATAATGATCAATACTGAAAACGGAATGTGCCGAAACAAGAATATGCCGAAAACGGAATACGTCCAAACAGGAATGGGCCGAAACAGGAATATGTCCAATCAGGAATACGATGAAAAAGGAATCAATCTTCGACGGTGAGGGAAGACCCTCGCATAGTATTAGCCAAGCAAAGTGAGCTCTATGAGAAGTTGAAAGGAGGGTTTATACGATCAAGTGTGTTATATTTTAAACTAAAAGGTGCCCACAACATCGAACGCTGAGGAGAAAAAGTAATAGGTACCCCCTCTTTCCTTCTCGAGGGTATTCAGTTAAAAAGTATCCTATAACCATCTGCGGATACCCAGCTATCCGTGCAACAATAGTTATTTGTTATGCAAGGCTTCAAAGTTCTTTATTGGCAAGAGTGTTGAATTGAAAGCCTAGTTAGCGAAGGAATGTAAAATATAGATTCCTGCGTAACGAGGCTTTCGAGGCACGAGAAGCCAAATAATTTTCCAGCCATGCGAAACACACATCTTTTAACCTCATTACAGCGAGGAAAATGTCAGATGTAAGAAAAACTATGAAATTATAATCAATCGATATTTTTTTCATTTAAAACAAGTGATATGAACCTACGAAACACACTCATAACAAAGGAAAGAAATAAACATAAAAAATATATATTCGAACTTTAAATGAACTTTTCCACGCAGACTTGTCGCTGCGAGAAGTGAAAAATATGTTAAGCCGTTTTGACGGGATGAAGCCACAACGACACATACAAACATATTTTTTCTTTAATATTATTATTTTTTTGATTCAGTGGCCTCTACGTTACAATTTTTTTTTTAATTTTTGAAGATAATATCTGTAATATACTTACAGACATTTCATTTTTACAACTTTATAATAGTACAGATATTCGATTTTTGTGACCTGCATTATACAAAATGTCTGCCACAAAATTAAATGGGTTAACCGACGTCAATGACTTTATTTTGGAGTTCAAAATGATATCCAACATAGTCATGGTCAGAGGAACAGAATAAGATCGAAAGATGCAGGTTATAAGTAAAGATGCCTACAGGTGCAATACTTATATAGAAACTGGTATTACACAGTTACACATTCGTGTTCTTGAACGCGCACTACGCGTCCGCAGGTATCCCATACTGCCTCACCGCACATAATTTATGATTGTTACGCACCATTAAAAGCCCCATTGGACCTACTTAGGGCTATCTGTTAACTTTCTAAACGCGAACTAGAGCTACAAGTCGTGTTTTGTCGAAACAACAAATGAAAAAGTTTTATTTTTATCGATTGAAATGTACGCTGTTTGACACTGTCCCGTAGTCGATTAATTTATCGGTGTAATCGATACCAAACTCGTAAACGGGCAGTATGAACGTAATTGAGAACTATTTGAATAAGGAATGGCCGTCTTTGTGACGGTGCGCTTCGAATGCCTTTTCCGACGGAAACTGAACTAGTTTGAACCTAATATATATTTTGAAATAACTACTTTTTAGGAATTCATTTGTTATTAGAATTGGATGGGCCGAATATAATCGGAAATTATAATATGGGGGGCATAAAGTATGAACGAATAATTTAAAATACGTACAGACATTTTGCCAAAGTAGGTATTACCTAAATAGTTTAGATTTAAATTATATACCCCCAAGTGTTTCATGATTGTGCGATGAGAACATTTTCTCTGTCTTATTGGTACCTAGTAAGAGTAACAGTAGTAAAAGGACTGGCAATCGCCATACTTTGGTTCGGGCCCCGATCGCAAGGAGATACTCAAGCAAAAACTTTAGATGGTGCTTCAAGAGTCCCCAGTAAGCTCGGTTCTCCATACAAACGTAGTTACGCTCTTATTTTCAAACGACTAGCTAGTTTGGTCTGAAACTTTGTACTTAAAATAACTTTAGGTATATGCAGGCCTGTAATTAGTTTATGTAGCTTCAGATACCATAGTAAAAAAAAGCGAATATAAGTTTTTCATAAAAAACTTGTTTTTACTTTATTTCGTTTGTTCTATAAACTACAGACATATAAACTAGTTTCAGGCCTAGATATACCTCATGTCTTTGTATATGCAAAGTTTCGTTACAATCCAACACGTAGTTTTAAAATAAGAACGAAACTCCGTTTGTATGGGAAGGTGAAATTCGGCCGAGAGCTTACTGGGGACTTAAAAGTAAACATTTAGCGATGTTTTAATTGAACAAAGAAACATAATACAGTAACAATTACTTCGTATACAGATAATAATAAATCAATCGTAACATTTAAATACTGTGTCACGATTGCAAGATATCTTGGCTATATAATATTTTCTTCTGTTTCCGCGATTATTACTCATTGAAATAAAAGAATTTAACGGATTATATCGCGTATATTATCTTATTTTAGTTCCCGACGTTTCGGAAGCTTTCCAGCTTTCCATGGTCACGGGAGGACTTGACCATGGAAAGATCTTGGCTATATTTATAAAAAAACCGCAGATCTTTATTTATAAAAATAAAGATCTGCATAATCCAGTTTCTTCACAAACACTTCCAGTTTCTTTACAAATAACCGTTTGTCTACTCAATCTATACAGTATTAATCTTATTTTGGCGTCGGTGCCATATAAAGAATGTGTAATATATTGAATATAATATAAGAATGTGAAAGTTGTGGCACCGACTCTCTGATTGTGTTATTTCATTACAGAGTTTCTGTGACTAATTTCCGGCTCCATCATCAGATCAGCTCAAAGTTGTCATAATATTGTACCTAATTTACATAAGTATGCCAAATTTTAGCTCAATCGGAAACCGTGAAGTGGGTAAAATTTAACATGCAAGATTTGTTACATAGTTAGCTACATACATACTTAGTTTCAGCAGTGGATCTATTAAAAAGTTTGTAAAAAGAAAACTAGATAGTGCCCGCAACTTCTTTAGTGGAAGAGAAAACAGTTATAACTATCTTTTTTGCTTGACTGCCTCGTCGGTAAAAAAATATTCTATAACTATCCTCAAAATTTCCATTTATCCTCGTAACAAAAATGATGAAACATGACCAACTGTTATTTATTTATTTAAACTTTATTGCACGATACAAGAAAATACAAATGGCGAACTTAATGCCATAAAGGCATTCTCTACCAGTCAACCATTAGGCTAAACAGAGAAATTATTGGTACGGGATATCGGTATCAAACTTGTACAAATTAATAATTACAAGGAAAGGTAAATGACGTGATGCATACATAGGATCATTATCATTTGTTTTACTTATTCACAAATTCAATTATTATTGATTCAGTTACAATTAAGTACACTATGTACACATGTATAATATATTAGTATACCTACAGTTTACAATCTGTACCTATACCAAAAAAGGTTACAATCCAATCAAATGCCCCATAATACCGGCAATCCACGGACAATTTTAAACATTTCGACAAATAATGCTCAAAGCGATACATTTTTGTCGGTAATTTTTGCATACATAAATCTTTTGTCGGCTGTAAACCAGTGTTTTTCTTTATGCATTTTACTTAAGCTTTCTTTAGTGGGAATAAGAGTGTTTTCTTTGATTTGTACGGTCTTGATTATTGGCGAATTATAATCGGTTGTCGGTCCCGATGCGTTTGCGCCTCCGGTGACACGTGACTTTTGACTTCTTTTGTTTGACGTCTTGGTCATCCGAAGAATAAAGGATCAAGTATGTTCAATTTTGACGCTTTCGCGCGAATTGTTGGTAATTTTTGACGTTGAATGATATATTGGGGACGTTTTTGTTTCGAGATTTTAAATAGATCGAGGTCGATTTGCGGTTTATCCAGGTTCTTTAAGAACATATAAAGTTAGTATAAGTACCTATTGATTTAAACGACTAAGTTACACGATTTTCACATTATTGTCACTACGGAAAAGTATTCAATCGCTTGTAATTGTATTTATTTATTTACCTCAACGTTTCGGACGTGACAGTATTGTCAATTCTAACACTCCCTTAATGTCGAAAAAAATGTACTTAATATTTAATAATAACGCTACTGTACTAGTGTAATATCTTATCTATATTATTATAAAGTTGTAAAAATGAAATGTCTGTAAATTCAAAATATTTTCTAAAAAAATATTGTAACGGACTGGTTGAAGGTCGCTGTATCGATTTTTTTATAGTATGTGTCGTTATTCACGCCAGGCTGACAAACATACCAAAAATCCAAAAAAAACTGTACATTCAAATAGTAGGTTTCACTTTTTAAATTTCTTTAATGTACAGACATTTAATTTTTACTACTTTATAATAGTATAGATGTATCTCAGTAGGTACTAATTACTCAAGTACTTACATCGTGGCTATTCCTGGAGGTGTAAGATGATAATTATTTGATCAAATATTATTGAGAAGGGGAGGGCGGGGAACAACAGTGGATCGGTGGGAGACAGTGGATCTTTGCCTATATTTCAGATAAATAATAGATCTATATCTTCGTCATGGGACGAGTCGAAAGAGCGCTTAATACGTACCAAAATGCAAACAAGACAGACGTTTAAATCTATTATATATTTATCTAAAATATAAGCAATTATCCACTTCCCCTAATATTTAGTGTGTAACGTATATAGTGTGCATAAAAGTATATATAGTGTGTATATGTAATCAAGTTTCCAGAATAAATATAATATGGTAATAATAATCGTTTATTAGCAGAAAAGGGATACAACAACTAGATTGAGGTCCCTGATTTCTGAGCTAGGTTATAACCTGTGTTACAGATGTCAGTGTTCTCTCCCACAACATTACCTCATACAATTTCACTTATAAAGAGAATGAATGGTTAATTGATGATTACTCAAAAATATTCGAACAAATAGTTATCATCTTACACTCGTTCAACGTAATTAAAAACTTTAAAAAAAAAAAAAAAAACCGACTCCAAAAAATCTAAAAAGTGAAAATTAACGCCATAATTCAGTTTCTTCAAATTACTTACAAGTAACCGTTTGTATACTCAATCTATACAGTATATACAATTAATCTTATTTTGGCGTCGGTGCCATATAAAGAATGTGTAAAATATTGAAAATTGACGATTTTAGTAAGTTGTGACACGATGGCACTGACTCCAAAATAACATTAAATGTATATACTGTATAGATTGAGTATACAAACGGTTACTTATTGCGATATAGATACAAATCAAAGCGCAAAGACAAATACGATTGCTCTCGCACGTGGTCACACCAGGACTCGAACCCGGTACTTCCTGATTACAGCACAGTGCTCGCTAGTGAAAGGGAAACACACCTGACGCGTAATCAGGAAGTACCGGGTTCGAGTCCTGGTGTGACCACGTGCGAGAGCAATCGTATTTGTCTTTGCGCTTTGATTTGTATCTATATCGCAATAGATAGTAATGTGGTGTTAATTTTCCCGCATTAAAAACACAAAATCCCAATTAACTTGCGGTTCATATAAAAAGAAGAAACGGTTACTTGTAAGTAATTTGAAGAAACTGAATTATGGCGTTATTTTTCACTTCTTAGTTTTTTTGGAGTCGGTTTTATTTTTTTGTTTAAAAGTTTATTTATTTTACACTTTTTAGTTAATCGTTACTTAAAAGTGTATCTCGTGACGATTCGAACAAGCCCAAACCCGGCTAGGATACATTATTTTATTACATAGATCTGGTGCCTACCTTCCGGCTCCATCATCAAATCAATTCGATGGTACCATTTTCATGAGGAACATTTAAATTTGTGACTATGAAGTTGCTTAGCTAAATTAATTAAGATATTTTGTCGCCACCCGTAAATCATTTATCATTGAGGAGTTCCGATGGCATTCTGTGGTCTTCTGCATCAGTTCCACTTCACCAATTTACATGTTTCTTATAATACCAATATCGCTATATGTAGGCCTACAATATTTGAGGAGTTCCTTCAATTCCTCATGGATTCCATCATCAGATCTTCACCAAAATTAAATGGGACCAACTAGAAAGTACTTTCTATAAAACCAAAAAAAAAAATTTGAAATCGGTCAAATAGTCTTTGAGTAATCGGTGAACATCCATAAAAAAAAAACATTCCGTCGAATTGAGAACCTCCTCCTTTTTTTGGAAGTCGGTTAAAAAGGTCGATGTACATACATCGTTTTCCACGTCTAAAGATACCTACTTAAAGTTTGAGATTACGAAGTCATAATTTTCAAATGATAATCCAAATAATAGTCCGTTGTTGTTTACGAGTATGAAGTAGGTTGGTTTTTTTTCTCATTAATTGACTTTGCGTAGACTTGGGTAATGCGATACTTGATATTTCCTCAATAACGTTGCATTATTGACAGATAATCAAGCAGGTACGATTGGGAAGGTTTCGAGAGTGAATGATTCTAGGTGCCGTTCATTCATTCGTTCATTTCCTCAAGAATGCAGCCGTTTGTATGCGTGTGCGACCGGCTGAGGTATGCGGGAGGTAAGTAGCTGGTAGACTGTTTCGTATAGTAATATTGAGTAATTAATATTGCAATACAGTTTGATTGTAAAGGAAAAAATCAATATGACCTACTTAATTACTAATGTAAAAATGGCGTTCGTGAAGTCACCCACTAGGTCTAGGTTTAGATAATAAACTAGGTAGGTATAAATTAGTTTTAAGTTACAGGGCACCACCGAAAATCGCGTCACTACTTGCCGTGGCATAAAGCTCAGTGTTGACCCCTTACAGCGTTATCATTTGTATTTGTTATTTGTAATTTTTGTTTATGCTGCCGTTTTATAAATATGTTTTATTTCTTTCTTACTTTCTAAATTGCAAACAGGATTTGAACCTGCAACCTTCTTTAGCGAAGAAGTGCTCTGACCAAGTGAGCTATTACAACTTTACGTACGCGGCTTGAAATTTTCGATCACAATCTAATTAGCACTAAGTAGCGCCCTCTGTATGTTTCATTTTTTAATGTCTAGTAATATCAGTCATGTTTTAGGTTTGAAACGTAGACGAAGGCTAAACGCGTCTACGTTTCAAACCTGATGATTGTAGGTCTGATTTAATTACTACCAGATACCATTTTTCTGTTTATTATAAAGTATGCATAGAACGACCTGTCAAACTGCAATGTTACTAGATTATAACTGTTATTTTCCTTTTACCACTTGCCATGGTTTTTAGAAATTACTAGGGACGTGAGACGTCACACGTTCCTAGGCTTCAGTATGGAGACTATTGAGCGACTTTTGGGAAAGTCCAAAAATGTGACTTTAACATTGTTGTATCTTGGGCAGTTGTTATTAGATTAAAGTAGTTTTTTCACCAATATATCTATTATTAAAAGTTAATACGTCGTCGAAAAAAGTTGTCATCATCTCTATTAGAAGAATTGTTAAAATAATTAAATTATTATATATAATTTGGCATAAATATTCCACGTGACATTGACTTACCACACTGCGCCCGGAACACCCGGAGCTTCCTAATGTCGTCCAGTTTCCCGCATAGTAATCAGGCGCTTTTTTTTATGTCTGTACTGAATTTAACTATTTAGGAAAACTAATGAAGAACGCCGTCAAACTACAAGTTATGCAATATGTTTGAGCACGTAGTATGTCGTCTTGGCGGGACATGGTTCTTAATTTTTCAGGAAACGCGGCTGGAGACTAATGACTTAAACTTGAACAAATACTAGTACTACTCTATCCATAAACCGCCAAGTTCTATATATAATATGGGTTTCTTGATTTTTCAAGCGAAAAAGGTTAGCAACGTATGGGTGACTCCTCCGGTGTTGCACGTATCCATGGGCGACATTTCCATCAGGTGGGCCGCCTGTCCTTTTGCCACTTATTATATAAAAAAAGCTTTATTCATTTGCTCTTCGGAATTTCCATGTTACCCTCAATTTAACTGCTTTAAGAGGATATAGTTGTGCAGTTAAGATGATAACTGAATTGTTTATATAAATTAGTCTCGTATTAATAAAACAGTCAGTATAAAATAATAGTACATTGTTTGACACGAAGTGATTATTTGGACGAGCTCACGAAGTAAACGAGGACAAATATGTATGAGTGTCATAATGGCTTTTAGCCACGTGTTAAACACTCTGCTTTTCACTTCGACTGCGAGAAAATAAAAAAAGACTTAACATTAAAATTGTACATTTAATGAAAAATTTAAAGTACAGTTTGAGCAATTCTATCAGAATGGCCAATCTGATCAGGTGGGTTTGTTTGTTTTTAATTATTCGTAAGGAGTATGTAGCAGGCCGCAAGTTTTTTTTCAGAGTCTATCAGAATGGCCAATCTGATCAGGTGGGTTTGTTTGTTTTTAATTATTCGTAAGGAGTATGTAGCAGGCCGCAAGTTTTTTTTCATAGTCATAGAAATTGTATGGGATTAAGTATATGGCTTTCTTTTAAACCCTAGGGGCTAAATATACAATTTTAGTCTCGCTTCGAGCTAATATGACGTATTTTTTGAGCAAGAGAAGTGAAAATATAGTTTATATATAAATCATTCTGTTGGAATTATCAAAGGATGTTTTAAAAAAAGCTCTTACAAAAAGAAACAGCTAAGATCGAAGGAAGAACAAAAGAAAGTCTTCTGTAACCCACATACTTACAGCAACGTGTTACTATAATTATATCCGCCATTATATATTTAAGGCCATAATTAGTATTTTCGGCAACCGCAAATTTGACATTCAGATTTCGAACGCGCGGATTATCGCATCAAAACTGACGTGCAGCCGAAATTAAGTGGCGGCGGTAAAAGAAATTAAAAGTGGACGCCATATCAAAGCAACCGCTCACCGGTACGTCAATCTTGCTGATTTTTCGTTCAGTTTCAAAATAAATGAAATAAAAAACAAGGGATACTATTAATGCCGTGTCTCTGGCCTCAGTGCGAGCTTACGACGCATCGCGCGCGCCCGCACGGTTCGCGCCATTTCCCTCGCGACACGCGTTCGAATTTTGAATTCAGAAAGACCATAGACCAGTTTCCTTTTTTCCGTGACCGTTCCTTAGTGAGTGACGTGTAGTAGTGCTGTGCTTGTGTATTTTAAGTGTGACTAGAACGGTTTTTGATTCGAAAATTCCTAACTTTTCGGTGATAGCTGTGTCTTGTGAAGTTTTCCGTAAGTCAAATGACCGTTCAGGTAAGCTTTTATTTTTAATGAACTGCTTTTAATCGATATTATTGATCACCTAGAAAAATCGAATGCAGCGGATATCTACAAAAATCGTCCGGTTAGTTATTTAAATAAAGGTTGTCGACTCGTAGTTTCACTATCTGCCAAATTATACGCTCTATTTTAATCTAAACACATTGGTGATAACGGCTCCTACGGTAATCGACATAAATTTGACAGCGCGCGTCGACCAATTTGAAGTCGATTACAACCACACTTTTGGTTGTGTTGAAATTAATTGCAACCGATTACGCTCAACACTGCGTTCGATTTATAAAAAAACTTTTTTCTATTAATTTGTCTTTCGAATTTGGAATGTTAATGAAATTATGAATTGGGTAGACGTGTATGGGCAACCGATGGAGCAGGAATTAGATGAAAAGTTTTTGTAATAAATTCGATTGGTATCAGAAAGCATGGATGGTACATACCTAACATCAGTTTTTTTGAATGGCTTTATTAGTTGTTGTGCGCTGTATTTTTTTATAATTTGCTCTAATTTCACGATTAAAGTACCTAAATAGTTAAGGCACTGATATACCTCAGTCAAATAAGCAGCAAAGTCAAATTTTGAAAACCGAATGCTTGTCGACACCGAAGCCTGTTGTCAAACCTCATCTTCATTCTTAAAGCTTTTTTAAGTTTTCGTATAACATATTATAGCATACGTATGTATTTAATTTATCTTTAACGGTTTTTCCTAGGGGGTTTTAACACCATCAACAAGAGTAGGCAATGTATAATGTCTATGTCTCATATTTACTTTTATTACGTTAAAAATATAAAAAGGAACTGACCCATATTTTTTTACTGCTAATCAATATAGGCTATGGCTGCGTGTCAAACAGCCGTGGCTTGGTTTATTGACAGTAGCAATCTTGCCGGCCAGGTTTATCAAACAGGCTGGCTAGACCATTTAGATTTCTAACAGTATCAAATGTCTAATGGCTTCTCTAGTTGACATAACCTTAATTATTTTCCTTAGCAGTGTTTGTGTTTAAGTTGTAAACTCTTAACGTTTCTAATGTCAGCAAATTTGCCGTTCTCTTTCACGTGCATGTACTAGAAAGAGATAGGTGCTGTTTGTCGCGTGATTAGCGAACTTGCGAAGTTATGCTGGTGTAGACAATGTGGCTCCTGTTTATTAAGACACTTAGTGTGGAACTTTCTATGATGAACCGTTGGTGGCATGAGTGGTTAAGCATTTTCGTATTTAGTCTCCGAAGCTAGGGGATATTGCGACAGTCGTATGACATAAATTAATAAATATGAAAAAGTAGGTTCTAAATGGTTAGCTTACTATTGATGTTTGCCGGTACAGTCTCTAGCTTAATATTTATTTATTTTATTTATTCGGCGCGCTTCGTTATCGCAGATATTGATGCTGGCGAATGTACAGATGTGCACACAAGTTGCAATTCTCCCGTTATTTCTAAATGGAAATAAACTACATTACGGACCACATGGATGCTAGAATTCTTAAACAAATTTGTTTGTCCGTTCATTAATTTGTCCTTGTGTCACGCAGCAATATTTTTTACCATTAAATAAATGCTAAAGGGCGAGTGAGCTTAATGAACCCCTCAGGTTAGGATAGGATTTCTTGCCTTTGATGCCTATACCATTGTACGATATTTAAGAGGTGCCAAATTAACTTAATAAAATAAATATAGAATACGCAGAGATATACATTGTGTTTTTTCAAGATTTCAATACGAACAACTTTTCCTATGGGGAGACATTTCGGAAACGAAAAACCAACTGCCATTTCATATTATGTGTTAGTAGTAAGTAACTCATACAAAATGCAGGAAATGGCAGATTTTTTTTTCTTTTGCAGAATGTCTCCCAAAGGATTTTTTTTATGACACAGGAGGTAAACGAGCAGACGTGTCGCCCGATAGTAGGCGATCACCGTTGCCCATAGACACTTGCATCACCGGAGGAGTCACTAGTGCGTTGCCGGCCTCGTATATATAGAAGTACTAGCTTTTGCCCGCGACTTCGTCTGCGTATTGCTCGAATTTCAAAAAATCCTTCTTTAGTGCGCCTCTACATACATCTCTAACGGAATACGTGTTTCAATTCTCGTATTCCTATCGTCGGCAGTTTAGGCTATGCATTGTCTGTCAATAGTTATAAGTCACGTTACTTTGTTATATACCTGTAATTTGAAAAAAAAATACACATGTAATTGGACAATTGAGATTGAACTATTGATAATATTGAACATGAGGTAGGTTTTGCAGTTTTTCTTCATATACCACATTAACAGACCCGACCAAGCTTCGTGAAGAGCTTGCTCTCGAGCAAGCCACGTAAAACTGGCCGTGCGAGAAGCAGTCCCCCCTAAGATCTATTCCTGCTGTTTTCAGTGACTAACCTTGAGACTTAAGGGGGAGCTGTAGCTTTTTAATTTCGAATGGGTATTCCGAGGTTATAAATGGTATCCGGGGTATGTACACAGATTCACCTTGAGCACAGCCAGTAATTACAATGGCTTCTATAACGTTTTTATGTGAGGCTTTCACATGCAGCCTGGTTCCATTGCACAACTTCGGCTGATTCTCATTTCGCAGCAACATTACCCGAGCACCCACTTTTAAGATAAGTATGTGATAAGGTAGGCCGGGTGGGTTAAGTGCATTTAAAAACTCTACGCGATAGTTTATGGCATCATTCGTGTTCACTACAGATCGAGTCTACAGACTTGTATTCGTATTCTGAACCTTCGAACAACTTCAATTAAATGTTATTAATAACGGAAGCCTGGTCGTTTTTAGGTGTCCGAATTGCTTATTCACACAACCACTCTATGGACTTGCTGTGTAGATTTTGAACATCTGGGTAAATTTGAGAGATGAGTTTGTCAACGGTCCGCACAACTAAGGCGAGATCCGATGGAATTGTAATCCTTACCTCAGTTTCGGGATATTCTTCATTTCTTAATTTACGAAGAAGGTCGGAGGATTTTCCAGCGCAATTATCGCCCTTGAGGTGCACTCGAATATTTATTTTAAGGAGGATTTTTTTGATTATAGGCCAAATATTTGAAGCCTTAACGCAAGTTTTAACTTCATCAGCTCGAGTTCCCTTTGTAAATACGGGCAGAGTCTGACGAAAGTCTCCAGCTTAAAACATAGTGACTCCACCCATCATAACTTCGTTCCCTCTAATATCTTTCAAAGTTCTATGCAGCACTTCACAACACCCTTTATGCGCCATTGTACTTTCGCCCCAGACTGTTACCCCTTATTTCACCCTTGTCAGGGATGAATTTCCAAGAATGATGAAATTAGTTTTCTTAGTTTTAAATGAAGAGTCTATACGCGAAATATTATAACTGTTACTCAAATAATTACAGATTTTCAATACAAACTTTCAACCACAATTTAACCCCGTTAGGAGATCAATTTCCAAAAATCCGTTCTTGTTTCTTGCGTACGTTATAAATTGTGTCTACTGTGGAAATTTTAAGTCTCTAAGTTCAGTAGTTTCGGCTCTGCGTTGATATGTCAGTCAGGACTTGTCCTTTTATTATATATCGATACCTTGAGCACAATCGTACTAACTGTTTGAGAAAAAATGCTTGTAATTAGTACGTGAGTGCACAAATACGTAAAGTTGAAATTCCATGGGCAAAAATATTGTAATTACTTCGAGTGTGAACTTAGGTATCGATATAAAGAACGAAAAAGCTTTTACAACTAACGCCATTCAGTTACGCAAACAGGTACTAACGTGTCATAATGGTTTCATTTAATAGGTTATTAATAATTTACAAGAACTTCAAAGAAGTATCAAAAGCAATCATTTGTGAACCCATCATTCCTTTTCGGCTTTTATTTCACTTGCCGTTTTAATATAATAGTTTGGGTTAAATCGTGGAAGCAAAATTAAAACCACGTCCAGGGCCTATTCACAAAAGCGTGTAATATAAGCGGAAATCTCTTTCCAAAAATATGTATTATAAAGAAAGAATGAAAGAAAATACATTTATTCGAGGGCATATTTATACAGCAATACAAAAATAAATTACTAAACTAAGTATGCCCCGAAATGGTCCCACCTCAGCATAATGCTGGCCCTAAAGCCAGCGCTGATCTTCCGGTGAGACCATAGGTAGGTAGCGCCATGGAGAACTGTACGCACGAAAACATTTTTATGAACGCAGCGTTAAGCAAGCTGTCAGGAGTTACGATTGTCATTCAAAAGCTGTCAAAGTGGAATTGGAATGGAAAATGGATAACAGAATGCATCGTGCGTACAGCTCAGATTAATAATTAATTATAAACAAGAAAAACAAGTACAAATAAGAAAAACGATTAAATAGGATAAAAACCCAGTGGAAACAAAGCAAAAGTTGCAAGCAAAGTTGAACAGCACAAAGTGGAAAGTGTTTGGATGGTGAGCGAACCGAACATAAATATAAATAAATATTAGCAATAAAACAAGACAACCAAACACAAGTGGGACATAAAACACAGGTGACAATAAAATTTAAATTGTAAAAACTAAAAAATACATTAAAAACAGCTCGTGTTTAGCCTCAAAGTTTCCTGTTTTCTTTGATGATCTAACATAAACTTCTAATAAAAAAAAGATACTTCCACTTTTAATACAAGTGACAAGCTTTTGAGAAACGGGCCCCATGTACAAGTGGAGGTCTCTTTCCAACAATATTAATTAAAAAGAGACTTCCGCCCGCGCCGTTTATGAAACAGGCCTGTGTTATTTGATTGGGTTTGAATTTGGTATAATATTTTCTTCTGTTTCCGCAATTATTACTCATTTAAATAAAACAATTTAACGGATTAACACCTCCACCTGTAACCATGGAAAGCTGAAAAGCTTCCGAAACGTCGGGAACTCAAATGAGATAATATACGCGATATAATCCGTTAAATTGTTTTATTTAATTGAATTTGGTATGTTTGCGTATCTTCACTTGACCTGTTTGGCGACAATGCAGTAATATTATGGTATCGGAGAGCCGGTCCTATAATGGAGTCGGAAGGTGGCTATAGGAACTCTGTAATAAAATAACGCAGTCCTACTGATTCGGGCTCTTTAGAATCGTCTCGGTGAGTAGTTGAAGGATGTTTAAAGAAAAGTACAATTGGCAATAAATGCTTGTCACAAAACTGAAACTTCGACACAAACTTATTTCCCTCTACTTTCTTCGTGGTGTTCGATCATTTATATTGGTTACTGACATAGATATAAGGACATAAAATTATACTATAGTATTTGTTGTTATAGCAGCAACAGAAATACATAATCTGTGTAAATTTCAGCTGTCTCGCTATCACGGTTCATGAGATACAGGCTGGTGACAGACGGACGAACAGCAAGACAGACGGACAGCGGAGTCTTGGTAATAGGGTGCCGTTTTACCCGGAGTATACATAGTCTGAGCCATAAAAGTTGACGGAGTAATTTCCTACATTAACTTAAAGCTTTTGTACGCGACTGTTTAAGGAAAGCCTTAATTGTTGTTTGCGTGCGGAACTAGCGAAAGATAACTGGAAAGTATAATAAAGTTTGCCTTTCGCATACTAGTTACCTTAGACCACTGAAAATGGCTGGCCATATTATTACGGAACAATTTTTTCATAGATTTTTCAGCGATGTTCGCCCAGCCGTGGGACGCACATGAAGGTGTAATTATACACAGTAGGCCCGAGTAACTTGACAGATATTAACCATCGAGTTTAGTGCCTCATTGGACTACATTGGTATAACGTTCAGTTAAAGAAAGTTATTTATGAAAAAAAAAATATTATAAATTCGCGTGTAATGAAGATGTGACTCAAAACTGAAAGCTACGTGTATAGTTCACGTAGCTTTCAGTTCTGGATGTGTTGCAAGCGGAGCCCGCGCCCGCGTTTGCATAGCGTATCCACGCATTGTAGTACTCGAGCTGTGGCCTGGACCAGTCGCTCGTACTTAGAAAAGCGACCGGTGTCGGGAAGCGGTGGTTTCGGGCTCGCTGCTCGTGTCGTGAAGACCCTCTTCTCTTCTTCGTCCGTGTGTACTGGGTCTCGTTCTTCGGGCCAGGCCGATTCATCTTGTCGCAGGAATCTCGGGCTGGTAAACTAACGATCGCTAGCCTGCAGTCAGTTGGCTCCCGGCCGGGTGGCGTCATCGGCAACGTTGTCAGCTGTGGGAACCCAGCGCCATTGGTCCGGGTGGATGAGTTCAGCTATCTCGCCGAGACGATGGGCCACGTAGGTACTGAAGAGCCTGGCGTCGTCTCGGATCCAGGATAAGACGGTTCGGGAGTCGGTCCAGTACACCTCTCTGGTCGTGCGCAGGCGGTGCTCCTTTTTTATAAGAAACAGCATCGACGTCATCTGCATTAATGTCGGCGGGTGTTTTTTGGCGTCGATAGTGCGCCATAGAAACAGCTGCGCTGGTTGGTCTTCGGTGCGGATCTTCACGCACAGGAACATTTCCTCGATATCCGCAGTGACGGCGTATGGACCCTCTTGGAATCGGTAAAGTATTATTAATTAAGTAATATAATTATTCCCGGGAGCGATTGCAGCAGGTCCGGACCCTCCAGCAAGTAGTCGTTCAATGACTTGTTTCCTGTTTTTGCCGCTGCATCAAAAACGACTCGGAGCTTTCCGGGTTTGTTCGGGTTTCGTACGGCAAAGTGCGGTAAAACCCAGGCTCTCGAGTGGTGTAGGTCTTCTTGGTTGACGGGCACCGCATATCCTTTCTTTCCACTCTTTCCACGGGAGGCCGACTTCGTAGTGGTTCCCATGGTACGTGACGGTGTTGTCGAAGATCTCTTCCGCGCGCTTGTGCGCTGGCTTCTTCTTCACAGCTAGTGACTCGCCAAGCGCATCGATAGCGAAGTGCGCTTTCACTGCGTAATGAAGTTCGTGGTCGTGGAGCTCCGTGAATCGGGTGAACATTATCACCTCGCCGTTGTTGGCGCGGGTCATTTTCTTAGGAATGGAATCGAATATGGTCCATCCCAAGTCGGTGCGCACTGCCGCTGGCTCTGACTTCTTGCCGTAGCGGACTTCGTATGCAAGAAGCAAATCCCAGTTGTCCCCGCCTATGAACAGGCGGGGCGCGGCGTCCGTGTAGCAGGCAGCTTCCAAACCACGTAGGTGTGCGTATGTGGCGATGCTTGTGGATAGCGCCTGCCGCCCCAGTTATAGAGGGCGCACCGTGATGCAGTGAGCGGATCCATCGCCCTGTACCTCGACTGCGACTCGTTGGCTAGCTTTTTGTATCGATGAGCCGCCAACTCCCATCATTTTCAGTGGCATAATCGTGCCGGTGGCGCCGATTTCTTCGGCAAGTTCGGCGTCAATTAAGGTGATAGTTGAGCCGTCGTCCAGAAGGGCGTAAGTAGTGACTGCGCCGTGCGGGCCCCGTATGGTGACAGGGCATAGCTTGAGCAGGACACGGCCTTGCGTGGCCCGGGTCGTTGTGATGCGATGCTTTTCCGGCGGTTGTTTTGAAGACGTTCCTGGGGCTTGTAGTGTTTGAGCGGGTGGAGTCGGAGACTTTGGGCTGGTAGCTTCAGTGCGTGTCATCGTTGGCTTTGTAGATGGCGGGTCCGTATGCAGCAATGTATGATGCTGTCGTCGGCATCCCGTTACTTTGCAACCGCGGGCGCGGCATCGCTCTCGTCGGTGACGGCTTGTCAAGCAGCGATAGCATACGTGTTGCTCACGTGCCCAATCCCAGCGGCCGGAGATGTCCATTGCAAGTAGTGCTTCGGCGCGACGTTTCAATTTCGCGACTTCTGCTAGGCGTTCCTCGCGTTGTATGCGTGATGCCGTGTTTGATGAGGTGTGTGACGCTGGTTTCATTGTTCTTGTAGTGTTAAGAGGCGCCTCTTCTGTGACTGGGATAGTGAAAGTGACTGAAGTCTTGATTGGCAGCGGCGGCACGGGCTTGGTCGGCTCCTTGGTGAGCACAAGTCGATGCAAGGAGCTCGAAGGGCCAGCGGGCGCCGGCTGTTGCTCGTCTCGCTTCGGCTGCCGGCGCGGCGGGCGGCGCGCTCGGCCCGAGCAGCGGCGTCTTCTTCCGAGGTGTAGCGGGAAATGGGCATTTTCCTCGTTTTCTTGGTTTTTCCCTAGTGAAAACCAGGGATCCGGTTCGAAGGACCAAAATGTCAGTGACAACCGATGGTGTAGGCTCGGACAAGGCACGTGGCGCGTCCAAGAGAGCCAGTTATCGTGGGCTGACTGGCGATGGCAGGCGAAGGACCAGGCTAGGCGAGCGGCAGTCTGGGAATGGGTCCTCCAGACGCAATTGGCTTTGCTTCGACACGATAAAGTTGCCGGCGTGTAGTGGCGAGAACGGGTCCATTGAAGGGCGAAATAAAATTCCGAACTTCGGCTTCCGTCTTGTATTTAATTAAATAAATACAATGCCAGGCACAGGCAACGGAGCTGGGGCGCAGCAGGATACTGAAGGCAATTGAGGCGACTCAAGAGCTGTTGCAGTGTCCGCGGTGGCTTCTACCGAACTCAAATGTGCCACGTGTGGTCTTCTACGCATGCCCTATGGGAATGTAGGGTGCTATTTCAGAGTAGAGTGCTATTTCATCAAAGTAGCTCCGCCCGCTATGACGGGCGGGACTACTTTGTTTGCCTCTTTGGCAGGTGTCTGGTAAAGCCACTATGGGGAGGCTGCAGCTCTGGTCTTGATTGATTTGCTGGTGATTTGCGGCAGTAACAGTCTCCAGGCTGTTACAGCGGTTTGTGGTGCGGGCCGGTGTTGCAGGAGCATCGGCGGGTTCTTCGGCGTCGGCGAACAGGTCGGCGCTGGATTCGGCAGCGGTGATTTTTTAAAGTGCGGCTCCTTTCGGGTGCGGGGGGGGGGGGGGGGGGGGTCGCCGGAGGTCGGCGTAGGTAGACCCGAACCTTGCGGCGCGGGCCTACCCTCCCTTTTACCCTTGGGGGCGATGGCGGCTGGGTCCATTTTCGAAAATTTTCGAAAAACGGTCAAAAATACGAGATGTGCGACGCTAATTCTGTTCGGCTAATGCCGAACCCCACATGGCTTCCCCCGGGGCATCCGTTTGAGCGGGGCCGGGATCTACCATGCAGCGAGGGCACCGAACAGAAGGCAGCGGAAGAACAAAACAATCCCCTCCCAACGGCGAGCGGTGGGGCGCTAATCGGTCGGAGTCTTCTCAGAAGTCGGCGAGTCGAGTAGCAGAGAGCAGGTGTGAGCGTCCGGGCACTTAGGGATCCGTATGCAGTCCTCAAATGTGCCGCTCGGGCGCGGCGCTTATATTTATCCCCACCGCGGACACTTCGTGCCTGATGCGCTCCGCTCAGGTGGGCGGAGCATGCGCGTGCGCTGCGAGCATACTCGTATTTGGTTGGACGCGCATACTCCACCGTTTTACAAATTATACATAAAATTTCAACAATATTTGTAACTTATTGCTAGTTTGCCTGATTTAACAATCGTCCACCCACTTTATTTTAGACGTAATACAAAACATAAATTTAAGACTAAAGCCGTCGCTAACATTGAGATTTATAAATTTATAAAAAAAATATCTCAAAAATTATGCGTTTTCGGATTACATGTTATAATCATTTTATATGCTCCAATTAAGCTTAGATTCGATGGTTAAATTTTAGCTGGAGCGAGGTAATCGTACAGTACAATACGGAAATATTCCAATTCTACCTGCACATGTGTGGTTTTAAGTTCATACGAGTATCAACATGGAAATTGGTAACCTCACCCAGCCAGGACAAGCCTGACACACCAGGGGGCTCATGTAGAGTGTCACGCTTTGGGATGGGTAAGGAGGGTGGACTAAACGCAGGCAGCCGGTCGACCACAATTAGCCGATTATGCAATTGTTAGTCAATATTGAAGGTAAGGTGAGATTTGAGCATCTAGGATGAGCCTTAATTCGTTGCCGCGTGCTCTTGTTGGCCCGTTTGCGTGTAGTGATAAAAAAACTTGTAAAAAACCGGCCAAGTGCGAGTCCGAATCGCGCACCGAGGGTTACGTACAAACTTTCACTTACTCTAACATATTAGCCGGTCCCGGTTGAGTTAAGCTTGCACCTGATATCTATAGCATTGCATACAAATGAGGTGCAAAATTCACGCCATCGGGCTGTCCAAATATGTCTTTAGAAAAAGACTATAATAATTACAAATGCATAGTTTTCAGATTCTTGTATGTATTTGTAGTATGTCACGATATTATTTGTCAAATTTCATAGTTCCATGTCAACGGGAAGTACCCTATCATTTTGATTCCCTTGAAAGTGTCGAAATATACGTTTTTTGCGGCATAAATGGCCGTATCTTTTTTAAGTTAGTGTAGTAGTTTGATTTTTTCACAGCTTCAAGGGACTGTAGACTTGAGTATATATGGTGTTAATTTCAACTCGATAACTAAGCGTTCTGGAGATAAAGGATCTTGACAGACAGACAGACTGACGGACAGACAGACAGACGAACAACAAAGTGATCCTATAAGGGTTCCGTTTTTTCCGATTGAGGTACGGAACCCTAAAAAACACACTTTTTTTACTATAATTATTTCGGCAGAGGGTAATTTGTCCGTGTCCCCTGTGGCCGTCACTCGGCTACAATGACAGTTCTGTGTCTTCCTAACGCTTACCTTTTCCATACGAGTCAGTCAGTGCTCAACACTGAGACATACAGGATTTATGCTGAACTAGAACTTTCTGCTGCGGCTTTCCGTGCGTGATAAAGAGACCATGTCATTCTGCGAATCATGATGATCATCATATCGGCCAAAAGGCGTACCTAAACTGATGGGCTACGGTCTCCCCTATGTGTCTTGACATTGATTGGCCGGCGGCCTTCGTCCACAAGCCACTTTTTATATATATTGACGCACATCGAGTGTTAGTTACGAGCTTTCGCTTGTCGAGCGCGCAATGGTTGCTAAAATGAATTCATTCTGCGATTCTGCTCATGTGCGATTCGCTTTCTCGCCCGCACTCGGTTACGAGCGGCTTTCGTTAAGATCTAAAGAGAGAGCCTTCTGGACTTGTACTATTATCTATTCTGTGCTTATACGCCCACAGTCAGTACAGTATATTGTTAATTGAATAAAAATAAATGAAATGAGTCCCACTCTGGTACTCAAGCACACATACACAAATGAAAATATTTTTCCAAATTTAGACAACCGGGACCCGCTAGCATTTGATTTTCATCAGATATTATTTTATATTCTGTTCATTTGCGTTATTTTAATCTGGCGAATGAAGTTTGGTGAAAATTTACGTGGAAGATTGGACAAAACTAGGGTGACATAATATATGTTAACAAAGTTGTTTAGGTACCTTGGTTTGTTTTAATACCTATTATTTTACGACTGAGTTTTTTTTTACGTTTTCTGCGACATGGCAGAATAATTATCAGATAGGTATGTAATATTAAGAAGATTAACCCTTTACAAAATAAACGCCACAAAAAGCTATGATAAAAAAAAATCTAAACCAATATGCAGGCTGAACATTATGAAAACCGGTTTTAAGATGGCCGGCGCCGCGACTATCGTATAATTACCGTTAAGTTATCAGCTGATAATCAAATCGATTACCAGTCGATTATGTATTCGATAAATGAGGTAGCAACTAGGTAGTTTACTCTATCGGCATCAGAAGTGAATAGCGAAAGCTACTATTTAGTAAAACTAATATAAACTTATTGAAATTCGGAAATACTGGCTTATTTGTGGTTTGTTTTTCAGGGTTCCGTAGCCAAAATGGAACCATTATAATTTCGACATGTCCGTCCGTCCGTCCGTCCGTAGGTCACAGGCATATTACTAAAAAACTACAATATGTACCTATATTGATGAAATTTGGAGTATAGGTGTCTTGTATTAGCTGATATACTTATGTAGTTTAGTAGTTAAATAATAAAAATAAATATTTCTGGGGAAGGCACTCCATGTACATGTAACGAAGCTGAAAATCTTTTTATTCAGCAAGCAAACGTGTATTGCTGACAGTTTTTCTACAAAGACTGTAAGGCTTCTAAAAAGAAATAATCGCTTCGATAGAAGCATATTGTGTCCCCTTCCCCCTCTATTTTCTAAAACTTATCTCCAAAAAATATGAATAAATTTACAAAGATAAAGCTTAATAAAGACTTTAAACGAAAATTACTTTTAATATAATCGAATATATCGTTTTTGAGGAGAGCCCACAACATCACCATTTTGGATTAAAAAATGAAGAAAGAAGACATCACGGCGAACCTGGCGAGGCGCGTTTTCTGTATTCTGCAACATCTGAAGCTATCATCAAATTCAAGATATGGCCGAGAAGAGGTCTTCTTCAACATACTTACGGCTGGCCATCGCCAGCAATTTCGCATCGCAGCAACAAACTCCTGTCAGCCCTATGGGTTCTCACGTGAAAATCCTCTGTTCATCGGCGGCTTCAGACGCCAGTTAACACCTCGACAGTGGTCGTTTGCGACCAGACGAGAAAATATGGACTACTTAAAAAAAGAAACGTTTTTGAGTTATTGCCGAAAAACTGTGCTTCTCAACTAAAGGACTTTAACGCAATGAAGGTCGCTTTATTGGTGATGCACTTTTCACATCGCAGTTTTTTCATCTGTAGTGCATTTTTATGTAGTAACGGCTGCAGAACCCTACACTGAGCATGGTGCGACATGCTCTTGGTCGATTTTTTTTTATTGACTATAAACTAACAATACCTTAGTGGTTTTTGTCGCGACGACGTCTTCGTAGCAAGACTTAACAATGAACGTATCAAATTTAAAGTTTGTTCCTTGTTAAAAAAAGTCCATTATTAATTTAAATGAAAATACATAGGTGATTTTTATATGTATCGACACATATATCAGTTGATAATCAAATCGATTATTATTCGGTAGATGCGATGGCGATTAAGAAGTTAAGTAACTCTTTCTGCACCTTGGGTAAGATAGTCTAAAGCTGGACAGTTCCAAACGGGTAGTCGAAGAAGAATCGTGTAGACATCTCATAAGTAAGATTTTTTTTTCTGAAATAACTGCAGTAAACATCTTGAATTTAGTTGAGAATTTTGGGATAGATTATTAAATTCTTATACCGAATTTATTCCTCGTATTTGACCGTCTTAGAACAACTTACTAGTTATTTCAGGCAACAACACAATTAACAATTTATATCCTTAAACTAAAGCTATATTTACATTTGTTTATTTCCATCATCAAAAGACGTCCTCTGCTGGATGAGGCCTCCAAAAGAACGCCACCATCACCGGTCCTACGCTGTCCGAATCCAGAAGACTCCAGTAATCTTCACTAGGTCATCAGTCCACCTACGGGATCTACCCACGCTGCGTTTTCCAGCGCGTCACTAAGGCTTGGGTTATTAGTACTACATGATGATATATTTAATAGATTTAATAGACAACAATATTTAGAAAACATCTAAGACTCAGGAATAACCGGAATTGCCCCTTAAGCATTGTAATCCTTGAAGTTACGTCGGTTGTTACTAGTTTGTATACATACGTACATAATTTACAAATAAAACTTATGTACAAAATACGCCGTTGCACGGAACAATATTAATTAGAGGGAAATAAACCATACCCGAAGAAACAGCGCGTTCAAGCGAATCATAAGTTAATATGATTCGCTTGACGCCTTTTACAATCTGTGATGTTCTATTATTTTTACACAGGATCTTCACTAAATGTCACGGTCGGATCGGATCCGTGTTACATCGCAACGGAGATCCGGCTACGGGTACACGAAAAACGGACACGACCGCGAGCCCTAATCATATCACAAGCCCTATTGAGCTTACCATCGGACTAGTTCGAATTGTGTAACATGTAAATTGGTAACTACAAAAAAAGCCCGACCAGGAAAATCAAAAACTTCGCCATATTGCGGAAAGCTATTGGAACTAATTTCTTCAACTGGCAATAGTAACGTTATAGAATATAGATAGATAGGATATAGAATAGAAAGCCATCTGTCATTTGTTGTCGAAGTGAGGTGTTGATTGTGCGTGGTCTGTTTCTGGGATATTGTGAGTTATTTGTGCGTTAAAATGCCGAAAACTATTAAAAGTTACATCAAAAAAGTGATTTACAATATGACGAAGTATTTGTCGGATAGAAAGTCTGAAGGGTTAGACTCTATTTCTCTAAATAACATCTCCAACCATGTTGTCAATATGACTGGTAGGTACATCATACCTAGTGTTGCTATAATTATTGCTAATTTAACGCCCCCAGGGCAGATATTTTATTTTCCTGGTCGGGCTTTAATATGTATTTATTTATTTATTTATGATTATTATATTGATGACACCTTGTCTAAACCGCTCATTAAAATGCTCGAACAGACAGCACAGTCATCTACTAGACTCAAAAACTACTCCCCAGACTTAAAATAAATGAGTAGCTTCCCGCATAAGGAAGCTATTTAACCATTAAAATGTCATGTTTAATCCCTAGGGATCTTTGCACTGTGGGAGGCGTAGGTCTACAATGTTTCTACTTGCGTTACAACCGCACTGTATATCATTAACAATAAAGTTGTTATTTATGCGACGAACAACGAACTTTTGTAAAATAAATAGCAGTTTTTACGACGATAGGACATTGACTTTGTATTTGACGGGAGTATGAAAGTGACAAGGTGGCTTGTAAAATGTAGCGAATTATGAAGAGATGACTATGCTTTCGAAATATTCTTCAAGGTGCATAGAAATCGTAAAGTCAAGCAAGCTAATTACCTTACCTAGATTAAATTTCCTACTCATAAAGCTATCAGCACGTCTGCCTGTTTCTTAGAGCATTTAACTAGATATGCGCCAAACAGTACTTCGCAAAGCAATGCCGTATCATTTCACTTCTCTCAAAACGTAACATCACACTGAGATATCACATCACTCGAAATATTACCTACGGCCAGCCTACTATAGTTCGCATTAGTTACACCGTAGGTACTTAATTTTCCTACACTACATTTCCAACTCGAGCTATCAGCTCGTCTGCCTGTTTCTAAGAGCATTTAACGAGACATGCACCAAACAATACTTCGCTAAGTATGTCATGTCATATCATATCTCTCAAAACTTAACATCACACTGAGATACCACATCACTGAAAACATTACCTATGGCCTGCTATTATACTCTGCTATGGCCAGCCACTATAGTTCGCATTCATGGCGCTATACGCAAACGCAATAGTATTGCGCAGCCAGCAATAGGTAATGTTACATTTCAAGTGATGTGATAATACTCTCTCAGCGAGCGATGGAAAGGGCTATGCTCGGAATCTCTCTACGAGATCGAATCAGAAATGAGATTTGTAGACAAACCAAAGTCACCGACATAGCAAATAGTGTAAGCAAACTAAAGTGGCAATGGGCAGGGCACATAGTTCGAAGCACCGATGACCGTTGGGGCAGATAGGTTCTCGAATAGATACCACGTACCGGCAAGCGCAGCATGGGAAGACCATCCGCAAGGTGGCCGGAGACCTGGTTAGGGTTGCGGGGACTCGCTGGATGCGGGTCGCCTCTACCCGGCCCATTTGGAAATAAATTGAGGAGGCCTGTGTCCAGCAGTGGACGTCCTATTTCTGAAATGATGATGATGACGATGATGATGATGATATCTTACTTGACAGTAAGATAGATGTTACGATATCGATCATTAACGCCGGCCGGTATGACGCTGCGCGCCGAGTGAGAGCTGACCAAGACTTTTCTAATAGAGCCGATAAGTGGCTCATATAGGCGTATAGTTGAATTATCGAGAAGATGGAATTGCATTTGTAGTGGTTGTACCGTTTGCAACAAAAGGAGAATAATTTCCTCTTAACTTAATAAAATGACATACCCAAGAAGTGGAGTAAGTAGTAGTCCTCTGTTTTTTTCTTTTATTCGTTGTATGTATTTAATGTTGTGTTCTGTCAACCAATCCATCATTTCTTGTTTATTAGAATTTGACGTTGGAGCACGATTCAAAAGTTTGTTGTGATAGGACGCATTATCCACGATAAGTACGCTATTCGGTTTGAGGTTCGGTATTAATTTTTCTTTTAACCATTTTTCGTAGTTGACAAAGTTCATCTGGTCATGGTAATCTCCCGTTTTTTGGTTTGCCTTAAACATTAACAAAGCGTTGGGAATAAAACCATATTTTCCTCCTGCGTGCACTATTATTAACCGCTGGCCTGTACTGATTTGTTTTTTTACACCAAATTCTGTTCCATCGGTCCAAGCTTCTCCGGACACATGTGAAGTGTGGATGTAGGTTTCATCAGTATAAACTAGTGGTCTATCTTGAGATCGATATTCCGCAATTTTGATAAGGTAATTTATTCTTAGCAGTCGCATGTTGTGTTTTTCCATTAATATTTTTCGGTTGTCCTCGGTCATTTTCCATTTAAATCCTCATTTTTGTATTTGTTTTCGTAAGGTGGAAATGTCAAATTTGTAATCTATATCGGATTTTAACACAGAGTGGAGTCCCTTTAAGGTTGGAAATTGCTTATGGGACAGATGAAAATTGTATATAGTTCTCCGGATGACTTCCTGATCAAAATCGTCTACTGCTGATGACGGACAAGGACGCAACTTTTTATTCTTCGGGGAGGTGAACTTCTTTGTTGTTGGGAATATCTCGCTGTTGCTCTCAGTCACAATGTTATAAACAGTAGAGAGACAAACACCTGTAGCTTTTTCAACTAACTGGGCAGCAGTGTAAGGCAAGTTTAAATTTTTCGTCAGTTCATTTTCAAAATATTTATAACAGTTGAAAATTATTTGCTTACTTTGACTCTCAATAGGACCAAAATTACTTACAGTCATATTTTTTTAAAATATAGAAATTATTCGTAGTCGTACGGGCGGACACAATAATTAATTGAGAATACAATCAAATCAGATGTAAAAATATACGCACAACGTAAATAATATTGTCAATTTCACACTGACATTATTTTTGTTTTTAGTTCTTCGATATATATATATATATATAACAACCTCTTTGTATGCTGATAGTACAAGAAAATAGAAAATTCAAATATAGAATGCCTGTAAACAAACAATACTACTACATATGCAATTCCACGCTCTCGATGATTCAACTATAGCAGGCGCAATACAACAATAATCATCTCCATGACAGTACAATAACTCATTATTGCACACCTTACAAAACGGAGTACAGCAAAAAACAATATATCATTCAGGTACCTTCAATAGCAATTTACTTCTTATTCAAAGCAGTTCAACCGAAATTGAATTCTTTGCTGCGACAAAGATATTTACATTTAAATCAATCAGTGAACCCATTTTACAGCACAAATCCAGTTTTCGTCATATCCACAAAACAACAAAATAAAGTATTCTTTTCGTAGACATTATTCTCAATAAAGTTTTATAGCCCTTTACCTATATGTTGCCACGTCGGATGTCACGAAAGTGTCTCGTACAATTGGCAACAGTCCACAACGCCAGTCTGGTTAGATTTATACTGACAACTTAACTAACTGTCTTATTTGTCTGTCATATGAATGAGTCAGCCATCGATTATGCCGGCTACGGTTTCCATACAAATAGCATGACATTAGCACGCTTCATTTAAACACAGAATCTGAAAATCTTCGAGTAAGCAATGACTTTATTATGATACTATAAGGCGCCCGCAACTTCGTTCGTGGAGGAGAAAAAGTCATAATATCTCTTTTTTTCTTTAGCATTGTCGAGTAACAAGTATCAAATTAGGTATCTAAGATTAACCATCTGGAGACGGCCAGACCCAGCTACCCGTGTACCAAAAATAGTTTAAATCCGTTTAGGCGATTTAGCGTGATGAAGCCACAACGACACATATAAACATTTTATTCTTACAACTCTTTAATGTATAGATATGTTTCCATTTTAAACTCATTCACTCAAACTTTCACTGTTTCACATTTTTTTACCGACGAATTTTTAGGCCCAGTTGTACTACGAGGCCCAAAAGTTAAGTCGTTGATTCTAAAAGAGATTCAGTGTGAATGTTTCGAAGAAATTTATATTTAGACGTACATGAAAAGAAAAAGTGTTAACTGGTTGGCTGATAACGCTAAGTCTAACTTTCCCAAATCCTTGTACTTAGAGAGCTGACATTTTCAATAGACTCTTTAAATTTGAACCTAAATTAAGAACAAGTTCTTTTTAATCATCCCTGGGAATAAAACCACGGGCAAAGCAACGCATGTTCTACTTAAAATGTATCGGCCTTGATAGCAGTCGCCACCACACAGTCTTTCGGTTGCAATAATTTTTCTTTGTATCACAGGCGTGGCGTCAGGAAAATTACAATCGAAGCCGAAGCGTATTTATTTACTCATATTTAAACAAAATGGTGGTTATAAGCCTTTCCTTGGGCAACCTGGTGGGAATCGGCTTATATGGATGCCACGCCACTGCTTTGTCGTATCCTAGCCACCCCAAAACCGCTGCACGGATTTAAACAATTTTTGATACAGGGTAGTAGTATACCTAAGGATAGTTATAAATATATACATACATTATACATACATTGGATACGTCATCACCAAACTGAAATGGAGCTGGGCGGGACACGTAGCTAGGCAGAGTGATGGCAGGTGGGCCAAAATGTTAACGGAATGGCGGCCGCTTTCAGACGAAAGGAGTGCCTGGCGTCCATTGGCTCGTTGGGTGGACGACATTCGTAAGATCGCGGGTCACTTCTGGATGACATTGGCTCAGGATCGAGATAAGTGGCGTGTACGAAGAGAGGCCTATGCTCAGCAGTGGGCGATTAAGGGCTGATATGATGATGATGATGATGAGTTATAGATAGGTAGGAATCATTTTGAAAGACTAGGCTGAAGACACAAAGAAGATAAAGCCTCTATTCTCCCATGCGGACGAATTTGCTTGGTACTGTCTAGAGCATAAATACAGCCAATGGACATCGTGATCCAAGTTTTTCATAACTTTAAGCGCATCTTGCTTGTTTATTTAAATGGCGTGATTTATTAGCAATTTATCGTTACTAATGTCCTTTTGTAAACAGGTCAGAGTAATTCTTGTCGTAATCTCATTGCATATTAATTGGTAGCCATCAATTTATCTTTAATTAAGCAGTTTCCATGATAAGTGCTCTCAGTGAAACTACTATGGCTGCCGCAGTCCAACAATGGAATTAATCGAAATGATGGCCGCTTTGAATTGCTGATGAATCTGAACTGATAAAGTAACTGAAAGCATTCGTGGTTATCTTTAATGAAAGGAACTGGATTTTCTTTGTTTTCATTAATTTTATAAGTTACAAGTCAAGCCTGCGTTGAATAAGACTTTGAATTTCGTTTTTTTTTTTTTAAACATTTTCGGCTTCAATATGCTTGTTATTTCAAAGATGGCTCTTTCTTAAAACTATTTTTATTAATCTATTTAACTTTAAAGAAAGCACAGTGGCTGACGCAAAGCAAGACAATTTCGTAATATTAACATAGAACTCCAATATACCTGTACATAGTAATTATACTTCCGTCATGAAATAAACCAATCAGATGTAACGTACACTCCAGTTAGTTCTAGCAATTGTGACTGTGACACACGACTCATAAGTGTTGTCCTTTCTATTCAGTACAAAACGACAAAGACAGGTTACCAGGAAGGACCATTATTTATTTAATTGGCTCACCTGTCATCACGTATATTTATGCCATGCGTATGCCGCAATGCAACCCAAAACAGAGATTAGGAGAAATATCTAAGGAATATGTCCAAATTACGCAGGATGTTAAAATGGCGAATCAATTTTATCATTTGCCTAGAAAAAAAATAGTAATTTGATCAAATCCCTGAATCAGTTTAGTGAAATGACGAAATCTGTCAAAAAAGGCAACTCGTTTTTAGGGTTCCGTAGCCAAAATGACAAAAACCCTTATAGATTCGTCATGTCTGTCTGTTTGTCTGTCTGTTACATTGATAAAATTTGGAGCATAGGTGTAGTGTGTAAACCGCTACTTAGTTTGATAGTTAAATAAAAAAATATATATTTCTAGGGGGGGGGCACTCCATACATGTAACCGAAACTGAAAAAAAAAAAAATTCAGCGGATATCACGGTTTGGCACATATTTCAACAGTACTTCTAAAAACACCGAGGTTTCTAAAAAAAATTTGAAATTTTTGATTTAGTGATTTTTTTCCGAAATATTCGCTACGAAAGTAGCAAAAATTGTGTCACCTCCGTCTATTTTCTAAACGGTATGTTCAAAAAATATCAAAAATTCACAAATATAAAGTTTAATAAACACTTTCAACGAAAATTGTTTTCAACATGATGGGACATACCGTTTTAAAGTTATTGTCAAAAAACTGCGCTTCTCAGCAAAAGGACTTAAGTGCCGGGAAGATACGCTCTTTTGTTAGTGTTTTTTTTTTCATATCGTATTTTTTTTCATCTGTTGTGCATTTTTTGTATAAACGGCTGCGGCACCCTTCATGGGCGAGTCCGACTCGCACTTGGCCGCTTTTTTCATTTTCATTTCACTAGATTTGTTTAGTTATTTCATAAAATTCTTGAAATACGCCAGTGAGTTGACGAAACTAATTCACAAAGTCAACACGTTTTATCATTTCACTAGACATGTTCAGTAATATGATAAAGTCATCTAGACGACTGGATCAAATCTGAACTGGTTCAGTGAAATTTAGTAAGTATGTAACTAAATATCACATTTTACCATACAATTAACTTTGATCAATCTGCATTGTGCTTGACACTTTTCACAGGAACACTTGACCTCCAAATATAGATAACTTACTTAGGTGCAAAAAATTCTGTTTAGGATGTTACAGTAGATACTTTATCATTTCACTGAATGTGTCTTGTGAAATGATAAAACAAGTTGACTTTGCGAAATCGATTTTATCAAATCACTAAACAAATCTGGTGAAATGAAAAAACGAGTTGCCTTTTTTGGCTGATTCCATCATTTAACTAAACAGATTCAGAGATTTGATCAAATGACTGACTTTTTCTAGGAAAATGATAAAATGTATTCGCCATTTTAATATCGTTCGTGATTTGGCGATATCCCTTTGAGATTTGTTAAAATCTCTGTTTTGGGCATTTCTGTGCGACACCTAGAAGAGTAAAGATGTATTGCGATATATTTGTCACTTTGAACGCTACAGACTATTTGATGCTGACTGTACTGTTAACACCACATTACTAAGCATTTTCACACCGTTAGCCCTTTCCAACTGCCCGTGTTATTAATCCGATATGCAAATTAGACCATTCTACAGACTCAACAACATCTTCTTCATTATAAAGCTTTTATGTCACAACGATAAAGTCTACTTCCCTTTATTTGCATGTGAAATAAGTTGGCGTTTCTGTAATGTCGTTTTTCAGGATGTATTATTTGATTTGCAGCGTGCGTGTGAAACCAGCATATACTCAGTATCAGAAGCCGTATAAACTCAATTTCATGACTTTTATCGTCCATGAAAGTTCTCGGTAGAAATTATTGATAATAAATATTAATATGGAAGGTTATTGTCATATAACGGAGGTTGAATTATATTTGATCTAACTGTAAATTCTTGGATACTATTAGCTCGTGACGTTGAGTGCGCATGAGGCGGTAAAATCGTCATTTTGCCAGATTTGATCGTTGAGGTAATATTTTGATGAGCTTGAGAGGCAAGGCTGGAGGTCTAAGGTGAGAGAGTTTTCAATCAATTGGCGAATTCTAGATAGGGTAAGTATTTACGAGCCAGTTTCACTGTCTGAAGAAATATTTTTAAGCACTACCTGAAAAAGATAGGCAACCTCTTTGTACTTTTTGCAGGAGCTAACAAACTTTTTAAGGATACAGAGGGGAAACGATAAAAATATCGATTTATAGCCAACATACTCCTTGTAGGCAAAAAAACATATCGAAAATTTGCGGGGATCCATAAGGACCAAGAGGTGGCAGGAAGTGGTGCGGCGAGTGCTGCTGAGGTTGTTACATGATAACCACCACCGCTCTGGCAATAGTGTAGCGACAAAGAAGAAGAGATCAAACAATAAACAGGACACCAACCGGTATGTTTTTTAATAACATTACTTTGAGCTCAGATTCCGAGCGCGGTCAATGACGTGACGTCACTGATATCACGTCGGTAACGCTGCGACAGAGCCATAGTACAAGAATCTTAGTTCTAATTATATGATGGCGCGTACGAACATATAGAGGTCGGAATAGGTAGTGCCTAATTACCTCAACTTCGCGGGAGGACGTAATTAAGTGTGGTTAAAACCACCAAAAGTAATGAATGTTTTTGACATGGTAACGTCTTATAAATCGATGAACGCCGGCTGCACGCACGAATAAACATGACTCATTGTCACGTTCCTCTCATTGTCATGTTCCGCCTGAGCCGAGCGTGGTGCAAGCGAGAGTGCGGAACAAGCGATAGAGAAGCACGATCTCCATAGCTCTATATCTAAGCGTTCGGCTTGTGACACATCTGAGACAGTGGCAACACACAACGACGTTATCACGTAAAATTATAGTCCGTAAACCGACTTTACAGACAACCAATATTCATTGAATCCGAGTTTTCACGGATAAATTGCAATACTTAATACACATAAATTCACTCTCGGGGTCAGTCCTATGAGTATGTCCTATGGGCCTATTGTATGTTCACTTTTGGGTTGTCGAAATAATTGAATTTTTTGTATTAGACAATTGTTATTCATGAATAATATGACCCTGAGAGCGATTTATTAGTAAAAAATAACTAATCTGGAAAATCCCGCATTCAATAAAAATGAATAATTATTGAATTAAGTCCTACCGTGGAGTTTAGGTGAAAAGACTGAAAAGGCACTACTTATTCCGACCTCTGGACGAAACTGGGCCCAGTTTTGCTTTTTAAGTTTATCTAGATAGGTTTTATCCTCGAAAATATAAAGGCGTACACCCACCGAGCTTAGCACCGGTAATCCATACTAATATTATAAATGCGAAAGTGTGTCTGTCTGTCTGTCTGTCTGTAACCTCTTCACGCTTAAACCGATGAACCGATTTGGATGAAATTTGGTATGGAGACAGTTGGAGTCGCGGGAAACGACATAGGCTACTTTTTACCCCGGAAAAATACCCTTATCCGCAATAAACGAATTTAAAGCGGACGAAGTCGCGGGCAGAAGCTTGTTTATATTATAAAGGTAAGGATATCGGAATGGAATCACTAATAAATAAAACCAATAAATCCTTAATTTTGAACATAATTATGTCCTTAAGCAGTTCTCAAAATATAGCAACAATCCAAGATCGATCTATACTATAAATTTCAACCAGAACCAACTTTGTACTGTCTCTAAGTGAGTTTAAAATACAATGACAGAAATGTTATGACAAGGGACACAATTTATTGTTCCAACTGCACCAGTTTGTGGAATGTCGTGCTGTCAAAATATCATGCCTTATGAGTTACTGAGGCGCCGCAAGGCCGTTGCTGTTCCGAGTTTAATTACTCCTTTAACTGTTTTACAACATATCTCTCTAGTGCAATAATAATAAGTTACTGTCAAAAATAGCATTTTTGTGACAAGCTTTTATTGCTGACTTTTCTTTGAACATCCTGTAAATTATCATCGAGACGAATCTAAAGACCCCAATTTCGACAGAATTGCGTTTTTAACCGACTCCCAGGTTCTCAATTCGTCGGGACCCTTTTTCAGGGTTCCGTAGCCAAAATGGCAAAAACGGAACCCTTATAGTTTCGTCATGTCCGTACGTCCGTCCATCCGTGCGTTCGTATGTCACAGGCATTTTACTCAGAAACTATAAGACCTATACTGATGAAATTTGGGGTATAGATATCTTGTGTAAGCCGCTACTTAGTTTGATAGTTAAATAAAAAATATATATATTCCGAGGGGGGCACTCCATACATGTAACCGAAACTGATTTTTTTTCCAGCAAATATCAATGTGTGGCACATCATTCGACAGATCTACTAAAACCACTTTGATGTTTCTAAAAAAATTTTTGATTTTGTGAATATTTTCAGAAATATTCGCTCCGAAAGTTGCAAAAATTGTGTCCCCTCCCCTCTATTTTCTATATGGTATGTTCAAAAAATATAAAAAAAAATACAATTATAAAGCTTAATAAATACTTCCAACGAAAATTGTTTTCAATATGATCGGACATACCGTTATTAAGTTATTGCCAAAAAACTGACTCTTATATCCGAATCAACTGTCCCTAACTTACATATAAGTATGCCAAAGTTTAGCTCAATCGAAAACCGGGGAGTGGGTTAAATTTAACTTGCAAGATTTGACCCACACAAACTAGCATGCTACAAAACATACACACATACTAACACAGCAAGTTAAATACAAGCTTGGGAATGAAGTTCACATTATTATAAGCCCACAAAGTAGTTCTATCTTTTAATGTGTGCAATAATCAGAATAACGATTATTTCACACGTTAACGGTAAGTCGGTATACAAGCGTCCTAACAATGTGCCCTTATACAATAATAACTGGATTACATAACAACAGGCCACGGATCAAATGTACCCATACATTATGCGAAATACTTTACGACGAATAATAGTTTAGTTATAGAACAGCCCAGTTTTCACCTGACGCGCTCTGATACATAAAACCATTCTGTTATGCTTACAATAGGCAGGGAAAGCCTTATTTACTGCACTAGGTAAGTGTAATGCCGGGACTTTATTGAGCTGTCCGGAAATTTGAGGAATGGCCGCTTGAGGTTGGGTTTTCAGCTACTTGAGGTTGCGTGGCGTGACAATAGTCAGTAACAAGCATTAAAATCTGTAGAATACCAATGAAAACTATTACATGCGGACCAGTGGCAGTCAGGAACAACTGCACTATATCATATGGAGTTTATATTTAGACGTCCACAAAATTACCAAAGCATAGCCCGACGGGTTGCTTTACGGCCCTCGCCTTAGCTTAATAGCTTTGCATTGCATGCCTCAGACCCGCCACCTTCTTCCACTCTTGCTAATGTTAGGTTTGGGCATGATCCTTAATGGTCTTTTCTATGGTTCTCTGTGAGAGCCCCAGACATGGTTTAGGTCCTACGAAGTTAATTACAGTTCCTTTTCTAACTAGCTCATCTGAGTTTTCGTTACCGATGAAGCCTTCGTGCTGAAATCCATACCAGCTGGACCTTATTGAGCCTTCCGAGCTTGACGTAGCTAAGTATTTTTTAATCATTTGAAAAAGCTAAAAAATAAGAGTACAAGTTTCTTTTTTCTATTGATTTTCGTACATCGTGCTTTTTGACACTGCTTGATCTTTTGCAATGAATTAAGGTTAGAGTTGCCAACTATTGGAACAATTTCGAGCACCTTTGTCGAGCACAGTTTCGGAACATTTAACTTACAAGTGCCTTAGAACAGCTCATTATTCCGTCACATTCCTTATCATGTACAGTTTAAGTGGATAAAGTGATAAACCATCGAAGGAATAATCTACTAAGAGACTGAACAGGACTTTATTTCAACTGCCGTCATCCCTTATAGGTGTTATCAGGTTATTTCGCGTTTTACCATCTTTTTCTAGCAATCATAGTCAGAGTATAAATAGACAAACATTTTGTAAATAAAATACAAAGGACATTCTACTTCTCGGGTGGACGCCGTCAACATCTCTTGGACCTCCTGATGATGTCTCGTAGAGAGGCGAAACACGTGTCAAGGATTGTACTGTTTGGTGGTAGTATTTGCTTGCATATTTTTTTGTGGAAACTGCATGAATAAATGCGTATGTGTGCACAACTTATTGTCACATCTAACCAAGACACTATTTCGCGGAATAGAAAGAATCATACATATAACCCATATGGAAATCCGCAATGTAACGCCTCAATCTATCAGTTCTTTAAAATTAATGTGTTTTATCGCTCTGAACTGGTTATATGGTTGAGGTTGCCAGATGTAAATGAAACTAAAAATATAATATATTTTCCGTCTTGTGTAAAATGGAGGAGACCGTGTTCATAACAAATGATAACTTGCATAGACTGCAAGTCAAACGTATAGCGGAGTGTATGAGGTTTCCTGTCTGTTAAGTTCAAATTGTAAAATAATAAATATTGTTGTTACACAGGTATGCGACGTCCTTAAAAGTTGCAAAAGGTCGTCATATGTTTTACATAATTACGCCTGTTTTGTCAGCGGCGGTGTAATGCGAGCAACACATTTATTATTACAGTGTTAATGAACAATTGAACAAACATTTTATCATACAATTCTAAAAAGGTATATGAACAATGAAAAACATAGGAGTGTGCAGCTTTTTACAGCAAAGCGTATAATGCACCTTTTGACTTAATTTCATCACTAAATAATTATGCATTGTTATAACATTATGGTTGCACAATAACCTAAATATTCAGGACGCTACTCTACTCGTATCTAAATCAAACATAATATGTATATCAGTGTAAGTTTGTACAATGTCAATATTACTTTCTGTTGTAAGCACAATTCATTTGATACTAACCACTCCATAACTTCAAAGTACAAGTGTGTTTTTTGCCGTCCCAAACTTTAACCAATGTTTTCTCAATTGTCGCTTTTTCACTTTTGCAAATTTGAGGAATTAAAAAAAATAACTATAGCACCTAGAGGCATAAATCTTTCACCAAAACATAGCGTACGATCTGTAGTATTAGGAACTACTCATAACTCCATATCGACAAAGTGGGACCTTTTCCCAAAAACAGTCACATATTTTTCGCTTCAGTGACCTCCAAATAGTCCCTTACGATAGTTTTTTTTTTAATATCTTCGATATACAGACATTTTATTGTTACAGCTTTAATTATAAAGTTAAGTATTAAGTCGCGCTGGCAATTTAGCGCCAAATCACTGTTTCGAAGCTATTTAAAAAGAAAAAACACCTCTCGTTCGACAGCTGTTTGACAATCATTAAGTATAGATGAAATTTGATACGTATGTATCCACCAATATAGTTTCATGTCATTATACTTATAGACGTCCAGAGGTACGAGGCAGGTAATTCCTATTACGCTCCGAGGTTTGCCTATAACTTTTCTACAACCGACCGTTTCAGTTTTCTCTTGTTGGCGTGAGCAAAGCAGTTTCTCCAATTAATTTGGTGCTAGGCGTACACCTTGGTATAATACAGTCGACTACACATAGATATGTATCCAATTATGGACCTTATTACGATTTTTTTTTATTGTCTCCTGTGATCTCTTTTGGTCCTTGGGCTATTTTAGAGTTTCTGAAGGCGGCGCTTCTTTCCGATGGAGGATGCGCCGGAAGAAAACGCTGGTGGTAGGGGCCTGTCCGCCGAATGGCTTCCAGGACTTTTGACTAAAGTCAAAGGGTATGGTGTGTTAAGCCTTCGGCAAAACCCATACAAAACCCTTTGAAAGGGATAGCGGGCCGGTCCCTGCTTTTGAGTCCCTCCGGATGAAGTACTGGCTATGGCCAGTAGTCTTGAAAGTCAGGTATATGCTGCCTTTTCTCAGGTCAGCTGTGATGAATTGGTGGACCTTATTACGATGTTACCACTTCTTCACTTAATTACAATGTAATAGGCATGACAACAGGGTACGAAAATCAATATTCTTCTAGTATTAATAAAAAATATTGGACACGATTTTTTGTTTTTCAAATGCATCAAAAAATACTGAGATAAATCGCATCAAAGTTTGGAAGTGGGGGCCCGTGACGTCACTACGAGGTATAATCTGTACCATATACGGTGACGTCACGCGGCGAAAGAAAGGCTTTCGTCGACTGTACATTTGTACAATTGCGAATTCGCAGATTCTTTGGACATATCTCCCGAAACCAGCAGTCCATGGAGCGTCTAGTGGTGCAGGGACAGGTTGAAGGCAAAAGATGTCGAAGGCGGTCTCCAACCCGATGGACGGATCTTATAAAAACTGTGACAGACACCAGCATCACCGAGTGTGCTCGAAATGCTGCCAACAGAATAATGTGGAGACAAATTGCAAAGGCGGCTGCCCAAGTCGAGAGGTCCCAGGACGAAGATCTGCCGTGTACGATTACTTCATCATCAAGACCACGACTACTCTGACAAGAGTAAGATGACTAGAAAGAATCTTTTATACTATTATAAAGTTGTAAAAATAAAATGTCTGTGCATTGAAGATATTTTGAAAAAAAAAAAAATTTGCGGACTATTTGGAGGTCACTGAATGGAAATATATGTTTTTTGGATTTTTTGTATATTTGTATGTGTTGTTGCGGCTTCATCACACCAAATCGGCTAAACGGATTGCAACTATTTTTGGTACACGGGTAGCTAGGTATCTTCAGATGGTTATAGAATATTTTACCCGACTATAGTCTGCGGTTACGCTGAAGAAAAAAAAAGCGTTAACATTTTTTTCTCCTCCGTGGTGTGCCTGTGGTTACCTTCTAGTTTTTGGTTTTTTTATAGTACTTAACAAACATTTGCTTAAAATATTAGCTTAAGATATTTGAGCTATTGTCCCGATCCTCTCATTACTCGTATATTCGCGCGCGTGTCACACTGCCTAGTTTAAACAAAACAAGCCATTAGCTCACGTCGTGTCAACCAATAGCAGGATAGTAAGTTCAAGTTAGCTCATTCAGCACGATTTGCAAAATAAAAACACATAAGTATGACAAGTTAGCCCGATCATAAACACCTATTAAATCAACGATCAACACCACAATTTACCGGCTCGATAACCAACAATATCAACATCTGATTACTCAACAAAAGCGCAACAACTACCAAATCCAACTATTCAATTTCAAGCTCGATTGACTTGGTTTAAGATTGAGATTGGATTGACGGGATTTTAGAAGTAATGCTATTTAGATGTGTGATTGACGCGTTTTTAACAAGTTCATGAAATATGCATGCGGCTGGAAGGATGTCTGTAATCACGTCTTTGGCATAACCGGCGTAACTTGACGCAGGGCTGACACATCATGTGTTTCTGTTAGTGTTCACCTAGACCTAACACTATTTTCACTTTTAAATTTTAGACGTTGTCTTCAATGTGTAAACATATCTAGACTCAGAATATATATACAACTGGTAGATAGTTCAATTGATTTACTTCTACAGTGAGTATAATTTAGTTATAGTAGCAGTCAAAGTGTCCAAATCACACATCCTTACTGCCATGCAAATAAAGACCTGTATCGATATATTTGGCTATTTTAGTCGCTACGTACGATTTGATGATGACTAAACCTCTTCAGTACATTAGACTGCTCGATATAGGAGAAGTTGTGACACATCCCCTCATAGGCCTTAGCGAAGGTGGAGTTTAGGGCCCACTGACTTACTCCTAAAAGCTATTAACTTATCTACTTCAGAGTCCACCGACCCACAGGCGGCCTTAGTACTCATTTGCCAACTCTGAACCACATACAAATTATAACGCCTATAGCAGAAGTGTTCACAATATTCTTTGTTATGTGACAAACATCGTCAGTCATCATTTTCTGTTTACTACAAAGAAAAAAAGTGTGAGACACATCCTCGTAAGCTTGTTGTAAAACTACAGATACCCAAAAAACTCTACAGCTGCTTTTTTTAAATAATTATCAATTTTCAAAAGAGTAAAATCAATTCTGCTAGTGTCAACTTTAAAAGTAAAATTACTAGTGAGATATGAGATCGGTCGTCACCAAGAGGCGTCGTTAAATGCAATAAAGCATGGTGAATGCCCATGACCTGACACTGACACCCTTTGCCTTACTTTGTACAATCAAATTAAATGCAACAAGAAAATATGGGTGTTTAATCGATGCACCATTAAGGATTGTTTCCTCCAACTGGAACGCCAATCTAGCTGTCAAGTCAATGAAGTTATTTACAGTTATTTAAGTGGAAAATGCTTCCATGCACAATTTTCTCTAAATAAAGGTATTGGAAAACGAAGAACATTGGAAGATTGACTTGGAGCTGAATTAAGAAACTGGAATAAAACAGCACCTTATGCCCTTGTCAGATCCAAATGTTTAGTCTTTTGCAAATCTGAGGCTACATCCACAAACAGATTTGGGACTGTCTGGAAATGTGAGAAGGCAGAGAGGTTGAAACATCGATTCTGTGTCATGGCTGACAGTAAAATTAAATATCTTGGTAATGATTACACAGAGCAGTGGCAGTGGGCGGGGCATATTGCTTTTAGAATCGGACTGGAGCAGAAAGGTTCTCGAATGGCGACCGTTTACAGGACAACGCAGCATGGGAAGGCCCATAACAAGGAGGAAGGTGGATGATCTGGTGAAGATCGCTTGAAACCATTGGATGAGGGCGGTGCACGACCGATCGCTATGAATATTCTTGGGGCAGGCCATTGTCCAGCAGTCCTTGGGCTTATATGATGATGATGATGACACAGACCTAAAATAATGATATCACTGTAATTTACCACCGGTTTGAGGAACTTGGACAAAGTTTTGAGTGGAATAAAACTCTAAAATGGTAAATAAATAAAACATCTACTGGGTCGATTCAACCGAAACAGTCTCAAGTAGTTAACAAAGTAATTTAAGATTACTCTTGTGCGATGCATGTGATCTTGTTTTTATTGAGCCTCATACAATTTGAGGCAATGTTTCAGAATCATGCAAAAGGTAGCATAACATGGGCACCAACATTGATGTTGCATATGCTATTTATTATTATTCAAAAACTTACACAGCATTACAGTAAAAACCAAGGCACTGTGAACTACAAAAAACAAAAACACAAAGAAAAACTTAAAACTAGTTCGATTTAGGCGACGTAACTCCGCTGCGGCCCGAAATTGCCCCTTAACTGCCGAAACACTACACCCTTCGGCCAGAAGTCTGCACTTGCGATGGTGTCCTGCAGCCGCCGCGGCACACTCACCACATATGAGCCAAAGTGCACGTAGTGGCGGGACTACAGCTGGTGCACCCTTAGCGATAAGCCAGTCATCTGGCGGACGTACTCCACCACGTTATCGCTATGAGCCACCATTGCCATTTCCCATCATGAGAATGTCTAGTCAGTAACTTTGCCATTTGTGCAATTAAACGACTCTGAAGAAAAGAATCTGAGTTTCTCAAAAGACTGACTTAAATCAAGAATGCGCTCCATATTTAAATCAACTAGGTATCCGTATCTTGTCATCATTTCAATCCATTATCACTAATAAATACTTATTGTGAAGGTGTTAATCCTTCACGTTGAATACGAGACAGTCAGGCCGTATATAAAAGTAGTATGTATTCGAATTTAAGAACGACAGCTGTCTCGAACCAGCTTTATGTCATTAAGTTTTCAGTAAGACAGACGTTGAATAGAAAGCATCAAACCCGTACCTTCTACTTTTTATTGTATCCCACCAACTGCGACACCCCACAGTATGTTTGCATTGTAGACAAATTATTTTCTCTTAATTTACTGAATGTTTACTTCCATAGGCGCATACAATTTTATACTGACGTAAATCTTATTTTATTTACAATATACTGGGTTACAAATTAACTGACCGTTTAAATAAGGTAGTTGGTACTTAAAGATTATTTTTTATTACCGCAGAGCTAGATGCTGATACCTAGATTTGGTACCTAACAGTATCTTAAACGACAAGGCAAGTCCAAAGTAGGCACTTTGGACTTGCCTACTAACTAACGTCAATATTTTTATTTATGTTTTTCGTACATAGCAGCAGGGAAATTCATTTGGCAAGTACTTACCTTCCAGTCAACTTCAAATCTAACAATATGATATTTCTTTCAATGGAGATGCATTGAATAAATACTCCAATGGGAAAAAATGATGAAAATGCAAGTGAACTGCTATATAATCAAAAAAACATTTTTGGACTAAAACTCTATGGGGTATAATTATATTTCATTTATGTATGAGACGGGTGTGTTGTTTCTCAATCACTGGAATTAAGGTTGCATGAGTTGTCGTGATTGTCATTTAAATATAATATGTATATAGGTTTTTGCGTAAAGTGTTTAATTTTGGCGTTAGCGCATACAATACTAGTCATTGATTGATCGTGACATGTAATAATAATCATAGTCGTCGAAATATTCACGAAATTGACAACATCTACAGAAGTCGTGCAACTGCCATTTTCGAGTAGGTATGTCGACTATTGTTAAATTAATATTATAAGCGTGATATCGTGTTACAGTCGTAAGACGTAGTATGTCTGTAAGACTAAATTCCTAAAATAATATATAAAAGGAACAATATTAATCTAAATATAATAAATAAAACGATGTATAAACAATGTTTCGCACTTTATTTTTTGGCAGATACTCAAGTGATCGACGTACACGTTGTTCGGTATATCTTATTAATATACTACCTACATACTCGAGACATGATGAAATTAATATAAGAAAAAAAGTGCTTTTAAGTATTATTTTAAGTAAAATTGTACATAACATCAAGATTAATTCTAGGTCTTAAAAAAGTGCATTCCAACTGAAAAATACAAATTTAAACAAGCCAGTAAAAAATTAAACCCTACTGTGACAGGGTTACCGACTCTAAGGCCTTGAAATAAGATTGAAGGTTGAAGTTCTGGGAAGACGAGTTTGACTCACTATAAGTAAGTCCAGTAAGGCAGTCCATAACTGTGCGTTTTGCTAGAAATGTTCTGCCTCGCACGACTGAACTGTGGAATAAATTGTCGTCGGCAGTTCAAACCTCTAACAGGTTTCTGTAACGCGTACTAGTAAATATTTTGTGTGTTTACGTATTTTAAATAAATAAAATAAAAAGAGTATTTCCGGACCGATGCGACCTTTCAAGGAAAGAGCGTATTCCTACCCGAAAGGCCGGCAACGCACTTGTGACTCCTCTGGTGCTTACCATCAGGCGATCCGTCTGCTCGTTTGCCCCCCATAACATAAAAAAAAAAAACCAGCCAAGAGCATGTCGGACCATGCTCAATGTAGGGTTCCGCAGCTGTTTATACAAAAAAATGCACCACAGATGAAAAAAATACGATATGAAAAAAAAACTCCAACAAAGGAGCGTATCTCCCCGGCACTTACGTCCTTATGCTGTGAAGCGCAGTTTTTTGGCGATAACTTAAAAACAGTTTGTCCGATCATGTTGAAAACAATTTTCGTTGGAAGTAGTTATTAAGCTTTAGGTATATTTTTTGTTGGAAGTAGTTATTAAATTTTTTCATATTTTTTTAACATACCGTTTAGAAAATAGAGGGGATTATTTACGAAAATATTCACCTCATATTGTTTTCAGAAGATCTGTCGAATGATGTGTCACACATTGATATTTGCTTAAACATTTTTATTTTCAGTTTCGGTTACATGTATGGATTGCCCCTCCTAGAAATATATACATATATATTTTATTTAACTATCAAACTAAGTAGCGGCTTATTTAAGACACCTATGTTCCAATTTTCATCAATATACATCTTAAAGTTTTTGAGTAAAACGCCTGTGACATACGGACGGACGGACGGACATGACGAAACTATAATGGTTCCGTTTTGCCATTTTGGCTACGGAACTCCATAACCACTCTCCATAACCACTCTCAGTGTGCAGTCGATTACTGGTCAGTTTTGAGAAAAAAAAACTACATAATAAATATTATAAGTGCAAACTCAATAAAAAATTGGCAACCCTGCGTAAATGTGATGCGCGTGAGACAGTCGGTAATTGCGGGACGACAACGCAATCGATGTACTTTGTAGAAAAAGTCGTAACTGCCTTTGACGTCTAAATATACTTAATCCTTTTAACATAGTTCGGCACAGTTTGTTTACCGAGATGGGCGCATCGATAAATGGTGTAACACCGTGTAGGATGGTGAATAAAGATTTCGCTTTTTCCTTAAGTCGAATAAAACATTCAAAGTTTTTGTCTTTCTTTTATGCCGTAATAATATAAGTAATAAACAAATACCTGCCTAAATACAAAGATATACTTTAATTCACTTATTCTTGTTTTGCCTCTTAATTACCTCTCCTCCATACGCTGAACAAGATATTTCTAGTCCTTCGCAAATATTCCGAGTCCTTCTATCTCCTTCTTAGTGTCGGTATTGCTTAAAGTAAAGACTCTAGAAAAGTTAGTTTAGTTGCATATATCTTTCATTCGCTTCACTCTTAATTCAATATAAACTTTTATGTTAATGTTGTCTGCCGTTGTGCGGGATGCGCTTTTTTTATGAATCGAATCTCATGTTTACTAGCATTTTTAGAAACTTCTTAAGACGCATCATTCAATGGCATATGCATGATATGAACGGGCCGCGTGAGTCTGTAAATTCACTGGGCGAAATGATTTTGTATTACATAATATCTAAGGGATCTGAAGATATGAATCAATATTTTCGTATCAGTGTCAACTTATGCGCAACTCTAAGAGGAATATTCCTTAGCCGTTGACTTTATTTATGTGTAGTTCCTAGTTACATGCATCGGACAGCTTGGTCCGTTGAATGAGACGATATTGATAGAACAGCGCAAAGAATATACAGAGGTCACTGTCAAGTGACCACGAATATTATTAGCAATGTCGCGTAAACAATAGTAACTACAGACGTTTTAGCACAAGTGCAGCTATACTTTCATCGAGAACACTATCTGATATGCGCAAGAAAACATACTCGGACTCTTTTAAATTTTTTAAGGAATAAGTTTCAAACAGGTATACGAGTCACTTACGAAGAGGTGGTCTTCATCGTATTGACATGTGCAATACCAGAGCGTTATGCCCATTTGTTTCTTTGTTGAGAAATCTTATGAACCATGTTACCACACTGTGAGGTGAGCTGGTTGATATTTATATCGATTGCTGACATCCAAAAATCACTAAAATATCTGTCACTGCGCTTCAAAACGAGGTTTTGATACTTTTGATCAATAATGAGATACAAAGTATTTGTTAGTGAGATTTGGTTATTAACATGCGATAATATATGATAGCATGAGAAAAAGACACTTACAACTATTAAAACTTGTACCAGATCTCAAACTGATTTTTACAGCAAAAGAACGCTAACGCATGGAGAAGTGAAACTCTATAACGATCTACCCATAGATATAAAAAAGCTAAATTCTATAAATATGTGAAACATCTTAAAAAATATGTTTTCGAAACAATTGATGTATTATGATAAAATAGTTTACGCAATTAAGTACCTACTTACTTAAGAATTTAGAGCAATTGTATATATACTTATTAATTTAGGAACTGCATTTTACGTATTATTTTAAGTTACTTGTTACCACAAATTTTTGACCTTTGTTCTTATGAGAATAAATTTTTTAAACATATTAATAGTTTACCCTTAACTTACGGACCTTGGAATCTCGAAACAAAACGAACGTACTAGAGTCCTTGCGTTATGCTAGGAGTTAATTACTTAATCTTGGGGAGAATAGTGGTCACCGTCACCTGAATGGCAACGGGTGGCATACACGTGTGTGGGTTTGCGCTCCTGCCGTCTAGCCAGATCTACCCAGTTCAATGTAAGGCAATATAAAATATGTACTGTTTACCCTTGGGTCATCAGCAGACTGCTGTCGTTGCCGCCTCGAAAAAGACTCTCAACCCTGATGACTAACCTCGAGTTTGTTATCTATTAAGACAGGCAGGGGAGATCTTAGATCTATATCCAAAGAGCCAATAAAAATATTATAGCAAGTCTGTGTGTTTTTGAGTGATCAAATGAATACACGGTTGCGCTTTAAAACTAGAATCAAACTCTCATTTGCTCATTTAACGGCGTCCTATTACGTGTGATTAAAATTGTAAAGGCCTGAAACTTGATGACAATAAAACAATTCAACCACTTTCTTAAGTGGATTTAATGATAGCAGCTAGAAAACGGCAAACTGTTATGATTCAGCTAACACAACATGATTGACAAGACGATCAAACAAACACGACGCCAATTGATGTCAAAGCCACGTGAAAACGTAAACTATCCGGACGAATCAGCACCAACAATACCATAAGCATTCGGCGGTTTTCTTTTTCATTAGAAAATAGAGACTCAGGGCGGACCATTGTTTCGACAATAAAACGGCTGGCATGTTGCCAAATGAGCCACACTAACCGCAAACACAAAAAATATCACACGATCAAATCTGCAAATAAACCCAATATCTTCCTATTACTTTACGAACCTCGTATCTGATTCGACAGCTTCACAGAAAACACATTTTGTTACACTAAAAACTCGGCTGCTTTTTGCTGTCAAACGCTTGTCATAGATCTAAGTTTGAGGTGGGAACGTGTGAGCATTGGAAGAATTTAATTTTCTGATTCTAGGAAATGGTTTGATTGTATTAATAGTGACAGTTGACGATCACCGCTATTCGCAGCCTGCAGGTGACAGGAATAACCAAGCTATTTGACGACGAGACGCCGAGTGCTAATTGTGTTTTGACAAACACTGATGTTTATATTTAACAATATTTATACGGCGGCGACTTAATAAAGACGTAGGGCGGCAAACGGATGTGTTTAAGCAGAAATTTGATTTAGATTTTTGCTGTACATTTATATGACATTATGGCAGGTACAGGGTGTTTGGTAACAGGATGCAAAGCTGAAAGTAGGTGATAGTTTAGGGCATTTATAACATTTTAAGCCAGATATGTCTTAGACAAATGTTATTCCTTTCTTCGACAATACTAGGAGTTTTCTCTGAAAAAATCTTAGAACTCATATATAAAAAAAAATACATTATAACATTTGTCTAAGACATGTATGGCTTAAAATGTTTTAAATGGCCTAAACTATCATCTACTTTCGGCTTTGCATCCTGTTACCAAACAACCTGTATATGGTTTGCGATAACAATCATACAGCTGGTTTTAACATAGGACAATAAATATTCGACATTTGATATCAAATTTATATGTAAAATTATTGAAATATCTTGCGAAAACCATATTTACACGGAGTCTTATTCGAAGAATTGGTTTCAAGTTTCTAAATTTGAACTGGTATGTGGGTATAGTAATTAATTGCTTTACGATGGTATTCAAAATGTAGAGATTTCATTCTACGGTAGCATTCTTCGGGCATGTGGATCGTGATCAGATACCTGCCTACTTATGGAAGAGTTGGCTTGTTTCCATAATGTCACGGCGTTTAATTGACTTTATTTTTGACTATTTTGTAGAAAAAAAAAACGCTTTGTTTTCCTTCTACAGAACTCTTTATTTTTCCTTTTTATAATATTTATAAAATAATGTTATGTAAATATAAATATGAAAACCATTAAAAAAATATATATATTTGACGACACGTTTGGCTCAGTGGGTTGCACAACGGCCTACGAAACCAGCGGTCCCGGGTTCGAATCCCGGCCAGGGCAAGTGTTTATAACAACAACAACAACAATTCTTTATTGCACACCAACAACAGAAACAGTACAATAGAGCCTTAACAGAAAATAGGTCAACAATAGGCGGTCTTATCGGTAAAGAGCGATCTCTTCCAGACAACCTTTGGGTAGCCGAAATGACATAAAATTGCTAGAAATGAGTAGGTGGTGTTTATGTGATGAGCACGAATGTTTGTTCCTGGGTCTTGGATGTTTTCTATATATGTAAGTATTATATTTTATCTGCATATTATGTCGTCGTCTAGTACCCATAAGTACAAGGTGGAGTTTATATCAACGCCTTTAATAGCATTTTTGGTAAAATTTCGGTCTTTCCCATACTTCCGTCTTACCCGAACGCACCTTACATAATAATACATAAATACCCACTCACTTGCTTTTGGATTTTAAAAATGGTGGCCTATATTGCTCTGTCTTTTTGTGCAAATTTCCGTGAGATGCCGTGTTTTATTGAAAAAATCATAACTTGGTTTCTACTAAATCATTTGCTATATTTTTTTTACACAAAAAAGCCAATGAAACAAAAAATCTGATGGTGTTACTTATTTTATAGATTGACATATTGAAAATAATTATATAAAATGGGTAAAACTGACACACTGATAAAGTTGACGAAATCAAGCAGAAATATATTTTTAGAAAAAAAACTAAAGCAATAACATCCTTTTTGTTTACATGCAAAAAAAAGAAGATTAGTTGTTCTTTCATTTAATGCCAAATATTGTATAACTGTTCAAATAAAATTGTATAGTAAACATCATTTCATTTTTAGATATCTGACGCAAGACGGGGCGATTTTTTTTCTTTGATTCGTGATTTATTTGTGGCTAATTTAAAAACTCAAGAACCAAAATATAATTATAATTAGAACAAGCAACTAGTAATCATAAATTAAAATGGATATATTTTGCAATAATAACATTAATTACGGTTCTAGGAGTCTAAATAACAAAAATTATGTACGTACCAACGAAGTTTTGGTTTTCAGCCGAACTAAAAACCCTTAAAACCACAATATCACACGACACAAACACATTATAAATCACAGTCTGTACCTAGGAAACCACAATCACACATAGAAAACCATTAATACATAGAATCACACTGATTTTAAGGTAAATAAACAAAGCCGTTACGCAAAAAACTAATAACGTGCCATGTTACCGGGGCAACTGCCGAACATGGCGCCCCATTAGGGTCGAACACAACGGGCGCCGCCAGGTCTATGCAGTGTTTTAGAAATTGAGCATACGTTATTTTAAGTGTTACGGTCCATAAATAGTTTAATATAAACGATGTAATATTTGCAAATGTTTTTAGCTACTTTTCATTTACTTTATGTTCGAGTCTTTACCTGTCATTAGGAACAAATCACAAAATGTACCAAAAGCGATCGCAGCGCTTTAGGTGTGCTCCCATGCCTTACAACGTCAAAGCGAGTAATTGGCTAAATTGCTTTTGGTAGCTACAGCTACCACCACCCGTACCCGTATTTACATGGACCGTTACTTGTTTTATTCGCTAATCCTGTGTAAATAAGTCACAGATGTTAATGATTTAATGTTTATTTATGAAACTTAATACTTAAACTGTTTTAATGACTACATAATTACGAGAAATATTCTTTATTCTTAAAAATGTTGGCCATTTCAATCGCAAGTCACCGAAAAAATCTCTGTCTTAACTACTTTGAAGTGAGATTGTAATTCATAATTATTCATTGGAACCGAAATATAGCTATAATCTGATAGTTGGATAATAACCGAGTCGTTTCATGTCTATCTTTAATAGTAAAATATAAATTTGAATACTGACGGCATTTTTAAAACACTGTGCACTTTTACGCAACTTTACTTTTTCACAACGTTGAGAACGACAGCTATTTAAAAATATGTTTGTTCTATCATGTTGGCTGCCAATTTTTTTCTGCGTTGCCATCTTATTTGGGTATGTTTTGGTCATAGTTTAAACCGCTCCGAAACTGCCCTTCACAGATTAAAAATCAAAAATTGTATAATGGTCATCTGGTAGCTCTGGCTACCGGAAGCAATTTGTAGGTTATCAAAGTTTGTAGCTCTAGTTACCGAAAGCAAGTGAGTGGATACGTTATAATCGACTAAAGCCGCGATGTTTCAAATACTTTACAGCTTCCGTAGGTCACGTGTAATAACTAGTTAGTCAAGAATAACTAGTTTTTTTCTATGCCTAGAAAGTAGAGGTAGGTTGGTGGAATCGAATTTTGACGCATTGTGGGTGGCCAGCAACTGGTCAGTTAATATGAATATTATCTTTGACGCAAGGATATGGATACAAACTTATCGGTACACATTCAAGAATGTGTCGAAACGAATTTATAGCATATATCACGAACAACATTATCTAAATACTTGAATAATGTTCGGTAGTTCCCGACATGCTTTGAACTTATCTTATTTCTATTCGATTTATCGACGTTTTGGAGCGATTAACTTCAAATCCAGTATTTTAATTCGTTTTGTAAGCATCAATTTTTGTTTCAATTTCATCTCGTTTTTCCCACGGTGCTGTCTGAAATATAATGTAAGCTTTGCTAGCTTTTAAGATCCAAGCTTGCTAGGTTTCAATTAAACTCACACATACAGCTACAGATAAAATAAGTATGATGGTGTAGCCGGCCGCGATATTAAGGATGAGGCCAATGTCTCTTAAAATGTCTATAGTATTATTCTATCCACTCCCAAAAACAGTGCTTCAGGCTTAAGATTGTGACTTTAATCAGTGCTCTAAATCAGTTTGTGCTCAGTTTTCTTTATTCTTGTTATCCTCTCAGTGTGTGAACCCCTTAAATTTCCAAGCCTCATTTCATTCTTATTTAGTAAATTCGGGTGTTTTTCTTTAACGTTATCTTTGTAGCACATGCACCTTGCTCAAAGCTGGAGAAGGCTCGCTGTCTTGGTTGTCCTTCCGAATAGTTGCTTTTTGTCAACCCAATATCTGGTCGGCTTACTCTTCACACGTAACTGATTTTATCTGAGTAATCAATGCGCGCCCGAATAACCTTAAATTTTATCGAACGTCAACACGGTCAGAAACTCAGAAATAATGACCAATCAGTTCAGACCGGTCAAAATTTCAAACCGTCTGGTAGCCAAGTAATCGACACCTAGGTTTGTGACATTAGCGATACAATGAGCGTGATTCATTATTTTGGAATGCCAAACTAAGATGGATAAATTGATAAGAGAAGCATTTGTATATACTTATAGTGTACTACAAGGGAAAAGTTAGGCACACTCAATTATTTTTTGCATATAACCAGGGGTGGCAAAAGAGCCTTGTTTTATTTTCGATTTCTTTACTTAGTGTACTTGATCAAAAGATTTAGAAGGTTAGAACAGACGACAATATGACAATTGGATTTGCACGTGTCGCATACATGAACTTTGAAAGTGACCACTCGGTTCATACGACACATACAAAAATATGCGACAAACCCGATCATAAACTTTTGTGTTTAATTAACGACTTGTAAATCCTACTAAATGACCGACTTAGAACGATAAACTTAATTTACGACCGCAGATTATGTTATAAATATAGGCTTAGAGAATTTTTCGCAAAAATCAAGCCTTACTTAATTTTTCTAAAATGTTTTATTGATGTTGTTAATTTTGATTGATGCGACTGGCCGTACTTTCATGGAATTATGAACTGTGTGGACTTATTAACATGGACTTATGTATGGTTTAGTGTTACGCGAGCTTTAAACGGTATTTTATAGTAAATTATTCAATGATCAAGTTAGGATTTGAGTTAATTATGTGGAATTCTGGTCTTATGCACCTAAAATCAAGTGGATTCCGCCTTTGACATGCACTATGAGGTAAATAATGTTCGTAAGAAGCATCGTAGGGGTCAGTTCGTTATTTGAATATAAATAATAAAATCTCCTGTTTTATCTTTTATAAACAATAAAAGATATTTGGAAATACAGTCTTAAAGGTATCTAAAGAAATGAAAATCCTCCGGGCACGGTATGTCAGTATGTGTATTTTGTAACTACAAAATCCACCATTACAGTTAAATTTCCGAGTTTCTTCAAGAAAACTTTTAAGGGAACGTTGCATGATCTGTCTATAATTGGTAGCTGTCCATAATTATCATCTCTCAATCGCATAAAGTGGTGTCCTCACCACGGCGAAACGGCGGATATATTGTAACAAATTTGTATACATGTCTAGTATACCTAAGGATGGTATAGGATTTTTTTTACCTACGCTGAAAAAACCCATTGTTATGCCATTTTAACACGCTTTTATTAGGTCGACCTGTATGTAACTATGTAATGGAATCTAAGGTAACTAATTTAACCATCTTCCAAGGATCGTAGCGTCATGAAAATTGGCAGCTGTGTGTAGTTCTGATGACAATACAATAATATGGTACTGTCGAACTGATCTGATGATGGAGCCGGAACATATGAACTGGAACTTCATATCATAGCTGTGTTTGGATTTGTTAGAAAAGTCTTGTAAAGCGTGTTTTTCTAGTGTTTTTTAAACTATTAATTTATTTCTTCCCCAGGAACGGGGTTGCGTTACGATCTAATTTCATATCTCATAGTTTCTTGTAGATTCACGTATCTCACGATATTACATTGCATTTACACTTCTTCTCATCTCTACAAAGTCTTGATTATTTATATCAAATGTTTCTGTTTTCTGTATATCTGTATCAATAACCGTTTGCATCTACTTTCAAGTCTCGCGTGAATGAAACCAGTAGTAGGAACTGGTTAAAGGTGCTTAATATATGGGAGAAACAGATGCTTCTAGGTCTACACGTTTTGTCTCGGTCACGGGTCTACATTACCTTACAAATTATATTGTTTAATATTAGAGGAACTAATTTTGAGGAATTGAAAGAGTTTTCTTAAGTAATAAAAGTAAGATATCTATAGATAAACTAAGGACTCGGATGTGGCTTTCGGAGCAAGCAAGTTGAAGTGACAGTGGGGTGGGAACTAATAGTCGATTAGATAGGCGTAACTAAATTCAAGATGGATTTAAAATCTTATTAAATTTGCCGGATGCCATTTGACATTGAAGGTGTCTCACGATCGTTTGTTGTTGACATTCAGACATCAAAAATCAAAAGTGAAGTTTTTGGAAGAAACCTTTGTTCAACCAGTGTTTGGGTTATCATGATGATTGCTTTGATCAAAATTGTGATTTTAATTGCACGGCACAGAAATTTTACAAGATTTTTACTTTTAATCGGATTATGATATGTTTGACGCATGAAAGATTCACTAACAAGACTATATATTTGACGATATAGCAAAATAATACTGCTTAAAAACTTTCTATGCGTAATATCTTTAGGATCTCCTGCTAATACCTCCTTAAGGAGGTAACATATATCGATTTTTTTACCTTAAGTGGTAATTTTGAACTTACTTTAAGCAACGAAATCTTATCAAATCAATTCTACTTCTTTTTCATTCATACGAACCCCGCCACACAGGCTAGAGGCGTAAAAATATCGTTCATAAACACCTCAGTTTATGATAGCTAGAGGTCTTTAATTACACTTTGGGTGAAAGTTAATTCGATACAGCGATACGAATACAATCACCCAAAAGAAAAAAGACGTAAGATTTAAAGTTCTAAATGCTATTAGTGCCTTTTTTATTTGACTATAGAATACTTCTTTAATGTCCCAGATGAGATAAAATGAGCATAGAATTCGAGTAACACGTAAGAAGACTTCTTCAATGTTAATGAACTCTCATAGTTTGGACTATGATTTGGCTCACAGAGGCTTTAAAGAGATGATGAATCATTTTTATAGATCATGAAAATAATATATTTATGCTTAAATATCATTTTATTTTCGCGATTTTTACAGGTAAGTCTATCGAAGTATACCTTACATTATTCATTTAACAAAGATGTGTCATTTATAACTTTATCCCAACGTGACGCGTAAGCGCAACGAATCTTTTTAAATTCCGACACTATAACAGGGATGTTATGTGTTTAAAGCTTATGTCTAGCTGTGTTAGTAGTGATTGAACTGTTTTGAATGCGGTATTCTTTATAAAATAACAGGTTTTCTTGCGGTTGCTTCTGGCTATGTCTAATGAAGAATGAAGATATAAATAGTAAATTGGTAACACTGAGGGTTTTTGAAAGTGAAATTGAATCCCTTTTCAGTATTGACGATGGCGATTGTCATTTGGTTGGTTAATGTTTTTTTTTGGCAATCTGTGCAATATATGGGAAGCGTACGTATAACTAAAGATGTAGCATGGTGGTTTTAATTTTTTTACTTTTTGTAACACTGAATAGGACCCATGCATTGCTAGTTTCATAAACTTAGTTAATATACAAAGGGGGTGCTATGTCGTAGTGTAAATTGTGTTACTATCTATCATGTCGTTGTTCGAGAAAGGGCTGTGCTTGTATGCATAATAAGTTTTGTTAGTGAAATTATGTTAAGGGTCAGTTAGATAAATCGAATGCTAAGCAAATAATCCGTAAGTTAAACTCACCTTAAGTTTAACCTTACATCTAAGATCAGTCGGGATACTCGTAACTGCATCCGTGGGGACAAATACGTCTTCTGATAATATTATAGAAATATAATAGTAACTACCTCCGTCTCTATTTTTACACTAATTGTGTCGAACGTGTGTAGGAATAGTTTAAATATGTTAGGGTTTATGAAACCTTATTAGAGGCTTTCCCTATAGGCTCAAATACGTCTTCTTTTTGGCTGGTGGTACGTACGGTCTGCCAAAAAATAGTTCTATTACTTTTAAACCCTATTACACATGAAATATAGTCGAAGAGTGGTAGATAAATTTGTTTCTCGACCGTACAAGGTCAGGAAAGAAATATATACCTTAGAAATATAGATATAGACCTTGGAAAACCTGTAACCCAAATCTGTAGTGTTACAGGTGCGAGTGCCATGACCATGATATCACAATTGCCAAGCTTTTCTCCAGTTTCCAGAAATCCTAGATCTGGCACTGTGTAGAGTTGATTGCTTGTTGAAATATGTTTGTAACACTTAAATATTTAAATAATTTCGGTAGCTACGCGACTTGTCAGGGTCCGAGAGCCCCCTGCGTTGGGGCCCCGGGGCACAGCCCTGTCTACCCCTTCCGTAGCCACGCCACTGTCCGACCACATAGCTGTCATGCGGTTTGGTTGTGGTATGTCTTAACATCATGACTATTGATATAAAAAGCTAAAATTCAATACAGTCGTCTACTTAACCCATGCATTTACTATTAAGTAGCGTGAGTTATGAAACGGGCGAAATTTAAGACCGTTCTAATATTTGAACTGTTTCATTTGTGTCGTAACTGTCCTTTCCGCAGCCACCAGTATCGCGTTTGTCAATTGTTTATTGTTTTCGATTATTGTTCAATTGATAGATTCAAAGACACGCTGTTTTACTATTCCTCTTATTTTGTTTCTATTTGCTGTAGAAGATTTGATGCCGGGTGTACAATCAAAATTCTAGTCCTTCCGTGAGATAATAAAAAAAATATTGGACCCATTTGTTTTGGTACTTTTCAGATTACAAGAAAAAATACAGATTAATAGCATTATAATTTAGGAGTGGGCGGCTCGTGACGTCACAACTTAGGTGTTAACTGTACCTAGACGTGACGTCACGCGATATTAGCATTATTTTTTGATTACGTAAAGAAAAATTAAAAAAATGTCCGCAATATTTTTATGAATCTTCACTTGACTTATAATTAAAATTTAGCCATCATCCCTAATGTAATTTAATACAGCGAGACTAACACATTTAGACTACAAAATCTCGTTTCACGTCGTTAAAGTCGAGTACTGCTCGACATCTATCTATCATCCACGGCTGAAAATAGGCCTCCCCTATAGTTTGCCACAGGGTGCGATCCTGCGCAGATTGCGTCCACCGACTCCCCACGATCCTTACAAGGTCATCCATCCACCTAGTCGGGGGCCGGTTCGCAGCCGTCCTACGCTGCGCTTTCCTATGGGTGGTCGTCACTCCAGGACTTTACTGCCCCAACGGCCACCCGTTCTCCGAGTCAGAGCGATAACCGTTTTCTAATTTAAGTATGCAAAAAATCTCATTAGACGAGACTATGCGCAGTTAGTATTGACTTGATTGATGTAAGATTCATTCGATTACGTCTCGTTCCCTGACTTTCAGAGTAAATTGTAGGCATTGCATTCATGTAATTTTCCATTGACTGAGATGCGGTCGTAAATAACCCACCTGATCTAGTACTAGCAAAAAATCCTACTGTGGTAAGAGGCCAACAGTTTAAAAGATATTTTTTGTTTCAGTTTTAAATCGGATTCCTAATTAATTACTTGTCGCATAACTAACACTCTTTCCATGCCCAGCCCCGCTATTTCGTATAATTGATTAGGATTTACATCTTTATTCAAACATAAAAATACTTCTCATAATTTAATTCACAAGTTTGTACATAGCTGAATTTGCATGTGTTTCTCATAAAATTAACTGCTTTATTAGCTTAAGCTCGTGACGGTAAGTTAAGGTGATTACTTGTTTGACCTAATCTAGCACTAAGTAACTATGCCAATTATCATAAGCTTAGGTATTGCGCGTAAAATCATCACGATTGCAGTAGGTAATTCCAGTAGTTTGATAGTGAAATATTTGCCCCACTTGTTCGTGATACCCACACCAAGATGAGTTTGTCATAGTAATTATGCCAATTATCATAAGCTCAGGTATTGTGCGTAAAACATCACAATAGGGAACATGCATGAAATTTTATTATCGCTCTTTTTAAGTAGATATAAAAATAGCGTAAAAACTATTTCGAAATGTGATATTAAAATTAAAATCGGCCAAGAAATACGCATAATATAGGCATTTTAAACTAGTAATTAGACAGAGAGGTCCGATATGCACTGTTACGTCACAGTACACTCCGGCCATATAAACTCCATATTAAATTCTGTTTTGCATGAAAGAGATAGAATAAAATGTTTGATGGCTTATATCTTAGTTATTTTATAGCTATTCGAAAAAATATTTTTGTCTACTGTTTGTTACATGAATGAGCTTTTAATAAAGCATAAATTAAAATTCATGCATATTCCCTATTGCAGTAATTCCATTAGTTTGTTACCTTGTTTTTGATATCCACAGCAAGATGAGTATGTCATTGTAATTATGCCAATTATCATAAGCTCAGGTATTGTGCGTAAAACATCACAATTGCTGTAATTCCAGTAGTTTGTTAGCTTGATTTTGATACCCACAGCAAGATTAGTATGTCATAGTAATCATGTCAATTATCATAAGCTCAGGTATTGTGCGTAAAACATCACAATTGCAGTAATTTCAGTAGTTTGGTTTTGATACCCTCATAAAGATGAGTACGTCACAGTAATTATGCCAATTATAAGCTTAGGTATGCGTAAAAACATCACGATTGCAGTAATTCCAGTAGTTTGTTAGCTTGTTTTTGATACCCACAGCAAGATGAGCATGTATTTGTGACATCATCTAACTTGTACGTATCCGTCAACTCCGAACTGGTTCCACGATCATCACGACCATTGCTCATGTGCCCGAATGTGGCTTGCAAAGCTTATTGCTAATTACTAATTACGCTATGGATACCTATCCGAAATAAAGAATTTATTATTATTATAAAACCGTATTTAGTTAGTGAAGGTTCTGTTGTAAGGTACGTAACGCAACCTACCCCTGGTCTGGTGTATGGTATTATATTCATTGTGAGATATTTTTATCTATAAGTTTTAGGATGGCATGGCGCTGTCTTTTTTTTACATCATTTACTTCCTAGACTTATTTAAACCGGTAAGGGAAGCTCAGGATTGGAGTTGGCAAGATGACATTAGAGGACTAAATCCACTTGTGAACTTGCTGATTATAATATAATGTCCCAAAACATGATATCACAGATTTCGACTATAAGTACTTAAATCAAGTTTGTTACATTATGATTCACCTATGTCTACTAATTTTTCTTCAAATTTCTTTTATGACTGAGAATAAAAGTTAGTTAACTTACTTTATATTTTCCATTTGCGTTTAGAAAATAAATTATACTTAACTTAAACTTTTTATTAATGCAATCATTTCAATCATTTTTCTACTTGACTAGAAAAAGCGTTGCGTGCAATAAATTAAGTTCATTAAACATAACGTTAGAAGTCCCTGGTACGAATTCTGTTGGTAGATTTCTATGGATACATCCATGTAGGTTTACGAATAAATAACAGGTTCTTATTATAAATTCTGTTGCTTACTAAGTAAGTGTATACAAATAAACAAACAATTGAAATTAAAACTAAATTAATCTGTTCATTTCATAATTACCTCGGAACTATTCAAATAATTTATAATCAAAGACGATCTATCAACGAAACTACTGTTGCAACGCAGAACAAACATAGCTTCTGGCGTCTAATAAAATATGGTTTCGTCGCGTCATTAAATTATAGCTTGCCTAATGAACAAGTTGGAAACATGGAAGCCAATCGAATATTGTCATTCGAAACAATAATGACGCCATAGTCACACGCAGCGACCATTGGTTGACACCAACATGTGATCATCCATTCAACGGGTAACCTTCAATTCTTCTACCACCGCTTCGCTGCTACTAGCCACGTCACTCCTAAACTGACTACTATAGGTGGAGCCACTGAATATATTAGCATACTATTGACTGACATTACAGCTATCGGTAGGAAGAGAAAGTATGGTAAATATTTGGTCTGTAAACGTCACTTATTGGAGTTTGTCACGGAAATTGAAATGTTTGGCTTGTTGTGTTTGCATTGGGTAATTTACGTTTTGGTTTAGCAAAACAACTTTATGTTAATACGGTTGTACACGGATAATGTGACATAGAGATCACTGTCTTACTAGTATTTGTGTTTGGTTAACGCGCTTTGCACGGGTAGAAGCGGTTTGACTGGAAGCATATCTTTACCGCACAAGAGCGTGGGAAAAAATCTGTTTTATGACAGATTTTAACATGAAATTTACTTTTTGGATGTAGAAATATCTGTTAACATGGCTAAATTGACACAGTGTGTTTGTTGTGAACATTATTTAGTGTATACAGGGCGGAAATAATCAACGATTGATGATGGATTAGTGATTAAATTTTATTTTTATATATGCATTTGCACTAAAAGACTAGAAATCGTGGTTTCATGTTTTTTTTAACGGTTAATTAGATCATTTATTTATTCATAAAAGAAAAGAGTACCTAAGCGAACAATAACTGTAGGTACCAATTTCATAACAATGGTGCATTTTTGACAAGAATAATCAATGCGATAAATTTGAAAAAATAACAAGGATACTTTAACAGTAGCATTTTAATAAACATTGAATATTATATTCATTTATATTCCGTAATCATTCTAACCTATCCCTACGTATAGTCCTGGTGTCGTAGGCGTAAACCGTTGCAAAGCCAAGCAAATCAACCCACTTTACTCCACCTCAACCTCTTGACACTCCCTCAATACCTTATTTTCCCTCCCCTTTACACCCTTACTTCATTCTAATTCGTTGGCTGGCTAGCTTTTTAGGGTGGCAACATTGACAATGTGAGTTAGTAACTACGTGAGGGCGTGAAACTGTAAAGGACCCTTTGTCTATTAGGTACATACTATAAGAGTACGAGTAGTTTCTATGTTTCGTATTGTTTTCTGAAAGAGTTGTCATAACTTTTTTATTTTATTACTTATAAATAAATAAATAAATATTACGGGACAATTTTACACAAATCGAAGTAGCCCCATGGTAAGCTGAATACGGCTTGCGTTATGGGTACTAGACGACGATATATTTAATAGATATATTACTTATATACATAGAAAACATCCAAGACTCAGGAACAAATATTTATGCTCATCACACAAATATTTGCCCTTACCGGGATTTGAACCCAGGACCTCAGCTTCGCAGGCAACGTTACTCCCACTGAGCCAAACCGGTCGTCAAACGTCATTACTTATTACTTACTTTTTCTTTATTCTAAGCTGAGTATTGCAACGTCTAATTAACAATAGGTTAATGATGGTGAATACTATAACGCTATACGGACAGTAAATGATATCAAATCTTTGTTAATATCGCCAAAAACTCATAAGACGTGAGATGAGAAGCGGAAGTTTGCGGAAGTTTTTGAGGAATATCTTCAGCAATGAACGGGTACCCAAAAGGGTATGGTTAAGGGTGATAACGATTCCGAAACCACCCTGTATAGGTTCATATATATTTTTATGTTATAGGGGGCAAACGAGCAGACGAATCGCCAGATGGTAAGCGATCACCATCGCTCATAGACACCTGCACCACCAAAGGAGTCAAAAGTGCGTTGCCGGCCTTACAAGTGGGTACGTTCTTTTCTTGAAGGCTTGAAGGTCGCATCGGTCCGGATATACTGCTGGCGTCAATTTACCGCATTTTATCATAAAATTGAGCACTCTCACAAGACAGAAATACAATTTGCATGCAACTGTGTTATGCTAAGTATTGTGGATCGTGTACGCTTGAACGGAAAACGATCATTTGTGTATTTATTAATACACATTAATGCGTTTTTATCATTGTTTTGATACGTGACTGTGATGTGTAAATCTATAAAAGATTATAACCATGAGGCATTTAATGTTTATGCTGGTTAGACAATACGTTAGTTATCGTAATTTACAATATAGTTAATTGCCGTGCTGCATAATATAGTTAAAATAGGTAGGTAAGAGAGAAAAAAAAAAATTGCAAAAGTTTGCTATAGGTACATAATTATACTCTGGTATAACATGTTTATCAAATCAAAATAACTCAGGCCTGAAGATTTTTCCCGCGGAAGATTTTATAAATCTATAAAAGACTAGAAGATGCCCGCAACTTCGTTCGCGGAGGAGAAAAAGTCATAACCCCTCCTTTTTCCTTTAGCGTAATCGGGTAAAAAGTATCCTTTAACCATCTGGAGATACTCAGCTACCCGTGTACCAAAAATTGTTGCAATCTGTTTAGCCGATTTTGCGTGATGAAGCCACAACGACACATACAAAAAAAAAATCGTTTTAGTGACCTCCAAATAGTCCGTAACAATCATTTTTTTTTTATATATCTTCAATGTATAGTCATTTAAATAATATATAATTTTTATGACTTTATAATAGTATAGATGTGATGTTTAATGTTTATGCTGGTTAAATAATACGTTAGTTTAGTTAGGAGAGAAAAGTATTAATTACAAAAGTTTACATAATTATACTCTAGTATACATATTAATGTTTATCAAATCAAAAGAATTCAGGCAAGAAGATTTTTTTTCAGCTTCTTCAAAAGTCAATAAAGGTTTTTAATGGTTTTTCCAGGTTACGTAATGGCAACCCTGTATATAAATTCATGACTACTTTATAATAATTATAACACTAGTGCGGTACATGGTTTATACTTAAAAAAAATCTTCACTGGCTTGGCTTTTGAAGTAGCTAAAGTCTGAGTTCCAGCAAGAAAAAAGCTGGTCCTGATATACTTCGCCGAAATCACTTTTTAAAAGTACGATTTTAATCGATGTAATGGTAACAAAAGTATTTCTTCGATCCTAATAGGTCCGGTCTATTTTTCAGTATGTTATTAGCCTAGATTATTAGCTTTTTCCTAAGTAACTCTGTCACTATTGTCTCCTGAGTTACGAATAATAACAACAAGAAAAAGTTGATCCATCACCCATTAAAATCAACTAAGTAAGTCCTTAAAATGTTAATTTTAAGAATACATAAAAAAAAATACTTCGATTCCGTTAATAATGTACGTGGACTTAGGACACATTGATATGCACTGGCACTGACACATATATATATTTATATATATATATATATATATCTTGTGAGGTAAATTTTCTTGCAACAGGATCCCAATATATATCTCCAAAGTTTATGTGGCCTAAAAATCGGCACCCAAATTAAACTAGCATAGCAACAAAATTGTAGAGACCGTCTCGAGGACTTCCAAAAAAAGCTACTGTTATTGATTTATATCTGTCCAAAACCGACACAGACTAAATTATTGAAATATTTAATTTAACAAACTATCATAAATTTATTGTCTATTTGGAAATGCAAATTTTAAATGATCGAAATTATCGAATTCGTATCCCCAAAATTAACAATATTAGAATACTTACATGATAGCAACATCATAATCACTTGCCTTATAAAGGCAGCTACCCAATAACTATAAAGCCACATTAACATTAGCATTGGAACTCCGATCGCTATCGTCTTTCTTAGTATCATCATTTAGTAGGTTTCTAAATCGTAATATTTGCTTAAGAATTTAAGCTTAGTTTTATTGTATTAATTTTCATATTTCGGCGAATATGATGACATAATGATATGTGGGAATCAGTTTTGAATGTAAGAGCTTGTCGTGCTTAATATGTTACGTATTAACAATTAATACGTAATTGTCAAAAGACAGCCCAAAATACGTATAAATAGATTTCTGTAACACGTCTTAATTATAAAGGTTCGTTGTACAAAGTAATGTGTAAATTTAGACACAAAGTTACTTGTCAATGTCGTAACAACGATAATCTATTGAATTTTCAAAGTAACTGTTTACGATATTGGTTATTTTGGAGTTTTGCAGGTAAAAGCCATTACAGCCATCTTGAAAGTTTAATAGATAATTAACTCTATTTACATTAGCAAAAGATTACGAGTGCACTATTGTAATTTTACTTCTATGAATAATACTCGTATATTACGAGTGTACAATATAGGTACCCCTGTTTCTCTTCGTAATAGATTAAGTAATGATACGCAGAAGAACCGAAGTAACCGACATAGCTCACAGGATTGCATCGTTGAAGTGGCGATGGGCGGGCCAATGTAGGCCGCAGAACGGATGGCCGTTGGGGCAGTAAAGTCCTTGAGTTGCGACCACGCTTAGAAAAGCGCAGCGTAGGCTGACCTCCGGCTAGATAGACGGATGAGCTCGTAAAGGTCGGGGAGTCGGTGTATGCGGTCTGTGCAAGATCGCAGTCTGTGGTGAACTATAGGAGAGGCCTATGTTCATCAGTGGACGTCCGTGGCTGATATATAGAATACACCCCTGGAATTTACCTGAGAGCGGTACAAATAAATAGGCACCGTGAGCACCATTTTTTTATTAGTACCTTCTTAATCGTTCCTGGAGATAAAATCGATAAGCTATTGAATTTTCAAGGTGGCTGTAACTTTTTACAATATTCATTTCAATGAGTAATAATCGCGGAAACAGAAGAAAATATTTTTACAATATTGTTCATTTTGGAGTTTTGCGGTTAAGCACATTATGGTATTTTTCCTTCAAGTGGATTGGACAGACTTAAAACCGAGCAACTATACTAGGAATTTTCCACGGCTTAGTCCGCGTGACCTACTATTTTGTTTATTCCTCAAAAACTGAATTTACCCTCGGGTGAATAAAACATTACATATAATATAATAATCATTATTTGAAAAAAAAAAAACACGCCAATACGTCGCCCCATTTTTGCGAGAAAGACCAAACCAATAAATACAATTTCGCACTTATAATATTAGTAGGTATATGTCTTATCTTTTAAAGTACCTATCCTATCATGTACAGAGAAGTAAGATCTAACACATTAAGTGTGTAATGTACAAATTATTCAGAGAGCTCAAATTTATCAACAGGATACATTCAACCTAAACTCTTAGATCATTCCATGTATTAGAAGCGTCATGCATACGCAATAAGTGCTTTTAGTTTTTTTTCTTAACGCATGACGTGAAAATTAATGACATGAACTGAAAATAAAAAAAACGTACCGTAAAGTCGGGTTTCTTTAGCCCTGGAGGGTAACTTTGGCCATTGAGATTTACTGCGTCCAGCGGGCCTATGATGGTTGCGTTTGTCACGCGATAAATAAGTGACATAGCTGCCGTCACCTTCTGACACGTATGTGAGTGCGAGAGTGACAGGCGCGTTATCATATCATTTATCACGTGATAAACGCGACCGGCATAGGCCCGCTGGATATATTATTGCACTGTAAGTATGGACATATTGTCCACATTTATTACAGTGCAATGGCATATGCCACGAGGTTGGTTTTAGCTAGCTTTTAATGTTTTTGTGTTTTTTTATTAGACCCTTTTAAATAAGGTTTTCACGTGGGTCAAAGTTAACCGCCATTGGGTCAAAGTAACCCGAGTTTAAGGTAGTCATTTATTAAAAAATAAATAAATAACACAGTGACAATCTTACACAAATCGATCCAGCCCCAAACTATGCAAAGCTTGTACTATGAGTACTAGGCAACGATATACATAATATATAATTCTTAAATACATAAAAAACATCCAAGACCCACGAACAAACATTCGTGCTCATCACACAAACACTTGCCCTGGCCGTCTTTTGCAACCCACTGAGCCAAACGTGTCGGCATAAAATATTGAAAAAAAAAACAATTTCACCAGATTAAGTAACAAAAATCATTTACAGTTTGATATCTCGTTTTTAACCATACGGACCCCCATGGCGCGACCTTAACCATGGCGGACCTTAGCGATATGAATGAATTGAATATCGAATTCTTATTTCAAAAAAGTCGATAACCATTCTGTTAAAAGTTACAGAATTGAATTTCATCGTCACTGCTGCCCATTCCCGTTCTCAATTCGAATTGACAATGTGAGAATCGATGCATTCGATTATCGATTGAGTTGTTAGTATCCGATTACGGTACAATAGTTGTCATCGCCTGCGTTTCATGTTTTGTGAATCGAATGTGCTTATTATTGAATCGGTAATCGATAACTTAATGCGACTGTTATGCGTTCAACAGGCTGTAAAATTGGTTATTACTTTTGAGAATTTTAATTTCCATTGTAAAGTTTTGTTATTGTCTTCGCCTGGGTAACACTTCTCAAAATTGATGATCATAATCTAATTAAAAGCACTTAATGTCTTTTTACGGCTGAATTGAGTTTGGGTTTCATTGTGCTCGAGTTCTTGATGTATGATATGATAAAATATAAAACGCGAAGCACTCTGAATCTGTATAACATAACTCTTCCACATAGTTCGACGTCTTTTAGACAATTTAGAACCTAATATTTGTTTCTGTGCACCTTTCAAAATAAAACATTTACCAGACAACCAAAGGCAGGTACGACCTTCATGCCTTCAAGAAAAGAACGTATATACTACCACCTAAAAGGACGGCAACACACTTGTGACTCCTCTGGTGTTGCAGGTGTCGATGGGCGACGGTGATCGCTTACCATCAGGCGATCCGTCTGCTTGTTTGCGCCCTATACCATAAAAAAAGCACACAAAACGAATTTTTCGTTGCAAATATTGCAATATTTGCAATCCTTATTTTTCCTTAGAAACTCGAAGCTTTTGCATAGTCCGAAACAATGGGTAATGTTTGTGAACCGGCATTGCAAAAGGTCCTATGTGTCATATGTTTTCTTTATAAATTAGACTCAATAGTTAAACAAATAATGTTTATAACTAAATAGTCATTAGAATAGCAATAATGACAAATTACTCCTATGTTATGAAGTTAGGAACAATAAACGTCGCAAACATTTTAAAATCAGACAGAGTTAATGGTTTTTGAAACTAGTTGCAAGTTTACTAGGTTTTGACATGCATTGTTTGACTCAATACAAAAGAAACAGGAGCTAATATGTTCAGGAGAATAAAACGACTAGACCACTAGTAAAATATTTCTAGCTTCAATGTGCATGGAATGTGCTAAAAACGCGACGTTTTATTATTATTGTTGATTTGTGGGCCTTCTGTATGCCGCTTCGACCAGATTTGATCTATTGCGGCAGCCCTTTATTAGAGTTCACTACTGAGGCCCGTTAAGTCTAGGAATTGCCAAATTCTTTGGGCAGTGAAATTTTGTATCTCTTCCGGGGGTACGACATGTTGCCCTAGGTGGATACTTCTTTTCCTCATGAGTGGTCCACAGAAGCAGAGGATGTGCATTGTAGTCTCCTCTGCCTCTTGGCAGAATCTGCATACTGCATCCTGTTTCATACCCATTTGAAACAGGTGTTTGTTTAGTTTGCAGTGACCTGTCAGGATTCTTGTTATTGCGCAGGTTTTTGGTCTTTTGAGCTGTAGTGTCTCTTTCGACAACCTTTGCTTGAATCCCTTAATTAAGGTTTTCGAGTGGTTTTGTCCTTTTACGAGCCTCCATTCCTCGATTGCCTTAGATCTATATAAGTAATTGAGCAGAACGTATGCCTTTCGTTTTGTGATCCCATAAAAGGGTTCTGGGCCGACTTGGGGCATGTCCGCGCCCTTATTGCAGCTTAGTGCATGCAGCTCTCCGTGGCGCCACATATGGTCTCACCGGAAGATCAGCGCTGGCTCTAGAGCCAGCATTATGCTGAGTTGGGACCATTTCAGGGCATAGTTTTTTTTTTCTTCTGTTTTTTTGCAATTTGTTTGTTTTTTGGCTATGCGTCTGAATAAATTTATTTTCTTTCTTTCTTCTTATTGGCGAGTTTGTCTGCTCGTTCGTTTCCGTCAATGTCGGAGTGTCCTGGTATCCATCTAAGTATAACTTTATTGGAATTAGCCAGGGCATTTAGGTTATTTTTGCAGGTTTGCACTAGCCTCGAGTTGGTCTCTAGGGATTGTAGTGCAAACAGGGCAGCTTGACTATCCGAGTTGATGTAAATGTGATGGTATCTTAGGTTCTTGTCAAGGTTTATCTCGGCGCATGTATTTATGGCGAAGACTTCAGCTTGAAAGATTGAGGCCTCTGTACCCATGCTGACGCTGACATTGAGTTTTGGTCTCTGTCCATAGACACCACATCCCACATCTTTTCCTTTCTTGGATCCATTCGTATACCAGATGTGACTTCCCTCTTTGAAAGACATTTGATTGTTTAGCCATTTCTCTCTAGGGGGTATTTCCACTGAGTAGAGTTGTGTGAAATTATTTTCAGTGGGCATGTCATCTGTAGGCATGCATAAAGTTTTGATTTCAAACACTGCATCCTTGAGTGACAACCACAACCATACGACAACCACACGACAACCACAACGACACGACAACCACAACCACACGACAACCACAACCACATGGCAACCACGTGGTTAGGCGATATAAGGAAAACATAATTCATTTCGTGAGGAAAGAAAGAGAAACCATGCAATTGGCCCAACTCTTTTTCCATTGACACATATGTCAGTTTTCAGTATCACATTTACATCGTTTCTCTTACCCCGGTGTTTCCCTTACCCCACCTGACCTTAGTTCAATTCACACGGACCACATTTTGCCGTCAAACGCAACTATGTGGTCGTTCCGACCAAATCAAAACAACTGCTAGAAGCTGCAGCGCAAATATTCACACGTAACCTCTTCGTCACGACTTTTTTTCGCTGCGTTGTCGTGTGGTTGTCGTACGTCTGAATAGAGCCTAAGTCAGCGATTTTAAAACTGAGTACCAGGGTGGTTTTTCTGTCCCCTAACTCAGGAGACATTAGTAGGGCTACTTAGAAAAATGCTAATAACGTACTGAAATATGGACTCGAAAAATTGAGCTATATTGGCGCAGTTTTATAGAGTAAGTCAGGAGAAGTATACATGCCAAGGAGGTATTAAAAGAACACCCAAGTCAAATTCAACAAATTTGTTTTTTTTTTTGAAATCTTCTTTTGTTGATTGTCGTACGTAAAATTGAATAACTTTCGCTTCTCTATGAAAATTATTCCTTTTAATAAAATGGTAACGATTATGTTTCCAAAATAGTTTGATTTTAGTGAGTGGTTGCAGTCATTTTGATGTCGTTCAACAGCGACACGACACTTGAAACAAACGTGGCAATGTCGCGATCAAAAGAATTTAATGCACTTTAGTAAACACAATAAATAGTTTACATGAAAATTGATAATATCTTCGAAACTAAGCTAGATTTGCCTGGGGTTCATACAGCATTTTTTGGTCCTAATGACCTCAGGTCATCATAAGCCCTCATTACATCTTGACAGATGATTTAAATGGCGTCTAATTGCGAGAGGCAATGCCTCTGGTGACTATATAAAGTGCATTGCACCAGAATATAGGTTAGGTGACGCCATTTTTTTCATACTTCCAAGAAAGTTAGGAAGTTTATTTTTGTTATGTCAATATTTTATAACTTGGCTTTTGTATCGGTAGTGAATTCTTGGACTTTTTATACGTTTTCAGTGTTGCTGTCATAGTCGTCACGTACCCGACAAACAAGACGTTCTGGTGGAATGCACCATAACCCTAGGGTATGACCATACGCGACAATATTTCCACCCTCACCACTTAGATGGCAGTCCACAACTGTGCGTTTTTCTAGAAATTTCCTGCCTCGCACGACTGAACTGTGGAATAAATTGCCACCTGCAATATTTCCGGACCGATGCGACCTTCAAGCCTTCAAGAAAAGAGCGTACTCCTACCTGAAAGGCCGGCAACGCACTTGTGACTCCTGTGATGCAAGTGTCTATGAGCGACGGTGATCGCTTTACCATCAGGCGACCCGCCTGCTCGTTTGCCTCCTATGAAAATGAAATAAATTGAAATGAAATATGATTTATTTGCAGAAAAAGGGTTAGTTACAGGTCTTAAATTATATTATTCCACCTTTTTCAGCTGTTTCTAAACAGCATGCAAATATGTGTTAGCAAAAGTTTATACAGCAAAATTAATTACATAGGTGAAGTGAAGTTGTACAATTTAGTATTATCATGATTAAATATTGACTGAAAGAATTCGACATTATATAGGTTCCTTATCATAATATAGGCACTTAAAAGAAAAACCAGTCATACTTTTATTAACTATGGATACAATATATGGTACAATACAATAGTTGGTAATTTAGTCATGTCACAGCATCTTGTTTATAGTTTAAAAAATCCTTTATGTCATAAAAATTACGTTCAGAAAGCCACACTCTTAAAGTTCGATTGAATTATTTGCCTTCAAGTGACTTTATGTCATAAAATAAAAAAATAACCCTATTCGGCGGTGAATTCACGTATACCTCTGATATACGCTGGTAAAATTAAGTGGGTTTCTCACGAGCACGTTGTATATCCATTTTCTTTTTTTTTGCGACGTATTTCCAATCACGCAACTCAGCAGTACTCTCAATTTCTCATGGGAGATTTTTAATCAATAATTTCGTAGAGAGCAACAATAAATCTTCCGGATTTATAGCCGCCACATCTAGCTCGGGGTCCTGGCTCCGTGTGCGGCCTGATTTGTGTTCCCGGTGCACGCGACGCTGATATAATTGCAATTACTTGATTTTTTTTAGTGAGAGTATGTACTTGAATATTTTCTAATAAGCACACATCTACTCAAGTGACTACTATCGTAGGTATTTGGACGAGTGGAGGGCGAGTCATGGATTTTATCTGTTAGTGCCTGTGAAATGTGTACGTATAATGTTTTACGGCTTTCCCTAGCCGGAGAATGACTAGAATAGAATCAGTAATCATTTCGTTGTGAATTGAAATGTAAGTTTTATATAATAGAGAACTTGCATAAAGAAAAAAAATAGTAATACTCTACATATCTAAACAGGTTTGAAAACACCATATCACCATAAAATTTAAATCCTCAACAATTGTAAATTTTTCATTAAGGTATTGCGTTCTCAATACATCTCGTTTTTAGACATCCAATAAAATATGTTTTTTTTTTCTGGAATGAAGAAACAAAAGTACAACAACTGAATATGTAGTAAAGCGTAATTTTTCACGGCCAAAAATGGGAGACTTATTTTTACAGTACAGCTATTGCCTGACTTTGACTATCGTTCCCGTTGTTCCTAATGCTCAATCTCCGTTTGTCTTTCTGAGAAACTGAGTTCATTTACATGATAAAAAAATAGACGCAAGTTCCAAATTTAAATCTTTATGAATTTCGTTCTCGGAGGAGAAAGAAGGCATAATCCCTTCCTCTTCCCCTTTTATGCTATGTTTAACCGAAAACTGGTACAATCGGTTTAGCCTTTGGCGTGTTGAGGACACAACGAAGTTCCCAAGACAATGGCGATTAGTGGCCACTGTGTCATCATCTTATCAATGCCCATACATTAAGCAGTTTTTTTTGCTATTGACTATAGTCTAAGCTCCCGTTGCACGAAACTCTACCTCACACGGTGGCAGATCAGAGATGTCATATAGTGATAGATGCTACTTAGGAACACTGGATTTTAGTTTGTTGCAATAGCATATCCTGGAAGAGCTTATTTTTCGTCTTACTCTTTACATCATACATAAGGTGGCAGATCGAAATGTTTACACATCGAAATCACTTTCACACTTATAGGTAACAACCCGCATTGGTTGCCAGCCCAAACCCTGGCAGGTTTCATGGTCAGCCATGTTTTATGAGCCCCAAACAAGCGGCCATAAAACATAGCTGACCTTGAAACCTCTTAAGCGGAGGAGAAAAAAAAATCCTCTTTTTTTATTCAGCGTAGTTGGATCTAAAGTATACTTAACCTTCTATGGATTTCCAGGAGTACCAAAAATAGTTGAAATCCGTTGAGCGGTTTTGGCGTGATGAGGCCACAATGAGACACAAAAAAAAGATTCGACTCAGTGCCCTCCAAATAGTCTGTAACATATATGTATTTCAAATATATATAAATATGCTGAGCCTAATACAGACAAGCTAGACGATAGATTATCACAAAACCATTCGCGAGATCGTAACCCAAATGCTGGAGTCTAGACAGTCTACACTCATAAGTCTAGGGATAAATGGAGTCCATTTCTCAAACGTTACACTAAATTTATCTATTGAGAAGAGGTTATTACTAGCAAACATCTTTAAAAGATATACAATTAGCATAATATATTACGCGCTGATAGAAAAACTAGCTACTTACAACGGCCTACAAAACTCTTATACTTAGAAACTGACTCTGCCAAATCTTACAATCGAACGAAAACTGAGCGAATAGTTTTAAAGATTGTTTTTGTAGATTAGATGAAATCTATTTATGACATGATAAAATAAAAATATAGATACTTAATGCTAAGGTTACACGTATTTAAATTATGATCGTTAATGAACGTAAAATAACAAAATGAGAATAATAACAATATCAACTATGCAAAACATAATAGCAGTTATAATTAAATCTCATCTCCCAATAATAATCGTCATCTAGTTTAAAAATGGAATAATAATTACAGAATAAAAATCAATCAATACAAAGTAAAATCAATCAAGACATTGGTCAACCATTCAACAATTTGGAAAACAATATACTAATAATCAAATCAAATTACATCTCCCAATAAGGATCTACAACGAATATACTACGCTTGGAGCTCCAGTTGACTTAAATAAGTATGCTGAATTAAGGTACAGTCAGCTGCAAAAATATATATACTACTAGCATCCAAATCGGTTCAGTGGTTTAAGCGTGAAGAGCTAACAGACAGACAGACAGACACACTTTCGCATTTATAATATTAGTATGGATATGGATATGGATTAGTCCGTAAAAATATCATCTCTCAAATCTACTGACGGGTATAGAGTCTAGCGAAGATAGTTTTTAAAGGAACTAATCGTGTTAACCTTTCTACGGCTGACTGTACCTAAATGTCCCACTGTTCCATCAGTTGGCACCTACATTCTTAATTCGTAGCAATAGAGATGAATAAAAGAGTGACATTAATTGGAATTATGGTGTCAAGGACGTGTGCTTTATCAAGAATTCTTACTTTACTTTCTATTTATAGACGTTAATAGGATTACTCCTCCCCTAGTTAATATACTCAAGCACGAAACTGAAGCGTTGGAAGACTACAACTCAGGTTGCATTAGTAAAGAGTTAAATCATTATATCAAGATCAAAATGGAAAGTAAATATCCAGCATTACCTCTTGATATAATAATAAGATGAACAGAAAAGTAAAAAGATAGGTGACTGAATACTGTATCTTTCATGAAGAATTGAAAAAGTAAATTTCTTATTTATATCTAGACGTTCATAGACTAACTAATATAGGTAAAACATGAATCAAATGCTAAACTTATAGCCTATAACCATGTCACAGTTAGTCATTGACAATAATTATACAAGCACTTATAAACAATGGAGCTTTCAAAGTGTATGACATCACAGTCTGGTCTACATAGTGTCGTGTTATCGGACGGCGCGGCTAATGACATCGTAAAGTGTCTGCTCCGACGCTTGCCAAAAGTAGAGTGACGTGTTTAGACGTGTTTAGTGTGTAGGTCGTGGATGATTTGACTTGAGTCTAGACCAGAATGACTTAAATACAAAATAAAAGAAATCTGGGATCGCATCTTGTGAGACAGCTTTGTATACGAACATTTGGCTGGCTGGGCATCCATACTTGGGTCTTAACGATGGTAATGACGATGGTCTTGTACTTTTCAGTGCAGGTGACGTGGTAGGTTCAGTCAATCAAGGTCTACTAATAAATTCTAAATTCGTAGGATTATCTATACAAGAGGATTATCTCTTCTTCGGTCCAACTGTGTATTTAGTAGGGGGTCGTGGGTCCATAGTGGAAGCATTAAGTCCTCGCAAGCTGTTGCTTGATTCATCATTGGCAGCACCGGCCACTAGCTAATAGTTTTAACACTTCATAAAAAGAAACTAATTTCCGCTGTCGGTCTAATATCCCACTCTAATCCCACGCTTTGATATCGCAATTTTTATCACTGCAAAAACAAGCATAGTCGCGTCAATTTGCTTGTCCATAATGCATGCTTCGCAAACGTGATTTTTTTCTTAATCCACGACAACATTAACATCGTCAATTGGCAACTATTTAGCACCCAATTTCGACGTGTTAAGGAAAAACATCATTTCTCCGATCGCGCATCAAAGGTAGCAGACATATAAAGCTGTCAACAAAGTCTGTGGGAAAAATCAGCTTTGCCGCCTCTGCCGTCTGTTCCTAGCGTCTGGAGGACTTTTGTCTGATAAATTAGATGCTATCAACTGTTTTCGCGGCTTATATTGTCTAACAAAATGTCACATTTTTCTTTCTTGTCTGGGTGGAAACGTGTATTTGGCTGCGAAATTAATATTTATTGAGGTGCTTTATGCTTGCGGTAAAAGTTAGTGGGTGTGATCTGCTCATTTAATGTGTTTGGGAATATGTTTGCATTTGTGTAAGAATGGAAATTGGCAGATAGTATTGAGTGAATTTCTGGGGCCCTATGTAATGTTGTATCTATTAAATGATTTTTAATGGATTTTTTTTACCTACTATAACTTTTTTTAAAGTTTTCATGTTTAAAGGGCGTCAAAACTGTTCTTGTTCTTATGGCTCAGATAATCGAAAGTTTTTAGAAATGACACTTTATTTCTGATATCTGGTGAAAAAACACCAGTAGGCGGTTTTTAAATTTCGTTATTGACTTCATTCTACGGGACCCTGAGTTGGGTTGAGTACCTATAATAGTTTAGGGAAACTGGTGCTATCGAATTTGAATCAACACTGTGATTCACAGTTATTTCCTCCATTAAGATTTGTTCCGTCATTACCATTTAGGCCGGCAAATACATAAAGTTACACGATAGCAACTGTCAAATTATAATAATTGACTCTAAATCCGAACTTATTCTAATTTCAAAATTATTTATCGTTATTCATTTCAAATCGGATGCAAATTATTTTTATTGGATTAAACGCTTGCTGGAATAGTGACAGTTTATGGAGCGATTTATTATTTAAAAAAAATAGTCAAGTTTGACACGGACTCGCGCACCAAAGGTTCTATATCGCATCACACATCAATGTAGGTACGTAAAATGCCGAGAATAACAGGTTTCTTGTACAGTTCCCATAGCCTTAATTTATAACTTAGTAATTATAGTAAATAAACACTTTGTAAAAATTTCAAACTTAAACTAATTACGTTTCTACAAACATTTCGTAAAAAACGCCTAACAAAAGCATTTCTAATATTTTCTTCTGTTTTTATTTCAAAAAGCATTTCTTCTATCGGTAGGCCCCCCCTATACACTCATCGTAGTCAGATGAAAAGTATCCTATAAACATTTGGAGATACCTAGCTAACCCGTATACCAAAAATAGTTGAAAAGTAGCCTATGTCCTTTCCCGGGATTCAAACTATCTGCACACCAAATTTCATCCAAATCGGTTCAGCGGTTTAAGCGTGAAGGTAACAGACAGACAGGCACACTTTCGCATTTATAATATTAGTATGGATAGATGGGACCGACGAGTTGGCAGAGGTGGAAATAGCCAATATACGGAGGCGTATCTTTTGACAATGTATTTGGCAGACAACTGTGACATGTGTCCACTGACCTTTGAATGGCGGCGCCACCGCCAGTGCAGTTTATTTGGCCACACAGGCAGCTGTTATTTATTGCATTGTTATAAGTCAGTATATACGAGTCGTGGAATAAAAAGGTTCGTCACTTTTGAACCTTCATACAGTGACAAAGGGTCGAGAAGTGAAGAAACTTTAATTCCCCGCCTATACAATCGACTGCAAAAAAATTGCCATTAACTGCTTTTTTATGGGAATAGAGTAAATGCTAACATACTACTTATCTATACTATTAAAAAGTTTTAAAAAAAATCTGTACGTTAAAGATATTTGAAAAAAAATTGGAGGTTATCAAATCGAAGCATATTTTTTATTGATAAAAATCCAAATTAAAATACATTTCGATTTAGTAACCTCCAAATGGCTTTATTCATTTATATGATTTTATGTGATCACTAATTAATTTGAACTTGAACATATATGTCGCCAAGTTTGGTGTCGCTATTCAAATACGTCAATGGTTAATCGTCTATCACACACTAAACTCATCCTCTTTTAAAAAAAAAACTAAGTATAAATATAGAAAAAAAAACAACTAAATTTGACTTCAATTCATATAACATTTTGATTTCTAATGACCTCAGGAACGTGTGGTTAAAATTCTTTAGGTTCCACATGACCACCTTGTATACCTTTATATTTATGTATCTGCCTTTGCGTCCACATGAAAAAGGCCGAACAGATTTTGAATATTTATTAATACAGTTATAGGAACATCTGAGGATAGAATACTTCTTACTCGACTACACTGAAGCGAAAAAGGTTATAATTTTGAAAGCTGCAGGCACCTTCTAGTTTACTATAAGTATGCGTACTGTGATGCCAGCGAATTGAGTAGGGGCAGAAATAGCCAGTGTACTTTTTATTCTGTTATAGAGCTGACTTTACGGGTTCTTTTTACATATAGTTACGTATAGGTATGCTATTGATAACACTTTACTGCAGATAAAATAAGTAGATACAAATTATGAAAAAGTACTTACGATGGCGAACTAGTGCATTTATAGAGATCTCTTCGTATTCCACCTTTGAACAACTGAGCGACGAGACATGAGTGATGGTATCGAAATTATCGAAAAGCAAATAGAAGAACAAGCATCATCATCATATAAGCCCAATAAATAAATAAATACTATAAATAACACAGTGACAATCTTCACAAATTGACCTAGTCCCAAACAAAGCAAAGCTCGTACTATGGGTACTAGACAACGATATACATAATATATAGATAAATGATAGTACTTAAATACATAGAAAACATCCAAGATCCTGGAACAAACATTCGTGCTCATCACACAAACACTTGCCCTGACTGGGATTCGAACCCGGGACCACCAGCTTCGTTGGCCGTTGTACAAACCACTGAGCCAAACGTGTCGTGCTACCCAATGCTGAACCAAGGCCTCCCAAGGAATTCCACAACAACCGGTCGTGCGCCGCTTTCATCCAACAGTTTCCCGCGATATTCACCAGAACAACGGTCCACCTTGTTGGACACCCACGCTGCGTCGCCTGTACGCGGTCGCCACTCGAGAACCTTTCTCAAGAAGTCAAGAAAAATAATATATCAGATGTATTCTTCCTATCGTAAAATAGCGCTATTAGCTGATATATTTATTTCATGCGTGAATCACAACCATCAAGGTATATAAAATACGGCTCTTCTTAAGAAATTATCAGGCAATGTATCAAGCCTAATCCTCGACTTCGTTTAATTTGTTGCCAAAACAGTTCGTGCCTCAAATCAGAAAAGTTTTCCATTTGTTTTACAAACATGAGTTCTGTAGGTTTTTTTTTTATTGCGGTTACACACACACGCACACGAGCTGCATAAGAGGTTATACAGCTGTACCATAAACTAGCTGTATAACAATTATAGGTCTATAGATATAGACCCTAGTCTATCTTTAACCGCGACAGGCAACGGGCAACCGAGCAGACGGATCGCCTGACGGTAAGGGATCACCGTCGTCGATAAACACCTGCAAGTCCTGCAATACCAAAGGAGTCACAAATGGAGTACGCTGTTTTCTTGAAGGTTTGTAGGTCGCATCGTACTGGAAATACTGCTGGCGACCATTTATTCCACAGTTTAGTCTTGCGAGGCAGAACACTTGTAGCAAAACGCACAGTTGTGGACGACGACGGCGGAAAAATAATACCGCAGGGATCAATGCGGACAATTAATCGGAGCACTTTCCGTTATACAAGCAAAGCAATAGAAAATGCAGAGCGAGGCTAAGCAGTGCCAAGTAGTCAAGCCGATCTAAAATGTGTTGGCAACCAACTAATCCTTGTAATGTTGCTGCCCACAGTAAATTCGCGGTCAACCGCAATAGGGAACATGCGTGAAATTTTTTCATCGCTTTTTTTAACAAAATATCAAAATACCGTAAAAACTATTCTAAAAAGTGAAACTAAAATTAAAATCGGATAAGAAATACTCATGATATAGGCATTTTAAACTACGAATTAGACAGCGATTTGACAGAGAGGTCCGACATAGACTGTTACGTCACAGTTTACGACGGTCATATAAACTCCATATTAAATTCTGTTTTGCCAGAAAGAGATAGAACGAAATGTTTGATAGCTTATATCTTGGTTATTTTTATAGTTATTCAAAAAAATATTTTTCTCCCCTGTTTGTTACATGAATGAGTTTTTAATAAAGCAAAAAGAAATATTATGCAAATTCCCTATTCAATTTGGAGTATTGGAGTACGGTGGAACGTGCGGTTGCTGTATGCGGCCGGCAATGAACTTGTACCTTTAAGCATTATAGGGGCTGGATAAGCTCTAATACAGCTTGTATACTATTTGGGTAAGATCTCGAAGACCTGGGTGATCAAGCTACGTTAATTAGATCACATTTCTCAATAGATAAGTACCTATTCGTTGAAAAATAACCGCTAATACTTAGTTATGTCCGTTGGACACGAGACGTCGTTATTAGTGAAGGGAAAATAAGGAAGGAGGACCCCACCACCATGTTGGAAGAAAGCCAAAGAGAGAGACAGTGAATACTCTATTAATTAGGTTAGGGTCGAAAACTATGGTGGCAAGCATACTCCCATCTATGTCTCTTACTATGGGAGAGGACTCATTCAGTCAACCGTGTAAATTACACAGTTAAGATTGGTTATGTTTACATATACAAAAATCTAAATAAAATTGTAACCATGACTGAACTTCAACCAGTGCAGTGTCTTGTTACTAAGCTATGCTATGAAATATTAAAATTGGCTATTTAGAACGTTACATTTCTGGTAATACAGCCATAAAATATCGCCAACATACAACGATCTCTAAAAAATACCCAGACGGTATTTGCGACCAAATAATGATACATAAATCGTATTTCTCACATAAATACCGGCTTTTCAGACTTCAGACTAATTGAAATAAACGGCACATGAAAATTATTTGACACCTCCAAACAAACGGCCGGAATATATTCATACTCGACTTTCAACTTTTACACGGCACACGAACAATTCCGATTATTCTTTTAAATTAGAAATTATGAGGTTTAATTTGACTTTGATAAGTGGCTATAGCTAAACAGCATTTCCACAAAAATATTATTATGATTTAATTTATTGTAAGCATTATTATGAGGTACATTTCATTTTTACAGCTTTATAATAGTATAGATAGATTAGGATCTTAACTTCGTCTACCGCTTTATCCTAAGGTGCGTCCACACTTGTATCATTTGCTCGTATCCGATCACCGTGCCGTGGCATGACTGCGTATCGCGCTGCTTGGACGCTCACTGTCGGCGCGCCAATCATGCCGCACTCTTCCGATATAAGTGTGTGATACGCGTAGCAAATGAATTTCGAGCGATCGGATCGGCGCAACGTCCAAACGCGTGATCATGACACGCGATCATGCCACGCGACGATGATCTGATACAGGCGAATGATACAAATGTGGACGCACCTCTAGGTGTCAGTTTACAAATGTCCGACCGCTGCAAATCAATGCTTGCTCCACAGTAAAGCTATAAAATGCCTCTGTCAAAGAGCCAAGTTCGCGTATTCGAATTGACAGTAATTGGACTGTGTTTGCACGTTTGTATTAGTAATTGAAGCAAACTGAGGTGTTGGTGGTTTATACAACGTGCTCGTGAGGAGCCCGCATAATTTTATCAGCGTACTAGAAAGCCCGAAACTTCGTTCGCGGAGGAGAAAACGTCATAACCCTTCATTTTTCTTCAGCGTAGTCGGGTAAAACGTATCCTATAACCATCCGGACTTACCCAGCTGCCCGTGTACCAAAAATAGTTGAAATCCGTTTAGCCGATTTTGCGTGATGAAGCCACAACGACACATACAAACGTACATAAAATCCAAAAAATATATTTTTCGATTTAGTCACCTTCAATAGTCCGTAACAATCATTATTTTGAAAATATTGACAATGTACAGACATTTCATTTTTACAACTTTACAAAAGTATAGATATAGATATCTGAGGTCGTTAGGACCAAAAAATGTTACATGAATCCCAGTCAAATCGATCCTAGTTTAAAAGATATTATCAATTTTCATGTAATCTACTTATTGTGATTACTATACTGCATTTACCTCTAGTATGCGAATGTCAAAATTTTTTATTATAAACAAAGATCAGAAACAAATGAAAAAATTTTTCGACGATACTGGACTTGAACCAGTGCCTTGAGCGTAAAAAATTTGTCAATCAAATTAAAACTAAATGAAATTTCAACATGGAGTTTAAATACTCTGCACAGATCGGTGTAGATGTGCTCCTAAGCATACAATAAATTGATTAAGCGGTTAAAATCTTTTGATTGCGACGTTGCCACATGTTTCCAAGTGTCGTGTCGGTATTGACAAAGATCAAAGTGACAGGCTGCCACTCGTTAAGTCATCTTTTTTTGGAAAAATAATCGCCACCATAATATTTTTTTTCTGTTCCCGCGATAATTACTCACTTAAATAAAACTGTTTTAAAGTATTATATCGCGTATTATCTCATTTGAGTTCCCGACGTTTCGGAAGCTTTTCAGCTTTCCGTGTTCTGTGTGTTCTTCCGGGGTTGACTCAGAAAAAAAAAAAAATTTCTCTGTCAAAGTTACAATTTCTGCAAATTACTCACTTTGAAAAAACAAATTAAGGTACATACTAGATTGGCTTAATCTGTAAAAGCAGTGACACATGTGTTTGAGTTCCCACTCAAATGACATACTCGTAATACACCTACGCGATATAAACCGTTAAACCGTTAAATGGTTTTATTTAAACCGCTACCATTTCATTAAAAGGTATAATTTTCATAGATAAGTGAAAATTATTCAAGTTTTATGTACAAAAATCAACAAAACAAGATTTTAAAAAAAACCTTGTTTTGTTGAATTTGACTAAGGTTCAAATATTTTTTTTACGCCTCCTTGATTCCACGCGAGACATGATGTAGATATCTGCTAAGCATTTTAGTAAGACCTCTTAGTTGCACTAGGTATTGTTACGGCAGATCGTAGCTGAAAGGAATTTGGTACTTTTCTTTTGCCTATTTTATCCGACGTCTAGGCAAAGGTCTTCCTATCCTTTTCGATTCCTCTCTATGCTGAGCAAGGTCCCAGTCCTTTACAAAAACATGCAAATCATCCATCTTCTTCTTGGTCTGCTTCTGCTATGATAACTTTCCTATCGATATCCATACTAATATTATAAATGCGACAGTGTGTCTGTCTGTTTGTCTGTCTGTCTGTTACCTCTTCACGCTTAAACCGTCGAACCGATTTGGATGAAATTTGGTATGGAGATAGTTTGAGTCCCGGGGAAGGACATAGGCTTCTTTTTATCCTGGAAAAATACCCTTATCCGCGATAAACGAATTTAAGGTGGACGAAGTCGCGGGCAGAAGCAAGTAGTCATATAAATTATGAATATATAATGAATATTCGCAGGAAAATCACTTATTTCATGCATTTGGCGAATTTAAGCTAAAAATGAGGCCGACCCAGAGACGTTGAAAATTTGTAGTGCTTTGAATAGGGATGTTGACAAGTTTTGACAACTTTTTTTTTCTGTGGTACGTTATAAAACTACCTTTCAATAACATATATTGGTGAAAAAACTACTTCATATCTTAATAACTACTCGAAATACACTAATATTAAAATCAAATTTTTGGGTTTTCCCAAAAAACTATTATGTATAGTTTATAATGCCCAGGAACGTGTGACACGTTCCTACCGTGTATAGGGTAATTAAGAACTTTTATATGCAGCTTTGTTAAAACTTGCGTTAGTCAAAACGGTTCCATAAAGAAGGTTACCATTTCATGGGTTATTTAATGGTATTATTAGTTATTAAAATTTACATACTTTAAAAATTGATTTTCCCACTTAACTTTAAATACTCATAAAACAAGCTACACGTAAAGTATCCAGCTCAACATGATTTTAGGATTTATATCATAAAGACTATTACCTTTTCGCATCAACATTTTATTATTTTATGAGTACAGTGAACAACAGTGTATGAGCTCATTTTCATATTCTGAGGAAAACAATTATGTTTTTTTTCATCTCCAATATAATTATGCGAAAATTTGCAAATACCTTTATAACAGGGTAGGCAAAGACTACCTCCTTCCACTTGTTACGGTCCTTGCATACAACTGCCGCTTCATCAACATTCATTAATCACTAATTTTGTGCTGTCACAACCCTTTCGCTTTGTCTCATTCACACACAGAATATCAATATTTCTCGCATCCATCATCTGACATACTTCATCTATTTTATCGTTCATTCCTCCCCTTACATTTAACGTAGCAAAGCGGCCATAGCCATACTCCATAGCCCACTCTTCGCTCTAGCTGGGACCGAGACGTGATGGGTTGCCAACCACATCGCCGCCATTTGCGTTCCCACAAGCAGTTTGGGATAAAATATTCGACCCCAGCAGACCCCGCATATCAAGTAAGGGTTTAGCCTTATGCTGGGGTCACCACTCCCAGGGCAATTCGGCACGCTAAACGACTAGACTCGCCTCTAGCCACGCAGCCATCGGCACGGCATACCTTGGATTGGCGGAATAGGAGGAAGGATAACAGGGTAAAGAAAGGAATTGTACGAATTTAGGCAGGTGAAAGTGTTAAAGGATACTACTGTCCCGGAAGACTATGTATGAGCCAGTAGCAGCTCGGGGAGCCGGGGTCGCATACCCGTATACCGTATACCATAACAAAAATGCCGGAAAGGCAACTTCGTTTAAGTAATCCCTGACATGTATACCTTTATATATATTTCATTAAAGAAGAATAAGAAAAACACGTTCAATACCGCAAGACGTAGCTATATAGTATTTCATGTAATTCATTCTCAGTTTAGTTTCGAATTGTAAGAATTCCACAACGTCGGTCCTCTCACTAAATACTGGAGTAAGGATAGATGGAAAAAGTAACAGAGCGGAGACAGCTCTGCAAGTTGATTTTAAAATGCATAGGCAGAAAAATTGTGGCTTCTGTGATTGTAAATAAATATATTTCAACGAGTTAGAAACTAAATGATGTGGTCCATATTCTATCTCTGTGTTTTTAGATATACATAGATGGAACTAGAAGCCCTAGAAGGTGCAACTTTGTTCGCGGATGTAAACCCTCATTTTTTCATCAGCGTAGGTAGGTCAAAAGTATCCTATTTGTATGTGTCGTAGTGGCTTCATCAGGCCAAAACAGATTTCAAATATCCACAGATGGTTATAGGATACATTTTACTCGACTATACTGAAGCAAAAAAGAGGGTTATGATTTTTTTCTCTTCCACTGCTGAAGTTGCGGACACCTAGTGTATTATATAAGGTTAAGGATAACGCCACCAAGAGTGAGCATAGCACTTCCTTTGGGAAATTATAATTTGGAGATCCATATTACATATATTACCATATGCAATCAGAAAAACTTTTCCCTGTCTGTAGCACGCTATAATGTTATGAATGCCTTAATTTACTTAAAATATGGTATACGATAAATGTTCTTAAATGTTGCTACTAGTATTTCATATTTGGCCGCTGACGCGACGTGTAAATATAAAAGCTCTGTCTGGTATGAAATAATAATGTAATGTTAAGGTTAATGTTCAAGAAAATAAAAATAATTCTGAATTAAATTACTATGTCTGGCTTTAACAAATTATTCACTATTGACTGCATGGCTTAATTTTACGATAACGACATTGAACAAACACGTCATCTTGTTTGTTAACAATTATAGTCAGCTTTTTGCAATAAATATATCAAGGTGTGAAAAGAATATAGTAATGTGAGTGAACGGACTTTGCTACGCTCTGTCACATCTGTTCGTCGCTAATCTCCTCGATCCAGCGTGATCCCTCGTTTCAATCACTCCGGTTATTTACTCGTCTACCCGCGTCTATTTTTGACTGGCTTATTTTGGGATGTTGTTGTTGATTGGACTACACTGATTAGTTGCAGTTGCATCTGCATACGACTTGTTTGGTCTTGGTTAGTTTTTTAGTTTGCAGTCTTAGGCCTCATTCGATATGCGGCCTAATTGAGTATTTTATTGTAAAATTGCTTTACAGCAAACTATCTCCAAAAGGCAGATTCATACAGGATGCTTGAGAACCCGAATGAGCCCTGAGTACTAATAAACGAGTGACCGCAACCCGTATCATATAAATACTTTAATAATGTAATAAACCTTAAATTGCTTAGTTATTATTTTCATAATATCAAGAATCAAACAAGGACCTATCAAAGAAATGTCTTTGGTTGATAGTTAGTTGCAATAAATGAAATAGTTTTCGCTTCATACCTCTTTTGGAATATAACCAAGCACATCCTGATTTTGCGGCCTCTTTTAAAGTACGAAGAACCGACAGAAACATGTTTTCGTTTAATTTATTCCGTAATACTCCAGTTTCTCAGCAAATTGCAAAACCATAATTTAAACACGGAAGCCAGATACATACAAACAAACATTTTGACAGACACCGGCTCTCACAAAGCAATATAGCTAAGTTCTTTTGATCTTCTGACAGCTCTGACGTTTTCATATTCAACTGCATACAACACTTCAGAAAAGTTTTGTGTAAAATCATAAAAGAAGAAGTGGGCTTGCTTCATTGCACTTTATTCTGAGAAAATCGGTAATAGATTTCGAAGTGAAAGTGTTGCGCAGTTTATTTCTTGTGAAAGTTTATTTGAAATTGAGTTGTGGAATATACTGAACAGTTTATACGATTAATATAGTAATAACATAGGTATGAAAATATTGGAATACTTGGTATCTATTACACATATTTGTTATGTTATTACGTCGTCGCAGTGCTTTACTATTTATAAAAAATACGTAAATATTACGGGATTATCGTTGCAATGTCGCCAAGTTACTATTACATTGATTAAAGCTATTAGGCAAAATTGATTGAACAAATACATCTCAGAGAGAAAAGTCAAATTAAAAGGATGTTGACGTCCTTAATGTACCAAAACAGATATTTGGAAACAATTGGAGTTACCTATGACTATTAAGGAATGACTGCAGGAACAATGCCACCCGCATCATCAAAGTCTGTAATCGTCAAGCTGGGGTTTTTTCGAGGATATACATACATATGTATGTATGTAGCTAGCTTAATTAAAAACAAAATTTTATCCGAATCGTTGAGTCATACCCAAGCAGCACGTTAGTGAATTTTGCAGCTTATCTTATAGCTTTATGTTCTAAATGAGTGGTATAACAGTGTTTGATAAAACTTATAGCTGTAGACACAACTCAAAATTGTATATGAGTTCATCCTGTCACTTCTAGTTGCTTAGGAACGGTTTTATGTTTCTACTTTATTACTTATGGTTGGGTAAAGTCGATTTTGCTACTTAAAGTTGCATGCAGGATTTAATTGTCACTGAATAAGAAGCAATAGTGCTATATGAGGCCCTAAAGTCATTTAAAAGCAACTTTTACAAATAAGTGGGAACATACCCTTATTTGGAACTTTTAATTCCAAATGACTAGTATAATGGAGCAGTATATCACCAATAGTGAGACTATACTAAAGAGATAATTTTACAGCCCTTTTCGAACCTAAAAATATTGCAACTTTTAAGGCCTAGAATTATTGCCACTCCAACGCATAATTAAGTCTCAATACCATAATTAAGGTGGTTTTTGAAACCAAAAGCAGTTATTTTCACTTATTTCAAACCATTAAAAGCACCAAAATTAGGACATTTAATATTTTATGTTCCTATTGCCTGTGTCAAAATATTATTAGTCGTGCGTCACTCTATTGATACAAATTTGTTTTGTACATTTGTTGATATAAAGTTCCAGACATTAAACTCATCACAAATTAATACAAAAGAGCAAATAATTAGTATTAGTTGGTATTAGTAATAGCATTCACTGCTTTGCCACTCGCATGCACAAATAAGTGATTTTCAGACCTAATAGTTCCAAATAGAGAACTAATAAGTGAAAATAAACACTGTAAGATCTTTCTTGTTCCGACATGTTTACAAAATGGAGTCATTGCCAATCGCAAGATACAAATAAGTGATTTTCAGACCTAATAGTTCCAAATAGAGAACAAATCAGTGAAAATAAACACTGTAAGATCTTTCTTGTTCCGCCATGTTTACAAAATGGAGTCCTTGACAATGAATTATTTTAAACAAAATTGTATCACACTTACGCATAATCACAGGCTTTTGATAGTTGTGAAGATTTTATTTTAACATTGTACGTAACCTACAATCAATAGGTCAGGTTTCTAACATATTTATTTCTTACCAGTATCAATTCCTTATTTGATTTAGCACCCTCTTTTTAAATATTTCTGATCAAATCAAAGGCGCATCAAAATTTACACACAAACCATACTATAGTTTCACGGTAAAAAAACATTCGCAAGAATTTCGTGCTTTCGTGAGGTTTTAATTATTTACCAAACAGATGTCATCCAAAATTATAATGGCAGATCACATTAAAAAACCCAACTTGTTGCCGCACCACTCAAAGGAACTTTGACGTTTGCGTTTATTCATTCGGTCAATGAGTGAATGAATCGTTTATAGCTCGTATTTTTCACCTATAGTTGTAATTCCCACTTAAGGTACTTGTGAGATCCCTTGTGGATTCAATTTAAAACCAAAAATAGGCTGCAATTTTTCTCCTTTTAGTTCTATATTGGTTGCTCAAGGGTTCTTTCCACCTATATAGAACTTAGTAATGGCTGTATATTTCACTTAAGTATCTAAATAGATGTGATATACGAGCTATTTAATCTAAGTTGTGCTACTTGGGTAATGACACGTCATAAGTAACAATATTATAAATTATAATTTAGCGAAAATTCGCAATTTTCGCGACCGATATTTTAAGATCACGATTTCTCAATTGACTACAACCCTGGTGTTTCTGCACCGACTGGCAAAAATAAAATTTATATAATTATAAATGGGGTAGTCGTCTTTATTTTTTTATTTTATGTAATGAGTGGCAAACAGCTAGACTGACTGGCCACCTGATGGAAAGTGGTCATCGCCGCCCATGGATATTGTACTTATGCCACACCGGAGGATATAAGCCCATACATTGCCAACCTTCGAGCTCTGTTAACTCGCTTCTTGGAGAATCCCATGTTATAGCACTCTGGAAACACCTCAGGGGAAAGGTGATTCTACAACTTGCAACTTGCAGTGGTAAAAATGAGCGTGATGCCCCTTTATTTTTGGGATCCCAAGCATTCAGATAGTGGGGATATACTTTGTTTCTGAGGCGGGAGGTGCGATGAGAGAAACGTGACGGTGGCACCAACTCAAAAAGTTGTTCAGAACATTCCCCATTTTACAAACGGTAGAACAAACATAGAGAGCCATTATTTTTCCAGAAGCTATGTGGTTCCAGGCCGTCTGACGTACGAACTTCCCGGCGTTGGATGGAGTCCAAGGGAAGAAGTTGATATTGGGGTGCTCCGGCTCAGAAACGAATCTCCTTTATTTGTGTTTTTTTATGATTATCTATTTTCTGTTTGTGATTGTTTCGTGTGGTTTATGTTCGTATTAGTAGTCTTCATGTGCATCACGCATGTGCACCATGTATGTATATGTTCTCCTTAATAACTAAAATAAATAATTTTCAATCGTAACTGGTCACTATAATGTGCTTAGTCAACAAATTGAGCGCAAAGGAAGCCTAATCCGTTAAATTGTTTTATTTCAATGAGTAATAATCGCGGAAACAGAAGAAAATATTACAAATTATTCAAGTTAAGATATAAATCCTCATAGTAACTTAGGTAAACGCTTAATTAACGTCCAGTTTATCAATATTAATAAAGATAAATGTTATGCGTGTCTTCACACTGTTAACACCTGTCTTGCACAATACTTGTACCAGCCATATGGGCTCAGACCATAAAAATTGTTTGATTTTTAAAAGGTACTAATTAATTTGATCTTTTAAAGTACCGCTTCAATGGTTGTAGGGTTAAGCAGGAGATAGAAAATAGGTGTTTATGATGCAGATCGCCGGTAGAATGCAGGAGAAATAGGTTGAAAAGTATGGCCCCGTAAAAAAACAATCCGATTACGTAAGGAAACTTGGCAATACTTTCCATTTCTGGCATAAAAACTTAAAACAAGGTGATTATTTTTTGACGACCGGTTTAGCTCAGTGGGAGTAACGTTGCCTGCGAAGCTGAGGTCCTGGGTTCAAATCCCGGTTAGGACAAATATTTGTGTGACGAGCATAAATATTTGTTCCTGAGTCTTGGATGTTTTGTATATATATATAAGTAATATATCTATTACATATATCGCCGTCTAGTATCCATAACACAAGCCTTATTGAGCTTACAATGGCACTAGTTCGATTTGTGTAAAATTGTCCTATAATATTTATTTGTTTATTATTTATTTATTTGTAGTGCTAGCGCAAGGTACTCTAGTTGACACGTGTGCTAATTACAATATTATTGCCCATAGAATTTCAACTAACGTACCAATGACCGCAACCATTTTTTTTTCATAGAGTTAGTACGATTGTGCTCCAGAGTATCGATAATTGAGTGTCAATTCGAAGACGGCGTAGAGGATAGAAAAAAGTTGAGAAATACAGTAAATATCTATCTAATGCCTTTACGGTGTCTCAGACTGACGATAATCCTAATAGAAAATGGTGAATTTCTCCAAAACTATAAAAAAATCGCAGAACATACATAGGGGTCAAATAGATTGCTTTTGAGCTGATCTATCAGTCCTCTTAAAATTATTGTCGGTCTCTGGGATATACTGTATAATAACGTTTATGAAGAGTCATATGTATAGTGTCCCGAAGATGCATAGTCGCACAGACGTCGCGATGCATGTGGGACGAATGCTTTGCACCTCCAGAGCCTCCTGAACCTAACTTTGAACTAAGTAAATCTGGCATGGCCTCCTTACCAGTCGAATTCAGGGGGGAACGCAAACCCTCAAAACGGGATTTCTATCGGCGGCTACCAAGAGTAGGGGCTTGATTCGGTCTGAGCAGAGAATACTCAAGTCAAGAGTAAGCGCCACGTGCATAGTACACTGCGAAAATTCGGGACATATAATCTTGATTCAACACGCTGTCACCGATCTTGAGGTATTATCGTCTAACACCTGCTATTACTGCTACGCAAGATTTTTTTCCTTCTTGGATTTGGACAGGACAAGGAAACTTTGAGGAGGAATATTCAGACAGATTTGCGAGAGCCTCATACCATGGAGAAATAATTAAATAATGAAATAATGATCTTTATTCTGTAAGTAGGCCACAAGGGCACTTTTACAAGTCTGACTCTACGGCGTTTCCCAAGAGGAGACCACTGAAGAGAAGAAAGCCGAAACAAACTCAACAGTCAGTCATTTTTTCGAAATAACTCTTATATCTATTACAATATTCGTGCTTAGCCTAACTAACCTAAAGATATGTTTTGAGTATAAACTCAATGCGTAGTTCTTCAAGGAAACATATCAAAACTTATAAAAGTAAAAAAAAAAATCTAGAATATAAAAAAAGCAAAATAGTGATTTTTATTTAAAACAACTTACATACGTTTGATATGCCACCTTATAAGAACCGTGTCCCGGTAGAAAGTAAATTATTTGGTTTCTGTTTTGGGCCATGCATTTTTGTCTGTTAAATAGTCCTCTACCCTATAATAAGCCTTTGCCATTAGGGACTCTTTTAAGTACTTTTTGAGAGCTGGAAACGATAATTTCAAAGCATCATCTGGTAGCTTATTATAAAAATGTATACATTGGCATTGGAAAACACTTTTAGATATACTGAATCCTCTATTTTTATATTACTGAAGCAGAAAACTAATAAAACATGTAAAGTAAAAAAATCGTACCGCGCTGATGAGGACTTTGACTATCATTACTGTGCAAAAATCTTTCAAAACAACTTTTACATATGTGAAAGAACCCCTTGTTGTTAACACACAGATCACGCTTGCCCTTAATATTTCATTAGTGTAAACATTACGACATACCTATTGGCACTTCGTTTTTATAACTACGAGATTTATATCATCGTATAGTCCTTAGTACGTCGCCGTAGACTCCAGTATTGCTTACACCGTTGGAGTCATGGGTACATAAAAGTTTAATGGTTACATATTGACCCTTTATCTCTTAATGAAGTCGAACTTGGCTTTGTCATGTCTGTGTGCCATACTATTTATCCTTCAGATAATCTTTACTGGCCTACAAGCTTTATTTTGCCGTCGACAAAACGAAATATAATCTGTATTTTCTGGGAACTTGGTTGAGTTATATTTTGCTTTCTGTTGGTTGAAAGTTATGTGTCAAGTTGTTGGATAATAAAAATTTGGTCGCTCTGGAAGTGTTTCAAGATTTGCCGATGCAGACGTGTAATGTTTTTCATGCTCTTAAAGTTGAGCAACAATTTGAGTGGAATTTAACCCATTTTTACTGACTTCAGGAAATGCGGAGAAGTTTGGTTGTTTTGCTTTTAAACTATAGATTGACAAGTTCTTTCGTGACAGTCTCATGGTATGCGGGCGACGGAGTGTGGGGAGGGGGGGCGGGAGACAGCAGGGGTAGGTATGGAGTACGCACGTGGCAGCGCACGATGATCCTGCCGCGCGCACACTTTTTACTCGCCACGAAAGAGCTATAGAAAACAATAAAGTCTTAATTCAATCCCTTATAACTTCACATGTTGGGAAAAAGGGTTATGGGGTTTTTAGTCCATATTCAGGACGACATGGATACTTCCTTGGTTACTAAAAAAGTTTTATATAGCCAAAGAGGATCCTATTTTAAACATACCTACAATTTAGGCGCACTACCTTCATCTTAGGGTTTCTCAATAATCAAGGAACAATACAACGAAAATAAAAACACATTTTATGTAAGAACTAAATTGCCATATATTCAGTGCTAAAACTAAGATAGAACAGTGAATCACTATAGAACCCCGGATGTGTCCGTATTAATGTGAGATGCAAAGCACAAACATGCAATAATAACATATTTAGTGCACGAGCTAACTAAACACAGGCTTAGCGCTGGCTGAGCCGGATAAAGTTCCGCGAAGAACGCCGTGGTGATGGTTATAGAGCATGGTTTACGGATATTTGCACAAGTTACTGAATAGTTTGTATTACGATTATTTTTAACCCCCGAGAAAAAAAGAGCGGTGTTATAAGTTTAACGTGTCTGTGACTCTGTTGCATCGTAGCGCCCACACGGATGGACCGATTTGAGTGCGGTTTTTTTAATGTCATAGATAATTTTATCCCGAGTGTTTTTAGTTTTGTTTGATGAAAATGGAAGCAATTGTCTCCAAGATATTCAGCTTTTAGTGGAACAAGTGACCGGATCTCAGCCAATATTGAAGCTAGGAACTCCAAATTTTGTTGTTATGTTAATTTGTGTCAGGGGGTTTTTAAAAAAAATAATTTTCTATAGTTATACTAATTCGTTCTTGCGGCGTGGTCCGCGCACCAGGCGATCGTATTTTGTTTTGTACCTTGAAAAGCCTGCATGCATTCATCACATAGACAAGCTTTATCTCAACCTAGATTATGATATTTACTTATCAAGAGTGATGTGAATAAACTGATTTTCATTAGCATAATCATATCAGCATCTCCCCCCCACCCCTCCAAGGATCTTTACAAGTCCGGTCGCGACGTGGTTTCCGGCGACCCTGACCAGATGATCGTCTATCCATCTTGTTTGAGGCCTTCCTACTCTTAGTTGTCCTGTATGCGGTCAATGAGTGGTAAAAAAAGCTGTAACAACGACCATGGGTTCTAGGAGAAATGTGCCCCGCCCTAGTCCACCCTAAAAGAGGTAATGATCTTTAAAGCTGCCAAGCCACGAAATTATCTTAGATCGCGAAATAGCCAAAAGAGCGTATTAGAACCAAGTGCTCTTTTAAACAAAAAAGTAACTCAAATGGCGGTTCATTACCTATTTGAAGATCATCTCCCTTTTTTAGGTATGTCGGGTTTTTTTATCACCTCAAATATCATTTTCACTTCTCCTGCTCAAAAAGTACGTCATATTAGCTTCGCGAAGCGAGCCTAAAATAGGTCATTTAGCACCTAGGGTTTAAAAGAAAGCCATATAATACCATACAAATTTCTATGACACTAAAAAAAAAACTTGCGGCTAGCTACATACTCCTTACAAATAATTAAAAACTAACAAGCCAACCTGATCAGATTGGCCAAACTTTCTAATAGAATTGCTCAAATTGTACTTTTAGTTTTTCATAAAATATACAATTTTAATGTGAAGTCTTTTTTATTTTCTCGAAGTCGAAGTGAAAAGCAGAGTGTTTAACACGTCGCTCACTTCGTGAGCATGTCCAAATAATCACTTCGTATCATAATGGCTTATTTTAGCCTCTTGTCAAACAATCTACTATTATAAACTGATTGGATTGGTCATCAGATTCCTCAAGAAATTTCTTATGTAAAAAATAATCCGTAATTAATGACGTCAAATACATAACTAACGTAAGAAAACAAAAGCAGAACACATAAAGACCAAGACCATACTCAATGGGTGGCCAGATTTGTTCCGCATGCATTATCGCCAACGAAAAAGGTCTTAAGTATATTAAAATTTCAACTACTTATGTATCATTTCGATTAGCGTTCCAGTAAGTGCTCTAGGCCATTCCAAAAGGTCTTAAGTGTATTTAAATTTGAACAAGCTATGAACCGTTTTGATCCGATAGCGGAACCCAGACGCAATGTGACACTGCGCATCATTTTACAATCATGCTCATAATTGGTTTGCGGAACTTGTTGTACAAACAAAGATGGTGTGATTGGACAGATAAGCAGCCGTTACCGATGGCCATGAGTAGGTACCATTGAAGCATTATACCCGAAATACGTACCTACACTACTAAACAAAAGCCTACCTCAAGCATGACTAGAAAAGTATCGTGAGATTCAGATATATTACGTAGTAAAAGCCCAGCTCGACTGCTTCGGTCCCGGTCCATTACGAGGACCTTAGTCTCATTACTTCGGCGGCGTCTCTCGTGCGACGAGTAGACACCGACTAGTAGACCCGTCAATCGCTAGGATCTTCACAATGTCGTCTCTTAAAATTCCTGCATTAGAAATTATTAAAAAGATGAAAATATATATAATTTAGTACGTTTACCAAATCTGTTTCTGCTGCGCAAAAATCGATGGTTAGATGGTCAAAAACAATGATAATTTGGCCAGATCACCGGTTTGTCGATCAACTGGATATTTGATAGCATCTAACTTTGATAGAAAGAAAACATTTATTGCCGCACCGAAATTAAATAACAATTGAAAAGGAAACAATTTAGAAAAGAAAAATATCTTAAATATTCCGCGTGTCAAAAGGAACGGACTCAGAATGTGTTGCGACATCTTTGCGGCCCCGCAGCACTGGTCTTCAGTCCGTCCCTTTCCTCTCTTTTAACATTGACTCGTTTCACAGGAGCGGGTATTAGGGTATCCCAATCATATGTGTGCGTGTATACAATATGTTCATGAATATAATTACACAGACTGTGCTTTGGCTCAGTTAGATCACGGGAAGCCGTTGGAAGCGGGCAGCGCACGAGCACGATCCATCAACGTGGAAACCCTAGGGGGCATGAACATCACAGTTAATGGGAAGTATGGTCAGCTGCTGAAAAGTAATCCCCCTGCCGTACATGTAAGTATGGCAGAAGGGTCAGTTTACTCTGCAGCTGACTACACTTCCCAAAGCCGTGAACTGAGACATGATCAGCTCTTCCCACTTCATCGGCGGTTCAACCTTTAAATGTTATTTGACTTCATGTGTCGGTCTTGTATCGGCCCGTCGAGTCATATACGAGTAGGTACGTAAGTGCCGTAACTTAAAAGCCAATGACGATGAACTCACTACACCACTGTACAGAAGCAGTCTAAGTGGCCAAATATATCATAACACACCTTTTATGCTACACAAATAAATATCTGTTCCAATATATGATGCTGACTGTACCATTAAACTGTGACATATCGTCGGCCAAAGTCACAAGCCTTGTAACTCCATCGGATCAAATTTTAAAGGAGGCACAAACAACGTAACTTTAACAGTATGGCGGTCGGGTATTGCGAGGTTTACTATTTTAGTTTTTAATCTTAAACGGTTTAGTCCTAGCATTTTAAAAAATTGTCATTCGATGCGTTCAGGCTTTAACTATCTAAAAGATACAAAATATTATATTGAAAAAAAAAAAAGGGGTTATAAAGTTTGCTGACCGACGGTATAGAACTATTAAAACCTTTTGTGCCAATAACTTAATGGTAGCATTAATATTAGTACAAAAATGTTTTTTTAAGTAACTAAGCGCAGCATCGGCACGGTCAGTTAAGCACCTAATCAATTTCCAAAGAAATGTACGGCAAATGTATACACGCATTCCATTGCTAACAATATAAACCAATAACACCACTCACGAGATATTAACTTAATAAAGAATATATTCATCATTAATAGGTTATTATTATTTCTTTCCCACCAACTACAATAAACACTACAAGCTAAAATACGTCATCACATGCATTTTAATGATATAATTTTGTCGGATTAAACATGATCAAAACAGAATATCTACTTTGAACTTTATAAATATGTTTGTAAGGGACATTAACTTGAAAATATGCGGTCGGTATACCAAAAGAAGATAATCATACAAGTTATTGGTGACATTTTGCCGAAGACGTGATTGCTTCCCACAGAATGAGACTGAATCTGAGTTAGGACTTTATTTTAGTATCATAAACGCTTAGTAATCCGTGTAATGAGGTTAACAGATTAAATATAAGCGATTTTGATGTTTTTGGTAGGTGTATTGCGATAGCAATGTGTTGCTGACTTCATTATTCCTGAAGTATGGATCCGAAGTATATAAATATACATAATTGGTAGACTGAATAGCTCGAATAGGCGTATAGAAGTCAGATAAGTAACTTCACTATACAGAGGCATATATATTGCTATACCTCTCAATATCACATGCGTAGGCTTCAGGACAAAAATCAGATGTATATTCTAAAGATAACAATTTGCTTTATTTATTGTTGATTGATAAGTAACATTATAATTGGGGTAATTCAAGTTTCTCAGAGGTGTGCCTTTATGTACAAAAAACTTTTTTTAGATCGTAATTATTTTTACATATATATTTTTAATAATCGTCGTGACATTTGTGCAGTTTCCATGTAAGAATACATTTTGACTTTGGTCTACATAGATTAGTAAGAAAAACTAAATAAAAACATGACATTGACAGCTAACTTTTTAATCTGTGTAGACGAAAGTAAAAATGCATTTACACGATGGAACTGTAGAAATGTCAAGTCCGCTGTTTAAAAAAATATATCAAAAAAACGATTCGATTTAAAAATAAGATGAACTCTAGATTCTGAGTTCACATAACGTAGTAGGTACCTCCCAAGGATCTCCATCACAACCGGTCGTGCCGCTCTCATCAAATTGTTTCTCGCGATCTTCACCAATTCATCGGTCAACCTTGCTATGGGCCTTTCCAAGCTGCGTCGTCCTCTACGCGGTCCCCACTTGTGAACCTTTCTGCCCCAAGGCCATCGGTTTTACGAGCTATGTGCCCCGCCCACTGCCCTTCTTTGAGCTATTTCTACAACCCTTTTTCTTTTACGGATCTCATTTTTGATTCGATCACGCTAGGAGACTGAGCATAGCTGGTTCCATTGCCTTTTGAGTGACTTTGGGCCTTCTTTATGGGCCCATTAATTTTAACCCGGGAAGAAACAAAATCGGCCAAGTGCGAGTCAGACTCGCGCACCGAGAGTTCCGTACAAAATATACGCTACAAACGGCCGTATCTATGAAAGTCCAGTGTTAGCATAGCCCTACTCGTAAGCAAAATGTACGCGGTGTTCAATTATTTTATATTGGTTATTGGCATAGACAGACAGATATATAATTATACTGTTTTTAGTATTTGTTGTTATTGCGGCAATAGAAATAGATCATCTGTGAAAATTTTAACTGTCTGGCTATCACGGTTCATGAGATACAGCCTGGTGACAGACGGACAGATAGACAGACAGACATCAGACAGACAGCGGAGTCTTAGTAATAGGGTCCCGTTTTACCCTTTGAGTACGGAACCTTAAAAAAACCGATAGGTAATATCGGTTCGAGTAAAAATAATGTTGAAGTATCCGAAATTATAATGATGTACTACTGAAATAAATTGTTGGACAGTTTTATTAAAGCTAAACACTTAAGCTTCATTAAGACGTATGTTATTCTATGAGTGGTGCTGTATTTTTACGGCATAACTCAATTAAATTACTCTATCAATTGACATCTCAATCGGTTTGCAGTCGACATTCAATATTTAACATTCCTCGCCACGCGCCCAAGCAATTTGCAAAACACAATCCATGCCCCGTAGTAAAATAAACAGGACGGAATGATAAATGTAAAAAGGAAAGGCATCGCTTAAACAACTCCTAATATGCAATTTGTATGAGAGGGCTGGCTTTGAAATGAGCCAATACATTGAGACTGTTTGCCATCAAAGTCGACTCGCGTATATCATTGCAAATAACTTTACTAACCACATGTACACTTATCAAAGGAGTATAGTACTTATCACTAGAACCTAAGGGACAAAAAGCAAAGAAGCAGCTATTTTCAATCGTTGTTCTTATCGTGGTATAACATTGAAGGTGGCGCCACTATAGTACAAGACAGTGATACACACATTCTTCGGTCAATATAAGCGTATGCAGTCATTAAGGATACACGGATATAAGTTATGTGACTAGAGAGACTTATGGTTTATAATTTCCTTATTGTACGGCTGTGAATTTATGCGCCCTTCCAGATTTCTAAGTAGTACAACGCAGGTGTACATAATATATCTACTGATACAAAATAGAATTAAGCAGACTATAATGGAAGATAGATGTAACACATTTTAAAATTTGACATAGGGGCACATCCGAATCACAAAGCCTAATTGAAACCCAATATTTGCTAACAAAAACAACCGCAATTAATTCCTTATTTAAAACAGATTTAATACGTTTTGATTTGAAGATTGGAACTCGGGTCCATTAATAAAGCATAATATAATCTTACACACCAGCGACGCGTGAGATAAAACAAGAAAACCACAAGCATTTATCATTGCTACATCATTTTAGCGCGTGGTTCCTGACGAAACGATAAACGATTTTCATCACCTTATATTTCAGCGCGACTACGAAATTCATATCAATCACCTTTAAGTATTCAACACACGTTGAACATATAAACCGTATCGTCTAGGCGGGCGTCTGAATATTGTATATAGTGATAACGTCACTAAGTTGTATAAAGCTCATAGGCACTTACTGCGTCCTTCTATTACAGATAAGTGTCATCGTATGTATGTGACCGGTTGGAAAAGCTTACCACCTTATCTATAGTACCAACTGAGGCAAATTACACCTTAAGTTGATTGTGATAAAAAGTGATTATGTCGCAGATATGTTGGCGATATGAACGGCCGACCATATCGGACCACCGCTGTGCGGCACGCTCCGGTTTTAGTACCGTTAGTGTGTTAGGTCCTTTATTTCAATGCAATTAATATTGATTTGCTGGAATCAAGGTAGAGTGGTATACTAGTTTAATTTTTATTCGGTCACTCTTGACAAAACTGGTCGTGATGTCCACAGCTTTTGCTATTTTTTTCCACGATTTACTTTACGTGAATATTCTGTAACCAAATATACTATTCGTTTTGCTTAACTTTTAACAAATTTGACTTAAATACTATTGCGTGCGTGACAAAAAATAAGAACATATACCTAAACACCCATAAACTACATATAGCTACATCGAAATAGAAGTTCCAAGATGCAACAGGCATGTGCCTCTAAAGATCTATATAGGCTGAAATGGCTTAAAAAACAAATCCATATTATAAAAATACTTCATTCATCAACCAGAAAAACTAAAAGTCGGACCAATTCAATGTAAACCAAAATAGACGAGCAAATGAAGGAGAACCTTCAGTAAAATGACATAAAAATCCCGTCTTAAAACACTGGTTTATGAAACTAATCAACCGATTGACGAAATTCATAATTACCGCCTCTCTTAAATGAGACGTATCATGATTATATGATTAAATTGTCATAAAGAGGACAAAATAGGCTTAATTGATGTCATATTGTGACGGTCTAGCCGAGCGTTGCGCTATAAAACCGTTTTGTCCGACCACGCGTGACACTTTGATTGATTGTCTTGTAATTTGTGTATTTTACGATTAATCAAAGTCGTAATGACAGTTGGACAGAGAATTCAAGAGGCTGTTAAAAAGCAGTTACCGATGGAAGACATTTGGAACGTTGCCAAAGGATTAGATACTGGAATGATAGTAATATGGATGTTATTATTTATTTTTCATCAAGAACTAAGAGAGGCTTATAGACTAAATCTAAAGTATCTTACTTGATAGGTTGAAAGTGTACCAAGAGCTTAAGATATACAGTTTGCTAACTTCATTTAGGTATAAATATACAAAAAGAAAATACAATAAATATGGTCTATCTATATCTATCTATTAGCCACGGACGTCCACTGCTGAACATAGGCCTCTCCTATAGTTAGCCAAAGAGTGCGATCCTGCGCAGGCGGCATACACCAATTCACCGTGACCCTCACAAAGTCATCCGTTCACCTAATCAGCAGCCGTCCCACGCTGCGCTTTCGTATACAAAGTCACCACTACAGGACTTTACTGCACCAACGGCCATCCATTGATGACCTACGGAACTGAGACATAGTCGTTCACAATGGGACTGATAAGGCGGTTCAGAGTCAAGCAACGTGCAATGGAAAGGGCTATGCTCGGAGTTTCTCTGCGTGATACAATCATAAATGAAGATATCCGCTGAAGAACCAAAGTAACCGACATAGTACGAGTACGCAGGATTGCATGGTTCAAGTGGCAATAGGCGGGCCATGTAGCCCTATCTTCGAAAAAAAAAAGTAGTAAATTGGTTTAATATAAATAATTTATGGTTGAATGAGAAAAAGACTAAATGTGTTAGGTTTGTCACGAGTAACGTAAAACACGAGCAAGCAAGCGTTATGGTTAAAGGTGAGGAACTAGAACTAGTTAATAGTACAGTCTTTCTCGGTATAACATTAGATTCTAAGCTCCAATGGGGTCCCCATATTGCTAATCTCTCGAATAGACTGAGTTCTGCAGCTTTTGCAGTAAGTAAGATTCGTCAATTAACAGACGTGATAACGGCTCGATTAGTGTATTTCAGTTATTTCCACAGTATTATGTCGTATGGCATCTTACTATAGGGCAGTGCTTCCGACATTAATACTATATTTGTTCTGCAGAAGCGGGCTGTTCGTGCGATATATAAAATGAACTATAAAGAGTCGCTTAGAGATAAGTTTAAGGACATTAATATAATGGCAGTGCATTGTCAATACATTTATGAGAATATTATGTATGTACATAAAAATATTACCGACTTTAAGAAGAACTGTGATATACATAATATTAATACTAGAAATAAGCATAAGCTCGCAGTGCCTGCTACTAGGCTCCATAAAATAAGGAGATCATTCACGGGTAACTGTGTGAGATTTTATAATAAACTTCCTAGCAGCATAACTGAGTTGTCTATTGGTAAATTCAAAAATATTGTGAAACGAAAATTATTTTCTAAAGCTTATTATAGCACACAGAATGATGAAGCCGCGTGGGATTAATGTAAATTATAGCGTCATGTAGGTATATGAATAATTATTTTAACGAATACCTAAGGTATTATTATTATTTTAATCTTAATTGTTTTATATACTCTGACATTTAGAATTTTATTCTAGACACATTCTAGATTATTTATTTTTTATTGACAATCCTTTTGGGATTTATCTTATTGATTATTTTAATTTTAAAAATGATGATTTTATCAATAATATTACACTTAAGTTAAATGATCTGATTAGGTTTTTCTGGGTTTCCCTAATCCTTGCAGCAAATGTTGGATCATATTGTATTTCTCCCAGCAAACATTCACTCTCTTGTAACTGACATTTCGAAAGTGCTTGTAACTAGGCCTACTTGAATAAAGAATATTTTGATTTGATTTGATTTGATTTGAATCCCAATACGTAAGGTCAAGGAATTTAATTTGTGTACCCTTTCGTACCTTATCATAGTGACATTGATAAGGAATCTCTATCGGCTCTCATATTGATTTTGACTGTGACAAGGTACGAAATGGTATATACATTAAATTATAGTATAGTCTATCAATCATGGGCAACGTAGTGTACTCGGAACTATTTTCAGGGTTCTTAATATTCAAGGTTTTTATTTTTAAAGAAAACTAACTATCATTTCGAAAAAAAATAAGATTTAGGTATTTTTAATCGCTTATAAAGTGGAATAACGTTTGTATATGACAAAGTAAAAAATATAGTTAACTTATGACCAATTAAAATTATACTTCGTATACATGTTATAACTATAGACCTTCATTATAACTCTTGCCTCTCATATCTCGTCTTACCACGCATTTAGACAAAATGACCGCGAAAGAAACAGTTTAGAATTTCGTATGTACCTATTTCAAGTCGCATTGAAATTCTCAAATTTTACCAAAGCACAAGAATATTTCGCAGATGACTAAACAACCTATATTTAAAACGTTTGCTCGTAAAAGTAACCCGATAGTCACTTAAACGTTTATTACTTGTTTTGATGTTCATTTAAAATTTAACGTCACTTTTTGTTTTGTTTCAGATGAAAGTTAAGCTGAGATGAAGGAGAGAGTAATATGTAAGTGCAAAACTTCAAATCCGGTCTCATCCGAAGACTGTCGAAAAGCATTCCGACAAAAATTCCGCGGTTTACGACGATTCAATGGTTTGTCTGAAAAACACATTCTTAAAATATCTACATCGAAGATTGACTTTTAACTGAAATCGTATTTCTGATAATTTAAGCAATGTGCTGAATAGTGGTTGAAATAACGTTCAAATTAGTTCAGCGACGTTCTTGAAAAAAAAACTGCCGAGAATTGTGTCAAAGGATCAACTATTGTTTGTCATGGTCCAAATTAGACCAAGATAAACAATAGTTGATGGTTTTGATTGTCTTTGATGGGTACGCTGCGGGAAGCGGCAGGTTTCAGGCCTATGGCTTTTCGTATTAAAGGAAATAATTCACATTCTTGACTTCTAACTTTAGATTTGAATTGACAAAGCTCTTGATTATGTGATATTGGATTTGTAGCAATAGTATTAAAATACATAAATTAGATCGCGTTATGCAAAACCGTTTTCTACTCACTAATAATTTTAAAAATGGCTTAAGGATTAATTATGACAACATCTGTCTGTATGAAACAAGTTTATTGATACAAAGAAAAATTACCAGGCACGGAGAAATATGATTCCAGTCTGTGAACGGCGGCATTTTTTAGCTTGCAATATTTTGTGTCTTCTTTATATTACAATTAGTAAGGTAATATTTTATGATGATAAATAAACACATTAAGTAACATATTGACAGAGTGTTCACCCAGAAATCGAAAAAAAAAAATTGATCTACATTGTAAATACTTATATAAAAATTAAAACTAGCAACGTTTGAATTTTAATACGTATTTTTCCGCCTCGTAACATAAAAGTTGCACTTCATTTAGAATATGAAACTTGTTGACAAGCTCGCGTTAATCAAGTGTCTTATTGATTGGCATATTAAATGGAATATGGTAGAACTTTCCATACGTACTTAGAAGAAATTTAGAAACTACAAACAAGATTTATTAAATACCTAGTGAATAAAAAAAACAAAAATAAGTTTAAAGGAAATAACGAGCAGCTATATAAATTCTGTAAAATACTCCCTGTGCATCTTAGGGCACAGTACTTAGAAAATTATTACATTAGAGAGTTTAAGGTGCGTAAGCAGAATAAATATAATACAAGAAATGTAAGACTCGGGAAACTTGTACAAAATTATGCAAATAACTATTATGGTAGGAGAATGAATAAGTATGTGGTTCCTAGGATGTGTAACGAAATTGAGTGGTTAAGAGACGATAATAAACAATACAGCAGAATTGTCGTAAAAAGTAGTTTAAAAAGGATATTTTTGGAAAAATTGCCCTAGGACAGTCTCCGAATATATCCTTGTTACCCATGTTTGTTAGTAGTAAAATTAACTTGTTAATACTCGTATACTTGTAAGGTAAATAGTGTTAGGTGCATATAGCTAAAAAATAATGGATATGAGCGCGATCTCGCCAACAAACTGTCTTAGCAGTTTGGCGAGTTACTTTAATTTGCATGAAGTTATGTACACCGTTTTGCAAAAAAAAACTAAAAAAAAAAAAAAAGGTATTCTGATACGCCGGATAGGAACACCGTTGGGGGGGGGGGGGGATCCAGTTTCAGAATTAATACGATTATTAACATTTATTTTGTCCTCCATTCAAGATGTTGTCGGCTGGCGCCAAGAATATTTATTTTTCCGTGAGGTCGTTTTGATAAAGATTATCTCAATTAAGGCTGGGGATCTTATCTTTAATTATCCTAGTTTGAATTTGATTATGAATGTATATCATTCGCGAGACGAATGTAGTCTGGCGTTGAAATATAGTAAAAAAAAATGCAATTAATTTAAAGTTGCTGTAGTACCTGTTTTTGGAAACCGTATTTCTACTAGCTACTTACCCGCAGCTTTGGTTGCATTACCATTAATTAATAAACTTCATTTTAACCAATGATCTACATAAATTTGTGCCATAAGTTTCATTAAATCTATTCGACGGTTTTCGCGTTATACTTAGTAGAGTAACAAGCATCTTCCTTGACACTACGTTTACAAAACTGTATTTGAATGAAAATGATTAATAGTATATCTTTTATATACTATTAATAATATATATAATATAATAATCTGTAGAAAGGCCGTTTCCGATTAAGGGAAGCAAAAATGCCCTTTAATATTATGACTTAGTTTTTTTTTTCTACAGTCAGTTACGTCTAGTAGAGTAACTGTGTCAAGTTTGATTGAAAAATTCTTTGCGGTTCCGCAGAAAAAAATAAAAACGGAAATAATGAAATATAGTTTTTCTCCAAAACTATTTAACTTTAATGTACTATTATTTTTTCATTCTGTAAAACTTAGTCAAGTTCATGTTTTAAGTGAAAATGGTATCTCTATATCTAACGATTATGTAAAAAAATAGGTAAGTCAAAATTTTAATATATATATTTCTTTACTTTTGTGAGAGATACCACTTTAATTGACATTTCTAAATAAGCCTTAGTTAACGTCCTGTAACACATATTAATTTGATGGATAAAATCGGAAAGCAACTGTGTATAAATGAAATAAATAACTGGGTTGTATTTTATTACATTTTATTAGTAAGCTATTCTAACACTTCCAAATAACCAAAGCATACATCCTCTTTACAAATGAACAAGATTTGACAGTTAGTGACATTTGCCTTTTATTGTTATTGAAAATGTCATTATTTTTCTAATAACATAAAAACTATGCATATATTAATCATTTTTGCTATTTGCAGGTATATAAGCTTTACTTAACATTATACCAGATTATCAATTTAAAGGTTTTAATCGGACACTAACTGTAAAATGGAAATTAAAAGATTTTTCGGGTATGAATTCATTATCTTGAAATTGTAATTACAAACTATTCTTTTTTCGCCACGCATTAATCCTCTTTCTACCGAGATTAAAATAAATACATATTATGACAGTAATAAAGATGGATTGTTTTTTTAAATGTAACATGACATTTCAGGGACATTAGAAAGATAACTCGTCTTTACAAAATGAATTCTAAAGCGAATGCTATCAAAAAAATATTTAGAAAGAAACCTACATCATTATATCACCTCGCAATAATAAAAGTAATTAGTATTATAGAGACAGACCACTTTTTCGAAGATTCATTGTCTTTTTTCGAACAGGTAAGATTATGATAATATATTAGCGTTTTTGTTTTAGCAAGATTGATTACGTATATTTTACTTTGTTGTATTTTATTTTGATTAGTAGTATATTTCACACATTGCTGCTATTGTTTATTATTTATCGCACGCAAGATATTTGTCCAAAATCGTTCGGCCTGCTGAAACTTTAAGCGGACTTTTTTTGAATCACGGAATTCACGTTACTGTCAATGAAGATAGCGATGAGGATTAGAATAAGTGTATTTTTACATTATACTTAACTAATAAGGTGACATTTTCTAGCAAATGTCACTGTAACTGTCAAATCTTGTTTATTTGTAAAGAGGATGTATGCTTTAGCTTACTAATAAAATGTAATAAAATCCAACCCAGTTATTTATTTCATTTTGACACAGTTGCTTTCCGATTTTATCCATCAAATTAATATGTGTTACAGGACGTTAACTAAGGCTTATTTTGAAATGTCAATTAGAGTGGTATCTCTCACAAAAGTAAAAAAATATATATATTAAAATTTTGACTTACATATTTTTTTACATAATCGTTAGATATAGAAATACCATTTTCACTTAAAACATGAACTTGACTAAGCTTTACAGAATGAAAAAATAATAGTACATTAAAGTTAAATAGTTTTGGAGAAAAACCATATTTCATTATTTCCGTTTTTATTTTTTTTCTGCGGAACCGCAAAGAATTTTTCAACCAAACTTGACACAGTTACTCTACTAGACATAACTGACTGTAGAAAAAAAAATCTGTCCATTATCACGAAAGGTCATATTTTCTTCCCTTAATCGGAAACGGCCTTTCAAAGTTGGTGTAACGCCCTTTAACTTTTTCGGTCATTTTGTTGTTTTGCGGCTAAGCAGTCTATGGTACTGTGTCATTTAACTGGAATCTTTTTCTTCATGTAACTTGCTATCTCCATCCCGGAGGTCGGCGACAATCTGTCTGTATGTCGATCTAGCTGTAGTCATGCAAATTGGCATCCAAACTGTTATAAATATGCAGTATCGATATTTATAGCAGTTTGGCTTTCTGCGGGATATTCAGGGATGTTATTGCATTAGAAATATAGGTACATATTAATTTTATGGCTTTTTTATTTAGAAGCATTATAGGTGGTAAGACAGCTTACTCTCTGTATCCACAGAAAACTTGTTACGCTTTCACCTCAGCAGAAGCAGTAATTGGACCATACTGTGTAATCCATACTCTGTACTAATATTTTAAATGTGAAAGTGTGTCTGTCTGTCTGTTTGTCTGTCTGTCTGTCTGTCTGTCTGTCTGTCTGTTACCTCTTCACGCTTAAACCGCTGAACCGAATTGGATGAAATTTGGTTTGGAGATAGTTTGAGTCCCGGGGAAGGACATTAGTATGAATTAGTATAATTTTAAAAGAAAAAGGTCTTAAGTTGTTATTCATACTATACTTACCGCATCTACTTAAATGATTCTGCCTATCCGATAATAAGCATTTGTATGTTTTCCTTTTAAGGAATTCATATTACACCCGTGTTCTCGTAAAAAGAGGTCTCGTAGCGGAAAAAAACGGTTGGTTAAGCCCTTCAGTTTGAAGACGATATTGTAAATGTGTTTTTTTGATGCAATTAACTTTATCATACATTAAGGGGATGCATCGAAAATTTAAGCTATTTTGTAGCGCATTTTTTGTCAAATGTAGTATATAAATCAGGCTGGTTTACAGATATGTGGTTCTTGACTACATAACCAATTCAGTGATTAACGCAGAAACAAGCTTAATAAAAATTTCCTCGATAGAAGAGTTATCCGAAAATGCGTCTTCATTTCCCGTTTTTTGTCTAGTTTGTACAAACGACAGATTAATAAACGGCTAAATTATGTTAAAATGTCATTTTTCCCTTTATCTTTTAAGTGATTAACTTAAATGTTAACAAAACATAATAATATCTTCGATTTCATGGTACTTTTACATCTGGCGCTTACGCCGAAAAACCCCAACCATGTAGTGTATAAGCTTTCTCTTTCTTTGATGCGCGCGAGCAATAAATGCGTCCCTTATTACAATTCACGCTTATTGGCTGGCTCCGCGTTTGGGGCGTGATTTACGAATGACAAAGTAGCCCCTTAATGCGCCTATAACTACCGTAATGGCCGACTTGTATTAATGACGTACAACAACCATGCGTTCACCTTTATCAAAATAAAATAACGCCATAACTCCTAACTCTCTTTGAATGTAAGCTGTATTCGAGAATAATAAAGTACAATTCAAAGCAGCAGTTTAAGGAGATATAAGATGTTTTCATAAATAGATCGCAGAAATGTCACATGCGCGAAGATAATTAACACTTGTCATGACATCGACTTATAAATAAACTGGTTCTATAATCTGTCGCAAGATCACCTCAGACCGTTTAAAACGTAAAAATTATAGATTATTCATGATGACGCTAGTTACGAATGTGACCCATTTGCATTTATCCGAGCTATCCGAAGATTTTATCTATGGCACGTGTATGAGATACTTTCGCAAAATTTATACAGATCGAAAAGTGTTAAAAAGATCGCGTTACGGTCAAGCGTGACAATCCTAATATTCTTATCTAAAGTTGTAAAACTGAAATATCGGTACATTGAAAGTATTCAAAAAGTCATACAAACTATTTGAAGGCCACTGAATCGTTTTTTTTTAATCTATGTATCTTTGTATGTGTCGTTGTGGCTTCGTCACGCCAAAACGCCTAAACGGATTTCTACTGTGTTTGTCACACACGTAGCTGGGGATTCAAAGATACGATACTTTTTACCACTATGCCGACGAAAAAAGAGAGGTTACGACTTTTTCTCCTCTGCGAATATGAAAATTTGTGCCGATGTATGTGTACGCGATATATGAATTTAAGATAGTTTGCTCTGAAACTACTTTGTACTTAGAATAAGTTAAGGTATATGCAGGCCTGTAATTAGTTTATACTCGTATAGCTTCAGATACCATAGTAAAAAAATACAGTTAATTTAAGATTTTCATACAAAAGTTGTTTTTGCCGTATTTCGCTTGTTTTATAAACTGGAGCCATATAAACTAATTACAGGCCTAGATATACTTCATGTCATTGTATGTACAAAGTTTTGTTTCAATCTAACACGTAGTTTTAAAATGAGAACGAAACTGCGTTTGTATGGGAAGGTGAAATTCGGCCGAGCTTGCGGGGGACTCTTAAAACGGATCTTAACGAATCTTTCCAGTAATATTGTTTAGACATCAGAATAACACAAAGTCTATAAATTGCATCTCTACACGGACAAAGTCACGGGTAGCAGCTAGGTATTCATAGTTGTATACCAAACTGGTGAAACTAAAGGTTGCCTTCGACCTACTTGTTAAAAAAGCATTTTGCTTATTTTTCAACGCATTTTTCCGAGATAAAGGGCCTATGTTTCTAGACTGTTCTATCACTGCCAAAAAAATATTTCAATTCCGTGCTCGATTTCCAAGTGTCAAATATACTTTCGTATGTATTATACAAGGAAAAAATCTGTAAGATTAGATAAGTAGGCGTATGAGTTGATATATTGAGTTTTGACGACCGGTTTGGCTCAGTGGGAGTAACGTTGCCTGCGAAGGTGAGGTCCTGGGTTCAAATCCCGGTAAGGGCAAATATTTGTGTGATGAGCATAATTATTTTTGTTGCTGAGTCTTGGATGTTTTCTATGTATATAAGTAATATATCTGTTAAATATATCGTCATCTAGTACCCTTAACACAAGCCTTATTGAGCTTACCATGGGACTAGTTCGATTTGTGTAAAATTGTCCCGTAATATTTATTTATTATTTATGAGTACCTAAGGGGAAAGCTTATGATGTGGTTTCTACTTCGGCCATATAATAAATACAGTGAGCATCAATTAATCTGTCACCCAAATTGCCAAACATATCGCGACAAATATCTTTCTTATAGGCATTAAGATACGTGTGCACTGATAACGAAATTTAACAAATTAATTTGTAAGCACATAATGGAAAAATCCAATATTTTATAGACTACCTATTGTATACTGTATGTATAAGACACGCAGCCGGCATATGATGTAGAAAATATGTTTATTCATATTTTTGCCACAGTGCTACAAATATTTTCATACAAATGATCTATTTGTCCTCCTTTTGATCTTCGTGGTAATAAAAATATACTTTGTTGTGTCATTTTGTGTAATTTAATTACCATCTCATTCATAGTTTCAATATTCTTATTACATAATAAATGTCATTTGAATAAATTCATAATAGCTGCAGTTATGGATATTAATAATTAATTAATATAAAAAATCTAGATTATCTGGATTGTTATTTTTGAGTTGATGATCAATATAATGCAATGCACTTATATAAAAATCACGATAAGCGATAGAAAAAATATTAACATTTCTATTTTTCAGCCGCCTTCCGTGATTTTAATATTGTTGAATTGAAATCCAGCAAATCCAGGCAGCCAAGGCCTCTTTCATAACGAAAACCTTCAGTTTGGTACCTAATAAAACAACTGGATTTGGTTACTCAAGTGTGATATTTGTAGAGAAAAGTTAGCAATTTTCAACTTTCTTATATTATACCAGCTGTCATCAGATTTTCGGTAACGTCACAAAAAACAATAAAAACCGGCCAAAAGCATGTCGGACCATGCTCAGTGTAGGGTTCCGCAGCCGTTCATACAAAAAAAGCACAACATATAAACAAATAGATACGATATGAAAAAGTGTACTAGCAAAGTTGCGTCTCTCAATGGCAATTACGTCCTTTTGCTGAGAAGCGCAGTTTTTAGCCATCACTCAAAAACGGTATATCCGATCATGTTGAAAATAATTTTCGTTGAAAGTATAGAAGTCTTATCTTTGTAATTTTTTTTCATATTATTTTTGACATTCCACTTAAAAAAATAAGAGGAGGAGGATATAATTTTTGCTACTTTCGGAGCGATTATTTCCGATTTTTTTTACTAAATAAAAAAAAATCTCTTAGTGTTTTTAAAAGAACTGTCGAAATAAGTGCCACAACATTGAAATATATATTTTTGTCGAATTAAGTAGCGGCTGATACAAAACACTACTACTCCAAATTGTATCAATATACAAACATCAAGTAGATTTAGAGTAAAATGCCTGTGACATACGGACGGACATGACGAAACTAAAAAAGGTTCCGTTTTTGCCATTTGGTTACGGAACCCTAATAAAAATGGTCCAATTTACCATTGCCAACCATTGCGCAGCGTCAATGGTCGAATCAAGACTAATCGCAAAACTACCGTTATTGGGTAATTGCAGTAGTTTTGAGTGTCTTAATTGTTCCGAATGTTTGTGGATACTTATATTATAATGTATGAGTAATAAATTATAATGTATGAGTAATAAAGCCGACATCTATTCCTGAATTCTGCTGCACACAGTACATAAGGTGTTGGTGTTTGTGAAGTGCATAGACCAAAATTGTTCATGTGAACTATAAAATTTTTGGCTACGGAACCCCAAAAACGAATGACGCTAGAAAAGCGAGCGCATTCTTTCCAAACGCCTTCCTAATCGTTAACTAATCGCTCACTTATCTGTGACTGATCACTCACCAGCGCTCTAATCCGCGCCAACTCTGATTTATACTAATTATTCTAAGTCGCACTCAATTTAAAACAATTTAGTAATAGGATAAATGGATCGAGCGCGGCGTATCAGAGAGTTGAATATTATAATGAACTAACCGGATTGCATTTGCAATAAGTACAGCTTTGATAGATTTTGCCGGTATTTTCAGGAGCTTGGTTTTATGAAGCCTTGAATCTTTAGTTGATTTAGTTTGATATGTTTTGGAAAAAAACATGAAACACAGATAATATTGCGTGAGAATGAGAACTCTCATTTAAAATTAACAAACCAGCAGCAATATAGATAAAAAAATCAATTGTTATACTTTAATCATTCTTCAAAGACACTAATGCAGTTTGTTAAAATAAATCAATATCATGATTTTTCTTCTATGCCTTTTGCATGCTAAAAACCGGCCAAGTGCAAGTCGGACTCGCCCACCGAGGTTTCCGTACAAAAGATACGATACAAACGGCCGGATCTATGAAAATCCAGGGTTAACAGAGCCCTACTCCTAAGCAACATGCACGCGGTGTTCGGTTATTTTATATTGGTAACTAACATAGACAGACACATAAAATTATTCTATTTTTAGTATTTGTTGTTACAGCGGCAACAGAAATACCTCATCTGTGGAAATTTCAACTCTCTAACTATCACGGTTCATGAGATACAGCCTGTTGACAGACGGACAGACAGACAAACGGACGGACAGCGGAGTCTTAGTAATAGGGTCCTGTTTTTACCTTTTGGTACGGAACCCTAAAAAACTGGCTATGTAGCTAACGTACGGAACTCTGACTATAAAAAACATTCCGACGAATTGCGAACCTCCTCCTTTGGAGTCGGTTAATAAATGGAATACAAGGGTATGTAACAGTATAGGGATTTCCTATTAGTACCTGACTACGCATAAATAAATTGCCGTACATACTGACTAATTGAATTCAACAGACCCCAAGCAGCATCCATTCAGACGGCAACAGACCCCAAGCAGCATCCATTCAGACGGGCAATTAAATTGTTTACTAAACAAGGTAAATATTGACCAGAGAAAAGGCTCTAAAAGTACAAAAGAACAAGAACATTTAACCACAGTTATTAAGCGGCTATAAATCCATAAAAATAATCACTTCCAATTGAGATATCAAATTTTGGGAAGCGTTCGCAGAAACATCAAAGCAATTTTAACTCAACCGTCGTTTAATTTGTTGCAAATTATACTCCATATTTAATCTAAATTGTCGTAAGTCTTTTTTATTAGGACCTAGGGTTTTCTCGCAACTTCGCCCATGTTGTAAACGCATTAACCCTTCGTTCAAAAACCGTGTAGCTATATTACTGAAATAAAAATAAAAAAAACTAAAAAGTAAAAAATCAGTCCAGTACCTACCCTTGTCAAGTTATAATGGAAATGTTTCATGATTCATGATCGATACTCACATAAAACAAATAATAATTTTTAATGTGGAACATAGCGATTTTAATCAGTCGGGACCCATTGTTGGGAAGATTTGCGTCGATCTAGTTTTGTTATGGGTCCCGACTGTTTTTGTCTTTTTAGTTTTTTTAAGCAGTCGGGTTTTTTGTTTTTTTAATTATTATTTTTATTTTATACTTTTTAGTTAAAATTATAAGTCAGTAAATTTCGCCATCTTTATCGTGGGGGTTATTGAGAAGCTTGCGCAGATTTATTTACAATTAAATGAAAATTTAGTGAGAACGGGTTGCTAACCAACTTTAAATCGTTGTAGTTCCTAACTTGAATGACCATTCAAAATTAAAAATGATAAAAGAAACTTAGTAAGAATTTTCAAATCGCTATTCAATGATACCCCACTCAACATAGTTCGTCGATTTTCATTTTTTTCTTTTTCACAATATGGCGTCTCATTATCGCCATTTCGTCATTGCCATCATTTTCATGTCTTTAGTGACATTCGCCCAATTAAGACGAATCGATTGACGTAAGAATCATCAAAATCGGTCCACGCGTTTGGTCTCTAGAGTGCCAGATAGGAACAAACATACATACATACATACATACTCTGATAAACACATTACCCTCCTTTGCGTCGCGCAGTCGGGTAATAAGGAGAATGATTCTATAACAATAGGCATGATCTCAGGGTACAAAAATTTAAATTATATTTAATCCGTCAGTTAGAGAATGAAAAAAATACACGGATTTTTAGTTTTTTCAAATTGATAAAAAAATAGTCAAACAAAGTTTTGAAGTGGGGGCTTGTGAAGTCATTACAAAGTACACAACTGTACCTACGTACCTAGGGTATGACGTTACACGTTCATAAAAAAATCTTTCTATATAAATGAGGAGAATGACAAAGGTTGAATGAATAATGTTAATTTATCTTCATCACCAGTAAGTTAAAAAACATCGAATCCGTGGCTCCGTTGCGCTGTTATAGAAGCACAAACCAACAAACACACATTCGCATTCATACAGGGTAAGATTAACTTCAAAATCACTACACTTTTAAACGAAAATGAACGTAGAATTGTGGGAGTAAGCCACGTTGTTGCAGTAGCTATATTTGATTTATCCACAGGGCGGTCTCACACGTACTCCTCAGAGACCCCGGTTATCATAAATTGAAGACCACTAATGGCACCCTTGAGTACCCTGGGGATAGAACACAGTCAACGACCCTTGCAAGTTACCAGTTTTGCTCGCTTTTCGGCATTTCTCTGTAGTTTTGTACCAGATTCACTTTCTTTTGGTAAACGGTTCTGGTGATTTATTTCTCAAATGATTCATCTTTGGCGGAAACAATTTACTTTAAACGCCTAAAATATTGCCGAAGTTATTTTTAATACGTATGTCAATTAAGTTATAAAATATCGTTTCAAGGATGCGGTTACTGTAATAAGCAGTTGCTAATAATAACGCAATTCGTATTTTATGTATTTTGACATTTATATTTTACTACCATGAATTAGATAATACACTCAGCATCAAATTTTCTGTGACATCCATATTGCCAAATATGCATATCATCAGACATCTTTGTGTCTATAGTAATCAAGAAGATGAGTTACAGAATTTTGACTTAGTTTTTTAATAGTTACGGGATAATATGGCTTAGAAGGAAAAGATAAAGCATACATACAATATCATCAAGATACAACTCAAAACGCAAAGAAAAATACAATGGCTCTCGCACGTGGTCACACCAGGACTCGAACCCGGTACCTCTCGATTACGCGTCGAGCGTGTCAATCCCTCCACCAGCGAGCACTGTGCCAATCGCCTCGAATTTATCTATCCGCTTTGACCCATGTACATATTTTATTTTTTGACAGGTATTGTAACCTTACTTCCATCTATGAGAATACGTAATACACCTGTTCTCATTCCGACTGTTCTTCTTTTACAGCAGTGTCAAAACGAACGAAGAGATCAGCCATCGTATTTTTCTGTGCGCTTTGACTTGTATCTATTTGACAATAGATAGTAATGCGGTGTTAGTTTTCCCACATTAAAAACACAGAATCACAAAAAATTGTTTCATAGAAATAAGGTATTTACTTTAGGTACTATTTCGAGATAAATAGAATTCACTTAGGTAGCTAAGTCAACAAATGTAACTCTTAAATGTCTTCAGTTTCCGCGATCGGTTATTTTATTATGAGAACTTACCATAAAAAAAAATACTTTGTCAGCTAAATATGTATACAGGGTGGGAACGAGTAACCAGATAGACTTTAACTATCGAATGTAGAACCTAATTGTAGCATGTAAAGTGGTATAACATTCAGTCTGAAAACGCGTGATTTTTGATATATTCATTAAGTATTTTAATAAATTACTATCACGCCTTAATGATATGATGTAGTCAGAAGCAGTACATGCATGCTTTTTGGCCAGTTTGTATTGAGTTCTACAATAAGTTTGGCATCCATTTTTTTTTTCTTTATTAAGGTTAATTTGTATCGAATAGTAGTACTCGTATCTCTCAGCTTTAAATCACATTATTTACACGCGAATTAAAAAAAACCGGAATGTTACAGCAATGTACTCAAATGAGGCACTAAACTCGATGGTTAAAGTCTGTCAGGTTAATCGTGTATGTTGATTAAAAAATAAATAAATCAGTGTTGTTAAACTGGGCAAAATTGGCAGACAACGAGTTTTAGAGGGAGAAAGAGTAAGAATTAGTGATAAAATGAAGCTCATACACAAAATTAAGAAAAAAATTGGGATACATTCAATGTAAAAATTAAAATTTTAACCTTTTTGGTAACAGCTTATATAAATAGTCTTTAGAAACATACCAAATACTGTTCCAACCATCAAAGGACAACACGACTTCCTTATTTTATCATCTTACTTGTTTCATCATCTGAATTAAATCACAAGCTCAAAAATCGTTCCACATCATATTAATTGACAACAAATTTAATATTAACAGGTCTTCAATATCAGTCCAATTTGTACGAGGGGTTATCGAAGCCGTAAAAATGTCGTAAAACACGACACTCTCGCGCACACGTGGCGCAAAGCTGTGTTTATTTTCAGAAGGTCGTAGGTACGCGCTTTTTTCACTAACGGGATGACGTTATGTGATAAAAGGGTGGAAATTCGGCGATAAACGGACTAAATGAACCAGTTATGGAATGTGAATGAAGTTGACGTAGTGTATTACCGGTTGGTGATATAGTTTCGCCTCTTTTAACACGAGCGATATGAGTGGCGAAAGTATAATCTTTTTGGTACTAGTTTTAGTCGTAACGATCGCAGCTGGCATGGACAGGCTTAGATAATAAATACACTATTGATAATTAGACACTAAGGGGCTAGTGTCTGGTGCAGCAAAATCTCAAAGTCCTGGGGCAAATATTTTTTGTGTTATCTACCAACAATCAATCCTGTCCTGGGCTTGCGGAAATCCTGGCATGGTATTAAAGTTGTATTCGTAGAAAGAAATGGGAATTGCTCCACAATACCCTGATATGTTAAGTGTTTTGATATTGACGTAACATTATAATTTCATCAGTAATATGAAACATGGTCTTGTATATGCAGATGATTAAAGTTCTATTGCAGTTGTTTTGTAGTTAATATATTTATTCTGGCTTGTATTCTGTATGCTGGCTTGTAGTTATCGTTATTTTCTGAACGCTTCAGTCACAAATGTATGGAATTAAAAAAATATTGAATTGCAAAGTACGGTTTATTTTGTTGAATGGAGACATTATTTAATTCTTAAAATACTTCATGATGTAGCCACGACATATCCTCCTACCCGTCTCCGCTCCGTCAACTTGACGATGAACCGTAGATAATCTTTTCAGACATCACAGTACTAGGTTCTATAGTGTAGATATTTGTGACGCTAACTGTACATCTATTGGAATGCCGAAGTTTAATACTGTATAATCTGATCTCTAGGAATAGTGTGGAACGTCGTAAACTGCTAAACTTCCATTTCCCACCGATCGAGCAGCATTAACACGTTGTTAAGTAGGTAAAATATGTATGCATTTCTATTCGATGTGTGACGGCGTAACAGCTAGCATACAGAAATACGTAGAGGAGATGAATAATGAGAATCGAAATCTTCATTTTCTTAGTCGTCATACTGGCAGAGTGGTCGTGATCATTACATGAAGGTTTGTGGCAAGCTTCACAATCCATCTCCATGACGTACTGAGTTCTTCTCGTATATTCGTGGAGTGGACCATTGAGTGCAGTTTTAATTAGTGTGTATGTAAACACTTTATTGTACATAGTAACCAGTTAAAAATGCTTTAAACTTAAAAGATATAAGTACAAAGGCGGACTTATCCCTATTAAGGATCTCTTCCAGTAAACTTTTGAGCAAGTGAGTTGATTAACAACTTTTGATGACTTACTGACATGACTTTTCGGAGAAGAAGTTTCCCACTCGGATTTGGCGGTGTAAATGGAACTTTTCCTAGTTAGTGAGTAAACATTATCATATTTGCGACGAAACGTATCTGTTGTTTGGTCAACTTATAACGGTTAACTCTTTCCGTCTTCACGTAAAGGAGAACCCTCACGAAAGTTCGGAAGTGGTCGTCTCCTTGTTGAAACGAAGTTAAATTACATCTCATACTATGAGAAATTCAACATATTCATTCGTATCTTATTTTCAAACGGAGGAAAGGTGTAAATCATTACAGCCGTTAAGCATTTAAGTGTTCGAGTCGTAAAAGAAAACAATTTGTACCGGACAACTGTTTTAATGTCGACTTAGCGGCTGTCAAATTTGCCACCGGGCTGGGACTTCCTCTTATGTTGATTTAGTACAATTTTAATGGGTTTTAGCGGGAATTTGTTTTTTAAGAGACCGTAAATTATATGTGTCACGTATATTTATCAAGTGTCTTGTTACGTATAATGTGTATTGAATAAAAAAAGGGAAGCCAAAGACAACTGACGTGTAATTGATAAATTCAGTAGTTGCTTTGCGGGATTACTTATTAGATTAATGCTTGCTTTGGAAAAGTAAAGAAACTATAAACCATTAATCCAGCTGATGCATGATAAATTCATGTATGTAATGAGAGCAGTATTATTATTGTTGTAGCGGGAGCCAGAAATAAGGAGCATACGAGACCAGGGTCGGGATATTTATTGATGTAATAATTAATGGAAAAGAAAGGCACCTGAGGACAAAACTAACAGTCCTTAAGCTACATAGTATTATTAACATTTTAAACAGTTAGCAATTTATTGCTAAATATTTATGAACTTTAGTGTTATAAAATTTATAAATTAAGACGTTTGTCAACGACGGTTCAACTGTATGGATTTAGATTCAAGTAAAGTTAGATATTATCAAATAATAGTCCATCAAAGGACTCAGGCTTCAGGAATAACGACTTATGCTTAGGCTTGAGGATTTTAAAACATTGTTCAAGAGTGAGAAACTTAGACCAACATCTGATCAGGGGGGTTAATCAACTTTCATAGCCCATACAAAATCATGACACTTGATTCTGATTGCGAGCGTCAAACGCGTTAGGCAGTAGGGGGGCCGGTCCGAAGTTCAGAATTGAATGAAGCTCAAGCATGTGTTTGAGTGTGGAATTTTAAAATAATTTTGAATTTGCTGTCAGAAGAATAATTTAAAAAAAGGTGCGTATAGCCAGACAGTTTGTAAGCAACGAGTCGTATTGCGCCTCGTTACATGGTATCATTTTAATTTGTATATTTTACAGACACAATTACGGTCTATCAGTGCAACACCAACTGATTAATAGAAATATGTACAGAATACTAAAATGATCATAAACATCATGTTTGCATTCGTGGCATCCGTTGATCTGAACTGAGCCGTTAGTCTGTGTTGTGAGGAGGGGCCCGTAACTTCGAACACGAAAGAGAAAACAAACATAACCCTCTTTTATTGCTTCACCATAATCAGGTAAAAAAGATTCAATAACCATCCTTGGATCAACCTATTCCTAACATTGATTAAAACTTACACGATCTTCACTCATTATCACAACACAGAAAAACGGGCCTTAATCGCGTATAAATATATTTTTTTAAATTACCTTTCGTTGGTAATTCTTTGACATTTCGAACGTCGCGTTACGTCCATGCTCTCGAAGGAACTGGAGAGGCGAATCAATGTCTTCTAGCCGCGCGAACGAATTCTGAGAATTACCAAAGAAAGGTAATTAAATAAATCATATTTATACGCGATTAAGCCCTGTTTTTCTGTGTTGTGATAACAACCTATTCTTGTACCAAATAACCAAGACGTTTTGATGTATTGAAAGCACCAAGACAACATAATAATATACCTACATACAAAATTTTTTTTTTATTTCTATAGCCATAGCCCGTTTGGTTTATTAATAAATTTTCAATGTAGGTACAGGCATTTCATTTTTTTAACTACATACCTAATATAATAGACATGATATAGTATTCTGTATTGACTCGCTCAAACAAAATACTACGCAGTGACACGATCGCAACTTTATCATAAAATGAATTGAACCTTTGGGTGGTTGTACATATTAATAACCCGCAGGGTTATAAACATTTCGCGTACGCTAGATGCTTGTGATTCATTGCTGTAGCGGTTATTTTATTAACACTTCCTCATATACAGTCAGCATCAAATAGCCAGTAGCATCCAAAGCGCCAAATATATTGTCACATATCTTTACTCCCATAAGAATGAAGATGTGTTTCGATGTACTTGTCACTTTGGATGCTACACAATATTTGATGCTGACTGTACTTGTGTTTCATTAATAGTTATGAACTTTCTATACTATTCCCGCGAGCTCTTAAGATAGGTTCAGTTGCATCTTCACACAGAACTTGGTAGTCATCCAATGGCTTATAACGGGGACTAATTTTTACAAATATATTATGATCTGGAGAATCAACATTCTTTGCTCATTCTTTTTTGTAGGAAATTTATTAAGAAAGTCGACTCAGAAATATAAGCATTCGTTTTACTTTACAAAAAAATTAAGTAGGTACGGGGGTAAGCGGATGGATTAATTGGAGGCCAGCACAGTGGCCGCTGGTGGAAAGGGTAACACGTTGGACGCGTAATCCAAAGGTACCAGTTTCGATTCCTGGTGTGACCACTTTTTTTTCTTTGATTCTTGTATCTATATCACAATAGGTTTTCAATAAATTTTGCGCTGACTAAAATATACATTTATATTTATATACATCGCGTTTTTTTTCCTTAAATTTTAACAGATGGTAACCTATAAATATGAACAACGTTTCCTATGTGGAGACATCTCGGCAGAGAAAAAAATTGCCATTTCATACTGTGTTACTAGTAACTCAACCGAATAGGAGTACGGGTACTACACGGTGTAGAATTAAAGGATTATAGGTACTAGTGACCTTAGCACCTACAGTTGGTGCAAAGATACAGGTTAATAACTCTTGTAATGGTAACTTCATATATTCGGAACAATTCGAGCTCTGTCCATAATTTGTTTCGTGTGCAGCGCGTATTTGTAGAGATTTCAAAAACTTAACCAATAAAAACTTTATCTGTGATCAATATGTAGTCATTCAATCTTTTATATGAAGTTATAAAGCGCCGGCAAATCGTAAAATAACCACAAATTTTCGCTTCATTAGTACTCCGGATAGAGCTCATAATCAAAACAATAAAACAAACATTTTAGTATTATTCAATAGGTCTCTTTACGGCGCACCTCATTTAAAAGTCGTAAAATCCTTTTTATTTGATTTTCACTATCTACAAAATACCAAACGTAGCATAATTCTATGAGATACTTAGGCGCTTACGTCGTTTCTTCTGGCCGGAGTTAAACCGGTTTATCAGAGCTTATCAATGGCGCGCCTTTTTATGCGTGTGCGCATAGTTTCTGGCGTTAGGAGCTAAAATTAATAAAGTTTCATTCATGATGATGCAATTGAATAGAGAATTTTGATATCAACCGACGTTACTGTATGAATATTGACTTTGACTGTTATAGAAATCTAAGCAATTTCAACTTCCTTCTTTGAGATTAACTCATAAGTGTTTTACAAGACCTTCTCAGTCGTTCATTCTTGACAAAGTGTTTATGATCATGGGTAGTTGCTTACTTCTTTAGTTGCTACTCTCGCGATTGTTCTCCACAGGTCTGTGTTGATGGCATGGCGAGCGCACTCTTTAACAGATACAGTATTACAAGATACTCATTGGTCGATTTCCCCGCCACCACACCCTGAATGACATCATTCGAAGGGCGTTGATATCAGCCAAAGTCCCTTGCGTCCTGGAACCTCCTGGTCTTTGCCGGTTGGATGGCCAAAAGCCTGACGGTCTGACTTTCGTGCCCTGGCAAAGAGGTGTGTCTGCTTCGGAACGCTATATGTCTTAACACTTTTGCAGCTTCGCACATTGGTCGTATTCATACCGGTGGTAGGGGTAGCGGCTGAGCTGGCAGCACGACGGACGGACGAAGAGTACTCAGCTCCTTAGTTATCTATTGGTCCCGCTTGCGGTGGCGACGTCCGAGTGTTGGTGTTCGGAAGCCAAAATATTTTTGTATGAACTGGGGCGGCGCTTACGAGAGGTACTGCCACAATAGATCAAATCTGGTCGAGGCGGCGTACAGAAGGCCCACAAATCAACAATAATAAATACGAGAGGTAGATATTGACCCTCGCTCCAGGTCTTTCCTGATGAAAAGATTGTCTATCGCGGTACAATGTGACAACGCTGCGAGCTGGATGGGCAGATATGGCCACCTTTGCGTCTGGAAGGGCGCGGAGCAAGCTCTTTGACTGGGTTTGTGAATATTTTAGTTTAGTTTAACTGTATGATTTTTTTTTTCCGATAAAATATAGTTATCTTTTGTATTATAAAAATAAAATGATTTTTAAATTTACTTCCGTCGTACCTATTGACGTTTAGATTACTTTTTACGACGCGTTTATGAATCATAAAATAGTATAAGTAAAGATACGAAAGCCAAAAATGTTAATGTTTGTGATCTGATGACACATTACTGAAAATGTAGTCATGGTTTATTTACTAGCAAAAAGTCATAACCCACTTTTTTGTTGTAGCAAAACGTTGAAGCGTAATTGGATAAAACATATTTTATAACCATCTGTGGATACCCAGGTACCTGTGGCCGTGTAGCAAAAATAGTTGAAATTCTTTTAGCCGTTTTGGCGTGATGAAGCCAGAACTACACGTACAAACATACAAAAAATATAAAAAAAAAATATTCAGTTACCGTTAAATAGTGCATTTAACCTTTTTTTGAAAATATCTTCAATATACAGACATTTCATTTTTACAACTTTATAAAAGTCACCTGCGCTCTTTTAGATTGAGGAAATTTTAAATTATTTTTTTTTATCGGGCTATTTTTTTTTATTCGATTTCATCGTTTAAAAAACCGTAAAAATAACGAAGTTTGGCAATTATCTTAGTTTCAGTGACTCGTGAAGATAAACTGAAATAGTATATTGGCAAAGATGATCATTTACAACAAGGAAAAGTGGAAACCTACGGAACTAAGGTCACTCCAAGCTGAGAGCCCCTTAAACAAAAGCTTGTGAAAAGTAAATAAATAAGCAAACAACAACATGTATGTGTGACTTCGAAATGTGAACATTTGAACGGATTCGTACGTGTGAGGTCGCAATCGTTATCTGAGGTTCATTCCTACGATATCTAAGCGAACTTACCATAAGAGGTTGGTAACTAAGTGATTCGGTTTTGCTTATCTCTATAGCTTGTTGTGGTGACGACAAGCATAATTAAATCTGCATAAATGTTGATTTGTCCGTTAAGATCTCCGTAAGTGGTAAATGATGACGTAATTGAAGTGAGATTTTATTGTAAACAGTGTAAATGCGCTTGTTGAACATGAATTTAAGTAATTTTACATAAGTTCTTATAGATATTCATGGTTCAATTACTTGGTAGGCATTGCTTGGATTTCAAATTACAGTTAAATTGGAACGGAATTGTAACATAGACAAATAAAGAAAAAAACGTTACATAATCAAAAACCAATTTAAAACTATCAACTGATTTAATGTCATGCTGGATGCGGGTCGCTTCTATCCGACCCATGTGGAAGTCTATTGAAGAGGCCTGTACCCAGCAGTGGACGTCCTATGGCTGAAATGATGATGATGAACTGATTGAATACTAAAAAGGGTTGAGGGTGACTAAGTCACTCCGGACTTCATTACTTCAGCGTCATACGGAGGAGCCAATCATCTTTCATCCTGTACGGGTAACCAAACAAGTGCGACGTACTCGCGCAGCGAGGTTTCCGTACACAGCAAGTATATAAGTATGAGGTGATTGGGGGTAAGACATTGTCTCTATAAATTCAACAACAATATAATTATGTATACATTTCAATTATTTTCATCCAGTAGATCCTGAGTGTGACAGATAGACAAACCCGTAGGTCATCCTTTAAGTAGTCCAAATTCTCATTGGATGTACGGAACCCTAATAAAGTGCCCTAAATATACGTAGTTATCAATGACGTGTCATTTTGAAACTGTTTAAATTTTCTCTCCATCAAAATGCAAACGACAAGCTAACTGCAGGCTATTGTTACACTCGATTAAATTTAGCACCAATTAAAGTCTCATTTTACCTATTGACGACGGCACTTGGATAGCGACTACTAGAGTGCGATAAGCAGACGGACAGACTGCGAATAATATAGATGCTAAATGGTTTGTCAGATTTATGACCCACTGGGACTTAGTCACTAAGACCAACTCGTAAAACAGCGATAAAGAAAAAGATTTGTTCCTTATGAGTGGACTCTCAAGTTATGGCAAGCATTCGGCCGATGCTACAATCTGCGTTTGTGTCATTTTACTAGATATAGGTGCAAGTTTTACGCTTTTGTTGATTAGGCCATACATTTTGGATTCGTACATAAATATTCTCAGAGCACGGACTCCGTCTGAAATAAATAATACCTGTAAAATAGAAGAGATAAAAAGAATTGATAGATTCAAGCGTTACTTTGCGGAATTCCATATTAGATGAATGGATTAGAGTTCCTTTGCTGTTCCGCGAAATTGTGTCTTGGTTAGATGTGACAATCAATTGTGCTCACATGCGAATATTTACATGTAGTTTCCATTAAAAATTTCTCGGGTGGACGCCGCCTCATCAACATCTATCTGCATCCCCCGATGATGCCTTTTAGAGAGACGAAACACATGTCGAGGATTATACTGTCGGATGAGGTTATGTTGTATTTGCATGCGAATTTTTTGGTGGAATTAAAGAATCTGAATATTTCTGGATTCAACTGACTTCCGCAGGGAACACTTAATGGATACGTACGAGATGAAGTGGTATACAGAATTCCTGAATATAAACATAATATTCACATTTCTTTCACCTGTGTCTACGCATAGCTATTGGCTGTCCTTAAGTTTTCTTCATGGAGCACTTCTCTCCACAATGATTTCAAAATTACAGGCTAAATCACACTTTTGCTACTTACACTTACTTATGTTTAAAAAGTACTCGTGTATTTCTTTATAGTTATGAATCCATCTTCCTAAGCAGGCTTATCTTAATAAGCAATTTGATTGCGTTGACAATTCAAAATCGCCGATAAAATTAATCTTATCATTATCACGCAATTAACTTAACGAGTTAATTTAACAATTATCTCAGTTGTAGACCACACGCAGATTGTAGCAGGCTGTCCTCCCGCGCAGTGATCTATGGGCCAATGTTGGGATAAGTAAATCAAGCATATGAAGCGCGTGGGCGAAGATACTGCCTTGCGGGACGCCTTGCGGTAGCCTCTCTGAGTCACCCTAATGATAAATACGGAAGAAAGTTTATCAATCGCATTTCCAGATAAAAATAACGGTTGAAACAGAAGTGTCTTTCATTAACATAATTCTATTCAATACCGTCACTTATAATTAAAATTATAGATAATTTATGGGTGATCTTATCGACTGTCTTGACCGGCCCACGTACGAAAGTGTCGTAAAATTTTGGTTATTTAATTATCAATTTTAGGATTTGTTTATTAAGGCTTCCGATCATTAATACACCCTTTCTCGCAATTCTTATGCATATTAAAGCGCATGCGTATTCCTACCTATTTTATGCATAAATGAATAGGTATTTCATGGGAGTGTGCCTAGTTCAGCTGGGAATATCTATTAAATTATTCGATTTTGTTCAATATTTCAGTAACAAAGCCTTGACCGAATATCATTTACTTACTTTCTTCTTGCCGGGGCAGAAAGGTTCTCGAGTGACAACCGCTTACAGAACGAAGCGTGGGGAGGCCCCCAACAAGATGGACCGATGATCTGATGAAGATCGCGGGAAACCGTTGGGTGAGGGCGGTGCGCGACCGGTCGTTGTGGAGATCCTTGGGGAGGCCTTTGTCCAGCAGTGGACGTTCTTGAGCTGATATTATGATCATGATGACTTTCTTCTTTTCTTTATCATTACCGAATACACAACAATCACGACAATTGGAGCAATGTCATCTATCACTTAATTTACTCGCATATATAGTCTTCATTTTGTTTTAATCCCCACGCAAATTGGCAAAACACCACTGTATAATTCTGAAAAGACATATGAAACAAATAAACTCATAGATTTATAGGTACCACTTTTTCGATCTCAATGTTACCCCTAAGGCTCGGGTGGCCACTTGCCGCCATTGTCTCAAAATCCACTGAAATAAGTGACGACACTATACATACTACAAAGTTGTATTAGCAGCCGGTGGATCCAAACGTGGCCATTAGATACTTTATGATCTCGACGAGCATTTACGTTTAGACGACAAGAGTGCGTGGGCGCAGTACAGTTTATTATTTTATCGCGATTCTAGTTCCTTGGTGTTTGCTGTCGGGCTAAGTGGTGTAGCTTTATATAATACTTGTTCGGCGCTAGAGTGTTGATTGTAGTGGAGTTATGTTAATAGACTTGTTTGTATGCCCACTGCTAAGACGCATCTTACTTGTATTGCAGAAGAGAATCTGACTAGATTTTGAATAGTCAGTTCTCAAGTCTCAATCTTTAGAAGCAGCATTTTTTTTTTCAAATTATTTGAACTCTGTAAAGTTTCACATTTTCATTCGTAAGTTAATTTTACGTATTTAATTTTATTTATAAAATAACATGTGCAAGTTTACAAAGTATAATCAAAACGCTGCCAAGTTAAGGGGCTTACAGCTCTGAATGACCTTCGATCCGTAGCTCGTCGCTTTTCCATGTTGTATATGCCTCATCATGTTGACAGCGACCGCCTTTACCAATATACTGTTCCAGTTTATCTTCACAAGTCACAGTTATTTATACGTCGAAAAACCAGTTTATGCAACTTTTCTGTAAATATACATGCTTTATAAAGAAAAAACTTGCATGGCAAGTTAGTTATTTCATGTTGAACAATCAGGCATAGGTTTAGCGCAATATTAACTTTTATAGATCAAATAAATATATTCTAATTTCCGAATGGAAAAGAGTGTTAAATAGAAACTAAACTATCAATAAACCAATTCGCAAAAGGTATTTGAGCCATTCCAGGGACTAGATACCGAAAAAAACATGAAAAATCGTACATTTTAGGTTGGAGCCCCTAAAGACATGTACACAAAAATAATTTTGAAAAATTCATCTAAATCCATTCCTACATGCAAACCAGGTATATCATAACTATTTATAATTACTGGAATATATTTAATGTACAAGCAACTCATGATAACAGCAAGAATTTCAGTATTAGCACAGAATAAGTAATAGTACAAGTACAGAAATTTCACTTCCTCGTAAAAACGCTGTTTACGCATGAGAAACGTGCCTACTATATGCCTCTCTGACTATCGTATTGCACGAATGAGCTATTAATAAAGCAAAAATTAAAATTTATGAATATTCCCTATTGTTAAGGTAAGTATATCTATCAATACGACACGCTCCGAGACCGATCGATCCAGACGGCAGATCGTAATCGTAGCGTACGCATGCTTACTCGCTCGGCGCCAGCTCCGGACTGATCGCCGCAACCCGGTCTAGCCGGCGAGTAGGTAAATATCTCGGTTCGCCCCGCCCACTGCAAGCCTGGTATTAGGTACTAATATATACTAATATAAAGTTGAACAAATGAAATGTCTGTACATAGAAGATATTTTCAAAAAAAATATTGTTACGGACTACTTGGAGGTCTCTAAAACGAAAAATGTATATTTTTTGGACTTTTTGTATGTTTGTATGTGTCGTTGTGGCTTCATCACGCAAAATCGGCTAAACAGATTTCCACAATTTTTGGCACACGGGTAGCTGGGTATCTCCAGATGGTTATAGGATACTTTTAACCCGACTACGCTGTTATGACTTTTTCTCCTCCGCGAACGAAGTTGCGGGCATCTTCTAGTGGGTACATTATAAATTACTACAACTAACTATAGAAACTGATGTCAGTTAATAAAATATATATAACTAGCTTCTGCCCGCGACTTCGTCCGCCTTAAATTCGTTTATCGCGGATTGGGGTATTTCTCCGGGATAAAAAGTAGCCTATGTCCTTCCCCGGGACTCAAACTATTTCCATACCAAATTTCATCCTAATCGGTTCAGCGGTTTAAGCGTGAAGAGGTAACAGAGAGACAGACAGACAGACAGACAGACACACTTTCGCATTTATAATATTAGTATGGATGGATTGTAAAGTTAATAAAGATTATATTATAATTGAAAGTACAACGAAACATTATCGAAAATGAAATCAACAATTTGACTAATACTGCCTTTAAACTATAAAATATGTAGTATCTGTCGTATAATAATTTAACGGTTCGGTTAAAATATAACGTCTGCTTAAAGCGCGCGCATTGAGGGCTATTAGGACATTACATTTCATAGCAGATCGAAAATGGTATTAATGGCAGTAAATCTTAGCTTTCCCTTTTTATGCGATCTATAAAAAAGTTATTCTGTGATAATTCCAAGTAAATTGATTTCGAGTTGATTTTTAATTTCATATTTATATCTAATTTTATCGAGTTGCGATAAGATCCATTTTTGGTGTCACTCACACGTCAAAGTACGAAATAAATATTATAACAGTTCTGGAAAAAACACCTATACTATCAATGATATAACATAAAAAGAGGTAGATAGATAACTAGATAGGTTAACGGGCTCCGAAAATGGCACACCAAAACTACGCCAATTGGAAAACCTTAACTTAGTCTTGCGGACAGAGTACTTTGTTATATATTGGATTATGCGTCAAACAAACAAAAATGCTGTCATGCATAGTGAGATTTTGCACTAATTACTCAATAAAAGCGTCTAAAAGCATTTATGATTAGTGTGTTATTGCAATATTATCAGATTTATATGTGCGTAAGCCTGGCCGCACGTGAATTATCGTGTACGTAACCTATCTACCACTTTCTATATTATATCATTGTATACTATTATAAAATTGTATGTCTGTAGTACCCGACTTTTATCTCGTCCGCGAACGAAGTTCCCTTCTAATTTCTAAAAAAACACCGAAACATACTTTTTAGGTAACATCAAATAATTTTGGGATTTACTTTCAAGATTTATAACTTCATATATCCTTGTTTCACTTGTATCGAAAAAACCTGAATTAAATCCAGACCAAGAGGATCGTTACTTTTTTTGTCTATAGGTCCGGGTGACTCACACATTTATAAAATTACCTAAACCCTAAATAACGAACAAATCGTGGAACACGCAATGAAAGTTCAAATAAACCAATGGAACTTCAAATGTTTTCTTTTTCTTTTTTTCTTTTCTCGTTTTTGGGTGGCCAGTACCAAGTATGTAATAACAAAGTTAGTTCACAGAGGTTTTGTGTCTTAAATAAATTATTATTCCTTTATTTGATCTATCCACACGCAAACTCTCTGAAGGAGAAATGGAAAGTTCACGGGCGCCCACGCCACCGATCTGCATTTTGATGAGGGTCATTAGTCAGTTTGTCTTATTGATGGTAATGCGCAGTTAGGGCCTGACTGCCACGTGGTGAATACAATGAGCATGATTAATGATATCGAACAGCGTTGAGACAATCGGCATACTCAGATGTATCTACTCTTTTGCTATTTTAAAGCAATCTCAGTTAAGGCTGATCATGTGTTTCGATTATTTATCCTTACTTGTCCTAAATAGTAAACAACATTCTAACCTAAAAGTACACCTTTTTAGGATTCCGTAGTCCATGTTCGTCTGTCTGTCCGTCCGCGGCTTAGCTCCGTGATTATCAGTACTAGAAAACTGAAATTTGGTATGAGTATGTGTATGTGTCACGCCGACCAAACGGTAAAATAAAGACAAAAAAATCTTTTTTTCGGGTACCTCTCGTACAACTAAAGTGGGGGTGGTTTTCTTTTTCGTTTCAACAGTAGTGTCTGGGGTGTCGTTAAATAGGTCTTTTAAAAATAATACGGGTCTCCAAAGATTTTTTTTGATAAAGTCAGCAGTTTTGGAAATATACGCTCCGGAAATTACCTTTAATAAATAAGTATTTTATTACAATAAAGCATAAAAATAAATATGTACAATTCAGCTAAAACTAAAATAAAACAAACGTATTCTAAGCTAAATAAATCAATCCTAAAATGTACAAATCCTCCAAAAGTTAACCTAGTCTTACTTAAAAGACCCCACCCTGTATTGTACCTGGCTTAAAGGTGCCCATAATGCCAGCAGCGTTTCCTCGCTGCATGGCTATTGAGACCTGTTGAACCAGATATGACCCAGAGCGGGGATCGCTCCGGAAATCCAAAAAATAGCGTCCCCCTCCTCTTTTCTTTTCAACAACGGGTCTAAAAATTTTGGAAAAATAAGGGCTTATAAGTACTTTCAACGAAAACTATATTGAATAATAATTTTGAGTTATTACCAAAAACCTGCGCTTCTCTGCTATAGGACGTAATTGCCTTGGAGATACGCTCTTTTGCTAGTACACTTTTTCATATCGTATTTTGTTCATCTGTGGTCTGTAGTGCACTTTTTGTATGAACGGTTGCGGAACACTACACTGAGCATGGTCCGACATGCTCTTGGTCGGTTTTTTGTCTTAAACTTTCATTTTCTCGTTAACAAAGTAACAGGAAGTGTACCAAGATTGATCGAAATACCGACCACCATGTATATTCTTTTGATCCTGCAAGGAGCGGGATTAGATGTGCATAGACATGTTCATCCGTATGCACTTGAATATAGGGCATCCAATTTCAGTTTATGGCATCCAATGTTGAAATACTGAGACCTCATATATTTATTTGATCCTGCACGGAGAGTGCGATAAGATCCCTCACACCTTATTCCAGTCTGTGTGCAGCATGTGTAGATAATGTTCTTCGTTAGCGCTCACGCTTTCATATTTAAAGCCGTCTTGCAGATAAAACCATATTAATACGTTATGTTTCCTCCGAAATCAGCAAACCTTAGCTTAACTGCTAATATACGAGTTAAATCGTAAATATTTTCAGCTTGTAGGGAGCTATGTGATAATAACCAATCGCATTTGTTTTTCTTTTTTTTAATGTAATGAGTGGCAAACGAGCAGACGAGCCACCTGATGGAAAGTAGTCATTATCGGCCATGGATATGTGTAACACTCGAGGAATAGCCCATACTTTGCCAACATTTAAGTGCCTTGTTAACATTTAACAGAGGTTTCAAACTGATTAGTTAGGTTCACACAGATCTGCTTCAATGTACGGGTTAGTCTTATTTTTACTGGGTTTAAAAGTGTTCTGTTGTTTCGAGTGTTTCACAATTACGTGAAATATGATCTTACAATAAAACTTAGTGTGTCTATCCTGCGAATACCCAGATTTAAAATATCATACAAGATAGGATGCCCTAATTAAATACCACACATTAAAATCTCTATACGAATCCAAGTTTGATCTGTATATTTTAATGGCATGCTTACTTGAAGTTATTGGAAAATGAGACTATTATTATATTACTGTAACATTTTAATACCAACGCCTGTATTTAGTACCCAAAATGCTTGTTAATATTTAAGTACACATGTTCGTTGAAATTATGGCCTATAAAAGTGTCCCCAACAACTGCCAAAGATGTGTTTATGGAGACGTAATCTGTCTAAAATTATTGCGTATTTGTGTAATAAAAACACCATAATTAGACCACAAAAATGTACTTACGAGCATTATAAAGATATAGCTATGAAGCTAACATTTGAATTTAAAAAATAATTCTAATGGTAATAAAATAAAATAATTATTAAGCGTATCAATATATCTTTATTATGTATCCCTTATCTGTTTGCCCCTATTAACCGTATATGTTTTTTATACAATAACTATACCCCTATTAACTGTAGATATTTTTACACCTTAGCACGCTCACTGACACAAACATACGCGCGCACACACACGTATGGACCTTTCTGTACAATTTGTTTAAATACATAGGTTAAGATTTTAGATTAATGAAACTGGGTCCTGTAACACAGGATTTCCTATATAGCTCAGGACACAGGTTCGTGATCTATTGTGGTGTACAATTTTCAATAATAAACTTTTTTAATTTTCAATAATAATAGTTACGAGCGTCTATATGAGTAGTTTAATTTCTTTAAAAAAAACCATTGGTACCCCTTTACAGCACTGACGTAACAGGTGTAGGTGTTACGAAGGTTCGCTCGAAGGTAACTAATAGGTCGGTGAGCTTTCGATACCCATATGACCGCCATTTTGAAAATATCCATAATGAATCGATATAGTTCTCGAACCTGCTCACAAAACTTCAGTAGCATTAGTTGAGATATGCGACCTACATATCCGCATAAAAGCCGGACATCCGCTGGACAGACAGACAAAATATCATTACGACTCACAAACTAGGATTACACAAATTTACGATATGGTTCAAATATTTTAGAAACAAATAATAGAAGTAAATGAGGCCGATATATCGTGGATATTTTAAGTTTCGTTATGGATATAAAGATGCCACTCGGCCCGTGGTGGCACCTGCTTGCGGCTATGGTATTAAGTTTCAAAAAACTAGCGAATTTATAGAGCCATAAAAATATAAAAAAAGTAACGAGGAAGTTTTAAATATCGTATAGGGAAAAGGTTTGATAAAGATAACGGAGAACAGGAGAGGGGAGATGTTAGGTAATCTTATACGGCGTGACAACTGGATGAAGAGAATAATGGATGGAAAAGTAGATAGCAAAAGGAAAAGGGGAAGACCTAGAAGGACATCCATGGAGCAAATGAAAGAAAAAAATAAATGCTTCATCATACGAAGCAGTAAAGGATAAAGCGGAATGAAGAATAAGCTGTAAATTACTCCTCCAACAAGAGCATTAATTACCTAAGGTGTGGATTACCTTCACAGATTGCAATTTAACCTGGCAACAGGAACGGCCATTGATCTGCGATGCTACATGTGTGGATACCCTAGCACCCTTAACCTGGGAAAGACGTCGTCGAGGGCTGGTGGCTACTCGTACACCAGGCTGCCGCTGCTGAATTAGCAAAGTGCCGCAAATACCTAGCTCTCAGTGACAGTAACGTATTTTATTTGCGCCATTTGCCGTGGAGACTGGAAGCAGGAAGACTGCTTAAAAAGGTCCTTGGGCGACCATTACGCTGCCTCGTTCCTCGCTCAGCGCTCTCTTTGATTTTATCTGAAGAAAACGGAGTTTAAAAGGAAATGTTGTTAATTGGGACCATTAAAAATTGAAAAAAATGCTTGAAATAAATGATTTTTTTTTTTTTTTTTAATTTAATTTAATTTAATTAATGTTATAGACCAGAGGCCCGTTTCTCAAAAGCTTGTAACTGTTATTACAGGCGGAGGTCTCTTTCCAACAATATGAATTTAAAAAAGACTTCTACTTGTAATACATGTTACAAGCGTTTATGAAACGGGCTCCGGGTACAACTTGTCGATCCCTGGCTATATGCGCCGGTTTTTGCGCGGGGAGTCGGACGTTATCCAAGTAGTGGACAGTGTAAGTACTACGGCTGAGCGGCTCGGACCTCCCCCGCGTCAACCTCCGCCCCCGCGCGCGCACTGCTGGCGGCGCCGAATTACGCTACTACCGCGCGCGCTCACTTTACTCAATGCGCTCTTGACATCCGTGCCCGAATGTGACCTGTTTGCGTGGAGATAGGTAACTGTGTGCCGTGAATGTTTGAGGTTTTGTGAGATAATGGACAATAGGCAGACCTCCGTATATGCATAAAAATTGTGTACTTAAAATATTGTCATGTGTTTTAGCTTGTGAACTCGCTCTTTTGAAGTACATATCATTGTTGTCAATTAATTGTAAAGTTGTTTATTAAGTAATCTAGCTTCTCAGTGAATTGGTTCGTTGTAATACTGGTAAACAAATTGAATAATAAATAAATAAATATCGATAACTAACGCATGAAACTCGATAACCGCTCGCGCTCATAACTTCGACCGCCCGCTCTCACCGCCATCCACACCCAAGGTTTCCGATTCTTCTTATTGTTGCATCATTCCCAATAGCTGAAACAGACGTTTAGTAGTAATTAATTAACTTAATTGCATCGTTTTCCGCCTCATTAATATCGTGTTCGGTATCTTTTATTGCATCCGAATATCTTTGTGCCGTACTCCCACGTATATGTATTCGATGATCGGGAAGTGTGGATAAAGGATCGTTAGATTGATTGGTTGCGGTTTTTTTGGATAAGGATGTGGTGTGGTGGTTTATTATGTGGTGGTAGTTAAGCTTTTCTAGCTGCATAGTTATTTAGTGGAGACTATATATTTGTAAGTCTGTGGTCGCGTGTGACGCTCCCGTATTGGCTTACTTAGCCACGAAAAACATTTTCTTAATATTTCCTTCTGTTTCCGTGATTATCACTTATTTAAATAAAACAATTTGAACAGATTATATCGCGTATATTATCTTAATTGAGTTCTACGTTTCGGGAGCTTTGCAGCTTCTGTGTTCACGGGATCGACTGATTAGGGCGGCGCACGACAGGTCATTACGGAAATCCTTGCAGGAGGCCTTTATTCATTTGTGGACGTCCTTGGACTGATATGATGACCATGATGATATGAAACGTCGAAACGTCGGGAACTAAAATGAGATAATATACGCGATATAATCCGTTAAATTGTTTTATTTCAATGAGTAATAATCGCGGAAACAGAAGAAAATATCATGATGATATGGTTAGCACGAAATCATCGTTTCATTTTAGCAACTCTGATAACAATAGGTAATTAGTGATGATTATACTGTAAGAAAATCCCACACCTACTTTTATAAGCACGAGTAGTCTATCATAGTTTCTATAAAAACTAACGGAGACACTGAAATAGATTATAATTACCTTAAATAGATTAATGGTCTTCGCCGGCTTTGCCACCTTCAGTGAATGGGAGAGGATCGGCAGGTGAAGAGAGAATACCTGGGTCAACCAACTGGAAGTCGCTCAGTCGGTCGAACTAAGTACAGCTGGATAAATCTGGTGGACGTCCACTGCTGAACTTATGCCTCTCCTATACACAAGTACACAAGCTTTGGAGCTTAGTTCTGGAGTTCATCCGTCCACCTAGTCGAGGGCGGTCCCACTTTCAGCGCTTTCCTAAGCGTGGTCACCACTCCAACTTTACTGCCTCAACAGCCATCCGTTCTCCGGGCTACATGGCGGGCAGGCGCCTATTTCCATATCAACCATGCAATCCTGTAAACTATGTCGGTTACTTTGGTTCTTCTGCGGATACCATCATTTCTGATGCTATCCATTCTTGTTGTACGTTGCGTGACTCTGAGCCGCCTTATGAGTCCCATTGTGAACGACCACGCCTCAGGATAGAACTTATCACAATAATAGTAACTTATATAACCTTCAAAAAATTCCAACACATCTAGAAAAAGCTGATATTTTTTAGATGGCTGATCCGATTTTCTTGAACATGATTCATAGAGAGGGACTTAATCAAGAGTTATAGCTATTATAAACATTACAAAAAAAACCGACCATCCGTTCAAAGGCTAAGATGCAGACAGATATACACACATCAAACTTACCCCTCTTTGTTTATCGGGGGTTAAAAACTAAACAAATTCATATCACTCTCGTAGTTCTACTAAATAATATTTTGGATTCATCATCACTATATATAGGTCAAAATCTTATCTTCCTAAGGCCCAGAGTAATTTATGCATTTTTAAATTTCGAACCTATTTGAATTTTATGAGAGTTTAATACTCGTTTTTTATTTTTACTAGTTATTACACAAGACCTTAGGAGATTAAGTAAAGCACCTCTTGCATGTAGTAGTGTACAGAATGGATACGGAACTTATGTCATCTTTTTAATATGGAACGTCAAATCGTCTATAAGGAGACATACTACTCGTACATACATACAAGACTTTGTCAGATGATTTATACAGCGTTCTTAGGCATGGCAGTACTTATAATGGCTGTAGAATCCGATGCGGGAGCGACAGTAGCTACCCCTTCCCCAATTAAATTATTCACCGCTAAAAAGTCTGCGTTTGTAGCATCACCTCGTTTTGAGAATACTCCCCTAACTGCCGCAGCCAGTATCGGATCCTTGGCGTCGATATATCGAGTGAAGTCCAGTTCCGCGGCCATCTAGAGGGTAAGTCCGAATTAGCCTCTAAGAAGTTAGGCGTGCTTAACAGATCGACACAGTATTTCAGTCCGGCCCACCTTCTACAGCTTTACAAGGCGCAGGTCCGACCACACATGGAATACTCTTGTCATCTGTGGGCTGAGGCTCCCCAGTACCAGCTTTTTCCTCTAGACCGCATTCAACCGAGAGCGACTCGTATCGTCGGTTGCCAGCGTATTCAGATCAGCTTGACTCCTTGGCTCTACGTAGAGATGTAGCCGCGCTCTGCATATTCTATCGCATGTATAACGGGGAGTGCTCCGAGGAATTGTTCGGGTTGATCCCAGCTGCATCTTTCCGCCATCGTCCTACGCGACAACATTTCCACCCTCACCACTTAGATGGTTGGCAGTCCACAATTGAGCGTTTTTCTAGAAATTTCCTGTTTCGCACGACTGAACTGTGGAATAAATTGCCGCCTGTAGTATTTCCGGACCGATGCCACCTTCAAGCCTTCAAGAAAAGAGCGTAATCCCACCTGAAAGGCCGGCAACGCACTTGTGACTCCTCCGGTGATGCAAGTGTCTATGGGCGACGGTGATCGCTTACCATCAGGCGACCCGTCTGCTCGTTTGCCTCCTACGTCATAAAAAAAAAACTACACTCCACTCTGTACCCTTGGATGACTGAGTCGGGAAAGCAACCTTCTTCTCATTTTGCTGTTAGGGGTAGGTCATTAATTAAGATACCGTTACTAACTGTCAGTAGCTAGCATGCTACACTTCGTACCCCATACTTCCCAAGTCCACATACCTCTTCCTCAATAAATATAGGGCTACACGATCATGGCAGTCTAGTAGACTACCTCGTGTCCTCGGATTAATAATGTCGAAAGTGAGTATGGACTTCGTAGTCAGTTACGCTGGTGTTCTACTGACATGTGATCGCTGTCATCGTTTTGTGTCTCGTTTATTTCTGGACAGTTGCACGAGTCGCTTGTCCACGCCTGATTTAAACAATTTGTTAAACAAGCCCCATTTATATTATACGATCCATCAGTTTCTGATTAGATACTTCTATTATTAATCAAACTTTATTATTATTGTTCTAAAAGTATGCTTTTATTTTTTCACAAACCTGCTATATTCTTCAAAGATCTAGTCAAAGATACAATGGAGGAAGCGAGAAAAAAAAACCATCTTAGCTTAAGTGTACACAACACTTTTTTTTCAAGATTTATTTTTACCACTTTATCGGCCTAATTAATACGAGTATGTATATTCATACCAAATTACAGCGTTCTATTATTAAGAGTATCTGAGCTAAGCTGGGGACAGACGGGCGGATGGATATAGCGAAATTATAAAGGCTCCTCGTGGCTACGGAACCGTAACAAATATTTTTCTTGGGATAGTGTAACTTTCGGACCAAGGAATCTTTTGCTACTTTTTAGAATCATCTATACTATTATAAAGTTGTAAAAATGAAATGTCTGTACATTGCAGATATTTTCAAAAAAATAAGTGATACGGACTATTTGGAGGTCTCGGAAGCAAAAAGTTTTTTTTTGGATTTTATGTATGTTTGTATGTGTCGTTGTGGCTTCATCACGTCAAAACGGCTGAACGGATATTGACATTTTTTATTACAGGCATAGGTTGACATTCACAGATGGTTATAGGATAGTTTTTTTTTTTTTTAACTAAAATTTCGAAAAATATGTGTTTGGTAAAAACTCATAGTTAAATCTAAAATTTTGAATTTGGAACCACGCAATACTCAGCAAAAGCTCAAAGCATATTCGACTTTCGTTTGAATTTGGAAGAGAGCAGCTATTCAAATTTATTGCGTCGCTGGTGGCGCCACTACATAATATTTAAAGTTTGTTTTGTTTGTCTGTGTCTGTAAAAGTTTCTTGACTACATGCTTCACAGAACAGGCTACTGTTCTCTATATTGTTGGTCTTCGGTTCATTATTTTATTTTATTATTTTGATTTTAATGAATGATTTGTATAAAAGAAAGTTGTATTTTTTTGGTTGTACAGAAACACGGATAAAAAAGCCTCCAATATTCTGAAATTCCTATGCTACGCGGTTGAAGTCGCGGGCAAAAGCTAGTAAATATATATACTTACATAAACATATTTTATTTTCCTCTGCCAGATTGTAAACAACTGAAATCGTAACGGAGTCGTTAAGAATCCGTACCCTCTATTCAGTCCCCCCACTCGACTTTGACATGCAAGTATTATTTTTTCCTTTTCCAACTTTTGTTATTTTGATTATGCAATGTTGCGTAATTTGCATTCAAAAGGCCATTCGAAGGATCTTCACCGTTAAAAGCTTGAGTTTATACTGACTGGCGAACCAACATCGCTTGTAAAGGAGTTCAAGTGCATTAGCTCGTTACCTTTGATGTCTGGTGTCGGTATTTATTAATCTTTCATCTTTAGGAAGTGTCTTGACTGTCGAAGTTGCTGTTTTGCATTCCGGGGATTGAATTTCTATTGATCTTCAAGACTGAAGATACTTTTTTTTTCGGCACTGGTAGTGTTCACACGAAACGAGTATTACATTTGTATGAGGTGTGTACCCAAAATATAGGTCTTTCACGAAATGTAAGTCTTTCTTTCATCCCGTAACAAATGGTGTGCGAATTGGATCGATTGACATTTTATTCGTCTCTTTTTCTAAATCTCTACCTCACTGCTGAAGATTATGATTCTAACTACTTTTAGACACTTTTAATTTCAGATCTCCACTTCTCCTTATCACTAAAATAGAGAGCGTCACCGAAGGAGTTCCAAAAACGATACAGTTGTTTAGATATCTGATCCAACTATAACCACAGAATAAATAATAGTAGGTAAAAGTATGGGCGGCTCTCTCTTTTGATCCTAACGAAAGCCGCGCGTAACCACATGCGAACGAAAGAGCGAACCGCGCGCGATCAACAGAGCAAGCAATTTTTGCAACCAGTGCGCGCTCATAAATTGAATCAATGCAGGCCTCAGCACTGCGGCCACCGTTAGGTACTAAGCAGCGTGACGTAAACGCGAAAAGCACTGCTATAACGTTGGATGTGGTGTAGTACCAATGTTTCCCCGTTTTTATCTTACCACCTGTGCTGAATAAGATTTCAGTTGTGATATCCCAAAAAAATTCCCTGGTTGTTTTTTCCATTACAATAGCCATATTTGAAGTACTTATATGCGTTTTATATTTGGAATTTTTTCATAGAAGATCGTTCGACTTTCAAGTGACTTCACTACTGACTGACGTCTGTACTAGCGGCAAGGACAAATAAAAATCAAAATTAAAAACACAAAAAATTATTCCAAAAATCATATTTTTAAATCTGATAATTGATACCTATTTTAATTAATGTATTCCTTGAAATGGTTTTTTAATGACCATACCTTTAGGTACATCGCAGGTAAGGTCGTATAGACCTAAGCAAATACGACAACTCGAGACTCGAGAGATAGATATTAATTGATTGAATTTATCTCGATTACCATACTCAGAACTGCTTGCAAATCATCGGTCAATATTATCATGTCAAGCTTTATTATTTCAAGTGGCCTTGACGAATAACTGTTGATTGAAAAAGGCCTTATGAATGTAGTCTCGACGATGGCTCTTAGGCCGTTTGAAAATTGCGCCGTAATAGTTTTAGTGCGAACTTCCTAATGCCCTTGGCTTTGTACGGGCTAAGTCTAGACTCTTGAAATTATGATGAACAGTTGTTAGGGGATTAAATAAACATCGCCTTATTTGAATCTGATTTGAGGTTCTCAGTATTTATAAGTTGTTGCAACTTGACGGAAAAGAAAATTGTTTCGGAAAGCAATGTTAATGTTTGACAGAGTTGAACGTTTCGTTTGACTTAGATGACAAAAGACATTCATTATGAATATTTGTTGAATGACGTGCAATGTTGACCCATTTTTAACTTAGTGAAGTTGGTTATTTTATAACATTTTAATTTTAGCTACTGTTACCCTTTGTACAATGTGATAGCAAGATTTAACATTTTCTATTTATTCCACGCCAGGTTGTGATTGAGCCACTTCATTTAGTAATCTAGCATTACCCTATTTTACACTGGAGGAAACCTTTACGGTTATTTAACCTATTACAATTCTCTTATAACAAAAAGACGTATCTAAGTAGAAAACCTGCTTGTATCGCGTCATTTTAACCAAAGAAGGCAGTACAGCTGTAAACCGACGCGACAATATTTTACCAGGGCTTAAATTACCGCTGCTAAACCTCTTACCTTACTAAATTTGAGTGCCAATGGCTCCAATTGGAGTCTACTTTTGGTGTTAATTGAGACCTTTGGCAACTTGCCAGTTAAACGTCTAATTTATTAAATTGCTATCGGCTCCTATACGAGCCACATTTCGGTAGAAATGGAAAGCATCGGCAATCCTCGCGAAGGGCTCAGTAGTTTATCGTCTGTCGACGTAAAGTTGGGTTTAATGTTTTGATTCGTTTCGTAGATTAATATCGGAGGATTATTTCCAGTAAATTGGTACGGAGTTCCTTTTACAATTATGTTGCAAAACTAAATTGCTTTCGGTGACTTATATTGAGTAATTTTACATCATCACAAATTAACTATCACATCGATTGCGATGAAAAGAAGATACAATATATTTCGCTACTAATTATAATTATGTATATAATCGTCACTTTCATTTTTTATCTATCGGACGAAGAATGAAATTAACACAGTGTTTGCTGCTTGCTTTCTGGGTACGACATACTTTAGCACATTTAATACCAATGTAATTTAAGTAAGTATTGTATACTGCTCAAAACAATATAGAGGCCACCAAAATGTTTTGATCGCAACGTGATAATGTATATTAGTTGTTAAAATTTATTTTACACACTCTGCGACTAAAAAGGTTTTTGTTTTTGTTTAACTAATAATCGATTAATTAAATAGTCAATTGTTTTATTAGTGTTAATTGAGATAAGATTTGTTTATTGTAACCACAAAAACTGAACAGAAATTCTCCGCGCAACAGTGGCCCCTATACATATAGTTTTGAGTAGTATAGTTAACCATATAGGTAAGTATGTCGTAGGCCGATCATGTCATTGGTGATATCATGAAATTCCAAGGCATTTCATGATTCAGCCAAGCACACCCACCATGTTGTTTAAACGATTTGACGAAACCATAGACGAATATCGACGAACAGGTTGCTTTCGACGATCTGCCATATTTTCTGAATCATGAAATGACGCCGTTTCATAAAATACCTAGGAATTTCGAACTATGACACATAAGTACGAGGTTCAGGAAACCTCGCTGCAAAATAAAAATAGATTTCATAGTATCTTTAACCTTTTGACCGCCAAGCAGCGAAGTAATACGACGAGACCTAGACGCCAATAATATAAAATGAATCTTCAAATATTTATTTATTATTCAAAAAAGTTACACAGCATTACAGTAAAACCAAGGCACTGTGAACTACAAAAAAACAAAAACAAATAGAAAAACTTAAAAACTAGTTTGATTTAGGTGACGTAACTCCGTGGCTCCGTTGCGTCGTCTGATCTGGTGTAGGATTCGGCAGATTGCCCCGGAACTGCCTAAATACTACACCCTTCGGCCAGGAGTCTGCACTTGCGATGGTGTCCTGCAGCGGCTGCGGCACGCGCACCACAAACGAGCTGAAGTGCACGTAGTGGCGGGACTGCAGCTGGTGCACCCTTAGCGAGAAGCCAGTCTTCTGGCGGACGAACTCCACCACGTCATCAGCCACAGCAGAGTGATGCAAGCGCGACACGTAGAGCGCCTTACTCGGTGTAGCAACCCGAAGACCAGAACCAACCGGCTCGGCAATGCCACAAAGAGTTTTACGAGGTGCCCTTCGCGCCTTGCTTTTCCTTTCCACTAGTGTGAACCCCTCCTTATCCACATCAGTGCGGGAGAAGTTTTCCTTATCAGGAACCCGTACTACACTTGCCTTAGAAGGCAAGGAGGCCCGGTTAGCTGCGACAGGCTGACCGGCGAACGTCAGCATAAGCACACTGACGTGACTTCAAAACAGGCGGCCGCATGCGCAGGGGGCGCGCGGGCGGTGAAGCGGTGAATATAAAATAGTGATTGCAGAACGAGATATTGATATTATATTCGGAGTCAACACTGAAATTTAGTCAGCGTATGCTGATGCTGGCGTCAGTGGCAAGAATTTTTGATGTCGTGATTTGCCGACTGTGGCGTTTAAAAGGTATATTTATTGTAATACGAAGCAATTACTCCAACAGAACTGCCAAAACAAAGTTAATCAAATCTAATTAACATACCAGTCGCGATCAGCAAATGCAGCGATTGTACCAGCAGTAAAATCGGTCAGTTCTCACTCGCAACAAGGCTATTAGGTACTCACTGGTTTACGTTGAAGCCAAATTCAACGCGGCATTGCATATCGTCAATAGACGATATATCGCGATATACCTTTACATGCATGCAGTATCAATAACGATACTATTGAAATGACACACCGTGACAATGACAAACAGTTCATCGTCAATTTGAGAATTTGTCAAACTCTTAAAGTCTCGAATTGACGTGGAAGATTTTTGCGAAAGTAATTTCAAGTGAGTATAGGCGGATAAGTTACGAGGCTGGCAATCCCTTTTCATGCCGAGGTACACTTTTCGCCCGCTTTGTTATGGCAGATATTGAAGCTGGTGACTGTATGTATAGTGTTTTTATCAAACACGCCACGAAAAAAAAACAACAAATCGAATCACATAATCAAAACATCTTAAATCGCACCAAAACATTTTTTTAAATGTTTTAACTTAAATTCTTAAATTATTTAAAAATATTTACTGTCCACATACCATTACCAAATTGACCACCTCCTATCTCGTCCAAATTCCGACCTTGTCCACAATTTCCAACTCGTCCACATTCTTGACTCGTCCACAATTTACAACTCTTCCACATTCCCAACTTGTCCACTTATGTGGAAGACATGATGACTGGCAGAATGTCATAACACCTATGGTTGTTTTTTAAATAGCTGAACTCCATGAAGACTTGTCACAGATTGATATTGAAATAATAAAACGTCGCTTTGCCGGCCTAGGCCTTAATTTTTGTATGAAATTGAATTATGTGCCTCTCGTCTCATCACTCCCTAAACGTGAGAGTTTAAAACCTTTTATTAAGGAACACAACGTTAGTAATATCGATATTAAATGTCATTATAATAAAAATATATCTGGCCCACAAACCTTAAAGTCTCTTTAATCTATCTAAGTTTTCAGGATAGCAAACATAAAATTAAGAAACATTTCGGAAAGTCATCAGATCAGATTATGCAAGAATGAATCTCGGCATTGGACAAGGATATAAATACAAGAGTTAATTTGCTAGAATGAGAGCATAAATAATGTCCTATACTATAAAAATCATTTTGGCCGGCTGTTCAGATGCGACCATACGCTTTTCATGACCACAATTATAACAGTCATGCAGAGTCACATGGTGGCAATTTCTCATTTGGCATATCGAACTTGGCCCCAGGTCGACAATCGATAAGGGAATCGATAAGCTCATTAGTATCGACGATCGTGTTTCATCGATACCTTGAGAAGTAATAGCAATACTCATTTCCTTTCTTGAGCATAAAGTGATCAGGATTCTAATGTCGTGTTTCTGTTTATTTGCCTCGTTAACACTTTCACGGACATTCGGTCTATAGAATGTGATATGACACTACGGCGGTGGCCGCTGATTTAATTTCACAAAACTGTGACTCCGTTCACGGCCGAAGAAAACTCATAGGTTTTATATGAGGACAAGTATCTTGTGCCGCTTTACGTATATCACCGAAGTATCTAATATCACAGCAACACTATCAACAGCTTTGTAGTAATCTCGACTTTACGTCTTCTTCTCTTCTCTGTCATTTCGCTCTTGGCAGAGCGGTCGTGGTCACGTTGATCCATCCACATCGGTGGTAATGGCGGACACAGCTCTCCGCACGATCTCCCGCCATCTCTCCCTGTTGGCAGATTGTCTGACGCAGTCAGAAACGCAGTTTACTACTGATGATTTTATTTGGTCAGTCCAACGCATAGGGGATCTGCCACGCGATCTGGTTCCATCCACTTGTCCCTGCACAACCAGCCGCTCTATGGAGTTGTTGTCGACTTTACGTACTGGTACTACCCACTTAAAGGGGACTACCGGGTGCTGAGGCGCATCACGGCTGTAGACGCTATGGCTATAGCCGTACTGCCACAAGTGGATGGTTATGAAAACAGTGATTTAAACTAACACGATTTTCACTCATTGTCACAACACAACAAGCGGGGCTTAATCGCGTATAAATACGATTTAAGTCGCACCATAAGGGTTCCTTTTGTACCTTTTTGGTACGGAAACCTAAAAGGAAAAAGTACATAACGTCAGCCAACCTATACACCATAATGTGCATTGTGTGGCATTGGATGTCAAAAACGTGCACAAAGGCCCCATTTCATATATTGGCTGATATCATCAGCGCCTCTCTCTGGGCGCAGTTCGCCTGCACTCCATCAACAAGTGTTGGACATCTTCTATAGTGCTAAAGACACCACAGTTACGCGAATCTTTTAATTTAATAAGTCGCCTTTTAAACATAAAAATTAATCGAAATCGAAGCGATTTCGATCCGTTTACTCTTTACGATGCCATTGACAGAACACAGATACCGCCCGTCTTCTTTCGTTGGGAGTAAAAAAGTATCGATAACGTATTCGCGAAATAGCCGGTTGAACATCACATCCAGCTATTTTAGGTAACCAATTTTAGATTGATGACCCAAATACCTAAGTACCTTTAATATGATTTAATGTAAAATCAACAAAATATACGGCTTACCCCAAATACCAACTAGACAGTACAGAGAGTAAAATAATAGTGATGTTTTCTAGCAAATTTCAGCATATCTTCAAACTACAATCAATCACAAATAATTTTGACAAGGTCAATACTAGCAGAAATAAAATTTACGTGCAAATACTGATAGTAAATACTTGGATGAGTTACCCACATCGTAAACCCGTAGACTGTGCGCCTACCATGAGTTCGGCACGAACGATTATCGAGCGCTCGATCTCTTTCGCACTATTAGCGCGTGCGAGAGAGGTTCACTGACTCTCGATACGTGATACTCGCTAGCGCCGATCGTAAACTCAGCTCATGGTAGGCACACTGGGTCACGTTGATGTAGCTCCGACTCGAGTAACCTAATATTTTTCGATGTCCTTTTTTTTATCAGCGTATATAAGTGTCCTAGTACTGGACAAAGATCTTGACGACTGCCGATCAGATGTCACCTCCACCCGTTGAGGAACGCATCCAGATCATCACGTCTTCTCGGTTTAAACTTGCCCTGAGTCGTGACTACGTTGCCTATCGTGTGGTACTCATTTAGTGACCACACTAGCCCACCTTTCCGGGTGTATGCGACAGAGTGGCCGGCCCAGTCCCACCTTTAGCCTGGCGGTTTATAGAGCGCAACGCAAATTCCCAATTCCAATCGACTCGAATTCGATTCCAATGCTAGAGTAACATTACAAAAAAAATATCGTGTCAGTTGGACTATTACTTTTCGTTAGCGCTTTATTTACCGGAACACTACGCCATTTTAGCTTAGTATTAAAGCCTAAGAACGTAACCGCCATATTGCCAAATAAATTATTATTTACCATAATTTATTATGTCTTAAAGCGATGTTTATATGTTGGGATATTGATTTTGCACTCATTACGTATACGCTCAGAAACGATTTGTATTTCGAGCTTAGAATGGGTTTAACTCGAATAAATCAAAATAGGGTTAATCCAATTACTACACCGGATTAACTTCGAGCGAAGTTCTGCGTCAATCGTTACGCAAGAGGCCCTTCTCGTTACAGTAACTAAGCGGGATGGGTTACGTAAAACCAGTTTCACATATATTTAAGGAGAAATATATTTGTACACTGTGCACTGTAGCACATGGTTTTTGACCTAGGTAGACATTGCAGTTTCTCTGTGCCTGTATGAAGCCTTGGACGTTCAGGGTAGGCCACTGCCTTGGTGCCTATATGGACTGCACGCCACTGTGGATACATAATCACAACAAAATAAACAAACAGCGTACAGTACATAATCTGCGTGAAAACTTTTGCGTACAGTATTCGTGAAGTGTTATAAACTCTACTTACAATTTTGCATTAGATTAAAAAGGTCAGACAATTATTTGGTTACGTGATTACTGAGACGACAACGGAACAACAGATTGTAGTTGTACCGGATGACCCCACAATTATAGTATTATAGAATTATATAGACTTAAAATAAGACCTGAAATAACTACATAGCTTATAAGCTAATAAAAAATATAATTTGTTCAATAAATTAATTTCATACCTTTCTATCTAACCCCGATAGAAAGATATGAAATCATTACTTTGACTTAACAGTCAAAGGAATAAGATTCATATGTTCGAATCAAATATCAATTGTATAAAGCCCATAAGGCGACAAATTGCATAGAAAACTGATGTATGTAAACTTTCCATACGAACTACGCAACATTTCACAACTATTCCCTAACGTCGCATAAAGACTCATAATTTTCCATGGACATCGAAAATGTTGCACAACAATTGATAAATTAATAATAAAATTACCCCCTCCCTAACCAATATACGGCTCGAGTATAAAAGCCGAAGCTAATTCTATTGACAATAACCCCACTATGTGTGACATACGAATGAACACACAAATATAGAAATAGTCCCCGTACTATTCAGTCGTTACTACTCAGTTATCGGTACTAGTACAAGAAACAATCGTCAAGTCAATTAGCTTCAGTCAGATAGATATCATAGTTAAAATAAAAAGCCAAAGTATTGGTTTAGGAACGGGATTTCGATATAAACTGTGACTTCTTATTCTCCACTTCACCTATACTGCTCTTAAAGCTATCGAAAGGGGTTCAGACTGCTTTTACAGTCCTCAGTCTGCACAGTAGTAAGCAACCATGTGTGAACTCTGGGCCAAGATTATGATCATGACGTAGAGAACCGTCAATAAATTTAACTCTTCTTGAATCCGGCAGCGAAGGCAGAATTCCGGTTTGTTGCAAGTCTTTAATGTAAAGTAATCAGTGAATCAAAGAACACCGTGTATCTCCTCTTGAAACAAAAACAACAGATACATTGGTTATTGTTAAAATAAAAATAATTGATAACACTTACAATAGCACTTACATTTATACCTAATAGAATAAATAACAATGCAGTTATAATAAAGAACCAGTGTACATAACTATTCAATTCACTGTTATTTCAAAATAAACTTGGCATGGGCTGCTCAAAATGCCTCGTCTTGTAGGGAAACACCCGCAGATCTTTTGTCCAATAATTACACTCATTCATCCAAATAATATCCAGCCTATACATAATATCTGTTTCATCCATATCTGTTCGTCACCATCACTAATGAGGCTTGTTTAAGGTGCTTTAGCTCAATTGATTAAGATTTGTATTGGAATGGCAGCCATCTTGTTTAATGCGTTAAAATTCGCCCAACATGCGCCTGCGTCGCCCGACGCCCGACGGTGAAGATCTTGTTGATTTATCGACTGGCGCTTATAGTGATATATTTGCTTTGACTCGTGCCAAAATTTGCTAATGTATTTAGCAGTTAATGTTTCCTTGTTGCCTTGCACTGAGAACAGTGATCAAAACATTCATTTTGTACCTTACGACTATATTAGTCTTAGTTTTAAAATATCAATTTATAAGTACAGTAAAACCTTCCCAGTTCAGCACCCGACTATGGTCCGGATAGAAAATAATATATAAATAATAATTATTAAAGATTTTGAAAAAAAAAACTTCACTGTGAATCTGTTTGTATAAATATATAGCAACGAACAACCTTAAACAACGGTTTAATCAATCGTTTAGCTGATCGTTCAATTTGTAGCCTGATTTTTTGTTCAATCTACATGTGCGATTTATAACAAAGGAGCCGCGAACTGGCGATTAATTTATTATGACTTAAAATTATCGATTATCAAGGTATTTCGATCTGATTGGGTAGCTAGCTACTTTTTGCGTTGAGTCTTCATTTTCCTAACGCTATCGTTTCGCAAACGTTTTCCTTAGAGTTTTATTACTTTGTGTGTCTCCAGCCTTATCTTGTGTGTGGAGGCACGGATCGCGTGCGAACTAATTTGTCATAATTTGCCACAAATGGACCAAATTATCTCCGCGGCTTTCACTTTTTTGAATGTCAAGCCTTAGCCAATTATTTAGAACAAGGTTGGTACAGGTGAAGCCAAAAGTCAAAAAATATAAATACTAAAAGGCGTACGTATTTTATATTTTAATTATCAAAAGTTATAAATCAAATAAAATGTCGTTGATATAATAGCCCTGGTTTGCTTGGTACAATTATAATACGATTTGAGGTTTATTCGCTTTTAATGCTAATATAGCGGTCTGGATTAAAAGATAATCGGGGAAAACATTGATTTACCGGCGGAGAATGGAACTCCAATTAAATTACAGAATTAGTACTAGTACTAATGGTATTGAGTAGAGCACAAAGTAGAAACCTTTATTGAAACTATAATTTTAATGTTCCTAAATAAATTAGTCGGATAATAACGTTCTTAACATTTTATTAGATAAACAAACGCAGTAAGGTACAAATATATACTTAAACGCTGGAACTTGGGGTTCGGAGGCCAAGGACTTCAGCCAGGAATTGGGTCGTCGCCTGCAGGACAGGGGCTGTGATCCACGCTCAGGATCGTACCTGGTGCAACAAATTTCATTAGCGATTCTGCGCGGCAACGCTGCCAGTATGATGAGAACGTTTGGGCTGGCTTTCGGGGCGGGCCTTTTTAACAAAAATTACAAAGTCTGTTGCGCATTACATCATTGATTAGTTTGAATGGGACGAAGCCTGTTACTGATTTTTTATTGTAACCCACCTGGCGAAGCCTGCGTTGCGGATCAGAACGTATGTATAAAATAACAGCATTACCTTAATACATTTATGCAAAAAAAGAGATAAACTTAAATAATAAATACAATTTTCACTTCTCCTGCTCCAAAAGTACCTACGTCATATTAGCTTCGCGAAACGAGATTAAAATAGTACCTACATCTAGCCCCTAAAGCGGTTTAAAAGTAAGCCATATAATCCCATGTAAATTTCTATGAAACTGAAAAAAAAACTTGCGGCCAGCTACATACTTACTACTTACGAATAATTAAAAACAAACAAACCAACCTGATCAGATTGGCCAAAATTTCTGATCGAATTGCTCAAACTGTACTTTTAATTTTTCATGAAATATCCAATTTTAATGTTGTCTTTTTATATTCTCACAGTCGAAGTAAAAAGCAGAGTGTTTAACACGTGGCTATATAAAAGACATTATGACACTCAGACATATTTGTCCTCGCTCACTTCGTGAGCTCGTCCAAATAATCACTTCATTTCATAAAGGCTTATTTTAGCCCCTTTTCAAACAATCTGCTATGATGCCCAATGCCTTTACCGATCCAGTCAATCTCAGCGTCAAAAGAACAAATGCAAAAGTTTGTACTCTTAAATTTGCTATATAAATTGGCTAGCCAAATGATTATTGTAATTATTCAGACTATGCGAGAAAGTATAACCATTAGATTTAGTAAAGATATACTAGCTACTGTACCTACTAAGAAAGAAGATGAGACCTAAACTTTCCTTTACTGAATGGATCATGTAATGAAATATTTTTTTGAAGATCTTCCTTGTATCTTTTGCCTCACTCACTCACTTCTAATATGGAGATTTTCAAACCCGACATTTTTACTTTTCCATGCAATTTTAAGTTTATTTTCTTACATACAAACCTTGAAGAAGTCTAGAAAATTACAAAGATAACAAAAAAGAATTAGCTAAATATGAGCGAATACATTTGTTTAATTAATTTTTATCTTTATAATACACGGTGCCCACGAGGAAAGGAAAAGATTTTAACCACGCATCTTCTTCATCTTAGGTCATTAGGAGCAAAAATGTAATATATGATCCCGAGGCAAATCCGGCTTAGTTTTGAAGATATTATGAATTTTCATGTAAACAATTTATTGTAATTACTAATGTACATTAAGCTCATTTGACCGCGCGTTGCCACATGCATGGCTAAGTTTCGCGTTGCTATTGACAGAAATCAAAGTGACAGCTACTCACTAAAATCATATTGTTGCCGTTTTATTAAAAGGGATAATTTTTATAGAGATGCGAAATTGATTTAATGTACAAATATCGACTAAACTAGATTTTTTATTTTCACTCTTAATGAGCCTCGGGAATGCGTGGTAAAAATCTGTCCCATTCCTCACGGGCACCGTGAATATAGAAGAAGAAGATAATCTAGCTAGACGCTTAATAACGCAAGAGCTTGGATAAGTTTTAATAGCAACACGTCTTACATGACCATGGATAAACCGAAGCAAATTAGACATATTTTTTATTAAGATCAAACCATACGAGTAGACCTAAGGCCCTCAAATTACTTGAAATAAGCAAGTTGGTATGACTTGGATTCACGACAAAAACATTTCAAACTCTTTTCGATTATTCAACACATTCCTAGAGCACTCGACTTTTCAAATATCAGAAATCAATTACTGTTACTCTCCATTCAATCTAACCTTTTAAGCACGTGATAAGGCCGCATTTTCGTCTTAATACGTATTTATTGTAAAGTCGCTTAAATCATTCCGGTACATACAAATAAAGGGCATAAATAAAGCGGCCGCTTTCTGGCACTAAACGTCGAATCATGCGGTAGTCACGTATCTGGTGCCTTGTTTACATAAAGCCAGTACCCGGGCCAGTACTAAACTGTGTTGCTTTTCAATTACTATTTAAAAATGAAACATCTGAATGGCGAAGATAGCCCCGATTTGTTACATTTGATTGATTGCGAATGAACAAAACATATTCAGCTCGATTTGGTAGGGGCGAGTATTTTGATAAATTTGTACTATTTGTAGTAAATGAACTAAAGGAGGAGTTACCAAAACCGCTCATCACAGGCGATCAAAAGGCTGAAAGCTTCGTCTCCCAGACCCAGCACACCAGTATTGCGATAGCGATGCAGCCGGGAAATGCTGCCAGCGCTTTTGGTTAGTACTAAAAGTACTGGCATAGTTGCCACGGGGGCCCTTTTTAGATTTTGTTTATTTAAATTTTTACGAATAAATTTTATGCAATTTGTGTGCTATTTTTACGGTATATTATTTAATTTACCTTTTTAATTATACGAGTATCAGTATGTTAAAATTCCTCTCAATTAGGTATAAATAACTACCAATTATGTTAAAGTGGTCATCATACTTATTCGTCCTAATCATTTCAGTATTTTTAGCTTTCTACTTTACAGTTTGTCTTAATTGTTTTTATCCGAATCCTTACTGTATTATAAACGTGTAAGTATGTATGTACGTTCCACTTAATCTCGAAAACTATTGAAGGATTTTTTATGAAACTTTCCAGTTATGTACCTTATATATCAGAGTAGGACATGGGCTATAATTTGTGTCAAATTTCATCCCTTTTAGGGACAAAAAAGGGGATGAAAATTTGTATGGACAGTAAATTTTTTTTTCGCCAGGAACTTGAAATCTTGATAATACTTATGCTTCACATTTAAATTAGTAGGTACCTAAAATATCGAGTTTTGGAGAAAGACATAAGCTACTTTTTATTACGGAAGAATACCTTTCATACGCGATAAACGAATCTAAGGCGGATGAAGTCGTGGGCGGCCGCTAGTAGAATCTTATAAAAAAGAGTTACATTTTAAGTAAGAGACAAATACTTACCTGAATCACTGTCCCATGAAATATGCAATTATAAGGACATCTTGGGACAACGGTTTAACCCTTTGTCTCAGTAGCTCGCCCAAGTACTAGCACAGCGTGAATATAAATAATCGGTCTATTTTTACTTATCCCTGCCGCCGAAACCTTCTGATCCGACCCGCTTTGATCTCCGCGGTGGCGCTCGTAAATCCTGTGCAGCGACAAATCACCGAATACCGAGCTTTTTTGTTCTAAATTAATTTCAAGGAGTCGTCATTAAACAATTTTTTCGGGTTTAACAATTATTCGGAAGTAGTGAAGATGTCTACAATAAAATCACCGTTTTATCATCGGTCGTGAAAAAGGGGTGACAGCTATCAGAGGCGTGATGTCAGGAAAATTACAAGGGTAATAAAAAGCGCCGTTTTATCACCGGTCGTGAAAACGGGGTGAAAGGTATCAGAGGCATGGAAGCGTATTCATTTACTCATATTTAAAGAAAAAGGAGGTTATAAGCCTTTCCTTGTACAACCCGGTGGGAATCGGGTTATATGGAAGCCGCGCCAATGATTTATGTGTGTGCCACCGACAGACTGTGGCATCGATGTCCTGCACATATTGTGATTTCGATTGTTTTTATTAGAAAGGCGACTTAATCGTATGTGTTCCTAAGCCGATACAAGAAAAAAAAATCTGTCACTTGAAGATTTTTTTAGGTGTTCTTTAGGTGTTAACGTATTTATAGTTAACTATTCGGATGTAAAAGCAGCAACGAATCGAACTTTTTGCCAGAGACAGGTTGAGAACCATGGCCAACCAGACGTGCAACGACACGACAACCACAACCACACGACAACGACAACAACGTGATCGGGCGATAATTTATATGAAAATAAATAGTTGAATAACTCGGACCACATTTTGCTGTCAAACGCAACCGTTGGTCCGACCACATCAAAACAACAGCAAGAAACTACAGCGCAACTATTCACACGTAACCACTGCGTGACGACTTTTTGCTGTCGTGTCGTTGTGGTACTTCTGAATAGAGCCTAATATAACAACTCCAGTGAACTGATGGTAAACTTTCCCATTACACGTAAACAACTAAATTCTCAACCAAATTAGCTTGCTTTCATGTTTTGACTTGAAATATGTTTTATTGTTTTAATGTTTTCTGTTAAATAAATGAAATGGTTAAAATTGTTTTCAAAACATCCTGAAACCTTAGGGTCATTGACTTTTAAGCCCAGTGGTACAAATAAAATATTTCATGTTCAGAGATCGTCAACAATTTCTGTAACATAAAAAAACATACAATGTAAAAAAAATACAAGTAATTTATTAATATATATATTTTTTAGATTTTCTAATTTTCGAAAAACACTACGAATTTTGAAGTACAAAAAATAAAATAAATGGTAAACAGCTTAGTTAACTAAACCAATTCATAGTTCAAATATTAATAAAAAAGTTTAATAACGTCACAAAATAAAATAACTAATAAAAGTTACGAAAGAGATTGAAAATTATAAATCCATTGCATAGCATATTTGAAACATAGTTTTTTGGTAAATGAACTTTTAAGTACAACTTTCTTTTATGTAGAACAAGAAGTACAACCTACTCGTACCGTGTAGAATATGGTTCTATGAAAGCCAGGCTACTGTAGTCAATACTATTGTGTTCTCAGAACTTTAGCACACTTACAATACTTACATTTGCAGCTACAATGACTAGTAAAGACAATGACTTTACTGCCCTTACATTAGCATTTCTAAAAGCTTTGAAACTTGAACAGCTACAGTAATTGCGAAATCTGAATGAGGAAGTGAACTCGTAGCATACGAGTAACTTTGTAAAGCCCGGTTGTATTTGATTTAATTTGTAATTAAGAGTACATTTACTGTTAATTCCATTGATGATTATCAAACTCCAATGTTTAGGTAAATTATTAAATGAATTTGAACTCTGTTCAAACGAGAAAAAATAATTGTAAGTAATAACTTATTGAAGTTTAATATTTATCAATTACTAGAGGGTGTCTTCTCCTTCGTTTGCGGAGGAGGAAAAATCCATAACCCTCTTTTTTGCTTTAGCGCAGTCGGGTAAAACGTGTCATCTTTGAATACCCAGTTACTGGTGTACCAAAAATAATTGAAATCCGTTCAGCCGGTTTATCGTGATGAAGCTACCGTACAAAAATGCCAAAAGAAAATATTTTTAGATACAGTAATCTTTAAGTAGTACGTATCACTTTTTTTAATATCTTCAATGTACACATTTCATTGTTACAATTTTATAATAGTATTAATGAAAAATAATTACCTATACGTAACTAGATAATTCTTGTACTTGCTAATATTGTACATACAAAAGTGTTTGCTGATTTGTCCTTACTTAACGCGATATCGAGCCCATGGGTTGCCGTGGTTTAAGGCTGTGGAGTGACATAGGGTACTTTTCTTTCTTGAAAAAAACCCTGTTCCCATAGGGTCAACAAAGCAGTAGACGAAAGGGCGAACCCGTGGGAATTTACTAGTCCTGGTTATTTATTCTTATTTTTCTAATTGGTCTCCTTTTTACCTGTGATTATTAAAATGTACAATATATCTGAAAATAATTCATTACTAATAATTCTAAGAGGTTCTGGGTTTTTGAAAAGGTCTCTTCTGTAGAACCCGATGGGTAAGGTTTGTTTTAGTAATCACCCTAAAAAGTTAATGATTTCGGAGAAAAAAAAATATTAAAACGAAAATACGAACAAACATTATATGTCTTTCGTATTGTTAATTTTTTTGTCTACTATCTGGTCATGGAATCAGGTGACTTCTATTTTTAATCTAAATTAAATTTCATGAAGTGAACAGACAGAATAAAATCAAAATCATAGTTTTGTGTCTTCGTTTTCATGATTGTTTTGAATTTATTTACTTAAATAAATTAATGCGCCCACATCCAAGTTAGTTTTCCTTTTAATCCGCTTAAAATTAAAACAAACGCAACTGGCACACAAACCGAATGCTAAAACAGAAACCGATTGTTCTCAATCGCTGGCGCGTATGGCGCCAAGTTATTGTAGACTTGCTTCAGGCTTCGGAAGTAAAATACCGATGGTTGTTGCTTGTGATCCCCGGTCGGCGTTAAAGCGTGCCTAAATTACTTCCTACATGCAGTAACTATTAAGATTTTGAGTAATATTTGGTGTTTATTTTCATTATTATATGTATCGTTAGCGTTTACTTGAAGTGCCTAATTTAGTTGTAGTTGACAATCTGATTTGAATTAAACATAATAAAATTGGGGTTCGCGCATATTGCAAGTAGTACCTACTAAACCATCATGTATTTCATTGTCAACTATTATCGTTCGGTAATTTTGAGCATTATTTTTTTGCACGAGACTACAAAGCGTACCTAGCCAAGAAATGGCAGGTTCAAAGCCTCGTAGATTTGTTTCAATAGTAATTCGGTTCAACTTACCCCTGCAATCCTTGTGTCTCGCATCACGTTTCGCCTCTCATTGGTCACAGATGGCCATCCAGTTTGTCGGTCTGCACTGAATCCGATTACTGATAATTAGCACCTAATTCAGAAACAGGTTATAAAAAAGGAGACTAGAGCGTAGGACAGGGTTTTTGTCGACTCTTCAATTGCAAATTCTTAGAGTTTTGGATTTACCTTCCGGAATCAGAGACGAGTCTAGTGTAGCAAGGATAGGTTGAAGGCAGATGATCTCGAGGGCGATATAAAATCTGATGGACGGATCTTATAAAAACAGTGACAGAGACCTAGTACCTCAGAGCGTTCTCGAAATGCTGCCAACAAAATGAAGTAGCGATAATTTGTAAAGGCGGCCGGCCACCCAAGTCGAGAAGTCCGAGGACGAGTCCACGACCACTCTGACAAGAGTGAGACGAGTAGATAGAAAGAAAAGAGTAGAAGAAAAAGGAAAAAAAGCATTAGCAACATGGCCGTATTAGCTTCAGTTCTAATAATAGAATCGACGTTAATAGTATCAATCACAGTTTAGACAATGGTCGCCAGTCATAACAATGACCTTCTCACAAACAATAAATACGTCATCACCTATTTTGGAGTGTTAATGTACTGCACTTGTGTTTATAGGGAGATATAGGGAGAAGTTTGGAGATATTATTAGAAAAGATGTTAGTGTTGGTTTATGAAATAAACAAAGAAAAACAGTTTAGTCAGTACGATTTAAAATTCACAAAAACTTATTCATTGATCTCTTCAGAGAGGCGTATTATAAATTAGTCGTGTGTGTATAAGTATCTTGTGTCTGTGGATCAGTGTCTGTTTGAGACATTGTAGCGCTTGATCGGACGGATCGGTTTTGATTTTTAACCGACTTCCAAAAAAAGGAGGAGGTTCTCAATTCGAACGAATGTTTTTTTTTTATGGATGTTCACCGATTACTCGAAGACTATTTGACCGATTTCAAATATTTTTTTTTTTTTTATAGAAGGTACTTTCAAGTTGGCCCTATTTAGTTTTGGTGAAGATCTGATGATGGAATCCATGAGGAATTGAAGGAACTCCTCAAATATTGTAGGCATACATATAGCGATTTTGGTATTACAAGAAACATAATAAGCATTTGCATTCAGAAAGTGTAAATTGGTGAAGTGGAACTGATGCAGAAGACCACAGAATGCCATCGGAACTCCTCAATGATAAATGATTTACGGGTGGCGACAAAATATCTTGATTAATTTAGCTAAGCAACTTTAAATGTTCCTGATGAGAATGGTACCATCGAATTGATTTGATGATGCAGCCGGAAGGTAGGCACCAGATCTATGTAATAAAATAATGTATCCTAGCCATGTTTGGGCTTGTTCGAATCGTCACGAGATTCACTTTTAAGTAACGATTAACTAAAAAGTGTAAAAAAATAAATAAACTTTTTAACAAAAAAATAAAACCGACTCCAAAAAAAACTAAAAAGTAAAAAGTATAAAACTAAAAAGTATAGTACCATCGAATTGATTTGATGATGGAGCCGGAAGGTAGGCACCCGATCTATGTAATAAAATAATGTATCCTAGCCGTGTTTGGGCTTGTTCGAATCGTCACGAGAGACACTTTTAAGTAACGATTAACTAAAAAGTTTAAAATAAATAAACTTTTTAACAAAAAAATAAAACCGACTCCAAAAATAACTAAAAAGTAAAAAAATAACGCCATAATTTAGTTTCTTCAAATTACTTACAAGTAACCGTTAATGTTATTTTGGAGTCGGTGCCATCGTGTTACAACTTACTAAAATCGTCAATTTTCAATATTTTACACATTCTTTATATGGCACCGACGCCAAAATAAGATTAATAGTATATACTGTATAGATTGAGTATACAAACGGTTACTTGTATGTAATTTGAAGAATCTGAATTATGGCGTTATTTTTTTTACTTTTTAGTTTTTTTTGGAGTCGGTTTTATTTTTTTGTTAAAAAACGGTATATGTTTTGTATTTGATATGAAACACATTTTTTTGTGTGTCTATGTGTGGGAAAATTAACACATTATCGAAAGTGATATAGATACACAGATCAAACGAAAAAAACGGGATTGCTCTTGCACTTGGTTACACCAGGAATCCAAAGGTGGTTCGATTATTATAGTGTGACCACGTGCGAGAACAATCGTGTTTTTCATTGCGCTTTGACCTTTTTTTTCTATATTAACATCAGTTTTTTCTGTGGTTGAAAGGAGACTTGAGAGTGTTCTTAGCTATGGGTCAAGAAAATCGATTCAGCTATTTTGAAAATATCAGCTTTTTTAAAATCTATTGGTATCAATCGGGCGTATCAATCTTCAATCATACATTTTAAAAGCATATGTAGCTTTAGCAGCTATTTTTCGTGGGTTGGTACAATCACCAGAATTCATATCTGCCACAACAAAGTGCGCATAAATATCTGACACGACTCTATTTCTAGTTAGGACGTGTCATATATTTTCACCCGCATTGTTATGGCATATTGATGCTGGTGACTGAACCTCTCTCGCGCGAGTTAAATTTACACATGGCCGATTTTTTACACGGGTAAATAAATAAATAATAATCTACACAAAAGATTAGACAAAATTCCTAGACCTTCAGTCTACAGACTGAACACACATGTATTAAACAATCAAATATCATCAAACACAGACGAGGAAAACTGCCTGGCAGTAAACCGGGGGGCACGTAGCATACCTAGTTTGCAAAGTTGCCGTGGTCTTTGTCGATAGTGAAGGATAAATATTGAGGCAGAGTCGCAGGCGCCGCGCGTTCGGGCAGTACAGAGCCTCAAGTGTAAGTTTCCAACACAACGACTGACATTTTTTTGTGAGCTATTTAAAGTTAATTTACAAGTCATCATCATCATCATTTCAGCCATAGGACGTCCATCTATCAAATCACTAAACAAATCTGGTGAAATGAAAAGAACGAGCTGCCTTTTTTGACTGATTTCATCATTGCACTAAACTGATTCAGGAATTTAATCAAATGAATCTTTTTCTAGGCAAATCATAAAATGGATTCCCCATTTTAAGAACGTGTGTGATTTGATCGTATCCCTTAGAGATTTGTTAATATCTCTGTTTTGGCGATTTCCTTGCGATAATACATCACAAAGATTCGAAAGTATGTATACACCACAAAGTTTCAAAATATGTATACATGTCTTATTATTATTGCAGTAAGGTTTATAAATACATGTTTGTGTAAACATATACCTTACTGCAATAATAATAAGACATGTATACATATTTTTGGAGCCTTGTGTGGATATTTTTTGTCCTTTATCGTACCTAGATGAAACAGAGAGTGTCTACCAGTACAAGTATTAGAATTAGCATGTCAAACATTGGGATATTTTACCTTACATCTTTGACCTGTAGTCATTTTAAATAGTTGTTCCTCAGTCTTGTATGTTTTCTATGTATGTAAGTAAATATATCTATTAAATATATCGTCGTCACATAACACAAGCCTTATTGAGCTTACCATGGGACTAGTTCAATTTTGTTAAATTGTCCTGTAAGATTTATTAAATTTGCAATATATCTGATAAGCTACATTCAATTAGCCATAAAAAATAACTTGAAAGTGTGCAGTTATAGACTTGCAAGTCGCTTTAACTTTAAACACACTAACTACGATCTATTTGCTAGACCTAATCAATATTATTGGCATTATTGTAACCGGGACTGTGATATAAATCTTTCAGAATACAATATAATGAATTAATCAACACTGTTATAATGCAACCGGAATGTGATCGAAGTCGTCAATACTCTCAGATAAAGGAGTTGTCTTACGGCTACTGTTAATAACGAGTTAATACTTCATCCTATGCATATTTCATATCGATTAGTAATTTTCAAAGACACTTATCACAGAACTGTTCATTCTTAAAGCAAACGTATTCAATTCAAATACAGTTTAAATTGTAATGTAATACTTCTGTGATACGAGATCTTGATTGTTTACATTGTGTGTTCTTTATCACAAAGATAGTGTCAAATTCATGGGGTACTTGTCAAAACCGAAACGGTGTTTTTTAACCGACTTCCAAAAAAAGGAGGAGGTTCTCAATTCGACGGAATGTTTTTTTTTTTTTTTTTTATGGAAGTTCACCGATTACTCAAAGACTATTTGACTGATTTCAAATTTTTTTTTTGGTTTTATAGAAGGTACTTTCTAATTAGTCCCATTTAATTTTGATGAAGATCTGATGATGGAATTTATGAGGGATTGAAGGAACTCCTCAAATATTGTAGGCATACATATAGCGATTTTGGTATTACAAGAAACATAATAAGCATTTGCATTCAGAAAATGTAAATTGGTGAAGTGGAACTGATGCAGAAGACCACAGAATGCCATCGGAACTCCTCAATGATAAATGATTTTCGGGTGGCGACAAAATATCTTGATTAATTTAGCTAAGCAACTTCATAGTCATAAATTTAAATATTCCTTATGAGAATGGTACCATCGAATTGATTTGATGATGGAGCCGGAAGGTAGGCACCAGATCTATGCAATAAAATAATGTATCCTAGCTGTGTTTGGGCTTGTTCGAATCGTCAAGAGATACACTTTTAAGTAACGATTAACTAAAAAGTGTAAAATAAATAAACTTTTAAACAAAAAAATAAAACCGACTCCAAAAAAACTAAAAAGTAAAAAATAACGCCATAATTCAGTTTCTTCAAATTACTTACAAGTAACCGTTTGTATACTCAATCTATACAGTATATACAATTAATGTTATTTTGGAGTCGGTGCCATCGTGTCACAAGTTACTAAAATCGACAATTTTCAATATTTTACACATTCTTTATATGGCACCGACGCCAAAATAAAATTAATAGTATATACTGTATAGATTGAGTATACAAACGGTTACTTGTAAGTAATTTGAAGAAACTGAATTATGGCGTTATTTTTTACTTTTTAGTTTTTTTGGAGTCGGTTTAATATTTTTGTTTAAAAGTTTATTAGATAAGAAGATTAATGTATAACAACGCAGTATATGTTTTGTTACTTGTAAGACTTGTTTGTTGCAAGGTATTTCCTAGAGTTTTTTTTTTATAATTATCACTGAATGTGACCTCAAAGATGAAATTAATTTAGCAAAAACCTAATGTTTGTCTGAAAACGTCAACAGGACCGAAATTCCTTTTGGAGTTATTTGGGATTATAGGATCATCCCACAATGTTAAAGAGTGACACACTAAATGAAATAATTAATTTGATACACAGAAACACATAAAAGGTAACTAGTGGCGGATATAAGTAGATTTAGGAGCACAGACACGAATGGAAGATATTAAATTTACAATAGTTTAACTTTTGACGATAATTACGACACTATTAGAATCGGCCAAGTGCAAGTCGAACTCCTGCACTGAGGGTTCCGTTCAAAATATACGCTAAAAACGGCAGTATCTATGAAAATCCAGTGTTAGCAAAACCCTACTCCTAAGCGAAATGTAAGCGGCATGGGGTAATTTTATATTGGTTACTAAAATAGACAGAAAAAAATAGATTATCAGATTTATTTTGTGGTTTTAGCTATAAGCACCGTCATACCAAATTTCAAGTTTCTAGTACAACTGGAAGCACCAGCTTTTCCACGGATGGCTTTGTCCGTACAAGCACTTTTTTTAATGACTGTATCTGTGATTGCGTTGACTTAGAAGCTTGATTTTTCTACAGCTTCAAGGGACTGCAGACCGTATTAGCTCTTATACAGCTCATGTACGACCTGGATAGACACAGATACACATACATATTTATAGATACTTAAATACATAGTAACCATTCAAGAACCACAAGCAAATCTTCATGTTTTAAGTATATCTTGGGGTATAATTTTAATGTAAGTCCCAAGAGAGACATACTCGCGTAACGCACACACCTGCTACTGAGCGTTGGGTTGGGTCTGACCGCCACACCACTCATAAATTTAAATTAATCAATACTAAATTATATCAAGATAAGTAATTAAACAGATGAATAAATGCCTTAATATGGATTAATGGTCGCCGATGCTAATCTATCCGATACCACATTAATATTAAAGCACTCAACCACCCACTAATAAACCTACACGAGGATTCTCACCATTAGTTGATAATTAATAACAAAAATCAAATTTAGGATTAATGACCATGTTTTTGGCAATCGCCAGACGCATTAGGTACAACTATAAACGGTATAAGCAGTGCGTCAGTTTGAAACTGGCAAAGAGTCGCTCAATTCAGAAATGTTATCGATTTAAACTCGGAATTCGTTGTAAACAGATCAGATCTTGGAGATCTTTGGCGAAGGCCATTGTCCAGCAACAGCATGATAAAACTTGTTCAAGATTGCCGAGAAGCAATGGATGCCGGCGCACCGGTCGTTGAGGAGATTCTTGGATCTCTCCTTCAACCAGCAAAACACGTCATTTGGCTGGAATGATGAAACTTTGTGTTATTCTATGATTTCAACTAGCTATATAAATTTATGTTCAGGTCACACTACAAACTGGCCCACTTTAAATCGACGCTATTGTATTTATTTAGCAATATTTATTTATACTATGTATCTCTCTTACATATTATACTCAGGAACAAATATAAAGGAAGGATTATTACGACACATTGTAAACGTATATGAACTTCGTTCTCTAAATAGGCTGCATGGGTATTGTACAAGTCGGGTACTAGCGTCTCGAAAGAGTGGTGTTCTCTGGTGAGAACTGAAAGAAATTCAACAGTCAGTTCTTCTTTTAATGCCCTTAAGAGTCCCCGGTGAGCTCGGTTCTCCATACAAATGTAGTTACGCTCTCATTTTAAAACGACTTGCTAGTTTACTCTGAAACTGTGTACTTAGAATAAGTTAAAGTATATGCTCGCCTATAATTAGTTTATAGCTTCAGATACCATAGTAAAAAATACAGCGAATTTAAAATTTTCATGCAAAACTTGTTTTTGCTGATTTTCGTTTGTTTTATAAACTGGAGCCATATAAACTCATACAGGCAACATTATATATCTCATATCATTATACATGCAAAGTTTCATTACAATCCAACACGTAGTTTTAAAATGAGAACGAGACTCCGTTTGTATGGGAAGGTGAAATTCGGCCGAGCTTGCCGGGGACTCTTACTCTATCTTTAGCAATATTTTCTAAATAAAAATGTAGCAAGTCCGGAGCTTCTAATCGCCTTTAGAATATAAGATCGGAAGGGTTATTAAATAGAAATGCTGAACTTTGTTGAGCTCTAAGTCACATGACGCGGATCTCCATTATGACGACCTGACCCTAACCTTGATACATACCATACATATATACCATCTATTACTTCCAAGTTACTATCGTATCCGTACACAATCGTATTGTGAATGTACTACATCCCCAGCGCAAGTTTTGTCCTAAATACACGATGGGTCATCAAAATTCCACACAATAAATTATCAGCAATAAGCTATGTCAACCAAAACTGTGATGTTTCGACTCTAGATTAGGTTTCAAGCCAAATTAGGTGAACCAAATAGCTGAGAGCTAGCTGCGGCTAGCCAAAACCACTCAATCAGGCCACTGATTTTGACCCAAAAACTTTAATCGATTGGTTCCTGAGTATTTTGCCGTTGGAGATGCCATATTACGGATACATTATTTCTTCCAAAGTACCGAAATCGAGGGCGTTTGTAGAAATTGAATTATACTAACTACGGTAATATATTACATTTCTAGAAAACGGTGAGTACAAGTGGTGTACGTGTTTACCGCGCTTCTCATCTCTCCGGTGGTTAAATGCTTTAAGCTTTGTTCACATGTAATTTTATCGCACTTGTGCTCAACCGTTACGTATTGACACTTTGGTCAAAACTAGGTCCACCACTAACAGTGGTTTAACAAGTTGCTAGGGAAGATTCTGTTCGCACCGTCTTGACATCGTGCAGTAAGTATTTAAGGTATACCCGTGAACTTTCATATACCTACCTTTAAAAAATAAAGGCCCACTTTAAGTATCGTGGTAAATGTAGATTTTGTTTTTATTTATCAAAGGTTTGATTTCAGTGTGCAAATAGTAAGTCGAGCGTGTCACGCAAAAGGATTAGGTACCTACCTATTTAATTAAATACCTTTGCTACTTATTTAATAAAACCCATTACTCGTACCGTAAAACCACCCAACTATAGTCCAAAATCACCCTCAACTATGGTCCAAATTAATTATTTTCTGTCGGGACCATAGTCGGGGTGGGTAGACTATAATTGGGTGGTTTTATGGTACCTACTTTACTGGTAACTTGGGTTTTGCCCTGTGTATTGTTGATATTACAATAACATCGAATCGATTTGCTTCGACATTCCTCATTAGGAAGGCTATAGAGTGAAACTCTTCCAGCATACCTGTTCCCAGACGAGACTGAATAGGCACTCCTAGGTAAGTATGCTCAATCGTCGGCTTCATCGTCGCGAACCAACATGTGAGATTGAAGCTTGCTATCTAACTTAAGCAAAACTAATCATAATATGGGCAGGGGAATCCGCGTAAGGTTGGCTCACGGGTCGGTGTTGAACCGGTGTTGAAAGATCGCGAAACTGACATCTACCTCTTTGATCAAGCTCTCGCGATCTTTCAATACCGGACGAAGAACTTATTCGTTCGTTGAGTTTTCCGTTATGGCCGTCGTATGACAACCAACCCGTGATACAATTTTACCCGGTCTCCCTTATTTGACATAAAATTGAGGTGCTATCTATTTCGCATATTTTTTTATATCCGAAACTCATTTCGCCGAACAGGTTTCACATAATTTGATTTCGCCGAATGTTCATCTCGCCGAATCATTATCTGTCCGAATCTAAATACGCATAATTCAACCTCGAACAATAAAAATCTGCTGCCAGTAAAGTACGATTAGGTAAGGTTAGAACTGCTATCCCGAACAGAAGATGACTGCTGCCAGAAAAGTAGGTTTTCGGCATTAAAAAGTTATGCGTAAAGACTATTGTGCGAAAACAAGATTCGGCGTAATGAAATTATGCTTATAGATCATTAATATCATTATGCCTATTGTGATTATACGATATAGAATTATGACAAAAAAAATATGCGTAAACAAGGGGAACCATAAAATTGAACAGTTTATACATATATCCGTAATTTGATTTAAAAATATATTGATTCCATTTATAAATTAACACAGTAAGCAGAAATACATTTCATTCCACAAGTAAAATATTGGCCATGCAGGACGTTGTCAACCAGCTTGTTCAATCATACAACCTATTTCTAATTATCCAGCATTCTTTCCATGCAACACGCACGTCGCGTTGCACCATTGCACCTTTCCATTGCATTGCAGTTCTCTGCGTGATAGAATCAGAAATGAGGATATGCACACAAGAACCAAAATAACCATCATTGCTCGCAGGATTGCTTGTTTGAAATGGCTATGGGCGGGCCATGTAGCCCGGAGAACGGATGGCCGTTGGGGCAGTGGGGGGTCTCCCCTACGTGGTGAGTTCTGACACAGGGAAAGTCGTGACATTGTCGATTTTTTTGAAACTATTAACTGCTAGCGAGCTCGCAGCAGTGCAAGTTTGTTGGCTCGAAACTTAAACTAACAAACACGCGCTATTGCGAACTCGCTATGAGTTAATGGATTCCAAAGAATCGACGATGTCACAACTCTCCGCTGTTACAACTCACCTCGGTCTCCCCTAAAGTCTACTGCGTTGCATAGAAGGGTGCAGCGTTAGACGGCCCCCGATTAGTTGAACAGACGACCTCGTAAGGATTGCAGGGAGTCAGTGGATGCGATCTGCCCAGAATCGCACTATGGTGAGCTATAGGGAAAGCCTATGGACGTTCATGACTGATAGATGATCAGTCATTTAAGGGTAAAACGGGACCCTATTACTAAGACTCCGCTGTCCATCCGTCTGTCTGTCTGTCCGTCTGTCACCAGGCTTTATCTCAAGAAACGTGATAGCTAGACAGTTGAAATTTTCACAGAAAATGTATTTCTGTTGCCGCTATAACCGCAAAGACTAAAAACGGTATAATTTTATGTCTGTCTGTCTATGACGTTAACCAATATAAAATGATCGAACTCCGCGTACATTTTGCTTAGGAGTAGGGCTCCGTTAACTCTGGATTATCATATATTTTCTACGGAACCCTCGGTGCACGAGTCCAACTCGCACTTGACTGATTTTTTTAAATGTTATTTCATACGCGCTAGTATATCTGGATTAACATAGTTTAGAAGTAATAAAGCTGTCAAATAAAATATTAATTTGACAATGCTGATAAAGCTACTGAAATCAATCATCATTACGAGAGCGATAATCAATTATATTGTATCTACATTTAGTAAAGGACTTTTGGATATATCTAATCAAACTGGTTTATTATGGAACTGTGCAATTCTTACAACAAAATTAGTTTTTTAATCATGGGGATTATTTTGATTTATTTTACGCATTATTATGATTTAATTATTTAAAATATGATTAAATTCAGTTTGCGCCGATCCGTTTGGATTCAACTTGAACGTAATGGTGAACAGTGGCCTTCAGGTCCTAATCCCCATATGCCGGGAGTACCATTATGATTCCTTTTAAAATTCTAACAGTAAAGTAAGAAGAAGTAAGTAACTTCACAGTTCGGCGGCGGCGCTAACGGCTAAAGAGTTGGATGCATCATACAGAGATCCATAAGCAAGAACAGATGACGAAATCCGTCGTCTACTGGTATGGACAATTAGCTCAGTCGGTAGAGCGTCCTGCCCCGGTCTGGCTCAAGGCACTGGTTCAAGTCCAGTATCATCGAAAAAAATGTTTTCATTTGTTTCTGATCTTTATTTATAACTAGCTTCTGCCCGCGACTTCGTCCGCCTTAAATTCGTTTATCGCGGATAAGGGTATTTTTCCGGGATAAGAAGTAGCTTATGTCCTTTCCCGGGACTCAAACTATCTCCATACCAAATTTCATCGGTTCAGCGGTTTAAGCGTGAAGAGGTAACAGACAGACAGACAGACAGACAGACAGACAGACAGACACACTTTCGCATTTATAATATTAGTATGGATAATAACGCAAGTGCAGTGATCCACTTAAGAATTGCAAAAATTTTGATTTTTATTATGATATTTGTAAAAACAAAAAGTAAGAAGAAGTAATAACACAATTTAACGGATTATATCGCGAATATTATCTCATTTTAGTTCCCGACGTTTCAATTGTTTTATTTCAATGAGTAATAATCGCGAAAACAGAAGAAAAAAATTAAGAAGAAGTAAGTTCAAGGCAAATGTCCCAATATTTGGCATGCACAACCTGAATTCACTACAATAGAGTCGTTAAGCAGGGTGTCAATTATTGAGATTTCATTGTCACCTTACCTATTAAAATATGCACTATTTTACTTTTTACTTTTTTGACAGGAACCCATAAATAACAAATTGTAATAATAGAAATAAAATATATTTCTCATTTATTATGGAAAAAATTTACGTACGAATGTTCTTGGTCATTGCTATAAAATGAAGCACATTTCACTATTTTTTTGTAGAAAACTTTTATGTAAAAATCTATGTTACGAACTATATTGGTACAAAAACATATAATTAATTGCTATTCACTACAGCTCTAGCTGGAATCGAACCAGCGTCTTTTATTGTAATAAAAATTGTGTGATATTATATATTATTAACCCCCGAACAAAAATGAGGGGTGTTATAAGTTTGTCGTGTTTGTGACTCTGTGTATCTGTGTATTTGTCTGTGAAATCGTAGCGCCCATACGGATGGACCGATTTGAGTGCGGTTTTATTGTGTCCTAGATAATTTTATCCCGAGTGTTCTTAGCTTTAAATTGATGAAAATCGGAGCGCTCGTCTCCAAGATATTGAGCTTTTAGTGGAACAAGTGACCGGATCTCAGCCAATATTAAAGCTAGGAACTCCAAATTTTGTTGTTATGTTCATTTTTGTCGGGGTGTTTTATTTTTTTTTATTTTGTAGTTATATATATTGATTATTAAGTGTAAACAGTTACAATTATATTGGAGTTACAAACAAGTTACTTTCAAATTCTATGTTACTTGCATCTGTTAATACGTATTTTTAGTACTATATATAGCTTAACTAAATATATCTGGATTTATTCCGCCGTTAATGTTACACAACGGTAACACGACCCGTTCCCTAATGTTCCGATTGCGTTTATTTGACTTGTCTGATGAATTCGTATGAATCAGGATTATTTTTATATTGATAACTAGACTTGGCCCGAAACTTCTACTGTAAATCGAAAAACTTTTTTGTCTGAACTAGTCAGATATAAAGTAACGTATAGTAAATCCTAATACTGAGAGTCCTTATACTTGCTGGAGAAGCAATGGGACAGAGACGAAGCGTTACACACATAATTGATTGACTGCATGTCTTGGAGTATGGCTTCTGCGCTTAGAAGTTACAAATATAAGAAAGATACAGAGTGCTAACTAGATACTGTTCGAAAATTTTAAGCTACGTACGTAAAGAACGCATTCCGAACTCAATAAAAAATCTGGACAACCCACGACTGTTTAACAAACAGTTAAGGTCGTTTTTAGTAAATAAATGTTTTTACAGTCTAAATGAATATTTTAACGATGTTTTATAGCAAATGATTAGTTAAAGTTGGCGTGCAATTAACTTTTATTTTAAATAATGTTAATGTGTAAAATAGTAATAATTTATGCCCTCTGACATTGCTATGCCCTTGCAGGGCGTCACATGTATACCTTTTGTCTTATCTTTAACACCTTCTATATTTGAAATGTGATATGCAATAAATGATTCTATTCTATTCTATTCTATTCTATTCTATTCTAAAGTTGCGATAACTCTGTTGGTCAGAGCACTTCTGCGTTAAATAAGAGGCTGCGAAAAATACCCCATGAACGAGACAAAAAAATACTTATAAAAAGATTTTTTGTGACTGGGCGAACTCACGTATCACGTTAGCGTGTTTAAAAAAATGAAGCTACGGTCAATTCCTGGACTGAACCCAGAGTTCGAGACGTATTATTTATACAAGATTTCATACAAGTAACTTTGTGTATTCATTAAAAAAAGCCAAATGGCTTTTTCTATAAGTCAACCCATAAGGCCAAACAGAGATGCACGAAAATGGTGCAGTGGGAAAAATCATTCAGTAGTTAACGTTAGGACACGCAATCAAATAATGCATACATAAGTAATTAGTTATTATTAATTATATTTTTTTTCTTCATTATTTTTTATTGGTCTATATATGTGTCCACTGCGCTGGGCAAAGGCCTCCCCTCTTTTTCACCACTCGTGCCGGTGAAGCGCATCCCGCCGTCTCCTCTTCTGTCTGCTACTGCTTCGGTAGCCGTCTTGAGGTGTCCAATTAGTAGATAATTAGGTTAATTGTTCCTGATGCATTCGGAAGACGTGTCCGGCCCGGTCCCACTTTAGCTTGGCTGTCTTGACACCCACATCAGCAATACTTGTTTTGGAGTGCAGGTCGGTGTTTTTGATCCCACCAGTCGTGCAGCATTGCGAACTCCAAGTACGCCGGTTCGATCTTACTAACATTTAATTGGTATTGGGGCATTTCACCATAATTAGAATAAGAACTTCGTCGGACACGTGGTGGCTATGGCTATGGCAGCCACTTTATCAAAATATGTCATAACCTAAAAGACACTGCCAATATAGAAGTCAAGTTATGAAATATTATCAGATACCAAAAATCTGCTCCCTAGCATTGGTATAAATATTGTAACGTACTAAGGGTATGTGATTTAATAAGCACTTTTTAAATATTATATTTCTCACCTAGTCACTTTACGTTAACACACTTGAAACACTATACACTTATTTTATACTTGAATTCTCCAGTCGCAGTCGCTCCTTTTCGATGTTATCGCTTCCGCTTCCAAAGGTAAACTGAACTAGGCGCCGCGCGTCGCGCTTATATCTTGAACTTTAGGTTTTTTGGAACGTTCGATCGTTACACTAACAAGCCGCGGGGAATCGTTATGTAGGTACCTACTACCTATTATGAGATTGCTCGGGAACCCTCCGCGCGTCTCGCTCACACTTGTTGCAAATGCTCCGCGTACTGCTAAATTTGTGTTCTTCGTGTTGTCTCTGTCTAACCCTCCTGGAATATTCTCGGTATAGCCGTCTCTTTCTCTCCTGCTGAAAACTTCGTCATATATTGAATTGTCCTTCAAAAGCCCATAAGGGTCCTGAAAATGCCTGAAAACGGGTTCGGGCGGCTGAAAACAACGGCCACTGGGGTGAAATTTTGATAAACTGGTATTTGATAGAGCACCCTCTAAAACGGCCTGAAACGTCATTTCAGCCTGCTGTAAACGACACAAAGGCACCGAAAAACACGATCAAAGTTAGGTATAAAACTTAAGGTGTAGGCTACCGACGCAACAAATTTCAAAAGAATGGCGTTACGTAGCTGACATATTGATTGAATGCCCCCCTAAGAATAAATAATAAACCGTCTGTGTCATTTTGAGATTTGATCTCCGAGTGAACCTTATTCCAGTTTGGTTTAATCTAGCCTTAGAGATACATTACATTAGCTTGACCGAGAATAACAGTGTCACGAGATGTGGTCATGTATGCACTTCTGGCCATCAGTGCTGTATAAATGCAATTTCTTCGACCGTTATTGTGATTATCTCAATAAAACGTCAAAAAGATCGCCTATAAATGAAGTATAGTTGTCGTTTTACTGCCGTGTCATAGACCTATAGTTGATTAAAATTACGGTACTTCTTAACAATGGATCATTTTATGAATATTCACATACAATGTTGTATTGATCATACTTTATCCTCCTCTCTGGCACCGCAAGAGCTTTTTACCCGACTCGACGACGCAAAATAGCGTAATGTGTTTACTGTCAGTTTATGTATTTATGTCTCATGTATGTTTGTTCCTTTATGGAATCACCACCAAGCCCAAGCGAGGGCTGATTTTGATGCTTCTTACGTCAATGTCATTAAAGACATGACAGTATAATCTTATAGCAACAAGAGATGCCATATTGTGAAAAAGATTTTAAAAAAACCGGCCTAGAGCATGTCGGACTATGCTCAATGTAGGGTTCCGCAGCCGTTCATGCGAATGGACACTACAGATGAAAAAATGAGATATGAAAAAGTGCACTACCAAAAAAGCGTATCTCTACGGCACTTATGTCCTTTTGTTGTGAAGCGCCGTTTTGCAGCAATAATTCAAAATGGTATATTCGATCATGTTGAAAATAATTTTCGTTGAAAGTATTTATTAAGCTGTATTTTTCTAATTTTTTTCATATTTTTTGGACATACCGTTTATAAGGTAATATCCGAAAATAGAGGGGGCGGGACACAATTTATACTACTTTCGGAGCGATTATTTCCGAAAATATTCGATACATCCAAAAAAAAATTTTTAGAAACATCTAATTTTTTTTTAAAGATCTATTGAAATATGTGCCACACATAGATATTTTCTGAAAATTTAGTTTTTCATTTTTGGTTACATGTATGGAGTGCCCCCCCTGCATTTAATTTATTTTATTATTTAACCATCAAACTAAGTAGCGATTTACACAAGACACCTATACTCCAAATTTCATCATTGTACATCCTGTAGGTTTTGAGTAAAATGCTTCTGACATACGGACGGAAACTATAAGGATTCCGTTTTTGCCATTTTGGCTACGGAACCCTAAAAATTGACGTGGTGATATATCGACTTGCATCAACAAAATGTAATATTTTGAGTTTGCAAATCTTCATTACGAACTGAATGAGTGAGTGAGACAAAATATAAGGGTGATCTTCAAAAATGTATTAATGAAATACATTTTTGGTCTACTCATAAGGATAAGGGAAGTTTAGGTCTAATCCTTTTGCTTAGCAACACCCGTGGGAAGCCACGGTGGGCAGCTAGATTTTGTAAGATAATCATCATCATCAACATCATCATAATTTCAGCCATAGGACGTCCACTGCTGGACACAGGCCTCCTCAATAAATTTCCACATGGGCCGGATAGAGGCCACCCGCATCCAGCGAGTCCCCGCAACCCTAAATAGGTCGTCCCACCACCTTGCAAGTGGCCTTCCCGCGCTGCGCTTGCCGGTACGCGGTCTCCACTCGAGAATCTTTCTGCCCCAACGGCCACCGGTTCTTCGAACTATGTACCCTGCCCATTGCCACTTTAGTTTGCTTACCCTGTTTGCTATATCGGTGACTTTGGTTCGTCTAGAAGATAATATGTCATAAAAACTGTTATTATTAATTATGTTGTTCACAATATCCATGCAAACATTTAATCACAAAGTTTGTTGTTTAAAATTATTTTTCTTTAATACTCGTAATGTACCTATATAAGTGTGTAAAGTGAGTGAAGTCGCGGGCCTTAGCCACGCGGGAGCCACTAAGGGTTTGTACTTATCTTGGGAAACCCTTTTAAAATTCCCACGCGCCTGTGCTATCGCCTCATTTGTTCCAACTTGTGATAATCCTTGCCACGTGTTCCTGATAGTATGAGTGATAAATGTTAGGGTCCCTTAATCTGTTAATACTTTATATGCCACACCTTTGTTAAATAATTGTCCGATTACCCACTTACCACAGATTATATAATGTAGGCGATAATCTCACGAGTGCAGATATTGGATACGATTGTACGATAGCATCTAATATAAACGATTTCACCGATACATGATTGTCATCATCGACCAAAAGACCGCACCACGTAGTCCTAGAAATAAGAACCACTAATGAATCTACCTTGTGGGTGCCTACCACACTGCCTGTTTCGGTGCGTCGCTTCTCAATAAGTCGTAGGTGGCTGCCGGTTCTGCAAGTAATGTGCCTTGCCCATTGCCAACGCCATAATAATATGCAATAGGCAGGGCATTCTGATTCTTTTATAGATCTCTTCATGATCTATGTGAGAGCGATGAATCCTGAGTCATTGACTTATTTATCTTAAGAGTCCCCGGCAAGCTCCGCCGAATTTCACCTTCCCATACACACGGAGTTTCGTTCTCATTCAAAAACTACGTATTGGATTGTAAAGAATATATGCATATACAATGAAATGAGCTATATCTAGGCCTGTAATTAGTTTATATGGCTCAAGTTTATAAAACAAACGAAATACAGCAAAAATAAGTTTTGTATGAAAGACTTAAATTCGCTGTATTTTTTTACTGTGGTATCTGAAGCTACATAAACTAACTACAAGCGCAGGCTTGCCTTATATATGCCTTAATTTATTCTAAGTACAAAGTTATAGAGCAAACTAGCCAGTCGTTTTAAAATAAGAGCGTAACTACGTTTGTACGGAGAACCGAGCTTACCCCCCGGTAAGCTATCTTGACCCTTTGATGCCGTTTTTGGGTCCTCTTGTAGATGTGGCACCAATTATTTTCGCACAGTTTGGGGTAATACAGTACAGTTTGACACACTGTCTGACCTATACGAGCTTCTTAATCTTGTGGTCAATTTACACTTTAATTTAGCTGTTGAAAAGTGATTATCTCATCAATCTACCATTATTGCTAAAACGCATTTAAATGTTTACAAACAGTTCTTTAAAGTCTTTGATACTTTCTTAACGTAAAATTACTCGAGGAACCCTTTCAAACAAATGAACCCTCTTGTCCATCAACTCTCAAAAGTAGCCGATGATTTTAATACTTTGTCACAGTAACGTAACAATAGTGCACCGCTGTAAGTACTCCGAACTAGTAAGAGTGACAAGGTCCTATTCTTCAAAATTTTCCAGTTACTTTCGAGCGTATTTTGACGCGGCAAGGGTACAACAATGAGCGCAATTACTGTGTAAGAGCAGGTAGAAATGAAACAATATCTCACTAAAATACCACGAAAGGAAACATTCTAATGGAACTAAAGTTGTCTTTAATTGAATAAGTTAAGGTTCTTGATGACTGCCATGTTCTCGTGGCTTTGGTGAGGTGAACCTTTAGTGGCCGTTCATTTGTTTTTGAGGTTGGTTCTGCGGAAGCTAAGATGCACGTTGTGGTTACGAGGATATTAACTTTGAAAATAATTAGAATATGTAAATATCTTTTAGCGGAAAATATGCCGGAGACTACGCTGACGTAAAACAACTTTTAAATATTTTTAGAGATTAGTTTGAGATGCGTGATTGCATTCAAAATGACCATTAATAAAGTACGAAGCGTGCTGCGTAAGTTTTCATCTCTGAAATTAGTCACAACGCCCTGCGACCTTTGACACCTAAAAACAACTCCTGCGACGCTAATGCAAATGTGCCAGTGATCAACACTGTCCTATCATTTGGTAACTCCAACTTTAATTCAAAGCAATACAGGTGTCGCGGTGCCAATTATTAGAATAAGGATGTAAAGCATTGGGATTTGTAGGTACGTTTATCTTACTGGTTATTTTTTATCTTACTATAGAGATACAAATCGCTATATTGTATGTATTGCAAGAATGATCGCCAGCCCCACCCTCTGGTGAGAAATAGCACCCAAAAAAAGTGTTATGCTTGCAGAATATGTAAAGTTAAATAATCCTTTGTAAGAGGTGAGTGGCATGTTATTAAACTCCTTAAGCCACTGATGTTGGCTGCCGTGTTTTGCACAAGTGCATGAAAAGCAATAAAAACTGCCTGCGTGTGCGCTACAAACTGTATTTAACTTGTTCTTTAATAAAATTTACCCTTATAGCTTCATTTTATGTTATTCTCGGGCGCCAGTCATAAATGTCAGATAAAATAATATTATCTTTATCTAGGTTATAATATTTACTTCTGCAAACGTCCAGTTTAGAAAACCAGCTCAAAATAACAAACCGCTATACGTAGGGACGTGCTGTATGATTTTATTGATAAATTCGGAATCTGACATTTTGGCATATTGGATGTCTTGTACATTTATTAACATTTTCACAAATTGATTCGTTTTGATACCACATATAAAGATATTATAATGGTGTCTCCAATTTTGTTTATTTTCGAAATATGCGTAACTAACGATCATGTTTTCTGGTTTCAGGTAAGTTTAACAATTTACCGACATGTAAGTATATAAACTTGGCCCTTTGGACCCTATAATCGTAATATTTTTATTACAAAGATGCATGTAAGTTAAATTTTTTATACCACGTTAGACGCAGTTTATAACGAAATCTAGTTTTCAGTTAAATGTCACAAGTCTCAAGACTATCTTTCATATGTAAAGTCTTGTGCATTTAAAAGCGAATAATTCCCGCTTCGCCTAGACACAAGACCGTAACAAGATATTTGGCCGGTCATTCCTCGGCGAAATTAAGCGCATCTCTACCCAACTAATCCCTAAAGCTGCGAAGCTTAACATTGCCAAGTTCAATAGGCACGAAGCGACGCCTTCATACAGTCCAGGCCATACCAGCACCCCGACAACACGTGTTCAAAGTATCGACCGAAGTATCGAATCGATGCCGCGATCTGTCAATCGATATTTAAAATCAGTGAGTGATTTTTAAAATAAGTGATTATTCGAACGATTAACTGTGTTGTGCTTTCGGTGATTGTGTGTGTTTGTGATGATTGTCAAATGTTTTTCGAGTGTTTGAAGGTGTACGCAGGTAAGAAGTTTTGTTTAAATAAAGTTGGGGAGTTTTTTAAGTTTAGAGTGACGGGAGATTTTTTAGGTTTTAGGGCAATTTAAAGCAGGAAGTGTAATGTTTGTCAGGAATGCATTTAACACGAGTGTATTAAATAATTAATTTAGATAATTTTCAATTAATAGGCTACCCGAATCAATACATAAGAGAAATTAATAATAAATGTCATGAGTTCAAAATAAAAAAAAAGAGTAGGTAGATAGGATCTGAAAAACAAGAGTATGATTTAGGTAAGTAATACGTATAGTATTGTCAAGAGCAAATAAGATGGGTACACTTTTTTTTCATTATAACGATGTTATAAATTATAACGTGAACATTGTTTTTTTTTACGAAAATCTTGACGTTTTTTGTGATTTTTAAAGTAAATTTCTTCACGAAGAAATTTATAAGATTATAAAGTGAAGTTTGAAATTTTAGTGTATTAATTTATTGATTATTACACATAATGACTCCAAACAATTTGAGTGTGTATGTACGAGTCGTTACTGTATCAAAATTAATGGCTAATATTAATAACATATTTTAGCAATAAATGAAGAAAACATTGTGATTGAGTTTATTTAATATCGCTCTCACTTGTGTACTATTTGCACGTGTCTTATTACGTTATTTTTAACCGACTCCCAAAACGGAGGACGTTTTTCAATTGGGAAAGTTCTGAGTCTCTTTTATTTTTTCCCAATAGTAAACCTTACGTGGACACAGAAACTAGAAATATTTATTTTTTCCCAATAGTATATTTTTATGTGTTACTGTTTTTTACATATATATATTTTAAAACCTCGATATACATTTTTACTTTGATCTTGCTATATGGATTAGTAAGAACATTGAAAAGAAAGTCATCATACAGCTAACTTTTTAATTTTTCCCTGATAATCTGTAATACATTAAAGTAAAAATTTATCTTACATACAAATGTTACATCGAGGTTTTAAAAGTATGCATCTAAAAAACAAAACAACATAAAAATAAACTATTTCTACATTTTAGGGTCCAAGTTATGTATACTGTTGAGAAAAAATACTATATACACTTCTCTGGGAAATTTAATATTTCCAATTCTTACTGGTAGTTTCTTTTATATGTCCCGAAATTGCTCGAAAATTGTCCAACCGTTATTAACAATATTTTTTTTGTTTGAAAGTATCACCAAGTTGGTCCCATATAATATTGGCCAGGATGAGATCCATGAGGAATCGAAGTAACTCCTCAATCATTATAGGCATAGATATGATATAGGAACAAAACAAGCATTTTTTTTTTCAAAAATACAAATGAACTGATGAAGAGAACACAGAACTATTCACTAAAAACCATGAAAAAAAAAATTACAAAAATTAAAACGACTCCAAGAAAATGCACAAAAAAAGACCGACGTAGGTTTTATTCCATTTTTGTAATATCGGGAATCAATAATTTCTCAACTAAGGAATATAAAAGTCATTATAATTATGAGTTTACATAAAATACGACTATAGGCTGATGAATCCTCGAGCTCGGGAGTGCGGCTAAATGCTAGATTATTATTTAATTGTAGAATTTAAATAGATCAGCTTAATTTATCGGTGGATTCCGAGGGAACTTAGTACACATTTCTTATGTTTATGTACTATCAGAGAGATGGTACTATTAATAAATATCGTAAAAATTACTTTAGTTATGTTTTGAACCGTGCATATACGGTGTAATACTCGTATCTTTCTAAGAAAAAAAAACACCGACTGCAAAAAAAACACTAGGTAAAACGTAAAAAAACAGTAATTTAGTGGCTGAAATTTGCTTTCAATTAACCTTTTTTTCAACTAAATCTATACAATATATACAATTAGTGTTATGTTAAAGTAAAAAAAAAAAAACAAATTTTCACAATTCAGGAATTTAGTAAGTTAACGTAACATTAATCGTATATATTGTATAGATTGAGTTGAACAAAGTTTAAGTGAAAGTAAATTTAAGGAACTAAAATCGGTCAGCAATAGGCAGAGAAATCGGATTTAAAAAAATCTATACAGTGGAACACAAAACTTTGTCCTTTTTGAAGTCGATTAAATAATCTGTATTATATAGCACTAAGGGTACTTACGGCTATAACAATGCGCAACCGGCGCGGCGGCGCGGCAAGCGAATTGCTGATACATTGCGTCTGATGAAATAACTGCTGTGCGGTGAGCGTCTCGAGGGCGCAATGAAGAGAGAATTCGCTCGTTGTCGTAGCCGGGCCCTTAGACTAAATTGCTATGAATTTGAATACTCTGCGACTTCTCATGCCACTCGGAACACACACAAACACACTGGTTTCCCGCTCTGTGACCGGACGATTTCAAGAGCAGCGCGCGGATAAATCAAGGAGCGCAGCCGCAGCCGCCCGCGCTGAAATGTTGATTACCGCGCCCGGCTGCGCAAGCAACGAGCTTTCAACCACTTTTGGACATACATTTATTTTTCAGGACACTTAATTGTTACTTCATAACAAGGTTTGTGAACAAACGTATGTTCTTTAACATGACACGATTAAAGGCTATATTATTTATTATGAAGCACGTTGCTTTCTCGCTCTGTGGTCAGACGATTTCAAGAGCAGTGCGCGGATAAATGAAGGAGCGCGGCAACAGCCATCCGCGCTGAAACTGCATTACCGCGCCCGGCTGCGCAAGCGACGAGCTTTCGACCACTTTTTAAAGATTTCCGTGTTAATATTAGAAAAGAAGAGGACTGTCAATCTTCATACAAATAGCCGTTCCGCGATATTTACAACGCTATCTATGTATAAGAATTATTATTTACAATTATTCAACGTTGTAAGCGTGTCGCAGTATTTAAATGTTACGATTTATTTATTATGACCTGTTTACGCTACGTTTCTTTGTACAATTATAGCATCGTTAAATGTTTAGTTTTAAAGTGCCATTTAGCTGTTGCCTGAATATCCCCTTGCGATCGAGGCACGATCCACAGTCTGCCAATTGACAGTTCTTTTGTTTTAATGGTCCTTGTTTCATATATCCTACCAAACCATAAATGTGAAAAATAAGCCAAGATTGTTAACAGTAGGCAGTTTTCTATTTAGTATGTTACAATATTAAGCCTAACTTGGCAGTTTTTTTAAATATCCAACAGAATATTTAACAAAACTAATCTTTTGCATTTGCCCCATATTTGCAATTGTCCAGGTTGACCTTAAGTCTAATTAAAGTAAAACAAGTGGAGAATATTAGCTTAATAATCCATACTACTCGTAATATTATAAATGCGAAAGTGTGTCCGTCTGTCTGTCTGTCTATTTGTTACCTCTTCACACTTAAATCGCTGAACCGAATTAGATAAAATTTGGTATGGAGATAGTTTGAGTTCCGGGGAAGGACATGGGCTACTTTTTATCCCAGAAAAATACCCTTACCCGCGATAAACGAATTTAAGGCGGACGAAGTCGCGGGCAGAACCTTGTTAATTATCTATAATTAATTACAATTATCATTTATTTTCAGATAATAACATCCATAGATTTGTTAGTAATTATCTTACAATTATGTTAGTTTCTCCTTATACATATATTATTAATTAATTTACTAAAACACTATCTCAGGTGATGATCATAGCCACCCAAAACCGCAGGATGGAACAATCAAATTTATTAGCGAATACCTTCAGATTTCTGTTGTGACTACCCCGCATAAATTATGCATTTATTATTAGGATTTAGATAAGAATCTCTAGAGTTATCGTGTAACATTATTAAACGTAGCATTTGGACCCACTTCTAGATATCCGGTTGTGTTGTAATGTCATATTCGTGGGAAGCTTACGTTTTAATGATATATGTCTATGGTCACCAACTAACATCTTACGAAAGTACATGTTTTAAAAGCGATAACAATTTGGTAGAATGAGTTACATTAATGTTTACAATACATAATATAAATTACATTTTTTTCTTTTTAACTTACAATACTATTATAGAGTTGTAAAAATGAAATGTCTATACATGGAAGACATTTTCAAAAAATAAGTGATACGGACTATCTGCAGGTCACTGAAATGAAAAATAATATTTTTTTCACTTCTCCTGCTCAAAAAGAAGGTCATATTAGCTTCGCGAAGCGCGACTAAAATACTACATTTAGCCCCTAGGGTTTAAAAGAAAGCCATATAATACCATACAAATTTCTATGAAACTGAAAAAAAAAAAACTTGCATCCAGCTACATACTACTTACGAATAATTAAAAATAAACAAACCAACCCCATCAGATTGGCCAAAATTTCTGATCGTATTGCAGCCCTTCACATTAAAATGTAAGAATTGTCTATGGCCATTATTAGTTTAAAAAAAATTATAAGCTGTCAATTTAACTATAAAGAATTGCTTAAACTGTACTTCTTATTTTTCATGAAATATACAATTTTAGTGTTAAGTCTTTTTTATTTTCTCGCAGTCGAAGTGAAAAGCAGAGTGTTTAACACGTGGCTAAAAGCCATTATGACACTCAGACATATTTGTCCTCGCTCACTTCGTGAGCACGTCCAAATAATCACTTCGTGTCATAATGGCTTATTTTAGCCCCTTGTCAAACAATGTAATATTATAATATTTTTTTCTGTTTCCGCGATTATTACTCATTGAAATAAAACATGGTCCTCCCGTGACCATGGAAAGCTGGAAAGCTTCCGAAACGTCGGGAACTAAAATGAGATAATATACGCGATATAATCCGTTAAATTGTTTTATTTCAATGTAATATTATTTTATTTTTTTGTATGTTTGTATATATCTTTGTGGCTTCATCACGCCATAACGGTTTAACTGATTTCAATTATTTTAGGTACTTGGATAGCTGGGCATCCCCAGATGATTAAAACATACTTTTTGCCCGACTACGATGTTAAAAAAAATAGTGGTTATGACTTCTTCTTTTCCGCCAACGAAGTTGCGGGCGCCTTTTAGTTAGTTGTTTATAAAGTGAGTGTAAAAACAGGAATGTACGGATCCGACAAGGAGTCGTACAATTTTAGTCACCCGATTCAAAATGATTCTAGTTATCCATCGAATGCGAGCACAAAATGATATTATTCCTTCTTGCAATCTGATTGGGGTCAATCGAATTGAAAGAGGTGGCACCGCACGCCCCGCCTCAGCTTTCAACTTGCGCCAACTTTCTCTCGTAAACCTCTTCGGACGCAACGACGAAATTATGTGCTCTTTGACAAATTGTGAACACGAGCGTGTAATTTTACAAAGGGCTTAAGTTAGTTAGTAATCTTAATACACTTAACGCGTTTCTACTGGGATCTTTACGAGCTCTTATTGGGTGTTACGGCGTATTAATAGTTTTATTATCGTTTATTTTCGTGCGTGTACCCCTTTAGTTGGTGCTTGCATTATGGAGTGTCAACTACTGGGGGAGACTTTAATGTTAGTTTAGTTAATGCACATACTTAGCGCCGTTCATACGTAATACAGTTAGCAGTTAAATTAACGTTAAAATGTCTGTAAGACGTTTAGTTAATTACTAGTACACTCGCTAAGTACTGACTAACATAGTGTATAACTATATAGTTCCTTAACTTATTTTAATAAGCACTATTTTAGCATATTTTTTAATGTTAACGGCTGATTACTCCTGTCAAATGGTCGATGTTGACATAATCCGCCATTTTCAAGTAACGTAGTGTTGTGAAATTAGGGCTAAAATATAGGATATGGACCAAACCTCGATAAAAAATCCGATATACTTTCGTTTTAAGAGTGAAAAATTGACTAAGGTATGGGCTTATTTGAAGTCAGTTACGTTTTATATTTTTGTAACTTATTTATTGCTATCATAGTCCACAATACTGAATAGGAGTACCTATTCAGTATTTAGTAAAGGAAAGGTCCTTTCTGAATTAAAAAAAGCTATAAAAATTAGGCACTTTATTCCTTGTGCAGTTTTATGTATCAAAAATATTGCGTATAAATATTATTATTATTTGAATGATTTATATTACCTAGTAAATTTTCCAAAACTAGACATCGTAATTTCAATGAATGACATCCTACTCCTCAGCTCTATTTCAATGTAATAAGGTTGGAGGTATAATTGAAAACGTATTCTTTTTATTAGGCAGTTTTCAATTAAATCAAATAGAGAACATCAATTTAAATATAACCACATTTGAACATTTCCGAAAATATCTACATTGCATTTTAAAAAATAAAACAATTTTAAAAGGTCCTCATTCGTAAAGATCGTAGACAGGTGAAAGTCATTACTAAGGCGGATTTAGTATAGAAATCGTACCGTGCATTGTGACAGTGTCATATCTACCTAGTGACGTCACTTACATAGAATTGTAAGCTTCCTATTCGTACATATTTTCCAGAATATCTTTTAAACAAGTTGCATTAAAAGAATATTTATGGGCTCCTTGATAATGAATTAACATAACTAAAAAGTGTGAAATAAATTAACTTTTTGACAAATAATAAAACCGACTCCAAAAAAAGTAAAAAAACTAAATAATTAGAAACTAAATAACTAAATAATTCAGTTTCTTCAATTTACTAACAAGTAACCACTTGTCTACTCAATCTATGCAATTAATCTTATTTTGGCGTCGGTGCCATATAAAGAATGTGTAAATTATCGAATATTGACGATTTTAGTAAGTTAAATTGTGAGTTGTGACACCGACTCCAAAATAACTTTATACTGTTTAAGTACTTAGTAGAAAAATCATTACTTGTAAGTAAATAGAAGAAACTGAATTATGGAGTTATTTTTTTACTTTTCTTTTAGAGTTATTTTATTTAAAAAAAAAGGTTCCGAATAATTGAGAGCATCCTCCTTTTTTGGGAGTCGGTTAAAAATGGGTGTCGATTTAATATTGAAATTTTGACAATGATTGGGACAGTGTCGAAAACTGGAAAATTTATCTTACATAATAAAGAGCGTTCAGATCACCGGTAAAACGGAATTATTGACGTCAATTTTATTGACAATTAGGTTCCGGATATAACGATTATGGCTTTGTACATCCATAAACAATATGATTGCACACATTACTGCAATTACATAACAGGCTAACCGTTAACTAGAAATAATTAATTTAGTTTATATTTATAACGGTATCGGGACACTTAAACTGAATTCAGTCTCCAATGGTCGCATGTCTTATGTATTGAAGTGTGAAAATACGTCCACCTGGTTCTGAGCCTACGGTTTATGCTCAAGGCGCTATGACTATGATGTTCAATAAAATAAACACTTAAATTCCCTTAGGGTGGCCACATACACAGTGTCCCAGTTATGTTTAGAAAAAATATCTTAAGATCAATAAAAAATCTTTTAAATAATACGGAGTAAGTGATATTTTTATGTATTACTATTATCGCGGATAATTTTATTTTTCTGGGATAAAAAGTAACCCAAGTTCTTCCCGGAACTCAAGCTATCTCCATACTAAATTTCATTCAAATCAGATCAGCAGTTTAAGCGTGAAGAGGTAACAGACAGACATACAGACACACTTTCGCATTATAGTACAAAGTATATAGTATGGACATTATCGATCTGTTTTTTTTACTTAGTGCGCTTATATAAGTACGGAAGGTACGTAGGTATGAATGAAAATCTTTTATGTCATTATTTAATTCTAAGGATCGGCGATTTCTAAAAAACAGTACATATTTAAGGGCTTCATAAAATAAAGTTTGAATCGATACCTGTGAATAACGAAAGTTCATCTACACTATTGTTAAGTTGTTTGCCATCTTCTATATTGGTAATTTGCTTTACTGACAGGTATCGTTTAAAATTTTGATGTAATTAAAGCCCTTGACTAGGCTTTTTAAACGATTATAGATGCATACAGTAATTACCATGATAAAACTTGAAGTGACACAAATAAAAAATAACGTTAATTTGGGAATTTGCAAGATCATCACAGTCTCAAATTTAGATGAATTTCCAATTAAGCTATGTCAGAGTTATAAAACACTATATGAGATGCATCTAAGAGTTAAGTCGCAATATTAGAAGTTCCCGCGTTGTTTTTTAAGGTAGCCTGTTCAGTGTCCTACTTCCGATAAATCTCTTCCTCTCTCTTTCTACTGCTCCTTATCTTCGGCCAGGTTTTCATTTCATTTCATTTATTCATTGCACCATGGTTACAATAAGATGTTACTTATTATTTGAGTCCTTTACATGGGCCCTATCAGGGCGTTGCAATATCTTATTATAATAACTTATGTATTAATACTAAGATTCATCAAAACTGAAAAACGCGGAAAATACAAATTAGATAGATTAAAATTAAATTACTTGTACAAATATAACAAACAAATTTGATAAAAAAAATATTTTGTCCTTTCATTTCTATTATATGCAGGTCGTTCCGCCATCTCCGCGTTAAGTCACCCTTAATTTTCTTCTGCTTACACAAAGGACTAATTTGGTAGGGTATCCATATCACATAAGTCATTGTATGCATAGAAGCTAGAAGTCTTTTTGTAGAAGGTCGTAACTGACCGGTAATTAGTATGCAGCCACGCCTTTTTGTGCATTTGTATACTAATTTAAAATACACAGTTAAGATCCTTTTATAATTTACGATGCACTTGACAGAGTAATGGTAGAGTTTGTGAACTTGACCTATCCCAGCATGTGTTGATGTGCCATACGGTAGCCTTTTAGGAGTGATTTATAAGGTGATTTATGGGGGCAATCATTTTGTATTTGTCAATGGGTTTCGTGACTGATCTGATTTTAGTAGATAGGGTTTATAAAGTGATGTTTTAATGGTTACATTTTATCATATTTTTAAACAAGTCATTCATCACTGTTTGTATATATACGAGTAGCAAGAAATCTGTCTAGCTTTTTTATGAAATCATTTGGAAACATTGTATCGTATAGCGTCCTATTAATTGCCGAGTCACTCAGCGAGCTATGGAAAGGGCTATGCTCGGAATCTCTCTACTAAATTTAATCAGGAATGAGAGATTCGTTGATGAAACTATAATATTTTACCGGTGTAGCTGCCAATCCTGTAAAGAACTGAAGTTTATTTGTGTTTATCTCTTTGATGCATCCTGGCGTCAAAACCCATGGAACAATTTCAAAACAGATTTACTCGTATTCGATTAACGAAACATATTAGGTTGTCTCGCCTTTTTTTTGTTATATACAAGGTACTCCGCAAGGATATAAAAAAATAACCAATCAGTTCTGAGGCCAATATAGGAGGCCCAAAAAATTGTCTACTTTTGTACAAAACTTGAATAACTTCCGCTTTTTAATGAAAATTGTCCGTTGTAATAAAAAGGTGACGATATTTTTTTCCAAAAAGGATGACTTTAGTGAGTGGTAGCTGTCACTTTGATGTGTGTCATTAGCGTCGCGGCAACGTTGCGAACATACGAGCTTAATTCACTTTAGTTAGTAATCGCAATGAATGATGCATGATGTATACCATGATTATATCTTCAAAGCTAAGCCGGATTTGATTGGTTTTTACTTTAGGAATACTTGGCTAAAATATTTCGGGTTTTTCGCGCACCCTCTATATTTAAAGTAGATCCTATCTAAATTATAAACGTGAAAGTATGTATGTACGTTCCACCTAATCTCAAACACTACTTGACGAATTTTTATGAAACGTTCCAGTTATGTACCTTATAAGTATATCGGAATAGGACATAGGCTATTATGTATGTCAAATTTCATCGCTTTTAGAGACGAAAATGGGGATGTAACTTTGTACGGACAGTAAACATCTACGAGTACGCTATGGTGGAATAATATTAAGAGTTAGCAGAATACTTTATCGACAAACCTGTCAAAATATAATTGGAATGGAACTTGCCACACACCTGAGACAAAATCAACTCGTCACTTGTAACTGATTAACCGTAGATTTAATTGCCTTCTTTTCCGCTATTCCCAAAATTACCATATGAAGACGCGTGAAACCTCGGCACATCTGTCCGGCCACATGCGGCGTTTTCAATACTTCGAGACATAAGGCTAGCGCCAAGTTATAAGCGCTAGCGATAACCAGTTGGTAAGAGGCACCACACAATATCGGTCGGGTTCGGAGAGATGAATCTGTTTAACGGAAAACTATTGATTTGCTATCTCATTCTCTCAGATAAACCGGGTGGTAAGAGGCACCACACAATATCGGTCGGGTTGGAAGAGATTAATCTGATAAACGGAAAACTATTTATTAGCTATCTCATTCACACGGATAAATATGTCTGTCTCTTAGTTATGGCCAAGTTCTATCACAAGATCACTTTCTTATCCTCTAATTGACAATCATAAAGCTCTTAAGTAACATCTCTCCCTCTCTCTCTCTTTGAAATAACTCTTCTAGCCAATATTGGCTTATATACTAAGGGTGCCTTTCTACCAGAGATATGTTATGCTGTGCTATGCTATGTTTTCATACATTTGAACGTAGTTCCAGCTACAGCTACATTTCAAATGTACGAAAACATAGCATAGCACATCTTTGGTGGAAAGGCACCCTAATAAACACTTGTATTTGGACCGTTATAAGCATAAGCATCATGGGATCTACTATTATTAGTCTTATCAAAATTTACGTGATAGAGGCGTCATAATACAGCTATTTTCGATAAAAAAGAGGCACGACCCATTCATGATCTTAAAAGTATTAAATTAGTTTCCAACCTTATACTGGTACTTACTATTTATACAAGCGACGCTCTCGCTTGCAACCGATGATAGTTATATCAGATTTTTAGATTCAGAAGTTTAGCCAATAGAAGAAGTTTTGTCGAGTGTCGCGAACACTAACCGAATCGTCATTAAATTTTTTGTACTGAAAACTTCTATAGCGGCACTGTGCACTTTTTGTGATGGGAAAAAATGTTAAACTCGTGACAGATCACGTGACCTGTCATAAGACGGACACGTGACCTAATCGAAAAACTCACATAATAAATGCACTACGTTAATATTCAAGTTTTCACTTCTGACGGCACTCCCGGAATGCAACCCGTTGTTTTCTTATCGCTTTAACAGTTCGCTCTATTCATGTAGCGAAACGCTCCCCGCTACAGCATCTTCGTAGCCTTACCTGAAGTACATAAAGATTTATCGTCTGGCTTGCTCACGGGTGGTTAAGCAACGCTGACAAAGGAAATCGGATTGGAAACTGACTGATCAAGTGGACTCTGTTAATTAAAATGTATTTATAACGTCACATTCGTTTTATTCGATGCGAGAAATGTAATCGATCGGCCGGTCGTGCATTTCCGCTTTCAATGTGTATACGAGCTGGGGTCCGATTCACAAAAGCTTGTAACTTGTATTACATATATTACGTACATATTGTTGAAAAATTCCGCTTGTATCACAAGTTACAAGCTTATGTGAAACGAGCCCCTGATCTTTATGCCATGTCATTCTCAAATGACAAAAGTAAATTAAAAGTCGTCACCGGAACGTTTATCCAGTCGATGTTATCATTCCTATTTATTTATTTAAATAGGCAGATAAATACAATTTATCAGTTAATCAACACCTCTCGTGTCGACGACCGCGTATCGGTGTCGGAGCATCAGATATGTATCAATGGCGTTTAAATGAGTTACGCGGCGAGTTAAAATGTTTTCGTCGTAACATGGTTTTGTGTAGGGTGAGACAACCGATTTTGGCTCTCTCTCACGCCTAACGTTGGTTTAACCGGTTCAACTCACCTCCGCAGGTCTCGTGCCTTGCGCACCGTGTTACTACTCTACTCCTAGTCACCGCAAAGGGCGCAAAGGGTATTTGAGTTTGTAGATTTGCGCCCCCCCCACAGAAGCCGATCACTGGTAGAGGCGCCCTACCTAGAACTGCCCATTCCAAAGTTAGGTTCTAAAAAAAACATTAGGGCAAACATTAAAGTCGGGATACCTACTCTTATTTTGTGCATATTTGCGTAAGTTTATGCCCGTACATCTATTAAGACCTGATAAATTTTATCCTTTTCCAATTCATCTTGTATTTTTCTCTCTCATGAAATTGTTTCTATCGATTCTATATAAGATCATGGTAAATTCGAAATTCGTTTGACTCTTACATTAAATGGTTTCAATTGCAATGACACCGGTAATTGGATCACACGACCAGTTACTGGTCATTTTACCCTACGCAGGAAGTTTCTCAGTATACTGTCCGATTTACGGTAATGGGTCTGCGCGTGGCTAACAATTGGCTATTAGTGTGCTTTGATTGTCTACTATTTGTACTTTGTATGGGACGGTTGAACTTTGTATGAGCGAACGCGAATTAATGTTTCACTAGAAGATGCCCGCGACTTCGTTCGGAGGAGAGAAAGTCATAACCCCTCTTTTTCCTGACAGCGTAGTCGGATAAAAAGTATTCTATAACCATTTGTGAATACACAGCTACCCGTGAACCAAAAAAGCCACAGCGACACATACAACCATACAAAAATCTTTTTCGATTCAGTAACCTCCAAATAGTCCGTTAAAAAAATATTATTTTTAAAATATCTTTAATGTGCAGATATTTCATTTTTACAACTTTATAATAGTATAGATGAGCAGCAAAGTGCAGAGGAAAAGTAACTCTTTGGGAGAAGCGACTGTAATCACTACACTACTTTACTCTTAAAAAAATTACATCTTATGTAATATAAAAAATTAACCTAAATTCGAAATTGTTGTTGTTATTGATAAATAATAAAAGATTGGATTCACTCTTACATGAAATGGTACCGGTATTTGGGTCACATGACCGTTTACTGGTCATTTTACCCCAGGATATTTATCAGCATGTTGCCCGATTTACGGTAATAGTGTGCGTGGTTAACAATGGTTATAGGTGTGTATTAATTGTCTACCATTTGTACTTTGTATAGGACAGGCGAACTTTGTATAGGATGGTGGAACTTTGTATAGGGTGGAGGAACTTTGTATAGGATGGTGGAACTTTGTATAGGATGGTGAAACTTTGTATAGGATGGTGGAACTTTGTATAGGATGGTGGAACTTTGTATAGGATGGTGGAACTTTGTATCGGATGATGGAACTTTGTATAGGACGGTGGAACTTTGTATAGGATGGTGGAACTGTGTAAAGGATGGTGAAACTGTATATAGGACGGTGGAACTTTGTATAGGATAGTGGAACCGTGTAAAGGATGGTGGAACTGTGTATAGGACGATGGAACTTTGTATAGGATGGTGGAACTGTGTAAAGGATGGTGGAACTGTATATAGGATGGTGGAACTTTGTATGGGATGGTGGAACGTGTATAGGATGGTGGAACTTTGTATAGGATGGTAGAACTTTGTATAGGATGGTGGAACTTTATATAGGATGGAACTTTGTATAGAATGATGAAACTTTTATTAAGTTGACACTAATAAGATTAAATTGAAGAAATTGTAAAGTCTTTCAACAAACGGTTGTTGAAATGTCATATTTTTACTTGAAAATGGTTTAGATATTTGGCTTGGACTTGGGGAATAGTGTTTTTTTTTCTGGAGAGAAAGTAACGTATGTCACTCTGTGCAACCTCTATTCTATTTATATTTAAAATCACGTTGCCCCGTTATTGCATGAGACAAAAAATAAACACACATTCCTTATTATATTTAGTATTAGTAGGGGTACATAAAATATGGAAGACATTCGAAATAAATGTTATTTAATTTATGTTTTTTTTTTTGCCGTGGTCATCTAAATAGGAACAACCACTCTGACAAGAAGTGAGACAAAAATATACGCGACACGTGTTTTCATTTTCAAAACACCAGATAATGACCACGTGTGATGGAAGTCAAGTGCAGGTTCAAGCTTTAAACTCATTGAGATAAGAGACACATTTTCGTGATGTTAGTCATGACCATCAGTCTATAACGTCATGTGCTCCATTAGAATGGAAATGAAAAAAATACGATAGTACTAAGATTGACACTAAGAAAACAAAGTGAAATCCAATGTCTACATTGCAGCGACACCTTTAGCTAAAATGTGGCAACTGTGAAGTTCACTCTGTTAGGGTGAGAATTTAGTTTCATAAATGCTCACCGTGGCGCTAACATCAGAAAACAGGTTAAACGTAAAAATCTGTAGCAAATAGATAGTAACAAAATTCAAGGACTCGCTGACTGCATCCTGTAGTTAAGTTGGTACAAGAGCGTGTGCCCCGGCTTGGGACAAAGCACTAGTTCAAATCCAAATAGGGTCTTAATCATCTTTTCATTATTTAGAGCTTATAACATAATATTTATAAGAGTACTAGCTGCTTGACAGTTTTTGTGCCTTGCGCACTGCGTCCCACCCCAACTCAAAGTGGCCGCGGATGGTATTCCCGTGTGTATGTTTGCGCTCCCCCCACTAAATCCGATTACCGGTAAGGAGGCCTAGCCAGACCTATGCAGTTAAGTAAGTTCACAGTCTGTTTCTAAAAAAAGAGGCCGTTACGAATGTAGATATATTCATGCACACAACAGTAGTAGCATTTGAGTGGCAAACAAGCTTTATAAGAACTCAAACAACACTTTTCCCGCTCAAACTGGCGTTATAACATCCATATGTTTAATTTGTTCCGTCACCTTCATCCAACCCTAATCAATATTTAAATTGGCATTCCTCAATACATCAATCATTGCGAAATGCATATACGATATGAAATAAAGATAGCTGAACAATGGTATCGTGCGATATTCTGAGAAACGTGGTGGTATTTAGCGTCGGACTTTTGTTTTCTTAGAAAAGGGACAATTGGACACAGTGACCGCAGTACCATTACTCGAAACATTTTTAGGGTCTTACACGGTCGGCTGTCAAAACATGTCGACTTTTATTCATTAACAGAAAACCGCAACTTCGACCAAAAAATGTTCTAACGCACTTTATTGCTTATCTTCACACGTTTCAACTCTTTACTCGATATAGCTCCATCATGTAAACTGAAATCCGTTTAGCCTTTTTCATGTAACGTCATGTAGGGAAAGGGAAACACCGGGGTTAGAGAAACGTAAATGTGATACTGAAAACTGACATATGTGTCAATAGAATGGAGTTGGCCCAATTGCATGGTTTCTCTTTTCCTAAGAAATACACTATGTTACCCTTACCCCACCTGACCTTAACAAAATACGAAATCAAAGTAAGTACCTATACTTATTAATTTCAGCAACTTTATGTCCAACTTCGAGAAAGAGATCAATCGACGGATTGAACTCGAAAATCGATGGGCAGCGTTTGGGAAACTGCGAAGTGTGTTTTCAGCCAAGATACCTCAGTGCTTGAAGACGAAGTCTTCATCCAGAGCGTATTACCGGTGTTGACCTACGGAGCCGAGACGTGGTCTCTAACTATGGGCCTCTTAAGGAAGCTCGGAGTCACTCAGCAAGCTATGGAAAGAAGCTATGCTCGGGATCTGTCTACAAGATCGAATCATTAATGAGGAGATTCCTAGACTTACCAGCATACCCCGGCCACCCGCAAAGTTGGGTTGCCGGGACTCGCTGGATGCGTTTCGCCCATATCCGGCCCATATGAAAGTCTATTGGGGAGGCCTGTGTCCAGCAGAGTACGTCCTATGGCTGAAATGATCATGATGTCCGACTTACAATTTTAGTCACAAAGAAATATTAGACAGTAAATTTGTGATTGAAAAAAAGTATTGATATTGAATATGTTGTTGACATATTTAGTGTCCGATCCCGTGTATGCTACGCAACATAAAATACATCGATGGCTATTTACTTCATTTATAAAATATGTACTATAATATTACCGAAATTTAAGTTTTATTTTTCAATACTACAACGTTTTTGAAAAGGAATTGCACTTGGACTATAAAAATACCCTTCACGTGTACATGTTAAATCATTGCGAAGGATTACCCTTTACAAAAAAAGTGCGTCCGCACAAACCGTATTCGAAGATCTTAGAGCATTTGACTACTCGAAGATTTAGATACGGATACATTCCTCACTGACAAAGTTTAAACGAAAAATCATGTCATTTTATAGAAAAAAATACCAGTGTATGTGTTTTTTTATTGTGTGCGTCTGTCGAAATAGGAATATTTCCATAGTGTGCTATACAGGTACGTCTTAACGTCGTCCCACGCGAAAGAACCATGAAAAAACTTGATCTGTATAATGACACGTCTTGTCATATCCATTAGTTTGATGCTCTTATAATCATCATACAATATGCTAACTACCCAAACACACCTAAATCGCTATAGACGGCTTCAGTCAAGATCGCTTCCTAAATTAACTCTTCCTGATATCGGATCACGTACACGTTTCGTTGGATTCATTGCTACATGCCAGATAACAATGCTAGTTGAGGTTTTTCAGTAAAAAAAAAATGTTTGAGACCTTCAATTGGCTGACTAACAACAAACAGTATACATATGTATTTGAATAATATTTCGAAGGAGTGCGATTGTGCCGCTTCGCGTGTTCACTGAGGAACATATTTTTCTTGTTGGCCGGATATCCATTTCATAGAATAAACGTTGAATTTATAATTTTGCAATGTACAGCTAGACTGAATTACAGAAAATCGCTACTCCCTGATTCAGTAATGAACTTATCTCACTAAGAATGAATACTAACGTAGTCAAGGAGTTAGTTAACATCATTAAGAAATGTTCTAACATTGATTTCGACTGCCTAGCAGATTTAATCCAAGGGGGTCGCGACACACACGTCGAACCGCGCAATCAGCCACTTTCTCAACAGCTACCGCCTTAAACCCCCGACATGTTGCCGACAAACGTCTGATCTTGATTTATTACTATCCTGCATTCGACACACAGCAACTTAATTCCAAAAAACGCCATAAGTATTGCAGCATCGCTATAAAGTTACAACCATTCAACCCTAAGCCGGTTTTCTTAGTCCGAATGCCGTACATGTATATTGGAACGATCCCATGGAGTTCTCTCGACGGGGCAGGATTTGTGTCCATTTGTAAATCCACGCCTTCACACGTGTTTTGGGAAGTTGTATTTTGGGTGTTCGAAGTTGATTGAAAGTTCAGTTAAATAAATATTTAGCTCGTTTACTTGATGTGGGTAAATAAATCAGCGAGCCAAGAACAAATCGGCTGGTAGGGATTCATTAGTTTCAAAATTATCGTGAGATACTCGTATATGAAACTGATACTCTATAGGTATTCTTTTTTTATGTGATAAGGTAATATCGTACAAATTGTTAGGAATACGGAACAAAACTAGTGCATGCTTTGATGTGTCCCCCAACAAGACCGATTTTGACAATTGCCAATAACGGCGCGCTGCTAGACGGGTGAATATTATTATTTGTAAAAGTAAAGTGATCTTGCTGGAAATAAAAAAATAACAAATAGTAATACGTGTTGTTACAATATACGCGATAAATAGGGTTTCAATTATTGAATTATTGGTATATATTTGTCAGCTATTGGAAAATTTACCTTAATTAGAATATTCGTATGAATACCTAGATTAAAAGCGAGTGTTAAAAATATCTTCAAATGTTAAAATACTTAATCTTAAGCTTGTGTAATTTAACTATTTTTAAAGGTCATTATTTCATCTCAACAAATTTGTTTCGTATATTTATTTTCTACAAAAGATGGAATAGTGATTCTAAAGCATGTTGCCATGTTTAATTGAAACTATACCTGACTCGACGAAGGGAAACCCCCGATCGACAAAAAGTCAATATCAGTGGCGCCGGCGTTGAAATCTGATCCTCACCATGATCCACTTGTTCACTATCTCGACTATGTCAACAAGCGCGCGCACTGTCGAGTGCCCTCTTCCTATTGTTCAAGCAAAGCTGCAACTATCTTGGTAAAAAAACGGTAAACGGTAAGAATGATATCGGCATGTCTTTGTTTGTACATCTCTCATTTGTCTAAACTTTTAGAATGTAGACAGTATTAAGACATCAATAAACGTACTTAGATTTGGTTGGTTTAGAAAGTTGTATTTTTTTTTGGAGCTTCTTTATTAGTCCAAATCTTTTCTATCACATCTGTTGTTTTCATATGTCCTTCTAAATGGTAGAGTCTACTTTTATTTATTTATTTGTATGGCATTTTTGACAGAGTCGCAACAGCTAATTATAGACGTATATCTAGGTTCTTCACCCATCGGGCGGCGTTTTCACTAGGAGAGTGTAGATCCAGGATACCGTCATTAAATTTCCGTTTTGGACAGTCATAAACTGTATGGTGGATGGATTGTATGGGTGCCCCACAGTCACATGCTGGCGAGTTTCTCCAGCCACATTTAAACAAGTAGTCAGCACAACGACCGTGTTCCGTGAGAGTCTACTTAAGATCGTATTTCACAAACCTCAACCCTTGTTACGGTATGATTTACAAATTAAATTTGAAATTTCTGTGACTTTTTTAAAAAGCGATTGGATTCCTAGGCTTAACTAAGTACTAAATATAAGTAAATTTTGTATGTTTTATACATCAATAGCTAGTATCAAATAGCTAGTCCCGAGTCTGAACTGAACTTGTATAAATTGGTAAATTAATCTATGCATATTTTTGGTTCGATTATGATCATACTAAGACATGGCTAAAAGTAATGCATGAACACTTCAATACATCGACTTCATTGTTATATGAACACCATAATACGAAAGCTGTAACAATAAGTATTAAAGCCTTGTATTTCAATTCAAAGACCACTTGAGATCAAATAAAAGCGAGACAAGTTAAGACAAACATAAGCGCTACTGGAATGCTTAATTCATTATTATCAGTCCATCTTCATCGCACTTGAGGCATTATTTAAACATTCGCTTCTTTGTCGTCGCCTGTTTGTGTACGGTTATATTTGATGACATTTAAAGTGTTTTTCTTTCCACTTGCAGTTACGGTGACAACACCGAAGTGCTTAAAACGTTTTATAATCGCCTTCGTTTTAACCTTGATAAGTTACTTATAAAGTCTAATATTAAATGAGTTGATGCTCTCGTTTAAAACCGTCTGGTTTTGAAGAACTGTTCGATTCGTAGTAAGTACCCGACGAGATTTGCGGCGCCCTCAATATGTCAATTTTTCATTAAGTCTTCTTGCAGCATATCAAGCAAATCGCCTTCTGTGGTACACGTTTTGACCAACGTGAATTTCTCGTCATTATAACCTTAAAACAGTTCTTCAATGCTTCTTTTAAAGTTTAATACTGTCTGTTACTTGGCTGCAAGCGGCATATAAATTGGAAGTCAAATTAAATGGTATGTTATCAATAGTGACAACGATTGAGTGATCACTTTGAAGTAAAAACGAATGATGCTTAAAAGTGATGGATGAATCAATGTGTGTCGGGGCATGTTTTAAATGGATTCGTTTAAGCAGTAATTATTCTGTGTCAAAGTTCATATTGCGTTAGCGTTTTAAGACTGACATATGAATAAGCTTCTTTATTTAGGCTCAAGAAAGCTGCGAAAATAGTCTCAGGGTCTTTTTAAGAGAGTAAATATTGTGAAGTACTCACACCCTCTTATTTGCAAAGGCCAGCGGCTGCAAATAACTTCGAATATTTTTGGTGTTGACAATTTACTAATGGGCTTTAAACTCTTAAATTGGTAAACTAATACTCCTCAAAATATATTATCACAACAGTATAATAAAAGAAAATGAATAACGTCATCCAGTCGTCACCCACTTCATAATATTTGTGAAAAAGTTACTTCAGTCTACGCTTCGGTTTCCAAATTCACACTCCTCTTATTGATAGTTATTAGTTAGGATTTTTAGCTTCCAAGACAGTGTGTCCTGTTATATAAAATAAATAAAAATAAAAAAGCCTTTAATTCTTACAGAACTAGGTACTATTATTACATAAATGCTTACGTTAATATTAATATAAAATCGAATGTTAGTAGGTAACTATTTATATTATTATTTTTTAAATATTTTGGTTTCTTAGAAATTTACTTATATAATAACTTTTATCTATAATAATTATTCTGCAAGAACCCCTCTGCAGGTAAAGGCCTCCTCCAAAGTGAGCCAGTCTTCTCTGGATTTGCAGATTGCATCGAGTTGGGACCCGCTATGCGTTTGATCTAGTCTTCCCATCTGTTCCGAGGTCTCCCATTCTTTCTTTTGCCTACAGGTCCATTCCATGCAGTCACGCATTTGGCCCATCGCTGGTCTTGAAGCCGTGCCACATGTCCAGCCCACTTCCAGTTTAATGCAAGAGCTTGTGTTAGACCCTCTGTTGCTTTGGTGGTATTGCGTATTCTTGAATGCCGTATTTTATGTACCTATTTTCTTTATATTTAACATACTGTGTTCATTCCGCGTTGGCAAGTCGTAATTCTATGTCTTACGTTTTGATTAAACTTCCACGTCTGGCAAGCGTAGGTTAAACATGGTATAAGGCAAGAGTTCATGACCTTGGTCTTCAGTCTGGTCGACATGTTGCTCTTAAATATTTCTTTTAAACTCCAGTACTTATTCCATGTTAACTGTGCCCTGCGTTCGGCCTCTGGGTAGTTACTTGATCTGTCGAAGCTAATTTGTTTTTTGAGGTATATGTACTGTTCGGTATATTTGAGAGCTTTGTCGTCGACATATATTTGTACCTTGGTGTTGTTTGTCATTATCATTGTTTTGGAGAGGTTCATTTCCAAACCAGCGAGCTTACTAGCGGTATTTAATGACTCTACCATGTCTTGCAATTCAGTACCGTTCTCTGATATCCTGATCCTGATGTATAATCACTTGAAATAGTAGAAGCTTGAATTCCCAGGATATAAATTAATTCCGTCACATATAATTTCTGTCATTCCAAGGTAAATTTGACCTGAAAAACTTGGGATCATAGTTAAAGGTTCTCTATAATACAAACAAGACAAGGGAGGAAAAGAGGATGATCATAATACTTTTTTTTCTACGTGGAAGATATAAACTAAATGCAGTCCGTTTTATATTACTTCTCGCTCTACCCAATAAATTTGGCTAAATAGGCCGAAAGGTATTTTCTACAAATGATCTGCTTAAAAATCAAAGAGTCCAGTTAAATTTTTGATAAAAGAAAGTGTTAGAAATAACTTAAAAATGCCATGAAGGCCCAAATTTTTTATTTGGAGAATTTTGGGAATTTAAAACAAACTAAACATGTTTCTTAATTTTACCATATATTTTTTTTTATATTATAAATAATAAATTAATAATTGTTTTCCTGTAAAATTCACACTTTAAAGTAAAATACTCTTTCATAACTTTGGGTGGCTCTTTCAACACCAATCAGTTATGAAAGAGCCAAAAGACATAATATTTTTAAAATTGACATACCTAGCTCTCATGTTTATACTAATTTTCATATTTTTTGTATGATTATACATACTACAATATATAACAATTTAAAAGACAAATCTTGTTATTTATTTCACTGGGTCTTTCACGCTACTTCACCCCTAGCACTGAATTAAAAATAAATCTCTCAAAATGCTTAAATTAGTGATGCACTTTATTTACGCCATCACAATTTTATTATTTACAAAGGTGTGAGTGTGATGAGCAATCCAAGGTTCTGTGGCGCCTCTAAGGGTTCTCAGACACCACTTGTAGTACACTCGGCTAGCCGGACACTTGTCTTCGATGACACAAGCATGGATAGTGAAACTGACAGGTTTGATGTGATATTTTTAAAAAATCTACGAAATCCATGTTTTCACTGAAGGATGTGACGATGGAAATAGTTATATCTACACAGATTAATAGATGCCTCAGAAGGTATTATTGAATATTAACAACTTCTAATCAACTTAGTTGGACATATAAAAATCCGGCCAAGTGCGACTCTGACTTGCGCACTGAGAGTTTCGTACAAAACATACGCTAAAAACGGCCAGTCTATTAAAATCCAGTGTTAGAGAAAGCCCTACTCCTAATCAAAATGTACGCGGTGTGGGGTCATTTTATATTGGTTACTGGCATAAATAGACAGACATAAAAAATACGGCTTTCAGAATTATTTCGTGGGTTGTGCTAATTTGAAGTTTCTAGGTCAACTGGAAGTACCTCATAAGTTTTAAATGGACGGAAATTTGTATAGAAACACGTATGATTATTGCATCTTTGGATTGCTATGATTTTTTCCTGTGTTTTTTCACAGCCTCGAGAGATCGCAGACATAAGTACCTATTTGATGTTAATTTCCACTTGATACCTCCACGCGTTCCTGAGCATAAGGGTCTTGACAAGACATACACACAGATGAACGGACGGACAGACGGACAATAAAGTGATCTTATTAGGATTCCGGTTTTTTTTTTGAGGTACGGACCGTAAAAAGGAAACAAAACATGTAAAACGAAGTATGTAAAAAGTTTACGACTAGATGTTATATACAAAAGACTTTGACATTATTCAGAGTATACTTTTTCTGGTGTTATGGTAGGTAGAGCATGGCAAAAATAAACCAGACGGGCTTATGACTTAAGAGAAATTTCCTACAGCGGTAGCCTTGGTTTTACTTTCCTACTTATTAAAAGCCAAATACATACATACTTATTACGAAATCCAATAAAAATGAAACTGTTCATGTCACCAATACGTGAATTGTATCGTCTTCTTGAGAGATTGTATCCAATAACCACTTTCACTAGACCCCTTAATATTCACCTACTTCACCATATCATCACTCATCAAAAAGTTCAGAGAGCTCAAGTTCCACTGGATGCTTATGACGAGGAATTTGCGTAGGTGTCATACATGGCTTGTTTTCTTTGACTTTTCGCCTCATTAAGTGTTTGTATACACGCATTGGATAGGTCTCGTGTGATAAATCCACTGATTCCTTCCGAACCTCTTATCTTTCGATCGTTGTTGTGAAAAGTGAACTTTATTGTACTATGAAAGGCTTCTTTTTGTTTATACAATTGAGTGGAATACGAGATTTGCGAAGTAATCAAGCAAAGCGCTTACCACTTGCCCAATATAAAAATCTTGAACACGTGTTATGGGAAAATTTTGTGTTTATTTACATACTAAGGCTACCAGTGTTTGTTTTATGAAGTAGTAAAAGCGGCACTTGTTTTGTATCGTATGACTTTAGACTTATTGCTACTGGATAATGCACTGAAATATAACATAAAATAAACTGTTCAATTGATTTGTCAAAACTTCCCTACATTGATTAAAATTTCGGGATAAATAATGCCTTTCTAAATGTTATTTACAAAAGAAAAATAAAATCAATATGCCCGAAAACATTGTCATAAAATATCTTAACCATTCTGAATGTATACTATAGTAAAGTTGTAAAAATATAAAAAAAACTGTCTGTACATTTAAGATATTAAAAAAATACGAAGATATTAAAAGAGGAGTGTAGTACATAGCAGCAGAATAAATCATGTCTTCGTCTTGTTTGAGAATAGAATAACGAGAATTGTTAAAATACACTACATTGGGAACTGCAATGAAAATGACTCTTTAAAAACATTTACCTAAGTTCAATTTACCTATTATTATAATCCTCCTTAAACTTAAACTAAATCATTGTAGCTTTGCAATATCGCCAGTGTCGTGACATTTGTGCAATCCAGAGATATTATCGATATTTACGATATTCCGGTATCGATATTTCGTTACAAAACTAGTAACATGATCGCTGTCGTTAGATCGATAAGCCCTCCTATTGAACTGTCGACATGGTACTACGGTAATATTTATATACCGATCAAGTTGAGTTTGCACCTCATTTGTATGCTTCTTTATACATATCAAGTGCAAAGTTAATTAAATCGAGTATTACGACTATGCTATAGTTTGTAGATATAGGTGATAAACGCAAAGGCGTAAAGACGTAAATACTATGGGATTTAATCAATTCTGACCAGTTTTAATCTTTATTCATCTGATAAATGATCCGACGATATTTTACGCAGTCTGATGTTATTACGTATTTACATGACTCGTGATGTTTATTTGTATTTGACAAAGTTTTTCTATCTTGTAATGGTTTCTTTTCGAACTCTTAAGATCGCTACAAAAAGAAAATTTAAAATATAAAAGTTATTTGTTATGCAAGGCTGCAGTTGTTATTTGGCGCAAGTGCTTGAATTGAAAGCCTCTCGAAATGTTAAATTAGATATAGATTCCTGAGCGTTACGAGGCTTTCAAGGTACGAGAAGTAAAATAATTTTACAGCCGTGCGAAACACACAACTTTTCACCTCACTACAGCGACGAAAATGAGAGTTCCAGGCAGTCTTCTTTGGGAAGGTCTTTTACGACCTGGATTTGGGCATTACAAGCATCCTCAAGACTGTAAAATCTCGTGTTTCGTTGTTCGTGTTTGATTTTTGAGAAGAGGAGGTTGTAAGAACTCTTTGTTTTCTGCAGTCTTCAAAAAATCTTTAGCGTGAGTCGCGACGTACTGTCACGATGAAAAAAGAGCCGTATACCAGATTTAGGTTCCTTCTTTTTAAAATTTTCAAATACAGCGGATAAACATACTTCAGTGTACCACTGAGCATCCACAGCTTTTTGATCATCTTAAGAAATGCGAGTAGTAGCCACATGACCGCTTGCGGAAAAAGAAGTGGCCACCGTTATTTTTCCAGCACTTTGTTTACGTTTCAACTTCATCGGGGAACGTCGACTGCCGCTTAGTCAGTCGATCATATTGGTAAATCCAACTCTCGTCTCCAAAAACTGCGTTCATCTGATAAAATTTTACAAGCATTTCTTTGGACCTCGTCACGCAAGATTCTTTTTATTGCTGACATTAAATGAGGCTCCCATCGTAAACACAATTTTCTCATAGCTGGCTATGAAATTTTAAGGATCTCTTTTATTTGCTTTTTGGGTCTTCCTTAAGAATATTTTTCATAGCGAGTATGTTTTCTTCCATAACTGAACTCGTGGGACAGCCACTTCTGTTGACATCATTTAAGGAAAAGATCCCTCTTTTGAATAGGGCGGACCATCAAAATTGTTGCACGCGACTGTGCATGGTCCTCAAATGTTGTGCTGATACTAAACGCTCCTGGCACTCACACTTAGTCCAAATTTGAAGTCAGCCAAAATCCTCCCACGGAAATATTTTTGCTTGAAATCGATGGTAGACGTGAAAGGCCCGCGAAATCGATAGGAAAAGTAGCCGAAACCTTTATTATTTTAATGTTTGTTTAAATGGTTTTCTGTGCTCGAATTTCAAACAAATAATCTCTTAAAAAGGTTGAATTTAAGTGTGTTCCATTTTCAAATTTCAATTATCTCAAAATGTTCTTAGTGTTGCCAGTTGCCACATAATTTTGATTAACAAATCATGGTGGTTGTAAATTATTACTCGAAAGACAACGTGCACTGTACTATGAAAAACATTATAGTGTGGTAATTTTCCGTGTCAGCAATCTAGTGAATGCAGTCCGTCTATTTAAACCCTTAGATTAGATGTGTTTCTAATGGAGGTTTCAAGGTGTCGTATATATTTACCACTATTTTTGTTACTGCCTTTTGTGCACACACCACTGCTCACTGGGTGCAAGTACGTAAAACGCATAAATATAGTTAAGCAAAGTAAATGCAACACGAGTAAATTACATAAAATAGTTCTCCGTTACTTCTAACTGGCTTTAAAATAACCTATAAATTATAAGCGCCAACCGTCGACAGTAAAAACATACGGAAGTTACGTATCGGTATTGTGTTAAGTGTGTCAGTAATACCTATGGAGGGCATGGTGTTATCGGATTTGATTATAGCTACCTATGTTACGAATAGCTCGTAGAACTGATGGCCGCCGGATCAGAAAGGTTCTCGACCGCGTACAGGACGACGCAGCGTGCGAAGGCCCTCAACAAGATGGACCGAAGATCTGGTGAAGATTGGGGGAAACCGTTGAATGGGGGCGGCCCACAACCGATACTTTTAAATACTATTTTGATGGCAAAGTTATGAATATTGCCTATGATACAATTTACAACCAACTTTACACGTCACGGAAGCATCATTTCTGACAACCGTGATTCGAATTGACCACGGCTCAAACATTGGCTTATCAAACATTTATATTATTATTTTTGAAACTTACACACATATGATGTTAGTATTTGAGCTTAATACTAGTGGGTCTGTGAGTTATAGACCTCGCTAGTGTTTGAACCATCTCCGCCCTTTTGAAAAATGTCCAATAGGTAACTGAATCGACAAAAAAAAACATATATCTACTTAACTATCCAACTTGCTGACGCTACGCTCTCGCTCGGTCAACTTGGCAGCTTAATCAACCACGACTACAATCCTTCAGTGATTCGACGAATATCTATCTATGTTATATTATTTCCTTATATTTCCGCTCTGAGGAACGTTAGTCAAAATGACAATTATTGTCTGTCATCTCCAGGATTCAGTTTTTTTTATATTTTTTATTAAATATCTCTGAAGAAGCAGACTCCACAGTCTTGCGAACTTTAGGTAAATATCTGATTTTAACCTGAACTTGGCAAAACTATGGAGTCTGCTTCTGAACAATATTATTTTAATACATAATTCGATTACTGAAACCATATAAAATGCTAGAAGGCGCCTGCAACTTCGTTCGCGGAGGAGAAAAAATCATAATCCCTCATTTTTTCGCTAGCGTAGTGGGGTAAAAAGTATCCAATAACCACCTGGAGATACCCAGCTACCCGTGTACCAAAAATTGTTGACATCTGTTTAGCCGATTTTGCGTGATGTAGCCACAACGCCACATAAAAACATACAAAAAATCCAAAAAAAAAATTTTTCGTTTCAGTTACCTCCAAATAATCCATAGGTAACAATTATTTTTTTGAAAATATCTTCAATGTACAGATATTTCATTTTTACAACTTTATAAAATGATAGATTATATTTTTATACATTAGGATTTTTCAGTTTCTTTTCTCCTCGAAACTCTGTTAGGTAGTTGAATGAGTTACGTTCGATAAGTTAAACACCATTTGGACCAATACATTTTGACCTATGATCTGTACGACTACTTCTCGTGTCACGATTATTGTATCGAAAATCGCAAATGAAAAGAGCTCGAAACATCGGGATTTAAAATTTACTTAATAAAATTAATCAGTTTCAATTAATTTAATATATTAAAAACTAGTATTCAAAAGGAAATGAATTATTAACAAAAAAGTATTCAACGTTCTTTAACTCTACCTGATCATCGGGTTAATCCATTCCTATGTAAGTTCGAAATTCTAAGTTCGTATCGTGCCGTACGTCCTTCTCGCTCTCGTGTTAAATTGTACTTGTTTGAGTGCGACGGCGCAATACTAACTTCATATTTTGAACTTCGGAATAGTCCCTCGGTTATGCTTTTTAAATCGGTACCGAGCTCTTTACACGGTCTACGTATTAAATACAAAGTGCCAGGGCCATTAAAATACAACAATGAGCCATTTGCCGACACGACCTCGCCATCTTTGAAACGCTCGCCCAATTGTAGTGTTAACTGATTAATGTTATGACTACAACTTTTATCGTCTTTTTGCTTCCACGTAGACTGGGAAAGAGATGAGCACTTTTTTGTGAACCTACGCTTTAGTTATGTACCTATTTTTACCTAGAAAATATTCTGAATTTAATGGAACCTTAACAGCTTGTTTGGGGATACACTAGGAAGAGTTTCCTAAGTTTTCCAACCCTCGAGGACCTTGTGCTGATGGGGTGGGACAAAAAACTCAAAATGTTCTTACTTTTGTTCAGTTTTTGACTTATATTGTATTGTATTGTAAACACTTTATTGTACATAAAAACAATAAAACAAAGAAATTAAAGTAACATATTTGTACAAAGGCGAACTTATCCCTTTAAGGGATCTCTTCCAGTTAACCTTAGAGCAAATGAAAGAGAAGAGTAAACATCAACGCAGATAAACAAACCAACAAGTTAATATGCACAATGACATTAAAACTTAAAAGCTAAAGTAGTATACACATACACATAAACCCTAAATAATAAATAGTAATATAATAGCATATATATCATCTAGATAAATAAATATACGTGTGTAAATATATATTTATATACATTATAAATATACACAAACGGATAAATATTAAAAGACGAGGTCAGGGGTCTGAAAGCCATAACTTTTTTAAGTTATCTTTAAATGATGCCACGGATTGTGACTGCTTAACGGACACCGGCAACGCGTTCCATAATTTAACCGAGTGGACTGTGAAAGATCTCCTATATGTGCGCGACTTATTGGGCGGAAAGGCGAGAGAAAGATTGGCACTTGAGCGCAGCCGGTGGCCACTGCCAGCCGCCATATACGTAAATTTTTCAGAGTGATAGGAGGGTGACGCGGGATTGAATAATACATTGTACAGCAATGACAGCACATGCACGTCCCTGCGACGACGAATCGGAAGCCACTCTAGCTGAGAACGGTACTGAGAGACATGATCAAACTTTCTCAGGCCAAAAATGTATCTTATGCAAATATTTTGCAGACGCTCAAGCTTATCAAGTAGCTCTTCCTTGAGGTCCAAAAAAGCAATGTCACCATAATCGAGAAGAGGAAGTAAAAGAGAGCTGGCGAGAGTAATCTTAGTATGCAGTGGAAGGAAATTCTGCAGACGCCTTAAAGAATGCAGTGACGCAAACAGTTTCCTGCTCACCTCAGATAAGTGCGGTGACCAAGAAAGAGTCTGGTCCATGGTAATGCCTAGATTTTTTACAGTAGAGGAGAGCGGGATTGTTGTTCCATCAAAAATAACATCTGGCATCACCATTTCAGCCAGTTTGGAAACAAAGTGCGGACTTCCAATAACAATCGCCTGCGACTTCTTTGCATTAATTTTTAAACCAAAATTAGTAGCCCACCCACGAATGGATTCCAGGTCTCCATTGATTTTACTAACCAGTGATGGGAGGTCATTCATGCTGGCCGCAGCATAGATTTGAAGATCATCTGCGTAAAGATGATAGCTGGACTTTAATGTTCTAGTAATGCCATCAATAAAAATAGAGAACAGAAGTGGCGAGAGTACACCCCCCCTGTGGGACACCAGCGGAGAGGTTGCACCACTCTGAAATGTTGTTCTGAACTCTAACACGTTGACGCCTTCCAAAAAGGTACTCCCTGAACCACGATAAAGCAGTAGGGGAAAAATTAAGCGAGCGTAGGATTCCTAAAAGGATATCAAAATCTACAGAATTGAAGGCACTGCTAAAATCTAGAAGTACAAGAAGGGTTAGCTTTTTATTTTCAATATTCAAGCGAATGTCATCGGTGACTTTAACCAAAGCAGTGACGGTACTATGCCCAGGACGGAAACCAGATTGAGACGGATTGAACATATTGTGCCTGTTGAGATGCGATAAGAGGCGACGATTGACAAAATGCTCAATAATTTTTGACAACACGGGGAGAATGGAAATTGGACGATATTGAGACAGATCAATTGGGTTCGAGGTTTTGGGAAGTGGTATAATTTGAGCATATTTCCAGATTGAAGGAAACGTTCCCGAGGTAAAAGAGAAATTAATAATGTCCGAGATTATGGGAACGATATAGTCCGCCACGAGCATGAGCATGTCCAAGCTAAGGTTATCTTCACCAACAGCCTTCGTCTTAATAGTTTTGAGAATGGCAAGAACCTCTTGCGGAGAAATGCTTCCAAGCTCAAATGTACATGAGTCGGGGTGTTGGGTTATGGCAAGGGAGGCTAGAGTATTTTTCTTGATAGAAGTGTTTAGAGTAACTGGGGGGGTACTGAAATGCTGATTGACGGCGTCTAGATCTAGAAGACCGGTAGGACAATGCGAAACTTTGCCCACCCCAAGTGACTTCAAAAATTTCCAGAGCTTGGATGGAGGGCAGTCGTCGATAGACTCATGAATGTACCGGCGTCTAGCATCGCGGCAAGCTCGGTTGCAACGGTTACGCAGCGAAATATAATGAAGATGGTTCTCCTCCGAAGGATGGGATCTAAGTTTGATGCGAGCTTTATTTCGTTTGGCCATGAGAGCCTTTATATCGGATGTGAGCCAGGGCGCAGGAACATGTTTAACTCGCATCGGTTTTAACGGGGCATGCTTATCGAAAATCGCAAGCAATATGGAATTGAAAGTTTCCAGCTTGTGGTCAATGTTATCGAGGAGGTCGATGCTGTGCCAGTCAACATTGCAGATGTCAACGTGGAGCGCCTGCAGATCGATGCCACGAATGTTGCGACGTGATATAATTTTATGTCTCTGCTTAGGGGGACGAATTTTAAATGAGGCAAAAATCAAGTCATGACAGGAGAAGGCAGCAGCATTAAATTGACCGTGAAAGGATACTAAATCAGGAGAAGAGGTCAAGACAAGGTCTAAAAGAGAAGGGGGACCATTGTGTGGAAAATGAGTGGGACCAAAAGGCAGAAAGCTAATATTTAGGGAGGTTGCAAGTGACTGAAGTTTACGGGAACGAAGATCCCCTTTAAGGACTTATATTTCACTACATAGGGTTAATCATCAATAACTGACCACCTTATAGTCAAAATGAATTTTATTTATAGGTGAACGGAATTCATTTTGATGTAAGATATCAATTACTGGCCACCTAATACTAAAATTCTCTTAACCTATAAACAGAATTTATTTTAAGTACATTAATTGGTACCTTATATCAAGTTATCGACGACTTACCTTACTGAGCTTAAAATAATATATGTAACAGCAATATAATACTGTGTTGTTTACATAAGTCTAAGCACCGCCTACATTTTTTCTGCTTTGTTGTGAAGGTTGACTAGTAGAGATGCCTTATGGTATTCAGTTCGCCTTTTACGATATTTTTTGTGCAATAGAGATTAAATAAATAAATAAATAATATCACATCAAAAAGGGGCTTATTCGCGTAGTTTATTAGTAGTAAATTATTAGAACATATACTCCAAACCTGCTCTCCTATTGCCTAACGCGTTTGACGCTCGCAATCAGAATCAAGTGTCATGATTTTGTATGGGCTATGACTATGACAGTTGATTCGGATACAAAGTGTCAAAATTTTGTAAGGCAATAACTCCCCTGATTAGATTAGTGATTACTTACAAGTCTACAAAAATAAGTTGTACAGAAGAATACAGTTATTCTATGTTTTTTAAAACACTTAAAACACATGCGGTGTTATTGCCTTTTTAGTTGGTCTTGTTGGCAAATAATAGTACTCACAACAATGGTCGGTATGCGAAACCGAGACCACGGGTTCTGAGAAGACTGTGACCCAAACACTGACCTTGGTGGTTAGCCGATTTGAACTAAAAACAATATGTACAGTCAACATCAGAAATATGTATACACTTTAAAAAGGTGTTAATGTACTATAATGTATAGATATTTATGACGCTGACTGGTAAATGGCGATAGGAACACAACAGAGGAGAATATACACACTTATACCTTACGTGAATACGTATAGATAGTAAGCTTACACAAATACGTACATATATAAACAGACAAGGAACGCAACTGCAATACGAAAGCAAAAAAATAACACAAATATAGTCCAGAAAAGTGCACAATCCTTATTACTTAGTTGCGAACATTCATACATTTTTTGAACGGTGCTCCGCCTCGAAGGGACCTTAATAGTGAACATAAGGAGATAAATAATAGTGTATGTCTGTGTGTGTGTGTCTACTGTTTGTTGTGACTGTACCTCTGAGAAAAAGGAAAGGTAAGCAGGAGGCGAAAAATGGTCTATACATATTTTTTTTTCCAAATATATAAACGTTTTGCTTGTTCTTAACATATCTTCGAAACAGAATTTTATAAAATACAAAAAGGCACTAATTGAACGCGTTTTGCAATAGCTGGCGGGGTTTTGCGCTCAATAGAGATGACGGAAAAGACGGAAGACTTTTACCCCACAGTGGAACACTTTAACAGGCTAATAAAATTTAAAACTCCTACTTTTTAAATTGTAAATTTTAAAGTATGTTTCTTTTTCTACACTTAAATTCATTAATGGATTTAGACGAAATCCATTTGATCATTCGGAGATCATGTCATGGATAAACATATAAGCTATTTATACTTACTTTTCGTAAATAGTAAACATCATTCTAACCTAATAGTACACCTTTTTTGCCTTAAGCTCTCATTTTTTCATTAATAATGTAGGTAACAGGAATTTATATGTTTAGTGCCACATTGCCAATTACATACATTACATACGTTTGGGCCAGGTGCGGCTCGGGGTGAGCCTATTTAAGTCCTTCTTCACCTTCCACTAACTATACATATAATTTTGTTATCAATTCACAACTTTGACAGAGCCTGTTGCGGATGACACGTTATTGGTGTGTTTTATGACGAAGCTTGTCGCTGATTCGATTTTGTTTACCACTTGACGAAGCCTGCGTTGCGAATTAATAATAATGTTTTAATTTTATAATTGGTTATTAACTTGGTTATTCATAAAACCTATATTTTTTACAATTAAAAAATCTTGACCGGCGCAAATGACAGGAAATAAAAATCGAAGCATTCCTAAGCAAAGAAACTGAACAAAAAATATTTCTCAGAACCGTGGTGCTCGGTTCGCATGCCACCCTGTTAGCGTGCTCTTGATAATTCCTCCTTGTTCTAAGTATAAAAACCTTCCCGATGTGTGCCCACTTCTTAAAGCCTTCTTGTGAGAGAAAAAATGATTTTGTTGATAGAAATAAATGAATTGTGATATAGATATAAGTCACAGCGCAAAGAAAAATACGATTGCTCTCGCACGTACATATCACAATAGATAATAATGTGGTGTTAGTTTCCCCACATTAAAAACACAGAAACACAAACATTTGTGTTTCATATTAAGAAATAAATGAATTAACATCTATTTTGTAGGCTAAGATGCTCAGTGTCAAAATGAGTCTTTAACGCATTTATTAAACGTTATTCATATATTCACTTACTTGGTCAAGAGTTAGCCAGGAGAGATTTCATGATAATGGCTCCTGGTTCTAACTATAAAAAACTTTCCGATATTGTCCACGTATGAAGGCCTTCTAGTGAGAGGAAAACACGTATCGGTTAATAGAAGTTATAGGACATGCAATCGGTTTACCGATTTGTTTGGAAAAGTCGTCGGTATTTTGATTAAAACTCGGTTTTTCCCGTAGTAAAAAATAACCTTTTCTCATTTGCCTGAACTTTAGCCATTTACCATTTACTGGTCGGCGCAGCATGTTTTTTCTTCCGTACCAGTAAAAATAACCGATTACATTTTCTGATAAAATTAAATAAATTGATGTCCATTTTGTTGATTTAATTGGGATGTAATTTGCGATGACCGGTAACATAACAATGCCAAACTTAGTATTTTTTAAGGCCGCCTATTATCTTTTGTATTTTATGTTAACTGTTTTCTGTTGTTGGTGTACAATATAGGATTGTTGTATTGTATTGTATTTTTGAGATATCACTAGTTTTGGTAGCATATGAGAACCTTGGGTCCCTTGTTCACGTTTATGGTTTGGATGGATGACAAACTTGTATAATGCATATACTTATATATGTATAATGTTAGACTACTACTAGTCTAATTCCCGGACTAACTCTCTTACTAAATAGTGAATTTCAGTTGCTTTGGGCTATTGAAATTGTAATACTTACTTACTTAATCCGATGACTCAGTGACAAAAAGTGAGTTTTAGGTTCCAATAAAAGATTCCTCCACTTCTGGCGATCTAACGCTGTCTTCAGCCAGTTTTTGGCGTTCAACTCCGCCAGATCCTTCCACTGCATCTCTCCAGCGATACCTGGGGCGGCTGACAGGCCGGCATCCTGATGGTCGACCTAGATATGCTCTGCCGATACCACGATCAATTGCAATAATGTTAGTAAATATATATTGTATGTCACTACTCCTAATAAAAAAGAACCGGGATCGAAACTAACAAGGATCTAGTGTCACTTCTGCAAGCACACTATTCTCTGACCTACATTACCTACATCAGATCTTGACCCCACAGGGTCAAAGCATGTTCCCACGTTAACAGACGGGGTAACAAAATAGTTAAATTTACACGCGTACGCAAACAGGTGCAGTCACGTCTGAGCGTTGACAGTCTGGCTGTTTGTCAGGCCAGTGGCAGAGCTGTGCTAGACACAGATTGCGCACTGTATATCTGTTACAGCTTAAAGTTGTGTTTAAGGCTTTGTGATTATTGACCCTTATAAACAGAGACACGACACGACGATTACATAAGAACTATTATAGAAGGAAAGATTGAGGGAAGGAGGAAGAGAGGAAGACCTAGGGGATGTTATATAGATTGGTCTATATATCAAGGAGAAAGTACGTATAGACGGCGTGTCGTATCAGGACATCAAAAAATATTATATTAATAATCGATCGAACTCACATAAAACAAATAATAAATTCTAATATGTAACATAGCGATTTTAGACAGTATTGTATTGTATTGTATTGTATTGTAAACTCTTTATTGTACATAAAAACAATAAAACAAAGAAATTAAAGTAACATATTTGTACAAAGGCGAACTTATCCCTTTAAGGGATCTCTTCCAGTTAACCTTAGAGCAAATGAAAGAGAAGAGTAAACATCAACGCAGATAAACAAACCAACAAGTTAATATGCACAATGACATTAAAACTTAAAAGCTAAAGTAGCATACACATACACATAAACCCTAAATAATAAATAGTAATATAATAGCATATATATCATCTAGATAAATAAATATACGTGTGTAATATTTATATACATAATAAATATACACAAACGGATAAATATTAAAAGACGAGGTCAGGGGTCTGAAAGCCATAACTTTTTTAAGTTATCTTTAAATGATGCCACGGATTGTGACTGCTTAACGGACACCGGCAACGCGTTCCATAATTTAACCGAGTGGACTGTGAAAGATCTCCTATATGTGCGCGACTTATTGGGCGGAAAGGCGAGAGAAAGATTGGCACTTGAGCGCAGCCGGTGGCCACTGCCAGCCGCCATATACGTAAATCTTTCAGAGAGATAGGAGGGGGACGCGGGATTGAATAATACATTGTACAGCAATGACAGCACATGCACGTCCCTGCGACGACGAATCGGAAGCCACTCTAGCTGAGAACGGTACTGAGAGACATGATCAAACTTTCTCAGGCCAAAAATGTATCTTATGCAAATATTTTGCAGACGCTCAAGCTTATCCAGTAGCTCTTCCTTGAGGTCCAAAAAAGCAATGTCACCATAATCGAGAAGAGGAAGTAAAAGAGAGCTGGCGAGAGTAATCTTAGTATGCAGTGGAAGGAAATTCTGCAGACGCCTTAAAGAATGCAGTGACGCAAACAGTTTCCTGCTCACCTCAGATAAGTGCGGTGACCAAGAAAGAGTCTGGTCCATGGTAATGCCTAGATTTTTTACAGTAGAGGAGAGCGGGATTGTTGTTCCATCAAAAATAACATCAGGCATCACCATTTCAGCCAGTTTGGAAACAAAGTGAGGACTTCCAATAACAATCGCCTGCGACTTCTTTGCATTAATTTTTAAACCAAAATTAGTAGCCCACCCACGAATGGATTCCAGGTCTCCATTGATTTTACTAACCAGTGATGGGAGGTCATTCATGCTGGCCGCAGCATAGATTTGAAGATCATCTGCGTAAAGATGATAGCTGGACTTTAATGTTCTAGTAATGCCATCAATAAAAATAGAGAACAGAAGTGGCGAGAGTACACCCCCCTGTGGGACACCAGCGGAGAGGTTGCACCACTCTGAAATGTTGTTCTGAACTCTAACACGTTGACGCCTTCCAAAAAGGTACTCCCTGAACCACGATAAAGCAGTAGGGGAAAAATTAAGCGAGCGTAGGATTCCTAAAAGGATATCAAAATCTACAGAATTGAAGGCACTGCTAAAATCTAGAAGTACAAGAAGGGTTAGCTTTTTATTTTCAATATTCAAGCGAATGTCATCGGTGACTTTAACCAAAGCAGTGACGGTACTATGCCCAGGACGGAAACCAGATTGAGACGGATTGAACATATTGTGCCTGTTGAGATGCGATAAGAGGCGACGATTGACAAAATGTTCAATAATTTTTGACAACACGGGGAGAATGGAAATTGGACGATATTGAGACAGATCAATTGGGTTCGAGGTTTTGGGAAGTGGTATAATTTGAGCATATTTCCAGATTGAAGGAAACGTTCCCGAGGTAAAAGAGAAATTAATAATGTCCGAGATTATGGGAACGATATAGTCCGCCACGAGCATGAGCATGTCCAAGCTAAGGTTATCTTCACCAACAGCCTTCGTCTTAATAGTTTTGAGAATGGCAAGAACCTCTTGCGGAGAAATGCTTCCAAGCTCAAATGTACATGAGTCGGGGTGTTGGGTTATGGCAAGGGAGGCTAGAGTATTTTTCTTGATAGAAGTGTTTAGAGTAACTGGGGGGGTACTGAAATGCTGATTGACGGCGTCTAGATCTAGAAGACCGTTATTGAGAAGCTTGCACAGATTTATTACAATTAAATGAAATATTAGTGAGAACGGCGTGCTAACCAACTTTAAATCATTATAGTTCCTAACTGGTATTTCAAAATTCAAAATGATAAAAGAAACCTATTCAATGATACTCCACTCGATATAGTTTTTTTTATTTTTCACAATATGGCGTCTCATCATCGCCATTTTGGGTTTTCATCATTTTCATGTCTTTAGTGACATTCGGACCGGTAAAACGAATCAATTGATGTAAGAATCATCAAATACGGTCCTCGCGTTTGGTCTCTAGAGTGCCAGATAGGAACAAACATACATACATACATACATACATACATACATACATACATACATACATAGACTGATAAACACATTACCCTCCTTTGCGTCGCGCAGTCGGGTAAACAGAAAGCTGAAGATTGAAAAACATGGAAGGTACTCCACCGACAAGAGGTTGGCTCCTAAGCTTCTGATGATGATAAACTGGAAATCACGTGAGCATTGAGAGTCTAGTTTGTCATACCAGTAGCAAAGCTGTGTTAGACACAGATTGTGCATTGTATCTATTCTATGACAGCTTATGCTAATGGTTAATTTTACTAGCTTATTGAAAGTTGAAACAATCTAATGTTATTTGTTTCATAAGGTTTTTAACCTCCGACGAAAAATGAGAGGTGCTATTTTTTTAACGTGCAAAATGTTCATGATGTGGTAAACTAATTAAAAATTGTGCTAACCAATAAATGCATAATAATGATAACACATTTTTAAGTTCTGACACTCAGATGTTAAAACTCTGCACAATAATACATTTTTATAATCCAAATTTACGACTTGCAATGCATGAATTTTACATCCGTTTAAGAGCACACCTGCTTTTGTATACAGAAAAAACATGCGGGTTAATAAATGCATTTTCGTTTCAACTGCCATTCAGAAATTGTGATTCCGATGGTCCACGCCCAAAGTTACAGTTAATACTTACCTGCATTAATAATTGGAGACAGAATTATATATTTAGGATTATGTCTTAAAAGTGATTTTCGGGGAATTTGGACGATAACTGTTAAAAAAAACTTCTCTTTGAGCTTTTAATTGGCATTCTCAGAGTTTTTCGATATGTTTGCGCATTAAGATGATCAAACTTAAGCCTGAGTAAAGCGAACAGAATAACGATGTAATAAAAGATAAGAGATAATTCATTCCACATTTAAATTTCAACGATAAACGCGCGTACCAACTATTCTAAAACGCAGCGTTCAAAATTCAGTGATCTTTCTGTCAACAACTTTATCTAGGACAGATATTAGTTTAAGGGTGACAATGATGAATGCAGTTGCTATTCCTCACAACTATTCTATCATAATATTCCAATAAGCTGTACGTGTATTGGAAGTAGTTACATACTTAAGCTCTTTTAAAGCTGACGAATATTTATTATGTCGCATTTAGGACAAGTATACTAATGTAACTGATAATTTCACGAATAATGCGTAAACTGTCCTTTGGTGAAGTGTTCCGTTCTCTTTGTTGGGTTTGGCATTCTGTTTATGTTTTCAGTCAATACTTGACATTCGTTTAACACATTAACAGCTAGACTACGAGCATATTTATTACAATATTGGCACGCTGTGAAATATTTGTTTCTTTTTTGTGTTTTAGGGGGCAAACGAGCAGACGGATCGCCTGATGGTAAGCGATCACCGTTGACATAGACACCTGCAACACCAGAGGAGTCACAAGTGCGTTGCCGGCCTTTCAAGTGGGAATACGCTCTTTTCTTGAAGGCTGAAGGTCCTGTTTTAGTTCAATGTACCTAATATTGTAGACTTTCTTGAACTTTAGTTCAATAACGTTTCGTTAGTCGTCTTTTAATCGAGTTACAGCTTAAAACATCCGCGTACACAGTTCAACATTCAGTCAAAATATAAATACTACATACCAAAGACCGTTAAAACAAGAGGACTGTCAATCTCAATACAAAAACCGTTCCATGATATTTACAACGCCATCTATGTATAAGAATTATTATTTACGATTATTGAACTTTCCAAGCGTGACATAGTGGGTGAGGGCCAAAAAGTTGGACCATCGTTATGCGAAGTGAACCATACAAACCCGATGAGTGAATTGATCCGTTGTGCTACGAAAATATTCAATATTGAATGGTTAATTGTTCGTGGCAAAACGGAAACTTTCATAGAAAATTTAATTACGTGAGTTAACGTGTCCAACTTATTGAACTCCACCCAGTATGTAAATGTTGCCATTTATTTATTATTACCTGTTTGCGAACAAATAAAATTGTTACAGCACTATGTTATGTTTGTTTGTGTCTTTGTTCAATTATAATAAGGGTCATCTAGTTTTTGCCGAATATCTATGCGATCAAGATATACAATAGAATCCAAAGTATGGCATTTGACAGTCCTCTTATTTTCTGCTTCTACCCTTATCTACTTACGAGAACTTTCTGTTTACGCGCAGATTGTCACATTTGTGTATGTCCTAAACATTATTTATTTACTTACATTACTGTAGCTGAACAAATATAATTTATCCGCCGTTCATTTCTCAGATTGATACGTGAAAAACGGTACATTCTTGTAACGACTGAGATATCGCTAATTGACATCTTCCACACAAATTTGGTTATGCATAATATAGAATCAAAACAATATACAGTGTTTGTTAAATAAACCTCTTCTCTTAAACTACAATAAAACTTGTAGACTCAAATAAAATGTAATAATAGAGTCCTTATTCAGACATATTTGCATACACATCTCAAGCTAACCGTCCGACCCTTTTCAAAGGGCCGAGAAATGGCAACTTCCCGACTGGTTATGTAATGTTAATATTACTGTCCGTCTGTCACTCGTCTGGTTTTGCATTTAAATTGCCGTCGTGTGTGGGAAGCTTGTTTGAGGAGCTCTTGTTTCGTGGTATAATGGTGTTACTAAAAGATGCACTAATCTGAAAAGAGGGTTGCTTTACTAACTCAGTCATCTAACGACCCTGTATTGAAATACGAATCTTGCGGACGTCACTATCGCTCCCTCATCAGACCCCATAGTCATTATAAATTGCCACAAGAACTTGTAATCTATACTATTAAAAAGTTGTAAAAATGAAACGTTTGTACATTGAAGATATTTTCAAAAAAAATCATTGTAACGGACTATTTGGAGGTCTCTAAAACGAAAAATATATATTTTTTGGTTTTTTTGTATGTTTGTATGTGTAGTTGCGACTTCATCACGCAAAATCGGCTAAATGTACTTCAACTACTTTTGGTACACGGGTAGCTTCGTATCTCTAGATGGTTATAGGATACTTTTTACCCGACTACGCTGAAGAAAAAAAGAGAGGTTATGACTTTTTCTCCTCCTCGAACGAAGTTGCGGGCACCTTCCAGTATAAAGATAAAAAGGCCAAACATGAAGCAATCTAAGCTTGACTAAAACTTGAACTAATAGTGATATCTATACTATTATAAAATTGTAAAAATGAAATGTCTGTACATTGAAGATATACAAAAAAAACTAGTGTAAGGGACTATTTGGAGGTCACTGAAGCGAAAAATATTTTTTTTTTAATTTTTGTATGATTGTATGTGTCGTCGCGAACGAAGTTGCGGGCATCTTCTAGTATATGTCTTCTAGTGTCTTATATAGCCATCTGTCGTATACCAACAACTTTTACACGATTGTTGTATTTTTTCATATTAATAATTTATGCACGTGTTCGTCTTGGAATGGTGCAGTATTACGCAACCGCGTGATATCCATCATACGCTAAAGAAACGCCTTATATGCGTTAGAGTGATATGTTTATACGCCCATTTGGTTATCAGCAACATTGAGTCCCCCAGCTATGAAAGGTCATATGTGAATTATTAAGGTGTGGTAAATACATCCTTTTGATTTCGTGCCAGTATTGTCTCCCACCTGACACAAGGTGGTTCGCATCTGGTTGCAACTGGACCAGCCAAGGTCGTTGACCCTCACCTTGCGATGATAAATGGGGATAGGCGGCCGCGATTTTTGCAAGATTTTTACGGTGCGGGAAGGATGCTGTTAGTTTCTCGTAGCTGACTGTCCTTATTGACTTTTTTATGAGGTTTTTCACAATTTTAACATATATTTATTCTTAAAACAGGACTTTTTGATTGTGTGCCGACGTGAATCGTCGTTTAAATATTCTAATAAAAAAAAATAACTTTTCTATATGTATTGAGTGACAAATATTAGATCTATTGGATTAATCGGTCTCAGTAACAACTTTATACTAGTCGTAGAATTTATTTAGGAGGTTACACCACGAACGATACCTACTTACCGTCGTTTTTCAAAAGCGTTCTGCTGCAATATGCGACTACACTAATGCAAACTGCGAGCTAAATCCTATAAAAGTTATAATCAAATGATTAACCCTTTGAGCGCCAAGCAACGAAGTAATACGACGTGATTCAGACGCCACATCAACAAAATAGAATTAACCTTCAAAAACATTATTAGCGATTGCAAAATGAGGTATTTATAATATTATATTCGGAGTTTTTGAAACGAAATCAGGTGCGTGCTGGCGTTGGCGTCAGGTGGATGAATTTACGATGACGTGATCTGCAGACTGTGGCGGTCAAAAGGTTAATTGGTATGACTCTATCTCTATATAGGATGTCTGGTGGTACAAGGTCAGGTGTCAGGGAAGAGTTCCAGAGGGCACCTACTTGATGGACAGACCGTATAAAATCAGTTGCCCAATTATCTGAGGGGGTGACTACGGAATATAAAAATTCGAAGTTCGTAACGTGCTGTTCTTCTCGCTCCCATGTTAAATTGTATGTGAGTGAGCAGGACGGCGCATTTTCGAATTACAGAGTAGTCCCCCTGTTGTGACTTTCTCTCACTACGCTGTACGGGTGGAGAAATATCGCAAAAGAACCAGAAATCACAATCCTTCATGACCAAGACCACGTGCATAATTATAGACAAGTGTAGGTACGACTGAGGAAACAGTTAATTAATAAAATCAACGTTTTTGACGCTCTCATGAGCACAGTAAGTACCCTTTTATTACACACTAGAAGACCCCCTTCCCTTCATATGCGGAGGAGTAAAAGTCATAGGCCCTCTTTTTTTCGACACCGTATCCTATAACCTATAACCTAACCATTCTATAACCATCTGTGGATACCCAGCTCTCAGTGTACCAAAAATAGTTGAAATCCGTTTAGATTTGGCGTGATGAAGGCACAGCACAACGACACACACAAACAAACAAAAAATTAAATTTAAAGAAAAATTGAGTCAGTGACTACCAAATAGACCGTTGGCTATCTTTTTTTTAAATATTCAATGTACAGACATTTCATTTTTGCAACTTTATAATATGAAGTATAGATTGTAATTTTTCCGCAAATTGTCTCATTTCTCGACTCATGCTTTTCTCCGCAACAAGAGACTTTTCGAGATTTCTACTTTAATCGTTGTGTAAATTGATTAAAATTATTTGTTGTATAAAAAAATCTTATAAAAATAGAAATACCTTTAATAAGAACAAGGTTTTTTTTTAATTGATGTGTACCTACTACTAAAATCAGGTGTTAATACAGGTTTGCACTTACCGGGGACTGTTTTATAGATGTCTGCATTTTCGCAGGAAATCCGTTCTCGTTTTCTGATTTATATCTTTAAATATGTATAAAGTTTTATTACACATTCAGAGTTATACAAGGATAGACCATTCATAGTCGAGACTCTAGACTTAGTGGTCCACTTATGGTTAATAAATATCACACGAAAAGGCTATACTTAAAGATTTGTAATTGTACATAGGTAACAGTATAATTTTACAAATGGCAGTACCCGTATATTATATGGATACTACCCACGTTATCACGTACATATATCACATTGTATCTGGTGGTCTACGTTAAAGCCCGAGCAAAAAGACAGACAGACGAATAAACAAATGTACAGTTAGACTAACAAACAACAGGGTTCTATTGGTACCCTTTGAGTACGGAACCGTAAAGATTAAATTATACTAGGTGTTCAGAAAATAATTAGATAGCAGGCATGACTAGAAAATTACTTCTAGTCACTTAAAGCCTAAAATAGTAAACTTGAAATAAAACTATCTTCAGTGGCGTGGCGTAAGGAAAGGCTTATAACCCTCTTTTTATTTAAATATGAGTAAATGAATTCACCTTCGGCTTCCCTTGTGATTTTCCTGATGCCACGCCTCTGCCACCCTAACATAACTTATGCGCCATCTTTACATATAGTGTCTCTAAGTCTGTAATAAAGTGCATCACCTGCAGAGATCACGATATATCCGGAGCGGTGCGGTCAGTCTACACGCGCGACCACTTGGGGCGTTATGAAAGCTTTCCTAAAGTAGCACTCGACATGTGCATCTATTGGTACGAACAATTATATAGTTGTAAAAATGAAATATCTGTACGTAGTAGATATTTTGCTTAAACTATGTGAAATATTTATACTGTTTGGAGGTTCTTTCAAGTATAACTTAAACTTATATCAATGTTTCCAAGAATGACAAATTAGGGGTTATTCCCACATGTTAGCACTGGTAACAGCTGAAAAGTGTTGGATAAAAAAAAAACCAGCAATTGCCAGTGGCAACAAGTTGGTGGCAATAACCTCAAATTAGCAATTCAATTTAATGCAAAAAGAAGAGCGGTCATTCTACACGCGCGACCACTTGGGGCGTTATAAAAGCTTTCCTAAGCCTGCATTCGATACGTGCAACTATTGGTATTTGGTTCATTTAATGCAAAAAGGAAAATGCTTTTACTAAAATAACTTGTACGAACGTTATGAAAGCATTCCGTATCAAGTTGTAAATAATATGTGCGAAATCTTATATCTCTAAGTTCGCGACCAAGTGAGTGCATCACCTGCCGAGATCACGTTATATCCGGAGTGGTGCGGTCAGTCTACACGCGCGACCACTTGGGGCGTTATGAAAGCTTTCCGTATCACGTTATAAATAACTTGTGCGAAATCTAGTATCTCTAAGTTCGTGACTAAGTGGATCACATGCCGAGATCACGTTATATCCGGAGCGGTGCGGTCAGTCTACACGCGCGACCACTTGGGGCGTTATGAAAGTTTTCCATATCACGTTTTAAATAACTTGTGCGAAATCTAGTATCTCTAAGTTCGCGACCAAGTGGATCACCTGCCGAGATCACGTTATATCCGGAGCGGTGCGGTCAGTCTACACGCGCGACCACTTGGGGCGTTATGAAAGCTTTCCGTATCACGTTATAAATAACTTGTGCGAAATCTAGTATCTCTAAGTTCGTGACCAAGTGGATCACCTGCCGAGATCACGTTATATCCGGAGCGGTGCGGTCAGTCTACACGCGCGACCACTTGGGGCGTTATGAAAGTTTTCCATATCACGTTTTAAATAACTTGTGCGAAATCTAGTATCTCTAAGTTCGCGACCAAGTGGATCACCTGCCGAGATCACGTTATATCCGGAGCGGTGCGGTCAGTCTACACGCGCGACCACTTGGGGCGTCATGAAAGCGTTCCTATATGCCTGCATTCGACGCGTGCATCTAACCTTCACTCTTTATTGGATAATAAACGTATAACTTTGAATAAAAAAAATCTTGCATAACTTTTGAAACATCTAGTTGCTCTAACTCTCTGACCAAGTCTGACCTGACGGGATCACGTTTTATCCAGTGTATATAACTAGATATACCTAAAGTTATGGGGATTTAAAACATAACACTGATGCAAGCAAAACATCCAAAGGCCTTGGTTGCACTAGTCGTTTCCAATGAACCTACTTATATAAACCTATCTTACTAAGATCGTGTTCAGATGTCGTCTATTAAACATAGTCGGTACTGTATCTCAAGAAAATCATTTATTCTCTTAATTTATAATTAAACGAGTATTATCTGTAACTAGGTCACTACATCGTATTTGATCAGCAAACACTGTATATACGAAAGGTCTTATGTAACTAAGGAAACCTCTTACATTATGTCTTTGTAGAGGTGACGTAAGAAGCCTCCGGTTGACATAGAACCATGTTGATTAAAGCTCATTGTAAAACTTCAAACCAGACCACATTTGTGAGATAATTTATAGTATTAGTAAAGGAAATTAGCTCTGGGGCCGAAATCGACGCGACACTTCAGTTTCTCCTATTGAGCCATATCCTGGACACATCACGGAAATATAATGCAAGTATTGTATATCCATTTTTGCTATTCGAGCTGGATCAGCTAAGTGACATTAGAAATGGACATTTAAGATATGGCTCTCTATCAAATTTTTCAAAATTAGATAGGTACATTTCTCGCACCTGTAATTTCGACTTAAGCGACATAAACTCTTGAACTATTAATTATTAAAATATTTTATCAATTCTTGAATTTTATGCCAATCAAAATAGAGTATATGTTAGTATTGGTGGATTTTGTAGAAATTGTATGAAATTTTTAAATGTTATTTTAAATGTATAGAATTATGAACTGATTTTTATTTATTTACTCTATGTCTTGAATGTTTGTTATTATTTTTATTAATGAATTATTTATGTGACATTTTTAATCTTTTTATAATTTTTAATGAATTATTAATTATTTGTCTTTTTATTATTGAATTGTTTTATTTTTACCTTCAATGTCTTCATTTGAATGAATTGACTACCTTTCTTTACTAAGGGAAATGTAACTTCTATTAATGCTCTTATTTTTACCTATTTTTTTTACTTTTTAATGTTTAAATGTTTTTCTTTTTTTTATGATTTGTCATTATAATGTAAAAAAAATACTAATAAACGAATTGGTGTAAACTGTTGGCTTATTTTGACTTGAATAAATGAAATGAAATGAAATATACATCTCAATGAGAATGAAATATAAATGTGACAGCGGTAACTTCGAAAAGAGCACAGCAGATGGGCGAATCGCTTAAGTAGACGTTATATATTGTAACATTTGTAAGGGAAAAAAATCATTTCAACTATGTAAACCTAATCTGTGTAACATTGTTTTAGACAGATGTCACTCCGTGAAATATTATTGTCGACCGGTTTGGCTTAGTGGGGGTAACGTTGCCTGCGAAGCTGAGGTCCTGGGTTCAAATCCCGGTAAGGGCAAATATTTGTGTGATGAGCACAAATATTTGTTCCTGAGTCTTGGATGTTTTCTATGTATATATGTAATATATCTATTAAATATATCGTCGTCTAGTACCCATAACACAAGCCTTATTGAGCTTACCATGGGACTAGAGCGATTTGTGTAAAATTGTCCCGTAATATTTATTTATTATTTATTATTTATTTATTTCAACCTCAACAGAACGCTCACATATGCTCATGTTATATGATTATCATTAATTAACAGGTTATATCTCGGACATATCTCAGATAAATGTCGTTTGATACGTAGAATTTTGCCCCTGATCTCGATTACTCAATGACATTAACTGCGACACTAGTTAAAACCAATAGCTTCGTATGATTAGCTTCAATGGAAGTTCGTGTTACTGCCGTGTCGCTTCTACTAATTCTACACGTTTATGTACATATAAATGGTCCGTTAATTTGACAAAATTATAAAACTACATGTTTCTGAATTTGGTTAATGCGAGTTCTCACATTCAACTTTTCCGGCTCCGAGTTAATATTTTTTGTAAAGTCAGTTATAGTGAATTCTTTAAGCAATAAACTTATTCATTTATTTCAACTTTATTGTACACAAGAAGGTGCCCGCAACTTCGTACGCGGAGGGGAAAAAGTCGTAACCCTGTTTTTTTCTTCGGCGTAGTCGGGTAAAAAGTATCCTATAACCATCTAGAGATACCCGGCTACCCGTGTGCCAAAAATAGCGGTTTAGCCGATTTTGCGTGATGAAGCCACAACCACACAGATACAGACATGCCAAAAAATCCAAAAAAATATTTTTTTCGATTTAGTGACCTGCAAATAGTCCGTAACAATCATTTTTTTCGAGCATAGCTCGCTCCATTGCCCTTTGAGTGACTTTGAGCCTTCCTATGGGGCCCATTGTGAGTGACCGCGTCTCACTGCCGTATGTCATCACTGGCAACACACACTGGTTAAAATAAAAACCTTCGTCTTAAGACACTGCGGTATTTGGGACGAGAAAATATAACGTAGCTTCCCGAAAGCTGCCCATGGAGTCTCCTTGCGTGATCGAATCAAAAATGAGGAGATCCGCAGAAGGACCAAGGTTGTCGACATAGCTTAAAGAGTTTCTACACTTAAGTGGCAGTGGGCGGGGCACATTGCTCGTAGAACTGATGGCCGCTGGGGCAGACAGGTTCTCGAGTGGCGACCGCGTACAGGACGACGCAGCGTATGGAGGCATTGGAGGCCCCCAACAAGATGGACCGATGATCTGGTGAAGATCGCGGGAAACCGTTGGATGAGGGCGGCGCACGACCGGTCGTTGTGGAGATCCTAGGGAAGGCCTTTGTCCAGCAGTGGACGTCCCTGGGCTGATATGATGAATCATTTTTATGAAAATATCTTCAATGTACAGACATTTCATTTTTACAAATTTATAATACATAGTATAGATTCATGCATGACAGTCTTAATACTCCATGAGTTCTACACTTATAAGTCAACCATTACTAAACCTTTTGCATATTTTCGCTTGTAAAATCCTGTATAACGCATCGCTTGAGACTCAACATGACGACAACTGGAAACCCCATAGATTTTAATTCCACGGCAATTGTTGTGGAAACACCATCTAAAAAACTGTATCTTTTGATAACGTTGACGAAGAAGTTTTATTTTCACAGCTTCAAGAGATTGTAGACTTGAGTACCTATCTGATATAAAATTCAGCTTGATACTATGCGTTCCTGAGAAAAGAGGTCTTGAACAGACAGACAGGCAACAAAGTGATTGTATAAGGTCTCAGTTTTTTCCTTTTGAGGTACGGATCCCTAAAAAGTGTAACGTTAAACATAAGTATCATTGATTTAAATGCATACATATAAAATTTAAAAATAGGAGTCTAAGGGCATATGTATACGTAACTATATTTATAAATCGGTTGTTTTACTTGCTCCATTATCTCCGTTTAATGTTTAACTCGAATTAAACTGCAGTAAATGTACCGTTAGCTACCTCTTGGGTAGAATAAAAACCTTCCCACTTTTACAACCGCCATCAAAAGGCTATTTTGTTCAGCCGTAAATTAACAAATTACTTAATATTGGGATTATAATTAAAACATTATTGCGGCCTAATTTTATGTTCCACTTTAATATACCAGTTTCATCGCGTATTTTAAGTATGGATTATAATTTTATTTTCGCCTTAGCATGGGCATGGATATTGGTCATATGTGTGTTCAAACTGCAGTTGTTGTAATAACTACCTGTCGTTGGAATACAATTATAAGCTATGTCTACATACTAGTAGAAAAACAGTTACTAAATTTAGTGTAATTTCGGTGAAAAACTTAAGCCATCTAAAAACCTCATTCAGTGTTTTGCAGCGTTATATATACCTATTTTAGTGATGTTTTTAACGAACATATCTACATCTTGTAACTTTTTAAATCTGGGCTGAGTCCTCAACGGCCAGCCTAAACTGATGGACATAGACAGCATTTTTTTTTAGATCAATCCTTCTTCATCTATATTCCCACAAAACTGAAACCACCGGAAAAAATAGAAATTCGTATAGATAGCTTAACTTTTCATAGGTGTCGGCCCACGATTCGCCCCATATGCGGTTAACCTGCTCCTATAAAACAAGCAGAGCGTTTTACGATCACAAATCACCCAAAAGGAGCAAGAGATTAACAAACGTGTGAGCAATTAACAGTTTATGAGCAAGTTTATGGAGGCGGCGCCTGTGGCGGCGCCGTTAGCTCTGAATGATCATTAACGTGATTACACGCAGGATATAGGTCAAGGATCGATGTGTTCCACTCAAAAACATTAAAAGAGGGGGAGAGGCTCGGAGTTTCCTGAGATGGGGTAGGTCACCGTGAAGGAGTTCTGGATACAATGGCAAGAAAACGGTGCAACCAAAACAAGCAGCGTTAGACTGACTGTGTTGGAGAACTATGCTTGGAGTTTTCTGAGATGGATGGATCACCTCGAAAGAATGCCGGACGCGAGAGCCTGAAAAGTAATGGCAAGTTAAATGCCGCAACACAAATATCAAAAGGCAGAAGAAGCGTCGATTGTGTTGAAGAAGAGCTCAGGGTAAGTTGAGGAAGTTTGGCGACTAGAAGACGGCTCACAAGCATCTCGGCGGAAAATGGTGAAGGAGGCAAATGCCCAAAATGGGCTTTACCGCAATCGAAATAGCAGGTACGATTACCTAACGACAACAACACGTTTAAGGTTTGTTTGCAAAATTTAATCAGAAATGAAGGAATCCTCGGAAGAATAGGAGTAACTCAGTTCACAGAATTGTCGAACTGAAGTGGCCATAGCGCTCTCGAATCAGCCAAAAAGATACTGCAGCGACTGTAAACCAGAATACTCAGCGTGGATAGGTTTCCTACAAGGTGGACTGACGAGTATCGTGGAAATTTGCTGGATGCGAGTAACGAATGATCGGCCATCTTCTTGAATTACAAGCTTTATTCCTTAGTGAACGTCTTTCGCTTAACATGATGATAATAAACAGTGAAAAGGATCTTCGAGTTCCGCTTAACCACCTATTTCGCCTTTCACGACACAAAGTCTATATAGGTATTAGCTCAGTGGCAAGCACAAGTTTTTTGGCCAAAGTAGGCAATTCAAATGTTTTGATCACACGGGTAGTTCCTCTTTGGTTATATGGAGTCATTGTCGGTCAGAGCAGGCAGTACTTTTGTGCCTATATGAGTATATGAACTACACGACACTGTATTAGCCAATAGCGTGGCCATAAACATGAACTAATAAAGGCTAGTTCAAGGGCAACATGCTTTCTCTCTTTTTTTTCCTAGCTAGTATCCCACATGGTGGTGGCATCAGCTTGCCGAACTCGTTTCCTTTCTTCGTTATATTCTCGTTATCGTCTTCAAATACCTGATTTCAGTCACGTCTTTTAGCACTACATCTTTCCACCTTATTTTCTGTCTGCCCCGGGATCATCGGATATGGAGAATTTTAGTGCCAAATACCTACGCAGTCAGGTGATCTTCTCTTTACGTGGCCAAACCATCGCAACCTACTCTCCTGTAGCTTGTTGACGATTTCATGGACGCTGTTGTGTCGCTGCTGTACATAAGAACAGGTCTTAACGGTCCTCGGACAGCTTGTTGATCAATAATAAAATTTGCTCCCCAAAAAAATTTTCATACAATCTTCTTTATTTACTTTCTATAATAAACAGTACACGACTTGAAACAGGAGTATACAAACAACCTGGTAAAGATGAAACTTACATGATATCATATTTTTTCAACGTCATACTAACAGCACTGGTTTCCTGTTATTGTAGCAATTTTCACCCCCTTTGACCAAGTCCCATAACTAACCGTAGACTGAATGCCGTGGTGATATTTCTATGAGAACCTCGGTAATTATCCCGTGAGAGAGCAGTGTGAAACGCGATAATTAGGCGAGAACTCTTTTATTGGTATCCACACATTATTCGGGTATTTGATTACCATGTCAGTTTTCGACCAATCCTTGTGAAGATGCCGTTTAAATCATGCTCAACAATAGCTAAGCTATTGTGTTGGTTTTAATAAAATATTAGGTATCTCGGTAGAAGAACTTGCTAATTTTAAACACCCGAAATTTTTGGTTGTTGGTTGTCCTTCTTTAACGCATAGTAGGGCAAGGACAACCAAATGATGAGATTTTTTGCATTGATGAAAGCCAGATTAGGGTTCGTAAAGTGACATAGACTACTTTTTTTCCCTGAAAAATTTAAGGTTCCCAAAAGATAAGGAAGAAGCGGCGGGAAAATCAGAGAGGTCAAATAAATCCGGTGCATACACTTTCAATCCAGCGGTGTAAGGTGCATACACCTTACTTACAGTACGCCATGTTGAGGAAGTTACATAATTGAAGGACAAAATAAACAATTTCTGGTCCTTGCCAATATTTTCTTAAGTGGGCAGACTGGATCAATTTAACGGCTGAATAACACCAACACCAAGCGTTGATCTTTTCTGAATAGTTGCAGACGTAGTTAAGGTGCACAGTATCTCGTTTTGTGTTACTTTCCATGAATGTCCCCTACCTTATAGATTTATTGTTCCTAACTTTTGAAATATGAGCTTTGAAAATCGCTAGTTCAAGCCTTATTTGCGCCGTATTGAACAAATGCAAAAAGATGGTCTAAAAGTATGTGTATGCTGAGCCTGAACAGACGCACAGATAAAAGGTAAAAAGATTTGTGAAGGGAACACAGACAAAAGTTTAAGGTATCTATCTAAAAAAATATTTTGGGTGTGTTTGAATCTTAATTTCAGCATAACTTACCTATTGATTTTTTGACGAAAATCTTGATGATTTACCACCACGATCTTCGTGATTTTTAAAGTGAATTTCAACACTAAAAATCTACATCCATAAATATATGACGGCAAAAAGCCGGTTAAAAATATACAGATATTGTAACAAGTACCTAGTGACAACATTTGAAGCCAAGCTGACAGGGCTCTGTAGCTCAATTGGCAGAGCGTGCGCCCCGGCAAGGCACAAGATACTGGTTCAAATCCGGTCGGAGTCTTGACATTTTTTCATTATTTTGATCTTTGTATTTCAAGGATATAAGCTACCTATGTTATTTATTAAAAAGTGTTGTTAAAATGGGTCGCGGGATAGATATTTTGATAATAGGATACATAACTATAGTAGGTTTATTACAAACCATCTGTTTCTAATAAAAATTTGTTATATATATAGCCGCATCACGACAAGACATTTAAACAGTTTTCAACCAATTTTAGTGCAGGATTTCTGAAAATAACTAGATACTTAATTGGAAGGAATTTGGGTTAAGAAAAAGATATAGGTTAATCAAAAGTATTCTAAAACCATTCTAACGATTTTGTATTTACTAAAGACACACGTCATACGTACCTAATTATGAAAATGTAAAACGATTCACCTGAGAACTCAATAAAGTTTGGCTTATTCCAGTATTTTCGATATGAGTGTGATCGTCTCATGCGTTACCTTACCCGTCACTTGCCTATCTCAACGACGAATCAATCTTCATGATCCTGAAGAGATTATTACTCCTGTCTGGAACTTAAGTATAAGGTTAGTTCAATCTTCGTTGAAAAACGAGAGTGCGTAAAATCTGGTACACGCTAGTTTTCTAGTTTGAGATCCTGCGGTGCATTTACTTATCCATATCCATACTATTCCATACTAATATTATAAATGCGAAAGCGTGTCTGTGTGTCTGTCTGTCTGTCTGTTACCTCTTCACGCTTAAACCGCTGAACTTATTTGGATGAAATTTGGTACGGATATAGTTTGAGTCCCGGGGAAGGAATAGGCTACTTTTTATCCCGGAAAAATACCCATATCCGTGATACACAAATTTAAAGCGGACGAAGTCGAAAAGCTAGTATCTAAATAAAAGTCGTCTTACTATAGTTCATTTCTCTAATACTAGCTTCTGCCCGCAACTTCGTCCGCCTTAAATTCGTTTGTCGCGAATAAGGGTATTTTTCCTGGATAAAAAGTAGCCTATGTCCTTCCCCGGGAGACAAACTATCTCTATACCAAATTTCATCCAAATCGGTTCTGCGGTTTAAGCGTGAAGACCAGACAGACAGGCAGACACACTTTCGCATTTATAATATTAGTATCGATGAAAGTCTCCATGCAAAAAAATGTATGGTCAAACAACAGACATACACGCAACATTACACTCTACGTTAATAATAATGGTTTTGTCTGTTATTTTCATATTTATTTGTCTAGAAAAATTGCAACAGCATCAGTACTTTTTTAATATTGAGGCCACCTCGAAAATTTCCATTATAGCCTGATCATGATGCATGTTCAATTAATTACACAAAATGAGCCATTTTACACTTCATGCTACTCTCACATCTCAGGCTACTGAGCTTTGGTTTAAACTCTTTATTCTATATAATAGCGCCATTTCGTTTGTTGCGCAATTTAGCATCATCGGTCTCTCTTGCACAATAAGTGTAATAAATTAAGTTAGTAAATTATCTGTCAAATAATTTTTGGTGACAGGCTTTTATTGCCACCTATATTCTTTTTTGAACATCAACTAACATAGAGACGATTCCAAACAACCCAAACTCGGTAGTATTGCGTTCCTGTGACCAGCATCTGGCTCCATTATCAGATCATCTCAATGCACTGTCACTGAACTTAAAAAAGTGAGTCAAAGTGAGTGAAGAAGTGAGTCAAATTTAAATCGCAAGACTTGATTACAGACACTGAGGCATGGGAAATAAAAGCTTGTAAGAATGATGAGGAAAGTTCAGTGTCAGGTGGGATCTTGTACTATATGGCCAAGTCGATTGAATCTACCCGTAACCTATCTCAACGTCAAATCAATCTTCATGAATCCTGAAGAAATTATCCTTGATTTTCATTCAGTCGTCTACTCTTGACTTTGACCGCCACGAGTAAGTTTAGGCCTCATCTTCTTTCTTACTCGTGCGTGTCGCGCGACAAAGAGTCCCAAATCAAGGTTGTACTAGAGGCGCTGATGCGTCAAGAAGAGATAGACATAGGGTGTGTTGGGGAAGACAGGAGTAGGGATAAATTTGAAAGGTGAACTTTATTTCAACGCCTTTAAGTGCATTTGACGACACATTTGGCTCAGTGGGTTGTACAACGGCCTACAAAACCAGAGGTCCCGGGTTCAAATCCCGACCAGAGCATTTCTGTGATGAGCATGAATGTTTGTTCCTGGGTCTTGAATGTTTTCTATGTATTTCAGTATTATATTGTATCTATTATATATATCGTCGCGTCGCATCCATAGTACAAGCTTTGCTTAGTTTGGTGCTAGGTCGATTTGTGTAAGATTGTCCCTGATATATTTATTTTAATTTATTTTATTATTTTCGGTACTCTTAGTTTTTCCCAAACTTCCGTTTTACCCCAACTTACGATTTATTTATACACGGTGATTTTTTTAGTCACTAGCCATATTAAATCACCAGAAAGTACGTGAAAAACAATTTTTTACGTTTTTTTTCTTTTAAATCACCAATTTATCTCAAAAACTTTGAACTTTATGGTCACCTACGTACAATGATGACCCTACCCTACCTTCCTATAAAACGAATGTATTACCTACTACTATCAGGCTTGTTTACATTTATTGTAATAGGGTGACCACGTTTCGTGGAAATTACTTAAAAAAAAGTTTCTTTCGAAAACAGATTCCTTAAGTGTTACCTAGTGCCTGGAATTAATATGTCCAGTGATTAAAAAATAACCGTGTATAACAAAAAGTATAAGGTGTTACAATAAAAACCGAAGCACGAAAGCAAATCACGATTAAATCAAATGAAACAGTAGAAGCAATTAGAAAATCACTCGCACATTTTGACAGATAAATGGAATCGTGCCTGCCATCCGACCCTTTACTTTAGTCCTTCAAGAAACCAGCATCCAGATTATTTATATTAGTAGATACGTAATTAATTTATGACTATAGCTTCTTAGTTTTATTGCGATAATATCTTATGTGGATAATTATCGCATTGCATCTAAGAAGCGATAGAAGAATGCAATAAATTCAATACAGTTTTAGGTAGGTATTTATATTATAGTAAAATATAGAAAAATGTTGATATATATTATAAAGTTGTAAAAATTAAATGTCTTTACATTGAAATAATTAAAAAAAAATGATGGTAACGGACTGTTTGGAGGTCACTAAATCAAATGTTTTTACTTAAGACCCTATTGAGATCTCAATGGGTGCCAAGCTCCGTAAATAATTCTGTAATAGGGTAGTTTCCTGGGTTAAAAAAATATTAAACTAATTAGTCTGTCAATTAGATTCTCAAAAGATATTGGACACGTATTTTTTCTTTTGTCGTAGGACATAAGCCTTTTTATTTATAAGAACATACAACATTCTAAAATAAAATTAAAGCACAATTTATCGTCTCTTTCTGCTAGAACAATGTTTGCTATTTAACTTTTTAGAACAGTCGAATTATTTACAGAAAGCAGATAACTTAGAACGAAGTTAAGCTCAATTAACCTTAGTACCTAGCATTTACGTTTAGTAAAAAAATAACGAATGATGTGTTTTTGTTAAGTATAAGTAGATAGGTATGTGTTGAGTTATTAAGGGGTCAAAAGTTAATTCAATTGCTTCGTGTAATGTAAATCACGCATACCCCGTCACCAGTTTCTTTTGTTTGAACTTGGCTTGATACGCTACCGCGTGTCTTGATTATTAGCAAATTTCTAATAATGTCGCAAGATCCGCATAAAAGCGCCTGTTTTATAAATTACTAGAAGGTGCTTCGTTCGTGGAGCAGAAAAAAGCCATACTTAATCTTGTTTTTTGCTTCAGCTTAGTCGGGTAAAAAGTTTCCTATAACCATCCGCGATTACCCAGCTACCCATTAAAGCATGATAAAACCACAACGACAAATACAAACATAAAAAAATATCTTTTGTAATTCAGTGACCTTCAAATAACTTTTTTTTTTCAATATCTTTAAGGTACAGACATTTAATTTTTACAACTTTGAATTCTCAGTACAAATAAATTTGTATGTAGTTATAGTCATGTAACTGTTGTCATGTTTGTTTTGCATGTCTAACCCTTTGTTTCTGTGGTAAAACGGTCATGATTTTAGAGCAGAGATAAAATGTATCTAATGGATAAATCAAACGTTTATCGTAAAACCAAATTCAACGAACGCGATGCAATAAATAACAGATAAAACACAAACATTTAAATGCACGCGATCGTGAGAAATAAAACAGTAACTTCCATTACTGCAGGAAAACAACGTTATTACACTGAAGCAAGCGTCGACCGCCACCCATGACGAATTCCGGACTCCCCGTCATAAAAGTGACCCACAACAATGCATTATTTACCATTATATATCGGCAACGCGACAGAACAACTAATTACAAACACAAACATCTGACGAACGTAGGTGTAAAAGGTACGGGCCAGGCAGAGTTGTTTGACGGTATCTCCGAAAAACTACCTCCTAACTCAGTGTGCAACAATCAAATTGTGTGAACCAATATTGACCTTTGCGTAAGCCCCGCTTTCCCACGGCGTCCTGACGAATCTTCTCATGTTTCGAGGGAAATAAAGCCTCGGTTGTTGAATGTAACACTACAGGGCGCCTGCCCTTAACTTGCACAAACAAATTGAAGCACAAATATTGATACGGATTATTCCGTTACCCGACGTAACCCTTGGACCACAATGGCGGCTTTTAGAGCACAAAAGACGTGGTAATTGGATTGGATTTTTGTGTAATCGCTGTTCACTTTTGATCCTTGTTTAACTACTTTACAAACTTAGGTTTGCGTGTGATGGAGGTGAAATCTTCAAGCTTTCTGGCATCAGATAGCTTGCTCGATTTGAGAGGCACCTACGCCTTTGTAATGGTGTCAACATAATGATGCTTGGAAGAAATATTTAGTATCAACAGCGTTGTAGTGTAGTGGTGTTTGGGCTGAAGTCTACCGCGGCACAGTTATTTTATCCTTAGATTTATGAATGCATTACTCTCGACGTTAGTATTAAGTGTAATTATCACAAATCATAATGTTTGGCTTGTATTTACAGCCGTGTTTGCTCAGTCAAGGAGTGATATTTCGTGAATGGAGATGCTCGAGTGTTTGCAAACTGATTTCAATTCATTGCGTTTCGTAATACAATCGGAAATTCTGCCGGCATTATCTCAATAATCCGGCACGTGTTTATAGCTTATTATTGGATTATATACTTAGTTTTAATGGTTATAAAGTTGGGATCGTTGTGAATGGCATGCCTTACGATTGTGAGTAAAGTTGTGAGCGCTCCCGCTGCGTTGTTTGCTAGGGTTGTCAGCGCAATCATTTGAATTGATCAGATATGGTAAGAAGGCGTTTCTGCAAGTGTTCAAAATACATAGGGCTCATAGAAATAGCAGCATGCTTATTGCTTATGTCGACAAGAGCCTGATTAACATTGTCTAACCTTTCTTACGCATATAATTTAATTCGAGGTGGTGTAACTGAAAATATAATGATTGATATTATTAGCTCGTTTGAAAGACTTGCACCTAAATTTCTAATGCCTTGGTACAAAACAATCGGTAAAGTTCAAAAACACTGATGGTTATTATTGTAAAAAAAAAATTATGCTTAAAATTTAATACTTTCTGATTTCCAAGCCTATTATTATAAGAAGGATCTAGTTATGTAATAACAGAATAAAATGAAGTACTAGATGAAGATTTAATTATTTAAATTTAATTATTTTGTTTCAGATACGTCTCAGTCGCTTGACCACATAAGGAGTCCAAAATTGTCAAGGTATGTGAAACAATATAAAATTGGAAATGCTTTAGGGAAAAAATTGTGACCAGTGGAGGCTGTTTATCCTCAGATTTTATACCACGCACCACAGGTAGAAGCAATATTTAAATGGTGGTATACCATAGTATGCTGTGTAAGACACTGTAATCTTATCCTACTTCCAACTATCCTACTAATATTATAAATGAGAATGTGTTTTGGTTTGTCCTTCTTTTATGTTTCTTTTTTCACGACGGGGAAACAGATTGAACGGAGCGTATTAGATAGAATAGGGGCTGGGAATAGACATGGACTTTTTTCCTCGAAACATACAAGCCGCGAAACTAAAGGATTATAAATATTGCCAACTCAAAATTTGGAGAGTCCCAATAAAATACCCAGGTTTTTATTTATTTTATTCGTTAAAATAAGCAATATTAAGATACTAATTCCATGCGTTTTGTTTTAATTGCCTAGGAGATTTTCGAGTGACGTCGCTAGTAACTGACGTCTGTACTGTACTAGGGTTTGGTAACGAGCACAAATAACGTTCAGAATTGAAAACGCGAATAACAAATCTCAGATATAATATTTTTGAAATCTGATACGTGCAGTTTATTAAACTTAGTTATTCCTTCAAATGGTTTTTGGATGGTATCTTGCCTTGATATTGATTGATACCTTGCAAAAAAAAAAACATCCGAATTAGGTATTGGTATATCTTAAGTTAAATTGATTCTTGCATCAATGTCCTAATAGATGTACAATAATACTGAATTGTCCGTTTATTGTTATCGTCTTTTGATTGACGTTTAGAAGTGTTAATAATGATGTTTTGATGAGCATAAATCTTTTAATGGTCAATAAAACTGATTGAAAAGCCATAAAACTGGTTTAAGTTACTTTGACATTTCATGTTTGCAATATTACTTATTTGCAAGCTGCTATCGGTAAAAGGAAGACATTTTCAATTGCTTTAAGCCCTCGTATGTGTCAAAAAATTGGCTGCCAAATTTAAGCTGAAAGATTTTTTTAAATGCTCCGCACGGAACCGTGTCTAAGCATACCAGGAGTTATGATGCTTTGAGTACCCAAAAGATTCTGCAGCACGCCTGGACCTTACAATTGGCTACATGACTATGGGTATACTTCTAGTTGTCTTTCTTTCTTAGAACTTGACTTGTCTACTGTAAGTGCAATATACTAGAGTGATTTCTGTGCGGTAGAAAAAAAAATCTGTTTATTTCAATAAACGTCTACAGTCTTCTGCTTGGATTCTAATCTTAAGTTTAAAAGATTTTCTTGAATCTAATTAAGTTTTATATTTAGAATAAGTTTATACATTGAGGATAGAATTCAGTCGGGAAGGCTGCTTATTAACATTTTTTTATAAGCGTTCACCACTTTCTTTTCAGTTTTTTTGATCATGCAGTCATATGGAAGTCTATTCAAAGGGAACAAAATTAAGATTCGTTAATTAGGAAAATGTCCTCTCAAAACAATGGCCAATGTATTTTTTTCACTCCTTTAATGGATGTACTTAGACATTATTGTACTTAAATAACGACAGTGTAATTATAACAATCACACTGCATCAAATGCTTCATTGTCGTTTCCTAATTGTTTCATGCCTACTTTACAAGATTTATAATCAAAACTGACATCTTTTAAGTCTTGGACGCCTCAATTATTCTCATACAGAGCGTGACCGCTCCTGAGACAAATGACCCACGCAAACAGAATATAAATGCACTATGTTCATATCAGATCCACTGAAAATTCAAGCGTAAAATGTTGATCACAAAGTCCCTAGTGAAAAATTTTAGTTTTCTGCACTTAGGATCTTTTGGTTCGAACAAGTAAAATGACAACTCACACGCGTCCGCGTTAATTCATCATTCTTTTGTTTTCACCGGTTTCATTATGAACAGTTCCATCAGTGTGAACTTACCTTATAGCTTAAGTCTCAAGGATTATTTTCAAATGTTTTTCATTTTGTTCATTTTAAGGATGATGGCTTTCGTTACTTTTCAATTTAGATGTAAAGGCATTTTTAATGTCAGTGATGTTGTGACGATTGTGTCACTCAACATTTAAGTAGGAATTGTTCATTCATAAAACGTGTCGACATGACAGGAGCTTTTGTGAGATTCTGTTTCATGTCCCGAAATTATTGATTCATTTTAAAAACCGTTAGTATTTTTAGTACACTAGGTATTATGACCGTGTTAGACAACACAGGATGCGCAAAGAAAAGCAAGGAATCTGAGATTTGGCGAATAAGTTGGAAACCATACTATATAGTGTATATAGAAGCGAAACACAGAAAAACAACAATGTTATACATTTTGCGTTTCCATGGCCATTACAGAAACGTCATTTTAGTCGTTGAAAAAGAAGGATACCTAACAATACTTATTAAAAAATATAACATAAGTAGTAGTAGCTACTAATTATGAAACGTAGGATGACCTATTGTTCCTCATCCTACGCGACTATATTTTTAACCTCACCACTTAGATGGTTGGGAGTTGTGGAACTATGCGTTTTGTTTTTCATATACATTTCCTGGCTCACACGATTGAACTGTGGAATTTATTGCCGCCGGCAGTATTTCCGGACCGATGCGACATCAAGCCTTCAAGTAAAGAGCGTACTCCCACCTGAAAGGCCGGCAATGCAGCGATCGTTTACCATCAGGCGATCCGTCTGCTCGTTCGCTCGCTATGCCTATAACATAAAGAAAAGGTACAGTCAGCTGCAAAAAGTTATACATTTACGGGTAATAGAGTCTAGCAAAGATATTTTTGTACGGAATATAGTATATCTTTTTGCAGCTGACTGTACTATACCATGCATTAATTTTAATTCCTTATAATCATAATAAAAACACATATTTATATCTTCAAGAAACTACTTATATCTTGATCAAAGATAATCCTTATAAGGCGCCGTCGGTAGCTAATTGATCAAGCGACCAAAAGATCATGTAAAAGCTGTTCTGACTGGCAACATACAAAACAGCATATATGAAGTGGAATTCTCATGCACTTATAACCTTTCAAATACATGCATTTTATTTGTATTATTGGGTGCGCATGACTTGATTGAATTGATAAGATTTATGATCCAGTTGAAATGATCTTGAGATGTGATCAAAATGATTTGTCAATAGTTGTCGCTATTATGATCCTTTTAAGTTTCTTTTGAAGGCAAGATTATGATTTTTAATAAAATTCAGAAACGTAGAACTTTATGTACGATTCAGCTAAATTTAATTTATTATTTTGAAATATGTGGCCATCTTAAGTAATATTTTTGTCATTATAGAACTGTATTATAGATATAACGGCCACGTTTTTCGCGCGATAGATAAACGATAAAGCATCCGTCCCTCTCGCACTCATATACATGTTGGAACGGGACCCTATTACTAAGACTCCACTCTTCTGTCTGTCTATCTGTATGTATGTCTGTCCATCTGTCTGTCTCTGTGTCTATCTGTCTGTCCGTCCGTCCGTCTGTCACCAGGCTGTGTCTCATGAACCGAGAACACCGCGTACATTTCGCTTGGGAGTAGGGCTCTGCTAACATTGGATTTCATACGACGTATATTTTGTGCGGAACCCTCGGTGAGCGAGTCCGACTCGCACTTGGCCGGTTTTTTTTAATTATGAACGCTTTACGCCAATATCTTTGGATTGCGTTGACTTCAAGTCTTGATTTTAGTACAGCTTCAATGACCGTATACAAGTATTTGATGTTAATTTCAACTTGATACCTCCACGTCTTCCTAAGAAAATGGGTCTTGACGGATAGACAGACTGGCAACAAAGTGATCCTATAAGGGTTGCGTTTTTTCCTTTTGGGATACGGAACCTTAACAACGAATCTACGTATATGGGTGAAAACAATCGTTCACGGATAGAAAGGGAAAGTTGAAGCGTTAAATACAATTTAAAATGTCAAAACATACCCGTAAATTTCAATAAAGATGTGCAAAGCTATGACGCTGGCATTTCTTCAGAGTCAAGTTCATTCAACGCGTCTATTGAAACGAATTGGTCGTAATGTTTTCGAGAGAGTAAGCACTTGATTGAACAAAGTTATTTATGCACTTAAGCAAGTATTTTTCCTGTATAACCACCCTTGTTGTTGTAGAACTAAGTTTGTACAAACATAGTACACGGACTCTTTGTTATTTGTTTTAAACTTTCGTTTCACGGTCGTTTCACTGTCACTGACATTTATGACAATGCACGTCATTAATTTTTCAATGTCATTGGCATATTAACAACAATGTTAGAGATTGTGAATATAGTAGGTATAATCGTAAATTAAATCTCGTCTCTCTACAAACAAGTACGTACTGACACAATACTTTGGACAAATTTCACCGTGCGCCGATAATAACTAACAGGTGATTACACCGTTCTGATAGTCGACATTAACAGGCGTAATCAGCTGTCAAAAACTAAATTAAGCATGGTGTGATCATTACATATTTTTACAATGCTTATCATTGTTCTGTGATCGGAGATCTACATAGGTACTCGTTATTACGTCACACCGATACCCGCGCCCGAACGGAGAGGGGGGTTCATCGGGAAAATACAGATACCTACAGATCGAAAATATGGATCGGAAAAAGCGTGGCAAAAGGGAGGAAGGGTCCAGCAAGTCAAAATTTTGCATCATGGAATTATGCGGAAAAATTTGTGCAATTTTTGCTTGTGCGGTAAATATTAAATTAAATACATAAATATGCAAATATAGTCTAGCTTCACAGCAGACGTAATCGTGGCGCCTTCATATGAATAAAAGGCACTAGACATCGTTTACCTGGTCTGTACGTAACTGTCTAAAACAAGAGACGTCCTAAGAGTCTTTACAGATCATAAACCCTTAATGCCTTTTTTCATTGAGCAGCAGCATACTAATAAACGTGATTTTAAACGGATAACGAGTGCCTGCGCAATTGTATCAATTAATCCAAAACGATTTAAGTTGCTTGGAGTTTCGACTTACATAAGCTGTTTTTGACTGCAAAGTCAGGATTACTAAGCATAATTGCTCCAGTAAACTATGTCCACAATTGCTACGTGTCGACAATTTAAATGGTAAACGCTGATTTTTATCAACTTAAAAGGTATTTTAGTAAATAAACGGGCGCTTTCATACGTTTTTAATTAAGATGCGTAACGGTAACAGTTGAACTTGAATAATTTATAATGATTAGTGATTTCGTTCCATAGCGTGCGCTAGTAGCACGCTAGTAAAAGTACTAATTATCAAAATTTTGATCATCATTTTCTTTAGACAAAAGATGTTTAACACTTTTACGGACACAGGACCATTTTGAAAACTGCTTGCTGTGGCACAGATAAAACTCAATACACTAAAGCTTATACGGCCGCAGATGGACTGTCAGATTGAACTTGTTATTTAACATTGTGCCACAACTTTGACAGATACTCTTAACTAACTTCCTATACTACCAACCCTAGCTGCTCGTGGGAACGCAAATGGCGGCGATGTGGTTCGCAACCCATCACGTCTCGGTCCCAGCGAGAGCGAAGAGTGGGCTATGGAGAGCCGCTTTGCTACGTTAAATGTAAGGGGAGGAATGAATGATAAAATAGATGAAGTATGTATGTCAGATGATGGATGCGAGAAATATTGATATTCTGTGTGTAAATGAGACAAAGCGAAAGGGTTGTGACAGCACAAAATGAAGAGATTAATGAATGTTTATGAAGCGATAGTTGTATGCCAGGATCGAAGCAAGTGGAAGGAGGTAGTCTCTGCCTACCCCGTGATGGGAAAAAGGCGTGATTGTATGTATGTATGTATACTACCAAAACCCTTCCGTTGTGGAAGTACGGTCTGTAACGGAACTGTAACGTCCACGGCCGTGATGCACTACGGCACCCATTCTTTAAGTGTGTATTCTTCTTTAAGTGTGTAGTGCGTAAAGTTGAGGTCACTCTGGAGTTGTTGCTGTGTCCCTAGAGACCTTGTTATGTGTGTAAAGCGGCACAAGTTATTTGCCCTCTTATAAAACCTATGACTTTTCTTCGGCTGTAGAAAAAGTGGCAGTTTTATGTAATTTAAAGTCGGCTACAGTCGTAGTGTCATATCACGAGAGTCCTTATTAACACGTCTGTGGATAGAGTATCCATGAAAGCGGTAATATTCAATAATTGCGCTAAATAAATGATGTTTAATCAAACTGGTACTGATGCGTGTAAAGATGCAATTTCTAGCGCCTCAGAAGCCCTCTTATACTTTCGGTGGATGCTATAGAATTCTATTGTGGATTATGGTGGCATTTAGACCAGAATATCGGGTACGTGTAACCATTATTTTGACACTTGTAGCGCTCTATAATATATCATAACTTAACTTCTAAGTATATTGGTAGTGTTTTCTAATGCTCTAAAACCCTTTGAACAGCAAGAACATCTAGAGGTGTCGTGTGCTGTCTGCCTTCCACGCCAGCAACGCCAAAGGTGTCGTCACAGTAATCGTTGCTTGGCGAGTGACTAACAACGTCGTTTAAATATGAAAGCGTTCAAAGGGATAAATATCTTCATAAGGTAGCTGCCATACCCGTCACGTAAGAGACAATTGTTATTCTGGTGAAATGCTAGTGAGGTTATTAGAGCGACCTGAGTCAGAGCTAAAGGCTACACAGATACAAGGTGCCGATTCTGCAGGTCACACACAAATTTGTCCAGAACAGGACCATGTTTATTTTATTTAGAAGTCGTTATTATACAAATAGCGAAGGCATCCTACTGGACTGGGATCTGGTCAAGATTGCAGAAAACGGTCTGATGAGGACAGCGCACGATTAACAGTGAGCTTTTATAATAAATAAATAAATAAATAAATAAATATAACCGGACAATTTTTACACAAATCGAACAAGTCCCATGGTAAGTTCAATAAGGCTTGTGTTATGGGTACTAGACGACGATATATTTAATACATATATTACTTATATACATAGAAAACATCCAAGACTCAGGAACAAATATTTATGCTCATCACACAAATATTTGCCCTTACCGGGATTTGAACCCAGGACCTCAGCTTCGTAGGCAACGTTACTCCCACTGAGCCAAACCGGTCGTCGGTATAATGACGATCGTAAAGGCTCACATTTGGTACAAAAGGCAAACCAAAGTTCGAGCCTTATCAGAAAGGCTCATAGACGCCACCAGGGCCCATAGATAAGGCTGGCTCTTTCGTCACTCAAAGAATTGGTTTATCACTACAGCGGTGGAACGCAGACCAGTCTAATGAAAGGAAACCCTGCCCACCGGGTCCGCCCTGAGCGATTTAATTGAAGGTACGTATTTTTTTTATTGAAAATAAAATGTGCAATGAAACGTACGGTATATTGGCGATAAATGTAGAGGAGACTGTATGATTGATTCGCACCCAAAACACATTAACCTATAACACGTTGTAACCCGCGTGTGGCCTGTTTGCATAACCGACATATGATTAATGAACAATATTAGCAGAGCTCAGACTTAATCTCGCTTGCTAATTTAAGCATTCAGCGTACCGAGCGAGTGACAAGATTAAGCGATCGCTTACGGAACCAGTTATATCGATTTAAAATTAAATTACATTTGAATGGTCGCGGATGGCTCTCCCACGTTTTTGGTTGCAGTTCTTTCCATGATTAGTTTCTGATCAAAAACTTACGTTTCCTCCCCACCCCGGTGAGGTAGTCCAGCCCGTGGTTTCTTTTTCTCTTGCAATGTATGTATGTACCTTTGTAAAGGGGCGTTGAGGTAAGACGGAAGTATAGGAAAGACTAAAACTTTACCGAAAATGCTCTTAAAGGCGTTGAAATAAAATTCAACTTTCTAACTTCCTTTCTTCTGGATGAGGAGGATCTGCGTGGGCTCGGAGCCATTAACTGGCGAGAGATTGCGCAGGATCAGGTAAAGTGGCGTGCTCTTGTGTCGGAGGCCAAAACTAATTTTGGGTCGCTGAGCAAGCGCAGTTAGTTAGTTAATTCGTTTTCTAAGTTCCCGTTAATTCCGTCTTATCCCAACTATGTACATTTGTTCGGGACAAATCTTGCAGGTTCAATTTGATCCACTTCCCGGTTTCCAATTTATTGTCAAATATTATGACACCATTAAAATAAACGCAATCCTACCGAGTTTGGGCTCTTTAAAATCAACTCGATGAGTAGTTAACGGGTCTTCAAAGAAAAGTACAGTCCTAGTTTCTAGCTTTTCCTTTTTACGGACCAATTTTTCGGGTAAATGATTATCTTGTTTATATCCAAAGATAGTTACTATTGGCGAGCCTGTGAAAAGTTATCAGGAACGGAAGGTTTCGTCGACGCTTTTAAAATATTTTAATAGCATTAAAATTTGCAAAAAGAAACCAGAAATTTGTGGCCCTCTAGAAGTCAAGTCTCATAGAAATTAGGGAAATAAAGAAGTAAGAACATTTGATGACACAAATTGATCTTATTGCGTGAGCTCCTACGTTCAGTGTGCGAACTTCAACATGCCTTGTTATTTACTAACAGTGTTTTAACAGGCGATTACTCGTGTCAAAGATTAGGCGTTTGCCAGGTGGGAACAACTTACAGAGGAAGTTGACATTGGACCTAAGCCTACCATTAACTAACATCGATACGTCTCATCAGGTACCATAAAATGCTGCAACTTTGCCCAATAACTACAACCAGGGTGACGGCACCAGTAATGGACAAGCACCCAATTATGATAATTCTTCACTGGATATTCAGATAACTGAATGCTCGTTAACTGGTGACGTCCTTGAACGATGGGCCATAAAGCACTGAAACTCTGCTCTGTCCATTATTGGTGCCGTCACCCTATGTCTGCTTGAAGACTGATTATTTTAAACCGAACCCAACGGTTATTATTTGCTTTTTGCATCGGAATTAATACTATCATTGCGCAGGTAAAGAGGTATGTATACCCCACATGTTTCTTGGCCGAAATTTCTCTCTTTTCAAGCAAGCATAGTAGCATTTTACCGTAGTGCACAAACGCTCCAACGCAATACTTAACCACTATAAAATTGTTAGCTCCAATCAAAGCAATTTATTCATTAACTAATAAACAAGAAGTCATTAGTAGAAAACTAATTTAGAAATGCTAATTTTATTGTTAAACTGATGTGTTTATGGCGTAATACTAAGCAGCAGTAAGGTATAGCTAAAAGGGCATGTGCCAATCCTCTCATAACTTATGTAATTGGCTCTAAAATACTATAAACCGCCGTCTTTGCTCTAATATCATTTTTCCTCCTACATTTAACAGCAATTAGATGGTTTGTACTTCTTTCTTACCAACAATGGCTCCATACCAAAAATGTGTGACGGAGAAGAATGATGCATCTGTTACGCTAATTTTGAGAAGACGAATAAACATGATATAAATGCAAAGTAAATGCTAATCACATTATAAATATTGTAATGATAAATAATTTAAATAACACTTAAAACAAATAAAGAACTTCGTTATTTGTACCATAATTAAGATTAGGGGATCCAGATTGATTGTTATTAAAAAAGAAGAACGACCCAGATAACAGTTTCTTGAACGGCTTTTGATCTAAGTACGATATATACGTCCGAATATTCTAATGGCGGATAGTCATCAGAATTAAAGGGTGAACTTCCAAGTCTTTCCAAGGCACAACAAAATAAGTACAACACGGGCGTCACAATATCACATGCAACACGAGCGGAAATTCACTTTTAACACAGAATGTGACTTTAGAAAATTTTCAGAAAATAAATTAACTTTCTAGTCGCCGATCTGATAGAAGAATGACTTTTGACAACCAACATTTTTACATACGTGCAGCGGTAATGCTGCAATTAGTAATACAAAACTTCAGTACCTACATATATGCAATACAGTCCTCTGACTGTGGTTACAGGCTTAACAACTTGTAGGTGTAGCAAAACTAATGTAAGTCTGCAGAGGAGACATATAATAAGATGCAACATAGAGCCCTTTAAAAGGGAAGGTTTTGCAGCACCGCGTCCGGAATAGCGTGGAATTCTAAAGAGGCAAGTCGTGAGATCGAAGAGCAGCGTAAAGCTGACCTCAACGCTAAGCGCGGTGAGCTAAAGGCCCGTCCACCCGCTGCCATCAACTATAATTATATAAGCGGCATATTCACGTGCCCTCATTGTGCACGGGAGTTTACTGCGAAGATCGGCTACATAAGCCATCTTCGGGTGCACCAGCGCCCGACCGATTAGGAATCGAAGTGGTCGTCACGGCCGGAAACAGTCGGTAAAAGTACTAGTAGTAGTAACTCCCATGACCGGTCGTGGTACTTTTGTATAATATTATATAAAAACAGGTGCAATTTCTTCTCCCAAGTCCACGTCAGTGCACACACCACATAAAAAAATAGCTGTTTTTGTGATAGGAGTAAATAATAACCATGAATATCTCAATAAAAGTTATTGAAAATCACTAATAATTACTCCCAACCCGGACCTCATAACCATTGCAATGAGTTTTATAAATTTGTTCCCTTAACGTCGAGCTAAAATGAAAGATTTTTCAGTATAATAAATGGTTTAAAAAGAAAAAGGAAAAAATAATAATTTGGTGTACCATTCTTTTTCTATTTACCTACTATCAATATCGATAAAAAAATGTTTCTAACACTAGTCTTATGAACCGTTATTGCTGAAACAAAAAGAGAAAACATAAATAAACTCGTTATAGGCGTTATGTATTAACACGTCAATCAGCTGTCTGAAACACTAAAGATACCAAAATCGTCAGCAACCAATCAGATGCAAAAATATCTTCAAACAAATAGCTTCTTCATCACCTAGCCGAAAGTGATTCGCACCATCAGGCCATTCGTGCACAAAGTGCTAGGTCACATTATCATCTACCTAAAAAAATCTAACTACACCACAGACTACATGAAGATCTCTATTTTTACCAATTGCTTGAAGAATTTATAGGGTTGAAAGGCAGTTAGCAAAAGTCGCGTGTTGGTACAAAGTTGCTGGGAGTTACGTTGTTTTGTGTATATGATAGTTTAGTGATGCGTTATTGTTTTAGAACTGAGACGCAGAGTCGATGGAAGGCGGTCGCGGCCTATGGAAAGTATGGCAATGGCCTTTATAGTTGTGAAGGGTGATTCCACGGACGTTTCATCCATTGTCAGTCTCTAGTACCAACAACAGGAACAGATCGCAATATGCGTTAAATTCGATCAAATTATGACAAAACTATGATTACAGTATAAGTTTGGCGTGGCTCATTCTTTCAATATTTGTGACTAGGAACTGGTAGCGGTCGAACCGCCCGTGGAATCACCCAAACTTATTGAGTTTGCGTCTAAATATGTTGTGAAACAATTTTTTTATGAATCTAATTCACTAATCAAATGCGTACTAATACATCTAATGAAATAGACAAATATAATCTAAATGATAGATTCAGTTACGTTTGTTTACCATTTCTCATACTGTTTTAGACTTAAGTGTCTGATGTTATTTTCTTTTGGTGTACACTTGTAGAGCATTGTATTGTATCGTAAACAAAAATATTATAGAAAAATGGTAACCGTCTCTAGTCAACTTTTATTTTATTTTTTTTGAACCACCAAGTATAACCAGCCAATTAGGTTTGATTAAGTGAAAGTTTGTACAGAACCCTCCATGCGCGAGTCAGACTCACACTTAGCCGGTTCTTTTTTAATATTGTCCTATATATATTTATAGTTTTTGCAAGCAGCCGTACACGTGAAAGTCACGGTTGCTTTAAAAATAAAATATGATATTGCGTACCAAAATAGTCAATAGTGAAATCGCCGCCGGTGGTCGTCGATAAATTATGTCGTCGCCTCTCCGCACAGTAGTAAAACGATTTGTTTTGTCGGCAGCCGACATAAAAATAAGATTGAGAAATTGAATATGGACTTGCGTGCGGTCAGTGGATAGTTAGGTTTAAAAACATGTACATCAATCCATTTTTTTTACTACTCTTGTGCAAGGTTATTTATTTTATTTTAAGAAGCTTTATTCCATGGCGATTATGTCGCGCCATTGAGCCATCGGTAACAATTCTACTTCTCATCGATCAGCGAGACCCAGTCTCACTAACTTAAACAGCGCCCTGGCATTGTCCAGTCCAGATACAAGCGCGCTGTTTGCAGCCGCCTGCCTCTATGGATCTTACTAGAATTCCGCAGATCGTTTCTGAACGACTCATTCCTCACACATTGCATCAAGATTTGGTACGCATCTTCTATTTTATCATTTATCACACTCTTCGCTTTTTGAGAGGGAACTTTGTGCATCATAAAACCAAACTTATTTAATGTAATGATGGAAGGTTTGGCTTGAAAAGTACCATGAGACGCTATGAATGACACGTTTGAAAACTGCTTGACATGTCAGTTGAGTGCAAAAACGGCAGCGTCGCAGTCAGCTCTTGTCTCATGACTAAGGTCCAGAAACTTTCAGTATGACTAAGTTATTTCGATAAATAAGACCAGATATTACCTATGAATGACAGTTTCATTTTTTATTCAACCATGCGGTTTTTTCGGATATCAAATAGGGGATAAAAAATTAAGTATAGCCACATTTTTAAATTTTCGATAATACCTCGATTTCATATAAAAAAACAATTTAAAAAGTTCCTCGTTCTGAAAGAGCGTATGTGACAAGTGGAGTGTAGTGGACAGTCACAGCGCAGAAATGCATTCAGAAGCACTCTTAAGCCCAGTTTAGATTATATTAGTGTTTAGTAGAGTGCTTTAGGAGAGTGCTTTAGAAGAAACGTGTAAACGCTACTCGCTTTAGTATGGTTCTAGTTGCCTCTCAACTAGAATCAAAATAGAATTGGTTTCTACTTTTGTTTCCAGTGTGACCTGAGCGCGAGACATAACACTCTACTATTCTACTACAGCACTTGCCTCTCTAGTTGTACTACAGCACTCTAATAAGCACTAAGATAATCTAAACCGGGCTTTACTAAGGCGGAAGGAGAAAAAAAAAAAGGGTTCTATTGTTCTTCTTGTGCGCTGTGACTGTGTCATATTCACCTTGTGACGGCACTTAGGGAATCGCTTACTTCCTGCACATTTTCCCCAATGTCTTCAAAACTGGTGGCATAAATAAAATTGTGTTCCTTAATTATGAATTAACAAAATGGGTGTCGATTTAAAATTACTTGAAAATTTTGAATGTTGTTAATTAAGATGCATTTTTTTCATTTTGCCCGCACCATTTACACATGTTTGCGTTCGTTGGCACCATTGTGTGAAGCAGTTGATCCAGTCTTCAGCACGGGCGCTGTAGAGCTTCCGAAAGGTCGGGAACTCGAATGAGTCAATATACGCGATATAATCCGTTTATGACGTTTGAAATGTGTGTGCTCCAGTGCGAAAGAGGTTGCACTGACTCTCGATACGTGATACTCGCTAGCGCCGATCGTAAACTCAGCTCATGGTAGGCACACGAAATCTCGGAGATTTGACCAAAAATGAAAGGGATGTTGTGGTTCCGACTCGCAAATTTCTGTTCTTATATTTCCTCGAATCCAAATTGGATGTTATCTATAAGCGCATGTTCACCTTCATTACGTTGTCTAATAAATAAAGTTAAACTTACTAATATTTTTCACCCTTACGTGCGTCACAAAAAGACTAATGTGATTATAGTTCTTTACAATTGTAAAAGACCCCTGTTGTGACGCGTCACATATTTTCGAAGTGTAAAAGGGCAAACTTATTTTACTGCATTTTTGCAAACACCGAGTAAGGAACAAAAAAAAACGTTGTTAGTAATGTTTAAAAATAAGTTTGTAGTGACCCCTAGCAAAGGTGGTCCAGCTACAGAGGGTATTGATTCAATCTGAAGTTAATCTATCACATTTTTTAGAGCTCCGTAACCAAAGTGGCAAAAACGGAACACACACACAATTTCGTCATAAACGGATATGACATAAAGTAAACCGGCCATGAGCATGTCGGACCATGCTTAGTCTAGGGTTCCGTACCGGTACTAAAAAGAAATGAGCTGCAGATGAAAAAAATACGATGTGAAAAAGTGCACCAGCAAAAGAGCATATCTTCGTGGCACTGAAGTCTTTTTGATGAGAAGCGTATTTTTCGGCAATAACTCAAAAAGAGTTTATGCGATCATGTTGATAATAATTGTGTAATTACTTTATATTTATTGGACAGTCGGTTAAGGGGTGGGGACACAATTTATGCTACTTTCGGAGTGATTATTTCCGAAAATATTTACTGAATTGAATTTTTGTTTTTAGAAACCTCAAAATGTTTTTAACCCTCGACAAAAAAGAGGGGTGTTATAAGTTGAACGTGTCTGTGACTCTGTGTATCTGTGGATCTGTCTGTAGCATCGTAGATTTGAGTGCGGTTTATTGTGTCATAGATAATTTTATCCCGAGTGTTCTTAGCTTCGTTTGATGAAAATCGGAGCACTCGTCTCCAAGATATTAAGCTTTTAGTTGAACAAGTGACCGGATCTCAGCCAATATTTAAGCTAGGAACTCCAAATTTTGTTGTTACGTTCATTTGTGTCGAGGGGTCTTTAATTTTTTGTAATTTCTATAGTTATTAAAATAACTTTCGAAATATGTGCCACGCATTCATGTTTATTATTATCAACCTGAACTGTCCCACTGCTGGGCAGTCCTTCCTCTCTTTCTTCCATTCGTCCCTATTTAAAGCATGACCAATCATAAGGACAACGGACCAATCCCTTCGGAACGCGTCTAAGTCATCCCGCCATCTCCGTTGTGGTCTACCGCAATCAATATGTTCGCTGAAAAAGTGTTTTTCAGTTGCGGTTACATGTATGAATTGCCCCCGCCCCCAGATTATTTTTTTCGTTATTGAACTATCTAAGTAGCGGCGTATACAAAACACCTATGATATCGCCAAATTTTATCAATATAATCTTGTAGTTTTTGAGTTAAAATTCCTGTGACAGACGGACGGACAACAAAGTGATTCTACAAGGGTTCCGCTGTTTTCTTTTTGAGGTGTGGAACCTTAAAAACGCGCAATAAAAAGTTAAGGCTGTTACCCCTGTGAATTACGACGCATTTTAAGTCAAACCGCTCAGCTCATACATGTACAGTAGGCTCCATAACTCACCGGTACCTGCAGACACTCGTAATCTCTACGATACGCATCGGGGAGTGGCAAATCAGACGTATGGATGACTGTACTGCCACGTTCAAAAGCCGCTTTGTAAACTCGATCTTCGAAAACCACAACTTATTTTTGGCAGATTTTTTGTTTCGAAAGAAATTATGGGTTTTATTGTCACTGGATGAATTAACTAGCTAATGGTCATATTTAACAAATAGATATACAAGTCGTCAATCAATAATCGTTTATTATATCAATGGCTTTTTTTTGTTCCAGTTGACAAACAAATGAACATATCGAGCACTAAGCAATAAATATAAATAATTTAAAATGCCCCCTTTTGAAGCTTGAAAGCTTATTGGTTAGTTTGATTTTAACTTTTAACTGGTTCGATTGAAATTTTCGGGTTGACCAAGGAAAGGCTTATAACCACCTTTTTCTTTTAATATGAATTAATGAATACGCTTCGGCTTTCCTTGTAATTTTCCTGACGCCACGCCTCTGTTAGTAATGTCAATATCTGCTTATTCTTAAGCACGCACCCTTACGCACTTGTCTTCTCTATAGTACGTTCGTTTAAGCCACAAGATCTGATCTTGGCTCAATGGTCTTGAATAGTCTCGATGTCTCAATTAAGTCGGCCCGGCCAATTTGTAGCTGAGATAAAATAAGACAAATGCGAATCACACTCTAAGAGCAAGGAGGCGCTGCGCTAATTAACAAAGGTTTATCGTTTACCTACACGTTTAACGCCGGCCAGGGCTACGTACTAAGAATTGAAAATTGCCAAAATACATTTAAAAATAGACAAAAAACATCGATTTTTGAAAAAATAAAACGTTGCCGTTTAAAATGAAATATGGCGAAATACTATGGCGAAAAATCAGAAATAATTCATATTAATATCTACAAGGACGTAATGATTAGTTTTGCGGTTTCAGAGATATCTGAGTTTATTAATTGAACTCCGTACATTTCGGAAAAGAAACTCATCTCATCCGTTTCCAAACCCAATCGCTCCATAATAATATTTTTGCATTATAACTTCTAGTTATACTCATTTCAAAAAAAAAAAAAAAAAATTTGAGACTGTTGATTTTTAAGTTTATGGGAGCCGATTTTTGATCCACAGTACAACGCACATGTGGTGGGTTCATATTCGTATTTTCTTGGGTGGGTTCATCTTATTTTAACAGAATCAATATATTTAGAACAATTAACGGAACCCTACCTAGCCATTCTCTTGGCCAAGTTTCTTAATGACCATCCTTAAATTCTTTTTGACTCTTGTCTTCCCTAAGGTACGGTTGGTTAAGCCGGGATGTGATCTCGGCTCATTCGTCTCGATGTCTCAATTAAGGCGGCCCGGCCAATTTGTAGCCATGATGAAATAAGAGAAATGCGAATCACATTCTTGGAGCAAGGGGGCTGTAATTAACCCTTGTTTTGATAATGACCAGCAGACGGCTTCGATAAATGTATTCCTTGATAATCTTTTTGTATTTCTCAATATATAGCATACTTTTTTTTAAAGGGATGCATCGAAAATTTAAGCTATTTATTAGTGAGATTTTTGTCAAATCTAGTGTACGAAACAGGCTGGTCTTTAGATATGTGTTTTGTTTTCTATATAACCTATTCAGTAATTAACGCGGAAACATGGTTGTTGAAATTTTCCTGGATAAAAAGTTATCCGAAAACGCGTCTTCATTTTCCGTTTTTTGTCTAGTTTGTACAAACAACAGATTAATAAACGGCTAAATTATGTAAAAATGACATTCTTCCCTTTATTTTTTACGCGACTAAGTATAATGTCAACAAAACATAATACTTCATATCTTCGATTTCATTGTACTTTTATAAGGGTGATTCTCCGAGACCCTAATTTTCGATGTCCGGGGGCTTATTTCACTGAAAACATTAGTTTAAAAGCCTGTTTTTTTTTCAGAGATACTTTATATCTGTTGTCGACTGGGACATCGATCGGTTTTAGTATAAGCTCATTCTAGATTTTTATATAAAAAAAAATATCCGTTATTCTTACTACTCTGTCGTGTCCGCTCTCCATTTTTCTCAAAATATGTGATGACAACTTCAATTCAGTCAACTTAACGAATATTTTGATCGACTACATGTATACATTATTAGTTATTATATTACTAAAATTTAACAAGTATTTTTTTATCTATAATATTGTATTTAAAATTTAGGAAATAAAATGTGTCCGCGACAAAATTCTTATTTCTCTGGCGCGGGTTTTATCCGCCTGTATCGTAAACGTATTGAAGATTGTAGACAAACTTGCCCCGCGGGCAGTAAATCAGTCGCGCTCGGAACGTGTACGAGGTGGACGTGTCGGCTGTTGCACGTGGCTCCGGAGTTACGAAGGTAAATATCTTATTACTCTGTCCGTGGTTCAGGTACCATTCTTATTACTCTGTTCGTTGTTTTTAGATTTGTATAACTGTTAAAAATTTACTATTTTGCTTATATAACTGCTTTACGTACTATCTATTCATATTATTAACGACAGCTGCGTTGCATATACACATTAAGAATCATTGGCTTTTTTTCGATAATTTCTTATTCCCCTGTCCCTTATTCCTATGGATTTTTGGACAATGGAATAAGAATTTTCCAAGTTTTTCTTGTTTTTCTTAACTGAGTTTCAAAAAGAAGAGTAGTTTATCAAGTGATTTCCTATGTTTTAGAGTACCTTAATAAAAAAACGGAAATTTGACTCGTATGTCTGTTCGTCTTTCTGTCACACAAATTTTTGACAAATCTGTAGTGTAAATTTATAAATGTAGCGTTTATCTTACATAGAAAATTAATAAAGGTTTTGCACACAATGTGTCAAAACGACAGAAAAGGTATTTATAAATTTGAAGTTACATGAGTACTGAAAATATATATTGCCCTAGTGTTGTGAAGCCGTATACGGTATTTGAGATTCTTACTAGGGTCGATTAATGGTTGTGATAAAAATATGTCATTTAAAATAAAAACAAATTATAAATTATAAGAATTTTTATATTTTGTTATTTTAGAATATTTTTGTTAAAACAGTTCGATTTGATCGTACTAGAAATAAATAGGTACTTTGTTTATTTTTAAGAGCCATAACTATGTAAGTTTAGTTAATTTTTAATAAGCGTCCGATTAATACGAACCGGTGACGTTCCTATGTATCCTTATAATGACTAAAACTGATTATGATAACGTTATGATTAATATAATCTAATCACTAATTGTAAGTACAGTGAGTAAATTTAATAACAATAAGTTTTAAATTTAGACCTTCTTAGCACCTAGTGTTTTTACAGTCTGGATGTTATCAATAAGAACAAATATAAAAATGATTCTAGAATACTTTTTTAATTATTTTGTGAACAAAAGTATAATATATGTTTTATAGATATACGGTTTTTTAATATTTTTGTTAACCTATTCTGACATTTCTTATTCCTATGGACCTTAATTTCTTATTCCTCTGGACCCAAAAATTAAAATGAATTTATTTTATGAATGAGTTCACAAAAATGTGGGCCAAAACCAATTATGGTTTTGGCCCACATTTTTATGTCTAAAAATAAATCTATTTTCACAAGAGTATGTCCTTATTGGTCAAAATTCAAAAATAAAAAAGGACAGAGGAATAAGGCAAAAATCGCTGTCTCGAAGAATGACCCATAACTGGTGCTTACGATAAAAAACCCAAGGCATGTAGTCAAAGTTAAAGTCAAAGTCAAAAATAATTAAGTATTAGCTTCCTCTTTCTTTGATGCGCGCGAGCAATAAATGCGTTCCTTATTACAAACTCCGCTCATTGGCCCGCTCAGCGTTTGGGGCGTGGTTTATGAATGACGATGCAGACCCTTAACTATGTAGGTACACTAAAGCATTCACAAAATGTGCGTCAGCGTTGAATGTAGTGCTAACGGCCTCGTCGCTACAATAATATGACCCCAGAGACGTATAAACAAATCGTTTCCTTAATACAGTTTTCATAACCTGCTCGACGGACCAATATATTTTGACATGTTTGTGATCTGGAACTTGTACCACTACCTCACGTTTCTAGTTTATTTATAATAGTTAATTAGGGACTAACTGAAGGCGTTCTAGTGCAAAATTTCAGAATGACACCCAATTTGGTGTCCATAAATAATAATAAATGAATAAATAAATATACACAATGTTTTTTTACGAAAATCTTGATGTTTTACCATCACGATCTTCTTAATTTTAAAATTTCACTAACTAACTAATATACTTTAAATACAAAGATCTAAATAATAAATATTTTTTTGACTGGATTGTATTTTAAGAATATGATTACAGTACATTTTTTACACAAATCGAACTAGTCCCACAGTATAGGCTCAATAAGGCTTGTGTTATGAGTACTAGATGACGATATATTTAATAAGTAGATAAACTTACCTATATACATAGAAAACATCCAAGACTTAGGAACATCTCATCACACAAATATTTGCACTTACCGGGATTTGACCCCAGGATCTTCAGCTTCACAGGCAACGTTAAACTCAGTTAAACGGGTCGTCAATGTTTAAACAGTTAATATATTTGATTATTCGCAACTATAATTCTACATGTCAGCTGTAGTGTGATGAAAGCAATGCATGCACCACGGAACCTATTACTGTCATCAAAATACATAGCCGGGTATTGAAACATGTAATTTCTATTCGTCCTATTTACAACAAATAAGAGGAAATATCGTAAAATCTCCTATGATGGTCGAATGACCAAGAATGAGCGGATGCTCAGACAGAGCACTATAACCCGGACGCATGACTCAAACCAAAAATCGCCCAGTACCGTACATTACCTGCATACCAAGGCAGTCAATGGGCAAACGAATTGACCAATTGATCTCTAGTTGATAGGCACGCCAACTATGGCTTTACCGTCCACTCGACTATAACCGTTTTGATAATAGTAAACCTTGTAACCTATACGAAGGAATCGTGTCAAACGCTACTTGAAGAGCAGTTTTGCACTTTCAATACGGTACTTAACTGACAGATCAAATGAGTTCATTTTTATGAACTCTCAGAAAGTAGGAAGTTTGAAAGGGAAAAAGGTTTATGACGTCATAATTCTATACGGTCAAATTGCTTCCTTATTAACACGCTTTTATTAGGTTGACCTGTATGTAACTAACTATGTAATGGAATCTAAGGTAACTAATTTAACCATCTTCCAAGGATCGTAGCGTCATGAAAATTGGCAGCTGTATGTAGTTCTGATGACAATACAATAATATGGTACTGTCGAACTGATCTGATGATGGAGCCAGAAGATATGAACTGGAACTTCATGATGGAACATTGTATCATAGCTGTGTTTGGATTTATTAGAAAAGTCTTGTAAAGCGTGCTTTTCTAGTGTTTTTTAAATTATTAATTTATTTTTAGTTTTTGATCATTTTAAAATCGCCATAGGCTTAAAAATAAGTATTCATTAATGTTTACTACGTATTTTCAGAAATAACATTGAACTGCAAACGTGACATCATTTATGTTGACTAAAGGAAAGTACCCAAATGCATTCGTAATATCTGCTTGGTATTGTTTTTAGGGTTCCGTATCCATAGGGTGAAACGGGACTCTATTACTAAGACTCCGCTGTCCGTCCGTCTAGTCTGTTTATCCGTCTGTCACCAGGCTGTATCTCATAAAGCGTGATAGTTAGACAGTTACAATTTTCACAGATGATGTATTTCTATTGCCGCTATAATAATAAATGCTAAAAACAGAATAATTTTATAGCTATCTGTTTATATCAGTAACCAATATAAAATTACCGAACACCACATACATTTTGCTTGGGAGTAGCGCTCTGCTAACACTGGATTTTCGTAGATACGGCCATTTGTAAGTGTATATTTTGTACGGAGCCGTGTGCGCGAGTCCGACTTGCACTTGGCCGGTATTTGATTTATGTCAAGCGCACACTCTGCGTATATATCTATCACTGGCTTTGGACGTAGGCCTCCTCCATAGCCTTCCATGACTTCCTGCCCCTGTCACTTGCATCCAACTTGAACCCGCGTATAGCCCAATGTTGTTGACCCATCTTTCCGGTGGGTGCCCTCGGTTACTTTGCGTTTAGTACCTACCGTTGGCCACAGTGCTGATGCGGTTCGTTGTACATTGCCGTACGTCGTGCGGTAGCCGCGAATGTTTACGTGGTGAGCGCGCAATGAATGCAAAACGACGACCACTAGAATTAGTAGTATTTAATTATTTGTTATTGAGACATGCCTATTATGTTAACTTTTCTATTATTTGTATTATATTAGTTTGTCATTTTATATATATTAGAATGTATTCATGTATTTTTTTTTTTTTTTTTGACATTTTAATTGTTAACTATATATTTGCACGCTTGCTCGCAAGCTAGATACACGATCCATTATGTATTTAAAAATCCATATACTGTATCTATGCAAATAAATGATTTATGATTCTGATTTCTGAAAAATTACCTGCCCTCTCTCACGCCCTTACTACATAATGCTTCTCGCTCGTACTACATAATGCTTTGGAACGAATGGAGGCGAGGCCGAGATACATTGACGTTATTCTAAAAGTGTATCAGTTATTCTCGTATATAAAAACTGCGTCTCCACCTACGCCAATGTGTAGTGCCAATATAAAGCGGGAGCTATTTTAAGTTTACTTTAAGTCAAATATTTTAGGTTAGATCAGTTCAGTTTTTAAATAAGTTTAATGCCTGTACATTAGGACAATTTTGCCAGCGTCAAGGTTTAAAAGCCAGGGTATGGTGTTATACTAACAATAATAAAGTAATGAGTTGATCCACACCGATCCATGTCACCCGTTTAAGATTGACGACAAGAATCCATTTTAGGTTAAATAAAATTAACGTCTCAAAGATAGGTACTAGTATATATTTTAACCTCCATGACCCTATAAATACACTTTACCATTTTTACTATCAGTAAGAATGTCTCAAACAACCCGTTGTGAGATAAATGTCAGGAGGTTATGTCAAAGCATTAGGTTCACAGTTTTAGTGCTTGGATCGTTTTATTTCTTTGCTTCGTATTACTCGTGTTTCTTGAATGGCATTTGTTTGTTTTCATTGCTCTTTAGAATGGCCTTCTTCCTGGATGGATCTACACTTAGGTGCAAAGTAAATGGCCAGTTTAATAATTAGTGTGAGCTGCATCAACTTTATTTGACACAATTACAGAGATTTACTATTATTTATAAAAACTCCCGACACATTTACAAAACCCGGCCAAGTGCGAGTCAGATTCGCCAAGGGCTCTGTACAAAATAGACGCTAAACACGGCCGTATCTATGAAAATCCAGTGTTAGCAGAGCCCTAATCCCAAGCAAAATGTACGCGGCGTGGGGTCATTTTATATTGGTTAGTGACATAGACGACCGACGATATTTAGATTTTCAGATGTATTTCGTGTGTTGTGTCATAACCTTCATACCAAATTTCAAGTTTCGAGGGCAACTGGGAGTACCGTAGAGGTTTTTCATGGACGGCAATTTGTATTGAAACACCTTTTTTAAAGACTGTATCTTTGGATTCTGTTGACTTAGAAGCTTGATATTTCTACAGCTTCAAGGGACCGTGGACAGTATTTGATATTAATTTAGACTTTAAGGTGCGTCCACATTTGTATCATTTGCTCGTATCCGATCACCGTGGCGTGGCATGACTGCGTATCGCGCTGCTTGGACGCTCACTGTCGGCGTGGCGATCACGCCTCGCTTGTCTGGTCTAAGTGGGTGATACGCGTAGCAACGTAGATTTCAAAAGATCGGATCGGCGCAACGTCCAAACGCGTGATCGTGACACGCGATCATGCCACGGGACGAAGATCTGATCGGGCAAATGATACAAATGTGGATGCACCATTATACCTCTTCGCGTTCCTGAGAAAAAGAGTCTGGACAGATAGACATACAGGCAGACGGCAGGATGAGTCAACAACGTCATCCTAAGTGGTTCCGTTTTGACCTTATGAGGTTCGAAATGCTAAAAATAACAAATAAATAAATAAATAACACAGGAACAATTTCACACAAACTAGTCCCAAACTAAGCAAAGCTTGTACTATAGGTACTAGGCGACGATATACATAAAATATATATAAATGATAATACTTAAATACATAGAAAACATCCAAGACCCAAGAACAAACATTCGTGCTCATCACAAAAACACTTGCCCTGGCCGGTATTCGAACCCGGGACCGCCAGCTTCGTAGGCCGTTGTACAACCCACTGAGCAAAACGTGTCGTCAAATAAAAAGATCATTATTTTCAAGAACTGGTCTCATCAGAATCTGATGAGGGTAGGATACCTACTGCTTTAAATCTATTTAGTAGGTGGACCTATTGTGATAATCTGTAATATGGGGGTGGCATATCCCGCTCGCTAAAACCACAGTTTAAATAAAGGAAAAACGTTACAAACCCAAAAATAAACACAAATAACTAAATCCAAATTGGTCCATCCGTTTAAGTTGTACGATGCCACAATAGACACACCGATACACAGACAAACAGATAGGTATTTCACACTTCTAATTTATAACACGATTTCGAATCAATACAGCAAATCACACTGATAAAACTGCAATGTTCTCAGTTTTAGAGGCGCTTGAAAATTATAAACTTTCTTATGTATTCTATTGCAAGAACCTCCGAAGAGGTATTGAGGAACTATTAAGGATTTTACTATAACTTGAACTTTTATTCCGCCGAAAAGTTCGTACTTATATTCTCCCTATATCACTCACTAGATGTCTCTGTGTTGGAATGTTGAACTTCTATTTGCATCCAAGTGTACTGCAGTCCTTTGAACTACGTGTAGGATGACGAATCTAACGCTATAAAATTGCGGGGAACTAAGGAAATAACTTGCTCTTTATTACAAGCTTTTATTTGTCATGGCGTCGAATAAAAGCACAACAAGAACGCGCAGACTGTCGCGACATTTGATAGGTTAAACACAACAATAAAAAGGTAGTTAATTCAATCGTTTCAACCGCTGTCGGTTTCCTTTTACATATTTTTAGATATACGTGTAGAGGGATGTAAGAGAAGGGGTAGACCAAGGAAAATATGGATGGATTAGGTACGTGAGAGACGACATAGAAAGGATTGCTGACAGGAGTGATAAAATGACGATTATAGAGAGGTATGGAATAACCAATGTATCCATTCTTAAGCTGCTTTAGATAGAAACGAGACTCGACTATACCTACAGGGTATTGGGCACATGGACTGTGAATTTTTTTGGGGTGTCGGTAGGGTCATTTGCTACATCATCGCTCATGGAACCTGGGTCACAAGTCTTTTTTTTGTGAATAAAAGGCCCACGCATTAATTTCGTGGTGTTATTTGTAACAATAAATGTGTATCTTTGAGGCACACACTCGTTGACTTAATTATAAAATATGCATGTAAAAGCACATACAAAAAAGTTATAGCGCTTCGAAGAGCAAATTTTGGACAATTTAGTAAAAACTAATTACATAATCGTACCTCCATAACCGTAGTTCTTAGGACCCAGGTTCCAAGAGCGAAGATGTAGCAAATAACCCTACCGACACCCCAAAAAATGTTGATGGTCCATGTGCTGAACATCCTGTATATATGCTTCCTAAGAATCTTGACCTATTTCGGACACAAGAAATATAATACAATTAATATTTAGAAAAACTCCTGTCGGTCAGAAAACTGAAAGGAGTAAGACTATGCGGGCGATATCTCATCCGATGGACGGACCAAGTAAAGTAAATAATTGGTCTCCCTATCACTACTGCTTTGAGAAAAGCCAAAGACAGAAACACATGGCGAAACATATTGAAGACCTCTGTGAACGTTTTTGAAACTGGTCACGACCTTCAGCAATAAAGATAACAACGAAAAACGAAAACGAAAGGTAGAAAAACACATGCTGCTCCGACTACAAGTAAATGGGATAAAAACAAACGAATGATGAATTGTTCCATAAAGTTGAGGTTGTTAATGTTTATTTTCTGTCCTTCACACTTTAATCATAATTATGTTTTCTTTACTATGTATAATATATGAGATTTCAATAGAATACACATACATAAATGATAAAAAAATAAACATATACCTTTATACTGCCACATCCATACTAATATTATAAATGTGAAAGTCTGTCTGTCTGTCTGTTTGGCCGTCTGTCTGTCTGTCTGTTACCGTGTCCTTCACGCTTAAACCGCTGAACCGATTGGAATGAAATTGCGTATGAAGATAGTTTGAGTCCAGTATGTGCTTCCCATACCAGGCTACTTTTTATCCCGGAAAAATACCCTTATTCGCGATAAACGAATTTAAGGCGGACGAAATCGCGGGCAGAAGCTAGTATAAATATATAGGTAAACAAAACGGTGCACTTTTGAATACCACCAAGATCAAATTAATTGAAGGTGAAATCAACGTTACTTGGCCCAAAATTTATTGCAAGTGTACCTACCCACCGTAGTGAATAGGGAAGGAAATGCCATACACCTTGTTTACATGTGGATGCTACAGTCTATTGGATGCTGAATATGCATATATTATGTAGCAAATACATTGTAAAGCGTGTCCACACGAGGTGGTCTGTTCACAATATGATTTCCGGGTGTGTACGTCGGGACGTAAACCCGCGTTGTCATGTAACTGGCAGGACCCTGCGCAGGCGCCATTAGATACGCATGTAATGATGGGATAACACAGTGATTCACCACAACACGTTAAGGTGAACGTAACTCTACCTGTGAAGCGGTGTAGATTTCGGTTACTGTTAACCCGTGGAGCGTTATGTCAAAAGAAAATTGGATAGGAATGTGGAAATTAGGTTCTAAATGCAAAAATGTGCACGTGTGCGTCTACCATAGTATTTTCTTAGCTTTTCTGACCTGGAGGCCGGAGCCCAATACGTTAGTCTGACCAAATTACGAAGCAGACCACCAAACGAATTAGCGCCGCACAATCCTCAGCAATGAGGGAGTGATTGAGAGGAAGAGAGCTTTTCTGAAATTTGGTACCAGCCAAGGCGGTACAAATTTTCAGTACTAATGTTATGCTATGTTATATATACCCAATGAACTAGATGCACCCAACAATGTGTGTATCCTATTCTTTCAAAATGCTAAAACAACACGTTTATTAAGTCTCAATCAAAGTCGGCACAAATTGCTACCACCCGACATCTACCACTTATAATTATTTTAAGGCGCAAAGAGAAGAGCCCAGTTATTCGCTAAATAACGCGCGATGTTACGAAAATCTGCCGCAGATTTTTTTTTATTTTTTTATTTATTAAATAGGTATACATATCACTTACAGAGTAATACAACACGTGATACATAAAACATAATAACAAAGAACTAGAAACGAAAAGACATGGCATGATTGAAAGACACACATTAATTTAACAAATATAACACATACTTAATTTATATCTGGATAACACAGTAATTCACTTGCGACTTTTGTGAATTCAGTCAGAGAACAGTTAAACAGATCTGTTTTATTCGACATCCGGTTCAGCATGTTACTGGCCCTGACTAGTGGCGCATTTACGAGCAAGTTAATGCGCGTGGTCGGGCGCTGGAGCACGCAAGGCGCGCGGCGTCTCGGAGGCGGCCCGCGCGGCACCGCGAGCCTCAGTGACTCTTAACACCATAGGGTTGTGTAGTCTACCCCGTAACACCTTAAATACATATGTAACTAATGCCAAGTTCCTCCTAACTTCCAACTTGGTATATCCTACCATCCCAAGAACAAAAAGAATCTGGTACATCAGTGGATAAAACGGATATATCCCGTATTCCTTGAGATACAGATACCTGACGAACTTATTTTGTATCTTCTCTACCATTGCGTTGTATTTTGTCTCGTGAGGGTTCCATACTATCGCGCCGCTTTTCAGCCTACTCCTAATTAGAGCATTGTATAGGGCCTTCACTGCTGCGGTATTATGGAAGTTCCTTGTCTGACGCAAAATGAACAGGTTTATGTCAGTCTATAAGTGTATAGGGTCAATCAAGAGAAACAAACCAAATGTTGGTGACTGTCGGTGTATTAGTCATTTAAATGAATACATTTTAAACATGAAAATAGTGAACGCAAGTCAAGTCAATATCCACATATTGGATTTCGTTCCGCGCTCTGTGTGTGTTTGGGGGGCAATTTTGTGTAGTTTATCAATGTATCATTATTCAACTGGACCAAACTAATGTGTTTTGGTCGTGATATATATATATATATATAGTTAAGGGCAAATATTTGTGTGATGAGCAGAATAATACATACATTTCGATGCTAGTGCAGAAAGTATGTCTACATTAAGAATGACATTTCCGCACGTGTATCAAATGACGTTTTTTAATAGAATTACGAAAAAATAAGGAATTCGAAACTGAAAAAATGCTTGCAGTAAGAAAAAATGCCTCGTTTTTGACAGGCGTTTGGGCAGATAATTTATTAAGAACGGTTTTACAATATTAGAAAATAAACGTGTTACTTGTATAATGATGAAAAGGTAAGTAATACAATATGTATATTTTTCGTATTTTTAAATTAATAGTAGTTTATTATCTGCATTACGTCGTTTAAAGGAAAATAATATTGACGCTCATTAATAAGTAGTCATGAATTGGAACAAGCATAAATTTAAAAAAAATGGAAAAGTGAAAAGCACTAGTTCGCGAAAACCAACTTTCTTTACGCTAAAGTAGCACTTTTTAACAACTGTATTAAAAATATTTGTTCCTGAGACGTGGATATTTTATCTGTATATAAGTAAAATGTATCTATTGAATATATCGTCGTTTAGTACTCATAACGCAAGCCTTATTGTGCTTACCATGGGACTAGTTCGATTTGTGTAAAAATTGTCCTGTAATATTTATTTATTTATATAGTAAATTAAAATAAATAGAAAAACATCCAAGACCCAGGAACAAACATTCGTGCTCACCACACAAAGACTAGCCCTGGCCGGGATACGAACCCGGGACCGTCAGTTCGTAGGTTGTTGTGCAACCAACTGAGCTAAACTGTGGCGAGGAAATGTCTTCTTCGTAATATTCTTATAAAGTGAACAAGTATTTATAATTCTTTTTTTGATTAAAGACGTTTTTACAACAACTTTGACTGTTCTATCTCACTCCTCCTATAATTTGCGCAGATAGCACGCTGTTAGCTAAGATGCCGCTAAATACTTATAATTACGGTATTTTTGCCGCCGCGAACCATCGCGTGTTGTTTGTTAAGTCATTAGTTTCTTATTACCTATCCCATTGGTAACAAAAGGTAGTAAGCGTGTGTGGTTCACGTATATTATTATTGCTTATTTTCTTTCGGGATACCTATTGAGGTTGTGAGCGGCACCGGACACTGATCTAGTTTACAAGCTTTTATGTTGCAATTTACCCCGACATGTTGCAAGTTTACAATCCTTTCAACGTATATGTTGACGTGAGCTTCTTTTCAAGCGTCAGGGTATTTCTACAACCGAAAATGCAAAAACCATAAATTCCAAGGAGCTATTTAATAGGTACAGAAACTTTTGAGCAAACAGCACGAAGTCAATAATACGTTGCCCGTACTAACTCTTAACCCCGATTTAGCCTCCTTAGGAGATGAGTTTAAAAAAAACGCCTTCTTATTGCTTGCCTATCTTACAAAAGAATCATACAGTATGAAAATCTATCTGTGAAACCAATAAGTTTCTAAAAGGAGTTTCGGCTCCGTGTAAATGAATCCTTTAGGACTTGTTTTTATTATAAACATTGTTTACACTAACGAAGTAGTCCCATGGTAAGCTCAATAAGGTTTGTGCTATGAGTACTCTTCTTGTCCGTCGTTGTACGCTTTGCGGAGCGATCGTAATCAATTAACAGCTTGTACAGTCAGGTGCAGATACTACTCGCCGTATAATGTCCCGCCATCGATTTGCAGACATTCGGGTGCTCTCATGCAGAGGTCTGCCCACATCCGGTTTGATCTGGTCGGTCCATCGTATTGGTGATCGCCCACGTGGTCTGATTCCTTCTACTCTGCCCTAGACGATATTCTATGGATTCATTGTGCTGCCTTCAGACATGGCCGAAAAACTTGAGTATGAGACAGACGCTGTTTGATGCGGAGTTTTTTAAAGATAAAGACATTATGAGTTATGAGTACTGGACGACGATATACTTACTTACTAGCTTCTGCCCGCGACTTCGTCCGCCTTAAATTCATTTATTGTGGATAAGGGTATTTTTCCGGGATAAAAAGTAGCCTATGTCCTTCCCCGGGACTCAAACTATCTCCATACTAAATTTTATCCAAATCGGTTTAGTGGTTTAAGCGTGAAGACGTTATAGACAGACAGACACACTTTCGCATTTATAATATTAAGTATGGATAGTATGGTTGCACGATTTATATTCGCGTACATTTATCTATATATAAATAAAAATAAAACCGGCCAAGAGTATGTTGGTCCATGTTTAGTGTAGGGTACCGTAGCTATTATTACAAAGAAATGCACTACAGATGAAAACCGACGAAATTCGACGTAAAAACGGCAGCAGCAAAAGAGCGTATCTTCGTGGCACTTACGTTATTCTGCTGTAGATGCGCAGTTTTTCGACAATAACTCAAAAACGGTACCTATATCCGATCTCCGATCATGTTGAAAATAATTTTCGTTAAAAGTTTTTATTAAGCGTTATCTTTATAATTTTTTTAATATATTTTGGCTAACGGTTTAAAACAAACCTCTAAGAATTTTTAGAAGAACAATCGAAATATGTGCCACACGTTGACATTTGCTGAAATAAACAAAACAGCTTAGAGGTCCTCCCTGGAAATATTTAGTTTTGTCATTTAACTACCAAACTAGGTAGCGGTTAGACACCAATACTCCAAACATCAACATAAATCTTCTAGTTTTTGAGCAAATTGCCTGTGACATTATAAGGACGGACGGACATGAAGGAACTAAGTATAAGGGTTCAGTTTTTGCCATTTTGTCTAGGGAACCCTAAAAATCAATAGAAGAAATGTACGTTCACGCATCATTTCAGACCGGCTGCACGTATGTGGCTAATTCTTTTTTATTGTGTTAGTAATTGTCTGGAAAAGTTTCAATTTTGGGTTTGAATATCTCCATAAAAGTAATGAGTCAGCCAGTGAGGCAAATGATATAAAGGAGATATCTTTTATCTGGTCATACAGTAAATGGAAGTTTAGGTCTCATTTTCTTCCATAGTATACACACCCGTGCGAAGCCGGGGCGGGCGGCTAGTATATGACATAAATAAGTAATATCATAGTAAATTACATATGAGATGGTTAACTACATAGCAAACATCCAAAACTTGGAACAAATATGTATGCTCGTCACAAAAAAGTTTGCATTCAAAAAGACCGTGAGCAACTTCTTTGCTGGCAGAACCGAAGACTCTTAGTTTATCTGCTTAATTTCGTTTCATCGCTATATATATATATATATATATATTTAATTACCTTATACATATTTGTGTATGTATTATATATATTTTGTTATTCATGTATTTAAAGTATATAAATATGTGTTTTTGTAATTACACAAGCCTCAGCACCGCCTAAAATTTTTCTGCTTTGCCCTAAGGTTGACTGGTAGAGAATGCCTTATGGCATTAAGTTCGCCTTTTGTACAATAAGTTTTCTTTTGTGCAATAAAGATTAAATAAATAAATAAATAAAAATATTTTTGCCCTTACCGAAATTTTTACTCCGTAGGTACATATTGGTAGATAAAGAAGAAAGAAAGATAATAAAGATGTCACTTATATTTTAGTGGAATGTGACCATACCTATGCAGAATTATTGAGCATGATTGCCAACGTCCTGCGTTTCCGCCATCAAAACCCATGAAAAACAGGCCAAAACAATCCGCCATTTTACAACTCCTCACGCCCAAGCCATCCCACGTTTTGCCATAAAACGCAGCTATTATACAAAAATATTAATATTCAGAACCGCTAATAAAATGCAAACTGCTCCGGTGGCGGCAATTACATTTTACCGCCCTTTCTTTTACATGTAATAAAGGTATTATTACCGACTTCGTTACTGGACTTTGTTCCTACAAACCTAGACCTCCCTCGTACTGAAAGACGTAACCGACTGCCTTTTGCAAATACAATAAGCCCTTTTATGAAAGCAATGAAATACTATTTTAGTAGAAGCGGGTACATTTCACCTACAAACCTATTATACAGCTTTCTCACTCGGATTATCTTCCCTTTTAGCGTAAAATGGTCGTAAAACAATAATATAACCGGACATTATCCCGTGATGAAGTTTGCAATAAATTAGCGTTAAGTATATCTTAGCTGTGTCAAGTAATTGCTAGCTTTTTCCATTAATTTACCACCCGCGCAAATTCCCCATTTAAATGTACTTTAAAATCGTGATATTTGTCCAACTTAACATTTAATACAGCGATACTCATCTCCTATACTTCTGTCGGGAGGGGCTCCGAAAGGCTCCGCGATACTATAGGTTATATTGAAAAAAAAAAAAAAAATAGTTGCAAATGTCTGCAATGTTTCCTGAGGGAAATGTCTCTGAATATTATTTTGCTTTGTCTAATTGAATTTACATAGTACAGTGATTAGGTAGATTTGAACAATACTCCATACCTCCGCTATCAATAAAGAATACCCATAAACTACTTTTATGATTATTTTAGGGTTCCGTCAAATATTCCGCTTTCCAAAAGGGTTCCGCCGCCATAAAAAGTTTGAGGACCGCTTATTAACACGTCGTAATAATGATTTCCGTAGAACCACCTATCTAACTATGTATTACCTATGAACGTCCTCTGTTTAGTGCTGCACATAGGCCATCTACGAGTATAAAGAAAAGTATATCATTAGAACAATGTGAAACATACCTATTTGATATCTTGGTAAATAATCAAATATGTTGAAAGTTTTACCACACTATTAAATATGAATTTTATTGAATACTACTCATACGAGAGTTTCATCCAGGAGTTTGTCTAAGTCTAGATACTTGGTTGGATGGATGGTCTTAAATGTTAACAATAACATCATACGATCTTATCACGACAGATATTTGGTTGAATGCCGTCCAGCATCCTCCTGGTCGGGATACCGATATGATAAACGGATGCAATCAACCACTAACTGGTCACAACGTTTCAACCAAACAAGTTTACAGCAGGCCAGCCACGACGACTGATATTTTTAACCAACTTAAAAAAAGTTACTATGTCCCACTGTATGTATTTTTGTTATAAATTTATTCACTGATTTCTCTGTGAATTGTGGAGCAATTTTCAATATTATTTTTTTAATCGATAAAATATACTCCTGAAATGTTCCATTGTAAACAAGTCAGGATCTGATAATGGGATCCCGGCGAATGGAGGGCAACCCTCCAATTTATAGACACCTATATAGTGATTTCAGTATTTTAAAGAAACAAGTCAATTTGAATTGAACAATTATAAATTAGTGAAAATCGGTAAAGTGGGAGCCATCAAGACGACCACAGAAAGCCACTGAAACTCCTCAATGATGCGTGATTTACGGGTGGCGATAAGATATCTCAATTACGTTAGCTAACCGAATTCATAGTCACAATTTTGAAATGCCTTTGATAAGAATGGCACCACCGAACTGATCATGGAACCGGAACGTACGCGCCGGATCCCCGTAGTAAAATAATGTATCTTAGCTTAGCTTGTTGAAAACATTACGAGTTGAAGTTATTAATTTTTTAGTGAATCGACACTACTGAAAAAAAAACAAAATTTTAAAACCGACTCCAAAAAAATCACTAAAAAGTAAAAGATCAAGTAATTTAATTTCTTAAATTTACCCACTTTCAATTAACATTTTTTAATAAATTTTTATGCTATATCTTTTTTATTTTATATATTTATTACCCATCTCCGACTATATCGTCAGGTCATGTACCTATACTAAGCAAAATTGGGTTAGAAGTTATTGCTTAAAATAATACTCTTGAAAAACAGTACTTTACCTAACTAATCTATCTCATTATCATCAGCTAAAAGATGTCCACTACACTACTGGCCAAAGGCCTGCCCCAAAGAACGCCACCAAGACCGGAGTTTTCACCAAGTCATCAGTCCACTTTGTGGTGAGCCTACACACGCTAAGTCTTCCACCTAAGTTATCTATCAATCAATCAATCAATCAAAATATTCTTTATTCAAGTACGCCTAGTTACAAGCACTTTCGAAATGTCAGTTACATGACAGTGAAGTGTTTGCTGGGAGACATACAATATGATCCAACATTTCCTGCAAAGATTAGGGAAAACCCAGAAAAACCTAATCAGACCATTTAACTTAAGTATAATATTATTGATAAAATCATCATTTTAAAAATTAAAATAAAAAGAAAAAATAATAATCTGAAGAATGTGTCTAGATTAAAATTCTAAATGTCAGAGTATATGAAACAATTAAGATTAAAATAATAATAATACCTTAGGTATTCGTTAAAATAATTTACATTAATCCCACGCGGCTTTATCATTCATGTAGTCTTGTGTGCTATAATAAGCTTTAGAAAAAAAAATTCGTTTCACAATATTTTTGAATTTACCAATAGAAAACTCACTTATGCTGCTAGGAAGTTTATTATAAAACCTCACACAGTTAGTAACCCATGAATGATCTCCTTATTTTATGGAGCCTAGTAGCAGGCACTGCGAGCTTATGCTTATTTCTAGTATTAATATTATGTATATCACAGTTCTTCTTGAAGTGGGTAATATTTTTATGTACAAACATCTACGCGCATTATATTAGAAAAAAAAAAGATATTATCTACTTATTCTCGACGAGCGTTTGGTTGACTTCGATGCGTTAGGCCTAATCTAGGGAATGCAAACCGGTTTTAACCGAAACCGGGTCACCGGTTATAACCGCGTATATTGGCTTATTTTATAACCGGTTCTTAAATTGAAAATTGGGTTCAGTTATTTCATTATACATAAATTGTGCTCATTACTTAAAGTTTTTATTTTATTTTTTAAGTCGTGTGCCTATGATTTTTAAAACGACAAGGTGTAACTGGTTTTGGTTATTTTTCAGATCGAATACTCGGTTATGAGATTTGACTGGTTGTTGCATTCCTTAGCCTTATCTCACGTTAGGCGTAATCAGCCGTTAACGCTTACAGTACATGGCGAAATTGTGCCTTACCCCTTTACCTTTTGCAACAAGCCTGCTGTATTTGTCTCTATTATTACAAAACCGCCCTAAAGCTGTTCGCACCATACAAATAAGACTTATAAACACTTTGCTTACCAGTTTTATGAAAAATGCACGTATCAATTACTCGCTGCCATTATCGAGGCATTTCAATATGCTAATATCAACGTCAACATGAGCGCAAGCAGTCGCGCGCTAAAGTGAAAAACATTCAAATAATAAAAAAAATATTGGTAACATATACATATAGGTATATACAGAGAGCATATACAGGTTTGCTGCGTAAGACGACAAAGTAAGTGAACAATAATAAATTTGACTGGTTGATCTCAATTCTCAACCAACAAAGTCCCGGCCAAGGCACGCTTACTCAAAATGTTCGACGAAAAATGTGCATATCCAGTCATGCTCATTAACACAAATAATTAAAGTATACCCTCTCCTTATTTAACTTGTCTTGTATACTTAAATCAAGTTTGCATCTTTGTCATCATCGTGATTGCATTACCATTACTACTCTCATATTTCACCTCGAAAGATAAATGGCCGAAATCAATTATTGTGGCATAAATAAAATGCACTGACAGTACTGACAACATTAATAAACATTTCCATTTTTTATCTCCGCCGTAGGTGAATAGCGCGTTGTAATTAATTGTGAATACACATATTAACTGTGTATAGCGACCACGTATTGTATAGTTGGTACTTCTAATTCAAATAAACTTCATAGTAACACAGCACAACCCTTTTACCATCGGCATCTTTATAAGACTCAAAATGTTATTTACGCTACTTAATGGTCACTAAAATATGAACAACGAATTTAAAGATCAACCGACAACAGAAGATGACTTTTAAAATTGATCTACGATCGCGATGTCCTTAAGTTATGAGCGGCGTGCGCAGGTTTTTGGACAAGGTATAGGCAGCCTATATGGAGCCATGGTTGCTCAGGGTAGGCAGTTTCTCTGTGCCTTTATGTAGCCATGGTCGCTCAGGTTAGGGGCAGTTTCTCTGTGCCTATATAAAGCCATGGCCGCTTCGGGTCGGCAGTTTCTCTGTGCCTATAAGGAGCCATGGTCGCTTAGGATAGGCAGTGCCTTTGTGCCTATATTTAGCTATAGTCACTCAGGGCAGGCAGTTTCTCTGTGCCTATATGGAGCCATGGTCACTTAGCGTAGGCAGTTTATCTGTGCCTATATGGAGCCATGGTCGCTCAGGGTAGGCAGTTTCATTGTGCATATATATGTACCCATGGTCACTCAGGGTAGGCAGTTTCTCTGTGCCTATATGAAGCCATGGTCGCTCAGGGTAGGCAGTTTGTCTGTACCTTTATGTAGCCATGGTCGCTCAGGGTAGGCAGTTCCTCTGTGCCTATTATGGAGCAATGGTCACCCAGGGTAGGTAGTTCCTCTGTGCCTATTATGGAGCCATGGTCGCTCAGGGTAGGCAGTTTGTCTGTGCCTTTATGTAGCCATGGTCGCTCAGGGTAGGCAGTTCCTCTGTGCCTATTATGGAGCCATGGTCGCTCAGGGTAGGCAGTTTGTCTGTGCCTTTATGTAGCCATGGTCGCTCAGGGAAGGCAGTTCCTCTGTGCCTATTATAGATACATGGTCGCTCAGGGTAGGCAGTACCTTTGTGCCTATATGGACCGGACAACACTAGTTATGACTTAACAGGCTTCTCGATTCTCTGTATGCGTGCTCCAATTTAGATCTTGTTTTCACGTTCTATGAGGCGAGAAGATCAAACCCAAGCCCATTGACAATAAAATAAAAGAAGAAGGAAGTAAAATTCATGATATGATTTTAATAAAGGGGAGTGCTCCAAGGAATTGTTTGGATTGGTCCCTGACGTATCTTTCCACCATCTTCCTTTTCAAAAATATTTCCGGCAATCGACAACTATGCGTTTTTCTAGAAATTTCTTGCCTCGCACGACTGAACTGTGGAATAAATTGTTGCCGGCAGTATTTCTGCCCTGATGCGAGCTTCAAACCTTCTAGAACAGAGCGTAGGTACTTCCACCTGAAAGGCCGGCAGCGCACTTAACACTCCTTTGGTGTTGCAGGTGTATATAGGCGACGGTTATTGCTTACCATCAGACGACCCGTCTGCTCGATTGCCCCTATAACATAAAAAAATATATTTAAAGGGTCAAGTTAATTACCCAAATTTCAAAAAAGAGCTATCAATAAGCTAACCAGCAAAAAATACTTTACGCACAAGTATTTACAGTTTAGCCGAACGTGTAGCATTGATAAATTAAAAAACAAACATTGAAAATTTTATTGCTGTAATATTTTTAAACAAATATACTCGCGAAGTAATAAATAAACAATTTGGCACGCGACTGTACACCGCCTTGCGCGGGAGTCAGATTCAGCACGCTTTCGCGCCGTTGAGGTTGTGACAGGCCTGTCATGGGGCGCAATTATTTTTTATGTCAACCGTATATCTTTCGGACACGTATTTAATGGTACAGTTACTTTTACGATTTCGTATATTTTTTATTTCACAGGTTTTTAAGTGATCTTGCGAAAAATAAACTGACTGATTATATTAACTTTGAATACATTCTCGATATAACTATCGAGATTTAAAATTGGATTGGAAAGAATCTTAAAATGGAAGTTCTCTGTTATAAACGGTTCTTCTCTATACCGAGATAAATACATCTACTGTATACTTAATGACTTAAATTTTGGAAATCAGAAAAGTTAACCCTATCTCTTTATGAAAAGAGTATTTTTTTTCTGTTTAGATCTAATTGATTTAAAATCTCATTTTTTCTATCAGATTTCCGACTAAAATAGCATACATTTATATTGCAATTTTAACACCGCATTAAGTTGTTATAAATGCAATAAAATAGGTAAATCGTCAGGTCGTATATACTTAGCGAAATTGGGTTAGAAGTTATTGAGTTAAATAATAGTTTTAAAAAACATTAGGTTACCTAACTATCTATCTCATCATCATCAGCTAAAAGATGTCCACTACACTACTGGCCAAAGGCCTGCCCCAAAGAACGCCACCATGACCGGAGTTATTGAGTTACATACATAGGTACTTAAATTTTGTTACATGCATATAACATAATGATTGGAAGCAAATGGTGTAAATAATACGTTCAATTGCCCATTTGGCGCCGTGCTACAAATTATATTATAAATTGTATATCATTATGTAAAACAGATTAATACGTTCTAATCTCTTAAAAGGTAACCACACTTAGAATTACAATATAACGTGGGCTTTGTAATCGTACTTAATTGTACCTGTCTCATATAATTAAGCGAGGCATCGACAGCTTGACAAAATGGACGCAGGTCTTTGGATTAAGATACCTTACACATTACACTACTTTTGTGCTGGGGCGACCGAACCGACGACCATATGGGTAAATTAGAACACGAGAATAGTACCTAACTATCACGATATGAGTTCATAATAATTAACGAGCGGTCTTCTAAAACTTTAATGGCGGACTTAAATACATCCATTGGTAGATAAAAACAGATCGCGATGTATTAAGATGGCGTTCATAATGCTTATTCGATCCCAAGGTGTTATTACCTAACGAAATTTTGACACTTGGTATCCGAATCAACTGTCATAGCTCATACAAAATCGTGACACTTGATTCTGATTCCAAGCGTCAAACGCGTTAGGCAATAGCGCGGCTGAACTGACAGACGGCCTGGAACTACTTTAGCTCCCGTATAGATGTTGGATCTCTGTGTTTGTTCTACCGATTGTACAGTGGTGTTGTGCCACCGTCACGTTTCTACTTATAATATGCGCACCTCCCGCCTCAGAAACAAAATACATCCCCACTATATATGCTTCTTTTTCTTCCTCAATTTAAGAGCTACGCTCTTGTCGGTGTAGCAATCGCCAGCCGCTTCTTTCTTGGGCTTCCTCCTTTACTTCTTGGTAAGACATGACTTTAACCTTTTCTTTTAATTGCTCAAAGTAATTTCGTCTTGGCCTTCCTCTACCCTCGCTTTCCTTCGATTTTTCCTTCTATGATATTTTGGAGGAAATAGTCATGTCTTAACAGATGGCCTATCATATATTATATATGCTTGGGATCCCAAAAATAAACGGGCATCTTGTTCATTTTTGCCACAAACTTGCAAGTTGTAGTGTTTCCGGAGCGCTATATATAAATAAATAATAAATAACATGGAATTCTTCATGAAGCGAGTTAACAGGGCACACAATGGTTAGCAATGTATGGGCGACTCCTCCGGTGTTTTATATATCCACGGGCGAAGATGACCACCTTCCATCAGGTGGCTCGTCAGCCTGTTTGCCAGTTAAGAATCGGTACATTAAAAAAACAGCATTGGTTGTCATGTTGAGCTAAAAAGCAAAAACCGGCCAAGAGCGGACCATGCTCAGTGTAAGGTTCCGCAGCCGTACATACAAAAAAATACGCTGCAGATGAAAAACTACGATATGAACAAGAGCACCTGCAAAAGAGCGTATCTCCACACTTACGCCTTTTTGCTGAGAAGCGCAGTTTTTCGGCAATAACTCAAAAACGGTATATCCGATCATGTTGAAAACAATTTTCGTCGAAAGTATTCATTAGGTTTTATGTTGGTATTTTTTTTCATATTACTTACGGTTTAAAAAATAGAAGGGGGGCCACAATTTATGTAACTTTCGGAGCGATTATTTCCGAAAATATTCACTATATCAATTTTTTTTAAACATCAAAATGTTTTTAAAGTTCTGCCGAAATATCTGCCACACATTTATATTTGCTGAAAAAAAAAATGTTTCAGTTTCGGTTACATGTATGGAGTGCCCCCCCTAGAGATATTTTTTTTATATTTAACTATTAAACTAAGTAGCGGCTTATACAACACACCTACACTCCAAATTGCATCAATATGCATCATGTACTTTTTGAGTAAAATGCCTGTGCCATACGGACAGACGGACGGACGGACGGACATGATGAAACCATAAGGGTTCCGTTTTTGCCATTTTGGATACGGAACCCTAAAAGGTCACGATTTAGGCAAGTTCTTACAAATCTTAGGGTCAGACTACAATTTGGACGAGGGCATTCATGTTGACACGAAAGTTTTTTTTGAAAATAATAACTGACTATTGTAACTTTACAACACGAAGCAAAAATATCGTTGCACAGTAAAAACCTCATTCCAATTATCCAAATACCTGTTCTAAAAGGGCTTTGAGCTCAGCTACATGCAAATTGTTTACACCAACCTGTCAACCTAATTTAGACTTTATCTCAAATTTCATGAGACTGGGAATATTTTAGTTAGTGGAGACAAGTATAAATGTGACATTATAAAAGTGATTAGCCACGAAGAATAAATAAACACCTGACCGAATAGGTTACAGTTAATCGCCTTATTGCAGCGTTTTACTATTAAATAACCAACTTGAATAGTTTAATTACGACTTGGATTAATGAACATCGGCGCGTAAATACTTGTCATTATTATAGTGAAACATTTATAAGGTGCGTATTTTCCTTCGGGTACCATTAACTTTTACAGGATAAAGAAAGAAATAAAAATGTTTTGTTCGCCATATTGTATATAGAAATAATATAATATATGAGGTTCAAGAATTGAAGGTGCATCATATTTATTATTCGACCACTGTCGACCACCAGCGAGCACTGTGGATAAATTCGAGGCGATTGGCACAGTACTCGCTGGTAGAGGGGTTGACACGCTCGACGCGTAATCGAGAGGTTACCCGGTTCGAGTCCTGGTGTGACCACGTGCGAGAGCAATCGTATTTTTCTTTTCAATTTGTTTACTTGTATCTATGTCACAATAGATAGTAATGTGATGTTAGTTGTCCCACATTAAAAACACAGAAACACAAAAAATTGTGTTTTATAGAAATCAACCTGATGGTTTGTTTGTTGTCATGGAACAGCTGCTGGAAGCCACGACCATGACTCTGGCCGGGTCAGGTGACTCGGTTCATGTGACCTAGTCTACACTGTCCAGTCGGTAAACTAGCTGCTTCCGCGTTAACTACACCTTCAACGCAACTAAAAAACCGGGTAGAAGTGACAGCATTTATTTATATTCAGAAGTTTAACACGATTTAGCAGCAGTCTAACCAGATATATAGCATACATTGAAGACGTTAGAATTTATAAATTAGCTTGGATTGCAGTGGGGGTCACGAATATGCAAACTTAATCTAAGAGAACCAAACTAGAGAAAACTAACGAAGAAAACAAATGAATAGGCATGACGACGGGTATGAAAATCAAAATTCTAATTAATCCGTCAGATAATAAAAAATAATGGACACGTAATTTTTTGCTTTTTAAAAAACCACTGTCAGGACACACTTTCGCATTTATAATATTAGTATGGATTTAACTACATGACGGACTAATTCATCATCCCTATTTTACTCTTTAAGCAAGTCGCGCAGAGTTTTGCATGAGGAAAGAACTGCAAGAAGGAACCTAAGGCTTTCCAAGAAAAGGCCCGTGCGGAAAAAGTTACTAACAGCGTAAGCAACTCAACAGTCTGCCTGATGGTTTGTTTATTGTCGGAAGCTGGCGTGCTTAGGGTTTTTCTGTGCCTATGTGGGCCATGGTCGTTCAGAGCTCCCGCATAGGTAGTTTCCCTGTGCTTGTATGGAGCCATGGTCGTTCAGGGTAGGCAGTGCCTTTGTGCCTACATGGACTGCACGCCACAGGTCAGAAGTCACGACCATGACTCTGACCGGATTATACTAGGTTCATGAGACAGTCTACACGCGGAATTTTGTTAAACTAGCCACTTCCGTGTTGATTATACCTTCAACGCAACCACGGAGCTGGTAGAAGTGACAGCGTTTATTTTTAATCCAGCTTAGTATGGGTAATTAGAATTTAGTAATTAGCACAGTCTTAACTGATAAATACCAATGGGATGACGATTGAAGTAGACGGATTACATCTGGCCCCTATTTCATAAACGTGACAGGTGACAGTTGACAACGACAAGTCGGCATACATTACTTCTCCATCATGATGCCAGGCATACACTTACTCGGCAACCCAGCAATGTACGCCGAATTGTCGTTGTCAATTGTCACCTGTGACGTTTATGAAATACGGGCCTGATTGGGTTGGAGATTGCGAATAAAAACACCTTATTTGATGTGATGTATTACGAGGTTGTAACTAGAGAATGAGATATATTTTGTTATGTGTAAGCCAGTCGTGGAGACACAAACTTGTAGAAATAACAGCGTTAATACTTAACTTAGATACATAGAAAGAAAAGTTAAATTACAACCCTTTACTGATCAGCGATTAAATCTAATAAGTGGTTAGTCACTTCTAATATACTCTCAACCCTATCAAATAGCCATCACCTTATCGTAGGGTCGAAAGCACCGGATCGGACCGGATCCGTCGGGTTCAGACGACCACCGATTAGCTGACCTCGTAAGTTCACGCCTGTTCCTGGTCACGTGATTCCAATCGAACTTGATGATGATTTACAGGGAATTCCAATAAGGATATTTTTTTGTTTAACTAATCTTAATTAAATGTTTTTTTTTTGTTGCGTCGTAAAAAACGCAATGTATAGAATCTAAGGGATTCTGCCTCCATTCACTGCAAAATTTCAACCATGATATGGAGCATTAAATCACCTAACAATAAACTACGAATTTTAACTTTTTAAAATGGAAACTTGCATCTGTCTCAGTGGCGTGGCATCAGTATAAGCCGATTCTCACGGGATTGCCCGAGGAAAGGCTTATACCTACATTTTTCTATAAATATGAGTAAATGAATACGCTTCGCCTTCCTTTGTAATTTTCCTAACGCCACGCCTCTGATATGTCTACAAAATTTTTGGTCTTTTCGATTTTGAACATGCAAAGCCAGTTCTTATAGATCGTCAAGTCTGTGAGTTGACCATCACCTTAACACTGTAGGGTTGATAGCGGAATGGTCCGGATCTTTCAGGTTCAGACCACCGCGGATTAGCTGACCTCTTGTAAGTCACGGCGCGAGTGAGGCCCTGGCCACACGTGGATATGGCCAATCAGGGAGCCTGATGGATCTATCACTTATTGAATGACTCAGGGAGTGATAGAAAAAAAATAACAGTGTGTGTATTTCATACGAACTTACATTTGTAGAGCAAAAGTGCTAATGAAGATAATTTGATATATCGATGATTAGGTAACAACCATTACTGAAATCACTGACATTTGATTCAGATTTATAATTTCTTGAAATTGACGGTGTATTGTAAGTACCCCGTCAGGTTTATTAAAAACAATCATCAACGTAACGTCTCATACGTAAATTAGTTAACATTTGTTGTAAATTGCTGCTGCTCGAGAAAACATTAAAATTAAATAAATAAGCTCTGTTGTTAAATAATAGTTAAATAGATAATTGTTGTATTTGTTTCATAATTGTTATCGACTAAGATTATACTTTGTTCGTTAACATATATATAATGGAAATATTTGTAGTAGTCATACACTCAAAACCATTATTGAAATATGTTATACATAAATTTATTGGAAATACAATAATTCCATTGATTACCTTTATGGAGATTTTCAAACCCAAAATTAAAAGTTTTTTGACATATACGTGCAGCCGTTCTGAAATGATGCGTGAACGTACATTTCTTCTATTGATTTTTAGGGTTCCCTAGACAAAATGGCAAAAACGGAACCCTTATACTAAGTTCCTTAAGATCCGTACGTCCGTATGTCACAGGCATTTTACTCAAAACTACATGATGTATGTTGATGAAATTTGGAGTATTCGTGTCTTGCTGCTGCTAAGTTTGGTGTTATAGTTAAATAACAAAAATAAATATTTCCAGCGGGACCGCTGTTTTTCTTTTTCAGCAAATGCCACATATTCGACAGTACTTCTAAACATTTTAAGAGGTTTCTTTTAAACCTTTAGCAAAATGTATGAAAAACTTACAAAGATAAAGCTTAATAAATACTTTCAACGAAAATTATTTTCAACATGATCGGATATAGGTACCGTTTTTGAGATATTGGCGAAAAACTTCGCATCTCAGCAGAATAACGTAAGTGCCATACTATACGCTCTGTCGCTGCTGCACTTTTTTTACGTCGTATTTCGTCGGTTTTCATCTGTAGTGCATTTCTTTGTAGTGATAGCATGGTCTGACATGCTTAGTGTAGGTGACATGTTGGCCGGTTTTTTTTTATTTATATATATAAATGTACGCGGATATAAATATACTATAAACACAATCAACTTTGGTACTGCTGCTAATTCTGGTGCAAATAGTGATAAATATGCTTATTTCGTTAAACAAGAACCAATCGTGAACAAGCTGAGTGACAAATAGGGAGCCTTGTCCTGGACTCAAGCTTGAAGCAAACAAATTCGCACTACTAGTAAACGTGATCCTTTCAATTTATCGCATAATTTCAGTGGTCGGTAGATAAATGCGATTTATACATAAAAGGTTGCGCCGCGACCCGAATGCTTACAAAACCGACTACCTAACCCTTGTACGGTCTACTGGAACAACATGTAAGTTATAAGCAGTACATTAACCCTCGCTGAAAGTTAGAGACTCTACACTTGAAGTTGTAGCCTAGGCTTGTGTCCTAAAAAAATATAATAAGTCCGTCGGTCAGATTATCAGAAAATATTGGACATGTAATTTTTCTTCTATCAATTAAACAAAAGATATTCAATATATAGCCCGTTAAAGTTCTCTGTGACGTCACGCCATGCGACCGTTTTTCGCACGGCGTGACGTCATGCGCCCCCACTCTTTAACTTTGACGCGCTGTATCTGTGTCTTATTTTTGTTTGATTTACGAAAGAAATAATCCAGCATCTTTAAAACTTTCATTTATCCACTCACTTGCTTCTGGTAACTAAAGCTACCAACTTTGTATACCCACAAATTGTTTCAGGGAACAATTGGTACCAGGCGACGTATATAAATTTTTTGATTTTTAATCTGACTTCAGTAAAAGTCCGTAGTTTTTTAAAAATGCCGTTAGTACTCAATTTAGTATTTTACTATTATAATTATATATCAAACGATTAAGTTTTTATCCATCTATCAGATTGCAACTTGTTTGTTATGTCGTATTGTACTGGTTATGCTGCCTATATTGTGTATCGACTCTCACAGGGACTACTGTCCTGTCGGCGACTGGTGTTCACAATATGTATTACATGATCTTTCACAATACGACTCCTTTTTCGGTGACGGGAATCGAAAGTCTTTGAATTTGAATAGTTTATGCGCTGAGCTGGGTTACGAGTTTACTTGATTTTAGTTGAATTCAATAGTAAATCTTAGTGTTACCTGGTTAAAATGTATAGGTAAACACGAGATTTTCGATATTGCGGCGCCAGATTTTAGATTTGGCCTTAATATTGGGTACTATATAAGTGTGGGGATAGATGAATGAAATTTCAAACGCGTTTATAGAGCTATTATTATTTTGATGTCCTATGTAAAGCTAAGTAACAAATTGTAATATAAAAGTAAACCAACGCTCTAATAATAACCTAGGAGCGAAACTAATTTGACTCGACTAGTGTGCGGATCAGAAAAGACTGCCCGTCCATCAAGGCAAAATTCAATGCAACGAAATATTTCTTAAATTTGGAGACTTTCTAAGTAGGATTTTGTGTGCATATCTCAATTATTTTACTTCATGGAAAGTTTCGAAATAAATCATATTACAGCGAGGAAAATGTGAGATGTAAGAAAAACTATGAAATTATAATAATCCTATTTTTTTTCTTGTAAAACTAGTAATAATTAACCAACGATACACACTCGTAACAAAACAAACAAATAAACATGTAGCAAAATATAAATTCGAACCAACTTCAAATGATTTCTCCTCGCTAGCGTATAAAACGAACTTTTCCACTCAGATTTAGCGCTGTAAATGGAACGTTTCTGAGCGAGTGAGCTAAAAAAAATAAAATAGGTACCAACAAAGTAATTAACGTGAGGCTGTTAAAAATTATGTAATTTTACATGCAAAAAAAGACATAAACCTGTAAAGTTCCCCAAAAAGCAAGGAAATTTACAAAACACTATGTAAAATCACATAATTTTCATTAATTATAAATTCAGATAATTTTTAATGAACGATAACTTTGTAAAATTACATATGTTTTGGTAAAGATATTTGCTTTTTCGGGAATTTTACAGGTTTATGTGTTCTTTTTCATGTAAAATTAATACATTATTTTTAAGTGTGTACAAACTTGCCCTACTTATCGTTATTTTCATTATCGTCAATATGAGCCGAAAGATGTTTACTGCTGGACATAAGCTTTATCCCAAGGATCTCCTCAACCACTTATGTACTAGGTACTATGACAGCAGATCTTATTACCCAGCAGTTTCCTGCGTACTTTACCCATTCCAAGAATAACTCATAGCTTACTTAGTAGTGGTTACAAACATATCGTAGTAGATTATCGGGGCCATTACTCTATCCGCGACACGTTGGCCAATTCGCGGACTCTGGTTTGCCTTTAAGGTCGTTCAGTTATCGCGGATCTCGCTAAACCGCGCCAGTTGCCGCCTGATTAGTGGCTGGTACGAGAATATACAGGATGGCATTCAAAACGGGATCAAAAATTAAGAGGTGCAGAATTAGAAACGCAATATAAATATTAACGAATGGTTATTGTGATACCGTGATACATTACGGCCTCATTACAACACACACGCACACAGCCCATTTTATAGAAATCATAGTCTGTAACTATACAACTATAGATATTTATACATCATCAAGTCATCACACGATGTCCTAAACTTGTCATTTTCAGATTAGCGTAATTTTTGTTTAAATTTGTACGAATGTGCTCTATACAAATTGTCAGGAAAGTTATTAGGATAAAATATTATATTGTGACAAGTATTTGTTACAGAAACTAATAAAAAACATATTTTTTGAGGTTTACTAAGGAATAACGGATGCGTGGTAAAGCTAGCCATTCACAACGCAAGGACAAAACTCCTGTCATAGTGTAATGATGTAGAATAAAAAGACATAACGTTATCAAATCAGTTTTCCGTGCTCCTAAAGAACTCTCACTCACTTTCGTCCATGTCTCTTAGGAGTTCTGACAAATATTCGACGTGCGGTCACGAGCCGCATAGCTAACAAGAGCTCAAATAAATAAAACCGGCCAAATGAGAGAGGGACTCGCGCACCGAGAGTTCCGTAAAAAAATACGCTAAAAACGGCCGTGTTTATGAAATCCAGTTTTAGCAGAGCCCTACTCATAGATAACCGGCACATAATTAATACCAAATCTCAAGTTTCTAGAACAACAAGCACTTATTTAATCGATGTGTCTTTAAATTGTGTTGGTTTAGCTTGGGAGCTTGATTTTTTGCAGCTTTATTGGACCGCAGAAATAAGTATTTGTTATTAATTTCAACTTGATACCGCCATGTATTCCTGACAAAAAGGATCTTGACAGACAGACGGACGAACAAAGTTATCCTATAAGTTCCGTTTTTTGAGGTACGGAACCCTAAAAATTAAAAAAATATGAAGTCAGAAAAAGTTATTTCTGATCTCACCTACATAGTCTCCCTGTCCATTCCATGTTTAAAGTTACAAGTAAGTAGTTCGTAGTATTTATCAATAAACACAGGTACAATAAACAACGCGTGATAAATTAATAAGGCGATTGTACTCGCGATGCTTACCCCTTTAGGACATCGAATAGTAACATTGTAAGGAAACACACCACGATGAAGCTTTTATAAATAGAAGAAAAAACCGGCCAAAAGCATGTTGGACCATGCCCAATGTAGGGTTCCGCAGCCGTTAATACAAAAAATGCACTACAGATGAAAAAACTACGATATAAAAAAGGGCAAAAGTAGCAAAAGAGCGTATCTCCACGGCACGTAAGTCCTTTTGCTGAGAAGCACAGTTTTTCGGGAATAACTCAAAAACGGTACATTCGATCATGTTGAAAATAATTTTCGTTGGAAGGTTTTATTATGTTTTATCTTAGGATTTTTTTTTATAGTTTTTGGACATAAGGTTTAGAAAATAGAGGGTGGGGGGGGACACAATTTATGCAACTTTAGAAGCGATTATTTCGGATAATATGCACTAATTCAAAAAAAAAAAAAAACCTCTAAATATTTTTTAAATAACTGTGTGTTTTTTTCAGTTTTGGTTATATGTATGGAGTGCCCCCCCCTAGAAATATACTTTTTTGTTATTTAACTATCAATCTAAGTAGCGGCTTTAACAAGACACCTATACACCAAATTTTATCAATATACATCACGTAATTTTTGAGTAAAATGGCTGTGACATACGAATGGACGGACATGACGAAACTATAAGGGTTCCGTTTTTGCCATTTTGGCTACGGAACCCTAAAAAGAGGGGTCATGACTTCTTTTCTTTCGCGAACGAAGTTGCGGACGCCTTCTTTTATGGTATAATTATCTTGATCTATGCGTGCAGTCTATCTACCAACCTCTGGCACCCCGCGTGACATTCAGAAACCCACACATTTACTTTATGTCGTTTTCTCACACACCTTTCCGGACGTAAAAGACTTAACAACCGATATTTTCATAATCAACCGTTTACTTTGTCAATCTCGTATGTCACTCAAGAGACGTATGCGAAAACTATCATTGTTCCAAATAGAATAAAATGTAAATTCCTATTAAATGGTTCAGTGACAAGCTTGTTTGGGAAATTGTACGGTGGTAATAAAGATAAGCCCTTACATATTATAAGTAGTACACTTAGTCATTAGGTAAATTGTCGTCGTTAGTCATGACGCTTATAAGCGTTAATCAGCCCTGCAGGCTGCGCAATTTACCCGATAATAGTCGTTATGAAGTTATAATCACTGTCTTATCATGATTTAATAGGGACAGTTTGGACCGCAGAAGCTGAGAACTTCAGTGTGCTTAATTTAATGCATATATTTCAGGTACCTTACAAACTAACATGCCTTGTAAAACAGAGATGTAACTTATCAAAATACGTATTTTCATCTTGTATTTGAAATACTTTTTAGAAATGTATTTTGCATCTTGTATTTAGATACTTTATTTTGGGTATCTCAGTATTTAGTCAGTACTATTTTTGCTAAAATAATTTTTCTAATCAATTTTACAGTCTTATTTTCAAACAGCATGCAGCGTGTTGTGAATAAATGCAACTTTACTTTTCTATCATCTATGTTCACCGCGAAAAGAAAATCTGAGTTAATTATATTAATGTGGGAAAACTAACACCACATTAATATCTATTGTGATATAGATACCTACAAGTCAAAGCACAAAGAAAAATACGATTGCTCTCGTGTGGTCACACCTGGACTCGAACCCGGTACTTCTCGATTACGCGTCGAACGTGTCAACTCCTCCACCAGCGAGCACCGTGCCAATCGTCTCGAATTTATCCATCCGGGCCTTATTTGCGGAGTTGTGATTCAAGTATTAGTTCACGAGTAGAAAAAAATAAAATAACGGGATAACTCAAATAGACTTTCACTTACTTTCTGAAAATTTAAACATACAGGCATTTAATTTTTACAACATTTTAATAGTATACGTAGATATTTAAAAAGCAGTTGCTTGTATTTGCGTCCACAGTTGAAAGTCTACAAAGTAAGCAGCGGCGCCTGTCGGCGCGTGACGGACGGCGCTTGCGCAGCTTACGCGACGCCGGCGCTAACTACTATAAATATCTATAATCTGCCTAGTTATTTCAAGAATTCTCCTTAACATTACGGAAAGGAAGTGATAACGAAAGACTTCCCAAGTACACTAACTGCCAATTTTTTCGTCTGCTACGATTTCGTCGTCGATCAAGAGTGATTCAATTTTAATTTAATAGAGTATCATTTCAGGCACTTAGACAAAGTCTAGTTAAGTAGCAAGTAGTCCTGTGACTTTTGCACGCGTCACTATCTTTTATACCTCGTCTTGTTTCTTCCGAAATTTTATCCCATACTCACATAAAGATCTGAAAAAAATATGAGAGAAATAAGCCTATCAAGTGGCTTTTTAGCTTGATTGGAAATCTCTTAATACATTCCATCACAACATGATCAAACTCATTATTTTACACATTATTGCAGTAGTACGACTTAAAATTATTATTAAAAACGAAGAAAATGCTGAGTTCCACCAAAATTTATGTTTGTTTCAATCACAAGTTAATTCGAACTTGATTGAACCTATAACGAACTTGTTTAGAGCAATCCACTTATTGTGTATATCGCAGGCAAACATCTTATTTGAAACAATCAATATTAAACTTGACAGCAATATACAACTTTTGTAATATCTTTGATAATGATGCAGTGATCAAATTGAAATTGTTGCTGCAACCATTGCACTTGATATGCTCTGGTGGAAAGGTTTCTTGTTTGATTCAATTCGTTTTTTTCAGTGACGGTCAGAAGTGTCATTCAACTGCAATTCGTGTTGTAAAATTACATAACACCATTTTTTTGTATAGAGTAGGGTAATAATAAAGTGACATTACTCGGATTCTCCTTGCGTTATCGAATCTGAAATGAGGAGATCCGCAGAAGAACCAAGTTCGTCAACAGACAGCTCAGAAATTTGCTAAACTTAAGTAGCAGCGGACGGGGTACATTGCTCGTAAATCTAATAGCCGCTGGGTCAGAAAGGTTCTTGATGATCGTGGAAAACTGTTCGATGAGGGCGGTGCACGATCGATCGTGGAGATCTTTGGTCTTTGGTGAAAACCACCAGGCGTGGTGGTCCTGATGATGAAAGCGACATTGACAATTTCTGAGTACTAGCGCTATTAATGTTTTCTATTTATTGATGCAGTTATTGTTAAGGTATAATCTTAGACAGAGTTGCTCTATTACTTTTATACTCTTTGAATCCATTTCATCTATCTAAGGGTGCGTTACCACCAGAGATGTGCTATGCTATGCTATTTATTTATTACAAATTAGCACTAACAGTTAAACCTTACGTGCTAATTGTTACACTATTATGATCACATTCTATAAAACTATTTATTAATATAAAACTACGTATGTTGACTTATATGCTAATTACATTTAATATATCCCATCATCCAATTAAATAACAAAAATTTATTAACATCATTATGTCCGCTTAGGCTATACAAAAACATTACTTAAATACTACGCTATTTACCATTCTAAATTGAGCTGGCAGCTACTCTTGCCTCTAAAAAACGACATGCTGAGGTCAAGAACCCGGACTCTGAGGTGAAGAAAATTTTGAGCTGGCTGTCACTATCCAGGAATCCAGGATAGCATTCAAAAGCATTAGGGCTTTGTGTAGGGAGGATGAAGCGAATGCGCGGAAGCCGGGGATGTTTCATAGAGTTGAAACGTAGCTACAACAAAATTTCAATTTTTCAAATGAATGAAAACATAGCATAGCACAGCATAGCACATTTTTGGTGGAAAGGTACCCTAAATGGCGCGTACACGATCAATCTGATCCATCAAACTGCCAATCAGCGATTGAATTCAGAGCACGATTACAATCGCAAATCTACAGTAGACCGAGTCATAGGCAATCGAATTTCCGAAGCAAGTCATGTCCCATGTATTTTCGCAAACGAACATTAAGTATGGCGTTTAGTTTGGTCAAGGTAGCATGCAGTATTCGTAGGGCTGCGAATAACATGACATACACGATATCTAAGCTCAAAGGTCAGGTCAGTGCAGGCTTAGTACCTTTCAACTACAGTGGCATAGGTTATTGGGTTATATTGGTTGCGAAACCTACTGAAATTTTGCAAAGTACTGCTAAAAGGAGCCATCTTGGTTTACCTGATAGTTCAAAAGTTTGCATAATAGAGCATTTCTAAGAAAATGTACATCAATTTATATAGCCACTATAACTTTCACAAATGTGTTCATTTGTTTTTTTAATGACATTTTAATTCATTATTTTCCATAGATTCTTGTATATACCCACGTTTTATTAATTGTTAAAAAGAATCAAACATGTTTTTACATCAATAGTTGTAGAAAACATTAAAAATAAATTAGAAGAAAAAATGCCTTGATTTATGTACAAACTTTTTAGAAATCCTTAAGAGCGTATATACCAGCTTACCTGGCAACGTCGCATATGTTTTTATTTTGGTTCATTATTTTGTGATATTTGAATGAATATTAGCCTTTATTTTCTTACAAAACAAGATATAGACATGCATGAATTCATTTTTAGAGCTTTGGTTGTGGCAATATCATGAAATTTTGCATTGTGCCTTCTTAACTACAGAAAACGTAATGAATTTATTGAAAACATGTTTAAGTTACTTAATATTTCTAATAATAATGAAGAAAATCCAAGAATAAACGACGTTGCCAGTTCAGCAGGTATCCTCTTAAGAAACTTAACATACTTTAAGAAACTCAACATAACTTAGCGATGATAATGTAATAATTATCTATATTACATGGCACTTCATTTTCCAGAACAATATTTTATTTTTAAGTACTTTTTTGATAACTAACAATTATGATCAAGGCAACAGAACATATAGGAAGATTATTATGTATCCTATACGAAAAGCCTTTTTTCAATTATTCCTCTTATCTCACCTGATCTCAATTGATTTTTTATATACAAGTATTTAATTTGTATATAGATAGATCCAAAACTTTGATTTGATACAAATTATAGCCTAGTAACAAGTACACAGCCCTACCTTAGTTTGGTCTAGTGTTGTAAAAGACTCGAGTTCTGGAGTCCTATTATTTCATTTGACTCAGATAACATGGGACTCGGTAATCTACAAGACTTGAGTCCCAAGTCGAGTCGAGCGTTATAAGCATTCAAGACTTTTAAAAAGCTCGATCTTTCGAACAGTCTTTTACTAGCGTCTTTTATACCCAAATTAAAGTAGCAACTAATTCACAAAATACTCAAATTACGACGTATGTATAATCTGCAATTAAACCCATGCACTTTCTATCAATGACATGAAAAGTTTGAACACGAAATTTCGAACACGACACGAGGAAAGATATTCGACTATTATTATAAAGCTGGCGTAGTTCATGAGACTCACTTTGTTAGAAATCATGTTTTCAACTAAATCCTAGTGTGTTGAGTCGAATCTCGTGGTTTGTGAGCAGAGCCATTTTAAAAGGGCTCCCAGAATTCGAGTCCTTTACAGCACTAGTTAGCGCCAAACAAGTGGGATTTTAAAGCTAATCAGCTGTGAGATCTCGATTGAGATCGATTGAATATCGATGGCGAGATCATTAACTGTTTTAATACCGTAGGCACTTGGCATAGTCAGTTGGTTAACCAGTCAAACGAATGTAAGTCTTATTTGATCAACTTAAGATCTTCTGATCAAACCGTACAGTTGCGTGGCTGGCTGGAGTATTAAATTTTAATTGCCTGATACAATTAAGAGGTGTTATAAATTATAGAGGTTTTTCAATGGATCTTTAAGATCATTGTGTAAACATCGCTTCTTCCGGAGTTTTGTGGTTTGACATAATGACAAAATCAATATTTAATTGAAGTACTAGTGATAATATTAAATGTGTATAGTCAATGGGTGTATCACTTTGATTCGGATCGTCATTTTACCTGTAGAGTAATTCTTATCTTTTTAACACGCCTTTATTAGGTCGACCTGTATGTTACTAACTATGTAATGGAATCTAAGGTAACTAATTTAACCATCTTCCAAGGATCGTAGCGTCATGAAGATTGGCAGCTGTATGTAGTTCTGTCTGATGACAATACAACAATATGGTACTGTCGAACTGATCTGATGATGGAGCCGGAAGACATGAACTGGAACTTCATGATGGAACATATCGTATCATAGCTGTGTTTGGATTTGTTAGAAAAGTCTTGTAAAGCGTGTTTTTGTAGTATTTTTTTAAACTATTAATTTATTTAATTAAAAAGCTACACTATTGTCGGTACAGAATAAGGATCATTGATCAGTTCCATAATAAAATAAAAATTTGTGAACATGATCAACACCCAAAAAATGCATTATATTCAAAACTCTATAACTTTTCTTAATTTAACGTACGATTTATGTGCGAGTGCTTTACAAGTTTTCACTAGTTGGAAACATCAACCTTAATTCATTGCAATACAGTGGACGGACAGGTCAATTACTTACGAGGCCAAATATCGAGACGTTTACCTTAAATCATTCAAGCGTCGGGTCATGTTCAATTACCGGATTATGATATCAAGATACTAAAATGCCTAGAGCTCAGCCAACCGGCAATAAGTACGTATAGATTAGCCATTACATAGTCTATAGTATTTAAGGGGCTTACAGCTCTGAATGACCTTCGATCCGTATCTCTTTACTTTTCCGTGTTGTTTAAGTCTCATCTTGTTCACAACGACCGTCTTTACCAATATACTTCGACGTTTTAGTTTATCTTCACGAGTCACCGAAACCAAGATAAACGCCATCAAACTTTGTCATTTTTACTACATGTCTTAAAAAATTCACGTTTTTTTAAAGAAGATGCTTGCCTGTTTTTATAGTGAATAATTAGGCATAGGTCTTGAGTCTATTTAATATATATTGAGAGACTATATAATATTATAGATACGTATTCTTTATTTTCATAGACCTCTCTGTAAACATTCATGATTAAAGAATTTTGTGATTTCTTTTGTAATGTCTAAATAATTATGTATGTGCTTGGTTAGCGTTGACTAAGACTAAGATAGACTTCTCTCATTGTAACTGACAATTCGAAAGTGCTTGTATCTAAGCCTACTTGAATAAAGGATATTTTGATTTGATTTGATGGTTTGTCCATTTACGTAAATAGTTAATAATTATTATAACACTAGAAGATGCCCGCAACTTCGTTCGCGGAGGACAACAAGTCATAACCCGTCGTTTTTTCTTCAGCGTAGTCGGGTAAAAAGTATCCTATAACCATCTGGAGATACCCAGCTACCCGTGTACCAAAAATTATGGAAATCTGTTTAGCCGATTTTGCGTGATTAAGCCACAACGACACATACAAACATACAAATATACATAAAATTTTTAGTGACCTCCAAATAGTCCGTAACAATATTCTTTTTGAAAATATCTTCAATGTACAGACATTTCATTTTTACAACTTTATAATAGTATAGATGTACTATTTGTCTATTAAATAAACAATTTCAATACATAAAAATAGATTCAAATTTCCAAATGCTGAAAAGTATGAAATAGAAACTGAACTATCATATATACACTATGTCTGGAATGTTATTATCACCCATCGAGAGGCCATGAAAAATCAAACATTGTCGCTTGGAGCCCCTTAAGGCGCCATACAATACAAGCCGGAGCGCGGACGGAGCTTATCCTTAAGGTGCGTCCACATTTGTATCATTTGCCCGTATCAGATCATCGTCGCGTGGCATGATCGCGTGTCATGATCACGCGTTTGGACGTTGCGCCGATCCGATCGCTTGAAATCCATTTGCTACGCGTATCACACACTTATATCGGAAGAGTGCGGCATGATCGGCGCGCCGACAGTGAGCGTCCAAGCAGCGCGATACGCAGTCATGCCACGACACGGTGATCGGGTACGAGCAAATGATACAAGTGTGGACGCACCTTTCAACCAACCAAATGATACGGATCATTACCGAACTGCGAGAGATGCGAGGTAAAAACATACATCACACTACGGAAATATCCTATTTCTACAAACGCACATAATAAAAAAACTGCTTGCAAAAAACACGCACACACCTACAATTAATCGTAAAAATATTTTGGCAGAGAGTAATTCCTCCATACGCCATCTAATGTGATGCTCAGGGTTATCCACCTGAACACAGAATTTGGTATATAGAGTATATATAAATGACCAGATTATTATATCAAGATACGTAAAACCGTAGAGCTGAACCGACCGATAATAAATATGTCCGTATAATATTAGTCGTTACATAGTCTAAGGCGCCATAGCCGGCGTACAGGCAAGGTTGTCTAATTGCGTCTCAATACAAAGGCTGGTATGCAGGGTGGGACATTTAAAGAGGGTAGTTTCCTGGTACAAAAAATATTATTCTAATTAGTCCAACAGTTACATTATAAAAAAATATTGGACACATATTTTTTCTTTTGTCAATCAAACAAAAAAAAGATAAAAATAAAGCGCGTCAAAGTTGGGGAGCCGCGCATGAAAAACGGGCGCACGGCGTGACGTCGCGGGGAACTTTAACGGGCTATCTTCATATTTTTTGTTTAGTCGACAAAATAAAAAATACGTGTCCAATATTTTCTGATAAAATAACTCAACGACTAATTATATTTTTTTAGGCCACAAGACTATTAGTGGACTATGATAGAATATTGCGATACGTAAAGGCGTAGAGCTCAGCCAATCGGCAATAAGTACGTATAATAGCGTTACATAGACAACGCGTCTAAGGCGCCATAGCCAGCGTACGAGCAAAGTTGTCTAATTGCTTCTAAACACAAAAGCTTGTATACAGGGTGGGACATTTAAATTAGTGGACTATGATAAAATATCACACTACCTAAACGCCTAGAACTCATCCGACCAGTAACAAGTACATGTAGGTACTATAGATTATGTATTATGAAAACGAAGGACTATAAGCCGGCATTACAGACGAAAGCTGGTATACAGGGTGGCAGGTTTAACTGGGTCATTAAAGGCACCAAGGCTTGCCGATATGCTAAAGATCTTAGGAGACCTTGACAAAGTTTTCAAGTTATTTCAATCGGCATTTACACAAGTTAAAAAGAAATGTGTTTTTTATGTGTCCTAGACTTCATTATAGAACTATTTTATTTCTAGTAGTTGCCTTTTAAATCGATAGTCTGTAGACAGATTATTATTATTTTTTTGTTGAATAGGGTATGAAACATTTTGCAGCGTATTCACGGTTTAAGTTAGTTGCAATACTTTTTTTTTATTTGGCATTATGAATTTGACATAAAACTAAGTATTAAGCTTAGTAACTTTTACGTTTGCTAGATCTAGTAGGTAACTATCCAGCCGTTAATGAATAGATTAGTCAAAACGCAATCAGCGTAAAGTTCGCGGCGCCATGCGTCTACGCAACCTGTTCAGTGTTCATATGTAACAACTTTAATTTTCATTCCGTTAGTTATGTAGGTAAGTAAGTAAATAACCATTAGAATGAAAAGTGTATAACTAATATGATTATCGAGAGCGGAACAGAGCGTGGCGAATAGAATCCAGGAACTCTTCATCTAACCCACTTTTAGGGTTCCGCAGCCAAAATGGCAAAAACGGAACCCTTATAAAGTAAGTTTCGTCATGTCCGTCCGTCCATATGTCAAAGGCCAATGCCCTACTCAAAAACTATAAGATTTAGATTGATGACATTTGGAGTATAGGCGTCTTGTATAAGCCGCTACTTAGTTTAATACTAAAATAACAAAATAAATATGTAAGGGGGGGGGGGGGACTCCATAGATATAACAGAAGCTGATCTTCTAAAAGGTTTCTAAAAAAAATTTATTTTATTTTCTGCTTTGATTTTTTTTTTATTAAGTGCATATTTTCGGAAATTATCGCTTTGAAAGTTGCATAAATTATGTTTTTTAGGTAAGGTAACGCTTGATAAATACTGTCAATGAAAATTATTTTCGATATGTTCCGATATGCCGTTTTAGAATTATTTCCGAAAAAAAGATAAGATCTTTTGCGGGTGCAATTTTTCACATCGTATTTTTTTTCTGTACTCATTTTTTTGCTAATTTTCAAATGTTTGTAAAAGTTGCATTGACCTCTTTGGCTCGCTGAATTTCCTGTAGTAGTAGATAGAGATACATGTAGTTACAAGGCCAAGTTTTTTATGAGGTAATAATGGCGGTCTCGGTAACACTGTTGACACTTGCAATACCTGCAATTTACTACTTCATGATTAATGGTTCATTCGTTAGTCAACCCGGCTCATGAAAGTTACAAGCCTTGTACAAACCATTATGTCGCTTTTTTGTATGTGTAGGTTACTTGCCGTGACAACGACTTTGTAGAGTCCGTTGGGATAAGACGGAAGTATGGGGAAGTGCGATAGGTAAACTTTATTTCAACGCCTTTAAAGAGCATTTTCGGTGACGATTTAGTCTTTCTTATACTTCGATCTTATCCCAATGCACCATGTCGGACCATGCTCAGTGTAGGGTTCTCTAGCCATCACTACCTACAGATGATGAAAAAATACTATGTGAAAAAGTGCTCCAGAAAAAGAGCATATCTTTATAGCATTAACTTATTTTGTATATGAGGAGTTACTAGGCTAAACCATAGTTGTTAACACATGTAAGTAAGTCCCATAATAGGGACCAGTTTTCCATATTGACGAATTTCGTCTGCTTGCGGGCTCGCACGATGTTGAACAAATGGTACTGCCCATCCTCCGCTATGGTTGATTCTTTAACTCTCTCTCATTAATTCAGGTTTGAACCAGTTTTACTCACCTTTACTGTTCTTATGTCGTGTGTACTGCGTCCCACCACAAGTCTAAGGGGCTGCTGATGGCAATTCCATTTCTAGGATTGCGCTCCCCCCTCTCAATCCGATTACTAGCAAGGAGACCCTGTTCAAATTTAGATTCTGAAAGCCAATCCCTGGATAGTCTTGGACGTAGTTTTTCGGACATACGCGTATCTGCGTCCGGATGCTCATCTACCAAACCGGTCGTTGTAGTGATCTTTGGTGAAAGTAATTGTGGACGTCTGATTGTTATGATGATGACGAAAAGGAACCGTATGGCCAGAGTTGTAGCACTTCAATATACCTACGTACAACGTGACGATGATGGAAAATATGTTCAGTGGCGTGCGGTCCATAAAGGCACAAAGGCACTGCCTACTCTGAAAGACCATGGCTCCATATAGGCACAGAGAAACTGCCTACTCTGAAGCCCTAAACGACAATGCTTTCATATAGGCACAGAAAAAGTGCTTACCTTGGCCATAAAATCCTGTATCCGCCACTGGGTATGTTTCATTTATACCTACTACAACGATCGTACAATTAGGCGAATGAAAAACGTGTGTGTATATTAGTCTCTGGCAAGGAATTTAATGGCCAGGACTATAGCCCTTGCGACTTACATGTTTCATTGTGTCACCACGATCGCACAATAAGGTGAATGCTCAGTCGTTTACTACTGATCTCGCGGCTCGATACATATCTCAGTGGGTACAGCGTACGAATATGAGCAGGTTCACTAACTTTAAACACTATTTATCTAGTTTTGTAAGCATGAAACTGTGAACAACTAAGGTAAAACATAGTATTCGTTTATTGCACGGTATGGAACTTGGGGAACAGTGCCGTCTTGCCGCCTACATGTTTCATTATGTCACCACGATCGCACAACAAGGAGAACGCTCAGTCGTTTACTACTGATCTCGTGGCTCGATACATTACTCAGTAGGTACAGCGTACGCATACGAGCAGGTTCAACTAAATTTAAACACTATTTATTTCGTTTCGTAAGCATCAAACTGTGAAAAACCGAGGGAAAACATAGTATTCGTTTATTAGAAGGAATGAAACTTGGGAAACAGGGCCGTCTTGCTGCCTACATGTTAATTTTATCACCGCGATCGCTCAATAAGGTGAATGCTCAGTTGTTTACTACTGATCTTGTATAGTCGATACATTCCTCAGTAGATAGTGTACTCAAAAGAGTAGTTTCAATAACTTTAAACATTAGCTATCAGGTTTTATAAACATGAAACTGCGGGAAAACCTAGTATTTGTTCTATGGCAATGGATCGAACAGCCAGGGTTGGATTCATCCATGCGGCCTACACGTTTAATTGTGTCACCCCCAATCGCAACAATAACGTACCGTGAATGCTCACTCGTTTGCTGCCGATCTCGTGGCTCGATCTTGATAAATTACTCAATTGGCACAGCTTACTCAAAAAAGAGTAGTTTCAATAACTTTAAACACTATTTATGTGGTTGCCTAACCATGGAACTCCGAAAAACAGCGGGAATACCTAGTATTACATGGTAAGGGATCGAATGGCCAGGGTTGTAGCCGTTCATGCGGCCTACACGTTTAATTGTGTCACCCCAATCGCACACAATAACGTGAATTCTCACTCGTTTGCTACTGATCTCGTGGCTCGATCTCGAGAAATTACTCAATGGGCACAGCGTACTCAAAAGAGTAGGTTCAATAACTTTAAGCACTATCTTACTTCACTTCGCTCAAGATTTCCAATTCCATCCCATCTTTTAAGTACCCCTTAGTGATAAAATGTTTTGTTGACCAAATTTAAATCCACCATCGATTTAAACTTACACAATTCTCACACATTATCACAACACAACTTAAAATATCGCGTATAAATATTATTTCGTTTCGTTCGTCGTTTAGGACGTGAAAAATATATAATAATTTTAATATTTAGTTTAAGTTTAGTTTAAATTAAGTATCATTAAATTCCGAGGAATATTTAAATAAATAAAACAAATATCAGGGACAATCTTACACAAATCGACCTAGTGCCCAACTAAGCAAAGCTTGTACTATGGGTACCGGGCAGGCAGACAGGCAAGCAGGCAAGTATAGATAAATTATAATGCTTAAATACACAGAAAACATCTAAGACCCAGGAAAAACATTCATGCCCATCACACAAACACTTATCCTAGCCGGGATTCGAACCCGGGACCGCCAGCTTCGTAGGCCGTTGATCAAGCAACTGAGCCAAACGTGTTGTCATACACTTGCAGAATGTAGAAATGTCTTGTTAAACTAAATAATTTAATATAGAGTGAAAGCACTGGAATATTGTTACTCTGTTACACGACTGATATATGAGGGCGGAACACAAACCAACAAGATAAGGGAGTGCCCTTTATTTCACTCCGCGTCTAACGCACGCACTAGGCTACTGAACGCGGCGGACGAATATCTATACTATTATAAAGTTGTACAAATTAAATGTCTGTACATTGAACATATTTAAAAAAAATGTAACCGACTATTTGGAAGTCACTGTGTAAAAGGAAAAAAAAATTTTTGAATTTTTTGCATATTCGCATGTATCGTTGTGGCTTCATCACGCCAAATCGGGTAAACGGATTTCAACTATTTTTGGTACACGGGTAGCTGAGTACCTCCAGATAGTTATGGTGGATGGCTTTTTTTCCGACTATGCAGAAGATAAAGTGGCAGGCGCCTTCTAGTAACTACATTTTTATTGTGAGAATACAACCGCACTCTTGAAATCTTGCGTTTTCCCACGACTACGCCCGCGTGGCCTACTATTTTGATTATCCCTCAGAAATCTGCATGTTATCGATGACAAAAGAAAATGTCTCACTCTATATCATCGCCTAGTACCCATAGTACAAGCTTTGCTTAGTTTGGGACTAGGTCGATTTGTGTAAGATTGTCCCTGATATTTATTTATTTATTTATTATCTATTCTATCTATGTAAATATGTATCTCGGATTGCTAAAAGTAGCGCCATAAAAGGTAAAGGTAAAGGGCGGTTAAAAAGTGAAATCGTTGGTCTAGTTCCACAACAAACACACCGCATACGGACTTAATCTGTGTAATCGTTTAATAATTCAGTGTGATTTTGATTGCATTATGTCAGAATACGTGATTGTAGTTTAAATATCGAGTGTTATTTCGTTGCCCTCGCTATGCCTGGACAGGATGGTCATGATTCTTCGGAGGAAGACCCGACAGATGTTTATTTTTCCTAGTGTGAACCCAGCAAGCATGACAACGTCAGTTTTGACTCATATGACTATTTAAAAGCCGCGTGCCACTGCTTCCTTCCGTTTGCTTTATCTAGACACGTGATCCCATATTTAGGCAAGACAGACTTCAGTAATGATCCAATTAACTAACAAACTGACTCGTAATACCCATAGGTACTGGGAACTTAGGCCTCTGCTTCACTGGGACGGTATGGCGTTATCGCCAGCGACATCGCCCTTACGTTTTGACGTCGCCAAACCGTCGTCAGGTGAGTGAGCTGCCATGCATCTCAGTATGAATTGTTTGGCTACCGTAGCTGGCGACGTCCCTTATCACTCCAGTGAGGCGGAGGTCTTAGTGTGACTCCTACGTTTAAATGAAAGTACATTGTACTCTTAATTTAGACGCATATCTTTAGCGCGTGAAAATAATCGCAGTGCGTGGATTAATAATAATAATATGTATTGTTAAGTTTTAGACTGAAATAGAAATTGGTTTTGTGTGAAACCAGCTTGCTTGTAACCGTTGACTTTGTTGAAGGGTTCCACCGCCAAAAAAGTTTGAGACCCGCTGCTCTAGACTGTCTAGAACTACACGTTCCCATATTAGGCCAAGACAGATCTCAGTAATAAACAATTGTACTAACAAACTGGCTCGTTAGACCCGTGTTTCTGAGAGCTTTGTGTGACTCCTACGCTTAGATGAAAGTGTATTATAAATAAAACGCAGCTTTTCACCGCGCGGAAAAAAATGAGTGCGTGGATTAGTGTTATTGTTAGGCTCTAGAGTGAAATGGAAATTGGGTTCGTTTGGAACTAGCTTGAACGTTGATTTTTGAATAGGATGTATATGAATAGGTATGAAAATCTAAATTCTAATTAATTCGTCAATTACAAGGACCATTAAAACAAGAGGACTGACCATATCCATACAAAAGGCTTCCCCGATAAGTACAACGCCATCTATGTACAATAATAATACTCAGATAAATCGTATGAAAGTTTCTCTCCTAAGTACAATTTTAACCTTTATTTTTTGATTACGTGAAAAAAATACGTCTCCAATATGTTTTATTACTCTACTTGATGGGGTAATAATGAAAATTTTGTCATCATCCCTATTATAAACTTGTATATAGTTCAATGGAGTGTCATTACAAGTCCTTAGGTTCCTGCTATACAAGTAGTAGTAGTTATAATCAAAGTCAAAGTCAAAATTTTCTATATTCAAGTATAGCTAGCTACAAGCACTTTTGAATCGTTATTTATATAAAGATTTTATAGCAATTTATTGATAAACATTGGAAAGCATAAAAAAACATACATAAATAAAATAAAAAGAATCTGGGCCAATCTTACACAAACATTTGTGCGCATCACAAAAACACTTGCTCTGGCCGGGATTCGAACCCCGGACCGCCAGCTTCGTAGTAAACATTATAAAAATGAAAAAAGAAAAATGTATGCTCTTAAATACTCATAAACCAAAATCCTTTTATCTAATTGCGACTAATAAGGCGTAAAGGCAGTTGGTTTTCAGTTTTCAAGGGTAATTTTTGCATTAAAATTACCCAATGTGTCGGGAGGAGCATTAAATATGTTTCATTGTTGAATTTTACGTCTATTTATCTGTAGTAAGGAGTGGTAATAGGTTCGAAAAAGACAGCCAAATATATATCTCTGTCTAGAAATTATAGCCTAAATTAGCCCCAATTCAGGGTATAAAAATAGTCATAAGAAAAGAGACGCAATGTGAATAATAAACAGTATCATATCTCGTATCTAGTCACTGATTTACGTATTATCTAAGATAGACATTTGTAAACGCTATACATTGCACCACTAATTGATAGATCTGAATTACTACATCAACTGCAACCAATTCTAAATAGCACTAATTGGCGTCGATGGCGGTGAATTTAATTTAATTTTCTCATTAATCCGGATATTCAATTTAACTTCTGGACAGTTAATTGATTTGGATTCATTTTATAGACACATTAAATAATATGTAACTCTAAATATAAATCTACATTATATTGCACTGGTCACGGGCCCTGTACTTGGATCCCAACGTTCCTTTTATTTTACAAATCTCTGGCCCAATACTACAAGGGTTGTATATCTATCTATCAGCCCCGGACGTCCACTGCTGAACATAGGCCTTTCCTATAGCTCGCCGCAGGGTGCGATCCTGCGCAGACCGCATCCACCGACTCCCCGAGACTCTTACGAGGTCATCCGTCCACCCAGTCGGGGGCCTTCCTACGCTTAGTACAAGGGTGTATGTTTCACATATATTCCATTTTTAACGACTCTAAAAATGACGGAATCGAACCAGTTCTGATATTTATAACTATGGAAATAGTATTTTTTTTTTTTTATAAATAAATGATACTCTGGAAATGAAACATAAATCAATGTAATATTAAGCCAGCGAAATCACAAACAAACAGCTGACAAAAACAGACGGAAAAATATCTACAGCCTAATTTAACCACGCTCTGTTAGTTACTAACGGCCTGTTATCGCTTGCACCGAATACAAATTTTTAAAACAATATTTTCACAAGAAAACGGGAAACGTTACTTTTTTGTAAAAAAACCGATTTCTACATTAAATTCACCAGACAGCGAGTAGAGCCGTCAGTGAAGCTAATTTCATTATAAGTCCTCTTGTGCATCTACATTTGTTTGCATTTCATTATAATATTTTTTTCTGTTTCCGCGATTATTACTCATTAAAATAAAACAATTTAACGGATTACATCGCGTATATTACCTCAGTTTAGTTCCGGACGTTCCGGAAGCTTTTCAGCTTTCCATCGTCACGGGTGGACTGAGAAAAGACATATTTTTCTCTGTCAAAGTTACAATTTGTGCAAACTACCCATTTTTGAAAAAACAAATAAAGGTGTACATACATGCCAGATGAGCCCAAGCTGTAAAGACAGTTACACATGTGCCAGGGCTTAATTATTTTATTTTTATTTTAATAATTTACCTTGTAGTATTTCACAAATGAGGCGGACTGAGGAGAAAAGAAACGCCGCGAAGAAAAACTCCCAGGCTACCTCATTACTAATTATAATATTTTTTTAAATAGAGACTAGTGCATTTCATTATGTTACTATATGTAAACCCAATCACCTATTATCTCATAAAATCACGATATTCCGTAATGATTTTGCAGTCGTAATTACCCTGGCGCCAAAACAGCATCAGTCATGTTAAACCGCTTGCCAGATGTGACATTTTGATTAATAACATCTTTTAACAAATGCTCCGTAATATATACAATTTTATCCACAATAAACACCTCAAACTATGCATCATTAAGAGTGAGATTGCAATGACTAGCGAAATAAGTAAATAATAAAAGATTATTAATAACATTAACACTATATGGAATCGGCCAATCATAAATCAGTTTCAGACAGCGCAGGATACACGTCAAATGTGAAGCGACCAATCAGGGCGCAGCATTCAATATTTATTCCATAATTGAATTAATCCGAATTGCGGCAGTTTTGCAAGATCGCATCTCACTTGAAGTGTAAATGGATTTTGTTGCTTTACGCTAATGCATAAAGGTTAAAGTGAATAAAACACTTGAAATGAATATTTTAGAATGTTTACGTGTAAGGACAGTAGTTAGGCGTTATTTATTGTTATGTTAATTGGTATTAATGCTGTCGGTCAGAAATTAGTGGTAGGTTAAATGCGTAGGCAAGTGAATCATTGTACGTGGTCGTAAAATCGTTTTATGTGTGTAGGCACTGGTATTAATAGTGTTATTGATTTAGCATCGCCATAACCTGGAGGTTAAAGGGATTATTTATTTTTGATTTCTCCTATACAGTATCTTTTAACACTTTCACTGCGAAGAAAAACTGCTTGCGTTTATTTTAATTATGAAGATATAATGGCTGCTACTGAAAATGTATGGCTTAAAATATTGGTGAGTAAGAAGTATTCCAGTTTTACTTATAACACTTTTATGTTTTGAATAATCAGCTGCTCAACGAGATTTCCATACAAACTACGAGTATTGATTTAATTACTTACTTTAGAGTATGAAAATACTATTCTTAAGCAGACTGTATGACTAATGCCACAACCATATTTGTATAATAAATATGGATTACATAAAACATGAAAAAACTTACAACAGAATTGAGAACCATCTTTCTTTTCTGGGAGTCGATTAAATAGCTACGTTTGAATTGGTAAAAATAATTATTGAAAAATATTGAAAAATCGGTTTTATGTCATTCCATACTATAAGAAAGAAAAGAAAGGAAGAAAACATATTGATTCAACGCCAGCAACAAGAAATACAAATACAAATAACAAAAAAAACAATTGACGACGCTAAAAGGGGTCACCACTCAGCTTTATGCCACGGCAAGCGTGACGCTGATTTTCGATGGTGCCCTGTAACTTAAAACTAATTTATACTTAGACCTAGTGGATGATATCACGAACGCCATTTTTACATCAAACATTAGTTTTAAAATTGTATTTTTATTATTATTTTAACTATTTTTTCTAGTTTGTGAAATAAATCTTACATATTTTCTTTTATTAACTTGCATTTATCGTTTCCGTTTGCTATTTTTTTAAAACATGATGAGATCTATCTACATGGAGCATCAAAGTGACACTATACAAAATAAAAATTGCTTCAAATAATTGTGAATTTTCGTTGAACCGCAAAACGTCACTATTTTAATGATTTTTAATTTTGTATAGGGTCACTATGGTTGCTAACACTTAAAATATATAATATTAGTAAGGAATACACACACTGTAGTTGTTTAAATGTTTATTACTCGATAACATATCGCTTACCGAGAACCATAGTGGCCCTATACAAAATAGTTTGGTATCTTTTGTTAAAAAAATAAAACATATAATATTTTCTTCTGTTTCCGCGATTATTACTCATTGAAATAAAACAATTTAACGGATTATATCGCGTATATTATCTCATTTTAGTTCCCGACGTTTCGGAAGCTTTCCAGCATTCCGTCCTCCCGTGACCATGGAAAGCTGGAAAGCTTCCGAAACGTCGGGAACTAAAATGAGATAATATACGCGATATAATCCGTTAAATTGTTTTATTTCAATAAAACATATTTTTTCTAAGACACATATTTCGGCACGCAATGTAACGGTAACAAGTATTATTGACATCACCACAGAGATCACAGACATTTAATTCAATTGAGATCTCGGTCTTATCATCGTGACGTTCCAGCCGTTGTTTCGTTGATTCAACTGCTAAGATATATAATATACTAGCGGTCACTCGCGACTTCATCCGCCTTAGATTCGTTTATCGCGGATAAGTCGCTACAGGGTAATAAATTTAGTTGCAATTTAACAAGCTGGCTTCTTGACAATTGTTTTTATAGTGTTAAGGACTATTTCGAATTAAATCAGACTGCTTAATTAATAGTATTTATTAATGATTGTTTATGACTAATATTGCCGACATTTCTTGATTTTGATAATTGTTGTATAATTTTTGTATAATTTAATTCTTGCTTCATTATGTAATTTCATGTTTTTTGACTCCGACACATATTTGCACGCTTGCTTGCAAGCAAAATACACGGAAATCGAATTGTACCAAACACCTTTTTTGACTGTATTTTTGCAAATAAATATATTTGATTTGATAAAAGGTATTTTTCCGGGATAAAAAGTAGCTTATGTCTTTCCCCAAAACTCGATATTTATTACTAATTTAAATGTGAAGCATATTACCAGGATTTTAAGTTCCTAGCGTAAAAAAACATTTACTGTCCATACAAATTTTCGTCCCCTTTTTCGTCCCTAAAAGGGATGAAATTCGACATACATTATAGCCTATGTCTTATTCTGATATATAAGGTACATAACGAACATAAAGTTGCATAAAAATTCGTCCAGTAGTTTTTGAGATTAAGTGGAACGTACATACATACTTTCACGTTTATAATATAGATAGGAACGATAACTAATTATAATTATCTACCTGATGGACTAAAACAATTAGATGGAAACATGTTTAAAATAAAATTTAAAGAGGAACTTATTAACAAGGCTTATTAATAAAAAAAATATAATTCAGAATGACATTCTCCGCCGCCTCTTTTGAGCTTATTTCGCATATTATCATATGCATTTACAATAATAATTATTATCTATTATATATGAGTAGTAATTTGAGTTAAGAATGCATGATAGCAAATTATACGTATAGCTTTTAATATTAATTTACAGTAAGGGGAACGTAGTAAGGTCAATGTTTATATTATAAAAAATCTTATGTACCATATATTCAGATCATTAAATGATAACTGATGATCAGTTGATTAGTTCTTCAATAAATATTTATTATTATTATCATTATTGCAAGACTTTTATGTCCCGCTGCTGGGCAAAGGCCTCCCACTTTTTTTCCATTAGTCTCGATTTTGAGCATTATCGGCCAGTCCTTTGCAAAGGCGTCCCAGCATCGCCGTAGAGGTCTGCCACATCTCCGTTTTGAGATATGTGGCTTCCATTCTGTGGTCTCCTTAGCCCACAAATCATTCGGCATATGCTTAAAAAAGGTATTTTAAACAGGTAAGTTAACACTAGACTTAAGACCTTTTATATATACTAAAAAATGCTTAAATAGGGTCTTATAAACATGTAGTTAACACAAGACTGAAGACCATTTTTAAGCATTTTGGAAAGTTTCCGCAATTTGCACATCAGTAGACGTGACCAGCCCAGTCCCACTTCAACCTTGCCGTTTTCCGAGCTACATCGGCTATCTGGGTTTGTGAGCGCAGCGTGGTGTTTACTGTTTACGATCCATTAGTTTTACACTTAATATGCTGCGCTCCATAGCTCGCTGGCAAACCCCGAGTTTGGACTTCTGAGCTTCCGTCAAAGACCAAGTCTGAGCCCCGTAGATGAGAACTGGAAGTATGCACATAATAATAATAAATATATATCAGGGTCAATCTTATACAAATCGACCTAATCTAAATGGGTACCAGGCTATAGGATTCGAACCCGGGATCGCCAGCTTCGTAGGCAACGTGCAACTTAGCCAAACGTGTCGTCAATGGTTCTCCATGTAGTTGTTTAAATAACATCCTTAATAAAACTATATCCTGCCCCGCATCCGGCACAAACGCCTTTTCATGCAACTATAGCCTGACTATAGCCCACAGAGTGACATCACACTTAAGGGGCTACCAGACGGTCAGAAATTTTACCTATCTGATCAGGTCGGCCATCATTTCTGACCGTGTGGACGCTCGACAAAATGCAACTCACTTTTTCGGACGCGTTGATTGGCTGGACAGTTTCAAGGCCAAGTAGTCGACATATGGAATCAGTAACGTGTGGATGGGGTATTAGCGCCTATGTCACTACACAAATAATTACTAATTGACCAAACTTTATTACCCATTCAGTAGTTCCCAAATATTACATATTTCGCACCTCGGATTGCGTATTCGTTTATCACGTCATTTGTAGATCATAAACATGTTTTACTTAATCACCTTCCGTTAGAATTATATATTCTCCGCTGGTTTAAGAAACAGGGAATGTTCTTCAAGTCAGCCGTTGGGTTTTTTTTTTTTATATTTGTTATTGATACGCAATATACTAGTATTCGCTCTTTGTAAACAGATTCTACACTTAAGGAGCTCCAAACGAAAATTATTTTTCATGGTTTTTATTGTGCATCTAGTCCCTGGAAGAGTTAAAATAAAAATAACTTTTCAAACAAGGTAAATTATGACAGTTCAGTTTGTGTTTAACATTTTCTCGTATTCGGAAATTTGAATATTTTTATGTATGTAATTATGATTTTTTACAGAGGTATGTAAATATAAAGATTGCGTATCTCGTCTCTACAAATCTTGAATATACTCAAAATCCATGCCTCATTGTTTATTGTGAAAACACCTACACGCTATGTGAGTCTTTTCTCTAAATAACGTGTATTTTTTTAAAAGAAGTAGCAAAAACTGGTTTTTCGTCGTAAAAATAACAAAGTTTGATGGCATATACAACACGGAAAAGTGGAGCTCTATGGATCGAAGGTCATCCAGATCTGTAATCCCCTTAAGAGAGAAAATAGAGGGTTTGCTTTTAATTTTTCCTGTCTATAGATCAATTTTAATATTTATATTTAGATATACTACGTATTACAAAACAGTAAAAATAAAGTCGTGAACATTGAAGATACTAAAATTGGGCTATTTTGCTAAAAACACATTTTTCAATTTAAGGATTCTGTGCGTGTGTAGGTCTTTGTCTCTACGTCACGTTAAAACGACTGAACATATTTCAACCATTTTTGGTACAGAGTTAGCAGGTCCTATAAGGATGGAGTGCGATAAATTTTATACGGTAAAGAAATATACAGTTTTATGACATTTTGTGCATTAATCATCATGAATTTTCTACCATCGCACCGCTCGCCATCGGCAGGGTATTTATCCACACACCTTGGAACTAAAAATGGTCGCGCACCGTGCGGTATCAAAGGGATTTTCCGCGCACACTCCGAATGTGGAATGACCTCCCTGCCGCGGTCTTCCCTGGAGGTTACAGCATGGGGTCCTTCAAGAGGAGAGTGAATAGGTTCTTAAAGGGTCGGCAACACGCACGTAATACCCTGGCTTTGCAAGCGTCAATAGGCTGCGGTGACTGCTTAACATCAGGCAGGCCGTACGCTTGTTTGCCACTTTAGTGGTATAAAAAATTGCGGATACTCTCTAGTTACTTGTAAAATATCAGATGGGACTTGCAGATCAACACATGATTTTATGTGTCAATCTGCCAGCTTAGCACGGCAGCCAACTTTTAAACTCGTGAAAAACGCTCGTGTCTTTCAAATTTGGTGTTGAGTGTAATCGGAATAAACGAAACGCAGCTCGATCTTTCTATATTCGCTTTTGCGCATTCGCGCACGCATAGTAGGTACGTTACGCACAATTGTTGAGTGCATTCAGATGCGTCCATGCAGTACAGTACTACTTTGATTAAAACTTATATTGAGCACCTAAATAGACGCCTATACTGGGGTCCCGACATCCTATGACCTGATTTGTTTATTACTAGTCATCTGGTGACCTTAGGGCCTGTACTTACATCGAGCGTTGGAACCACAACGTCGTATGTCCCGTTAGAGCCAAGCCGCAAAACGTCGGCGTGGCGCCAGGAAAAAACACGTTGCCGCCTCATTGAGATATACGGTGCCGGGAATTATTGAGCAGAAGCACAGTACGGTGCCGCATCGTGTGAGCACTTGCTCTGCCGTTTATTTTCGCGACGTGACACCGCACTGTGTGTCTGTTCAATACGGCTCTTATGGTTTAATGTATAGAAAAGACATCAAGGCCAAAAGACACCAGCATGATGATATGTAAAAAGAGTCTTCGTGGTTCATTTAGGGTTTTAGATGACACTGCAACAACGTTGCCACAGAACTCTGATTGGTGGACGGGGTTAACAAAGGTAGAAGAAGATACATTTATGTTGGAAATCAATATTACATTTATAAAGGTATACATATAAACTTAACATAGACTTAAAACATCCTGGATATACGTTCTGCTTACCCAGGATGTATCATCAGTCGAAAGACGTTTACTGCTGGAAATTGACTTTTCCCAAAAACACCCTTTTTGGCCGATCAAACGCCGCGTGCATCACCTCGTGGATGATCTAGCCACGCTGCGTTTTCCACGCTACATGTTCCGTGCCATAGCACTCAAACCAAGGTCGGTTACTATAGGCGTTACAAACAGGCTCCAATTCATTCACGAGATCCGATACGCAAATAAGTAGCTAGAAATGTTATATTTGCTAATTTCGCTCGTATATCCGTTAAACCTTATTCTCTTACTAGCTGTGCCCGCGGCTCCGCCCGCGTGGAATTCGGTATGTGTCAGTATGCGGCTACTTCACCCCTCTCCCCTGGTGGCGTAACTTGAAGTAAAGTCCAGATAAAATATTATACAATTACCACGAAATAAAACTACACTCCAAAATCGATAGTTTTTCGCCCTTATTCAAATTTTTGGCGTGATTTAAAAGACATAGAGTATAGGTATACTTAGTAGGTGTATATCGGACGATACAGTACCACTTTTCTATTTTTACGTCTTTAACTGTACCTATCCAAATCAAGTCCATGGCAAATATCATCCAAAACGGTTATCCAGTCAAATCAGTCTAAGCATGAAAGGTAAGAACACATAGAAATCCATACTTCACAAACTTTCGAATTTAGGTCTAATTTTATTTAGAAGTAAGATTAGAGGAAAGGTGAATATAGATATCAAAAACGTGAGTTACATTTTATTTACAGTTACGATTATGTATGCACAACTAAATATGTACATACATATTCCAAAAGTAGGTATGTAGAATATATTTACATGACGTTGGCATTTTACAATATTTTTTGTACACCCCATTGTGAGTCTTCCCGGTGGGAATCAGCACGAACAGCTCTGTGCAGCTGGTGACGTGCGAGCACGTCCCGTAGAGCTGCCCGTGCGAGAAGCAGCCCGTGCGCAGGTCCACGCCGGCGGCACGTAGCGTCTGCCTCTGCGACTTGTCATGGCGAAGCAGACGCTCACGGGGAACTGTAGGCGCTAGAAGCGGAACGGGAAGTTGCACGGGATCAGGGGGATGCGGGGATGAACACGGCTTCTCCGACGCCGCACACCATCAGGATTTGCGCCTCGATGAGGTTTCGCTGCAGCTGCACTACTTTTAGCTTGGTTCCGTTGCATAACTTTGGAGGTGACAAATTCCGAAGAAGCATGATCGGAACTCCAGATTTCAGGACAATTGGGAATCAATGAAAATTTTCAAAAATCTTTAAATTTTGTTTATAGGTAGGAGCCTACTTATTGTCAGAAAAAAATACAGATTTTTCGGTTGCTTAGAAATAAATAAAAAGATGTTGCTGGGCCTATATGCCCGTCTTATACGGTACGGCAAACATAACTGTACATTTACAGCCATTTTTAACCGACTTCCAAAAAAGGAGGAGTTTCTATGTTCGACAATTTGTATTTTTTTTATGTATGTTCACCGATTACTCCGCCAATTGTGGACCGATTTTAAAAAATATTTTTTATTTGAAATGATACACTCCTGAGGTGTTCCCATTGCCACCAAGTTGGGATCTGATGATGGGATCCCAGGGAAATCGAGGGCAATCCTCAAATTTTATAGGCACTTATAACGTTTTTCATGTATTTTTTAAGCTTTTTAAGTATTTGCATATGGTAGTCATCATCTCATCATGCTGAGGTATATAGGTAGATACGTTAAGACTGTTAGTCATGTTCCTTATAGTGTGTCCCTAAAGTAGTCTCGTTATCACCAAGTCAGGATCAGATGATGGAATAACAGGGAAATCGAAAGAAACCCTCACATATTATAGGCACCAACAACGTTTTGTATATATTTTTCTAAAGTTATCAGTTGTTTTATATATGCCGTCCATATTTAAAAATGCTGCAGGTATATAGCCCACCAACACCTTTTCATCTTTTTATTTTTTTCTAAGCCACAAAAAATCTGTATTTTTTTCTGACAATAAAGAGGCTTATTTCTACCTACAATCAAAATTTCAAGATTTTTGAAAATTTTCATCCATTCCCCTTTGTGTGTGCTGGGAGTCCTGAAGCCCTCAATGAGTTTAGGAGCTCCGTCGGGTATGTTGTGACGTTGCCTTCATCCACGACAGTGTTAATGGAATTATATATTGCCTGATCACCTTCGATTTCCGCCAATATACGCGCATTAACAGCTCTCTCACAAGCCCAAGAGTTCTCACGTCGCGTCACCTGGCTCAGGTCTCCCTATACGCTCCGAATGTGGTCTTCATCGGACGGAATGATCCTGCAACATCTCTGGTAATCGAACCAGAGCGTTGGTTTCCTCCAGAAGTCGTTTCGCAAACCTGTAGCAGTACCTGGGCGAATTCCTGCACATGTGAGCCTCCTCCTTGTTGATACCACCGAGCCACTTATCTCGTATTTTGTTATATTATTAAATCAATTATTCAACTAAATTTGTCGATATCCGTACCCCGTCATCTATACTTAGAGTTAATTTGACGAAATGCTTTCTCAGTGGCCTAATTCATATCATTAGATATTTATTTTAGCGCCACCTATTAGTTTAGCGGGGTACTCGATAGTTCGTAGGCTCGAGAAACAGCTAGAGTAGGTTTGAGAAAAGTTTGCACCTCCTTTCTAAGTGGCGCCATAAGATCCAGGTGCAAACATAACTCAATCAATTGTAGTGGCTAGCCGCCCCCCCAAAATTGATTCAGCCGTTTTCACGTGATGCGCGTACAAATAAACAGACAAACAGATAAACAGACAAACAGACAAAAATTCTAAAAACTGTTGGAACGTGTTCTGTTATCAGTTCTAAGTATCCCCAGCCAACTTTTTTTCGAATATCTTCCATGTACAGACTTTCGACCCTCTTCAGCTTTATTATATGTAAAGATACATTATGGGTGTATACAAAAGTCACATCTAAATGTTATTCATAACTTTAGAATTAGTCACTCCAGTAAACAAGCAATTGCATTTTCATTTTTCCGTAACAGTACCGGATACCAAACAAGATATCCGGTGCTGCTACTAAAAAGTAAAGTAGCAAACGTCACTATATTGCGTTAAATCGGTTAACATTTCTAAAGCAAATAAAATTAGTGCCTCCAACACACAAAGTCATTGACGTAACAGTTATGGATAAAAATAAACTGAATCATGAATAAAATATTTGCACTAATCTGATAAACGACGCCCGCCGATTGATAATCCTGTTGATAACAGACATATTCGCAGTTCTTGATGACGTAGCAGTAGGTGTGATTGGCGCCAGTGATGTCATCTACCAACCCTATAAGGAAAATGAAATGTCCATTGTGTTTAATGAAGTAATAAATATAATAGATGAAAACGAGGCAGTTTTCATCGTTTATGATAATTGTAACTCACAAGAACAAGGTAAAGCTATCAAAGATAACGTTCAGACATTATTGTGCAGTTCTGTGGATTAGAGAGGATTAATGTTTATTTTATTAACTTGAGTGCAGTAATAATTGGTAATAAAATAAAATTTGTGCTTATGTAAGCAAGTTATTGCATTTGATGATTGTAAGTCTAATAGTAGATTGTTTGACGAGGGGCTAAAATAAACCATTATGACACGAAGTGGTTATTTGGACAAGCTCACGAAGTCTGGACAGCCTCCATTTCGAAACAAAAAATCAAGTTTTAGAGTTACTCATTCTAAAAAAGCGTAACCGCCATAATGACGTCATTTAGTGGATGATGTGTTGCCAACGAAGAAAAATCTTACGTTTATGAAAAGACTATATCATGTCGGTAAACCTACTCAGATCTGATTTCGTAAATTTAGTGACCTAATGTTTGTAAAATAGAGCCTATTGAAATAAAACAATTTAACGGATTATATCGCGTATATTATCTCATTTTAGTTCCCGACGTTTCGGAAGCTTTCCAGCTTTCCATGGTCACGGGAGGGGGAGGACTGACCCCGTTTTATTTCAATGAGTAATAATCGCGGAAACAGAAGAAAATATTAAATAGAGCCTAACTAAGCAAACAAAAGTCTAATAATCTGCTTAAATTGGCTTAAATACACCAAACGGGCATCTGTCGTGTGTGTCAGCCGTAGTATTACCTAGAGTACGAGTACTTATCTATGGAATTGAATATTGACGTTTAGTGATAGTTCAAATATTTGTTTACAAATTTGAGAAATTTCGGTGAATATGTCTTCAGCAAAAACTATATATTTTTACATAAAAACATTTAAAATGAAGGCTGTACGGTACGTGTGCTGGAAAAAAGGTATTTGCACTTCCTCTAGAAAATAAAGCTGAATGGTGTCTTGCGGGCGGATACGAGTGTGTGATGTGTTATGCTCAAAGCTACTACTGTTACTGTTAGCTTTAAAATAAACGATTTATCTTACTAAATATATGTTTTATTGTTGACATTATACAATTTAATTTTGACTTCCCATAAAAAATATGCAATCAGCTGATAAAGTCTACTTATGGGGAGCCGATTTTTTGTTTTTTCATATTTCGATCTATGTTCCTTGGGGAAAGTTTTTTTCAGTATCATGTTCAAAATCATCTCGCTGCGGGAAAACAACCACTAAAATTTCACATTGGGTCAATACCCTAAGCTTGACCACTGACCTTCGATTTTACCGAGCCGGTAAAATCCAATGCAATCTGGTCAGATTGCCGAACGGAAGTCAAGTTGATTTGGAAGAGAGAAACTCAAATTGTTTTGGTTGACTTCAAATCCACTTTGATTTGAACCTACTTAGATTTTTGATTAGAACAAGGATTCAAGGACTCGAAAAATGTAACATGTCTACTACCTTAACGTTGTCAGGAAGAGATCGCTTTTTAGCGATAAGACCGCCTGTTGCTTACCATTTCTCATACTGGTTTAGATTTAAGTGTCTGATGTTATTTTCTTTTGGTGTGCAATAAAGAGTACTTCTTATTATTACAGACATGCTGCAATTAATAAATTAAATGGAATCGTATTTAGTTTAGCTGTTGGTACTTATATATGTATTACAAGTACTCTGTTTTTTGTAAGATGTACAATAGTGATGATCTTTCTTCGTTTCAGTGCGGCGATGTGTGCGCGGCGCCCGCGCCGGTAGGCGGCGGCGGGCCGGCGGGCAGATGCGGCCGCGCGGCCGGCCGGCGCCGCGTACACCCGGCCGGCGCCGACCCTCGCCGCTACTATGCGCATGTCGAGTGCCCTCACCACTCTGCTCGCGGTAAGTCACTCTGTTAGTGGCGCATCTTGGTAACCAAGGCAAGCTTGGCAAAAGAAAAGATTGGGCCCCCGTATCTAGGTTTTGTTAAAGCCCCAATACACTACTCGCTTCGATGTCTCGTTGAAGCGACCGCCAAAGTTCGAAGTGCGTGACTTACAGACAACCTTGCGAAGAACCCAGAAGGTGTTCGATCTTCGACGCTTCGAGTCCTTTGACTCGGTTGCAATTACGGACAACGATCGGAAGTCAGATAAGGCGAGGCGAGATAGCACGAAGCAAACTGAAGTTCGTTTCTTCACTATTGTATTCGACTAACCTCGATCATATTCACGAGTAGTGTATTGGGGACTTTCGTCTTAAGCAGCTACGAGACACCCTGAGGCCCTTTAACAGTTTGTCTAAATACTTGAGGGAACTCAGCATGCAAGAGAGCCAATGATCGATCACTTTTGATGGAACCCTACAGCATAACTTTTATTGCAGAGTTAGAACATCCGTCTCATATTCGTCATCCGTCATTATTACAGACGTATTATCGAGACAGAGTTCCAAAATATATTCTAGATCCTCCACCAAAACCAGGTCGTTGGTGTAGATAAAGAATAGGACAAGACGGCATATTAATCTTTGGGGAACACCAATTCCAATATGGACGTGAAATATCTATGTACATAAAATTTTCTAAATCAGCAGAATGCAAGCTGGAAAAATCTGGGATCCAAATCCTGTTGATATAAAACAATCAATTGGTGTCAAAATATAAATCTATTACCACCGTCATGATACTCTTTTTTTTTTTTTTATTATAAATAGATGGGCATTTGACCGCAATCTCACCTGTTGTTAAGTGACGATGCGGTCAAGGATGTATCATGCCCGTCTAGAAACAGCCTATTCACTCGTAATGGTTTTCATAATTATTACGTCATTATTGAACGGACGTCAGTCATGTGATGACTGACAGACCGACGGTGCTTATCTCACGTACAGCAGATAAATAAAAATAACAATATAAGTGTACGCACTAATAATTCGAATGGTAACTGTAAGGATAGCTGCTTTTCTCTCTCTTTTCATTGAAGATTTTTCCAAAAAAATAAGTGAAACTGATTATTTGAAGGTTGGGAGTTATTAAAAAAAATCGATTCAGTGATGTTCAAATAGTCCGTTACATTTTTTTTATATCTTCAATGTACAGTCAGCGTCAAATAATCTGTATCATCCAAAGCGCCAAATATATTCACACAACTTTAAGCTCATAAGAATAAAATGTGTTGCGATATTTTTGACACTTTGGATGATACAGACTATTTGCTTGTAAATTTGACTGTACAGACATTACATCAGGCTGCAATATCAGTAACCTGTTGCAGTCTGAATAATTGAATTAATCATGCTAATAAAAACCGACTCAATACCATTTGTCATCTAAATCTGCATTCTTGTGCGCTGACGAATAGAAAAAAACGTGTTACTTTAACACATCGTCTCCGTCTTGCTTTACAGTCATCTGCAATTATGTTTAATAAGAAAAAGTGTTCAGAATATAACAAACAACTTCACTAGTGCGTGGCATTTTTGAGCGTTCACTTTATCTGATACTAATATTATTGCAAATGACCGTGAAGTTTTAACTAAAAAACTAAAGGTGCCTCCACATTTGTATCATTTGCCCGATCAAATCTTCGTCGCGTAGCATGATCGCGTGTCACGATCACGCGTTTGGACGTTGCACCGATCCGATCGCTCGAAATCCATGTTGCTACGCGTATCGCACACTCGGATCGGACAAGCGCGGCGTGATCGCCACGCCGACAGTGAGCGCCCAAGCATCGCGATACGCAGTCATGCCACGCGACGGTGATCGGATACGAGCAAATGATACCACTGTGGACACACCTTAAGGCGAGACTCAGACATATTGAGATTACATTCGCTCTAGCCACTCACTTGCTTGAAATTTAGGATTGCTGACAGGTAACTGTAGGTACCAAAAGCGAGTGGGAGAAACTATGGATAGCGGAGGCTAGTATTATGAGAATTTACGAAGCTTTTGAGGGAGAAGATGCAGCTTAAATAACTACCTTAGAAATACGGGAAACAGCCTGTTTCATGTATAAGGAATCGTGCTCAGGTGCGATTTTACTATGGCAATCACTGCAGACCATTTGCGAAAAAACGCGTTTTCCATATCTGATACTGATATTATTGCAAATGACCGTAAAGTTGTAATTAGAATACTAACGCGAGACTCAGACATACTTAGATTACATTCGCTCTAGGAAGAAACTATGGAAGCTAGTCTTACGAGAATTCACGAAGCTTTTGAGGGAGAAGATGCAACTTAAATAACTAACATAGAAATACTGACGAACGGGCCGTTCCTGTATAAGGAATCGTGATCAGATGTGATGTTATACTATGGAAATCATTGCAGACCATTTGCGAAAAAACGCGTTTTCTTTATGTGGTACTGATATTATTGCAAATGACCGCAATTTTTTTACTAGAACAGTAACGTGAGACTCAGACATACTAAGATTACATTTGCTCTAGGAAGAAACTTTATAGCGGAGGGTAGTCTTACGAGAATTCACGAAGCTTTTGCAACTAAAAGTAACTAGGTACCATAGAAGTGCGGAAAACGACCCGTTCCTGTATAAGGAGTCGTAGTGTAGTTTACATTTTAAACACTATGACACCTTGTACAGGAACTATATAATATAAATATAACTTAAGTTTATTCTTCATATTTGTCACTAATCTAAGACATTTATAATAATTTCTAATGCCTCCATTTTGTCTTCGTGGCAACAACAACAACGCTAAATTTTTCATTGGGTTCAGTACACATTAAACTATCAGAAACGATATATTTTGTTCACAAACTAACAAAACTATCAAATTTCGGTGATTTGTCAAATCTACAAAATTTAAATTTGTAATTAAATAAAACTTACTTCATCTACGACATATATGGCTAAGAATGTTCAAAAATACTTCAACCCTTAAAGCTTTGCGGCTAGCTACCGAACACTCTGTATAAAATTAATTTGTTCATACAATAACTATAATTGGTAGGTGCCCTAGCTAGGGACTATTAAAAAAAAGTTACAGAAACAAAAAGTTAAATTAAAACCACCAATAAAAGAGATAAAACCTTTATTATTGAACAATTTGCCCTTATTAGTTTCAAAATATATATCTAGAAAGCAAGAAAATCACACTAGTAGTTTTAAATGCTTTAATTGTTTCAAAAGTAAAAGCATTTTAGGGTTAACATTTTGTAAGTAAGTAGTAGTAAATAATAATAAGATAATCTATACTACTATAAAGGTGTGAAAATGAAATGTCCGTACATTGAAGATATTTCAAATAAATCAATAGTTTAAAAAACACTAGAAAAACACGCTTTACAAGACTCTTCTAACAAATCCAAACACAGCTAGGATACGATGTTCCATCATGAAGTTCCAGTTCATATGTTTCAGCTCCATCATCAGATCAGCTCGACAGTACCATATTATCGTATTGTCATCAGAACTACATACAGATGTCAATTTTCATGACGCTAAGTTCCTTGGAAGATGCTTAAATTAGTTACCTAAGATTCCATTACATAGGTACATACAGGTCGACCTAATAAAAGCGTGTTAAAAATGCTTGTAACGGACTATTTGCAGGTCACTGAATCGAAAATATATATATATATATATTGTATGTTTGTATGTGTCGTTGTGGCTTCATCCCGCCAAATCGTTTAAACAGATCTCAACTGTTTCTGATACACGGGTAGCTGGGTATCAACAGATGGTTATAGGATACTTTTTACCCGACTGCGCACTCGAAAAAAAGAGGGGTTACGACTTTTTTCCTCCGGGAACGAAGTTGCGGGCGCTTTCTATTAATCTTATAAGAAACTCAGGTGCGATTTTACTCTGGGAATTAATCGGGTCAGACCCTTGGCGAGAAAAAGTAATATATTATAGGTACCACTGGTATTCAAAACATACTGGTATATTTTTAATACCATGTGACACAGTCGACTAAGATGTCAAAATTATATGCGATTGACAAAAGAGTTACTATAGAGACACTTTCTATGGAGATTACTGCAGAGGTAAAAATAATGAAAAAACAAAACTAACAATGACAGCTTTAATTTACAAACAAGACTAATATTAAAATTTATTTTTTCTTTTCCGAATTCTAAAACACCACAGGCAAAGCCACGAGATTATTCATAGAAATGCTAAGTAAATAATTATATTGACGTCAGACTAATTGACGTATAATTATTTTTTAGCTCTTAATTATTTTCTTAAAATGATTTAAAAAGTTCATAAATTTAATTTTAATGAGTTTGTTACTACTAGTGTAACGACACTAAATACAATTCATTTGAATAATATTTTAACAAGTCATATTTAATGATGAAATATGTGAGCGAAAAATTTAAATCTTAGGCAATTGTTTTCTCGATTGCATACAGCCTGTTAATTACGTAACATAAATATCTAAATATAGATCAATAATAAACGATAACCTGTAATTAATTATTCAATATTGATTTGGAAAATTGATTTAGAATAAAACGATAAAGGAATCGTTTAATATATTTAATAGTTTTTATTAATTAGTGAAAACCTTTGATTTCACTACCATGACCTAGTAGAGGTACAGTCGAGGAATTTAATTTTATATCCCATTTCGTACCTTGTCGCAGTCTAATCAATATGAAAGCCGATAGAGATTCCATATCATTGTCACTATGACAAGGTACGAAAAGGTACACAAATTAAATTCCTTGACCTTTCCTATAAATAAGTGTGGTAAATTCAGTGTAAGATTAAAAAACGAAAAAGTATTTCTTTTACTTACAATAAAACCACTACAAACTGTATATCTCTTTAATCCTTTTGACTTATTTTTTTATTATAATATTTAATCGAAATACTTCGTAACGTATTCTTTTTTTTATAAGCAAGCGGTTGCAGTACTTACATTGTAATGTATTCTCGTAGCTAGCATGATAATAATCATTTAAAAAAAACCCAATCGTGTGTAAAATGCTCGTCGTGTAAATGAGGGAGTTCTGAGGTAACACAAGTAAAAAAAAAAAATACAACCGAATTGAGAACCCCCTCCTTGTTTGAAGTCGGTTAAAAAATAGCATCTATCGTTTCAATACCTATCAATGGATAAAGTTCCATATAACTATAGCAAGCAGCAATATTATTTAGCAGAATAGCAAATAGTATCAATAAATTCCGGAAAATAATGCCAGAATATTCAACAAAAGCTTACAAATTAAAAAGCATTTAATGAAAACTAGCTTCTGCCCGCGACTTCGTCGACCTTGAATTCGTTTATCGTGGGTAAGGGTATTTTTCCGCGAAAGGACACAGGAAGATAGTTTGAGTCCGGTACTCAAACTATCTCCATACCAAATTTCATCCAAATCGGTTCAGCGATTTAAGCGTGAAGAGGTACCAGACAGACAGACACACTTTCGCATTTATAATATTAGTATGGATTTCAGTCCGATGATGACGAAGACGATAATCCGGAAACATTTTTATCAGACTCGTGTTAGTGCGGCGGTCCTCGCCGGTGGCTTTTCCAATAAGGCCGGTCGAATCGTCTACATTTTATTCTCCCGACCGAGACTATGGTGGCAGTATGTTACGCGCCGTTGCCTACGCTAGTCGTCTTAGAAAAAGTTACGCTACGCTGACGGCTGTAGCCGCGCGCGGAACTGAAAATTTGAAAATGGAATCCTCTTAAATTAACGACATTCTTATTTTTAAATAGTGGTTACACAGACTAAATACAATATTTCTTATTGAGTTTAAGTGAGTAAAATATGTCACAGTGGAAGTTTACAGAGGTGCACGCGAGTGGTTAAAATATAATTTTTCAAATGAACGGAAGTGTTGACCTCAAGTTTTATGTATGATTTATTCAAGACCTTGGACAAATTTAATTTTGCTCATGGCAATTAAAATGGTGAGTGAATTAATTGTAATTTAATGTTTGACGGGAACGTCTTAATTTGATTTTAGGGTCAATAACGATTGCTTGTTTTTAATTAAATATATATAATATTTCATGGCTACGTAATTCATGAGTGTTGAAGAAATTGTCAACTTATTATAATTTCCTTTATCACGTCAGGTTAAGGTTCCTGCGGGTTTATGATTTTTTTATATACCACGTGACAGCTTTCAACTTTTTTGAATGGTATTAGATAATTAATGCGGAACTTATTATATCCCTTAAATGTTGTAACCAATAGTAATATTAGTATAATGAAAGTTTTACAGTTTGTATTTCAAAAGATCATAAATCACAAAATGGTATTGTTAATCATAAAATCGAATAACCGCAGTGAAAGAGAACAGTCATATTGCAGTATAGTTCTTATATAAGCAGCTTCTTAATAACTTAACGTCAACTAGGTGTACGTGAAACATAATAAACTTGAAGAAATAAAATGTAATCTTACTCGTACAATAGCTCATATATTGACATTTGATATTACAGCGTTTATATAATATAAAAAGCTGGCAGCTTCTCGCACGTATGAAACATTGCAAAACAGCGGGAAAATATGTTTTCATCTATCCTATTCGGAAAGTTTAATTTTTATGAGATATGAGATAGCCGGGTGGAAAATTGCTTTTTCATCCCTAGGGTTGGAGGTATATTGGTTTTTAATTTTACGATTAGCCACGGAGTAGAAGATAATCGAGTTACGTCATATTATTAAAATAAAAACTTTTCATATATATATTAACTCAGCTATACATTTGTGGATGAACAAAGTTTTTATCTATCTATCTTATCTGTCTCTCCTACGTCCCAAATTGGGTTGAACTACCGCAGTTCTTGTGCATTGCATCAGCTGGGATCTGGCCGCGGATGGTATTCCCGATTGTGAATTTGCGCTCTCCCTACTAAATGCAATTACTGGTAAGGACGCGTCATTCGCCGATTTTTAATATGCTTGCAATATACAACCGGTTTAGCTCAGTGGGAGTAACGTTGCCTGTGAAGCTGTAGGTCCTGGGTTCAAATCCCGGTAAGGGCAAATATTAGTGTGATGAGCATAAATATTTGTTCCTGGGTCTTGTATGTTTTCTATGTATACATACATTTATCTATTAAATATATCGTCGTCTCGTACCCATAACACAAGCCTTGTTGAGCTTACCGTGGGTCTAGTTCGATTTTTGTATAATTGTCCTGTAATATTTATTTATACTGTTTTCCAAAGGTCAATGTCTCGATAAGCTCGAACCAGGCCATTCGATACAACGACCATTAAGCGATTAACGACTACATTAATCGCTAGTAATCGACACTCCGACGGTCTAGTTTTGATTGCTTACATGAAATCAATTTCAATAATCGTGTTACAAATTTACACCGACTATTACAAATATCTGAGACTATCTTACACAAATCGACCGAGTCCCGGGCTGGTTGTTCCGTCTTTTTAAATACAAACTTATCCTTCAAAAAATAATTCTCAGTTCACACACGCTAAAAGAGTGTTTTTTAGTGCGTCAAAATATGTAATCATTTATTGTGTAGCATCAACAGTTACCAAAAAAATCGAAGGCAAAAATACAGGTTGATCAATCCAAATGGGTCAGTAGGGAGAACTCTGAAACTATGAGAGATAGCGAAATCTGTTCTTAGGAATCATGGCGTCGATTTTAAGTGTAATAATAATGGCATTAAATTTTTGTTAACTCTAGGGAGAATTAATCTTTACATCCAGGAAAATGGCTACATTTTGAACATTTCCTTAAATAAAATAATTATCTTATTTTTGAGTTTTTCTTTCAATTGTTTAAACAAGATTCCATTAAAAATGTGTTCCTTGTGACTTGAGACTTATGATTCGCACCATCAATAACAACGAAAAAACCTGCAGAATTTATGACATTGTTTACAGAGGTTTTGACCAGGTTCGATACCCGTTTATGTATAAGTTTAAAAAATTGAATGCCATGATTATTAAATCCAAAATCGACGCCATGGTTTCTATGAACAGATTTCGCTATCTCATAGTTTCTGACTTCTCCATACTGACCCATTCGGATTGGTTCACCCTGTATATTATTCCTTGGGGTTTGTTGTACAGTCGATTTTTTTTTTTTTTTCCATAACTACGATACTACTATAATGGAAAGAACTAAAACGGCTCCTGCAACGGCATAGTGTCATAAAGTTTCGGGATAAACCTCATACGAAATGCTCCGTTTTTTAATTGGAACAATTTACCCTCGGCACTTTTAACTCCGCTCTCCCCTACATACAAACAGCAACACATTTAAGTGACAATCTTAGATCTTATGCCAATGTCAATAAGGTCTACCAATAGGCATTTAAATGTGGCTGATGGTAGATACAATACGGCGCCAAAGTACGTTCAGAATCCACGACGCATTTAATATTTAATACCGGTCTATAGGGAGAAGAGGTATTATGAAACAGTGTATCTATGAACATGGCTCGACCATCTTATGCATAAAATTTGCATAAACTGAACGGTATTGGCGGAAAAATTGATTTCGTAACAGACGACAACGCCCATAAAGTTGTGTTATGTTGATTTTAGCATTATAGCGGCTGATTAATGAGTTAGGACAGTACGCGGCGAAATCATTGAAGCAAATTTGTTGCCAATAGGGTTCAAAATGTGAAATAAGTTTAATATCACTGAATGTTCTGAATGAAATTTCACGCGTCAACGTTGCGGGGACACAGCTTATATGTACTGATGTTTTCATGGCTTTGCCTGCGTGGCTAAGACATACGAGTAAAAAATAGCTAAACTCTCTTCTTTTCAATATAATAATGCGTTCAGGATGCTGTCGGGGCTGCCCCGATACCGTAGCGCGTCAGGTATGTAGACTGCCCGTTAATAAAACACGGGAATGTGGTACACTCGCATGCGTTCGCGGTGTTCCACTTAAGAAAAAAATCCCTTAATTTTTGCAACCGAGCAAAATCTAACCGCCTTACAAGACGTTCAAACGATTAACGCCCTAAGGGTGGAACTGTACATGGAGGACCGAGCACCTATGTTTAATGTTAAGTAGGTTGATTTAATTTATTTTTTACTAACATAGGTTTAAGGTAAGCAATGTAACTTAAAATTCTATGGATATTTTATATGTGAATAAATTAATTATTATTATTACTTATCGAATGAGAACCGTGTATTTTGATGAAAACTATAGTTTCTCTAAATCTCCTGTAGTGTGAAAAGGTTGTTATTTGGCGCGTGTGCTTGGATGCTTGTGTGAAAGACGTGTAAGCTAAGGAATTTAACACATAGATTCCTGAGCGAAGTGATGCTTTCAAGGCACGAGAAGCTGAAAAAAATTGCAGCCGTGCGAAACAAGCAACTCTGTACATCACTAAGGCGAGGAAAGTTTGAGATACACAAAGAACTAACAAAACCATAGATATTCTATTCAAGACAATTAAACATGAAGGTACAAAAGACACCCATATTATATCATAAGAAATACATACACAAAAATAATACAACAAAAAAAAAAGACTTTTCGACGTATAATTGCTATAAGCGAAATTTTTCCAAGATCACCTCACTAGCTCGGGAAAGTATTTTCTTATATATAATATGGATAAAAACAGATTTGTCAATGTTTATATCATTTGTAACACACACTGACGACGACAATGTATTTCATGTAAAATCACATCCAAAATAATTAAATGTAATATTTATTATACAAGTATACGTAAAAAAGGAAGTATTTTTTATTATCAAAACTAGTTTAGAAAGTGATCCAATAAAGGGGACGATATAAAAATACCTAGGTATTTATAATGTCATTGAAAACTTAAAAACGGTTTTTTCCGCAATGTATATCGATCAATTTATTGTTATTAATAAAACGCGATAGCAAATGACGTGACAGACTGAGATAAATTATTTAATTCTTTTACGACTGATTCCTTATCTTTCGTGGTATGCGATTTCATACGTATCTTTCTGATAATACAGACACACCCGCGGAGCAGTACTAGTTTATTTTTATCTCTTTATGGGTTTTCCATAATTAACAATATCACTGAAAATAGAGACATATATTTTCAAGCATGTGAAAGTAGGGTATGTAAGAGTATGTGCGAATAGTTTGTGTTAGGAAATGTGTTTATAATTCTGTGTATCAGATACGCTTATACATACATAATGGGGAGAAGTCCTGACTGATCTATCGACGGAAAGCCGAAACTACTAGCACCTACAAAATCTAGAAATAAGATTTTTTTTAACGTAGGAAACCATACGAAGGGTTTTTTTAGATAGGTACTCGAAATGTTAAAAGTTAATGTGTGGAAAGGACGGGACGGAAGTATAGGAAAAACTAAAAAAATCCGAAAATGCTCTTAAAGGCGTTGAAATAAATTTCACCTTTCGAACTTTTCCCCACTTCTGTCTTACCACGACGCACCTAACATATTATTTTTAAAGTAAGGAATCGTTCACCTAAGGATGGTTATACATTATATATTTTTACCCGACTTATAAAACTGTTACAATGATTTTCTTTGCATTGAAATAATGAGTGAAAACCCAATGTGAGACTAAAACGTTTTAGAAGTCATTAAAAACTAGATTTTTTTTTTAACTAGCTTAACGCACCGCACCCTCTGGTGTTGCAGGTGTCTATGGGCGACGGTGATTGCTTACTATCAGGTGATTCGTCTGCTTGTTTGCAACAATACAAAACATATAAAAAAAACGGGTACTTTTTTTTAGCAAACTATTTTTCCCAAACTGCCTCAATTCTCAAATGTTTAATTTCCCGAACTCGCGCTTTTCTCCGAAACCGAAGAAAATTCAAATATTTTTTAAGCCATTGTGTAGATTCCAATAGGTTAGGTTAGGTTTGTTTTATAGAAATTCTGAAAATTTTACTGCTATCGAAATAACCTAAGTTTGGGAAATGAAATGTTTGGGAAGTGAAACAGTTTGGGAAACATAATTTGCTAAACATTAGTAAACCCAAAAAAATATTTATATTTGGTCCACTTGTAAATAACTAAGGAAGAAAGGAAGTAACTAGGTAACTATGTAAAAATATTGCAAGTTATATTTGACGCACTTTCCGATTGAGCTATACTTACTAAGCTTATGTAAATTTGGTGATAATGCAAGATTATGGTACCATCGAGCTGATCTGATAATGGAACCAGATGGTAGTCATATGAACTCTTGAATAAAATAGCGCAATCCCACCAAGTTTGGGCTCTTTAGAATCATCTAAGTAGTTGATGGATGTTGAAAGAAAAGTAAAATCAGCAATAAAAGCTTGGCATAAAGATTTTTTTTACTACGAAATATCGCAACACGTGATTATAGTTTAGAAAAAAAACATCATGACATGACATCATCACACTACGGCCAAACTGTTTTCCTTTTTTTACTTATTGTAGATTTCCAAGTACGCCATACTAACTTCTACGTTTTACATGTACCATTGGAAATTGGAGTGTGTTTTGAGCCACCCGTTCGTGCTTTTTATTCCTAAAATATTTTATAAAATTGACTCTGTGTGATGACTAGACGAAGTATCGATTACGATTTCGCGATTAATCTATAAATATCAACCCATATATCGACATATTTTTATTATATGGATTACTGACTGATTATTTAGATGTGTCTGTGTAATAAATATTTTCGTATATTAGTGTTTCTACTTGTGGGTTTTACCTTTCAGGTGATATGAGGACATTTTGTAATCTTTATTGGATATAACATGATTATTTATAAATTTTCCATTTCAGGAATAAACTACATATCGCCCCGTGCAGAGAAAATAAGGATCATGGCGGATTTGTTTATCAATTGTATTTTTCTACAGTATCAAATTTTTATAATGATATGGAACTAAATACAAATCTAGGTAATCAAAAAGTCAGAAATAATAGTTAAAGTTCGGCATCTCTACTGAGCGCTCTCCTGAGCAACCTCCCAATAGTCCGTTACATTTTTTTTTTAATATCTTCAATGCACAGATATTTCATTTTTACAACCTCATAATAGTATAAATATGTTATATTTATTTTGTAACAGGGATTGACAATATTTGTTCTAATATTTTATACATTATAAACTACGGGTGTTGAAAAGCTAATCTAAAATGTAGAAAATCGACTAGGGGCTGACTTAATTAAGAACAATTTTTTATATAATTTCAATATGTATTATTTTTTACCGAAACCAATACATAATCTTGTTGCTTACATTTTTGGTAACTAAATGCGACAGGTGTTATCCAGGTTGGTCTGTAGTTCATATCTTATTAATACTCTTCCAATTCTAAAAAGAAATCTGATATAAAATATATCGTTGAATCAGCAGTCGTTATCCTAAAAAGCAATTATGGATAGTACCTTATCACGATTAGGTAAAAAATAACTGACATCACCAACTTCTAGCATGAACTAATCATTACGTATGATTGAAATATGCGAATTACCTCATTTGGAGACAAAAAGAGAAGTCTCATTAACTCAAGATTCTGTTAAAAAAATCATTTTTGTCAGAAGCAATTTTTTGGCAGTGCTTTTATTGCCGACTGTACTTTTCTTTGAACACCCGTCAACTACTCATAGAAATAATTCTAAAGAGCCCAAACTCGGCAGAATTGCGTTATTTTATTACATAGTTCTAACGACCACTTTCCGGCTCCATCATCAGCTCCATGGTGTCATGCAGTGGCTTGCACAGGGTTTTTGTCCAAGATAGGCAGTTCTGTGCCTATATGGAGCCATGATCGTTCAGGGTAAGCAGTTTATCTGTGTCTATATGGAGCCATGGTCGTTCAGGGTAGGCAGTTTCAGTTCAGTCAGTTTAAACATGAAAAGGTAACAGACAGACTGGCAGAGTTACTTTGGCATATATAATATCGGTGTGGATAATATGCATTAGTATGAAAGAATTAGTATATAACTTTGTATCAGCAATGCACAAAAACCTAGTCTGAAGTGAACCTAATGACCCCCCACTCAGCAGACAAACACTTATTAGATAAGGAATCATTCAAATTTACCGCGTGAACGGTGTCCAAACCCCCATGTCCAACATTCCCGACATGTTTGAACATCATCCCTTATCTTATACAAACAGGAAATGGATCTCCAATGGTCGGAGGCGTCGGGGATCCAAAACTATTTGGTGTACAATTATTTGTCCAAACGTTATACCAAATATTGGCCCACCACGGAACCCTTTGATGGGACCTGTCTCTTCAAACATTGGGCAATAGAGTCAATATTCAGATGAAAGTGAATTTCGATGGATTTTTTATTTAGTAAACTTTTTACAGAGTGATTTAATAAACTACGACTTGTCGATATTTCGGAAACGATTTAGCGCTACTGATGTTAAGGTTAACTTAAAGTATTTTAGTAAAATCATTGATATTACATACCTAATTGTTTTAATAAAATTGCTGATTACGGTCGCTTCAAGTTTTACATATAACTTCAACATATAAAAAGATCTTTTGCGGTATCGAAACCTAACCTAAAGGATACGGTATGGACGTCATACCGGTTAAAAACGCTACTTTTATTTTCCGGTTATGCAGTCCTTGCAACTCAATATGGAATAATTAGAAGATAAATACAACTTCGTAGTATGTATCAAGTATTCCTCTCTACATAACTATTGGCCGATGGAAAATTTTATCTTCCTATCGATATTATAAACATGAAAGATATTATAAATCTCAAAAACTACTAGACGAATTTTTACGAAGCTTTCCAGTTATGTAACTTATATATATATATCAGAATAGGACATAGGCTATAATTTATGTCAAATTTAATCCCTTTTACGGACGAAAAAGGGGGTGAAACTTTGTAAGCTATAAATTGCATCTCTACGCGGACGAAGTCGCGGGCAACAGCTATTAGTATAACTATAAAATGGATGCGACAGGTCCGTCGTCACTTTGTAAATTTTTGCTAAGACTATAATTTTGGCGACGAATTGGCGCCAACACGATGAAATATGAAATGTTTGGCCAGCAGAATGTTGAGACTAAACATGGCAGAAATCCTAGAAGACCTAGACTAAACAAGGCGATTATAACTAGAGCCCGGAACTAACATCATTACCAAATGTAACTGATACACTAAAGCAATCTCGCGTTTAATTCGCTCACAGCTAACAATGGATTGTACATAAAGTTCACAATATTATTTAAGGGAAAACTTCTTTAGCAGCGCTGTGCACTTTTTGTGATGGGGAAGAAATGTTAAACTCGCGAAAGGTGTCGTGACCGACAGATTGTAAATTCGTAAGACGGACACGTGAGCACGTGACCAACGAAAAACTGTTCCAATGTCATTGACAACGCATATAAGAAATGCACAACGTTAATATTAAAATTTTCACTTCTGCCAGCACTCCCGGAGTGCAACCCATTGTTTTTTTTTTATCATGCATTGCAATTGCCTATCCTGTTGATTTCTTAGAAATTACTGGTTTTGAGCAGTTTCTATCGGATTTAAGATAGCATCAATGTTTAGTAAGTTCATCATCAGTTCAGTATAAACAGATTAAACACAACAATAAAAGAAAAAATAACAGACTCTAATCTTTGCAGCTTGTATTAATTTGAGGCGTCATTAACAAAATGTCTAACAATCGTTGGTATCATACTTTTATTTTCAACGTTTCAAACGAAATCCTAACTATTCCAAATGACTTTTGGACTTGATAAATCATCATTCGATAAAATAGGAAACACGTTTTAGATATCTTTATTGACAAGCTCACACTTTAAGTCCCTTACCTTCTAGCTGTGATCTGTGATTCAGTTAGGGCACATAATGTAAACTTGCGGCTGAAACCACGATACTTCCCCACAAATCATTCAACTTTCAATTAAGATTCCAGGATTACCAAGAACATTACCAAGTCAGGCCTGTCCAAACATGTCCTAACCTGATCGTTTTATTTACCCTCCTGACCAATAAACTTGCGACCAACTCCACACGCGTCGAACTATTTCATACATTAACACACATAAACCAATTTAAATTTGCAATCACAAATCAACGGCTTCAACTCTGAGTTATCGCTATACAAGAAATTTGAAGGTGAAATTTCAACGCAAATGTTTCAGTGGCAGCGAAATAAATCTGGCCGAAGAATATGCGTCTAGAATCGACAGTAACAACATTGAGTTGTCAGGAATACATTTAGCTGTCAAGCACTAAGTTATGGCACTGCGGGCTTATGAATGATGTGTTGTAAGCTGATATGACTCTTTCTGAATATATGTTAAGGGTTACGTTAACTGCAATGTTAGTTTGGTGATATCCAGTCTAAACGTTGCGTTTTTGCCAGGAGTTATATGAACAGCTTAAGCAGGTTATGACCGTAGCAAAAGGAAACTTAAAGCGACATGCACTTATGTCTGATGCTGTCCAGTTTGTATTAAAACCAAGTCGTAATGACTTAAACGCCGACGTTACTAACGCTGCCTAGAAAAATGCGTATCCATTGTGAAACATTTAATGAAAATTATTTGAAATATCGTTAAATAGTTATGACGTTTTTTTATGTGTCGATAAACCGTTTGGTTTAAAAACAGTTTAATGCGACCGGTTAGTTAGACAGCTTGATAAACAAGAAATTTAAGTGTGAATGCGTATAAAATATAAAATCTCATAACACTTGGGAATTAAGAAGTGTTACTGGATGTATCAATTTACAGAATGTTAGCGATGGATTGTAGTAATTCGCCAATTTTTATACTAGACACTTAGATGGAGTGATACTTTAGCATTTTATATAGACATCAATATAACAATTTAAAGAGAAATCGTTGTGAAAGAGTCTTCAGTATTCATTATAACTTTCAAATAATGGCGATGATTTGTTAAAATAAGACTTAGAGAAATCGATTTGAAACAATCTTCAGTACTTTTTTTTATATTTTCAAATAATAAAGATAACTTTTTGAAAAGAAAGTGTTACATTTGAATTACTATTTTAAACCCAAATTCATGGGTACAACACAGTTTTTTATTTAAATCGTTGTTTTCCCGAAGATGTTATTAAAAACCTACCTTAATGTTGTACAAAATGTATAATTTCAGATAAAATATGTTTCTCACAAACCCATTGCGATAGGTTTTGGAGTAAATATAGTTATTTTCCAATAAGACGATGACTAGTTAAAATAAGACTGTAAGCGCCGTAAGTCTTAAATTTGAATTACTTATTTTATACCCAAACATTCATGAGTACAACACAGTTTTTTCTTAAGAAATCGTTAATTTCCCGAAATTATTATAAACAACCTACCTTAACGTTGTAAAAATATATAATTTCAGATAAAATATGTTTCTCACAGACCCATTGAGACAATTTTTGGAGTACAGAATACCTTGCATATTTAACACGTGTAAGTATGTTTGTAACTAGTTAACCTGTCAAAATTAACCTCACTCACGTTAAATAAACCATCTAAACGTCATTACTTGTATTTGAAGCTCATAATACGCGGTCATAATGGAGGGAAATTGATTTATGTGACGTGCGGCGTGTCGGCTTATGCACACTATGCACAGTGTCGACTATGCCGCGTCTTAGTCCGGGCTTATAGTTCTGTCTCTTAATGGTCGGGGAGCTACTAGTGTAGCGGATTTCGTAATTTAATCTGACTTACCTTATTTTAATGAAATTCTTAATTTGCAATTGAAAACCTTTGCAGTATTCTAATTCAGAATAATATTCAACTAGATGTGATTATTCATTACTCAATTTATCTTAATTAACTAGAAGGCGCCCGCAAGAAAGTCCCGGAGGAAAATAAGTCATAACCCCTCTTTTTGTCTTAATCATAGTCGGGTAAAAAGTATTCTATAACCAGCTGGAGATACCCAGCTACCCGTGTACCAAAAATAGTTGCAATCCATTTAGCCGATTTAGCGTGATGAAGCCACAACGACACATACAATCATACAAACATTTTATTTTTACAACTTTATAATAGTATAGATTAATATTATGAGTTGAATCACATGTTAAGTTACAATAATTAAAAGTTGACATTGTTAAAATTAACACAAAAGATACAAAAGTTTTACATTATATATGTTACAAATAATACTAAAATTAAATAATGATCTTTATTCTGTAAGTAGGTCACAAGGGCACTTTTAGAAGTCTGACTCTTCGGCATTTCCCAAGAGGAGACCACTGAACTGTGGAGAAGATTTCCGAAACAAACTCAACAGTCAGTCATTCCGCCATCGTCCTACGCGACAATATTTCCATCCTCACCACTTAGATGATTGGCAGTCCACAACTGTGCGTTTTTCTAGAAATTTCCTGCTTCGCACGACTGAACTGTGGAATAAATTGCCGCATGTAGTATTTCCGGACCGATGCGGTCTTCAAACCTTCAAGAAAAGCGCACTCCCACCTGAAAGGCTGGCAACGCACTTGTGACTCCTCTAGTGATGCAAGTGTCTATGGGCGACGGTGAACGCTTACCATCAGGCGACCCGTCTGCTCGTTTGCCCCCTATACCATAAAAAAAAAGTTATTTTTTCTAAATAACTCTTATTAATTATATAGGCTAAGTACAAGTACTGATATTGATTAGTACCTACTTACCCTATGTTAAATATATGTGTTAAAGTATAAACTCAATGCATAGTTCTCCAAGAAAACATATAACTAATTGTTGCGATATTCATATTCTTAAATCAATATAGTCTATATAATATAACTTTCTCCTTTATAAAGACAAATACAAGTGGAACACGGAGTTTCAAAAACTTGGTAACAGACTGAATTATTTCACCTAAATATGAACTCGTAATTATCATAAAACAACGGTCAGAAATATTATTGTAATTACACCAAAACTTAGAAGGTAAAGTAGTGAAACTCGAAGAGGCATAAACACTTTGTCACTAAGTTTAAATCATAGAGGTTATTGCTCTACATAGTTTATTTACGTTTAAAACTTAAGGTTAATATAGATAAAAACTTCCGTATTGTTTAAATGCAACATACTACACATTCTTTTTATAATATAAACCCTGAGCACGACTAACATTAACCACCATAGAAAAACTATTTATCCACCTAAATCATATAATTTTAAATACGGGTCATCCATTTTCTATAACAATTACCTTCACTCCAAAACCAGGTCACCGTAATAAGCATTTAGAGAAACTAAATTTATGTGACTTCTAAGTAAACTAAAGGATTGAGCCTAATGGAAATAAATAACAGGTAAGGTTTATAAAAATAACCATTATTCAAAGTGTGGCTCACATGTGACACTGACTTTTATAAAGATTTGTGTCCACGCTGACCCCAGTAAGAGTTAATCATTTGTTAATTAGTAATAAATTCCATAGTCTGTTTATATTTAAACTAAGCTTTCTACTCGGAATAGGGGTAACTGTCGTTGTGGTAAGTTAATTGCGTCGGTCACTATTGTCCAAAGCCTGGTAAAGAGACATAATTTTAATGTGTAAGTGCAGATAAATCAGGTTCGATATTTCGTGGTAACCAGCGTGCTATTCGTGTTGTGACACAGAATTAAATTAGCGCATTCCGAACTTAGATAAGTTATAATAGGCAGTATGACGGGGTATGAAAATCTAAATTCTAATTAATCCATCAGTTAGGTAATAAAAATATGGTATTCTTTCCTTTTTCAAAATTATAAAAATATACTCAGATAAATCGCATTAAACTTTAGGAGTGATGTCCCGCGACATTTTCACTCAATGATGATGCCTTTGTTCTTAATTACGAACAAAAATAAAAAAATACGTGTCCAATATTTTTTATTAATCTACACGACGTACTAATTATTCAAATTGAGTCATCCCTATTATGGAGTCCTAACTTACCGTTCATCTGAATAATATTCTACTATTTTGGCGTTCTGAGCTCGAAATAAGCAGGAAAATTACCAAATATTAATATAATTATTTCACTAATGGGCAATATATTTATTATTTTATAATATGCACATACTTTAAGTAGCCAGTATAAACAAGACTTTAAAATTTAAAGATGTATATGCTCATTCAAAACTTAAAATACAGCGTTGTCGAATAAAATGGAACATCTGACACTTTATGTATAAACTGTGATCCGTGTCTTAATCTTAAGTCACCGATGGTCGAGTCCTTTAAGTCGGGTGCTCATTATAACTGCCTCTCTGTTTGACATATTGATTAGTTACGCTATCTGACAAGGAGAGGCTTAAGGCGATTACGGCCACTCAAAGATGTATAAAAATATTTAAATTACTGCAGTTATTTGCGCCAGCCATCTTATGTGGCCCGTACAAGGCAAACTTCAACTATCAACTTAAGAAACAACTTTTGACTTGTATTCCACTCGTTTTTACTTCATTTAGTATTTGGTTTGATATCTTGGGTTCTCTGCTAGCCGCAGACTATCTAAAGCAAATCGCTTTTTATCGATAAGACCTTCTGACTACCCATTTCTTTGCTTTTAGGGTTTCGTACCTCAAAAAATGGAACCCATATAGGACCTCTTTGTTGTCCGTCCGTCTGTCCGTCTCACAGTATGATATTTGACCTCAAAAGCGGTCATCCCTATTTTATGTTTTTATTTGGTGGAATTATTTAATACAAATATAAGACGAAAACTCTGGAGTGGCAATTACGCACACAATTCAAGATAAAATCAAATTGTGAAAATATATGAAAATCTAAAATTTCGTTTTTCTATTTTTTTTAATAAAATTAATATTGCTCCTAGCATAGTATTTTTATACATATTAGTTATTTATTTATTTTAACTTATTTTACAATTATTTGGATTTAATTTTAACATGAAATTATTGTTTTGATTGTGCTCTCACCCTGAAAAAAAAATCAAGCTTAACGGACTGATGACCTCTGAGAAATTCTGTTTCAAAGTTTTTTCTCATAATGTCTGTCTGTCAAGACCCTTTATCTCTGGGAACGCGTGGAGGTATCGAGTTGAAATTAAAACTATATACTGAGGTCTACGGTCCCTTAAAGCTGTGAAAAATCGAGCTTCTAATTTTAGGTAAAATAAGGATACGCCCAAATGTATATTTCGACAGTTTTTGAAATTGATAGGGTACTTCCAGTTGTTTTTAAAAACTTGAAATTTGGTATGAAAGAAGCTCATAGCACAATCAACAAAATAAATCTGAAAATCATTTTTTTTGTCTGTTTGTCTATGTCAGTAACCAATATAAAATGATCGAATGAACGATGATGTACGGAACCCTCGGTGCGCGAGTCCAACTCACACTTGGCCGGTTTAAATTTTTGAATAAGTATTTTATCTGCCAAGTAAATATCGCATATACTTTCGTACTGCAAAAATTAAGAGGTCTAAGATATTTTTATAAACAGTTGACTCTACGAATGCCAACAACCTCTCTCTAAACACAGATTCTCAGCGCTCTGCAGGGACTCGGTAATAATAAGATATCAATGTCAAGGCGTATCATGCCAAATATCGTTTTGAAGTCTTAATGCGTTTTTAAGATGCGACTAATCTGCCGGTGATTCATTCCCATCGATGAGTGTTATTGGTGTTATAAGTGTTACTTAAGAGTCTTGCGCGAAGTGCTATCTGACCATTCCGAACCGGAGATACGCTAAAAGCAGCGGCGAGGACTTTGATAAATGTTATTTTAGGATTATACAAAAACCTTATAAATTTTATTTAGGTTCGTATTTATGGCCCACTAGGGGTGGTCGAGAGTTCTAGGGCTTAGACTTTTATAGGTTTTAGCGTAGATATAAAAGTGATAATTTTTTAAGCGCGTAATAAAATAAATAAATACGACTCACATTTTTGATATTTTTTATAGGCTCCAAAACATACTAGTTTTACTATCATAAAACTGTTAACACGAAATGTCTGCACATTGAAGATTTTGCTATAAAATTGAATCAGAGAATCAGGCTGACTGAAGCGCCCAGTGAGAGCCATCTAAAAAAAAAAATGGATTTCTTGTGATAGCATCACATCAAACAGCTTGCTTACAGACTAGCTGGACATTCACAAACAGATAAAAAATACTTTTTACCAAATTTTGCTGAAACAAAAAGGAGGATAATTTATTACTAGAAAGGCGTGACCTAACAAAAAGTAACCCTCTTTCTGACGCAGTCGGGTAAATATTTAAAAGACACGCTCGATCTTACTGTAGTAGTCTGTAACTTCATTCGCGATAATAAAAAAAGACAAGACCCGTTTTTTGCTTCCTCAGATGTCTCGACTTGTACTAAAAATAGTTGCAATCCACGCGTGCCTTTAGATTGACATCTTAAAATGTGCCAGGTGAAAGATTTGTACAATAGTTACCTATTGGTAGTTATTGGTTAGGGATGGGGACTGATTAAAATGTTAAAAAAATCTAAGCTTGATGCTGTTTGCATCTTAAATTATTAGGAACGTTAAGGGAGTGTGCATTTTATATTTATTTAAGTACTTGAACTCAGAATACAAATAGTTTATTATTACATCGTATTGTTTTTTAGATAATGTTTTTTTATAACCGTGACATTTGCACAGTTCCCTCGTATGAATACTTTTTTACTTTGTTCTACATATATTATTAAGAAAAGTAAAAACAATAAACATGACATAAATAGCTAGGTTTTTCATTATTTTAAATAAGTCATTTGTAGATTTATACTTCAGATAACGTACTATACTTTATGTGAAGGAAAAATGGAAAATGCATATCTCACGTAATGTTCACACTCGAGAGGTCAAAGCAAAAATTTATCCAAACCAAAAATCGGCCATCGTCTAGGCTGATAAACGTTATCTTATTTCGTACTTATTAAAAGTTAAATTTCGGCTTCGCCAATCGTCCCAAATATACCAATATTCGGTTTAATATTATATTAATCAACATTCTCAAATGTCACATCTAAATCATGGCCTCCGACTAAGACGTGGAAGCCGATTTCACGCCATCTCAAACCGCATTGCTAAACGGCGCGGTTACCATGACAACACCGCGCTACCTGCGAGTTAATGGCTGTCGAATTTTACATTATATCGTAAATCGGCTTAAAAATTACTCTTGAACAAACTCAGACCCGTAAACTTTATATATATTAGTAAGAAAAAATAGAAGCAGGTCAATACCAATTATTATTATCAATACGTATGTTTTCTTCTTTTATCTTTCTTTGAAGGACTGCTTCTAATGTCCTATTCTATTGCGAATAGAACATTTGCTCAGCGTGTGGCTGGAAATGGTATTAAATTTGGTGTACCTACAGTCAACGTTAGTACAAAATAGATGTATCCATTTTTCGACTTCGCCCAATGCAAAACGATCATTTCTTTATAGTTGACTGCAGTAGAAACTATTAAAATACTATGAACTCTGACATCTATTTCGTTACGTCAAAACCTACTTCTTAACTTAAAAGAATGTCTTTAATAAATTTAAATTATCAAGCTAGACGGCCTGATTGAAATTCGATCTATCCTCGTCTCTAACCCTTAAACTACGAGTAACTGACCCGCAAACCTCCGATATCTAAAAACTAAACTAAACGTGAACTAAAACTGGATATTTTGTTAACTTTGTCATTGATTATTTATTACCCGCGATATGATTTCCATGTTCATGATTTGTATTGTGTTTAAAGCTATTCGTTATTATGATTTGACAAGCTTATTACACGATATCACTGATTGAATGCACCGCGTGATGTATGGCTGTGCGTGCTCATTATTGTGAGTTGATCTATTAAACACTCCTTACCGAAGGGTGGCCGTGACCATAGATTACCCGGGTTATGGACAGTAATACAATAAAATGTAGACCGACAATGGCGTTACATATACCAGTCAAGTCCTAACCGAATAATGATACAGTCAGGACGTTTATGAGCTGTACAATAGTATAGGCACAAACTCGATGATGGACCTCAGGTTGGGGATGACACTAAATGCCAGAAAATTATGGTTGTGACAGAAATTTCTGGACCTGAAATACAGGATCCCGCTGTGTATCCAAATCCGGCTCGAAGGATCATGTGTGTGTGTGTCTGCCACAATCTGGGTTCACCTTCCAAAATATTACCAATATTCCAATTTGTCCCCACTCTGAGGTCCAATATCCAGTTCGTGTCTTCACAAATGTACAATCGTCAATCCAACTAGAAAGCTAACATTTTTCTCAATCTTTTGAATATTAATACCACAAAATTCTTATTTCAATATAACTAAAACAATTATGACTTGCTTCTATTAAAATATTGAATATAGTAATTATTTCAAGTAATTCCCCTAAAAGTAAACTGTGTATAACTTATCAGTTTCCACGAAAGGGATAGAGAATATTCAACACCATAAATACTGCATCTGGTAAGATAGAAGATCTACCTAAAAGTGTTGTTATATGCAAACAAAATCATGTTAAGTTAATCTAATGCGATGAAACTGCTAACCGAGATTTAGTTTAGGATCAAAGTTGAATCATGTTCAAAACCAAAATGCTATTCTATTAGCGTTGTAAAGATTAGTAAAATCAATTAACTTCTTGACCGACATTAGTAAATCACATCTGAATGAGCTGCTACGGTTAGAGTTTATCTTCAATATTATAATAAGACCTGTAAGAATAAATCACAATAGCATTTATGTTTCTATTGCTTAAATCGATCTTAAATGATAATATAGGTACTCAACATTTTGTAGTTTACACGTAATAAGAAAAGAGCTTCCTCAAATTTTGAATAACTTCCGCATTTTAAAAAGTCCCTCAAAAGTCTAATTGCGAACAGAAGCAAATTTAGGTAGTACTGCTTTTTTAAGAACACGTTAAGAGTCCCCGGTAAGTTCGGATCTCCATACAGACGTAGTTACGCTCTCATTTTAAAACGACTACTACCTAGTTTGCTCTGAAACTCTGTACTTAGAATAAGTTAAGGTATATGCAGGCCTGTAATTAGTTTATGTAGCTTAAGGTAAAAAATACAGCGAATTTAAGTTTTTCATACAAAACTTATTATTGCTGTATTTCGTTTGTTTTATAAACTGGAGCCATATAAATTAATTACAGATCTCTAGTACATATACTTCATGTCATTGTATGTGCAAAGTTTCGTTACAACCCAACGCGTAGTTTTAAAATGAGAACGAAACTCCGTTTGTATGGGAAGGTGAAATTCGGCCGAGCTTGCCGGGGACTCTTAAGGTGAAATTACGAGTAATCCCGTTTTAATCGTAGTAATAGATAAATTAGCGAGATTGTACAAATAGTTGCACGCAATCGTGTAGCTATTTCTGCAATCACGCTATTTTAGGCTTAGTTACATTCCTTTAATAAATAGATTTTTAACCCAGACATAAATCAAAACTTAACAGAAATATTTACGCATAGCGATATCATAGTTGTCTAAGCCGCTACTTAGTTTGATAGTTTAATAACAATAAAATATATGTCTAGGGGGGCACTCCATTCATTTAGGTAACCGAAACTGAAAAAAAATCGGGAAATATCATTGTGTGGCACATATTCCGACAGTTCTTTTAAAAATACTGAGGTTTCAAAAAAAAAATGTTGATTGAGTAAATTGTTTCAGAAATAATTGCTCCGAAAGTAGCATAAATCGTGTCCCCGTCCCTCTCTGTTTTCTAAACGGTACGTCCAAAAAAATAAGAAAAGCCATGAAACTGCGCTCCTCAGCGAAAGGACTGAAAGTGCCGTGGAGATACGCTCTTTGGCTAAAGCACTTTTTCTTATGGTAACTTTTTCATCTGTAGTGCATTTTTTGTATGAACGGCTGCGGAACCCTACACTGAGCATGGTTGTACATGCTCTTAGCCGGTTTTTTTCTTTTAACTGGTCCAAAGAATGACTAATATGATCATAAACATGACACACAAACTCACACGACTTTTCTTTCGCAACCAAATATCGTCATTCCCACCGCCGTATCATTCCCATACCGAAACTGCTCATTATCACGCCATTACGGTTCTGCGTCAAATTTCACGTGGTCACACTGAATGCCATTGAGCGGCCCGCTGCGCCCGCGTCGGAGTCCGTGTGACGGGCGGATCAAAACCTGGGGCCCGTTTCTCAAAAGCTTGTAAGTTTTATTACAAGCGGAAGTCTCTTTCTATCCATTTGAATAAAAAAGAGACTGACAAGTTAGAAGCGTTTATGAAACGGGCCCCTGGCACAGTTTAGAAATCAATACAGTCATCCGACGAAGCCGTCTAGACAGAGCAATCGTGCTGGGTGCAAGGGGTGAGACGCGGGTGGGGCGAGCTTGAGCTGTATGCTCCGTATTAGTTTAGTAGCGCGGAACATGTCATTATCATTTACGCAAACGTCAAAGACGTCGGCCCACTGTATGCTTTTTACACTGTGCCCCTGGTATGTATATGTAAATGTTTGGATGTTTCTTACTCCATATCATTTTAACCGTCGAACTAAGGTGAAACTTGGTCCACAGATAGATCAGGCAGGCTGTGAATTCATATGCTTCTTTATTAAGTGTTCGTGTTCCTACTTTCAAGCCGTTTTTGTATTTAATTATCTGAATGAATAAGAATATATTTCTATCAACGACAACGGAACTAATAAGCCCGTCATTTTTTTTATATATATTCTGGTATTGATTAGAATATACTTATCATTAATTAGTGTTATATTTCAACACTAAAATTTCACTGTAGCAATTAAATTTATTTACCTTTATAAATCAAGGACAAACAAGATACAAAATTCAGCACTCAAGCTTCTCCAATCAATTAATTAATAGGTATGCACGTCGTCATAAGTACCTATTTCGCGACGCTAAATTAAACAATATGCCTAAATTTCACCTAAATGTCAGTTAGTAGGTTATAGCGCGGCCAGACGCGTAATCCACCATTCACATGCGTCCCCCAATCTGCATTTTTACGACATCTAGTGTCGGAATTCCAATCATTAGTTGATTGCTATATCAATAAATTAACAAAATACCGCTTCCCGCTAATTACAAACGGACCAGTTTAAATCCATATCCAAAAATAAAAGAACAACTTGAAAAAGAGTCTACAGATGTCGCGTTAAAGCTTACAATTTCTGTCACAAAATCAAAGAATGAAGTTGTCAACTGTATTATTTAAAATGTAGTATGGGTTCGTCCGTCAATCGACCGTAGTTCTTAAATTCGAGTTCATAAAATCTATGTCGTTGGTCATCATTTATTTCACGAACTTTACGTCATACGGCAGCTTTGAAAATCGAATGTATAATGATTTCCCAGAATTCTCTTATGTTATGTTTTACAATACTTATCTTTATCTGGTTCATATTCATATTATGCTTTGGTTTTATTGATTTTATTGATATTTGGTTTTTAATAAAAAATCGATTGTTTTCGATTCTTTATGGCAGTGATTATTAATGTGCTTATTATTAGTAATTTCGGAGGAATAAAGATTTATGTGACTTCTGTCGTCGAAGCCACATACGACAGTTCTACTGGCATGGTAGGGAAACGGAAGTGTTATGATGTATTTGTATAAGTTAATTGAATTTGTTTTTGAAACTGAAGTATAAAATTTTCATAAGTAATACTACAATTCAGACAAGGTTTAGTTTATACAAGGAATAATAAAAGGAAGGAGGATTATAGCTGTATATACCAAGACATCGGTTAAGCGATTATATAGTGCTATTTTCTGTTAATTTATTCCATATTGAACAAAAATATGTATATCACGGTAAAACAATAATATTGTCTAAGTATCATAATTTAAAAGTGAGTAAGATAAGATAGGCAGCAGAAACTGCGTTACTACTACATTTTTTTTAATAGTCCTTAAATGATTGACATCTTTTTTTCTTTATAGAGAGGTGAGAGACTTGAATTTTGAAATTTTTGTCGGGTCTATCGCAGCCCAAATTGGAGGGCACGGGGGTGTACTTGCACCCCCTGTCTAGAAAGAAAATACATATAAATAATTGAACTTTTTTTGTTAGTGTAAATTGTAGATACAGGTGCACCTTCCTCAAAGAAACCCTGGTGGCGATGATGACCAATCAACTCTAGGAATTACTAGTCTAAGAACTTTATTGAGAGCTAACTTGCACACAAACTTGTATTTGTTACCAGTTTCAAGTGATGACGATGGCAAAGACGTACAAAGACGTAGGTACTAAGTTCGCTCCCTCATTCAACTACAATTCATGATGACAAACTCGAACTAAATGGGAAAATTGCGAAAAAAGTGTACACAAATCTTAAAATTTCACAGAAAATTTAAAGGTTGCTCGACCTAATTAATATAACGGATGCGTTTATAAGGTCTTAACGCGTAATATGGCGTTACATAGCTAGTGTTACACAAAAACACAAAATTACTCCCCCAACTTTAAATCTCTAATCATCATAAAAAAAAAACAACCATTTACCAGAAATCCCATTATGTATTAAACGCCCTCTAAAAGATTTAAAGTGCCCGGTGCCCGGAATTAAGAAAACAAATTTATGTTTTTTTTTTACCGAGTGGTGAAGTGAGGACACATGCAATTTAAGTAGGGGAAGAAATACGATATATTCAATAATTTTAAGTATGTTACATGGTAAAACTGTGCAAATTGTATTAAATTATAAATGGCACTATAAGAAAATGTAACTAGAATAGACACAACTTCAAAAAAATATGTTGTATAGATTTTTAAAGTTTTGATCTTATGAAATGTACACTTTTCATGCAATTCACCCAAATTTTCTACACAAATACCCTATTTCAGCCAATAAACTATCTTGAATCTAGTTCGGGGAATCATATGATGAAAAGATATAGGTCACATTAAATTTACTGCCGCTATGTGAGTTCTGTCATAACAGTTATGACGTTCCTTTACAGATTGACACAAAAGAATGGGAAGAGATTATATATCACCAGAATATGACAAGGTTCGCTTTTCATAGACTCTTTTCTGTTCTGTCTAAAGCTTGTAAGACACTTGAATGGTAAGTTTTCATTAGTGATTACCTAAAAATGACATATTTAGTCTGAGTCAAGGACCATTAAAACAAGAGAACTGACACAAGGAGATATTCTGGCAAAAACTAGATGGCGCTTTAAAACTAAACACATAACTATGTTATAATAGCATAACGAAACATAGTATAGTTACAATTAGTTTGCAAATAGCTAATAATAAATAAATCGTAACATTTAATAAAAATGATGATTTTATCAATAATATTATACTTAAGTTAAATGATCTGATTAGGTTTTTCTGGGTTTCCTTAATCCGTGCAGCAAATGTTGGATCATATTGTATGTCTCCCAGCAATCATTCACTCTCATGTAAGTAGGCCTACTTGAATAAAGAATATTTTGATTGATTGATTGATAGATTTGTCACGCTTGCAAAGTTGAATAACTGTTCTTATACATAGATTGCGTTCGGGGAACGGCTTTTTGTATCGTTATGGTCAGTCCTCTTGTTTTAATGGTCCTTGGTCTGAGTGTAGTGTGTGTCAGTCACTAAAATAATCAAGTAAATACTTAGAATTTTTCGAGTATTACGTTCATGTCAATAATTATCTTTACAATGTATTTCTTATATTTTTTGATTACGTCAAGAAATAAAAAACATGCATCTAAAGTTTTTTTCACTTCTCCTGCTCAAAAAGTACTACATATTAGTTAAAAAAATTGTACATCTAGCCCCTAGGGTTTAAAAGAAAGCCATATAATCCCATCAACTGAAAAAAACTGGCTGCCAGCTACATACTACTTACGAATAATTAAAAACAAACAAACCAACCTGATCAGATTAGCCAAAATCTCTGATCGAATTGCTCAAACTGTACTTTTAATTTTTCATGAAATATATAATTTTAATGTTAAGTCTTTTTTTATTTTTTCGCAGTCGAAGTGAAAAGCAGAGTGTTTAACACGTGGCTAAAAGCCATTATGACACTCAGACATATTTTTCCTCGCTCACTTCGTGAGCCCGTCTAAATAATCACTTCGTGTCATAATGGCTTATATTGGCCCCTTGTCAAACAACCTACCTACTATTATTAATCTATATCTACATGATGGACTTAATAATTAAAATTTAGTAATCATCCCTATTTTCCGCTTTTTAATTGCTTGATAGGGTGTGTAAACTGTTAACCTGTTTATAAAACAGGATCGCATGACTTCAATGTGTCAGTCACATGAGTAACGCTTCATGAATGTTTTCAAAACATCGCCGACACCTTTGTTTCTTTTGAAGAAAGTAGGTTGCGGTGAACGGTGTCTGATATGATATTTCACATTGAGAAAATGAATTACAATGAATTTAGTAGAAAGGGAGAATGAATGACATCGTTTTAATTTGTCTACCTTCAAAATGTTTAGAAACACAATGTCGCTATTGACCTTTTTTCACATTAGATGTCGTTTCTTGTGCTATTGTTTTTAGTGTTTATTTTAAGAGCATTACTAAATTGAAATTGAAACACCATCCTTTCATCATTTATTATCAGTAACATTGAATAGTATGTTTTTGTTGAAGTCAAAGTAATCTCATTGGAGTTTCCGACGTTTAGGACACTCTACAGCCCCGTTTTCACGGGTGGCCTGGGATAAACATATTTCTTCTTTGTTTTGAATGTTGTAATTTGCACAAAATGTACGTTACGTTTTGTGCATATTATCAACATTCACAATCTTTAACTTTATTGTGTTAATTAAACGAGGTATAATTGCGGAAGCAGAAGAGAATTTAATATTAATGTATTTTCGACAGTTATTTACAGAAAACAAATGCCTCCTTTAACTCTTTTTAATTATACCTTTGCACACTGCGTTTTTTAAACGAGCCGTTGACACACGTTAGTATTGATTAAATCACAAAACGCACGCGAGCACAGAATAGATAATAGTAAGTAGGTATGCGAGTTAGTATGCAGGTCTATGGAATGAAAAACGCGCCGTCGACGTACGTTCCTAAAACGCGCTGCGTTTAAAAAACACGGTCTGCATAGGCCCTAATTTTTTATTTTCAATCCCTCATACGCATTAAATGTAAAGTCGATATTAATAAACGAAGGTTAAGGTATCTTAATTAAGTTGTAGGCTTATTTTATATCTATTTTATTACTCCAGTTTGTTAATTATTGTCAACTCAATCTAACCTACCGATTCTTTTATGGCCTTCATTACGTATTTATCTAAAAAAAAAACAATTTTAAATGATAATTTCAAACTGTTTGTGTTATTTTTTACCCACTTCTACTCTTATGTCATGTAAGCATCATTATATTCACTGCCTTTGGACCGGAGAAATAAAAAAAAACCCGGCTTTATTTTGGGCTACAACAAACGAAAACTCTATGCAAAAATTAGCTTTTTAACTCCGAGGACTTGGACTGGACTTTGGTGAGTCAGTCAGTCAGTCAATATTACGTCATTATAAGTCAGTTTGTTAATATCTTGCCTTTTTATATATAGAAAATTAAATGTTACCATATTCATATGTGTTAATTGTTTTCCAAAACAGTTATCAACACGAAACGCGCAGATAAACTACAAATAGGTCTGAATTAAAATATTTTTGCGATTAATCGTTTGACATGTTATAATAATGTTCAACATCTGAACTGTTACATATTTAAACATAATTAAATGTATTATTTATACTTAATATGTCTGGGAGTCTTAGTCAAGGCGTTACGAAGCGCGATTTTGTTATTAGAGGTCACGGCCACAGGCCGCAGTTGATGACATTAGAACACAGGGTAATTTTTAAATCGCGCGACATTCTGAATATGACACCCAAGTAAATCGTAATACATTGTTATTATGTATTTTAAGTAATTCAGGAACCATACGCATCTTGATAAAAGTAGTCTAGATGTAATTATTAATCCTTACAAGTTTAATATCCCGCATCAATAATTTCTGTTTAGCTTAATGATTGACTGGTAGAGACTGCCTTTATGGCATCCAGTCCGAAATTTGTACTTTCGTGTATTATACAATAAAGTTAAAATAAATAAATAAATGTCACTTTATGGTGGTAAATATCGGGTGATATTAGATTTGCCATATATATAGATAAATAAACATGAGCGAGATGGGCCTGTAGTTTTTCAATAGGGTCTGGGATGACCTCGTAAGGGTCGCGGGGAGTCGGTGGATGTGGTCTACGCAGGATCGCACCCTGTGGCGAGCTATAGGAGAGGCCTATGTTTAGTGCGTGGCTAATATAAATAAGTTTTGCGGTGTAAAAAAATATACTAAGAAGCGCATAGAAAAGTGAACAGGTTTGAAAATCTCCCGTACGAAGCCAGGGCTGGCAGCTATGACAATTTATAAGAAACTTCATTTAGCCGTTCTTCATTTAGAAAAGCATCATTTAGCCGTAATCGCCGTTACCTGTACCGGAAACATTCATCTAAATTACATGAAAAAAATCACACATTAGATTCCTATACCGGTTTAATTAATACAGTATCTCCTGGAAACGACGGCCACAAATCAAACTCATTCACTCAGCCAAACGACATAATCTTATCATTAATTGCTTTAGTGCTTCTAATGTAAAAGATAATTCAACAAGTCATAATCCTCGAAAGAATTTCGGATTAATCTGAGACGCCATTTATTAACACAATGGAAAGTTTGCCGATGTAATAAAATTGATGATTGTAAGGAAATAACGCGTATGTCTTAGCACACTAAAGGCAGTTGCGGCGCTTTCTTTTGAGCTACTAACTGCATTTCCTTAACATTAAAAATATGGAAAATATTTTCTTCTGTTTCCGCGATTATTACTCGGAGGAGTCCTCCCGTGACCATGGAAAGCTGGAAAGCTTCCGAAACGTCGGGAACTAAAATGAAATAATATACGCGATATAATCCGTTAAATTGTTTTATTTCAATAAAGAAAATATTTATACAATTATAAAGTTATAAAAATAAAATGTCTGTGCATTCAGGATATTTTCAAAAAATAAGTGATACGGACTATTTGAAAGTCACTGGCTTCATCGCGCATAAACGGCTGAATAGAATTCAACTGTTTTTTGGTACACGGGCATCCGGGGCACCCCAGATAGTTATATGATACTTTTTACTCGACTACTTTGAAGAAAAAAGAGGTTTATGATTTTTCCCTGCACTGACGAAATTACGGGCACCTTCTAAAATTTTTATAAATATAAAAATCTAAATAATAAAAAGTCAAAGACTGCAAATGTATTTGAACCAGTGCCTTGCATCTGCCTTGCTGGGGCGCACATTCTGCCAACTGAGCTACAGAGACATGGTAAAGCATCATGATTTTTATATACACCCAATATTTAAAGTAAATATGTTTGGCTTATTTGGCGTTACGATTCATAATAATTTATTGTTACGTTATATTTATTTAAACACTAGAAGGCAACTACGTTCGCGGAGGAGAAAAAGTCATAACCCCTCTTTTTTTCTTTTGCATAGTCGGGTAAAAAGTATCCTATAACCATCTGGAGATACACTAGGTATAGTACCCGTGTACAAAAAATAGTTGAAAGTCGTTTAGCCGATTTTGCGTGATGAAGCCACAAACGACACATACGAACATACAAACTTTGTCATCATCACAATTTTATAATGGTATAGTTTATTGTGAAATACCAATAAGTATAAAAGGCAGATTTAGGGCTTCGAGACATTCTCTGTAGTATTATAAACAAACCGTACGAATCATCAGAATAGATCTCACCAAATAAATCATCTCACCTGTCTATCTCACCGGTCTGAGTACGTACTTCACTTTTTAACTATATACTCGTACTTGACTGTAAAAGCGATTCCATATTTCCGATAGATCCCAATAGTAAACGTTTGTTCTGTTTGTTCCAGGTGCTGTGTGGGGCAGGGGTGGCGGCCGACGTGTTGACGAACGCGACCCGCGTGCGCCGGGCGCCTCGACCGCATCATCCGCACCGCGTGCAGTATGTACTCATCTTCAATATATCTATTTATATACTAGTATTGATCCTATGCTTTTCTGCATTAAGGATGGATTACACTTGTCCTAATTAGGATGCTAACGATAGAGAAGTAGCTATACGTTGAAGTGAGACGCTTTAACTCCCCTCCCCCATTTAGGATGCTAAATTGAGCAAAGTGTAATAAGTCCTTTACCAGGAATTAAGTAGCCTAAGTTATCTATTAGTGATTTATGTACCTGTGTGCTAATTTTCATGTAAATCATCATAATCAAATATCCAAACATCTTCATAACTTCTAGAACGACGCATAGAGTGTACCACTTAAAAATATATATTTCAGATAGGCTAAACACTAAACACCAATATGGTAGTAGTTATTTGAAAAAATGGCTGGTTGTTCAGTTTGTTTCGGCTTTCTTTTCAACAGTGGTCTCCTCTTGGGAAATGCCTGTAGACTCAGACTACTCTATTGTACTAAAAGTGCCCTTGTGGGCTACTTACAGAATAAAGTACATTATTTTATTATGTCATTAATTAAAAACGTTCATTATTGATTTGTGCCGCTTTAACTGTTTTCATGTTGCCCTGATTACATATTTGCGGGCTAGGACCTACAATATTTTGGTTAGAAGCTTTCTTATACAATAGCTTTAGCATCTTATCTCGGAATTGGAGTATTGGCTTTAAACTAATACTGCCCATAAACGCAACCACATGTCGGCTGCTATCGCGGGTGCGTTATTACCGCCTTTAGTGTGAAGAAAGCTTTAATACAAACACTTGTTTGTAACAAAATTTCATCGTACGTATAGATCCTATCTACAACACGTCGATTGTTCCACTAATCGATCAAAGTGAAATTTTTATATCTTATGCCTAATTCATTGCTATACTTTCTAGGATTGATGAAGAGTGGAAAAAGGCACACTGGCGCGAGATGCAGTCGATCCTGTGGCACGAGGCCAGCAACCACAGCAACGGCGTGGAGTGTTGTCCCACCGTCCACGAGATGACGGCGCCCAAAGGGGGCCGCACGCTGAGCGGCCTCTTCGTGGAGCTGTACAGGGACGGCGAGAACAAGCAGCAGCTCTACGATATCTCCTGCGCTAAAGGTGTCGTTGACAAACCCTGCCGGTTCGTCGACGCACGCCTCTACAACTACTCCAAATGCGTCCAGAAATACTCCTACTCCTACGCGCTAGTCCGCAACCCTGCTGCGGCCACCGACAGCCCGCACCGGCATAGGAGAGAACAGATGTCTTTCCGGGACGGAGAAATCACCGTGCCTGGCGGCTGGTCCATGGACTACGTCCAAGTCCGAGCGGGCTGCGAGTGCCAGATCACCCCGCCTCCATCCCGGCGGAATAAAAGCCAGCACAAAAAGAAGCTAGAACGGCACAAGCAGGGAAGAAGAAATAAGGAACCGAGAGAAAAAAGAAGGTTCGAAGAGGACGACGACACCTGACTGTGGAACTCAGTGCTAGTGTAATCCAGTGGGACTTTGAACAAATTTACGAGGAATTATCTCGATTTAGTATTACGGGAGTGTCTTCGTCTCTGGTTTCCGTGATTTATCAGTCTAGCCTAATGTGGCGAGAGAACAGTTTAGTTTTAAGTTAATCAGATGCGGAGACATTCGATCTTGATTGCAGGACGACACGACTTAGACGTGCCATCCGCTACGTCATTCAAAACTAAGCTTGCCGAAAGAAAAAATCAATACTCTCGCAATAGACATCTCAAGAAAGCAAAATTTATAACTTGAATCAATACGAGCCTAAAATTATAATAACTTTGCTACTGAGCTATATACACAAATTTTCACTTCATCTATGAGGAAAATTTATAAAAGTCAATAATGATCTAACACTAGCTGTGTGACAACTTTGTCCCTCTCTTGAAGTAAGTAGTTGTGGTAATGTAATTTTTCTGGACAGGTGTAGTGAAAATACGATCAAAGCTTAATGGCTAAATACTTTTATAATCATTACACATTGGCGTCATAACCACCTGCAGAATCAAGTTTCAAGATTTTGTATCTCTATTTCTATTTGTATTTCTATCACATTTGATTCGGATACCAATACTCAAAATTTCGTTAGGCAATAACCCCCCTGGTTGAGGTGATTGTATTTTGATTACAATTTAGTGAAAACTCCACTTTTAACAACTACGAGTACAGCACAGATTTTGCTTAAATACCAATAATTTTCAAAACAGTAAAGGTTATTATGTCTGCCCATAAAAACATGAAATCCGGGGATGTGTTGTATGCCATGCATGTTGAATACCACGGATACTGGGGATTTCATGTTACACCGGCCGTATAACGTTGGAATCTGAGTATTTTCGTCCTGCACGTTACGTTACCGATGCTGTCAAGTCAGGTGTAAGCTTGGTATAAGAGCCTATCGGTTGAATGTATCTACTGTATTTATTTTCGGAATTTCGTCTATATAGTTACGCTTCTTGTAGTATTGTATAGTTAGTCTCGATCGGGAATGAAATGGGACGGTCTGTGGTGCCTTGTGGAACTCATGTGCCTTACACATTGTTGGACTTAGCTTAGTAGTTGAATAGCTAATATGAAATTGAATTAAAATTAAAATAACCAGTAAGTGAAATCATACTTGGTAACTAAAATTGTTACTTCTGGTATATTTTTGTGAGCTGATTTATAATCACCACAGTAAACAATAATATATTAACATATTACATAACGAAAAATATTTAGGTGTCATTAAAAGGGTCCAGACCTTAGAGTAAAAATATATGGAAAAAAAACATATAAATTCCATTTTTATTTGGCGAGCAATGACATGATTTATTTTTATTTCACGAATTAAATTTCACCCTGCATGAAAAAGTCACCATCATCCGATATCAGAATAACTATTTAACTATCGCCAATTCTGCTGCTTCAATAATTAAATAAATATATCTGACATTAATAGTGAGTGTTTAAGACCTTGTCGCAAAATAATATAAAAGTTACCGAATGTAATAGTCGTCTATTGCATTCCATTAAGATATTCTCACACACGCAGATATACAATTGACAACATTTTGGTAATATTAAATCTTCCTACCACATCACCTACGGTATACTTGTTACCTACGCTCTTTTAGAATGTAGCTTTTGAAATATATTTTTTACTAGCTTCTGCCCGCGACTCCGTCCGCCATAAATTCGTTTATCACTGATAAGAGTATTTTCCGGGATAAAAAGTAGCCTATATCCTTCCCCGGGACTCAAACTATCTTCATGGCGAATTTCATCCAAATCGGTTCGGCGGTTTAAGCCTGAAGAAGTAACAGACAGACAGACACACTTTCCACACTTTTTCAGCATTTATATATTAGTATATATACTATTAGTATAGAGTATGGATATAAAATTGGTACCTATATGATGAAATGTTGTCAATTCTAAAGTCCAATATAAGTTAAATTCTACTTCTAATGAAATTGTCCTTTAATAATAGAAAAAGCTTTTCAAGAGCGTTTCAACTGCCCTGATCTCCGTGGACATTATTATCAATTCTCCAAAAGATTTTTAGTTATAGTTGAATTTTTCTAACCGTTTCTTGACAGCCGTCATTCCAGTACAATCGCGATGGCGCGAAGGCGTAAATGTACTGGGATGTCAGCTGTCAAAAAACGGTTGTGAGAAAAATTCAAGTATAATTTGTAGAGAGCACCGATTTTTACCAAGTAACCAAAAAGGCCATGGTTTTGATGTGGGCTATACCAGTGTTGTAATTGGCCTTTTTAGCACTTGCAAACTCTATCACAATTGTGATAATAATCACCGTAGTGTGTTGAAGGTCATTAAGAGCATTTCGGTAAAAAAAATGTGTTTCGCATACTTCCTTATCACCTTACGCAACTTTTCGTCGCGTGGCTAACACTATCTGTCCCTATTTTTCTTAATAGAGTGCGCGAAAGACGGGTGATGCTATGACGCGAAGGATAGCCCGACAGAACCACTTGGTGTTCAAGTTACCACCAACCACTTACTTATTAAACACGAGAGCAAAACTTCGTAAGTCGCGCGACATAGCATCACTCGTTTTTCGCGCAATCTATTAAAAGGAAAGAGACGGGCAATCTTGGTCGCGCGACGGTTTCGAGTGTTTTAGATGTGCTGGACTGGGCACTTCTGCGCCCCACCAGCCTGCTTTATGTCGCAGGTTCCACTCTAGTTATGGTATGGCGTGATAATCTGATAATCAGAACCGTTGAAATGCTTCAAATGCCTCAAATATCGAATTACATACACAATTGTAAAAATGAAATCTCTGTACAATACATTGAAGATATTAAAAAAAACTTGACTATTTGGAGGCCACTAAATCGAGTTTTTTCGTGGATTTTTCTCATATTTGTATTTGCCGTTGTGGCTTCTTCACGCCGAAACGGCTAAACAGATTTCAATTATTGTAGGTACACGGGTAGCTCATCCTCGGATGGTTTTAGGATACTTTTTATCAGACTACCCTGAAGAAAAAAAGAGGGGTTATGACTTTTTCTTCTCCGTGAACAAAGTTGCGGGCCTTCTAGTATGTACGGGATTTTCCACCGCCCATCACGCAGCAGACACGTTCCACTGAATATAACGCTCTCTTCCTCTTAAAATTAAGAATATTTATTCAAAGTTAACATTTTAGATTGTTTGTTATCATTGTACCGGTACTTACTACGTTTAGGCATAAGTGCGAGTCAAAGATCTGTATTATTTTCTATTTTGTAATACTTTTATTGTATTTAAAACGTAGTTATTTAAGGATATTCATTTATTTATACTGTTTAATACGAGGTATTCCGATATTCAGTATGAATGTTGAATGTATGATGAATATCGCTTCCATAAAATGTTATGTTATGAATGTAAATAATAACACAATAGTATTGTTGACTGAGATTATTTTGTGCATTTAGGTGTGTAATATAATAGCAAGACAGATATTTTAACAATAGTTTCCATGTAGCACCATACAGTGGTCAATGTCAGAGCTTTAAATATTTATTTGCATCACTAATTCTGAAAATTGAAAACAGCGCCATCTATTGGCGACAAGCTACAGAATAAAATATTGTATTTGGTAAAAGTCTAATTTAAACTGCTATTGTATGGAAAAAGTGCTTGTAACCGTTTTTATTGATCTAATTCATATAAAATATGCGATATCATGAATTTTGTCAGTAGACCGTGGAGTTTTTATTTTTAATTACTTAGTATCACAAAACAGTGCCATGTTCGTAATTAGTGTACCTAAGCCATTTTGTCATTTAAATGTAAATTTCGTCATTCGTTTATTTTTCATGTAGTCAGTTTTTTGTACTTAGATTTATACGTACATCAACTCTGCCACCGAATTCTGATAGATTTGAAATAAAAATAAATTATTTTCTGATGCGTAAATAAATGAATATAAGTTTAGACATAACTCAGTCAAATATTTTGTAAATAAATAAAAATATCAGTCCAGCATTATTAATACTTACAATTTATTGTTGCCGTCAAAATGAAATTTTAAATGAAATAAAAAACTGAAACAAAATAATGTTTTATTTTTGGTACCTGCTTAAACATTAGTATAAAGTCACAGTTAAGAATAAATTCGTCAATCTTAAAACCTAATGCATTTACTTTTATCAGGAATGCAGTATCTCTTAGAAAAACACTGAGGTCAGATCAGAACGCAGAAATCCTAATTTTTTGTAAATGAAATACCTGCGTACTTAATCATAGCGTTCTTGACTATAAGTACTTACTTTCCAAAAAGTTTACTTAGGTCCACTAAGCTCAGTCATGATCTGAAACGCAAAAAACAATAATATATAGGTACAACATTGTCACATTTGCGTAAGTTGGTTGCAGAACGGCTTATGAAGCTAGCGGTCCCGGGTTCGAATCCCGGCCAGAGCAAGTGTTTGTGTGATGAGCACGAAGGTTTGTCTTGGATGTTTTCTAGTTATATAAGTATTATAATTTACTTATCTAGATAAGTATGCATATCGGCGCCTACCCATTGTAGAAGCTTGGCTTAGTTTGGGACTAATAGGTCGATTTGTGTAAGATGTTCCTGATATTTATTTCATTATTAAACTATACTTATTTTAAAAACAACGCCATCTATCGGCGAGTAGCCGCAGCTCTAGTAAATCTAACTAAATACTGCACTTGTAAAAAATATTTCAGCTGGCAACACTTTATACATAGTTTCCAATGTGCTAGAATAGATGTCGCCAGAAGAATGCATTGATGTCTATCATTCATGATCATGACATGAAAATATAACGTATAAAAATGTTGTTTCTGTTGTCTTTTGTGTAAAAACTAGTCGTCAATATTTAACTCTGGGTATAGCTACTAGATGTTGTATGATTACATAATGCTACGAACTATGCAAGTAATAGTGACACTATGGGAAAATAGGTTCCTTCCTTTAGAATCAGATGGCGTTTCTATAGTCGGTCATACTCAATACAACGAATGCATGAAGACTAACCATTAGTAACGCAGCTATTATAAAGGTACGAATAGGTACGTATTCTTAGATAGTGCCACTATAATATTTTAATGCATGCTTTTTTTTCATTCGCTATGCAACCAAAAATCGCCAAAAACATCTCACTCTACCCTGATCACGGGCTAGGGCCGGCGCTGCGTTCGCTTGCAGGGCTGCACCTCAACCACTTACTTAGAAGCTGTGATTCACCAGATAACTCGTGCTGAGATACATGGCCGCGAAGCCAACCATCACGGAAGTCAGCTGCGCCGGGCCGGCTCCAGCGCTTGCCTCTTGCAAGCAAGTTCGCGAGGCAATACTTTGCTCACTCACGTAGTATCAGCTAATGTCTTACCCAGATATCTCGTGCTGAGATACATGGCCGCGAAGCCAACCATTACGGCAGTCAGCTGCGCCGGTCCGCTCCACCGCTTGCGCTCGTGAAAGCGAGCTCGCTCGCGAGGCAATACTTCGCTCACGGTCACATAGAGAAGAGTGCCAGCTGCTAGTGCCTGAAATTAAACAATAATGTTAATAGCGGTATCGTTGTATTGCAATGGTCATTAACCTCTAGTTCTGAAGTAAAAGTAAAGTAAGGTATGGTAGGTTAGGTGGGGTCAGGTTAAGCTGAAGTACCGTTATATAGGGTACGTTGAGTTCCTTGCCGAATATGCAGTGCAGTCGCTAGAAACATGTGTATTGTGTTTCTGTTAGGTGTGTTTTGCCATTGTGTATATGGAAGGCGCGTTTTGCCAACGCATTTTAATCGCTCGGCAATCCCAGCCACCGAAGTACATGTTCGCCGTGTCACTTTGCGACAATTATTTGGACACTCTAATTTGTTCCGTTCGACGCGGTATCGCAGACGACGCGCCCATTTGTTTGCTTCGTAGTGTAATTGGCGCGCTCAAAAAGCGCATAGATAAGCGCAAGATAATTGAATGATAAACCATCGGTTATTTTGTGAGACATTTATGACTACGAGAGTGATTTCGACCTATAAAAGCTTTTTAGCTACCTATCTGTGATGTGTGTTTTGTCAACGTGCAGAGGGCCTTCACAAGCTCGCACCACTCCTTCCTATCCTCAGCAATACTTTTGGCTTCGCTCCAGCTCAGTCCAATGGCTCGCAGCTCGCTCTCGACGGTGCGTGCCGCCATGAGTGTACACTTGTACAGTGGGCCTATGATGGTATGAATGATATGATAACGCGTCTGTCACTTTCGCACTCACATACGTGTCAGAAGGTGACGGCAGCTATGTCACTTATTTATCGCATGACAAACGCAACCATCATAGGCCCGCTGGTCGTCCGCGGTTTTGCCTTCCATTGCTCGCATCTCCTCTGCAAAGCATGTGGCCTATTCATTGGCCATTTGCGTGCCACGCCAATGGGCAACTGACGGCATATACTCCGCAGGTCTTTGTTGCGTATTGCTTTTAGCTAGAAAAGGTATGCGAAGGATCGACGTCGGGGACTTGTTGACGAAGACCTATAATTCGGTCGTACGACCTTTTGTCGATGATCGACTCGAAAAGGGAAATTTTAACGCGTCGCGTGAGCACGTTTGATTCCCGAACAGGCTTGTATTTAGCCTTTTTAACCGACTTCCAAAAAAAGGAGGTTCTCAATTTGACGGAATGTTTTTTTTTTTTTTATGGATGTTCACCGATTACTGAAAGACTATTTGACCGATTTCAAAATTTTTTTTTTGTTTTATAGAAGGTACTTTCTAGTTGGTCCCATTTAATTTTGGTGAAGATTTGATGATGGAATCCATGAGGAATTGAAGGAACTCCATAAATATTGTAGGCATACATATAGCGATTTTGGTATTATAAGAAACATAATAAGCATTTGCATTCAGAAAGTGTAAATTGGTGAAGTGGAACTGATGCAGAAGACCACAGAATGCCATCGGAACTCCTCAATGACAAATGATTTACGGGTGGCGACAAAATATCTTGATTAATTTCGCTAAGCAACTTCATAGTTACAAATTTAAATGTTCCTGATGAGAATGGTACCATCGAATTGATTTGATGATGGAGCCGGAAGGTAGGCACCCGATCTATGTAATAAAATAATGTATCCTAGCCGTGTTTGGGCTAGTTCGAATCGTCACGAGATACACTTCTAAGTAACGATTAACTAAAAAGTGTAAAATAAATAAACTTTTAAACAAAAAAATAAAACTGACACCAAAAAACTAAAAAGTGAAAAATAACGCCATAATTCAGTTTCTTCAAATTACTTACAAGTAACCGTTTGTATACTCAATCTATACAGTATATACAATTAATGTTATTTTGGAGTCGGTGCCATCGTGTCACAACTTACTAAAACCGTCAATTTTCAATATTTTACACATTCTTTATATGGCACCGACGCCAAAATAAGATTAATTGTATATACTGTATAGATTGAGTATACAAACGGTTACTTGTAAGTAATTTGAAGAAACTGAATTATGGCGTTATTTTTCACTTTTTAGTTTTTTTGGAGTCGGTTTTATTTTTTTGTTTAAAAGTTTATTTATTTTACACTTTTTAGTTAATCGTTACTTAGAAGTGTATCTCGTGACGATTCGAACTAGCCCAAACACGGCTAGGATACATTATTTTATTACATAGATCGGGTGCCTACCTTCCGGCTCCATCATCAAATCAATTCGATGGTACCATTCTCATCAGGAACATTTAAATTTGTAACTAGTCGATCTCTTCGCGCTTTTACCTAGGCCTACTTGAATAAAGCATATTTTGATTTGATTTGATTGATTCATCTGTTCCACCTTCATGCGTCTAAAAAGTCGTAGGGCAAACGTCTATAAAACGTGATAGTCACCTGAATACCACTGAATAACTCTTATATAACTTGAAGTCGTATAAGACTAGTCTTATGTATGACAATTTTGCTTTTTGGGAGGGGATTTTGTTCATAGTATCGCAGACATCGCGCTCTTTCGTTAGTTCGTATTTGTCGCGAATCGAATCTCAAAACGCAGTACGCAAAGACTTCTTATTATGCTCTTACCTGCATAATAGGCACTGCAATAGAGCTCTGCACGGTCTGCACGGCCTCCAACCCGGCGCCGATGCCGATGCCGGCCGCCGACCCGCCCGCGAACAGAGCCACGCACGCCGCGTGCGCGCGCAGCCCGCGCCCCGCCGCACACAGTTCTGCGCCCAGGCAGAACCCCACCACGAACTTGTGGGAGGCCACTGCGCCGAGGAGTAAGAGAACCTGGAAGTGGGAGAATTAAGACTTGTAATCATTGTCACGAAATATAAACACTGTCGTTTGATTCGAAGTTTGTATTGTACTGTTTCGCTCCTAACTATTGTTTATTAAAAGGTTTCGTTTTTGAAAGAGATAAGAGTCATCATAACCCTCTTTTTAGGGTTCCGTACCTCAATCGGAAAAAAGGAAACCCTTATAGGATCACTTTGTTGTCCGTCTGTCTGTCAAGACCCTTTTTCTCAAGAACGCGTGGAGGTATCGAGTTGAAATTAACACCATATACTCTTGTCTACGGTCCTTAAGCTGTGAAAACATCAAACTTTTACATTAACGTAAAAAAAAGATACGGCCATTTATGCCGCAAAAACGTATATTTCGACACTCTCAAGGGAATCAAAATGATAGGGTACTTCCCATTGACATAGAACTATGAAATTTGGCAAATAATATTGTGATATACTACAAATACATACAAGAATCTTAAATCATAAAAATATAGTCTTTTTCAAAAGACATATCTATGGTTGCGTTAAGTTTGCACCTCATTTGTATGCAATGCTCTAGATATCAGGTGCAAACTTAACTCAGCTGGAACCGGGTAATATAATAATGTTTGGGTAAGTGAAAGTTTTTACGGAACCCTCGGTGCGCGAGTCGGACTCGCATTTGGCCGGTTTTTTGTTTCAGCGTAGCCGTAGCATAACCAGCTACCCGTGCACACATTGGTTGCAATCCTTCAGCCGTTTTGACGTACCTAATGAAGCCACAAAGACATACACAAACTTAAAAAAAAATCTAAAAATAATGTTTGCCAAAGATCATCAAGTAAAATATGTTTGTAGTATTTAACAGATTGATTATCAGGCGACCGTTTCACAAAAACTTGTATTACAAGTGGAAGTTTCGTTTTAACATATTGTTGAGATATGAAAGAGATTTAGATAGTAATTTATTTATAAATCAAAATATCCTTTATTCAAGTAGGCTTAGATACAAGCACTTTCGAATTGTCAGTTACAATCAGAGAAGTCTTTGCTGGGAAACATACAATATGATCCAACATTTGTTGCAAGGATTAGGGAAGCCCAGAAAAACCTAATCAGATCATTTAACTTAAGTATAATACTTACTTATTATTGATAAAATCATCATTTTAAAAATCCCAACACTTTTATTTACTTTTATTGTAACTTCTGGTTTTTCATGAATAATGAGGCATGTAATGCGTAATATTCTACATGTATTTATACGAATAAATATATATCAAAGTATATTTAGGTAAAAAAAAAAACAATTTTACATTTAAACGTACTATAATGTCGCGTATCTCCTTATTAAAATGAGCGAAAATCGCGGAAACCACAAGATAGTAGTTATTATACCTAACTACATAATATTATGTATAACTATAACCGTGCATAGATCCTACGGATGTAGATCATACAAATACTTAATTAGTAGGTATACAGAATTATAAACAAGGAGTTTAAATCCCTGAAGTTATGTTTTGTTTAGTATTTTCCTGCTAGTGTCATTGTTAAGCTACCAAACAATTATCCTGGGAACTACACTCAAAATTTGAAACTCTTTATATTCAAGACGCGTATTAGTCGCGTCATTAGTTTGCACGTCTGTCATTTGGCGTAAATTCAACCTTATCCTTGCAACATGTAGAATTGTACTGCCTACTGTGTTCGTGCTGTTAAATCAGCTGTGAATCATACACACTCACTTTACTAAACAAGAATTATTGAACGTTATGCATTAGGTATGTAGGTAAGTATATGAACTATCGCTATTCGGAGAAAAACATAAACGTAACTTACTAACTATAGAATAGAATCTTTATTGTCAGGTAACTATCTCATTTACAACAAATAATTTAAATAAGATATGACCTTCTTGTTTCTATTACTACCGTAACAAATACTAGTAAGTACCCGGCATACTTGAATTGAAGTAGTAACCAGTGGCGTAGCGGCCCTATAAGCCGATTCCCACCAGGTTGCCCAGGGAAAGGCTTACCTTTTTATTTAAATATGAGAGAAAATGAATACGCTTCGGATTCCCTTGTAATTTTCATGGCCCCACGCCTCTAGTAGTCACTAGTCACCATAGCCTGTAAATACGTTTTCCTAATAAATACATATCCTCTGACGTCACGACTTCGCCTAACCTATTGCGTACATCAGAATTGCGGTAAAATGGAAATCTGTGAACTTTAACTTATAATTGTGATTAATATCTTTGTAATTTACAGGCATGTCCAACTCGCAACACCCATATTTACTAAGCAAATCAATGTCGACTTCTTTGTGAATTATTGTTTTAAGTAGACAGTTCTTATCACTAGTATTCAGCGATAAACTAGTTGTCAGTTACAACATATTTCAATTAACTCAAACCATGGAACATATTTTAACATACTCAAGACTTATTTACCTAGTTTGCTCAGTTCTCAAATAACTAAAATGCTTGATATACCTACGCAATGCATAATATAGGTACTCGGTGAACGTAAGGAACACAAAAGATTTTAACTACGAATTCCGAAAGTCATTAATAGTAAAAAAAAATATATCAACCCAAGTCAACTTCAACAAAAAAACACTAGTTTTGTCGATTTTGGTACATAACAATTGAATAACGTTCGCTTTTTTATGAAAACTGTTATTATTCCAAAATGGATGACTTTAGTGAGTGGTGGCTGTCACTTTGATGTCTGTCAATAGCGACGCGAAACTTGGCAACATACGTGTAGAGATGGGCGGTGGGTAAATACCCAAGGCGTAAATCGGGTTTTTACCCAGTATTTACCCAATCTATGTTTCTACCCTATTTAGTGGGTATAAACTATTTGTACTATATTTATTGAAAATATGATCCCACCAAAAACATTCTGTAAAAAACTAGCCAAGTCTCGATGGAGCTGCTTGTTTATTTCTAAAAAGTAATGAAATCTAGACAAAGTCGTGCCAAGTCTAAGGTTCCTTACTGCGATTTCTTTATTATTAAAGTTAATGTGATGTGACTTGGCCGTTGAACATTCTTCATACGTTAGTGGGTACAAGGGCCTAAAATGAGACATTAGCGTCCAATTACCAATACCAATATGGGTTATTATCTCGCTTAACAAACATAGGTACTTACGACAGATATTATAAAATTACGTGTAAACAAATTGACTTGTTCCCACTAACGCATAAAGAATGTTCAACAGCCGAGTCACACAACATTAACTATAATAATAAAGAAATCACAATAAGGAACCTTAGACTTGGCACGACTATGTCTAGATTTCAATACTTTTTAGAAATAAACAAGCAGCTCCATCGAGACTTGGCTAGTTTTTGAATGTTTTTGGTGGGATTTCACTTCTTTTTGTAGGCCAGCCCACCAAGTTGAATATTTTTTGTAAAGGCGGTATGTCGATCTCTAATAGTTTGGTTGGGCTCTTGAGTTTTCTAATTAGGGTCACCAGGTACTCCAGATCTTCGATTATCCTAGTTTTATAGCTTTTCCTTTATGTGGCTATTAAACCCTAACTCTGTACCAAATTTCAGCTCTCTGATTTTATGGGAAGTACTAGTTCTATTCTGATGATCATGAGTGAGTGAGTGGGTGTCATAAATGCGAAACTTTGCTTTCGCTTAACTTCGGAACTAAATGACCTACAGACTTGAAATTGTGGGGTTTTAAGTATCTGATTATAGCTTACTGGATGACGAAAATTTCTGCGTTCTGGTCTTATTTAGAGGTTCTCAAATAGGGGCCTGAAAATGCGGCGAAATGGTACGGCAGTGTTTGCTTCGCGCTCGACTTGGTGGGGGCACTGCCGTGCCCCCCGATTGAATTAGGGGTAGAAATGTTACAAAATAGCTATTATCACCACTACCATCATCTGTATGCCTATTATCAAATCTTGAAAGTTCAATTTCACTGTATTCCCGGTGTTTGATTGAGATATTAGCACACTTAAGTTTGTTTGGTAACTGTGAAGTGTTATACTGCCATCGAGCTGGTCTGATGCTGAAGATGGAAGGTGACCATGGGAACTCCTCAATTACTTAACATAATTCTATCGTGTTTGAGTTTGTAAGAATGTCTTGACAAGTACTCTGGTCTAATATAGTTTCCAGGGTCTATAGTAGTCTAATATTTAAAAATTAATAATTGGTGAATCGCTTGTATGCTAAATATTTCTAAATGTATTTAACCTATTAGTCACACTATTTCACTAAATGCCATTAAAGAAAGAATCCAAGATGAGTTTTTACGTGAAATAATAATAGGCGCTTCATTAGCTTAAACTAATTACCTTTTTGCTCATAAATATTACATTTAATAAAGATATATTTATAATCTCCTTTTAGTTGAATACCACATTGAATTATTTACTGACTAGCTTCTGCCCGCGACTTCGTACCCCTTAAATTAGTTTATCGCCAATAAGGCTATTTTTCCGGGATAAAAAAGTAGTTTATGTCCTTCCCTGGGACTCAAACTATCTGCATACCACATTTCATCCAAATCGGTTCAGCGGTTAAAGCGTGAAGAGGTAACAGACAGACAGACACACTTTCGCATTTATAATATTAGTATATATATTATATATTAGTACTAGCTTCTGCCCGCGACTTCGTCGGTCTTAAGTTCGTTTGTCGCGGATAAGGGTGTTTTTCCGGGATGAAAAGTAGCCTATGTCCTTCCCCGGGAATCAAACTATCTCCATACCAAATTTCATCCAAATCGGTTCAGCGATTTAAGCGTGAAGAGGTAACAGACAGACAGACATACACACTTTCGCATTTATAATATTAGTATGGATGGAAGTATGGATATGGATAGTATAGTATAGTATATAGTGTGGAAATATGGATATTAGTATGGATTCCAAATATTTGAATATATTATAGTTTATACCCACTAATTCGGGTATAAACGGGTAAATACCCGGTAGATTGGGTACTTTCCCGGTATTTACCGGGTATTTACCCATGAGCGCCCATCTCTACATACGTGACAACGTCGTGATGAAAATAGCTTAATGCACTTTAGCAATCACAATAAATAGTTTAGATTAAAATATCTTCAAAAGTAACCCGGGTTTGGCTGGGCTGGGTTATCTTCTATACTATTATAAAGTTGTAAAAATGAAATGTCTGTACGTAGAAGATATTTTCAAATAAATATATTGTAACGGACGATTTGGAGAACACCGAATCGATTTTTTTTTTGTGTATATTTGTATGTTTGGTGTCGTTGTGGCTTCATCACGCCAAATCGGCTACACAAATGTCAACTTTTTTTGGTACACGGGTAGCTGGGTATGTCCAGATGGTTATAGGATACTTTTTACCCGACTACGCTGAAGAAAAAAAGAGGGGTTATGACTTTTTCTCCTCCGCGAACGAGGTTGGGGGCGCCTTCTAGTATAAGTATATAATTTTTTTTTTTTGCTCTTAATGACCTCGCGGGCAACGTGTATATATATATGTATATGAATATATATCTATATATATACTTTTACTCTACAATACAAATAATTGTTAATACACGTACAATTATACTTTAATATACAATAGGCGCACACAATAGATAATGTCATAAAGATTTGTCATTGTGAAAGCCGCAGGTTACCGCAAACTCCTCAATACACATAATAAAGCTGAAGAGGGTCGAAAGTGGAAAATATTCGAAAAAAAGTTGCCTGGGGATATTTTGGAATCGATAATAGAACACGTTCCAACAGTTTTTAGAATTTTTGTCTGTTTATCTGTTAGTCTGTTTATTTGTACGCGTCTCACGGCTGGCGGGAGAGGGGTAGCCACTACACTTGACCAAGTTAAGTTTGCACCTGAATCTTATGGCGCTACTTAGGAAGGAGGTGTAAATTTTTCTCAAACCTACTCTAGCTCTTTCTCGAGCCTACGAATATCGAGTACCCTGCTAAACTAACAGGTGGCGCTAAAATTAATACCTTATGACATGAATTAGGCCACCGAGGAAGCATTTTGCCAAATTAACTCTAAGTTTCGAAGAGGGGTACGGATATCAAATAATGTAATTGAATAATTGATTTAATAATATAACAAAATACGAGATAAGTGGCTCGGTGGTATCAACAAGTGGAAGGCTCACATGTGCAAGAATTTGCCCAGGTACTAATTCAGGTTGGAGAAGAACTTCTGGAGGAAACCAACGGCCTGATTCGATTACCAGAGACGTTATGCAGGATCGTTCCGTTCGTTGAAGACCACATTCGGAGCGTATACGGAGATCTGAGCCAGGTGACGCGACGTGAGAACTCTTGGGTTTGTAAGAGAGCCGTTAATGCACGGATATTGGCAGAAATTGAAGGTGAACAGGCAGTATATAATTCCATTAACCCTGTCTTGGTCCTCGGTATTTTGTGGTACCTGTACCTACGCATAAACAACTGGACGGACTTAAATTAAGTTGCAGTTGGTTATAACATCTTATACAAACGATGTAAACTTGTCTTATACACGGTGGGTATGAATGTAGAGCCTAATTGGAGCATATAATGTGGAATAACATGCAGTCCGAAAACGAGTATTTTTTCACGCTTTAATGATGAGATGTAGCCACTTATTTAATACTTTTATATATAGAAGCAGAACCTGCATGCCTTTAGGCTTATTTGTATTAAGTTTTACAATAAGATTGGTTTCTGAATATTTTTTTTTTCTTGACGGTAATTCGTATTGAATAGTAATTTTGTATCTCTCAGCTTTAAGTCACATCTTCACTACACTTTAATTTATAAAAATTAACTTTTTTCAAATAAGTTTACCAAGGTACTCCAATGAGGCACTAATATCAGATGGTTAAAGTCTTTCGGCTTACTCGGACCCACCGTGTATAATTAACGGAATCGTTACCGGAACCTCTTAGTTGGCCTTCAACTCAACGGCGAATCCGTTATCACTCGCTATCAGAAGCGCCGGCGCATTAAATGACCTATATACAAGGGACTAAGATAGCGATAAGACATGGATACAGACGTTATTTGAATTTCGGTGATGTTTTGATAGGTTATTACACGTATAATTGGAAGGGTTACGTTTCAGCTTGGGTAAGAATGCTTTCGTCCTCTACAGCTCGCAGTTCTCAACTGATTCTCGTGAAATTTTGTGAGCAGGTTCGATAATTATTTGGATTATTTTTTGTTTATTCAGTTTTTGGAATTTACTTTAAAACCAATAAAACCAGTAGTCAAATGCCTGAAATGACTATATACAGTAAGGAATAGCTTAGCTATTTTAACCGAGATATATGTCTCGTCGCCACCCGTAAATCACTTAACGTTGTCAGCCCTGTGATGGCGAAGATGCCATGTGTTCCCGCCAGGTGAGTTCTTTGGCGAGGCATGTAGGTTTATAGCTACTGCCTACCAGGCGGGTTTTTGGTTGCGAAAGTGTTAAGACAAGTGGGTAAAAACGCATTTTATATGGGGAGAGTAATTTGACCGTGGAGCATGTTTAAGTAGCTTTTGACAGATAACAAAACGTAAAACGCTCATAATAATGGTTCGTTCGATGTTAATTATCATTAAATAAATTCTTTATGTATGTAAAAAAAAAATAGTATTTAGCTTCATTTAATGTTTTTAAGGCATATACCTTAAAATTCCATAAGAAACATTTGTTTTCTTTTATAATGCTGTTGAATATAATTCTGAGCGCATAAGTTGATTCGATGCAATTACAAAATGCATCGTCAGAAATTTCAACATTGTCAACAAAATTTTACTTAAAAACAATTCTATTGGTGATGATTATAATGTGCACAAATAAATACTTATTTTTTATGAGCTGTTATTTTGCATGTTGCACTTTCCTCGCTATAGTGAGGTGAAAAGTTTTGTGTTACACACGGGTGCAAAGCTATATTTTACTTATCGTGTGTTGAAGCACTCGCTACGCTCAGGATTTTATTTTATACTTTTTTACTATTCTTATGAAAAAATATAGAAAAAATGTTGTGCTGATGAATTTTAAACTTCCTTCGCAGAGGATAAAAAGTCATACCGCCTCTTTTTTCTTCAGCGTAGTCGGGTAAAAAGTATCCTATAACCATTTGGAGATACCCAGCTATCCGTGTACCTTTAACTCAGTGACCTCGAAATAGTCCATTACAATCATTTTTTACAACTTTATAATAGAAAAACTTAATGTTCCTAATCATATTTTTATTAGTATTTTTCTTTTTACTGTTAATAAATGTATTGTTACATAGAATCCTTTTGCTTGTTTCAATTCCACACTCACGGGTAAAATACAACTTTGCACCCTTGTATAACAATTAACAACTTATTTTCACGATGGTATACGTTAAGTGCACTCGGAATCTACAACTACTTAGTTAATTTTGCATCAAATAGTTAACATTTTCGTTTACATGGATTAATAAGAAAAATTAAACAATAAACGTGACATTGACCGCTAACTTTTTAATTTTTCTTATAAAAATAAAATATACAAAATGGTCTGCATCTGAGAAACTTTATGCTCCTAATCATAATTTTTAATTTAACTTTATTTCTCGTATGTTTTGTAAGGAGCACAGTAAAAAGTTTTGTTTTTATTATTATCTCCGTAAATGCATAAAAAAGTACATAAACAGATGATATTACTTTAAGCAAAGGAAACAAAGGACAACTCACCTGTACAGAATTTTTTTGCAAGCCTATAGCTAGTCCTTCTAGCAGACTGTGAACAAATAAAGCACACAGCAGTCCAATGAATCCAGACGAAGTCTTGTTACAAGGCTCGGTGTGGCTGACGTGACACATCCTCGGGTTCTCCGTGTCCCCACAGCATCTTCTAGGGTCCAGTTCCCCATCTCCTCCCCTCAATTCATCATGAGATCGCAGGAGACTAGTCTGTTCTGTTCCATACGTTTGCGTCTGTCTGTGATGCCCTTGGTTGCCATTCCCGTAGAAAAAGTGCACAATTTCGTCCACAAAATACACTATGAAGAATCCAGCGCAGAGAAATAACTCAGAAAACTGCGGAAGATCTTCCCTGGCCTCAGGTAACATGTGGATTAGGGACGTGGCTAGAAGCACGCCAGCTCCGAAGCAGAGGAGGCATGATATCGTCAATGGATGTCGTTGTCTTGTGCTTTCTGATATACCAGCAGGTATCATTCCTGTGAAGAATGATCCCAATCCTAATACCAGGACTGCGATTATTTTGGCCGTCGTGATCTCCATTGTGCCACTTAAACACTCTTGTTTGTAACTTCTTTTGTTTAACGTCCGATTTTTACAATTAATGTAATTGAATAGGCTTTAAACATGTCTTCCGTTACGTCGTATAAACGTGCATGTGGTTACAACATGCCCTATCTGTACTATTTGTACACACCGTTATCACAATCAAAACACAAATGTTCTCACGTGCACTCACGTACTCAATATATAGACATTATACGCATTATACGCAACACTATACATGTCTGTCCGTCGCTGCGGGGGAATTGTAATGGAGCGAGATTATCAAAAACGTACGCTCGCTATATTCGCTTACAGCGCAAAAACTAAACAAACCAATCCTATATCTACATTTTAAGATTACAATTCGCATGAGCCATTTTACAAATACCAGCAAATTTATGTTTGTGCGGTATGTTTCAGAGCGTCCAATGTAATTTGATCCGCCCAGTTTTGTACAGATCAAGAATTGTCTAGGAAGATTCAATTCGTTATGTATATAGGTGTAGAGTTCACGAAGAACTGGTTTATAGACAAAGAGGAAGTACCCTTATTATTAGTTCTTTTTGATTATGCCGTTTTATTGGTATGATTCATTCAATTTTCATCACATTATTATGGATTCTATTACCAATTTGTACTTGCAATTTGTATTATGACTAATTTGTATTTTGATAATGTAACGATCCTATTAATCAATTATCAACAAGGTGTAACAGTAATTTTCATACATTAAACATATATTCTGTACTTATATGATAGGCGGTATCTTTGTTTACATAATTTTGTCAGTCAATGATAACCTTTAGTCGATATTTCATTTGTAATGAATAATGTATGATATGAATGAACCGCGGTCATCGAGAGACTTGTTACACTTGTCTTAATAATATTTGTGATCTATTCTACCCTTTAGATTAGAGATTTTCTTCTTTAAAGGTATTATAAGTGACGTGTTATATAAGGTTCTGTTAACCGGGGATACTTTAATCAATTTAATGGTTCGACTACGTTTATAGTTATACACATAAAAATCTTAAATAAATATATAATAATAGATTTTTATTGTTCCAATCACTGAATTGCAACAAAGTATTTTTTAGGCAACAAGGGACCCTTATTTATTTATGCATTTTACACAAAAACTACAAGATGTAAATAATTTATATTCATGTTTGGTGAATAGGTGTCTCGTTTAAGCCGCTACTTAGTTTGATTGTTAAATAACCAAAAAAGATCTAGGGGGCTCTCCATACTTTTACATACTTTTTTATTTTTTTGCAAATATCAATGTGTGTCACATATTTCAACAGTTTTATAAAAACGTTTTGAGGTTCCCTCAAAACTTTTTTGATTAAGTGAAATTATAAAGACTAGAAAGAAGAATAAATATTTTCATCATAGACGTCGAGTTGCGGAAAACCAGCCGGCGTATACCCTACTTTCAACAGAATATATCCATATCCATACTAATATCCATACTAATGTTATAAATGCGAAAGTGTATCTGTCTGTCTGTCTATCTGTCTGTCTGTTTTTGGAGAGAATTTGGTATGGAGATAGTTTGAGTCCCGGGGAAGGACATAGGCTACTTTTTATCCGGGAAAAATATCCTTATCCACGATAAACGAATTTAAGGCGGACGAAGTCGCGGGCAGAAGCTAGTTTTCAATATAATCAGATACACCGTTTATGACTTATTGCCGAAAAACTATGCTTCTCAGCAAAACTACGTAAGTGCCGTGGAGATACGCTCGTTTGATAGTGTACTTTTTCATATCGTAATGTGTTCATTTGTAGGTAGTGCATTTTTTTGTATGAACGGCTGCGGAACCTTACACTGAGCCTGGTCCGACATGCTCTTGGCCGGTTTTATATTTGTAATTCGAAGTAAGTCCGTGTCATTTCTTAGCGATCCACGAAATCCGGGAAATATAAGATAATGAAGGGAATTACTTTGTGCCAAATAATGTAATTACTCGTTTATTCACTTTCTTACTCTTAACATTGTTTCACGTTTTTCATCTATGGTGACAGTTTTTATCGGTTAAATTAAAGCTGGTATCTTTTAAAAATACGAACGAAACATACCAAAAACGTTAAATCAACTAACGACTTATAGTCCTTCCAGAGAATATGACGACAGAATTTAAATTGACTGCTTGGCGTGCAATACGAGACCGCGATTTCCCGAAGCCGTGTGGACATTGCGCGTCACCAAACACTTGGTTCGTGCGCGCGGTATCCGCACGCGAGGGATATATATGAGGATTTTTGTATTCCTAAAGTTATTTGATCCGCTCCGTGAGTCAACAATCGAGGATTTGGAATTTAATGGCTGCCCAATACTTCAGGGCTTTGTCAAGGTATTTGTATACAAGAAAACAAGACAAGTCGTCTCAGTTCTCACCGTATCGACCACTTAAATAGATCCACGGCCGTTGACAAGTCAATTTCAAAACACATACATATTATGTACTAGAAAATGCCCGCAACTTCGTTCGCGGAGGAGAAAAAGTCATAACCGTCGTTTTTTCTTCAGCGTAGTCGGGTAAAAAGTATCCTATAACCATCTGGAGATACCCAGCTACCCGTGTACCAAAAATTGTGGAAATCTGTTCAGCCGATTTTGCGTGATGAAGCCACAACGACACATACAAACATACAGAAAATCCAAAAAATATATTTTTTGTTTTAGTGACCTCTAGATAGACCGTAACAATCCATTTTTTGAAAATATCTTCAACGTACAGACATTTCATTTTTACAACTTTATAATAGTTTGTGTATTGTGTTTATGAACACCTGAATACGGTATTGATTGAGTCACACATCGGTAAATTACCGCAATTGATTGACACAATTTCAAGACCTACCTACTTGTAATATTTTTGTATTCGTAATTATAATAAGGAAGAGGTTTACATATTGTACGGGCATAGTTGATATAATATTACTCGTCATAGCTACACATATTGTCCCTCGCCTATGAAGAAATATTAATGCAACACAATTTTGTCCATGAGTACTAACCCAGTACAATCTGTACCTACTTAGGTACAGTGAGCATCACATTAGTCTGTATTAGTATCCAAAGTGCCTATATTTTTATAAGTAGGTACTATCATAAAGTTGTAAAAATTAAATGTCTATACATTGAATATATAAAAAAAAAAAAAGATTGTAACAGACTACTTGGAGGGTTGCAGGTCACTAAATCGAAATATATAATTTTTCCATTTATTGTATGTTTATATGTGTCGTTGTACTACCTAGCGCTTGGCCCACGCGAACAAAGTTGCGGGCTTCTTGTATTCCTATAAAATTAAAAATGTGTTCCGATATATTTGGCACTTGGGATGCTATAAACTATTTGATGGCGTCTGTACATTGTTTTTAATTGTTTGAAAATAATAATAATTTTTTCTTCTGTTTCCGCGATTATCACTCATTGAAATAAAACAATTTAACGGATTATATCGCGTATATTATGTCATTTTAGTTCCCGACGTTTCGGAAGCTTTCCAGCTTTCCATGGTGACGGGTGTTAAAGCATACATTTAGTGTATCACACGTGTGTGTGTGACGTCATGGAATCATGTCAGCATCAATTCATTCAAAGCGCCAAATATATCGTGACCGATCCTGGCGCCTAAGGTAAAAAAGATGTCTTGCCGTGAGATGTATTTGGCGCTTTGGATGTTACACTATTTGATGCTGAGTGTAACTACTCTGCTTGTGTCGCAGTTGTCATTTCGCGGGTCCAATATTACAGGGTCCTATGTTACATTTTCAGGGCAGTTAAAATTAGACTATATGTCACTATGACAATGTTATATTGGGGCAGCGCAGGTATTGACTGATATGTTTATATTTATTACAAATTTAATTGTAGCTAAGTAAAAATGTAGCTTATCTTTAATATTTATATTTTTTAGTAAATAAATGAGTATTTTACATAACTCCTGAAAGTAACCTTACACAAGTTTTCATAATTTGTCCAGCAGTCATTGTCACCTATTAAAGATATGCTATGATATGCTAAAAGGCCATGAGGTAAGTATAAATTAAAAACTATTTTGAGAAAAAAATATGTAAATTTGTAGGTCACAAGCATTTTTGCAGAACTTCACCATTTTATCAAATAATTAATAAGACGCAACTAAATGTGGAAATTTCAAGAGTAAAAAAACCGGCATAGTCCGAGTCGGACTCGCGCACCGAGGGTTCTGTACACCATATACGCTACAAAAGGCCGTGTCTATGATAATCCAGTGTTAGCAGAGCCCTACTCCTAAGCAAAATGTACGCGGTGTTCGATCATTTTATATTGGTTACTGACATAGTCCGACAGACATAATCTTTATACTCTTTTTAATAGTTGTTGTTATAGCGGCAATAGAAATACATCATCTGCGATTTGAACTGTCACGGTTCATGATATACATACACGGTTGGTGACAGACGGACAGACAGACAGACAGAAGGACAGCGGGGTCTTAGTAATAGGGTCCCGTTTTATCTTTTGGACACGGAACCCTAAAAAATTTATCGTAGTCTTCAAAATACCACTTCACACTTCTTCATGTCATCATTACTAAATGGTTCTCGAGAAATGTGTTGGAAATGACTAGAGTGTACTTACCACATTAGCGCCATATAACAGTACTTGGGGCTTTCCTCTTTCAGAAACACCTTTTCTTTTATTACAATCAGAAACACCTTTTGTAATATCTACCATCTTTTTTTTTGTTCACAGAGCGCAAAATTATTTTTGTCATAAGACATAAGTATAGCAATGGAAACTAGTTAGGTTTGCGGGGACTCGCTGAATGCGGGTCACCTCTATCCGGCCCATGTAAATCTATGGCCTGTGTCCAACAGTGGACGTCCTGAAATGATGAATAATGATACAAATGGAAGTATGTCACTGAAAAACACAGTCTATAGTCACCTAGTGTTACAGGATTAAACTTGGGGATAAGGTAAACAATAATCATTACCGTAGTATTTTAACCCGGCTACGGGTTATGATTTTGTTTACTTTTGCGAGGTAAACACGTAGGTATAAACAAAGACTACAATGGTACAAAATACAATATTTTAAGTTACATACTAAAAACACACACACTGAATAAACGAACCTGACATTTTATTCGCGGGAAATGCGTCCGTAAAGATCTTTTAATGCCTCCTTATTTTACGTCACAACTGCCTAAGAAAACGATGATCTATCTCACATTAAAATGAGTATAGTAGTCATTAAATTTCTATCATTTTCCCTTATTTATATTTTTAGCTCCATGCGTAAGAAAGCACACCTGCATAAGGAAAAGGCATTTATAATCGAACTAGGTACCTACTATAAATTTGTGTGGGCGTCATCAGCTATTTCATTCGCGAAATGTGTGTCAGCATCGAATACGGCGCGGGCTCGTCGATGTTATAAATGGGTCGATTTCAGAGCGTTTTAACCGCACTCCTTAGTGTCACCGCATTAGTGGTGCCTTCAATTACAGATTCGAATGAGATACTATACCTTCTGTGTAGAGGTACTGTACCTGTTCACAATATTGCAAAATACCATTGGTATCTGTAATAGAAGGCACCATTAATGCGGTGACACTAATGAGTGCGGTTGAAAGTGTTGAAACGCTCTGAAATTGATCCAAATATGACCCAGTAGACATGTATCAACTATTCGTAATCATAGGTCGTGACCTTGGGGTCATTTTCTTAAAGCAGGTATCCACAAGCTGCTAGATGGACCAATATATATTGAGCTGCGATGTGAAAGATGTGGATTTCGGAACGTGCTATCCGAGTCCCAAGACATCCGTTCCAAAATAGTGTCTTTAAATGACAGTAACGCTAAATAACCCGTTTCTCGTAACCTCAGTATGCCAAAATACCCATTTCCCATATCATCCATATGCTAAAAGATCGTTTCTCATGATACTCGTGTACATATAATATCCGTTTCTTATGACACCCGTAAGCAAATTACCGTTCAAAGATTTTCAATGTCTGACGGGCACAGAACGTTTTGGGAAACGGATGTCAAACCAAACGTATTTTATGGTTTAAACATATTCCGGGAAAAGAATTATATGGGAAACGGTTGGGACGGGAACGGTTGTTTCGGTGTTAGGTATTTTTAGAAAACGGATATCAAGACAAACGTGTCTTGGGTAAGTTTCCTACCTTGCAGAGGTTCCAGACGTTAAACAACCAATAGCAGAAATCGCATGATCTGGAAATTTATTTGGATGGGCTGTCCGCTTGGAGACGTAAAGGTGCGTCCACACTTGAATCATTTGCTCGTATCCGATCACCGTGCCGTAGCATGACTGCGTATCGCGCTGCTTGGATGCTTACTGTCGGCGCGCCGATAATGCCGCACTCTTCCGATACAAGTGTGTGATACGCGTAGCAAATGGATTTCGAGTGATCGGATCGGCGCAACGTCCAAACGCGTGATCGTGACACGCGATCATGCTACGCGACGATGATCTGATACGGGCAAATGATACAAATGTGGACGCACCTTAAGTTGCTGTTGTCTTAGCAGAGTTATATTCGTTAAAATAGTTTAGTTTATTTATACCTCAGTCATTGTTTGAAAAATATAAATTGTAAGTATTTATCTTTGTGTCTTGATACGTTTTAATGTTTAATATATTTCTATTTTTATAAACCTAGCGGTACATTATATGAATGCTGTTGCACGCCTGTAATTGAGGCATAGGCTGGACGTGGTACCTATTTTTTTGTAATTTTTATTGTATTTTATAAGCCTGGGTGTTGGTGGCTCTAATAATAAATAAATAAAGTAAATTGTGAGAAATACAGGTTATTTTGGGAAGGGGTGTTTTAAGAAACGAATACCACGTCCCGAAATTTTCATGTGACTAGTTATATCGGAACCGACATGAAGGCGGTTTAACGAGTATTTTCAGAATAACTCCCAAGGCCATAAAAGCGTGTGCTATGATGGCACTGCCATCAACTCGCGCTAGGCAAGTGATAGTATGTCACGATCATCAAAAGTGCGAAGTGGTCAAACGGTGAAATTTCTGCGGTCTAATATCACATTAAGATCTTAACGAAACAAACCGCAAGAGTATTAAGTGTTAATGAGACATGAATGTAATAAAACTTCGAGAAATGTTAAGCGTGATGTCGCGTATATGGAAAGGCATAGAAAGTATTTAAAGGAAACGCTGGCTGTAACAAGGTTTTTGGAGTTCCGTACATACCAAAGGTGGTAAAAAAGGAACCCCTGTGGTGTGACTCTGTATGTTTGTCTGTCCGACATTTAGAGCGCCATATCTTAAAAACTACTTATGATATCTATTTGAAACTTGGACTATGTATAAACATGGTCAGCCCACATGTATTTCAAAGGAAAAATTCAAAAATACTTTTTTATTTTCTAAAAAACGAGATATATGAGGGGGGGCAAAAGTTAAAAGTCTAGCCAAGGTCAAATAGTATATCATATGAAAGGGCTTGATCTGCACATTTTTGCAGTATATGTATTTTATTTATGGTAATTAGATTTTATTTTATTAAGGAAAATGTGAAAAAAACACCAATCCCTCAACCTTTTATTTCCGAAATGTACCGAACGAAAGTTTGGAATTTTCACAATTTGTATAAATGAGCATAAATATTACATTAAAATTATAACTAAGTATGTCTCTGACTAGCTTTTTTTAAAAAAAAGAAACCTATTCGAACAAACCGGTTGCGTTAAGTTTGCACCTCATTTCTATGCAATGCTATAGATTTGAAGTGCTCTTAACTCAACCGGTACCGGATAATATAATAATGTTTGGGGTAACAAGTGAAAGTTTGTACGGAATACTCGGTGCCCGAGTCCAACTCGCACTTGGCCGTTTAGAAAAAGATTTGTTGGTATTTTGACTAGAAATGTTTATATATTACTGACCAACGAGTGACTTTGAGGTTTGAGGCTGCCCGTTTTGCATGTATAAGGTCCTCGTAATGGAAAAACATGTCGAGCTATACACGAATTTTACAATGTCAGTAACCGCAAATGTAAGTTACATATATTGTTTGTTTGGTAAGTATTGATATTAATATGACACATCCATGACATGACATCTAAGGCACCGAGTAAAAATTTTGGGATCGAAGGTAAAACCTTTTGTGTTATACTTAGCGTTCAAAAATTCCGTTTTCATTGTAAGATTATAGCAGTTTGGAGTGAAGGCGAAGGTGATATATATTGGCGTTTTTAAATGCGTGAGGGACTACAACAATTTCAGAATAACGTTAACGCTTTCACAGACATTCCGTCTACAGATGTAAATTAAGACGTTCGTGATATGAATATGAGACGGTTATGGCATAGCTTCCCAAAAGTGCCACTCTATCTACAGCTATGGTCGGGATTGGGCGGGATTCTCCCGAATTTTAGTACGTGTTCTCGACTCCCGACAAAGTAAAAAATATCCCCAAAAACAACTCGAATGTGCATGGTTTTAATAAAAGCAGAGTTGATTAGTGATTAGACTCAATTTTAGGAAAATTTATTGAAGTCTTATTTAAATAGAGAAAAAGGACAAAAAATCTGAATATGTGAAAAGTAACCCAAAATAAGTGCATGTGGCAAGCTAAAAAAATAATTAGTACTTTAATAAATTTTGTTGATTTTTGATAAATGATAATATAGGTCAGGAGAAAACCTATTTCTTTTTGGTAGTATTTATTTAAGTATATATTTACTCTAATTTGATTTTATTTTCATGGTCATTCGATTCGATCTGGCAACCCTATCTCATAGGTTTTATTAATTACTAGGAGGTGCCCCAACTTCGTCAGCGGATGAGAAAAAAAACATAAACCTTTTTTTTTCTTCAGCCTAGTCGAGTAAAAACTATCCTATTACCATCTTTGTACACCCAGCATTTGGCGTGATGAAGCCACAACGACACATACGTCATACTGTAATGCCATTCGTTAGCATAAACACGTAGGTACATCATCAGTGCCAAGTAATTTAGCCGATGTTACCCCCACAACAATGACGAATTTAACAACACGTATCGTGCCATACCTACATATACAATGCTTAAATAAAATAAGGTAAGTAACAACCGACCATCGAACGTTGAAGGTTTGTCTTCTGATTCGTCAGAACCAATCTCTTTCCATTGTCTCGAGACGTATATTGACAAGGTCATTCATATCACGACTAACATATAAAGCTAATTTTATCCGGTCGATATTAACAAAGATCTACTACTTTGAATTATAAAATGTTGCTGATAAATCTGCAACACAATTTCACATGCTTTCAAAATGCAAATACTTCCGCAATTTGGGTGACATAAAAATTACGTATGTTTTTTAATCGTGCTGACCCCGCTGAGATCGCAGAAAAGCGTGTTTTTATCTCAGAGGACAAAATACAAATGTTCATGCTTGGCATGTCCCATAAAATGAACAAAGGCATAAAAGAACCACCGTTGGATATGCCATCTTCTTTGAAGACTTTTTCTTGTTTCAAGATTACCAACCCTTGAGATAGCATTGGAAATAACACTTTTTAGAGCGTACTACATCCGAGTCCCATGTTAAGCTCAATAAGGCTTGTGTTATAGGTACTAGACGATGATATATTTAATAGATATATTACTTATATACATAGAAAACATCCAAGACTTAGGAACAAGTAAATATTTATTGCTCATCACACAAATATTTGCTCTTACCGGGATTTGAACCCAGGACCTAAGCTTAGCAGGCAACGTTACTCCCACTGAGCTAAACCGGTCGTCAAATATAGCCAAAAATCGTACAATGCTCTGCGGGTCAAGTATAATAATGGATTTAGAGCGCTTTTAGGGTCGGCACGCTTCTGCAGCGTGTCAAAGATGTTTACGGAAGCCCACAAGCCACCCGGGGAAAGAAAGTAGCATCTCTCTTATGCAGACTGTGGGGCAGCAACAACATCATACTCAGCATGATTGCCGGCCGATTTGAATGCCCAATCATTTTTAATTTAATGAATGTCATAAAGTCGAATTTAGAATTTAAGTTGTGAAGTTTTGACTGTAATTGACATACCTACCAATTAATTTATTATTTAATAAGTCCTATTTTTAAAACTATGTATTTTACTAACGAAATGGATTAATGTTATTTGATAATCTGATAAATAATTTTTGGATATTTTAAATATAAAAGGATATAAAAACCTGGGGGGATATTGCCTACCGAAATTTTGACACTTGGTATCGGAATCAACTGTCATAGCCCATACAAAATCATGATACTGGATTCTGATTGCGAGCGTCAAATGCGTTAGGCTATAGGGGGGCTAATTTGCGGTATGTGACTGATATTAATACTTCTTGATTCTTCTTTTGATGTCTTGACACATTGCTACTAAACAAAATCCTGTCACACCGCAAATGATAGAACTGAAGTTATTAATGTCTTAGCTCTCATCAATATACCTGAAAAAATAAGAATATGAACGAGTTACTACAAAAACATGGTTGTTCCAATGTGTTTACCGTTCCAGAAGGCCTTAGGGAACTTATGTCGGATATCACACGAGAGGTAAAACATATGTTTAATACTTAATAGACTTATTCTAATTAAAAAGTTATTGCGATATAGTTATTGAATATTTTCTTCACTATATTCTCATTGAAGACGAACTGAGAAGACGAAGAGAGAAAGGCTAAAAGCACCGTATGAAATGCTGTAGTTCTGTGGCCACAAATGAATATTTATTTGAATAGTTACGGTTTTTTTTAACAAATAGGATTGGTCTTGTCTAGAATTTTGCCTGCTCGTAACCACTAATAAAGCCTACGATTAACAGATTTCAATTTATTTATTTAAAACCAGTGTCTAACTTACAGTCTTACAACCGACTCGTCTGACATGTTAATGATCTCTATAGACATAGGACATGTCACATGTTTTAGACATAGGACGGCAGTATTATTTTAAAGTCACATGCACTCAGATTATCATATTCTGTAATCACAGACCTCTTACAGTGCAACCAAAATATCAATAGTACTCGGCATTCTTCGTGTTTCAATGGAACACAAGGAACAAAACATATATTATCTGGTGCGAATGAGAAAGGGACATCATCAAACAGCCAAATATTATCAATACTTCAATAAATAATAATAAATACAACGGGACAATTCTACACAAATCGAACTAGTCCCATGGTAAGCTCAATAAGTCTTGTGTACCCATAACACAAGACTTAACGACGATAAATTTAATAGATATATTACTTATATACATAGAAAACATCCAAGACTCAGGAACAAATATTTATGCTCGTCACAAAGATATTTGCCCTTACCGGGATTTGAAACCTCAGCTTCGCAGGCAACAAAAGTCTTTGGTTTTAGATACTGTTACATTTTTTCATCAATCTGTAGGTCCTTCGCGCGCAGCCACCAAAGCTATTTGACTTCATAGCGAACTACCTCTCGGTCCTGATCATCACGCGTGAGCACGGCGTGATGGCGGTGAAGATCCTAGACGACCTCTGCGACTGTCGGCCTTCGGTGACGGAGCACCTAGAGGCTGCTGGGATCGCGACGCTGAGTCACGCTGCGGACATCGCTGCGGTTATACAGGAGGAGATTGAGCAGACGGAGCCGGAGGAAGGGAGTGGTGAGAAATTATCTGTCGTGCTTTTCAATTGATAACAATTCGTAGCACGGTGTCATGGCAGTTATCATTCTGGACGACATCTGTAACTGCCGGCCCGTAGTGGCAGAACATCTGGAGGCTGCTGGGATCACGCCACTGAGACACGCTGTAGGCATCGTTGCGGTTATACAGAAGGAGATTGAGCAGATGGAACCGGAGGATGGGAGTAGTGAGAATTTATCTGCCGTTTTCAATTTGGTAATGCTAAATAGCACGGTGTCATGGCGGTGAATATTCTGGACGACGTCTGCAACTGCTGGCCTTCGGCGACAGAATCACGCCGCTGAGTCACGCTGCGGACATTGCTGCGGCTATAGAGGAGGAGATTGAGCTTGTTTAAAATTATTGTTTTATGTCTGCCCCTAAGAGCCAAACTTATTATAATACACATTAATTACTCCTGATTAATCATAAACATTACTTGTCAATTGATAACGATATAGCATAGCAGGGCGATGAAGATCCTGAACTACCTCTGCGGCAACTGACCCTCGGTGATGAGACACTCAAAGGGGGTGGAGATGATGCAGCGGCGGCCGCTGCTGCAACTGCGTAACTCACTATACAATAGGAGATTGAAAATAGGGAATCGGAGGAGTTGAGTGGGGAAGATTTCATTTGGTTCCACTCGTTTCTCCAAAGCATTATTTTAATCGTTTTCTTGCTTCCGAAAACCATGTTTTGCTGAAACAAAACGATCTAGACGATATAATAAAAAATAGGTCTATACCAACATAGATCAGTACCAACACATCAGAGGTAAGAAATTAAATTCTTATTCATCTATATCTATTCAATTTCGTTTTTTAAAATGTAAAGTATCCTTAAAATACCCAAATCACCTTTCAGGAGGTTTAAATAGGATATTTGTACTTATTTAGAACAGTATTCCGACCCAAACTACGTACCTTATTCAGGCGGCATATTTAATGCACCCCAAAAATGAATGCAGTACTTGGGTACCTGTATTTATTTTCCTTTTACCGAATCAGTATGCAAACGTTTAAAAATAACTATTTCCTTTGAACGCACTCGCGTGTACAGAACCTGAACCACATTCTTGGCCTCGACCTTTCCTTTTGCCCTTTTATTTTGATCTGACTCGGTACACTGTGCCTACGCAGAATTGAATATTTCTACTCTATAGTGCGTTTCTTCAGAACCATAGTGCATTAAGTCGTACGCTAAATCCGTTGTAATTTCATATTTGTATTTACTCTGATTGTGCCTAAATTGTTAGTCGAATGGTTAAAGGTTTAACGCTCTGTTGTGTTTATATAGTGCTGCTTGTTCAAACCAGTCCTATTAGGACATGAACTTCTTAAAACGTTTATGTTGTTTTGTAATCCAACAATATATCAATACATCCTTATTTGCAAACATTGCAAAAAATTAAGTCTATAGGTTGTGTGGTTGGGTTTGTCTATAGGTCTCCAACTCGTGGCCATACCAACTTTTTAAATTTTGTCGATGATTCTTCATTACCAAGCACAGATACTTATTGATAAAGATTGGGTTTGTTAACTTGAAGATTTGAGGGGTTAAGATTTGTAATTTAGCTCCAACAAGATGGACCGATGATCTGGTCATGATCGCAAAAAACCGTTGGGTGAAGGCGGCGCAAGACCAGTCGATGTGGAGATCCTTGGGGAGGTTTTGTCAAGCAGTGGATGTCTTTAGGCTGATATTATGATGATGATTATGAATTAACTCACTGTTTCAGAGAAAGTGCAAGAAAGTCAGATCCTGAAGAAAATTCTGCGAAGGTATCCCATGGATGAGGTGATGACCGCCAAAGTGTGCCAAATCGCCAGGAACGCCTACCGGGACTACTGGTACAGGAAGCGGCTACTCGAACAGGTTCCGATCCCAAGACGACACGATAGTCTTATAGCCACACACCAAGTTTGGTATGTTTTTGACAGGAAATGGCAGAAAGATTAAGAATACGATAATTTACAATACTTCCCTGAAAAAAATACATCAAAAGCGAACTTTGCCAGCAGTCAGGTCCATAAAACTCTAGTTTTTAATATAAACAACTATCTTGCTCTTTATAAAATAAGAAAGCAAATAGTAAGCATTAACAGATTCCAAATATCTTTAATTACGTTAGATATGAAGATGTAACGAGACATTCGGTGTATATTTTAGAGCACTTAATTCATTCAGCCATCTCCTGTCAGGAAAAGCCCAACCTTGGTGTGTTTTGAAAACGTTTTTTATTTGTTACGAAACAACTAGCTGAAATGTAATGGTGTGTATATTTTTGGAATCAGCTCACGGAGCCCAGTCCCAGAGGAGTGCAGTCAGGTCCAGAACTTAATAAAGCTTTCATTCACACCTGACTGCACTCCTGTGGAAAAGTTCGCGTATGGATTATTTTTATAACGTGTTTTTTAGAAACATATCAAGTATTATATCAAATGAAAGGGCTACGTGAGCTGATTCCAAAAATATACACACCATTACATGTTCGAGATTATACTGCAGTAGATCGTCACGTTGCCTATTGATGTTCCCTTCTCAATAATTATCTAGAACGTTCTCCGTTTGTATGAGTACGTAATATTCGATGCGAAACTTCTCCATATAAAACTGAGAGTAGTCTCGAAAACTCCAGTCACTGAATACAAATAATTTTGTTTACAGTCTTTAAAGAAAACCCCAGAGGAACCGTGGGAGAAGGCCGCGTCGCACACTCTTGAGATTTACAAGCGGACAAACCCATCGTTCAACGAGCTGAACCGAGCCACGGAGAAGATCCAGGTCATCATCAAAATTTATTAACCTGTAAATTGTAGACTATAACTCGACCACAACCAATGGCCATTACGGCGTAGATCGACATCGTTACTCCACTTAACGTCCCATACTGGGTTTGCCAATCGATGATTACAGAAGGATAAGTTTACTTCAGTCGTTTTGCAAAAAACGCTTTTCCTCTACTTCTATGACTACTAAAATAGATGAATAGCCACCCTGTCCATTTTTTCACCTCAGTGTACCTCTGTAATAGAGCTCTTTAGAGGCTTGCGCTTACCTGGCGTCCTAGAAACGTGCTCTCTGATCCCCACGTGCAGGACGAGATCACAGCAGCAATCTAAAGGACGGCTACTGTGAATTCTTCCGACAATATCTTAGTGTCAACCACGCCGGCGCGGGCGATCAGTCCATCTATCTATCTATCAGCCACGGACGTCCACTGCTGAACATATGCGTGCCCCATAACTCGCCGAGGAGTGCGATCTTGCGCAACCGCTTCCACGGACTCCCCGAGACTCTCACGAGGTCATCCGTCCACCTAGTCGGGTGCCGTCCCACGCTGCGATTTCCTATGCTTATTTGCCACTCCTGGACTTTACTGCCCCAACGGCCATCCGTTCATGCCACTTCAACCATGCAATCCTGCGAGCTATGTCGGTTACTTTGGTTATGCTGCGGATATCCTCATTTCTGATCCTATCACGCAGAAAAATTCCAAGCATAGCCTTTTCCATTGCACGTTGCGTGACTCTGAGCCACCTTATGAGTCCCATTGTGAACGACCATGTCTCCGTTCCGTAGATCATCACTGGCAACCAACAACTGGTTGCCAGTGATGACTAGTTTCAGTATCTCATATACTCCCCTAAGTCCGTTTCTTTCGCTCTTAAGCCCACCTTCACAGTCTTGGGGCTTACGCCTGGCCACGGAAGGCATTCACGTTTGCGGGTTGATGCTTCCCACACTGAATCCAATAACTAGTATGGAGGCCTAGCCAGACCTACCCAGTCAGGTTCTAAAAAAAGGCTTGTAGGATAAACAATTTGATTCATATTTCACAGGCGGCTTACAGGGGATACCATGTGCGCAGAAACTTGCTTGTTCACAAAAAGAAGAAACCTGAGAAAGCTGAACCAAAGACGAATCTGCCCGGCCCGCCGCTCGATGTCGCAGAGTCGAGGGAAATAGACTTGGGGCGGGTGATCGTAAGTGCTTTCAATAAATAAATGGCTTTTATAGTATACAATTTCTCCGTCGCCAAAAAGAGGACTTCTATATGCTTAATGTATGTATCTATGTGTCGGTTTGTGGCATCGTAGCTTTTTTTTAATTGGATGGGGTAACTTGAGCGAGTGCGAATTTATTACGCCGTTTGAAGATCATCAGTTTTTTTTTTCAGATGTAAGTAAATATTATTTTTATGCAATTAGCTAGGAGACAGGGAATTCTATGGGGACATTATTTTTTAAGTAGGTTTATTTGGTGTATGCGTACTACAGATTCAAGTCACATATTTTTACATGCTTTTATTTAACTTGCCGTGTATGTGTGTGGGTCAAATCTTGCGAGCTGAATTAGAACCACTTCCTGACTTTCTATTAGGCTCTAATTTGGTATACTTGCGTATCTTTGGTGAGCATGACATTGCAATAAACTGGCAGCATGGAGTCTGGTCTGATGATAGAGCCGGATGTTAGTCATTGGAACTCTGTAATAAAATAACGCAATCTTTGGGCTGCTTAGAATCGTCTCGATAAGTAATTGTTGGATAAAATTAAGAAAAAGAACATTCGGATTTTTATTGACAAAAAAATACTGTTTTTATAGAATATCAATGTCCCACAAGACGACGTCGAGCAGATGTTCGAAGCGGACGTGAGAAACAAATTGGGGATCCCGTACGACACGACGCACATGCTCACACTCGTCCCCGACGACGACACGAACGAGTGCGCTTGTGACCCCATCCAGCAAAGTACGACTTCTCTTGATAATATTACAAGGATCTTAGGGACAGGCTAGCATGTGTCACGCGAGGCGAATGCTAATACTCGTCACCAACGACGGCAAGAACGAATATACCTATTACCTTCCGCAGCAGTGTAGGAGTTGTCTTGATAATATTACAAGGATCTTAGGGACAGCCTACCCTGTACGAGTATAACATGAGGCGAAAGCTCACGCTAGTTGCTGACCACGAGAAAAACTAGTGTGCTTGCTCCATCCAGCAAGGTAGGACTTATTTTCATAATATTACAAGGATCTGCGGGACAGACTACCTTATAAGACGTGAAGCAAACACTCACGCCTATCACTGATGACAACTAAAAACGAGTGCACTTATGGCCCCATCCAGCAAGGTAGAACTTCTCATGATTAGATAACAAGGATCTTTGGAACAGCCTATCACCGACGATGGCAATAACATATGTTACCCCCTGCAGCTAATAGGACTTCTTTTGATAATACTACAAAGATAAGGAACAAGCTACTCTGTACGACATGAGGCGAATATTCACACTAGTCACCGACTACGGCAAAAAAACGAATGCGCCGCGCCTGTGACCCGCTCCAGGTAGAACTTATCGTGATGTTATAATATTACAAGGATCTTTGGAACAGGCTCACCCAGACAAGACCGAATAAGTCTGCTGCGCTATCCCTACTGTTAACTGATCAAGGACTTATATCTTCTATCACTGATTGTACTCAGGATCCGATATGATTCAGGTTGAAGATTCTGGTGGAGTACTCAGGATTAGTGAATATGAGGAGCAGGCTAATTAATACTCTAGTATTACATGTGGTGCGTACTCTTTTCTGTTTTTGATTTGATTTTTGACCGAGCGAGCGCAGCGAGAAAATCGTCTCTGTTTCAGCTTGGGCAAAAATGCGTTCGTATGTCTGTACGGATGTTCTCTATTTACAGGTGGGCGTAACGCGCCGATGACGCCAGTCTCCAGCGTGTCGTCCCACTTGACCGTACCCGAACTGCCGGGACACGACAGCCCCCCGAAGAATGCACGGTTCCATTCAAGGATCTCCTTTGCACCGGTACGTACGATTTATTGGATTTTGACGGTTATCATTGGCGAAGCAGCCACAGAATTAAAATTTGTGTAAATTATTCATGAGTCTCTTCCTATTCTTGAATATGACCCAGAGAGTTGAAACTATAGTTAAATCCGTTCGACTTTTCATCACTAGATGTCACTACACATTAATTGATAGGAGCGTCATCTAATTCGTAATTATTTAATTGCAAATTTTCTTTTCACCACTAGATGTTATTACTATTTTTTTGATATCAACGCCGTCTAACGACTTATAAGTAAATGATTGTAGTTTTTTTTCTGTCGCTAGATACCAAATTTTGATAGATATATACAGTCTTAGCCACATTCTACTAAACGTTTGAAGCGAAAATCATACCCCTGAAAGTTCTTGTCATTATGTGTCCCTGTTCAAATTATTTCGTGCAATTCTTGACTCCGCGGATAAAGTGAAATAGAAATGCCACAGCAACTTGTCGCATAGCATTTTTTTATAAATGCGACATTCTGATAATCATCTTTAGCATAAAGACGTCCACTTCTGGAAATAGGCCCCCCAAAATCGTAACCCGGGCCACTGTTGCTCAGCTTGGCTAATGGACTCTCACGAAATTCATCAGATCATCAGTCTCAGTCAGATCGTTGCGTCTTCTGATACGTAGGTACCATTCAAAAACTTATTGGACTGCATTACGCATCGGCGGCTAATTGTAAGAGTAATGCCCCCCAACCCAGCCCCCCCCCCCCCCCCCCCCACGCCGCTTAAGTTAGCTTAACTGGATTTAAGAAAGTTTGGTAATAGTGACAGCAAAATGTGTCCACCAACGGCGCACGACCGGTCGTTGTGCAGATTCTTGGGGTAAATCGTTGTAAATAAATAAAATGTATTTATTTCGAGTAGCACTGACTCATATTTTTAACAATATACTTTATATATCTTAAATTTAAATAAGTGCTCAATTAAAAAAAACTTAATTAAAAAAATTACAGGTATTAAATTTAATTACTGATGTGCAAATTGCGGAAACTTTCCAAAATGCTTAAAAAAGGTCTTTTAAACAGGTATGTTAACGATAGACTTCAGACATTTTAGATACTAAAAAATGCTTTTTTTAAGCATTTTTTAGTATATAAAATGGTCTTATAAACATGTAAGTTAACACTAGATTTAAGACCTTTTTTAAGCATTCTGGAAAGTTTCCGCAATTTGCACATTAGTAAATTTAATTATGAAGAACAGCGCCATCTCTCTCGCTGTCCTAATACTTGCTGGAAAAGCAATGGGACAGAGACGTAGCGTGATACGCATATCTTGGAGTATGATTAATGCGCTTAAGCATTAAAAAAAGACACAGATGGCGCTACTAGTGATAACTAGGTTGCGTTTGAAAATTTCAAACCACGAACGTATTGTTCTGATAGCTCAGTTGGTCAGAGCACTTTTGCGTTAAAGAAAAGGTTTACTATGAAGAATTTAATTCCTCTTTGAGGGATAGGATGATGGTGATGAACTTCTTTTGTTTTAGTCTACTGCAATCATCATAGGAGAACATGAGAGCGACGCGCCGAAAGTAGAAGAGGTGCCCGCTCTGGTTTCTGCGCAGGATACGGATGCGACTGACGATGAAGTCGACGAAGACATAACTGGTTAGTCTATGAATCAAGCAAATAAGTTTCTGAAGTTAGTAGTCTAGCAAGGATCATTAATACAAGAGGACTGTTGTCACTGTCAATCGCCAGACTTTGGATCGTGCCTCGACGGCAACGAAATATCCAGGCAAAAACTAGATGGCGCTATAAAACCAAACATTAACGATGTTATAAGCGCACAAAGAAACACAGTAAACCAACAATTAGTTGGTAAACAGCTAATAATAAATAAATCGCAACATTTCAATACTGTGTCACGCTTGCAAAGTGGAGAGATAGTTGTAAATAATAATACTCACACATAGATGGTAATTGATGGTACTTGTACTAGCGTTGTAGAATTGTTTTTAAGTTTCAAAGTGATTCGACGGACGTAATGGGTCTAGCGGAAAGAGGTTGAAGACAAATGCTTACGCAAACTTACGTGGAGCGACTTTATGTAATTTTTTACGGGGGTATTATTATCGAATCGAGTCAATATCCCAAAGGATAGATTTCAAAACATTTCAAACTGACATATGGTAATCCTAGTGGCGCACGTAGCTTAGCTCGAAGAAAAACTGCCAATTCATGATATGGTACAACTTTAATGACAACTAAAATAGAAGACATGAAAGAAGAAAGGTAGTATTAAAACATAAAAGATATAAAGTGTATAAAAAGGTCCAAATGCTATATAGGTACGTCATGCACAACTTATAGATACCTCCGTTAAGCCTGCATATCAGATGCATTTAATTACCGACCTGTTACGCGATTCCTTCTTAAGTACCTAAGAGAACTCAATTCGGTCTAACGGTTGCTTTTCATTGTTCAAGATCAAACTCACACTGGCACCGTTTCTGGTGCTACCATGCCTGAGACCACGGATGCGACCGACGAAGACTTGGAGGGCGACTAAAAGAGGAATATTGAAATAGGCTGCTTTTCAACATCAATTTGTACGAAAACTGCAGTGCGTGCGAGAGTGCGGACGGCAGGCAGATTGACTGCAGCTCATACAGATTGCTGTTGGAATTGATTCCATCTGTAAGATTTCCATCGACCGGGTCGGATCAGGTTGGCTGCCGCCACATCGCAATAGATCCTCGGGCACTAGTGGCGGAATCGGCTGCTGACACGTTGACGGAAGTTGTACCACCTGGCGCTTGCTGAACACATCCGTCCGAGTGTTAAAATCTACTAGAGACGATGACACGGCGCGACGGAACCGACGTGCCGACTGTTGAATTCCGAGCAAGCGAAGGATTCTATTATTGAATCACGAGCGTAGTGAGTGATTCTAAGTTAGAATCCGAAGCGTAGCGGGTGATTTTTGCTATCGTGTCGCACATACAATTTTTCACCTCAGCAGTGAGAACATATTATATATACACAATTGTAGCTGTACTTCCAATCGTTGTGTGTGTTTATTGTCACACGTCATATAAACTAATATTTACAGTGTAACAGATGTAGTTAATATTTACAACTTGCCTCAAACCTCCTCCTTTTTTGGAAGTCGGTTAAAAAGTGCCAAATCTGTCCTCAATGGCGCTAGAGTAGTATGAAGTGAACAACCAATTACAAAACATTTTTATCGAAATATACTCAATCCTTCGTTCTACTTGTGATGTAAATATTCAATCGTGCTTAAAATGATTTTCCTTGCATCGTTGTGGGGTTTTTTGGCATTATTATACTAATTTATCATACGCACTTGCCACGGGCTCTTTGAATATAAAGAGAATATAAACTCCTTAGTGCTTCAAAGTTCAAATATTTTGAATTCGGCCATAAACCCAGCACTGAAAAATGAGAACTCGCGCCATTCTAATTTAAAAAAATAAAAAGTTACTTTGCCTCACGCTCGCAGCAAAATCGCATTTTGCACACTGTTAGCTCGCAGCAAAATCAGCATGTTTGAGCTGCTGAGGTGAAAAAAAATGTGACATATCCTGACGGCCCTAGAAATGAGAGTCGTGTCAGATATGTATACGCACTTGTGGCCAAGGACCAAACCCTTTATTTCACAAAAAACTAAAAAAAAACACAACTCAAGCCTCGGTGCCGTTCAATAGACTTAAAAATTTTCATGAAGTAAATAAAAAATACAAAAAAATGGTCAACAACTATGTATATTCGGATAAACAGTATGAAATAAAGGGTTAAACAGTATGAAACAAGAGGACTGACACTTGCCATACTTTGCATCGTGTTCCGATCGCAAGGAGATATTCTGGCAAAAACTAGATGGTGCCATAAAAAAAAAACATTTAACTATGTCATAATTAAATAAAGAAACATAGTATAGTAACAATTAGTTCGCAAATAGCTAATAATAAATAAATCGTAACGTTTAAACTGTATTACGCTTGCAAAGTTGAATAGTTAAAAAAAAAAAAAACGCATTTTTGTATGGAGGTGGTCAGTCCTCTTGTTTTTATTGTCTTTGGCTGTCGCAGATCTTAATACTGGTGATTGTAGGTAGGTACCTACCGCATTACCTTTACAGTCGCTCGGGCACCCTTGGCGCGCATCGGTTCGGTGGCCGTACGGTGCCGGTCAGACGCGACGACAGCGGACCTCCGCCGTGAGTCAGCGAAAAGCGAAGTAGTGTATCTATTCAGATACATATCGATGGCAAAAAGCAGAAACGCTATTGGCGGTTACTACGTTTCGGCTTTTTGCCGTCAATATATCTTACCACTGTGAAGACGATTTAAATTCCTTTGGATAAACCGCCGAAAATAGGAACCCGCAACACCGGCACTTATCGTTTCTCCTCTTTTGTTTTTTCTACTTAGAGGTTTTTTTTGTTTTGTTCTAAATCGATCCTGCCGGTATTTTTTCTCTGTGTAATATAGTGGAGTAATTTTAATTTGCAATTATATTATTTTGTTTATCCAGACTGCCACAGGGGTTATGATTATATTAGTTTTGCTACATTATTATATCGTTACATTACGTTATTTACAATACTCTTAAAATCTAAAGAATTAATTTAAGTATCTACTAGCGAATATTATTTCAATTATGTATGTCGTTAGAAACTTGTAAACTAAGAAGGAGTGAAAAAGTATGATTCGATTTGTGTTCGTGTCGTGTATCTAAGTTCTACACTTACATCCAAGTTGTAGTGTAGGTAACTTAGTTTAAAAGTTTTTCACGTCACAATATAAACTTTCAAGCGACATCGTAGCTTACTTGATTAGTTGCCAATTAAATCGGTTTATCTGTTGTCATTATTTTTGCTTTTCAATTAATTAATAATTGTCTGATAATGGAGCATTTATTACAATCACAAATTCGCGAGAGCTGCAGACTCGCCTTGCCCGAAGGGCTAAAAGACTTGATGTCTGATGTTTCTAGAGAGGTAAGAATTTCCTTGTGACCCACATTTATCCGAGTCTATCCGAGTTAAGTGCACCGTTATGAATTTCGCTATATGAGGGCTATTGTGCATTACTAGGAGGTTTTTATTTACAATCCGGCGTCCGATTTTTCTGGTTTGTCCATACTAGTTGGTGCAAAATCGGACTGCCGGACGGTAAAATCCCTTGTAGTGCACAATCACCCTTAAATCGTATATTTCAGGCAACACGGTCCATTTATAAATTCCTTACTATTATAAACTTGTGAGAATGAAATGTCTGCACTGCAAAAAATGGTTTCGGTCCGTTTCGTCTGGTTCCCTGTTCGTCTAACGAGTTAATGCCTTGTTCGTCTGTTTCCCCGTTCGTCTGTTTCTTCGTTCGTCTGTTTCCCCGTTCGCTTATTTCCCCGTTCTTATATTTCTTTTCGTGTTCTATCGTCATACATCTAATATTACCAAGAAAAAATAAATTTATGCATTGTATTTTCAATGTGTTCATGCAACTGAACCCTAATGAAGCGACTTAAAACACGAGTGTTTTAGATGACATCAGTGTTTTAAGCCGTAATGATGTACAGTTGGATACATTACTTTTTATCTTCACATATAGCCCAGCCTTACAGCTATTATTTTTACTATGAAATTTTCTTATCTATGGAAGTGAGTGAAAGTAGAAATATTATATTCATTACACACATATGATAAAGTACCTCATATATAACTAAATGTTTCATATGATAAATATGTAAATATTTCAAAAAACTGTGTTTTAAAGCTAATAATTAGGTCCCAGTTGCGTAAACTACGATTACTACAAAAGAGAGGACAATTAAATTAATAATTTAATATTTAGTTTTTTTTATAAAAACTTAACAAAATTCTATGCAGCTTTTATACTTTTAACGCTTGTTATTGTGTATTTTATATCATTCTTTTAGTTTAGACTGATGTAAATAATTTTATTTAAAAAGCGGTTAACTGTAATTTCATTTTTTTTTTTTTAAAGTCTGGCATGTGTCTTGTGAAAATAAATGTCGCGATGCTTTCTATTTTGCTTTGCCTTATTTTTATTATCAAAACTTTGACATACTTTGCTATCAAAATTGCGGGCATCTTTCTTTAGCTGTTGCAAAAAATAGTATAGGTTAAGACATAAAAATTTAAAACAATCGTTTAGTATTTTACCTATATTTTCTTTTTAGTTAAAAGACCTAGTCAATACCATTAAATATTATTTACGTATCTCTCATATATTTAAGGGAAGAATAGGAAAATAAACGAACAAGGAAATAGACGAACGAGGAAATGGACGAACAGAGAAAATGAATAAATGGGAAATGGACGAACGGGGAAATGGATGAACCGGGAAAATGACAAACTGGGAAATGGACGAACGGGGACCGAGTAAACGAACGTGGAAATGGACGAAGGGTGCAGAATTGCAAAAAATGAATGTCCCGGACCATTTCGAGCTCACTAAATCGATTTTATTTTTGTATGTTTGTATGTATCGTTGTGGCTTCATCACGCCAAATCGGCTAAACAGATTTCAACTATATTTGGTACATGGGTAGCTGGTCATCCAGAGATGGTTATAGAATACTTTATCCAACTATGCTAAAAATAAAAAGAGCGGTTATGATTTTTCTCCTCCGCTAACGAAGTTGCGGGCACCTTCTTGTTAAATATAAGAACTAAACAACTTAGTCATATTTTTAAATTCGACATATCACGCAGGTACGAGATGTCAGGTAGCCTCCCGCGGAAAGCCGCGAAACATCTTACGGCCAGAATTCTTCCTTTGAGGAGGCCGCAAATTTATCTGTGGAATTCTCGGAGGAATTAAAATTCACGTTTTCCCTATCCTCAAGGCAGGCGCGCGAGGCGGGACAATATGGTGACTGTTTTAAGCCCCTACAGCATTAGACTTGAGCTGCTAAATGCGTGGTAGTATTTTCAGGGTTCCGTACCAAAAATGGTGCGACTGTCTGGCTGTCTGTCTGTCCGACTATTAGAGCCCCATATCTCAAAAACTGCTTATGATATATTTTTGAAATTTAGAATATTTATAAACATGGTCAGCATGTATTGCGAAGGAAACATTATAAAATATATTTTTTATTTTTTCGCCCTACGGGTGCTTGACGTCACACCATGCGTAAAACGATCGCACGGCGTGACGTCACGGGAAACTTTAACGGGCTTTTCTCTTTTGATCTTCATCATTATTTGTTTAATTTAAAAGGAAAAATACGTCTCCAATGCTTTCTGATAATCTAGTTGACGGACTAATTATCTTTGTTTAGGACACAAGCCTATTAACATTTAAATATTAAACAATCATAAGGATTCAAGCAAAATACCGAATAAAAAAAATATGCATTAGGTACTACGCGCTCAACCACAAGACCTCTATCAGTTCATCGCCGACTACCTCTCAGTGCTGTTAGTTGCGCGCGAGCACCTGTTCATTGCGTCGCGTGTATGCGACGACGTGTGCAAGAACCGTTGCTGGCGGGAGTTGGAGGATGAACTGCGCGGATTGTCGTTAAGCGATGAAGACGTCCAGGAATGCTTGAAAATAGTTGAGAAGTACTTTTCCAGCGATGAAGGTTTGTTATAAATATATGACATGATTTTAATTTTGAACACCCCAATCGCCCTATAACTGAACAAATTGGATAATGGAACGGATTCAATTTATTGTGATGAGTGATGTCATAATACAAAACTGGGATTGTTATTCCTTATTTACAGTGAAGGAGGGTATTTTGCTGCAAAAGTTAGTGCAGAAAGTTGGTGTAGGACAAAAGGAGCTCCCTGCCATACAGGAGGCAGTGCGGCGCGCTTTCTTACACCATCGAGTCAACAACCCTGTTGAGGTAGTAACTATTGGCACTGGAACTACCATCAGGAGATACATATATCATCAGGGTGCCCATTGTTTCGCCGACAAACTTTTCATCGAATATCATTTCACCGAAAACGTTTCGCCGAATTTTTTCTTCGCGTATTTTCATTTAGTGTAATTTTATCGCATCGACAGTTCATTTCAACTTTTATTAATTCGTAGAAAAAATATTCATGGTTCATTTCGTATATTTTTTAAATGGAGGAAGTACATTACATCGATTTTCATTTCTTCGACGTTATATTTCAACTCATTCTTATATAATCGAATACATGTAAATTTCAATGGCAAATGAACGGGTGCCTGTCGTTTCGCATAACGTTTTTTGTCCTAAAAATGTTTGGCCGAGAATGTTTGACATACTGTTGAATGGCATACTACTCGTTAGTCCTAATAATTTTTGCGCATACTCATTTAAAGTCCTAAAGCAAGTTTGTCCTAATATTGATAACTCTAAAATCGAATTAACTAAAGCATACTATTCCTAACATGAATTGTCCTAAGAATTATTTTGCCTATTATTAAATTGGCTACAATTACAGCACCTAAACTAAACTAGGGCAGGCGTGAAGTCAGAAGCGTTACGTATTCTACTTTAAGGCAGGTCAGACTTCGGTTCGGTTAGGTAGTGTTAGGTAGAACTGTGACCCTAACGAGCGAGCGAAGCGAGCGAGCGAAACGCCAGAACCAACAAGGTTGAGAAGGTTAGGTTTTGCTGCGTTTTTATTGCGACAGGCAATATTGCACAAGACAGCAATACAATTTTACTACGAGCGTCAAACGCCTTAAAACCATGATTACCCACATCAGCACATTACGGGTAATCTATCACTTTACAGAAAATCGATTCATCGAATATCTGTTCCCAGAACACTATTCGCAGAATGTCGTTATGACGTAGGAATCATTCATCGAACTTCAGTTGATCGCTGTTACATTTCTTCGAATTACCTGTTACACCGGAATCGAATCATCGAATTTTACTTCACTATTTTATTTGTTTATCACAATAGTTCTTTTTGTTTTACAAATATCCCTCCATCACTCCACTAGCGTTATTATTATAAAGAAAGATCAGATACAAATGAAAAAATTTTTCGACGATACTGGACTTGAACCAGTGCCTTGAGCCAGACCGGGGCAGCACGCTCTACCATCTGAGATAATCGTCCACACCAGCAGTCGACGAATTTTGTCATCTGTTCTTGCTTATGGATCTCTGTATGGTGCATCCATACATCGTAATGAAATTTCGATGAAGTGAGTTGTCGATGAAATGAAAATACTTGAAACGTTATCTTTGAAGTCAAATTCGACGTAACGAGTGTCGGCGATTCAAGGGTAAACCATATCATCATCATCGTAAGTAGACCGCAAGGGCACTTTTACAAGTCTGAGTCTAAGTCTACCGGCATTCTCCAAGAGGAGACCACTGCTGAGAAGAAAGCCGAAACAAACTCAACAGTTAATCATTTTATTTCTTAACACGTTCCCCGTCCGGGTGCCCCCAATTTGGAGCCATGAAGCTCTTGTTCAGGAGTCCATGCTCCCACTGTGGGGACACGTCTCCATAATAAATGTGACAGTTGGACTTGTTATATTGTCAGATCGTTTTGTATGGGTATAAATATTATTAAGGGGATATTTTACACAAACCGAACTAAAGTAGGATTTTTAATAAGGTGAAGTAAACTGACGTTTACAGACACAGGTCGACCGTGATTATTTCATTATGGCAGAAGTAAAGTATTTCTTATGGATAAAATAAACCATAATATCACCGGTTACACGTATTTTCATGTATAATGTTGTAAAATTATTTCTAAATAACAAAATATTCACGTTGACACCTGTCAGTTTACTCCAGCTAATTAAAAATCCTACTTTAGTCCCATGGTAAGCTCAGTGATTCTTGTGTTATGGGTACTAGAAAGAAAAAAACGCCCAAGACTCAGGAACAAATATGTATGCTCATCACACAAATAATTGCCCTTACCGGGATTTGAACCTTCAGCTTAGCAGGCAATGTTACTCCCGCTGAGCCAAACCGGTCGTCTCGTCACGTTACAGTATCAGTGCTTAGCCTATCGTAAATATTTATTTTTAAATATCCACTCTATGCGTAGTTTTAAGTGCCTAAAGAAACTGACTGGAGAGAGTTTGACTCAAGGAGTGAGTTTGACTCTTATATCAGGGTGTCATGAAGCAATACTTTTTAATTATAACATCTTTTATGTACATGATATTACACTACAAATGAATAAATGAATAAATGAATATTCATACTAGCTTCTGCCCGCGACTTCGTCCGCGTTAAATTCGTTTATCGAGGATAAGGGTATTTTTCCGGGATAAAAAGTAGCCTATGTCCTTCCCCGGGACCCAAACTATCTCCATACCAAATGTAATCCAAATCGGTTCAGCGGTTTAAGCGTGAAGAGGTAACAGACAGACAGACAGACAGACAGACAGACTGACACACTTTCGCATTTATAATATTAGTAGGATTTTTTAATTATGCCTTCGTTAAAATTATGCCTACAGTCGGCTTCGACAGACAGCGAGTTGGACGAGACGTCACTTGCAGCGAAGCACACTCTCAAAATATACAAACAGGCCACAGAAGATCCCGGCATCAACTACGATTGCATCGCGGCAAAAATACAGGTAATTGGCGTTTTTACTTTAAAACCGTCGAGCATCTTCTTGGCTCCTTACTAAATTCTTGTAGAGTACTTACTGTACAGTATTAAAAATTTCAATTGTAAGAGATCGAAATTCCTTTTTTTAATTAAGAGGTCACTGCCGCAACTTGATTTCATGCAGTCAGTGGAATGGCGTCCATAAGTCGATTCCCACCGGGTTGCCCAAAGAAAAGCTTAAAACCCCATTTTTCCACTTTTTAACATTCGAGATGCCATGCCTCTGTGCAGTGTATACTACTTTGGATAAGTAAAGTAACTGACAAATGAGGCTTGATTTACAGCGGTAAAAAATCTGTAATATCAAAAGTGCCAAATACAAAGTGGTACTCACTTAATACATTAATGTGTAGAGTAATATTTTGGATTTTGAAGTTCATTGTTGCCAAGCAATTAGTAAACCAAATGTAGAACTCTGAGCGGCTGCATCGGCTGGTATGGTCCGCGGTTTCTCTAGCTTTTAGTTGTAGAATTGGCTCATAAAATTACGCCTATTGAAGCTGTAAACATGAAAAACTGTGTACCACCTATGGGATTTTAACTCACGTCTCCTCAGCTCTCCGGGCTACCAACTAACCGGTAGGTAGCCCATCGAATCCATTCGGCCACTGGTGCATTGATTGCTCAATGCTCAAGCATTAATTGAAGTTTTACATCCTTTTTTCCCTTATATTATTTTAATATTACTAGCAGACGTCTCAGCTTCAGTAAAAGTGTTCTCAAAATGTTGAGATTTTTGTTTCAGGCAGCATATCGTGCATACCGCATTCGACGTAAACGCGATGCGCGTGATGCGACGAATTCGGGGAACAAGATCGACACAAACGAAAAAGTCCGCTTTCAAAACGAGGTATGGCAGTAATACCTAATTGTACTTATCTGTCATTAATTTACGAGTGTAGAAACCAGTAATAAGACATTCATTATTTTCCGAAGTAACCGTTTATAGCTAAAATACTTACGTCCATAATTACAAACGTCATTTTTTTATGGAAATTCTTAACCACTAGATATGCCATACGCATACAGTCCCCTCCGCCAAAGTAATCGTAAAATCTCCGGTTAGTTTATACAGTAACTGGTCAGTGTGTGGATGTTTTTTTGTTTGTAGGTTATTTCTTTTCATTTGTTGCCTTTGTAGAAAATATGAATATTTCTGTAATGTTTCTGTACGTGTTCCTTACTCCCCGCTAAAAATGCATGAAAAATTTCTTCGGTAATCCATTATTTGCTCCATTAGTTAAATGCTCTGTGGAAGGTACCTATAGAATTGTTATGAAACTTTAGGTAAATGTCCCAATGTCCAACACTGTCCCATTAGATGGCACCTTCAAACTTAATTAGTAAGTAGCAATAGGGGTGAAAAACAGGCATTCAATTATTTGAATTAAGCAGTGATACTTTTGACGCGTACCTTACGTCATTTCTAATTTGAAAAGTCATTATTATTATTTTTATCGTATGGTGTTATTTTTGTCAAAGAACAAGGTTTAGATATAAACTAGTCATAATTTATACGGACGCATTACTACAAGGCACATACAAGAAGGGTATTTCTTGAGTGATTCGCATGTCTTGGAGTATGGCTAATGCCCTTAGCATTTAAAATACAGAGGGCGCTACTAATACTAACTAGATTGTGTTGGAAATTTTCATGCTACGTACGTAAAGTTGCGATAGCTAGTTGGTAAGAGCACTTCTGAAGAGGTCAAAGAGGAGGAGGAGAGGTTAAAGACAAGGTCGCAGGATTCAATCCTAAAGGGTGAGTACTATTAAATTGTCGCCAACATTTTTCGTTTTTTTTCTCTGGATTCGCAACCTTCTTTGGTTAAACTGATCAGATTTAAAATTAAATGTATTTGCATGTTTTAGTCTTAAAAAAAACGTTCTATTGTTTTTATCTGTCAAGATGTCATCAAAAGAAAAAAGCGTTCGTGAATTAATTTTGCGAGAATTTTCTATAAATCCTAATGTATCCACTTCGGCGCTTGCGAAATCGTGCAATACAAGTCGAAGAACAGTGCAAAGGACTCTCAAAAAACTAAAACAAGGTGGGACTGTTGAGAGAAAACAGCGACAGGGTCATCCAACAAGAAAACGGAACAAAAAACTAGATTCAAAGGTGTGTAAGCTGTTTGATCAGAATCCGGCTATATCTTCCCGAGATGTGTCCAAAAAAGTTGGTACAAGTCAGACAAATGTACAAAAAATTAAAAAAAAAGTGCGGTATATCTACTTACAAAAAGCAGAAAGCCCCGAAAAGAACGTTAGACCAATATAATCGAGCAGTGAGACGGTCTAGATTATTGTACACCCTGTTGGTTCAAAAAACCGGTTGCTTAATTATTGATGACGAAACATACGTCAAGGCTGATTTCAAATCAATACCAGGAAACCAATACTTTTCTTCTCGCGACACCTCAAGTCTGCATGAATCAGAAAGAGTGATTCAAGTGGAGAAATTCGCCAAAAAGTACCTCGTGTGGCAAGCAATATGCCAGTGCGGCATGAGAAGTTCGCCTTTTGTAACCACTGGCACTATTAAGACGGATATTTATAAATCCGAATGCTTAAAAAAAAGGTTGTTACCACTCATAAGAAAACACACTGTTTCGACATTGTTCTGGCCAGATTTAGCAAGTTGTCATTATTCAGCTGGCACTTTGAACTGGTATAAACAGAATTCTGTCGATGTGGTACCGAAAAATATGAATCCGCCAAATTGCCCAGAACTGCGGCCAATTGAAAAATACTGGGCCAATATTAAAACAAAATTGCGGAAAACATGCCAACCGGCTACATCATTACCCGATTTCAAAAGGAAATGGATAAAATGTACTAAACTGATCAAGAATGAATCCGTGCAAAATTCTATGAAACGCGTCAAGAGTAAAGTCCGAGAATTCTCTCGTCGTAACCTGGAGAAACCATAAAATTGGGTTAACTGATTTATTTTATCATGCCCTTTCTTGTAGATAAAGCATTTTGAGTTTTTACAATATTATTTCATTTTGTAAACTAAAAGTCAAATGGCGACAATTTAATAGTACTCACCCTTTACTTGCAATTTAGTAGGTCGCATTGATTATTTCCTTAAAAATCCAACTCTGTGTTATAAAAATAATTTATTTAAGTTCTTTGGGCCGGGCCGCGGAGAGTTTCAACCGCTGCACTTTTATGTAACGATTTTTTTATATCATACGTGACTAAATTCGATTAAGCTTTTGAATAGAAATAGAAAATGATGCCTTGCCTAACTTTTGCCTAAAACTCTGATGTGTTTGTCATTTTATTCACCAGTAATTTGTCACATAAAAGTAGAGGCGGTCGAAACGCTCCGCGGCCCGACCCTTTTACTACTATGTGTATAATAGTAATTAAATGTTGTTTTAATTTATTGAAGACAACGCTATTAACAGAGTTTTTACCAACAGAAGGACCAGTTAGCAGCGGATTTAGTTAAAACAAACAGATGTAAGTACAACATCAAATATGATCTATTATAGCGGCCGCCTGCGACTTCGTCCGCCTTAAATTCGTTTATCGCGGATTTAAGGTATTTTTCCGGGATAAAAAGTAGCTTATGTCTTTCCCCAAAACTCGATATTTTACTAATTTAAATGTGAAACATATTACTAGGATTTCAAGTTCCTAGCGTAAAAAAATAGTTACTGTCCATACATATTTTCATCCCCTTTTTCGTCCCTAAAAGGGATGAAATTTGACATACATTATAGCCTATGTCCTATTATGATATATAAGGTGCATAACTGGAAAGTTTAATAAAAAATCTTATAGTGGTTTTTTAAGATTAAGTGGAACGTACATACATACTTTCACGTTTATAATATAGTTCGGATACGGATAAGGATTATAAAGTTGAAATATTAAATGTTTGTGTTAAATATGTGATAAATATCAAATAGCCCGCTATTTGAAGGTCACTGAAACGATTCTATTATTTTTTTGTATGTTTATATGTGTCGTTGTGACTTCATCACGCCAAAACGGCTAAACGGATTTCAACTATTTTTGGTGCACGGGTACCTGGGGCTCCACGGATGGTTATACCCTGCAGAAAAAAGTGTTATGATTTTTCTCCTCCGTTAATGAAGTTGCGGGTACCCCCCTAGTTTAATTATAAGATTTAATATAAAATACTCGTATGAGGAATTAAAAAATAGGGATTAGTTTTTTCTCTCAGAATATGGAGATCGCAAATACCTGTTGGTATTTTGATAATGGAAAAATAGTGTCCCAATTAGTCCATACAACGTTTCAGGACATTCCGTTATTTAACTCGTCCTGTTTGTTGTTGTGAATGTTTTTATTGTTTGGCTCAAACCTTGCAATTCAAATTTGGCCCACTTTTCGGTGTCCGATTGAGCTAAAATTTGGCATACTTATGTAATTTCGGTGACAGTTAAATATTATGATACCATCGAGCTGATTTTATTATGGTGCCGGAACGTGGTCATAGTAACTTTGTAATAAATTAACGCAATGTCACCGAGTTTGGGCTTTTTAGAATCGTCTCAATGAAAAAAGTATATATAATCGGCAATAAAATTCCGTCCCAAAGATGTTTTTTTATACATGACCTAATTGACCGGGGGCCTCTATTTTATCTATGAGAATTTGATATCCATTCTGAGTCCAACTGTCCCAAAATGTCATATTGCACAACGTTACAGGTGCAAGCAAATGTTCGTCAGTATCCCTGGCTGGCTCATTCCTCTCGCTTCCCAAGTACCAGCCCTACTCCATCCAGCACCGCCCAGACATCGCGGAGGTCGATGAGGTCGGCCAGAAAGAGAAAGAACACGCCAATTATGACTACCTCGCGCCTGGGATGAGTCAAGAGGTATTATTTTTGGTGCTGTTTTCCGGCTAGTATCTACTAAATGCTGTGTGGACATTCAGCAAGCCACGACACCATATGTTTATGATGCCACGCACGGGCGTATGGGAAAACGGTGAGTACTGAGTACCTATTTATTGCTACACTAGGTATTTTTTCATTTTGTTATGAAAACCTATCTGGGCTCTGGGAATTTAGTGGGATTGCAAATGTTTTAACGCGGTAGAGGCCCTCGCCGGTGGAGGCGATGGTGTCGTTGTGAAGTATGCCTTTATCAGTACCAGGTAGGAGATACAACCAAGTTCCGTAGATTTACTTATGGTCCCCTAGGTTAGGTAGAACGCATCCACAATACTTCGCTATTGCGTCCTTTCCTGGGCTGCACGTTTCACCACGAATCGCGCTAGCCGGACTATTCTCAGCTCCAATACCACAGAGCGCCTTGTGTTAGGGTGTCCATATTTCTCTTTCCCTTATGGAGTCCATTCTAGAGCTTGTCTCAGAAGTTCTATGGGCTACCCAGTTTTGTTTGTAGGTACCAAGTTCATAGATTACGTAAGCTAACTGGATGGTGTTTCGCAGAAAGCACCCATTCGTCATCTATCTACTTTTAACAGATTTGAAATACCTACACATTACTATATCATTCAATGTTTTAATTACGTCCACAATGACGTATCGACAATGTCCAAATCCCTATATGTTACCTTCCTATCTTGTCCAGATCGTTTTATTGCCCTCGTGTGACTAAAAAGTTAAACACTATATCATACATATATAATTTTCATTTATTCTACAGGACGCTGATAACAAAAGAAGTAAAAAGATTAGTTTCCACAATCTACCAAAAGTGGTGGAGGTGGACTACAGTGAAGTTGTGGACGAAGCAAACGATGCAGATTACGAATCAGACGAGGTTGAAGAACATGTACTTAACGAACAGTTAGGTGTTCTAGAAGGAATTATCGAGAATGTGCAGCAAACTTGCTGTGGTGATACGAACGAGGAGCATAGTAGTTGTAATGAGATGGCGACGAGAAATACTCACGTCGAAAGTGAACTTAGTGGTGATGAAACAGAACTGAGTGAGACTACAGTTGAGGAGAACGATGATAGTGATTCTGCGCACCTATCTGAGATGCAAAGACTTTCCAAGAATTGGATTGCTAATGATTACGTTCAAGCAAAAAGCGGAGATGATGCTAAGGAATCAAGGTCCATAAACGCACTTGATGACGAGATGAAGCCGTTGGTTAAAAAAGACGAGGTCGAGAATTTAAATGAGCTATTAAGGGCTGACTCTGAAGAAGTAGAGATAAAAACTGAGAACGAAGTAATTGACGAATACGAAAATTTTCTAGTCTAAATTAATTTAGGAGGAACATGTCGCCGTTGCTTTGTTTGTCATCTACAGAAATTGGTTTGAGACATAACATTATTACTTTATACCCTGATTTGACCAACATACAACAAAGAGTTGGCCTGCTATCTGGATTTCACCTTTAAACTATTTAATCGGAATGGTTATTGACTAACGAAAGCTTGACGTTTTTTCACAAGAACCAATGATTTTTTACCGAGGTATTAGTACCTATCGATTGGTTTATGTTACGAGTACTAGTATGTTGTACGTTGCTATTCTGCATAGACCACACCCTCCCCAGTGAAGTCATCTGTGATATTATGTGACCGTGGAAATTAAAGAAAGAAAGAGGTAAAAGAGGTTATTTTATAATTTTATTATGTACGTTTATAAAACAGGTCTTATTACTAATGAAGGACAATTTTCAACGATATTTTTTTATATTTTTGGTCAATATTATGCTTTATGTAGCCTATCAGAAATAATATATATATCTTATGACCTATGTGTTTTGGACAAACAGTGCATTCACATACTATACATACTTATATTTTAAAATAAAATAAATGCCTTGATGTCATATATTAATCCCATGGGTAATTTTATTCAGATGCGATTTAAAACAAACTTAAAATTATTAAATTAACAACAAAATATTAACAATTATCTATGCAAAACAAAGAAAACTATACACAATAGAAAAACGCACTGAGATAATTAATATGGTTTCATACAGTTATGTAAATTATTTAAAAAACACTAATATTATATTATTAACGATATTATAGATGTCGAGTATTCAAATAATATCGCGACACAGGACGTACAGACCTACTGACTTATATGATTGATTACACGAAAATAAGGCGCTTATTGCTAAGAAAATATGCTATATAGGAATACTGTAAAGCTAGGTTTTTTATTAAAAAGAATAACTTAGAAATAAACAGAAATCACAGCAGATTTCAATAATCACTACGCATTATACAATTATTATGACATATTATTACCATTATTGTGATTGAAATTATGCGTTTGAATACAAATCAAATTGCTAGGACATTTTTGGCAAATATGTACTTAAAAAATAAATTAGACTAGTGAAATGAACGTCAAATAAGTAAAAATAAATTGTTCGATTGGTTATTAATATAGTATAGGTACAGACAGCTCAAATATCGATACGGGCAAGCTTGTTTTACGTACTTAATATCTACTACTAAAATCTGCAGCAAAAGTAACAATAACATCTTCAGAAAAACGTTCAGCTAAAAATGTATTATCTAGATAAAGCTTTCGTTTGCGTAGCTGCTTTTGCTGCTAATTACAATTAACCACATCACTTATTTCATCAATGGTACATGTAAGATGTATAATATATATAATATATTCCTCAGAAGCCCTAACAGGCACTACGATGTATGAAAAATGTCAACGCATGCATTCGGTCCAGGTATTATTGCATCCAAATTACACATTATTCTGTCTGGCTCATACATTGCTTACTAATGCTGACTGTACCTCATTTTAAATTAATCATAAAGATCTGTCTCAATCTTAACAATTCAAATAAAAAATAAACTTCCTAACAAAAAACATACCTACAAATAAAAAAAAATCTAATATTCTGGTACGTTGAAAGGTAAACTTTAAAATATATGTATCCATCAGTATATTTGAGCGATCAAATTGTAAAGAGATCTCGTAACTTACACTTTGGTATTTTCCCAATAGTTTTCTCACTTTGACTTATGACAGTAATCTAACCAAATCTGAAAGAATTAAATGCTATTGAAAAAAATCCCTCTGTCCTCGTAAAATTGACTTGCGTTTGATAGGAATATTTTTATCCCGGGGTACTTTCCATCTATATAATGTTTAGTTTGATTCTACTGTGGAATAAATTAACATCAATTTTAGCACTGGAATATGTCTTAAACAGGAAGGTGCCGAGGCTAAACCACGTATTTTAAAGTAGGTCTTCCCTTTTTTATCGGTAGGTATCTATTACCGATTTCACCATTTCCCATTTACCACACATTGCATAATTAGGTCACCTACATATATGCGTATTTTACCGGACAAAGGAGAGTTTCGCAAATTCTTTTTACGTGTGTATCTTACGTCTTTTGAGTTGCAAGTAATTTAACAATATTAAACATGATATTTTCTTCTGTTTCCGCGATTATTACTCATTTAAATAAGACAATTTAACGGATTATATCGCGTATATTATCTCATTTGAGTTATCAAATGTGATAATATACGCGATAAATTAGATATATTAAATTGTTTATTTAAATATTAAACATGTTTAAGGGCTTATCTTACCAATACAAGTTAATTGCAATCTTCGGTAGGTTATTGTCATAGGCCGTTACTTAACTAAGTATGCATCGAATGTCATGGAGCGAGAGATGTCAGCGGCGGTACGTTAAATGGTGTCCACACCGCCACCGTTCATCTTGTTGCCGTATTCACTTAACACCTGAAAAGACATACAAATATTAAACGAATTACCCTTTTATGGTAAGTAAAGAATTCATAAAATTTTCACCACTGATAACGGGGTCTGCTCATTAAAGAGTATTTCCCACAGTGAATGTTTTTGCATGTGGAAGGTGTTTGTTAAAGGTGGTGCTAAGGATATTAGTAGGTAAATTTTTGTCGAGTCCTTTCTACTTATGCTATTGCGTCGTAACGCGTTAATAAAGGCGTTAAACATGACATTACACAGATGTGGCCAACAGTTTAGTGCCCTAAAAGGGATGTGGCATTGTTAGTGACGGTAGACGTTAAGCGATAGCTCGGGTGGCGGTTTTTTCGACACATCAAAGGGTTTAATAGCCTTTAACGGCGCAATTCCGCTAATGTGGCCACAGTTGTCCACATTTACATTAACATAAAAGCAGGTGGATCAGTAGCATTACAGGAAACATTGCCATAGTGTTTAACAACGAAGCACAAAAATTACGATATTATAAAACGTCCTTACAGCCACATTGAAAGTTCAATAGATTAAAATTAAAAAAATCTCCGGCAGCCGAGTGGTTCAAGCGACTTTCAAACAGGAGGTTTTAGGTTCGAATCTAGCCTGTAAAATTAAATTTCTTGGAATGTATCTACGGAATGTCATTTGATATTAACTGCTTGATTTCCGGTGAAGGAAAACATCGTGAGGTAACCTGCATAGATCTGTGAAGAAATTTCAGGGTTTGTGTGAAGTCTCCATCGCATTTGACTATCTCCCTGGACAATATATAAATAGATGTTTTATTTGAATACCCCCTTGGCGTTGACCTGAGAATGGTAGACATACAATGGCATCGTGAACGCCATTTTTAACACGCTTTTATTAAGTCGACCTGTATGTAATAACTAACTATGTAATGGAACCTAAGGTAACTAATTAAACTATCTTCCAAGGATCGTAGCGTCATGAAAATTGGCAGCTGTATGTAGTTCTGATGACAATAGAATAATATGGTACTGTCGAACTGATCTGATGATGGAGCCGGAAGATATGAACTGGAACTTCATGATGGAACATCGTATCATTAGCTTTGTTTGGATTTGCTTCTTAGCCTTCACCAAAAAGCTAGCAGTAGAATATCAAGTGACATTTCGTAGATAAACTCCAAGAGATTCAATGGTACAGGCTGGATTCAAACTCACGACCTCCTGTTTCAAAGTCGCTTGAACCACTCGGCTAGCGGAGATTGTTTTATTAGTGCACTCGTAATCTATAGTTCATGGAGAACCGACAATCTATTGCAGTTTCAAGGTGGTTATAACCAATGCCCTTACATGGTGTCATGTTAGTTTAAGGTATCAATATACTACATGAAAGCAATAAAGAACTGTGAACTATGAACGACGCCGCAACTTGCGATAGATCTAACACTTGGGTGCTATTTGATGCTGACTAAACGTAATGGCGATGACTGACCTTGTAGAGGAAGATATAGTGGTGCCGGTTGGAGAGCGAGTGCGGGCGCTGCGCGCGCAGCTCGCGCACGACGCGCGGCACGTCGGCCGCGTGCGCCGCCAGCGCGCGCGCGCTGACGTCCAGCGCCACCAGCGCGCACGACCGCCCCGCGCCCGACGCGCACACCACCGTGCACGGCCGGACTCCTGGGGATTATCACAATGATTGAGGCTTATGCTCATACAACAGTGGTTTTCAATTGAGTGGTCCTAGTCAATATTTAAATTAACTAAGACACGCTTAATGTTACACGCTCTTTTTGAAAATACGCAGAAAACATCTATGAAAACTTTGGCGATTTTTAAAGTGATCAAAAACTAAACATAAGGAGGCAAGAGTGGCCACTTACCCTTCTCCCAATTACCCTTAGTTTTTAGTTATTATGATAGTACCAATTAACAATCAATAAATCCAGGGTTACCTTCGATCTCAGACGCTGTTTTCATTGTATTGAGTGTGGTGTTAGTGGGGAATCCTCGTTGCATAATTCCCTTGGCCTCAGACCAGCAGTAAACTTTGAGCTGGCACGTTATTTGGTTTGAATGGGATCGCTGGATGGGATAGATTCTCAACCTTACCTTCGACCTCAGACGCTGCCTTCATCCTGCTGAGCGTGCCGTTGGTGGCATGCCCTCTTCGCATCATCTCCTCGGCCTTAGCTGGCGAGTACACATTTACACCGTTGCCTGGACTACCATCTTCGCGCAGCTTCGTCAGATTGCCGAACGAGGAACGGCTGCCGTCGCCGTATATAACTTCTACACCTGAAGAGTTAAGTCAGAGATGTATTTAAGTAAAAGCCACTACACTTTTGCGAAGTTTTGAAATTCAAGGTAGAATATTGCCAATGCATAATTCACCTAAACAAATAAGCCACTGAACTTCATATCTACTGCGACCTGGACCTCGGCCAGAAGTAGCCACTTCACAAGCATGTGTGGACTAAGGTTCAAAATCAAGGTAAGATGGAAGTATAAGAAAGACATTTTTTTTTTTTTCAAAAATGCTCTAAAGGCCTTGAAATAAAGTTAACCTTTCAAAGTTCCCCTCACTTCTGTCTTACCTGCAATTACTTTTTTTACATGCAGGTTAAATGTACTAGTTTTCGATCCTCGAATTTAACATGTCTAGCAACGGGATACTTTATTTAAAATGCTTTACTTGGAAAGAGACGTAAAGTATATTAACTAAAAAAATGTCTACTTTTTGTTTTACAAATATCATGATAATAATCACAATTTTTGCAATTTATTAGTGGATCACTCCACTAGTGTTATTATTATAAACAAAGATCAGAAACAAATGAAAAATTTTTTCGACGATACTGGACTTGAACCAGTGCCTTGAGCCAGACCGGGGCAGCACGCTCTACCATCTGAGCTAATCGTCCACACCAGTAGTCGACGAATTTTGTCATCTGTTCTTGCTTATGGATCTCTGTATGGTGCATCCGACTCTTTAGCCGTTAGCGCCGCCTAGTGAAGAACTATGAAGTTACTTTCACTTGTCTTTGGCTCAAGGCACTGGTTCAAGTCCAGTATCGTCGAAAAAATTTTTCATTTGTTTCTGATTTTTGTTTATAATAAAAAAATGTCTTTTAAACACTCCGCTACCCAAAGGTTGTCTGGAAGAGATTCAGCGATAAGACCTGTTGCTTATCTCTGTTTGACAGTAACTCTCATCTGCATAATTTCTGTGTATAGGTGTGCTATGAAGAGTGTTTGTATTGTAAAACCAAGGAAGCAGAAACCCACCTTCATCGTCATACTCTTTGGCCGTCTGCGAAACCTTCATGTAGCTCCTCATCTCCGACAAGAAGTCCAGCACCGAGTCGTAATCATCAGGGACGCCCTTCGCCGGCCAGAAGTACCAGAGCTGCGTGACCTCCCGCCAGGTCCTCGTGGTCAGGTTGATGAGCTGAACGCTGGAGACGGCGTACTTGTCGCGCTGTTCACGTTTCTTGAGTATGATCTGGTATTCCCCGAAGGTTCGCTTGTTGTCTGATACCTCTGATGGGGGGAGGTATTCGTAGCATTTTTCCTAAAAAAAACGTTGCCAAAAAAAAAAGTAAACATTGATGAGAATTTTAAATTCAAAAATTCTAGTTCACAGTTTCTTCACCAAGTGTTTTATAAAATATTTTCTCTGTTATTCTCTTACTTTTTCAGCCGTTTGCCATGCCTCATATATGGAACATGGATTTGTGGAGTTACTTTGTCATGTAGTGTATAAATGGTACCCAACATACATATATTAATAGCATTGTCAGATCAATTTGGGCTCTTACGAAATACAGCTGTCGTTGGATGCGATATAATATAGTGATTATCCCATTGGTAGATATAGTATATCGCGTCGTAGTCCACACGATATATATACTATCATCGTATATCCAATAGTAAGTATACTATCATGCTATAGTATAAAATGGGCCCAACTGTAAAAGAGAAGCCTATTGGCATCACTATATTCGTCTATCAGTCCGAGTGTCACAGTTTCGAATTCGTAAGACCAATCAGAGGCATTATTGACCCAGCACGGAATATTAATATAGAAGTTTCTATCATGACCAACGTCGATGGGGAAAATTAAGGCGCAAATGACAGTGCTAGTCGAATGTTTGAGACTTTGGAAGGGTCATCTATAGGTACTGGGCTCGATTTCTTGACCACGTGCTTTGCTCTTTGTATGTTTATCATTATCACAATAAATAGAAATTCCTAGTCAAAATCATTAATTAGTGCAAACGGGGTATAAAGGAAATACTCACGACACCATTCTCCATGTACTCCGTGAGCATGACGATTACGCGCGAGTTCTGCTCCCAGATCATGCGCCAGAAGTCAATCACGGTGTTGGCGAGCGGCGCCTGACATGCTATGTAGTAGTTACGGATGTTGCCAGGACCCTGGAATTGATGAAAAACCTCAAATTATTACCCATAATCTTCGTCACTACGAGCACGATTTATTTATTTATTTTAACATTGAAATCATTGCAGAATAGGGAAGAAAGTACAAATGGCGGAGTTAATCACCATAATTAGAATCGTTGTCATCGTCGTCGTCGTCGTCGTCGTCATCGTCGTCGTCGTCATCATCATCATTATCATTTCGGTCAATATACGTCGACTTGATAGCCTTAACTTCCACAACGACAGGTTTCGCGCTAGCCTTATCCAACTGTTTCCTTCTTGACCAGAACGTCCGTTACAACTTGGCCCGGCTACAGAGCATCTTCAGGGACTTGGTCCCTCAAAACTCTTTTTGTGAGGACCCACGCAGCATCTTCTGGTCACTCAAAAACCTTTCTGTCCCGTTGACCATCGATTCTATGAGCAAGCTGCCCTGTTTCAGATGTAATCACCGTGAAATCTTCTTCTCATCCTTCCCATCATTGTTTGAGGCACAGTTCCTTCACGTTAAGCGATATTAGGATGTCGGTTCAGGCTTTACTAAGATTTTTTACTCACCGTTAGATAATTAGTATACTCGGACCTCTCTTTAGCGGATCTTTGGTCTCAGCTTGTCCTCGCTGCCCGATGTCACATCGTCCGAACGGACACTAACGGACGGCATCTCAGTGAACTTGTAGTTTGCTCATAGACTCCATGTTCAGGGCGAAATTGGCGAGCGCATCATCATATCGGTCAAAAGATGTCAACTGTTGGACAAAGGCCTTACCCAAGGATCTCCACAACGACAGGTTCCGTGCTGCCCTCATCTAACGGTTTGATATGCAATCTTGTGTTAACGAGTCATGAGTTCTCTTCACTCACCGTGATATAATTAGCGTTGATATACTCCGAAGTTGGATCATTCCCGATCCTCTTCAGTGGCACCCTGGTCTCAGGCAGCGGCAGCACGTTGGAGTATCTGTTCTTGTCCTCGCAGCCCGGCGGCACCTCGTCCGGACGGACGGACACGGATGGGATCTCTGCAAACTCGGTGGTCATCGACTCCATGTCCAGAGCGAAGTTGGCGAGAGCTGCGTAGTTCATCGGGTGTGATGTCACCTGGAATTATTAACAAACTAAATTACAAATCTATAAAATCGAGATATATTCAGATTAACTGACCCCACCATCGTCACACATTGTGATGATGAAATATCGCTTACAAACCGGCTACCTATCTAATAAGAAAACCACATTAAAATTGATCCACGCATTTCAATATAACGATGTTACTGACGAACCCAAAAATATATCTTCAAACGTATAACACTTTATCATCGTGATTTAAAATGCTCTGAATAAATAAAATATACATTACTAGCTTCTGCCCGCGACTTCATCCGCCTTAAATTTGTTTATCGCGGATAAGGGCATTTTTCCGAGATAAAAAGTAGCCTATGTCCTTCCCCGGGACTGAATCTATCTCCATACCAAATTTCAACCAAATCGGGTCAGCGGTTTAAGCGTGAAGAGGTAACAAACAGACAGACAGACAGACAGACACACATTCGCATTTATAATATTAGTATGGAAAGTATGGATTAAACATTACCTAACAACTTTATCGACAATTGTTTTCGTTTGTTTCTAGGCTCCAACGACTAACCAACAAAATCGAAATTTCACCCAGAGCTTAAATTAAAAGTGATACTTAAAGTGGGCATGCTGGTTCCAATATTTCCAATAGTAACGAATTAGCATTTATTACAATTACTTCGTAGATTCCGTAGTCACTCATGTAATTGTATATTGTATGGAACGATGCCAAACTGAAGGCGTTTAGGGAAGCAGGAGTACAACAATTCGGAGCGTAAACTATTATGAGCTGAACACCAGTGTTAAAATTATAACTTACCTCGTCATCCGTATCTGTAGTCTCTGGTTGCCCTTGCGAAACTCGGACAGCGTTAGCGTCTAAAACTAAAGCCCTCTAGAGTCACTATCGTAAATTATTTGAGACAAACACGAGTGTTACCTGACTTCCCTAACTCGTCATCAAACATCGAGTTGCTGTAGTCACTGGTTGACCTCACAGTGCCCAACGCTAACGCTGTCTAAACTATAGGTTTCAAAAGAGACAAACACAACTGTTACCTGACTCACCTCTTCACCATATGCCAGGTTACCGTAGCGAGCCCGTAGCTGCTGGTTGTCCTTGCGTTGCCCAACGCTAACGCTGTCCAAACTATAAGTTTAAACAAGATAAAAATGCGACTGTTACCTGACTCACCTCGTCATCATAGGCCGGGTTGCCGTAGCTCCGCTTGCTAGCCCGTAGTCGCTGGTTACCCTTGCGGTGCCCAACGCTAACGCTGTCTAAACTGTATGCGTCGAGAGACACAGGTGTGCAACGCTGGGCGTACACGCCGCGGCGCCCGCGCCGACGGACCACCAGCTGGAAATAAGGCACCTGATATTATGCTTCATTACAAATTCGTGGCATAAAATTAAAAAGTGTCTGCTAGCGAAATGTAAATGTCAAAGCGAAAAATTTATAAATTGTATGTTTCTAGAGGGATTCGCATTTCGCACACACGTCTCCAACGGTGCTCCGGTGCGACACGAACCTACTAATGAGGGTTTTCTAAAATGGTTATATAACCAGTTTGCGGCACCGTGACGTAAGGTCTAATTAAAAAGAAGTGTCAAAATCTTGTGCTGTGATTGGTGGATGTTGACACTTCATGTCAGGTGATATTTCCGTTTTAGAAAACCCTCATTGGTCAATTGACAACATTAAGTTTCGCAGTAGTGTTGATATTATATTTTACAAGCTTTTATTTAACTTGCAATGTAACTATGTATATTCGGGTGGAATGTTGCAAGATAAATTTGACCTATTTCTCGATTTCCAATTGAGCTGAAATGTGTTATGCTTATGTAAGTTCGGTGATAATTTGATAATGCAATGGTATGTTGCCATCGAGCTGATCTGATGATGGAACAGGAAGGTGGTCATAGGAACTCTGTAATACAATAATGCAATCCTACCGAGTTTGGACTTTTTTGGAATCGGCTCGGTGAGTATTTGATGGATGTTCAAAGAAAAGCACAGTCGGCAATAAAAGCTTGTCATAAAAAAAATTTTTTTGACAGAAACTTATTTTTTCGATTAAGTATTTGCACTCAGGATATATGAATGATAATTTTTAATGCCATCTTTTTTGATATATTTTTGAATCGTAGGGACATTTGTTCACGACAATTGACTGTATATATTTTTACTTTGGTAACTTTATACAGATTAGCAAAAAAAAATTGCCCTCTTCGCTTTTTCAGCGTAGGCGAGTAAATGTATTTTATAACCATCTGTGGATCTAGCCGTTTTGGCGTGATGAAGCCTTGCGGCTCTTCTTCATCGGCAGCGACCTATACAAGCATACAAAAAAATTATTAATTACAATTTATTTTAAAATTTCTTTTTAAATTTATTTTAAATTTATTTTTAAATAAAATATTTTTCAAAAGTGGTCTTCAAATAATCCCAATATTGATCACTACACTTATTTTTTCAAAATATGTTCAATGCCCAGACTTTCGTTTTTACAACTTTAGAATTAGGTATGGTATACTGTTAAGCAACTTGCATATTCATATCATACATACTATAACATAGAAGTACAAAATGATGAAAGGATGAAATTTTTAAAATCTGTTTTTTATGGGTAGTAATAAGCCTCCTTATTCTCAGAAAAAAATTACAGATTTTTCTGTGGCTTAGAAAAAAATTAAAAGATGAAAAGGTGTTGGTGGGCCTATATACGGTACGGCAAGAGCAGCATTGATATTTATTTTCGATTAAAATGGCTGTAAATGTACCGTATACCGTATAAGGCAGGTATATATAGGCCCACGAACACCTCTTCATCTTTTTATTTTTTCTAAGCCACAGAAAAATCTGTATTTTTTTTCTGACAATTAGGAGGCTTATTCCTACCTATAAACAAAATTTCAAGATTTTTGAAAATTTTCATCAATTCCCCATTGTATTCATGCCACTAAAAGTTTTTTGTCTTCTACTAGTACGACAACATGCAAGAAGGACCTTATTGAAGTTTTTTTACATATAGGGGACACCGAGGAGAGTTGTGACATCATCGTTGGAACCTATTAACTATTAGCGAGCTCGCAACAGTGCGCATTTGTTAGTTCGAAACTTGAACTAACAAACGTGTACTATTGCGAGCTCGCTATCAGTAAATTCCTAAAAATCGACGATATCACAACTCCCCTCTGTCACAACTCACCTCAGTGCTCTCTACAAATATGGCGCGTTTCAAAAACGGTTAAAACTTTCAAAACTTGTAATGAAATAAAGCGCATTTACCTACTGACAATGCCTCGATACATTTTAAAACACCCAACTCCTTTTTTGGACAGACGTGTAAAAATATAACATCAACCTAATTTAATGGTACTCGCATAAGGCAGTTTGTTACGTTGAATAGTTTTGACAAGTCTTGATCAGTGTTGAATATGGTCTGAGTCAGTGAATACTTTGTAAGCTGTGTTTTGTGGACTAAATTAAGATAAACAGGGAACAACGGATCTCTTTATCTTTACCTTCGCAACAAGCGGATACCGTTAACTCTTAGGTATTCCAATTGGAAACATTAAGCTTCTCAGACGTACAATTTTTTTATTTTTTCTCAGTATCTACAAATAGGTATAAGTACGTTTCGTAGGCAAAATGGCAAAAACGAAGCCCTTTTATCCGTCCGTCTGTTCGTCTGTCCGTCCATCCGTATATGTCACAGGCATTTTAGTTAAAAACTACAAGACGTATTTATGACTACAAGAAAACTAGGCCATAGACCGCTAGTCAGTTTTATAATTAAATAACAAAATGAAATAGATATTTCTAGGAGGGGCACTCTATACAACTAACCAAAACTGAATTAATTTGGCGTATAGGTAGGTAAATAAAAAACTTGGAGTGTATAGGCCGTAGGCCGGTACTCAGTTTGATAATTAAATAAGAAAATGAAATAGATATTTTTAGGGCACTCCATACACGTAACTAAAACTGAATAATATATATTTTTTTCAAATATCAATGTGCGGAACACAAACCTATTTCGACAAACCTTATAAAATCATTTTAAGGTTTCTAAACATTTAATTTTTACAACTTTGTGAAGATGAATCACAAAGCTTCTAACGAAATATAGGTATCGCTCGGAACTTGAACTATTTGGGCTGTCAACAAAGTCACCAAAAATGCTTACCAATGTATTAGGTACTTAAACGAGCCGTGAGAAGCGATTGGGGACTCAGCGCTTGCTTAGTACCACTTAACACTATGATTTATGAAGTGCCCTACTACGGATCGTGCTCCACTGTTGAATACGATAGGACATCTTCACTGTGTACACACCTGTCTGCCTACCATGAGCTGAGTTTACGATCGGCGCTAGCGAGTATCTCGTATCGAGAGTCAGTGCACCTCTCTCGCACGCGTTAATAGAGCGAAAGAGATAGACCGTCATCTAGCGATCGATACTCGCTCGTGCCGAACTCATGGTAGGCGTACTAGACATATTCATCACTCGGGGTATATGCATAGCAACGGATGAATGAAATACCGAGTACAGAGAGTGATGCAGGAGATGTCATCTGGACCTACTTTCAATGACTCGATAACGGACCAAGTGCGAGTCGGACTCGCGCACGGAGTACAGAATATCCGCTACAAACGGTCGTATCTATGAAAATCCAGTGTTAGCAGATCCCTACTCCTATGCAAATGTACGTGCTGTTCGATCATTTTATATTGGTTCCTGATATAGACAGACAGACATAAAACTATACTGTCTTTGAAATAAAACAATTTAACGGATTATATCGCGTATATTATCTCATTTTAGTTCCCGACGTTGTCAGTCCTCCCGTGACCATGGAAAGCTGGAAAGCTTCCGAAACGTCCGGAACTAAAATGAGATAATATACGCGATATAATCCATTAAATTGTTTTATTTCAATGAGTAATAATCGCGGAAACAGAAGAAAATATTATATACTGTCTTTATTATTTGTTGTTCTATAACAACAAATACATTGTCACGTTCCTAGAGCGCGGAACAAGCGATAAAGAGGCGCGATCGGTTTAAGCATTCGACTTGTGAATTCATGAAAGTAAGCATTTTTTCATCGCTGTTTTCTTATGACGTTATCACGTAAAACTATCGTCCTTAATCCGACTTTACAGACCACCAATTTTTTAAATTGCCTTTCTCTAAAACTAATCCATACTCCATACTATATACTATATACTATTATACTATAACATAATATTATAAATGCGAAAGTGTGTCTGTCTGTCTGTCAGGCTGTTACCTCTTCACGCTTTAACCGCTGAACCGATTTGGATGAAATTTGGTATTGAGATAGTTTTAGTCCCGGGGAAGGACATAGGCTACTTTTTATCCCGGAAAAATACCCTTATCCGCGATAAATGAATTTAAGGCGGACGAAGTCGCGGGCAGAAGCTAGTAAATAATAAGTATGTAGATAGTCAATCCGTACCTTTGAGTTAATAAGAAAAACTGATTTTTAATTCGATGTGTTTTACACAGATCTTAGATTGTACGAGCCGTTGAAACAACGAACGACATGTCAGTGTCGGACGTAGGTACCGTGACCACTCGTACGGCAATGGAAACGCGCGCCAGCGGTCCGTCATCGAGCATTGTTTATAATTCGCACTGTAAAAACATCCTCCAAGCGATACGGCGACACTTACGCTTAGCAATATATTCGGTACAGCACAAGGAAAGTACAGCGTTAGGGTTGAGACAAAATTCCTATGTTCATACCTAGAGCTTTTTGTAACAGAAATACCTATATATAAATATACTTTAACTTTTTACTAAAAAGTATTTATTTAAGAGCCTAAAGTGAGCCCCTGGTGAGTAAATTTTTAAAGTAATAAATAAAAAAGTAATTTTTCCAAGCGTCCCGATTTGGGCGTAATTCTTCAGTTCTGCTTTAGGAATCAATCTCGTCTCGTCATTTTCATCGAGGTCGTTCCGCGACGCCGGACAAAAATGACAAAAAATCTAATTATAAACAATCACATTCATACTAAACAATCAAAATACCAGATTACTAAGCTGCTTTGGAAATTATTAGACAAGCAGTTTTGATATGCCTAATAACTCGGTGATCACCTGTTTTATGAGCTATATAATCTTATTCCTTGAGCATGATGAATTAAAGGTTCATTTATATATATATTGTATATTATAACTATGTTTTGGATAGGAAAATTGGTTCTTATTGTCACCTAATTCTTGTTTGCTGTTATATGCGAATATTAATTTGTCTGTTGGTTTGTTGATGTTTTTTGGATAGAAATAGAATACCTACATGTAGGCCTTACAAATATTTTATCCCGTAAAAATGCACTGTTCCCAAAGGTTAAACAAAATACTAAGAATAAGTAGCCCTTGTCCATGAATCACCCTTATTAAGATTCTTGCTCTTTATTGTGTTTTTTTATAAAACATGTTTTTTTTAATTAACATCGTTATCAGTGGGTTACGGAACCAAAACTTCGATATCAGCCATCCTTATCAAAAGCCCAAGTGAGCACTTTCGCGCATTCATGCCTGCGCAAGCGCTGCCCTAGCACCGCGCCCAGCGCCCTGCGCGCGCGTCTCGCATACCTCCGCAACGTACCGCGCAGGTCGCACTACTCCCAAAAACAATACCTACAACTCTTAACATTTATATTTTTTTGTGTATTATTTTTTCAGACTGGCTATTGTGAATTAGAAATAAATAAATTAAGTCATTTTGATGTCGGATTTGCGATACTGTCTTAAAACATTACTTTTTTGTCACGCATTATTTACTCATCTTTCTGAAAACATTATATTGTTTTTATTTTATTATAGCTAAATCTAATTAGTTACTCTGAATTATTTCTTTTAACTATAGTTCAATAAAAAAAAAAATTTAAGTATTTAGATTGTTTTTGGGAGCCGTACTTAATTTAAAGTGCATTATATTTATTTCACATTTAGTTTCAAAGTTTCGGCGTCGTCGTACAGAAAGTATTGGTGAGTTACATTTAAATTTTTGTTGTTCAAATAACCTTTTAATTAATATTATTCATAATTAAAATCCATAAAGATTAGATTTTTGAATATATCGTGTCGATTTAATACCATTAATGACCATTTGACAAGTCCTACTATTTTTATCGAGCAATTCACATATATATATATATGTAATTGATTTCTCGGAGACGGCACTAGCGATTTGGATAAAATTCGGTATGTGGACTAAGTATTACCTTCCTAGTTTTAGATTATATAGTTAAGTTTCATCTCATTAACATTAATTATATCAAAAACAAAAAATCATCAATCAAGCCCCAACGAGAAAAACTCGAATACGCGCCTCGGCTTATAATCTTAACTACTACGTTCTCTCTCTCGCCTCTGACTCTGGCTAGATTTTCTAAAAGACATCACGTCGTAGCTATAAGACCTGTTATTATTTATTTCTTCTTGATATATTACTTACTCTCTGTGCTTTGAACTTATTTTTGAGGGGTACAGTAATGGTCAGGTAGACTATTGATAATAAAATTTTCTTTACCACATGTAAGTATTTGGCATCCTATTATTTTGAACCACCAATTGTTGTATGTAAATATATATTATACAAGAGCAGGATTCTCGGAAATGGCTCTAACGATTCAGATACAATTCGATGCGTGGCCTGGCCTACATACTTACTTTATCACTCAAAAAACAAAAAATCGTGCCCCCACTGAGCAAAGCGTAGAAAGTAGCCTATATTGATCTCACCGGGAAATATTATATTCCTATGACTTCTAGGCATCAAATCACGACAAACAGTTACTTAAGTTTTAAAGGAGAACAAATAAAGAAATCCACAATTTTTTTTTTTTTACCTGAGTAAGGTGCGTTAGGGTAAGGCGGAAGTATGGGAAAGACTGAAATTTTACCGAAAATGCTCTTAAAAGCGTTGAAATAAGTAAAAGGTCCACCTTTCGAGCTTTCCCATACTTCCGTCTTACCCCAACGCACCCTTTCAATTTCAGACTAAAAATTTAATCTCCATTATAAAAAATAGTATAACGTTAATATTAGATTCGATATGTAGTTCTTTTGAAGCGACATTCTAACAAACGTGGAAAAATACATCTCAATATTCCACTTCCAAATCCCATGACTTGAACTAAAAGCCTAATAAATATTGAGAGGAGAGTTATTCTGAAACCTGCGTTATTTGTCCTCTAGTTCTTCCCCATTGTACCTAGACACGTGAAAAAGTGTGTACATGTTCACAGGTCAAAAATATATTGGTCTTACAGTTACATGTAATAGCCAAGCCAGTAACACATCTTCAACGGCTAACGTACTCAAAACATACAGTTTTCATTGCTATCGTTTCCATAAGTATAATCTGACCCCTGAATTCGTGTCTAATTATTTATAATCATAGATCTGCCCTTCGTTCGTTTTCTTAATTCAGTTTTGTCAATGTTCGTGATGGACCAATATATTTACCGAGGATGTTTAATGGTAAATTTCTAAGAATGATACTCGATTCATTATTTTACGCTGTGGTTCGTATACTGCACTATACCTGGATGCATATGTTTTATTTTTATTTTGAAAAGCTTTTATTTAACGTGCCCTCTTTGTTTGTGTGAAATTTTGCAAGTTAAATTGGACCTACTTCCTTGGTTTCCGATCCAGCCAAAATGTACAGCCTAGGCCTCCGATTCATACATACTCATGTAAGTTCGGTGATATTGCAATATTATACCATCGAGCTGATCTAATGATGGAACCGGAAGGTGATCATAGAAACTCTGTAACAAAATAACGCTATCCTACCGAGTTTGAGCCCTTTAGAAACGTTATTACTCATTGTGGTAATTGACGGATGTTCAAAGAAAAGTGCAGTCGGTAATAAAAGCTTGTCTCGAAATTTAATTTTAAACAGAAACTTATTTAGTTCATACAATTTGACATGTAAGAAGAGCCTAGAGCACTTCGTGCCTAACGTTTTTTTTTTTAAATTTTGATGGAGCTCATTTTATTCACAATCCGTATAGGTCAGTACCTAAGCAACGTCGCAACAAACTCACTAGATTTTTTCATTAAAAACCATTTACAAATTACAATCAACATTCAAATGACAATCAAATAAAAAAACTTGAACTTATACGATGCATAAGTCCATGATGCGATGACCGACATTCAGATCGCCCACCGTTTCCCACTAATCATAAACTTATCTGCCGCCTCAAATATCCACATTAGCAGATTCGGGTTGCATGCGGAATTTTTATCGACAGATAAACAAACGACGATCCTACCATCCAACACTCAAACTCACGACTTACTCGTACACAACTGAGTTCAATATTGCTTGCGAACTTTACGCCTCTAGAGTATACCAAGTTCCTTCAGTAGTTTGATTTCGATCGTGTTCTGTAGTTTTAAAGTCGATGTTCGTTTGGACTTTTGAGTTCAGGTCATTCGTTATCTAATGAGCTTTCAGCAGAATGCTCTTGCTATTGAGTTACTTCTTATTACGGCGAAGTTTAAGCTTATATCCGCTTCTTGATTGTGTCGTGGCTGTTGCCATGGTGATTGAAAATTAAGCAGCAACAATAAGTCAACTTTAGTATTTTGTGGTAGCAAATACAAAAAAGCCGAGAGAGCCGAGCCGAGACGTGGTCTCTAACTATGGGCCTCTTAAGGAAGCTCAGAGAGTCACTCAGCGAACTATGGAAAGGGCTATGCTCGGGATCTCTCTACAAGATCGAATCCGAAATGGGGAGATTCGTAGACGAACCAAGGTCACCGACATAGCAAACAAGGTAAGCAAACTGAAGTGGCAATGGGCAGGGCACATACTTCGAAGAATCGATGGCCGTTGGGGCAGAAACGAGTGGAGACCACGTACCACACACACTATCCGGCCCATGTGAAAATTTATTGAGGAGACCTATGACCAGCAGTGGATGTCCTATAGCTGAAATGATGATGATGAAATAAAAAACAACAGCATTTGAATTTGTAAAGTGATTTATCTGGCATATCATCATATCAGCCCAGTGCTAGACAAAGGCCTTCCCCAAGGAACTCCACAACGACTGGTCGTACACCGCCCTCATCTAACGGTTTTCTGCGATATTCACCACATCATCGGTTAATCTTCTTAGAGGCCTTGTCAGGCTGCATCGTCCTGTACGCGGTCGCCACTCGAGGACCTTTCTGCCTCAGCGGCCATCGGTGCCACTTCAGTCTGGCAACGTTCTGAGCTATGTAGACAAACTTGGTTTTTCTGCGGATCTCCTCATTTCTAATTCCATCACGCAAGGAGACTCCGAGTACAGCTCTCCAATACCCTTTGAGTGGCTCTGAGCCTTAAGAGGATATACTAGCAAAAGGCCTTTTGGAAATTAGGTACTTTTAAAAACTATTGCTATCGCATCGCCTCAAATCCCCCGCATTACAGTGCAAAAGGGACAACTGCAGCTCGGAACGATCTGACCTACAAAAAATTGATGAAAACAGGGTTTCGTAGTACCCTATTTCCTCTTCCAAAACTGAACTAATTTTAGTATTTTTTTCACATATTTATGACGAGGGTTTCGGCTATGCTTCTATGTTTTCTGTGTTTCTTTTATATTCGTTTAATTTGTTTACTGAACGTGTGCTTATGGCGCCGGATGGTGGCATTTTTTGCAGTTTTAGAGGGCACTTCTGTTTTTCTTCTTAAATTAAACAAATTATTAAGAAAAATAAAACATAGAGGCATGGCACAGGTAAGTATAAATTATGTTTAAAAAAAAATTGCTCTATGACAATTATCCAGGGAGGAAACAGGGGATTACGTTTGTATGTAGGTACGGCCACTAGTATATCCTCTTAATATGAGGATCGTTGGTTCATGTGCTAAAACGCTAAAAATTACGAGTATCTGTTAAATTTGACGCTCAGTGGGTTGCCTCATAAGTCAAGTTAGGCTCGTTTGTGACATTGTAAATATGATTACGAGTATAACAATTATTGTCAAGATAAATATTGTAATTTACTATTTACAGGTCTTAGCTACGAGCGGGTTCAACGCAAATCATTATCAAGCAGAGAAAATGTAAGCATTGTACCCACTTTCGGATTCTTTTGTTTCCCATTATCATTGAAAGTCATAATGTAATGTTAGAAATAAAATCATTTGTCATAATTCTTAAAACCATATATTATTTTAGGATCTTTGATAAGGCCATACAATTTAAAGTCATAATGTAATGTTAGTCCGAATTTTCGTTAGTCATAATCTCATTTTTATTTGGGTTCCGTAGACAAAATGGCAAAAACGGAACCCTTATAGTTTCGTTGAAAGTCATAATGTCATGTTTTTCCGAATTTTCGTAAATCATAATAAACTAATACTAGGAGTTTTAGCCATCCTTTGAGTACCGTGCCTCTTTCCAGGGTAAAAAGTAGCCTATGCCACACTACAGTGCTATGCGAAAATCTAGTCAATCAGTGGTTCCGTTGCTCTGACATAAAAGGTAAAACCAACAAATATTGAGCTTTTTACTTAGTAACTAAATGAACAAACCAATAACCACACTATCCTATCCCCATACTCAAAGAACGTCTGGAAGGGATTGCTGTTTAGCGATAAGACCGCCTGTTGTTTACCTCTCCTTGAATATATTGAATGTTTTCTGTACTCTGTTTTGTGAGGTGTGCAATAAAGAATTATTATTGTTGTGGTATCCTATCCATACCAATATTATAAATGCAAAAGTGTGTCTGTCTGTCTGTCTGTTACCTCTTCACGCTTAAACCGCTGAACCGATTTGGATGAAATTTGGTATGGAGATAGTTCGAGTCCCAAGGAAGGACATAGGCTACTTTTTATCCCGGAAAAAATACTCTTATGCGCGATAAACGAATTTAAGGCGGACGAAGTCGCGGGCACAAGCTAGTTTAAAATATGGGTATCTGAGGGCACAGGAGTACCCCCGCCAAGATCGACAAAAACAAGGCGGAGTCATAACACAAGCATAGGTAGAGGTAAAAAACAAAAAACTAGATTATTTAAATTAAATTTGGCCCTGAAAAATTTCAGGTCACCTGACAGAATATTTGAAGCTACAGTCTGCAATGGTCTCCAAAGTAGTGAACGTAATTTATCGTGAGGCATACCAATAGATATTATGCTCATTACTTTGGATATCTTGTATGAATACACTACGGAAACGGTTAGCAGAAAGAAGGCTGAAACGTATGGAGACCAAAGGAGCAAGGAAAATTGGTAAGAATTGATAATCACATGTTTCTTCTACAATGTGTTGCTACTTTTAGATCCCGTGATCGTATTTAGGTGAGAGCGGGGCTAAACGTGCCGATTTTCACAAAGTACCAAAATCAGCGATGAAAATAGTGTGTATATTGTGTGGCTTACGCACATATTTAAAGAATGATTATTGACATTTAAGTAATATTGTTTTGTGCATCGTTAAACAGTTTTTGTACCAAAACATTTTTATGACGGAACAACTGACCCCGCTATAGAGCTGGTTGTTCCGTCGTTTCAAATACAAACTTATCCTTCAAAAAGTATTTCTCAGTACACACACGCTAAAAGAGTATTTTTTAGTTTGTCAAAATATGTGATTATTTATTGTGTTCTATCAGCAGTTAACAAAAAAATCGAAGGCAAAAATATATTTTTCCGTGAGGTAAGTTGTTCCGTCTATTTTGATTTTTTTGTTCCATAACTACTATTCTACCAGGAAGGAAGGGGGAAGAAAGCAACTAATACGGCTCCTGCATCGGCACAGTGTCATAACGTTTCGCGACAAACATCATACGAATTGCTCCGTTTTCTGTTTGCGTTCCTATTTTCATCGGAACAACTTACCCTCGGCACTTTTAACCCCGCTCTCCCCTACAGGACATTTGTACGCCTGGATAATTGCGAAGTTTCCCAGACTTTATATTTTTACCTCATAGTATACGTTACATAGACACATATTCTACAAATAGTTTATTTTTATATCTAATCGTTTTTTAGATATATTTTTTATAATACCTCGATGTGACATTTGTTCTCTACAATCGACTATACAGTCATAAATTGAAATGTCTGAACATTGAAGATATTTAAAAAACAAATATTTTACGGACTATTTGGCGTTCACAGAATCGGAAATATTTTTTTTGGATTTTGTGTATGTTTGCCATGTCATTGTGGCTTTATCACGCCAAATCGGCTAAACAGATTTAAACTATTTTTGGTACAAGAGTAGCTGGGTATCCACAGATGGTTATAGGATACTTTTTACCCGACTTAGTTGTCAAAAAAGAGGGGTTATAACTGTTTCTCCTCCGCGAACGAAGGCGCCCTTCTAGTATTCAATAAAAATGACAGGTAATATGATGTTTTTGTAAACATCCCTTTAATATCCCCAAAATATGAAACAACTTGATACATAAATTAGGTTTGAAATATTGGTAGATAAATTAGTCTTGACAACAAACATCAAAAATAAATAAATGGCTCTCAAAAAATAATTATTAGACCAACCACATGTAGGTATTCACCACTACCCCAAATATACACATCTCATCTAAATATCAATTTTGGATCTCAAAATTGTGATAGTTTCGTGTTTAGTTCATAGTAAATCAAGGCGACCGACAAAAAACCCCGGTTACAACTGCAATGAATAGGCATAGGAAGATAGCGTTTAAACAGATGGTTGGTATGCTGCACACAAAGCAACATTAGTATTCTGTTACGGGTTTCTTAAAGCTACTACTAAATTCATGTATCTATTATATTTACGTTATTATTTGAAGTAAAAAAACAACCAAATACTTACCAATAATCCAATAAGTAGTATCAAGGCTATAACTCCAATGGTACTGACGGCGATAGCCATCGCCGCGCCTGAGCCCGGCTCCTCCATCGGTGTCAACTTCTCCGTAGTGACGTCACCATAACTTGACACATCTTCCAGTTCACTGATCAATTTAGTCGCCGATTCTGTGGTCGACTCGGCTGAAGTGTCGTATTCTGATGTTTCTATAATTTTTCCATAAAGTGAAGTTGTGACGTCTTGAGAATCAGTTGTAGTTTCCTCTTCCGTAGCCGTTTCTTTCTTTTCTTCTGTAGTTGTAGGAGCTGAGGTGGTTGTAGTTGTGGGTGTTGTGGTAGTAGTTGTCGTAGTAGTTGTAGTAGTTCTAGTAGTCGGCGTTGTAGTGGTCGTTGAAGATGGAACCAATTTTGTGGTTTCCATTGTTATGACCTCATTACTGCCGCTACTATCCTCAGAGCTATTTTCCTTGTCGTATATAGCGCTTGGTGGTGTTTCGGAAGTCTCGGTACTTACAGGAGCCTCAGGAGCTTCTGTTTCTAATGATTTGTCTGTTATCACTTCTGTAGTGTCATCGGTTTCAGCTGAAGTAACTTCTGCAATGTTAGTGGTTGTTTCTACAGGCAATTCCTTTTCTGTTGCTGTAGGACTAGTCATTGGTTCTTTGGGTATGGGTATATCATTAGATCGCGTTGTTGTGGTTGTTATTGGTGCAGGTGATTCAGATTGCACCTTGGTTTCGTTACCAATCATCAAGGATGACACCTCAATGAATGGAGTTGTATCCGGAATGCTTGTAGTGATCTCTTCGTCTATATCTGTTGTTGTATAATATTTAGGTCTATAAGTAGTTATAGGTCTATCTTCTATGGTGGTTGCTTTGGTTCTTGTCGGTGCTACCGGGTGCCATTCACTTGCAGTCGACAATTCTACTTTATCAGAGACAGCTTCAGTGGGAACGTATGAAAATCTGATTGTAGTTATTTCGTAATCAGTAGTGGCCGGCTCATCGGTAACAGCTTCTGTGACGATTTCGTTCTTTTGTTTAGTACTTGAAACAGATTCATCTAACGGTGTAGTAACTCCCTTCGGGAACTTGGTGATTGAGGCAAATTTTGTAGCTGCATTTCCTTCGTCTTTTATTGCTTGATCGCCAGATACAGGTACCCAAGAGGTTTCAGCTTCTGTTTCAGTCGTACTTTCCATAACTTGTGTCTCCGTCTCTACTCTTTCAGTAGACGTGCCTGGTTGAGGACTACTCTGCACAGATATGTTGCTCTCCGCTGGCAACCGTTCAGATTTGGTCTCAGTCGCGACAGCCTCCGTCTTCATCTCTGGGTCAGGTGATGCGTGAGGAAGCACTGGCCGCCAAGGCAATCTGTTTTGATCAATATCGATAATCTTCTTGGTGGCTAAATTATTGGTGTCAGAAGCTGATGTTGTCGTGGTCGAACTCGTAGTTATCTCGTTTTTGTCTGAAATATAATAAGAGCGAATATTAATTAAATTTATATGATAGATAAAAAATAAGTTATCATGACAATATATTTAGGTAACAGAAAATTCAAAACTTTACTATGTTTATTCTATATTTTTGATTCAGTGATCTGATCAATATCGCAGGAAACCCTTGAATAAGGCAACGCCCGTTCGTTGTGGAGATCCTTGGGAGGGGCGGCCTTTGTTCAGTAGTGAACATGTATCGGCTGATATGGTGTCAGTGCTATTATACCATTTGTACAAATAATTTATGCGTTAAGTAAATTAAAACCCTAAACAAGGTGGTATATTTTTTTCCAAAGCAAAAATGTTTACGAAACCCACCTGCAATTTCATTGACTTTCTGAAGCTCATTTTCGTCGACGCTTTTCTTCATTGAGCTTGAAGCGTTCGCCGAGCTACCGGGTGGGCTTCTCAAGCTGGCGAGAGCCCATGCTGTCATCGTTGGTGGGATCTCCAGTTCACTGCTGCTTACAGTCTCTGCCTCTGCAGAGTTCGCCGTTGTTGTCGCGAACTTCGTCGACCCCCTCTTCCACAATGACGGAATGCTGTTGTCGGATATCGTCTGAGACTGCACTACCTTCTTTACACCGCTTACATCACTTTGTAATACTGGATCTATGTCCGACGATACGGTCGTTAGAACAGTCTTATTTGATTGTTTGGGACGAGTCGTAGTAGATGTTCTATCTTTAATGCTGAAATGCTCAGCATAAATTGTTGTAGGATAAGTAGGTTTTGGATAGGTTTTAGTTATATTTCGTCTAGGAGTCATCCACGTCGGTTTCGATTTAGGCGTCGTGTAATGGAACTTTCTGGTTGAGTTTCTGACATTTTGATTATGAATATTGTCAGCTGTTACTGTGACGCTGTTAGGGGAATCTTTAGCTCCAGTGAAGCCGGGTAATCTTTTAGAATACCCTCTATTTCTATTATTAAAACTATTAGGGAACGGCCTAGTTGTCTTCTCAGTGGACGATATGGAGTTTTGAGTGGAAAATGGGATCGAACCTGGCGAGCTGAAGAAAGATGGCAATAAACTAGAGGATGGTAAAAAGTTAGATGATACAGTTGATACGAATTCTGGATCGGGAAATAAAGGTTTTGTAGAAATAGGAAATATATTTGATGGCGTTGCTTTTATGGATGCCAACTCATCTTGAACTGGTGTCTGAATCGTAGGCTCCGAAGGTAATGTATCGTTGTCACAATCATCTTCATTCGAATTATTTATTGCGTAAGTTTCGGTGGATAGCACAGACATTTCATAATAAATACTTGTACCGTGTACATCAGAGAGCTCTTTATTATTAGTTCCTGCCCTATCATTATCTATAAGGCGGGTTTCTTTGGTATTCTTGATAATTATAGTTGATTTATTACCTGGCTTAGAATTATTAGCATCTAAACCTATATTGTTATTAATTATTGTATGTACATTTGTTATATTAGGTGGTGGGGATCTGGATTTTATAGCATCCAAGTTTTTGATGATACTCGAAGATATATCTTGGTATCTTTTATCAAAGAAGTCATTTTTAGGTGTGGTTAATTCTGCATTAAAGTCGAAGAAATCCGATTTATAAGGTGATTCATCTTTGGGCAGGAAACTAGAGAACGAACTGAACGCCGTGCTCGTGTAATCACTGTACTTATTACTTGGACTGTTTTTAGAATCTTTTACATAGTCATCATCAAAGCCGGGTATAGTAAAAAAGTTGCTATCATGAAATTTGCTAGTAAACTTCTCAAACGAATCATCATCGTCCTCTTCTTCACTTTTAGTTTCTACCGTCGTACTGCTAGTACTAACTGGCATTTTTGTTCTCTTATAATTTCTCATGCTATCAATTATCTGCCCTGGCTTTTTGACTTCCGCCGTCGGAGTGACTATGATGACTCCTGGGACCGACTCTGCCGTAGAAGCTCTGACTCTTCTTAAAGGGCTTTCAGTGGTTGAGCGTGGATTATACCGGGCTCTTCCTCTGTGTTTGTATTTGGCATTTTTCTCGGTGTGTTCTTCGGAGACTGAGCCCTTAGGTTGTAGTTCGTTGAGGGCGGTGTCGAGGTTCCTAGGCCGGCTTCGAGGCCAGGTGGCGTTAAGTCTGGCGGGCCGCGGCCGGTCATCCCGGACGGTGACGGGTGTCGTTTCGAGCGGTAGCGCATTGCCGCCGGCTGGGGTACTGCTTAATAGTAGCAGGTATGCTACTAATGCTGCACCTGGAAATGTAAAGCGATACATATTACTAAGTATAATGCCACTTCAATGTTTCTTTTGATTTGTCGAACAATCTATGCTGTCTAAAATACGAAAATACGATGTTAAATACAGAAAAAATATAACTAAGTATTAAAAGAAGTTTTAAGTTATATTGATTAAAATATTTTAAAATTCAAATGTATTGATTTGAATACTGAAATAAAAAGGTGGTTATTGCAATTGCACATAGTTATCGCAAACAAGATGAAGGCATAAGTATACTAAATTAATGATACTCACCTAAGGATATTCTTACTGGTGACTCCATTATAACTTCATTTTGTTCCCTGTGTCGAAAATATTCAATGACTTGCCAGAAGCCTGTGTTCCATGGTTATCCTGAAACCAAAAAAGAGACAAATAAAAACACAAATATTGCTTTAGTTCTAGGGAAACTAATACAGAAATTAGGTCGTCAAAGTAACAATCAATAGCAAGAATATGAAAAATTATCAACAGATACGCCTACATCCAGTCCAGCAAAAGACCAAAACGGAGTGGTTTTTCTTAGCTACCTACGCCAGGTATCGGCAACCTGCGGCTCGCGAGCCACATGCGGCTCTTTCGATGTGAAGCTGCGGCTCCATAGATTAGTTTTTTTTATCAAAAATTACTATTTAATGTTGGCGAGAAAAAAAATGTGGCTCTTTAAAAGCTTTGAAATTTTGTAAATTGTTATTTTTGACTCTTCCGACTCAAAAGGTTGTCGACCCCTGACCTTCACAATGATTCCGAAATATGTGGTTTTTTTTGTTTGTGTCCTTTGTTCTCTTATGGTCATGTATGGCCATTCTAGAGGTTCTGAAATAGGTGCCTCGCCGAAATTCCTAAAAATGGATTTATGAAAAAAATATGTGTAGCATAAAATGCTAAACGATAGAAAATGAAACAAGGAACCAAAAAGTTCCGCTCAACATACAATGTACCTATGTAAACGCTTAAATGATAATATATTAGTTAAATTTCATCCAAAACATATTGCACCGTCGATATCGTCATACAATCTCATAATTCAATTATGATCAGGTAAGTCGGTACCAACAATTACAATCGATTAAAAAACTCCACACAAATCTTATAGGCGATATAAAACTCTAATCACGATTCTATTATAACGTTCCCGATTAGTTCCGTGTTTCAACACGCGTCTAATCGTTAACCAGCTGAGTAGCGGGTACAATACAGGCGTTACGTCACCGCGGGCGATTCCCATGACTTTATTGACACTAACTGGTAAATTGGCGCGGCGATGTGCTTTTATTGTCAAGAGAGTGGAAGTGTTAACTATGAGTAGTATAGTGATGTAAGTTATATCTTATATGCATTTGTTAAATGAACCATGAAAATATTTTACTGATAAATTTCTGACAAAATATACAGTTTTGTGACGAGTTATTATTGCCAACTGAACTTTTTTTGGACATCTGTCATGTACTCATCATGATTGGGTTATTTTATTACAGAGTTTCTATGTCCACCTTCAGGTTCAGGGGCCCCCGAATTGATTTTTTGTATTTTCTAACACTTTAATGTGTACATTTAACTGTAATATTTCGTAGATAAACACATAATCATTATCCAACATTTATACCTACCTACTCTATTATAAAATTAAAATATATGTTGAAGATTTTTAAAAAAAAATATGTGTCGGATAATTGAAAGGTCACTAAATAGAAAAATATTTATTTTTTATTTTCTGTATGTTTGTTTGTATCGTTGTGGCTTCATTAAGTCAAAACGGCAAAACAGATTTCTACCATTTTTGTTACACAGGTAGCTGGGCATCCACAAATAGTTAAAGGATACTTTTTACCTGACTATGCTGAGGTAGAAAAGAGGGTTATGACTTTTCTCATCCTGGGACTCAATTGCGAGTACCTTCCCATTACCACCACTCACAAGAAAATTCTGCAACTGCCATCCTATCCTCACTTATTAAAGAAAAAAGTATTTAGAATTCGTACCTACAGTAAAAACTGCGTTTGCAAAACGTTTTAAAACATGGCTATTTCCCAAAATGTATAACAACATTGCTAACGTATGTGACATAAAACTACGCCGAATCCCTGAGGTTAAAAAGCGAATACGGGAGCTCTTGATGTCGTGTACTTACGAACAAGCTGAAGTAGCTTTGAGGTAATGAGACCTTTCGCACCCTTAACACTCCTTTCTCAGACTACACTCACACATAAATATATTCACACTGCATGAAACTAGTTTCATCACTCGTTTTAATTCGTTATTTTTGTTTGATAAATTCTTAAGAATTACTGTAAAATTATTATCATTATATTTTTTCCTTCAGAATTGTAAATAGCCGCATTGTTCTTGTACCTATCTCTCGTGTGTGACTCGATTTCCACGATACAGGCTATGCCTAGTGTGGAAGTCACTGTTTAACATTGTTATTTGCTTGTAATTATTTTTGGTAAATAAATTATTATATTCTACTCTTATTCTATTCTAGTAAGTATATAAAAGGTTGTAAATCATACCTCACTTCACCTTTTGTCTGTGTGCACCAATTCAAATACTCAAGCATGAAAGTAACACGCTTTAAAAACTTCTATTATTCCACTTTGTGCCAGTTCGTCTGAATAGCAGATCCTTACAAGCATTATAAGTTGACAGTGAGTTTGTTCCACTTTCGCGACTCAATTGTTCAAGTTACTTCTGTAAAATTTCTTTGCAATAGTTAGGTCATGAGTCACAATAAGCCGATCATTTCCATATTTTTATTCAATTTTAACTATAATTCTTGTTTTGGAATATATTGACTTCGCTTCAGCTTGGACATTTGCTTTCATTTGTATGGATGGCGGATATCCGGCTGTTCTCCTCTACAAGGGGGTTACTCCGAATCTAGAAATTCGAAGTTCGTAACGTTCTAAACGGTATGTTCAAAAAATATGAAAAGAAATGCAAAGACAAAGCTTAATAAATACTTTCAACAAAAATTGTTTTCATGCAGCGTAGTCGGGTAAAATGTGTCCTATAATCATCTTGTCAGTTTACCAAATATTGTTAAAATCCGTGTAGCCGATTTGGGGTGCTGAAACCACAACGACACATACAAACACAAAACATCAAAAAAAAAATATTCTTTGATTTAATGACCTCCAATAATCCTGTACAATATATATTTTTTTAATATCTTCAGTGTACAGACATTTAATTTTACAACTTTATAATAGTATAGATATTGTATCATATACAGTATGTTGGAATAACTAGATAATTAATTACGTACGCATTATTTGCTTGCGTGACCTAACCCTCTTAGTACTGAATCATTTTTCCCACTACACCATTTTCATGCATTTCTGTTTGGCTCTATGGTTGACTGGGAGAGATTACCATTTGGAATTAAGTCCGCCATTTGTACTTACTTTCTCCACATTCAATAATACCTCAAAATCGGTCTGCTTTTCGAATTTATACCGAACAATTAGATAAGATATAGCTACTGTTCAAAATAAATGTAAATACCCTTATTTTATCCATACTAATATTATACATGCGAAAGTGTGTCTGTCTGTCTGTCTGTCTGTCTGTTAACTCTTCACGCTTAAATCGCTGAACCGATTTGGATAAAATTTGGTATGGAGATAGTTTGAGTCCCGGGGAAGGACATAGGCTACTTTTTATCCCGGAAAAATACCTTTATCAGCGATAAACGAATTTAAGGCGGACGAAGCCGCGGGCAGAAGCTAGTAGGTCATAATTATTGCGCAGTTTATAGGCATCGATTTGCGTGGCTGTGGGATTTAAGTAAATGTAGGTGAACTCAGTTACAAAGATATGTATTCACTTTTGGACCTTAGAACAATACAATAAGGCGAAAAGATAAGATAAATGTTTTTGTAGTCGACAGTACATTATTATTATATATATTAACCTTCTTTTTGACCTCAATGTCCTTCAACCATCAAAGCGTAAACCTTATGTACTGAACCTAAAATTATGTCAAATCTGGTTCACAATTTTGCGCCTAATGTCAACTTTATGATTCACTGCGACCCGCGAGCGCCCAAATTACCATAATCTTACTATACCATCGCAGGAAATTCATTTGATGAAGACCTTGTACCCAAGGCATAAGAAGCATTGTCGTTTGGGTATGTTTATATTTATATGGTAGAGGCCGTTGAGGGTCATTATCAAAGTCAGAGGTGCGAACAAATCACGTCCCACAAGAAAAAGGTACTAAGTGTACTTGGAACTCTTTGATTCCAATACGTTCTTTCTTTAGGTGGAAATGTTGGAGCAATTTTACGGTGATTCGGGGTAATCGAAGGATAATGTGGTAAAGTAGGTCGCTAACTGGAGCAAGAGTCTTTTGATGATAACTTGATAAGGTGCCCTAGGAAAAATACATAATGGTATCAATTTGTGTTCACGACGACTACCTCGCTAGCGATATCGCTAGCGAGGTAGTCGTTTTTTTTATACATTCATCCAGAGTGATCATGAGTAGTTTACCAACATAGTACGTGGTCCTTAATTGCCGACCAATAATACCTTAAATGTATTAAGAATTTTTTGCACATCGACGCTTTCATTTATTTCTCTAACTGGGCCTTAACTAGAAATAAAAGTACATGGGTTTCCACTGAAATTTTGCGAATGCAACTAAGAGATGAGCCAGAAATAACCCCCAATGGGGTCATTATTGGAACGCTTGCCGAGTCCCTATTGTGGATGGATAAGACCGCCAAAATTATCATTTATAACACAAAGTCACACAATAACTTTTACATTACACCTGGCCATAATGTGAGTTTTACCGTACGCGTAGGTTCAGGTCAAGACGTAAAATTGTGTACTCACCAAGTGCAGTAAAAAAGAAAGCCCTCTATCGCATATTAACAACCCTCGCCTGCGGCTCGGGTCACAAATACGTGCGGTTTCGGGTTTTTTTTCTTTTACAGCCCTTGGTAAGTAATGTACTATTGTGATACGAGTACCGTAGCGTAAATGTGATACAAAAGTAGCACTTGTTTATAAAGCTTATTTATTGTGGTATTAAAATAGTGGGTAAGCAATATAATAACAAACAATCCTAAATTGTACTTTAATATAAATAAAGACAATTATAATAAAGATGTTGTCCCCTTGAAAACTGTATTTACAGCGTTCAAGAATTATAAATTATAAACATAGCATGACATGAATTTAGAATTGATTGAAAGCATTATTTAAATTATTTTTTATTGTTTTGACTATATTGTTACTATTGATGCACATTTGATTGGATGTCCACAGACTTTAAAACTTAGCAAGATACTTTTGAATTTAAATAATGTTGTTAAATCCTTCCTACCTACTTTCTATAAATTGCATGCTTTATTTTATGAAAACAAGTTAAAAAGCTGGAACAATATGTAACATTTGTCTGCAATAAGTTTTATCTTATCTCAAGAAATTTAAAAATCCCTAAACAAATAAAAAATAGCGTTTTTAGGGTTCCGTAGCCAAAATGGCAAAAACGGAACCCTTATAGATTCGTCATGTCTGTCTGTCTGTCTGTCCGTCCGTATGTCACAGGCATTTTACTCACAAACTATAAGATGTACCTACATTGATGAAATTTGGAGCATAGGTGTCGTGTGTTAACCGCTACTTAGTTTGATAGTTAAATAAAATACATATATATTTCTAGGGGGGGCACTCCTTACATGTAACCAAAACTGGAAAAAAAATTCAGCAAATATCAATGTGTGGCACATATTTCGACAGTACTTCTAAAAACACTTTGAGGTTTCTAATAAAAATTTTGGTGTAGTGAATATTTTCCGAAATATTCGCTACGAAAGTAGCAGAAATTGTGTCAAAATATGAAAAAAAATACAAATATAAAGCTTAATAAATACTTCCAATGAAAATTGTTTTCAACATGATCGGACATACCGTTTTTAAGTTATTGCCAAAAAAGTAAGTGCCGGGGAAATACGCTCTTTTGTTGGTGCTTTTTTTCATATCGTATTTTTTTTCATCTGTAGTGCATTTTTTTGTATAAACGGATGCGGAACCCTTCATGGGCGAGTCCGACTCGCACTTGGCCGCCTTTTTACAGTTTCGTAGTCAAATACTAGGTAACCCCTTATTCAAAGTATTACTTCCTTAAAGTTTATTATTTATGAAGCTGAAAACTTATAGTTTTATAGCATTTGACAAACTTGAATGCAATTCGGTGATTAATCTACATTATATACCTTTTTGTCGAAATGCCTGTAGATTTAAATGTGATTTCAAACTATTTCTTAGAAGTGCGGGATCTTCAACAAATAGCTCAAAATAGGCCAAAACTCGACAAAACTGAGGCGATTGAAATACTAAAATACCAACAGTACTGAGCGAGTATTTTTGGTCAGAATTGATAGTTTTTCTCCTCGCTCACCGCTGCTTCCCACAACTCTAAAGAAACGCAGTACGAGATTTCATCCTGTATTGTTTGACCGCGGTAAGCCCGATTAACCGACAAACAACATTGTAGCGAACGGAAACCATGCAACTAAAATCTCGATTAGGTACCGTTCTAGACAAAATTAGGTTAGCTAGAACCAGTTCTAGACTCGGAGATAAAAGCAGTAAGCGTATTACATTTGATTGAAAAGGCGAAAGCGATAGCTCAATCTTATTTAATGGTTATTTCCACGAAACTGCGTTGACGATAAAATAAATGGAAGCTATCTGTAAATAGTTTTAGAGAGATACTAGTATATATGTGGTAGTTAATTTTTTTTATTTACATATAGGTTCTGTATCGGAATCCCTAACGTCGTTTCTCCTAACGCATTGTTTATGAAACTGTAAACTTAACATGATTGTTATAAAACAAACCTAACCTAACCTAACCTAATCTATACGATGATCTTGTGAAAAATCCTGAAGAATTTATGGTTTTTGAAAAATAAATGGACAAACGACATTTGGGATTTTGAAGGGGACCCGTACACATGATCTTTGTAGATTATTTAGTAATGAGTCATGTCGTGGCTAATTTAGTGCATAAAACATTACGATGAATTGATAACCCTCATCCTCATCGATTATAAAGTACGGGAATATTCGGAAGCTCGACCAGTCCCGTGTATTGTCAGTAAATTATCGTATTAAAGATCGTGTTTAAGTAACAGTAATAGGAAACTTTATTAACCAATGTCAAATGAATGTGAAAGTGAAGATATTTGACACTGACTAATTAAGTTTCATATTAAATGGATCTAAACACATCACATCGATCATGTGAAGTAATTATTGATTGTCACTTCGGAGCTGATTGGGTTTCAGACCTCTCCGGAGTGCAATCCTTTATACACTATCATTTTTTTTAATTCTTTATTTATTTCTATATTATGTACTTTTCGATGAGATGTATGTTTGTTAGGTGACAACTTCGCATAATATTTGCCCAAAGATAGTTCGTCGTTCGTCGTTTAAATCAGACAGTAGTATTAAAGATTTATATGTGTCTTTTTCATTTCTGAAAACTAATCTTTATTCTAAAAGATGCACAATATCCATGAAGAAAAATTTAGTTTATTTGTCTCTTTTCTCGTCATTAGATCTTGTGCCGTTGTTGCTCGTTAGCAAGTTCCAGTTAAGTGGTAGTTCTTGGGTGAATTAGCTTTTAGACCCCACACAAATTTGTCTACAACTTTTGAAATAACGTATCTAAAATATGGTTTTCTTGATTAAAATTTATGCTGTACGTCGAAACTTTGAATGGCCCGCATGTTGAACCAAATAAACAGGAGAATATCTTATAAAAAGCCTGATGTCTTTGTACCTCCAGAGATATTTTCGTTAACGCCAGAACAGATACGTCAAAAGTGTGTGTCTAAAAGTTAGGGTGAATCAACTTAGGTGAAGTTCAGATCAGCGAATTTGAATTAAGTTTGTTTTCAATATTAAACTCAAGAGCGCTCACTTATTTTTCGAGATTTATTATTGCCCCTTTACACGATCGCCGATTATCGCCGAGCAGGTGGGACGCGGTTATACGTTAGAAAGAGCACCATATATTTCCATCTCATTCTAACGTATTCCTGCGTCCCGCCTGCTCGCCGATGATCGGCGATCGTGAACAGGGGCCATTAGAAGTCGCTGGTTGTAGGTACACGTGAAGTCTTATGTCATTAGTTACCATAGACCATAACATTCGCAGTCACCTTGCGCACTCGCTAACAATTGCGCAGGCGCCCGTGAGGTCCCGGCCTCGGCGTCTTCGTTACGCCCACGGTGCCCTACTTCTGTTACTTTGCCTACAGATTTAATCTTCCACGATGGAACTTTACTGATTTTTACGCATTTCACCGCATGTGATTTTATCCCGGTAACTCATAATACCCAAAATATCAGATTTTATGGGATCATTACTAATATTATAAATCCGAATATACACGTATGAAAAAGTGATCAATCTTTCTTCCTCCAGACCTATTACATCAATAAAATATGACATTTGTACGACACTTGTACTTTGTAATGCACTAGAACCACAGCATTTTGCATTACGTAATACCCGTACCTGCCGTTATTGGTATTATAATCTAACCGTCAACTTCGTATCGTGCCGTCTCTCTCGCTTCCGTGCTAAAGTGTATAAGAGTGAGCGAGGCGGCGCCATGCAAACTTTGAATTTCGAGGCGATAGCACCTCGCAAGTCCTGTTCACCTTTCAAATACGTAATCAGACAGACGGCCTGGAATCACTTAGTTTCCGGAAAGATGTTGCTGCTGTTCAATCTCTTTTGTGCTTTAGTACACACACTTTATGGTGTGTTTGTTTATAAAAAGGAATAGTTGTCAGTCACATTAAAGTCAAATTTGAGTAAAACACCGTTTTCTTGCAAAATACATAAAATAATAAGTTATCGAAGTAAACATGGCCTAACTAACCGGATAATTACAAAAACCAGTGACCTAAAGTACATACATACGTTATTTGCGGTATATTTCAAAATTCATTCAACATGAATACGATTGAAAAGCTAATGGCGTTACAAACAAACAGCTTCGAAAAGATTGAAAAGGCTCATGCCAATTTCAAAAAATCTCCGAAGGAGCGGATTACTCAAGGATATGTACAAGGTAGGTTGGAAGCTTTAGAAGCTTATTTTAGAGAATTTAAGTGCGTACATGAGAAGTTAGTAACGAGCGTCACTAAAGAGGACAAAACCAAACTGTCATATTTTACGGAAGATACGTTTGACAGTTTTTTACATGTACAAAGGAGACTTAAAGACGGTTTTACAGAAACTCGGCACGGAGACAAGAGGCAGCCAAAGTCAGCAAGGAGTTCAAGATAATTCAAGTGTATCAGCTAAAGAGATTAAGTTGCCACATATCACGATTCCTACTTTTAGTGGCGAATATACGGAATGGCAATCGTTTCATGACCTGTTCACTACGTTGATACACAACAACAGTTCTTTAGACGACTTACGGAAAATGCATTATCTCAAAGTAAATCTAAAGGGCTACGCAGAGCTTCTGTTACGAAAATTTTCAATAACGGGTGAGAACTATCTGCAAGCTTGGGACATTCTGAAACGGCGATATGAAAACAAAAGATACATCGCTAACTGCCATTTTAAGAAGTTCTTTGGGCAGAAGGCAATTTTCAAGAATCGGTCGCCGCCTTGAAACAGCTGCTCGATACATCCGTCGAATGCCTTAATGCACTTAAAAATCTTGGCTTACCGACAACTGAATGGGATGCCATTGTCAATTATATTGTGGTATCAAAACTGGACCCTGTACCGCATAAACATTGGGAGGAGTTGATCAGTGAACACGAGTCAACCAATTTTCCTGGTTTTAAGCGATTGAAGTCGTTCTTAGAAACTCGCTTCAGAACTTTAGAAATGGTGGAACTGAGCAATAAAAGTTACAAACCAGCGAATCTAAAGACGTTCCATGTCACAGCTACCAAGACCAGCGACGACATTCAATGTGCATTCTGTAAGGAGAAACACCATGTATCCCATTGTAAACAATTCGCGAAGCAATCAGTAGATGAAAAATACAGTTTCGTTCGGAACAACAATCTCTGTTTCAACTGTCTTGTACCGAATCATACAGTGTGGCGATGTAAGCAGAAGACGTCGTGCCAGATATGCAAAAGGAGGTATCATTCGATGTTACATCGAGATAAAAAATTAGTTGAAGGAAAGCAAGAAAACGAAGAGGAAGAAATGACTAAGGATGACTCAAAGGTGGTTGCACACGTCAGACCATGTGGAGAAGAAGCTGGCCACAACGTTCTGTTAGCCACCGCGGTAGTGAACGTCTCATCAGAAAAGGGACAGCCACAGGTCTACAGAGCACTGATTGACCAGAGATCTGAAGCTTATTTTGTCACAGCTCGTGTAGTTAAGCTGTTGAGGTTAAAGAAAATAGCAATGAGCCGAGTGGTCTCTGGAATCAGTAAAGGTAACAACGTGAGCATCAATACCTAGGTGGAAATACAAATCTCGTCGAGGTATGAAACCGATTTCTCTGTTACGGGAAATGCGTATGTATTAGATTCGTTGACACGTACTTTGCCTGCGAAGGAAATTAATTGTAAGATCTGGCCAACTTGATAATATGAAGTTAGCTGACCCCACCTTTAACAAAACGGGGTAAAATTGACATTCTTCTCGGTGCTGATGTTTTTGGCAAAATCATAGACTCATGTTTCATGAGAGAGCCGGGCGATATAGTCGCTCAGTATACACATCTGGGTTGGATTTTGTCTGGTAACATTAATACAACTTCTTCCAGTTCACACAAGGTATCAAGTTTTCATGTTACTCGGCAAGTGAACAAAGACGACAACTGTTTAAAGAAAAACCAGAAACAAACAAGAAAACTTGGCCAAGGGAAGAAGAATCATGTCAGGAAGTCTACAAATATGTGACAAGTGACTACACTGAAGGAGTTAGAAGACACTCACGTATAAAACAATGCGCTGAGGAGACAGTGAAGTCCTGCAAAGCTGCAGAACAACAAAAGATTGAAAGGCTTAAGCATTCAGAAAGAAGGTTTGATAGAAAACAACATTTAGAGAAGAAATATTTTAAGTTTATACATGAGTTTTTGGAGTTGGATCATGTGAAGGAGGCTGAACGTAATGATGAAGGCGAAATCGCATTCTTTTCATATCATGCTTATGTGATGAATAGGAGATACATCTGCGCGATTTTAGACGGCCGGCGAGTGTCGACCATGGAAGGCATTTGTGATGGAAATGGATTAAAACACCCACACGCAAACTGAAGGTATTACTGGGTCTATGTGGTATATTGCCTTATTATGTATACATATTACCTATTCGTTTAAGGATCGACGTGAGCAAATGCATGAAAGATAAGAAATGGTTAGAGAAGATGGAAATAAGACTTTCTTTCCACTTCTAACAACGACAACTGTGGTGCGGCAATGGTTGTCGCCTTCTGAAGATCTGGTACCACTATCTTCTCAACGGCTTCATTTCAAATTAATTTCATTTCCAATCAGTCCGATCTTTAAAATAATTACTTAGTTCATGGTGGGCGGTTAACTCCGTATTGTAAGTTGTAGGTTGATCAGATTGTCAATAGTTTAGTAATGTCAGTTTTGTAAAATGTTATTATTTTGTGAACGTGTTACACTTTTATTGAGAAGTCATTTCTTTTAAGTTAACGATATGATTTGGTTACCACAAGTAAAATTAAGATGAAACTTTAGTATAAAATAGATATTTTGGTGGGCGGTATGTTCACTCTCTTGTGCTTTAGTACACACACTTTATGGTATGATTGTTTATAAAAAGGAATAGTTGTCAGTCACATTAAAGTCAAATTTGAGTAAAACATCGTTTTCTTGCAAAATACATAAAACAATAAGTTATCGAAGTAAACAGCTGCTCTTTGTGTTTCCCGTTTTGTTCTACCGTTTGTACAATGGAGAATATTCTGAAGAACTTTTTGAGTCGGTGCAACAGTCGCGTTTCTATCATAGCACCTCCCGTCTCAGGAACAAAGTATTTCCCGCTATCTGGATACTTGGCATCCCAAAAATAAACGGGCATCACGCTCAACTTTGCCACGAACTTGTAAGTTATGAAATGAGCTTTTGCCCAAGGAGTTTCCGGAGCGCTATAACATGGGATTCTTCAAAAAGCGAGCTAACAGGGCTCTCAACGGTTGGCAACAATGTATCGAGCGACTCCTCCGGCGTTGCACATATCCATGGGCGCCGATGATCACCTCTTTCAGAGAATTATTTTGTTCATTTTACTTCATGTTTGAATATTTTATGTACACCTTAATGTCTTTTTCACTCATTTAAAATCACACCATAAGGATGTTATATAGCGCTGCAATAAATAAAGATTAAAGCAACTGCTGAAATAGAACTGTGGACAATCTGAACGTATGCTTTTTAATATATGCGACTGATTATAAGGACAGTTTTGACACAATTTGCACGTATGTGTGTCTGAAATTACCATGTGAAATAAGTGTAATGTGTACCAAGGCTACTAGTCCGGATATATGCATTATTTAATAGAAATCAAAGAAGGTAAAGGAGCAAAATCTGGAAATGAAGAAAGGGACGACAACTTGCCAATCAGAATCCCATTAAACACTGCAACGAGACGCAAAGACGCCAACAAAAGCACGCGGCAACTCATCGACGGTTCTTGATGCTCTATACCATCTCACCTAACCTCCAATACTGGTTACACCTACAGGTTGCATTTATCGGCTAATCTGCGGCTAGTCGGCCCTCCATGCCGATTTCAGTGCGTGACACTCCTTACAAATCTGTGCCCCGTGATGTATCCGGCTGGTCCGGGTCAAGGCTTGTGCTGGCTGAATGTGGAGCCTGTATTCACGTTGATCTCACGTTCATGTATTGTTTCAACGTCCATGTAGTTTGCAGAGTGAAATATTATATCCCATAATAAATATGTTATGACATGAAGTACCTATATTTTGTATTAAAAAAAATATCTATTGTAGGTAAGTATTCGAACTAAATTCACGCCATAGAAATATAAAACTTGTTTTAGTTTCCCTAATTTTACCTCAAAGCATATTTGCAGAAATATCACATCAGAATGAGAACTAGTGATTCAGTGACTTTGTGACAAATGACTGTCATACAACTAGTTCACCTACTAAACTAGTTATTGGAAGTAGTTAGTCGCTCAAATGCATCAATCGTGATGATTAAAGGCGCATCCATCAATATTAAGATTATATATAAGTAATTAATTGCTGAACATGTTCCTACCTACCACTTAGTCGTGCACTGGTTGATATTTCAACGAAGAATCTCCAACTGTGGGTAACTTCGCTTGCTTTGTGATCCATTGCCTTTACAATGAGTGATGCGTTCTGAAGAAGTGTATAAAAGAGGCAATGTACATTGATGAGAGAGATATAATTGTAATAATGGGTTTATTATGGTAAAGTCGCGAAGTTAAGATCGTGACAGAATGCGCTTGCGTTCCCTTTAGTGCAATGGTAGTGATGGGAAATATTTTTTACATTTTATGTCGATAATTCATGAATTGAATATGATATACATAATGTAATTGACATACATATAAAAATGTATATTGCGAAAGAGTTTATCACTAAAGTTACTAAATACCCTTAATTCTTAAAAAGTATGTAAGTAAGTATCGTAGAAAACTTAAGATATTACTGTTTTGGATTGTTTTTGAAACCGTTTTATAGAATGATGACCTGATAAGTAATAAAACTTTTATTGATTTTAATGTTTTTAGTAATTCTTCATTTTCTACCCGTCTACGGCTAAGCCAAGAGACAGAAATAAGACATAAAAGGTAATTCATCACCTTTACTAAAATCATCATATGGTACGTGTACTTTAATAACACATTTAAATGAAATACAGTCAATAAAATAAATCTCAACAAAAGTATAATGTAAAGTTCAAATTCCTATCCTTTAATGTGGCATTTACAATATTCTAGAAGTGGACAGGTCTTATAGGTTTTGGCGCTTGCTTGTTAAATAAACCGTAAGCGTCTAGGAATTAGGCTTATTTTAAAACAATAGCAGAAATGGATATATCTTAAAGTTAGCATCGACACGGCCTCGTGTCGTGGCCAGAATCCTAACGAGTGGATCTACCGACGACGCTCATGCCGGTACACTCGCAGTCTAAAGCAGTTTTTCAACGAGTGGGTCGCGACCCCATAAGGGATCGCGAGCCGCGAAGCTTCTCAAAGGGGGTCGCTGCCGTTACATTAATTCGGACTAATTATTTGCATCGTTTTAAAACGTATGCTTAAAACTTGCAAAATCACGATTTTTTTTTTAATTTAAATGAAATGGGGTTGCGTTATGAAAAAAGATAAAAAATACTGGTATTCCCGCATCTTCTTTACCTTTCGTCATTTTCTACATCGTGGATCTATATTTTAATATTCATACAAAACTAGAAGGTGGGCATGTTCTAGTAAGCAAACTTCAACCGCAGATGAGAAAAAAACATAACCTTCTTTTTTTCTTCAGCGTAGTCGGGTAAAAAGTATCCTTTAACCATTTAGAGACACTCAGCTACTCGTGTAACAAAAATAGTTGAAATCTGTTGAGCCGATTTGGTGTGATGAAACCACAACGACACATACTAACAAATATACAAAAAATCCATTCCAATTCAATTTAGTGTCCTCCAAATAGTCTGACACAATAGATTTTTTGAAAATATATTCAATGTATCTGTACATTTCATTTTTACAACTTTATAATAATTAGTATTGTTGATCCCCGTTTCACACGTTAGAAATTGTTTTTCTAAAATTGCATCGTATATAAGTATGATATTTAAAAATAAAAAGCAATATTGTCTTATTTACCGTTTAACCGAAAATGTTTACATACTAGCTTCTGCCCGCGACTTCGTCCGCCTTGAATTCGTTTATCGCGGAAAAGGGTATTTTTCCGGGATAAAAAGTAGCCTATGTCCTTCCCCGAGACTCAAACTATCTCCATACCAAATTTCATCTAAATCGGTTCAGCGGTTTAAGCGTGAAGAGGTAACAGACAGACAGACACACAGACAGACAGACAGACAGACACACTTTCGCATTTATAATATTAGTATGGACTTATATTATACATATATTTATATATTAAAATGTATGTAACATTTTATTTTTTACGTTTTAACGATTAATGAAGCAATTGTGCGCGTGAGTGTCGCACGACACATTTCGTGGTGTTATGCAGGCGCACGCCGTGTGTACACATGCCCTTATACATCGCGGTTGTTGCAAGGCGCCTTTAGAAATCGAACTAAGAATTCTTGAATTGTTGTAGTACATGTAAGTAGAATGTTAGGTAGGGTATAAGTAGTACAATTTTGTTTTGTAACTTTCATCATTTAAGCCATAAGACGTCCACTGCTGGGCACAGGCCTCCTCGATATGTTTCCGTATGGGCCGGATAGAAGCAACACGCATCCAGCGAGTCCCCACAACCCTAACCACGTCCGACCACCTTGCACCTTGTATATAGCTTTAAGAATGCGAAAATAGACTGTGGAAACGGTGAATTATTATTGTTGTATTTACATAAGTACAATAAATGAGATAACGGACAAAATGTTAAAAATTTATAATGATGTATACAATAATGTCATGATATTCGCATTTTCCAAAAAAAGAACAATAATAAGGTGAATCAATACAATTAGCTGTGGTAACGTTCCGTATGAAAATGATGCAGATAATTTTAACCTTGAATTTAAGCATAAATAGATTTGCTGTTAACACTGTCCTGTCTCCCTAAAACAAGATTATTAGGAGACAACCAACGGGCCTATGATGGTTGCGTTTGTCACGTGATAAATAAGTGAAATAGCTGCCATCACCTTCTGAGACGTATGTGAGTGCGAGAGTGACAGGCGCGTTATCATATCGTTTATCGCGTGATAAACGCGACCATCATAGGCCCGCTGGACACAACAGATTCATCGAGATATGAGGAACATAATACCTGACCGTTTGATAAACCGTTCCAATGTCATCATCCGAAAAAATAAACAAATGACATCAGTTATTTGACGTTTGTCCCGTTCCAGAGCATTAGTAATTTCACAGTCATGGACACATGCCTCGACAACGGTACAAAAATAACCCATTTCAATCTCTGTGGCACCGCGATGCAACTCCGAGAGTGAATTAAAAAGTATAATTAAAAAAGCTGTTTCCCGCTGTGACAGTTGAAATTGGTTGAAATGTTGGTGTTTTTGCGGTTGGCAACGCTGCAGCTACGGTTGCGTTGCTTTTAAATATTTATGAAATCCCAAATAAGGCGGTAATTGTTATGATGAGTGGAGTAAGTCTCTTATTTGGCAGTAATTGCCATTATTACCACTTTTTCCTTCTTATGAAGTAATTCAAGTTAACAGGCTTACTTAAATGTTTCGAATTTGTTTTTAACCTGACGTCGTTAGGTATACGAGTATAAGTACCCTTTCACAATATTGAGAATTCGGTACTTACACATAATAATATAACCTTTCATCTAATAAAAGCTAAATTAGCAGTCTAACAAACCTTCAGAGATCTTGTTAGTGTATTAAAAGGACGCATAGGCCTTGTTAACTACAAAGTATTTACGACTTTTTGGAACTAACAGATGCGCTCCAGTTACCGCAAATGACTTAAGATATCATTTTCACTTTTGTTAGCCGAAAGATGTATTAAATTATCCCGCGAAAGTGAATTCCTCTCATAATACATATGAAGGTAGTTGTTTTGTAATTGAATTCTTCTACCGCGAGTCATAATTAATGTTGTTTGCGCTTCTGTAGTCTTTGGCGTTATGGGTATGAGTTATAATACTTTCATTGGCTTCTAATTGTTTAGGGTTCCGTACCCAACACTTTCATTAGCTTCTCATTTTTGAGGGTTTCGTACCCAATGGGTATTACGGGACCCTATTACTAAGACTCCGCTGTCCGTCTGTCTGTCTGTCCATCAGGCTGTCACCAGGCTGTGTCTCATGAACCGTGATAGCTGTCATAGACAGCCTAATGATAGACGGACACATAGACGGATACCGAAATCTTAGTAATAGGGTCCTGTTTTACCCTAATAAGCTCTTTAGAAAAAGACAGACCGATGGAGAACCGAGTGATCCTATAAGGGTTCCGGTTTTTTTCTTTTGAAGTACGGAATCCTAAAAAGCACTAGTCGTAAATTGATTGTGAATGTTCTAAAAATCAGAAAGATGTCCTGTTCTCAACAGGTGGGTGGGGCATCTTCCGAATATTTGTCAGACCTGATTCCCGAGAGATAAGCGATATCATCAAATGTACACACACACAGTTTTCTAAGTACGTTACAGGACAGAATAACAGCAAGAAAAGTTGATCCACCCACAGCACAAGTCCATATAGACGGCAAAAAGCGGAAATCCATTGGCGGTTACTACGTTAAAGATTTATGCTATCGATATGCTGTTTTTGCTAAATTTCTCTTCCCAACATTCCAATCTTGTCACAAATATTTCCAATACAGATCGCGGTATGTGCCGCTAAATGCTTGGACGGTTTATTACGTTATTAGCCCGGAATCTAATCAGTGTCGGTCAGATGGCGGATGGCGGACGTGTTGTGGGCGGACGGTTCTCCAATTACACCAGATTTTCCACGTTATATTCGAATAGTAAATTGGATGATTCAATCAGTAATTTTACATTGTATTGATGATATCGGGGCCAACGATGAATCGTTCAATCATGACAATGGTGACGCGATAATCTTTTCCACTGTTTACAATGTTTACATCTATACTGAACGACCGGTTTAGCTCAGTGGGAGTAACGTTGCCTACGAAGCTGAGGTCCTGGGTTCAAATCCCGGTAAGGGCAAATATTTGTGTGATGAACACAAATATTTGTTCCTGAGTATTGGATGTTTTCTCTGTATATAAGTAATATGTCTATTAAATATATCGTCGTCTAGTACCCATAACACAAGCCTTATTGAGCTTACCATGGGACTAGTTCGATTTGTGTAAAATTGTTCCGTTATATTTAATACTATTATGGTGCCCTCCAATTTCATCGAAAAACGTTTCCTAAAATGCTTTCATAGCATTTTGATTTCATCCAAAACTTTTCCCCTTAAACCACACAATAGGGTAGTTTCTGGGGTGATAAAAATATTAGTCTCATCAGTTAGATTTTCAAAAAATATTGGACACATATTTTTTCTTTTGTCAATCAAACAAAAAAAGACAGATTCAAAATTCAGCGGATCAAAATTTGAGAGTAGGGGCGCATGACGGGGAACTTTGACGGGCTATATCTTCATATTTTTTTGTCTATTTGACAAAAGAAAAATACGTGTCCATAATTTCTGATAATCTAACCGGACGGACTAATTATATTTTTTTAGGACACAAGCCTATTATCACGATTTTTGAAATGATCGTCATGTTCATTCCGGACCGGATCATTTCCGGACCGATGCCATCTTCAAACCGTCAAGAAAAGAGCGTACTCCCACCTGAAAGGCCGGCAACGTACTTGTAACTCCTCCGGTGATGCAAGTGTCTATGGGCGACGGTGATCGCTTACCATCAGGCGACCCGTCTGCTCGTTTGCCCCCTATGCCATAAAAAAAAGAAGCCGTTAGGTTAGGTTTGTTTAATAACAATCCCAAATTATTAACCGTTTCAGAGAAAGATGCTCTATGAAATGGTATGTCAACGAAATGAAATATTCGACAGACATAGCTCGCAGGATTGCATGGTTGAAGTGGCAATGGGCGGGCCATGTAGCCTGGAGAACGGATGGCCGTTGAGACAGTAAATTCCTGGAGTGGCGACCACGCATAGGAAAATGCAGCGTAGGACGGCCCTCGACTAGGTGGCCGGATGACGTCGTGAGGGTCGCGGGGAGTCGGTGGATGCGGTATGTACAGGAAAGCACTCTGTGGCGCGGTATAGGGGAGACCTATGTTAAGCAGTGGACGGCCCTGGCTGATAATAGATAGACAGCCCCACCCAATAAATGGGACAAGAACAAGAAAATTATAAATGTGTTAATTTAATCCAATAGTCGGGTCAGTGTAACAATAGCCTGTAAATGGGAATTTTATAACTGCTGGAAAGACGAATCGGCAGCTACAGCTTAGACCATAAAAAAACCGGCCAAATGCGAATCGGACTCGCATACCGAGGGTTCCGTACAAAATATACGCTACAAATGGCCGTTTCTATGAAAATCCAGTGTTAGCAGAGCCTCCTAACGAAAATTTACGCGGTGCTTGATCATTTTATATTGGTTACTAATATAGACAGACAGCCATAGAATTATACTGTTTTTAGTATTTGTTGTTATAGCGGCAACAGAAATACATCATCTGTGAAAATGTCACACGTCTGTCACGGTTCATGAGATACAGCCTGGTGACAGACAGACAGACGGACAGCGAAGTCTTAGTAATAGAGTCCCGTTTTACCCTTTGGGTACAGAACCCTAAAAAGTACCTTTACAAATTATAATTATTTATATATACTGTTCTAAATTCTAAATAGATGTGACCAATCAATCAAAAACACAAAATATTTATAGAGGACGTTTTGCTAACATTCTTCTGTGTTAAATGTTAAATATTCATAACAAGTGAGATACTTATTGAAGGGAAAGTAATAATCGAACCCATTAAGAGCGTAACATTCCGCGGTTTGTCGTTTCGAACAAGAGATGGTCGTGAAGACACTCACAAAAAGAAATCGTCTACATTAAGTAGTTACTCGTACTTGTAAATATTAGTAGCATACCTACTTTATAGTGCCTTCAAGTATTCTTATTTATTTTCATAGATTTTGGGATTTTGGAATTAGTGCAGTAACTAGCTATAATATTTTCTTCTGTTTCCGCGTTTATTATTAATTTAAATAAAACAATTTAACGGATTATATCGCGTATATTATCTCATTTGAGTTCCCGACGTACGTGACTAGTAAACCCGTGACCATGGAAAGCTGAAAAGCTTCCGAAACGTCGGGAACTCAAATGAGAAAATATACGCGATATAATCCGTTAAATTGTTTTAATTTAATGAGTAATAATATTGGAAACAGATGAAAAAAATATACATTTGTTTTACCTGCGTTAGATAAGTATCCCATGGTTTTTTAATCCTAGTGCCAGAAGTTGCTAAATGCCGATCAGAAAGTATGTACCTGGACTGAGGTAAGATAGGCAACCCGTCATTACGAAAAGTTACGGAACCCGAAGAAGAAGTAAATTACCAGACGATCATCAAAGACATCTTTTTAGGGTTCCGTACCAAAAAGGTAAAAACGGAACCCTTACGGTGCGACTCTGTCTGTCTGTCTATCCGACTATTAGAGCGCCATATGTCAAAACCTACTTATGCTATTTGAAATTTTGATCAAACATTTTAAAATATATTTTTATTCCAATAAGAGGAGAGGCTAAATTTATAGTGCTTAAATTTCATTTTATTAAGGAAAATGTGGAAAAAATACCAAGTTTGTACCAGTTTGTACGGAACCTTCTCGGTGCGCGAGTCAGACTCGCACTTGACCGGCTTTTTATTTAATAATTGGTTTATATAGTCGCAAAGTAACTAGAACAAGACTTAAGAAACGTAGCGTTAACGAGCTTAAAATATCTCCGGTACCAACAACAAAGAATTTCCCTCACTAGTGCATAATGACGTCACCGTGATTTATGGGCAGGTTTCTAGTCATTTAGAATGTCTATTGTAGGCGCTCACAACGTGTGTCTAATGATAAAAATGGTGGAAATATATTGTTTTTTTTGCCAAATTGATGAGTACTTGAGAGTTTAGTGAAGGCCAAAAATGCACTTCAGGCATTTTATTAGGGGCATCATATAATATTACTAGTTTTTACTTGCTCACTTCTTTGCTCACAAGTGAATTTTGAGGAATCCGTCCTTATTTTAGCAACTGTACAATAAAATTCAGCCCAGGCCCCTATTTCACAATCGTGACAAATGTTCACGTACATCGCGTGCCCAGTATAAAGCTTGCGGGGATGGCCGTGAACATAAAATTGTCGTTGTCACCTGACAATTGTCACGATTGTAAAATAGGGGCCTGAACTTTTTTTTATATATTACACTATTTTTTTTACACACTTCTGTACCCATATTAACGTCTAGTATCCGCAATGTAGGCTTAATTTGGAAACATTTTGATAATAAGTATAGACATAAAACTGTCATGTTTATTTTACAATTATGATTAACGAGATGAATTTCGATGCAACTGCAAAATCTAGGGACATATACATGTGTTTTCCCAATTGAGTGCCCCCAAATGTATACCTACTCTAATAAGATTGTAGTATCACCAGAAAAAAACATATACTGTCGCAATGTAACTAGTGTTAGAAACATATTTTTATCGATATCGATAGTGGTAAAATAGAAAAAGAAACGGTTTAACAAATGAAGAATAAAATGTCATTATAAAGCAAATTTATGCCAATTCATTCATTTTACAAAGTTTTATTGAGAAATTCATGGTTATTTATTCCTATCAAAAACAAATGAATTGCCACGTGCTGTGAGTACTTATGTGGACTTCGATGAAGAAATTACACCTGTTTCTATACATTTGTTACAAAAAAACTACAACGACCGCTCACGTGAGAGTTTCTATTATTTAAATATATTTTTTCATTTGTTGTAGCAGCTTTCCTTTTATTTCGCAAATATCGATATCGATCAAAGAATGCTTCTAGCACTAACTTACATTGCGATAGTGTTTTGTTTTGCCGCGAATTTTCCAATCTCTAGTTATTACTAACCAAAACTCATACTGGCGGAACAAATCAGTTGTACTAAGTTAAATACAATAGTAATTATACTATTACTATTATATACTATTTTATTTATCCTAGTACAACTGATTTGTTCCGCCAGTATAAGTTTTGGTTAGTTAGAGATTGAAATTTACGCGGCAAAACAAAAAAATATCGCAATGTAACTAGTGCTAGAAGCATTCTTTTTTCAATAGTATTATGAATGGATTTCGTGCATAGGGAGATACCCTATTTCCTTACAACAAAATGACGCTCAAACATCGAACGAACTCCTCTCAATATCATCTCTAAAAAAATTACTATTCAGTCATGGGCAATTGCAATTGGATGAACTGCTTGCGTAAGCGTCTACAACCGTCACTTCCTTATTAGTCTGCGGTATATTCCTTGCCGGGCTTTCCCTGGTACTTTGACAACTAACTTGTACAGTCAAGGACACCAGCATGTATACATCACAAAGTATCAAAAATATGTATACAGGAGATCTAAGTAGAAAGAAAAAATAATTGCGATCCACTACAGTCTAAGCCGGAATCGAACCAGCGTCTTTGTTATACCGGAACAGCGTGGTCTAATGGTTGGAACCATTAGACCATCAGACCGCTTGTGATTCGGAACGAATTAATCCTCAACCTTTGGTAACGATACGTTTCTCACGATCTATGTACCATTAATTTTTTAAAGGTTTAGTACGTTATAGCACCACTCTGCAACGTGCATTTACGCAGCATTCTTCAAGCTGAACTGCAGTTTCAGTAGTGTAAGGCTTACTAGAGAGATCACTATAATGTTTATGTATACATATTTTGAAACTTTGTGTGGATATTTATCTTCGTCCTTGACTGTACTTTGCTTTTATCGGTCATCATTTGTCAACACGCTCTCAATCTGTCAGAGCAAGCCGCTCACGAGTGCCCACAGTATTCGAAAATTTAATACGTTTTTCATGTTGCATATTTTCATCGTCATCAGCCTGGATAGTACGTCCTATTGCTGGGCACAGGCCTCTCATAGATGAGAGGGAATTAGCAGTTGTCTCCACGCTTGCCCAGTGCGGATTGAAGGCTTTACATACACCCTTGAGTTTATTCGCGCAATATGCAGATTTCCGAGGTTCACGATGTTTTCCTTCACCGAAAAGCTTGCCGTAAATATCAAATTAAACTCTGTGCATACTATCAAAGAGAGTATAATAGGCAGGATTCGAACCCACAACCTGTTTGAAAGTCGCACGGTTGAACCACTTGGATACCGCAGCTTCAATATAAATATGGTTTTCACTATAGTTTTATTAGGTGCCCTATGCCTAGCAAAGACGTGGCGTCAGGAAAATTACAAAGGAAGCCGAATCGTATTCATTTACTCATATTTATAGAAAAAGGTGGTTATAAGCCTTTCCTTGGACAACCCGGTGGGAATCGGCTTATATGGACGCCAACGACACTGGTACCCTAGGTACAGCAATAATAATATCTTTCTATTTATAATGTACTCTGACGAATCTAACTGATTCATCAACGCAAAGCCGAAACTACTGAATCTAAAACTTGTTTTTTTTACAGTTGATACTTTTTATACGAGTAACACGTATTAGGCAAGCATTATAGGGATTTATCGAAACTCATCCTATAAGGGGGCGTTATGTGGGGTAAGTACCAGATGAAAAGAGGACAAAACCGTAATGTTCCGTATGTGTATCTTATAGAGTTTATGATACGAGTTTTTAACTACTAGAATTTTTCGGCGGCCCTGCTCGCGTGGCCTATTTTCTTTATCCTTCGGGAATTGATCATTTTTCGGGATAAGTAGTAGCCTATATGTCTATGTCTATAGTCCTCTAGTCTATATTCTATTTATATATGCAAAAAGTAACGTCAATCCATTGCCCCGTTATCGCGGGCCAGATAAACAAACCAATCAACACACTTTCGCATTTATGATATTACTAAGGATTAGGGTAATTCCGGGGTAGATGGCCATAAGTTTAAGATGGCCAGTCGATTTTTTTCCAACTTATAGGATATTAATGGCGCTTGTTTCACGTAAACTTTATTACTTTAATTAATTACGCTACTATAAAGAGATTGCCGATATATAATGTAACTCTGTTTGTTTTTTAACTGGCCCAATAATAATGATTATTTTAGAAAGTACGGAGGTTTTCGTACATATTAAATTTAAAATAACTTGAATGGGCTCAGCACTTTTTTTTAATTCGTTGATATAATGAACCGGCTACATCGGGAGAGATGGCCATACGCAGTTATTTAGTACTGGAAAGCCATGAACTGGAATCTCAGATACTAAAAAAAAGAAATAGATGTTATTGCGGTTGTTTGCGGTTTTGTTTACGTTAGATAGATAATCAAAGTTTAATTTTATAGTTTCCGTATAATCAGTCTTTGAAAAAACTATGGCCATCTACCCCGAACTTACCCTACTAGAGTATAAAACTATGGCCATCTACCCGGGACTTACCCTACTAGAGTATAAAACTATGGCCATCTACCCCGGACTTACCCTACTAGAGTATAAAACTATGGCCATCTACCCCGGACTTACCCTACTAGAGTATAAAACTATGGCCATCTACCCCGGACTTACCCTACTAGAGTATAAAACTATGGCCATCTACCCAGGACTTACCCTACTAGGGTATAAAACTATGGCCATCTACCCCAGACTTACCCTACTAGAGTATAAAACTATGGCCATCTACCCTGGACTTACCCTACTAGAGTATAAAACTTAACATTCAACCACTAAAGATAGCATACCAACGGATTCCCCTCTGCCTTCCCTCTGCAAAATTATGTCATGTCAGTTCATATGATAAATTGTCAGTATATGTATTTTTTCGTTTTAGGTGATTTATCGACTGTGTGCGTAAATAGGAATAAGAATATTTCCGTAGTGTGTTGTACAGAGTTAACGTTGCCCCCCGCTAAAAGAGGACGATTAAATTGATCTGGAATATAATAACAAGACTTGCTATCTTGAGTTACATGCTATAAGTGCAAAGAGCGCCTATATGTAAAACTAGAAGTCGCCCGCAACTTCGTTAGCGAAGGAGAAAAAGTCATGACCCCTCTTTTTGTCAGCATAGTTGGGTGAAAAGTATCCAGTAACTATCTGGAGATACCCAGCTACCCGTGTATCAAAAACATTTCTGTTTACGCGATGTGCCGTGATGTAGCCACAACGACACATAAGAACATACAAAAAATGTTTGTCCTCCAAATAGTCCGTGCAGTTAGTTGTTTGAAAATATATTCAATGTACAGACATTTCATTTTTACAACTTTATAATAAAGTAAACGCAGCTAACAGCGACCCATCGAAAATCTGTAGGTATCGCCGACCTATAAATTGAAAGTATTTTTTTACGCTTCCAGTACTATTCTACCTAAAGATAGGTGAAGCTACGCACACGGTGGTTTCTAGACCATCAATTACTTTTACGTTAGTATCTGTGACAGAGCAAAAAAGAGACAAAATACGCCAGTTTGTGCGAAGTCAGCGTGGGCGCAGGTCATGTCGTACAAGGCCTTAATCCATCAGGTAAGCACGTGACTTTTCTACTTAAGAGATTTACACAAATAACTGAATGTTATTCTTTATGTTGTGTTATTTTATTAAATATGTTCAGTTAAGTGTCAGTTCTGGATTTCGTACCACATTTTATTGAAAAACGGTATTTAAAATGATAACACCTTAAAATAAAATAGGACGGTGATAGCTTTATCAGTTTTATTTGTGGCAGCTATCGCCGACCCATAAGTCATTACTGGCCTGAGCATAGTGCTTTGTTTTTTCTCTATTATGTAATATTATATGAAAATAACACAGGTACTTTAATAGACCAATTAAAAGTTAAACATACGTCTTGTTGACTACTTTCTCTTTTATTACGTTGTGAATTTAACCAATATTGACATATTTTTGGTAGGTTGACCCTTTAATCGTTACATTTATAAATAATTGTTGAGTGTTTAAAACTTTGTGCATGGGTTCATATTCCTTGTCATATTTATTAATTACTATCTGTTTTATAGTCAGAAACTGTAACTTGATAATAAATACCGACTTTTTATGAGTCGTTACAAATTGTATTAACGATCTATAGGGGTTAGTAGTAGCAACAATAAGAAGCTAGAAGCTATTACCGATCGTATTTATATTATTTGATATCTCGCCTACTTTGTGGCGTGATACTTCCTGGCCAAACCACTATATGATAAAGAGATTTTAATAATGCACAAATTCCTCATTATGATTATGCTACCTTGCACCTTTGTATCGTTGTAAGTCCAGAACCGCTGGGACACGAATTCGTAGGGAGGTGGCACTAATTAGCACAATAAAAAAAACTGTGGTATAAAAAATAATCCGTACCAATTCAAGATTTGTATTTACGTGCTAGGAAGCATGCTTCTTGACCACATGATCCCAAACATGATAGGGAAATTTTAATAATGCACAAATTTCTTATTTTAATTGTGCCAATCTGTTACACCAACCAGCGAAGGTGGCCAGGCTCAAACACGATTGTTTTGATATAAGTCTAGGACCGATGAAGCAGATATAATTATTACATTAATTGCTACTTTGGTTTGAATTAAAATACAAGTTTTAATAATAACGCACATTTTATTTTGTTTTATTTCGTTACGATCGGTGATAGCTGCATAAAAATCGTTAATAGCGTCACAGCCATTTTTATGAGTCGGTATTTAATCAATCTATCAATCAAAATATTCTTTATTCAAGTAGGCCTAGTTACAAGCACTTTCGAAATGTCAGTTACATGAGAGTGAATGTTTGCTGGGAGATATACAATATGATCCAGCATTTGCTGCAAGGATTAGGGAAACCCAGAAAAACCTAATCAGATAATTTAACTTAAGTATAATATTATTGATAAAATCATCATTTTAAAAATTAAAATAATCAATAAGATATAAATAAAATTCTAAATGCCAGAGTATATAAAACAATTAAGATTAAAATAATAATAATACCTTAGGTATTCGTAACAATAATTATTCATATACCTACATGACGCTATAATTTACATTAATCCCACGCGGCTTCATCATTCATGTAGTCTTGTGTGCTATAATAAGCTTTAGAAAATAATTTTCGTTTCACAATATTTTTGAATTTACCAATAGACAACTCACTTATGGTGCTTGGAAGTTTATTATAAAATCTCACACAGTTACCTAAGAATGATCGCCTTATTTTATGCAGCCTAGTAGCAGGCACTGCGAGCTTATGCTTATTTCTAGTATTAATAGTATGTATATCACAGTTCTTCTTAAAGTAGCTAATATTTTTATGTACATACATAATATTCTCATAAATGTATTGACAATGCACTGTCATTATATTAATGTCCTTAAACTTATCTCTAAGCGAGTCTCTATGGTTCATTTTATATATCGCACGAACAGCCCGCTTCTGCAGAACAAATATAGTATTAATGTCGGAAGCACTGCCCCATAGTAAGATGCCATACGACATAATACTGTGGAAATAACTGAAATACACTACGACGAGTCTTACTTACTGCAAAAGCTGCAAAACTCAGTCTATTCGAGAGATTAGCAATATGGGGACCACATTGGAGCTTGCTTGCTCGTGTTTTACGTTACTCGTGACAAACTTTACACATTTAGTCTTTTTCTCATTCAACAATAAATTATTTACATTAAACCAATTTTCTACTTCACAGATAGCATTGTTTACGTCATTGTAGAATCGTTGATTTCGTACGACTTTGAAAATTAGAGACGTATCATCTGCAAACAAAACTATCTCATGGTGGGTCTTTACGAGGTGTGGCAAGTCGTTTATATAGATAAGGAACAGGAAAGGTCCCAATATTGATCCCTGCGGCACACCCATAGAGACTAATGACCCCGGTGAACGATTTCCATTCCATCACAGAAGATACCTAAAGCATCTCGCGATTCCACCCAGGCATCGAAAATGAGTTTTACGAGCTCAACTCCGGCGTTGGATGTCGAGCGACCCCGCGTAAAACCGAATTGCTTACTATGCATCAAATTATTCAAATTAGAATGTTTTAACAATTGATATAGAATTAGCTTTTCAAACATTTTACTAAATGTAGGTAGTACAGATATTGGTCTAAAGTTAGTGGGGTCAGAGGTACTACCTGATTTAAATAAAATTTTGCTACGTTTCATCCGATCAGGAAACTCACTGCAGTCAACACTGTTATTGAATATATCTGCCAAGTCAGGCGCTATGATTTCTATTAGGGATTTGACAGCATGGACTGAGACCCACCATAGGTCATTGGTTTTTTTGACATTAATTGATTTAAATGCCTTTACTACATCTGAAGGACTGACATGTTCAAAGTAAAAGTCCTTACTACATTCTTGGACCTTTTCTTTTAACGACAAAACGGCAGACGAAGGTTATGAATTTAAACACTTTGTTATGGATAGTGGTATATCGATAAATAAATTTTCAAATTCTGTTGCTACATCTAAACTAGAATCTATAATTTTGCCATCAATTTTTAATTCTAGATTACTAATTGCGTGCCTCGATCTACCAGTCTCCGCATTAATCACTTTCCAGGTGGTTTTGATAATATTAGAACTAGTTTTGATTTTCTGGGATATCTAATTACGTTTGGCAATATGACAATCAATTTTGAATTGTTTCGAATATTGCTTTACATGTTCTTTAAATTCATCACTCGTATTAGCAACAATCGACATATTCGCTATATAAATCATTTTCTAAAGCATAGACCTTTATTCAGCAGCTGTTTACTTAGGAAATATACATTTTATACGTAATACTAACATAAAAAAATAAAAACGTGAATCTGGGGTCGGTAATACCTGCGTTTACCTTAGTATAGATGTGTGTACATTAAAGATATTTTCAAACAAATAAGTGATATGGACTATTTGAAAATCACTGAAACGAAAAATATTTTTTAGATTTTTTTGTACATCTGTATGTGTCATTGAGGCTTCATCACATCAAAACCGATGAATGGATTTCAAGCATTTTTGGTACATAGGTAACTGTTTATCCGCAAATGGTTATAGGATACTTTTTACCCGACTACGCTGAGAAAAAAGAGTGTTTTGATTTTTTCTCCTCTGCTAACGAAGTTGTACTTTGTACTATGCTCTTTACATGCCACACGGCGACGAGTTGTTATATTGTTGTGTGATGTTATATTGTTGGTCAATTCTCACTTCGCGGCGCACTCTATATTTGGAAGGTGTGACAATTCATGATTTCACTGTTTAAACACGCGACAAACACGTCTGTACCGTAATCCTATAAATGTTTACAAACAATGTTGAGGTATATCCTATTTAATGTGTGGGGCGAGATGTCACATATGCAACGTCTAATTGTAAAAACGTCTTCCAAAATGCTCCGAATAAGTTGTATTCTGCAATATTTAGTTTTAAAAATTGAATTTCATCAGGCCCCCCTATTTCACAATCGTGACAAATGTCGGGTGACAGCGACAATTTCACGTACATTGCGTGTCCAGTATGAAGTAAGGAGATTAATCGAGCTTGCGGGGATCGCCGTGAATATAAAATTGTCGTTGCCACCTGACAATTGTCACGCATTGTTAAATAGGGGCCTGGTATCCTAATAATAATGCGATAATTAACTAAAGTGCCACCGGATGATACAAAAAAATAGAGGTAGTAAAACAGATTAGATACTTAATCAACAAATAATGCATTTTTTACTGAAACTGTAGAATTATCAGGACTTTTTAAGGCATCATCCTGTTAAATGCATTAAGTAGGTTAGGTTAGGTTTTTTTTTATAACAAACCTGAAATTTTTTAGAAAATGAGTTTAGAAAAAAATGCATTATGCCAAATGAAGATTATTGCAAAAAGTTTATGCCAGATGTGGGTAAACCATGTAGATATATATAATAAAATATTTTTTTACAACTGTTACCTTCAATATGTCTGTAATACTTAAAGGTCCTATTACACAACAAACCTTAACCAAATCATTTGCGTTTTCCGACTCACTTCTCGAGTACCAGCCATGTAACAACTTGCGCAATTCGGACCTAAGCTAAAGCGGTTATTGCGTTTATTAATCTTCGGTGTGCATTTATGTGATTGAGCGATGACGCATTTTGATCGATAGATTCGTTTCAGAAGTCCGAATTTAACTCGATGGTTAAATACCGAGGTTCGTCTTCTGACCTGTTACGTTTCAACTGTTACGTTTTGTTTGCTTGCATAGTTCATCCAAATCTAAAATTACTACTGGGTAGATCTACCAGCGTTTCAACCGCTATCAATTTCCTGTTGCATACTCTGAAGAAATTAGCCACAATGAGCATACAAATTTGGTTAAGCCATATACTGTTGTGGTAGATTCTAAATGTATTAAAATGTTTCAACTCTTGTTGCCAACTTCGTCGATCGATATATGCGACAGAAAACTGATAGCGATTGAAACACTTGTACCCTAATCCTAAGTTTGAAGTTCATAATGTGCACCCTCTCTCACATCGCGATCGCATCACGTATTGTTATCAATGACGTTTGCCATATTCGATCAATGTAGCTACGGGGATGTTCCATCGGCACTAGCGACACATATTTGGGTCTTTCTTCTTTTTACAAACATTAGAATCTATCAACCCTCATAATCGTCTTTGTAGGAACTTTGCTAAGCTTAGTATTTTCATTTGTTTTCACAAAATTTTACAGAGGCGTCATCTATACTACATGAATTTTAAGTATAGAGCAATTTGTTTGACTTTGACTGTCGGTAAAAAAAAAGAACGACCAACGACCCGTTTATAACCATAAGTCTACAAAGTCGTTATTACAATGTAAACTATCTAACTAATTAGTCTACATGTCGCGTACTATCACCGCTCAAAATGCCATACTTAACTATCCACTGAAAAGTACTCTTGTACGTTGGAAATAAGGTCTAGCAATTATTTTCATAGACACACACAGTAAACTAAATCCGCCATTCAAAATGAAGTCTTAATACTACGAAATAAGATTTTCGTGTCATGACAGTCATACAGAATAGATAAATGACAACGATATGGGACTAACTGTCGGGTGCTCTCAATGACTATACTACCATAATGATTCAGTAATGTAACATGTGATTCATATACGAATGTTCAAAAAACCTTTTTGAACAAATCAATTGATATAGTTGAATTATCGAGAAGATGGAATTGCATTTGTAGTGGTTGTACCGTTTGCAACAAAAGGAGAATAATTTTCTCTTAACTTAATAAAATGACATACCCAAGAAGTGGAATAAGTAGTAGTCCTCTGTTTTTTTCTTTTATTCGCTATCATGTTCTTCATCTGAGCTGTCACAAGTATTATAAATAATATTGACAATTTCACACTGACATTATTTTTGTTTTTAGTTGTTCGATATATATATATAACAACCTCTTTGTATGCTGATAGTACAGGAAAATAGAAAATTCAAATATAGAATGCCTGTAAACAAAGAATACTACTACATATGCAATTCCACGCTCTCGATGATTCAACTATACATAGTTTATTAAGGATAGTAAAAGAGACAGTTCTGTTGTTCGGGAGTCATTAAGTTATTTGATTGTAAAAGACTAGAGCAAAGGAATAATTCAATTCTAAATAGCTAGCAGCTGTAACTTCGTTATCGAGCAGGTTCAATCTATAATAATATAATTTCTCGCTAAATTAGAAACTCCTTTTCAAACACAATGTAGCTTTAAAAAAATAAGAAAAAAGTTATAACCCCTATTTTTTTCTTCAGCGTAGTCGGATAAAAAATTGCCTATTAGCACGTATGGAAACTCAGCTACCCGTGTACCAAAAATAGTTGAAATCCGTTTAGCCGACTTGGCGTAATGAAGACACAACGGCACATACAAATATACAAGAAATCCAAAAAAAACGATCGACCTTCAAATAGCCCGTATCACTTTTTTAATATCTTTAATGTACAGACATTTCATTTATACCACTTTATAATAATACTAGAAGATGAAAGGAGGAGAAAAAGTCATAACCCGTCGTTTTTTCTTGGGCGTAGTCGGGTAAAAAGTATTCTATAACCATATGAAGATACCCAGCTACCCGTGTACTAAAAATTGTAGAAATCTGTTTAGCCGATTTTCCGTGATGAAGCCACAACGACACATACAAACATACATAAAATCCAAAAAAAAATATTTTTCGTTTTAGTGACCTCCAAGTAGTCCGTAACAATCAATTTTTTGAAAATATCTTCAATGTACAGACATTTCATTTTTATAACTGTATAATAGTATAGATTATAAAGATGTTTTCAACTCCACCCACAGGCTTGATGGCTCTGTATTAATTCTCTAAACGTTGTTTTAAGTCAGTGGTCGGCAAACCGCGTCTCGCGAGCCGCATGCGGCTCTAAAAGGGTCACTCGCGGCTCTTCAAGTTCCCCTAAAAAAAGTCCTAATTTTGTATACAGTGATAAACCTGAAACAGAAAACTGCGGATCTTTGAGCATCAGAAAGATCTATATATTTCCGGCATCTGGCTCTACGTCTAAAAAGTAAACACACCTTTAATAGTTCCATATTTATTTACTTTATACCTTGAATAGTTCCATATTGCCTCTGCGCTGACCGTGCAGTTCATATGTAACAATGCCCCTTTGTAAGCAGTAGATAGACTTTATCTTATTGCCGGCTTGTAACCATTTCTATTACCTAGAGACGGGGAAAAGCATTTTAATCGCCGTTACTGTCGTTCCACTTCCAAAAAATCACTGCGGAATATCACTAGGACTTTGTCACGCCTACGCCTGTTATTCAGGCTACACTGAAAAAAGACCGATTGTATCAAACAAGAAACTTGTTTCCACCAGAGCATATCAAGTGCATTGGTATCAGCAACCATTTTAATTTTATTACTGCTTCATTATCATCACACACACTTATTAATACACATATTAAGTTGGTTGTCCATATGTGTGTGTGTGTGTGTGTGTGTACACATTTGAGAGTGTTATTTTTCTTATTTTACTTACGCTTCTGTTCTTTTCTAACTTATTTACACAAGAAAAATAGTTTTTGTACTTGTTTCTGTTCTTTACTGTATATTATATGACTGTGCACGTACCTACTTAATATTACTTTCTACCTCAATGAAGAGCGGCTCCTCCCGACACTGGCATTATCATGCTTAATGGGAGACCCCATCCCTTGTGTTATGTAATTGAGTGTTTTAATGAAATAAATAATTTTGTAATTTGTATTTGTATTGACAAAGATATCACAAAAGTTTTATATTGCTGTCAAGTTTAAAATTGACTGTCTCAAATTAGATATTTGTAGATGACATAATAAATGGATAGACAGAATAAATGGATTGCGCTAAACAAGTTCGTTAAAAGTTCAATCAATTTCGAATTAACTTGTGAATGAAACAAATATTAGTTTTGGTAGAACTTAACTTTTTGAACTTAACTGTTACTGCTACAATGCGACTTAGTTGACCTTATCAACTAAAGCTGGGCTACCTAGTTATTTTTCTGTATTATTGTTTTCTTATTATAGGTTATTCTTTGTTTGTGAAATAATATTAATAGATTTAAATTATTTCGTTAAATTTACAATAATTGTAACAAATTGTATTTATATGTGTATTCAGTATTATAGTTTGTACCTCTTATCCTGGCTACGTTCATAGAAAAACCAAAAAGACACACTCACACTATAATATATAGTCACTGTATGAAATCTATGTAGAGTTGGCGCGGATTTTGTATGCAGGGAGTGCTTAATTCATATTAAATCCATCCGTAACTCGTTACTGTTACTGTAAAACAATATTTATAAAAGCTCATGAGTCATGAATAAAGCAGCCAAAAAACTTAACATTTACTTTTTATACCCCTCTTGTGAGGCGTATGTTCTTGGCAGAGCAGGCGTGATCACTCGCGCGGTTTGGCGGTAGATCGTTGCACAATCTTCTTGCAATTCCCTCTGGCCTATAAGCTCTATCAGCACATTCGTTAAGGAGAGCACTCGTCAGCCCCTTGTTCTGGAGTCCTACTACGAAACCCGAAAAACGAAGTTCGTAACGTGCTGTCCCTCTCGATCTCATGTTATACTGTATTTGACTGAGCGGGAGGGCGCCATACGAACATCGTTTTTCGAATTTCGGAGTAGCCCCTCTGGTCAGTCCATCGCATTAGGTGACGGCGTTGTAATCCAGAGCCGTTGACTCTTCCCTGCACAACCAGTCTCTCGACCTCTTCGGGAAACATGTCCGAAGTAAATAATATAATTTTGGATCGTGAATATTAGTAAGACAATTTCAAACATGCCTTTATCAACAAGTCAAATCTTATAAATTATATTAACTCGAGCACTTCCGGTCGTCATAACGTCATTACTTTGCATTTCTCGCTAACTACAATTATGTATGAAACCAATAAATAAAAACCGGCCAAGAGCATGTCGGACCATGCTCACTGCTCAGTGTAGGGTTCCGTAGCCGTAACTACAAAGGAATGGACTACAGATGAAAAAATACGACGTGAAAAAGTGCACTAGCAAAAGAGCGTGTCTTTATGATGGCACGTTAGTTAACAAAAGGTTGTTAAGAAGCGCAATATTTCGGAAATAATTAAACAACTGTATATCCAATCATGTTTTCATGTAGAATTTTTTTTTTTATTTTCGTAATTTTTGACATATTTTTTTAATATACCTTTTAAAAAATAAAGAGGGGTGAGGGGGGAGCGTTACAATTTATGCTACTTTCGGAGCAATTATTTCCAATGCACTTAATGAAAAAATTGCTAGAATCCTTTAAGTGTTTTTACAAGAGCTGTAGAAAGTGCCCACGTTAATATTTGTTGAACAAAAAATTTTGCTTCTGTTACATGTACGGAGTGCTCCATCAAGATTTTTTTTTATTTTTATTTTACTTTACCAAAGTAGCGGCTTTATACAAAGTATATGAAATTTGGAGTATAACTGTACTCTAAATTTCACATCTTGTAGTTTTTGCGTATTTTACACAAAAAGGGTGACACAAGGACGGACGGATGTGGCGAAACTACAAGGGTTCCGCTGCCATATTGGCTACGGAACCCTAAATACAGTAATAGTAGGTAACCCAGATAACATATGTATGTAGTCGTGTTGTGCCGACCACACGTAATGGTAGCGCGTCAATAACACTTTTGACAGGGTAATGATTACTCGGCAGTTTGCACGCCAAGATATCAACACAGTCGTATAGAGATATATCCCAAATAGGTTGTAAATACCTTGTTTTATCGAAAAACGTTTCATCGGATACCTACTTCATTTCGTCGACATAACATAGAAGGCATTTTTCTCTGAAACCATGAATAATGTGAGATTGTTATAAAACAAACCTAACGTAACCTAACGGCTTCTGGAAAAAAAACGGTTTCAGGGGAAAAAGTAGTCGATTAAATGAAAATTCTATAAAATAAAGGATTGTAGGCAAAGACCAATAAACAAGAGGACTGAATGATATTTGCCATACTTTGGATCGTGTTCCGATCGCAAGGAGATATTCTGGTAAAAACTAGATGGCGCTTAAAAACTAATCATTTAACGATGTCATAATTGAATAAAGAAATATAGTATAGTAACAATTAGTTCGGTAATACCTCATAATAAATAAATCGTACATTTAAATACTGGGTCATACTTGTTTTTAGTATGAGTTAGCGTTATGCGTCTTTCCTGTGGACACCCGAAAGTTAAGGGCTTTAAATACAAATCTTTCTTTGTGCCCTATTAGGCGATGTACAAATTGATTAATACTCTAGATCTAAGCAATAAAAATATCAGTTATATGTACCCAAGCCCTTAACTATTGCGTTGTCCACAGGAAAGACGGCTTAATTCTAGAATCAGTATGACCCTACTATGTCACGCTTGCAAAGTTGAATAATTGTAAAAAATATTTCATATACATAGATGGCGTTGTACAAATCGGGGAACGGCTTTTTGTATGGAGATGGTCAGACCTCTTGTTTTATTGGTCCTTGATTATAGGTAACGTTTTTTGATGAAATAGAAGGATGCCAAACCAAACAACACACCATCTATTATACTAAGTATATGCGGTTTTCTTGTTTATCACTAATGTAAATAAAACAATTCATACTGGTATTTTGTAGAAGTTCGTATTTATCTTATGGCAAAACATTATTCACTACATTCGTATTCGGAATTTAGTTTTTCCAACTGGGTACCTAGTTTCCACAAATGTCACTTTGACAAACCAATATTTTTTCCTCGGTCTACCCGTGAACACAGGAGCTGTAAAGTTTGCGAATACCAAATTTTTGCATTCTCCTCTCGTGTGATACTAATTTACGTCGACATTGGCGAAATACATCTTGCTCAAAAACGGCAAGAAGTGAAAGCCATTAAAAAATATATAAAAACGACATAGGGAACTCATATGATAGTATACACGGCATTGATCAGCTTAAATTTTTCTATTTAAATATTATACAGCTGTATTGAAGCTAATAAAACTGAGTATAAATTCTTTATCAAGCTCAAATCAGTCATGGTCATGTCTGTATTGTATAGGCGTGGATCAGTTTTATAAAGCTTGTGCGGTACTTGGGAAAGTTAACTATTCTCCGTTAATAACTACACTGCAGTTTGTGGTTAATAAGCTTATTAACCATCATAATTAAGACACGCACTTACCCTGCCTGTATTACACACTCGCCGAGCCAGGCGAGACTCTCATGCGTTACTCTTCACATGATGTAGGACACTACGGCACGGCCAGTGAGTACCTACACCTACAGGCAGTATTGCAATAATCAAACATAATTTTAACTAAGTCAGCGCTTGAAGTAGTTATTTCATATAAATGCAGTCATCAAGCATTAAAAATCGAGACAATAATGATGGAATTCAATCACATTTAACAATTTTTGAACGGTGGAGAATGACATAGCGTAGGCACCTTATTTCATTTTTGTATTGAAAAACATGTAAATAAACAAACATTGCTGCCGTAAGTAATCCATTAACCTCTCGTTTCATAATATTTAACACGTTCCCTGTCCGGGTGCCCCCAATGTGGGTCATGCAATTGCTTGTCAGGAGTCCATGCCTCCCCTGTGGAGTCTCTTCTCCATACTGGATGCGCATTTGTACTTATGACATTTTCAGAGTTTTGTATGAGGAAAGCGAACGTGTTAAAGAGCCCCCGTTATAACAACATAAACTGTAGTGACCGATGCGATGATAAATTACACCATCAGTAGTTGACCAAGACCCGTTAATTGTTACTGATACATCGTATTTCGAGAGCAACTCAACTCTTATCATAACAGACAACGTAATATAGTGACTCAAAGGCGACACCTGGATGTTGTTACCAACAAGTGTATTGTTAAAAGCTGTTATACAAGTTTTCTGAAGTGGTCAATGTTATTGGTATAGTAGAAGGGCACCTTCGTACGCGGAGAAGGGAAAGTCCTCGTAATGCTCTTTTTTGCTTCACCATTGTCAATTAAAAAGTATTCTACTCTACATATAACCAACTTCGGATGTTCAGCTCTCTTTACACCAAAAATTTTTGATATCCATCCGGCCGGCTAAGATATTTCGAGTATTTCGACCAAAAATGGTGCTGTTCAATATCCATAGTATATGACTCATACGTATTTAGGTCACGTTGTAAAGATATTTCGATTTTTAGTTGTAGTTTCTGCATGTTTTATACAGATTAATGATTTTTTCGGCAAGCTTTCTTTTATGCAACAACATTGTCATGTTTATTTTTTTAATTCGCTATATTACTATGATCAAACACCAGTCACCAGCATGAATATCTGCCACAACAAAGCGCGCAACAATATCTCACATGACTCTATTTCTAGGGCGGTTAGGACGTGTCAGATATTTTCGCCCGCTTTGTTATGGCCGATATTGATGTTGGTGACTGTATTTGTTGTGCAATTCACATTAAATTCTGTAATGAGCCACCCCTAGTTTGCCGCTCATGATATTGCAATTCATTTCAAGATTTCAATGAAGCGTGAGTTGGGAAATGAGGCAGTTTGATTTTAACGGTTCAATACCCGTATTACTCGTAACATGATCGCATCAAGTATTCCAATGGGCTCAAATTAGAGTTTGAACGAGATGAACGCGTAATTTTTTTATGATTTGTTCTTTACAGATCAATAATTATATTAATGAGAAAAATCCATTGAAATAAAAAGTCTAACAAGGCCTTACATTTGATTTATTTGGGTAAGGCTCAACGGCCGCCCGTTGCCGTGTGTTATGAAATTTTGACGGATAAAAACCTTTAATTTAAATTCCGGTACAAATCACAGATAGCATTAATTGTAAACTCACAAAGTAACGCTTTTCGCCACTTACGAGTATAAAGTATTTAATTACCGTCGAAATTTCATATCATAGTAGTTGAAACGGTCTGAGCCATACCCATCTATACTCGTAGCTATCAACACCGTGACCGACGACGGCGACTCAAGTTAATCAAAAGCTGTCTGCTCGCTGGGCACAACACTTTAATGACGTTCTTAACCCTGTTACGCAAAGTTCTGATATACACTATGTGGAATCTCTAGAGGAACAGCCCATATCTGATATTCATGCTCTCCTACCAAATTACAATGATGATGAGGGAATACGTCATAGCGAGGAAACTCAAGAGTGGCAAGGCAAAGGCGTCAGACAGCCTCCCTAAAAAAATATCAAGTGGTCCTAACATTAATAACAGGCATTTTGAACCGATTTTGAAGGTTTGGGAGTCTAAAATTCTTCTATATCCATCAGAGACGTGGCGTCAGGAAAATTACAAGGGAAGCCAAGCGACTCATATTTAAAGAAACAGATGGTTATAAGCACTTCCCTTGGCAACCCAGTAGGAATCGGCTTATATGGACGCCACGCTACTGATAATCATCTATATATATGGAAAAAGGTTAAGAACGTGGTCCTGAGCCTGCGTTAGACTATGTTTAGAGTAGATCTCTAATGAGGCAGCCCTGCACGCGAGACGCGCGTGGGTTCTGCTCCAGCACGCGCCACGCTTTCTTGCGCGCGCTACGGCATGCGATGCTGCTTTAATTTAACCAAAATGCTTCTAAATATATAAAAGCGGGTAATGAGCTGTAAACTTTCAATTAGGACGTTAAAATACATAACTAAAAATATCTCCTAAGCAATTATTATTATCACGTTGATGGTGGTATGCACTGTTTTATTTTGCTCCCTATCCACCGCATCTACAGCTGAGACATCGCAGGAACTAAGATCGCACTTTTGACATCTGCCCATCGCTTCTTCGGTCTGCCTCTAGATCAAGATCCCGGGACGTTCAGCACACGGCTAAAACTTAACTATCAACAATAGCGCAATGACTCCAAGTGTATCCAGATTTCCGACACCAGTTTACGCCACGCCTCTCGATTTGGAGCCAGTTATCGATGCCTTCTCGATGAAGGTTCCTCAGATCTTTCTGGATCTTGTTACTTCAGCGATATATAGGGCGCCTGACCGGTCAGCAACCACTCCGCCGTCCCAGGTACGCAGTACGATCCTGTCTCATTCTCTCCACGCGCTCGAATCAAAAGTCTGTACCTTATTCTCCTAATAATATTAGGCTGGCGCACTCGGTCTTCCGTTTCAATGTTCTTCCTCCACATTAAAATCCATACTATAGTTCAGGACGTATTGCTTCGACAAATTTTACGTTTAAAATACCACGAACATGCATGAAGAGCTGTAACAGTTCACTTAGGGCCAATTTTTACCATCTAATCGTATTTTGTGTTAATTAAAATCCGTAGTAGGTATAGGACTTGACGTTTGTCTATGCAGTGCCGTTATATTTGTGGATACTTCACGCACTTAGGTCCAATTTCACCATGATATGTTAGTCAGTAACAGCAGATTACGCCTTTTCGTTGACGATTTGACAATAAATACTTCTTATTATTCACCAATTTTAAGTACTTCGATGGCAAAATATTTTTTACTTACTTATTTATTTATTTATCGTATGGCATTAGTCACTGGATAGGATTTCAAAAACAAAAAATAATAATATTACAAAAAATAATAATATTACTAACTAACTGCGCTGGCTCAGCGACCCATAATGAGTCTTGGCCTCCGACACACGAGCATGCCACTTTACCCAATCCTGCGCAATCTCTCGCCAGTTAATAGCTCCAAGCTCACCCAGCAAAATTATATATTATTTAAAGCCTTTGACGTTCATATGAGATGCCTTTTATTATACAAAAGTTTTCCACTTTGTATGGACCTCCTCGAATATAAAAAATAGTCAATTTTCTCGAGAATGGTACAACTCTGTCCACGACTAACGATCAGAATTTTAATGAAATTTATGTTTTTAATATTTATTATTCAATATGATTTAATATGTACCTATCTCCCCGCCATGTATCACTCCGCAAACATCGTTTATCTGAAACAAAAAATTGCTCATAAAAAATGTGTGTGATATCCTGAAATACAACACAGGAACGATCAACTCAATGTCTCTATCGTATCGAAATTATAGGTAAAACCCATACACCTTCAAAATATCAAAGGATCATAATGGCTATAGACTCTTCCCCAACTTGCGACGTTTTAAGATTAAGCAGTGTGACCGATTGTATAATAATGAAGGGTCGTATGTGTTTGAAAATATAAAAGTGTAATATGAAGTTGTGTCGTTTTGGAATGGGGTGGTAGATTGCGTGATGGCAGTGTCAACATCGGAATCCATTCACCTTTGCACCCGGGTGAACTTCCCCGCTGACTGGTAAAGCCTTGTTCACAAAAGGTAAGTCGTTCAAAAACATACTTTCCTTTTCTAAACGTCAAATGGTTTTATTGCCGTATCGGTTTTTATCCATATAAATAAACCTTAAAATTGTTATGTTCAAGTCCATACTTATGAATGAATTAAGAAAGAAAACCACAGTAAAATCTTTACGCATTGAAATGTCTGAACTGTGCTGTGCTTTTCCATGTAAATGTTACTTGGATTTTGTCATGTCCCTCTATTTATAAGATATTTTATGTTCTCTAAAATGAGAATTTATTTTTAACGGCAACCTTTTTAATAATGCTCTAAGAGGTGAATCCTTACCACAACCTAAACAGATTAGAACATTTGATCTAGATTAAACTACATAAGTTGTATACACACCCCCTAATAGGACACTGAAATACTTTCAAACTGAATAAAACCGACGAACAGATTTTAAGCTTTATGACAACTTCTATAGGGCAAATTTTAGCTGTACAGTTTTACGTTCAGCCATTACAGGTGATTGACATACTGATGTATGCTTTGCTGGCAAGTTACCGACTGAACGGTAGCCAAAGTAGTGAAATAATCACCTGTATTATGAATTCACAACTTTATTGAATGTAACGTGTATCAATGAGGCTTATTTGAAAGAAAATAATACTTTGTTTTACACAAATATCTTGTTGAATCAGCTGAGACGTATTTTGTAGATACATATTTTATTTTAAATCGAAATGTTAACATATTCTGACCTCTTTTTTGCTTATAATATTAATGGTTTGTATGACTTTCACTTTGTGTGAAAATTGACACCAAGTGATTATATTTCCCCGCTCGCAGCTCGTGCAATACCGGGGAAAATAATTGAAAAACTAATTTCTCCCTCCACACAAATGTATACACAAAAAAACACATTCAGAATTATACCGCTAAGTCGAAGTCATGTGACCGTTTTATTTATATATTTCAAGCATAGGTAAGCGTGCATTTCGTATTTTTTAGCGCACTTTTCCTGCTTCAAACAGTTACATATCGTAATATTTTTTAATCTTTGAGGATTTTGGTACTTAACATAATTTAAAACATTATCATACAAAAATATTAAAGCTTGTCTGGAAGAAATCGCTATTTAGCGTTAAGGTTAAGACCGCATGTTGTTTACCTTTACGTACTGTCATGTTCTGTATTTCCGTGTATCTGATGTGTGTAATAAGGAGTATTTGTTTTCACATTTATTTTGTATTGTATTTAAATATTATAGCCCACATTTTCGTTAGCGCGTTTCGTAATAATAAAAATTGTCTTTTGATATAAATAATTGTATGTCTACGATCTCTATTCGCCATTAAACAATATTTATTGCTAAATTGAAAAAGAAACGGCCAAGGTCAGTTTAATTACGGACTGAACAAAAAAGAAAGAAATACACGCGTAGCGAATCCATCTAAATAACTTTTGCAATGCAGAAGTACTAGGCTCACATAAACAGCATGGCGTTGCGACAGCGGTGAGGCAATGGCGCAATTACGGGCCTCTACTGACTCCTAGTTTGGGTTCCGTGCCTTGTCACGACGTAGAATTATCAAAAAGGAAATGAACACAGGCATCCGAAACAGGAAATCTATTATCCTATATTATTAGTCATTTGAACAGTAACTATTGGACCTTAAGATCTGGTTCTGATTTATTTCGTAAAGTTGGTTGTTACTATAGTTTCTTAAAATACCATTAATTTATCTTTATATTTTGAAGAAGAGCTGGAGTAATCTTCCAACGCTGCATTCCATCAAGCACATAAGCGCAACCGAACTGATGGTTCACGATCCTCAGCAGCGAAGGAGCGATGAATAAGAGAGAGACGAGAGATTCTTAAAATCACTAAATACTTAGACGTCCGTTTTGTGATTTCTGTGTTGTTCATAGACCCAAGTTATCTAGCTGAACTCCTAGTTTTACCCGTAAAGGCCCAATAGTAATTTTAAACATGGTGGAATTTGTGTCGAAACTGTCTTTATTTTGTAACACGATTTTTCTACAATAACGTTAGTCAGTAGAAATTATTTCGCAATCCTTACTGCCTTTTTTTGAAGACTTGTAATAATAAATGTAAATTACGCTTGCAGAATGCAAAATTACATTCGCAATAAAGATATTTTGGCCGAGAGATAAAACTTGGCCGTTTTAAGATAACGAGGGTCTGTTTCACCATAAGAACATGTTTAGTATAAGGGTCAATCAACTTTTTCTTGTTCAACGAAAAAGAACAAATCAAAATAAAAAGGTAGAATTTGTAGTATTATTATATGCTTTTATCGTAGAGCAAATATTCAATTTTTAAACTGCGAGAGTTGCCACGGACTTGTATGATTAATATATGTTTTACATCGCTATAAACAGAATTCGAGCTCAAAATGGTCCCCTGGGTAACCATGACATAATTTAGTAATACAGCATGTCAACAAAGATGTTATCAGTACAATGGTTAAATAAACAAATTCACGTCGCTTTCGCATGTGAAATATTGTGAAATATTGATATATGTAAAAAATGTGCGTTATATGTAAAAAGTTAAAACCACTAATTATGTCTCTTGAGTCACTGGTGACAAAAACTGTGCAAAAACTTTTCTTATTATTGGTCACAACTAATTCAATTAAAATATACATCATAAGTTTTATTTATCTCTTTCATTTAAACATAAGTCATGTAAAATCAAGGCCAATACCATAAATCTCCTCTATAAAAAAATAAAAAATACGTCCTTTGTTTTAGGGACAACTTGGTCAGCCAAGAGACAAAATGGTAACTCAAGAGACTTTTATAGTGTAATGGACTAAATGCTTAGTGTGTTTGTTTTAAATTTTAGCCTCTACGATTGCATATAGAGAACCTGCTATTTTATTGAAGTAAGTATATATTTCGGGAATGAAATAAAAACAAAAATGCATAATGAAAAATATTATATTAAAACAGAAAATAAAAAAAAAACTTCTAAACAGGTCTTTGCTCTTAATAATAATCACAGCAAGTAGGTAATAAAATAATTCTTATTTTTACCAATCAACAACAAAAAGAGATCTTAGTCTTTACTTTAATAAATGCAACAATTCAACATATTTTTAATACTCTCAGGTATGATTATGATAATGAAAAAAATATTAATATTAAAATTTACTTTTCTAAAATGTCAACGACATTTTTGAAGTCAAAATACTTATTTTGTCTTTTGATTGTAATGACTGGTTCTTGAAGAATTTTGACAATGTCTTTAGGATCAATGTAAGAAAAATCGTTTCGATCAAGTCGAAATATTTGTTTTCCTCTCACGTTCCGCAAAAACATGACCAGCATTTCGCCATCATCGTCTAAACCATTAACTTTACAGACATATCTATATAGTTTACCCTTGGGACCAGGAATATTTACCAGTAAAAAGTCCCCACAATGTACTGGACGGTTTTCTTTGCCTTCAAGCCCCGAAGTACATGGTTCCGGGTTATTGTAGACCGAGTCATACAAAGTTCCTTCGCGAGGTTTACACAAATCAGACAGAGTTATGTCTTGCAAAGGCCTCTCTTTCGTGTTCTTCAATCCACTTAACGGAATGTCATCATCAGAACTGAGCTCTTCATTAATACCACTGGTTAAAACTACCTCGGCATCATCAATATTGAACACTGGTGTGTCTTTAACTTTAAGTGGCTGATAAAGTTTTGGGTTTCGACATTGGCAAAAACCTCGTTCACAAAAACAACTCAGATCACGATATTTTAACTGACCTGGCACAGTTGTGAAGAGTTGATGCACACTGATGGTACCTTTCAAGGTAGTTATATTCGATGGTAGTTGTTTCTGGAAACTTTCAACATCTTTTTCTGTAATGAGAAAAAGCTTAATTTTGCTTTTGTCTTTCAGTGCATTGTAAAAATCATCTGCATTGAGGATGTCCATCCCTGTAGCTACCATATCATCTGCGGTTCTTTTCAAGAAACCTCCAATACCATCGGCTGGTCCTTTCCCATGTCCAGCCTCGAAAAAGGACCACGTCATTGACTGAAAACCATACTCAAATATTTTTGTTGAGCTTAAATAAAAATTTTGTTTCTGCCTGTATTGACTAAAAGGCCCGTCCGAAAAGAAATGTACTGTTTTTATCTGCGGATGATCTTGGCGAATTTCTAAAAGAATGGGATGTAGGTGAGCCCAAATTGCTGCCGGTTGATGACACAAATTCGATGTTACACTACAGTAGGATTTCACATTAGATTTTGTATCCTGTATATTGGTAGTGTAAACTACAACCGTGTGTAGCGATACTTGCTCTCTTGAGCCACCGAAATGATGGGCCTGTATTTCTTGAAAACACTTGCAATTATAGTTTTCGCTGAAATCAGCGACCAAAACCATCTCCGATTCGTTCAATTTATTAACGGCCTGTCGAAAACTGTGATGTTGCACTTTAATATTATACACATGCTTTTTTAGTGTATTTAGTTCCTCTTTAAAGTTTCTCAGTAACTCTTTAGCTTGATCTTCTTTCTCTATTTTAACGTTTTTCATAGCTTTCATTTGTCTTCCATTCTTTTCGTAAGCTACTTCCTTCCGAACCCATTCGTGCCACTTCACTTTATCTGCCTCGTTTTGTAAATCATGCGTTATATCTTTATGGCAACATACGTGGCATGTTCCGTACATGCAAGCTTGACATTCCGTGTTGCAAACTGTGGCCGAAATGAGAATGTTTAAATCATCTGTCTGGATTATTCGCTTCCGTTTAAGAGATTTTGCTTTGTAAACGGGGTTGATATGCACTTTACATAAACACATTTCTCGTCCATCTGCTGAGGGCTTTACAGTAAAAAAAGGCCTGTATTTCGTGAATGAGTAATAAGAACAGCTTATGCCCGGGTTTTCTTTTTTAAAGACTTTGAATAAATTTTTCATATTATCTAATAGGAATCTTTTCTGAGTTTTAGTTTTCGACTTTGTAATTGTTTCTTTTTTGCCAGCTGTAGCTCGTGATACGTCATCTCTGAGAAAAAAATCTTGAACAACATCTTTTAACAACTTTGCATCAAAGCGTTTGATCTTTACGTTTTCTCTTAAATCTCCAGTCAATCCAAGAGTTTTTTTTATTAGATCTTTTCTTTGGGGCTCGGTGACACCTTCGAAAATGCTTTTAAAGAGTTTCTTTTCTTTGAGTTTCTTAATTTTTTCATATCTATCTTTTATAGCGTTAGTTAAGATACTGTATTTTATCTCATCACTTTCATCTGCAGTCGTTTTGCATTGTTTACGTTTTTGTCTAAAATAACGCTTTTTATATTTTTCTGATGCGATCTTTAGTTTCTGGATTTCTTTCTTTAGTTTCAAATTTTCTTTGTATAATTTTGTGCGATCTCTCCGGATCTTCTTTCGCCCTCTTTGCTTTTTTTTATCTATGCTTTTGTTATGAAGCTCTGCAGGTTCCCTTAAATTTTCAATATAAGCAATTTCTTGAGGGTTGTCTTGCAAAACATCCTGTGCTGTTATTGGAGAACTAGGGGGTGTATCTTCAAGAACTCTATTAAGATTTTTCCTTTTTTGTCTTAACTGACTTTTTCTTAATTTCCATATTATTTTGGCATTATAGTGCTCTTTTGGCGTCAAGTCCTTCACCAACTTCTTCTTGACGTGATAGCATTCTCTTTTTTTCTTCTTATATTCTTCGTATTTCTCTGGATCTTTCTTCAACTTTTCTTTGTAACGCCTTTGTTTTTCTGCTGCAGTTAACGGCATTTTGGCTGCAATAGATATGTAGTTTAAGCAAGCAAGTATAGTAAAGCGATAGTAGCCTAGCGGTTTGGGCGTCGTACAACTTTTAACAGAGGTCTCGTACCAATGAGTTTTTTGAAATCTAAGCTTTGAATGTCATTCAGTAGAAGAGTAGATTCAGTAGTGAAGGTAAACATCGTGAGAAAACCCGCATACATCTGCGAAGAAATTCGAAGGTGACTGTGAAGTCCCCAACCCGCAGTAGGCCAGCGTTGGGACTAAATATAGCCCTATCCTTCTTAGCTATAAGAGGCCTGTGCCCTGCAGTAGAATATATATTAGGCTGATCTGATTGATGATAAGAAAGCCGCCATGAAAAGATTGATTAAAAATAGGTAAATAGTTATAAATCATATACGTGAGCACAATAATCAACCAAGATAAAAACTATAACCGAAATTTTTTATCTTTCTGCATACGACGCATTTACAAAGTAATAATTATAATAATTTGATAGCTTTTAGTGCAATCAGTTACTGACTGCTTTCACCAACAGGTAAATGTCTCCTGGCTTACCAAGAATGTCTCTTGGGTCACCGAAAAAGTCAGCCAGGGGACTGGTGACCCTAGAGACAAATTCCAGTTATAACCAGTTAAAAGCAAAATATAATCGAAAAAACTAAATTAAATTAGTTACTTAAGGATATTAGACCTTTGTGCCATGTATTAAGCTCTAGTTTGAAACAAAAATCATGAAAATCTTTCGAAAAATCGCAGTGAGTCAGGAGAAATGGAATAACGACACCTTACCTGTGTTAGAGCTCCGGACGAAATGAACGATGCTACAAACCGCCGCAGCAATGGCGGCCCGAGTCACGTGACACTCAGATCGGCTGTCTATTGGTCGAGCCAAGGTCGTACGGCGTTATGCCATTTACTATCTATTTTAAAATGGTGAGTTAGGAGACTACGTATTTGTTACTATCCCGGGGACACTTTTTAAAACTGAACTATTAAAAAAACTATTTTACTTATTTAGATTGGCTCAACGTTTTGAGATACTAAATGCAGTGTTGTATTTAAATAACCCATAACATCAATTATTAGTAAACGATTTTTTTACACCAAGAAGGAATTAAACACTTAATATATGCACAGGGACACGAAATGTTTGTATGGAAGTGAAAATGTGTCTCCTGGAAAACCAATAAATTTTATATAAATAATAAAATGAATTTGTCTATATTTTGCTCAGTTGTCCGTTAATAGTCTAATTTAATGATTAATATATTAGAATCATTATATTTCTCATATTTTGAAAGCTAAAATAGTTTCATCAGTGGTGACACACAAAAACAAAAAATAGTTGATTGACCCATAAAGTAGCTGTCATTTGAGCATTTATTTTGTCGTAATAATAACATAATAATACTGCGGAATTGGATTGTGTGAATTTTGTAAGAGTGAGGTGATGAAAATTTTGATTTAATACATGACGCATCCATCTTAGTTTTAATGGCAAAATGACAAACGTTAAGCCGAAAAGCAAAAGCCGCCCCGCCCATTGCCTTACACGTGAAATAAGTTATCACTAAATTGCGTTCATCTTTTCAAAGACGACTTAAAATGTAGTCTATTTCACCCGGACCATAATAAGTTAATAACGAAGCGATTGATACATCTTTCATGAACTCGGACGAGTAGATTTAGCACTACGGCGGAACATACGTAAATACAAACATACATACAAATGAAGTGTCTATACATTAAAGACATTTTCTAAAAAATAAGTGATACGGACTGTTTGAAGGTCACTGAATCGAAACATTTTTTTTTTTGGATTTTATGTAGGTTTGTATCTATTGTTGTACGTAACGGATGTCAACTATTTTTGGTACACGGGTAGCTGATCCACAGATAGTTATAGAATACTTTTACTCGACTACGCTGAAGGATAAAAGGCTGGTGATTTTTTTCCACCTCCGCTGACGAAGTTGGGCACCTTCTATTATGTAATAAAAGCTTGTAACAATTTATTTTGATAATAATTTTCACTCTTTTACAAGCTTTTATATAACTTGCAATGTATGTACGTTATATGTATATGTTTGTTCGGGTGGAATCTTGCAAGTTAAATTTGACCTACTTCCCGGATTCCAATTTAGCTAAAATTTGGCATACTTATGTAAGTTTGGTGACAATGCAATAATATGATACCATCGAGCTCATCTGATGATGGAGCAGGAAGGTGGTCATAGGAACTCTGTAATAAAATTACTCAATCCTATCAAGTTTGGGCTCTTTAGAATCGTCTCGGTGAGTAGTTGATGGATGTTCAAAGAAAAGTAAAGTGGGCAATAAAAGCTTGTCACAAACATGAAGTTTTTGACAGAAACTTATTTATATCTTTTCTATCGATGTACAGACATTGCATTTTTACAACTTTATAATAGTATAGCTAAAATGCATCACGGCTCAAATAAGATGCGCAGCTAAATTTCATGGAAATTGGCTTAATTATTGAACCGTGAAAACCAAACAACTCACTTTCGCTTTACTGTATAGATTATTTTTACAACAACGTGGTTTGTTGATCGATTTGATGGTCTATATCAGCTACACACTTATTTCTAGTAACAAGTAATAGGAAAACCGATAAGAAAACCTCCGAACCATTTCAGAAAAGCTGATTCTTTCAAAAAAGCTGATATCAAACGACTGAACCAATTTTCTTGATCCATAGCAAAAACACTCGATAAATTTACCTTCAAGAAAAAATATACTAATCGGTCCATCCGTTTTGTAGCTACGATGCCAAAGATAGGCACACAGATACTCAAACGCACAGATGCACAGACAGACACTTCAAATGTAGCACCCACTTTTTTTGGTTGGGGGTTAAAAAGTAGATCAAGGATAACATAGAATGTTTGCAAGTGTTCTGGTCTATAATGATCGAGGATGGAGGGTATATAACTAAGTTTAAAGGAAGGTAATAAAACAGCATGTGCAATAATTAAAGTTAAAACAGGATGCATAGTTTATGTAAAGTTTAAACAGGATGCCAATAGTTAAGACCACCATTTTAGCCCCAAGGGCTAAAGCCTAGCCAGTAAAATCTGCTGGTGCCGTTAACACATCGAGATATAGATCTGATGCTTACGCACATTACTCCTAACGTTCATAAATATAGGTTAGAACTGGTCCGGCTTGCACTCGGGTTCCGCATTGGAAACTTTTTTCTCGAAATAAGTATATTAAAGGGCTTTGCAAAGTATAGTTTCCCTGTAAAACATGGATAGTAGTTTTTTTACACCAGTATCTTTTGATGAAAAGAAACGAGGCCACTACAGATATAACATCCTGTGTCAGTAATAGTCTATTCAGTATAATTAAATATGACAATGTCTGGAAATAGTTCAAAATCCGAATTTATATTTATCCGAATTAGGGGATTTAATATTACTTGGAAAGAAATATTGTCAATTGCCACCACACGACAATTCTGAAAATGACTAAGCCATTGTTTAACTGTTTAACATTGTGTGCGAGCAGAACTTGACGAAGACACATAATTAAATTCAACACAGTTTGTATGGTGAATTGTGGACGGCTATCGCGTCAAAGTAGCTACGGAACCCTAACACACTCCTTTCCGACGCCATAATAATTAGTCTAAAGTAAACCGGGCAGCTCGTTACAAGCTGTATCATACATGGCCGGCGTACAGAGGCCTCTTAACACTAAAGATCACATACAAGTGGGGTTCCAAATATATTGGAACAATAATGTTGAAATGAACCTCATGCAGATTGCAGTTTCACAAGAGTTGTATTCTTGGTTCTAAGACGTATCTCAGTTTAGGTTGAAAGACAGTTTTTATTTAGTCAATTTTTTTTACGACTTCAAATATGGTTTCATACTAAAATTTAATAGTCATTTAAAGTAGGCTCGGAAAGTAACATTTGTATCGTGTTTTAGATGTCACCTTGTATATAGTATGCATTAGGCCTAGTATTGGCACTCATGTGTATGATGTTTTATAATCCTGTCATTTCTCACTATTGATTTATTTTGTGTCGCTTTACACGTAGGTAAGTTCATGGCTAAAAAAATATATAGTTAGAAAGAGATAATAGTACTCGTACATAGTTTTACTATGCGCATAACCTGATTAGAGAAAAAAAAACAAACTTACTCAATCTCTTCAAATTAAAATATTGCCTTAATGCGTCATACGTAATAATAATGAAATCTTTATTTTCTAAGGTAGGCCACAAGGGCACTTTTACAAGTCCGACTCTACGGTTTTTCCCAGGAGGAGACCACTGTTGAGAAGAAAGCCGAAATAAACTCAACATTCAGTCATCTTATCTTATCTTATTAATAGGGGTCCTTACGGATACACTTCGACCCAGTGGTATCTTTTGTGTAATTACCCCTTCTTACTACTCAATGGTTTGTTGTAAATAACTCTTATCTATTACAATATTTGTACTTGGCCTATCTAAAATCTTTCCATGTTCACGGGTTTACTACATGTTTACGGGTAAACCCGTGAACATGGAAAGCTGACAAGCTTCTGAAACGACGGGAACTCAAACGAGATAATATACGCAATATAATCCATTAAAATTGTTTCTATTTGAATGAGTAATAATCGCGGAAACAGAAGAAATTTTTTACTTTAATTTGTCGTTTTACGTTGATTTGTCAATTACTTAAAAGACGCCCACTGATTGACACAATCATCTCCCGATACACCTCCGTGACCTACCTCGCGCGCATGCAGAGGACTCCCTCGCGCGCATGCAGAGGACTCTCTCGACCTTCACAAGACCATCTTGCCCCGTGTATGCTGACGTGTGGACGACGAGATCACAGCAACCATCGTTAACCCCGCCGGCGGGGCGACCAGTCTCATTCTCTCTCCTTTGTTTTTATTCCTTCGCGCTCTCTTCCACATCTCAAGTCCTCTGCCTCACTTGGACGCTATGGCATTGTCGCTAGCGATGTCGCCCACATTTTCACGTCGACAAACTCGCCAGTTGAGTGAGCTGCCATACATCTCAGTATGAATTGTTTGGCTGCCGTAGCTGGCGTCGTCGCCTTGGCATCCCAGTCAGTGGTGTAATAGCATTGTTATAGGTACATTCAGACATAAATGGAAAGTGGGTGCTTTTCTCGGGTGGACGCCGGACCGTCAACATCTCCTGCATCCACTGATGATGCCTCGTAGAGGCGAAACACGTATGAGGATTATACTGTCTGGGGGTGGCTTGTTGTATTTGCGTGCGTATTTTTTTGTGGAAACTGCATGTGAGCACAATTTATTGTCACATTTAACCGAGACACTATTTCGCGGAAAAGCAACGGAACTAAGCATTAATCTAGTGTTATAATCGCCGATAAAAGCATTTTTGGCGAATTAACCTTAAGAAACCACCACACTGTACCACTTGTTGCCTGGGAGTGTGTTTCCCGATCATTTTAATTTGGGCGTGTTCAAGTCAAGACTAAATAGGGTGTTTCTAGACGGGCATGATACATCCTCGGCCGCATCGCCACTTAACAACAGGTGAGATTGAGGTCAAATGCCCGTCTATCATCAATATTTATTCTGAGATAAATGAATAAAAAATATAAGTAAAAAACGTCGGCTTGAACCGGTTCAATCCACCTCCGCAGTCATTGTGCCTTGCGCACCACATCCCCATCTTACACCAAGTGGCCAAGATAGCATTGCTGTTTTTTATGTTTACGCTCCGCTTAATCCAATTACTGTACGAAGGCCTAGCCATACCCAGCTCAAAGTTAGGTTCTAAAAATAAGTGTCTAAAGCACGTGTATGTTCACCTGTGTCAGGCAATCCACGTACAAACTAAGCCCCCGGCTATCTCCGCAGCAACCTTTCATATTGTTCTGTCTAATAAGCATGAAGGAAGGCAATGCGCATGCGCATGGCCAATGGCCATGGACAGTTCCGCCGCTTCCGCTTACCGAGATGCCTACGATTTGGAAGCCGTAGAAGGTTTATGCAACTCTTTGTATTGTTTGAAGGAATTATTTTGCAGTATGCTTGCTTTTACGTTGACAGGGTTCCTACACTAATATATGTATAAATTTCAGAAAACCCTCAAATAGAGAGATTTGTATGAATTTTCACGGATGGAAATATGTATCTTATTTACAGTTGTGAATTTAAGATTTATTTAATTATTTTATTGATTCAGTCTTTTTTACTTCTTTATTTAGAAATATTTTTGTGTTATATGTCTATCGTGTGTATTTGGCATCTAACTAATCTAATCGGATTCATTTAGGTAGGTATATAGTTCGAAATGTTTGAAGGACGTCTTGACCGAGAATATTTTTAGCTGTGGAAAAAAATGTTCTGCCGTTTGAAGATCATCAGCATTTTTCTAGGTGTTTCGAGGTTTTATGGTTTCGAAGATTACTTTACTTGATATCAAATGAAAAATTCGTTCACTTGAAGGTAATAATTGTCTTTCTCCTTCTGATAATGATAATGGAACAAAACCTCGTAAAAATATACATACAGGCACCATTGTGATCTAGCTAAGGTTCCGTTTTACCGTGGTTTTACCCTATTAGGCTTGGAACCCTAAAAATCACGACTGGCGCCATTTCCGCTTTTCCGGACGAGATTAAAAAGGCTTGGAAGCCGTACAAGCGGTTTCAAGAGATTACTGCGTAAATGCTTACTAGTCGTTTATGCAAATGATATATAATAAGAGGCCTTAAAACTCGGGTGTGAAGATCACGCGATTGTTTTAAAGTCTAATTATGTACAGTTGCATAAACTCCTTTTTTTGTCAGCCTATTTGAGTATCCCACTGCTGAGCAAAGGCCTCTCCCTTAGATCTCTATGCCTTCCTATCAGATGCTACTTCCGACCAGTTGTTGAGAAACGTATCCAGATCGTCCCGTCATCTCCGCCTATGCCTGCCCCGTCTACGTTGCCCATCTTGTGGCACCCATCATGCAGTTATGAGAATGTTCAATAAAGTATTGAAAACCTCGTTACCTATGGTTTATCTATATAATATCTTATAAATCTTATAATCCTTTTGGGATTTATCTTATTAATTATTTTAATTTATAAAATGATGATTTTATCAATAATATTATGCTTAAGTTAAATGATCTGATTAGGTTTTTCTGGGTTGGATCATATTGTATGTCTCCCAGCAAAGACTTCTCTCAATGAAACTGACAATTCAAAAGTGCTTGTAACTAGGCCTACTTGAATAAAGCATATGTTGATTTGATTTGATTTAATTTGATTTGATTTTTGAATATATTAAAGAGGATTTACTATATCGGTGTACTTATAATACCCGCCTCATACCGACTAACATGCACATTATTTATTAGATAAAAAATAGTCCTACTATTGTAGAAAAATCCATGCCAACAATAATGATAATTATTAGCAATAATCATAACTAAATTCAATTTCCGTTCAGAAGCTCCTAAATACTTACCATGACCTTAAAATATACCTACTACTTTCTTACTGATAGAGCAAAACAATATTTCATAAAGAAAATTCATCAAAATACTTGACACGACATTCTTGCAGTATGTTACAATATAAACAATTTTAAGTACCTCGACTCGACCAAATTATACATTATTCTCAGTGTCTTCGCTACGAAACCTATTAAAATTGATCAGTTATTTTGTGAAGTAAGGAAATCTCAACTCCATTGCCGTAAGCTTCTTACAAAACCAGTTATCCAACAAAGACTCCGAGATGCCACTTGAATAATCCATTTATTTACGTCAATGGGTATCCCAAGCATAATTTACCGTGTCATATTCCAGGGCAAAATTTGACGCGGCACTGTTAATTTCCAATTGAGCTATATCTCGTCCATATTTATTCTTATTTATTTAAACTTTATTGCACAATACAAACTGTTACAAATGGCGGACTTAATGCCTTAAGGCATTCTCTACCAGTCAATCATAGGGCCAAACAGAAACTAGTAGTTAGAGCGGGATCATTAATGTTGAGAATACAAAAAAAAAGTAAAGAAAAGAGACACAAATCAACAAGTCAATATGGGGACATGTACGACCATATCCGGCCATATAACAGATACTTAACGATTTTTGCTATTCGAGCTCCTTTCAGTCATATTTCCTTAAGGCCTTTACTGCGGCAATTAAATTAACTTTTAATTAAATCAGGCCCATTTACCCAATATCGCAATCATATTATTGATAATAGCAAAATTAGACGTATTGCATTAGTTTATATGATTCACCATTTTGTATTTTAAATTAATCAAAATATAACAATGTATAAAAACCACATCCAGGGATACATGTTACTTCTAAAATACAATAACACATAGCTAATATAGACATATTATACCTAACTGTTGATATATTATATTTGACGACCAGCTTAGCTCAGCGCGAGTAACGTTGCCTGCGAAGCTCAAGGTTCAAATCCCGGTAAGCACAAATATTTCTTCCTTAGTTTTTGATGTATATAAGAAAATATATCGTCGTCTAGTACTCAAAACACAAGCCTTAATCAGCTTACTATGGGACTACAGTAAGATTTTTAATTAGCTGGAGTAAACTGACGTGTATGGACACACGTCAATCGTGATTACTTCATTATGGCAGAAGTACAGTACTTTTTACGAATAAAAGTTACCATAATATCACCGGTTACACGTATTTTCATGTATACTTTTGTAAAAATCTTTCTAAACAACGTAATATTCACGTTGACACCTGTCAGTTTACTCCGGCTAATTAATAATTAAAAATCCTACTTTAGTTCAATTTGTGTAAAAATTGTCCGATAATATTTATTTATCTTTTATTTATTTATTTTATATATAAAGGATATAGGTTTCTTGGACGTATGTCATTTACCATCTAGAATATGGCGCCTTGACTATATGTATTTATGTTCATCAATGAGATTAGCAGAGGTGAACTTTTTGCCTTTGATATTATCAATTCTAATTTATCTTGTCGTGCTCGATGCACCATCAACTGCTAGAACTGTTATATAACATTCCATATCTTTACAACGATGTTTAATGGCTTACATTAGGGGGTTACATGGTAGAAGTATGACCTCCTTCTTAGGTCTATTAATGTTTAATTACCATTAAGGAATGGTTATGGGACTCCTTCGATCCATTTTGCTAAGAGTACTTAAGACAATCCTGAAGCGTACATATAAATTATTTATATTTTATATATATAAAGAGAAATGGCAGTTCGAGACTTTTGCCAGCATCAGTTTTAAAGATATATTAATTACAACATAATTGGTAAATTACACTACAAATCTTCGTAATCTACATATACATTTTCTGTAACAAAAGTTAATTTCAGTGTATACAGGGTGGTTTACTAACCTGGATAATTTGAATATATAAAAGAAAAAGAAAAGATCGCTAGTAAAGTAATATAGTGCAGTATGAAGTTATTTAACTGTATACTACTCATAACTAGAAGGTTCCCGCACCTTCTTTCGCGGAGGAGAAAGAATGATACCCTATTTCATTTTCAGCGTAGTGAATAAAAAGTATCCTGTAACCATCTGAGGATTCCCGGTGAAAAAATGGGTAGTTTGCACAAATTGTAACTTTGACAGAGGAAAATACATTTTTTCTCAGTCCACCCGTGACCATGGAAAGCTGGAAAGCTTCCGAAACGTCGGGAACTAAAATGAGATAATATACGCGATATAATCCGTTAAATTGTTTTATTTCAATGAGTAATAATCGCGGAAACAGAAGAAAATATTAAATGTACATTATTCCTAATAAACAGACGCGCTGTTAAAATGTTTTCCTATCGAAGTCGTCATAATCCAACGAATATCGGATCGGAGTCGCGTATGTTTTTTGATACGAATCATTATCACAAAATCATACTTAATGAATCACGATTGCCATTTCACCAAATAAGTACATGTCAGTAGCAAGCCCCCGCGCGAGTGATCGAGCGTGACGCGCGGCGCACGCGTTCTCGTCATGTGCCGACCATTTTCATTTTTTACTCGAAAATACTTTTGCTGCTCGAATTACAACGACATTAATGAATTTTTATGACTGTTGTACTTTCTTCAGGGAAAAAGTTACGTGCATGATTGGTAATTAGCTAACAACCGTTTTCGTTAGGTACATTATTGGTTTATAAATGAATATTTCAGACCATGATCAATATTACAATACTCGAAGAAATCAAAAACTGAACTTACTATTTAGATTAAAACAAACGTTACTCACGTCGAAAAATACCGAGTTCGGTACACCGATGTGAATTTTGATTGTGACAGAAGACAGTTGTGACGTCATCGATTTTTTGGAATCTACTAACTGATAGCAAGCTCGCCATATCGCGCGTTTGTTAGTTCAAGTTTCGAAGTAACAAACGCGTACTGTTGCGAGCTTGGTAACAGTTAATAGGTTCTTAAAATCGACTATATCACAACTCTCCTCTGTCACAACTCACCTCGGTCTCCCATACTGTTCAACAATTGGTCCATTATGTGGACCATAGCCATGAGTACGCTTGCTCTCTGAGGGGCTACTCTGAAACTCGGACTTAGAGGTCCGGAGTAACAACTCGGTTCTTCTCGCAGTCTCGATCGAACGCGATCATGACTTAGATCCTCGGAATGGAACAAAACTTGTCGAGTAATACGAGTTTATACTCGGGTTTTACGACGTCAGTAACCTTTGTTGTAATCTACATTACCGAGTACTTTTTTATTATTTTTTTATGTTATAGAAGACAAATGCGTAGACGGATCGCCGGATGGTAAGTGATCACCGTCGCCTTTAGTCACCTGCAACGGCTACCAGTCTAGCAGAACTGTCCGCGACCATGCTTGTCGCGCAACAAAGCATCACCCGTCTTTCTCGCATTGTATTGAAAGGAAAGAGACAGACAATCTTTGTCGCCCGACAAAGTCCCGCAAATCTCAGTTGTGCTAGAGGTGCAGAATAGTCACAAGTACGATGCCGACCTTTCAGGTGAGAGTATGCTCTTTTCTAATAGGCTTGAAGGTCGCACCGGTCTGGAAATAAAGTCGATTAAAATTGCAATTTATTATTTAGCACTCTAAATGTCCAAGATAATTGTATCATCATTATTATAAATATAACTTGCTACATGATAATGATTAGTCTTCACAGAAATGATTATATAATTCGAACGGAACTATAAAACTTAAATCCACAATAATGGACTAATTCGTTACGGTCAGTCAAACACCAAAACAACTAATCTGCGTAAACAATCATATTTAAATTGCTGTTACGTTGAGTGATATAACTTAACTAATGCATATTCATCACTCATACTGGGCGGAGGAACGTCCCAGATTTTATTTATTGCACAAGATACGTAAGATTTTTTTTTTTAAATAAAATTTACTATTTTCATTTTGCGTTTAACAGATAAACTTTAATTTTACGTAAATTGACGCACTTATAAATTATATATGTTAAAATGTTTTCAAATGTGTGTGTGATAGTGAGATATCACTATATTTATGGCATATTTTTTACAAGCTTTAAGTCAATATCACTAAAGGTAAAAATATTCATTTATTATTAATTTATCTCCGTCTGATGATATGATAAAAAGGCAGCTAGGATAACTTCAATAAAAGTACTTTTAAAGTTCTAGATAGTTTAGTTATGAAATCAATAGAAAACATAAGAACCATGGCATAAAGTCTTTGTAATTTAGTCAGAAATTTCTCAAAACAGATACCACTGATTATCTTATTTTTTTAATATTTAGATTACCGATAGATTTATCCCGTTGTCGTACCCACCCTGTATACAAAAAGCCTGCGCGTAAACAATTTTTGTGTACAATGCTAATTGTGAGTAAATCACATGTTGAATTCGACTCAAATACTAAAGAAAGAAAGCCATTTAGCTATAAATATGCATAGCATGATTTCTCTCGGAGCACGCCACGCAAGAAAACGCGCGCTGGAATTGTATAACGATTTTTTATACTAAATATTTGAGTCGATTAATCGGTGGAGATGATTAGATGGGGTCATCTGCATTATGCAAGGTTTGAAGGTTGAGAATTTGTTGTTTCAATGCTATACAGGGCTTTTTTACGGTAACTTTAAGGGATCATTTTCACTGTAGGTCACTGAAGCGAACAATTTTTTCGGATTTTCGTATGTGTCGTTGTAGCATCATCATGCCAAATCTGCTTAACACGCGTACCGTTACACCAAACGCGTACAGATGGTCTGTGGATACCCGTGTACCGAAAATAGTTGAAATCTGTTAAGCAGATTTGGCGTGAGGCATGATGGAGAAGGTATTAGAGATTTTCTCCTCTGCGAACGAAGAGCACCATCTAGTATTTATTTTATTTGATTTTTTTAATATAAGAGGTAATTCCAGAGGTGTCATTCAGTCAGGAACGAACTGAAGGCGGTTTTTCAGATTGACATAGCTGTTATTTTTTCGACTTATATAAAACTATAATGTCATCAAATAATTGCCACTAAGACTCTTTATAAAACAATGGATTATTTGTTGTCTAGATTACGCAATCGTGGTATTTCTTGTCATCGCAGTTTATCGGTATTTGATGTCGCAGCAAGATTAATGATATATCTTTTGCATATTTTATAGTTTTTTGTTGTTTTACATTTCTGACAATAAATCATGTAGGTATCATATTTTAATTACTTGACGGAGTAATAATCATTGACACATGCTCTTTTTGCTTTTCAGCACTCTTTACTATTATTAAGTTGTAAAAATTTAAAGCATGTACATTGAAGATATTTTCAAAAAAAAGTGATACGGACTATTTGAAGGTCATTAAATATATTTTTTTTGGTATGTTCGTATTGTGTCGTTTTACCTTAATCACCTCTAATCTGTTATCGGAACGGAATCTGCGGAACGGACGGACGAAACGGACGGGTAGCTGAGAATCGCACAGATGGTTATAGTTATAGGATATACTTTTTACTCGTCTACGCTGAAAAAAAGAGGGGTGATGATTTTTTCTTCTCCGCGAACGAAGTTGCGTCAAACATGGGACAGTTACCTTCATTCTATAATCAAATACTATACGAGTCAATAACACCCGTCTAAACCATTTCATATATATCACAATATGAAGCTGTCGATACACGATCGTATTATGTGACGTTGTAACAGGACTGACAACGTAAGCAACAATGATTACTGCAATTTGTGTAATGAGCCACGTAAAGGCGGGTCCACACTGCATACGTGACATTTTATCGAGATAATACGTAGGTATTAAAAGTCGGTAGTTTTAGTTCACTAAAATATCCATCTGATATACAATGTACATACCTAAGATATACTGAATCGGAAAGCTAAACAGCGCAATGGGAATGATGACTAAATTTTAATTATTAGTCACTCATGTAAATAAAATTAATAAAAAATATTGAGACCAATTGTCAACATGTAAATTTTCCAAGTAATACTAAATCGCAATACATTTTGTGAATTATCAAGGAAACCAAAGAAATATATGTATATTTGCAACTAGTTTTGAAGATATTCGGAAAAATGTGTAGCACGCATACAATTCTGTAAGTGACGTCACTAGGTGGATATGACACAGCCACAGCGCACAAGAAGAACAGCAGTACAATTTGTATAATAAATCCGTCTTAGTATTAGTGCTTCTGTATGATTTTCTACTCTGAGACTGTAAAAAATCTATTTCAAAAGTTCCTCATTCTAAAATAGTGTAGGTGACTATTTTCGAATGAGGAACTTTTGAAATAGATTTTTTATTTTGCTCAAATTTTAATTGTTTTTACATTAAATCTCCTTGTAAATGAAAAACGCAAGTAACATTAAAAAAAACTATGACGGCATAAACAAAGTCCTCAAATCTTTATTTTTATGTTTGTAGTTACATTTCTAGGCAAAATCACCCCTTTATCATCTTACCTCTAACCTGTTGTAAAAAATGAAAAAATGTTGGCTAGGTGCATTTTATACTTATTTATGACGTCACGAGCCCCCACTACTAAAACTTAATGCGATTTATGTGAGTTTTATTAATTTGTAAAAGCAAAAAATACATGTCCAATATATTTTATCTAACTGATGCAAAAAAAAAGATTTCTGTACCCTGGCATACATAGGTACCTATTACCCGAAGTGAAGTGTGAATGGGGTCGTTTAACTTGACGGTAGCAAATTAACCAACATTGCAAAAAAGAAGTACCTATCTAGTATCTACATACGTAAATTATTGAAGCTGTTTATTTACGCCTATTTTCAGTTACTTTTGAGATTGGTGGCATATCTATAAATGAAAACGTATATTCAAATCCTCCCGAACCACTTCGACAAATGTTTTTAATGTTGCCGAAGGCCGGTATAAAAATGACCCGTATTTGATTAAGTACACTGCATTAAAGAAGTAAATTTTTACTGTTGAAATTTAACGGATATTAATGAGTCAGACCTGTGAATGAGTATGTGTGGGTGGTAATTTCGTCCACAACGAATCGGTCAATATGTTTTTAATCTTTTTCATGATAGCATAGCGCACGCGACCTGGAGAATGAACTAGTTTGGGCGTCACTAGTGTCAGAGAGTTTTTGTTTGTATCAGTTGCTTACTGAAAAACAACACACTATATTAGGAGTGAGGCCCTAAAATTTGGAACATCTTTAACCGTATTTAACCATTGAAATAAAACAATTTAACGGATTATATCGCGTATATTATCCATTTTAGTTCCCGACGTTTCGTTTTGATGGTTTGGCAATGGGGTCTCCGGTGTCTCCTGTCGTCGCCGATATTTTCATGGAAGACTTCGAGGAGAGAGCGCTTTCATTGGCACCTGTCAAGCCGAGGATCTTTAAAAGATACGTAGATGATACCTTTACTATTTTACCTAGATCTAGTGTTTCAGCTTTCTTAGACCATCTGAACTCCATGCATAGTAAAATTAAATTCACTATGGAGTTGGAAAATCAAAATTCACTTGCATTCTTAGATGTGCTAGTAATTAGAGGTCCTAAAAATGACATAGGTCATACTGTATATAGGAAACCTACGCATACAGATAGGTATTTGAATGGCAAATCTCACCACCATCCCTGTCAACTTGCTACAGTGGGTAAATCTTTGTTTCAGAGAGCCAGGGGTATCTGCGACAATCAACATCTGACTGCTGAGTTACAGAATGTCAAACGTGCGCTTCGAGCCAACGAGCTCCAGATACCACGTTCCAAGCAGAATCCCAGTATGAAGAAACCAACAGTCGAGCGTAAACCTGTCGTATTACCATATGTGAAAGGGGTCACAGACAAGATCGGAAACATCTTGAAGCGTGCTTCTATAAAAACATATTTCAAGCCGTTGAAGAAGGTGTCTCAATACCTTAGACCCGTGAAGAGTAGCACCCCTTTGCAGAGTGCAGGCATTTATAAGCTGGACTGCGAGTGTGGTCTTTCATACATTGGTCAAACGAAACGCAGTGTATCAACCCGGGTGAAAGAGCACATAGCAGATGTCAAGCACCGTCAGTGTAATAGGTCTGCAGTTTGTGAACATGTCATTGACAAACCAAACCACTCAATTAAGTTTGATAAACCTTCTATCCTTGCCAAAGAAAAAAGATATTTTCCCAGGATGCTACGCGAGGCTATTGAGATTAAAAAGCAACCTAATTTCAATAGAGAAGATGGATTGTCACTACCACCAGCTTGGGATCCTGTAATACATCTCATCAAGGAACAAGCGAGACCTGGGAGTTTTTCTTTGCAGCGTTTCTTTTCTCCTCAGTACGCCTCATTTGTGAAATGCTGCTTGGTAAATTATTAGAATAAAATAATTAAGCCCTTCTGGCACATGTGTAACTGTCTTTACAGCTTAGGCCCATCTGGCATGTATGTACACCTTTATTTGTGTTTTTTCAAAAAATGGGTAGTTTGCACAAATTGTAACTTTGACAGAGGAAAATACATCTTTTTTCTCAGTCCTCCCGTGACCATGGAAAGCTGGAAAGCTTCCGAAACGTCGGGAACTAAAATGGATAATATACGCGATATAATCCGTTAAATTGTTTTATTTCAATGAGTAATAATCGCGGAAACAGAAGAAAATATTACGTATTTAACCATTCAAATCCGATGAAAGTGAAATGTTCCGCTGTGCCACGAAATTATCCAACACAACTGTATGGTTAATTGTTCGTCGCACAACGGAAACTTTCATGGAAAATTTAATTACGTGATAACGTGTCTAACTTTTTGAACTCCGCCCATATAAGTACATCCTACGTTCCCAACTCATACTCAATTCAGAACTGACTGGTCTATGAATTCAATCGAAAGTATAATAATAATGTTTCACTTAGTTACTAGGTTTTTCGACGGAACCTTATTTTTCAAACAACTACGCCATTAGTAACTCCTTCTACGCCATAAAAAGTAGGCATACTAAACTAAAAAATGACAGAATGAGTAAAACATATCTCAGAAAGCGGAAGATTTGCATCTTTTTCATTTCAGTAAGACCTTTTGCGCATCTCTAAGCTGCATGCAAATAACGAACACAAAAAATAGATTAAACAAAAACGTAAATATTTTGTGTAGTACACTGCCAAAAAAAGATTAAACCCTACATGAAATTGTTTGACGAGTATGTGTCCACAGCCTTAGCAAAAGTATCACTACACCGCGCTACAAATAAGTTAGAGAAAATGTCATTACACTGATACGATGGTAACAATTTTAGTTTTCTCTTTCACCGCGGCTTATCGTGATGCATGTCTTAGGATAGACAAATATACGGTAGGAAAATGCACGAAAAGCATATCTTCAACATTAATTAGGAGTTAAACACGCACTTCGATATTTTAGTAATATATTTGATTTATACGTGCGCTCTTTTCATACGCAAACACAAAAACATTAAATTATTATTAGGTATGTCTTTGTTTAATTTTTTAATGTGAAAACATCACACAATATTTTTAATTTACAATATTGATACAAAGATTTAAATAGAAAAAAATATATATTGCGATCCACTGCAGTCTAAGCCGGAATCGAACCAGCGTCTCTGTTGTGTGATGTTTTCGCATTAAAAAATATGAACTAAAACACATTAAAGTGATTCAGCGCCATCTCTCTCGTAAGCTCGACACTACTTGAAAAAGCAGTTCGGCTTGAAGAATGCTGCGGAACCTCACATTCTTTAGAGTGGTGCTATGACGTACTGTTAAACCTTTGAAAAATTTATGGTACATAGATCGTGAGTAACGTATCGTTACCGAAGGTAGAGGATTAATTCGTTGTGAATCACAAGCGGTCTGATGGTCTAATGGTTCAGGACGCTGTTCCGGTACAACAGAGACGCTGGTTCGATTCCGGCTTAAACTGCAGTGGATCGCAATTAATTTTTCTTTCTATTTAGATCTTTGTATATCAATATTGTAAATTAGTATTATTTAAGAAAACACAAAACATTAAATAGGATATATAACAATTAGGTGCGATTATTAATAGTCAATGGCAAATTGCAATAAAATAAAATTAATGAGGTAATACAAAAATTTATATATAAATAGAAAACTTACTGTCCCAATTATAACATTACAGGTCAAAAAATAATAATTAAAAAAATAAAAAACCCGACTGCGTAAAAAACTACAAAGAAAAAAACAAGTCCCTAGAAATTTGTAAAGTTATAATGGAAATCTTTCATGATTCATGATCGATACTCACAATATAACAAATAATAAATTCTAATATGGAACATAGCGATTTTGAACAGAAGATATCTAGATCGACGCAAATCTTCCCAACAATGGGTCCCGACTGGTTAAAATCGCTATGTTCTATATTAGAATTTATTATTTGTTATATTGTGAGTATCGATCATGAATCATGAAAGATTTCCAGTATAACTTAACAAATTTCTAGGGCACTGGACTTGTTTTTTTCTTTTTAGTTTTTTACGCAGTCGGGTTTTTTTTTTTTTTTTTTTTATACTTTTTAGTTAAAACAATAAAAGTCAGACAATTTCGCAATCTTTATCGTGGGGGTTATTGAGAAGCTTGCACAGATTTATTACAATGCAATTAAATGAAAAATTAGTGAGAACGGCTTGCTATCCAACTTTAAATCGTTATAGTTCCTAACTGGTAATTTCAAATTAAAAATGATAAAAAAACCTAATAATGATTTTTAAATCCCTATTCATTGATACCCCACTCGATATAGTACGTCAATTTTATTTTTTTTTCTTTTTCACAATATGGCGTCTCATTATCGCCATTTTGAGTTTTCATCATTTTTATGTCTTCAGTGACATTCGGACAGTTAAGACAAATCGATTTAAAAATCGGTCGTCGCGTTTGGCCTCTAGAGTGCCAGATAGGAACAAACATACATACATACATACATACATACAAACATACATACATACACACATACATAGACTGATAAACATATAACCACTCCTTTGCGTCGCGCAGTCGGGTAATAAATAGAGAACAGTTTCATTTTGTACTTGAAGGTGCCCACAACTTCGTCAGCTTAGGAGAAAAAACTCAAAACCCTCTTTTTTCTTCACTGTAGTCGAGTAAAAAGTATTATTTAACTATCTGTGGGTGCCCAGCTACTCGTGTACAAAAATAGTTGAAATAATAATTTTCCAATAATTGATAGATTCAGTCGTTACTTTTCGGAATTCCATATTAGATTAATGGATGTTCCTTTGCTTTACCGCGAAATTGTGTCTTGGTTAGATGTGACAATAAATTGTGCTCACATGCAGCAGCAGATCTCATGCAGTTTCCACAACAAAATACGCATGCAAATACAACATATCACCACCACACGGTATAATCCTCGACACGTCTTTCGCGTCTCTACGAGGCATCATCAGGAGATGCAGGAGATGTTGACGGTCCACTCAAGAAATCACTTCTCGAGTGGACGAAAAGAAAGAACAATTAGGAGTTTAAATGTAAGTAATGTTTTTTCTGAGAAAATTAAACAAAAACAATACTATCTCGTTGCATATATATATACGAAGATGATGATATTTTACTGTCACGACCTCTGCGGTTTTAAAGGGAATATCTCCAATTAGCTATTATATTTTTGCTTAAAAACGCACCGTGCCTTCAAATCCAGTCTTAAAGTATTTATAAGAATAAACTACAATCACAGCTCAATAAAGTACAATGACATCGAAAAACTAAACGGACATCTTTTTATAGTATACACTATTATTAAAAGGATCAGCATTTAGCAACATACCGGTCACCAATGAATTTTGTGCCGCTGCAAATCGAAATGTAACCTTTTCCAATTGGTATACAATTGATATTCGATCTGCAGATTCATTGACATGTGACTGTTTGACTGGCGGAGAGCGTTTATGAACAAAAAGTCTGCGTTCCCAGCCGGTGGTATTGTGTAAACAGTATCAAGGTAATGAGCCAGATTCAGATGACTAACCTGCAGCAAAACTGCATGCAAGCTTAATGCAGTTGATGAGTGATATGATCATATTATAAATGTAGAAGGTGCCAGCAACTTTGTTGGCGGAGGAGAAAAAGTCATAACCCCTCTTTTTTTCTTCAGCGTAGTCGGGTAAAAAGTATCTTATAACCATCTAGGGATGCCCAGCTACCCGTGTACCAAAAATAGATGAAATCCGTTCAGCCGTTTCGCGTGATAAAACCACAACGACACGTACAAACATACAAAAAATCCAAAAAATATATTTTGTGATTCAATGATATTGGAATAGTCCGTTACAATCATTTTTTAAAATATCTTCAATGTACAGACATTTCATTTTTACTGTTACTAGGATTTTATGGATGCTATGTCGTAGTCTAATATTTTGTGTATTCCTTGAAAGTCGTGCATTTTACCGGGATTAAAAGTAGCCTATGTCACTCCAATTTCTTTATCCCATTTACATGCTAAAAATCACGTCAATCCGTTTGTACCGTTATGTCGTGTAAATAAACTATACAACACGCTTTTACATTTTAAGTATAAGTAAGGATATGGGTAATTTATTTATACGCAGTATGTAACAAACTGTTACAGAAAGGATCACGCAGAAGATAATATTTTATGGTTTTATGTAACTCTATATAAAAATCTTTTTTCTACTACTTTTCTTAAAGATGTAAAATGCACGTTACATAGGTGCTGTGATTAATTTCAACAAAGCCTGATAACTTAGAACTAGACAGGAGAAAATCATTACTTTCTTTGCAGTTTCTAATTTCTAAAACCTACCGAAGTAATCCTATCATAAATTATCGTCGCCATCAATGATAATGATAACTCAGTAGGTACCCACTGAGCAAACTTGCAGAGTAACTACTGAGTAAATAGAAAAACAAATAATGGCAGGCTTAATGCCAAAACGAATTTTCTACTATCTAAGCATAGTTCTAAACAGACATACTCTGGAGCAACCAGAAGTTTACCTCGATCCGATACCAATGTCTTTCAAATAAAGTTCTGCCGCATTTCTTCTCATAATCTGTTGATAATTGTGCCAAGTGTTGCATTCTCTCACAAATTGCGTCTAACCTTCAAATTATCGCAGTTAAAATGACAAGCCTGTTAACAATCGCTTGCAATTTGTCTTTTTCTATTGTCACGTGTATGAAACTTGCTTATGAAAGAGAACATCATTGTACTTTAGTAATGGAAATTAGGCCTCTCGAGGCGAGATCTAGTAAGTTAGGCATAAAAAAATGTCACGTGTGGCCAGTGTACTGTCGAATAAACTTTCATCTCTTTTGAGGGGTGTCGCAAAATATTTTTTGTATTTTGAGGAAGCAAAAAAAACGCGTCATTGTCATCAGAAAATGAATAATAACTACAAACATGTTAAAATTATATAATAAAGACTACGTGTTCTTACAGTATACATTTCACGCGGATTCCTTGACGTATTTTGGTTTATTATCCTTCGACAGGTTAGTCTGAGGTTTTCATATGATCTAGATCTCTATGAAAAATTAATAGTTCAAAAAACACTAGAAAAACACGCTTTACAAGACTTTTCTAACAAATCCAAACACAGCTATGATACGATGTTCAATCATGAAGTTCCAGTTCATATCTTCCGGCTCCATCATCAGATCAGTTCGACAGTACCATATTATTGTATTGTTATCAGAACTACATACAGCTGCCAATTTTCATGACGCTACGATCCTTGGAAGATGGTTAAATTAGCTACCTTAGATTCCATTACATAGTTAGTTACATACAGGTCGACCTAATAAAAGCGTGTTAAAAAGACCGCGTTGTCTTGGTTAGACTTTTGAGCGCTTGGTTACATATCTCCCCGTTTTATCTACGATGGGTAAGTATGGTAGATCCGTAAGTACTCGTTCTCAATATATCATAACAGCTACTGAGTCCGAGCGCTGATTCATCACCATCTCAGCCAAATGACAACAACTCCTAGATTTGTCTAGACCTGTAGGCCTCCCTCAAGATTCTCTATGATTCCCTTCAACTGATCCTTATAAGTTTATCATTCCACTTTATAGGGGGTTGACTTCTCTTTAGATATTACCACGCTTTTATTTAACTTGCAGAGTATTTGTTGGGGTGGTATCTTGCAAGTTAAATTTGACCGGGAAGTAGGTCATCAATTGAGCTAAAATTTGGAATAATTATGTAAGTTTGGTAACAATGCAATAGTATGATACCATCGAGCTGATCTGATGATGGAGAGGGAAGGTGGTCATAGGAACTCAGTAATAAAATAACGGAATCCTACCGAGTTTGGTCTCTTTAGAATCGTCTTGGTGAGTAGTAGATGGGTGTTTAAAGAAAAGTACAGTCGACAATAAAAGCTTGTCACAAAAATGACATTTCTGAGAGAAACTTATTAGATCTGCCAATTACAGCCGTAGATAAAACAATCGTAGCCGCAGGACTTGAGCTACTGTTATAACTTGATTATAATGGTGTTACCTAAACTTTTAGCTGGTCGTAAATTGCGCAATATTTATAGGTACACGTACAGGTACACGTTTAAGGATAGAAGATTCGACGGTACTCGCTTCCAATCATAACGGCTATCTGTTTACAATGGTACTCGACACAGCGCAGTCTCCGTGACCGCTTCACATCCTGACACCACCTGACCCACTGCCCGGGCGCTAGCATTCAAGCCAGAGGCGAGCGGTCTATATAGGAACAAAGGCACTGCGTACCCTGAACGACCATGGATCCATACATGCACAGAAAAACTGTCTACCCTGAAGCTTTGAACGGGGTGCGCTTCACTCTATCGAACAACATTTAATATAATTTCAATCGGTATAACAATTAATGATATACTATTCAAATGATATAACAACTTTTCATAGAATCGACATTTGAAATATTAATTATTTATCATAAACACATTTAGTAGATTATTATTTACTATAATTAGCATTTGATATAACGGACTTTATACATGTAGAATACTATTTTCATAGAATAATTAAATGATATCAGAACGAAATATAATATAATCCCTATAATGTAGTTAATATTTAAATGACAATGTGCCTCTTTTGTCGCATATAAACGTTGGTTGGGTAAAACTAGGTTAGGCTATGTTTGTTCTGCAACCACAACGCGAAGCGCTAAGGCCGAACTGCTTCTAATAAAGAAGCTTATGTTAGGAGGTTTATTTAAGGAATACTTTATTGAAGGTATGAAAAAAATATGCACAAATTATCATTTTTATTTCATATCTGAATTACTTATTATATAAGTAGGTACGAATATGGTATTTTGAAAATTACTTCAATGATAAATTGGAAGCAATACCATTACATTGCTAAGCTATTTGAACAGGCAACTTCCAAACAAATTATTGTTCAATAAAATGAGGAGTATACCAAATATGGATTATATTATCCGATCCGTATAATAAATAATCATTATATAATTCATGGTTATAATTAATTAAAATATATTACTTGTTAGTCTATCAAAAGTTTATTCTATTAAATTATCAATTATACACATTAAAATTCTATGATTCGTTGTTCTATACAGTGAAAGTATACTATTTGTTGTTCAAGGGGTCATTACACACCCGCTTTGAACGACCATGGCTCCATACAGGCACAGAAAAACTGCCTACTTTGGCTAAAAACCCTGTACACACCACTGCGGGCGATAGTATTCAAGCCGCCCCCAAAATTCTTCAGAATTCCCTTCACGTTTCCCTCGATCCTTATAAGGTCTTTCCACCTTGTAGTGGGTTAGACTTTTTTGTAGATCTTAGATTTGCCAAGCCAGCTTTAGAACTCGTCGCCAATTGCACAATATTTACCAATGTTTGTTTATATGGATGAGGATAGAAGGTTCGAGAGGACTCGTCCCCAATCATAACGGCTTCTTGTTTAGAATGGTACTCGATACGTGGGCGCAGCCTCCGTGACCGGTTCACATCCTAACCTACTGCCCGGGCGCCATGATTCGTCATCGTCTTAACCGAATACTGCACCTCTAGCACAACTGTGATACGCGACTCTTTGTCGCGCGACAAAGATTCTTTGTCTCTTTCCTTTCAATACAATGCGAGAAAGACGGGTGATGCTATGTCGCGCGACAAGCGTAGTCACGGAGAGTTGTGCTCGACCGGCTGGACAAAGGCCTCCTAGAAGATTCTCCACAATGCCATTCTGATTAATTTATCATTCCCCCTTGTAGGTGGTTAGACTTTTCTCTTTGGTCTGCCCCAAAATCCTCCGCGATCCCCTTCACGCTGCCGGCGATCCTCACAACTTTATCGTTCTATATTGTAGGCGAATAGACTTTTCTCTTTCACAAAGGCCTTCCTCAAGATTTTGCGCGATCTTCTTCATGTTTCTCGCGCTCCTAATAAGTTTATCATTCCACATTATAGGGAATTTTTCTCTAGACTTTAGATTTGCCAATTACAGCAGTAGCGTAGAATAATAGATTTGCCAATAATATCAGTCGCAAATTGTGCAATATTCACCGATATTTACTCGTCCCCAATGATAACGGCTATTACTTGTTACAATGATGCTCGACACGTGGGCAGCCTCTGTAACCGGCTCACATCCTGACCCACTGCCCGCCATGATTCATCCGACAGGGAATAGGCACTGTTAATTACTTAGTAATTCGTATGCAAGGCATTGTTACAAGCACTGACGTCGTTACTAGTCACACACATTAGTCTACCGTTTACCTAAAGACTACGAATATTTGGGTTCATCAACTTTTAACTATACGTCGTTGCCATAGATACGTCTCTGAGTCGCTCTTTAAAACTACGATTTTAAACGTTATACAGGCAACAACATTTTTCTGGCCAATATAGGTCCATTTTATGGGGTATATTCTCGTCAGTGTGTTATTAGCCTAGATTATTAGCATTTTTCTAAGTAACTCTGTCATTATTGTCTCGTATTTACGGGACTGAATAGCGACAAGAAATAGTTGATCCACCTATTTACGAATAAGACATGCATACTAATCAAGTATTAAGTAGTAATAAACAGAAACAATTACACAATGCAGTGGCCTATGATGGTCCCATTTAGGGTTTTTACATAATCCTGATCCATTTTTTATGAAGGACCCGGATAGGTAATTCGAATCTGGATCTTCTATTCGATTCTATTTATTGCCTGCTGTACTTTACTTTGAACATCCGTTTACTACTCATCGAGATTCTTAAGAGCCCAAACTCGGTAGGAATTCGTTATTTTATGAGGTACAGACTTTCTATTACCACCATCCGGCTCAATCATCAGATCAGCTCGATGGTGTCATAATATTGATTAGTTGCTTAACATACATAAGTATGCCAAATATTAGCTCAATCGGAAACCGGGAAGTGGGACAAAATTAAGTTGCAAGATTTCAGCCACAGATACTAACTAACATACTAAACTAACACGGTAAGTTACAATTAAAAGTTACTCGAACCAAGTATTTTTATACGTATTACCGATATTTTTCAAATGTAGTCATAACCACTACATTTATTAAAATTTTAATTATATTCAGAACAATAATTGTAGAAACGAGAATAGGGAGCATGCATGATTTTTTTTATTACTTTTTTTAAATAAATATCAAAATACCGTAAAAACGATTTCAAATTGTGAAATTTAAATTTAAATCGGCCAAGAAATACGCAAGATATAGGCATTTTAAACTACTAATTAGACAGAGAGGTCCGACGTGCACTGTTACGTCATGGTCGTGGTGCACTCCGGCCATATAAACTCCATATTAAATTCTGTTTTGCTAGAAAGAGATAGAATGAAATGTTTGATGGCCTATATCTTGGTTATTATTATAGTTATTCGAAAAAAAATTGTCTTCTGTTTGTTACATGAATGAGCTTTTAATTAAGCAAAAATTAAAATTCATGCATATTCCCTATTGCCATAAAGAGTCCCAGCCAAAACTAAAGCCACTTATTCTTCAACTCGATATGAACAGAAAAAATATTGCATTATTTCTTTGTTCTAGGAAACAACGCTTAGCATTTTAAAGTTCTAACGCGTTCCGATTACTCATACAATACATAGTTCATGGTTTGAAGTCAAGTCAATACAGTGCATTCGTAATGAGTGGAAGCTGTCAGTCAGTTGGCAAAAACAACTGAAAGCTTCATTCATTTTATTTTCCATTTTTTCTTTCTAGGAAGAGCTTGGAATTTTAAATTTGGAGCATTTTTTAGAACATCTTTCGTTAACTTATACATAATGTACAAATGTCATGTTTACAGACAAAACAAAACCGGCCAAGAGCATTTCGGACCACGCTCAGTATAGGGTTCCGCAGCCGTTGCTACAAAAAAAAGCACTACAGATAAAAAATACGAAAGGGCGTATCCTTATGGGATTTACGACCTTTTCTTGAAAAGGGCAGTTTTTCGTCAATAACTCTAGTTTATTTATTTTTATTATTTAACTACCAAACAAAGTAGCAGCTTTTACAAGACAAGACACCTATACTCTAAATTCATCAATATACATCTTGTAGTTTTTGAGTAAAATGCTTGTTACATGACATGTCGAAACTATAAGGGTTCCGTTTTTGCCATTTTCCCTACCTGAACCCTAAAAATTTGGAATACCTGAAATGAACGGTGTCATTTCAACAATATTTTTCATTCACGTGAAACTACTGTCAAACATCAAACTATACTGTTCTGTATCAATCAACCGACTTTCAAAGTAAAGAAGATCTAAACTTATCAATAATCATACTTCAGGTCATTATAGAAAGGATTTATTCCTCCTATCCTTCCTATTCTATGAGTCGCTTATAGGTGCGTCCACACTTGTATCATTTGCTCGTATCCGATCACCGTGCCGTAGCATGACTGCGTATCGCGCTGCTTGGACGCTTACTGTCGGCGCGCCGATAATGCCGCACTCTTCCGATACAAGTGTGTGATACGCGTAGCAAATGGATTTCGAGTGATCGGATCGGCGCAACGTCCAAACGCGTGATCGTGACACGCGATCATGCTACGCGACGCTGATCTGATACGGGCAAATGATACAAATGTGGACGCACCTTAGTCGCTTTGCCATTTGACGACCTCACCGATAGAGTTCCGTAGTTTGGCGACAGCTCTTCGATATCTATACTATTATAAAGTTGTAAAAGTGAAACGTCTGTTCATTGAAGATAAAAAAAACAATTGTAAGGGACTATTTGGAGGTGACTGAAGCGATTTTTTTATATTTGTATGTGTGGTTACGGCTTCATGACCCAAAATCGACTAAAAGGATTTCAACTATTTTAGGTACAAGGGTAGCTGGGTATCTCCAGATACTTATGGGATACTTTTTAACCGACTACGCTGATGAAAAAAAAGAGGGGTTATGATTATTTTCTCCTCCGCGAACGAAGTCGCGGGCAACTCCTAGTTTAATTAATAATAAAAGTTCGCCTGACTAACAAAAGTATTTTTTTTTTTCAATTGCTCAACCCTGTTTTTTACTTCAGGGTAGTTAGATAAAAAGTGTCTTATAACCATCTGGGGATGCCCAGCTACCCGTGTACCAAAAATAGTTGAAATCCGTTTAGCTGTTATGACGTGATGAAGCCACAACGACACATACAAACATACAATAAAAACCGAGTGACCTTTAAATAGTCCGTATCACTTATTTTTTTGAAAATATCATCAATGTACAGATATGACATTTTTAGAATTTTATAATTTATAATAGTATAATTGTATAAATGTGCGACCAGTCGGAACAGTTCATTTGTTTTTGCAGACTTCAAACTGAAAGTCTCGACTAATTAGTCATTTGTTAACAAATTACGCCGAATTAGAATTACCTTCCTGATCGCAATCAAAGCAACAAAAACCTATTTATACAACGACCACACAATAATGTACTTTTTCGATAATTGCCATTTCCGTTTTAATGCAGAAAAAGCGTAAAAACGCCGTGTTTGTGCAAAAACTAAAAATAACGAAATAATAATAAATATTAAGGAAAAAATGTGTTCTTGCAACGCCTCGCCTTCACGGCGGACGGGCTTGGCCGTGTTTTTGCGACACCCCGGATTGATTGCCCATCGTTAGTTTCTTGTAGAATCAGTGAACTTGCAAGAACGGCAAGGTGCGATTCGAACTTAATTAATTATTAGGTAAAACGGAAACTGAGGTAACTGGACAAAAAACTGCGTTTGCTCAAGGCTACTAAAACTCCACCTACTTCAAAGTTTTGATGATCAATACAATCATTTCAATGATTTAGTTCTCTGTAACACCTTTTCTAATGGAAAAAATGGCCGGGCTTACCCTTTAAATATTACATACCCTAGTATGGAATATTTAAAGGGTAAGCCCGGTGCTCGCAACTTCGTTCGCGGAGGAGAAAAAGTCATAACCTCCCTTTTTTCGTCAGCGTAGTGGCTAAAAAGTACCCTATAACCAAACACGTGTGCCAAAAATAGTTGAAATCCGTTTAGCCGATTTGGCAAACATACATAAAAAAAGAAATGTTCGTTTCAGTAACCGCCGAATAGTCCGTTACAATATGTTTTTTTAAATATCTTCAATGTAGAGACATTTAATTTTTATAACCTATTAGTATAGACTAGCACCTGAGTTTTAGGCGTCAAATTACTTGATGCTAAAAAAATCTATAATAAGTATTGTTTTTTTTGTAGTGTAAACGAATGACAGAACACGAACAACAGACGTCTCCTTTTGTCAAGGTATATGCCCAGTAAGATCTAAACCACATCAAAATTTTAAAGTATTTTTAGTAAAACCATTTATACCTACAAAACGCACTAATTTTGTTTGAAACAGTCATTTGTCAGGACAAGTATGTATTCATAAAATGAGTGTTTTCCTGAGACTCGCTTTCTTAGTAGGCTTTCCCCGGTATTAATGTAAATTGAAATATCTTTTCAAACTTGCGATATTTTGATTGAAATCAATAGTAGTTGTTTGTAATGGTGATAATGATGACTTAAATACCTAATTCGATTGTCATAAATATCACCTGTATCACAACGAGTCTATCGTCATTGAGCTCATGTAAGTTTGTTTTTAACGCAAAACACGTCTCGACGCATTTGTAATAATACTATGAGAAGTTTTGTTGCATTGCCAACTTACACTTGAGGCTCGGATGACCTAATTGTCGATGACACTCCTCGATTCACGCGACTGCCCTTTGCAATACCTCCGCTTTTTGCCTCGGGATGAAAATCATAAAAACATTCTGATGCAATGTTATTGTGCCAGTCATATTACATTTCAATGGATTCCGGTCGTTCTATTTTTGATAGCAGTCAATATTTTTGTCACTTTTTTCTACGTTACAATTTTTATTTTGATATAGATACAAAGATTAAAGCGCAAAGAAAAACACGATTGCTGCGCTGCCCAAACAGCACACAAGCTGTATAAGAAGGGCTTATACAGCTATTTCACAGCCAGTTTGTGCGTTATATAAGGGCTGTATAAGCTCAAATACAACTTGTGTGTTACTTGGGTGAACACTGTGCTCGCTGGTGGAAGGTTTGACACGTTGCACGTTGAACGCGTAATCCAATGTACCAGGTTCAAGTCCTGGTGTGACCACGTGCGAGAGCAATCGTGTTTTGCTTTGCGCTTTGATGTTTTTATCTTGTGTCACGAAACCTTTTATCTCTGAAGTTAGCTACAAGAAGGGGATGCAGTAACCGCTTTTAGGTGTCAAAGGGGTTTGGGAGTGCGCAGCGGAAGGGTGTCGAGACTAACTTCAGACAGAGACAAACTTACGTCGTGAATAGTATGTAAGTTGCAATTTAATTAAAACTACACGTGTAATTACACTCCCACAGCACGGTAATTTATTCAATGTCCTGCCCAACGGAATTATATTGTCAGGGCACAATACCGCATATAACACTCACGGGAAATCTCATATCTACTACAGAACTACGAAAATACATGTATAACAACTAATCGCATTCTAATAGGCTCCATCAGAACTGTGTTTGCACATTTTATATGATTTCATTTAGTTTCGGAAACATTTCTCAACACTAAAGCATTTCGCGATACATCTCAGGAAATTAACCAACATAACGGTGATGTTGCCCTTTTCAAACTCGTTTTGGACTTCAACGTAACTCACATCCGTCAACGATCACCCGAACTTGGCGACCAAAATAGCGAAACCCCTAATTTAATACCACCGCTGTCCATTTAAGGAGCTTGTTATTCTGGTTATCTTAAAGAGTTGCAGCCATACAGTCGTACATTTGACCTTATGCCACTTTAGGACCGATGTCTAGAAAGAGGCCTTTCATACACGCTTGAACGATCAGCACGTGAGTCATACGTTTTGTAGGCTATGTATGATGGACCTCGATATTGACATGGTTTTCGATAATGAGGAGATGATATAGAACGGCATTGACTTGTCCGTACGGTTTTTAATTATGTTCAGCAAAATACTGTACCTACTACATGGCACGTTGAATATAAACTTACTAGTACTGCACCGTTGGGATTCAATTTGCAATAGGGAATATGCATGATTTTAAATTTTTGCTTTATTAAAAGCTTATTCATGTAACAAACAGCAGACAAAAAGAATTTTTCGAATAACTATAAAAATACCCAAGATATAAGCCATCAAACATTTCATTCTATCTCTTTCTAGCAAAACAGAATTTAATATGGAGTTTATATGACCGTAGTGGACTGTGACGTAACAGTCTATGTCGGACCTCTCTGTCAAATCGCTGTCTAAGTAGTTTAAAATGCTTATATCATAAGTATTTCTTAGCCGATTTTAATTTTAATTTCACTTTTTGGAATAGTTTTTACGGTATTTTGATATTTCATTAAGAAAAGCGGTAAAAAATTTTCATGAATGTTCCCTATTGTTATTTCAGACCTAGAGAGCGGCGCACCTTTATACAGCAGTACAGATGATGATTTAAGATTGCGTAAAAATCGTTGAGAGAATTCCCATACCAATTTTCGGGTTCCGTCGCCAAAGAGTAAAACGGGACCCAATTACTAAGACTCCGCTGTCCGTCTGTCTGTCTGTCCGTCTGTCACCATGCTGTGTCTCATGAACCGTGATAGCTAGACAGTTGAAGTTTTGACAGACGATGTATCTTAGTTACCCTATATAACAACAAAACAGTATAATTTTATATATGTCTGTCTATGCCAGTAACCAATATAAAATGAGCGAACACCGCGTACATTTTGCTTAGGTACTCCTACCTCTAGGGCTCTGTTAACACTGGATTTTTATAGATACGGCCGTTTGTAGCGTATATTTTGTACGGAACCCTCGGTGCGCTAGTCCGACTCGCACTTGGCCGTTTTTTGTGAATCTTCTCACGATACTCTTAGAACGAGCGTGTTTTGCTCGATTTCCAACATTGATAAATCAGCCAATGAGCCTAATAAATTGGTCTAAATGCTCAAGAATCTTGTCAAAGTATCTCGGACACACCATACAATTAACAACATGTTTACGGCCAATTTAATTCGGATGAACAAGTAAACCAACATTCCACAGATGGCTAGAGTTACAAACGTTGCATGTGGTAAACATGGAGTGAACGCAGAACGCAGTGAATGGTGTGTATGTAAAGAATAAATGCGCTGCAGATGATTAAAATATATATCTAACGCTAGAGATTTCGATGATACGAGAAAATTGTGTGCAGGATAATTTTAGAAGTATAAATCTTAAATAAACTTCATCATTTCAGCCATAGGACGTCCACTGCTGGACACAAGCCTCCTCAATAGATTTCCACTTGAGCTGGATAGAGACGACCCGCATCCAGCGAGCCCCCGCAACCCTAACCAGGTCGTCGGACCACGTTGCGGGCGGCCTCCCACGCTGCGCTTGCCGGTACGTGCTCTTCACTCGAGAACCTTCCCCATTGCCACTTCAGTTTGCTTACCCTGTTTACTATGTCGGTGACCTTGGTTCGTCTACGGATCTCCTTATTCCTGATTCGATCCCGTAGAGAAATCCCGAGCATACTCGTACCCCTTTCCATAGCTCGCTGAGTGACTCTGAGCTTCCTTAAGAGGCCCATAGTCAGAGACCACGTCTCGGCCCCGTAGGTCATCACCGGTAATACGCACTGGTTCAAGACTTTCGTCTTCAAGCACTGAGGTATGCTGGACGAGAAGACACTTCGCAGTTTCCCAAACGCTGCCCATCCGAGTTGAATCCGTCGATTGATCTCTTTCTCGAAGTTGGACCTGCCTAACTGGATTGTTTGTAAATAAGCTTACGTCATCTAAATGGAAGTCATATTCATCATAAAATTGAACATATTATAATTGTAGGTATTACTTTTCTATCTTATATATGTGAAATAATCATAGGTATACCTATTTAGTTATCATTCTCTATAAGGTCCATTTAAGGTTAATTGACGACCTTGAGTTCTTGCAAAGACTATGAACTCCAGACTTGTGTAGTCTCAAGACCAATACAAACCAAATAAAATACAGTATTAAATATCTTACGAGCTGTAAAAATGACTTTTTGACACTATCAATACAAATTACGATCAAATTAGAACAAAACATCGAAAGTGACATATTGCCTTATAGATTTCAAGGTGTGAGCATATTTTTCACGATCCAAGTACACTTTGACCTGCCTACCCAATAATATATACACAACTGTCCAATATAGCACAACAATGACTCAATCTCCGCAATAACTGCCAGGGCGACATGACCGACCAAGAGTTATCTGCAATGTGTCAGTTCACTATCGCAAAATTCTAAAAGGTCACTTCTGCATTCGTAGTTTAATGCACATAGGTCATTTTCGATCAGTGTATCATAGCGTATAATATTTGATTTGAAGAGTCATTTTAGTGTTCGAATTTCAGCGTATATAACCTTACTTTTAATTTAGCACTGTTGGAGTGCCAATGTTAGCTAAGGTCAGTTCGCGTATTTGGTTACCTATCTCATATCTGGTTTAGGACGTAATTATGCCTATGATATTTATGTGGCCCATTAAATTATCGTTTGTCACTAGTCAATATGTCAGCTTCAACTTGAGGTCAATCGTGTCTATCAATACTCGGTTTTGAGTTCCATAGACAAGCTCTAAATATATGTATTATTGTAAGTTTTTTTACGAGCTATTATTTAACTTGCAATGTTTGTTTGTATGTATGTTCGGGTCAAACTGATAGACAATAATAGTGTCTGTAGCGATATATTTCAATTTATCTGCTTTGCCTCAAGGTTGACTGGTAGAGAATGCCCTATGGCATTAAGTCCGCCTTTTGTACGGTGAGTTTTTTCTTTTGTGCAATAAAGATTAAATAAATAAATATAAACTTATACAGGTGTACGGAGTAGAGATTAACATAGGTCACATTTACGTATTCCAAAAAGTCAAACCGCCTTCACAGACCTATCCACCTTGAGTTCAGTCAGGCTGTTACTGAACTAAAGAACATCTTCGGATGCCAATGAAGAGATACACATACACAATCGATCAGTTTCGAATAATAATAAGGTTTTGTCATTTTAATTTATACAAAGTTTCCCGCACTCAAAACACAAAACGTCTGTAATTTTGTAATTTCCACCTACACGACACGGCACAGTAATAGCGCGTCGTCGCGTCGTCTGATTCGTCTGTAGCAGCGTGTTCCCGGATCGTGCTTCCTTAAATGCGCAGTACACGTCGGCTACACGTGTACTGCGCTGCGCGTTTAAGGAAGCGCGATCCGGACAATTGCAGTATTCATTCATTACGACTTACGACATATGTCCTAATTGTCTGTTTATTGATCAATTTTGATTATGTTAGCATGAAAACTATATTTTTTTTTACGAAAATCTTGATGTTTTACCATCCCGATCTTCGTGATGTTTAAAGTGAATTTCTTCACTAAGAAACTATAATTCTTGCGCTCCGGCAGGCCAACAAGGCACTGGTTCAAATCTAGTTGGAGTCTTGAAATTTTTTCATTATTTAGATCTTTGTTTTTACAAGAATATGAAATTTCTATTTTAAACAAATTGTTTAAAGCGTTGTAAGATCTTCTTTGACATTACTATTAATGTCAAAAAAGATCTTTGTATTTAATAAATCGTTAGTTTTGAATGAGAAGATCTGGCTTAGCTAAATTTTCACCCATGTATTCTTTGAACAAACTGTGACGGCCAACTCTTTCTCTTGCGCCAAATGTTGTACATCTCGCTTCGCTAGGTACGGTCCGAGCCAGACAGGTGATGCTCAGTCGCGCGACAAACAAAGTCTCAGCTAGTTATATTAACCCAGCTATAAGAGGTGTACCAAAAACCCTATCAGCTGTATCCATGATCGGGGCCCTAGAATTAAGCAGTAGTGTTTTTTTGCTTTTGAGCAATAAAAACAAAACTAAGGTCGAGACTTCCACCTACACGTCACGGTAAAAGCGTTTCTGTCGCAACGTGTTACCGGATCCCGCTTCCTTAAATGCGCACTACACGTGTAGTCTGTAGCCGCGCACGCGCACCGGACAACTACAGAATATATTAATTACGACATATGTGCCAATTGTTTGTTTGTTGATGAATGTTTATATAATTTTATTGATTGTTTAGCAATGTTGTTTGAAATTTTAAAAATGAAGGTTTGCTTTGCAATGTTTCCGTGGTGGTTGGTTTTAACAACACCTCAACTTAAAATTTTAAAACGCAACAAGTACATACACTATCCAATCTCCCATCTTTAAGCGACTTATTCAATTAACTTTCTGTACAACTTATAAACCCATTATAATTAAGCATCCTGGTAAAGAAACCAATTAAAAGACGAGTGTAATTGTCCGTCCTGTCTCCGCCATATCACCGTAAAGGATCGTATAAGACAAAACATTTACGAGACATAACCTTTTATTGGTTGTAATTTATTTCATCGACATACGTACAAGAATAAAGAATGTGTTCTAATCGGATAACTGAGAAGATTATATGAGTCTTATCGGGTCGTTGCAAATTGACTAATTATTAGATTTATTAGAAGTTAACTTACCCAATCTCGTAGGCTAAAGTTTTAAATAATACGTTCACTCCCTCGTACAAAACGATCTGACAATGTCATAAGTCCAAATGCGCATCCAGTGTGGAGAAGTGACTCCACAGCGGAGGCATGGCAGTGGCGTGGCGTCTATATAAGCCGATTCCCACCGGGTTGCCCAAGGAAAGGCTAATTGTTGCCAAAGGAAAATTTTATTTCAATATGGGTGAATGAATACGCTTCGGCTTTCCTTGTAATTTTCGTGACGCCACGCCTCTGAGGCATGGACTCCTGACAGAATTGCGTGATTCACCAATCGGGTCAGGAACGTGTTAAACGCTAGCCAATAATGAACAGCATTTGCAAGACCATACCGCGTTGGTATGATTAATTGATTATCTCAAATTTAAGATGCACTAATCTAAAATGCTTCTACAATGCCATGAAGTTTTTAACAATTGATCGAAGGATGGCTACAATAATTATGGTGAACGTTAATATGGCCTCTGATAGGTATGATGGAAATATGAGTACTTTTTCGAAATCACGTCAAATTCGAAATTAATTACCCAAATGCATTTTATAGATTTCGTTTAGGTATTATCTATGCTGTTCTAAAAATATAGATATATATTAAAATCACACCTGGCCATAATGTAAGTTGTACCGCACGCTACGCACGGCAACTCGCATTATGGCCAGGTGTAGACGTAAAATTATGTACTCACTACGGGCAGTAAAAAAAAGCCCTCTATCGCATATTTACAACCCTCGCCTGCGGCTCGGGTCACAAATACCTGCGATTTCTGCCTTTCTGTAAGAGAACTTACAGTCCCTGGTAAATAATGTACTATTAAGACTCCATAATCTAAATAAATTACATTGATGAACTAAGTAGGTACTATTTTTTATAAAAACATATTGCCCCCATAAAGTTGAGAAGAGAAGCAGTGAATCCAAATTAAAAAATACTTTTAAATGAACTAAAAACGTAAATCTGACCAAACCACGACAAAAGGTCAGCGTTGCACGCATGACCGTGACTGATGATGTGCCGTCTATCCATCTATAAAACGTCGAACGTGACGTTCGTCTAACAAAATCGAACAGCCCGGAACATTCAGTCTGAGCTATCTATACTAGGTACAATATAATACTCTTTAGTGCACAACAAAGGAAAATAACATGAGACACTTTAAATCTACAACAGTATGAAAAATAAGTTTCTGTCAAAACTTTCATTTTTGTGACAAGCTTTTATTGCCGACTGTACTTTTCTCTAAACATTCATCAACTACTCAGCTACTCACCGAGACGAATGTAAAGAGCCCAAAGTTATTTTTTACAGAGTTCCTATGACCACCTTCCTCAGCTCGATGGTATCATAATGTTGCATTGTTATCCAAGTAGGTATGCCAAATTTTAGCTCAATTGGAATCCGGGAAGTAGGTCAAAGTTAACTAGCAAGATTCCACCCGAACAAACATATTACATACATACTTACATACATTGCAAGTTAAATAAAAGCTTGTAACTTGTAAAATGGTAAACAACAGGCGGTCTTATCGCTAAGAAGAGATCTCTTCCAGACAACCTTAACGTGGTAGAGATGGCGAAAAGTGTAAAAATGAAACGTCTGTCTGTACATTGAAGATATTTTCTAAAAATAAGTGAAACTGGCCATTTAAAGATTATTGCATAGATTTTTTTAAATACTTATTCTACAAAAACCTGATAACTTCCGAACGGCTAAAGTAATTTTCTTGAACTATAAGCTAAGAACACTTTCGATAAAGAATACATATAGTCATATAGAGTATAAGTAATTATGTACCTATGCATTATTTGCTTGTGTGTCTTAACGCGATCAGTACTGAATTATTTTTTCACTGCATCGTTTTCATGCATCTCTGTTTGGCCCTATGGGTGACTGGTAGATAATGCCATTTGGCATTAAGCCCACCGTTTGTAACTTACTTTTGTCTAGTCCTTCAAGGACTTTCATTGCTGGACACAGGCCTCCTCATTAGATTTCCACATGGGCCGGATAAAGGCGACTCGCATCTAGCGTGTCTATTGTCTAGTCCAATAAAGTTTAAAAAAATGTATTAAAATCAGTCCATCCGTGCAAGCGCTACGACACCACAGACATAAACAGAGATACATATACACAAATACACACACATAAACACACAGATAAACTCGTCAAATGACACCCCTTTTTTCGTCGGCGGTTAAAACTCAAACTTTTAATGTCACTTTTTTCTACGGATCTCAAATTGACACCGAATCAATTCGACATATCTAATTGCACAACACTAGTTACCGTTGTTACTCAACAGATGCACTCGATACCTACTATTTAATAGTGAAATGTTATGTTGTAGCTATCTTTGCAGTAAGAGTTAATAAGCAGCTGCTAGAGCTATAAATATTATTGGTACTACAGTTTATGAGAAAGTAGAGCACGTAAAAGAATATAATTTATTGATAAATCTAGTGCGTGTAATTATTGTACAATTAATTATCAATGCAATAGTTTCGCCTCGGATGTAGTTTGCTGTGATTCAGGATCGCATACTAATGATTGAATAAATTAAATGGCACGGTATAAATCGCTTTACGATTTTGTATCATAAAAAGTGGGTACATACAATTTTCTTGTAGCTGATTTCTAAACATATATCTAAGTTAAGTTCATATTGAATTGTACAAAAATATTGCTATTTCAGATAAATGTATCATGAAGAATTAATATTATAACATAGAGATCGATTGTAAAGGAAAAAAAACAATACGGCCTACTAAATTGCACGCACGATTGAACCTACGACCCCTTCTTTATCGCAAAAGTGCTCTGACCAACTGAGCTATCGCAACTTTACGTACGTCGCTTGAAATTTCCGAACACAATCTACTTAACACTACTAGCGCCCTCTATCTTTCTTATTTTTAAATGCTAAGCGCATTAGCCACACCCAAGACATGCGTATCACGCTGTATATTTATTTGAAGGCTTTAAACAACACAGACATATTTGATACGGCTCAGAAAATAAATAAAAATGTGTCAATAATTACACGTTGCATATACTGTGAAGAGGATGTACTGAGGGCAGCAAAATTGCGTTGATAGATTAGGACCTTAATACTGCAATATTGGGGTTGAATCCTACCTATTAAATTTTGCTGCGAATCGTGTTGATGATTATAGCATTTACCACTATAGATGGCAAGAATAACTGAACATTTTTTTCATTCACATTTAGCGGTATAGTAATAACCTAACAAGCGAAACTATTGACTATCTCACAAATTGTAAATTTAGATGATAAACACGCAGTGTAAACTAACACCATACGATAAATAAATAAAAAGCGAATGGCAACACATACAGCACACCTATCCTACAAACATATTATATTTGCAAAGAATATAGCTAATGTAGGTATCAGAGGCGTGGCGTCGGGAAAATTACAATTGAAGCCGAAGCGTATTCATTTACTCATATTTAAAGAAAAAGGCGGATATAAGCCTTTCCTTGCCAACCCGGTGAGAATCGGCTTATATGGACGCCACGCCGCAGCTAGGTATATTGTCCCGTCTAGAATTATCTAAGCACTAAATTCACTAGCTAAACTAGTTCACCAAGGCCAACCAGCAGGTGTATTGGTATTACGTTAATCTTTCTTTAAAGTTGCCAAAACCGTAGACTAGAACCTAGATGGAATAGGGTCTTTAAAGAGCATCTTAAAGATCGTTATCTGTCCCTTCCATAGCACCTTCACTTGTTTTACTGGTCCCATGTACTGTACGGCTTAGTAATCAACTTATTACATAGTTATATGTATATATATGTATGTAGTATGTGTGTATTTATACTACTTATTGTGTTTGTTTAATATTCATGTCCAATACTTTAATTCCAAACTGCTTTGCGCCACCTACTTATACGAACAGTTTCTTTTTCTCGACGTATCCTACTACCCAAAGGTTGTCTGGAAGAGATCGCTGTTTAGCGATAAAACCGCCTGTTGTTTACCTCTCCTTGAATGTATTGTTTTCTATACTCTGTTTTTGTGTGGTGTGCAAAAAAGTGTTATTGTATTGTACTGTATTAATTATGAATATATTTACGATCATATAAGGTTTTACATATTACTTGAAATTTTACTTATGTCCATACAAAATGTAGCTCGAACAAAAACTGCTGGCTCAAGCTATGGTACGAGTTTAATGACAACTTAAAACTGAAGACATCAAAAAACAAAAGTAGCATAAATACATAAAGAAAAACTGTATAAAACGCGACGAATGTTATAAAAAGACGTGCGTCATGCACACAAAACATGTTTTTTTTTAGTACTCTATTGATATTTAGATACGTGTTTTTAAAAGTACATAGGTACGCAATTGATTTGCTATTCAGAATACAAAGCATGAGCAATCAAGTAGGAGTACGCAACCTGTTAGATTATCATTCAACGATCAATTATGTATGCAGATCGTATATCAAATAAGTAATACGGAAAAGTGTCAAACGGGGTCACTAATTAGTTAATCGATGTTACGCTTGTTACGAGACGAAAAACATATTTGCAGAGCTTCACTTTTTAAAACGTGAAGAAGTCTCTTGGCTCTTAAACTTTTCTGGTTCCACTTTTAATGATAAGTCTGAAGTCTCTTTAATTTTCAGAAATATCCGGAGGTCCGACGACAAATAAAATGGAAAAAGGAGGGGAAAAAAGAAGATTGAGAACTCAATTTTATTTCCTTGTGTTGATATTCAGAGTCGATCGTGAAGGTTGGGTGTAGAGGAGCAAAATGATCGTAATGCATAAAATTGAAGGTCAATGCCAAGCGAACACCGGTTTGGTAAAAACCTCGCGCAGAGATATGTTGTAATGCTCGTTTAAAAATATAACTAGACTAGGTGACCACCCAGTTATTTATAACATAAGTTTGTTTATAATACCGGAAAGCTATTAATTGTTAAGAAGATGAGTACATTTGGGTGGTATGAAGCTATGAATTATGTTTTTGTGAGAGTTTGAAAACAAACCGATCATTTATTTATCATTTTATTTATTTAAGAGCCTAGAGTGTCCCACTGCTGGGCAAAGGCCTCCCTCTCATTCTTCCACGTGTCCCGGTCTTGGGAAATCTCCCACCAGTTGTTCTGAAAAGAGTCAAGCTCGTCCTGCCATCTTCGTGGAGGCCTACAGCGACGCCGGACTCTATTTATTTTAAATAAATCTTAAAGTTGATCCGCCAAATATGCGTTTATTCGCGATTATGGTACACGTTTTTCATTTGTTTTAACACGGTATAAGTGTAAATTGGAGTATAACGATTGTATGGAGAGTGATCGATTATACGACTATAGTAACGCCATCGACAAATTGGTATTTTACTTAAACAGTGACACCCATTAACTAAATATAATTTCCTTCTACCAACCAATAAATAAGTGGAGCTTATACAAGTAATCCTTTTACATGAAATTAGATAAACATCAACGTAAAAGCTGCCGCCTGTATTGAAATTAATTGCACAAAATGGTTTTCCCACATTACCCAAGCAATGTTATGTTGTGACAAAATGACTGCAAATTATCTCAGATACTTACTTAGTAAACAATAGCTTTATCATGATCGAGGCACATAGTGGGAAAAAGCCAAGCAAAAAACCGGCCAAGTGCGAGTCGGACTCACGCACAGAGGGTTTCGTACCATTCTGCTCCGTAAGGGTGACTTTCATCATCGGTGAAATCACGAATAGGTACTAAGTTCTTTAGTCACATATGCAGAAATGGGAACTCGATGGAGATACTGGTGAGTCAGGGCCAGGTGGAAGGCAAGAGTGCATGAGGCCGATCACCAACTCGCTGGACTGATCTGATTTAAAAAGCTACTGAGTCCACAAAGTACACTGGATGTACTCGCAGCGTATCTAGCCGGCAGAAATGGAAGCGCATCGCTGAGAGAGCAGTCCTCGGGGAAGACTACTCTCCATGTACCTTGTTTGCGCAACCACAGTAGTCACCTTAAAAAGGTGATGCAAATGTGATCCGTGCCGTACATAAAAGATTATGTTTGGCTTTTTAGTTTATTTTCAAGTCAGTCCTTTTTTTTTGCTTTTTAGTGACGGATTTTAGTGATATAAACTATTTTTTAAAGCCCAGAATGGAGGAGTCCCTTTGCAAGCATCTAGTCTTTGGAAGTAAGAAATCTAAAAGTTGGTTAATTCATATTCATAGTACCTACCTTAAAATTCACTAAACAATTTAAAAACTGTTGCTCGGGATAAAGCAGAGTCCCCTAATGCTGATTGCAATAATATCAGGCAACTAAAGACTATGGGGATGTTGAAAGGAGGATGCTTCGCTTCCGCTGATCCTTAGTTGGACGGTAATGGTGCATAAACTCCAGGGCACCACACTTAACAAAGCCGTAATTGAAGTAGGTAAGAAAAATTTCGCAGAAGGAAAACTCTATGTTGAGCTAAGTCGTGTAAAGACAGTGGAGGAATTCGTAGCTCTTTGCGAGTGAGAGCCAAACAAGTTGCGTGAAATGCAACGATTGAGACTATTGTAAATAAATTCTTGTCAGAGTGGTCGACACAGAAGAAGACCATTCTGCGCAAAACCGCCGAAATACATAAGTTTCTTGTATGGTACCAATACCCTACGCTTTCTAACTTTATAATGTGACATATGAAGCCCTAAAAATCAATGCGCAAAGAAAAAACTCAACTGCCATCACACGTAGTTACACCAGGAATCGAATCTGGTACCTTTGAATTACCGTTGTAACTTATCAACCATTTGACCAGCGAGAACTGTGGGGTACGCCTAAAATTTCCGCATCAGCTTTGACCCTTGAACCTATTTTGATTTTTTCAACCTATTTAACTTTACAAAATGTCTAACTTTATAATAAGTTGTTATAGCAGCTACACTTATTTACATTTTGTGAACAGTCGATGTAGTAACCGTTGATCCCTACGGAATCCTGAAAAATATTAAAAGGCGAGGTGGAGCCAGCCCGATGATCGCGGGTCCAGACACGTGCTTCTATCTTTTATACATTGTTTCTTTGCTTTATCGTTAAGGTTTTGTCATTACCATTCTTGGTACTGGCTTTTTATTCTTCGCTATTCAGTCTCTATCAGTTTTATTTATTTATTTAAACTTTATTGCACAATACAAGAAAGTATAAATGGCAGACGTAATGCCATAAAGTCATTCTCTGCCAGTCAACCACTAGGCTAAACAGAGAAATTGTTGGTGGGATATCGGCACCAAACTTGTACAAATTAATACCCTAATTACAAAAATGAGACACCCAAATTATATGCTATACAAACTATAATACGTAATACTCGTATATATAAACATAATAGATTTTTTATCAAGCGTAAAGGACAATATTATAGGAAATGAGGTAATGGTTTTACCAAAAATCGATAGCAAATTTATAAAGGAAAATGACTCAAAAAGAAAAGGCAAGTAATCGTAGTTTGTTACCTTTTAACAAATAATTATTTATTGAAGTATAAAAATTTAAATGGATTGTATTCCACGTTTAATTACAGGCTATGTACCCGCGATTTGCTGGCAGTTCCTAAAGCGCGTACTGCGATGTACGAATCTTGTTCGCGCTTTACACTATTTGAACGAGCTTCTCGCATCAGCACCCGAATGTGATGTTTTTGCAAGTAGCTGGATTTTAGTATGTAATGAATGTATGAGGTTTTGTAAGACGATGGATGACCGCCCTTCAGTCAACTGTGTGTAATGTAAAATTGTTGTGTAATAGACACTATTACGCAACAAGTTGCATATTCTGGGTTTCACAGTGTCTTAGTGTTTAACTGTAATACTGTGTAATTATTTTGATAAAATAAATATATATATATGGCGTATTATTATCTCATTTGAGTTTCCGACGTTTCGGAAGCTTAACAGCCAGCCCGTGAGCAGGGAAGCTGTAAAGCTTCTGAAACATTAGGAGCCCAAATCCTAATAATATTATAAACATGAAAGTTTGTGCCGATGTATATGTTTGTATGTTTCTCTTAATAAAAAAAACTAAACTTTTTAGTTACGTTGTTTCGACATCAGAATAATACACAGGCTTTAAATTGCATCTCTATATTACGCGGGCGAAGTCGCGTACAACAGCTAGAGAGATAATGTAGGCGGTATAAACTGTTTACATTGTTTTATTTAAATAAGTGATAATCACGGAAACAAAAGAGAGTATTAAATAAAAAAATATATAAAAAAAAAAGAATTATTTCAACTTGACCGTTTATTTTCTAAATAATTAGAAGCATAATTCAACCGTATGCAAAACCGCGATAACGCAAAGTAAATCCAAACAAATGATCAACATGTAAATATGACTGTTCATTTTTCAAATAATTGAGGAAACCTATTATTGTACATAATAACGGATTAAAAAAACAATCAAAATATGACAGTCCCAACTGTTGATATGAAATCTAAACCCAATCGGCTCTACACTGTTCTATGGATTGGTTTTATTCCATGTCTATGTAAACAGCTACGTGTGAAAAAGATGGACTATGTTGCTATCACATTGTACAAGCTGCCATGCTAGTACTTAAAGTTGTTTACGTCGGAGCGTTTAATTTTTTGCTTCTGTGATTTTTATAGCTAGCAATATTCAAAACCTATGCAGCGGTTTTTGCACGTCGCGCGTCGGCGTTGCGATATTCATTAATTTCGCCTTACATTTTTTTCTTACATTGTTTTTTAGTAAGCTTCGAGATTGATTTGTAGAAATAGCCACGATCTTCAATTCTGCACGTACGTAGGTAGGTATTTTTCGTTTGTCTTCAGGCTCATCCGCTTCTACTTCCTGTCGAATCTATAACATCGCTTTCATAAAGTGAGCCATAGATTTAGTTTTTGGTTCCTTTTTGTTTGGTTGTATTGAATAAGTTATACCTACTTGGGTAACCAACAAGCCAAATCGTTGCCAAAATCAATGAACTGGGAAATTGCCTGTAACGATATGATTGCTACGTACCTACTTATCCTGTTATAGCACTTGAAAAACTATTTAAAATATTGATGGTGCTGATAGTAATAGGCGTCAAAGGTAGGTACTTGAGTAATATAATGAAAACATGGACTTCTAGTCTTCTTTTAACAGCAAGGCCATACTTACATAGTAGTCTTATGATATTACCTACATTCAAGTGACACACTCTTATCCGTGAAGCAATTGCGAGCCGAGACTACATCTCCTTTTATATGATCAAGATTTTTTTGAAGTACGCCATTTTTTCCATTATATTTTCTTCCTTTCCTGAAAACTATTACAGCCGAAGGAATGATGATATACTTAAGCGAGAGTGATGTCGTAGGATGGGTAAGTTAAGGAAGATGTTGAGAGCTAATGTGTACAATGTACATATATCTGTGATTTTTAGGGTTTCGTACAAAAAATGGTAAAACCGACTATTAGAGCGCCATATCTCAAAAACTACTTACGCTATCTATTTGAAATTTTGAATGTTTATAAACATGGTCAGACCACATGTATTGCACAGGAAATATTGTCAAAATATTTTTATTAAAAAAAAACTACGAATAGGAAGGAAGAGTGGGGGGGGGGGCAAAAATTCAGTCTAGCTACTGACTCAAGTAGGGTATCATATGAAAGGGCTTAACCTGCACATTTTCGAAAAAAAAATAACTTTTATATTAGATTTTGTTTTATTAACGAAATTGTGAAAAAACACCCCCCCCCCCTCCCTCCCTCCACCCCTTTATCAACGAAGTTTACCAAGTGAAAGTTTTGAATTTTTTACAATTTGTATAAATAAACATAAATATTACACGAAAATTATAACTACGTCCCTAACTAGCTCAATATTTTTTATTAGCACGAAACCTATTTGAACAACCTGGTTGCGTTAAGTTTGCACCTCATTTGTATGCAATGCTATAGATATCAGGTGCAAACTTAACTCAACCGGTACAGGGTAATAAAGTAAGGGTAAGTGAAAATTAGTACGGAACCCTCGGTGCGCGAGTCCAACTCGCACTTGGCCGGTTTTTTACTAAAAATATATATTTACACTTTACCGTTGACTGCCTACCGAACGCAATTAACATTTCATAATCACAATCAAAACCTTTAAAAACCTCAGTGTTTAGCACGAGTACACACCTATTGTTTATACTAAGATGCACACCATACGCTCACCATATGTAGGCGGAGATTACCCCTACACTGTAGACCTTACTACATTGAAATATAACTCAAACAGTAAAGTTTACTGATGGAAGTGATATCGCAACTCACAAAGAGTAGATCGAGATGAATGATTCTAGTAGAGGATGCTGCAATTGGCTTTATGTAACCGTGGATGTGTACACTGCCAGTGGAAGGGAAACTAGTACACAAAGGTATTCAGAATCAAACATCCGCAACTATTGTCCAATTCACAGCAAACTTGGACTGGCGATGTCGGTAATCATTGATTTCTGGAATCCGCCACGAATTATTACGGGAGGCAAGCTCTGAGAGCATCGAATTAAATTCCTGCAGTTCTCTGAGAATTATACAATTGCTGATGTTAATTGAGAAGATCTAGGATATTCCTAGATCTTATCAGCGATATAAATTTATATTGGATAAGTCTCGTCTCTTCATACAAGAAGCCGGTTGTTGATCATATTCGTTAGTGACTCAGGGAGTTTTTTTAACCTATTAGACCTTCGTTTAGTAACAAGTTAATGTTGGTGTTATTGAAAGTTTTGTAATAATTCTGTTAACTCCGCCTTTCTCTGATATTTTCATACTGTTGCAAAGTTAAATACTAACTTCATTTTACTTATTTTTTATTTTAGATGTTTTCTTTATACGCAAGCAAGGAACCTGGCCGAAAAAAATACATTGTTTAACAACGTTTATTTCAATCCTTTTAGTCTACGAAGGTACTCGTATTAGGTATGAAGTATAGTATAACCGTGTATTGGTCTATACTATGCTCATATGTTCGTTCATGTTGCCTATTTTGCCTGATAAAATATTCGCGCATAATGGAAACATGTTTTTGACTTAGTTCAAATATTTTATGGGACGGGCTGTGAACTTTCACTTTCATGGAAATTATTGTTATTTCAGACAATAAAAGTAAGTTAAGCAGTAGAAAGTTGTATTTGCATTATCTAATTAACATCGTAATTAGTTGCAAGTGATTTCATTAATTAGGTAGAGCATAAAGGGTTAGCAGGCAGCTAAAAAACACCATGGTTCACCGCAAATATAATTGAAATTAATCTTACATCATCGTACATAAGTACTTATATAAGATAGTCGAGAGAATACATAGTATGCCCAAGCAGGCAGCATGATAAGAATTTCACAGATAGAACACATAATTGAAATTCTGTATCACCCCCATGGTATAGTCCAGGAAAGAAAAGGTTCGTCCCTTTTCGACACAATATGTTGGTGTTAAGGTCGAGGAGTGAAGAAACTTTTCATTCCGCGACTGTACTTGTAGCGATGCCAAAAAGAAGTGAAGGGGTTTGTCCTGCGGAGGAAAATCCAGGCTGCGAAAAATACGAAGTTACACAGCTAAAAATCAACTGTCAAGTTTAGGAGCCTATGAATGACTGATCCAACACTTGTCCGGATTATAAACCTTACACTATAAGTTTTATTCATAAGTTATACGCACAATATGCCCCACTTATTTATCAAAGAAATTACAGTCACAATGCATCTTCAAGGATGCAGCATCTAGTGCAATTATGTAGCGCGGCATAGCTGCATGATCAACATAACGGGGCCGGAACCGAACGGCGGAACAGCGCCACAGACCATAACACACGGACCCATAGTCTGTACCCCACTGTAATAAGATACGTTATGGTATGGATTTCGGGATTTTAAAGCCACTTTTATGCACTCCGTAACTAGGCTTAAGACGCGCCGCTAACTCAAGCCTAGACTGTTTCACATTCGGTCTTGTTGCATCGGTGATTAGCATGAAAATGTTGTGCACAAACTTGGTCCGATGAAGCACGTATTGCAGTTTTTCAATTAGATTTTTTTGCTATTTCTAACAGGTACCCTATTGTACTAGAAGCTACCAAGTAGGATTGCTATGTTACGTGATGTTTTTTATTGAATTGCGTGATGCAAAAGTTAGTTGGACAGACGAGAAAAGGTTATAAACATCTGACGTTCGTTTCACAAAGGTGACTTGACAAACTCACAATTATGTGGTCAATATAAAATTCGGAAACTTACGAAGCGAAGCGTCGAATTATACATGTTTTAGAAGTGTCACTATCACCTGTCATACTTGTGAAATAGGTAGTATAGGTACTATACTTGAATTTTTCTTATAACCGTTTTTTGACAGCCGTTTTCACAGTACATTCGCAATGGCGCGAAGGCGTAAATGTAGTGGGGTGACAGCTGTCAAAAAAACGGTTATAAGAAAAAATCAAGTAAATCGGTTTTTATTGTGGATTATATCAAATAATTTGTGTGTTATTTTATTTCAACTTTGCTTGAATTTTCTAGTAACCGGTACAAATGTATTAACTTCCAGTACCTGTAGAACATTTGTATACCATTTGTATATCATTTGTATATCAAAGGCACGTACTCTTACATCAATTAAGTAGTTGCTATCACAATAAGTAACTTACACATAACATTATACTGCTTCAGTGTCTATATGTCGCAGGGAAATAGCCAAAACAGAGATTTGATCAATTCCCTAAGGGATATGACCAAATCACGCAGGATGTTAAAATGGCGAATCAATTTTATCATTTGCCTAGAAAAAGTCAGTCATTTGATTAAATCCCTGAATCAGTTTAGTGAAATTACCAAATCAGCCAAAAAAGGCAACTCGTTTTGTCATTTCGCTAGATTTGTTTAGTGATTTGATAAATCCCTGAAACACGCCAGTCATTTGACAAAACGAACTCGCAAAGTCAACTTGTTTTATCATTTCACTGAACATGTTCAGTGATATGATAAAATCTTTATCGTATCACTAAACGTGAGACATAAGAGACTTTATAATATCACTTAACTTAGTCTAGTAAAATGATAAAATGAATAGACTTTGCGAGTCAGTTTCGTCAAATCACTGGCGTGCTTCAGGGATTTATCAAATCACTAAACAAATCTGGTGAAATGACAAAACGAGTTGCCTTTTTTGGCTGATTTCGTCATTTCACTAAACTGATTCAGGGTTTTAATCAAATTACTGACTTTTACTAGACAAATGATAAAATTGATTCGCCATTTTAACATCCTGCGTGTTTTGGTCATATCCCTAAGAGATTGATGAAATCTCTGTTTTGACTATTTCCCTGCGACATATACATTTCAAAAGGTACTATCGAAACAATCCCGTTCAGGTTAATTTCGATTATATTCCCATTTTGTCACATTCTCATCTCATCCACATTCGCAACTCGTCCACATTCCCACCTTGCAGTGGCGTGGCGTCCATATAAGCCTATTCACACTAGGTTGCCCAAGAAAAGGCTTATAACCACGTTTTTACTCAAATATGAGTAAACGAATACGCTTCGGCTTCCCTAATAATTTTCCTGACGCCACGCCCCTGCCACCTTGTCCACATTCCCAACTCGTCCGCATACCAATTCAAAATTGTCCACTTCCTATCTAGGTAAGAATATGGATGAGGTGGGAAAGTGGACGAGATGGGCATCTGGACGAAATGTATATGAGGACGAGTTGGGAATGTGGACGAAGTGAATCTAAACGAACAATCCGACTACCAAAAAGGTATCAGATCTTCTTAGTCCGCGTAGTGAGTGAACAGTACACTTACTTACGTAACATATTACTTTTGGGCTTTCTTCACCTATATGTGCTCGCCAAGTAATATTATTGCAAAGTTGAATTGAAGAAGAAGTAAAAGCTACAGGACTCTACCTTTAACTAAGTTATTTTTTTGTTTAATAGTTCAGGTAGAAGGGTTAAGACGCTTAGTGCATACGCGGAATGTGTTAAACTCTCAATATGCAATTAAGAGAGAATGTCACGTCCAGTCCAGATTTCTACGGAACAGATAATCCTTGAGTTATCCGACGAACGAAAGAGTAAGTATAATCATAACCCTTTTTATTGGTTTTGAGTATTAAATTAAAGTGCAATCGTGATCCGTCTTTCAGATTTTCTTTCAGTATTCGTGTTAAAAGGCAAAGTGTATTTTTGAAAGGAAGGTTTCAGAGATATTCGAGTGTTTGAGAATGGCCACATTTATGCCGAGATTAAATGTGCTTATGCCTATATTGATTATAGCAGCTCGACACGTGAGTCTGCATAATTTGCAGCGGGCAGCATTAGCCGTGCGCACGCGACGCGTGATACCAAGATTTTCTTGCAAACTGGCTTTCCCGCCATTTTCTTCGACCACGCACGGCAACCTACTTAGCGAATCTAGCTTATGCTCGTATACGACTCAATACGCATAGCGAATTCTACTACCCTATTACTTTAAACTAATAGATTTTGTTAAAATATATGTATATAAATTTAAATGTAATTGATTTCTCGGAAACAGCAATGATTTAGATGAAATTTGTTGCGTTATTCCCTTTTGCTTTTCAAGTTTATTAGATAGGTTATACCCTGGAAAAATGAGAGATTGGTGCACCCACCAAGCAAAGCTAAACCACCAAGGTTCTAGATCTAATTCGTACCTACTAACAATTTATAGTAAATGTTGACTAAGACAGTTAGAGAGGCGATAAATATGTAGTATGGATTTTTTTATAAACTAAAACCCTATTCTTCAATATATCTAGATGCTCATCTTGTTATAAGTATCTAAGTAGAGAAGCTTTGTCATATACTCGTATTTCAATCAAATACACATTGTTTGACGTTAGTCTAGTGTGTTTAGTGACGTACTCAATTATTTAGGATAGGATTACTATTCTCTCTCCGATGTTTTTGAGTTAGTTAAAACCTAACTTTTGAAGGTTAACCTTCATGGTGATACAAGATATTATAATAATAGATAAGTAGACTTATCTAGATGTCACGATTGGAAAATAATTCGTGTTAAGATATGTTATCGCTTTATTGATTGTTATTTATTGATATAACTACCTAGGTACAAACAACAATGTAAGTGCTATATGAGAATAAGCTAATTCGTCGAGTTGACCTTAGTTTTCCGATGTACTTGTGTAAATACCTATCCTAAATTTGTACCTATAAGGAATATTGATCAGAACATAAAGGCAAACGTTTTTCAAAATATGAAATTTCGATGGGCACACCCTATATATATATTTTTTTGTTATGGTTTTACAATGATGAGCCAATGTCAAGTCCTATATATACTATGAATTATCGAATTCTGTACTTGTTTTTAAAGTTTGCCGCGCTCTATCATAAAATTAAAAACCATAACGGCCATATATGGCTTCGTATGCAGTAAAGCGTGAACACACAGAAAGATGTCCTCTTATAACCTAAAGGTAAAATTTAAAACAATGCACCGCCGATTACCTTCATGAAGCCACAACCTTCAAATTTGACGGGGAAATCGGTGGACCAGACAAGGAAAGGTTGCGCATACATTTTTTTTAAGTTCTTAATTGAACACTTCACATGCACGGGAATTCAGGTTTTACAGCCAATATACCATAAAGTTTGGAAAGCTTCTAAATGGATTTTATAGTATCCTGTTTTATGACTATGGAATGTGTTGTTCAGCCAAGTTAATTAAAGTGTTATGATACCGGTCAATGAACTAAAAAGCTTACGTTGAGAGCGCTTATTGTTGATTAGATATGTTATTTAAATCCTTAAAGGACCCCAAACGCACTCATTAATGAGAATATCACGGTTTTGGTGCGTGCTGTAATTAAACCGTCAATTATAATTATAACTGTATCTCGGCGATAATTGTTTTATTTCAGGTTTTTACCAGATTCTGTAACTGCAACTTCGAACTGTCGTTCAAATTACCTTCGCAAAATTCTGTTGGCCTTGTGGGCCTGTAGAGAATGTCATTTAACATTTAAAGTCTTTCTGATTTGTCTTATCTGTCTGATATAAATAAAACATTTATAAATAATTAATACATTCCTTACACCTCCATATTTTGAAAGTCGATCGTTTTTATTAAATGCAACGTGCCTTGTATGTACAATCGCCAAGAAAAGTAACGCAGACGAGAGTTTAAAGATGTCAGATTACCCAAAATATTCAGCCGGTTGCGGTTAAATGTCAATTTGCGCAACTTTAATGCCTTACTTTGGTCAGAGTACATAACAAAAAATGTTTACAAACAACAACATCACCAATAAATATATTTTTAAAAAAAGACACGCCTTTACCTCATCCGTTTGATCCGTCACTTAAAAACAAACACAAGCACAGTTTCAATAATCCACAGTCACTTTGTTTTTAAATATTTTACGCGGGAAGTTTGACAGTTGTGGCTGTACGCGCGCCGCGTCCAACGCTCGCGAGGGAACTGAGACCGGTGTGTTAAATATTTGTAATCTGTGACTGCGGAGTGGACGGGCCGAAGAGATAATGGTTGCATTAAACGAAGTTAGAAAACGAATAAATCGGCGCGGCCAATTAATGCGATGTAGCTCTCGAATAATGCAATACAGAGTGAATTACTGGGGTGTATGATTGGAATTCGTTTTCGCTTTAGAGGATTGTGATGAAACCGATATGCGGCTTGTGATCTTGTAGGGTATGAGCAAATGTTAGTGAAAATAGGGGGCGTAGTACTCACGCGCAATCTCGGTGCACATGCACTACTTATCGTGCAGCGTCTATTGCCAATAACCAACCTTCCGTGGTTTTTATCTGTTTGTTGATAGGAAAATCAGAATGCTGAACCGGTTTCATCTTGAGAAAGGTTTTGGTAGTTACTCAGTTTCGTTTTAATTATATCGATCAGTGTCCCGTTTATTGCAAGAATTTCTTCTATACCATTTCGGCGAGTAGATAGTCGGGCAAGGAGATGTGACCTCTGTACTGCCAAACGTTTTAAAGACTCTGGACTGGATAGGGTTAGGTAAGCATCGATTTCAATGGCGAAAACATACCTACGGCTTATACACTATACTCGTACAGTAGTATTTCAGATCTGCTTAACTCCTTGGCAGTGCGTAGAGATGTAGCCTCGTTCTGCGTGTTCTATCGTTTGTATAACGGAGAGTGCTCCAAGGAATTGTTCGGACTGATCCCTCCCCCGTTTTTCCATCATCCTTCCATGCGACAATATTTCCATCCTCACCACTTAGATGGTTGGCAGTCCACAACTGTGCGTTTTGATAGAAATTTCCTGCCTGGCACGACTAAACTGTGGAATAAATTGTCGCCTGCAGTATTTCCGGACCGATGCGATCTTCAAGCCTGGTGTTGCCTGTGTCTATGAGCGAAGGTGATCGCTTACCATCAGGCGATCCTTTTTTGTTTGTCCCATATAACATAAAAAAGTAGTCATGGCTTCACAGCCATGACTACTTTTTTATGTTATATGGGACGGACGAGAGACCGCGGAAGACTTAAGTATGATACTTGATAATCTCGGTAGAACCTCTGCACGGGCTGGTCTAAGTATGAACATGGACAAAATCGAGAATCAGGTTTAAATAACCATGTTCATCCACCTCCGCTGGAAATCGATGACACTAAACTCTGATTTTTAATTCAAGACCAAAATCGGACAGTTCTCATCTTGATTATTTAAACAAAAAAACATTATTTCATAAAAACATGAATGAGAAATAGTGCAACCAGTAATACTAGGGTAAGTTTTATTGACAAAAATACTGATACTTCAACCAGTATGCAGTGATCACAGTAAAATTTTGGTTTTGAATTAAAAATCAGAGTATAGGCTTGAAGTCGTGGACGAGGGCCATATCATACCTGGGACAAACCGTCCAGCTAGGTAGGTCCAACTTCGAGAAAGAGGTCAATCGTTAAATCCGCCTCAACAAGAATCCGGCGCAGAAGATCATGGTAGCGTTCTTTCCCTGTTCCATGTCCAGCAGTGGACGACTTTTTGGTGATGATGACGTTATGATGACGATATGTTGAAGTGGTACAGAACCCTGGATACTTGAGCCCTATTCACACTTGACCTTTTTATTGTCATGAACCCAACACGTCGGTCTATCACAACTCTCCGCGACATAGCATCGCCCGTCTTTCTCGCATTGTATTGAAAGGAAAGAGACTGCTGGTCTGTCTGTTCTATATTTTATGCATATCATTTTAGTATTTTATGCAACTGTTGTATAATAGGGGTCAAAAAAGAAGAGTGGCGTGGGTTGCGAGGCGAGCCTTGGCGAGCATTGCAAGTAAAGACGCCACGAGTGTTATTCGACACAATTATACAACGTTGCATACAATAGTTTAACTAAGGGGCCGTTCACTAATTACGTAAGGACAATAGCGAGTATCGCAAAGAAAGACGCCACGAGCGGTTTTGACCGAATTATAGAACGTTGCGAACAACAGTTTTTATACGACTAAAAGGCCATTCCTTAATTACGTAAGGATAACCGCAAGTATCGCAAAGGAAGATGCCACGAGCGTGTTTTGTATATAGTCTTTGGTTTTTAAACCGAGCGAATCGCCCACTGTATTCTTTAAGCCAACTGTATAGTTTAAAACCAAAAGTCTATATACAATAGTTTTTCTACAACTAAGGGGCCATACATTAATTACGACAGATTTTTCGAACCCCTTCCCCCCAGGGATCCCTACGTAATTAATGAATGACCCCTAAGCACTTTTCAATAAAACACAAAAAGTCTACATATTTATATTTGCGCCGAAATTTTTCTAGCAGCAAATTGTTTGATACTTCTTGCGCCACGATACAAATTTCTTCGGTAGTAAGTACAATAGGGTGCATTCATGAATTTTCTTTATCGCTTTTCTTAACTAAATATCAAAATACCGTAAAAACGATTTAAAAATGTAAAATTTAAATCGGCCAAGAAACACGCAAGATATAGGCATTTTAAACTGCTAATTAAACGGCGATTTGACAGAGAGGTGCGACATGTACTGTTACGTCATAGTCTACGCCGACCATATAAACTCCATATAAAATTCCGTTTTACTAGAAAGAGATAGAATGAAATGTTTGATGGCTTATATCTTGGTTATTTTTAGTTATTCGAAAAAATTTTTTTATCTACTGTTTGTTACATGCATGAGCTTTTAATAAGGCAAAAATTAAAATTCATGCATATTCCCTATTAGGCTCGTCTTCCTACATTTTTTTCACTTTCAACAGTTTATAACAAGACAACAACCAACAACTTCAAGATGAATAAAATTTAGCGCCACGAAGAAAATTAAAAAGCGAGCTGTCAATCAATATCTATGGCTTTCTTATTTTTTAAATTCACGTATACTTGGTAGTGATGAAAACATGTTATGATTTGAAAAAAAAAGGCGATAAAATATGTCTACGTAAATTGTATTTTTTTTTTTAAGTTGGCAGCAATACATTTACGCACATTATTTTTTTTTTAATGTAAAAGTTTGTTAAGTTAGTAATATAAATTATTTCATATAACATTAGTTTAAAACTCACTGAATATAAGTTATTAGATTGAAATTTTGTACTCTGTGGCACCAAGGAATACGTTAATAGCGACATTGTGACACTTAGCAATGCTTTTTTGGGAAATAGACTATAGAGTTTTGCAACTCTTAAGTAATGTATGTCTTAATATTAGAGTTGGTAACCATTCAAATGACCAAAAGAAGTACAGGAGTAGAAAAAAGTATTTATTTAACACGTACAGATAAGTTTCTGGTTGGGCCGAAACGTGGCCGAAACTGAAACAAAGGCCGAAATTTGATTTCGGTTTCGGCTGAAAATCTTGTTTCGGTCGGACACTATTAAAAACAGCATTCACAAAATGTATACCATTAATACCAAGGACCATTAAAACAAGAGGACTGACCAGCTCCACACAAAAAGCCGTTCCCCGGTATGTAAAACGCCATTTATGTATAAGAAGTATTTTTTGCAATTTCTCAACTTTGCAAGTGTATTTAAAAGTTACGATTTATTTATAATTAGATATTTAAGAACTTTTTGTTACTATACTATGTTTCTTTATTCAATTATAACATAGTTAAATGTTTAGTTTTTAAGCGCCATCCTTGCGATGGGAACACGATACAAAGTATGGCAACTGGCAGTCCCCTTGTTGTAATGGCCCTTGTTAATACGTTCAGTATTAAGAAAATCGTTCAATGTTATCCAAGCATTCAACGTTTACAGAAGTATTATGGCACTCAAATAAAAATAGAAAACCATCCAGTTAAAGCTCAAATTGCATTTAATATAGCCTGTGCAGATAACTCCAAATGAACGTGCGGAATTAAAAAACTTATTACTCACTTGTTGCCCACCACAAATTCCCCATGAACACAAAAACATTCGGTTCCGTTCCTTCCTTATCATGATACTTGTCTGATTTCGATTTCTATTGAAAATAACATAGTGTTTGTTTTTTACATGTGGAGGCATATGATGGGTTTGTTTGACCACTTCAGAGAACATAATATAATTTCGCAAAATTTACTTTCGCGTTATTTCCCATTCGCAATTTTTTTTAAATAATATATTTCCCAGGGGTATAACTATCGAATAATACATTTTCATTGTTTTCTTATAAAACAGTAGCTCTTATCCGCGACTTGGGTCACGCTCAATTCTAATTTCAAAAAATCCATCAAAGGCGCCTCTCTCTTGTATGTTTCAACTTTTATTTTCCTACTTTGAACGCTTTAGGCTAAGCATTGTTTGTCAATACGCTGGCCCAATGTTTAAAATTTGAACCCTGTTAACTAAACTAAGGTACTTGCGCCCAAGGTGGCCCGGTTCTTAAGATGGCCCACTTTCATTTTGTGCTTTAGTACAACTTCCTTAGCTTCGATCTAAAGTTGCAGTTTTATCTATGGTACCTTGTGCTAACTAGATTGTGATCCAAAATGTTAATCAACGTACGTAGTTACGATAGCTCAGTCGGTCAGAGCACTTCTGCGTTAAAGGAGAGGTTGCAGTTTCAAATCCTGCTTGCAATGTAGTAAGGTCGCATTGATTTTTTTCCTGTACAATCGAACTCTGTGTTATACTTATAATTTTAATTTGAATTTTCCTTAAAAAAAACTGTTGTTATAAAAATATTGTTCAACGATTATATTACCTATTTAATTTTACATAACGATACGATATATATATATACAGGGTGGAAAGGCACGACGATCCTTTCCGCAAAAGGGGGATTGTTTAGATTTAGAACTGTATTTCATCTAAATAAACTATGCTCATATTCGTAAGCGTTTTGAAGTTATAGGCAGTTAACTTTTAATGTAAAATACTGCAAGTGACAACCTTCATTAGGTGCCGTAACATTTAACAATAACACAAGGGCCAGTGACCCAGAGATGCGACTTATTTGAAATAGTTGTATTTAAAATACAAGTACAAAATACCTATTTTGTATTTTGCATTTAAATACCAAATAAATACTTTTCGAGATGTACTTTCTATTTTTAAAATACAAAATACTTTACACTATTAGTCGACTAGGTAATAGCGACTAGAGAAGCTAGAAGCCTTGCGGGTTTGCCTAGTGAAGTGACAAAACGAACGCGCGTTATCTGTGGATGATGACGTTCGTCTGTTTCGTTGCGGTGAACAGTGTTCGTGGAGGAGAAAAACTCATAACATTATTTTTTACTTAAGCTTAGTAGGTTAAAAAATATCCTATAACCATCCCTGGATGTCCAGCTATCCTTGTACCTACTAAAAAAATATGAAATTCGTTCAGCCTTTTTGACGTGATGAGGCTTATAGACACATACGTAAATGCATAAGAAATATACTTATATTTTTCGACTCAGACCATCAGATAATCAATTCTTCAAATATCAATGTGCAGGTATTTAATTTAAAAAAAAAATCTGTTGAAATACAATATAATCAGCGATTACGTTGATCAAAACAGAAACCTAATTTCACCAAAAAGTATTTTATTTCAATAAAGTATTTTGAAAATACCTATTTTGTATTTAGTATTTAAAATACAAAAAGCAAAAGTATTTTGTATTTTGCATTTGAAATAGTTACTTAAAAAACTATTTGCATTTTGTATTTAAATACTTTTTTCTACTCCTGTACTTGTTTCTGTCATTTAAATGGTTACCAACTCTAATATAAAGACATACATTACTTAAGACTTGCAAAACTCTATAGTCTATTTCCCAAAAAAGCATTGCTAAGCGCGTCACAATGTCGGTATTAACGTATTCCTTGGTACCGCAGAGTACAAAATTTCAATGTAATAATTTATATTCAGTGAGTAAACTAATGCTATATGAAATAATTTATATTACCAACTTAACAAACCACCGATTTCATACAGTTTTGAATTAAAAGAATAATAATGTACGTAAATGCATTGCTGCCAACTTAAAAAAAAACATTATTTATTGTATACGCGATTTAAAAAAATAAGAAAGCCATAGATATTGATTGACAACTAGCTACTTTTTAATTTTCTTCGTGGCGCTAAATTGTATTTATCTTGAAGTTGTTGATTGTTGTCTTGTTATAAACTGTTGAAAGTGAGAAAAATGTAGGAAGACGACCCTAATTGTACTTACTACTGGAGAAATTTGTGTCGTGGCGCAAGAAGTATCAAACAATTTGCTGCTAGAAAAATTTCGGCGCAAATAAAAAATATTTAGACTTTTGTGTTTTATTAATAAGTGCTTAGGAGTCATTCATTCATTACGTAGGGATCCCTGGAAAGGATGGGGTTCGAAAAACCTGTCGTAATTAATGAATGGCCCCTTAATTGTAGAAAAACTATTTTTTGCAACGTTGTATAATTCGGTCTAAAACGCTCGTGGCGTCTTTCTTTGCGATACTCGCTATTGTCCTTACGTAATTAGTGAACGGCCCCTTAGTCGTAGAAAAACTATTGTATGCAACGTTGTATAATTCGGTCTAAAACGCTCGTGGCGTCTTTCTTTGCGATACTCGCTATTGTCCTTACGTAATTAGTGAACGGCCCCTTAGTCGTAGAAAAACTATTGTATGCAACGTTGTATAATTCGGTCTAAAAAGGCGAGTGATACTCGCTATTGTCCTTACGTAATTAGTGAACGGCCCCTTAGTCGTAGAAAAACTATTGTATGCAACGTTGTATAATTCGGTCTAAAACGCTCGTGGCGTCTTTCTTTGCGATACTCGCTATTGTCCTTACGTAATTAGTGAACGGCCCCTTAGTCGTAAAAAAACGATTGTATGCAACGTTGTATAATTCGGTCTAAAACGCTCGTGGCGTCTTTCTTTGCGATACTCGCTATTGTTCTTACGTAATTAGTGAACGGCCCCTTAGTCGTAGAAAAAGTATTGTATGCAACCCACGCCACTCCTCTTTTTTGACCCCTATTATACAACAGTTACATAAAACACTATTTATAAAGTAGTTTTTACATCTCTGCAGTGACCTTTATCAAAACAACATTTCTACCCATAATATTTCCCATTCAATATTACAATTGTGTGTGTACGCTTACATGTAGGTATAAAGTACCTAGTAATAGTAGGGTTGTCACTAAGAACATTAATTAATTTTAATATTTTTACTAATTGTTCGTAACAAAAATCTAAACATTACGAATCGATTATCCATCACTTAAACTAATGTAACCATTGCGGAAAGGATCGTCGTGCCTTTCCAACCTGTATATATATCCGCTTAAAATCTTTTGTATCTCCACCTCAACACTTTCAGTGTCGAGCTTCCCAGTTCCTTTCCTTTCAAGGTGCAGCAACCGAGCGGTCACCTCATGCTGATCCCTTACAACTTGTATGTTCGTCAATTTGTTTAAACCTATAAACAGCGAAAGTATGACGAACAGAACCAAATAAAACGCTAAATGGTCTCAAGTCATTTAATCATGTTTGACACTGTACAATTAGTCTAAAATAAGTTACGTTACCTACTACGGTTAATAAATTAACAGTTAAAAGGAATGTGCTCGATAAATAAATTAAACAACAACGTAAAATAATAAATAATAACAAATATATAAGCGCTGGGTGATAAATTACAAACATGAAATAATAAATATTAATACGTCCAACGCAATGAATAAAACGTGGTTAACAATGTTGCTATCTGTGTAAAAATAAATTCGGTAACATGTAGGTACACAACAAAAGCTCGCATTCGATGTGCTTCGGATGATTTGGTCAATTTATTACAGTCCGTTAGCGCTTAGAATAGGATTCGGCTGCTGTCGGTTAAAATCGCAAATATTCATGTAATAGAAAGATCTTGGCAAATGAAAATATGAGAAGAATATAGAGCTGATATTGTCTAGAAGGGGATGTCACAGCTCTGTATAATATCTGTAAACATAGATGAAGATTTTCGATTTACCATGTTTGAATTGTCATGTCAGCACCTAATTTTGACATTATGACAAAGTCCTATGGGAATGCAACGTGAAAAATCCGAAAATAATTAAAATGCAATGCATTAAGGCTTATTTTGCATTGACTTTTTATTATCATCTTAGTATTATTACATTCGTGCGGTTTCGGCAATAACCGAAACTTACTCTATAGTAAGCCCTAGGGCCCGAATCCTTTTATAATTGGTCAAGACTGTATTTTTAGGTTTAGGTTTGGTTACCTAATAACAAGAAAGTTTTGTACCATCAGACTATTATATAAGTGGTAAAGTTCCAATTTGATCACTATACATAGTTTTCGTGTTCTTACACGCAATGTACATTAAAAATATCCATAAATTTCACTAATTGTATATATAAATTAATAAAATAATTGGCTAGTTCTAATAACAAAAATCGTAGCTCCGTGCCAAAATACAGATAAAATGATCGCTTAATTTTCAATTTCACACACACGCTAAAACCATTTGAAAACCGAACACAAAAAGGTGTTGACATCGCAATAGCCACGCTCTAAAATACATTCCAAATCTTAAAGCTAAATTGTATACTTTTGTAAAAAGCCAGTGTACATATTGTATAAAATATAATCAGTAGTCAAAGTTACAGGCACTCATTGGTTTACAAATAGTTAAGCCTATATTTATAAAAGAATATTATATTATACTTAAAAATGTTAGTTGATAAAAGTGTAACCTGTTTTAGGGATAGTGACTAATTTTTAATTATTATGTATGCGGTCATGTAGATTAATAAAGAAATATTGAAATGTCGCATCTAGGTACACTTTATACCTAGTTATGACGTCACAAGCCCCCCTTCCCCCCTTCCCCTCTGTGTGGGGACACACACACTACTAAAGTTTAATGCTTTTATTTTATTAATATGAAAAGCAAAAAAATTCGATAAGTGTTCGATATTTTTTGACGTGATAACGTCTTATAAATCGATGAACGCCGGCTGCACGCACGAAAAAGTGTCACGAGCCGAGCGTTTTGTCACGAGCCAATCGTCTTTATATTATTATCTAACTGATAGAATTTAGATTTTCGTACCAAGCATCATGCCTATTATCATGCTAAAGCGCAACGTTACTTAAATTTAAATCCTAGTTAATGTTTTGGACCCGTTATATTCGCCAAACACTATAAATACGTTAAGATTTACACATTTTATGCGGGGGCGTTTACAATTATGCTACTTTGTACTTTCAGGAAATCTTAAAGGAATGATTATTTCAGATTAGTGTACATTGCATGTTAAATATGATTGTATATTTACTGTTAGTTAAAACAAAGATGTTTGCTATGCACGACTTACGAGAGCTTACCAAAAATTAAACTAAATCTTCAAGATAATAAGCTAAATACAGAGATTCATTAAGAAATTCATAGATGAAAGATTAGGTATATTAATTTTCCTTTGTCGACATTTTCCGTTTGTCCAGCTTTAGCAAACTTTAGAGAAAGAACATTGCTATTAAAACTCGCCAGTGTACAAGACGAACACCACGATTTTATGAAACACAAAGATTCCACTTTCAAAACCGTTCTTGCTAATAACAAGGACCATTAAAACAAGAGGACTGACCATTTCCGTACAAAAAGCCATTCCCCCATATGTACAACGCCATCTATGTATAAGAATATTTTTTTACAATTATTCAACTTTGCAAGCGTGACACAGTATTTAAATGTCACGATTCATTAATTATTAGGTATTTGCCACCAAATTTTTACTATACTATGTTTCTTTATTCAATTATAACATCATTAAATGTTCAGCTTTAAAGCGCCATCTAGTTTTTGCCAGAATATCTCCTTGCGCTTGTGATCCAAAGTATGGCAACTGTCAGTCCTCTAGTTTTAATGGTCCTTGCTATTACAAAGGGCGTCTATAATAATGCAGTTTAGAGGTAAGGAGCGCAATCGAATATGGGGTAACAATTACAAGTGTCCAGCTGTAAGCAGTAAATAATTGTTCTAAATCCTTCTAGAATGGCGCGATGAATGTCAACAACCAATTTCAAAATATTTTCATCGAAATGCCACTCAATCCTTCGTTATTTTTCTGATGTAATTATCCAATAGTGTTTTTTCTGCATCTTTGTGTTTTTTTTTGCATAACTATGATAATTTACAATCGCGAAATATTGAGTCTTGTTCCTCTTTGTTAACATCTGTGACATTCATTGATTTAACAACGTGTGTTGTTAAAGACACATGCTTGACAGTAAAATAAATTTACCCACTTGCTAAAGTGGTGCCACCTTAGAACCTTTTTATGGCCACTTTAGGATACACGGATATTTTGCTCCTTACCTCTTCACTGCATGTCTCCAACAGTAAATAACTTTCACGTTATCGAAAATAGCCGCCATGCTGTTGCCGCGTATGACGTCAATATAGCACAGACATTAATTTTTGTATGCAGAGACAGTGTGAAATAAAATCGTTGATCGTCATCCAATGGCAGTATGCTCGTTTGACGTTTTCGTTTGTTTGCTTCCGTTATTATGACGTCACATAATGGCGGCTAAATTTTAAGCTCGAATGAATATTGTTTAATTTTCAATTAATATGGTTTGGCATTTAGAGGAAATAAAATTGCAGTGAATTATGTCACAGACATAGTAAAATATTTAAATGAGATTGGTCAAATAGTCTACCATAACCTCCTTCGGTCTCGTGTACTAATTATAAATAGTATTTTTTTTTATCAAGAATTGAATTCTCATCAATTTAAAGAAGGCTCGAAATTCAAAAATTACTCCCCGCCGTAGGAATTAAATTTCAAAGATACGATGATGATTTCAGTACTCGGTCCATCGAGGGAGCAATAGCATTCAATTACGCCATACGTTTAGTCCTCTCGGCAGGGGTAGGACGACGCGGACGAATGTAATACCACGGGACAATCGAAATACGGTTCGCCTAAGAGTAAAAGGTGAGAACGGCCGAATGGTTCCCTCGCAGCAGCAGCACTCGGTCCACCGAGGTGGCGATGGCGTGCAGCCAGGCCAGGTAGAGCGCGGGCGGGATGACGTTCCGGCGGCGCGGCATGGGCAGCGTGACGCACACGAGGCGCGCGCCGCACGACTGCGACGAGATGAGCTCGCGCAGGCGCAGCTGGCGGTGCGTGCGCTCGCGCGCCGCCAGCAGGTCCGCGTCCGAGATGCCGACTGCAAGCGTGGCATATCAGTGGCGGCGTGCGCGTCGGCGCCGCCTAGCGTTCGCAACTTTGGCGGCTCCGACAAAAGTGTTCAATTATGGACGCAACAAAATAAAGGTAAATAATTGAAAATATTGATTGTAGAGCACGTAACGATTGCAAAATATGTTTGTTTTTAATGTGAAACACATTTGGTTTTAGCTTTATTGAAGAGAGTAACAATTATATGTGTGTTTAGTATTATTATGTCAATTTACTTTTTTGTTGTTTCCTTAGAAATTGAAGCTAATATTTTTTATATTATGTTTGTTTTCAGATAATTGAAAAATTACTACAATTATCAAAACTGGTTTCCAGAGCATCGATCGCAACATAAGGTTTCATCAGCCTCAAACACAGCCCATTCGTATTTTTGGTTAAATAAAGCACCATTAATGGACTTTAGACATTAAGATGTCGAGAGTTTGTACAGCTTTGGTTAATGTGCTGGTTATAAATTGTTTGTTATTGACATAGACAGACAGACATAAAATTCCACTGTTTTAGTATTTGTTGTTATAGCGGCAACAGAAATACATCACCTTTGAAAATGTTAACTGTCTAGCTATCACGGTTCATGAGATACAGCCTGGTGACAGACGGACAAACAGACAAACAGACGGACGGACGGAATCTTAGTAATAGTGTCCCGTTTAACCTTTGAGTACGGAACCATAAAAAGTAACTATGACGTCACTGCTTTGCACGGTCCAATTTCTTCCTTTTATCTGGTTTTTGCTGGTTTTCAAATATTCAAATGTAACTGTAACTGGATTATTTAACCTATATTTTAGAAAATTATACTAATTTAAATGCTTGATATTATTTAATTTATATGTACTTGAGGAAACTGTGATAATATCCAGTTTAGAAAATAAGAGACATTTTCACTAAAATAAAACTTAATAAAAAAAACATTAGTTTTTTTAGCAAAATTTTCTTTATTTTTTACGAGCTTTTATTCGTATTTAACTTGCCGTGTTAGTTAGTGTGGGTCAAATCTTGCAAGTTAAACTTGACCCACTTCCCGGTTTCCGATTGAGTTAAAACTTGGCAGAGTTAAGGCCTGTTTACACTTTGATAAGTGATTAGTGCAAGTTTATACATTTGTTACTAAACGCAAGTTCGGACGGTATGAACTATTCAAAATGTAAGCACGCCTTTATGCAAATTCGGGGACAATGCAATATTATGATACCATTGACCTGATCTCATGATGGAGCCGGAAGATAGTCATAGGAAGTCTGTAATAAAATGACGATATCCTACTGAGTATGGGATCTTTAGAATCGCCTCGATGACAGGTACATTCAGCGATAAAAGCTTATCCGAAAAATGAAATGTTTGTCAGAAACTTATATTTTATAAGAAAGGAACTCACAAGCATCGTTGGAGTCGTCTGTGGTCCGGAAGGGCTCGATGAGCCTGTCGAAATACGCCAGGGTCGAGTCTTTGGGCTTCTTCGTGATATCCGAAACCATCTTCAGCGCCGAGTAGTCGATGCGAAACTTGGACAGGAGGGACGCCATGCTGCAATATCGTAATTACAGGCTAAAGAGAAAATTCCCTCTTCTACAGCTTGCCCCAGGTAATTACGTAATACACGCGGTAAAGGGTTAATACATGCAACTTACTTTCTCTCCTCAAGTTCCATCTCGGTGTTCTTGTTGGCAAGTGTGAACACGCGGAGCGGGCACGACGACCAGGCGCGTCGTGTCGACAGAATGTACGGCAGCAGGAGGGTTAAACCTGCATATAGGTAATAATTATTTACGATACAAGTGCGGTAAGTAGGTTATACCCATGGAGTCGCAATGATCTCGCTACGCTCGTGTTTTACACTGACACGAGTTGGGAATTACGTATTCGCACGTGTATTGTACACGTTTTACAATGCATATATTCAGAAAGTGCTTTTTTGTATGGGCTAATATATGTATATATAAGGGTTCCGTTCTAATGTATGTGTAAGGGTTCCGTTTTTTACTTTTGAGGTACGGAATTATACCTCAAAAGACGATGACGTGAAGGAGCCGGCCTGGCGGCGCGTGAAGTGCTCCACGGACGTGAAGGACGACGCGCGCCGCGCCGCGCCGCCGGAGACCTGTCGTACCTCCGTCGTCGTACAGCCACCACACGTCGACGGAGCCGGCCTGGCGGCGCGTGAAGTGCTCCACGGACGTGAAGGACGACGCGCGCCGCGCCGCGCCGCCGGAGACCTGTCGTACCTCCGTCGTCGTACAGCCACCACACGTCGACGGAGCCGGCCTGGCGGCGCGTGAAGTGCTCCACGGACGTGAAGGACGACGCGCGCCGCGCCGCGCCGCCGGAGACCTGTCGTACCTCCGTCGTCGTACAGCCACCACACGTCGACGGAGCCGGCCTGGCGGCGCGTGAAGTGCTCCACGGACGTGAAGGACGACGCGCGCCGCGCCGCGCCGCCGGAGACCTGTCGTACCTCCGTCGTCGTACAGCCACCACACGTCGACGGAGCCGGCCTGGCGGCGCGTGAAGTGCTCCACGGACGTGAAGGACGACGCGCGCCGCGCCGCGCCGCCGGAGACCTGTCGTACCTCCGTCGTCGTACAGCCACCACACGTCGACGGAGCCGGCCTGGCGGCGCGTGAAGTGCTCCACGGACGTGAAGGACGACGCGCGCCGCGCCGCGCCGCCGGAGACCTGTCGTACCTCCGTCGTCGTACAGCCACCACACGTCGACGGAGCCGGCCTGGCGGCGCGTGAAGTGCTCCACGGACGTGAAGGACGACGCGCGCCGCGCCGCGCCGCCGGAGACCTGTCGTACCTCCGTCGTCGTACAGCCACCACACGTCGACGGAGCCGGCCTGGCGGCGCGTGAAGTGCTCCACGGACGTGAAGGACGACGCGCGCCGCGCCGCGCCGCCGGAGACCTGTCGTACCTCCGTCGTCGTACAGCCACCACACGTCGACGGAGCCGGCCTGGCGGCGCGTGAAGTGCTCCACGGACGTGAAGGACGACGCGCGCCGCGCCGCGCCGCCGGAGACCTGTCGTACCTCCGTCGTCGTACAGCCACCACACGTCGACGGAGCCGGCCTGGCGGCGCGTGAAGTGCTCCACGGACGTGAAGGACGACGCGCGCCGCGCCGCGCCGCCGGAGACCTGTCGTACCTCCGTCGTCGTACAGCCACCACACGTCGACGGAGCCGGCCTGGCGGCGCGTGAAGTGCTCCACGGACGTGAAGGACGACGCGCGCCGCGCCGCGCCGCCGGAGACCTGTCGTACCTCCGTCGTCGTACAGCCACCACACGTCGACGGAGCCGGCCTGGCGGCGCGTGAAGTGCTCCACGGACGTGAAGGACGACGCGCGCCGCGCCGCGCCGCCGGAGACCTGTCGTACCTCCGTCGTCGTACAGCCACCACACGTCGACGGAGCCGGCCTGGCGGCGCGTGAAGTGCTCCACGGACGTGAAGGACGACGCGCGCCGCGCCGCGCCGCCGGAGACCTGTCGTACCTCCGTCGTCGTACAGCCACCACACGTCGACGGAGCCGGCCTGGCGGCGCGTGAAGTGCTCCACGGACGTGAAGGACGACGCGCGCCGCGCCGCGCCGCCGGAGACCTGTCGTACCTCCGTCGTCGTACAGCCACCACACGTCGACGGAGCCGGCCTGGCGGCGCGTGAAGTGCTCCACGGACGTGAAGGACGACGCGCGCCGCGCCGCGCCGCCGGAGACCTGTCGTACCTCCGTCGTCGTACAGCCACCACACGTCGACGGAGCCGGCCTGGCGGCGCGTGAAGTGCTCCACGGACGTGAAGGACGACGCGCGCCGCGCCGCGCCGCCGGAGACCTGTCGTACCTCCGTCGTCGTACAGCCACCACACGTCGACGGAGCCGGCCTGGCGGCGCGTGAAGTGCTCCACGGACGTGAAGGACGTCGCGCGCCGCGCCGCGCCGCCGGAGACCTGTCGTACCTCCGTCGTCGTACAGCCACCACACGTCGACGGAGCCGGCCTGGCGGCGCGTGAAGTGCTCCACGGACGTGAAGGACGACGCGCGCCGCGCCGCGCCGCCGGAGACCTGTCGTACCTCCGTCGTCGTACAGCCACCACACGTCGACGGAGCCGGCCTGGCGGCGCGTGAAGTGCTCCACGGACGTGAAGGACGACGCGCGCCGCGCCGCGCCGCCGGAGACCTGTCGTACCTCCGTCGTCGTACAGCCACCACACGTCGACGGAGCCGGCCTGGCGGCGCGTGAAGTGCTCCACGGACGTGAAGGACGACGCGCGCCGCGCCGCGCCGCCGGAGACCTGTCGTACCTCCGTCGTCGTACAGCCACCACACGTCGACGGAGCCGGCCTGGCGGCGCGTGAAGTGCTCCACGGACGTGAAGGACGACGCGCGCCGCGCCGCGCCGCCGGAGACCTGTCGTACCTCCGTCGTCGTACAGCCACCACACGTCGACGGAGCCGGCCTGGCGGCGCGTGAAGTGCTCCACGGACGTGAAGGACGTCGCGCGCCGCGCCGCGCCGCCGGAGACCTGTCGTACCTCCGTCGTCGTACAGCCACCACACGTCGACGGAGCCGGCCTGGCGGCGCGTGAAGTGCTCCACGGACGTGAAGGACGACGCGCGCCGCGCCGCGCCGCCGGAGACCTGTCGTACCTCCGTCGTCGTACAGCCACCACACGTCGACGGAGCCGGCCTGGCGGCGCGTGAAGTGCTCCACGGACGTGAAGGACGACGCGCGCCGCGCCGCGCCGCCGGAGACCTGTCGTACCTCCGTCGTCGTACAGCCACCACACGTCGACGGAGCCGGCCTGGCGGCGCGTGAAGTGCTCCACGGACGTGAAGGACGACGCGCGCCGCGCCGCGCCGCCGGAGACCTGTCGTACCTCCGTCGTCGTACAGCCACCACACGTCGACGGAGCCGGCCTGGCGGCGCGTGAAGTGCTCCACGGACGTGAAGGACGACGCGCGCCGCGCCGCGCCGCCGGAGACCTGTCGTACCTCCGTCGTCGTACAGCCACCACACGTCGACGGAGCCGGCCTGGCGGCGCGTGAAGTGCTCCACGGACGTGAAGGACGACGCGCGCCGCGCCGCGCCGCCGGAGACCTGTCGTACCTCCGTCGTCGTACAGCCACCACACGTCGACGGAGCCGGCCTGGCGGCGCGTGAAGTGCTCCACGGACGTGAAGGACGACGCGCGCCGCGCCGCGCCGCCGGAGACCTGTCGTACCTCCGTCGTCGTACAGCCACCACACGTCGACGGAGCCGGCCTGGCGGCGCGTGAAGTGCTCCACGGACGTGAAGGACGACGCGCGCCGCGCCGCGCCGCCGGAGACCTGTCGTACCTCCGTCGTCGTACAGCCACCACACGTCGACGGAGCCGGCCTGGCGGCGCGTGAAGTGCTCCACGGACGTGAAGGACGACGCGCGCCGCGCCGCGCCGCCGGAGACCTGTCGTACCTCCGTCGTCGTACAGCCACCACACGTCGACGGAGCCGGCCTGGCGGCGCGTGAAGTGCTCCACGGACGTGAAGGACGACGCGCGCCGCGCCGCGCCGCCGGAGACCTGTCGTACCTCCGTCGTCGTACAGCCACCACACGTCGACGGAGCCGGCCTGGCGGCGCGTGAAGTGCTCCACGGACGTGAAGGACGACGCGCGCCGCGCCGCGCCGCCGGAGACCTGTCGTACCTCCGTCGTCGTACAGCCACCACACGTCGACGGAGCCGGCCTGGCGGCGCGTGAAGTGCTCCACGGACGTGAAGGACGACGCGCGCCGCGCCGCGCCGCCGGAGACCTGTCGTACCTCCGTCGTCGTACAGCCACCACACGTCGACGGAGCCGGCCTGGCGGCGCGTGAAGTGCTCCACGGACGTGAAGGACGACGCGCGCCGCGCCGCGCCGCCGGAGACCTGTCGTACCTCCGTCGTCGTACAGCCACCACACGTCGACGGAGCCGGCCTGGCGGCGCGTGAAGTGCTCCACGGACGTGAAGGACGACGCGCGCCGCGCCGCGCCGCCGGAGACCTGTCGTACCTCCGTCGTCGTACAGCCACCACACGTCGACGGAGCCGGCCTGGCGGCGCGTGAAGTGCTCCACGGACGTGAAGGACGACGCGCGCCGCGCCGCGCCGCCGGAGACCTGTCGTACCTCCGTCGTCGTACAGCCACCACACGTCGACGGAGCCGGCCTGGCGGCGCGTGAAGTGCTCCACGGACGTGAAGGACGACGCGCGCCGCGCCGCGCCGCCGGAGACCTGTCGTACCTCCGTCGTCGTACAGCCACCACACGTCGACGGAGCCGGCCTGGCGGCGCGTGAAGTGCTCCACGGACGTGAAGGACGACGCGCGCCGCGCCGCGCCGCCGGAGACCTGTCGTACCTCCGTCGTCGTACAGCCACCACACGTCGACGGAGCCGGCCTGGCGGCGCGTGAAGTGCTCCACGGACGTGAAGGACGACGCGCGCCGCGCCGCGCCGCCGGAGACCTGTCGTACCTCCGTCGTCGTACAGCCACCACACGTCGACGGAGCCGGCCTGGCGGCGCGTGAAGTGCTCCACGGACGTGAAGGACGACGCGCGCCGCGCCGCGCCGCCGGAGACCTGTCGTACCTCCGTCGTCGTACAGCCACCACACGTCGACGGAGCCGGCCTGGCGGCGCGTGAAGTGCTCCACGGACGTGAAGGACGACGCGCGCCGCGCCGCGCCGCCGGAGACCTGTCGTACCTCCGTCGTCGTACAGCCACCACACGTCGACGGAGCCGGCCTGGCGGCGCGTGAAGTGCTCCACGGACGTGAAGGACGACGCGCGCCGCGCCGCGCCGCCGGAGACCTGTCGTACCTCCGTCGTCGTACAGCCACCACACGTCGACGGAGCCGGCCTGGCGGCGCGTGAAGTGCTCCACGGACGTGAAGGACGACGCGCGCCGCGCCGCGCCGCCGGAGACCTGTCGTACCTCCGTCGTCGTACAGCCACCACACGTCGACGGAGCCGGCCTGGCGGCGCGTGAAGTGCTCCACGGACGTGAAGGACGACGCGCGCCGCGCCGCGCCGCCGGAGACCTGTCGTACCTCCGTCGTCGTACAGCCACCACACGTCGACGGAGCCGGCCTGGCGGCGCGTGAAGTGCTCCACGGACGTGAAGGACGACGCGCGCCGCGCCGCGCCGCCGGAGACCTGTCGTACCTCCGTCGTCGTACAGCCACCACACGTCGACGGAGCCGGCCTGGCGGCGCGTGAAGTGCTCCACGGACGTGAAGGACGACGCGCGCCGCGCCGCGCCGCCGGAGACCTGTCGTACCTCCGTCGTCGTACAGCCACCACACGTCGACGGAGCCGGCCTGGCGGCGCGTGAAGTGCTCCACGGACGTGAAGGACGACGCGCGCCGCGCCGCGCCGCCGGAGACCTGTCGTACCTCCGTCGTCGTACAGCCACCACACGTCGACGGAGCCGGCCTGGCGGCGCGTGAAGTGCTCCACGGACGTGAAGGACGACGCGCGCCGCGCCGCGCCGCCGGAGACCTGTCGTACCTCCGTCGTCGTACAGCCACCACACGTCGACGGAGCCGGCCTGGCGGCGCGTGAAGTGCTCCACGGACGTGAAGGACGACGCGCGCCGCGCCGCGCCGCCGGAGACCTGTCGTACCTCCGTCGTCGTACAGCCACCACACGTCGACGGAGCCGGCCTGGCGGCGCGTGAAGTGCTCCACGGACGTGAAGGACGACGCGCGCCGCGCCGCGCCGCCGGAGACCTGTCGTACCTCCGTCGTCGTACAGCCACCACACGTCGACGGAGCCGGCCTGGCGGCGCGTGAAGTGCTCCACGGACGTGAAGGACGACGCGCGCCGCGCCGCGCCGCCGGAGACCTGTCGTACCTCCGTCGTCGTACAGCCACCACACGTCGACGGAGCCGGCCTGGCGGCGCGTGAAGTGCTCCACGGACGTGAAGGACGACGCGCGCCGCGCCGCTGCGCCGCCCAGCGCGCGCCGCACCGCGCCGCCCAGCCCGCCGCTGGAAACCGACCAACCTCTTATCAAAACCCACAAGTCTTATTTATACAACTAGAAGGCTTCAGCTGAAAATGTACAACACGCAAAATGCTACTTAAAATTTGCGGAACTTTGAAATTTTGTATTTCAAAGCCATTTAGATTTATTTTTTTCTTCATTCCACGATAAATTGGTATTTTTTTACACATCTAACTACAGTTGGCTGTGAATTTTCACATGCGTCATGATCCCTGTTGTTCTCCAACTTGATGAAGGACAAGGAACTTGTTAGGAACACTCACCCCTCCTTCTGCTCGGGTCTGGTGGGCTTGGCGGGCACGGCGGCGGGGTCGGGCGACACGGCGGCGCGGCGCAGCTGCGGCGAGCCCAGCGACACGTCCGACATGCTGCTGCCTGCGATACCACACACTCAGTCGCACGGAGAAACCATGGAGAACGGAATGGTAAAGAGGACAATCTCTGTACCCCTCTCGTATGTAGTAGTGTCCAAAATTGATATGGAACTTATGTCATTTTTATGATGGTGATGGTTATGGTGATGGTGGTGAACACCACCAGGTTGGATGATGGGGATGATCGTGATGGTTGTGGTGAGATTGGCGGTGGTGGTGGTGGTGATGGTGGTGGTGGTGGTGTTGGATGATGGGGATGATCGTGATAGTTGTGGTGAAATTGGCGGTGGTGGTGGTGGTGGTGGTGATGGTCGTGGTAATGGTGGTGAGATGGTGGCGGTGATGGTGGTGGTGGTGATGGTGGTGTTGGATGATGGGGACGATCGTGATGGTTATAGTGAGATTGGCGGTGGTGGTGGTGGTGGTGGTGGTGATGGTCGTGGTAATGGTGGTGAGATGGTGGTGGTGATGGTGGTGGTGGTGATAGTGATGGTGGTGGTGGTGATAGTGATGGTGGTGGTGGTGATAGTGATGGTGGTGGTGGTGGTGTTGGATGATGGGGATGATCGTGATGGTTGTGGTGAGATTGGCGGTGGTGGTGGTGGTGGTGGTGGTGGTGATGGTCGTGGTAATGGTGGTGAGATGGTGGTGGTGATGGTGGTGGTGGTGATAGTGATGGTGGTGGTGGTGATAGTGATGGTGGTGGTGGTGGTGGTGTTGGATGATGGGGATGATCGTGATGGTTGTGGTGAGATTGGCGGAGGTGGTGGCGGTGGTGGTGATGGTCGTGGTAATGGTGGTGAGATGGTGGTGGTGATGGTGGTGGTGATGGTGGGGATGATCGTGATGGTTGTGGTGATATTGACGGAGGTGGTGGTGGTGGTGGTGGTGATGGTCGTGGTAATGGTGGTGAGATGGTGGTGGTGATGGTGGTGGTGGTGATAGTGATGGTGGTGGTGGTGATAGTGATGGCGGTGGTGGTGGTGTTGGATGATGGGGATGATCGTGATGGTTGTGGTGAGATTGGCGGAGGTGGTGGCGGTGGTGGTGATGGTCGTGGTAATGGTGGTGAGATGGTGGTGGTGATGGTGCTGGTGATGATGGTGGTGGTGGTGGTGTTGGATGATGGGGATGATCGTGATGGTTGTGGTGAGATTGGCGGAGGTGGTGGCGGTGGTGGTGATGGTCGTGATAATGGTGGTGAGATGGTGGTGGTGATGGAGGTGGTGTTGGTGGTGGTGGTGGTGGTGGTGGTGGTGGTGGTGGTGGTGGTGATGATAGTGGTGGTAGTGATGGTGCTGGTGGTGGTAGTGGTGATGATAATGTATGAATTTTTCTTATTACTAAAATCGATGACATGGTTCCTAAGAAGATATTTTCGTATATCTTATAGTTTCAGACTTTCCCTTGCTGACCGATCCAAATGTGCCACCTTGTATAAAAAAATATTGTTTTTATTTCATTGCATTTTTGAGAAAAGCACTATACAAGCCTCGGTGCGAACAGGGATTGCCAGCCTCGTATCTCTCTCTAAGTATAAACCAAAATTGTTCCATAGTTGATCATCGTATCAGCCTAAACACTTTAACTGCTCGACAAATGCCACCCGCAATGATATCCACAACGACCCGTCGTGCGCCGCTCTCATCCAGCGGCTTCTCGTGCTCCTGACCAGATCGTCAGTCCATCTTGTTGGAACCCTCCCACAGCCGCCACATTCTATAGTTTACATGAACAATTCTGGTCTATGCACTTCACATACACCAACACCTTATATAATGTGGGCAGCAAAATGCAGGAATAGATTTCGGCCCTACTGCTCATTAACATTATAATATAATGACGCACATCCTGCAATCGCCCATAGTGGTAGTTTTCTGATTAGTCTTGTTTCGACTATTGACGCTGCGCAATGGATGGCAATGGTAAATCGGATCATTTTTATTTGTTTCGTAGCCAAAATGGCAAAAACGGAACCCTTATGGTTTCGTCATGTCCGTCTGAATGTGACAGCTTAATAAATACTTTCAACGATAATTATTTTCTACATGATCGGATCGGAGCGTTTTGAGTTAATAGCGAAAAACTGCGCTTCTCAGCAAAAAGACGTTAGTGCCATGAAGACTTTCGCTAATGCACTGTTTCATATGTTTTTTTTTTCACTTTTCACTGTAGTAACGGCTACAGAAATCTACACTGAGCTTGGTCTGAGGACTGAGTTTTGTTCAGATTCTATTCAATATATAATCAATGCTAATACTGAAAAAATATGGTTGAAATCTATCCAGGCAATTTTGTTGCCCACTGTACTGTGTTTATCAATGATTTCACAAACAGTTCCGAAATACTCACCTCTGGAGTGCGTGTTTAAGCTCTCGGTGGACTTGGACTCCTTGTAGTTGTCGCCCATCGATCCTGCAGAGCGTCAGCGTGAACGTAGGGTTATATACGCATGATAATGACCAATGCAGGTTTAGACACTGGGTGAAAGCTTATTAACCATTACCCTTTTCACAATAAATGGCATAATGGGTGCGTGGTTGGCCAAGTTAAGCCGGCTACTCACACACCTGCCGCAGGGACAATACCGGTCGCACGGCGGTCGGAGCACTTTCGGCTGTTCTCTACACACAAGCCTGCCGTTCAGTGTGTAAGTGATAGTCCAGCTGAACGCACGTCCATGAG